>JARKNS010000002.1:19875000-22375000 GCA_029990575.1 Petunia axillaris subsp. axillaris | reverse complement strand
TATGTGTGCACATCTCAGTTATACGTGTGCACATCTCATATTATGTGTACACATCTCATATTATGTGTACACATATAATAATATGCGTACACATAATATGAGATGTGCACACATAATATGAGATGTGCACACGTATAACTGACATTGAAACTTATAGCAAACTTGTTTAAAGCAGTGCTGCTACCTGATCTGGGACGCCCTCACCAACTGCTTCCATTTCAACATCATCTTGTCTTCTCTCTGCTGACTCAGCAGTATAATCTGGTAGGTCCCTTAAAACATCACCAATAGCAGCATCTGCATTGAAATCTGCTGCTACACCAACCTGACCAACATCTTTTTCAACTACTCTTTCTTCCCTACTTCTATCTTGACCAGCATCATCACCTGCTACACCACTGTCACGTGCTTCCTTCTCACCACCATCACCTTCTTCATTTACTACAGCTGCACCTGCTTCTCTACTCCTATCTACAACTGAATCACCTACTTCTCTTTCTTCCACTCTACCTTCATCGGCAGCATCACCTTCTCTTTGTTCCACTCTACCTTCACCAGCAGCATCAACTTCTCTTTCTTCTACTCTACCTTCACCTGAAGCATCACCTTCTCTTTCCACTTCGAATTCACTATCAGAATCATCTGCTTCTCCTTCAGCTCCTCCATCAGTTTCTCCTTCTTCTTCACCTGCATGAGTTCTTCGTGCTTCTTTACCTGCAACAAGCACTTCAGAAGCAGTAGCTTCGCAATCTACATCATTTAAGTTCTGCCCACGTTCATTTAAGTCTCCTGGACGATTCATATCGATGCTTTGTTGGCTTTCCCCCTGCTCCTCATTATTTCGTAGCTGAGAATCCTTACTAGCAGCTCTATTTCTAGCCCTTTTAGCAGTCTCGCTTTCGTTTGCAACATCCCTCTTCCTCTTAGAACCTTGTGACTGTGTCATACGTGTATTGTTACCCCCACCACTACGAGTACTTACCATTTTATCTGCAACGTTCAACAAAAATATAAGCAACATAAAAAACATAAAAGATTAGATGTGGACAAATAATGATGCAACAGCGATTAAATGTGTACACATATTGATGTTGTTCCCATATTAAATTATGTCTGCACATATAAAAATATGTGTACACATAACTTTATATGTGCAGACACTACAGTCATGTTGTTCCTTGTTAAAGTATGTGTACACATATTATATTATGTGTACACATATTATAATATGTGTACACATAATATAATATGTGTACACATAATATAGTATGTGCCTAAATTATTAACCCCAGCTGACTAAACCAAAAATCAAGATGTTTCCCACATCTACCAATATGTGTACACATCAGGCTATATGTGTACACATAAAAACTAATGTTTACACAACGACGACAGTTATTTCAACTTGTATTTTTCTTGCATGTGAGATTAAACCATAAAAAAAGCACAATGAAGCACAACAAATAGCAGAACAACTAAACCATGCTAAATCGACCAACTGTAAAAATTCTTCAAAAAGTTTAAAATTTTACCTTGATTTTGATGTTATGTAGACGAGAATCAGAGATTTTGAAGAGAGGTTTTTGGTTTGAGTTTGTATTTGGTTTGAGAGAAAATTGTTTATGTTGTACTCCGTTGGTTTGCGAGAAAATGATCTGTGGAAGTGTAATAATGTGTGGAGTGTGGGATTTGAAAGGTCTGAAGGGGGTGATTTGATTGTTGTTGTTGTTCGAGAAAAATGTGAGAGCATGGCAGACGTGGGAAAGTGGAAATTGAATAATGTGTGTAAAGTTTACACTTTGACCCCATAAGATCTCCCCCAAAATTTTCAAAACTGACGAAAGCATCCCGGCCCCACTACTTAATCCACTAATGACAAATTAACACTTTCCGGGAATAAAAGAAAAGCAAAAAGAAAAGGTTGTCCCCAATCCTTATTTAAAGACTTTTGGGGTCTTTTCCCCTCTTTTGTCTCAACTAACATAGTGGCCTTTCTTAGGCACCAAAGAAAAGTAATCTTTTGTCCAACCACCCATTGTCAACCCAACTACCTAAACTACTTTCCTCCCTCCCACACCCACCCCCCTCCTCTCTCCGTCGTAGAGAGAGGTCCAATTCCAAATCCACCGTAACGAAAATGAATTCCCTCTTCACAACCCTGGTTTCCCGATCACTCAAATCCAATCTCCGCCGCAACCACAACCACCACCACCACCACTATCTCCTCCCTCAATTCTTCTCATCCACCACACCAACACCTCCACCTCCACCGCAATACCCTCAAACCCTAGAAGGTCTCCGGCACCGATTAGCAGAAGAATCACCAACACTATCAGATTTCGTTAGACTCCAATCGGACAAAGAGTATTCGGTAGAAGTAGGGACGAAGAAGAAACCCTTACCGAAACCGAAATGGATGAAAGGAGCGATACCTGGAGGAGAGAAATACACACAGATTAAGAAGAAATTGAGGGAATTGAAACTGCATACTGTTTGTGAAGAAGCGAAATGCCCGAATTTAGGAGAGTGTTGGTCTGGTGGTGAAACTGGTACTGCTACTGCTACTATTATGATTCTTGGTGATACTTGTACCCGTGGCTGCAGGTCTTGTACTTTTCTTGAAGTTTTTATTTATATTTTGATTTTATTGCTGACTGTTATTCATTCCGATTAAGTTGTAGTTGATTGATTGATATATTTGTGCTAATGGAAAAGATTGTTTTTTTCCCTTAATGTGGAAAGAAAGATCACTTTTTTTTAAAAAAGTTATTTGTTTTCGGGGTTGGGTGTGGGGACGGAAGTATTAGTTTGCATTTTGTTATGGTTATGTAGTGAGAAAGGAACTGGATATCTTTGTTACTATGTTTGAGAAAGTAGGTAGCATGGGAAGATTTTATCTAGAGTTGTAGACGCTTCTGTCTATAATATATGAGAAATGTAAAATGAGCTGAACGATGGAAATGAATTGACATGCCGAAATATTATGGCTGTAGATGGTCTTTAGGAACTGAAGATATAGCAACAATGGATAGAAATCCAGTTCAGGCTTTTGCGGGCATATTGCTAGATGTGTAGCAACTTTGATGGGCTTCTGTATAAAGCAAATGGTAAATGAGCTGAACGATGGAAATGAATTGACTTGCCAAAATGTTGTAGCAGTAGAAAGTCTTTAGGAACTTAAATCCTTATTGAAAAAAAGAAAAAAAGAAAAGTCTTTAGGAATTGAATATACAACAAGAATGGATAGAAAGTCAGTTTGGACTTTTGCGGCCATATTACCAGAAGCCTAGAAGTGTAATGGCTTTGATGGGCTTCTATAAGAAATCAATTAAAAAGTGGAAGTCTTTTTTCTTCGCTCATCTCTCCTTTTTTGCCTCTCTCAGCCCACCTGTTTTTAGTGTATGTGTGCACTTGGTTATTGGAAGGGTAGAGGAGATCTCTTGAAGTAAATTGGGTCTTGATTTACATTAGGGACTGTCAGAAACAAGACTTGCAATCCATGTGAAGAAACATTGAGTAATCTATGCCCTTTGAAATTTCAGATTCTGCAATGTGAAGACATCACGTACTCCACCTCCTCCTGACCCAAATGAACCTGCCAATGTGGCTGAGGCCATTGCTTCATGGGGTTTAGATTACATTGTAATTACCAGTGTTGACCGTGATGATTTACCTGATCAAGGAAGTGGTCATTTCACTGAGACTGTGCAAAAGCTGAAGGCGTTGAAGCCGAATATGCTCATTGAAGCACTTGGTAAGCGCTCCTCTTACATACATTGTGAAATTCCTACCAGACCATAATCTCTAGAAGCCGTGAACTTAAATTATATGGCACCGGACTTTGTTTACTTGCTTACTATTGTGCGTGACCTAATTAATACATATGACTGTGTTTACAAAAAGTTTCAACAAGTTACTGCAATAAGGGTGATAAACACCAACAATCTGCTTTACACAGATCAGCTGTGTTCCTTATTTTGTTGTTGCCGTGACTGAACAACCATTACGCATCAGCATCATAGCAAGAACTGCAACTTCTTGATGCTTTTTTTTCAATGAAATCCTTTACTTCATAAAAATATAATGAGGAATGCAACTCCATGTCATACATTACATGCTCTTCAGTTCGTGTTCCTCATCCTCTCTCTCTCGCCCCCCCCCCCCTCTATCCCCTCGCTGTGCCATCAGTCGGATTAGGTTTGATTATCTTCAGCTGGTTGTCAGCGGATCTTGGCTGTGTGAGTGGCTGAATCTTCAGCTGGCACTTGGTAAATTTATCCTTTTCTTGTACCCATGGTAAATTGTGCCCTCAATGGAGCTCAAATAGCTGAAATTGCATACTCTTTCTAGGGAATGAAACTCACATTCTGATTCTTATGAGAGTCTAGATATTCTATTTGTTAGACGGAGACATGATTGAAGGTATTACTTCATTTTGATGTATAGCTTTGACTTCTAAATAAACTTACAAAAGCGTCTATACCTTGTTATAGCTTCCCCAAAATTCTAAAAGTGGCCTAATGTCCCGTTTTGATTGTCCCAGAAGTTAATAAAATGTTCTTACTGGTAAAAGCAGCTAAATTTATGAAAAATAGTTTTACATGTTTTGTTTGAGTGGAAAAGAAATAATTTTGAAATGAAAGAGCTGGTTCTTACAATCTTTTTTCAAAATCATATAGCTAATAAAGCATCTGCTTAGATAGCATTTATTTTCTCCCGCTGTTTTCTAACTAATAAGTAAATACATAAAAATTATAACAGTTTAGCTTATCCCTTTTCTTTCTCCTTCTCCATCAGTTAACCAATGCCATGGGTAGTTTGGCAGTCTAATCAAGCTGGCATTCTAGTTGCTTAAACGGGGATCTTGGCAGTATGTGATGGTTTACCTCTGTTCAAATGTTATTCTAAGTGTTCGGCCATATTTACCTTCTTCTGAAAGTTCAAATCAAAGAGAAGACAGAATGAATGACATATTGACATTTTAATTTGTAACCACATCAGCCTACTAATGATGTATCTCTGATCACATAGTCAAACGAAAACGTCGTAATAGTTATCTGATCTCATTCTGCAGTTCCAGATTTTCGGGGAGACCCTGGGTGTGTAGAGAAAGTCGCAAAATCTGGACTAGATGTTTTTGCTCACAACATTGAAACGGTTGAAGAGCTTCAGAGTGTTGTACGAGATCGTCGTGCTAACTTCAAGCAGTCCATGGATGTTCTGAAGATGGCCAAGGATTATGCCCCTGCGGGTACACTGACAAAGACTTCAATAATGCTGGGCTGTGGGGAAACTCCTGAACAAGTTGTTAAAACAATGGAAAAGGTGCGCGCGGCAGGTGTTGATGTAATGACATTTGGCCAGTACATGAGGCCATCAAAACGTCATATGCCTGTTTCTGAATACATAACTCCTGAAGCCTTTGAGAATTATCAAGTTCTTGGCATGGAAATGGTTCGTTTATTCCTGCTCCTTTGTTATTATTTCAGTCCGTTCTTGCATTCCATGTTCTTGAATGTTCAATGTAGTTATAGAAAATATATATCTCAATGTTTGGTCTGTTTTAAGTCTTAGGGTGTGTTTGCTATGAAGGAAAATATTTTCCTTTGAAAATGTTTTCTTGGAAAATAAGTGGTTTTCATACTTATTTTCTGGTGTTTGGTTGCCAAATGGTAAAAAAATTTCCTAACCATCTAATAAGGAGTATGATGGAGGTGTTGGTAGGGCGGTGGGGGTAGGGGCGTTGGTTGGGGGGTTAGGGTGAGGTTTAGGGATGGGGTTGGGTGGATCACGGGGTGGGGTGCAGATGGATTATGGGGTGGAGGGTGGTACGGTGCTTGGTGTAGGGATGAGACAATGAGTGTGAACTGTCGCATTTCGAACTTGTTTTTTCCTACTTTTACTAGGGAAGTCATAAGGAAAATGAGTTGTTATGAAAAATATTTTCAAAACTTTTAAGCCATCCAAACATCGAAAAATTGGAAAACATTTTCCGGTATAAATGTTTTCCTTCATACCACACACACCCTTAGAGAGTAAATTTGCTACTGTAGAAAAGGATCACCTTTGATTAGAAAGTGGGACAATAAATTAGGTGAAGCCCGGAGGAGCATCTTCGTAATTGATTTGTTTCCTATTTGTTGTACAAAATGGAATAGTGGCAATCATTTATGTCCGTACTTTTGTTTCTTCTTTATATATGTTAGACATTACTTGGAATGTTTTTGCTATTGTTGTGCTCTTTCTATTTTGTTTTCAATGTTCGGACAACTTATTTGCGATTATGCAAAGGGTGTATCTGGAGCTCTTCTGGTTCTCTTTAATGAGAATGGAAGGAATGTGATACTAAAGTGTAATTAAGTTTAGAAAGCAAAGAGAAGAGGAAAGCGATAAGCAAAATTAGATTGATTTTGAGAACCTCTCTTATTTTAGAGCCTCATACTTCTAAGTACTAATGAATCCTTCTCTTTCTAATATAATCTACATTCTACGTGAGAATTTTTGATGAAGAACGTTAACATGAGATTACTCTGTAATTCTCATTTAATTTCTCTAATATCAAGCCCCGGAGCTTTGGTCTAGTGTTACATGTGTAACTTGTGATAAGTGGGTTAGGCACCCATCATGGGTTCGAATCTTGGATAAAACTGAGTATTCTAGTGGAGAAAGATAGAGGGGTGCCTATTATCCTCCAATTATTGAAACTTTAGCCATTGGCTCTCAGGAATTTCTCAGTTATAAAGGGGAAATCTCTAATATCAATAAAGGGGTAAGCATCTTTGCTGTATATACCTTTACCTTAATTGTTCAGCTCCAACTATATTGAGTTGACATCTTCCAAGTTATGGAAGAGAGATATCCTGATATGTTTGATTTTTAAAATATCAGAATGTATGGGTTGTTGTTGGAAGCTGTCTTCCTAAGTTGATGGCTGTGGTGGTTTTGTTGGTCTTCTGCAAGAGAGCATGTAAGGGAAAACCACATAGGGATTGGAATGTAAAGAATGGAAGTAAAGTCGGGATGTAAAGGATGGAAGTAAGAACCGTCTATGTCTTTAACACATAAGATTGGGTGGATCGAGATGGGTTGTGAAGATCTATGGATTGTGCTGTGATTTTTCCTTCCTTTGAGGAGGCACATTATCAAAAGCAATAAAATGCAAGAGGCACATTATGGCCGATCGATTTTTGGCTGTGAATGGGATTTTCAATTCATTGATTGAGATATGTTGTTTGCCTCTGATTTTTGAAGATATTTATGAGTCAAAGGTCTGATATTTTGAGATCATTGCCGTACATTTATAGTGTGAAATCCTAATCGTTTTAGCTGGTACGAGGCATCATAGCCAGTGAGATTGTATTAATTCAAGAAGGTAGAAAAGGTTGGCGCTCTTATCTGTAGTGGACCCAAGATGGGACCATGTGACCCCTTCCCCTTGGTATTGGACCCATGGTAAACATTCTGGTTATCTTGGGTTCATTTTTTTTATAAGTATTGTTATCTTTGTGCTCTTGTCAGACATTAGCCCATTAATGTTCCCTGGTAATCAGGGAAGTGAAAGGGATTTTCTTGGGATGTGTCCAAAACATAGTTATATTTTGGATAACTATTGAAACAAGACATACTTGTATTCAGGGTAATTTTATGGACTGCTGCATTATTGGTGACAATGCAGAAAGAGCTCCATGACTAGTTGTGGATGTTCAGTTATTGTAGCAGGAAAGCATGAGGAGAGGACAGATAAGGATCAAAGCTGGAAGGAAGAAAGATGTAAAATAATGATGTTTAAGGATATGAGTTATGATAATAGCAAGAAGAGGCTGGATGGCGTTTCAACCCACCAAACAGATATATTGGGATAAGTAAATCCCCCAACAGGAACTATACCTCTTTCCATTGGTTTTTGGGTGCGTCCTATGATACTTTGCAATTTTGTGTCTTGTTTGGGTAGTTCTACTTTCTGGAAATATTCTTCATTTTTCCAAGTTATATTGGGAGGATAGCGATACTCTTTTTTGATAAAGGGCTGGCCCATCATCGACCTGAGTTTCGAATTGTGCACGACGGGCCCTCATAGATTTTTCGGGTATTAAGAAAAAGTTATGCTCTTTTATAAACTCGGTGCAGTTGTACTTCAATAAATGTTCACTGCACACACGGAAGAAAGGTGGATGGTAAGTTGTTTGCTAGGAACCCTGATCCAGCTTTATCTCCACATGGAATTGCTTTGGTATAGCTGATGAAGTTATACTTTTTTAAACTCATTGACCTTTCCAGAAGGGCAGCCAAAGAATTTAGTCATGGAATGGTCGAATAAGATTATACCCCCCCCCCCCCCCCCTCTTCTTTCTGACTTGCCCCCTGTACTTATGAGAATTGTTTCGACTCTCGAGTCATATGAGTTGGACCAAATTTGGTAGTCCCGAGTTTTAGTCATGACTTAATTTACTCGCCAAGTTAGTTATATGGGAGAATCTGCAACTTGGGGCAACACAAAGTTATGCCTAAGATTTTACATTTTGTTAATAGATAATTTTATTTTAGGTCAAGTTGTTTATTTAATGTTTAATTTGCTGTAAATATCTGTTTAATGACTTGTTTAGGAATTACAGAGGTTTGATGAGTTTTTTAAATATTACGGTATGTAGGATTTCAAAGAAAACTTACAAGGAAATTTAAATTTTTATGTTGATCAAGTTTTTAATTTATTTCAACTCAGTAGCTAATCGTGTCAATTTACAAGTTCCATACATAAAAAAGATAACCGTTGATTGTTTGATTTTCTTATTTCTGCATCTTATTTTGTGTTGCATTTCTTTAGCATCAACTAGCAAGCTGTCGTTGAAACTGCTATATTTTTTGTGACATGATTGAATTTGAAACTTGAAATATTGCTTCTTTGAGTATATTTTTGATATCAAAGGCAGCACCAATTTTTTTGAGTACTGTTAACATTTGCCTCTATTTCTGCAGGGATTTAGATATGTGGCTTCTGGCCCCATGGTTAGGTCGTCGTACAAGGCAGGAGAATTCTATATCAAATCCATGATTGAATCTGATCGTGCATCATCTTCAGCGTAACTTCTGGCCTTGAGATATTTTGCATCTCTTTGCAAGGACACAAGATGATGTTGACGCAACATTTTTTAGCTGAATGAAAAGCTTAGGTAGCCATTTGATTCTTGTTTCAGCATGTTTTCATAAAGAGAGAGGAGAGCTTAAAAATGATGTAGGTATTCAGAGTCTGATGGGCTTTAACATTTGCCTCGTGAAAGCTGTTGTTATATCAAATAATTTCACACAGTTGTACATTAACCTAGTGTAACTATTTATTCAATCTGATGTATCACATTGCAAATCACAAGTGTCAAAAGTTGGATATGGAAGCTGAAAGCTTCTATCTGCAGAACCATTGTATATATATGGTAGCTAGTATCAACAATTATGTCCTGTCATTCCTTATGAACTTGATTTCCATGGCATAGAAGTTTTAGCAGACTAGCTTACTGTCAGTACGTGAGTTGTCATGGAAGAAATAATAGATGTGGAAACTCTGTACTGATTGCTAGTGTAGTCGCACCTTTGCTATTGTTTCCTATCAAACTTCAATGTTTTTGTTCCATTCATCTCTCATTTCTTCACTAGGCTAATTCAATCTTTCTTGGCACAAGACAAGACAGACGAATTCTCGAACATTTGTTGATTTTTGCTAGCCGAGCTGCTGCTTGTTTGGTTTGTCTTTCTTTTTTATTTTTGGAGCCAAGTGCAATTGAAAAGTTGTTAAAAGGGAATGTTGGAATGGCAATTAAAAGCACGATTGCTTTAGGTTCAACGGTGGGAAATTGTGGACCATGTAGAATATCCCAAAAGAGGGACAGACAATCCTCATGGCCATGGGGATAATGCTTTGGAAACTCTTTTTATTGCTTTTGAGGTCATCAACTTGTACGTTACAGTGTCTGTGAAGCACCGCTATTTTAGGCTCTAAATAATCACTCAAAAGATAAATCAATTTGGGGGGGACCCCATGTAATCTATCATTCAAATCGGTCCAAAAGTTTAATTATTCAATATTCTTAAAAAGCAACGTTTTATTTGCGATGATGGAGCTTTGTTTCTAATATTCCTACAATAATTACCTACTTTTCTACTTTTTAATTAAACTTTGCTCTTATCGGTACATATTCAATTAAACCTTATAGACTTTACGCGTTGTGGCTTTAACTAGCACTCAATGAATGAAAGCTATAAATCATGTGGTAGGTAGAAAATAGCTTCACGAGTACCATAGGAGATCTTTTAACTACATTGTGCATGTGTACAGGCTTATGAAGAGCCCACATTATTGAACTACGGTGAACTAGTTAAACGAATTACTGCATTGTTCAACATTTTGAAGCTAAATTTACTATGCCATGTACTAACATGAAGATGATTTTAATATACACAATCAGTATAAGAATTTTTAAAGTATCATGATACTGTTCATTTTAAGGTTATTAGTCTCATTCTTTTAGCAATAACTTGTACAGTAATTGAATCTAAGAAAATGCTGAGCAAGAAGCATTTGTATCGTCACTGTTACGCAGAAATCTTTTGCGCCCTTTGGTAACACACCAAAACTTTCTACCCTTGAAGATTCTTCCTTCAAACCAAGCCCCACATTACTCGAATAAAGCACAACGCAATAAGCCAACACCCACTCCACACATCGCACTCCTCTCTTTCCAGGTCCTTGCCTCGACAAAATACAAGAGGCCAAAAGTAAAATCAAATTTGTTTGTTTAAGTAGTACTACTTCATTGTATAATTTTGGTTCATGAAATTTTATTCATAGCTGCATTATTATTTGTGAAACAGGGAAGTCTCACATTTGTGTTTAAACCATTTGAAGTTGAACAACTTTACTATCTGTTAAACTTTTGATCTATTATTATCATTCTTGTTAAAAAAAAAAAAAACTCTTTAACCTAAACTTCAACCATAGTGTGAGCTTATACCATAACCAAAAGTTGATGGAAAACTTAAAACTTTTTTCTCCAATATTTGGACACGTTAATACTCATTTCATGCCAGGATCGGTAATGACAAGGGCAAGTTAATTGACCTTCCCCATCATTTTATAAGGATGTTAGCTGAATAAATACTCTCCGATATAAACTTGTAATCTACTAGTTAGAATTCGTTTGGCAGATAATTGTAACTTTAACGAAATGAAATCATTCAATCACTAAACAACGCTCTAATAATGAAGTCACTCAATAATAATGTGACTTCATTAAAAGAGCCGTTTAGTCAATTTCTCTTTGTCCTCATCTCTTTGTATAATATACTCCTCTCATTTCAAAAAAGTATAACATAATCTTATGGTACTGCAAAACTTTGCTAATTTCAAGTATAATCTACACGTAAACGTACTGAAAAAGTGTGAAGAAAAATAGGACCATATTTTTAGCCTCTATATTTGTCATATCTCTTCTCTAAAAGCTCAATTCAGACACACTTCACTCCCACTATGCCTTTATTCAACTTGTGTCACTAAAGTCCATATTCAAAAAATGGGCTGCTGTTTCAGCTCTTCCAAGAAACGCCGCCGCAGCTCACCACCGCGTAACGGCGGAGCTCCTCCACAACCTCCACCGTTAGATGTAGAAACAGTAAAAGAAGTACTTTCTGAAACACCCATTATTCCTAAACCCCATTTACAAGAAGTGTTAGGCAACGATAAAGAAGCTGACTTTATTCCACAAGTCAAGATTCAAGAATCAACGGCTGTGATTAAACCAAGTGTTGTTGAACCAATGGCTGTGATTAAACCTGAAGTGTCTGAAGAAACTTCAGAGCTATGTAGCTTTACTGAAAGCTATTCTACGACGGCGACGGTGACGGAGAAGAGAGAAGAAGACGGCGAAGTAACACAGAGGTCACCCATTAGGGTTTATAGAAAGAGGCAAAACTCCGGCGACGGAGTTAGAGAGAGAAGTTTCCGGACTCAGCCTGGAAGATCGGCGCCGTCGCCGGAGAAAAGGAGGTCGCCGGCGAGGAGAGTACAGGGAAGAGGAATGACGGCACAAAGAAGCAATGTGGGTCCCCCAAATGGGGCCCGGCGAGGTCCAGGAGAAAGTGGGGTTCGGAGGTCACAGTCGCCGGCAACACGCGCGCCGGTGGAGGCGCGTAAGAATGTGAGGTATAGAAGTCCGGCGGCGCGTGAGGAAAACAAGCAGCTTAAAGAAGAAGCTTCGCCGCCGAGAAATGTGGAAGAGAAGCCTAAAGAAGAGGTTTCGCCGGAGTCCGGCGACGGCGAGTCACTAGAAAATCCTCTTGTTTCTTTAGAATGCTTCATTTTCCTATAGGAAAAACAAAACAAGAAAATGTTGACAAACTACGTCGTTTTTGCTAAATTATGGGTGAAAAATCCGATTTTGTAAATATTTGTAGTAGTATAATATTACTAACTTTAGTTTACTCTAGGCATATTTGTTTTCTTATTTCAAGTCATTATTGTCATGATTTTTAGTTGTGTCACAAGTTAAACCTAAGTTTGTTATGGCAGAAATGAGAAGAAAACAGGTTTACATCTCTTAATAAGGCATGGCGTATTATCCAAGAGCGGGTAGCTTTGATTAGAGGGACAACTGAGGATTTATGCGTTTGTTGTACTGTTAAAATTGCAAGGTAAGATCGCATAGTTATTGAAATTTTAGCCCCTGAATTTTGTAGCTACTGTGTTGAAGACAAAATAAGGACAAAAGTTAAATGTAGCTGAGTATGTCTTGTCCTAGAAGAAGGGCAGAATACAAAGTTGACAAGGCCAAAGGGCATATGGATGAGAAAAAAGAAAGTGAATTGGTGTCTGTGAAAGGTTTTTGAGATTTTCATCCAAATGGAGATTTGTGAATATGGGAAAGTAGTTTTGGAATGTGCAGCTTCTGTTCCCTCCTCGGGATGAAGTTTTTACTCTGGGTGGTCGTTTGCTTGGTAGGATTGGATTAACAATTTCAGGATTAAATTTGAAATTACAGTTATTTTATGTTTGGTTAGTGAGATTAAGTAATCCGGAATATATTTTATACCACAAATGTGGTACTATCTTATCCAATAGAAGATGTGGAATTATTAATCCTGAAATAAACTTAATCTCAAATTTATGGGATATCCCTCATTTTTAGTCCCGCCAACCAAACAGACCCCTAAGCTTTTGGAAGAACATGCGTGCTTCATTTTCTCATTTCGTCTTGTAAGAAAATATGTCCAAAATTATGAATTATCCGAAGTTGTTCAATGTTACTCCCTCCGTCCCAAAAAGACTGTCTTTTTTCGTTTTTCGAGAGTCAATTTGACTAAACTTTGAAGCTAAAATGGATTAGATTAACTTAATATTATAACAATAAAATTTATATATTTGAAAACTACTTGAAACGTACAATAAGTTACAACTTTTCTCATATTATTTTGGTGAAAAAATACATCTTAAAATATTGGTCAAAGTTTATGTAGTTTGACTCTCGAAAAACGAAAAGAGACAGTCTTTTTGGGACCGAGGGAGTATCATCTATTGTACCTTTGGTCTTATTATATAATTATTTGGTTGAGGCATAAAATTATCTTTAAATGTGAATTCTGCTATTGGTGAAGGACAATAACAAGATGTTTCTCAATAGTAGGAGTAAATATTACCACAAAATATTGGCGATGATAAAGTTACTGAATTTCAGACTACTATTGGTAAAATTTACTCATTTCTTATTTTCTTTAAATTTAGTAATTTACTAACATCAATCATGGTAGAAGTTAATTGTGCATCTAAAATCAATTAGAATATTATTTTACCTTTCGTTACAGTTCCACTCTACCGAAGAAAAAGTATATAGTATTGTCACTAAAGACAATCATATGTGTTCCTCAAAGGAAAGGAACTGGAAACTTCCTACACTTTCAAACAATTTCTTATTTTTTCAGTAAAACGGCTCTCACAATTTTTTTCTTTTTAATTTTATTTTTTTGCTGAAAGTTCAAGAGAGTTTTGTGGGCATATATAATAAATTCGTGAGATACCTCGGCTCATTTCTCAACATTTCGAAGATACTAGTAGTAGATTGGTATACACATATGTTGAGGTTTGAGTACAAGAAACACTATGTTGATTGAGGGGGTGGGGTGAACAAGGTGCAGGTGCAGGGCATGCAAGTTTTGTCCACTACCATATACTTATACAAATTTACATGGTATGAAAAGTATCAAAGACTTCCCTCAAAAGCAAAGGGATGAAGCTAGTGAAAGGATTATTTTCTTCACTAGGAACACGCTTCACAAAACCCAATGAAATAAACATGAAATTCGAAATTAACAAGAGGAAAGACGAAAAGTAATAGAAAGTCTGCAAATAATGTACTTACCAGTAAAAATTTGGCCACACCCGGTATTTTAATAGATTGAAGCATGTTTCACACATAGGCTCTTATAACTAAACCACAGTTAATTAACACACATGATTACCTTAATTTATGCTTAATCATAATAAGTTAATATAATTTAGTGTAAACATCAGGTACGTACAAGTTTTCCCCGTTTAGAATTGAGTAACCGATATTTGTGATGATGAGCAAAAAACTCAGCTGCTTACACTTGTTTACTTTTAAAACTGAGCTATGTGATATGGGCAGTAAGATGCCGAGTTAAAGCTAAAATCTTGAAATAAGAAGTAACAAAAGGGACCATTAGAACCAACACAACCATGGAATTCTAGACAGGAGAATTCAGTAAAGTCTTTCTAAGAGAAATTATACTCTGCAACTAGAAAGTTGTATAGCCAACAATACGCAACTTAGGTGATTCAGCATGCATACTTTGGCAGCTAAATGCTGGGGCATACACGGGGGAATCCAATTGGATTCCTTCTTTGTGAAATAGTCTTTACGCTGTAGTACTATTATACAGAAAAACAGTTATTGGGGCCATTTTATCAACTTTCTTGTCTAATGTCGAGTAGTTATTAATTAGACATTGATGAGCATGTAATTAGCGTATAGAGAATTTACTCAGGTGAAAATTTATACATTATCCTCTGAATATCAAAATATAAGTTCAATCCCTAACATTTTGTCCACTTACAAAATTGGATTGATCTGCTACTTACAACTAGTTAGTTCCATAAACATATAGAATATATCAGGAATTACCACACTTGGCCGTAATAAGCAACGTGTATGTATCGGTAACTTCTTTGGACTTTTCTCCATAAAATAACAACCGATTTATCAATTTATTACTATAAACCATGTAATAAGTATTACTATTAATATCCCTTCAGCTTCATGAGTACTGTATAGCTCTTTTTCATTGAATTTAGGGCATGATGAACTTATGGTGAATCCAGTTTAACAACACAGCAATGACTACAAAGTTCTTTTTCTCCTTCTTCCTCTATTGGCTCTGAGCTTCTCCAGCCATTAGCAATTGCTGATGTGTCAAACACGTGGACTTCAGTCCTTGTTACTGAAATCTCACCTGGCATTCTGTAACCAGCCAAGAAGTATAGTTGTGTCCCTATTGGTGCCATGGTACAAAATATTCTTTGCTTAGGTGGCCAGGTTGCTTCCGTGGCACTTGATGACGTGGAGATTGGTGAATTTGAACCATCCACTATGTTCCATATATTCAACTCTTTATCATAGGCTTCAATATGTCCTTTCCATGCATTTAAGCAATCGCCTGAGCTGAATAATTTCCCATCAACATTCACTATTTGATTGGGTGGCACATCTAGGTCCCACATTCTTGCCTTGTAATCCCACTTTTGCTTTAGTGGATCGTACAGCTCAGCAGAGCTTCTTTCCATAATATATGGTCCTTGACTGTCATTGTTTCCTCTTTTAGCGAATCCTCCCACCACATATATTTTTCCTGTTAGAATATGAAAGACAAAAATGAGGGGAAAGTTTTGTGGCCTGAGAGATCAGTAGTACCATATGGGACTAAATATTATATAGATTATAGGGGAATACAGATCATAAAAGGATATATCAAAGTCAAACAGATAATGCAAATAAGCTTAGCAACTTCATAGGAAAGATCAAAAACATATTGATAATAGAACTTTTAAATTATTCCATTTCAGGAATTAAAAGACACAGTTAAAACTTTTAACCTTTATTTAAAGGTCGGATTTTGCTGACATGAATTTACGGTTGCATGTATATGTTTAGACTGCTAATTCTATCGACAAGTCCTTTCTTTCTTAATTTCTGTGCCTAGTAAAGCAGGTTCATTTGAAATGAAACCGTACAAACACAACTTATATGTCCAACATTACCTTGCCATGCCACGCCAACAGATTTATACCTCAAGGTGCTCATATTTGGTAACGGTTTCCATTCATCTTTAGCAGGGTCATATACTTCAGCAAAACAGGTACCTTCAGCACTATCCAACGTTGTTTGTCCACCAGCAACATAAATTTTTCCATCTTTGCAAGTGCATGCAAAGTTAAACCTTGGTATAGTTAAAGGTTTACAAGTAGACCAAGTATCCGTTCGAGTATTGTATTTAAGCACTGAAGATGGCACGTTTATGTCCATTTCATGAACAGAATCATTAGGCCCATTGCCAGCAGTCTTAAGACAACGTCTCCCACCAATTACATAGATAATTTCACCTATGGAAACCATAGCAAAACCTTTTAGCACTTGGTTCTCAAGTAGATCAGGAATAGTAGTCAGTCGATGCCATGAATTTGTAGAAGGATGGTAACATGATATCCAATTCGACATGTTAACATTAGGATTAAACTCTTTTCCACAGAAGGAAGCATATATTCGGTAGTTTTCACTATTTTCTCGTGATCGACTAGGTGAAGCTGATGAAATTGAACCCATATTTTTGCTAATTTTCTTGGGGTTGGAGGTAAATAATTAATGGAGTGGAGAAGAGCCTCGTCTAGGGTCGCATAGGGTGGAATATATAGGGAGGGCCAACGGAAAATACCAAGACGTAGAGTTTATTTCTATGACTTTTCTTGTTGCTAAGGGTGGTAATTAACGTATGTTGCTAATTATTTTCATAGTTCAAGGAGGATATTTGTTGTTAATCACGAGGAGAGTTTAACTAAGCTTGAAGCTACTTTAGCAGTAATGTAGGTACTGCTTTTCATCTCCAATTTGGGAATGTTAAGCTTTTGATTGTTCCTAGATTCTCTAGTTAAATCAAATTAAACCTTGATAGTGTCACTCCCACAAGGGGCTTGTATTATGAATTTATGCTTGTATATCAAAGTATTGGTCGGATTTTCCTAATGTTACTTCATGCTTAAGGTAATTAATGGTGTCCATGCTTATTGAAAAATCGACCGAATTGATCGAGTCCAACCGTAACAAAATTATTAGGTTATTTTTTATATAATACCCACATGTTGTATATAAATCTAAAATCATACCGAATAATTAAGGTAGGTTTTTATTTTAGAAAGAAAATACTGAAAAACTAAACTCTATTGAATTTAATTTATATATTCAAAATATTTTTTATGTATAGTTTAAATATAACGTAACAGTAAATTTTTTACCAAGGCCTTTGGGGTGATAGAAACGACTATAAGCCTACCAGTAATTAACACCCAAGTTTTCTGCTCCCAAACCTATTTTTCCTACTATTGTAGTCATATTTGAAAGTTAATCGGTTTCACCGACCAATGATCTTGAGCACCAAGCCACCAAGTGACCAAAGTATTGAATATCTTTCCTCTCTATATATATATGTATGTATAAATTTCTCAATAGTACCGATACCAAAAATAAATCGAGATGATTGAGACGATTTTGAAAAATTTACTTTTGATTATTCCCAATAGAATAATCAAAAGTTAAAAGTTATGGCATAAATTTCTTAAAATAACCGAATCATTAATTAACACCCCACTTAATTAGTTAAATATGATCCATCTTCATGTTTTTTTTTTCTCTTTTTACATTATTTTTCTGCAACTCTAACTTGGTTTGTGGAATTTTCATTTGGTCGAGTAAAACATAAGCGTATCGCTCAATACCTAGGGGGGTAAACGAAAATATGAAATAACAAAGAAAAATAAGACGATCCATAAGGAAAAAAACGTGTTTGGGATAGATTGGCAACAACTAATACTTGAAGTCATAACTCTAACTTTAGGAAACTACATATCAAAATCACTTATCTTTCTTGGTCACCAATTAACATCATCTACGTACTGCATGGATAACAAGAAAGTCATTACATCTAATATTAAATAATTTATTTTCCATGGCATGTAGGATAATAACCTAATTTCAAAAGTATAGGGGATTTTTACATTACGTATTCATATAATCAAAATTATTTATTCAGCATACCCATTAAAAATTATATTATCCGTATAGTTCAAAGTATTAACTCGGTGTTCTCATTTTTACTATATACCTTTATAGTATATTGTGTTTCGAGAGTATACCTTATGGTATATTGTCTTTTTTAATTTCCACAATATACCCCCTTTACGTTACATTGTCTTTCCAGTTTATCATCTACGTAACCGCAAACTTGCTTTCTCCAAGGAGAGTGAAGCGAAGTCCCTCCTCGAAGGAAAAAGGGCAAAAAAAGAAGGACGAAGTAATTTTCTTATGGCACGACTTAGTCAGTTATTCTCACAGATCAGATTAGATTCGGATCGGGTTATGTAGGCCTGGGCATAGAGCTAAGCCGATTCGAAGCTCGGCTCGGTCTCATTAAAGTTTGGCTCGGCTCGGCTCAGTTAAAGCTCAATCAAGCTCGGCTCGATCAGAGTTCGGCTCGACTCGGCTCGATTAGCTTGATTAATCTTGTATCTTTTTCTTTAAAATATAACTTTCATTCATTAGGCTTAATTACCAAAAAAATTAGAAGTCTACGTAATATTTAGTATTTTAATACAATAATTAACAATTGACAAACTAGTACTTCTATCCTTATTTATGATTATTGTCAAAAGAAAAATTTAAATATTTATTTATTATATTATTAAGTATGGGACACAAGAAAAAAAGTCGTCTCGGGCTCGGTCAAACTCTAACTAAGCTTGGTGGAGCTCGGCTCGACTCGGTATGATATAAAGCTCGGTTAAACTCGGTTCGGGCTCGGCTCGGTTCGCTCGCTTGATGCCCATATCTGTATGGTATACTTGGCCGGATGGATAGAGGGGATAAATAATTTCTGGGTATTATGTCTAAATATGAAAGTAATGGGTAGGGGCGGTGGTAATAATTTGATTTTGATAACCTGGAAAGACAATCTAACGTAAAGGAGTAGTCCCAAAATGCCCATAAGACCCGACCCAATTTGCCATGAACACAAATAAACCAAACTGAGAAAAACGAAACATGTTGTGGTATGGCCTATGGGTTCAGCAGCTGAGAATGAGCTAGCCCAATTACATGGAGCAGGTAAGTCCAATTTCCTCTCAACACTTGTGTTAAGTGTTAGATTCCTTATTGTTAGAGCTTATAGTTGGAGTCTTACAATTTGCCACTATCCCAACATTGCTTCTAAAATGCCCAATTTCTCAAATGATGTAGATACAGATTGTGTGGATAGAATTTCTAACTTGCCCCTCGAAATAATCCATGAAATTCTTAAATTGCTTCCATTGAAAGATGAAGCCAAAATTAGTGTTTTGTCCCGGAGATGGAAAACCATTTTGGCTTCTCGCCCTGATATTCTTTTGGATGAACGCGAGTTTGGGGTCGGCTATTCATCGTACAACGAAACAGGCGTAGCGAAAAGAGAAGCCTTCCGAACTTATTTGGAAAAATTCTTGGACACCCGTGACCATAATTTTGCTGTTAACTGTTTCTATCTTCGAATGACACTTGTTGACAATCCTTCTTCTGAGTTGCTGCTGAAAAGAATCAGTGATTTTCTCTCTAAGTGTAAGGTTAAAGTTGTATTTCTTCACATACGAAGACATGGTAGTCAGGGTTTCGACTTGCCTATTATTGCACCTTTTGCTGATACATTAACTATCCAGCATTATAAGTTTATTTCAAGTTGCTCCTTTGTGCTTCCTAATCTTAGGACACTCCATCTGATTTATGTGTGTATTGAGGATGATGCTTTCAAGGGTCTCATTGCAGCGTGTCCTAGAATTGAATCCTTACACATTTTGCTCTGTTCTAAGTTGTCTACTATAGTCGTTTCACATCCCACCCTGAAGCGCCTTGTAATACACATTGAGGGTTTTGATGGTAAAATACAAATAGAGTCCACAAACCTTGAACATCTTTCACTTACTGGCTTACGTGAGGACAAATGTGAAGTACAAATTACTGCCACAACATCAGTCAAGAGCTTAACATTGAAACGTGTTTATTGGCAAGAAAAGACATTAATGCACTTTATAAGCAAATTCCCTCTACTTGAGGAACTTGTGATACATCGTTGGAGTTATGACTATAAAATTGAGGAGATAAGAATAGATGCTCATAAGTTAAAATCCTTGGAGTACATTGGTGGCCTCACGTCTTTTCCTGGCATAAAAGCTTCCCAAGAATTGGAATCTGTTGAAGTCCATTTAAAGACCCAAAGGCGTGATGCTGGCTGGTACATTTGGTTAAAAGATAGTTTGGAGTCTTTTGCTCATTCCAAGCATTTGAGTTTGATTTGCCAGAATGAACAGGTAAACACTTTTCTCCTCAGTTTATGTTGTGGTGTCCGGTCTTCCATATGTTTTACAATGTTCCTTTATTACAAGCCACACTACATTTTCCAAATGCTCAAATGCTCAGCCTCAACTCCTTGACCATTCCAAAAGTATATATATTGACATTTGACAAAAACTAAGAAAGTGCTTGCAAGTAAAAGAAGATGAAACCTTTAATTTGAGTAATAGGAACAAATGGTTGCATCTTAGTAGCTTACTTTTCCCTTATAACTTTGATTTGTTTCAACTATTTGGATTATAAATCTTCTGAGTTTCCTTTTGATGGTTTTCAGGATATCATCTTTCCTGATGAGCTAACTGAGATATTACGTCCAACAATTAATGATCTCAAAAATCTGGATTTGCGAATTCATTCAAAAAATGCCACTTATCAACAAATTTTGGATGGCTTCATTTGGATTTTTCCATGTTTGAAGACTTTAAAATTGACTTTGGGTTCCATCTCAAAACTCATTGAGGTACGCAAAAACTCCAATTCTCACAATTCTAAGTCCTAGTTTTTTTTAGGTGTATTTTTAGTTCGGTAATCATTTTTGGGCACATCAAACCTTCAAAAGGGGGGCAGTACTGATGATGAGTCTATTATGCATAAGCCAGGATAAATTGTTTAGATATGATTGAGAATTCATGGATTTGTTAGTGAAACTTGTTAGTTTTGAGAGTACGTTTGTCTCTTTTATTATTTCGGCAGCCTATGCAGTTTTGCTTGACAAAGTTAATATTTTATTATTGCAAATGCAGCTTCCACAGAGAGAATGACTTTGATGGTGCTTTCAGCTACCAGCAAAAATTGGAGAACAACTCAAAATTAACATACATATGATCAAATAGAAAATCTGGAACTGTTATAGCCCAAATTAGAGAACTTTTTCATATTTTAAATTCCATGTTATTGGAAGTGGAAGCAGAAGTAGAGAGATTAGGTTAATTTTGTAACTATTATAGCCAAACTTTTCCATGGCTTATCACACAGGGAGGCACTTTTGGAAGGTGTTTATGGAGAAGTTATTTGGAAGAAAAGTGAATGCAAAAAGAATGTGTATGTGATAGTTTTAATTTCTTTTTGTCAAGTTCTGTTTGTTCCTAATTAGTTTTTCAGAGAAGTGCCTCACTTTCGTTCTGTCATATGTGGATGTTCATAATGCTCCCTTGAGAACTCTGTGGATACCCTCTAAAAATAATAATCAGCATTTCTATGGTATAAATGAAAAGGCGAAATTGATCTCAACTAAGTTTCCTTGCTTGGTGGGGATATGTTAGACAAACTTAAAGGATCTCAACTAACTCTGAAAAGAGGAAGAAGCCGATCTACAAGAAAGACTCAGTTCAGTGTCTTGAGATTTATATAAATGCAGGTATGGGGAAATACATGACCACTTAAGAAGTTCAGGCTAAAGTGAAGAGCCGAGGAAATTAGTATAATAGATATGCTTGTGTACATTTGGAAATCATTTAGATTATTCTGTGAGCAAATGTAGTTTTCTAACGATCTCATGCTTTTCTTCACAATTACTGATCCTGTCCCCATTATTATTTCCCTATATATGAATCAATTTATTGGGCGTAATTTGATGTTTTCTCAACTGTTCACTCTCTGCAAGTTAGATGCAAGATTATACCTCAGGGAAAATAGTTATTCGTTATTATCACAATGAGTTACATTCTGCTAAGATCATAGTTTTCTCTTCATTTTCGCCAAAGCAAAAAGCAATGATTTAATTGCTAGATTATGAGTGTTCCAACTAAGGAACATATCCCGTCGAAGCTAGGCAATGATCCTCATCACTCTTTTAGTCATCAATCGTTAATTTATAGCTAATTTCATGCTCTAATCATGTAATCTTACCATAGAAATTAGGGATTCTAAGCAGTCATGACTTGATTTCTCGAGCCTCAGAAGAATATTTACATTAAGACTGGTCCATCTAGCGCTAGCCCCTTTGATTTTCCATACTTTTGTAAGTCCTCGAACTTATAACACTCATGACATCATTGATGAATCATAAACATAATACTTATGATGAAAATTTCATGAATTTTTCTTTTTATGGGTCTTTCAAATTTCCTCGTTCTATATGCTCTATTTAAAATTTCCTCTTTTTATATAATTTTATGCAAAATATCTCCAATTTTAAAGTTATTATGGCTTTGCCATTATTTGAAGAACGAAGGATAGAACCTAGCATTTTTTGTACAAGATGAGAACCTGGTAAACCAAGTTAATTAGTAAAGTTCGAACAACATTATTTCAAACTCACTATCCTAAAAACCAAAAGAAGTGGTAATAATAAGCTGATGGCTCGAGGTTGCTTAAAGATAAGCACACCTAATCTTCTCATCTTGACCCGGGATGAAGGTAATTGCCATCTATCCGTTTATAAACAATCTTTAACATGATTTGGCAAGGTATCAAATTGAGTATATATGTACACATCATTATGAGTTTTGACGGATCACAAATTCCCAAGTAACGCCATCTTTAGTAATGCCAAAAATTTTGAACAATCTTATCACAAGTTTTGACGGATCACCAAAAGTTCAAGTGCTACATGTTCTGTTGAATCAACAACAAAACTTGGGCCATTTGTTTAAACGGTACAAGCTAGTGTTGCTAGCTTTGCAAAACTTGTGAGTAATTGATCTTAGCGATCCTTTAAACTTGTAATGAAGTTATGGTGCGCCAATCGAAACTGGAAATTGTGGCTATTTTGAACAAATTCCTTAAACTAGATTTAATATAAACAGTTCCCAAGAATAATCCTATTCGTGCAATACTTCAAAACTTTCTTTGAAAAAACATAAAGCTTTTCTCTTTTGTATCTAAAGATATTCACCTGAATATGTACCAGTTGCGTTCAATAAAACTCTAGATGATTTGCAACTTGACTACATTGATTTGTACCTTGTGCGTAGTGCTTAAAGGGAGCTTTGCATATGCTACTGGTTATGATGTTGGCTATCTGTTTCGATTTCTATCATCTTTTAGAAGCATATGCTGCTATACTGTTTCTTTACTTGATTTCACATAATTAACTGAAAAGAATTACTTAAGATGTTTCAATTTATATAGCGGTGTTTTACTTGACTCGGAGTTTAAAGAAGAATTTTTTTTTTTTTTTTGAAACTTGTGATCTAAAATATTGCCAAGATATTTCTTCGTAAATACTTATCCACATCGGGTGTTTGCACCAAACCATATTGAATTATCATGGTTAGGTGATTTAATCATGTAAAGATATGCATTAATTAACCATGGTTAAGTGATGGAACTCTTTTTTCAAATACATGACATGCATACATTGGTTTGATGTAAACATCCGGTGAAGGTATGTTTTTACCATATTTCTGTGGCTATAAAAATTATGTCATTAAGAGGAAAATAAAAAGTTTGAAGTTAATTGTTTTCAACTATAGAAATGTGTCGTTGTTTTAGGATGGACAAATTTTGTAAGAATATCACATAAAATAGAAGAAATCCGAAAGTGGGATACATGGAGTTGTTAAGCTCCTATTTGACTTGCATCTTCGTTTTCCTTTTTGGTTTTATCTTTTTTTGAAGATTCACTGGCCTGTCCAGATCAAGAATGCTGGCGATAGCTTTATACAAGAAAACCAGCAGATATACCTAGCACTTGGCAAGCAATGGAAATACTTGAAGTGGGAGATCTTGGGGTTAGCAATTTCTCTATTGAAAAACTGGGAGATCTTCTTGAAGTGTCTCGTAGCAGCAAAGGAAATTGCAGGATTTTTGTAAATACAAGGGAATGCACCTCTCTTAAGTTCACTAACTAAAGGCAGTTTCAAATTTGTATATGGTTTAGATAATTTCAATGATAAGTTATTACCAGGGGTCAATGAATTGTACCGGTGCTTTGCCCGTGGGCTTTGGTCGAGGGGTTAGCGTGCAATACGTGATGTGTGAGTTATACGAACATTACGGGTTCTAGTCTTGTCATAGATAAAAGCCTGTTATTTTAGAGAATTGGTAGAGGGGAGGCCATTCCATCGAGTTCCAAACCTTATGCCACTGACCCTCGAAGATTTCTCAGTTATCAAAGAATAAATTGAACATGATGGTCTGGCTAATTTAATATCACTTGGTTTCTTGAGTAGATTACCTATTGCCTTAACTTACTTCAGTCGTTCAATATGTTGTACCTTCCAAGGCTATTCACCGCTCGGTACTCCAGGTTTAGAGTACCTTACAGGTGATGAGGTTTTAAAACAGCCTGTTGTACTCTCAGATGCTAAGAAATTGGGCAAGTCCTATGCTTAGGTTTGTCTTTGTTGGAATGTGCAGATCGATATATTACTATAAAAGCATGTCTTCAAAAACACCAATAGTCATATTTTACCAAAAAACCCTTCTAAATATAAATATACCCAAACTTGCAAGCCGCCCAAACGAAAAGAAGCCACACGCTACTCCTTCATCAACAGTCACAACGTAGAGCCTTACACAAAAAAGTACGGTAAAGCCAAAAGACACGGACCTTTTCACATCTTTTACTATTTAAATCTCAATTGTTTAGGTGCCTACCCTTGAACAGCTTCTCCTATTTGAAAGTTTTGCAGCAGATCATCACTCTACATAGGCAAAAGGTAAGATAGGTAAGATCTTTTTATTTGGATTTGCATGTAATATAATGCACTAACTTCAATTCTTTCTGTAGAATTTTGTTCAACAAGTTTGTCGCAGTATATCCTGCTGTTTGTTCATAAATCTTTGCATATTTTTCTTTGTGCTATTACTACCAGATTTTTGCGGCAGATTCAATGCCGTTTCTCGCAATTTTCGACAGTTTTTTCTAGAAATTACTCATGCGCTCTTTTTTTTCCACAACTTTCCACATTGTTTTCCTTTAATTTGTTCCATTTCATATTCTCTGCATATGAAGAAAATACTCCGTTAAAGATGTTGGTTATATGAGTGCTGCAGAATGTAAAGTGAGAAGATTCACTCCTGATGTCGCCATAAAGTGACAATACCTAAATCCCTTTCTTTTTTTACTTAAAAAGGTTAGAAAGCAAAAGCAATTTTTGAGAATGTTGCACTCATATTCTACTAGGACTATATCTAGGAAAGTCAGATTCTTGCTATGAATGGTGACTCCTAAGCCAACTTGTGAGTGATCGTGCTGTTTCAACTTTCAAGTTCTAATTATGCACTTGCATGAACAAGTGAATTCTTATTTCATAATAGAGATAATACGAAATGAATCTAACACTTATTTAATCATGAGTTTGTTTATAATGGTTTATTTACCAACTGTGGATATCACGTTCTGTTTTTGCTTCTTACTGTGCAGACAGGTACTTTGCAAATACCTCACAAAACAAGAGCTAGAATGCTCATGACTTTCATCTGTTAGGAAGAGAAAACAAATCTAACATCTACAAACAACTCCGAATTCATGGCAGTTCATGACAATTGTTGCTATCGCTAAAGGGTTGCGACCTTTTAGTTTCGTTCTCTTGAAAAACTCAATTGGCCCTATGGCTTTCTCCTCATTCATCCACCTTCTTCGTTAGTGGCTTCAGGCTGTAATATTACTTTTGTTTATAGGTACTTATTTTCACTTGGGTTGCCTTTTTTTTTTTTTTTGGTTCAAGTTAATACTTTTTTCTTTTTAAATTGACACCCATAGCTAGGCTTAGATAGTTTAGCTCAGCTTGAAAAGAAAATCAGCCTTATCACATACCTAAGCCTAATGTTATGTAGTTGCCATTTTTTCATGTGATATATCCTTTTACCTCTTTGGGTATGTGATGCCCGTCAAAAAAAAACTTAAAGAATGGTGCCATGTTGGTATATATTGTAGGAGTCTTTATATCCAAAAACCAACAATAAGGAAACATAGGGATTAAATTAGTGAAATCCTCCCCTATCAATCTATTGGATCGGTGTTTTCCTTCAACCACGTGAAAAATAGCATTATAAATCCAGTTTATAATATATGGCAAAGGCAAAGGCAAAGGCCAATAGATTATAAGACCAGACATACACGTGCAACGCACGTGCCGAGAAACTAGTTGTTTCTAAAAGTTCAAATGAACCCAGGATCAAAGGGAATTTCGATATTTTTGGTTGGTCAATACCTGAAGACTTGTTCAGCATGTTCTCTGAATTTTAGCAGGCAAGCTATTTATGTTTTTCTTGTTTTCCCCCTTTGGACAGCCAATTTCTTTGATACAATAAATGTTGCTATTGTGAACTAGTCCATTACTTTTTATCAGATTCCATTGTGAAAATGCACATGGACCAACATATATGCGGAGTATAAATCTTCTCAGAGATAGCATTCCCTTTTCCCGGAAGGAAAAAGAAAAAGAAAAAGAAAAAGAAGAAGAAGAGAATACTAACATGCATTTTGGTGTTGGACTTCAGAGCATTCAGAACTGATATTTCTTACTAGTGACACAAACACACTATACATGGGTGGATCCGTGATTTAAACTTGAAATTATGAGTTAATAATTTAATGTTAGTAATCTTTACACATGTAATTCTCCATCCACCTCTGACAATAGATGTATTCCTACATGCATGAACCAGATAGTAGTTTGATTAGCTAGTTACACAACCTCCCTCCCCCCACCCATGCTTGTTCCATTATACTATCTTTGCTAACTCATTTGGAACTTAACTTTGATGGTTGGAGATTTTCTTTCAAAATGCATTTACCACACATTTTCTTTGCTATGTAGTGCCACTGTATATGCAAAACTTTTAAAGAGATATTTGATGGTGAACTCTAGAGTTACAAAATAAAAACTGTGAATCCACTTCATCTCCTATATGCAGGACACTCCTATTGCTTCCTTTCACATTGAAGAATCTATACTTTTCATCATTTGATTTGCTGGGAACATGTTAAGTATTTATTCAGGGACCAATTACAACTTTATATTGTAGGAGTAGCATGCCATCTTTGCGCTTTATTTGTAATTAATACTGTAAAACTTGTATCACTGCTTTTATTTCTATGTAATGAGTTTCAAATTTGTGCATTCAAAGTAAATAGAATGACTGTTGGAATTTTTTGGAATTTCGATCAGTATTTTCCAATGGATAAACCTCTAATTAGAGTTCAAGAATTTCCTACTACCATGAGGCGTAAAAGAATGAACTATGAAGTATATCTATTTCTACGAATAAAAGCTCTAAAATACTAGGAATCTTTGTTTTCTCTTTTACATTTTAGACTCCTATTTTATCTGATTTCTATCATTAGGCCCACTAAAATAGGAATCTTGTATATCTCCTTTTTTCACATTATTCGATGTATTGTTTCTAATGGTGTAGCAGTATCAATTTCATATATGTATTTGTATTATGTATATCGAAATGTTATTGTTTGATTGTTTCATTAATAATATACTAAATATCTATGATGGTATATGGTATTAATGGTATATCATTTAGTACTATATTAAATACATATAGTATACGAGAATGTTAATATGTATTATGTAATGTTGTTTGATTAATAATATACTAAATATCTATAATGATATACGGTATTCATAATGGTATATTAAATATCATAGTATACTAAATACATATACATATCATATACGAGAATGTTAATATATACATTATAGAGTTATTTTAATGATGTATATTTGTATTGTCAATGGTATATTAAGTATCTATATTTCATTAATATAATATATATTGGTATATTAAGTATCTATATTTCATTAATATAATATATATCATACTGTTAATGTACATTATATCATTGGTATAATATAGTAGCACTAGTATATATGATGTGCATTCTTTATCATCAGGGGTTATAGTATTAAGAAGCTTAAGAGATGCAACATCAAACCACGTATCTCGCATCGTTGGTTACCTACCGAATAGAGGTTCAACAATTCTGGTATATTTGTAATTAGAGAAATGATACCAATTTTAAGTGGTAATTAGTGAAATTGTAAAACCGAACACACTCACACGAGAGAAATAATATTTGGGTGAAAACTCTTGCCTTCATTGATGAGGGGAGTCCCCTATTTATACAAAAGAAACCTAAAGAAAACCTAACCCTAAACCTAACCCTAACGGGCTTGGCCCAATATACATAATACATGACTAATCTATTTACATACGGGCATATACGGGCAGAGCCTATTTACAATAAGAGAGCCTATACGGGCAGAGAGCCTATACGGGCAGAGCCTATTTACAATACCCCCCCTCAAGTTGGAGCATGAGGGTTCCTTATGCCCAACTTGTTAAGGAAGAATTCGAACTGGGCACGTCCCAGCGCCTTCGTAAAAATATCTGCAAGTTGCGTGGTCGTAGGCACATAGCTGGGACGAATGACTCCTCCGATGATTTCATTCCGAACAAAATGACAGTCGACTTCGATATGTTTAGTGCGTTCGTGAAAGACTGGATTCCGAGCAATATGTAACGCAGCTTGACTGTCACACTTCAAATTCATCGGAGAATCGTGAGCAATTCCAAGGTTCCACAAAATCCCTTTCAACCACTTCAATTCACACACAGTCATCGCCATCGATCTATATTCTGCCTCAGCGGAGGACCTCGATACGATCGGCTGCTTCTTCGTTCTCCAAGATATCGGTGAGTCCCCTAACGACACATACCAACCTGTTAACGATCGACGTGTCAACGGACAGCCTGCCCAATCAGAGTCACACCACCCGTGCAATCTCAGATCACACTGAGAATGAAATACAATGCCTTGACCCGGACAGCCCTTCAAATATCGAACAACCCTGAGTGCCGCTTCCATATGCTCAATACGGGGACTCTGCATGAATTGCGACAAGACATGCACACTATAGGACAAATCTGGTCGTGTAAAACACAAGTAAATCAATCTTCCGACCAGTCGTCGAAAGCGTTCAGGATCTTTGATAAAACGACCAGTCGCAAGCGCTAAGCGATGGTTTTGTTCTATCGGTGTACCAACCGGTTTTGCCCCCAACAAGCCTGTTTCCGATATGATATCCAATGCATACTTCCTCTGACACAGGAAGATTCCTTTCGGAGCCCTTGCCACTTCAACTCCCAAGAAGTATTTCAAGGCACCTAAATCCTTCATATGGAAACATTTCGAGAGATACAACTTAAAAATTCGAATTTCCTTCGAATCATTACCAGAAATAATCAGATCATCCACGTAAACAAGCACATTCAAATGCACATTTCCCTTCCTCATCGTAAACAATGAGTAATCCGAATATGATTGTCGAAACCCATATTGCTTAAGTGCAGCAGACAACTTCGCAAACCAACATCGGGGAGCTTGTTTTAAACCATACAATGATTTTCGAAGGCGACACACAGCTCCTCTCCCCGTCATGCGATGTCCCGGAGGCAACTTCATATATACCTCCTCGTGAAGATCACCATGCAAAAATGCATTGTGCACATCCATCTGATGTAATTCCCAATTTTTGGCAGCTGCTACGGCCAGAAAAACTCGGACAGTCACCATCTTCGCAACTGGTGCAAATGTCTCCGTATAATCAACCCCTTCGATTTGGTGATTTCCAAAAATCACCAATCTTGCTTTGTACCTTTCAATAGTTCCATCAGAGTTGTACTTTATCTTGTATACCCATCGACATCCGAGGGCCTTCTTCCCGGTAGGCAAACGAACTATCTCCCAGGTTCTGTTCGCTTCCAATGCCTTCAATTCTTCCCCCATGGCTGTTCTCCATTTGTCACTTTTTACCGCCTCCGAATAGGTGGCAGGCTCATGTCCTTGCGTTATAGCTGCAAGAAAACTCACATGTTTCGAAGAGAAATTATCACAATTGACATAGTGTGCTAGAGGATAGGGCTTACCAGAGGGTTGTTGAGAAACAGATGAACAAGCAGACTTTCGAACACAGGACGATACCCGGTGACCCATCTTTTGGACCGTATTAGTAACAAAGTCTCTCAGCAAGATATTCTCTTTCTTAGTTCGCTTTCCCCGACCCAACTCTTCGGGCTCAACTTCGGGAACAACCTCAGGTTCAACCTCCAGAGTAGCCGCCGGAGTCGCCTCTTCGGGTTCAATCACCGGAGTCACGACTTCGGGTTCAACACCCCCCCTTCCTTGCACACTCTCCTCTTCCTCCTCCAATGCAACGGTGACAGAAGCCGTGTCCTGTGTCTGTTTTTCGGCATCAGTCTCCTTGGAGGCAAATGGAAATTCCTTTTCGTAAAACACCACATCCCTCGAGAACACAAACTCCTTTGTCTCTAAATCATACATTTTCCACGCTTTCTTCCCATTTGGATAACCCAAAAACACACATCGACGACTCCTACTCTCAAACTTGTCACTTGTTCGTCCTTGGTTGCGAGCATAACATAAGCACCCGAACACCCTCAAATGATCATAGTTCGGTGTCACACCCATCAAGATATCGTAAGGTGTCTTCCCACTCAACAACCTAGTGGGTGTCCGATTAATCAAATAACAGGCCGTCATCACACATTCTCCCCAGAAGTCAATCGGTAAATTAGCTTGAAAACGTAGCGCCCGTGCCACGTTTAAGATATGTCTATGCTTCCGTTCAACTCTACCGTTTTGCTGGGGTGTTCCCACACACGAAGTTTGGAACAAGATCCCTTGTTCGAGAAAATACCCTTTCAGACTTACAAATTCGGTTCCATTATCGCTCCGAACGCACTTAACTCGTTTATTGAATTGTCTCTCCACCATTGCAAAGAAACCCTTCAATTTTTGTCCGACCTCTTTCTTATCAACTAACAGGAACACCCATACTCCTCGTGAACAATCATCAACAACAGTTAAAAAATATGATGCACTACACGAAGACTCAGTTCTATAAGGACCCCACAAGTCACAGTGAACTAAATCAAAAGGTTCAGCAGCTTTATTATTACTTGAAGGAAATACATTTTTAGTTTGTTTTGCCCTAAGGCATACATCACATGCTTTTTCTTCTAAGCTACCTTTCCCACTATCTTCCAAGACTGAAAGAGACTTTGTTACTTGCATCGAAGGATGTCCCAATCTTTGATGCCATAAGTCTACCACATCGACCTTCACAGCTTTCACCACGGGTATCGTCCGAAAGTAGTAAAGTCCGTTCTTTTGTTCACCCGCTCCAATCAACTTCCCCGTAGCCTGGTCCTGCATAACACACAAATCATTAGTGAAATTTACATTGCAACCAACTTGATTAATTAATTGAGACACAGAAATCAAGTTGCAAGTCATCTCGGGCACATATAACACTCCGTGAAGAACCATGTCTTCGTTAAGTCTGATGGATCCTTCCTGAGTCGCCATCGTACTGCTTCCGTTCGGTAAACCTACCGGACACTTTGGTATTGTTCGTAGATTCTCCAAAATACCTATCTGACCGGTCATGTGATTTGACGCCCCCGTGTCAATAATCCATGAAGGATGGGTTTTCTTACCGATTGATGGCTCACTTGGGCTTGCCTTCTCCTTTTTCAGCAAATCGAACAGCATCTGCAACTGATCACCTGTTATTCCGGACAGGTTAGTCTGCCCGGGCACACTCATCTGTCCGTTTTCTCCATTCTCGAGCTCAGCTTGAGCTGCATGTGCTCGATTATTTCCACGTCCCCGACCAGCATTCGAACCAAGCTGTTGATTTCCACGACCTCTTCCACCTCTGTTACCTTCAGCTCTTCCTCTACCACGTCCTCCATTCAAAGTGCCTTGCTTCGAATAATGCACCCACCCCTCCGGATAGCCAATGACTTCATAGCAGCGTTCCGGAGGATGTCCTCCTCGATCACACAGGTGACACTCCTTATAGCCTGTCTTCGGCTGTTGTGATCGTTGTGCAGCAAACGCCGTCACCTCTCCTCGTTCTTCCTGAGTTCGTGCCATCCCTTTGACCCGTTCATCTTGGATCACCTTTTGGTAGACTTGATTCATCGATGGCAACGGTTCCTGAGCCAAGAGATTGGAACGGACAGTTCCATAAAGACTTTCATCCAGGCCCATAAGGAATAAGTGAACCCTATCTTCTTCCCTTTTCTTCTCCAGTGCAACCGTTAGATTGCAAGTGCAGTTTCCACACGAGCAAGTTGGAAACTTATCACAATTTCCTAGTTCTTCCCACAGCATAGCCAGTTTTCCATAGTAAGCAGCAACAGTCAATCCCTTTTGCTTACAACTGGCTAAAGCTGCTTTTAATTCCTGAATCCGAGGTCCGTTTCCCACGGAGAAACGTTCTCGAATACTCTCCCACAGATCTTTCGCTACTTCCATGTGCGATATGGTGGTCCGAAGAGTAGGCTCGATCGAATTCCTAATCCACGACACCAGAAGAGAATTGATAGTCCACCAATCCTCATAATCCGTCGACTTTTCATCGGGCATCTTGATCGACCCGTCAACAAAACCAAACTTCTTCCTTGCACGCAGCGCCGTTCTAACCGACCGCGCCCACTCCTCATAGTTTTCACTGGTCAACTGGACCTGTGTGATAATCAAACCAGGATTATCATTCGAAGTGATATCGTACGGAGAGATTGTCTTCCGTACGGCTGCAACATCACCTTTTGGAACCTCCATTACTTTTCTATTTGAAGAGTTTCACAATGGCTCTGATACCATGTAAAACCGAACACACTCACACGAGAGAAATAATATTTGGGTGAAAACTCTTGCCTTCATTGATGAGGGGAGTCCCCTATTTATACAAAAGAAACCTAAAGAAAACCTAACCCTAAACCTAACCCTAACGGGCTTGGCCCAATATACATAATACATGACTAATCTATTTACATACGGGCATATACGGGCAGAGCCTATTTACAATAAGAGAGCCTATACGGGCAGAGAGCCTATACGGGCAGAGCCTATTTACAATAGAAATAAAATCTTCTAATAGTAAAATCCCAAAAGAACATAGGAGTTCCGTGTAGGAAACATTTAGTGGCAGCAGGTAAGTCATTGCGAGCAATTTTGTGCTAATGGGTAAGTCCAATTTCCTCTGAACACTTATGTTTACAGCTTCAATTCCTTGTCAATTTCACTTCAGTTAGCACCCATCTAAAAATTGAAACTATGGAGACCACTAGTGTCGATAGAATTTCTAACTTACCCCTCGAAATAATTCATGAAATTCTTAAATCGGTTCCAGTGCAAGATGAAGCCAAAACTAGTGTGTTGTCCCGAACATGGCAAGCCATTTGGGATTCTCGCCCTGATGTTTATTTGGATGAATGCTACTTTGGGGTCAAATTCTACACCGAATTAAAAGATGTGAAAAGAGAAGCCTTCCTAACTTATTTGGAAAAATTCCTGGACACCCGTGACCATAATTCTCTAGTTGATAGATTCCTACTTCGAGTGACACTTGTTGACAATCCTTCTTCTGCATTGCTGTCGAAAAAAATCTTTGATTTTATCTCTAAATGTAAGGTTAATGCATTATTTCTTCAAATACTAACACCTGATCCTCAGGGTTGCGACTTGCCTAATCGTGCACTTTTTACTGAATCATTAGTTATCGACTATTGCAAGATTAGTTCAAGTTATTCCTTTAGGGTTCACAATGTTACGCAGCTCTTTCTGATTGATGTGTATATTGAGGATGATGCTTTCAAGGGTCTCATTGCAGCGTGTCCTAGAATTGAATCCTTAAACATTTTGCGCTGTTCTAAGTTGTCTACTATAGTCGTTTCACATCCCACCCTGAAGCATCTTGCAGTACATATTGCGGGTTTTGATGGTAAAATACAGATCGAGTCCACAAACCTTGAACATCTCTCACTTACTGGCTTACGTGAAGACAAATGTGAAGTACAAATTACTGCCACAACATCAGTCAAGAGCTTAACATTGAAACGTGTTTATTGGCAAGAAAAGACATTAATGCACTTTATAAGCAAATTCCCTCTACTTGAGGAACTCGTGATACATCGTTGGAGTGATTACAATAAAATTGAGGAGATAAGAATAGATGCTCCTAAGTTAAAATCCTTGGAGTACATTGGTGGCCTCACGTCTTTTCCTGGCATAAAAGCTTCCCAAGAATTGGAATCTGTTGAAGTCCATTTAAAGACCCAAAGGCATGATGCTGGCTGGTACATTTCGTTAAAAGATAGTTTGGAGTCGTTTGCTCATTCCAAGCATTTGAGTTTGATTTGCCAGAATGAACAGGTAAACACTTTTCTCTTAAGTATTATATTTGAGGTATCCATTCCTCCATATGTGTACAATGTTCTTTTATTGCAAGCCACACTACAATTTCCTAATGCTCAGCCCCAACTCCTTAACCCTTGCAAAAGTATATATATTGCCATTTGAAAATAACTAAGAAAGTGCTTGCAAGTAAAAGAAGATGAAACCTTTCATTCGAGTATTAGGAACAAATGGTTGCATCTTAGTAGCTTACTTTCCCCTTATAACTTTGATTTGTTTCAACTATTTGGATTCTTAGACATGTACATGTATGCGCACTTCTTGATTGATTGTTGTTATTTGTAACGATCACCTAAGTTTCTAACACTTTTTGTGTTGCTTTGGACTAATCAAATTTTTAGTTATAAATCTTCTGATTTTCCTTTTGATGGTTGTCAGGATATCATCTTTCCTGATGAGCTAAAACAGATATTATGTCCAGCAATTAATGATCTCAAGAATCTGGATTTGCAAATTGATTCATCTACTGCCACTTATCAACAAATTCTGGATGGCTTCATTTGGATTTTTCCATGTTTGACGACTTTAAAATTGACTTTGGGTTCCATCTCGGAACTCATAGAGGTACGCAAAAACTCCAATTTTCACTATTCTAAGTCCTAGTTTTTAGGTGATTTTTTTTAGTTTTGTAATCATTTTTGGGGACATCAACCCTTCAAAACGAGCAGTACTGATGATGAGTCTATTATGCATCAGCCAGGATAAATTGTTTAGATATGATTGAAAATTCATGGATTTGGTCGTGAAACTTGTTAGTTTTGAGAGTATGTTTGTCTCTTTTATTATTTCGGCAGCCTATGCAGTTTTGGTTGACAAAGTTCATATTTTATTATTGCAATGCAGCTTCCACAGAGAGAGTGACTTTGAAGAGTGCTTTCAGCCACCAGCAAAAATTGGAGAACAAGTCAAAATTAACATACATGATCAGATAGAAAATCTGTAACTATTATAGCCCAAGTTATAGAACTTTTTCATGTTTTAAACTCCATGTTATTGGAAGTAGAAGCAGAAGTAGAGAGATTTTGTAACTGTTATAGCCAAACTTTTCCATGGCTTATCACACACTGAGGCGTGTTTATGGAGAAGTAATTTGGAGGAAAAGAGAATGCAAAAAGAATGTGTATGTGATGGTTTAATTTCTTTTTGTCAAGTTCTGTTTGTTCCTAAATAGTTTTTCAGAGATGTGCCTCACTTCCTTCTGCTACATGTAATGCTCCCTTGAGAACTCTGTGCATACCCTAAAAAATCATAATCAGCATTTCTATATATTGTAGAAATGAAAAGGCGAAACTAATCTCAACTAAGTTTCTATGTGCCAAGGTAGTTTTCTATCTCATGATTTTCTGTACAATTACTGATCCCCTGTCCTCATTATTATTTCTCTACACCATCCTATATATGATTCAATTTGTTGGGCGCATTTTTTTTTTCTCAACTGTTCACTTTCAGCAAGTTAAATGGAAGTTATCAACTTGCTATCATGGATTTCACCAGTTTCGCCAAAGCAAAAACAATGATTTAATCGCTAGATTATGAGTGTCTAATTAAGGAGCATATATCCCGTCGAAGCTAGTAATGATCCCCATCACCCTTTTAGTCATTAATCGTTAATTTATCTCTAAGCTCATGCTCTAATCATAATCTCACCATATAAATTAGGGATTCAAGCAGTCACGACTCTATATGATTTTTCAATACAAACATCTTTAATCATTTACGCAGATTTAGATTTGAACATTCGTAGTTCTTAAGAAAATTTCCTGCATATTTCTTTTTACCTCGTTTTATATAGTATGCAAAATATCTCCAATTTTAAAGTTATAATGCCTGTGCCATTTTTGTAAATAAACAAGTGACGATTTTATTGTCACTATTTGCAAAGTAAATTTGTAGAACGAAGGATAGAACCTAGCCTTTTTTGTAGATGAGAACCTGGTAAACCAAGTTAGTTAGTAAGGTTTGAACAACAAGATTTCATCTCACCATCCTAAAAACCAAAAAAAGTGGTAATGAGAAGCTGATGGCTCGAGGTAGCTTAAAGATAAGCACACCTAATCTTCTCATCTTGACCCGGGAGGTAGGGAGTTGCCATCTATCCATTATTGATTTAAACAATCCTTAACTTGATTTGGAAAGGTATAAAATTGAGTATATATGTACACATCATTATGTGTATGTCTTAGTAATGCTAAAGTTGTGAACAATCTTATCACCAGATTCACAGATCGCCAAAAGTTTACTAGCTCTGCCGAATCAACCATAAAACTTGGGGCAATTGTTTAAAACGTACAAGCTAGTGTTGCTAGCTTTACAAAACTTGTGAATACTTGATGTTTTAGCGATCCTTTAAACTTGTACTAATGAAGTTATGGCGCGCCAATGGAAACTTGGACATTGTGACTATTTTGAAAAAAATTCCCTAAACTAGATAAAATATATTCGTGCAATACTTCAAAACTTTTCTTTGGAAAAACATAAAGCTGACAAGAATCTTGCTTCAAAATACGTAGTAAAATTCTGGTGGCTCGTTGTGTACAGCTTTGTTTGCTAATACTAAACAAATTTGAGTTCCCATTTTCTTTTCGTTGATTCCTAAGCTTTGATTTCAAGAGCTTAATTGTACAATACTTTGAACTGAATACTGGAGCTAAGATTCCATCAGTGGGTTTACGGACGTGGCAGTCCGCTATTTTGGAGAATTCTAGAGGGGTGGCCCATTATCCATCAAGTTACGAACTGTATGCCACTATACTGGATTTTGGTCTGGCTGATCTAATATCAATTGGTTTCTTGAGTAGACTTCCTATTGCCTTAACTTATTTCAGTCATTCAATATGTTTATACTTTTCATGGATAATCACCGCTCGATTCTCCAGGTTTAGAATACCTTACAGGTGATGGGGTTTAAAGCAACCTATTGTACTCTCAGTTGGTGAGAAATTGGGCAAGTCCACTGCTCAGGTTTGTCTTCGTTGGGTTGTGCAGATGGGTCATAGCGTAGTTCCTAAAAGCTCAAATGAATCCAGGATCAAAGGAAATTCGATATTTTTGATTGGTCGATACCTGATGACTTGTTCAACATGTTCTCTGAAATTCAGCAGGCAAGTTGTTTAAGTTTTCCTTGCTTACTCATCCTTTGTATAGTCAGTTTCTTTGAGATGATGAAGGTTGCTATTGCAAATTAGTCCATTTCTTTTTATCAGATTTCATTGTGAAAGTGCACATGGAGCAAACAATAGGCTAATATCTCAGGATATAGGTTGTTGGAGTTTAGAGCATTCAGAACTGATATTTCTTACTAGCGAGACAAACACAATATAGACGGTGAATCCATGATTTAAACTTGAAATTATGGGTGATGGGCTCATAATTTAATATTTATTGAAATTTTAGTAATTTTCACATATATACTTATATTTTTGCCAAATATATTGGGCTAGTTTGATTTGCTGGTTACACAACCTTCCTATCCCGCAACTCCCCCTCATCCGGACGAAAAGACGGCAGAGAAACCCTTGTACCCGTGCACTATCGCACCATTTCCGCCCCTACTTATTCCATCATAATATCTTAGCTAACTCATTGAAACTAAACTTGATGGGTGTAGATTTTCTTTCCAGATGGCTTTACCAGATATATTCATGAATAACTTTGCTAGATACTCCCTCTGTCCCAATTTATGTGGCAGTGTTTGACTTGACACGGAGTTTAAGAAATAGAAGTTTACTTTGTAAATGTTCAAATTTAACCTTGAAAAAGTAAGAGAGAGAATTGTAGTAATCAAAAAGTTGTTTGTGACTTTTAAAGTAAGTAGAGCCCAATAGGGATAAAATAGAGATAGTGCATTAAATAGTTAACAAATAAGGAAATGTGACATTCTTTTTGGGACAGACCACATAAATTGGGACAAAGGGAGTACTATTTATATTTTAACTGGATAGTTGGCATTATATTATTGTGCAGGCAAGCCTAATTATAGCTACTCTATATGCCAAAACTTTTAAAGAGATATTTGATGGTAAGCTTTAGAGTTTAGAAACTGTGAATCCATTTCATCTCCTAGATGCAGGACACTCCTATTGCTTCCTTCCACAATGAAGAATCTACCATTAATAGTATCACATCATTTGATTTGCTGGAACATGTGTTGTAATTATATTTAGAGGCCGAATTTCAACTATATATTGTAGTGGCGTGCCATCTTGTATTACTGCTTTATTTCTATCTAATAATTCAGGAGCGGAGTCAGGATTTTATACAAGGGGATTCATATTATCACATCAAAGATTTGATTATGTGACCAAAAGTTATTTTTGAACCCCTTGGACACTTTACTAGACTTTTTCATCATTTTAAGGGGGTTCAATAGCTTATATATATACCAAAAATACTAAATTTTATCCTATATACCGTGTAAATTTTCAACCAAGGAGGTTCAAATAACATTGGCACTACCATAAAAAATGTGGCTCACATACAAAACAAGGTGATGAGCAAGGTGGAAACAATTGAGAATTCAAGTTTGTGTGGTCGAAGTAAATAGAGTGACTATTAGACTTTTCAAAATTTCGTCAGCAATATCCCACTGGATGAACCTCTAATTGCTCACCCAAAGTTCAAGAATCTCCTACTATCACTAGGCTTAAAAGAATGAAAGATGGGATTCAAGAAATGAGTCAATGGTATATATATTTTTGATGACCAGCTAGTCCTTTTATCTAGTTTTTAGTTTCTAGTTCACTTTGACAATGTGTTCTACAAGTTTCATCTGGTTGCAATGGCAATCCATCTTTTATAAGAGAAGGTAAGGTCTAGTCCCCCTTCTCCAAGTTGTAAGCCTCGGTTCAGTGGTAATTAAAAAAAAAAAAAAGCTTGCTAGTCTGATTTTATAAATGGAGTTTTGGGAGGGTATGGTGTACGCATAGCTTACCCCTACCTCGAGTGAAGATGACCAACTGCTTAACGATGGCTTATAAAATAACCAGATGACAAAGCACAATCCTAATCCTAACAACGTATGTTTCAAGAAAAAAATTAGACTTTCTTTCACTGCAAATAATAAAGGTAGAATACATAGATGACTCCTTGAAGTTGACCCCAATTCTCATGTAGACACCCAAATTTTTTCAGTGATCAACTAGACACCTCTTGTCATCCCCAATGTGTCTAGTGAACATATACGTTTCTTAAGTTAGATGCGATGATGTGTTAAATGAGTGAATAAAAGGGCAACACGTGTATTTTTCGTTAAAAAGAAATTACACATGCAACTGAACTAAAAAAAAATTATATTTTAAAAAGGCAGAATACATAGATGGCCCCTTCAAGTTGTACCAAATTTCCAGTTGAATACTCCAACTTTTTCAATGACCAACTAAACACCTCTAGTTGGTAGAAGCGTATCTTTTGAGCACTTAACTCTGATGTGGCAAACCGCGTGAGTTTTCCTCATATTTGAGCGTGTGGGCCTCCAAAAATCATGTTCTTTTTATCCAACTTATTTCTTATCAAATCAAAAAAAGAAAAAAATACTTAGTCAACAACAACTATACGTCAACCACCTTCATCCCCATCCAACCATCCATCACCAATATTTATGACTCAAAAATCGAAAAACCTGAGCTTCCAAAGCATCAGCCACCGCAGTAGAAGAACAAGAAGAACCAAAAAACATTAAGCAAGAACCACAAGAAGAAAAAAATATCAAAACGACATCGTTGAAGAAGAAGAAACAGTACCTGGAGAAGATGAAGAAGAACAACAACCAGTTGACGAGCAATCTAATAGAGGCGATGGAAAGGTGAAGAAGGAAGAATAAGGCGAAGGGGAAGAAGCAGAGGATTTGGAAGATAAGCCATTATAGGAGCTTCTAGAACCATTTATTAAAGATCAATTAACATCACTTATTAAAGAAGCTTTGGTTAACTTTCATGATTTCAAAGAAAAAATTGAGAAATTGGCTAATAAAGATCCGGCTCATCGAAAAATATTCGTGCACGGGTTAGGTTGGGATACGACTGCTGGGACACTAACGAGTGTGTTTGGAAAGTATGGGGTTATGAAGATGGACCTTTTTAGATAGTGCCATGGAGAAATGGGAGAGTAAAATTGAGGAAGAAAAGGGATGAGGGGGAGGGGAAATGGTAGCTGCTGTGAGGAACAGGGGCGGGGGTAGGGGGATTGTCACCAAGAAGATGAAGGGAAAATATGTTATGATTTTATTTTAACTTTTTACTTATTTATTCTTTCTTGTTTAATTATTAGTTATAGGTTGACTTTTTAAAGAGAAAAAACTAATTACACTTGGCACAATCTAATTTGTTAACTGTAAGTTTTTTAAATTTTGTTATTTTTATGGCAGAATACATAGATGGCCCCTTAAAGTTGTACCCAATTCTCACTTAGACACCTCAACTTATCTAGTGACTAACTAGACACCTCTTGTAGTTCCTAATATGTTTTGTGAACCCCTCACAGTGACATGGCAAATCAAGTGCAATTCACTCAAGTATGAGCCGTGAATTAGTTGTTATGCTTGACTTTTTCCCTTTTTTTAAAGATCAAATGCTTTGTGTGGGTCCTACAAGAAAGTTATCATTTTTCCCAACAATACTTTCACTTTCTTCCCCAACGATACCACCATATTCCACTGCTACTTTCCACCACCGCAAAACCACCACCTTCCACCGCAAAAAATTCTTCGAGTCTCAACTGTTAATACAAACTCCATTTAAACATACTACAATCTCGTTGCTAATTATACAAATCTAATCGATATAGAATGAAAACGTTTTTCTTTTTATGGAAGAAAGCACAAAAAAACTTAGCAAATTGTTGCAAAACAAGATCTGGACAGAGCACAACAAAATCCAAATTGAAAACCACATGAAAATACCCATGAAACAATGAATAATCTGCTATTTTTATATTCATGGCGTTAATCCAGATTCAAGATCCTCTTCATTTTTCTAGAATTAACTGTCTTATTTTTTGAAATTTATTGTAACTACCCGTAAAAACTAGTCCTGTGGCTGTCAATACATTTCGGCTGGCTTTTAATCTCCATTGGAAAAGAAGAAAAGTGTGTGTGTGGTGGGGAGGAGGTTAGGAAGAAGGTGAACTATGGAAGTAAAAATAATTTTGAATAACTATTAGCATATGGGAAGATGCAACACAGGAGGTGTAGGCCATGGATGTAGAAGAAAAAGGAAGGGGTGGCGTGGGTGGTGGGGGTTGACGGGAAGATGGGTCTCAGAAGAGAAGATAAGGGGAAGAGGGGATAGGTGTATTAATAAGGATATATTTAATAAACTTTTAGAAAAACATAATTAAAGTGTCACTTTTTCTAAATACAGGTGTCATTTTTATACAGGTGTCATTTTCTTATTTGTTAGTTTGACACGTCATGGTGTTTGTAACACACGCGTGAGCACTGCCCAACTCGAGTATGGATGAGATACACTAGGGACTACAAGAGGTGTCTAGTTGGTCACTAGGTAAGTTGAGGTATCTAAGTGGGAATTTGGTACAACTTTAAAGGGTCATCTATGTATTCTGCCTTTTTTAATTGCCAACGTGGATATTATGTGTAAAAGTGTTATTGGCTTTAGGTACACATCAGATGTGTTTGTGTTTCACGCGTCGAACTTAAGAAACGCCAGTGTTTTGGAGACACGGCATGGACTAGAAGAGGTGTCTAATTGGTCATTAGGAAAGTTGGAGTATTCAACTGGGAATTGGGTATAACTTCTAAGGGACATCTATGTATTATACCTTTTAAAAACTACAATAATTAAATACTATTTTTTGTTTTTTCATTTTTAAATCTCCCCAGCTCCCCCCACCTCTTGTCGTTGACTCCAATTCTCATATAGATGGTCCCTTGAAGTTGACCCCAGACCCCGGTTCCGGTGCGACTGTGCCGGTCCGGTCCGGTCCGGTGCAAAGTAAAAAAAAAAAAACTCGAACCCGGTCCGGTCCAGGTCCGGTCAAACGGTGCAGTTGCACCAATGCCGGATCGGAACCGGAACCGGCAAATGGAATCGTGCCGGTCCCGGTCCGGTCCGGTTCGGTTTCGTTGATTTTTTTTTGTTTTAAATTATATTTTTTATTGTTTAAAATAGAAGAAAAAAATATTGGTAGACTAAAATCTAAATAAACAACACAAAACACACATATTATTCAACAATACACATAGTACATTAAGTTGGAAAATGGAAATGCATAATTAGAAAATAAAAACATGAAAATAGACTAGAAATTAGAAAAATATATAAATTTTAAACTTCTGCGACTCAACACTCAATTACACGTGGTTGCAGATATTTGCCACCATCACGAGTTGCCCATTCGTAGGCATGATGGTATTCCATGTGGCTCTTAAACCTCATTGTCCCTCCAGTATTTGATTCATCATCCCAATTCCAAACTTTCTGACAAAGAGTACATTGAGCTTTGCCGGTAACATTATTTTTTGTGATAAATTCCCGAACTTCGGATCTTTTAGTTCTTTTTGGACCACCAGACGGACCTGCTGTCGTAGCACCTTGAACTAGATTAGCATTATTTGCATTTGCAGCCATGTTGATAGAAAATTTAATAAAATAGCCTTTTGTTAGAAATTTTTTAAGAGAAATGAATAGAAAATATTGAATTGTGATTAATTTGATGAAATATGGGAGTATTTATAGGAAAAATAGGTAGGGGAGGGCTGTAGGGGCGTTTATGGGTGTGGGGGTGGGAAAAATAGCCGTTTTTGGCCGTTGCCAACGGCTATTTTTCAAAAAGGAGCGGATTTGGACATTGTTGCAGTGGGCCGGTCCGGTCCGGTCCAGCCCGGTTCTGTCGTTTTGTTTTTTTTTTTTGTGATCTACGACCGCTACCCGTAATTGATCTCCACAGTCCAGACATTTTTATAATTACTAAAATATGTTTCAAACAAATTACTAAAATATGCTACAAATAATAATATTGCACAAAGTAAGTGAAAGTAAGAACGAGTTTACTTGATATCGTGAACTTAGAATGTAGATTGTAGAACTTAGGAAGTGAAAGTTGAAACTTGACCGGAACCGCACCGAACAATATTCCACTTCACTCCAAATATTTTTTTGTAATGCAATTTAGCAAATAGCCTTTGTAGAAATAAGAGAGATTGATAGAGATTTAGAGAGAATATTAGAGAAATTGTGAATAAATTGATGAAATATGATGGTATTTATAGAAAAAATAGGGTGGGGGGGGGGGATTGGGGCGCCTAGGGGGGTGGGGGGCAAAAAATAGCCGTTTTTGGCCGTTGGGCCAATGGCTGTGCGTGAAATAGCCGTTGCCCAACGGCTATTTTTCGCACAAAGCCCACCAGATTCTACCGGTCCGGTCTGGTCCGGTCCGGACCGGTTCCGGTTCACTTTGGTCCGGTCCATCCGGTCCATTTTGGAGGTGCCGGATCGGAAACGTGCCGTTATTTTTTTTTTAATATTTGGCCCGGCTTGAGCCGGTTCGTGCCGGTCCGGTCCGGCCCGGTACAAACCGGGCTATTAGACAGCCTTAGTGGTAATGGTTCTTTTGCAAATTGGTTATGAGTTGGTAGATTTTCCGGTAAAAGATGGTGGTGATGGAAGGTGGTGGGGTTTTGGGGAAGGAGGTGTTACAGGTGTAGACATTGCGGTAAAAGAAATGAAAAATGCCATGTGGGACCCGCACAAAATAATTTTATGTAAAAAGAAAAAGAGAAAAATTAAACATAAACAAAAATCTCGCATAGCCTGAGCTACACCTGATTTGCCATGTCATCAGGAGAAGTTCACGAGATAAACTGCGGACGACAAGAGGTGTCTTGCTTATCGCTAAGGAAGTTGAGGTGTCTATATGAGAATTGGAGTCAACTTCAAGGGACCATCTATGTAATCTGTCAATAATAAAAGAACACAAAATAGATAAAAGTTAAAGAATAAACACTCTTAAGTTCTTTGAACCTATAAAATATCAAGATGTATCCTTGTCGATAAAAACTTAAACAGACCGGGTGTTTACACCAGTCCGAAATTATGTGTTAGGGTGCTACTAGCTACTGCATAGTTAAAAATGGAGAGGATGTATAACAAGTAAAGCAATCCTCACATTTACACCTTGGCAGTTCAAAAATCAAAGATCCAGTAATTTTATAAAGGGTAAAATGTATATGCGCCCCATATTTACACCAAGTTGGTAGACGCAGGGTTAAAAAGGACATAGGAGTAGCATGGACACTTTGGGCTAACCCTGTAAATAACCCAAGGAATAAACTAAAATTGACCAAACTGGAAAAAGGAAACATTTTGAGCTACGCGTTTGGCAGCAGGTAAGCCCAATTCCTCTGTTAGGTCCTTTCTTTACAGCTTCAATTAGCACCCATTTTATAGTGTTAGCTCTATTTCCTGGAGTGTTAGAGAGTGAAACTATGCAACATTGCTTCTAAAATTCCCAATTTCACTTTGATTTATTCTCACTTAAACCTAAACGAAACCAAACAGAAATAACGAAACCTGAAACGCAAACTTTAAACAACGCAGACTTATTGCAACCCTAGTATCCTATTTTCCACCTTATTTTTCTTATCGTTGCAAGAATGTTACAAAGAAGAAAGTGCCATAAAAACCTGAAAACTCCAGAAGTCTCAAAAGATGAAGGTACAGATTGTGTGGACAGAATTTCTAACCTGCCAGTCGAAATAATCCGTATAATTCTCAAGTCTGTGCCACAGAAAGATGCAGCCAAAACTAGCATTTTGTCCAGGAGATGGCGAACCATTTGGGATTCTCGGCCAGATATTTATTTGGATGAATGCGACTTTGGAGTCAAGTCTTACTCATCATACACAAACATAGCGAAAAGAGAAGCCTTCCTAACTTATTTGGAAAAATTCTTGGACAAGTACTCCGAATACAATGATTGTGCAGTTAACTGTCTCTATCTTCGAATGACACTAGTTAAGAATCCTTCTTCTGAATTGCTGGTGAAGAAAATCGGTGATTTTGTCTCTAAAAGCAAGGTTAAAAAGTTACATCTTCGAATACAAACACCTGATCGTCAAGGTTTTGACTTTCCTATTATTGCACCTTTTGCTAATACATTAGGTATCCTGGAATGCGAAGTTAGTTCATACTGGTCTTTTGTGCTTCCTAATCTTAGGACACTCTATCTGTTTAATGTGTGTATTGAGGATGATGCTTTCAAGAGTCTCATTGCAGCGTGTCATAAAATTGAATTCTTATACATTATGATCGGTTCAAAGTTGTTTACTATAGCTGTTTCCAATCCCACCCTTAAGTTTCTTGAATTAAATCTTGAGGGTTTTTATGGTAAAATACAAATAGAGTCCAAAAATCTTAAATCTCTTAAACTTACTGGCTTACGTGATGACAAGTGTGAAGTACAGGTTACTGCCACCACATCAGTCAAGAGTTTAACATTGGATCATGTTGGTTGGCAAGGAAGGACATTGATGCACTTTATAAGCAAATTCCCTCTACTTGAGAAACTCGTGATACATCGTTGGAATGATGAGTATGAAATTGAGGAGATAAGAATAGATGCTCCTAAGTTAAAATTCTTGGACTACACTGGTGGCCTCACGTCTTTTCCTGGCATAAAAGCTTCCAGGGAACTGGACTCTGTTAAATTTCATTTAAAGACCCAAAGGCGTGATGCTGGCTGGTATGTTCGGTTAAGAAATAGTTTGGAGTCTTTTGCTCATTCTAAGCATTTGAGTTTGGTTTGCCAGAATGAAAAGGTAACACTTTCCTCTTAAGTATTATGTTTGTGGTGTCCATTCCTCCATATGTGTACACTGTTCTCTTATTGCAAGCCACACTACATTTTCCTAATGCTCAGCCCCAACTCCTTGACCCTTGCAAAAGTATATATACTGACATTTGACAAAAACTAAGAAAGTGCTTGCAAGTAAAAGAAGATGAAACCTTTCATTCGAGAAATAGGAACAAATGGTTGCATCTTAGTAGCTTACTTTTCCCTTATAACTTTGATTTGTTTCAACTATTTGGATTATAAATCTTCTGAGTTTCCTTTTGACGGTTTTCAGGATATCATCTTTCCTGATGAGCTAACTGAGATATTACGTCCAACAATTAATGATCTCAAAAATCTGGATTTGCGAATTCATTCAAAAAATGCCACTTATCAACAAATTTTGGATGGCTTCATTTGGATTTTTCCATGTTTGAAGACTTTAAAATTGACTTTGGGTTCCATCTCAAAACTCATTGAGGTACGCAAAAACTCCAATTCTCACAATTCTAAGTCCTAATCATTTTTGGGCACATCAAACCTTCAAAGCAAGCAGTACTGATGATAAGTCTATTATGCATCGGCCAGGATATATTGTTTAGATATGATTGAGAATTCATGGATTTAGTAGTGAAACTTGTTAGTTTTGAGAGTACATTATTCTCTTTTATTATTTCGGCAGCCTATGCAATATTGCTTGACTCATATTTTATTATTGCAAATGCAGCTTCCACAGAGAGAATGACTTTGAAGGTTCTTTCAGCCACCAGCAAAAATTGGAGAACAAGTCAAAATTAACATACATGATCACATAGAAGATCTGTAACTGTTATAGCCCAAATTAGATAACTTTTTCATGTTTTAAACTCCATGTTATTGGAAGTGGAAGCAGAGGTAGAGAGATTAGGTTAATTTTGTAACTGTTATAGCGTTAACTTTTCCATGGCTTATCACACAGGCACACACTGAGGCACTTTTAGAAGATGTTTTTTGGAGTAGTAGTTTGGAGGAAAAGGGAATGCAAATAGAATGTGTATGTGATAATTTTAGTTTATTTTTGTCAAGTTCTTTTTGTTCCTAAATAGTTTCAGAGAAGTGCCTCACTTTCGTTCTGTCGTATGTGGATGTTTCATAATGCTCCCTTAAGAACTCTGTGCATAGCCTCTAAAAACTATGATCAGCATTTCTATGGTAGAATAGAAAAGGTGAAACTGATCTCAACTTAGTTTCCTTGCTTGGTTGGGATATGTTAGACAAACTTAAAGGATTACAAGCAAATGGCTTTGTGTTGAAGATTTTCCAAGGCATAAGCTGATCGGTTATGCCTCTATTCAGTGTCTTGAGATTTATATAAGTGCAGCTATGGGGAAATACATGAGTCATGACCACTTGAGAAGTTCAGGCTAAAGTGAAAAGCTGAGGAAATTAGTATAATAGATATGCTTGTGTACATTTGGAAGTCATTTTGATTATTCTATGAGCAAATGTAGTTTTCTAACGATCTCATGCTTTTCTTCACAATTACTGATCCTGTCCCCATTATTATTTCCCTATATATGAATCATTTGTTGGACGCGTTTTTTGATGTTTTCTCAACTGTTCACTTTGAGCAAGTTAGATGCAAGATTATACCTCAAAGAAAATAATTATTCCTTATTATTACAATGAGTTACAAATTGCTAAGATCATAGATTCTCTCTTCATTATCGCCAGAGCAAACGCAATGATTTAATCGCTAGATTGTGAGTGTTCTAATTAAGGGACATATCCCGTGGAAGATAGGTAATGATCATCATCAAAGATATCATCTTTCCTGATGAGCTAACTGAGATACTACGTCCAGCAATTAATGAACTCAAAAATCTGGATTTGCAAATTGCTTTATCCACTGCCACTTCTCAACAACTTTTAGATGGCTTCGTTTGGATTCTTCCAGGTTCGAAGACCTTAAAATTGACTTTGGGTTCCATCTCAAAACTCATTGAGGTACGCAAAAACACTAGTTGTATTTTTTTTTTCCTTTTACAATTCAAAGTCTTCGAAACAAGCTGTACTAATGGTGGCTCAGCATAGAGGAGCATGTACTGATGAGTATTATGGATAAGCTAGGACAAATTTTTAGGATACAATTGAGAATTCATGGATTTGATAGTGAAATTAGGTGGTTCTGATAGTATGTTTGTCTCTTTTACTATTTCTGCGGACTATGAGGCTATGCTTGACAAAGTTCATATTTTATATTGCAATTGCAGTTTCCACCGAAGGAATGACTTTGAAGGTGCTTTCAACCACTCCAAGAATTGGAGAACAAGCCAAAATTATACATAATCAGATAGAAAATTTGCAACTGTTATAGCCAAAATTAGAGAACTTTTTCTTGTTTTAAGCTCCATGCTATTGGTATGGAAGCAGAAGTAGAGAGATTAGGCTATTTTGTAACTGTTATAGCCAAACAATTGTTCCATGGCTTATCACACACTGAGGCGCTTTTGGAGAAGTAATTTTTGGAAGAAAAGTGAATGTGTAGGGATAGTTTCTTTTTTGTCAAGTTCTGTTTGATCGTAAATAGTTTTTCAGAGAAGTGTTTCACTTCCCTTATGTCTTGAGAACTTTGTTCATACCCTTTAAATTCGTAATCGTCATTTTTATGGTTATAAATGAAAAAAAGAAAGGTATCTCAACTTAGCTTTCTTTGTTGGAGGGATGTTAGACATTATTGAAGCAAGATCATTATCAAATGGCTGTGTTGAAGATATGTCAGGGCAAAAGCTAATCAGCTATGCCTCTGTTCAGTGTCTTGAGATCTATATAAATTCAGCTATGGGGAATTACATGACCACTTGAAAATTTTATAAGAACAGTGCTGCTTTATTCATCTTATATCTGAGGGAATCATATGTGTTAAAAGTGAAAGTGGACACTTTCAGTTAGTCTAAAACTTATCAAAATAACCAAACGGCAACTTCCCTAATCATAGAGAATGCTTCCTCTGAATTAGATCATGTTATTGGATTTAGAGGTAAAGAGATTAGAGAAATTTTGTAGCAAGTATTATAGCCAAACAATTGTTCCATAGCATAATCTCTCAGTTAGGTGCATTTGGAAAATGTTTTGGAAAATTATACTGGATAAGTAAATGCAAATAGAATGTGTGAGGGATTGCTATAATTTCTTCTTGTCAAGTTTTGTTGGTTATAGTTTTTCATTGAAGTGCCTCACGGATAACAACTAACTGGCTTTGTGTTGAAGATCTGTCAGGGCAAAATCTAAATCAGACATGCCTCTGAGGCACTTGTTAAATCCAACATATTAAATACAACGTTTTCATGTATTTCCTGAGGAGTGAGGTCAATAGCTTTCACTTGCCTTGTAATCAACTGTTAAAGAAAATTCTATTGAGCTCCATATTTGTTCTGAATTAATTCAAAGATAATTGATCTCTTTTGAGTTCTAAGGTTCTAGAGACTTGATGTCCTGTTGAACGTGAGGGTCATCTAACTCCTCCAACCTTAATAATATAAAGACTGGAGTTAGATGCTTAATATAATGACTTTTATGCTTTCACAAAAGATACAGAAATGACTCTGAAGAGAGACAATCGGCAATTTGGCTAAAATGAATCCCGAGACTTCACTATTTCTTTAAATGTTTGAGCATTTCTTTAAATGTTTGAGCGCTACATCTATACTGAGAATCAGTAGACCGATCACAACATATAAAGTGTCCTGAGATAAAAAGACATAGGTGACGATGTCCAATTAATAAGTCAACTGCAACTTTTAAATGGTCAAAACAAGAAATGTGAGAGTTGTGGCCCTATATTTTCTTTTTGCAACATGATATAAGTTGTATTTTCTACAATATTTATGATAACTTATATTTCTTGTATAAAAATATATAATATTGTAAATTTTACATCTATGAGGAAATGAGAGGGAGGCTATTGATTGAAAGAGAGAGAATTGGAAGTGATGTGACTAAAGAAATAGGAATGTCAAATAATTTCGAGCAAGGAATGAAGAGTTGGTCATTTTGAAATTGGGCTAATATATATGTCAAAATTCTCAATATTTAGAGAGGCCCGAAAAGCTTACTGGGCCTTCATCTCATTAGGGTTTCAAGGTGCGCTGCCTTTACTATATAACTCTAAACTCCTAACCTTCTCAATATAATTTCTCGACTTAGGTCTTCTCAGTTTTTATGTAGTTTGAATAATTCTTCTTATCTTTTTACATGATTTATTTTTCTCATACTATTTTGTCAACATTGTCTTATTGCACGTAGCCTCCCGGGCTCATCTGAGTTTATATAAAGTGAAGTTAGAAGCCCCAAAGCTCGTGCTAAATTAACCTGCCGCTAAGTGTTGCAGTTTAGTCCTTTTGTACCTTTTTTCCATGGCTACTCTGTGTCAAATCAACGGCTATATTTGCTTAATTTCTGTTATTTAGTGATGATAAGGCTTTGGCGATGATTAAAACGGATTTATCCGCGCTTCTGAGAGCAATCTATGAAGCATAAAATAAATTGGTTGAATTTCTTTATATGAGCCATAAGTATTCCTTTTTTACAATTTAATTATCGTTTTTCTTTGTTTTTTTGGCAATGATGAGATGTAAATACAGCTTTAATGCCAGTTCTGCTTCTGATATTCCGTGATTGATAGAGCTGTTTGTTATTTCTGAGCCTCTTAAATTTTATTAAATGTTTTACTTTTTTATTTTAATAATCGATGAGGAGATCTGAAATTGCTGGATAGTATTTGAGATGTAATTACATTCTTCATGAAATTATTTAATTTCTCTGAGATTACATCTTATATATAAAATTAAACCTTATTCTTTGTCTTGTGAAAAGAACTTGTTTTACCTTTTTTAGCCAGTGATGATATAATCCATTTAAATGAGGTGTAGTGGAACTAAGGTCCCTGCTTTGCAGGGGGAACCTCCTTGGTTTAGCTACATTACATATGATCATCAAGGATTTTACTGAGGCATATAATTTTTTTTTTTGCTAGCCTAAACAAGGATTTAATATTTTTTTGATTCAGTGATTATGAGTTTAACTATACTCTTACTCTTTAATATTTGTAGGGTTTGGAGTCTGAATAACTCATAAAGTTAGTGCTGTTTATCAGCTTCTTCTCTCGAATATTTAACGAGTTTGGAGTTAAATCATGGCACTAAATGTAGACCTTATATGTAAATTAATTTATTTGTAATAAAACCTTTTGAAAGTTCAGTATAATTTATCTAGGTATATCCTTACTTGATTTGAGTTTACAAATTTTTATGCTCACCTTGGCTATCGACAGTGAGCATACCCGAAAACTCATAAATTGTGTGCTGTCCATCACCTCCTATCTTTAAATATTCCACAAGATTGGAGTTAAATATCGGCACTACATTTTAAAAAATCTTCTTCCTATTTTCTTTCCTTTTGGGTAAGCTACAATTTCACATGTTGGACTAATGATATAGAAAGAAATTATAATAACTTTTGCAATTGAGTTGACACTTTCATTTCCGATTTTATGGACGGCAATCTTTCATTTGGATTTGGATGTAATCTGTTTAACACGAATTCCAGTAATGAGCTTACTTGGGCATAGTTAAAGAAGAATCAATGAATAAAATTAGTAGTTAATTTCAACCAAATATGTAACCTTTAGTTAATAATCCAAATGGGATTCAATCAAGTGAAATAAAAGGAACATGAATAAGTGATGACCTCATATAAAAATCTCGCTAAAGATTTAAGTTTATTTTAACTTCTTGTTGTTAACTAAAGAGCAGACTGTCAAAAGAAAACACCTCTAACAGGCTCTCGAACAAAACACTTCTAACATATTGTAGTTTTCAAGCTGTAATAAAAGCAAATATATTCAAAGGACACAATTAGACTCTGATTCTCGCGAGGAGCTATCCATTGTATTGAGCAAACAACGCTGCAAAAAAATTGGATAATATTTCTATGTAGTTGAGAAATAGAACACACCACAAATTAAACAACTTCGATACTTTTTGGGGAAGAATTGGTTTGATTTGGTTCTTGTTTGGGTTAAAAATATGAAACATAATACAATTCTTAGAACATGAATACTTATCGACTCGAGGCTTCTTTTCTTTTTACTGAGAGGCAATATCGGCTTTAACCATATTTGTCTTTTGGTTATTCCACCTCGAGCACTAAAAAGGTGGGCATGTGAGCCTATTTTATGCCATATTAAGTATTTCACTTTCCTCTCCTATTTCAACGTAGATTCGCCTATTAGAAGTCTGCCATCATAGAAGTCTACCAGTTTTGCGTGACCTGTTCTCGTGGCACAAAAACTAATATTTATGATGCAGGAGTTCGAAACATTTTAATAAGTTACATATAGTATAATGTGTTGTCTATTAGACATAAGTTTCAATTGTACTGACTGATTTACTTTATGATGAACAATGTTGATTATTTAACATAACAGTTAGGCTGAATAGTACCAAGTCTTGCACTTAGGTCATATCTTGTGAATATTGAGCAATAAATGCAATTTTTCTCGTGGAATAGTTCATTATCTGATCTATTGAAATGTCACGGATTCCAACCTAAGCAAAACTAATTTATGCTTGATGATATTTGGTCTGTCATCATTAGGGGTGGGCACTAAACCGAAAAAACCGAAATACCAAACCGAACCGAACTAATTCGGTTTTTCGGGTTCGGTATTTCGGTATTTCGGTTCGGTTCTGAAATTTTGAAATTTCTGTTTTTCGGTTCGGTTTTCGGTTTCGGGAAATCCGAAATTTCGGGTCCCGAAAAAACCGATTTTTTTTTTTTTTTTACACATATGCCATATATTTTCTAAATCTCTAAGTTAGCCATTGTCAGTAAGTAACATGATTCTACATATTGACTGATTTAACTAAAGGTTCTGCTATTTTTTATTTTGCAGAATAGAGAGAAAGTATCTAAAGGTTTGTTACTCTTTGTAAAAATCATTCATAGCACAATTATCTAAATTGAGACGTTACAAAATTACATCAGTGCCAAGTGACGAAACCAATAATTTTGCTAAGAGTGCTAAAGGTTTGTTACTCTTTGTAAAAATCATTCATAGCACAATTATCTAAATTGAGACGTTACAAAATTACATCAGTGCCAAGTGACGAAACCAATAATTTTGCTAAGAGTGTTTAAGAATTTTCAAAATTTAATAAATATCAAGTAATACTCCTATTTGACTTATATATACAATTATAGTTTTTCAGTATCAACTTTCACTGATTGTAACTCCGCCATGATAATACCATACTGTACGAAGGGGGTGAATTGTTTCATTTTCTGTAATTAGTCATACTTTTAGTACTAATTTCTTTTAAGCTAAAAGAAATTGAAAGAAATGAGAAAGTGAGAAGAGCAAATTATGGTGTGGTCGAGGGGACCAAATTATGCTAGTTAGTCATAGGCTATAAATTTTCTTGTTCGGGCTTTTTTTTTTTTTGCCATAAACTTTGGTTTAAACCGAAACACCGAAGTACCGAACTAAAAAACCGAACCGAACCGAATTATAAAAATTACGGATTTTTCTACACTTCAAACCGAATCGAAAACCGAAATACCGAACCGAAGTTTCAAAAAATCGAACCGAAATACCGAACGCCCACCCCTAGTCATCATCATTTATGCGTCTTGAAAGCACCATCTTTCTTATTTGTTTGTGTACTTTAAGTACATTGTGATGGAAACTCCAAAGTTCCACTTCTAACTTTTTCATTTAATCCTTCAAACCCGCCATGTCACTCTTCAGAAACTCGATTTTCCATTTGGGTCCCACCCCATTTGATATCTTTGTTGTGCCATGTTGGTTGGTGTTTGAGACATATTTTTGGTGTTGTACTGGAGTTGGATTTCGTTTCCTGAATTGAAGTTTAAAATGGAATGTAAATTTGTTATGTTATTTTGTGGGTTTTATAGGTCTATTTTTTGCCCCCATAAAGAGTTGCAAGTGTTAGTTAATAATCATCATTTTATTTGAACAGACCTAATAGTTGCTAGCCAGTAAGAGGCAGCGATGTTTTCTTGAAACGTCACTTGTACACCAGGGTAAAGTGTTGCCCCGGCATCTGTTTATGGGATCTGTTGGAGAAGGTTTTGATGAGTTAAACATAAAATGATGCCATCCGGACAATACTTTGGGGCAATTAATCTAGGCTAAGTTGGGGTTTAGGATAAGTGTTGCCTATCTGCCCATACTTCAAGGCATTTGAACTGCAGCGGAAATGCGGGGGAAACCTATTCTTAATTTTGCAAGTTTTGTGGATTGAATATTTTCACGTAACTTCAATGAAAATGAGAAATAGTTGTGCTTACAGCAAAACGAAAAGTATTTGTTGACAAATTTAATGCAATTTCATAAGAAAATAATATATTCATGCCACAGCTCTAGCTCTGTTTCTATATCTTCTTGCATGTGGATGTTGGACTGGAGTGTAGAGACAGTGAGTGCCATTAGTTCTTCGTGTTGGTCAATGAGTTCAACCAAATTCCCTTGCTGCTGTTGGAACGCACCGCTATCCTCTGCTTCATTCACAGGTGATGGGCATGTGTTACTGGTGCTGCTACTTTTTTAGGACGTTTCATTTCTTCTAGTGAGCTCTACTATGAAACGGGACTTTTTGAAATGTTTATCATTGCTTAGAAGATACAAGCAAGTGTTGAGTTCTTGATCATCCATCACTATCATTCATTTGCTTGTATCCAGATTAGTGTCGAACCATATTTTTGCTTCGGTGTCATCAAGGCTGCAGTTCAGAGCATTAAAGATGTCCCTCTGAAGCGCATGGAAGGTAACACCATCTGTGACGAGGATTAGTTTTGTCTCATGATCCAGATACTTGTTGTTTGCACTCCATGTTCCATTGTAAGCAATGTATATGCATTTTGTTGCCATCTAAATTCTGCACGCATTGAAATGGTTACATGAGTTTAGAGTTTGTTGAATAGATTAACGAGATATATAGGCGCAAACATTCAATTTTTGCTCTGTTTGTGGTGTACGTAGGCGTTGGAGGTTGACTGGCAACAAGTTGTAGAAATTTGTCTACACTTTTATACTCAGTGTTTTCCTTCAGGCACATCTTATAGGCAATTCAGTACATAAGTTACACCAGGAACATCACAACTAAAGTGCTGCATGTTAGGCATCACATGTAGAGATTTCTCTACATTTTGTTTTGCACCAAACCTCCAAGTGCTGCCCACAAGGAAACACTTGAAAAGGCACCGACTATGCGTTCAAAACTGCTGCCTACTAGGCAGCACAAGTAGAGCTACTCTACATGTGCTGTTTTGAACCGGACCTCCAAGTATAGCCCTATGGGAAACACTTACAAGGCACCACTCCATGCAATCAAAAGTGATGTATATTAGGCAACACATGTAGAGTTTATCTATAAGCAATTGTTTGCAGTACAGCTGCAAGTGCTGCCCACAAGGCAGTGAGTGCATTACAAACAAATTCCCATGGAACAGATCTTAAAAAGCGTTTTATGTTATTGACAATTTACAGATATCATCTACAAGTTATTTCAAGTTAATTTAATGCAAAGCAATGCAGTTGCAACTAAATAAGAGTAATCGCAATTTCTATTCGTAAATTCTGCAGCAAATACAGATTCAAACTAATGTAATTTTTTTTGCAGCAATTAAAATTCAATGTTACGTTAATTGTTGGTTCTCTAGCATTAGTTTTCAATCATTATCATCAAAATTCACAACTCGCTATAGCTAATTTGTTATTATACGAAAACTAAACAAATTCTACGAATTTAAGATGTAATTTTGTAAAATTTAATTTAAAAACTACGTATAATTAATGAAATATTGAAGAAATTACGATTGAATCTTTTTTTCTTTCTGGAAATTTGGATTCTTAGGGTTTGAAACAATTGCAAAAGCTTCTTTTTTCTGGGGAAATAAGTTGCAGAATGATAAAGGAAGGGAAAGGGACAGATCGCGTCTTTTATAGTTGTTTAGGTGTAGTTTCGTCCGTTAATGTTTTACTTAAATTAAGCAAGGTCATTCTTGCTAAACCATCTTTAGTGAGGTCAATTAGGCAAACCATTGACTTAAGTGTCATAGTTCCGTAATTTTCCCGGTATTAATAAAATAGATGTTTATAGAGATGACTTTTTTCTCCATATGGGCAACAACAACAGGCAAGAGATACGTAATGTAATAAACTTAATTGGAGCGACCAAAAAGTGAAAAAACAAATGAAGTGATGATTTGGCGTTTGGACAGAGGAAGTTACAAGTGTGATTAAACATAATTAACGCTTTTAAGATCTGTTAGTACGGTGTAGACTCGGGTTAACCGTTTCCAAATACCATGCTAACTAAACTGAAGCTGCCACGTTCCATATTATGTTCATTACTTGTTCCATAGCCTTTAAGCAGATCATGTAACAGAAATACAAAACCAAGTGTTGAACAATTTGAGAAGAGGAACAATTAACAAAGATGAGGGGTTTCTCATATTTGAAAACAGCACTACGTACTCACTCTTCTTATTCCAGGCTTTTGGTTGTCTCTTGTATCAGGTTAATTCATTTTCTGTTTGATCCCTTCATCGTGGACATTCATCTAATATCCAGCATTGTTTGTTAGTGAATGATCAACGTACTGAATTATCTATATATCCCTCTTTTGTTTTTATATATTTATTTGCTTGTGGACTCCTCAAATCCCATTTTTATCTTTTACCCCCTTAATCATTTGTCTTGAAAATGTCACACGCCTAAAAGTATTTACGCAATCATGTCACTTAATTACATGTAAGTATGATGAAAATGATAAGTGACCTTCTATCACAATTAGACAACATTGACGGCTTAAGATTTTTTTACACTGGTGTATATATATATATATATATATAATTTAAACTCGTACTTTTGATATACCGTGCCAACAAAAGTAAGTCATTGTCTACCTTCCTTATAAATACAGATGTTGGAATTGGTATTTGGACATGCTTCTTAAGTTGCACATAATTCCAAATGGAGACCAATAATTTAGTCATTTAGGACATACTAGTATAAGAATATTTCTTCAGAGATTGAGCTTTTTTATTATAGTAAGTATATATTATGGTGGATTTTGCTACTTATTGTTTTCTACTGGTTGTTACAGTAGCGGGGGTCTCGTGGTATATGCAGAATCTAATATAGACAGAGACGAAAAAGTTGTTGAAAAGAGACGATCAGATTCACAGAAGAAGAAGAAAATAGTGGTACTTGGAACAGGATGGGCTGGTACCAGCTTCCTAAAGGATATGGATATTTCTTCCTATGATGTTGAAGTGGTTTCCCCACGTAACTACTTTGCATTTACTCCATTGTTACCTAGTGTTACTTGTGGAACTGTCGAGGCACGAAGCGTTGTCGAGCCTGTCAGGAACATAATAAAGAAGGTACAATGAGTTTTGATAAGAACTTCAGTGTTTAATCTAATGTAATCGATACATGACGTTTATTTTGTACATACACTTGTCACTAACCATGGTTAATTAAGTTTTTTTGAATATCCTGTTTCTTGTTATCATTCTATTTGGCATTTGCTATAGTGTTTCATTCGGTCAATACATATGTATTCTTTTAAAATTCTTGTTTTGTCTAACAGAGAAATGGAGAAATTCAATTTTGGGAAGCAGAATGTCTCAAGATTGATCCTGAAAACCATAAAGTCCTTTGCCGTTCTCTTGTGGAAAATTTGGTTGGAGAAAATGATTTTGCCTTAGAATATGACCATTTGGTTGTAGCAGTTGGAGCTCAAGTAAATACCTTTGACACTCCAGGTGTCTTGGAGCATTGTCACTTTCTGAAGGTAGAGTTCTCTGTCTATCTATTTAGACCTTTGTGACTTACATGGTTGATTCCTACAATTTTCCCCTGCACAATAGGCAACTAAATGCATTTAGCAGATATTAGCTGGTAATTAACACTTTTGCAACTGCATATGAAGCTAAATGTCGATTCATGTAAACACACTATCTAAAAGATTTACCTGTCAGAGATGGTACGCTTTTATCTACTTAATGCCAAATACTTTTCCACGAGTCAAGCACATCAAAATCATTTTAGTAATGAGTTGTGGTGAGAATTGAAATTACGACCTCTGTCTGCTATGATGTTATGTCGAATTGCATGTAGCCACCTAATCTAAAATCTTAAGTTGCTAAAGAGGGTAAATTATATCTTCAACTAAATTTTCAATTTCTCAAAAGAATGAATCATGTGTCTTACTCATACAGGAAGTTGAAGACGCTCAAAAGATAAGGAGAACTGTAATAGATTGTTTTGAAAAAGCTGTCCTCCCAGGCTTAAGTGAAGAAGAGCGAAAGACGAACCTCCATTTTGTTATAGTAGGAGGGGGTCCAACTGGAGTGGAATTTGCAGCTGAGTTACATGACTTTGTTCATGAAGATTTGGTAAAATTATACCCTTCAGTTAAGGATTTAGTGAAGATAACAGTCATCCAATCTGGAGATCATATCCTGAACACGTAATATTTTGCGATGTTTGTCAATTTTAAAAAGGAGATTTATATATTGAAAACAAAATAGAGATAATAATGTGTTGACTGCTGCAGGTTTGATGAAAGAATTAGCTCATTTGCTGAACGGAAGTTTCAAAGAGATGGAATTGAGGTTTTGACAGGTTGCCGTGTAGTTAGTGTTTCTGAACATTCTGTTAACATGAAAGTAAAATCTACAGGAGAATATGTTGTTGTACCCCATGGCATGGTAGTATGGTCAACTGGAGTTGGCACTCGCCCATTTGTGAGGGATTTCATGGAACAAGTTGGTCAGGTATATTTGAACCATGATAAAGCCTGTGCTGAGCTGTGTCCAAATGAACCTATTGTTTTCAACTCTACTGAATATACATATGAAAAACAAACTAAAAATGGATACATATAATACAATCATATTCATCCCGAATCCAATTACTTTAAATCTTGGATTCTCCTCTTGTATTAGTTCGTCCCTTTCTGCAATACTCTAACATGTGAAGTTTGTAATTGGCAATAAGTGCAAGTTATTAATCTAATACCATGTGAACTTCTTCCCTTTTTTTTTGGCAGGGAAATAGATTTGTTCTAGCAACTGATGAATGGTTGCGGGTTAAGAGTTGTCCTGATGTGTATGCAATTGGTGATTGTGCTACAGTGGATCAACGTAAAATTATGGTAAACAAGCCTTGACCAGAAGTAATATTTCAGCATAGTTAATCAACAAGATATTTGTTCCCAAACTATGCTTCTGTCTTCTTTTATGATAAATGACTTTCATGAATTAGTAAAATGCAGTCTTTAATATCAGCATAATTTAGTCCCACCATATCTTAGTAAAGTACGCTGTCATCAAAGCCATCATGCACCAAGACTCAGAACTGTTCCTTAAGGTCTGATGCTTATGCCTTTTATTACTCCATAAATCAGATAAATCAAATCCTCAACGATTTTATTATTTGATTTTGTATTAAAAGTGGCCTGCAGGCCTAGAAGTGTTCATTCTCAGGGTTGTTCCCCTTGTACTTTCCAATTAAGGTTGGAATATTCGATAAAATACCTACATCAGCAACATAGATGAGGAAAAAAGAAGAAAAAACAGAGGGATAAAACATATAGTGCATGAGAAATAATTTTATCATTTGCTAGATTCATATAGTTCACATGCTTAGATTTTTGTAACCTTCAATTTGCATTTCCTCGTGTGGTTCAGGAGGATATTTCAACCATTTTTGAAGCTGCGGATACGGATAAATCTGGAACCTTAACCATTGAAGAATTTCAAGATGTTCTGGAAGACATAATCATCCGATATCCCCAAGTGGAATTGCATCTGAAGAGCAACCGTTTGCTTGAAGTAACAGAGTTATTCAAGGATTCAGAGGGAAATGAAAGAGAGGAGGTAGATATTGAAGGGTTTAAGTTGGCACTTTGTCATGTAGATTCCCAGATGAAGAGTCTACCTGCTACTGCACAGGTAATGGTGATCGTGTTTATTGATGACATTCTAGTATGTTTTCGCAGTTAAAGCGAACACTAGGACCATTCCTTCTTGTTTCATGTTTCTCTTTTACTTTCACGTTCATCTTTTTAATAATTTTTATATATAATGGTAGGTTGCTGCTCAACAAGGTTCATATCTTGCTAGTTGCTTTAACCGTTGGGAGCAATGCAAAGCTAACCCTGAAGGCCCTCGTCGCTTTACAGGTTCAGGGCGACATACATTTCGACCATTCACGTATGACTTGCTCTATTTGACTCAAATATTTTCTCATTTTCCTGCTTGTCTTTTCCCCTATAGACAGGATTCTGTTCATTAGTATTATTTATACACTTTCCGTGTGACGCTTAAATCTCCTGAATGATCAGAAAATATTTGTTCATTCGAATTTGATCTTATATGCATGTATCCAGTATATATAACAAATTTGCACCCATTGTCACAAAGACATTGTGGGCACAATGATTTTCACTTAAAATTTTGAATTCACTGCTACTTAATTGGTCTCAAGAAAGGTTCTTGACAAGCGATTGTGCCAATATGTTCAATTTCAGATATCGCCATTTAGGGCAATTTGCACCTTTAGGTGGGGATCAAGCAGCAGCAGAACTTCCTGGAGATTGGGTTTCAATGGGTCGTAGCACACAGTGGCTTTGGTATTCTGTGTATGCAAGGTAGATTGTTCACATAATGTTACTTATTATTTTCATTTTTCTGCATTCCCAAGAGTCTAAATCTGGTGTTGTATCTTTGCATTTCAGCAAACAAGTTAGCTGGCGTACAAGGATCCTAGTGGTTTGGGACTGGACAAGAAGATACATTTTCGGAAGAGATTCAAGTCGAATATGATGCCTTTTTAACCCCATCTTAGACTGTTGTTCTGCACCTTTGTTTAGCATATTTTATTTATTTATTTAAACAATTACTGTACATCGAATGGTAATAATATGTTTATACTCACATATATACATAAAACTAAATAGTGAGCATATATTTATTGTTTTGACATATTTATTGAGTGTTCTATCAGTATATAAGAACAGAAATAGCCTTATTGGTTTTGTTTGATGATGTTAAAGTTCTCTTTAAGCTCATTCGGCAAATCCATTAAAATTTTAGAGAACCAATGAGAAAATGAGTTGCATATCGTGAAGTTTCTACTTCCTTTATATAGTAAGCTTAGCACTTCAAATTAAAAGACCTCGTTTTGTATATGACCAATAGGAATTACCTCAATCAGAGTTTTAACGTGGCGGTTGGCACCATCATTAAATTTTGGTGATGGCTCGCAGTATATTTCCACTTGTCATTTTGGTTTGAGATTCTATTAGTGTAGCAGACTTGAATAGAAAAGAAAGACGAGAGAAATTTGAAGCAGTGGAAACTCTTGTTGAACACGGTATGTGAAAAAGACTCCCACATCCGTAAAATATAAGCTTTGGAGGGTTAATTTCACCGGTGGTCACTGAACTATTGTTTCATTATCACAAAGTCACTTTTGTTTCATTTGTTACCCAAAAATCACTCAACTTTGCTCCGGTCTACAACAAAGTCACTCAAGCCGGATTTTATTTAAAACTCGCCGGAAAAATGATGTGGCATCATTAATTAAAAATAATTTTCTTAATTTTTCATCTGTTAATCTAATTCCTTAACCCATTATTATTATTCTATCCAATCCAAACTCATTTCACTACTTTTTTTTTGCCACATTATGCCAGGGAGCCACATTAGAAATATATTTCAACTAAATGAAGATTAACAGGACAATCTAGTTTAACAGGACATTTCAAAGAAGTAATCTTCAGTTAGTTTCTAACTGAGACCTACTGAGTTGTTATTGTTATTGTATTATCGTCAGGCACGTCATTTTTTTTAAGGCTTTATATTTCTGTGTCAATTATTTTTTAATGCAGTAAGCAAAAGCAAGGACATACCTATAAATTAGAGTGTCATATATTTCATGAAGATATACAAATAACTATTTTATCAGTGAAAATTTTGAAATTTGATAAATATTATCTACCACATAGTCACTGGGGTACCAAGCAAAAATCGAAAAAAATGATAAAAACCAAAAACAAAAAATTAGACTTTATTTGGTATCAGCTTGTTTGGATGGTTTTTATCAATTGTACTGTATCGTACTGTTACTGTATAAAATAATATTTGTATTAATGTTACTTTAAAATTTTATTGTATCGTATCGTTAGTCCGTCGTTACATAACGATGAAGAGCCCATTTTATGTAACGATCGATTTGGTGTGATCGCGTCGTCACCGTGTCCTTTTTCTCTCTTCTTCCCCCTTAATATTCTCATATATTACCATTTATCTTTTCTTTTTTATAGTAACTCTATCCGGTATTTTATTATTTTCTTGGCAATATTATAAATTCATTCTTCATTTACTAGTATGTTATATCATGAAACGACTGCAAACAATATAATCTATCAAAACGCTGAACTCAACAAAACATAAAGTACAATACAATAGATACATTATGAAACCATATACATAACAACAGTCCAAACGAGCTGTTATTTTGGTTTTAAAATTTTAAAAAATCGACATAACTAATTTGATTTCATAAATGAAAAATCGAACCAAACCGATCTAAGCTCGTTCATTTTTATTCATTCCCCGTTCCTCATTTCCCCTTTTTGCATAACCAATTTGCCTAATATTACTCAATTTGATTAACTAATTAATTCAATACGAAACAGAAGCAAAGAGAAATAGCATCGGTATGAAATGTTTATGCACGATGATGACGTAGTGAAATGGGTTTGGATTGGGTAGAATAATAATAATAATGGGTTAAGGAATTATATTAATAGATGAAAAATTAAAAAAATTATTTTTAATTAATGATGCCACATCATTTTTCCGGCAAGTTTTAAACAAAATCCCGCTTGAGTGACTTTGTTGTAGACCGGAGCAAAGTTTAATGATTTTTGGGTAACAAATGAAACAAAAGTGACTTTGTGGTAATGAAACAATAGTTCAGTGACCACCGGTGAAATTAACCCAAGCTTTGGACAATCCTCCTTTTTGAGCTAGTTTTTAGGGTAGAGTTAGGTCCAAACTTATTTGGTGTCCATATAATGGGCGCCGGGATTTATTATGCCCCGGGTGATGAAACGCGCCTGGGTGTTGAAATTTATCTCTGAACAGTATATTGCTTCTCTTCTTCCTCTACTATAAATATTCATGGGCAACATAGTGGATAGTGGGGGTGAATTAATTAGTGGGATAGGCATTTGACAGTGCCAAATTTGTGGTTCACAAAGGGCTGGTATATTTAGAAAAGAAGATTAGAAGCTAAAAGGCTGATCATGTTTAGAGGGACAAAGGAAAAGATTCATTGATACTAATTTGTAAGCCGTGGCTACCACAGCAACTGCAAGAAAGGTGACTGTTTGGTATTTTGTGTTAGGACACACGTCACTCATCCTTAAGCAAGCTATATCTACTTAATTTAATTTCCTACATGGTGGTATGATTTCCTTCGACTGCTTGATCTACTTGTATTGGGTTAAATCCGTCGTCACCAAGGTTGGTGACTGAGCATCCACGTAGGACGACGTATGGGAGACACGTGGCTATGAGTAGGCATGAAGACAACGGATGGAATCAAGGATGAACAGTTGCAACGGGCAGATAAATGGTTGCAGCGGCCAGAATAGACGCAACTCTTCATCAAACAGGTTCAAAATAGGAGTCTTATCCTCAGGCGATATAACTGCTCAATCAGGAAGTTACAACTGCTCGCGAACGGACATCTAGTCGTCTATTTATTGTAATTCAAGTCACAAACATTGTATCTAATTCTGCTCTCTCTGAACACACATCTGTATTCCAATTATTAATACGCAATTCTCTATCTTCTGCCTACAATTATTACTTCTATTTGCAACCAAGCGATCCCATTTATTAACTCTGCTATTCCAATATCATAAAGAGTACGAGGAAGGAATTTAATCAGATCCCCGCATACGGTTCCTTCTACTTAATTTACATTTATTACGTCGCATTAATTGTGTCCCTATTTCCCTACTTTTATTGCCGTCATTTACTCGGAGCATTTACTTCCTTTGCATTATCCATAGGCATTTATATCTGTTCATATTAAGCACTTAATCTTGACTATTGACCGTGACTCCGCTTTATAAATTTAATTGTGAATTAGCCTAATAAACGAAATTACGGTTAAACAATTTGGCGACCACAGTGGGAGCCGGTCAATAATTTCCGTAGGTTAATTGCTTGACGTATTTTATTTCTTTATTCGTTTTCTTTTCTTCTTGCTCGTTGGCTCTCCTCGTTTTCTTTTTGAAATGGCAGATAACAATTCGCACAATAACGCCCTCGTCGACGGACAACAAGACCTTAACGCTGCGGAGCAAGTGGACTTGAAGCTGGCCGAGAACGAGCAGCAAGACAACATTCCTGCGGATGATGACGTAATCCCCGCTGCAGAAGACGAGAACGTGCTCCCAGGCGAACAGGAAAACGAGCACAGCCAGCAAGGTAGCAGAAACAGCCGCCCACCTGGCCGAGGAAACTCTGATCAAGGGCCTAGGGGACCTAGAGGACCCAATAGTCCTGGAAATTCGAGGAATTCTCGGGACGCTGTCCTCGAATTCATACGGCAACAGGCTGAAATTAATAGGCAAATACGGGAGGCTATCGACAGCCTACGAAGACAAAACTTGCCAAATGATCCACCCATTGGACGTCCAGGGAACGCCTCACCGTCTCATGCCTCGAGACGCGCTGAAAACGCTGAAAATCAAAATGCAGGGTCGGCGGTGCCAACAGAAATGAGCGAAGTAATGGAAGCCCTCACCCGGCAGTTCAAAGAGAGCCAAGAAGCCCTGCAGCGCTCCCTTCATGAAAGGATCGATCAGATCCCTGGCGCACCACCTACTTTGAAGAAAGTGGACGTTCAACGGTATACTCAAAGGCCTTGGAAAAAAGAAGCAGCACCCAAGGCAATACCCAAAACGTTCAAAATGCCGAACATACCAAGATACCGGGGAACAACTGACCCCAACGACCACTTGATGATGTTTAGCAATTTTATAAAGGCAAGCGATCTCACCGATGAGGAGATCGAATCATTCCAGTTGAAAAAATTCGTGGAAACTTTGGCAGATGGCGCCCTACGATGGTACTCAATGCTGCCACCAAATTCAATAGGGTCCTTTGCTGAAATGGCAGAGTTATTTGTCAAAGCACACACAGGCGCCCAGAAGACAGAAACAAGAGTTGAAGACATCTTTGAAATCAAACAACTGCCCGGGGAGTCTCTCCGGAAGTATGTGGATCGCTTTCAGCGTGAACGCATGTTGCTACCCAAAGTTCCAGATCGATGGGCGGCTATTGCATTCACTAACAGCTTGGACGTCAAGAGTTCTGAAGCGACCAGACGCTTGTATGAATCCTTGCGAGAATATCCTGCAGCAAACTGGTCGGATGTCTACAATCGTTATAATTCGAAGGTACGTATAGACGAAGATAAGTTAATTGGCACAGGTGCCCGGGGACGGAGCCAGGCTCGCACCAGCGGCGCTGGGGGAAAGATCGAGACAGATAAACCAGATGCACGACACGAGCCATATCCTAATCGGTCACGCAACAACTCAAATGGACGCGGTCGCAACAACAAAGGCCTCGCAAGGGGCAGTGATTCTGCTTCAACCTCTAACGGACTTCCAACCCTGCCCGTTTTCAACATCGGGGCGGCAGAGCTCGTAGCAGTGCTTGAAGGGATGAGCGAAAAAGTCAAATGGCCTAAGGATATGAAGGGTGACCCCAGCAAGCGCAGCAAAAATTTGTGGTGCGAATTTCATCGCGACCACGGCCACACAACGGATGACTGCAAGGCTCTAAGGTATGAGGTCGCTAATTTATTGAAACAGGGCTACCTCAAGGAGTACCTGACAGAGAAAGGAAAACAAACACACGCAAAAGCCCAGCAAAGCAGATCAGAGCCTCCCCGAGCATCATCTCCAAAGATGACAGTCAACGTCATCTCTGGTGGTATTGAGGTTGATGCAGTCACGTATACAGCAAAGAAATACGCCAAAGTATCTATTACAAAGACCAAACGACCACGACTCGAAGATACAATAACTTTCGAAGAAACAGACGCAGATGGCTTACAATTTCCTCACATGGACGCTTTGGTGATCACATTGCGAGTGGAGGAGTTCGATGTCAAGAGAGTGCTCGTCGATCCAGGCAGTTCAGCGAACATCATGTTGTCTCGAGTCGTGCAGGAATTGAAGCTATACGACAAGATCATACCAATTTCTCGCGTTCTCTCAGGATTTAACAATTCCAGCGAAAAGACGTTAGGGGAAATTACTCTAACAACTCTGGTCGAAGGCGTCAAGAGACGAACAACATTTCATGTCGTTGATGGGGACATGGCCTACAACGTAATCCTTGGAAGGCCATGGATACACGATATGCAAGCAGTCCCATCAACATATCACCAAGTGATGAAATTCCCTTCAGAATGGGGGATACGGGAAGTTCGGGGAGAGCAGCGCTGCGCCAGAGATTGCTACTTAGTTGCAGTCAAACAGGCGAAATAGCAATCAAAGAGCCCGGGATCAGAGCCAGACGACGAAACATCAGACTACCAGGTCCCGGAATTCCTATCAAAATTGGACGCGCGAGAAGAGTACGCGCCAACTATCGAAGCTTTGGAACCAGAAGAACTTTTCGACAGCATGCCAGAAAGAAAAGTATATTTGGGAGCAGAGATAAACAAGGACTTACGCAAAGATATCTTGCACTTCCTCAAGGAGCAGCACACCACTTTTGCGTGGTCACACGCAGATATGACAGGAGTCTCTCCGGAGATTATTTGTCATAAGTTGAACGTGGATCCGTATCATCGCCCGGTAAAGCAAAAGAAGCGCCAACAAGGAGCATTCAGGAATCAGATCATAAATGACGAAGTTGACCGCTTGCTCAAGATTGGCTCCGTCCGAGAAGTCAAGTATCCAGATTGGCTGGCCAATGTGGTCGTAGTGGCGAAAAAGAACGGCAAGTGGAGGGTCTGCATCGACTTCACTGATCTGAATAAAGCCTGCCCTAAAGATTCTTACCCACTACCCCAGATTGACCAATTGATCGATGCGACGGCCGGGCACGAGGTGCTTACATTCCTCAACGCATATTCAGGCTATAACCAGATCTTAATGGATCCCAACGACCAGGAGAAAACTTCCTTCATTACTTGCCGAGGTACGTATTGCTATAAAGTAATGCCTTTTGGGCTTAAAAATGCAGGTGCGACTTACCAACGATTAGTCAATCGGATGTTTCACGACCACATTGGCAAAACCATGGAGGTCTACATCGACGACATGCTGATCAAATCCAAATGGGCGGAAGATCACTTAACACACTTGAAGGAGGCCTTTCGAATCCTTGATCAATACAACATGAAACTCAACCCGGAGAAATGCGCATTTGGAGTGGGTTCAGGGAAATTCCTCGGTTTCATCGTCTCCCAGCGAGGGATCGAGGTAAACCCCGCCCAGATAAAAGCCATAGAAGCCATCCCCGACGTACTTCATAACAGAAAAGACGTAATGCGGCTAACTGGGAGAGTAGCAGCACTGAGGAGATTCATTTCTCGATCGTCTGATCGGTGCAAAAGCTTCTTCGACGTGCTAAAACAGAACAAGGAGTTCGATTGGACCCCTGAATGTCAAAAGCGCTTAAGGATTTGAAACGATACCTGTCAAACCCTCCTTTGCTTTCAACACCCCAACCAGGTGAACAACTATTACTTTACCTGGCCGTGTCTGAATCTGCGGTAAGTGCAGTGCTGGTTCGAGAAGACAAAGGTAAGCAACTTCCAATTTATTACATTAGCAAATCCTTATTAGATGCCGAAACTCTCTATCAACCTTTGGAAAAATTAGCACTGGCCTTAGTAATAGCTGCCCGAAAACTAAGACCTTATTTTCAAAGTCATTCTATAGCCGTAGTTACTACCTTCCCTTTACGGAATATCTTGCATAAACCTGAATTCTCGGGCAGATTAGTAAAATGGGCTGTAGAGTTAAGTGAATTTGATATATCTTATCAACCCCGGGTAGCCATAAAATCTCAGGCCTTAGCAGATTTTATTGCGGATTTTAGTGCCACTATGTACCCTGATGCTCAACGTGAGGCGGTCCTCTTCGCCGGGACAGAGTCAGGAACATGGACCTTGTACACTGACGGGTCCTCAAGTGTAAAAGGATCGGGTTTGGGTTTAGTTCTTACCACCCCCTCGGGGGAGACTATCAGGCAGGCCATAAAATGTCCCTTTATTACCAATAATGAGGCCGAGTATGAGGCCGTAATTGCAGGTTTAAAATTGGCTCGAGAATATGGAGCAGACAGAATTCACCTTAAGAGTGATTCTGCCTTGGTTGTTAATCAAATAAATGGTGGCTTCGTGGCGAGGGAGTCTCGTATGCAGAGGTATCTTGCACGAGTCACTGGTTTGCTAGCACAATTCGACAATTGGGAAACTACACAAATCCCACGGGAAGAGAATCACGAAGCTGATGCCCTGGCAAATTTGGGTTCAGTGGCAGAGATTGGAGCAACAGGTTCAGTGGCCGTGGCTAATCTTCTATGCACAACAATCGATAAAGATGCAATGGAGGTCAACACAACCCATCTGACTTGGGATTGGAGGAATGAGATAATTAATTATATATTACATGGAACCCTGCCATCAGACGCTAAAGCTGCTCGAAAACTGAAAAAATAAAAGCTGCCAGGTATACAATTTTGGATGATATCCTTTATCGTAAGACTTTTGCAGGCCCACTCGCCAAGTGTTTAGGCCCCAGCCAGACCGAATATGTGATGAGAGAAGTTCACGAGGGTTGCTGTGGAAACCACTTGGGGGGCAAGGCGCTTGCGCGAAAGCTTATACGAGCAGGCTATTATTGGGACAAGATGGAAAAAGATACCAACGAGTTTGTCAAAAAATGCGACAAGTGCCAAAGGTTTGCACATCTTCTCCATCAACCAGCAGAACCTTTGCATTCAATTATCTCCCCGTGGCCGTTTATGAAATGGGGGATGGATATCGTTGGGCCGCTACCCACTGCACCTAGAGGGGTACGTTTCTTGTTAATTATTACTGATTATTTTACAAAGTGGGTCGAAGCTGCAGCATACTCTAAGATACGTCAAACGGAAGTAGTTGATTTCCTTTGGCGTTATGTCATTTGTCGCTTTGGTGCACCCAAAGAGATTGTAATGGATAATGGTCCTCAGTTCATTGGTCAGAAAGTCACAAGGTTCCTTGAGGATCTACATATTAAAAGGATCACTTCTTCCCCATACCACCCAGTGGCGAACGGGCAGGCAGAATCAACCAACAAGATAATAGTGGATTCTCTCAAAAAACGTCTCGAGCAGGCCAAAGGGTGTTGGGTAGAAGAGCTCCCCGGGGTTCTTTGGGCATATAGAACAACCACGAAAATGAGCACCGGGGAGACGCCTTATTCCTTAGTGTATGGTTCTGATGCATTGATTCCAGTTGAAATCGGCGAGCCAAGCCTGCGATATGCTCATGCAACTGAGGAATCTAATGCAGTCAATCTCTCCGAAGAATTGGATTTTCTAGAAGAACGAAGAGAATTAGCCCTTATACGAGTGGTAGCCCAGAAGGAAAGGATAGAACAATATTATAACCGGGGACTTAGGCTGCGTAACTTTGAAGTCGGGGACTTTGTATTGCGTAGAGTTTCCCAGAATACGCAAGAAGCAAACGTCGGCAAACTTGGTCCAAACTGGGAAGGTCCCTACAAGGTGGTCGCATCCGTTGGTAAGGGCTCGTATCGTTTGGCACGACCAGATGGATCGCTTTTACCCAGTAGTTGGAACGTGACTCACTTAAAGAGGTACTACTTCTAAGTAGTACGTGGGTTAATTTTTCTATCCATTCTTTGTTGTTTACTTGTTATTATTCCCTTTTAAGCTATTTTCTTATTTTTGTCTAAATGGTACTAACGGTCTTAAAAAGACCAGATCCGTTTAGCTCAACTGGTAGAGCTCGAAGCCCTCGTGCTTCGCAGCTGTGGGTTCAAATCCCACAACGGACACACTCCTCTTATGGTTATATGTGTTCCTTGATCCAGCGTCTCACCCATTGTCTTTTTATGTCTGAAATCACGGAGTTTCAACATAAAAACAGGGGGGCGGTGAGGGCCCCAGTAGGCCAAAGCCTTGGCTAACATAAGTGATCTTCGAGCAGAGCAAGGTCATGATCATTTGCCAAATCCACAACTAAGCAGAGTCAAGTAAGTTCAATAGAACTGTTTTGCTTGTGCTATGTTATTTTTATATCTTGCGGCCAAGTATTCGCCCAAATTCTATAACGTTGCGACCAAACAATAGTGTGTCTTGGTTATTGGGTTACTTATCCTTTTCAATAGAAATAACAGGGTAGAACTCACTCAACTAGCAAAATTTTTCTGCGAAAACTTTCAACTGTCAAATATGATAAGCGAAGTTTATCGCAAGGCCATCTCATGCGACCAAACTTCAGTCAACCTCAACGGCCTAGTTTCGTCTAAGCCAAGAAAGACTGACTTCATTTACCTTAACTAAGGACAGCTTAGCCTAGTTATGGTCAGATTTGGTTTCGTACATCTGCACAGATTAACACCAAAGAGGGAACTCAGGCACTAGGGTTTGAAATATAATCCTGACTTCTGAAAACCTTATCAAACAATAGACATCGACTTCGACATCATTCATGTAAGCAAGACTTAAGATCAAAAATGATCATCAAGCCTTGCCGAATCAACCAAAGAAATAGTCAGAAATGTGCATTCATTCACAAAGTGTTCAAAGGTTAACAGCATTCTATAAAATTTACAAGGAGAACCAGGCAAGGCCTTAATCGTCATTTGGGCCAGGATCTCGACCTGATGCACTAGCTCCATCAGTCGGGTCCCCGCCCAAATCTTCATCTTCATTATCGTCATTGCCTTCATCATCCTCCTCATCATCATCATCATCTTCAGCAGCCCCCACTTCCATGCCCAAAACTTGCTTAACACTGATGATAGCTGCTATAGTCTGATCGAGGACCGAGTCAACATCGATCTGCCCACGCTGCATTTGGATGAGCAACTTTTTCTTGGCTTCAAGAGATTCCAGCTTAGATTCAATTGTATAACGATCCCTCAAGTTCGCCAAATCCCTCCTTAGTTGCTCTTGGGTCCTTGCAGACTCCTCAACTAGATTCCTAGCCTCCTGAAGTTCTCCTCGAGCAGCCTGAGATTCAGCTTCAGCCTTGTTCATGTTTTTCAACATCAAGTCAGAAGCGCTGCGAATGCTCTCCAGAGTAACTTCCTTCATATTAAGTTCATGGGCAAGTTGGGAGATCTGGCGACCTTGCTCATCCATCTTGGCTCTCAGCTCTTCAAAAGACAGCGTAAATCTTTCCTTCTCGTCCAGAAGACGGTCCTTCTCCTCGAGGAGAGCGTGTATCTTATCGTTGGCTTCAGCGTTGGATTTCTCCAACCTGTCTATCTTGTCCTCAAAGAAGCCACGCCTCCCCTCCAAGACCCGCTTCTCCTCGATCAGGGCTTGTTTCTCCGCCTCCAAGGTCTTATTGGCCCGAAGAACCTCCTGTAGGTCTTTCTTCAGGCCAAGAACCTGATCCTGATTGTTCAATCTGGAACGGAGCATGAGCTCGGCAGCCATCATACCCTCCTGGCAGCAAGTGAAAATACGCAAGTAGTTAGAATTAAGGTTGTTGATAAAAGGTAAAGGGAATAAAAAAAAAAAAAAAGACATTACCCGAGCAGTGTCTTCAGCAATTGCATAGGCCAACTGCTCGTCGTTCATACTGCGCATATTCCACTCCTCGTGAGGGCCAATTAGGTTGGACGTCACCTTGACCAAATGGCCAGGTTTCGTCAGAAAATCTGTGCCTGGAGGAATGATAAAGTCGCACTCCCTCTCACACGGCCTAGGCTCCCTCGCCTGTTCAGAAGGATAGTTGGGGCCAAATTTGTGGCGAATACCTTTAACAGAGTATGCCCCAACCGATCCTCCCAAAGACACTCTCCTGGTCAGCTTAGTGCGAGAGACCTCGACGTCCCCTGACTCGTTGAGGCCCAAAGTATCGCACTCTTGCAAATAGACTGGCGCCGCCCCGTCAGCAGCCAAGTTCATCATATCCTTGTAATAAAAAACCTGGGGTTCAGCCTCCCCCCCAGGCTTCTTCCGATCACTAACCTCCTCATCTTCTTCCTCACCCTTCTCCCCATCCTCCTCCCTCATCGGCTCTTTGCCCGGGCGCCTGTGGGTGACCTGCTCAGGCTCGCCTTATTGACTACCAGCCCGCCCAGGCTCGTCCTCAGGAAAGAATGCAAAATTCTCGGGCACTCTTTCTTCCCCTATTTCCCCAGCGTTGTCTCCCTCCTTCTCCTCAACTCGAGGACTCTCCTCAAAAGCATAGGAAGAGGTCTCCACCTCCTTCCTCCGATCACCCCGAAGAGGTGCCCTCCTTCTTCGAGTCAAGCTCACCTCGGGCACCTCTGAATCTGAAAGGACTACCAATTCAGGTTCAGCAGACTCAGGGGCAGCCGCCGAGCTTTTGACACTCTCTTGCCCAGCCTTGGGCGTTTCAGCAGCAGCAACAGTGGCCTCGACGGTCTTCTCAGAAGACTGAGGGGTCTTGCGAGCCGTCCTTTTCTTCTTCTTAGGGTTACTCTTTTCAGAGTCAGTTTGTTTTCTCTTCAGGCTCGCGAGGACCTCCTCACCCCCTTCCCTGGCTTTCACAGCTGCAGCAGTCTGAAGGATGGCAGCTGCCTCCTCGTTGATCTCAGCCATGGGATCGACGGTCTCCTCCACAGAAGGAGGAGCAGGAAAATAATCACCGCCAGTGCCCAGACCTGGGAATAAAAGTCGCATTAATACTACGAAAAATTTCACTTAACTCAGCAATAATTCAGGTTGTTAACTTACCATGAGTGCTAGGATTCGACAAACCCTTTTTAGTGGCGTAGTGAGGCCACTGCCTCTGCTCGTAGGTAAAACCTGCCAAGATAGGTTCAACCCAAGCAGTCAACTCCCTCTCAGAAATCAAACCGTCGTAGGGAATCTTGTCAGCTGCCCAACAAAGAGAAAAATCAGAGAATGCAAAAACATAATTCAAAGAGTACTTTGCATGAATAACTCGGGGACTTACGAGTTTTGTTCCACACCTCGCGGAGGTTGGTTTTGTCATTGCGGGTAAAGAGCTTGGATGCCACATAAACGTACCTATGCATCCAACCCCTGTCCCCTGAGTCTCCGGAATTGCTCACCAGAGCTTTTCTTCCCCTCATACGGGCATTGACATACCCGTCCCTAGCAACCTGAAGGCTGTACAGAGCAATAAAATGTTTAAACTCAAAATCCTGCTCAGTCTCATCGGCGAACCACTGCAGCAGGGAAATAATCCTATAAACGCTTGGGCACAACTGCCCCGGGTAGATCAGGTAGTATTTACAGATGTCCTCTATAACGGGATGAAGCGGGAGCGAATGGCCTATTGTGAATGGATATGTAGACACGGCCGTCCATCCAGGCCTCACAGAAGTAATGTTTTCTGTTGGAAAGGGGCAAGTAACCATAATGTCGTCCTCCCAGCCACAATCTGTCCTAACCCTAGGCAAAAGATCAGGGGTGATTGAACTCTTGAAACGGCTTGAAGGCCACGACCTTATATTGCCATGGTGACTGGAAGGGCTAATCGAACAATCATTTTCGAGGCTCCCCCAAAGTTTTGGGATTACGTCGGCAACAGAGGTGGAGGCGCTTGTGGATTGACCACCCGCCGCTGAAGAAGTACTAGCCGCGGCATCCATGTTCAAACTTTTCTTAGCTTTTGGAGACATTTAAGTTAAGAGATTGGCAGAGTTTTTACGTCCCAGGAGGTTTTAGAAAGGTGTTTTGAAGCTTTGAAGATACGAATGAGATTTGGAACGAAGTAAAAAGCTCTCAAGATAGGTGGAAGTCATATTTATAGGGTTAACTAGACCCGACCCGCATCTACACGTGTCAAGCGTTCGTGCAAGAGGTAAACTCAGCCACTAGAATATAAAATGATAAGAATGACGGTTTTTCACCTCGGAACGTGCGAGACGTGAGTAAGCGCAGTACAATCATCACTCCTGCAGTCTCGGAACACGCAACAGTCACTTTTCAGTAAAAAGCGGAGCGGAATTGACAGCTTGCACGATTTGTCTTTAGCAGGGCATTTAATGCCTGCATTAATAAGATGCCAATTAAATCAAAAGCTCTCAAGAAAGCATTTAATGCTTGTACACTGATGGGATGACGATCAACTTAACGGGCAGTATCCAGTAAGGACTCAAGTGTATCATCCAGGAAGAATTCAGAAGAGTTGTTTCCCGCTTAAAATTCGTTTTCCACTCCTCGACCAGATTCTCTGCTCGAGAAGTGCGGGGACTATCTGTATTGGGTTAAATCCGTCGTCACCAAGGTTGGTGACTGAGCATCCACGTAGGACGACGTATGGGAGATACGTGGCTATGAGTAGGCATGAAGACAACGGATGGAATCAAGGATGAACAGTTGCAACAGGCAGATAAATGGTTGCAGCGGCCAGAATAGACGCAACTCTTCATCAAACAGGTTCAAAATAGGAGTCTTATCCTCAGGCGATATAACTGCTCAATCAGGAAGTTACAACTGCTCGCGAACGGACATCTAGTCGTCTATTTATTGTAATTCAAGTCACAAACATTGTATCTAATTCTGCTCTCTCTGAACACACATCTGTATTCCAATTATTAATACGCAATTCTCTATCTTCCACTACAAGAATTTTGGCTTTTAACGTCCACTTCTTAACGAAGGGCCTTGAATCCGGACGTTACAACTATGCTATTAGCGTCCAATTATTTTTCCAGTTGTAGAAAGTTAATTTTTGGTTTTACATAGTGGGAAATAATATCCGGCCCAAAAACAAAAAAAAAATCCCGCCGTTATATAGTGGTGCTTAAGTAAAAGATGAGGTGCAAGATTTCCCCTCATTTTCTTCCAACCGCCCCACAACCTAGATTCAAAGGGAAAAGATTTCGTCTAAACCTTCTCTTTGTCGTCTAGATTCGCAGATCTTCACACAAGTAAATAAACACTACTTCGAATGGAGGCAGGGAGCATCGACCATGGAGGTAAACAGGGTTACTGCGAAAATTGTAGCGCTGAAAATCACGAGGCTTCACGAGGACGAAGAAGATTCTACTCTCCACGAGATCTCGCTTCTGATTTCTGCGCATGTTGTTACGGTTCCTCATTTTGGCAGGTCTCCGTCATTTACATTTCTGCTACTGATTCTAGTTTCTCAATTTCTCCTATTAGTGTTATCGACCTAGGGTTCTGTTTTTCGTTTCTTAAATCATATTGAAATACTACGTCTCTGTCGAGCATTTTTCTTTTCCATCTAATTCGACATTATCTATATTTTGATTAATTTATCTGTTTTATTTATGTTTTCATTTTGTTATTGATCTTCTATTTCTGTTTCTCGTAGTCCGATATGATGTTATAACTTTAACTACTAGTGGATGCTAAACAAGCTAGATCAAAGATTGGAAGATTGTTCTTTACTCGGTCTTTGAGTACATGGATACTGATGTCAAGAAATTTATTAGTGATGTTCACCAACAATTTGGTTCTTTGGTTTGAATTATGATTGAGCAGTGTAAGCAATTCATTTTTACTTTCACTACTCCTGGAGTATCTTATTGAATAAACTTTGATTGCTTTCTTTGGATAGTTATTAAATTTAGGATTTCGGTTTTGAGAATCTTCAACATCTATGACTAGCCAATTCGAAGTTCAACTTGAATTCAGGAAGCGAATTTTCTCTATGAATTTTGTCCTTTTTTAGTTCACCTTTTTGAGTTGAACTATAGGCAAAAGTGTGCAGATTTTTAACTCAAGGAATAAGGGCCTCCTCCTTTGAGGTGTTTTAGCTATGAGTATATTGCAAGTTCCACAAACTATTTCCATCCATATAATGTATGAATTTATTGTAAAAAACTAGAACACATTGATATTGTAAGAGCACCTCTGAAGTTTTATAAAATGTGACAACTTCCCTTAGTTTAGACTTGATGTCACTAACTGCCCACTCCAATCTTAACAAAAGTAGAGTCTAACAGTATTGAGAAGTTAGATACTCCAATTTACACTTTTCTATTGTATAAAAGAATGTGCATTGCCATTCTTCATCTTGTTCTGGAGGCTATGGTCTATGTCCTCCTTCAAGTTTTGATTTTCCTTGATAATAGACGGGTTGGGGCCAAGGCCTAAACCCCCCACCACAATGGTGGTATTTTGATTTTAAAAAAAAAAACAATATTGAGAAGTTCACCAATTTTCGACAGAGGTTTAGATAAAAAGGTAAATAAGAGAAATGCTTTTGGATAGTAACTATTCTACAATTCTTCATTTAAGCTTGTATTATAAAGTACTTGCTTTAATGTATCTTTAATTGTGATAATGCTGCAGCCATTTTGACTGGTTCAGCTGTTGAAGATGGTGATTTCAAGCTTTTCAATATTACCCTACAATTTTTCGACTGACATTGTAACAGACTTGGTAGTACAACCCCTTCCCTTTAGTGGTGTCGTTTTAATTAAATGGATATGCTTATAAGAACTCTTTCTCGCAGAATAATAATGGTGCAATATTGTGTATAGACAATGAGGGCAACCACATTCATCGTTTCCGATGTTCAAATACCTGGTAACCATTATGTTACCTGAGTTGATTTATTTTGTGCACTATTGGTCTCCTTTTCATTGCTTTGAGATGAAAATTGCTAGCTTTGATGCTTTTCTAATTTCCTATTATCAGTGTGTTGCTCATTTGGAGGGTTAGGGTTTTGAATTATGCAATTCATCATGTTTAAACTTGTCTCAGTTCTTATTACATCCTTAAAAAGATTAAATCTCCTTTCAATATTGGATGGTGTGATGAAGATCATGAAAACATTTGAATTTTGAGTGTTCTGATTTAGGAGAACTTTTAGACAGAACTAGGAGTATATTGTTCTCTATTTTTTGTCACTTCACTAGTTCTTAGGAGTTATAGGTAAACTGCTATAGTGATTCATATTAGGGCACTATCCAACTATACTCAGGGTACATACATTGGTCAGTAAAGTATCTTGTAACTCGTGTGCGATTTGACTAAAAGTGGCACAGTTAGTTGGGTAGATCTCATACGGTTTAACTTGACCTATGTTGAATTACATATACTTAATTGCATTATCAGATTTCTGAAAAGCGTTTTATACTTGTAATAAACAATTCTGACTGAGATATTTAAACCTTGTTTTGATGGGATAATTTTGTTCATGATAAACTTGACGGTGTACTTTGAATTGTGAATATGGTCTGTATAGGACAAGAGCATGAGACTAAAAAATGTTAATGGATCGAGCACACTGGGGACTTTGCTATAGACTCCAAAATGCTCGACTATGAGGTAGCAAATCTTGGCAATGAATAGAGGCCAGAGGTATAATATTATGCTTGTTTGTATGTTGTCTACACTTACTGTGTACTTTGTCTTATAGTTTGGTTCGCTGGCTGACTTAGTTTTTTCTCATCAGCTTGGTAAAGATGAATTATTCTAAGATGCATTTTAATTGTTTGCTCCCATCAGGACGATTATATATTAGTATAAATCATCTTGGAGTCATTTCACTGATTTCTCAATTTGGGGTATGCCCTTTAGTCAACACCAAAAAGGTAGTCTGGTGTTTATTATGTTTGGAATAATATTACGATGTGATAGGAATCTAATCCCTAACACTAAAAATGACAATAACTAAAACTACTTATATATTGTAATTCATGTTCAATTCTCAAGTACTCATCTTACTTGTGGAGTTATAAATCATTGCATATTTGGTTAAATTTTTAATATTTCCACTCTTCTTCCAGAAGATGCAGACTTTAAAAGTTGCAGTTGGTAAAGCTGTAGACTAATGGTTCTCTATAATGGTTCTTAGATTTGTTTCTTTCTTGCTAACTGTTCTGCTTCTGTTAACAAGTTTACTTATTGCTTATCATTACACTGCACCTTCCTTGCTGGCCTGTATGCTGAGGGCGTGTGATTTTTTTGGGACTTTTCTGTTAAACGAATCTTTCATTGGAGTTTCTTACTAAACTAATGGGAACTTTTCCTTTTAACAGATCAAGAATTTGAAGTTGTGAAGCTTCTCACTTGAAGATAGTGTAGAGCAAGATGAAGGCGAGCGGTAGAAAAGTTAAAAACAAGTTGAAGTGCTAGAGAACACACTTTTTCTGCTCCTAAAGATTTTGATATTTCTATACAATTGTATTACCCTATCTTTTTAGGAGTTCAGAAAAAAGTCATATACCTTGGATGGGTATATTTTTATTAATGTGATACTTAGTTTTTTGTAAACAATGTTGTTTTATATGAATATTAACTATCTTGTAGTATGTGTTTGGATGAGCATATGAAATATTGGTTGTTTGCTAACCACATAGACAAATATGAATTTTTAAACTTATGTATTAAAATTTTAACATTAGCAAAAGGAAATTTGACTATTAAAAGTGTCGTGGTTGAAGTAACCTACAATTAACGAAAGGAACTCCCCTCGTTGAAAGAACTTTTAATGGTCGCAATTACAGTTAACGAAGGGAAACTCCAGTCGCCAAAAGAGTTCTAACGACAGGATTCTTGCTGTCGTTAAAGGGTTTTAACGGCCGGATTGGAATCCGGTCGTGAAACTTTTAACGTCGGAGGCTATAACGACCGGTGACGACCGGAACTTTTCCGGTCGTAATTGACCTATAACGACCGGATTTGTACTTTTAGCGACCAAATTTCCCTTCGCTAAAGGCCTTGTTTCTTGTAGTGTTCTGCCTACAATTATTACTTCTATTTGCAACCAAGCGATCCCATTTATTAACTCTGCTATTCCAATATCATAAAGAGTACGAGGAAGGAATTTAATCAGATCCCCGCATACGGTTCCTTCTACTTAATTTACATTTATTACGTCGCATTAATTGTGTCCCTATTTCCCTACTTTTATTGCCGTCATTTACTCGGAGCATTTACTTCCTTTGCATTATCCATAGGCATTTATATCTGTTCATATTAAGCACTTAATCTTGACTATTGACCGTGACTCCGCTTTATAAATTTAATTGTGAATTAGCCTAATAAACGAAATTACGGTTAAACACTACTTTATGCATCTCAGAGGCAAGGCAGATTCATCTGCTTTGACAACATTGTAATGAAGCCATTAATTTGCTATGAGCTTATGTTTTGTACACTGATATTATAAAAACATTTTACAGCACTATTGGTTAATTTGTTTTAACAATATCGAATAAAGGGGTCTCCCTAACCGTGGAAGGCAGGGAGTTCGTCATGTAACGTGACCCTCAATCCCCTCGACTCTCTGTTTTAGTTGATTTACCAAATGTGACTATGTATCATCAATCCTCATATGGAAACCTGAAAAAAAAAAATAGAGTAATAACTCACTATAATCAATTTAGATTCCAATTGAAAATATAAAAATTCTTTACACTTTTCGTGAATATCGTTAAATTTATTTGATGTACCGGAATGAAAAACTGGAAACAGAATTCTGCGTCGAGCAACTTTAGGAAAATGTAAAGTAAAAGGAATGTTTGTCGACAGTTCTTTTCTTTAAGCCCTTTTGTTGGGGATTAAGTTAAAGTTCATATGAACAGGACAAATGTAGAATGTCAAGGTCATGAATATCTATCTGGTAGTAGTTTAATATATGTATTTTGCTTAATTTTTCGACCAGACCATTGGCATGGTTTATGATTTAACTATATGTAATATGTAACTCACTTCTATTCTGATATACTTTTCTTGAGCGTACTATTTAATGTTTTCTTGACCATTGGCATTGCTTAATTATGTTTTGAGACATGCTTTCTTTGAATATTCGGGAGTATTACTTTTTGCAAAATCCTATAAAGTTTTTCTTCAAAAATAAAATTAAAAAAACGATTTTGGTCTGATTTCTGTAAATGAAGTATATGTACAGAAATAAACACAACTATAGTGTTTCATTTAGTAGAAATAACAAATAGTAAGATGTATTTAAATGAGTCATTGCTCAATTCGCTCAATAATTTTGTGTATCAAGAATTCAAGATGAGTTGAAAAATGAGTCCAAGTCCAAGCCCCCCTCCCCTCCCCCAACTCGACACATTCCCCAGTTTCTTTTAATCTTTAATTATATGTATAATCGAGTTCGATTTGAGAATTCACCAAGTTTTATAAACAAACAAGTTTTTCGCAAAAAATGACCCCAAAAACTGTCCAAAAACTATAAACAAATGAGTCCAAAAATTCTTGTGGTATTCCTAATACGGAAAAGGGTCTGATTTGCCTCTCTACTTTAAGATATAGTTTGTAAATACCCTCCGTCCAAAGTTTGGGTCATCCATATCCCAACCGTTATACTATTGATCAAATATGCCCTTGGACTAACAGAAGTGACACGTGGCGGGCTGAAAATTAAAATGCACTGACAACGCTCAACACACACCTCGACTTGAGGTATGAACGGTCATCGCAATATAATTTACCCAACTAGGAGTCGGGGTCGAATCCACAAGGAACAAAGTGATGCGATCAAAGTAGTGGAGGAACTAAACCTATTTGACAAAGCCAAACTAGGATAACGAGGTGATGGAATGATATTAACAACTACAAACATACTAGGAAAGCAAGTAAAGGTGATCTATGGCCTTCTCACAATCAAGGAAGACAAGTTTTGAGCCTAGGACGCAATTATAGCACGGAGTTTATATATTATGGCCGAGTCGTTCTAATGTAATCCCTAGAATCCTTCCGGCCTAGAAGGAATTTACCTCAACGGCGCTCGCCAAAGCCATGGTTGAGCTTATAAAGCACTACCCATTACCCGAGGAAAGAAGACCTTTTCCGAGCGTAACTTCTTTTAGATGAGTTAGTCTATGAAATAGCCTATCAACTCAAATCCTCGCTAGCTTCACTATTCTACGCTAACTAATCTCTCCCGAGTCTTTAATTAGCAAAGTAGACGTGTAACTTAAGTGTCATGAGCACTAAAGTCAAGCAACCAAAACAATAGAAGCTAGATAATCAAAACCCACAAATATAAATTCCTAGTCATGAATCATTCATATAAAATCATGTCCATTAATAACATCAACTAACCAAATGTAGCATACAAATTAAAGAAATAAAGAAAGGGATAAAGAATTTCTCATTTAAAGTGCACCCAATCTTCAATCTTGAAGTGTTGTTGATGAATTCTTGCTCCCAAGTTGGAAAAGTAGCCAAAGATGTGTAAACTATGGTAAAACTATCTATTTGTAGTCCCCAAAGTAATTACAATATTTTTTCCAAAATTATCCCTAAAATAAAACAATGAAATAGCTGAATTTTCATCCCGTAGCCACCCTGGTACCGAACGTTCACCATATAGCCACTTTTTCGCAGTTCAACTTAGTCACTGTTTCACGCATAGCCACTTTTCTGCTGCTTTTTTTACAGACTAGCCGATTTTCTTCTTTTTCTTCAACTTGACTTCTTCTTTTACTTGTTTCTTCCATAACTCTTCTCCAACATATTCAACCTACAAAATGCAACAAAACCATGATAAGTGCACTTATTTCATCAATTTAACACAACAATAGCTCAAGTACAAGTATGTAATGTGTGGTATTTTAGCCACACATCACACCCCCAAACTTAAACTATTGCTTGTCCTCAAGCAAAGTACACACAACTAAATTCCAAATTGCATTTCAATCTATTCATGCACCTTTTTACAAAAGCCACAACAAGTCAAAAATACTTTTAAGTTCAACAACAAATGGCATCGGTTGGTACCAACAATTAAGCCAAGCCAAGTGAGCATAACTTTCATATATACAAAACACCAAAGAAGGCATACATGCCATGACACAAGATTTTCAAAGTTTGCCTCTTCGTCACAAGAGTTCACCTCTTTGCTTGCTCACCTCAATTGGGAAGTGAAACACAAATCTTCAACTCAACTTCACAAGTGCCCTCACCACTTAAGAGAATATCCCAACCACAAAAAAAAAATAATGACAACACAAATGGGATTAATGATAGGAAAAATTCACTCACTCTCTCAAAAGAAGTTCATCATGCACGCTAAAGATCCATAAGCTTGCCCTTTGTGTACCTCTCCACTAATGTAGGAATGCTCGACCCGAAATCAATTAGGACTTTGTTGGGGTTGTAATGTAGGCTTTTGGTTAAAGGTGGGGTAAAATTTGGGCAAATAGTGACTACACACCTCCTTGAGCACTACACCATACAAAAATTTAAGGCACACTTCATTTTTCTTGCACTTACACCTTGCTAAATTGAGGATTATACACTAGTCTTTCCCCTCTTTATTCATCAATTCTCCTTTTCTTCTTTTTCTTTCTTTTCTTTCACTTACTTCTTTTTGTTTCTTTTCTCTTTCCTTTTTTTTTCTCTTTTTTTTTTTATTCAACTCACTTTTGTTGCTCTTTCTTTTCTTTTGATTTTCATTAATTTCCACACTTTTATCATAACTCGTGCCACCCCCAAACTTAGGCTTTTGCCTAAGTTGCACGTCTTTCAATGCACTCAAGGAGGTAGGGCCAAAAAGAGGGTTAGTGCTTTAAGCACTTAGAATTGGTCCGGGTTAATAATGTGGTTGCCAAAAGAAAGGATATTAAGCTCAAAGGGGTTGACTAAGGTTATAATGCAAGGGTAGGCTTTTTAGGTTACTAGCAGGCCAAAGAAAGCCTAAAATCATTTTTCAAGTCAAGCATCACCTAGGATTTCGCCTCGAAGCACACTTAGGGCAAGTTCTAGATCAAGAAGCACACACATGAACACACCAAAACCTCACCACACATGGCACAAGTAAAGCAAGGAAGAAAAGTGTATTCAAGTCCCAATCAAAGGCAATTAAGCATCGAAAGTTCACTCATAGCCTAATGAGAGCTAATTAATGAACAAAAGAGCCAAAAGTTGAATTTAAGATCATAGCACAATCCACCAATTCAATTTGCTATCAATTTTTTTAAAACAAGCTCACATGACAAGGATTAAATAATGGTAGCACCAAACATGCCAAAAGTTGGCCAAGGAGCAAAAATCCATAACTAATCATCGTTATTTACAACTAACTACTAAACTAGTCCTAAAGATGTCCGGTTCAAAACAATTACTTCCTTGGAAAAGAACCATGGCAAAGAAAAACCAAGGAGGTTATTTCAATTTTTTTTGTACAAGAATGGTATTTACAATGAAAAGGATTGTTCGGACCCAAATGAGGCTTTTGCACCCAAGTGGGATGCCTACGTATCACACAAAGGTGAATCAGATAAAAAGAAGCAACATCCCAAGCGTAGTTCATGGGAGTACTTTTTGTTTTTTTTGAAAGCTTTCTTTTTTTTTTCCCCCTTATAATAGTACTATCTAAGAACACAAATAAACTAATAAACTAGAATGAAATGTTACTACCAGAAACATACTACTAAAAAATTAAAAGGCTTAAGAAAGATCAATTTTACCATTTTCGTCAAGTTAAAGTACATCACAATCAAGAAATCATGTCATCCCAAAATAATTAAGCTCCTCTCCCCAACTTAAAATGTTGCCTTGCCCTCAAGGCAACTAAACAATAAAAACAAAGTAAGAGGAACTCCCCTGAAAATTGATGTATCATTGAGGTATTGCCTTGTGTCTGCTCGTAACAGTATTTCAGACTTTTGCTAAGCGGTGAGCTGCTTCAGTGGCTGTGAACTATCTCCTCTTTGATGGACTCATTTTCTTATTTCAGTTGGAGCAGGTATCGATGCCTTGCACTTCTTTCGTAGCGGCTGCTCCTTTTCCTCTTCATGCTCAGATTCACCTTCTCTAAATGCTGCTTCTTTTTACTCTTAGCAGCTCCCCCAATATCAGTGTGCTCTTTTTTTTTTTTTAATTTTCTTGATGGTCTTTCTTTAGTTGCTGCTAATTCTCACCATCAGAATGTTGTACAGTTTGCCCTTGCTTTTGTGCGAGCAATTTGTTCAGTACCTACAAAAAATGATCAGTTAGCACTGTTTTACAAGGCATATATAAGACAACACACACCACTATAAGCTCAATCAATTCCAACATACAACAGCCACATTCAGGGTATCTCAAACTTCCCCTGTTATTCAACAAGGTTCTCTACTCTTGCATCTTTTTGGTTTTTTTTTTTTTTTGAGTTACTGAATCGTCAGAGTAGACTAAAGGGGAATGATCAGTTCTGCTTGAATTGGTTTCTTCTCCATAGTTGAAATAGTAGGAGCAAGACATAGCGTGGTGCTAAGGCTACCCCAATAAGTGGAAAAGCAGCTATTAAAACAGGAGGTACACTTAAAAATGTTTTGCTTTGCAAAGTTCATGTTACGTGAGCGAATCAAAACCTAATCAGCCTAGGAAATTTACAATCTAGTACTCCATATACGGTATCTTATCCTCATCCTTGATTCTATTTAGACCCTCTTTTTTTTTTTTTTTCATGCACTTGTATCAACAATACAACGCTCAGAAACATCACTCTCAATCCAGGTTCTCACATTTAACAACAGCCCAATAGTCAAACAATAATCTACTCACAAGAGAAACAAGAAGTGAAGCGCAAAAGAATTATAGCAGAATTACAATCCAAATTCAACCAACAACAGCCCGTTATTTTTCTGAAAATTGATTTATGGTTGGCAATATTCAACCAACAGAAGCTTTAGCTTTTCAGTTATGACAAAATACATTCAAACACTTAATCATGGATGATTTTTATATTTTAATTAAATCGCATCAAAGAAAAGTCCAACTTCTCAGTTAAAAACCTCCATTTGTCACAAGAAACTCCTCTCACAACTCAAAAAACTCTCGGATAGAAGACAACCTTCTCAATCTTTAACTTAGCAAGCACTTGTAGTCAACAACCAAGACAAGTAAACAATAACCAGGACATGTAAACAAAGGAGCAGAAGTAACTCAATGTAGCTAGTTAATCAGACCTCACTAGATTGAACAATTAATCACAAGAGATAGTATGAAATAGAGGTACTTGAATCAGTTGGACTACTGTATCATTTATGCACTCAAAGAAATCATGAAATACTCAGAACTAAGTAGAAGCAGCAAGCAAGCGAAGAAACAATCAAACTGCCAATTCACATCTGTTAGTGATCAATTAAAAATACAAAACAGTAGCTGTACTAGGTGGAACACTCAGAAATAATGAAGCGCACTTCAAACAATATTCCTAGTAAAAGAAAATTCATTGAAGCATTCTGTCGAACATTTGATGTGCACAGCAGCTTTGTTCAAAGTTTAAGCGCTTGGGGTACATCAGACTTCCCCCAATTTTGATCAATAAAACCAGCACACAGCCACCAGATTCTCAAACCAACCTCACCAATCATCATATTTTAATCAACAGAGGGTGATGGGGAAACGGGGAATGGGATTCTTTTTTTGTGACAGGGGCAGAAATTTCAGCCAGCGAGAAGGAGTGATAGGAGAAGCGATTTACCTGAGCGACGACGTGACTGGAGGTGATGTTGGTGTGTGATTGACGCCGATGGTGAAAGGTAGTGGTGCGACTGTGTAATTAGGTAGGGGAATTGGGAAGGGGATGAGCAGTATTAAGGAGATGGGAAAAACAATACCTGAGTCTTGTGGTTGCCGGCGGTGGTCTTAGCAGTGGCGATCGACGGTGGGTTGAAGCAGTTGGAGAGGTGGAATGGTGGGGACGGTGAAGTGGTGGAGGGAAAGCGAGGGAATTGGGAATTTGCGTGGGAATTGGGATGAAGAAGAATTGAGAACAGAGGAGAGAGAAAGGGAACTTACCTGTGGCCGGAACTGGTGGTGGAAGGTGGATCGCCGGTATAGATGGCTGCTGAGATCGGAGATGATGGTGATGGGTTGCGTCAGGGAAATAGGAAAAGAATCTGTGTGAATGACGAATGTTATGTGAAAGTTTAAAGTTTCAGATTATGCTGAACTAAGTAAGGGCGGGGCGCCCTTTTTGTGAGGCGGGTCGCCTATTTCAGCATACAGAGCAAAATCCTGAAGCAGTTTTTACAGAGCTGTGACTGTCCCAAGTCCCAACTTTCCAAATTCAGTCCAAGCGACATCTAAAAATCCTGAAACTTGGTAGATTGATAAAAAATAATGACATAAACTAATCTTTGGATTTAAAATATAAAAATTAAACAAAATTTAAAAACGCTTGGGTTGCCTCCCAAGGAGCGCCGCATTTAACGTCGTGGCAAAACGAGTACCAATATCACACTTTTCTCTCCATTTCGTGAATATGAATTGCTTCCCCAATTTTGAATCAAGTTTACGGTTGTGCTCTCGGGGTGGTGGTATGAATCTCAAACTTCCAAAGGCCGAATACTTCATTTTGCACTTCTTGGCCTTCAAGTGAGGGATGTCATTTTGCTTTCTTGGCATGACAAACTCAAGAATATAGGCACTTCGTTCCTCATTGCTCACTTCCTCTAAGGGCTCAAGTAGGTCAATTTCCGTTTCATCCTCCAAAAATAATGTTGAAAAATGAAATGAGTGAGGTCCCACTCGTTTGAACTTTAATATCTCCTCACTTTTGACATCCTCATATCCCATTGCACTAGATTTCCCACAAATAATATTTTGCAATTCTACACAAGGCTCTAGTGCATATTCTTCCTCTTTGGCATCATCTTCAACCATTGGGTCAAATACTTGGATTTCCACTATTAGCTCCACAACTTGGCTCGAAACATCATTTTCATCACGGATTTCCTCTTCTTCCATCTCTTCGCTTTGTAACTCAATCTCATCTTCCATATAAAGTCCTTCTTGAAATTCGACAACCTCCTTAGCTTGTCGATCATTGAAAGTCTCAACCAATTGGCTCAATTGAACCTCCAAGTTGTGAATTGTTAAGCCATTTTGATGGATCGTATCTTTTATCTCATTGAATGCTTCGGCATTCTCACAATGGTTTTTAAGTATCCGCTCCATCAAATATTCCATTCTTTCATTTTGATTGCATTCATCTTGTGAAGTGGATAGGTCCATCTCTTCTTGAAACTTCTCTTGGATACCTTGCCATTTGGGTTCAAGTTCCATATTCATGTTTGCCTTAGACCTATCAAACTCATAAGAATTATTAGCATCATTATAAAAATCCTTGGGAGAAGAACAAAGAATATTAGGACAACCGTCCCAATGGCCATTTTGACCCCCACACTCATGACATATGTTCCACTCAAAGGGTTGAGAAGGTGCACACAACTCGCCCCCAGAAACAATTTGACAATCTTGCCAATAGTGAGGTCCACCACAATAAGGACAAGGATCACTCATGTATGAATTTTCAATATTTGACCAATTTTGGTTCCATGATGCCATTTCGAGATAATTACCACTAAGCTAGACTAACTAACTAATGCAAGTAAATACTACACACAAACAAATATTTACAATTTACAAAGAACATTACTACTATTCACAACTTACACAACAACGGTTCACACAGTTTGGAACTAAGCCAACTAGCTCAACTCCTCAAACTACTCTAATACACCAATTGTTCTCCGCCAACGGCGCCAATTTTGACAACGCTCAACACACACCTCGACTTGAGGTATGAACGGTCATCGCAATATAATTTACCCAACTAGGAGTCGGGGTCGAATCCACAAGGAACAAAGTGATGCGATCAAAGTAGTGGAGGAACTAAACCTATTTGACAAAGCCAAACTAGGATAACGAGGTGATGGAATGATATTAACAACTACAAACATACTAGGAAAGCAAGTAAAGGTGATCTATGGCCTTCTCACAATCAAGGAAGACAAGTTTTGAGCCTAGGACGCAATTATAGCACGGAGTTTATATATTATGGCCGAGTCGTTCTAATGTAATCCCTAGAATCCTTCCGGCCTAGAAGGAATTTACCTCAACGGCGCTCGCCAAAGCCATGGTTGAGCTTATAAAGCACTACCCATTACCCGAGGAAAGAAGACCTTTTCCGAGCGTAACTTCTTTTAGATGAGTTAGTCTATGAAATAGCCTATCAACTCAAATCCTCGCTAGCTTCACTATTCTACGCTAACTAATCTCTCCCGAGTCTTTAATTAGCAAAGTAGACGTGTAACTTAAGTGTCATGAGCACAAAAGTCAAGCAACCAAAACAATAGAAGCTAGATAATCAAAACCCACAAATATAAATTCCTAGTCATGAATCATTCATATAAAATCATGTCCATTAATAACATCAACTAACCAAATGTAGCATACAAATTAAAGAAATAAAGAAAGGGATAAAGAATTTCTCATTTAAAGTGCACCCAATCTTCAATCTTGAAGTGTTGTTGATGAATTCTTGCTCCCAAGTTGGAAAAGTAGCCAAAGATGTGTAAACTATGGTAAAACTATCTATTTGTAGTCCCCAAAGTAATTACAATATTTTTTCCAAAATTATCCCTAAAATAAAACAATGAAATAGCTGAATTTTCATCCCGTAGCCACCCTGGTACCGAACGTTCACCATATAGCCACTTTTTCGCAGTTCAACTTAGTCACCGTTTCACGCATAGCCACTTTTCTGCTGCTTTTTTTACAGACTAGCCGATTTTCTTCTTTTTCTTCAACTTGACTTCTTTTTTTACTTGTTTCTTCCATAACTCTTCTCCAACATATTCAACCTACAAAATGCAACAAAAGCATGATAAGTGCACTTATTTCATCAATTTAACACAACAATAGCTCAAGTACAAGTATGTAATGTGTGGTATTTTAGCCACACATCATGCACAACCAATTTTAAAAGCCGGGTCATTTGTATAATCCATCCCCAATTATAACCCAACACCCCACCCATTCCAATCCAATTCCCCATAAGATTAATACACTAAAAGAAAAAAATTAAGAAACCAGCAAACTAATTTACTATGAGAATAAAAAAAAAGCTTGTTGATAGCAACGACAGATTCATATGAGAATTAAATCAGCTTTGTTGTCATTCCTTCATACTACCACCTTTAGTTCTTCAACAAAATTCCACAAAATGAGAGAAGAATGTACCTATATACTATAGAAATCAAAATTTTGTGATCAATTCAAAATTCTTTCAAATTGTGGAGTGTGGGTGTGATTTGAACGGCAAAATTCAATACCCATTTTGGGTACTAAATTTCAAATCTGGAATTTGAAGCGTATTTACTGATTTATGGTGTAAAATTGGTTATTAGTTTTTTATTTAAGTCTAAATTTGTAGCTTTTTGTTGATCTAAGCATATTTGTTTAAAAAAATTTGAGCCACCATTAACGAGTTCTTGAGAAAGCATGAGTAACAAATGAGTTTCTTGATCTTGTGAATGTTTGAACCAAATTTTAACGGTGGTAAAGCTCCTCAAAGTGATGTTGTCGGAGTTGGAAGATGTGTCTCCTGCAATAATGAAATTACGAGAGAAAAGTGAGCTGAAATTATGAGAGAAGAGGAATTGAAATTTTGGCATTCTAAGAAAATTTGGAATAAATTTTAAGTACTTTTTCACTTTGATTTCCTTTCGACTTGCATATTTTAGAATAGAAGACAAAGGTGCCACAATAAATGAATTTCTTTCTTTTCGTTACGGATACAATCGACATTTTAGTTACTAATAATTGATAAGTGATGGTGATGCTATTTGTAGTAAGAAGAGATTGAAAAAATAATTAAAGAGCCTGTTATGGTGGAGTTATTGAACAAGGTGATGATGTCTTAGAACATTGAAGAAAAGGGTTGGGAGTGGGTCAAATTAATGGGTGGGCAGCCAGGTATTTAATTTGAAATGAGTTTGAGCTTCTAATTGTGCCATCTATCCTTCCATTAGATGTAAGGGTAATTGCGAGCAATAGTTTAACGATGAGGTGTTGGATGACCCAAACTTTGGACGGAGGGCATTTAGAAACTACTCCCTCCGTCCCATTTTAGTTGTCGTTTTAGCTAGTTTCATTTGTCCCAAATTAGTTGTCGCTTTAGCATTTCAAGACATTTTTTACCAATTCTTTCCAACTATGCCCATATTTAATAGAGGAGTATTTCCTAGAAAAGTCAATCCAGTTTCATTTATTAGGGGTAAAATAGTAAAAGACATACCCTATTTATTGATTTCTTAATGGGCGTGCATAAGCCTAAAACGACAACTAAAATGGGACGGAGGGAGTATATCTTAAAGTAGAGGGGCAAATCAGACCCTTTTCCGTTCCTAATACATTGTCAAAAAAGACCAAAAGTGTTGCCAGGTAGGATTCTACTTGCCAAGTCAGCAGTGAGCCACCTGTTAACTAGCTGGACCCGAAACAAACGCTGTATGAGCCCAAAACCAAAAGCTGGTCCGAGTCCTAGCTCCTAATAATAACATGGAGATTCAGCACCATAATGACACGTTTCCTAGTTTTTAGGTGTTTTAACAAGTCAATATTTTCAACAAATTACCTATTACGTGACAGTTACTCCACTGCTTTCTCCGTTTCTTTTGGTATGTACCCCTAAAAAAAACAAACTAATAAAAGTGGCTGTGCTGCAACTACGTTCATATATGGAAAGTTTGGCTTTTTTGACAATTTCCATCTTTATATAAACTGAGTTTATATTAACATAAAAAGAAAGAGAGAGAGAGTTCATTAGGGTTACTTGTAACAATGCGTGGTGGCTACTATACGTTCTTTCAAAGAGCCTCTAAGGCTTTTAATGACTACCCTCATCTCCCTAAAGTTCTTGCTGTTTTCACTGTCAGGTCTCTGTCACAACTTTTGCATTCACTAATCATTAGTATTGTTTAGTTTATTACAGTACTAGTATTATTATTTTAGTAGCACTCATGCATCAGGCTGGGTGCGGACTTTCCCACCATAACGCAACGCGACATACTTTGTGCACCGAGCTACTTTTTTACAGTTGTATTTTTATGTTTATTCTTTAGAATTTTGGGTGATGTAATGCAAGTTGTATTTCTGACTATAATAGTTCTGTTTGTTAACATGTGCACTGATACTGTTAGCTTGTTGTAGTATCACCATCTTTTATTTCTTCCTCATTTTAGCATTGGCATGTTAAGTTGTTTTTATTTTTGTCCGGTTTTTGCTTTGTTTGTGTTTTAAAATAAAAAGATGGTATGCTCTGTCCAATGGTGTCTTGGACTGCAAGTAATTCGTTCTAGATCAAAATCTCAACTTTGAGGAGTCGAATTAATATCGCTTTATTGTGCTTGAATTTGGTACTTGTTTACTTTCCTAGATTGTGCGCTTGTTTTGGATTTTCTTGCAACCAGACTCTTTTTCTGTTCTATTTGTTCTCCTTGCCCCTTCCTTATAGAGGAAAAGGAACTACAGAATTTGATCTGACACTACAATGTGTATGGTTATTTAAAAGGTCGAGCCACGATTTGAACCTTACGGGTTCTGGCCTCAAGTGCTAGTAGCTGGTTCTTAATTTAATTTTATACATATTTAGTGATTTTCTTTAACATACATACGGAGTTTGTACCAAAGCTAACGTTCCCGCATTTTATATGCTACCTCCCCTGGTTATTTTAGCCTGTCACTAGTACTAGAGAAAAAACAGTGGGTGTATTTGTCAAGATAGCTTGAAATTGAATGCCCAATTTTCTATACTTGTAAACGATGTGCTGCACTGCCACATAAACTTTACAATCTGTATAGGTAAGACTCATTACATTTTGGGATATGCAACATAAATTAAGATTGCAGTTATGTTGTAATAATAACTTGCATGATAATGAAACAAAGTTGAGGAAATTTGAATTCTCTTCGTGCAATTCCTAGAACAATCATCAAATTTCAGCAATTCCAGACAACTTGAATTTATTTTGCTTTCCCCATTGTTTGTTCTTGCTACTTTTTAATTGTTTGAAGGTAAGACTGCAATCTCTTTTCTGGTGTTTTCTGTTTTTATATTCTTGTGCTATCAAATGAAATCAGCCCGAATAGTGCTGACCATAAATAGATGATTCATATTGCTGACTCTTAACTTATTGGAATTGAGACATAGTTAATTGACAGATTTGCCTTGGACTTTGCAGTGGTGGAGGGGTAGCTGCGGTATGTCACACTGCATACGCTGATGCTGGTCAATATGATCATATAAAGAAGAAGAAAGTGGTAGTGCTTGGAACAGGCTGGGCAGGAACAAGCTTTCTTAAGAATCTGAAAGACCCCTCATATTCTGTCCAGGTCGTGTCTCCTCGCAACTATTTTGCCTTCACTCCTCTGTTACCTAGTGTTACCTGTGGGACAGTTGAAGCAAGGAGCGTCGTCGAACCAATTCGTAATATTGTCAAAAAGGTATACATATTCACTTTCATTTTAATGTCTTATCATCCTACTCACGGTGATGTCTTTGTTGCGTATTTAGGTTTAAGTATTTCTAACAGTGAGCTTGTATCTCTGAAACAGAAAAACTTCGATACTGATTTCAAGGAAGCAGAATGTTACAAGATTGACACTGAAAACAAGAAAGTCCACTGTAGAACAACCCAACAAAACAATTTGGGTGGTGGCGTTGAGGAGTTTACCGTAGATTATGACTATCTGGTGATTGCTATGGGAGCTCGAGCAAATACTTTCAACACGCCTGGTGTTGTGGAGAATGCACACTTTCTGAAGGTAGCTTCACTAAGCAAATGTCTTTACTGAATTGAAGTATTGTCACTGAAGGTAGATTTGAGTCTTCTGCTACCTTATTATAGTTTTGAAAAGCAAGCAATGATATCTCTTTGCAGGAAGTAGAAGATGCTCAGAGAATTCGTAGGACTGTGATAGATTGTTTTGAAAGGGCAAGTCTTCCCAGTGTGAGTGAAGAGGAGAGAGCGAGAATCCTTCACTTTGTAGTTGTTGGAGGTGGTCCAGCAGGCGTAGAGTTTGCTGCAGAACTTCATGATTTTGTGAAAGAGGATCTGGCCAAGTTGTATCCTGCCCTTAAACAGTATGTGAAGATAACACTCCTTGAGGCTGGGGATAATATACTGAATATGTAAGTAGTAGTAACATTTTAGCTTGTAACTTGTTGGCTTGACCAGCGATTGTCGTTAGGATCTGCAGGAGAATGAAAATGTTAGGATCTACAGGTCGTTGACATTTTAACTTCTTGGTTTAAATCGCTTCAAACTTTCACTTTTCAGGTTTGACAAAAGAATCACAGCCTTTGCTGAGGAGAAATTTGCAAGAGATGGCATTCAGCTGAAAACCGGGTCAATGGTGGTGAAAGTAACTGATCGTGATATATCAACCAAAGAGAGAAGCACTGGACAAACTATTTCCATACCATATGGAATGTGTGTTTGGGCCACTGGAATTGGATCTCGCCCTGTCGTTATGGATTTCATGAAGCAAATTGGTCAGGTATATTCAGTTTCATTATTACTGCATTATTATTTACTTGTTTCAGCACCTTCTGGCTTCTGCTTTCTTGATATGATTAGTTTCAGTCCCTTTTCACTGGGTCAAAGGTGAACCTCTGTTTGTTAATGGCTTGCAGACAAATAGGCGTGTCTTAGCAACGGATGAATGGCTCCGAGTTGAAGGGTGCAGTGATATTTATGCTCTTGGTGATTGTGCCACAATAAACCAACGCAGTGTCATGGTATAATTGATTAATCATCAGATTGATTTTTTTTTGGTGAACCTGAAGAAGCTTCAATATGTTGCATGTATAATGATCTTCTCTTCTACAAATCCCTGACTGATTAACTAAAGAATTGCAACAATTCTCATTTTATTTACTAATCCTAAACTATACTTCCCTGTTCCACCCTGCTCTCCCTCATATTGGTACAAGTTTGAAATTTAAGATCAAGAATTGAACAATATAATGCTCATACCTCTGGTATTTTTATTTACATTTGTTTTTCGTTCTTTTTCCCTTTGTATTTTGTATGGTTTCTAAAGTGCTGGATGGACACAATTGAATGTAGTGGATGAAATTTCCTCATCTTTATACAAGTTGAGGAACTAAATCAAGTTCTTTTAAACATCTAGAATTCAATTTTGCATTTCAGGAAGACATTGCAGTCATATTTAGCAAGGCAGACAAGAACAATTCTGGTACCCTGAGAGCAGATGATTTTAAAGAACTGATCCATGACATATGTGAGAGGTACCCTCAAGTGGAAATTTATCTGAAAAAAAAGCAGCTGAACAACTTCAATGCTTTACTAAAGAGTTCAGACGAAGATGCTGAAATTAACATTGAAAAGTTCAAGACACTACTCGCTGAAGTTGACTCCCAGATGAAAAATCTTCCTGCTACAGCACAGGTAAATATATAGATTTGTTTTCACTTGTAACATTCTTCTATTCATCATCTTATGCTTCTGTCATAATTTTCTATACTAGGTTGCGGCTCAACAAGGTAGCTATCTTGCTGACTGTTTCAATCGCATGGAAATATGTGAAGCTAATCCAGAAGGTCCACAAAGATTCCGAGGAACTGGGCGCCATCGCTTCCATCCTTTTAGGTATGCATTAAATTACTACCAACAACTCTAGCAGACAACTTAAGGATTACAGTAACTTGATCCTCTTCACTATGTGGAAGGGGACATTCATATTGTAGAAAATGAAATGAACTCCTCTGGCTTAGTTAGACAGTAAATGTTCACCCTCACCTTTCTGATCTACTGCTTCAGTATTTGTTAGTTATTACCTTTTCTTTTCCCCACTCTTACAGGTACAGACATTTCGGGCAATTTGCACCATTGGGTGGGGAACAGACTGCAGCTCAACTCCCTGGCGACTGGGTTTCGATAGGTCATAGTACCCAGTGGCTCTGGTATTCAGTATATGCAAGGTAAAGCTTGTCACATTAGAGAAGTTCCCTGCACTTGGTGTTTACATTCGACCAAACAATTCTATCAATAACTATGATTAACTGATAAAAGTTTATTATATATATATCACGCTTAATAGGTTTGTTGTAGGCAACTGTTTCCAAGTTATGCTGATTCCCATTTTAATATTTGCTTGGTTTCATATTTCAGCAAGCTAGTCAGTTGGCGCACAAGGGTGTGTGTGATATCTGATTGGATGAGGCGTTTCACATTTGGAAGGGACTCTAGCAGAATCTGATACAGCATCTGTGATTTCGACTAAAAAGAACTCTGATTTATTACTCATTACTTACTGTAATTGAGACTTCTTTAGTAGTACAATTCAAAAATTTTGTATTCATTACTCATTACTTACTGTAATTGAGCCTTCTTTAGTAGTACAATTCAGAAATTTTGTTCGGATTAAATTTCCTTAACCAATGTGCTGGTTCAAGTAATTCATCAATATTGTTTAGCATTTTACTTGTCCCTCTGCGTATATCAAACCAAGAAAGTTGACCTTAAAGAGTTATACAATTTAAAGTGTGAACATAATATTTAAGACACATGCATATACGAAAGACAAATGTCTTGCATTCACTAGATGTCGTTTTACCCCTATGAGGATGCACCACTAATTAATTGTTTATTATAGCAATAGCATTCCACTGGTTTCTAATCGTTCTGCAATTTCATCCATCAAGCAGTAGAAAGATATACCTCCAAAATAAACTGCATCAAGGGATTGCCACCCACTTGAGCCCTCCAATTATATATGACAAAATATGGTACACTAATGAGATGCAGAACAAGGGGGAAATCTTTTTATATACAAGGGTCAGGACGATACACATTATACAATTTAAAATCTCTGTTTCTAGTGCAAAAACTTATCATGCCTCAGTCACAAAAGAACCCCCTTTTCACCATTTCCATTATGCACTGAACTACCAATGTTTCTACAACTTCTACAAACAATTTGATATTTACGACACCAATCTTCAACTATATGTCATATTTTTCTCCATCTCATACCAGGATAAGATCAAAGTAAGAACCAGACAAGAAAGAAAAGCACTTGAAAAGTTCATGAATCCTTTTATCTCTCTAGAGATAAGGGGTGTGGTCATCTCAGAACTCCAATAGAGAAACATGAGGGAGCCGTCAGCGATAGACCAGATGAATGGATATGGTTCTTCAAATTTTACTGGCCTGCACAAAAAGAAAATCTTTAACTTCAGCAGGCACAGCAAGAATTCAAACACAAGAGGTGTGCCTCTAAAAACAGTGTACTCATATACTATGAACATACACCAGTCTGCAGATCACATTTTAAGCATAAGAGATTATATTTTGTGAAATATACATACCACAACAGTTCCTTCTTGTTAGGGCAGCAGCAGCAATAACATGGAGCAAATCGATGCTCTTTGTAAACATTACTCAGCTGGTATCCACTATCAGCTTGAACTGCTAAACTATCTGTTTCTCTGTTGAAAAGACTTCGGTCCGAGATGATTTGAGATTGATTCCTTCATCTCATTTGAAAAAGCAACAGCCAACTCAAACTTCCCCATCTTCTTTAGATTACTAATCAGTGATCTGTATACATGAATCGATGGGCAGATCCCCTTGTGCTTCATCTCATTAAAAAGTCTCAATGATTCCTCAATATTACCAGATTTTCCAAAGCTGTCAATCAAAGCACTATAAGTCCGCAAATCTGGTAGAATTCCTTTCTCACACATCTCCTTGAAAAATACTAAACATGCATCAAGCCTGCCAACCTTTCGCAATCCAGTAATTAAGCTATTATAAGAAACAATATCAGGAATTACATTATCCTCTTTCATGGCTACAAATTCCTTAAGCATTTCATCTATTCTACCACATCGGCCTAAGATTCCCAAAATAGTGTTATATGTAATCACATCAGGTTTAGATTTCAAACTCTTCATTTGATCAAAAATCAGCAAGGCCTTATCAACCTGGCCACATTCGGCAAAGGCAAAGATGATCCTATTCATAACTGTAGTACTACTCGGAAAGATCAACTCTGAGATCTCCCGGACAAATCTTAGTAAGCAGGCAACATCATTTTCCTTGATAAATGCCTGAGCAAAGATAAGATATGTAGATGAATTCAGAGATTTGCAAGATACTAATAAATCCTTGAAACTTTGACATAGAAGGCCAACATCATTTTCCTCGCCTGCAGCTTTCAGAAGGCGATTGTATGCACTAGGGTGGAGGAGGATATTTTTATCATGCAAAGTTTGCACTAGCCTAGCTGCTCCTGATAGATTTCTACCATTGCATAACTTATCAATATAAGCAGCACAGAGTTCCTCTCCTGAACTTTGAGAATTAGCCATTGCGGAAAGGACCTCCGCCAACACTTCATCGACAAATTCAGCAGGGGATGCTTGGATTGAGATTGATTGGCAGCTGCCGGGCAAAATACTAGGAGAAAAAGTTGGGCAATTGAAGAGGACTCCAACTGGGATGGATTTAATACAATTCTGTATTAGAAATTAGCAGTAAATCACAAGATTAAAAGACAAAAACCGAGTACTTCACTACACAAACAGCTAAAGTAAATGCCTCGAGATAGAGGAATGTGAGAGGGAAATGAAGCCAGGTTCAAAATATCTTATCTATTCAACGCAAATGAAAGACATTAACAAGAAGTAACGGCAAAAACAATCTCCTTAATTAGTGTTGCAGGAGTAATTTTAAATAGCAACATCATTTTCTCTGTGTTAGTTGTGAAGCTAGCCGAAACAACCAGCCCATAAATTTAAAACAGGGCTTCAAAGTACAATGTTTATTACACTAGCCCCATCAACACTATCATAGTTCACAGTAACGCGATTATTTGAAAGCTATTTAACAAACTAGATCATAGCAGAGTAAGTTCAAAGCTAAAGCCCTATAATTCCATCAATTTACCCCAATAAAAGAGAAACTACAATGTCCACTTCTTTTGATTAGATACTAATATGACAGTAACTATTTACACAAATTATACTATTTACTAGTAGTAAAGAAGCTAAAAAAACAAATGAGCAAGACTCACGTCAAGAAAGAAAGTCCTACACCGATGTATTTTGTTGAATCTCTGAATACCTTTAGCAGCAATAGTATAGTTGAAACAAGAACGGCATAATAAGAAAGTTAAAGTTCTCAGCTTTGCTCCGCCATTCAAAGAAGCAGCAACTGCTATCATCTTTTAATATTTTAGGGGTTTATGAAACCCAAATTAGGGTTTTAACCATTTGGGTGTTACAGATTTAGGAGAAGGATTTGGGGAATCAGCCTAAAACCCTTATTTTCAACTTGTGTTAATAGAAAAACCCTTGTCGCATTTTCGGGGCAGGATGCGACGACGTGTCTTCGCTTTATCCTGTGGTTTTTTTTCGGACTAGTCACAAGAAAAACCTAAACTGAACCCAAAAATAATTATAGTATTTATTTATCTGTTTATGTTACGATGTATTGAGAGTTACTATTCGTCTTTGTCCATTTTATGTTGACAATATTGATTAGAGACAGAGTTTAAGATTTAATTTTGTTTAGTTTATGTAATACATCAGAGATATTAGATGACAAAACTAGATTAATAGTTGAAAAGTTGTTTGCTATAGGAATATATATCAAATGCCTTGAAAATTTTCATAAATTTGAGTTTCTTTAAAGCTGCGAACATGTAATAGTGGTAGTGGTAAATGTATTAGGGCATAAATAAAATGGGCATGAGGAGCATGAATACCAAGGGAGAAAGGATAAAAAGTTTCTAATTGAATTATTTCTATCATTACTTAAAGTTTTTGGGTTGGCTGTTCGAATTAACCTTTGATAAGTTTTGTTGTCACTGTCATAAATTTATTCGCAAAATGTCACATTACTCTCGTTCGTTGAGTAATACAGTGTCCCAAAACGTTACATTACGTGTATAGGAGACGTTGAGTTACATTGATTTTAAAAAGATTGAGTAGTTCATAGACAAAATTTATGATCAAAAGCTCCTTCTTGGTCATAGATCTTTCCAAATATTTTTTACCTATAGCAGATGGGATTCCTTGACCTCATGAGTTTCAAGTAAGATTCAGAGTTGCTTCACCATGAACAAAAATATAGGATCAAAAGCTCTCGCTTGATCATGGATATAGCAAATGACCAGTTCATTGGGAGATCAAGTTTCTACAGATAAATTCATGCGCTATGGAACTTGGTTCTCCGGAAAGATTCAAGAACTCTAACATGACATGGCCTCATCAATGGGGAGTGAAAGAAAACCAAGGTTTAATAGCAACTTAGGGGTTGAAAGTACTGTTTAGTTAACGTTGAGAAGCGTGTAAAGGTTCACCATATTTTAAATACAATTGTGACAAGGAGAGGAGCATCTTATGCTATGCAATAAATCACATAAAAGCCAAACCGGCAACTGACATATCCTACATTAAGGAATTCATCAAAAGGATGAAAGATGAGAAAGCCAGTGCTTGGTTGAGTATATAAAGGTAGCAATTCTGAAGGATCTATGAGAACTTTTGAAATCCAGGAAATGCATTGAGTTTAGTAGTATCAAGGGTAAATGAAAATTCATATTATTAATAGATAAGTGAAAGAGGTTGAACTATTTGACTACCATCCTTAAGTTAGAGAGCTGTAAAAGGCTGTCCCTTGCAAGAGACAGTATAGAACAGACTCATCCTCCTCTAATTTTCCAGGTCAAAACAAGCTTCAGCTAATGGAAATTGAAAGATTGTCTTGAATGTATAGCAAAGACATGACAAGCATTCTACATCAAATCATATGTGCCTACTAGTTATCACAACTAGAAATGTAGAGATCAGTCAAAGATGTCTATTCAGTCCGAGAAACAAAAAGATGCTAGGTGAGTAAAACTAAAAATGCCAGAAGTATATGCTGAAGAATCAGTTAACTGAACCAAATAATGCCATAGAACAGCTTCAATATGTTAACAGACATATAGCCGATGGACTTAGTCTCATACTATCCTCTATTCACCGGAACAAGAATGTGCAGAAATCACAGCTAAGTCTCTCTCAAAAGATATGAAAAATGCATTTGTAGCCAAAAAATGATGGCATCGGAGCAGAAAGAGCTAGACATTCACATGTAGTCAAGGGAATTTTCGAGAAATGAAACAGAAACAGAAACAGATCTTTACTCCATCGATATTGAAGTTTCCATGGAAAACCTTCGGTTTAGCTGATTAAAAAAACCCTTATTTAACTGACTATTCCCCATAAGCAGTAGTAGTAGCAGATGCTTACTTCTTCAGAGTCATGGAAACCGGAGCCCTGGTTCATTAACAGATTTGCCACGGATGTCGGAGTCTGATCAGTACATCGAACCTCTATATGAAAATTTCTTTTGTCCTTTGAGAAAGAAGATTATTGCAGCAAATAAAATTCAAACTCAATGAATAAAAGATGCAAAGGAAATAGAAATTGTTGAAGTGCGCAAAGCTAAAATCTTTATGGCTAGGTTGTAAGATTTGACATTTCAAGAGAAAATTGTAAAAGAGAGAGAGAACCTATTTCAATGGAGCCACCATCAGTACATACCAAAACACATAGGAGAAAAAAAGATATTTTATCAATGAAACCACCACCAAATATAGGGAAGTGTCAAAGGACAAAATCTAGGCTTGAGAAACGCTGATAGCAGAGCAATATTGACTCCAATTGCCAAAATGCTCTTAGCCCTCTATACCTTAAGAAGCTGCGGCAATGTATAAGTGGCATTAGTCATAAGGATGCAGGAGCTGACTAGAAAAAAAAGTAGAACTTTGGGAAGACAAAGTCAGTAAGCCTCCTAGTAAGACAGAAAGATTATCAGCTTCTTTAGAGGTAAAGTGTAACTTTTGGTGTTGCTTTTCTTCTTTTTTCTTTTTAGACTAGACAGCTTTGGATATATCATGTGCCATTTTAGGACATAAGGTCGATAATATAGAAAGACCTGTTCTCCAACAAGAGGAGTGCAGCGTTTTACATGACCCCTTTCTTAAAGTTCTGCAACTAGAGGAGGCAGTGTTTCCACATGACACCTTTCTTAATGTTCGCTTGTGTAACTAGCAGCCAGTTAATGTCTCGGAGAAGAAGTTGGTATGGAAAAACATTTGGTGAATGAGCAGACCATAAGGTTACCTAGTGATTCAATAGTGTCCTCAGTAGACACTTATACATCCAACAGTAAAGGGAAGCCACAATTAAACTCTACTTCTGAAAATAGGTTGTATACTAAGAACCTGAAACCCGACACAAATGCTATAGAAATCTTAAAACTCATTAATTCCTCTCAAGCATGAGATATCATATTACCATCAAAGAAGTAAGATTCTTCTATTATAAAATCTCAGTAATGCAAAATAGCTGTCACAAGCTGATGTCTAACATGAAGAAGCAACTACAGTGTCCAGCATTTTCTTTAGTAAAAAATAACTCGGCCCCATACTGCAAGAGAAAACCTTATTCATACTGTACCATACATGTAAATCATAAGCTAGAATACTAGTTTAAGGAAGCAAAAGAATGCTTCCTCATTCAATGAGAATGAACAAAAACTAAAAGGCAGGATTGAAAATTGAAAGAGCATAGAAAGGGCGAGTTCCCCTAATTACACATTATTCCTCTTCAGAAGCATCTTCCTCTGCAAAACTGAGAACTTGACAAACTGATGGTTCCTTGTCTACATCATTGCTGAAAAATGATTTCTTACCAATCAATTCTGCCACTCTTTTGGCAGGTCCAGAATCCCTAGGAGTCTCGCTGGGGCAACGAGCAATCCTAATTCGGGGAAGCAAATTAGGCTTCACAGTAATGCTTAGTGGAGATTTCTCACTTTCAGTGCTTCCATGAACTACAATCTCATTAGGAATTTCCCATCTCTTTTTCACCCTACTTTCAGTACCTAAATTCTTGTTATCCGTCTGAGATACACGTGTTTTCCCTACAGACAACGAGCGTTTCTTTTCATTTCTCTTACTCTCATCCTTATCACTCTCAAAAGACCTCTTTCTCGCAACTGATGACTGACTTGTGCTCTGATTATACCGACTAGCCACAACCCTCCCTGGCCTTTGAGGCTTCTTATTAGCAGCAGCAGACTTTTCACTATCTTTGAACAACTTCTTTGGCTGAACTGAACTCAAAAACACATCATCTTTCTTCAAATTCTTCTTTGATGCAATTGTAGTAACAGCCTGCCTCGAAGAAGCCATCGTAGTTCTTGCTGCAGCTTTTCTTGATTTCGGACTAAGGCTTGAACTTTTTCCCCTTTCTTTACTCAAACTCTCTTCTTCAATCTCTTGAAGCTTCCAAAAGCAAGACTTTCTCCTATTCTGAATTGGCTGAATTGGTGTAATATTCAATTCTTGCTTGCCCAATTTCCCTGCCTTTGTCCCTGCAAAAATCTCCGATGGTCCTAAACTCAAACCTCGTCGCGATCCAGCAAGAATCTCAGATGGTCCTAAACTAAGACCCCTTCTTTGAACCCCCTTTGTTCTTGCACTCATTGATGAACTCTCTTCAATCTTTTTCTTCTCAACACTTTGTTTTGGTTCCATAAACTTTGCAGCCACAACCCTTCCTTTCTTTTCAACAGTCTTAACAACAACACTTTTTTCATCTTTTTCCATTCTCAATGCCTCTAATCTTGAATTCAACCTACTAATCTCCATCTCAATCTCTTCAATTTCCTCATCAATCATCTTTACATCGCGTAAATCATTTTCGACACTCTGTTTAAAAATGGACTTGTTTGGCTTGATTCTTGATTTCTCCACAGCCCCATTTTGATTTAGTGGTTTAATGAGTAAAGGAGATGAGAGATTTACAGATGAATTCTCAAAAGAAGGAGCCTGATTCTCTTTACTTGATATATCAGAATCAAAAGAATCAGATTGATCAAACAAAATGGGTTTTAAAGGAGACCAAGAACTTTTCAAATCTTGAGAATCACCATTATCAAAGGCTGCATTGTTCCATATCTGAACATCTTTTGGATTAATCCCTTGAGGGTATTGTAACACACTCATTTTTCTCAAATGGGTACAAAAATATTTAAAGAAAGAAGTGAAAAAACGATGATTCTTGGAGTATTTCTTGATGAAAAGTGAGAGAGAGATGAGAAAGTTGGTTTAGCAAAAATTTTTGTGAGGTTTTTGTATTTTCAAGTTTTTGACCGTTGGGACAGGGAAATGAAACGTTGGATTTGTCCGCTCCATCTTGGCCGTTGGTTATTAAACGGCTCGCATTGACGCTCCGATTTTGACTAAAGATATGGGTCTAAATGGGAGGTTAAGTTTCTGATTTAACATCACGCCTACGCTCCTAGCCTAATGATACATGTCAATTGTCGGAAAATTTTGATGCGTAGTCATTTTTAGACGCGCTCAAATGAGTTTTATCCACCGTTTCAAAATTTATTGAGAAATAGCCAAAAATTCGCGCGCGCACACTTACGTTCCATTAGCAAAAAACACCCCAGACTAGTCCTATAACAAAATAATGGGACCTTTGCCATTATTTGTTATGAGACTTTATCCTATAACAAAATAATAGGATTTATCCCATAATAAATTCTATTATTTTGTTATGGGACTGAAGCTTTATACAAAGTCCCATAACAAAATAATGGCCTTTAAACAAAACTTGTTCAAAGCCCCAGTATTTTATACTGGGGTTAGTTTACTGAAGCTTTATATAAAGTCTCAGTATAAATACTGGGGCTTTGAACAAAAACTTGTCCGGAGGTGGCTATTTCTCAGCGAATTTATTTTTGACGGCTACAAATCAATTAGCGCGCGCCAAACAGGCCCCTACGCGAAATTTTTACGTCAATTGTCATCATGGGTTTTTTACACAAATATACAAATTTTTACCCTTAATTACAAAAAAATAGCAATATTTTTCTAATTACAATGCATAGCATTATTTTTCTAACACATTTAACAATAATCTTAACACATTTCACTTTCACTTCCCATTTTCCCCAAATTAAAATTCTCTCACTTACTCTCTCTTTCTCCCATCACCCCACACCCACCCCACCACCCCAACGCCATAACCCCCCACCCTAACGCCATCACCACCACCCCACCACTATTACCCCACCCCAGCGCCCATCACAACCACCCCAGCCACCTAACCCTAGCACCATCACAACTACGATCACGGCGTAGTTGAAACAGTAGCTTAAACGGCGAAACAAAAATATTCGCTTTCTACAGTCAGCGAAAAGCTGATTTATATGTGGTCTATTTCTTGTTGAAACATTTTGTCCCCTAATTTTGCAGTGGGGCAGAGCTGTATTTATTTGGAGCTTGTGTCACTTCTTGGAAAGTAAACAGAAAAGATATTCTTTTTGTTTGACCAGATGTTGTATTCAATGGTCAAAAACCAATCAGGTTATTTGGTTTCGTACATGTGTCACTTTTCAAATTTTAGAATACAGTCATAATTAAATTTACTCTTTCAAACGGCTGAACCAATCTCCTAATTGCTGCAGTGTCTTCAATTTCGTTTTGTCTCTCCTTTGGTTAAAATTCAAAACTTAACGAGCTATAAAAATTAAATTTACTCTGTTGTTTGTTATTGAAAAGCAGACAATAATAACTTTTTCTTAAGCCTCGATAGTGCAATTGGTCCTTTTGGACGTTGTTAGATGAAAACCAATTTTAATTCTTGTAACTCAGCTCATAGGGAGACATTAATGAGAATTATTTACTTTTAATTCTTCTGTCTGTTCACTGAATCATCGCTGAAACAATTTGAAACGAAGTTGAAACTAAAACGGTATTGAAACAATTTGAAATAAAGTTGAAACAGTCTGAAATGGTATTGAAACAATTTGAAACGAAGTTGAAACATTGTGAAACGGTATTGAAACACTATGATACAGTCTGAAACGGTGCAGAAACAGTTAGATACGGTGCTGCAGAATCAGTTAGATACGGTGCTGCAGAAACAGTTGAAACGGTGCATAAATAGTTAGATACGATGCTGTAGAAACAGTTGAAACGGTGCATAAATAGTTAGATACGATGCTGTAGAAACAGTTGAAACGGTGCAGAAACAGTTGAAACGGTGCAGAAAAGTTAGATACGGTGCTGCAGAAACAGTTGAAACGGAGCAGAAACAGTTAGATACTGTGCTGCAGAAACAGTTGAAACGGTGCAGAAACAGTTAGAAACAGTTGAAATGGTGCAGAAACAGTTAGATACGATGCTGCAGAAACAGTTGAAACGGTGCAGAAATAGTTAGATACGGTGCTGCAGAAACAGTTGAAAACGGTGCAGAAACAGTTGAGATACGGTGAGATACAACGAGATACATCGAGGATGGGATGGGGAAAAATGAAATTGGGGGAAATGATAGGAATAAAAGTGAAATTGGAGGAAATGGTAGGAGGAAAAGTTAAATAGGGAGAAATGGAGGACCAAAAATGATAGTGGGGAAAATAAGAGGAAGAATGTAAAGGTTTGGTATGTTATGGGAAAATATTGCTATGTTTTTGCTATGTTTGTAATTATCTTGTGTTTTCCTCTATATAGGATAATTTTACTAAAATGTTGCTATGTTTGGTAACTAAGCTCTAAAACTTGTACTTTTATGTAAAAAATCCTGTCATTAATCCCACCCAACAAGTCAAAAGTTTGATTTACACGAATAGGTAAAAATATCATGGTTACGAAGTTCTAAACACTTTAAAAATGATCAGTTACATGTAATGAAGTTGTAATTGTAGAAATACCACCATATATTTTAAATTTGCCGGCAAAATGACGGAATCCTAGGTCTGGACGAAGATTGATCGAAGTTACGGGAATAATGGAAACGAGGGATATATATCTCAAAACTTCAATACATGGAAAAATTGCTCAAAACCTCACGATCATATCCAAAAGTGCTCAATTTGCACAAAAATTGGAAGTAAAAAGGTGTGGTCAAAGCCCAATCCATTTCACTTACTTCAAGAAAGATTTGCACATATAGGATGATTTTAGACCACTATTATATTTGTCCTCATTTAGGAAGTTTTGCAAAAATAGATTACAACAACATATCCAGTATGATCTCATAAGTGATGTCTAGAGAGGATGAGATGTACGCAAATCTTGCCTCTACTTCGAGTGAGCTAGAGAGGTTGTTTCTAGTAGAGGCTCAAGAAAAATGATTTTGAAAACGGGGTTGGAAGAAGAAAAGGAAAACAAATACTATAATAAAAGTTCTAAGAAAGAAAGGTAAAAAGAAAAAAAGTAATAATATCAAAATATTAAAGACAACTAGTGTAATTGAAACAACATTACTAATAGAGAAGAATAAGATAAAAATACAATAATAACAATAACACTAATAAGGTTCCCTAAAAAATCCCCACACTATAACCATGTTCTCCCACAGAAATGAGAGAAAATACTCAACTACCTTTTAACCTTCTATCCTAATTATCGGCCTCCAAACTCCCCTATCTAGGATCAAGTTCTCGGTGATCTGAAGTTGTGTCATGCCATGTCTAATCACCTCATCCAATTTTTTTTCAGTTTACCTCTACCTCTCCGCAGGCCTAACAATGCAAACCCCTCGCACATCCTCACTTGGGTATCTATGTTTCTCCTCTTCATATGTCTGAACCCATCTCAGTCACGCCTCTCATATCTTATCCACAACCGAGGCCACTCCCACCTTGTATGGATGACTTCGTTTATGATCTTACAATTTCTAGTATGTCCACACAGCCATCTAAGCATTCTTATTTCTGCTGCTTTCATCTTCTGAATGTGTGTATTCATGACAGGCCAACATTCCGCCGCATACAACATAGCTGATCTAGCAACACTCTATAGAACTTACCTTTAAGATTCAGTGGCACTTTCTTATTTCATAAGACATCGGATGTGAGCATCTCATTCATCCACCCCACCCAATACGATGTGTGACATCATCGCTGATCTCTCCATTTTCTTAGATTATAGACTCAAAATACTTGAAGCTTTTTGGGAATGACTTGCATATCAAGCGTCTCTTCCACATCTAACTCATGTGATGCATCATAAATATGATATTATCTTCATTCTACTTACCTGTTAAATGACATATGAGCTTTAACGGCTCGCTATTAAATGAGTGTAGATCTGATTTTAAAAATACGAACCATGACGATAATATCTATGAAGAATAAGAAGCAATTGTTTACACTGACAAAAAAAAACTGTCATAACATATTTTGTACTGCAAAAGGTCCTAGAGATCAAAGGGTTCGATTATCAACTCACATTGCTATTCCTTTTACTGGTTGGTGATGACGTGGTGTGGCTGTTATTTCCCTTTGAAATCTATTCAGGATATTATTTACAGAAAAAGAGGATGAAAGTAGACGAGCTCTTGTCTTTTATCCAAAATAATCCAACCCTGTAGCTAATTAAGATAACAGAAATCAGACTACCAACTGTGTGCAAGGTAATTGCGTTTTAACTGAAAAGAATTTGGTAGCTAAATAGTCATAATGATAGGGTTAAGGTCGTAGATAGAATTCAAAAACGTCCATAGAACAATGACATGGTGTGGTTGATGCATTTCTTGTTTTGGGTGCCAACACTACTAGAAAAACGTATTTTAGGGACGGACAATACGGGCGGCTAGCCGTCCCTAAACGAGATTTACGGATGGGCTATGCGACGACATCGTCCGTCCGTGAATCGCTCGACGCTAGACACATAGGGACGGGTAGCCGTCCGCGATACAGATAGCTAGCCCTCCCTACACAGTGAAATCTAGAATATAATTTTTTGTTTAGGGAGGGGTGGCAGTCCCTATTTTTATGTTTTTCACTGATTAGGGACGGCTAGCCCTTCCTACACATTGAAATCTGGAATTTATTTTTTTAGGGAGGGGTACCCGTCCCTATTTTTACGTTTTTAGTTTGGTAGAGACGGCTAGCCGTTGCTACTTGTGTTAAACCTGCACAATAAAATGTCAAAATATAGATACATGCCTGCCAACATCCAATGCATATCCATATATAACACAGCTAGTCGAATAGATAATTAAACTAGAATACACAAATATTTTAATAATAAGTCTACTAAATCTTCTATATATTTACTTTAAATCCTAAGCATAAAGGCACATAACACTTATGCCAAATCCAACTCCAAATATAAAGTTTCACAACTAACAATTAAAGACACATGCAATATAAAGTCTTAACAAAAGGACATTAATAGTGGTATGGAAGAAATATGTCCAACATTTTTTGTATTGATTTACTTCAATTGAGTCTTCGATTGACTCTGAGAAATATCAATTGAGTCTTTGACGTTGATATCCATGATAGATCTTGACGGAGGGGCTGCAAATTTTTAAAAAAAAATTAAACACATTTATGTTTAAATTTTACCGAGAAAAAAGTGAAAAAAAGACGGAAAAAACTTACCAATGAAGAAGGTGAGTCGTTTGATTTATGTTTTAGAGGTTTTTGAAGGAAGAAAATGGGTTTGGGGATGCTTGAAATCGGGAGAGAGAGGTTTTGTAAGGAAGAAGATGTATTTTTGTGTGATATGCTCGTGTGCTTTGTAGGTGGATATGGTGGAATTTAACATAATGGTTAGGGACGGCTAGCCGTCTCTAAGAAAATAGGGAGGGCTGACCGTCCCTAACTTTTGTATTTTTTTAAATTTGACAGATTTTGTTAGGGACGGCTAGCCCTCCCTAAGATTATTGGGAGGGCTGGCCGTCCCTAACTTTTGTCTTTTTAAAATTTGACAGATTCTCTAACTTTTGTCTTTTTGAAATTTAACAGAATGTGTTAGGGACGGCTAGCCGTCTCTAAGAAAATAGGGAGGGCTGGCCGTCCCTAACTTTTGTATTTTTTTAAATTGTTAGAAGCATAGAGACGGCTACCCATCTCTGCGCAAATACGGACGGCTAGCCGTCTCTACCCTTCCGTCCCTAAATCGAGTTTTTCTAGTAGTGCAAGTAATGCCGTGGACAGGCTTATCAAGAAGCGAACAATGCTACTTTGTTCCTTGTAACTTTTATGTTTTTCTGATCTGAACAGTGCAAGAATGTTTAAGTTTTACTTATATCCATACTTCCTGTTTTGTACTTCTTTGATGATAATGGATGAAAAAAGAGTTGAAAGTAACCTTGACTCGTTTGATGCAGTCCTTCCTTCAAAGGTAGTGGATGAAAGTGATGTCGATTTGACATCATGTATTTATAAAATAGAATGGACAAATAATGCCGAATTGACCTTATTTTATTTTTACTTTGAATTTATTTATATGTGCAAAGTAATGACGATTTGATATCATTTATTTGTAAAATAGACAGATTAGTTTGGCTCACTTGTAAGTAAATCCAGACAAATTGTCTTTATTTTATTTTTACTTTGATTTTTTGTATATGGGCAAACTGATGACGATTTGGTTTCATTTGCTTGTAAAATAGACATAGTAATTTAACTCACTTGTAAATAAATGCAGACAAATTGTCTTCATTTTATATTTTCATATGTATTTTTATGGATAAATGAAGTGAAGACGATTTGGGCTCATTTGTTTGCAAAATGTACTTAATATTTGACCCACATTATGAATAAATGATGACAAATTGTCATTATTTTGAAATATATAAGCACATGAATGTAATTTTTGTGAATGAATAAACCAAGGCCGATTTGACATCATTTATTTACAAAATGAATATAACTTTTTGCTCATTGTATGAAGAAATGATGCTGAATTGATTTTATGTTATGTTTTTCTTTGATTTTTTTTTACGAGCGAAACGATGACGATTTGGCTTATTTATTCACAAAATAGACGTGAAACACAGACGGATTTGCTGCCTTGTATATGAGCGAAATGATGACGATTTGACTTTATTTATTCACAAAATGAACGTGAGACACAAATGGATTGACTGTCTTGTATATGAGCGAAACGATGGCGATTTGACGTTATTTATTCACAAAATGGACGTGAAATACAACCGGGTTGTCATTGTTTTCCGTTGTGTAGGAAGCAATGACATTTTTTGTAATTTCGGATGTAAAAAGATGCGATGGTATTTTTGTAACTACGACTTCAAAAAAAGGTCGGTGGCATTTTTGTAATTACGGGAAGTTCTCTATTCGTAAGTGTATTTCTGTACTTTCAGCTTTATTTAATATAAAAGTGCTTATGTTTTCAAGACCACCAAAAAACTGCTTATGTTTTCAAGATCGGGTGCATTTGTGTTCAAATCTGTAATCTTAGCGTTATTTTTATCTCACTAGGGCCCACCAAGATGTCATAGTAAAGAAGTATTGTGCACTTCCTAATTCATCTTACAATATAATCTTTTTTTCTGAATTGATATTTTCTTTAATCTTTCTTTAGCAAATAACATATAAAAAGTAGTATCACTTGTTCCATATTGACAGAAAATCTGTTCAATAATAAAATTCATGTGAAGTTAGTCAAGCTAATACTCTCAATTCGAAAGATGTTACGACATATATTATTATAAGAAATATGTTATTTCTTAAGAATTTCGAATGAATCTTTTTATTCTGTCAATATGAAATACTCCCTATGTTCCAATTTATGTGGTATTTTTCGTTTTTCGATATTCAAATTGCATGAATTTTGACCAGCATTTTAAGATGTATTTTTTCACCAAAATGATATGAGAAAAGTTGCAACTTAAAGTACGTTTCATAATAATATGATATAAATTTTAATATTAAAATATTGAGTAAATCTAATCTAATTTAGCTTTAAAGTTTAGTCAAGTTGACCTTCGAAAAGCGAAAAGTACCATATGAATTAGGACGTAGGGAGCAAGTGATACTACTTTTTATGCAATATTTGTCAGAAATGATTAAATAGAAGATCAATTCAGGAAAAATTATTAAATTGTAAGTGTTGAACCCCAAAAAATTACCCTTTCTTTAAGAAAAGATAGGTTTCGGGTACAATGTTCAACAAAATGGGACTCCAAAGGGCTTTCTTTGGAGTTGCCACCTAATTTAGGAGAATTAGGAACCAAGTAATTAAATAGTGCGTGCAAGCACTCCGTTTTAAAAAAAATGGTCTTTTCAGAGATTCTAAGTAAGATGTTCAATTATTTTCGAAAGAAGGTTTCAATTTGAAAGTACTTTCGAAAATCCACAAAATGTGGTTAATCCTTCGGTTTTCACAAAATAGCTAAATAAATGCGATTTACAAAAATATTTGACTTTCAATTAAGAAGCGTCACTAATTGAATTTAAAATCAAGTATACATAAAATGGTAGGGAAAATAAATGACTTTAATAAGAAAAATAATTGACTTGAAGACTTGTATTAAAGTTGTATTTTAAAAGCAATTTTAAGATTATTACGAATTGGTTTGCACGCATTATTTAACTAAAAGATTCAAAATTTGTAAATAAGATGGAGATTCTAAAGAAATAAAATATTCACAAAATAACTCAATAACTAAACATTCATTCATAATCAATCAAATAAATAATTCTACAATAATTATCTACGGGGAATTCCTATAGATATGCAATTTCTAAGGATGGGAAAAGAGGAGGTTTAGAAGAAGAACCCGGAAATTGATAAACTCATGGGAGCCTTGAATTTATTTAATTTTTATACAATTATGCCCATGAGCCTAAACATCACATGACTCAACAAAGCATTTTAAATTTTCTAAGGTCTTCCTTCTTGAAAGCTTGAGCCCGAACTCGATCCCAAGTGACTCCAATGCAATGCAAGCCGATAAGCCAATCCCAATTGGTGAGTTTACTCAACTCGATCCCGAGGTTGTGTTCATGAATAGAGATAAATAATAAAGGAAAGGATTAGATACAGCTAAAAATGGAAACATACTAAACGACTTTGTCTACTTTCAGCAAGAAAAGGATCAAGCAAACTCAAAGGCAGAAAGACTCCTTGTTTACAATCAACTGCTATAAATCTACGCGAGAGTCATAATCAACAAAGCAAACATGAAGCCATTTACTGAGCTACTGATTATACAAGATTCATACAAATGTCCAACCCCAAACTTCCTTCTAGAAAGCCCATCCCGATGTAACTTGCTATTAGACCTGAGCATTAATCACACTTATTCAACTAAAATACCTTTCAGTTAACAACAAATGATTATAGACATATTAAGCCTACATACACTTCAAGAATGGGAGCAGTTATCAGAATGCACAAAAGGGAGACCAACACAGAGAACTAAAGGGAAACTGGAACCTAAACCTTACTGAACAAGACCCCTGAATTCTTCACACATACCACACACATCAACACACGATCTGCACACCTTCACACCAGACCCATCTGCATCTCTTTATCACCTAAGGTACATCCCACTACCTCACAGCCTCCAAACAACCTGGAAACCAACAGATGCCAGAACCCCAGCTTCTAAATCCCTGAATAAACTCTCTTATACACTGATCCTAAACACCTAACACACCTGAAAATGACCTCCAGCCTAACACCCTTTCTAACATTACTCCTACAGACCCTAGCACTATCCAGAAAACAAACTTTCCAGCACTACTCCTTCCGAACCCCTGCTGCACCTACAAACTCTCATCCTCAGCTTACACCAACTTCTACAAACCAATACCCTGACCAGAAAATGCCCTATTACTAACAACCTGAACTTCACAGAAACAAACCTGCAGCAAACAATAGAAATGACAACCCCTCCAAACAACCAAGAACAAACCAGAACCTAAAACTCCTCTCATACCCTGCTCCTAAAGCAATACCAGACAACCCTTTACATCCTGAAACAACCACCAACACCTACACATAACATACTGCACACACACTCAAACTATCACCTGAACCCACCTCACCTATGCACTCACAGGCCCTCCTAATTCCCTGCTACCTGAATTGAACACTACATAGCCTTCACCCCAGAATACACACCAAAACAAACACTAGAGAAAGACAAGAACAGAAACAGAGAACCAGACCATGACTTAAGCTGCAAAAAATTAAACATAGGCAGAATTCCAACTTTTGAATCAACCAGTCAAGAAAGATACAGCGTTTTGGATCAGATAAACATCAAAATAGGAAAGGATTTAGCATAGGTAAAGTTTCAGAGCTTAAAAACATCTTCTAAATTTGAACTGAAACTAAAAACAAACTTAGGGACTTCAGATAAAGAGAAATTCAGCAGCCAGACAAAGCATCAAATACTTGCAACACTGGATCTAATCGTTATCTATTCATTATGCTTTCCACCAGCTTAAAGGTTCCAAGGAAGTTAACAGGAAATGCCTAGTTTATTTCTACCAAAACAAAAGCATGTATGGCCCTTAACCTCATGATCATTCATGCTCGTATACTACAGTTACAACCCAAGTCATTAAACTATGACACAAATCATTAAGCTATCATTACGCTAATTAAAGACATAATCTAGAAAGAGAGGTATCACTGACCTGATGCGGAGCAGTGAAATGGGGCGATTGATCTGTCGAAATTCGCACTTGAACAAGCGACGACAACTCGACAATTCACAAAATTTAAGAGTCGGAAATTAGGAAGGAAAAATAAAATCGCTTATTGAAAAAAGCACTAAGAGGGTCCTCGTTTCCGAAGTCCCTCAATTCCTTCAACCAAAATCCGACCCCCAAAATCAGTGAATCGAAGGGGTACTTATAGGGAAGTTCTAGGGTTCAAAAAGGGTGCAAAACGATGTGGGAATTGAAAGGGTTTTACACATAAACAACTGGGCATCGTTGGATAGATACCTCATTTCGAAATCAACGGCTGGATTGGACGAAACTTGGACAAATTTTGTTTGTTTTGAGCGGATAAGGTTAGTACAAGCAAGGACGATGCTGGGAGCTCCCTATACGCTGCTAGTACGATGGATGAGCTGGATTTGAGTGGGGATCATGATCAATCGCGGGTCGGATTCGAAAGGGGAAAGCGGGTTGGGGAATTGGATTAACGGGGAAGAACTGAATTGGGGTGAGGGTGTGTGTATATGTATGCGTTGCACAAACAGGCTGATGGGGTGTATGGAATGCGATTTTAGCCTTTCTAAAGGTTGGTTCAACTAATTAAAAGGGATTGCACGGGTAGGCTTAATTTAGGATCGTGAATTGCGATTTTATCCTTTTCTTTTAAAGATTAATCAATTACCTTTAATTTTCAAAAATTAATTTTTTATTTAAAATAATTAGACTTTCAATTGAAATGCTTCGGGACAAAATTGGGTGTCAACAGCTGCCCCTCTTTACCCGAAAAGGATGAAAGAGTTTTCAGGGTAAAGAGGTTGACGGAAAAGCCAATTTTGTCACGATAAAGCCAAAGACTTTTGATTCCAAGAACCACAAGGCGAGGCTTATGACCGAACTTCGGTTTCCGAGTTGCCTACATATCTCGGGCTGAAAGAGAATCAGGCCATATGTAGTTCAACGACACTTAGACACTAACACTCGCACGATTGATTGGAAAAGACGCACGAATAGGAAAGAATTCAAACTGACGTCCTGATCCGAAGATGGAAAATTAGGATAGGACTTGCTTGTTCGAGTGCGATTCTTCAGATCCTTGTTGACGAGTCTAGCTCATATCAACAATTGCCCCAATTCACTGCTAAGAAAGAGTTCCACGTTATGCTCCAAATGCTGCTGCGATCTTGCCAAAATTCTGTAAAGACTTAACAAACGGTAAGCGAACAACTGCTAATAAACTATATCAATTGGAATAAATAAAGGGATAATATAAAATTGTAAATGTTGGTTGTGATGCTATCAACAAGTTTTTCTCTCGATCAACTGACGAGGTACTCCGTCCGGGGAACCTCTAGGCTGATTATTATTCTGAAACGGTAAAGTGAAACAATAAGTAAAGTGGGAACGAATTTGTAAAATGCAAGGCTTTCATAAGATAAGTTGACTAACGAGATATGGTGTCTCAAGTCGAATCGCCTATCTTTAACATCTACTTCAATTATAACATGCCAATATTGCAAGACAACCGACATCGCGAAACACTCCGAAAGCGGTGTTCCAGCCGACTTGTCTTAAACTATCACTAAATGCCAATATTGCAAGACAACCGACATCGCGAAACACTCCAAAAGCGGTGTTCCAGCCGACTTGTCTTAAACTATCACTAAATGCCAATATTGCAATACAACCGACATCGCGAAACACTCCGAAAGCGGTGTTCCAGCCGACTTGTCTTAAACTATCACTAAATGCCAATATTGCAAGACAACCGACATCGCGAAACACTCCGAAAGCGGTGTTCCAGCCGACTTGTCTTAAATATCGTGAGGTAAATTCTATCGCAATGTTAAGATGTTGAGAACAGAAAAGCGCCGCCTTTTCGGCAATAATTAAATGTAATGCTTAGATGCCGCAAGAGTAGATTTGAATGATCTGTCAAGCTGAATCATATGCTTTGTCAATTTAATTGGTGTTGCTTGTACTGATAGTGATGCAAAGTGTTGAATGTTTCCTTCAATTCAATATGAATCTGATGTTCAATTCCTGCAAATTTAAAGTAAATGCGTTGGAAAATGAGTGAATATAAAGCAAGGCTATAATGAAAAAGAAAGAAATAGATTTGCTCTGCATATGAGGCAAGGCGAATAATCTTTGAGAGATTGATGGTTGCTAGTTCTCCTCATTCTACTGCTTTGGAATTCCTGCGCTCAAAGAAAAGGTCGTGAGTTCTAAAAACTGTACGAAGCCTTAGCGATTTGCTTTGCTCCTCTTGTCTTGATGCTTCGGTAACATGCAAACACATTTTGCCCCTGTTTCCAAATAAAAAGTTGTTAGTTTTTGGACAAATAGTAGCTGGCTTGATTGAATACCTAATGCGGCTTCAAATCTGCATCTTCTTATATGGCGCTCAGATGTACTGTTGCTGCGAGAGTTTGATGTTTTTGAAATTCTTCTTTTGCACAAAAGGATATCATCCAGAATTGCTTCTGGCTTGGCTTATTTGGGGAAAATGGATATTCATTGATTTTGGGATTATAAGCCCAATAAAGGGTACAAGATAGTTCATTACATAAAACTTCAAAAGAGTAGGCAAACATAAGATAGTTAGGCAAGGAAATGCCATTTTCAAAAAATAAAGTGTTGTCATTTGATCTTCTTGCTAAGCTTCACGCTTCCTTTTCAAATGCCTTGGTGCCAATTTTGATGAATCACCTCTGATGATAATTGCATTTGCTGCCGAATGACCATAGTTACTTGCTTGCTCTTGCTTCACACTTATCTTGCCTTTTTCAATCATATTCTGGATTTTGTGCTTAAGTGCCGAACATTCTTCTGTATCATGGCCTTGAATATTTGAGTGGTATGCACACTTCTTTGATAAATCAAATCCTTGAGGCGGATTCTCGGGAATCCATCCCCTCTTTGCTTGCAGTAACCCTTCTGCTTTCAATCTCTCGAATATGTCTGACAATGGTTCATATAGAGGAGTGAAAGTACGAGGTCTAAACTTCTTCGTGCTTTGATGACCAGATGGTGCCTGATAAGATCGATGCTGACGACTTGAATTCTGTATATCATGATTGTAGTGCACTTGCGAAGGCTGGGAGTCTTGAATATTTTCAGGCGCCTCAGAACAACTGAAAACTGGCATTGTAGTGTCATAGTCAATCAACCTTCCGGTTTGAAACTTTTCTTCCAAAATCTTTGCATACCGGATTAAACTGGGAAAATCCTTTAAATTGGCAAAAAGTAGCTTTTCATAAAATATGCCTTCTTGAAGGTCAATGAAAGTTGCTATCAGCTCATCTTCAGGCAATGAAGGACGTATCTTAGAAGCCTCTAGCCTCCATCTCACAGCAAATTCTGCAACAGACTCATGCGGCATCTTCTTGATTCTGCGCATATCAATTAGATAAGGATCTCTTACTATGTTGAACTTGTATTGTTCCACAAAGTCTCGAGCCATGTCTTCCCATGTGTTCCATTTGGTAAAATCCTGCTTAGTATACCATGCAAGTGTCATTCCTGACAAACTCTGACTAAATAGTCTCATTAGCAAAGCTTCATTCTTCCCAATTCCGATCAATCTGCCGCAATAATCTTTCAGATGTGCATAGGGATCCCCTTTTCCATTGAAAGTGTTAAATTTTGGTATCTTGTACCCACTTGGAAGCTCAAGGTCCGGGTAAATGCATAAGTCTTCATAGTATAAGCTCTGAATATTCCTTGAGCGCAATTCTTTTCACATGATCTTTCTCACAATCTTTTCATCCATATTGTGAGGATAAGTTGTCTCAACTTATTTCTCAGGCAATTCTGGTGAACGTACTATCGATTGATTTGATTGACTCCCCACAGCAGGCATAGTGATAAAAGGTGGTTGGTATAAGGTTGCAGCTGGCCAAGCATTTGGATTGGTAAGATATTCTTGTGGGATTTGTGGATATATAGTATTTATAGGCATTGGATAATTAGGCATTGTTAAGTAAGGTGGATTGGATGTAAAGCTTGTATTTGGCAAAGGTTTGCTAGTGTTGACAAAGTTGACAATCCTATTCCTTTGGACCACATGTTCTTCAACATCATCATTCTGCGCTTGCAAGATACCCATACCAGAACTGGTTGCCTGAAGCTGCTTCGCCAAGTTATTTCATCCTTGATGCAGATTCTCAGCCATTTCAGTGTTCAATGCTAGCCAACCTTTAACAAATGAATTCTGCTTATTGAACAAAAGTAAGTTAATACGTAAAATAGTGATGCATGCATAGGATTTTAAATGTAAAATAGGCCATTAGGCCGAATGGATGAGACCAAAATCCCGACTCAACACATGAGTAAAATATTTAAGAGTTCGAAACTCAATGATCAACAAAATTTGATTTTTCAAGACGCGAATTGGGAAAAACAACTTTGAAAGTTTTTACTAAATTAGTATGCGTGCTAGACCATTTTGACACAAATTGCTAAAATGGTCGGCTTATTTTGAACATCAATGCTTTGCCCGACTATCGATTCTTCCTTGCAAAATGACAGTCTGTACCAATCCTTGAAACTGCTTCTAATAACAACCAAACCAACGCAATGTCTTCAACTTGCTTTTTGCAAAATTCTGCCCCAGTTACGACTTCAACATCTCGACTTGCTTTGCAAAACTGCCCCAGTTATGACTTTCAATACTTCAAATGGTTTTGCAAAAGTTGCCCCAGTTGCAATCTCTCATGTCTTCTACTTGCTTTGCAAAATTTGCCCCAGTTTCTATCTTTGGGAAAATTAAAATTTAAATACTAAAGGGTCGAGCCCGATGGAGGAGCCTACGTATCCCTCCTTGGGAATCAGACCGTGCGTAGTTCTTCTTACATAGAAGAGATTTTCCAAATGATGGTGTAACCGAAACTCGATATGAGTTGCCTACGCTTCCCGCCTTGGGAAACCGGTTACAGTAGTTTGCTTACATAGAAATAAATTCAAACATTCACAATTTGATATTCTTTCTTTTCTTTTCTTTTAACAAAACTAACAAAAGGAAAATACAATAGTTACTTCCTAATAATGCAAATAAACTAACTTCTGCTTCTGCCACTCTACTGCTTTTCTGGAACTTAATAGGTGCCTAAATGCCCTTCTTTGAGCGATCTCCCTTTGCATATGGAAAGATTGCGACAAAAGGTTTGTCAGTGCCGTTTGTTGGTAGAACCTTGACCTGGCCAGAATTAATCAAGCTTTCAACTTTCTCCTTAAAGGTAATGCATTCCCCAATATAATGCCCATGCATTCCTGAATGGTAAATGCAGAATTTTCCAAAGTTCTCAGGCTTAAGTGACCGACATGATTTTGGTTCTATAGGATGTACCAAATTGAACTCCTTGAGCCTTTCAAATAGTCGTGCGTAAGATTCTGGGAGCCGTGTGAATGCGAAAGCAGATCTTTTGGCATGGTTTGACTGTGAACTTGGATTGACAATTACTTGAGCATTGGCACTAGGTTCCCCTGCTATGGCTGGCAAAGGTTTTGACATGACAACTTTTCCTTTGTCGTTGGACTCTGCCTCAACCAATTCACACTTTCTCTTGTCAGAAATTATTCCAACCGGCTCTACTTGAAGCTCTCAGATTTTCTTTTCAATGGACTGCCCTTTGCCAGAATCGGGTTCGAGAATTCATAATGCGTGACAAAGTCCCGGGCTAGTTTATCCCAATTGTCCAATTTCCAAGGACCTCGTATTGCAAACCATGTCAAAACTGGTTCCTTAAGTGTCCTAGCAAACATCATCAACTTGGTTTCATTGCTTGGTCCATACCTTGCGACCCAGCCAAGGTATGCTTTCAAGTGATCACGAGGATTTCCTGTCCCATCATACATTGGTGGATCAGCATCCTCATCTATCATTGTGCCATTGCTATCTTTAGCATTGGGAAGCCCTTTCCCGTTGCTTTTCTCATTGCTCGTCTTTGAGAAGCCACCAAATTCCTTTTCCAACAGGAATGCATGCAAATTAGGGAACTGTTGAGCATCACACTCAAATGCTGGAGCTACTTGCATTGTAGGAGGTGCAACAGTATAAATAGGAGCAACAGGAGCACTTGGTCCTGGGCTTGGCACGTTACGCACTGGGTTGCGGGCATCCATGAGCGCGACAACCAATTCAGTAAGGCTATTGAGTCTCTTTTCCAGACTTGCTACGGTCTTCAAGCTTGCTAACCTTGTCTTTGTGGGATTCCTCATTTTCAGTCAAGTCAATCACAACATTTTGACGAGCCATAGGTCCTGATCTTGATGTTCAAAATAATTAACCCTTTAGCAACGCATACCGAATTTAATAAAAATTTATTAAAGATGAAACTGACGGGTCAACTTATTCCAAAATGGAGAAATTGAGACCGTACTGAAAAGACCCAAAAAGTTTAAGTAGGACATTTGTTTCGTTAAAGAAAACTAGAAAAAACAATGCTTATTAAATTCTGAGAAATATTATTTATTAAAAGGATGGAACACTTAAAATTTGATGCTAAAACAATATTTTGTAAAATTAAGACAGACCAAATAAAGATTCAAAAAGTATTTTAGAATAATAATATGCATGCTTTCATATTATAAGTAAATAAAATAATTAAATGAGTAAAGAGAATAAGCGGTTAATTCCTGCAAACAAATACAGTGTTAGTCAAATACCAATATCAAGCAAATTGAGTCACCCAACAAACAATGCAAAATGAATTACAGGCGATTAGCACATAGCAAATAAGCATTTAGCAAGCTATTGCATAGTAGACAAATAATTGATATGTGGCAAACACAAGTAATCAAGCGTAAATAAAGATGCAGGCGTGTCCTACCCTGTAAGGAGCCTCTTTGTGCCAGAGGTGGGCCTAAGACGCCAAATAGGTGATAACGAAAAGTAATCCAAGCCGGTTTTGCAATAATCGAATTTAGAGTAAGTGACAATGACAGTAATAATAATTTCTCTTTCGTTATAACTTGGTTTTGAGTACATCATTATCACATCAAAAAAAATAGGAAGTATCGGACATAATTTAAATACATCGTTTTTAGTACAATGAAAATATAAATAACTGTTTTAACTACGCTGCATCAGGCTCGAGGAGGCAATGGGACTGAAGTGCGGGCCTGGTTAGGATCAATTTCTTCTTGCTTGCGCAATCAGTGTAATTTCTGATATCTGGTCCCAAATGTCGTTTACATCCAAAAAACTTGCTTGAATCAAACATCGATCAAATGGATCAAACATCTTATCGTCCTTTCGACATCTCTTGCCCCTAACTTGTTATCTTCTTGCAAGTATCTTCTCAATTTCAACTTGATGACTATTTGAAATACCTCTTGAATTCAAGTGTCTTCTAGTCTACAAAATTAACAAAAGTATTCTAAATTTAATTAATTGCAAAACTTGGCTTGGACTGGAAGTTCCGTTATCACATAAACACATAATATGCACTGTTTTTGGGTTTAAACCCGTCAACGAAAAAGGGCGGTTTCCTAACTATGGAGGCGGTGCCAAGGACCGGGTCCAATATAAGGTTTATGCATGCATGTTCCTAAAGGAAACTCTAGAGTGAGTTTACTAAACACAAGGCTGTTTTGAGTGGCAAGCGGTCACGCGGTAGTAAAACTATCCGCTCACCCCGCAGGTACGCGCACTCTTTCTTAAAGGGTTTTTTGTGAGTTGCGGGTGTATATGCATACACCTCGCGGGTATAAGTAACAATGAAGAAGCTCCCAGGAATGGGGGGAATATGAACGGAATGCCAGTTTAATATGTACGCAAATAAAAGTGTAGTGACATGCTTTGCGTGACAAACAATTGCAAATAATCAAATTAACTAATCATGTTATTTTTTTGCAAATAATAAACAAATAAAGAGTTATCTTGTGAAAACCTTGCGGTTAGAACCTTAAGGTATCCCCAGCGGAGTCGCCACGCTGTTGAACCCCAAAAAATTACCCTTTCTTTAAGAAAAGATAGGTTTCGGGTACAATGTTCAACAAAATGGGACTCCAAAGGGCTTTCTTTGGAGTCGCCACCTAATTTAGGAGAATTAGGAACCAAGTGTGGTTAATCCTTCGGTTTTCAAAAAATAGCTAAATAAATGCGATTTACAAAAATATTTGACTTTCAATTAAGAAGCGTCACTAATTGAATTTAAAATCAAGTATACATAAAAAGGTAGGGAAAATAAATGACTTTAATAAGAAAAATAATTGACTTGAAGACTTGTATTAAAGTTGTATTTTAAAAGCAATTTTAAGATTATTATGAATTGGTTTGCACGCATTATTTAACTAAAAGATTCAAAATTTGTAAATAAGATGGAGATTCTAAAGAAATAAAATATTCACAAAATAACTCAATAACTAAACATTCATTCATAATCAATCAAATAAATAATTCTACAATAATTATCTACGGGGAATTCCTATAGACATGCAATTTCTAAGGATGGGAAAAGAGGAGGTTTAGAAGAAGAACCCGGAAATTGATAAACTCATGGGAGCCTTGAATTTATTTAATTTTTATACAATTATGCCCATGAGCCTAAACATCACATGACTCAACAAAGCATTTTAAATTTTCTAAGGTCTTCCTTTTTGAAAGCTTGAGCCCGAACTCGATCCCAAGTGACTCCAATGCAATGCAAGCCGATAAGCCAATCCCAATTGGTGAGTTTACTCAACTCGATCCCGAGGTTGTGTTCATGAATTGACTAGGCCCAGAATCCGGTTAGGCCGTGCGGGCACCCGACATCCTCCCCTAGACCCGTCGGGCGAACCCTTACCAATTAAATTAGGAAAATAAATATAATAGTTCATAAATAAGGACAAGACTTAAAAAAAACACACAGACATATTGACACTTCTAAGCTGTACGAAAGAAAATTACAGCTAACTACCCAACATACTAAGTTTAGGGCTATCCAGACCAGACATCTAAGAGTACAAAAGAAGACAGATACCTCCTGAAGGGAGCAAAATGCAACTGAAATAATGAACAATAAACTGGTGGCCATCCGGAATAAAAGCTGGCTCACCCTGACAGCTGAAGTCGTCTTCGCTCCTTCACAACGTGGCCAGCTCAATCCTGGAGCGAACCTGCCGAAACGAAATAGATAGACAAGAAACAAACAACAAACAGGGGTGAGTCAAAAGGACTCAATAAGTGGGGCAGACTAGCCACCTCAAAGAATAGGATAGCTAGCCAGGGAGAAAAGAAACAGATAAATAAAATTCCTCTTATTTAAATTATGAAAAAGCAGAGCCAAATAATAACTAGAAACACGTATGGAATCACAAATTCATTAAATCCAGGAACATAAGATAGCCAGAACATATAGGAATCCCGAACATATCAACAATCAGAAATACATCCTGTTGCGGCGTGCAACCCGATCCATATATTCATCCTGTTGCGGCGTGCAACCCGATCCATATATTCATACTGTCGCGGCGTGCAACCCTATCCATATATTTATACCGTTGCGGCTTGCAACCCGATCCATATATTTATACCGTTGCGGCGTGCAACCCGATCCCCGCAACTCAGAATATGAGCCAGAAATACATAGGCAAACTGAAATATGTCCACAATATGGTATACATACCGCATACACAAAACACAGCATGATAGTCACACAATAATCAGCACGCGGTGCAATAAGATGGGATGAATGCAGTATGATGCAATGATTTCACATGTGCCAAATAGATGGAGCGGAATCCTCCTTCTCGGAGGGCGGAATCCTCCTACCCTCAATGTGATGCAATGGAGCGGAATCCTCCTGCTCCGAGGGCGGAATCCTCCTACCCTCAATATGATGCAATGGAGCGGAATCCTCCTGCTCCGAGGGCGGAATCCTCCTACCCTCAATATGATGCATTGTAATGCATATGAATGCAATATGGTGCAATAATAACCCTTCACCGGCGCGGGACTCTCGTCGACAGCCGGGAAGTGTATGTCAACTCACAACCAAAGTACCATGCTCAGATCCTCAATGCACTACCAATAACAGGACATAACATATAGTATACAATGTAAATCCAAAGATAAGGCGTAATGAGTACGCCTATCGGCAGCTACATACATAAGGAACACATTGTAGAAAATCCACGAGGCCAGGTGCCTCCAAAGAAATGGATATAAACACTAACCTCTTCCAAAAGTTGGCATTGCTAATCAACAACCGCTTTATCCTTTGGTTTCATTGCCAAACGATCTCACTCTATTCAATAAGCAGAAAAATATATCAAATTAGGCTAAAGGCTTCATTCCTCACATCTTAGGGCAATCCAGGTAGGAACCTGATACCCTATTCGCATACGCAATACGCAGGCCAGGCCTATATACAGGGTTTAAGGTCACGTAACCAAACCCTAAATAAATTACATTTATATGTTGCCCATAACTCGCTGAATACGAATATATAATCAATTCCATTATCGGGGTCCATTTGACCCTTTAAACTATTAATTGAACTTGTTAAAACGATGTCTAATATTCCAAGTTTTATCGTTAAAATATATTCAAACACACGTAATAAACTCAAATAGTATATTAGGATCATTACCTGAATGTTTCAGGGTGAAAATTCTACTTTTCTCCGGCCCCTTTTCCCATTTTCTGGCATTTTTCCCAGCCTCTGCGTCATTTTCTTAATTCCCTGTCAATGTTTGCGTTTTCTATTGTTTCTGTAAAAGTGAGCTTAGATGAGCATATAAGCTCACCTTTAAACCGCCATACATTTCTCCCTTTTTTTTTTTGTCTTTTTCTTTTTCTCTTTTTTTTTCCTTTTCGCGACGAAAATTAAAACGGTACCCTATGATATTCGAAATAATTCCAACTTTTGCATACGAGTTATAAATAATATATATGTAACATACTCGCGAAGGCGGATCTCAAATTGGACTCCCGAAACTCAAGATGCAAATTTAAATAGAAAAGAAGTCAAATTATTTAACTTTCGGCATTTTAGCGGAAACTAGCCGAACAACATCGAAATTTACTTTCGAAAGTTCATAAAAATCACAAATAATCATACGAACCTAACAGCACTTTCGGATTCTGAATCGGAGCTCATTCGGCAAAACCGAGCTCGAAAATCTCTTTTTAATATTTATCGCCAATAAAAACTGAAACCTTCTTCCGATGCCTACCAAACGAGGTCTGATTTAGCTCAAATTTTACAGACAGGTCCTAATAGACATTACGAATATTTTAAAATTATCGGTACGCCAATCGGAGTCCTAACTTCCGAAACGACTGATCGAGGTCGTTTCATTCTCCTCCACTTAAACTCTCGTTCGTACTCGAACGAGCCTAAGTCTAAAGCAAGATTCACGCAGATAACAAGAGAACTTGCACGACCTTCATGAGCTACTCCACGGGCATTATTTTCTGATTACAGAATCAGAGTTATAACACACATATTGAACTCTTGGATAAAAACATAGCTGGATAATATCATAACGCCATTGCGCAGCTTATTCTGACTATACTGATCCTTTCTCGATCACAAGAGGAGAGTTCTATATTTTTGAAACAAAGATACACGAAACTTTGAATGGGTTAACATGATTCAGCCGATAATTACCTCTTCGATATACCTTTCGATATAGAACAGGTAGATGGAACTAAGAATTAGCTTACGCTTCAGCAACGCCTTAGAGATTTGATATTATGATTCGGTATCAATTATAGGAAGACTCCTCCACTTAAAGCATAAACTCATACAACTAATTTGAATAGAAATAGTCATCCTCGCACAACCTGCTGGATTAAAGAAGACTTAGCTAAAAGCTGAACATAGGCAGACCTAAACTACCAAACTACCCTCTCGAGTTGCCAACTAGCTGCAACTCTCGAGTTCACAACTCCATACCTTTGCCGTAAACACCACCGCCTGATGGATGGTACTTCTATATAAAAATTTCGGCAGAATTTCCCCTGAAACTGGATGATCCGCAAAAACAGAATCAGCACTATACTATACATGGGAATGGATACCCGGATAAACTGATATTATAAACATGTTAAACGGATAATAAGATGAGACAACTGGACCAAAACAATAATATGCTTCCAAAACAATAATATGCTTACCCGGCCACAATAACACGTACTCTGGCTCAACACAGAGAACATCACAAGCGGCTACCAATCGCCCAAGTTCACTAGTGCCAGACGAAGAAGAAATGGAAATGGATTGAGGATAGAAATAATTAGAGCTTCAAGAAGTTCATCTTCTTATTTGCTTGGCTACCAAAGCTAGACTACTTCCAAGTCAGGCGAGCCAAAGAATCGCAATTGAAGAGATAGACATTAAATAAGCTTTATGAAACAACATCCATGCCAATTTGACCTCCCAATAAGAAGGAAACTCTGACAATATATCAGAACCCATTTTATAACCCAGACAAGCTCATAGGATAACATGACTTTACTAGCATCTCGAACCGAGAGGAGATACGTAAATCGAGTATTACTTACCAGCCACTTTACACCGGAAGAAACAACGACACTTCCTAATGGGGACGAATAAGAATCCCATCATCCTACCAACGCTGATTTCTGAGGAGAGAGATAAAATGACTTGACATAAGAACACAAGGTGGCATAACAGGATACCAAGCAGGCAATAGCAATACTCACCATCAAATCTCTCATATTTAGATCAGATAAACTAGTAGGGTCTCATAAATGTCAGGAATAAATCGTATTAGAAACTCACCACTCTACCGCAACCGATTCTTAATTACGACAATATCCAAGGAAACCATCGAAACATGATAAGACACACCATTTCCAGATCGATCGAAAAGATAAATTTTACTTACAGATAAGGGAAGAAGAAACACACGGGTCTACTACATCGGATGCCTCAGCATCCCGCCAGACAAGCAATTCATAGAACTGCCTCTACAGCTGAGCTGAGCCACTACCCTGACAATCACTTTCTGGAGAACCACTGCCACCACACTCTCAACCTCTACTGGATGGTGGCATATCTCTACTTGATTAAGATCTAAATGAAATTCCCTGCGACTGTGCAGGTACCTGATGACAAGAGAAAGGACGGCTGCTAACTTATCGGAATAAGGAAAAATCCTCAAAGAATAGCCAGACTCACAACAATGATAACTGGAAAACTCCTCAAAGGATAATCAGACTCACGATAATGATAACACCTTTTCACTGACTATAGGAGCTGGACAGATTGTGAATAGCTGTAAAGACTGAATCTGATCTTGACGGGCTACCGGTGCACTCGTGTGCTTTGTAGGTGGATATGGTGGAATTTAACATAATGGTTAGGGACGGCTAGCCGTCTCTAAGAAAATAGGGAGGGCTGACCGTCCCTAACTTTTGTATTTTTTTAAATTTGACAGATTTTGTTAGGGACGGCTAGCCCTCCCTAAGATTATTGGGAGGGCTGGCCGTCCCTAACTTTTGTCTTTTTAAAATTTGACAGATTCTCTAACTTTTGTCTTTTTGAAATTTAACAGAATGTGTTAGGGACGGCTAGCCGTCTCTAAGAAAATAGGGAGGGCTGGCCGTCCCTAACTTTTGTATTTTTTTAAATTGTTAGAAGCATAGAGACGGCTACCCATCTCTGCGCAAATACGGACGGCTAGCCGTCTCTACCCTTCCGTCCCTAAATCGAGTTTTTCTAGTAGTGCAAGTAATGCCGTGGACAGGCTTATCAAGAAGCGAACAATGCTACTTTGTTCCTTGTAACTTTTATGTTTTTCTGATCTGAACAGTGCAAGAATGTTTAAGTTTTACTTATATCCATACTTCCTGTTTTGTACTTCTTTGATGATAATGGATGAAAAAAGAGTTGAAAGTAACCTTGACTCGTTTGATGCAGTCCTTCCTTCAAAGGTAGTGGATGAAAGTGATGTCGATTTGACATCATGTATTTATAAAATAGAATGGACAAATAATGCCGAATTGACCTTATTTTATTTTTACTTTGAATTTATTTATATGTGCAAAGTGATGACGATTTGATATCATTTATTTGTAAAATAGACAGATTAGTTTGGCTCACTTGTAAGTAAATCCAGACAAATTGTCTTTATTTTATTTTTACTTTGATTTTTTGTATATGGGCAAACTGATGACGATTTGGTTTCATTTGCTTGTAAAATAGACATAGTAATTTAACTCACTTGTAAATAAATGCAGACAAATTGTCTTCATTTTATATTTTCATATGTATTTTTATGGATAAATGAAGTGAAGACGATTTGGGCTCATTTGTTTGCAAAATGTACTTAATATTTGATCCACATTATGAATAAATGATGACAAATTGTCATTATTTTGAAATATATAAGCACATGAATGTAATTTTTGTGAATGAATAAACCAAGGCCGATTTGACATCATTTATTTACAAAATGAATATAACTTTTTGCTCATTGTATGAAGAAATGATGCTGAATTGATTTTATGTTATGTTTTTCTTTGATTTTTTTTTTTACGAGCGAAACGATGACGATTTGGCTTATTTATTCACAAAATAGACGTGAAACACAGACGGATTTGCTGCCTTGTATATGAGCGAAATGATGACGATTTGACTTTATTTATTCACAAAATGAACGTGAGACACAAATGGATTGACTGTCTTGTATATGAGCGAAACGATGGCGATTTGACGTTATTTATTCACAAAATGGACGTGAAACACAACCGGGTTGTCATTGTTTTCCGTTGTGTAGGAAGCAATGACATTTTTTGTAATTTCGGATGTAAAAAGATGCGATGGCATTTTTGTAACTACGGCTTCAAAAAAAGGTCGGTGGCATTTTTGTAATTACGGGAAGTTCTCTATTAGTAAGTGTATTTCTGTACTTTCAGCTTTATTTAATATAAAAGTGCTTTTGTTTTCAAGACCACCAAAAAACTGCTTATGTTTTCAAGATCGGGTGCATTTGTGCTCAAATCTGTAATCTTAGCGTTATTTTTATCTCACTAGGGCCCACCAAGATGTCATAGTAAAGAAGTATTGTGCACTTCCTAATTCATCTTACAATATAATCTTTTTTTCTGAATTGATATTTTCTTTAATCTTTCTTTAGCAAATAACATATAAAAAGTAGTATCACTTGTTCCATATTGACAGAAAATCTGTTCAATAATAAAATTCATATGAAGTTAGTCAAGCTAATACTCTCAATTCGAAAGATGTTACGGCATATATTATTATAAGAAATATGTTATTTCTTAAGAATTTCGAATGAATCTTTTTATTCTGTCAATATGAAATACTCCCTATGTTCCAATTTATGTGGTATTTTTCGTTTTTCGATATTCAAATTGCATGAATTTTGACCAGCATTTTAAGATGTATTTTTTCACCAAAATGATATGAGAAAAGTTGCAACTTAAAGTACGTTTCAAAATGATATGATATAAATTTTAATATTAAAATATTGAGTAAATCTAATCTAATTTAGCTTTAAAGTTTAGTCAAGTTGACCTTCGAAAAGCGAAAAGTACCATATGAATTAGGACGTAGGGAGCAGGTGATACTACTTTTTATGCAATATTTGTCAGAAATGATTAAATAGAAGATCAATTCAGGAAAAATTATTAAATTGTAAGTGTTGAACCCCAAAAAATTACCCTTTCTTTAAGAAAAGATAGGTTTCGGGTACAATGTTCAACAAAATGGGACTCCAAAGGGCTTTTTTTGGAGTCGCCACCTAATTTAGGAGAATTAGGAACCAAGTAATTAAATAGTGTGTGCAAGCACTCCGTTTTAAAGAAAATGGTCTTTTCAGAGATTCTAAGTAAGAGGTTCAATTATTTTCGAAAGAAGGTTTCAATTTGAAAGTACTTTCTAAAATCCACCAAATGTGGTTAATCCTTCGGTTTTCACAAAATTGCTAAATAAATGCGATTTACAAAAATATTTGACTTTCAATTAAGAAGCGTCACTAATTGAATTTAAAATCAAGTATACATAAAAAGGTAGGGAAAATAAATGACTTTAATAAGAAAAATAATTGACTTGAAGACTTGTATTAAAGTGACACGACCCGAATTCTCGGTTAGGCCGTGCGGGCACCCGATCACCTCCCCTAAACCTGTCGGGCGAACCCTATTGACTGAATCGATAAAAACGGCACACAATTACCTTAAAAATGAAATTAAATATGACCTTAACAACATAAAATAACTCTCAAGGATAGACATATATACAAACTGTCTAGACAAGACAACTAACTACCCAGAATACACAATTTTAAAGGTTTCCAGATCAGACATCTAAGAAGGCCAAAAGATATACACATCTCCCGAACGGAGCAAAAGTAAGAAAAACTGTAATATCTGAAGTGGGTGGCCGCAATGAACAGGATGGCTCACCGTAGACAGCTGAGAACGTACTACTCCTCAATCACGGCGCGACTGGCTGGGTCCTGGAGCAGAATCTGCCGAACGAAGGAAAACACAAGAACAAATAGGGGGGTGAGTCATGAGGACTCAATAAGTGTGAACAAACTAGCAACCTCGAAAAATAGATACGCTAGTCAGGGAAACGGAAGCAGACAACAATCAACAAATAAGCAATGCACATATAAGCAGAACAGTATTCATGTACAAAAAAATCTACTCAAAAGTATGAAATGAAATGGAATGGGATGAAATGAAATAAAATGAAATGAGATGAAATGACATGAGATGCAAAGGGTCACATGTGCCCATAATCCCAGCCCGAAGCGGAATACTCCTGCATTCGAGGGGAATCCAATCTGCTAACCAACTGGAGCGGAATACTCCTGCTCCTGGGGCGGAATACTCCTGCACCCGATAAATATAAATCAAAACCAGAGGCGGAATACTCCTGCACTCTCCTGGGGCGGAATACTCCTGCACCCGATAAAATGTAAAGCTGAGGCGAAATACTCCTGTACTCAGTATGATATGCAATGTAATGCATATGAATGCAATGTGATGCAATAATAACCTTCACCGGCACAGGACTCTCATCGACAGCCGGGAAGCAGATGCCAACTCCAAGCCAAAGTACAATACTCAGATTCCCAATGCAATAGCAATAACATGACATAATATATAATATAGAATGTAAATCCAAGGCTAAGGCGTAATGAGTACGCCTATCGGCAGCTACACACGTAAGGAACACGTGGTAGAAAATCCATGAGGCCAAGTGCCTCCAAAGAAATGGATATAAACACTTACCGTATTCCAAAGCTGTCCTGTTACTCAACCACTGCTTTTTCCTTTGTATTAGTTGCCAAACGATCTCTTTCTATTCAATAAGCAGAAAAATTATATCAAATAAAGCTAAAGGCTTCATTCCTTATGTTTTAGGGTAATCCAGTTAGGAACCTGATACCCTATTCGCATACGCAATACACAGGCCAGGCCTAAATACAGGGTTCAAAGTCCCATAACCAAACCCTAAATAAATTACATTTATATGTTGCCCATAACTCACTGAATACGAATATATAATCATTTCCATCATCGGGGTCCAATTGACCCTTTAAACTATCAATTTACGCCATTAGGGCGATGTCTAATATCCTTATTTTTACCGTAAAAATATATTCAAACACACGTAATAAGCTAAGATAATGAGTTAGCATCATTACCTGAAGATTTGGGGTAGAAATTCCACTATTTTTCTACTCCGTTTTCCCTTTTTTCCTCCATCTTTTCTAATTTTTCCTCTCTCTGCGTTTTTTTGAAATGTTTCTGATGCGTTTCTTGGCTACTGCTTATAAGGGAGTAAATCCCTAAGCCGACATTCAATTTTGACTTTTTCTCTTTTTTTTTTTTTTTTTTTTTTTTATATAAATTCGCTACGACGATTAAAATTAAAATGGAACTCTAGAGAAGTCGAAATGATCCCAAATTTTTCAAGTAAGCTATACAAAATATATGTAACATACTCGCGAAGACGGATCTCAAATCCGACTCCCGAAACTCAAGATGCGAATTTAAAGGAAAAAGGTCAAATTATTTAACTTTCGGTATTTTTTGCGGAACTAGCCGAACAATATCGGAATTCACTTTCGAAAGTTTACAAAAATCACAAATAATCATACGAACCTAACGGCGCTTTCGGATTTCGAATCGGAGCTCATTCGGCAAAACTGAACTCGAAAATCTCTTTTTAATATTTATCGCCAATAAAAACTGAAACCTTCTTCCGATGACTACCAAACGAGGTCTGATTTAGCTCAAATTTTACAAACAGGTCCTAATGGACCTTACGAATATTTTAAAATTATCGGCACGCCAATCGGAGTCCTAACTTCCGAAACGACTGACCGAGGTCGTTTCATTCTCCTCCACTTAAACTCTCGTTCGTCCTCGAACGAGCAAGAGTCTAAAATAGATTTCACACCTCTAATGAGAATGCTTACACAAATTTTCAATGACATTTATTACGAAACCAAAATCATATACAATGATTGAACTTTTAGGCTTTAAAGATCAAGTTCGAACCTGAATCGTCGAAGAGGTAAGGATACCTCTCATGCATACTGGACTCAAGCTCCCAAGTATCCTCCTCATTTGGACGATTATTCCATCGCACTCGAACCATCGGAATCTGCTTCGAACGAAGCTTCCGGATATCACGCGCTACTATAGCAACTGGGAACTCCTCGTAAGCCAGATTCACATCTAGCTGAGCAGGGTCTAATTCGATCACTTCGGAAGGATCTCGGATACACTTCCGAAGCATCGACACATGGAAAACTGGGTGAACTGGCATAGAAGTTGGCAGGTCGAGCCGATAAGCTACCTTACCAATACGCTTCTCGATACGGAAAGGGCCAATGAACCTGGGACTAAGCTTTCCTTTCCTACCAAATCTCTTTACACCGCGCATCGGTGACACTTTCAAAAATACCATGTCCCCGACCTCGAACTCTAACTCTCGGCTCCTCCGGTTCGAATATGAAATCTGCCTGCTCTGGGCGGTCCGTAAACGATCCTGAATAACACGAACAACCTCAAGAGTCTGACGAACCATATCTGAACTCATCACCTCAACATCTCGAGACTCAAACCAGCCAATAGGAGAACGACATCGACGACCATATAAGGCCTCAAATGGAGCCATCTGAATAGAAGACTGGTAGCTATTATTATAAGAGAACTCTGCTAACGCCAAATGATCATCCCAGTAACCCCCAAAATCAAGTGCACAAGCTCTCAACATGTCCTCCAGAACTTGAATAACCCGCTCGGACTGACCGTCAGTCTGAGGATGGAATGCTGTACTAAGCTGCACCTGGGTCCCCAACTCTCTCTGAAAAGACTGCCAGAACTGAGAAGTAAACTGGGAACCACGATCTGAGATAATGGATACAGGAGTACCATGCAATCTAACCACCTGCTCAATGAAAATCCGAGCCAGTCTCTGAGCTGAATCAGTAGTCTTTACAGGGATAAAGTGAGCTGATTTAGTCAGTCTGTCAACAATGACCCAGACTGAATCGTGGCGCCGTAGGGTCTTTGGCAGACCAACTATAAAATCCATCGTGATGTGCTCCCACTTCCACTCGGGAATGGGCAATGCCTGAGCTAACCCTGCTGGTCTCCGGTGCTCGAACTTAACCTGCTGACAGTTCAAGCAACGAGATACATAATCAAATACATCTTTCTTCATCCCCTTCCACCAGTATAGCTCTCGGAGGTCCTGATACATTTTTGTAATACCAGGATGAATGGAATAACGCGAGCTATGAGCTTCACTGAGCACTGACTGCCTCAAATCCCCAACATCAGGAACACAGAGTCGACCATTAAACCGAAGAATTCCATCTGAATCAAGCTCGAAAGAGGGAACTCCTCCACTTAGGACACGACCACGCAACTCCTGCAGATGAGGATCCTCGAACTGTCTTCCCTTAATCTGACTGACTAAGGAAGACTGAGCTGCAATACACGCTAAGACTCGACTGGAGTCTGGGATAAGAAATCTCACGCCAAAGTCGCCAAGGGACTGCAATTCTCGAGCCAATGGTCTCATATCAGCATAAAGAAAAGCCATGCTGCCCATTGACTTCCTGCTCAAAGCATCTGCTGCCACGTTCGCCTTCCCGGGATGATAATGGATAGTGAGATCATAATCTTTAATCAATTCAAGCCATCTCCGCTGTCGGCCGTTAAGATCTTTCTGAGAGAGAAGATACTGCAGACTCTTATGATCTGTATACACCTCACACGGCTCGCCATAAAGGTAATGCCTCCATATCTTCAAAGCAAAGACCACAGCTGCCAATTCTAAATCGTGAATTGGATAATTCTTCTCATTCGGCTTTAACTGTCTGGATGCATAAGCAATTACCTTTCCGTGCTGCATAAGAACACAACCAAGGCCCACACGAGATGCATCACAATAAACTACGAATCCACCGGTGCCCGAAGGAAGGGATAACACTGGAGCTGAAGTCAATAAGGCCTTAAGCTTCTGGAAGCTGGCCTCACACTCATCGGACCATCGAAACTGAACCGCCTTCTGCGTCAGGCGAGTAAGGGGAGCTGCAATAGTAGAGAACTTTTCCACAAACCTCCGATAATAACCTGCCAATCCAAGAAAGCTGCGAATCTCCGTCGGAGTGGTAGGACGAGGCCATTTCTGCACTGCTTCAATCTTCTTCGGATCAACCTTGATACCTTCACTAGATACAACGTGACCCAAAAATGCTACAGAATCAAGCCAAAACTCACATTTCGAGAACTTGGCATACAACTTACGATCACGGAGGGTCTGAAGAACCACCCTCAGATGATAATCATGCTCCTCGCGGCTACGAGAATAAATAAGAATATCATCAATGAAGATAATGACAAAGGAATCAAGGAATGGCTTAAATACCCGGTTCATGAGATCCATAAAGGCTGCAGGGGCATTAGTCAGCCCAAAAGACATAACTAGGAACTCATAATGGCTGTAACGAGTCCTAAAAGCAGACTTCGAGATATCTGACTCACGAATCTTTAGCTGATGATAACCAGATCGCAGATCGATCTTCGAAAAGAACTTGGCACCCTGCAATTGATCAAACAAATCATCAATGCGAGGCAAGGGATACTTATTCTTGATGGTGACCTTATTTAGCTGACGATAATCAATACACATCCGCATAGTCCCATCTTTCTTTTTCACAAATAGAACAGGAGCACCCCACGGAGAAATACTCGGCCTGATGAACCCCTTATCAAGCAAATCTTGCAACTGCTCCTTCAGCTCCTTCAACTCTGATGGGGCCATACGATAAGGAGGGATAGAAATAGGCTGAGTCCCTGGCACTGTATCGATGCCAAACTCGATCTCTCGATCAGGAGGAAGTCCTGGCAAATCATCTGGAAACACATCAGGGAACTCCCTAACGACAGGAATAGAATCAAGAGATGGAATCTCCACAGTGGTATCTCGAACCATGGCAAGATATGCTAAACACCCTTTATCCATCATCCGTTTTGCCTTCAGGAAAGAAATAACATGCCCCCTGGGTGGCAAATAAGAACCCTGCCACACCACTGGTGCTGAACAAGGAAGAGACAACTGAAGAGACTTGGCATGACAATCTAATGTGGCATGACACGACGCCAGCCAATCCATGCCAATAATAACATCAAAATCAACCATATCTAGGATTAGAAGATCTACTAGTGTCTCACGACCCCCAAAAGATATGGTACAAGCTGGATAAACTCGATCCGCGATGATAATGTCTCCAATAGGAGTAGAAACACAGAATGGATCACGAAGACACATATAATCAACATGAAAACCTGTCACAACAGCTGGTGATGCCTCGGCATCCTGCCTGGCCGGCAGTGCATATAGCTGTCTCTGCGGCTGAGCTGAGCCGCTACCCTGACGACCACCTCTAGTGGGGCCACTAGGACCACGTCCACGACCTCTACCGGGTGGTGGTGCACCTCTAGCTGGCTGAGACCCTGGAGGGGCACCCTGAGGCTGCTGCTGCATAGGCGCTGGAAGGCGAGGGAAAGGGCGGCTACTACCCTGCTGAAGGAGATAAGGGCAATCCTTCTTATGATGCCCTAGGTCCTGACAGATAAAGCACCCTGGAGAAAATCTACGCTGATCAAACTGAGACTGATCTCGCGGGCGAAACCCAAACTGACCCTGAGAAGAAGTAGGCGCGTTCTGAGAACCACGCGCTGGAAACTGAGCTGGTCTGACAGGATGCCTACTCTGCTGTTGATAACTCCTACCTCCATACGAGGTACTAGAATGCCCTGGACCACGAGATCTCTTACTCTCCCGCTCTGACTCCTCTATCTCCAATCTATGATAGGCCTCATACCTCCTGGCAATATCAACAGTGACATCAAATAGGGTACCAGCCTCAATCTCACGAGCCATCTGGGACCGCAAATGAGGAGAAAGCCCATCAATAAAACGTCTGACCCTCTCAGAGGGCTCCTGCACGAGATCTGGAGCATAGCTGGACATCTCTGAAAATAAAAGCTCGTACTCCGTGACTGACAGGTTACCCTGTCCAATCCTCTCAAACTGTCTCCTCTTCTCATCCTGCTGACTGCGAGGGAAAAACTTCTCCATGAATCGATGAGAGAACTCACTCCATGTAAGCTTAGGTAAGCCCTGTCTAGCTGATCGGAGTGCGTTCCACCAAGCTAAAGCTGGACCCTCAAGCTGGAAAGCAGTATAATCAGCTCCATACTGCTCAAGATATCCAAGGGCCTCTAAGATACGCTGACATTGATCAAGAAACTCACGAGGCTTAAGCTTATCTGATTTCTGACCAGAGAACTTCGGAGGATTAAGTCGAGTAAAATAATGCAACCTTGCCGGATCATCAACCTGACCTGCTACCTGGACTGGCTGACTAGCCTGAACAACTGGAGGTATAACACCTGCCACCTCCGGAACATGACCACCTGGAACATGAACTGCTGGGGCTACCTGTGGAGCTGGAATGGGGGCTTCCTGAACCTGAGAACCAATATCTACCGCAGCCTGAGGAGCTGCCTGAGGGATAGGAGCATCTACAGCAGCCTGAGGAATAGGAGCATCCACAGCAGCCTGAGGAATATGAGCATCTACGGCAACCTGAGGAATATGAAGTCCCTGGGGCATCTGCGTCGCTAAGAATCTCATAAAAGCGTCATGAAGAGCGGGGGGAACAAATAAGCCCTGCTCCCCCTGCCCGGCAAAAGCTGGCACTACCGGAACCTCTACAGCAGGATCAACATGATCCACCATCCTCGCGGCCTGGGCAACTCTACCTCTGCCTCGACCACGACCTCTACCGCGGCCAACACCGCGACCTCGCGGAGTAGCAGGCATAGGGGCGACCGCTGGCTCCTCCGCCTCTCGCCGAACATTCGCGCGCGTTCTCACCATACTGCGGAAAATTAAAAATATTTAACTTCAGATAAGAAGACTCACGCACGACAGGGAAAAAAGAAGGGAAACTGCCTAAATGCCATCATAGCCTCTCGTAGATAGGTACGGACGTCTCCGCCCGATCAGCGAGACTCTATTAAACACTGTCATGATCTGGAAAGACTCTAAACCTCGCTCTGATACCAACTGACACGACCCGAATTCTCGGTTAGGCCGTGCGGGCACCCGATCACCTCCCCTAAACCTGTCGGGCGAACCCTATTGACTGAATCGATAAAAACGGCACACAATTACCTTAAAAATGAAATTAAATATGACCTTAACAACATAAAATAACTCTCAAGGATAGACATATATACAAACTGTCTAGACAAGACAACTAACTACCCAGAATACACAATTTTAAAGGTTTCCAGATCAGACATCTAAGAAGGCCAAAAGATATACACATCTCCCGAACGGAGCAAAAGTAAGAAAAACTGTAATATCTGAAGTGGGTGGCCGCAATGAACAGGATGGCTCACCGTAGACAGCTGAGAACGTACTACTCCTCAATCACGGCGCGACTGGCTGGGTCCTGGAGCAGAATCTGCCGAACGAAGGAAAACACAAGAACAAATAGGGGGGTGAGTCATGAGGACTCAATAAGTGTGAACAAACTAGCAACCTCGAAAAATAGATACGCTAGTCAGGGAAACGGAAGCAGACAACAATCAACAAATAAGCAATGCACATATAAGCAGAACAGTATTCATGTACAAAAAAATCTACTCAAAAGTATGAAATGAAATGGAATGGGATGAAATGAAATAAAATGAAATGAGATGAAATGACATGAGATGCAAAGGGTCACATGTGCCCATAATCCCAGCCCGAAGCGGAATACTCCTGCATTCGAGGGGAATCCAATCTGCTAACCAACTGGAGCGGAATACTCCTGCTCCTGGGGCGGAATACTCCTGCACCCGATAAATATAAATCAAAACCAGAGGCGGAATACTCCTGCACTCTCCTGGGGCGGAATACTCCTGCACCCGATAAAATGTAAAGCTGAGGCGAAATACTCCTGTACTCAGTATGATATGCAATGTAATGCATATGAATGCAATGTGATGCAATAATAACCTTCACCGGCACAGGACTCTCATCGACAGCCGGGAAGCAGATGCCAACTCCAAGCCAAAGTACAATACTCAGATTCCCAATGCAATAGCAATAACATGACATAATATATAATATAGAATGTAAATCCAAGGCTAAGGCGTAATGAGTACGCCTATCGGCAGCTACACACGTAAGGAACACGTGGTAGAAAATCCATGAGGCCAAGTGCCTCCAAAGAAATGGATATAAACACTTACCGTATTCCAAAGCTGTCCTGTTACTCAACCACTGCTTTTTCCTTTGTATTAGTTGCCAAACGATCTCTTTCTATTCAATAAGCAGAAAAATTATATCAAATAAAGCTAAAGGCTTCATTCCTTATGTTTTAGGGTAATCCAGTTAGGAACCTGATACCCTATTCGCATACGCAATACACAGGCCAGGCCTAAATACAGGGTTCAAAGTCCCATAACCAAACCCTAAATAAATTACATTTATATGTTGCCCATAACTCACTGAATACGAATATATAATCATTTCCATCATCGGGGTCCAATTGACCCTTTAAACTATCAATTTACGCCATTAGGGCGATGTCTAATATCCTTATTTTTACCGTAAAAATATATTCAAACACACGTAATAAGCTAAGATAATGAGTTAGCATCATTACCTGAAGATTTGGGGTAGAAATTCCACTATTTTTCTACTCCGTTTTCCCTTTTTTCCTCCATCTTTTCTAATTTTTCCTCTCTCTGCGTTTTTTTGAAATGTTTCTGATGCGTTTCTTGGCTACTGCTTATAAGGGAGTAAATCCCTAAGCCGACATTCAATTTTGACTTTTTCTCTTTTTTTTTTTTTTTTTTTTTTATATAAATTCGCTACGACGATTAAAATTAAAATGGAACTCTAGAGAAGTCGAAATGATCCCAAATTTTTCAAGTAAGCTATACAAAATATATGTAACATACTCGCGAAGACGGATCTCAAATCCGACTCCCGAAACTCAAGATGCGAATTTAAAGGAAAAAGGTCAAATTATTTAACTTTCGGTATTTTTTGCGGAACTAGCCGAACAATATCGGAATTCACTTTCGAAAGTTTACAAAAATCACAAATAATCATACGAACCTAACGGCGCTTTCGGATTTCGAATCGGAGCTCATTCGGCAAAACTGAACTCGAAAATCTCTTTTTAATATTTATCGCCAATAAAAACTGAAACCTTCTTCCGATGACTACCAAACGAGGTCTGATTTAGCTCAAATTTTACAAACAGGTCCTAATGGACCTTACGAATATTTTAAAATTATCGGCACGCCAATCGGAGTCCTAACTTCCGAAACGACTGACCGAGGTCGTTTCATAAAGTTGTATTTTAAAAGCAATTTTAAGATTATTACGAATTGGTTTGCACGCATTATTTAACTAAAAGATTCAAAATTTGTAAATAAGATGGAGATTCTAAAGAAATAAAATATTCACAAAATAACTCAATAACTAAACATTCATTCATAATCAATCAAATAAATAATTCTACAATAATTATCTACGGGGAATTCCTATAGACATGCAATTTCTAAGGATGGGAAAAGAGGAGGTTTAGAAGAAGAACCCGGAAATTGATAAACTCATAGGAGCCTTGAATTTATTTAATTTCTATACAATTATGCCCATGAGCCTAAACATCACATGACTCAACAAAGCATTTTAAATTTTCTAAGGTCTTCCTCCTTGAAAGCTTGAGCCCGAACTCGATCCCAAGTGACTCCAATGCAATGCAAGCCGATAAGCCAATCCCAATTGGTGAGTTTACTCAACTCGATCCCGATGCTGTGTCCATGAATAGAGATAAATAATAAAGGAAAGGATTAGATACAGCTAAAAATGGAAACATACTAAACGACTTTGTCTACTTTCAGCAAGAAAAGGATCAAGCAAACTCAAAGGCAGAAAGACTCCTTGTTTACAATCAACTGCTATAAATCTACGCGAGAGTCATAATCAACAAAGCAAACATGAAGCCATTTACTGAGCTACTGATTATACAAGATTCATACAAATGTCCAACCCCAAACTTCCTTCTAGAAAGCCCATCCAGATGTAACTTGCTATTAGACCTGAGCATTAATCACACTTATTCAACTAAAATACCTTTCAGTTAACAACAAATGATTATAGACATATTAAGCCTACATACACTTCAAGAATGGGAGCAGTTATCAGAATGCACAAAAGGGAGACCACCACAGAGAACTAAAGGGAAAATGGAACCTAAACCTTACTGAACAAGACCCCTGAATTCTTCACACATACCACACACATCAACACACGATCTGCACACCTTCACACCAGACCTATCTGCATCTCTTTATCACCTAAGCAACATCCCACTACCTCACAGCCTCCAAACAACCTGGAAACCAACAGATGCCAGAACCCCAGCTTCTAAATCCCTGAATAAACTCTCTTATCCACTGATCCTAAACACCTAACACACCTGAAAATGACCTCCAGCCTAACACCCTTTCTAACATTACTCCTACAGACCCTAGCACTATCCAGAAAACAACCTTTCCAGCACTACTCCTTCCGAACCCCTGCTGCACCTACAAACTCTCATCCTCAGCTTACACCAACTTCTACAAACCAATACCCTGACCAGAAAATGCCCTATTACTAACAACCTGAACTTCACAGAAACAAACCTGCAGCAAACAATAGAAATGACAACCCCTCCAAACAACCAAGAACAAACCAGAACCTACAACTCCTCTCATACCCTGCTCCTAAAGCAATACCAGACAACCTTTTACATCCTGAAACAACCACCAACACCTACACATAACATACTGCACACACACTCAAACTATCACCTGAACCCACCTCACCTATGCACTCACAGGCCCTCCTAATTCCCTGCTACCTGAATTGAACACTACATAGCCTTCACCCCAGAATACACACCAAAACAAACACTAGAGAAAGACAAGAACAGAAACAGAGAATCAGACCATGAATTAAGCTGCAAAAAATTAAACATAGGCAGAATTCAAACTTTTGAATCAACCAGTCAAGAAAGAAACAACGTTTTGGATCAGATAAACATCAAAATAGGAAAGGATTTAGCATAGGTAAAGTTTCAGAGCTTAAAAACATCTTCTAAATTTGAACTGAAACTAAAAACAAACTTAGGGACTTCAGATAAAGAGAAATTCAGCAGTCAGACAAAGCATCAAATACTTGCAACACTGGATCTAATCGTTATCTATTCATTATGCTTTCCAGCAGCTTAAAGGTTCCAAGGAAGTTAACAGGAAATGCCTAGTTTATTTCTACCAAAACAAAAGCATGTATGGCCCTTAACCTCATGATCATTCATGCTCGTATACTACAGTTACAACCCAAGTCATTAAACTATGACACAAATCATTAAGCTATCATTACGCTAATTAAAGACATAATCTAGAAAGAGAGGTATCACTGACCTGATGCGGAGCAGTGAAATGGGGCGATTGATCCGTCGAAATCCGCACTTGAACAAGCGACGACAACTCGACAGTTCACAAAATTTAAGATTCGGAAATTAGGAAGGAAAAATAAAATCGCTTATTGAAAAAAGCACTAAGAGGGTCCTCGTTTCCGAAGTCCCTCAATTCCTTCAACCAAAATCCGACCCCCAAAATCAGTGAATCGAAGAGGGTATTTATAGGGAAGTTCTAGGGTTCAAAAAGGGTGCAAAACGATGTGGGAATTGAAAGGGTTTTACACATAAACAACTGGGCATCGTTGGATAGATACCTCATTTCGAAATCAACGGCTGGATTGGACGAAACTTGGACAAATTTTGTTTGTTTTGAGCGGATAAGGTTAGTACAAGCAAGGACGATGCTGGGAGCTCCCTATACGCTGCTAGTACGATGGATGAGCTGGATTTTGAGTGGGGATCATGATCAATCGCGGGTCGGATTCGAAAGGGGAAAGCGGGTTGGGGAATTGGATTAACGGGGAAGAACTGAATTGGGGTGAGGGTGTGTGTATATGTATGCGTTGCACAAACAGGCTGATGGGGTGTATGGAATGCGATTTTAGCCTTTCTAAAGGTTGGTTCAACTAATTAAAAGGGATTGCACGGGTAGGCTTAATTTAGGATCGTGAATTGCGATTTTATCCTTTTCTTTTAAAGATTAATCAATTACCTTTAATTTTCAAAAATTAATTTTTTATTTAAAATAATTAGACTTTCAATTGAAATGCTTCGGGACAAAATTGGGTGTCAACAGCTGCCCCTCTTTACCCGAAAAGGATGAAAGAGTTTTCAGGGTAAAGAAGTTGACGGAAAAGCCAATTTTGTCACGATAAAGCCAAAGACTTTTGATTCCAAGAACCACAAGGCGAGGCTTATGACCGAACTCTGGTTTCCGAGTTGCCTACATATCTCGGGCTGAAAGAGAATCAGGCCATATGTAGTTCAACGACACTTAGACACTAAAACTCGCACGATTGATTGGAAAAGACGCACGAATAGGAAAGAATTCAAACTGACGTCCTGATCCGAAGATGGAAGATTAGGATAGGACTTACTTGTTCGAGTGCGATTCTTCAGATCCTTGTTGACGAGTCTAGCTCATATCAACAATTTCCCCAGTTCACTGCTAAGAAAGAGTTCCATGTTATGCTCCAAATGCTGCTGCGATCTTGCCAAAATTCTGTAAAGACTTAACAAACGGTAAGCGAACAACTGCTAATAAACTATATCAATTGGAATAAATAAAGGGATAATATAAAATTGTAAATGTTGGTTGTGATGCTATCAACAAGTTTTTCTCTCGATCAACTGACGAGGTACTCCATCCGGGGAACCTCTAGGCTGATTATTATTCTGAAACGGTAAAGTGAAACAATAAGTAAAGTGGGAACGAATTTGTAAAATGCAAGGCTTTCATAAGATAAGTTGACTAACGAGATATGGTGTCTCAAGTCGAATCGCCTATCTTTAACATCTACTTCAATTATAACATGCCAATATTGCAAGACAACCAACATCGCGAAACACTCCGAAAGCGGTGTTCCAGCCGACTTGTCTTAAACTATCACTAAATGCCAATATTGCAAGACAACCGACATCGCGAAACACTCCGAAAGCGGTCTTTCAGCCGACTTGTCTAAAACTATCACTAAATGCCAATATTGCAAGACAACCGACATCGCGAAACACTCCGAAAGCGGTGTTCCAGCCGACTTGTCTTAAACTATCACTAAATGCCAATATTGCAAGACAACCGACATCGCGAAACACTCCGAAAGCGGTGTTCCAGCCGACTTGTCTTAAACTATCACTAAATGCCAATATTGCAAGACAACCGACATCGCGAAACACTCCGAAAGCGGTGTTCCAGCCGACTTGTCTTAAAATATCGCGAGGTAAATTCTATCGCAATGTTAAGATGTTGAGAACAGAAAAGCGCCGCCTTTTCGGCAATAATTAAATGTAATGCTTAGATGCCGCAAGAGTAGATTTGAATGATCTGTCAAGCTGAATCATATGCTTTGTCAATTTAATTGGTGTTGCTTGTACTGATAGTGATGCAAAGTGTTGAATGTTTCCTTCAATTCAATATGAATCTGATGTTCAATTCCTGCAAATTTAAAGTAAATGCGTTGGAAAATGAGTGAATATAAAGCAAGGCTATAATGAAAAAGAAAGAAATAGATTTGCTCTGCATATGAGGCAAGGCGAATAATCTTTGAGAGATTGATGGTTGCTAGTTCTCCTCATTCTACTGCTTTGGAATTCCTGCGCTCAAAGAAAAGGTCGTGAGTTCTAAAAACTGTACGAAGCCTTAGTGATTTGCTTTGCTCCTCTTGTCTTGATGCTTCGGTAACATGCAAACACATTTTGTCCCTGTTTCCAAAGAAAAAGTTGTTAGTTTTTGGACAAATAGTAGCTGGCTTGATTGAACACCTAATGCGGCTTCAAATCTGCATCTTCTTATATGGCGCTCAGATGTACTGCTGCTGCGAGAGTTTGATGTTTTTGAAATTCTTCTTTTGCACAAAAGGATATCATCCAGAATTGCTTCTGGCTTGGCTTATTTGGGGAAAATAGATTTTCATTGATTTTGGGATTAAAAGCCCTATAAAGGGTACAAGATAGTTCATTACATAAAACTTCAAAAGTGTAGGCAAACATAAGATAGTTAGGCAAGGAAATGCCATTTTCAAAAAACAAAGTGTTGTCATTTGATCTTCTTGCTAAGCTTCACGCTTCCTTTTCAAATGCCTTGGTGCCAATTTTGATGAATCACCTCTGATGATAATTGCATTTGCTGCCGAATGACCATAGTTACTTGCTTGCTCTTGCTTCACACTTATCTTGCCTTTTTCAATCATATTCTGGATTTTATGCTTAAGTGCCGAACATTCTTCTGTATCATGGCCTTGAATATTTGTGTGGTATGCACACTTCTTTGATAAATCAAATCCTTGAGGCGGATTCTCGGGAATCCATCCCCTCTTTGCTTGCAGTAACCCTTCTGCTTTCAATCTCTCGAATATGTCTGACAATGGTTCATATAGATGAGTGAAAGTACGAGGTCTAAACTTCTTCGTGCTTTGATGACCAGATGGTGCCTGATAAGATCGATGCTGACGACTTGAATTCTGTATATCATGATTGTAGTGCACTTGCGAAGGCTGGGAGTCTTGAATATTTTCAGGCGCCTCAGAACAACTGAAAACTGGCATTGTAGTGTCATAGTCAATCAACCTTCCGGTTTGAAACTTTTCTTCCAAAATCTTTGCATACCGGATTAAACTGGGAAAATCCTTTAAATTGGCAAAAAGTAGCTTTTCATAAAATATGCCTTCTTGAAGGTCAATGAAAGTTGCTATCAGCTCATCTTCAGGCAATGAAGGACGTATCTTAGAAGCCTCTAGCCTCCATCTCAAAGCAAATTCTGCAACAGACTCATGCGGCATCTTCTTGATTCTGTGCATATCAATTAGATAAGGATCTCTTACTATGTTGAACTTGTATTGTTCCACAAAGTCTCGAGCCATGTCTTCCCATGTGTTCCATTTGGTAAAATCCTGCTTAGTATACCATGCAAGTGCCATTCCTGACAAACTCTGACTAAATAGTCTCATTAGCAAAGCTTCATTCTTCCCAATTCCGATCAATCTGCCGCAATAATCTTTCAGATGTGCATAGGGATCCCCTTTTCCATTGAAAGTGTTAAATTTTGGTATCTTGTACCCACTTGGAAGCTCAAGGTCCGGGTAAATGCATAAGTCTTCATAGTATAAGCTCTGAATATTCCTTGAGCGCAATTCTTTTCCCATGATCTTTCTCACAATCTTTTCATCCATATTGTGAGGATAAGTTGTCTCAACTTCTTTCTCAGGCAATTCTGGTGAACGTACTATCAATTGATTTGATTGACTCCCCACAGCAGGCATAGTGATAAAAGGTGGTTGGTATAAGGTTGCAGCTGGCCAAGCATTTGGATTGGTAAGATATTCTTGTGGGATTTGTGGATATATAGTATTTATAGGCATTGGATAATTAGGCATTGTTAAGTATGGTGGATTGGATGTAAAGCTTGTATTTGGCAAAGGTTTGCTAGTGTTGACAAAGTTGACAATCCTATTCCTTTAGACCACATGTTCTTCAACATCATCATTCTGCGCTTGCAAGATACCCATACCAGAACTGGTTGCCTGAAGCTGCTTCGCCAAGTTATTTCGTCCTTGATGCAGATTCTCAGCCATTTTAGTGTTCAACGCTAGCCAACCTTTAACAAATGAATTCTGCTTATTGAACAAAAGTAAGTTAATACGTAAAATAGTGATGCATGCATAGGATTTTAAATGTAAAATAGGCCATTAGGCCGAATGGATGAGACCAAAATCCCGACTCAACACATGAGTAAAATATTTAAGAGTTCGAAACTCAATGATCAACAAAATTTGATTTTTCAAGACGCGAATTGGGAAAAACAACTTTGAAAGTTTTTACTAAATTAGTATGCGTGCTAGACCATTTTGACACAAATTGCTAAAATGGTCGGCTTATTTTGAACATCAATGCTTTGCCCGACTATCGATTCTTCCTTGAAAAATGACAGTCTGCACCAATCCTTGAAACTGCTTCTAATAACAACAACCAAACCAACGCAATGTCTTCAACTTGCTTTTTGCAAAATTCTGCCCCAGTTACGACTTCAACATCTCGACTTGCTTTGCAAAACTGCCCCAGTTATGACTTTCAATACTTCAAATGGTTTTGCAAAAGTTGCCCCAGTTGCAATCTCTCATGTCTTCTACTTGCTTTGCAAAATTTGCCCCAGTTTCTATCTTTGGGAAAATTAAAATTTAAATACTAAAGGGTCGAGCCCGATGGAGGAGCCTACGTATCCCTCCTTGGGAATCAGACCGTGCGTAGTTCTTCTTACATAGAAGAGATTTTCCAAATGATGGTGTAACCGAAACTCGATATAAGTTGCCTACGCTTCCCGCCTTGGGAAACCGGTTACAGTAGTTTGCTTACATAGAAATAAATTCAAACATTCATAATTTGATATTCTTTCTTTTCTTTTCTTTTAACAAAACTAACAAAAGGAAAATACAGTAGTTACTTCCTAATAATGCAAATAAACTAACTTCTGCTTCTGCCACTCTACTGCTTTTCTGGAACTTAATAGGTGCCTAAATGCCCTTCTTTGAGCGATCTCCCTTTGCATATGGAAAGATTGCGACAAAAGGTTTGTCAGTACCGTTTGTTGGTAGAACCTTGACCTGGCCAGAATTAATCAAGCTTTCAACTTTCTCCTTAAAGGTAATGCATTCCCCAATATAATGCCCATGCATTCCTGAATGGTAAATGCAGAATTTTCCAAAGTTCTCAGGCTTAAGTGACCGACATGATTTTGGTTCTATAGGATGTACCAAATTGAACTCCTTGAGCCTTTCAAATAGTCGTGCGTAAGATTCTGGGAGCCGTGTGAATGCGAAAGCAGATCTTTTGGCATGGTTTGACTGTGAACTTGGATTGACAATTACTTGAGCATTGGCACTAGGTTCCCCTGCTATGGCTGGCAAAGGTTTTGACATGACAGCTTTTCCTTTGTCTTTGGACTCTGCCTCAACCAATTCACACTTTCTCTTGTCAGAAATTATTCCAACTGGCTCTACTTGAAGCTCTGCAGATTTTCCTTTCAATGGACTGCCCTTTGCCAGAATCGGGTTCGAGAATTCATAATGCGTGACAAAGTCCCGGGCTAGTTTATCCCAATTGTCCAATTTCCAAGGACCTCGTATTGCAAACCATGTCAAAACTGGTTCCTTAAGTGTCCTAGCAAACATCATCAACTTGGTTTCATTGCTTGGTCCATACCTTGCGACCCAGCCAAGGTATGCTTTCAAGTGATCACGAGGATTTCCTGTCCTATCATACATTGGTGGATCAGCATCCTCATCTATCATTGTGCCATTGCTATCTTTAGTATTGGGAAGCCCTTTCCCGTTGCTTTTCTCATTGCTCGTCTTTGAGAAGCCACCAAATTCCTTTTCCAACAGGAATGCATGCAAATTAGGGAACTGTTGAGCATCACACTCAAATGCTGGAGCTACTTGCTTTGTAGGAGGTGCAACAGTATAAATAGGAGCAACAGGAGCACTTGGTCCTGGGCTTGGCACGTTACGCACTGGGTTGCGGGCATCCATGAGCGCGACAACCAATTCAGTAAGGCTATTGAGTCTCCTTTCCAGACTTGCTACGGTCGCTTCAAGCTTGCTAACCTTGTCTTTGTGGGATTCCTCATTTTCAGTCAAGTCAATCACAACATTTTGACGAGCCATAGGTCCTGATCTTGATATTCAAAATAATTAACCCTTTAGCAACGCATACCGAATTTAATAAAAATTTATTAAAGATGAAACTGACGGGTCAACTTATTCCAAAATGGAGAAATTGAGACCGTACTGAAAAGACCCAAAAAGTTTAAGTAGGACATTTGTTTCGTTAAAGAAAACTAGAAAAAACAATGCTTATTAAATTCTGAGAAATATTATTTATTAAAAGGATGGAACACTTAAAATTTGATGCTAAAACAATATTTTGTAAAATTAAGACAGACCAAATAAAGATTCAAAAAGTATTTTATAATAATAATATGCATGCTTTCATATTATAAGTAAATAAAATAATTAAATGAGTAAAGAGAATAAGCGGTTAATTCCTGCAAACAAATACAGTGTTAGTCAAATACCAATATCAAGCAAATTGAGTCACCCAACAAACAATGCAAAATGAATTACAGGCGATTAGCACATAGCAAATAAGCATTTAGCAAGCTATTGCATAGTAGACAAATAATTGATATGTGGCAAACACAAGTAATCAAGCGTAAATAAAGATGCAGGCGTGTCCTACCCTGTAAGGTGCCTCTTTGTGCCAGAGGTGGGCCTAAGACGCCAAATAGGTGATAACGAAAAGTAGTCCAAGCCGGTTTTGCAATAATCGAATTTAGAGTAAGTGACAATGACAGTAATAATAATTTCTCTTTCGTTATAACTTGGTTTTGAGTACATCATTATCACATCAAAAAAATAGGAAGTATCGGACATAATTTAAATACATCGTTTTGAGTACAATGAAAATATAAATAACTGTTATAACTACGCTGCATCAGGCTCGAGGAGGCAATGGGACTGAAGTGCGGGCCTGGTTAGGATCAATTTCTTCTTGCTTGCGCAATCAGTGTAATTTCTGATATCTGGTCCCAAATGTCGTTTACATCCAAAAAACTTGCTTGAATCAAACATCGATCAAATGGATCAAACATCTTATCGTCCTTTCGACATCTCTTGCCCCTAACTTGTTATCTTCTTGCAAGTATCTTCTCAATTTCAACTTGATGACTATTTGAAATACCTCTTGAATTCAAGCGTCTTCTAGTCTACAAAATTAACAAAAGTATTCTAAATTTAATTAATTGCAAAACTTGGCTTGGACTGAAAGTTCAGTTATCACATAAACACATAATATGCACTGTTGTTGGGTTTAAACCCGTCAATGAAAAAGGGCGGTTTCCTAACTATGGAGGCGGTGCCAAGGACCGGGTCCAATCTAAGGTTTATGCATGCATGTTCCTAAAAGAAACTCTAGAGTGGGTTTACTAAACACAAGGCTGTTTTGAGTGGCAAGCGGTCACGCGGTAGTAAAACTATCCGCTCACCCCGCAGGTACGCGCACTCTTTCTTATAGGGTTTTTTGTGAGTTGCGGGTGTATATGCATACACCTCGCAGGTATAAGTAACAATGAAGAAGCTCCCAGGAATGGGGAAATATGAACGGAATGCCAGTTTAATATGTGCGCAAATAAAAATGTAGTGACATGCTTTGCGTGACAAACAATTGCAAATAATCAAATTAACTAATCATGTTATTTTTTTGCAAATAATAAACAAATAAAGAGTTATCTTGTGAAAACCTTGCGGTTAGAACCTTAAGGTATCCCCAGCGGAGTCGCCACGCTGTTGAACCCCAAAAAATTACCCTTTCTTTAAGAAAAGATAGGTTTCGGGTACAATGTTCAACAAAATGGGACTCCAAAGGGCTTTCTTTGGAGTCGCCACCTAATTTAGGAGAATTAGGAACCAAGTAATTAAATAGTGCGTGCAAGCACTCCATTTTAAAGAAAATGGTCTTTTCAGAGATTCTACGTAAGAGGTTCAATTATTTTCGAAAGAAGGTTTCAATTTGAAAGCACTTTCGAAAATCCACAAAATGTGGTAAATCCTTCGGCTTTCACAAAATAGCTAAATAAATGCGATTTACAAAAATATTTGACTTTCAATTAAGAAGCTTCACTAATTGAATTTAAAATCAAGTATACATAAAAAGTTAGGGAAAATAAATGACTTTAATAAGAAAAATAATTGACTTGAAGACTTGTATTAAAGTTGTATTTTAAAAGCAATTTTAAGATTATTACGAATTGGTTTGCACGCATTATTTAACTAAAAGATTCAAAATTTGTAAATAAGATGGAGATTCTAAAGAAATAAAATATTCACAAAATAACTCAATAACTAAACATTCATTCATAATCAATCAAATAAATAATTCTACAATAATTATATACGGGGAATTCCTATAGACATGCAATTTCTAAGGATGGGAAAAGAGGAGGTTTAGAAGAAGAACCCGGAAATTGATAAACTCATGGGAGCCTTGAATTTATTTAATTTTTATAAAATTATGCCCATGAGCCTAAACATCACATGACTCAACAAAGCATTTTAAATTTTCTAAGGTCTTCCTTCTTGAAAGCTTGAGCCCGAACTCGATCCCAAGTGACTCCAATACAATGCATGCCGATAAGCCAATCCCAATTGGTGAGTTTACTCAACTCGATCCCGAGGTTGTGTTCATGAATTGACACGGCCCAAAATCCGGTTAGGCCATGCGGGCACCCGACATCCTCCCCTAGACCCGTCGGGCGAACCTTTACAATTAAATTAGGAATATAAACATAATAGTTCATAAATAAGGACAAGACTTAAAAAAACAGACACAGACATATTAACACTTCTAAGCTGTACGAAAGAAAAATACAGCTAACTACCCAACATACTAAGTTTAGGGCTATCCAGACCAGACATTTAAGAGTACAAAAGAAGATAGATACCTCCTGAAGGGAGCAAAATGCAACTGAAATAATGAACAATAAACTGGTGGCCATCCGGAATAAAAGCTGGCTCACCCTGACAGCTGAAGTCGTCTTCGCTCCTTCACAACGTGGCCAGCTCAATCCTGGAGTGAACCTGCCGAAACGAAATAGATAGACAAGAAACAAACAACAAACAAGGGTGAGTCAAAAGGACTCAATAAGTGGGGCAGACTAGCCACCTCAAAGAATAGGATAGCTAGCCAGGGAGAAAAGAAACAGATAAATAAAATTCCTCTTATTTAAATTATGAAAAGGCATAGCCAAATAGCCAAATAATAACTAGAAACACGTATGGAATCACAAATTCATTAAATCCAGGAACGTAAGATAGCCAGAACATATAGGTATCCCGAACATATCAACAATCAGAAATACATCCTGTTGCGGCGTGCAACCCGATCCATATATTCATCCTGTTGCGGCGTGCAACCCGATCCATATATTCATACTGTCGCAGCGTACAACCCTATCCATATATTTATACCGTTGCGGCGTGCAACCCGATCCATATATTTATACCGTTGCGGCGTGCAACCCGATCCCTGCAACTCAGAATACGAGCCAGAAATACATAGGCAAACTGAAATATGTCCACAATATGGTATACATACAGCATACACAAAACACAGCATGATAGTCACACAATAGTCAGCACGCGGTGCAATGAGATGGGATGAATGCAGTATGATGCAATGGTGTCACATATGCCAAATAGATGGAGCGGAATCCTCCTGCTCCGAGGGCGGAATCCTCCTACCCTCAATATGATGCAATGGAGCGGAATCCTCCTGCTCCGAGGGCGGAATCCTCCTACCCTCAATATGATGCAATGGAGCGGAATCCTCCTGCTCCGAGGGCGGAATCCTCCTACCCTCAATATGATGCAATGTAATGCATATGAATGCAATATGGTGCAATAATAACCCTTCACCGGCGCGGGACTCTCGTCGACAGCCGGGAAGTGTATGTCAACTCACAACCAAAGTACCATGCTCAGATCCTCAATGCACTACAAATAACAGGACATAACATATAGTATACACTGTAAATCCAAAGATAAGGCGTAATGAGTACGCCTATCGGCAGCTACATACATAAGGAACACGTTGTAGAAAATCCACGAGGCCAGGTGCCTCCAAAGAAATGGATATAAACACCTACCTCTTCCAAAAGTTGGCATTGCTAATCAACAACCACTTTATCCTTTGGTTTCATTGCCAAACGATCCCACTCTATTCAATAAGCAGAAAAATATATCAAATTAGGCTAAAGGCTTCATTCCTCACATCTTAGGGCAATCCAGGTAGGAACCTGAAACCCTATTCGCATACGCAATACGCAGGCCAGACCTATATACAGGGTTTAAGGTCACGTAACCAAACCCTAAATAAATTACATTTATATGTTGCCCATAACTCGCTGAATACGAATATATAATCAATTCCATTATCGGGGTCCATTTGACCATTTAAACTATTAATTGAACTTGTTAAAACGATGTCTAATATTCCAAGTTTTATCGTTAAAATATATTTAAACACACGTAATAAACTCAAATAGTATATTAGGATCATTACCTGAATGTTTCAGGGTGAAAATTCTACTTTTCTCCGGCCCCTTTTCCCATTTTCTGGCATTTTTCCCAGCCTCTGCGTCATTTTCTTAATTCCCTGTCAATGTTTGCGTTTTCTATTGTTTCTGTAAAAGTGAGCTTAGATGCTCATCTAAGCTCACCTTTAAACCGCCATACATTTCTCCCTTTTTTTTTTTTTGTCTTTTTCTTTTTCTCTTTTTTTTTTACTTTTCGCGACAAAAATTAAAACGGTACCCTATGATATTCGAAATAATTCCAACTTTTGCATACGAGTTATAAATAATATATGTAACATACTCGCTAAGGCGGATCTCAAATTGGACTCCCGAAACTCAAGATGCGAATTTAAATAGAAAAGAAGTCAAATTATTTAACTTTCGGCATTTTAGCGGAAAACTAGCCGAACAACATCGAAATTTACTTTCGAAAGTTCATAAAAATCGAAAAATAATCATACGAACCTAACAGCACTTTCGGATTCTGAATCGGAGCTCATTCGGCAAAACCGAGCTCGAAAATCTCTTTTTAATATTTATCGCCAATAAAAAATGAAACCTTCTTCCGATGCCTACCAAACGAGGTCTGATTTAGCTCAAATTTTACAGACAGGTCCTAATGGACATTACGAATATTTTAAAATTATCGGTACGCCAATCGGTGTCCTAACTTCCGAAACGACTGATCGAGGTCGTTTCATTCTCCTCCACTTAAACTCTCGTTCGTCCTCGAACGAGCCTAAGTCTAAAGCAAGATTCACGCAGATAACAAGAGAACTTGCACGACCTTCATGAGCTACTCCACGGGCATTATTTCCTGATTACAGAATCAGAGTTATAACACACATATTGAACTCTTGGATAAAAACATAGCTGGATAATATCATAACGCCATTGCCCAGCTTATTTTGACTATACTGATCCTTCCTCGATCACGAGAGGAGAGTTCTATATTTTTGAAACAAAGATACACGAAACTTTGAATGGGTTAACATGATTCAACCGATAATTACCTCTTCGATATACCTTTCGATATAGAACAGGTAGATGGAACTAAGAATTAGCTTACGCTTCAGCAACGCCTTAGAGATTTGATATTATGATTCGGTATCAATTGGAGGAAGACTCCTCCACTTAAAGCATAAACTCATACAACTAATTTGAATAGAAATAGTCATCCTCGCACAACCTGCTGGATTAAAGAAGACTTAGCTAAAAGCTTAACATAGGCAGACCTAAACTACCAAACTACCCTCTCGAGTTGCCAACTAGCTGCAACTCTCGAGTTCACAACTCCATACCTTTGCCGTAAACACCACCGCCTGATGGATGGTACTTCTATATAAAAATTTTGGCAGAATTTCCCCTGAAACTGGATGATCCGCAAAAACAGAATCAGCACTATACTATACATGGGAATGGATACCCGGATAAACTGATATTATAAACATGTTAAACGGATAACAAGATGAGACAACTGGACCAAAACAATAATATGCTTCCAAAACAATAATATGCTTACCCGGCCACAATAACACGTACTCTGGCTCAACACAGAGAACATCACAAGCGGCTACCAATCGCCCAAGTTCACTAGTGCCGGACGAAGAAGAAATGGAAATGGATTGAGGATAGAAATAATTAGAGCTTCAAGAAGTTCATCTTCTTATTTGCTTGGCTACCAAAGCTAGACTACTTCCAAGTCAGGCGAGCCAAAGAATCGCAATTGAAGAGATAGACATTAAATAAGCTTTATGAAACAACATCCATGCCAATTTGACCTCCCAATAAGAAGGAAACTCTGACAATATATCAGAACCCATTTTATAACCCAGACAAGCTTATAGGATAACATGACTTTACTAGCATCTCGAACCGAGAGGAGATACGTAAATCGAGTATTACTTACCAGCCACTTTACACCGGAAGAAACAACGACACTTCCTAATGGGGACGAATAAGAATCCCATCATCCTGCCAACGCTGATTTACGAGGAGAGAGGTAAAATGACTTGACATAATAACACAAGGTGGCATAACAGGATGCCAAGCAGGCAATAGCAATATTCACCATCAAATCTCTCATATTTAGATCAGATAAACTAGTAGGGTCTCATAAATGTCAGGAATAAATCGTATTAGAAACTCACCACTCTACCGCAACCGATTTTTAATTACGACAATATCCAAGGAAACCATCGAAACATGATAAGACACACCATTTCCAGATCGATCGAAAAGATAAATTTTACTTACAGATAAGGGAAGAAGAAACACACGGGTCTACTACATCGGATGCCTCAGCATCCCGCCAGACAAGCAATTCATAGAACTGCCTCTACAGCTGAGCTGAGCCACTACCCTGACAATCACTTTCTGGAGAACCACTGACACCACACTCTCAACCTCTACTGGATGGTGGCATATCTCTACTTGATTAAGATCTAAATGAAATTCCCTGCGACTGTGCAGGTACCTGATGACAAGAGAAAGGACGGCTGCTAACTTATCGGAATAAGGAAAAATCCTCAAAGAATAGCCAGATTCACGACAATGATAACAGGAAAACTCCTCAGAGGATAATCAGACTCACGACAATGATAACACCTTTTCACTTACTATAGGAGCTGGACAGATTGTGAATAGCTGTAAAGACTGAATCTGATCTTGACGGGCTACCGGTGCACTCTAAGAATCATGTGACACAAGCTGAGATAACCTGGAAGGTGACATCCTAGAATAACCAGAACTCTTACCTCCAAATGAGGTACCATGGGTTCCCACTAGGGCCGTGGGATCTCTTACTTTCCCGCTCTAACTCTTCCAGCTCTAACTTATGGTATAACTCGAACCTTCGGGCAATATTAACAACAACATCAAATAAAATCCAGACCTCAATTTCTCGAGCCATCTGGAATTTCAAGGAAAAAGAAAGGTCATCAATAAATCTTTGAATCTCTCGAAAGGCTCATGGACTAGTTCTAATGCATATTCAGCCATTCTATAGAATTCAATCTCATATTTTGAAATACCAACAGGCTAACCGACAGGCTACCCTGTCCAATCCACTCAAACTGGCAACACTCTCCATTCCGCTCGCTACTCGAAAGGAATTTTTTTTTCCACGAATCTAGAAGAAAAACCGAACCAAGTTAGCTAATAAAAGAGCGGCCCACCAATTCAAGGCTGGACTCTGAAATCGGAAAGCAGAATAATCAACACCATATCGCTGGATATAATCAAAAGCCTGAAGGCTACGTTGACATCATTTTAATTAAAAAATTTACGCAGGGATTATCTGATGCATGGCTTAAGAATATCGGAAGGTTCAACCGCGTAAAATAATGGAACCTCTTTGGGCACTTTGACCGAATCGTTACTTCGGCTGGCTAACAAGCCGAACAATTAGAGGTACAACACATACTACCTCCGGAACATAATTGACTGCAGCAATATTAAGAACCGAAAAAGGAGTTCCCTGAGATCGAACGTCTGCACATGCGGCAACCTGATAGGATGCCCAACGAATAATAGGTTCTTACGGTATCTGCGTCGTCAAGATTCTCGTAAAAGCATTGTAGAGAGCCAAGGGAACCACAAGGCCCTGCTCCATTGCCCATCGCGAGCTCGTACGGCTGGGACCTCCGTAACTAGATCGTCAGCACGATCAAAACTCTCGGGGCTTCGTCAGTGCTAGCCCAATGCTAGACTGCTTCGTCTTGAACTCATACCATTTGCTGATTTGTCGCACGGGGGTTCACAATTACCACGAAGGAATTAACGAAAATACTTTTGCATCCTTGACTGATGCACGATCAGAAAAGAAGGAAGTGAAACTTCCTAAATGCCATCATAGCCTCTCGTAGATAAGTACGGACGCCTACGTACCCATCAGCGAGACTCTACTAGACACTGTCTTAGTCTGGATAGACTCTAAACTAGGCTCTGATACCAACTGACACGGCCCAGAATCCGGTTAGGCCATGCGGGCACCCGACATCCTCCCCTAGACCCGTCCGGCGAACCCTTACCAATTAAATTAGGAATATAAATATAATAGTTCATAAATAAGGACAAGACTTAAAAAAACACACATAGACATATTAACACTTCTAAGCTGTACGAAAGAAAATTACAGCTAACTACCCAACATACTAAGTTTAGGGCTATCCAGACCAGACATTTAAGAGTACAAAAGAAGACAGATACCTCCTGAAAGGAGCAAAATGCAACTGAAATAATGAACAATAAACTGGTGGCCATCCGGAATAAAAGCTGGCTCACCTTGACAGCTGAAGTCGTCTTCGCTCCTTCACAACTTGGCCAGCTCAATCCTGGAGCGAACCTGCCGAAATGAAATAGATAGACAAGAAAATAAAAACAAACAAGGGTGAGTCAAAAGGACTCAATAAGTGGGGCAGACTAGCCACCTCAAAGAATAGGATAGCTAGCCAGGGAGAAAAGAAACAGATAAATAAAATTCCTCTTATTTAAATTATGAAAAGGCAGAGCCAAATAATAACTAGAAACACGTATGGAATCACAAATTCATTAAATCCAGGAATGTAAGATAGCCAGAACATATAGGTATCCCGAACATATCAACAATCAGAAATACATCCTGTTGCGGCGTGCAACCCGATCCATATATTCATCCTGTTGCGGCGTGCAACCCGATCCATGTATTCATACTGTCGCGGTGTGCAACCCTATCCATATATTTATACCGTTGCGGCGTGCAACCCGATCCATATATTTACACCGTTGCGGCGTGCAACCCGATCCCCGCAACTCAGAATACGAGCCAGAAATACATAAGCAAACTGAAATATGTCCACAATATGGTATACATACCGCATACACAAAACACAGCATGATAGTCACACAATAGTCAGCACGCGGTGCAATGAGATGGGATGAATGCAGTATGATGCAAAGGTGTCACATGTGCCAAATAGATGGAGCGGAATCCTCCTGCTCCGAGGGCGGAATCCTCCTACCCTCAATATGATGCAATGGAGCGGAATCCTCCTGCTCCGAGGGCGGAATCCTCCTATCCTCAATATGATGCAATGGAGCGGAATCCTCCTGCTCCGACGGCGGAATCCTCCTACCCTCAATATGATGCAATGTAATGCATATGAATGCAATATGGTGCAATAATAACCCTTCACCAGCGCGGGACTCTCGTCGACAGCCGGGAAGTCGACAGCCGGGAAGTGTATGTCAACTCACAACCAAAGTACCATGCTCAGATCCTCAATGCACTACCAATAACAGGACATAACATATAGTATACAATGTAAATCCAAAGATAAGGCGTAATGAGTACGCCTATTGGCAGCTACATACATAAGGAACACGTTGTAGAAAATCCACGAGGCCAGGTGCCTCCAAAGAAATGGATATAAACACTTACCTCTTCCAAAAGTTGGCATTGCTAATCAACAACCGCTTTATCCTTTGGTTTCATTGCCAAACGATCCCACTCTATTCAATAAGCAGAAAAATATATCAAATTAGGCTAAAGGCTTCATTCCTCACATCTTAGGGCAATCCAGGTAGGAACCTGATACCCTATTCGCATACGCAATACGCAGGCCAGGCCTATATACAGGGTTTAAGGTCACGTAACCAAACCCTAAATAAATTACATTTATATGTTGCTCATAACTCGCTGAATACGAATATATAATCAATTCCATTATCGGGGTCCATTTGACCCTTTAAACTATTAATTGAACTTGTTAAAACGATGTCTAATATTCCAAGTTTTATCGTTAAAATATATTTAAACACACGTAATAAACTCAAATAGTATATTAGGATCATTACCTGAATGTTTCAGGGTGAAAATTCTACTTTTTTCCGGCATTTAAATAGAAAAGAAGTCAAATTATTTAATTTTCGGCATTTTAGCGGAAACTAGCCGAACAACATCGAAATTTACTTTCGAAAGTTTATAAAAATCACAAATAATCATACGAACCTAACAGCACTTTCGGATTCTGAATCGGAGCTCATTCTGTAAAACCGAGCTCGAAAATCTCTTTTTAATATTTATCGCCAATAAAAACTGAAACCTTCTTCCGATGCCTACCAAACGAGGTCTGATTTAGCTCAAATTTTACAGACAGGTCCTAATGGACATTACGAATATTTTAAAATTATCGGTACGCCAATCGGAGTCCTAACTTCCGAAACGACTGACCGAGATCGTTTCATGAATAGAGATAAATAATAAAGGAAAGGATTAGATACAGCTAAAAATGGAAACATACTAAACGACTTTGTCTACTTTCAGCAAGAAAAGGATCAAGCAAACTCAAAGGCAGAAAGACTCCTTGTTTACAATCAACTTCTATAAATCTACGCGAGAGTCATAATCAACAAAGCAAACATGAAGCCATTTACTGAGCTACTGATTATACAAGATTCATACAAATGTCCAACCCCAAACTTCCTTCTAGAAAGCCCATCCAGATGTAACTTGCTATTAGACCTGAGCATTAATCACACTTATTCAACTAAAATACGTTTCAGTTAACAAAAAATGATTATAGACATATTAAGCCTACATACACTTCAAGAATGGGAGCAGTTATCAGAATGCACAAAAGGGAGACCAGCACAGAGAACTAAAGGGAAACTGGAACCTAAACCTTACTGAAAAAGACCCCTGAATTCTTCACACATATCACACACATCAACACACGATCTGCACACCTTCACACCAGACCTATCTGCATCTCTTTATCACCTAAGCAACATCCCACTACCTCACATCCTCCAAACAACCTGGAAACCAACAGATGCCAGAACCCCAGCTTCTAAATCCCTGAATAAACTCTCTTATCCACTGATCCTAAACACCTAACACACCTGAAAATGACCTCCAGCCTAACACCCTTTCTAACATTACTCCTACAGACCCTAGCACTATCCAGAAAACAACCTTTCCAGCACTACTCCTTCCGAACCCCTGCTGCACCTACAAACTCTCATCCTCAGCTTACACCAACTTCTACAAACCAATACCCTGACCAGAAAATGCCCTATTACTAACAACCTGAACTTCACAGAAACAAACCTGCATCAAACAATAGAAATGACAACCCCTCCAAACAACCAAGAACAAACCAGAACCTAAAACTCCTCTCATACCCTGCTCTTAAAGCAATACCAGACAACCCTTTACATCCTGAAACAACCACCAACACCTACACATAACATACTGCACACACACTCAAACTATCACCTGAACCCACCTCACCTATGCACTCACAGGCCCTCCTAATTCCCTGCTACCTGAATTGAACACTACATAGCCTTCACCCCAGAATACACACCAAAACAAACACTAGAGAAAGATAAGAACAGAAACAGAGAACCAGACCATGACTTAAGCTGTAAAAAATTAAACATAGGCAGAATTCCAACTTTTGAATCAACCAGTCAAGAAAGAAACAACATTTTGGATCAGATAAACATTAAAATAGGAAAGGATTTAGCATAGGTAAAGTTTCAGAGCTTAAAAACATCTTCTAAATTTGAACTGAAACTAAAAAAAAACTTAGGGACTTCAGATAAAGAAAAATTCAGCAGCCAGACAAAGCATCAAATACTTGCAACACTAGATCTAATCGTTATCTATTCATTATGCTTTCCAGCAGCTTAAAGGTTCCAAGGAAGTTAACAGGAAATGCCTAGTTTATTTCTACCAAAACAAAAGCATGTATGGCCCTTAACCTCATGATCATTCATGCTCGTATACTACAGTTACAACCCAAGTCATTAAACTATGACATAAATCATTAAGCTATCATTACGCTAATTAAAGACATAATCTAGAAAGAGAGGTATCACTGACCTGATGCGGAGCAGTGAAATGGGGCGATTGATCCGTCGAAATCCGCACTTGAACAAGCGACGACAACTCGACAACTCACAAAATTTAAGAGTCGGAAATTAGGAAGGAAAAATAAAATCGCTTATTGAAAAAAGCACTAAGAGGGTCCTCGTTTCCGAAGTCCCTCAATTCCTTCAACCAAAATCCGACCCCCAAAATCAGTGAATCGAAGGGGTCTTTATAGGGAAGTTCTAGGGTTCAAAAAGGGTGCAAAACGATGTGGGAATAGAAAGGGTTTTACACATAAACAACTGGGCATCGTTGGATAGATACCTCATTTCGAAATCAACGGCTGGATTGGACGAAACTTGGACAAATTTTGTTTGTTTTGAGCGGATAAGGTTAGTACAAGCAAGGACGATGCTGGGAGCTCCCTATACGCTGCTAGTACGATGGATGAGCTGGATTTTGAGTGGGGATCATGATCAATCGCGGGTCGGATTCGAAAGGGGAAAGCGGGTTGGGGAATTGGATTAACGGGGAAGAACTGAATTGGGGTGAGGGTGTGTGTATATGTATGCGTTGCACAAACAGGCTGATGGGGTGTATGGAATGCGATTTTAGCCTTTCTAAAGGTTGGTTCAACTAATTAAAAGGGATTGCACGGGTAGGCTTAATTTAGGATCGTGAATTGCGATTTTATCCTTTTCTTTTAAAGATTAATCAATTACCTTTAATTTTCAAAAATTAATTTTTTATTTAAAATAATTAGACTTTCAATTGAAACGCTTCGGGACAAAATTGGGTGTCAACAGTAAGATACATTAGGGAGTGCACAATACTTCTTTATTATGACATCATGGTGGACACTATTGAGATTAAAATGACAAGCCACGTTATGTAGACTGGTGCTCCAATTAGTGGCGGCCTTTTATTTGTATTTTTTTTGTTTAAAATTGCATTCCCGAGTTTTATTATCTATATATATATTAAAAGGCATGTAGTAGCCACTAAAGCCAAGTGGCATATCAAGAAAAAAGCCATGTGTAATTTTTTAGGACAAAGTAGTTATTATTTGAATTTTAGTTAGAATATAACCATTTTTTAAACTATTTTTAATTGTTAGTTTTTCAAATTTAAAATGTTAGTTACTTTTCAAATTAAAAATAAAAAGTGAAAAAAAAAGATAAATAATAAAGAGACAAAAAACTAGACAGATTAATTTGGTGGTTGACCTGACAATCGTAGAAAATTATCAAAAATATAAATTAATAATTAAAAATTAAAAAATGAGATAACTACCGTGGCACACGAGTTGGTATAACTACGAAAATTTAAAAAGCATAAAAACTGCCTTGGAGTCCCACGTTACATAATTAACCACAACACGTCTTTTGCGGTTTCAACCGCTGAGAGAAGTTTATCTCATATCGAGAATTGATTTCTTCCCAATCTGATAGCCACAACATCACAAATTCATGGAGAAAAGCCTTATATTCTCATGGAAGATGAAGGAATTGCAGAGGTCATTCGTCTTATCCTCCCCATATTTTCTTTATCGTCTTTTTCGTTTCTATGTTATTGAACACTATAAAATATAAGTATCTGTTTTCTTTTATATGTTTTAAAGCAGATCTACATGTTTTGAAATACTCAAGTGATGTATTCTACCATTTCATGGTAACTTACACCAGGGAGGAAGAAAGCTTCAATGTTCAGGTATATTCTTAGTTCTCTATGTCTCATGAGCCCAAATGGTGCTCTTGTGTTCTTAAATTAGTGTCATTGTTTTAATACTTCTTGCATTTTAGTTCTCTGCTTTCTTGCTTAGCTTAAGGCATGTTACTAGGTGTCTTATGAGGTATAAGAACTTTTTTCACCAGTGGTTAATTACATTTTCTAGATTACTGTTGTTTATCAGCATTAACTTTTGGTTAGCTCCTCTTTACTAATTATAAGGGGAAAGTAACTTGAGAACATATAGTTGAGGATGAAGTTTTTTACTTGCACGTTTTGGTATAAGAAAAATTATAGTACTATATGTTAAGATAGTTGTAACATTAATCATAAAGATAGTGTCAATACCACTGTTGGTATGAAGATCTTTAGCATGTGACTTCATCAGAATCCAACATTGCATACTAATCATTTTGTTAACAATCAATCGACGATAGCAGTACTTTTCCAGCATTCCTTAACCCTATACATTTTCATCTCATTGCTAGACTAAAGATCTTTCCATAAAGATTTAATGATTTATTAGTACAATTTGATGCCTTTTCGATCTAAGTAGCACAAAATGTCAATCAAGATTCATTGTTCTTGCCATTACTTGATCTTTAAAAGATAATTATGCTTGAGAAGAATTCGCTTCTTATGCCTAGCATTTTCATGTAGTTACTTTGCATAAGTTTTCATTTTGTTAAGTGTTCTCTTTTGAAGATTTGCTTAATCTGTAATTTTTCTCGATGCTTAGCTGTGAGGGTGAAGGTTGTTTTGAAAAGTTGTAGCAATGTATTGCTTCTCATGAAACTCTTAATTGATTCTGTGATAACAGACAAGAGCTTCTCAACAATAAGACTAAAGATCCACGAAAGAAATATCACCTCTTGAGAGAACTCTTGTTGCATGTGAAACTTGTGTATAAAGAATAGTTGAAAGTGATATCCGAACAAATTTGTATCAAAGTAATCTAAGGTATGTGTTTATTATACAGATCATGATAATTTTTACATTATCAGGTTTAGGAGGTCTAGTGGCAATGCTAAGCCTGGACTAAAACTGGAGAGATAAATTGGCGACCTTTGCTATTTAAATATATCAGGTATTGAATCAATATGTATTTGCTAATGTAACCATGCAAGGTATGGAATGATGTTAATTTTTCATATCTTTAAAAGCTAACAGTAGAGTATTCAATCTTCTCTAGGAACTTCTTAGAAATAGTACAAACGAGTAAGTTTTAAGTGTAGCGAAAACTGCTCAAGTAGGGAAAATAAATAGTTATGAAAGAGGAAATTCTTGAGAAGTAATTGCTAAGAGAGGGAGTACATATACCACATTTAAATGGTTTCATAAAGTTGCCGATTCATGATTTTGCACACAAATGGCCTAAGCAAATGGCAATTCATTCCAACACTTTGTTTGTTGCTTCCTATGCAATGGAACACTAATGCAATCAAGGGACATGTAGGAATTCGTGCATTTACTTCAGTGATATGTTTTAGTATTTAAGTGATATTGCATTTAACTTACTCTACACTAAGGAATGAAGATGGTGATGCAAAGGACATAGTCATTGAAAAGAACATGGCAAAAAAATAGAGTTTATGCTATTACTTTCTTTTGAAGCCTGAAAACATGCAATAGGAAGGCATATTTTTTTACATAAAGATGCACTATAATACCACAGTACAAGTCTGTTATGATTAGCTTTATTGAATGTGGCCTTTGTAATTCTTGGATTTTTCGAATTTGACCTCTTATAAACCAGCAATATATATAGTTTTGATTTCATAGGTATGACTTCTACAACTTGATAACAAATTAAACTTAATATTCTGGATTCATGGTGAGATAAGTGAAGGCAGGAACCAGGATCGTAGAAGTAAATGGTGGAAAGGTAATTTGCAACGAAGCAAAATAAGAACCATTTAGCAAGAAGAAGGTATGTTGCTTCTATTATTTTTCAACTATTTTTCTGAATTTATTCTAATATTTACCATCAATATATGAATCACTTCTTGATGTTTTGGCAGATGCTTTGATGAAAGCAATATATTTTTTAAGGTTATTGTTCTTTCTTATGATCTGTTGACAGATTTTGTCACTGGAAAAATTGACATAGCTTCAACATTCAAACATTTATTTTTTAAATACTATTGATGCATAAGTTTATTTATTGTAGAGTTTTATGCAGGGGAATCTAACTGTTGTATTAGTAACACAAATTTTATACCTGAATCTTATGATGTATTTAGAAAAGCTAAAAATAGTACAAATAACAGATTTCTTTTTTGGTGTTTACAGGGTAAAGTTTTACTACTGTTGCCTCCTCCGTAAGTACTTGATGATTGTGGATAAGTTTTGGAATGAGCACGTTATATGTTTCGGGATTTGCTAAAGGAAGATTTAGGATAATTGTTGTAAAAAAAAAATTTATCTAGACTTTGTTAAAGGAAGATTGGATGCTTTACTTTACGCTAATCGTTATATGAAAGAGTATCGAAAATACTGTGTCTATCTATGTGCTGGTATAAGGTTCAGTTATGTTTTAAAATTTTCATTTGGTCTACCTGGGGACTTCCACAAGTCTATTTTGAAGTTGAAAAAACTTGATACTCCATCTATTATCTTCCAACATGAAGTTTTTGATGCATGATTGGGGAAAAATTACAAACAATCATGAGTAAATACTTTAGCTTGGAAAAGTTAGACATCATGCCGAATAATATATAACACTTTATTCTGCCAAGTTAATCATTTTTTTATGAATTATTATAGTTACTTTTACATATGTGTTACTGTTGCTCCCAAACGCACATGCAAGTATACGTGGTCGACAAGTAATAAAGTAGTGAGTCGACTATCGTTCCCACGAGCACTATTGTTAATGATTGTATCCTCGAAAATAATTTCTTAAAAACTATTCAGGGATCTTTTTCAATGATGGTTGAGATTTTTACTAACTAAAGCAATAATTAGAAACAAGTGATTGAAGTCAAGTAATAGAGAGAAAATTACGGGTTGTTATCAATAAGAGAGAAACGGTCCAGGGTCAGAGCTACAAACAATCCAGTTGAGTTTTCCAGTTGAATCTACTTCTCGATTTCCTAGATTGCTAACTAACAGGTTAATTATATTTGTGAAAACCTGTCGATTCTTCACGAGTCTATGCAAGCTACTCTAACGCCTATATTTCTATGGAATTAAATCACATGCATGCATTAAAGAACTCTGTATTTAGCTAAGCCAGACGAATAGGTATATGTCTATCCTACCCGCAAATCGATTCCCTGATGACCAGGTGCACAATCAAGCCCTATTCTTTCTTATGTGCATTCACAAGTTCCCTCTGTCGAGTTCAACTTGTAAACCGTAGATAGTGTTCAATTATCGGGCCCTAATAACCAAACAATTAGGCTCAAGAAAGAATAAACAATCTGTAGTGGTAAATCAATAGGAAGAAATCAACTTTCAAACATCAACCTTCATGTAATTGCCCTAACTCTAGAACGAACAAACTATAGAATTAAGGAGAAGAATAAGAGAAAGAGAGAAAGAACTTGTTTAGAAGACATCTAGGGCTCCTCTGCTCTCCTCCACGTCCAACTCCCTAAAAAGACCTCCTAATAATGTATTTATAGTATTTACAAAGTGCTAGGATAAGTTAAACCAAAGCCTAAACTAAGTTGGAAAAGTTGGAGTCGCTAAACTAAAAGCCACAGGGCAAGCGTCGCATGGGTCATAGCATTGCAACAACAGTGGTGCTCAAATCTCCAAAAGCTTTCTCTGGGCGTCGCATGGCTCATAGCCTCTGGATGTCGCGCGCTATACGGAAGGTGTCGCATGGCTCATAGCATCTGGATGTCGCGCGCTATACCCTATGCGTCGCATGGCTCATGGCATTCCAAAGTCTGAAGCTACGACAGATCCACAGCTTGCACCATAGCTTTGCCTTCTAATGCCATATCCCACGATTAGCTAAGTTCATCAATTTCTTGCTCGATTGTATCCATATTCGCTCCATTTGCACTCGTATTCATCCAAACCATTCCTAAAATCACAAACACAATAGGTGAGCGTAACAATCGCAATTATTTCGTGCAATGGGCGAATAACGTATCAAAATGCGAGGAAATATTAAGGTAAAATAGGCAAATATTGCCAAACATCAGTTACCAATTTGATAAATTTTGTATTCGGAGTTAAGAAGCATTTTTCTAAGTCTAATATAACAGGGCAATTTGGTTGTGCATACATGTGTACGTAGGCAAATATCTCACTATCTTTATAATGGTTATGTTTCATCTGAATGTTGATGCATATTAACTCCAATTATTATATTGATAATATTGATGTGGTTCCTTTTTATTTTTTTTTTCTTTTAATTAGGTAATTGAAAGGGAAGGAAATGATAATCTAGATGACGTTGTTCCTGTCTTTGGTTTGGCGAGCATTCTTCTACTCAAGTTCTCTTGAAGCGACTTTTTTATTCCTTATAGGTTATTCTCATAGTTAAGGAAACAATTTGTAAAGTTAATGAATCTATTGGATTAGTTGAAGTATTTATAAAATAAGAAGTTTGATTAAATAAGTTTTTTGGTGGTGATGATATAGTACCTTTTATATATTATGATCGCTCATTAACATAATGTGTACAAGCTTTATCCTTAGAAACATTTGAAAGTCAGGCTATTCAATCTAAGTTGGGAGATATAATTTAAGAAAAATATTCATTCCAATAATGACAATAACTCCATCTGATACAACAGGACACTGAATGCACTGTAAATATTAGTAAGACAATTTTAAATTGTACTATCTTTCAACGTGTGACTATTAATGAAAGTCATGGCTAACCATTCACCATTATATCATATGAAGTTACTTTCAAGGAAATTATGTTTAACCATTTGAAAGTCAGGCTATTCAATATAAGTTACTTTATGTTTAGTTGATAATGTTAGTTTATGACGATGATGAAGGAATATAAATACAGCGGAAGCAATTCCAGGATCATGACTCACATGTAATCTAGACAAACTAGCAGGCAATTAAGTTTTACGTAAATATAAAACGGAATACCTCTTGAAGCTTGACTTCAACCTTGAAACAATCTTCAATCACGAGCAGGATCATCTACGGGGTCGTCCTCCAGTTCCATGATCTTCTGTCGTGTGCCCGAACAACACCCAGACTAATAATATTTGGGTGGAATAAATATTTCAGAGAGAAAACTAATAGGGTTTTCTTGTCTCCTTTTGGCCAAGAATCCCCTTTATATAGTTTTAAGGGTAAAACCCTTTTCCACAACTATATAGGATTCGTTTCCACCAAGAAACCTCTCTCCTAGTCCTAATTGGATTCGGTCACAACAGGGACCACAGAATTAATTAATGAGGCTTCCAATTATGGAATTAAATCTTTTTCTCTAGAATTAATCTTTCCATAATAAATTACAAATTATTTCCACTAGAAATTCGTAATTACACTCCTCAGTTGAATTTCGAATTCTTCCATCAAATCTTATTCAACTCCCCACGTTAAGATTACAGACACCAATCAATAATATCAAATTACTGACAATTTAATATATTGACTAAATGAATATCCTTTAGACTTCCGCTTTAACTTATTCCATGTGCCGGATACAAAATCCACTGGCCAGATTTACACATAGAAACTTATAAGCTTTCATAAAGGGGTGTCATCAATCTCTATACCGAGACGTGGATTCTATCAACTAGCTATCACTTCGCAAATGCATATTATCATTGTCCAACTTATCAGGAATTATTTGACCCAAATATCCTGGACCTCACCTATTGATAAATCAAGACAATGAATAATATACATCACTAATAATAGCTATATCAAGATTAAGAGTATAAGTAAATTTGATGAGCTAGAGAGTTTGTTTTATATAGTCAGTATAAAAACACTTATCTCTACTTGGTCCGTTCAATACACACAAAGCATACTAGCACAAGAAGTTGGAACTATACCGTTCCCATAATCAAGATAAATTATATATAATCTTGTACTACAATCATACCGATGGCTTTGTCCAATTTCCATCTTAGATTGTGAACATTACTTTATTATTTATAAGGACCGATGATTTAATCTTCCGTGTATAAGCTTGGCTCTACACACTAAATCAACTACTATATAAATAATAGGACACACATGACACAATTGATCTAAATAAATAATAATTCATTATCTTTAGTAAATGAATAACCAATTGTTAAATTAGGAATAATCTAACTAAAACCGCATGGTTATTAGTATATCCCAACAGATGATAGTCAAATCACAAATAAAGTTAGAATTGAGGTACATAAAAAGCTTTTTTGTAATTTAATTATGTATACTATGGTTTTTTAATGTATTTTCATTTAAGTATGGTTTGAATCATGCTATGTTTTAGCTTCTTTTTAGCATAAACTATCTGACTGTGATTTCTTATTTTCATTGGAAAGCTACTAGATGATTATGCGATTAATTTTCTTTCATTTATCTTGGATACAGTGCGTCGATTAGAAATATCAAATCAATTAGGAATTTGTTGAAACAAATTTGATGTGCTCAAACAAGTAAGATGAAAGTTTGATAACTTCCGCGCATCGCACGGGTATATATACTAGTTCACTTTAAAGTGATCTTAGTCATTAATTAATAGATTGACACTTGGCATAAATCCCTTATTGAATAAAATTGAACCGACTTTTACTGGATAGAATCCCGTTCCGTGAATCACACATTCATCTTCATCTTTTTCTTTTTATTTTGATGTTTTTACATTATTTCTTCATTGTTTTTATTTGAATGTAGCAGATCATTTTATTTACTCCTTCCTCTTTCTCCCCATCCCCCTCCTACTACTACTTTTTTCTTTTAAAGTGTATTAAAATATATATTATTTGTAATTAGTGTATTATTTTTAGTTTTATTGACACAATCAGATTTACTTTAAGAAAAAAAAAAGTCCATCTAACTAAAAGTGTTGTATCTCTACGGTAGCAAAACATTCAATAGTATATACGGTGTTGTATCTCTACTATAAAGGGCAGTGGGATGGGAAATAAAGGTTCGTTTTTCTTTTCTTTTTATATTTTTGTATAATAACAGTATTTTTATGTTTTGTAAAAGCTACCTATTACAGTACCGTTTTTGAGTAAACAAGGCTCTACCTTCGTATAAGGTAAAATCTTAGTTTTGGAGTCCTAAATATTTGAAGTTTCTGCCTCAAAGTCCTGAATCTCGGAAAAGTAACATGAAAGGTATTATTGTAAATGGTAATAATCCAAATTAGAAGAAAAACTTGTATAAGGTAAAATCCTAAATGATTTTAAATTCCTAATATACTTTAGGACTTTGACATAGTACTACAAATAAGGAAAAGATCTAATAAGAAAAGTTCTAAATATTAAGAATATGAGAAGATAAAATTTCTGTTAATATATATATATATATATATGTAAAATCAATCGACATTTTACTACGAATTTTGTGATATTATAGCACATGAGGACTTCAAAATTTGAACCTATGAGTAAAACATTGAAACAATAATAACTTTCATAAGATATTCATAAAAAATATGATGCTCAAATTCCCATGAAACAACTACGGATGTTTGTATTAGGTTAGATTGCGTACATCACACCTTTTGTGGTGTGGCTCTTTTCCGAATCCGTAAATACGAGATGATTTGTGCACTGGATTGCTCTTTTTAAATTTCCATAAAATACATGGTAACGCATTTCACTTATACAGTAGTAGGTAGACAGCAAAATTCACATTCTTAATCATACAAATTCACGTTTATTACTAGCATATATATGTATATACTCTATTATTGATACTGTGAATTAAATTCATCAATTTTCTTTTACCGTGTTGTCCAACTGAAAATTAACTGGGATTAGATTGTCGCAAGATAAGTATAAACTAAGATCTGTTTGGTCAACACCCACATTAATTTGTTTCTTATTAAATTCCAAGACAAGATAACGGTAATCCATTTAGTCTTGCTATTAAAAGGGAGGGATGAACCATCAATCAACGAAAAAAGAAGTAAAAATAATATTTCTCAAAGTCTTGAAAAATCTCCTACTCAGAAACATGTTTGTCCTAGAAGAGAACAAAAAAAAGTCCAGCAAGCACATCTTTCCCTTGGTGCTGCTGCTTGTTTTGTGCTTATCTGCTAATCTTACAAAAAGTGAAAGGCTAACAACAATCAAAGTTGGCTCAGTAAAAGGAAGTGGAAATGGTGATCGGAACCCATATTCTGCTATGCTTCCTAAAGGTCCGGTTCCTCCATCAGGCCCCTCGAAGGGGTCATCAGACTCACCACCACCGCCTTTTCCTAATTAAACGAATTGGTTACAACTTGCATGCGAAAATTCTCTCATGGAATTAACTAGACTATCCATCATGATATATGATCATGTAATGTTACCTTTATATAAGTTCTGGAATTGTTAAAGATGGATTTGTCATTTGGCTCAATTGATATGTATGGTCTGTTTCTTTCCCTTTGTTACATTCCTATGAATGAAACATTATTTTGTATGAAATATACTAGTTCTAACTTCTATAAACGGAGTCATCCTTACAATCATACGTACCTGTACAAATTAAAAATAAGGTCGATAATCTATTAACTTGCACAAACGCAACATACATGCATCAAATAAATTGGAAAAACAAAACTAGGATGGCTTAACAATTGTTTTAATAAGTAAGCAGGTTCGTGGCATACTGACATAGTTGCATCTTTTTAAATTCCTCATTCGAATTTCTTTTTCCAAAAAATCACTCCTTTAAGGAAAAAGAAAAGAAGTCGATCATGATTCATGAGTCATTACGCAACACAGAGGCACAACCTAATTAGCAAGTTCGGGATTTGTCAAACAGATGAATCTAGCGTTGTCCACTAGTGATCAGATATCGTAATAAATGTCAAGATTTGTTCACACAAAATCGAAGCTAAAATTTGCAACTATTAAATACCAAGATTACGGTAATCTATTCAGATTTGCAGTTCCTATTGTTGACCTATATAGTAGAACATGAAAGGGGATGAGCCTTCAATCAACTAAGAGAACATCCACAAACAAGAAAAACAATTCTCAAAATCTTGACATTCTTCTACTCAGAAACAATGTCTGTGAGCAAGAAAAAGTCCGAGTATATCTTTGCTTTGGTGCTGGTGCTTACTCTGTGCTTATATGCTAATCTTACGAACAGTGAAAGGCTAACATTCAAAGTTGGCTCAGCACAAGGAAGTGGAATTAATGGAGATGAATCCCCATATTTTGCAATGCTCCCTAGAGGTCCAGTTCCTCCATCAGGCCCAAATGAGGATCCACCATCCCCACCATATTCACTGGTTCACAAAAGTTCGAACTTGAATGCTAATACTGTTGTTCCATGAAACTAGAATATATTTTTACGATTGAACATGCAACTTTCTTGGCTGTAATAAAAGTCTGAAATATACTAGTACTACTTTAGTTAAAGATGGCTTTGTCATTTGTTTCCTTGTTTTATTTATCTAAGTTCCACCAGGCTATGTGATACAAAAAGAAAAAGTAGCTAGTAAGATTATATATATATACATGTACGTCGGACGAGACTCCTCTCCAGTGCATCATCCGTCCAGTTTAACAAGTGCACTGTTAAATTCATGACACCTGTCCACATTATCACCTAAGGGTGAATATTTATTTAAACTAAACAACCCTCTAAACCATGGTTAAAGGCTACCTACCTTTTTGATCAACTAGTAACGGAAACGCGCGTTGCGCGTGGCACCTAATTGCAGTGCCAAGAATGTTGGCAAAGAAACGGAAGTAGTTGGATAAAGGAAAATGTTGCGGAATATAGATTGCCGATGGAGTATAAAATTTGGTTTAAGTGAATTACCAGCTTCTAAGTTCGACGCATTAGGACTTTAATATAATATCGCAAAATGGTCAAAAGCATAGTTAGAGTATCAAAAATAGAGTAATGGTGCATACTCATTATCTTTTTGGCCTAAACATGAAGTTGCTATTAGTCGAAGCATTAGCACTAATTGAATCAAAAACTAAAAGATGACTAAGCTAGCTTCTAAGTTCGAAGCATTAGCACTTTAATATAATTAACCTATTCCATAGACTGTATTTGAATTATTAGAATAATAATTATAACATAGTGAGATCTACTTAATCACACTTCATTACATTTCGCTCTTGAGATTTGTTTGGTCCAATAATCATTGTCGGGAGCATAGTTTTTTGATAAGCTTTTTCTTCTCCACACGCTTCAGGTATAACAATATCAGCAGTGTCTTGATACAATTCGTTGCGCAAGGTTGATTGGATTTTTATTAAAAAAAGAAGTCTCGCTTCTTCAGCTTGGATGTACATGTTGTTGCCCAAATGTTCAGCCATCATCATATCTGCAAGTGAGGTGTAATTTAATTATATAACAATAAGTGGTGCTAGTTTAAACATATTGTATCATCCGTCAGGGGAGTGCAATTTGCGGCTATTTTGTACCCGCAAAGCTTAGACTTCAATAACTAAGTATCTCGAAGTAAAGCAAAGGCAGGACAGCAAAGGCACATACTGTTTCAACCTAATATGCAACAGATATATATGGCAAGATGATTGAATATTTGGTACCCATGAATTTCAAGTAATACATAGTTGCGGCTTATGGGAGAACAAATATGACAAAAATATTAGGCATTAGACCTCGATCCTGCAGGTGTAAGATACTGATCCTACTGAATTTGAACATATGTAACAATGGCCCTTTGGGAAAAATATTACTGACAATGTACTGTTGAAGACCATAAGTTTCATAAAACATTTGAGTCGACTGGTTGTGTAGGATACGAAATATTCAAAGTCAGGCAGATCGCACACAACAAAAGCTAAAATTTGCAATTATGAAAATGTCGAGACAACGCGCAAGAATATCAACCACTATCGGTAAAGTATTATTTTAAGCTAAGTGTTGATGCGAGGAGGAAAGTTTCATTAGAAAGTTAATGTTTATGAAAGCGAAAATTTGAAACATAGCGAAGGATGGTACCTGCCTGCTCCAGCTGTTGGTAACTACTGAGGAAAATCGAAAGCCTATCTAGCTTATATAATGTGTATTGCAGTGCGAAAAGACGCAGTCATTAATGGTTGTATGCGAACAGAAGGTTAACAGCTGTCAAAGCAGTTTCAGTTTTATGACCTACATAGATTTACTATGAGGGCGGGAATGCAATTTAAATCTGCACACAATGTCACAATCTTATCATGGTGGAATTTATAGTAACAGCAGAATGATGAAATACTGTACTTAGATAAAATGGCCAAGGAAAAGTATACAGCAGAATCTGTTACCATTCTCCCAAGAAAAAGTACACAGCAGAATGAAAAGAAAAACAGTCATTCAATTCAAGAAAAGAAAGAATGGAAAACGGATTTGTAGTCTGATTGAAAACAAAGACAGCCTAGCTGCTGAAAATGGCATCTTATCATGCATTTGGATGGGATGTTGAAGAAAGATGATGAAAGAAAGTCATCCAGAGACTGGACCTTAGAAGCACCCTTTGAGACAGCAATTTTTTCTCAAATTTGAGATGATATCCTACCTAGTTCTATCACTGCCAGCTAAGAAAATAAAAAATAGTACCTTAGTTTTCCTTTCCTCCCCTTTGAAAAGAATCCTGACATATGGATTAGTATGGTGCTTCCCTTCAACATCCTGAGCTTCATGGATCGTAATCTCTAGGACGCCTCCCCCAAGGAAATAATGACTATTACCTCTTCATCGACAAATATGAAGGATCTGATAACACCCTCGCCATTGGAGGTCTTATAGTCCCTTTTTGGGCCTCGCCGCAGCACCAAGACTTTAATAAGCCATTCAGTTTGCAATGGTTTCAATTCACTAATAGGTATGCATTGTTTTCCTTCATCTAGCTCGGTTGCCATTGAGATACACGCTGTCTTTGAACCGAGTGGAAGCTCTATATATGCAGATTTCACATGGTAAGGGGACATAAATACAGCATCGTGGCACATTAGGAAAAGACTGTATTCAATGAACATAATTTGTGGCTTGGGTCTCCAAGGATGTTAATTGACTGATAGTAAGGCTGCGACGCCGTCTAATCTATGAAAGCAAACAGGATAGGGGGCATAAGCAAATCAATAGTCGATGCTACAGTGGCGTCGCAAAACTTTTTCAGGATTCACAGCCCTACTGTGCCTACAGAGGGCAGCGAACAAATTAGGGCGAATTAGCGGCTTAAGTTACCTAGTTCATGTGACTTGAAGCAAAGGCGAAGGTGTCCAATTCATCTACAATTCCTTATGAAGAACTGAAAAAAGGCTGTAAGGTAAGGAATTTAGGGAACTAAGTTGCAAGGGGACATAAACTCAGCATTGGGGCACACTAAATCAACAGGGTACAGTGAGCATAATGTGCGGTTGCGGCAGCCTAGGATGGTAGTTCGACGATGGTAAGTATGCGACGTCGTCTATTTGAGTGAAGCAAACAGGGTTAGCACTCTGGAGGTTAACTTGACAAGCTACATGCGAACATAAGTAATAATTATGCTAAACAAAAAGTAGGTGCGTTGATCTCATACCCGAATCGTGATGAACGCCACAACGAAGGCTGCAGGAAAATTTGAGGAGCAAACTGAAGATCAATGTGGCTTCACAAAATGTCAACAGAAATCATGGTTCTGTTGTGTAACATGAAATTTTATGTTTTCAAAGACAATATGGCCAAAAGAAAGGACGAGAAGACTGATTCTTGTGCACAAGTTGCTAGTCAAATTCTTCTTAAAGTGGTTTCAAAAAATGGAACTTCTAGTAATGATAACATATTGCTATCTCCATTATGTTTTCATCCAGTATTGAGCATGACTGCTGCTGGTGCAACAGAACAGCAGTTTTCTATGTTTCAGGTGCATTTTGGTACTGTTGGTATGCTATTTAATACCCTGCGCATTTATTAAGTAACCTACGGCATTACTTCAACAGCACAAAGGCTGCGACGTCGTCTAAACGGCGATACCAAAGGGTGATTTAGCGGCTTAAGCAATCTACGACGCTACTTCAGCATCACTAAGGCTGCGACACCTAAGAAATTTAAGGGACAAATTTGCAAGGGGACATGAACACAGCATTGGGGCACAATGAAACAGCAGGGTACAGTGAGCATAATTAGCGGTTGCGGTAGCCTAGGATGGTAATTCGATGATAGTCAGTATGCGACGCCGTCTAATTGAGTAAAGCAAGCAGGGTTAGCATTCTGGAGGTTAACTTGACAAACTACACGCGAACATAAGTAATAATTATGCTAAACAAAAAGTAAGGGAGTTGATCTCATACCCGATTCGTGATGAACACCACAACGAAGGCTGCAGGAAAAATTCAGGAGCAAACGGAAGATCACTGTGACTTCACAAAATGTCATCAGAAATCATGGTTCTTTTGTGTCTATAGACGGGAGCGAACAGTTTGGGGGGGGGGGGGGGAGGGGATTAGCGGCTCAAGTAACCTACGGCACTACTTCAACAGCACAAAGACTGCGACGTCGTCTAAACGACGACACCAAAGGGTGAATTAGCGGCTTAAATAATCTACGATGCTACTTCAGCATCACTAAGGCTGCGACGCTGTCTAAACGACTACACCAAACAGAACCTGGGGCCTAAGGCAACTTTAGCTGGCAATACAGGTAGGAGATGTCAAAGTTCATGCTAGTATAAGCAACAATTGTACTAAAGTAAAAGCAAAGGTGTCGGATTTATACCCAATTCCTTATGAAGAACGGCAAGAAAGCTGTAGGAAAAAATTTAAAGGAACAAATTAGAATACACAATGAGTGCTCAAAATGTCTAGAGAATCGATCGACGGTTAAATTCTGGAATGCTAACATATAAGCAACAATTGTACTAAAGCAAAAGCGAAGGTTTCGGATTCGTACCCAATTCCTTATGAACAACGGCAATAAGGCTGTAGGAAAAAATAATAGGGAACAAATTAGAATACACAATGACTGCTAAAAATGTCAACAGAATCGATCGACAGTTAAATTGTGCAATGCTAACAATAGTACCTAGCTGCTGCAGTTGTTGGTAAGTATACAGAGAATAAACCAAAACAGTTCCATCCAACTTATATAGAGTGACTATCAAATTGAAACCGTCCAGACCTTGCTGTTGATGAGCGTGAATCATTAAAGTAGATGTAAGGCCAAAAGGCGCAGAGAATCGGCGTCTACATTCAACGAATCGCCTAAACATGATGAGGGTGAATGAATTCTGGATACTGAAGAGATGGGCAGCTCAAGAGTTGGCCAAAGTTAGGCAGGTGAGAAGCAGGAATACAGGGAAAGGCGCGTTAATTTTTTTTCTGTTTAATTAAAAGAATAACAGTATTAGTATTAGTAATTTGTTAAGGCTGCAGGGGCATTTAGGTCTTTTACATTTTGCTTAGGTGATAGGCACATTTAGAATAGTATGATACTAGCCTGCTTGGCATTGCTTCTCCAAAGTCAAAAGTGTTTTTTTTTCAAAATAAGTACTCCCTCCATTCCAAAATGGATGTCACTATTTCCTTATTAGTCTGTTCCAAAAAGAATGTCACAATTCTAAATTTGGAAACTTTTTTGAGTTGAAACTACAACTTTACCCTTAATGAAATGCTTTATAGTCACATATTTATGTATGATTTATTTTGGACCACAAGTTCCAAAAGTTTTGTCATATTTCTTAAACTCCGCTCCAAGTCAAATTATGACAACCATTTTGGAACGGAGAGAGTACTTTTTTTGTGGATTTCTAAGGTGTTTGGCAAGGAAAAAAAAGTACTTTTAGCAGAAGCAGAAGCAGTTTTTCTGCTTTTGGAGAGAAGCAAATATTTGTAGCTTCTCCCAAGAAGCAGAAGCAGAAGTTGTTTATTAATTTTTTCAAGATAAAAATATCCTTACAAAAAAATCTTATTTACCAAATTATCCCTCATTAATTAACCACTCAAAATAAAATTATATTTCTTTTTTTTCATTTTTTTTCTTTCTACGTACTTTTACAAATCCTCTTTCTTTAGGATTAATTTTTATTTCTAGGTATTTCTCTCAACCCTATACAGTCTTTCTCTCTGCCAAGCTACAACTACAATAACGAAATCCTTGAGCCAGTTAACAATTTCTTAAGGTATGTAATCTTTTTAATTTACTTCAAATATAATTTTAAGATTGTATTTATTTAGATCTTTTACTGAAAATACAAATGGTGGATTAGTATATATTGATTATTGGAGTGATATATTTAAATTTATTTTGAATGATTTGTTTTGAAATATTTGATTTATCTTTTAAATCTATGTAATTACTAGAAATCATAATTACGTTATGACTTCAATTTAACTATATTTTCTGTGGTTCAATAGCATAAATTTCTACTTTTACTTTATGTTTTATATTTTAACTAAGTATTTTTTTAAATAAAATCTTTTATGATAAATATTTAATATTATTTTTTTTGTTTCTAATAATCAAAATGTAATTTGACACTCAAAAATACTTTTTCGTTATTTGACACTCAAAAAGTACTTTTTCGTAAAGATTAACCAAACACAAATTATTTATCAAAAGTACTTTTTCAATGACTTGTCCAAACACAAACTGCTTATTATTCAAAAGTACATACTTTTGCCAAAAATACTTTTCAAAATAAGCAATTTTTTGCAACAATCCCAAACAGACTCTAATTTGGCAGGATTAAACAAGCTCCGAAAATATTGTTGCATGCCCGCATCTAGTTTGAGAAAGATTTTCTTTACTTATTATTATAATAACATTCTCTTCATTATTATAGTATAAAAATTATATTATCCTTCGATGTAATGAATTATACTGACCAAAAATTTGAATTTTAATCTAATTTCAGCTTGCTATAATGAGTCCTTTCTATTGTGATAGTTGTACAACCCGGGTCCCAGACAAAATTCACTCTTTTATTGGATTGTTAATTACTCCATCGACCCAAATATAAATCACTCTCACGCCCAAATACTTCAACTTGCTCTGGCGCTCATTCATAACAATAATCGATGCAACATAGTTTTCAGATGTGCACACATTTTATTTGCAAATAATTTCCAGCCGTCGTTATTAACAAATTCAATGCTAGCTAGGTTAAGTACTTATTAAACTTCACTAAGGTTCAAGCCTACAGCTTGCTATAACAATGTCTGCCCTCTGCAAAGTGATGTGCGTCTAAAAAGAAGACATTAAACGAAAAAAAAAGGTGGGGGGGGGGGGGGGGAGGGGGACTCGGTTAGGCTGATATGATATTCTTCATAAGCAATAGAGTTAGTTTGTGTTTATAATTGCAGCTTCATTTTGCACCAAGTGATACAGGATTCAAATCTTATCAGGAGGCTTTGATATCTTCAGATTATTCATGTCACCATCCAAAAACCTTAAAAGTAAATACTATTTGTTATATACTACTAGTAATTACTATTTGCTTATGAATAAGATAGTTATATATATGTAGTCCTTACAAAGTACATGTATATCTTTACAAAGAAGAAAGATAAAGTTGAAAATTGCTTTGCACAATTTGAGCAGACGTGCATCAAATTATTAAACAAAAATAAATCAAACTCAAGCCTGCTTATTAGCGATTCGTGTTTATTTCATGGATGCCACCATCACTTCCACAAGGATAAAGAAAAATATAATTAAGTTGATCATGAGTTATCAGGAAATAAAGCCATCGAGGCATAACCATTGACCAACGAAGATCTTGTCACAATCAAGATTAGGATTTATGGAACTGAAGGATCCAGCACTCAGTTGAAATTTCTGAAGAATGCTAACACATGTATCCCCACTTTGTGCACCATATACCTTATCGCAAATAGTAATCGTATTCTTCACGACTCCATCTACCCAAAAAAGAAAGAGTTAGTAGATAACATGTTTTATTTTTAAGATTATAAATTTCCTTTTATGGGGAGGTTAAACTATAAACACAATATGGATGACTTATAGCATAACCTCTTTTTTTGCACTTACGTTCGTAGTATATAGTAACTTAACTCTAGGACCAGTTTTAGTCGTCGTTCAAATATTAAAAGAAAAGAAAAAGGATAAGAAGGCAGGAGAAAAATGAGATACTGTACTTCATACCGTGACCGTCCCAAATATTAGTTGTCCCAATAATGAACTGAATTCGTCTTGAAGTATTTGACATTTTAGAAACCAAAAAAAAAAAAAAAAAGAAAAATTCTTTGATACTTTTTCCCAAATATACTCTTACCTTTTCAATATACTAATTAACTGAGGCGCTTAAGGGATATATAATGTAATTTAAATTAATATTTTTATGATTAGAGGCTATAAAATTATTTTTCTTAAGAGTGATCAAAAACCTTAAAAAGCAATATGTATGTACTTACGGCCAGAGATTCTGCTCTCAGCATCGGAAACAATGAGAATGAAAAACAGCAGAAGAGCAATGGCTGCTTTATTCATTGCTTTGGCCATATGTTCTATAGATGAATATTCCTTATTGCTTTTGCTTCCTGAATTATGCTGATATTGATCACATGGTCATATATTTATAGTGAAGTGACAGGTAGGAGAGATGGATGTGGCCAATGGCTAAAGATCGATCTTCTTGTTCTTTCCCCACTTTTTAATATTGTACAGTGTCACACAAGTTGAGAAGATATGAAAATGAAAATTGTGGGAATATGTGGACGCATATTTCTGTGTACTTTCATGGTATAGTGAGTAACTAGGAGATCTTGGAAACATTATTGGAGAAACGACGTTTTAGCGTTAATATACGACGTGAATACTTGTTTGCCTCTATTTGTCGTTTTTATTTTTCGCTTCTTTGTTTATTTGTTATTCATGTTAGTTTTTACACGCCAAATAAGTTGTCAGATTGCAAATAAGATTAACGTGACAGCATGCCAACTATATTTACGAGTTCATTATATTAATCACAGGTTAAGTGATTTAATAAATTTCACATTATTTATTTAGTTTAATATTAATTAATATGTAATTAATTGGCTCTCTGTTTCTTTTCCATAACAGTAGTAATACTTATTGATTCATTATTGTCTTGAAATAATTTTCTTTACACAATGTCTTTCTTTTCATGATAATAATAAAAAGAGAGCGACAATGATGAATATCCAGCTGTCTTCTTGTACCTTGGGCAAACCAACTTTGGTTTACTGTTAAACAAGACATGCGACAAAGTAGTACTGGCCATCTTATATTCTAGACCTACAACTAATTTCATTTAGCGCCTTTTCTAAACTTTATTTATATGGCGTGAAATACAGTGACATTGTTAAGGTCCTATAACGATTATGGAGGATTAGAAAGGTCAAGACAGATTAAATCCTTCTTTTATTAAAGAGAAAGAAAGTGAAAAGGAGTGAATCATTTAACAAACTTCTATAGCGGTAAGTAACGGGGTATCGAAGCAGCACTCTAAAATTATCAGCTCAGAACTTGAGAAGATAATGATTCAATTTGTAGAGATGCATATCGATTAAACTTCTAGCCGGCAGTGACTAAATCAGGAACTCCAACAAGAGGAATAAAAAGAGACATAAAATATAATTGTTGATACTACTTAAATTATACTGGAAGAGAATTCAGTTGAAACCCTTTGAAAAATTGGATAAGGCTGTCACAAATTATATCAGCTAATGCATTATAAACCAGATTACAATGAGCCCGTTTGGATGAGCTTAAAAGTAGCTTATAAACGGGCGAAGTGCACCAAAGGCCACTTTTGCAGTGATTTTTGGTTTGAGACCACTTTTTTATTGGTTTTACATGAGAGACCACTTTTTCGAACTTCAATTCTTTTGGGTTGAACTTCACACAAGTTTAGCCCACAAGAATTAAAGTTCAACTTCAGCCCTTGAGCCCACAAGGGTTGAAGTTTACGCATCTATACCTAAAAGTTCAGCCCTTACAGATTGAAGTTGAAACTTCATAATTTAGGCATGAAGTTCAACCCACAAGGTTTGAACTTCAGCCCACAAAGATTGAAGTTCTAAAAAGTGGCATCTCATGTAAGACCAATAAAAAAAGTGGCTTCAAACTAAATACCAGTGACAAAAGTGGCATGTGGGTGAAAATTTTACCTTATAAACCCATTAATATATATTTGGTAACTTAAAAATTTTTGGGCTTATAAGTCATAAGTGACTTATTCCTAAGGGAGATTTACAAAAATGCCCATCAAACCCTACTTATTTACATCTCCATACCCATTACATTTTTACCCACAAACTTATTTACACTGTATACTCATTCTATTAAAACACACACTCTCTCTCCTTTGTAAGGTATACCTAATTCAGCAGTGTATGCCATACAGGTATACTAATGAATTCAATATACTCTAGGGGTATACAGTGCTTATTTGACCACTGCTTTCGTATGCATCCACCTAACTTAACAGTATACTATGGTGGTATACTACTGAATGCAGTATACTGTGGAGGGCATACAATGCATATGTGTTGCTGCCTTTTAAGTGCATTTTCTTCTGTATACCTATCTAGTAAACAACATACCCACATGGTATACTCTTTACAATATACCCTCAAATCCATAAAGAAGTATAATTAATTTGGTATACTAAAACGGTATACAGTATACTAAAAAGGTATACAGAATACTGCACGGTATACAGTTAAAATGGGCGGGTGGGCAGAGAGTGTAAATAAAACAGAACGGATGGGCATTTATGTAAATAAAATGGGACACATGGGTATTTCATGTAAACTGACTTTTTTTGGGCACAAACACGTAAATAATTTGTTTTTGTGGGCATGTAGTGTAAATTCCCCTATTCCTAACTTCTCAAAAAATAGTTTTTAAGTCAGTTTTTAACTTATAAGCCACTTAAAATAAGCCCATCCAAACAGGCTCATTGTACCTAGCTCTTGGCTCCTGAGGCTTTCCGTTGGTCGAAGCTGGGAAGCAGAGAAATCACAATTAAAAAAAAAACTTAGTACAAACAGTGACTAGCAAAAGCATATTTCCAAAATGTTAAACTTAATTCTTAGCAGAATAATTCGATCCAGGAGTACTCGTTCCCGTGATGAAGATTGAAAGAGAACAAATGTGAGGAGAAAAAGTAGGTTCAAGAAGCATATGATTCCAATGGAGTTAATTTTACCGGTGGTCACTCAACTATTATTTTATTACCACAAAGTCATTTTTGTTTCGGTTGTTACCCCAAAGTCACTAACATTTACTCACTACTAAAAATCAGGGGTTTTCCCACCAAAGATTTCCCACCGAAATTCGGTGGAAACCCTCTGTCCCATCGAAGCGGTCGAACAATTCCGTTAATGTTTATTATTTTTTTTTTATATTGTCCGACCGCTGCGGTCGAACAAAAATTAATTAATCTTTTTTTTTTAATATTGTCCGACCGTCGTTCGACCGACGCGGTTGGATTCCTTAAATTACAGATACACAGCTGCCCGTTTTCTCTCTCTCACTCTCTCTCTCTCTCTCTTTCATTTCTTTCTACTTTCCTCTTCTCTCTTCTCTCTTCTCACAAATAATAACCCGACCCATAACACTAAAAACCTTAAATCTTTCACATAACAAATCAATCATCAACAAAATCTTTCATCTCATCTCACTTTAAATGTATATTTATCTCTAATCTAACATATTTCTCAATTTTTACATCTCACAATAGAAACTCTAACTCCTTTTTTTTCAGATCCGGCGAACCACTCTGGCGAACCACCCCGGCGAGCAGTTCACTCCGCCGAGCAGTTCACGCAGGTACGTTATTCTTTATTTTTTTTATCATATGTTTTTTCATTTTCAAGTGTTAAAGTGCCTAAAAACTATGGGTATAGAAAAGAATTCATGAAAAGAACCATGGGTGACTTTGAAATTGTGGTTTGGAATGTGTTGAATTACTTGTGAAGCTTTGAAACCATTAGTTGGGGGAAGCAAAAATTCATGAAAATTGTAATGTGCACTTGAAGTTGGGTTAGGCTTGAAGTTGTAACCTTGTATAATCGTGACCTTGAACCTTGAACTTGCAAATTGGTGTTATAGCTAGTTGGTGCTGGAACTTGAACCTTGAACCTTGAACCTTGTGACCTTGCTATAGAAATACAAATTGGTGCGTAATCTTGAACCTTGTGACCTTGCTATAGAAATACAAATTGGTGCTTGAACTTGAACCTCGTAACCTTGCTCTTGAACTTGCTATAGCTAGTTGCTCAAAATTGATATCATGAATTGAGATTAGTAGTTTGGGGTTGTATGAGCATGTTTAGAGACTTGTAATAAAGTGAAATCTTGTAGTGAACAAGTAGGTTCTTTTTATCTCCTAAATTGCTAAAGTTTGAATCTTGTTAACCATTTACAAGTAATAGGATACTTGTTTTACAAAGAGTAAAAATATGGAACTTTCATATCCTAAAGATAGCAAATGAACTAGTATCACACTTAACAATAATTTAATAGACATTAGCTATAAATAATATAGTAGCTAAACAACTTAAAATATCTTATTTTATAAATTGATTTATATGAAATAAACTATTTTTAAATATCCATTTTGTAATCTTTGATTCTATTTTATTTAAAAGAAATAAATATAAGTTGCAAATGAGAAGTGCTATTAATTACTAAACGACAATCCTAGAGAATAAATTAGTTAATAATATAAAAGTAAAGAAGAAGAGAATAGCAAAAAATTGATGAAATATTTTTAACCATTTGTTTAGAATGAAATATTTATTTTACAAAGGGACAAATATAGAACTTTCACGTAGCATAAATTGTAAGTAAATGAACTACTATCACACTTAACAATAACTTAAGAGACATTAGCTTTAAGTAATATAGTAGTTACACAATTTAAAATATTTTAATTATTTTCGTAAATTCATTTAAATGAAATAAATTATTTTTAAATATTCATTGTTTAATTTTTTATTCTAGTTCATTTGATTCTTGAGAACTGTTACTAATTACTAAATGATAATCTTAGAGAATAGATTAGTTAGTAATATAAAAGTAATTGACTCAGAAAATTATACAATTACTTAATCTTATGAAAATTGGTAGAGTATCAAAGTTATGAATTCAAGAAGAGGAGCGCCCTAGGAAAGGCGGCGCGAGCCTCCGAAAAGGGTGGATCGCTGCATACCGGGGGCTCAGTTAGTTGCGCGACTCAGTGGATGCTATTTGTAAAGATCTTTAATTTATATGTATTGTTTTTAATGTAACTCTCGTTAATTTTCTATCTAACTTGTCCTCTTCTAATATTTGTAGGAAAAGAAAGAAGGGCGGACAGTACCTGTGCCCGAAATGTTTAAGACTAGATATATCTACACGAACAAAAAAGGGGAAGAAGTCTAGGTCGAGCCGCGTGCTAAAGAGTTGTGGGTAAGTTATTAAATTCAAACTTCTTTGTATTATCCTTCAATATTTATACATCTAATTTTTATTATTAATTTTTTTTCAGGAAAAGGCTTCAGTGGCTTATGAAGCAAGGTTGGCAAGTCAAGCATCCGATTGTGGAAGCAGTATCCCAGCTCCAATGACACTTGAGGAGGAAACCGCACTATGGTTGGAGGTGAATGAAGGGGTAAAGAAGGGATGTGCTTACGGTCTTGGATCGCAGTATGCCTCGGATCGTCTGAATCCAGGTTTGTTTGGCTCTTACACTCCTACTAGCTCAGTTAATCCATCCGTGGAAGCTCGACTGCTCAATGAAATTGAAGAGCTTAAGAGAAAGAGCGAAGAAGAAAGTTTGCGCAATGAGGCTAATATGAAAGCCATGCGGGAAATGATGCAAAACTGGATGGCTAGTCATTCTGAGAAGGGAAAGAAAAAAGACAAGGGCAAGAGCAAGAGGAGTAGCAGGAGCGGGGGGAAAGGCAAGACCAAACGTCGATACAGATCGTCGTCTGAGTCTGGATCCGAGTCTAGTTCTGAGGCAAACGAGTAGTATAATGGATTGTTCATGATGTTAGACATGTGTTAGACTTGTGGATAGTTTTTGTTAAGCTTCTTTGATGATTGTAAGACTTGTAGTTGATTTGTTTGACTTGTTTTATCGTTGTGAAGTCTTGAAATTATTTATTTTGTTAGACTTTTAGTTTAAAGTCAAGTTTAGACTAATATTAAGGCTTGGTGAAGCCTATTGTTTATATGGTGCTGGTATTTTCTACGTTTAAAGGTGGTGTAGCTCTAATTACAGCTTTTATATTGCAGGTTTTACACAGAATTTCGATCGAATCGGTCGAAAAATTGAAAAAAAAATTTCAGAAAATTATCTGTTCGACCGATTCGGTCGAACAGATGAATATTATTTTTTCCAGAAATTCATTTGACCGCTCTCCCACCGAATGGCGGTCGAACAGACTTCTCCGACCACCAAATCTTCGACCACCGTTTTTGGTCGGTCATCGGTCGGCTGTTCGACCGTTATCCAACCGTTTGGGCGGTCGAAAAACTCTTGATTTTTAGTAGTGACTCCGGTCTACACCAAAGTCACTCTGTCATATTTTACTTAAAACTCGCCGGAAAAATGCAATGACATTTTTAATTAAAAATAATTTTTTTTAATTATAAGATTTTATATAAACTCAATTCCTTAACCCATTACACTAATTCTATCCAGCTCAAACCCAAATCATTTCATTACTTATTCTAAGTTCCCCGTGTACACAAGCTACTTACTACACCCCAACTCATCGTATTATAAAACTCCGACTCATATCTTTTATCCAAGTAATTAGTTTGCTTATTGAAACATAAAATTTTGTCTACCATTATTGATCAAATGACATATCTTATCAACCTGACATATCTAAAACTTGTTGGTTTATTAATTTGTTGGCTTTTCATAAAGTTTCTGCTAATTTACAGATATTTTTATTTGAAATATGTCATTATATCTTAAAATGACTATTTATATTGTTAATTCGGAAGCCCATTTTAAATTCGGATTTTATTTTTAATTAATAAAGCTGCTACAAAATACTTCAAAACCTCTGCTATACAATCACTAAATCCTAAATCGCCAGAAATTAATCTGAAACCCGCCATTATATACTTCTTATAGTGGCCGTTAGTAAAACCATGGCAAAATCGAACCAATTGCAGCGGTTCGCTAATCCGTGGCAAAGTACTGAATTTTTTGTAGTGGTAAAAACTAAAAAAGGGAACTTAAATAAGTAATGAAATGGGTTTGGGTATGGATTGGGTATAATTAGGTAATGAGAAGAAGATCTGTCTTTGATTTTTTTTTTTTTTTGCAGAAATCTCCATTTTCTCCAGTAATATATTTTCTCCCGTGATATGTTTTTTCGACTACAAATAAAAAACTCGAGCACTTACACCGTGGTTCTTTTCTCTATCACGGTGGCAAAAAAGGCTACACAATTGGACACTTAATTTTACCATCCATAAGTGGTACAATGTAGTTTTAAGAGCTTTGTGGTCACTGGTCATGGATCTGTATAAAAGTATTTTTAGGTGTGCAATTATAAAACATTAGTATTTGTACTGGGGAAGGTGCTTCCTTTGGTCAGTGGTGGTTCAGGTGGGAACGCCTCATACAGGGTAAATTCGCGGAAGCAATAAAATGGATAGCAAGTAAACACAAGATAACAAGAAAATAAGGGGCGGGAAAGAACAAAAATAGAAGAAAGAATGGATAAACGAATCAAACCATGATAAAATATCCGAGATAAAGAAAGAAACTTGAACCTAACGAGGATCCATACTAGGATGACATCCACTCGGTTCCAAGTTAACGGGATACACGAAACTTCAAGTTTCAACAAAAAGGGGCATGCCTCTTCTAAGTTCTATTCTTCAATCTCAAAATTTAGCTAATGATCTAATAACCTAAGTGTAGTATTTTGTAGATGTTCTACACTTCTAATTAAAATCTAAAATAACTCCACAAGTTGGGTAAAATGACAAAGACCATGTAGGGTCAAACTAATAAATAATACTAAACTAAATAAAGAGTCCCGTCTTGGTTTGCATGGCAAAGGAGGCGGAGCGCCTGGACTTGTTACGTTTTGGGGCAGTGTGCAACTTAGGCCGAGCGCCCAGGGTGCGCAGAGAGCCCATTGCTGAATCCAATTCTTTGATTTTCAAAATGCTCCCAAACTCTTTCCCAAAGTTCTTGACCTCTCGTCCTTTTGTATCCTTCAATTCCGGCTCTTGAAGGTAAGTGCTTAGGCTCGATTTGCCCTGCATCAATGATGGTGGTGCCGGGTTGCAGAGGCAATGGCTACTGTAGACAGTGGTTATGGAGCGGATAGTATGATGGCTGAGCTGAGTGTGTAGTGCTACTGTCTAAGAAGACGAAGGAGAAAAAAATTAAACCATATTTTATTTTATCTGACACATGTCCTTGGAATCACCTCAATAGTGTATCTAATAAGCAAGTTCACGCTCCCAAATAAGGTGTGAAGCATGCACAGTACCACCTCAGCAGTTGGTGTCTAAACGGAACAACTTTAGTGTAGTTTGAGTGTCCAAAATGGAAGATGGTGAATTTAGGTGTTTATGTGAAATATGTGGATGAGTTTAAGGGGCGTTTATATATTTGACCTTTAATATGTATGTGATAAAAAGTTTGTGTTTGACCAATCTTTCTGAAAAGTACTTTTAAGTATTAATTACGAAAAAGGACATTTAAGTTCATTTTACATTTAAATTATTTAAAATAAGAAAGTGATTTCAAATATTTATTGTGAAAAACTTTTAGTCAAATTTTTATTTTTATTTAGTTAAAATTTAAAACCTAATGTAAGAGGTATAAATTAAAATTTAGAAAAACATAAAATTTAAAAAAATACTTAGTTAAAATATAAAACATAAAGTAAAAGTAGAAATTTATGCTATTGAACCACATAAAATATAGTTAAATTGAAGTCATAACGTAATTATGATTTCTAGTAATTACATAGATTTAAAAGATAAATCAAATATTTCAAAACAAATCATTCAAAATAAATTTAAATATATCACTCCAATAATCAATATATACTAATCCACCATTTGTATTTTCAGTAAAAGATCTAAATAAATACAATCTTAAAATTATATTTGAAGTAAATTAAAAAGATTACATACCTTAAGAAATTGTTAACTGGCTCAAGGATTTCGTTATTGTAGTTGTAGCTTGGCAGAGAGAAAGACTGTATAGGGTTGAGAGAAATACCTAGAAATAAAAAATAATCCTAAAGAAAGAGGATTTGTAAAAGTACGTAGAAAGAAAAAAAATGAAAAAAAAGAAATATAATTTTATTTTGAGTGGTTAATTAATGAGGGATAATTTGGTAAATAAGATTTTTTTGTAAGGATATTTTTATCTTGAAAAAATTAATAAACAACTTCTGCTTCTGCTTCTTGGGAGAAGCTACAAATATTTGCTTCTCTCCAAAAGCAGAAAAACTGCTTCTGCTTCTGCTAAAAATACTTTTTTTTCCTTGCCAAACACCTTAGAAATCCAAAAAAAAAGTACTCTCTCCGTTCCAAAATGGTTGTCATAATTTGACTTGGAGCGGAGTTTAAGAAATATGACAAAACTTTTGGAACTTGTGGTCCAAAATAAATCATACATAAATATGTGACTATAAAGCATTTCATTAGGGGTAAAGTTGTAGTTTCAACTCAAAAAAGTTTCCAAATTTAGAATTGTGACATTCTTTTTGGAACAGACTAATAAGGAAATAGTGACATCCATTTTGGAATGGAGGGAGTACTTATTTTGAAAAAAAAAATACTTTTGACTTTGGAGAAGCAATGCCAAGCAGGCTAGTATCATACTATTCTAAATGTGCCTATCACCTAAGTAAAATGTAAAAGACCTAAATGCCCCTGCAGCCTTAACAAATTACTAAAACTAATACTGTTATTCTTTTAATTAAACAAAAAAAAAAAAATTAACGCGCCTTTCCCTGTATTCCTGCTTCTCACCTGCCTAACTTTGGCCAACTCTTGAGCTGCCCATCTCTTCAGTATCCAGAATTCATTCACCCTCATCATGTTTAGGCGATTCGTTGAATGTAGACGCCGATTCTCTGCGCCCTTTGGCCTTACATCTACTTTAATGATTCACGCTCATCAACAGCAAGGTCTGGACGGTTTCAATTTGATAGTCACTCTATATAAGTTGGATGGAACTGTTTTGGTTTATTCTCTGTATACTTACCAACAACTGCAGCAGCTAGGTACTATTGTTAGCATTGCACAATTTAACTGTCGATCGATTCTGTTGACATTTTTAGCAGTCATTGTGTATTCTAATTTGTTCCCTATTATTTTTTCCTACAGCCTTATTGCCGTTGTTCATAAGGAATTGGGTACGAATCCGAAACCTTCGCTTTTGCTTTAGTACAATTGTTGCTTATATGTTAGCATTCCAGAATTTAACCGTCGATCGATTCTCTAGACATTTTGAGCACTCATTGTGTATTCTAATTTGTTCCTTTAAATTTTTTCCTACAGCTTTCTTGCCGTTCTTCATAAGGAATTGGGTATAAATCCGACACCTTTGCTTTTACTTTAGTACAATTGTTGCTTATACTAGCATGAACTTTGACATCTCCTACCTGTATTGCCAGCTAAAGTTGCCTTAGGCCCCAGGTTCTGTTTGGTGTAGTCGTTTAGACAGCGTCGCAGCCTTAGTGATGCTGAAGTAGCATCGTAGATTATTTAAGCCGCTAATTCACCCTTTGGTGTCGTCGTTTAGACGACGTCGCAGTCTTTGTGCTGTTGAAGTAGTGCCGTAGGTTACTTGAGCCGCTAATCCCCTCCCCCCCCCCCCCCCCAAACTGTTCGCTCCCGTCTATAGACACAAAAGAACCATGATTTCTGATGACATTTTGTGAAGTCACAGTGATCTTCCGTTTGCTCCTGAATTTTTCCTGCAGCCTTCGTTGTGGTGTTCATCACGAATCGGGTATGAGATCAACTCCCTTACTTTTTGTTTAGCATAATTATTACTTATGTTCGCGTGTAGTTTGTCAAGTTAACCTCCAGAATGCTAACCCTGCTTGCTTTACTCAATTAGACGGCGTCGCATACTGACTATCATCGAATTACCATCCTAGGCTACCGCAACCGCTAATTATGCTCACTGTACCCTGCTGTTTCATTGTGCCCCAATGCTGTGTTCATGTCCCCTTGCAAATTTGTCCCTTAAATTTCTTAGGTGTCGCAGCCTTAGTGATGCTGAAGTAGCGTCGTAGATTGCTTAAGCCGCTAAATCACCCTTTGGTATCGCCGTTTAGACGACGTCGCAGCCTTTGTGCTGTTGAAGTAATGCCGTAGGTTACTTAATAAATGCGCAGGGTATTAAATAGCATACCAACAGTACCAAAATGCACCTGAAACATAGAAAACTGCTGTTCTGTTGCACCAGCAGCAGTCATGCTAAATACTGGATGAAAACATAATGGAGATAGCAATATGTTATCATTACTAGAAGTTCCATTTTTTGAAACCACTTTAAGAAGAATTTGACTAGCAACTTGTGCACAAGAATCAGTCTTCTCTTCCTTTCTTTTGGCCATATTGTCTTTGAAAACATAAAATTTCATGTTACACAACAGAACCATGATTTCTGTTGACATTTTGTGAAGCCACATTGATCTTCAGTTTACTCCTCAAATTTTCCTGCAGCCTTCGTTGTGGCGTTCATCACGATTCGGGTATGAGATCAACGCACCTACTTTTTGTTTAGCATAATTATTACTTATGTTCGCATGTAGCTTGTCAAGTTAACCTCCAGAGTGCTAACCCTGTTTGCTTCACTCAAATAGACGACGTCGCATACTTACCATCGTCGAACTACCATCCTAGGCTGCCGCAACCGCACATTATGCTCACTGTACCCTGTTGATTTAGTGTGCCCCAATGCTGAGTTTATGTCCCCTTGCAACTTAGTTCCCTAAATTCCTTACCTTACAGCCTTTTTTCAGTTCTTCATAAGGAATTGTAGATGAATTGGACACCTTCGCCTTTGCTTCAAGTCACATGAACTAGGTAACTTAAGCCGCTAATTCGCCCTAATTTGTTCGCTGCCCTCTGTAGGCACAGTAGGGCTGTGAATCCTGAAAACGTTTTGCGACGCCACTGTAGCATCGACTATTGATTTGCTTATGCCCCCTATCCTGTTTGCTTTCATAGATTAGACGGCGTCGCAGCCTTACTATCAGTCAATTAACATCCTTGGAGACCCAAGCCACAAATTATGTTCATTGAATACAGTCTTTTCCTAATGTGCCACGATGCTGTATTTATGTCCCCTTACCATGTGAAATCTGCATATATAGAGCTTCCACTCGGTTCAAAGACAGCGTGTATCTCAATGGCAACCGAGCTAGATGAAGGAAAACAATGCATACCTATTAGTGAATTGAAACCATTGCAAACTGAATGGCTTATTAAAGTCTTGGTGCTGCGGCGAGGCCCAAAAAGGGACTATAAGACCTCCAATGGCGAGGGTGTTATCAGATCCTTCATATTTGTCGATGAAGAGGTAATAGTCATTATTTCCTTGGGGGAGGCGTCCTAGAGATTACGATCCATGAAGCTCAGGATGTTGAAGGGAAGCACCATACTAATCCATATGTCAGGATTCTTTTCAAAGGGGAGGAAAGGAAAACTAAGGTACTATTTTTTATTTTCTTAGCTGGCAGTGATAGAACTAGGTAGGATATCATCTCAAATTTGAGAAAAAATTGCTGTCTCAAAGGGTGCTTCTAAGGTCCAGTCTCTGGATGACTTTCTTTCATCATCTTTCTTCAACATCCCATCCAAATGCATGATAAGATGCCATTTTCAGCAGCTAGGCTGTCTTTGTTTTCAATCAGACTACAAATCCGTTTTCCATTCTTTCTTTTCTTGAATTGAATGACTGTTTTTCTTTTCATTCTGCTGTGTACTTTTTCTTGGGAGAATGGTAACAGATTCTGCTGTATACTTTTCCTTGGCCATTTTATCTAAGTACAGTATTTCATCATTCTGCTGTTACTATAAATTCCACCATGATAAGATTGTGACATTGTGTGCAGATTTAAATTGCATTCCCGCCCTCATAGTAAATCTATGTAGGTCATAAAACTGAAACTGCTTTGACAGCTGTTAACCTTCTGTTCGCATACAACCATTAATGACTGCGTCTTTTCGCACTGCAATACACATTATATAAGCTAGATAGGCTTTCGATTTTCCTCAGTAGTTACCAACAGCTGGAGCAGGCAGGTACCATCCTTCGCTATGTTTCAAATTTTCGCTTTCATAAACATTAACTTTCTAATGAAACTTTCCTCCTCGCATCAACACTTAGCTTAAAATAATACTTTACCGATAGTGGTTGATATTCTTGCGCGTTGTCTCGACATTTTCATAATTGCAAATTTTAGCTTTTGTTGTGTGCGATCTGCTTGACTCTGAATATTTCGTATCCTACACAACCAGTCGACTCAAATGTTTTATGAAACTTATGGTCTTCAACAGTACATTGTCAGTAATATTTTTCCCAAAGGGCCATTGTTACATATGTTCAAATTCACTAGGATCAGTATCTTACACCTGCAGGATCGAGGTCTAATGCCTAATAATATTTTTGTCATATTTGTTCTCCCATCAGCCGCAACTATGTATTACTTGAAATTCATGGGTACCAAATATTCAATCATCTTGCCATATATATCTGTTGCATATTAGGTTGAAACAGTATGTGCCTTTGCTGTCCTGCCTTTGCTTTACTTCGAGATACTTAGTTATTGAAGTCTAAGCTTTGCGGGTACAAAATAGCCGCAAATTGCACTCCCCTGACGGATGATACAATATGTTTAAACTAGCACCACTTATTGTTATATAATTAAATTACACCTCACTTGCAGATACGATGATGGCTGAACATTTGGGCAACAACATGTACATCCAAGCTGAAGAAGTGAGACTTCTTTTTTTAATAAAAATCCAATCAACCTTGCGCAACGAATTGTATCAAGACACTGCTGATATTGTTATACCTGAAGCGTGTGGAGAAGAAAAAGCTTATCAAAAAACTATTCTCCCGACAATGATTATTGGACCAAACAAATCTCAAGAGCGAAATGTAATGAAGTGTGATTAAGTAGATCTCACTATGTTATAATTATTATTCTAATAATTCAAATACAGTCTATGGAATAGGTTAATTATATTAAAGTGCTAATGCTTCGAACTTAGAAGCTAGCTTAGTCATCTTTTAGTTTTTGATTCAATTAGTGCTAATGCTTCGACTAATAGCAACTTCATGTTTAGGCCAAAAAGATAATGAGTATGCACCATTACTCTATTTTTGATACTCTAACTATGCTTTTGACCATTTTGCGATATTATATTAAAGTCCTAATGCGTCGAACTTAGAAGCTGGTAATTCACTTAAACCAAATTTTATACTCCATCGGCAATCTATATTCCGCAACATTTTCCTTTATCCAACTACTTCCGTTTCTTTGCCAACATTCTTGGCGCTGCAATTAGGTGCCACGCGCAACGCGCGTTTCCGTTACTAGTTGATCAAAAAGGTAGGTAGCCTTTAACCATGGTTTAGAGGGTTGTTTAGTTTAAATAAATATTCACCCTTAGGTGATAATGTGGACAGGTGTCATGAATTTAACAGTGCACTTGTTAAACTGGACGGATGATGCACTGGAGAGGAGTCTCGTCCGACGTACATGTATATATAATCTTACTAGCTACTTTTTCTTTTTGTATCACATAGCCTGGTGGAACTTAGATAAATAAAACAAGGAAACAAATGACAAAGCCATCTTTAACTAAAGTAGTACTAGTATATTTCAGACTTTTATTACAGCCAAGAAAGTTGCATGTTCAATCGTAAAAATATATTCTAGTTTCATGGAACAACAGTATTAGCATTCAAGTTCGAACTTTTGTGAACCAGTGAATATGGTGGGGATGGTGGATCCTCATTTGGGCCTGATGGAGGAACTGGACCTCTAGGGAGCATTGCAAAATATGGGGATTCATCTCCATTAATTCCATTTCCTTGTGCTGAACCTACTTTGAATGTTAGCCTTTCACTGTTCGTAAGATTAGCAGATAAGCACAGAGTAAGCACCAGCACCAAAGCAAAGATATACTCGGACTTTTTCTTGCTCACAGACATTGTTTCTGAGTAGAAGAATGTCAAGATTTTGAGATTTGTTTTTCTTGTTTGTGGATGTTCTCTTAGTTGATTGAAGGTTCATCCCCTTTCATGTTCTACTATATAGGTCAACAATAGGAACTGAAAATCTGAATAGATTACCGTAATCTTGGTATTTAATAGTTGCAAATTTTAGCTTCGATTTTGTGTGAACAAATCTTGACATTTATTACGATATCTGATCACTAGTGGACAACGCTAGATTCATCTGTTTGACAAATCCCGAACTTGCTAATTAGGTTGTGCCTCTGTGTTGCGTAATGACTCATGAATCATGATCGACTTCTTTTCTTTTTCCTTAAAGGAGTGATTTTTTGGAAAAAGAAATTCGAATGAGGAATTTAAAAAGATGCAACTATGTCAGTATGCCACGAACCTGCTTACTTATTAAAACAAGGGTGAATTACATAAATATACAACCCTAATAACAAATTTACAAAAAATACCGATACTATTCCATTTTACAAAACATACCAATAGTTTCTTTACAAAACATATACAAATTACAACAAAACCATGGAAATGAAGCTTTCTTCTTCTCCCCCAAGCCACTGCTTCAGTTTCAGATACCGGCGGCAGGTCGCCAGAAAATCTTTTTTTTTTTTTTTTTTTTTCTGGAAAACAAGCATAAAACATACAAAATACAAATTCATACTTTAAAAAAATATATTTAACCAATAAAAAATACATAAACATACATAAAATTTAAAATATACAAAATATACATTTATATACACTCACAACATACAAAAGCTATACAAAAATGAAAATGCAAAAAATACAGAAATATACAAAAATATACAGATACACAACAAAAAAATTCCAAACATACAATTGAAAATGCAAAAAATACAGAAATATACAATAACAATACAAAAAATTAAATAGCCATTTGAAAAGATTTTAATGTGTATTTTTACACAAAAAATACACATACACATTAATACAAAAGTATATACATATATACACATTAATACACTTCCAAAACAAATAAAAAAAGAAAAAAAAAAAAAAGAACAAGAGAAGCAGATCGGAGCAGAGATCTGCTTGGCCGGAGATGGAGGAAACAGCAGCAGCTAGTCGTCGGAGATGGAGGAGGAAGGACAACGGGAGGTGCTAGTCGCCGGAGATGGAGGAGGGACGGCGGGTGGCTGGGTGGGTGGTGGGTGGAGGAGAAAGAAAAGAGAGAGAAATTAGGGTTTGTGATAGGAGAAAGGGGGAAATGAGTAAATGGTATGTAGGGTGATATATTTAAAAGTATCGTTATTTAGGGTAAATGTTTAAAAGTATCGGTATTTTTTGTAATTTAGCTATTAGGATTGTCATCTAGTGTAAATTTTCCTTAAAACAATTATTAAGCCATCCTAGTTTTGTTTTTCCAATTTATTTGATGCATGTATGTTGCGTTTGTGCAAGTTAATAGATTATCGACCTTATTTTTAATTTGTACAGGTACGTATAATTGTAAGGATGACTCCGTTTATAGAAGTTAGAACTAGTATATTTCATACAAAATAATGTTTCATTCATGCGAATGTAACAAAGGGAAGCTTTGATTGAACAGAAACAGACCATACATATCAATTGAGCCAAATGACAAATCCATCTTTAACAATTCCAGAACTTATATAAAGGTAACATTACATGATCATATATCATGATGGATAATCTAGTTAATTCCATGAGAGAATTTTTGCATGCAAGTTGGAACCAAGTCTTTTAATTAGAAAATGGTGGTGGTGGTGAGTCTGATGACCCCCTCGAGGGGCCTGATGGAGGAACCTGACCTTTAGGAAGCATAGCAGAATATGGGTTCCGATCACCATTTCCACTTCCTTTTACTGAGCCAACTTTGATTGTTGTTAGCCTTTCACTTTTTGTAAGATTAGCAGATAAGCACAAAACAAGCAGCACCACCAAGGGAAAGATGTGCTTGCTGGACTTTTTTTTGTTCTCTTCTAGGACAAACATGTTTCTGAGTAGGAGATTTTTCAAGACTCAGAGAAATATTATTTTTACTTCTTTTTTCGTTGATTGATGGTTCATCCCTCCCTTTTAATAGCAAGACTAAATGGATTACCGTTATCTTGTCTTGGAATTTAATAAGAAACAAATTAATGTGGGTGTTGACCAAACAGATCTTAGTTTATACTTATCTTGCGACAATCTAATCCCAGTTAATTTTCAGTTGGACAACACGGTAAAAGAAAATTGATGAATTTAATTCACAGTATCAATAATAGAGTATATACATATATATGCTAGTAATAAACGTGAATTTGTATGATTAAGAATGTGAATTTTGCTGTCTACCTACTACTGTATAAGTGAAATGCGTTACCATGTATTTTATGGAAATTTAAAAAGAGCAATCCAGTGCACAAATCATCCCGTGTTTACGGATTCGGAAAAGAGCCACACCACAAAAGGTGTGATGTACGCAATCTAACCTAATACAAACATCCGTAGTTGTTTCATGGGAATTTGAGCATCATATTTTTTATGAATATCTTATGAAAGTTATTATTGTTTCAATGTTTTACTCATAGGTTCAAATTTTGAAGTCCTCATGTGCTATAATATCACAAAATTCGTAGTAAAATGTCGATTGATTTTACATATATATATATATATATATATATATATATATATATATATATATATATATATATATATATATATATATTCTTAATATTTAGAACTTTTTCTTATTAGATCTTTTCCTTATTTGTAGTACTATGTCACAGTCCTAAAGTATATTAGGAATTTAAAATCATTTAGGATTTTACCTTATACAAGTTTTTTTTCTAATTTGGATTATTACCATTTACAATAATACCTTTCATGTTACTTTTCCGAGATTCAGGACTTTGAGGCAGAAACTTCAAATATTTAGGACTCCAAAACTAAGATTTTACCTTATACGAAGGTAGAGCCTTGTTTACTCAAAAATGGTACTGTAATAGGTAGCTTTTACAAAACATAAAAATACTGTTATTATACAAAAATATAAAAAGAAAAGAAAAACGAACCTTTATTTCCCATCCCACTGCCCTTTATAGTAGAGATACAACACCGTATATACTATTGAATGTTTTGCTATCGTAGAGATACAACACTTTTAGTTAGATGGACTTTTTTTTTTTTTTCTTAAAGTAAATCTGATTGTGTCAATAAAACTAAAAATAATACACTAATTACAAATAATATATATATTTTAATACACTTTAAAAGAAAAAAGTAGTAGTAGGAGGGGGATGGGGAGAAAGAGGAAGGAGTAAATAAAATGATCTGCTACATTCAAATAAAAACAATGAAGAAATAATGTAAAAACATCAAAATAAAAAGAAAAAGATGAAGATGAATGTGTGATTCACGGAACGGGATTCTATCCAGTAAAAGTCGGTGCAATTTTATTCAATAAGGGATTTATGCCAAGTGTCAATCTATTAATTAATGACTAAGATCACTTTAAAGTGAACTAGTATATGTACCCGTGCGATGCGCGGAAGTTATCAAACTTTCATCTTACTTGTTTGAGCACATCAAATTTGTTTCAACAAATTCCTAATTGATTTGATATTTCTAATGGACGCACTGTATCCAAGATAAATGAAAGAAAATTAATCGCATAATCATCGAGTAGCTTTCCAATGAAAATAAGAAATCACAGTCAGATAGTTTATGCTAAAAAGAAGCTAAAACATAGCATGATTCAAACCATACTTAAATGAAAATACATTAAAAAACCATAGTATACATAATTAAATAATTAAATTACAAAAAAGCTTTTTATGTACCTCAATTCTAACTTTATTTGTGATTTGACTATCATCTGTTGGGATATACTAATAACCATGCGGTTTTAGTTAGATTATTCCTAATTTAACAATTGGTTATTCATTTACTAAAGATAATGAATTATTATTTATTTAGATCAATTGTGTCATGTGTGTCCTATTATTTATATAGTAGTTGATTTAGTGTGTAGAGCCAAGCTTATACACGGAAGATTAAATCATCGGTCCTTATAAATAATAAAGTAATATTCACAATCTAAGATGGAAATTGGACAAAGCCATCGGTATGATTGTAGTACAAGATTATATATAATTTATCTTGATTATGGGAACGGTATAGTTCCAACTTCTTGTGCTAGTACGCTTTGTGTGTATTGAACGGACCAAGTAGAGATAAGTGTTTTTATACTGACTATATAAAACAAACTCTCTAGCTCATCAAATTTACTTATACTCTTAATCTTGATATAGCTATTATTAGTGATGTATATTATTCATTGTCTTGATTTATCAATAGGTGAGGTCCAGGATATTTGGGTCAAATAATTCCTGATAAGTTGGACAATGATAATATGCATTTGCGAAGTGATAGCTAGTTGATAGAATCCACGTCTCGGTATAGAGATTGATGACACCCCTTTATGAAAGCTTATATGTTTCTATGTGTAAATCTGGCCAGTGGATTTTGTATCCGGCACATGGAATAAGTTAAAGCGGAAGTCTAAAGGATATTCATTTAGTCAATATATTAAATTGTCAGTAATTTGATATTATTGATTGGTGTCTGTAATCTTAACGTGGGGAGTTGAATAAGATTTGATGGAAGAATTCGAAATTCAACTGAGGAGTGCAATTACGAATTTCTAGTGGAAATAATTTGTAATTTATTATGGAAAGATTAATTCTAGAGAAAAAGATTTAATTCCATAATTGGAAGCCTCATTAATTAATTCTGTGGTCCCTGTTGTGACCGAATCCAATTAGGACTAGGAGAGAGGTTTCTTGGTGGAAACGAATCCTATATAGTTGTGGAAAAGGGTTTTACCCTTAAAACTATATAAAGGAGATTCTTGGCCAAAAGGAGACAAGAAAACCCTATTAGTTTTCTCTCTGAAATATTTGTTCCACCCAAATATTATTAGTCTGGGTGTTGTTCGGGCACACGACAGAAGATCATGGAACTGGAGGACGACCCCGTAGATGATCCTGCTCGTGATTGAAGATTGTTTCAAAGTTGAAGTCAAGCTTCAAGAGGTATTCCGTTTTATATTTACGTAAAACTTAATTGCCTGCTAGTTTGTCTAGATTACATGTGAGTCATGATCCTGGAATTGCTTCCGCTGTATTTATATTCCTTCATCATCGTCATAAACTAACATTATCAACTAAACATAAAGTAACTTATATTGAATAGCCTGACTTTCAAATGGTTAAACATAATTTCCTTGAAAGTAACTTCATATGATATAATGGTGAATGGTTAGCCATGATTTTCATTAATAGTCACACGTTGAAAGATAGTACAATTTAAAATTGTCTTACTAATATTTACAGTGCATTCAGTGTACTGTTGTATCAGATGGAGTTATTGTCATTATTGGAATGAATATTTTTCTTAAATTATATCTCCCAACTTAGATTGAATAGCCTGACTTTCAAATGTTTCTAAGGATAAAGCTTGTACACATTATGTTAATGAGCGATCATAATATATAAAAGGTACTATATCATCACCACCAAAAAACTTATTTAATCAAACTTCTTATTTTATAAATACTTCAACTAATCCAATAGATTCATTAACTTTACAAATTGTTTCCTTAACTATGAGAATAACCTATAAGGAATAAAAAAGTCGCTTCAAGAGAACTTGAGTAGAAGAATGCTCGCCAAACCAAAGACAGGAACAACGTCATCTAGATTATCATTTCCTTCCCTTTCAATTACCTAATTAAAAGAAAAAGAAAATAAAAAGGAACCACATCAATATTATCAATATAATAATTGGAGTTAATATGCATCAACATTCAGATGAAACATAACCATTATAAAGATAGTGAGATATTTGCCTACGTACACATGTATGCACAACCAAATTGCCCTGTTATATTAGACTTAGAAAAATGCTTCTTAACTCCGAATACAAAATTTATCAAATTGGTAACTGATGTTTGGCAATATTTGCCTATTTTACCTTAATATTTCCTCGCATTTTGATACGTTATTCGCCCATTGCGCGAAATAATTGCGATTGTTACGCTCACCTATTGTGTTTGTGATTTTAGGAATGATTTGGATGAATACGAGTGCAAATGGAGCGAATATGGATACAATCGAGCAAGAAATTGATGAACTTAGCTAATTGTGGGATATGGCATTAGAAGGCAAAGCTATGGTGCAAGCTGTGGATCTGTCGTAGCTTCAGACTTTGGAAAGCCATGAGTCATGCGACGCATAGGGTATAGCGCGCGACATCCAGATGCTATGAGCCATGCGACACCTTCCGTATAGCGCGCGACATCCAGAGGCTATGAGCCATGCGACGCCCAGAGAAAGCTTTTGGAGATTTGAGCACCACTGTTGTTGCAATGCTATGAGCCATGCGACGCTTGCCCTGTGGCTTTTAGTTTAGCGACTCCAACTTTTCCAACTTAGTTTAGGCTTTGGTTTAACTTATCCTAGCACTTTGTAAACACTATAAATACATTATTAGGAGGTCTTTTTAGGGAGTTAGACGTGGAGGAGAGCAGAGGAGCCCTAGATGTCTTCTAAACAAGTTCTTTCTCTCTTTCTCTTATTCTTCTCCTTAATTCTATAGTTTGTTCGTTCTAGAGTTAGGGCAATTACATGAAGGTTGATGTTTGAAAGTTGATTTCTTCCTATTGATTTACCACTACAGATTGTTTATTCTTTCTTGAGCTTAATTGTTTAGTTATTAGGGCCCGATAATTGAACACTATCTACGGTTTACAAGTTGAACTCGACAGAGGGAACTTGTGAATGCACATAAGAAAGAATAGGGCTTGATTGTGCACCTGGGCATCAGGGAATCGATTTGCGGGTAGGATAGACATATACCTATTCGTCTGGCTTAGCTAAATACAGAGTTCTTTAATGCATGCATGTGATTTAATTCCATAGAAATATAGGCATTAGAGTAGCTTGCATAGACTCGTGAAGAATCGACAGGTTTTCACAAATATAATTAACCTGTTAGTTAGCAATCTAGGAAATCGAGAAGTAGATTCAACTGGAAAACTCAACTGGATTGTTTGTAGCTCTGACCTTGGACCGTTTCTCTCTTATTGATAACAACCCGTAATTTTCTCTCTATTACTTGACTTCAATCACTTGTTTCTAATTATTGCTTTAGTTAGTAAAAATCTCAACCATCATTGAAAAAGATCCCTGAATAGTTTTTAAGAAATTATTTTCGAGGATACAATCATTAACAATAGTCCTCGTGGGAACGATAGTCGACTCACTACTTTATTACTTGTCGACCACGTATACTTGCATGTGCGTTTGGGAGCAACAGTAACACATATGTAAAAGTAACTATAATAATTCATAAAAAAATGACTAACTTGGCAGAATAAAGTGTTATATATTATTCGGCATGATTTCTAACTTTTCCAAGCTAAAGTATTTACTCATGATTGTTTGTAATTTTTCCCCAATCATGCATCAAAAACTTCATGTTGGAAGATAATAGATGGAGTATCAAGTTTTTTCAACTTCAAAATAGACTTGTGGAAGTCCCCAGGTAGACCAAATGAAAATTTTAAAACATAACTGAACCTTATACCAGCACATAGATAGACACAGTATTTTCGATACTCTTTCATATAACGATTAGCGTAAAGTAAAGCATCCAATCTTCCTTTAACAAAGTCTAGATAAATTTTTTTTTTTACAACAATTATCCTAAATCTTCCTTTAGGAAATCCCGAAACATATAACGTGCTCATTCCAAAACTTATCCACAATCATCAAGTACTTACGGAGGAGGCAACAGTAGTAAAACTTTACCCTGTAAACACCAAAAAAGAAATCTGTTATTTGTACTATTTTTAGCTTTTCTAAATACATCATAAGATTCAGGTATAAAATTTGTGTTACTAATACAACAGTTAGATTCCCCTGCATAAAACTCTACGATAAATAAACTTATGCATCAATAGTATTTAAAAAATAAATGTTTGAATGTTGAAGCTATGTCAATTTTTCCAGTGACAAAATCTGTCAACAGATCATAAGAAAGAACAATAACCTTAAAAAATATATTGCTTTCATCAAAGCATCTGCCAAAACATCAAGAAGTGATTCATATATTGATGGTAAATATTAGAATAAATTCAGAAAAATAGTTAAAAAATAATAGAAGCAACATACCTTCTTCTTGCTAAATGGTTCTTATTTTGCTTCGTTGCAAATTACCTTTCCACCATTTACTTCTACGATCCTGGTTCCTGCCTTCACTTATCTCACCATGAATCCAGAATATTAAGTTTAATTTGTTATCAAGTTGTAGAAGTCATACCTATGAAATCAAAACTATATATATTGCTGGTTTATAAGAGGTCAAATTCGAAAAATCCAAGAATTACAAAGGCCACATTCAATAAAGCTAATCATAACAGACTTGTACTGTGGTATTATAGTGCATCTTTATGTAAAAAAATATGCCTTCCTATTGCATGTTTTCAGGCTTCAAAAGAAAGTAATAGCATAAACTCTATTTTTTTGCCATGTTCTTTTCAATGACTATGTCCTTTGCATCACCATCTTCATTCCTTAGTGTAGAGTAAGTTGAATGCAATATCACTTAAATACTAAAACATATAACTGAAGTAAATGCACGAATTCCTACATGTCCCTTGATTGCATTAGTGTTCCATTGCATAGGAAGCAACAAACAAAGTGTTGGAATGAATTGCCATTTGCTTAGGCCATTTGTGTGCAAAATCATGAATCGGCAACTTTATGAAACCATTTAAATGTGGTATATGTACTCCCTCTCTTAGCAATTACTTCTCAAGAATTTCTTCTTTCATAACTATTTATTTTCCCTACTTGAGCAGTTTTCGCTACACTTAAAACTTACTCGTTTGTACTATTTCTAAGAAGTTCCTAGAGAAGATTGAATACTCTACTGTTAGCTTTTAAAGATATGAAAAATTAACATCATCCCATACCTTGCATGGTTATATTAGCAAATACATATTGATTCAATACCTGATATATTTAAATAGCAAAGGTCGCCAATTTATCTCTCCAGTTTTAGTCCAGGCTTAGCATTGCCATTAGACCTCCTAAACCTGATAATGTAAAAATTATCATGATCTGTATAATAAACACATACCTTAGATTACTTTGATAAAAATTTGTTCGGATATCACTTTCAACTATTCTTTATACACAAGTTTCACATGCAACAGGAGTTCTCTCAAGAGGTGATATTTCTTTCGTGGATCTTTAGTCTTATTGTTGAGAAGCTCTTGTCTGTTATCACAGAATCAATTAAGAGTTTCATGAGAAGCAATACATTGCTACAACTTTTCAAAACAACCTTCACCCTCACAGCTAAGCATCGAGAAAAATTACAGATTAAGCAAATCTTCAAAAGAGAACACTTAACAAAATGAAAACTTATGCAAAGTAACTACATGAAAATGATAGGCATAAGAAGCGAATTCTTCTCAAGCATAATTATATTTTAAAGATCAAGTAATGGCAAGAACAATATATGAATCTTGATTGACATTTTGTGCTACTTAGATCGAAAAGGCATCAAATTGTACTAATAAATCATTAAATCTTTATGGAAAGATCTTTAGTCTAGCAATGAGATGAAAATGTATAGGGTTAAGGAATGCTGGAAAAGTACTGCTATCGTCGATTGATTGTTAACAAAATGATTAGTATGCAATGTTGGATTCTGATGAAGTCACATGCTAAAGATCTTCATACCAACAGTGGTATTGACACTATCTTTATGATTAATGTTACAACTATCTTAACATATAGTACTATAATTTTTCTTATACCAAAACGTGCAAGTAAAAAACTTCATCCTCAACTATATGTTCTCAAGTTACTTTCCCCTTATAATTAGTAAAGAGGAGCTAACCAAAAGTTAATGCTGATAAACAACAGTAATCTAGAAAATGTAATTAACCACTGGTGAAAAAAGTTCTTATACCTCATAAGACACCTAGTAACATGCCTTAAGCTAAGCAAGAAAGCAGAGAACTAAAATGCAAGAAGTATTAAAACAATGACACTAATTTAAGAACACAAGAGCACCATTTGGGCTCATGAGACATAGAGAACTAAGAATATACCTGAACATTGAAGCTTTCTTCCTCCCTGGTGTAAGTTACCATGAAATGGTAGAATACATCACTTGAGTATTTCAAAACATGTAGATCTGCTTTAAAACATATAAAAGAAAACAGATACTTATATTTTATAGTGTTCAATAACATAGAAACGAAAAAGACGATAAAGAAAATATGGGGAGGATAAGACGAATGACCTCTGCAATTCCTTCATCTTCCATGAGAATATAAGGCTTTTCTCCATGAATTTGTGATGTTGTGGCTATCAGATTGGGAAGAAAGCAATTCTCGATATGAGATAAACTTCTCTCAGTGGTTGAAACCGCAAAAGACGTGTTGTGGTTAATTATGCAACGTGGGACTCCAAGTCAGTTTTTATGCTTTTTAAATTTTCGTAGTTATACCAACTCGTGTGCCACGGTAGTTATCTCATTTTTTAATTTTTAATTATTAATTTATATTTTTGATAATTTTCTACGATTGTCAGGTCAACCACCGAATTAATCTGTCTAGTTTTTTGTCTCTTTATTATTTATCTTTTTTTTCACTTTTTATTTTTAATTTGAAAAGTAACTAACATTTTAAATTTGAAAAACTAACAATTAAAAATAGTTTAAAAAATGGTTATATTCTAACTAAAATTCAAATAATAACTACTTTGTCCTAAAAAATTACACATGACTTTTTTCTTGATATGCCACTTGGCTAATTTTTAGTGGCTACTACATGCCTTTTAATATATATATAGATAATAAAACTCGGGAATGCAATTTTAAACAAAAAAAATACAAATAAAAGGCCATCACTAATTGGAGCACCCGTCTACATAACGTGGCTTGTCATTTTAATCTCAATAGTGTCCACCATGATGTCATAATAAAGAAGTATTGTGCACTCCCTAATTTATCTTACTGTTGACACCCAATTTTGTCCTGAAGCGTTTTAATTGAAAGTCTAATTATTTTAAATAAAAAATTAATTTTTGAAAATTAAAGGTAATTGATTAATCTTTAAAAGAAAAGGATAAAATCGCAATTCACGATCCTAAATTAAGCCTACCCGTGCAATCCCTTTTAATTAGTTGAACCAACCTTTAGAAAGGCTAAAATCGCATTCCATACACCCCATCAGCCTGTTTGTGCAACGCATACATATACACACACCCTCACCCCAATTCAGTTCTTCCCCGTTAATCCAATTTCCCAACCCGCTCTCCCCTTTCGAATCCGACCCGCGATTGATCATGATCCCCACTCAAAATCCAGCTCATCCATCGTACTAGCAGCGTATAGGGAGCTCCCAGCATCGTCCTTGCTTGTACTAACCTTATCCGCTCAAAACAAACAAAATTTGTCCAAGTTTCGTCCAATCCAGCCGTTGATTTCGAAATGAGGTATCTATCCAACGATGCCCAGTTGTTTATGTGTAAAACCCTTTCAATTCCCACATCGTTTTGCACCCTTTTTGAACCCTAGAACTTCCCTATAAAGACCCCTTCGATTCACTGATTTTGGGGGTCTGATTTTGGTTGAAGGAATTGAGGGACTTCGAAAACGAGGACCCTCTTAGTGCTTTTTTCAATAAGCGATTTTATTTTTCCTTCCTAATTTCCGACTCTTAAATTTTGTGAATTGTCGAGTTGTCGTCGCTTGTTCAAGTGCGGATTTCGACGGATCAATCGCCCCATTTCACTGCTCCGCATCAGGTCAGTGATACCTCTCTTTCTAGATTATGTCTTTAATTAGCGTAATGATAGCTTAATGATTTATATCATAGTTTAATGACTTGGGTTGTAACTGTAGTATACGAGCATGAATGATCATGAGGTTAAGGGCCATACATGCTTTTGTTTTGGTAGAAATAAACTAGGCATTTCCTGTTAACTTCCTTGGAACCTTTAAGCTGCTGGAAAGCATAATGAATAGATAACGATTAGATCCAGTGTTGCAAGTATTTGATGCTTTGTCTGGCTGCTGAATTTCTCTTTATCTGAAGTCCCTAAGTTTGTTTTTAGTTTCAGTTCAAATTTAGAAGATGTTTTTAAGCTCTGAAACTTTACCTATGCTAAATCCTTTCCTATTTTGATGTTTATCTGATCCAAAATGCTGTTTCTTTCTTGACTGGTTGATTCAAAAGTTGGAATTCTGCCTATGTTTAATTTTTTGCAGCTTAAGTCATGGTCTGGTTCTCTGTTTCTGTTCTTGTCTTTCTCTAGTGTTTGTTTTGGTGTGTATTCTGGGGTGAAGGCTATGTAGTGTTCAATTCAGGTAGCAGGGAATTAGGAGGGCATGTGAGTGCATAGGTGAGGTGGGTTCAGGTGATAGTTTGAGTGTGTGTGCAGTATGTTATGTGTAGGTGTTGGTGGTTGTTTCAGGATGTAAAGGGTTGTCTGGTATTGCTTTAGGAGCAGGGTATGAGAGGAGTTTTAGGTTCTGGTTTGTTCTTGGTTGTTTGGAGGGGTTGTCATTTCTATTGTTTGCTGCAGGTTTGTTTCTGTGAAGTTCAGGTTGTTAGTAATAGGGCATTTTCTGGTCAGGGTATTGGTTTGTAGAAGTTGGTGTAAGCTGAGGATGAGAGTTTGTAGGTGCAGCAGGGGTTCGGAAGGAGTAGTGCTGGAAAGGTTGTTTTCTGGATAGTGCTAGGGTCTGTAGGAGTAATGTTAGAAAGGGTGTTAGGCTGGAGGTCATTTTCAGGTGTGTTAGGTGTTTAGGATCAGTGGATAAGAGAGTTTATTCAGGGATTTAGAAGCTGGGGTTCTGGCATCTGTCGGTTTCCAGGTTGTTTGGAGGCTGTGAGGTAGTGGGATGTTGCTTAGGTGATAAAGAAATGCAGATAGGTCTGGTGTGAAGGTGTGCAGATCGTGTGTTGATGTGTGTGGTATGTGTGAAGAATTCAGGGGTCTTGTTCAGTAAGGTTTAGGTTCCAGTTTCCCTTTAGTTCTCTGTGCTGGTCTCCCTTTTGTGCATTCTGATAACTGCTCCCATTCTTGAAGTGTATGTAGGCTTAATATGTCTATAATCATTTGTTGTTAACTGAAAGGTATTTTAGTTGAATAAGTGTGATTAATGCTCAGGTCTAATAGCAAGTTACATCTGGATGGGCTTTCTAGAAGGAAGTTTGGGGTTGGACATTTGTATGAATCTTGTATAATCAGTAGCTCAGTAAATGGCTTCATGTTTGCTTTGTTGATTATGACTCTCGCGTAGATTTATAGAAGTTGATTGTAAACAAGGAGTCTTTCTGCCTTTGAGTTTGCTTGATCCTTTTCTTGCTGAAAGTAGACAAAGTCGTTTAGTATGTTTCCATTTTTAGCTGTATCTAATCCTTTCCTTTATTATTTATCTCTATTCATCAGACGACCTCGGTCAGTCGTTTCGGAAGTTAGGACTCCGATTGGCGTATCGATAATTTTAAAATATTCGTAATGTCTATTAGGACCTGTCTGTAAAATTTGAGCTAAATCAGACCTCGTTTGGTAGGCATCGGAAGAAGGTTTCAGTTTTTATTGGCGATAAATATTAAAAAGAGATTTTCGAGCTCGGTTTTGCCAAATGAGCTCCGATTCAGAATCCGAAAGTGCTGTTAGGTTCGTATGATTATTTGTGATTTTTATGAACTTTCGAAAGTAAATTTCGATGTTGTTCGGCTAGTTTCCGCTAAAATGCCGAAAGTTAAATAATTTGACTTCTTTTCTATTTAAATTCGCATCTTGAGTTTCGGGAGTCCAATTTGAGATCCGCCTTCGCGAGTATGTTACATATATTATTTATAACTCGTATGCAAAAGTTGGAATTATTTCGAATATCATAGGGTACCGTTTTAATTTTCGTCGCGAAAAAGAAAAAAAAAAAGAGAAAAAGAAAAAGACAAAAAAAAAAAAAAGGGAGAAATGTATGGCGGTTTAAAGGTGAGCTTATATGCTCATCTAAGTTCACTTTTACAGAAACAATAGAAAACGCAAACATTGACAGGGAATTAAGAAAATGACGCAGAGGCTGGAAAAAATGCCAGAAAATGGGAAAAGGGGCCGGAAAAAAGTAGAATTTTCACCCTGAAACATTCAGGTAATGATCCTAATATACTATTTGAGTTTATTACGTGTGTTTAAATATATTTTAACGGTAAAACTTGGAATATTAGACATCGTTTTAACAAGTTCAATTAATAGTTTAAAGGGTCAAATGGACCCCGATAATGGAATTGATTATATATTCGTATTCAGCGAGTTATGGGCAACATATAAATGTAATTTATTTAGGGTTTGGTTACGTGACCTTAAACCCTGTATATAGGCCTGGCCTGCGTATTGCATATGCGAATAGGGTATCAGGTTCCTACCTGGATTGCCCTAAGATGTGAGGAATGAAGCCTTTAGCCTAATTTGATATATTTTTCTGCTTATTGAATAGAGTGGGATCATTTGGCAATGAAACCAAAGGATAAAGCGGTTGTTGATTAGCAATGCCAACTTTTGGAAGAGGTAAGTGTTTATATCTATTTCTTTGGAGGCACCTGGCCTCGTGGATTTTCTACAACGTGTTCCTTATGTATGTAGCTGCCGATAGGCGTACTCATTACGCCTTATCTTTGGATTTACATTGTATACTATATGTTATGTCCTGTTATTGGTAGTGCATTGAGGATCTGAGCGTGGTACTTTGGTTGTGAGTTGACATACACTTCCCGGCTGTCGACGAGAGTCCCGCGCCGGTGAAGGGTTATTATTGCACCATATTGCATTCATATGCATTACATTGCATCATATTGAGGGTAGGAGGATTCCGCCCTCGGAGCAGGAGGATTCCGCTCCATTGCATCATATTGAGGGTAGGAGGATTCCGCCCTCGGAGCAGGAGGATTCCGCTCCATTGCATCATATTGAGGGTAGGAGGATTCCGCCCTCGGAGCAGGAGGATTCCGCTCCATCTATTTGGCACATGTGACACCTTTGCATCATACTGCATTCATCCCATCTCATTGCACCGCATGCTGACTATTGTGTGACTATCATGCTGTATTTTGTGTATGCGGTATGTATACCATATTGTGGACATATTTCAGTTTGCCTATGTATTTCTGGCTTGTATTATGAGTTGCGGGGATCGGGTTGCACGCCGCAACAGTATAAATATATGGATCGGGTTGCATGCCGCAACGGTATAAATATATGGATAGAGTTGCACGCAGCGACAGTATGAATATATGGATCGGGTTGCACGCCGCAACAGGATGAATATATGGATCGGGTAGCACGCCGCAACAGGATGTATTTCTGATTGTTGATATGTTCGGGATACCTATATGTTCTGGCTATCTTACGTTCCTGGATTTAATGAATTTGTGATTCCATACGTGTTTCTAGTTATTATTTGGCTCTGCCTTTTCATAATTTAAATAAGAGGAATTTTATTTATCTGTTTCTTTTCTCCCTGGCTAGCTATCCTATTCTTTGAGGTGGCTAGTCTGCCCCACTTATTGAGTCCTTTTGACTCACCCTTGTTTGTTGTTATTTTCTTGTCTATCTATTTCGTTTCGGCAGGTTCGCTCCAGGATTGAGCTGGCCACGTTGTGAAGGAGCGAAGACGACTTCAGCTGTCAGGGTGAGCCAGCTTTTATTCCGGATGGCCACCAGTTTATTGTTCATTATTTCAGTTGCATTTTGCTCCCTTCAGGAGGTATCTGTCTTCTTTTGTACTCTTAAATGTCTGGTCTGGATAGCCCTAAACTTAGTATGTTGGGTAGTTAGCTGTAATTTTCTTTCGTACAGCTTAGAAGTGTCAATATGTCTGTGTGTTTTTTTAAGTCTTGTCCTTATTTATGAACTATTATATTTATTTTCCTAATTTAATTGGTAAGGGTTCGCCCGACGGGTGTAGGGGAGGATGTCGGATGCCCGCACGGCCTAACCGAATTCTGGGCCGTGTCAGTTGGTATCAGAGCCCAGTTTAGAGTCTATCCAGACTAAGACAGTGTCTAGTAGAGTCTCGCTGATGGGTACGTAGGCGTCCGTACTTATCTACGAGAGGCTATGATGGCATTTAGGAAGTTTCACTTCCTTCTTTTCTGATCGTGCGTCAGTCAAGGATGCAAAAGTATTTTCGTTAATTCCTTCGTAGTAATTGTGAACCCCCGTGCGACAAATCAGCAAATGGTATGAGTTCATGACGAAGCAATCTAGCATTGGGCTAGCACTGACGAAGCCCCGAGAGTTTTGATCGTGCTGGCGATCTAGTTACGGAGGTCCCAGCCGTACGAGCTCGCGATGGGCAATGGAGCAGGGCCGTGTGGTTCCCTTGGCTCTCTACAATGCTTTTACGAGAATCTTGACGACGCAGATACCGTAAGAACCTATTATTCATTGGGCATCCTATCAGGTTGCCGCATGTGCAGACGTTCGATCTCAGGGAACTCCTTTTTCGGTTCTTAATATTGCTGCAGTCAATTATGTTCCGGAGGTAGTATGTGTTGTACCTCTAATTGTTCGGCTTGTTAGCCAGCCGAAGTAACGGTTCGGTCAAAGTGCCCAAAGAGGTTCCATTATTTTACGCGGTTGAACCTTCCGATATTCTTAAGCCATGCATCAGATAATCCCTGCGTAAATTTTTTAATTAAAATGATGTCAGCGTAGCCTTCAGGCTTTTGATTATATCCAGCGATATGGTGTTGATTATTCTGCTTTCCGATTTCAGAGTCCAGCCTTGAATTGGTGGGCCGCTCTTTTATTAGCTAACTTGGTTCGGTTTTTCTTCTAGATTCGTGGAAAAAAAAATTCCTTTCGAGTAGCGAGCGGAATGGAGAGTGTTGCCAGTTTGAGTGGATTGGAAAGGGTAGCCTGTCGGTTAGCCTGTTGGTATTTCAAAATATGAGATTGAATTCTATAGAATGGCTGAATATGCATTAGAACTAGTCCATGAGCCTTTCGAGAGATTCAAAGATTTATTGATGACCTTTCTTTTTCCTTGAAATTCCAGATGGCTCGAGAAATTGAGGTCTGGATTTTATTTGATGTTGTTGTTAATATTGCCCGAAGGTTCGAGGCATACCATAAGTTAGAGCTGGAAGAGTTAGAGCGGGAAAGTAAGAGATCCCACGGCCCTAGTGGGCAACCATGGTACCTCATTTGGAGGTAAGAGTTCTGGTTATTCTGGGATGTCACCTTCCAGGTTATCTCAGCTTGTGTCACATGATTCTTAGAGTGCACCGGTAGCCCGTCAAGATCAGATTCAGTCTTTACAGCTATTCACAATCTGTCCAGCTCCTATAGTCAGTGAAAAGGTGTTATCATTGTCGTGAGTCTGATTATCCTTTGAGGAGTTTTCCTGTTATCATTGTCGTAAATCTGGCTATTCTTTGAGGATTTTTCCTTATTCCGATAAGTTAGCAGCCGTCCTTTCTCTTGTCATCAGGTACCTGCACAGTCGCAGGGAATTTCATTTAGATCTTAATCAAGTAGAGATATGCCACCATCCAGTAGAGGTTGAGAGTGTGGTGTCAGTGGTTCTCCAGAAAGTGATTGTCAGGGTAGTGGCTCAGCTCAGCTGTAGAGGCAGTTCTATGAATTGCTTGTCTGGCGGGATGCTGAGGCATCCGATATAGTAGACCCGTGTGTTTCTTCTTCCCTTATCTGTAAGTAAAATTTATCTTTTCGATCGATCTGGAAATGGTGTGTCTTATCATGTTTCGATGGTTTCCTTGGATATTGTCGTAATTAAGAATCGGTTGCGGTAGAGTGGTGAGTTTCTAATACGATTTATTCCTGACATTTATGAGACCCTACTAGTTTATCTGATCTAAATATGAGAGATTTGATGGTGAGTATTGCTATTGCCTGCTTGGCATCCTGTTATGCCACCTTGTGTTATTATGTCAAGTCATTTTACCTCTCTCCTCGGAAATCAGCGTTGGCAGGATGATGGGATTCTTATTCGTCCCCATTAGGAAGTGTCGTTGTTTCTTCCGGTGTAAAGTGGCTGGTAAGTAATACTTGATTTACGTATCTCCTCTCGGTTCGAGATGCTAGTAAAGTCATGTTATCCTATGAGCTTGTCTGGGTTATAAAATGGGTTCTGATATATTGTCAGAGTTTCCTTCTTATTGGGAGGTCAAATTGGCATGGATGTTGTTTCATAAAGCTTATTTAATGTCTATCTCTTCAATTGCGATTCTTTGGCTCGCCTGACTTGGAAGTAGTCTAGCTTTGGTAGCCAAGCAAATAAGAAGATGAACTTCTTGAAGCTCTAATTATTTCTATCCTCAATCCGTTTCCATTTCTTCTTCGTCCGGCACTAGTGAACTTGGGCGATTGGTAGCCGCTTGTGATGTTCTCTGTGTTGAGCCAGAGTACGTGTTATTGTGGCCGGGTAAGCATATTATTGTTTTGGAAGCATATTATTGTTTTGGTCCAGTTGTCTCATCTTGTTATCCGTTTAACATGTTTATAATATCAGTTTATCCGGGTATCCATTCCCATGTATAGTATAGTGCTGATTCTGTTTTTGCGGATCATCCAGTTTCAGGGGAAATTCTGCCGAAATTTTTATATAGAAGTACCATCCATCAGGCGGTGGTGTTTACGGCAAAGGTATGGAGTTGTGAACTCGAGAGTTGCAGCTAGTTGGCAACTCGAGAGGGTAGTTTGGTAGTTTAGGTCTGCCTATGTTCAGCTTTTAGCTAAGTCTTCTTTAATCCAGCAGGTTGTGCGAGGATGACTATTTCTATTCAAATTAGTTGTATGAGTTTATGCTTTAAGTGGAGGAGTCTTCCTCCAATTGATACCGAATCATAATATCAAATCTCTAAGGCGTTGCTGAAGCGTAAGCTAATTCTTAGTTCCATCTACCTATTCTATATCGAAAGGTATATCGAAGAGGTAATTATCGGCTGAATCATGTTAACCCATTCAAAGTTTCGTGTATCTTTGTTTCAAAAATATAGAACTCTCCTCTCGTGATCGAGGAAGGATCAGTATAGTCAGAATAAGCTGGGCAATGGCGTTATGATATTATCCAGCTATGTTTTTATCCAAGAGTTCAATATGTGTGTTATAACTCTGATTCTGTAATCAGGAAATAATGCCCGTGGAGTAGCTCATGAAGGTCATGCAAGTTCTCTTGTTATCTGCGTGAATCTTGCTTTAGACTTAGGCTCGTTCGAGGACGAACGAGAGTTTAAGTGGAGGAGAATGAAACGACCTCGATCAGTCGTTTCGGAAGTTAGGACTCCGATTGGCGTACCGATAATTTTAAAATATTCGTAATGTCCATTAGGACCTGTCTGTAAAATTTGAGCTAAATCAGACCTCGTTTGGTAGGCATCGGAAGAAGGTTTCAGTTTTTATTGGCGATAAATATTAAAAAGAGATTTTCGAGCTCGGTTTTGCCGAATGAGCTCCGATTCAGAATCCGAAAGTGCTGTTAGGTTCGTATGATTATTTGTGATTTTTATGAACTTTCGAAAGTAAATTTCGATGTTGTTCGGCTAGTTTCCGCTAAAATGCCGAAAGTTAAATAATTTGACTTCTTTTCTATTTAAATTCGCATCTTGAGTTTCGGGAGTCCAATTTAAGATCCGCCTTCGCGAGTATGTTACATATATTATTTATAACTCGTATGCAAAAGTTGGAATTATTTCGAATATCATAGGGTACCGTTTTAATTTTTGTAGCGAAAAGGAAAAAAAAAGAGAAAAAGAAAAAGACAAAAAAAAAAGGGAGAAATGTATGGCGGTTTAAAGGTGAGCTTATATGCTCATCTAAGCTCACTTTTACAGAAACAATAGAAAACGCAAACATTGACAGGGAATTAAGAAAATGACGCAGAGACTGGAAAAAATGCCAGAAAATGGGAAAAGGGGCCGGAGAAAAGTAGAATTTCCACCCTGAAACATTCAGGTAATGATCCTAATATACTATTTGAGTTTATTACGTGTGTTTAAATATATTTTAACGATAAAACTTGGAATATTAGACATCGTTTTAACAAGTTCAATTAATAGTTTAAAGAGTCAAATGGACCCCGATAATGGAATTGATTATATATTCGTATTCAGCGAGTTATGGGCAACATATAAATGTAATTTATTTAGGGTTTGGTTACGTGACCTTAAACCCTGTATATAGGCCTGGCCTGCGTATTGCGTATGAGAATAGGGTATCAGGTTCCTACCTGGATTGCCCTAAGATGTGAGGAATGAAGCCTTTAGCCTAATTTGATATATTTTTCTGCTTATTGAATAGAGTGGGATCGTTTGGCAATGAAACCAAAGGATAAAGCGGTTGTTGATTAGCAATGCCAACTTTTGGAAGAGGTAAGTGTTTATATCCATTTCTTTGGAGGCACCTTGGCCTCGTGGATTTTCTACAACGTGTTCCTTATGTATGTAGCTGCCGATAGGCGTACTCATTACGCCTTATCTTTGGATTTACATTGTATACTATATGTTATGTCCTGTTATTGGTAGTGCATTGAGGATCTGAGCATGGTACTTTGGTTGTGAGTTGACATACACTTCCCGGCTGTCGACGAGAGTCCCGCGCCGGTGAAGGGTTATTATTGCACCATATTGCATTCATATGCATTACATTGCATCATATTGAGGGTAGGAGGATTCCGCCCTCTGAGCAGGAGGATTCCGCTCCATTGCATCATATTGAGGGTAGGAAGATTCCGCCCTCGGAGCAGGAGGATTCCGCTCCATTGCATCATATTGAGGGTAGGAGGATTCCGCCCTCGGAGCAGGAGGATTCCGCTCCATTGCATCATATTGAGGGTAGGAGGATTCCGCCCTCGGAGCAGGAGGATTCCGCTCCATCTATTTGGCACATGTGACACCATTGCATCATACTGCATTCATCCCATCTCATTGCACCGCGTGCTGACTATTGTGTGACTATCATGCTGTGTTTTGTGTATGCGGTATGTATACCATATTGTGGACATATTTCAGTTTGCCTATGTATTTCTGGCTCGTATTCTGAGTTGCGGGGATCGGGTTGCACGCCGCAACGGTATAAATATATGGATCTGGTTGCACGCCGCAACGGTATAAATATATGGATAGGGTTGCACGCTGCGACAGTATGAATATATGAATCGGGTTGCACGCCGCAACAGGATGAATATATGGATCGGGTTGCACGCCGCAACAGGATGTATTTCTGATTGTTGATATGTTCGGGATACCTATATGTTCTGGCTATCTTACATTCCTGGATTTAATGAATTTGTGATTCCATAAGTGTTTCTAGTTATTATTTGGCGCTGCCTTTTCATAATTTAAATAAGAAGAATTTTATTTATCTGTTTCTTTTTTCCCTGGCTAGCTATCCTATTCTTTGAGGTGGCTAGTCTGCCCCACTTATTGAGTCCTTTTGACTCACCCTTGTTTGTTGTTTGTTTCTTGTCTATCTATTTCGTTTCGGCAGGTTCGCTCCAGGATTGAGCTGGCCACGTTGTGAAGGAGCGAAGACGACTTCAGCTGTCAGGGTGACCAAACTTTTATTCCGGATGGCCACCAGTTTATTGTTCATTATTTCAGTTGCATTTTGCTCCCTTCAGGAGGTATATGTCTTCTTTTGTACTCTTAAATGTCTGGTCTGGATAGCCCTAAACTTAGTATCTTGGGTAGTTAGCTGTAATTTTCTTTCGTACAGCTTAGAAGTGTTAATATGTCTGTGTGTTTTTTTTAAGTCTTGTCCTTATTTATGAACTATTATATTTATTTTCCTAATTTAATTGGTAAGGGTTCACCCGACGGGTCTAGGGGAGGATGTCGGGTGCCCGCATGGCCTAACCGGATTCTGGGCCGTGTCAATTCATGAACACAACCTCGGGATCGAGTTGAGTAAACTCACCAATTGGGATTGGCTTATCGGCTTGCATTGTATTGGAGTCACTTGGGATCGAGTTCGGGCTCAAGCTTTCAAGAAGGAAGACCTTAGAAAATTTAAAATGCTTTGTTGAGTCATGTGATGTTTAGGCTCATGGGCATAATTGTATAAAAATTAAATAAATTCAAGGCTCCCATGAGTTTATCAATTTCCGGGTTCTTCTTCTAAACCTCCTCTTTTCCCATCCTTAGAAATTGCATGTCTATAGGAATTCCCCGTAGATAATTATTGTAGAATTATTTATTTGATTTATTATGAATGAATGTTTAGTTATTGAGTTATTTTGTGAATATTTTATTTCTTTAGAATCTCCATCTTATTTACAAATTTTGAATCTTTTAGTTAAATAATGTGTGCAAACCAATTCGTAATAATCTTAAAATTGCTTTTGAAATACAACTTTAATACAAGTCTTCAAGTCAATTATTTTTCTTATTAAAGTCATTTATTTTCCCTACCTTTTTATGTATACTTGATTTTAAATTCAATTAGTGACGCTTCTTAATTGAAAGTCAAATATTTTTGTAAATCGCATTTATTTAGCTATTTTGTGAAAACCGAAGGATTAACCACATTTTGTGGATTTTCGAAAGTGCTTTCAAATTGAAACAATCTTTCGAAAATAATTGAACCTCTTACTTAGAATCTCTGAAAAGACCATTTTCTTTAAAACGGAGTGCTTGCACGCACTATTTAATTACTTGGTTCCTAATTCTCCTAAATTAGGTGGCGACTCCAAAGAAAGCCCTTTGGAGTCCCATTTTGTTGAACATTGTACCCGAAACCTATCTTTTCTTAAAGAAAGGGTAATTTTTTGGGGTTCAACAGCGTGGCGACTCCGCTGGGGATACCTTAAGGTTCTAACCGCAAGGTTTTCACAAGATAACTCTTTATTTGTTTATTATTTGCAAAAAAATAACATGATTAGTTAATTTGATTATTTGCAATTGTTTGTCACGCAAAGCATGTCACTACACTTTTATTTGCGCACATATTAAACTGGCATTCCGTTCATATTTCCCCCATTCCTGGGAGCTTCTTCATTGTTACTTATACCCGCGAGGTGTATGCATATACACCCGCAACTCACAAAAAACCCTTTAAAAAAGAGTGCGCGTACCTGCGGGGTGAGCGGATAGTTTTACTACCGCGTGACCGCTTGCCACTCAAAACAGCCTTGTGTTTAGTAAACCCACTCTAGAGTTTCCTTTAGGAACATGCATGCATAAACCTTAGATTGGACCCGGTCCTTGGCACCGCCTCCATAGTTAGGAAACCGCCCTTTTTCATTGACGGGTTTGAACCCAACAACAGTGCATATTATGTGTTTATGTGATAACGGAACTTCCAGTCCAAGCCAAGTTTTGCAATTAATTAAATTTAGAATACTTTTGTTAATTTTGTAGACTAGAAGACGCTTGAATTCAAGAGGTATTTCAAATAGTCATCAAGTTGAAATTGAGAAGATACTTGCAAGAAGATAACAAGTTAGGGGCAAGAGATGTCGAAAGGACGATAAGATGTTTGATCCATTTGATCGATGTTTGATTCAAGCAAGTTTTTTGGATGTAAACGACATTTGGGACCAGATATCAGAAATTACACTGATTGCGCAAGCAAGAAGAAATTGATCCTAACCAGGCCCGCACTTCAGTCCCATTGCCTCCTCGAGCCTGATGCAGCGTAGTTAAAACAGTTATTTATATTTTCATTGTACTCAAAACGATGTATTTAAATTATGTCCGATACTTCCTATTTTTTTTGATGTGATAATGATGTACTCAAAACCAAGTTATAACGAAAGAGAAATTATTATTACTGTCATTGTCACTTACTCTAAATTCGATTATTGCAAAACCGGCTTGGACTACTTTTCGTTATCACCTATTTGGCGTCTTAGGCCCACCTCTGGCACAAAGAGGCACCTTACAGGGTAGGACACGCCTGCATCTTTATTTACGCTTGATTACTTGTGTTTGCCACATATCAATTATTTGTCTACTATGCAATAGCTTGCTAAATGCTTATTTGCTATGTGCTAATCGCCTGTAATTCATTTTGCATTGTTTGTTGGGTGACTCAATTTGCTTGATATTGGTATTTGACTAACACTGTATTTGTTTGCAGGAATTAACCGCTTATTCTCTTTACTCATTTAATTATTTTATTTACTTATAATATGAAAGCATGCATATTATTATTCTAAAATACTTTTTGAATCTTTATTTGGTCTGTCTTAATTTTACAAAATATTGTTTTAGCATCAAATTTTAAGTGTTCCATCCTTTTAATAAATAATATTTCTCAGAATTTAATAAGCATTGTTTTTTCTAGTTTTCTTTAACGAAACAAATGTCCTACTTAAACTTTTTGGGTCTTTTCAGTGTCTCAATTTCTCCATTTTGGAATAAGTTGACCCGTCAGTTTCATCTTTAATAAATTTTTATTAAATTCGGTATGCGTTGCTAAAGGGTTAATTATTTTGAACATCAAGATCAGGACCTATGGCTCGTCAAAATGTTGTGATTGACTTGACTGAAAATGAGGAATCCCACAAAGACAAGGTTAGCAAGCTTGAAGCGACCGTAGCAAGTCTGGAAAAGAGACTCAATAGCCTTACTGAATTGGTTGTCGCGCTCATGGATGCCCGCAACCCAGTGCGTAACGTGCCAAGCCCAGGACCAAGTGCTCCTGTTGCTCCTATTTATACTGTTGCACCTCCTACAATGCAAGTAGCTCCAGCATTTGAGTGTGATGCTCAACAGTTCCCTAATTTGCATGCATTCCTGTTGGAAAAGGAATTTGGTGGCTTCTCAAAGACGAGCAATGAGAAAAGCAACGGGAAAGGGCTTCCCAATGCTAAAGATAGCAATGGCACAATGATAGATGAGGATGCTGATCCACCAGTGTATGATGGGACAGGAAATCCTCGTGATCACTTGAAAGCATACCTTGGCTGGGTCGCAAGGTATGGACCAAGCAATGAAACCAAGTTGATGATGTTTGCTAGGACACTTAAGGAACCAGTTTTGACATGGTTTGCAATACGAGGTCCTTGGAAATTGGACAATTGGGATAAACTAGACCGGGACTTTGTCACGCATTATGAATTCTCGAACCCGATTCTGGCAAAGGGCAGTCCATTGAAAAGAAAATCTGCAGAGCTTCAAGTAGAGCCGGTTGGAATAATTTCTGACAAGAGAAAGTGTGAATTGGTTGAGGCAGAGTCCAAAGACAAAGGAAAAGCTGTCATGTCAAAACCTTTGCCAGCCATAGCAGGGGAACCTAGTGCCAATGCTCAAGTAATTGTCAATCCAAGTTCACAGTCAAACCATGCCAAAAGATCTGCTTTCGCATTCACACGGCTCCCAGAATCTTACGCACGACTATTTGAAAGGCTCAAGGATTCAATTTGGTACATCCTATAGAACCAAAATCATGTCGGTCACTTAAGCCTGAGAACTTTGGAAAATTCTGCATTTACCATTCAGGAATGCATGGGCATTATATTGGGGAATGCATTACCTTTAAGGAGAAAGTTGAAAGCTTGATTAATTCTGGCCAGGTCAAGGTTCTACCAACAAACGGCACTGACAAACCTTTTGTCGCAATCTTTCCATATGCAAAGGGAGACCGCTCAAAGAAGGACATTTAGGCACCTATTAAGTTCCAGAAAAGCAGTAGAGTGGCAGAAGCAGAAGTTAGTTTATTTGCATTATTAGGAAGTAACTATTGTATTTTCCTTTTGTTAGTTTTGTTAAAAGAAAAGAAAAGAAAGAATATCAAATTATGAATGTTTGAATTTATTTCTATGTAAGCAAACTACTGTAACCGGTTTCCCAAGGCGGGAAGCGTAGGCAACTCATATCGAGTTTCGGTTACACCATCATTTGGAAAATCTCTTCTATGTAAGAAGAACTACGCACGGTCTGATTCCCAAGGAGGGATACGTAGGCTCCTCCACCGGGCTCGACCCTTTAGTATTCAAAATAAGCCGACCATTTTAGCAATTTGTGTCAAAATGGTCTAGCACGCATACTAATTTAGTAAAAACTTTCAAAGTTATTTTTCCCAATTCGCGTCTTGAAAAATCAAATTTTGTTGATCATTGAGTTTCGAACTCTTAAAAATTTTACTCATGTGTTGAGTCGGGATTTTGGTCTCATCCATTCGGCCTAACGGCCTATTTTACATTTAAAATCCTATGCATGTATCACTATTTTACGTATTAACTTACTTTTGTTCAATAAGCAGAATTCATTTGTTAAAGGTTGGCTAGCATTGAACACTGAAATGGCTGAGAATCTGCATCAAGGATGAAATAACTTGGCGAAGCAGCTTCAGGCAACCAGTTCTGGTATGGGTATCTTGCAAGCGCGGAATGATGATGTTGAAGAACATGTGGTCCAAAGGAATAGGATTGTCAACTTTGTCAACACTAGCAAACCTTTGCCAAATACAAGCTTTACATCCAATCCACCTTACTTAACAATGCCTAATTATCCAATGCCTATAAATACTATATATCCACAAATCCCACAAGAATATCTTACCAATCCAAATGCTTGGCCAGCTGCAACCTTATACCAACCACCTTTTATCACTATGCCTGCTGTGGGGAGTCAATCAAATCAATCGATAGTACGTTCACCAGAATTGCCTGAGAAAGAAGTTGAGACAACTTATCCTCACAATATGGATGAAAAGATTGTGAGAAAGATCATGGGAAAAGAATTGCGCTCAAGGAATATTCAGAGCTTATACTATGAAGACTTATGCATTTACCCGGACCTTGAGCTTCCAAGTGGGTACAAGATACCAAAATTTAACACTTTCAATGGAAAAGGGGATCCCTATGCACATCTGAAAGATTATTGCGGCAGATTGATCGGAATTGGGAAGAATGAAGCTTTGCTAATGAGACTATTTAGTCAGAGTTTGTCAGGAATGGCACTTGCATGGTATACTAAGCAGGATTTTACCAAATGGCACACATGGGAAGACATGGCTCGAGAAATTGTGGAACAATACAAGTTCAACATAGTAAGAGATCCTTATCTAATTGATATGCGCAGAATCAAGAAGATGACGCATGAGTCTGTTGCAGAATTTGCTGTGAGATGGAGGCTAGAGGCTTCTAAGATACGTCCTTCATTGCCTGAGGATGAGCTGATAGCAACTTTCATTGACCTTCAAGAAGGCATATTTTATGAAAAGCTACTTTTTGCCAATTTAAAGGATTTTCCCAGTTTAATCCAGTATGCAAAGATTTTGGAAGAAAAGTTTCAAACCGGAAGGTTGATTGACTATGACACTACAATGCCAGTTTTCAATTGTTCTGAGGCGCCTGAAAATATTCAAGACTCCCAGCCTTCGCAAGTGCACTACAATCATGATATACAGAATTCAAGTCGTCAGCATCGATCTTATCAGGCACCATCTGGTCATCAAAGCACGAAGAAGTTTAGACCTCGTACTTTCACTCCTCTATATGAACCATTGTCAGACATATTCGAGAGATTGAAAGCAGAAGGGTTACTGCAAGCAAAGAGGGGATGGATTTCCGAGAATCCGCCTCAAGGATTTGATTTATCAAAGAAGTGTGCATACCACTCAAATATTCAAGGCCATGATACAGAAGAATGTTCGGCACTTAAGCACAAAATCCAGAATATGATTGAAAAAGGCAAGATAAGTGTGAAGCAAGAGCAAGCAAGTAACTATGGTCATTCGGCAGCAAATGCAATTATCATCAGAGGTGATTCATCAAAATTGGCACCAAGGCATTTGAAAAGGAAGCGTGAAGCTTAGCAAGAAGATCAAATGACAACACGTTGTTTTTTGAAAATGGCATTTCCTTGCCTAACTATCTTATGTTTGCCTACTCTTTTGAAGTTTTATGTAATGAACTATCTTGTACCCTTTATTGGGCTTTTAATCCCAAAATCAATGAAAATCTATTTTTCCCAAATAAGCCAAGCCAGAAGCAATTCTGGATGATATCCTTTTGTGCAAAAGAAGAATTTCAAAAACATCAAACTCTCGCAGCAGCAGTACATCTGAGCGCCATATAAGAAGATGCAGATTTGAAGCCGCATTAGGTGTTCAATCAAGCCAGCTACTATTTGTCCAAAAACTAACAACTTTTTCTTTGGAAACAGGGGCAAAATGTGTTTGCATGTTACCGAAGCATCAAGACAAGAGGAGCAAAGCAAATCACTAAGGCTTCGTACAGTTTTTAGAACTCACGACCTTTTCTTTGAGTGCAGGAATTTCAAAGCAGTAGAATGAGGAGAACTAGCAACCATCAATCTCTCAAAGATTATTCGCCTTGCCTCATATGCAGAGCAAATCTATTTCTTTCTTTTTCATTATAGCCTTGCTTTATATTCACTCATTTTCCAACGCATTTACTTTAAATTTGCAGGAATTGAACATCAGATTCAATATGAATTGAAGGAAACATTCAACACTTTGCATCACTATCAGTACAAGCAACACCAATTAAATTGACAAAGCATATGATTCAGCTTGACAGATCATTCAAATCTACTCTTACGGCATCTAAGCATTACATTTAATTATTGCCGAAAAGGCGGCGCTTTTCTGTTCTCAACATCTTAACATTGCGATAGAATTTACCTCGCGATATTTAAGACAAGTCGGCTGGAACACCGCTTTCGGAGTGTTTCGCGATGTCGGTTGTCTTGCAATATTGACATTTAGTGATAGTTTAAGACAAGTCGGCTGGAACACCGCTTTCGGAGTGTTTCGCGATGTCGGTTGTCTTGCAATATTGGCATTTAGTGATAGTTTAAGACAAGTCGGCTGGAACACCGCTTTCGGAGTGTTTCGCGATGTCGGTTGTCTTGCAATATTGGCATTTAGTGATAGTTTAAGACAAGTCGGCTGGAACACCGCTTTCGGAGTGTTTCGCGATGTCGGTTGTCTTGCAATATTGGCATGTTATAATTGAAGTAGATGATAAAGATAGGCGATTCGACTTGAGACACCATATCTCGTTAGTCAACTTATCTTATGAAAGCCTTGCATTTTACAAATTCGTTCCCACTTTACTTATTGTTTCACTTTACCGTTTCAGAATAATAATCAGCCTAGAGGTTCCCCGGACGGAGTACCTAGTCAGTTGATCGAGAGAAAAACTTGTTGATAGCATCACAACCAACATTTACACTTTTATATTATCCCTTTATTTATTCCAATTGATATAGTTTATTAGCAGTTGTTCGCTTACCGTTTGTTAAGTCTTTACAGAATTTTGGCAAGATCGCAGCAGCATTTGGAGCATAACGTGGAACTCTTTCTTAGCAGTGAACTGGGGCAATTGTTGATATGAGCTAGACTCGTCAACAAGGATCTGAAGAATCGCACTCGAACAAGCAAGTCCTATCCTAATCTTCCATCTTCGGATCAGGACGTCAGTTTGAATTCTTTCCTATTCGTGCGTCTTTTCCAATCAATCGTGCGAGTTTTAGTGTCTAAGTGTCGTTGAACTACATATGGCCTGATTCTCTTTCAGCCCGAGATATGTAGGCAACTCGGAAACCGGAGTTCGGTCATAAGCCTCGCCTTGTGGTTCTTGGAATCAAAAGTCTTTGGCTTTATCGTTACAAAATTGGCTTTTCCGTCAACTTCTTTACCCTGAAAACTCTTTCATCCTTTTCGGGTAAAGAGGGGCAGCTGTTGACACCCAATTTTGTCCCGAAGCGTTTCAATTGAAAGTCTAATTATTTTAAATAAAAAATTAATTTTTGAAAATTAAAGGTAATTGATTAATCTTTAAAAGAAAAGGATAAAATCGCAATTCACGATCCTAAATTAAGCCTACCCGTACAATCCCTTTTAATTAGTTGAACCAACCATTAGAAAGGCTAAAATCGCATTCCATACACCCCATCAGCCTGTTTGTGCAACGCATACATATACACACACCCTCACCCCAATTCAGTTCTTCCCCGTTAATCCAATTCACCAACCCGCTTTCCCCTTTCGAATCCGACCCGCGATTGATCATGATCCCCACTCAAAATCCAGCTCATCCATCGTACTAGCAGCGTATAGGGAGCTCCCAGCATCGTCCTTGCTTGTACTAACCTTATCCGCTCAAAACAAACAAAATTTGTCCAAGTTTCGTCCAATCCAGCCGTTGATTTCGAAATGAGGTATCTATCCAACGATGCCCAGTTGTTTATGTGTAAAACCCTTTCAATTCCCACATCGTTTTGCACCCTTTTTGAACCCTAGAACTTCCCTATAAATACCCCCTTCGATTCACTGATTTTGGGGGTCGGATTTTGGTTGAAGGAATTGAGGGACTTCGGAAACGAGGACCCTCTTAGTGCTTTTTTCAATAAGCGATTTTATTTTTCCTTCCTAATTTCCGACTCTTAAATTTTGTGAATTGTCGAGTTGTCGTCGCTTGTTCAAGTGCGGATTTCGACGGATCAATCGCCCTATTTCACTGCTCCGCATCAGGTCAGTGATACCTCTCTTTCTAGATTATGTCTTTAATTAGCGTAATGATAGCTTAATGATTTGTGTCATAGTTTAATGAATTGGGTTGTAACTGCAGTATACGAGCATGAATGATCATGAGGTTAAGGGCCATACATGCTTTTGTTTTGGTAGAAATAAACTAGGCATTTCCTGTTAACTTCCTTGGAACCTTTAAGCTGCTGGAAAGCATAATGAATAGATAACGATTAGATCCAGTGTTGCAAGTATTTGATGCTTTGTCTGGCTGCTGAATTTCTCTTTATCTGAAGTCCCTAAGTTTGTTTTTAGTTTCAGTTCAAATTTAGAAGATGTTTTTAAGCTCTGAAACTTTACCTATGCTAAATCCTTTCCTATTTTGATGTTTATCTGATCCAAAACGTTGTTTCTTTCTTGACTGGTTGATTCAAAAGTTGGAATTCTGCCTATGCTTAATTTTTTGCAGCTTAATTCATGGTCTGGTTCTCTGTTTCTGTTCTTGTCTTTCTCTAGTGTTTGTTTTGGTGTGTATTCTGGGGTGAAGGCTATGTAGTGTTCAATTCAGGTAGCAGGGAATTAGGAGGGCCTGTGAGTGCATAGGTGAGGTGGGTTCAGGTGATAGTTTGAGTGTGTGTGCAGTATGTTATGTGTAGGTGTTGGTGGTTGTTTCAGGATGTAAAGGGTTGTCTGGTATTGCTTTAGGAGCAGGGTATGAGAGGAGTTTTAGGTTCTGGTTTGTTCTTGGTTGTTTGGAGGGGTTGTCATTTCTATTGTTTGCTGCAGGTTTGTTTCTGTGAAGTTCAGGTTGTTAGTAATAGGGCATTTTCTGGTCAGGGTATTGGTTTGTAGAAGTTGGTGTAAGCTGAGGATGAGAGTTTGTAGGTGCAGCAGGGGTTCGGAAGGAGTAGTGCTGGAAAGGTTGTTTTCTGGATAGTGCTAGGGTCTGTAGGAGTAATGTTAGAAAGGGTGTTAGGCTGGAGGTCATTTTCAGGTGTGTTAGGTGTTTAAGATCAGTGGATAAGAGAGTTTATTCAGGGATTTAGAAGCTGGGGTTCTGGCATCTGTCGGTTTCCAGGTTGTTTGGAGGCTGTGAGGTAGTGGGATGTTGCTTAGGTGATAAAGAGATGCAGATAGGTCTGGTGTGAAGGTGTGCAGATCGTGTGTTGATGTGTGTGGTATGTGTGAAGAATTCAGGGGTCTTGTTCAGTAAGGTTTAGGTTCCAGTTTCCCTTTAGTTCTCTGTGCTGGTCTCCCTTTTGTGCATTCTGATAACTGCTCCCATTCTTGAAGTTTATGTAGGCTTAATATGTCTATAATCATTTGTTGTTAACTGAAAGGTATTTTAGTTGAATAAGTGTGATTAATGCTCAGGGCTAATAGCAAGTTACATCTGGATGGGCTTTCTAGAAGGAAGTTTGGGGTTGGACATTTGTATGAATCTTGTATAATCAGTAGCTCAGTAAATGGCTTCATGTTTGCTTTGTTGATTATGACTCTCGCGTAGATTTATAGCAGTTGATTGTAAACAAGGAGTCTTTCTGCCTTTGAGTTTGCTTGATCCTTTTCTTGCTGAAAGTAGACAAAGTCGTTTAGTATGTTTCCATTTTTAGCTGTATCTAATCCTTTCCTTTATTATTTATCTCTATTCATGGACACAACCTCGGGATGGAGTTGAGTAAACTCACCAATTGGGATTGGCTTATCGGCTTGCATTGCATTGGAGTCACTTGGGATCGAGTTCGGGCTCAAGCTTTCAAGAAGGAAGACCTTAGAAAATTTAAAATGCTTTGTTGAGTCATGTGATGTTTAGGCTCATGGGCATAATTGTATAAAAAATAAATAAATTCAAGGCTCCTATGAGTTTATCAATTTCCGGGTTGTTCTTCTAAACCTCCTCTTTTCCCATCCTTAGAAATTGCATGTCTATAGGAATTCCCCGTAGATAATTATTGTAGAATTATTTATTTGATTGATTATGAATGAATGTTTAGTTATTGAGTTATTTTGTGAATATTTTATTTCTTTAGAATCTCCATCTTATTTACAAATTTTGAATCTTTTAGTTAAATAATGCGTGCAAACCAATTCGTAATAATCTTAAAATTGCTTTTAAAATACAACTTTAATACAAGTCTTCAAGTCAATTATTTTTCTTATTAAAGTCATTTATTTTCCCTACCTTTTTATGTATACTTGATTTTAAATTCAATTAGTGACGCTTCTTAATTGAAAGTCAAATATTTTTGTAAATCGCATTTATTTAGCTATTTTGTGAAAACCGAAGGATTAACCACATTTTGTGGATTTTAGAAAGTGCTTTCAAATTGAAACCTTCTTTCGAAAATAATTGAACCTCTTACTTAGAATCTCTGAAAAGACCATTTTCTTTAAAACGGAGTGCTTGCACACACTATTTAATTACTTGGTTCCTAATTCTCCTAAATTATGTGGCGACTCCAAAGAAAGCCCTTCGGAGTCCCATTTTGTTGAACATTGTACCCGACACCTATCTTTTCTTAAAGAAAGGGTAATTTTTTGGGGTTCAACACTTACAATTTAATAATTTTTCCTGAATTGATCTTCTATTTAATCATTTCTGACAAATATTGCATAAAAAGTAGTATCACTTGCTCCCTACGTCCTAATTCATATGGTACTTTTCGCTTTTCGAAGGTCAACTTGACTAAACTTTAAAGCTAAATTAGATTAGATTTACTCAATATTTTAATATTAAAATTTATATCATATCATTTTGAACGTACTTTAAGTTGCAACTTTTCTCATATCATTTTGGTGAAAAAATACATCTTAAAATGCTGGTCAAAATTCATGCAATTTGAATATCGAAAAACGAAAAATACCACATAAATTGGAACATAGGGAGTATTTCATATTGACAGAATAAAAAGATTCATTCGAAATTCTTAAGAAATAACATATTTCTTATAATAATATATGCCGTAACATCTTTCGAATTGAGAGTATTAGCTTTACTAACTTCATATGAATTTTATTATTGAACAGATTTTCTGTCAATATGGAACAAGTGATACTACTTTTTATATGTTATTTGCTAAAGAAAGATTAAAGAAAATATCAATTCAGAAAAAAAGATTATATTGTAAGATGAATTAGGAAGTGCACAATACTTCTTTACTATGACATCTTGGTGGGCCCTAGTGAGATAAAAATAATGCTAAGATTACAGATTTGAGCACAAATGCACCCGATCTTGAAAATATAAGCAGTTTTTTGGTGGTCTTGAAAACATAAGCACTTTTATATTAAATAAAGCTGAAAGTACAGAAATACACTTACTAATAGAGAACTTCCCGTAATTACAAAAATGCCACCGACCTTTTTTTGAAGCCGTAGTTACAAAAATGCCATCGCATCTTTTTACATCCGAAATTACAAAAAAATGTCATTGCTTCCTACACAACGGAAAACAATGATAACCCGGTTGTGTTTCACGTCCATTTTGTGAATAAATAACGCCAAATCGCCATCGTTTCGCTCATATACAAGACAGTCAATCCATTTGTGTCTCACGTTCATTTTGTGAATAAATAAAGTCAAATCGTCATCATTTCGCTCATATACAAGGCAGCAAATCCGTCTATGTTTCACGTCTATTTTGTGAATAAATAAGCCAAATCGTCATCGTTTCGCTCGTAAAAAAAAATCAAAGAAAAACATAACATAAAATCAATTCAGCATCATTTCTTCATACAATGAGCAAAAAGTTATATTCATTTTGTAAATAAATGATGTCAAATCGGCCTTGGTTTATTCATTCACAAAAATTACATTCATGTGCTTATATATTTCAAAATAATGACAATTTGTCATCATTTATTCATAATGTGGGTCAAATATTAAGTACATTTTGCAAACAAATGAGCCCAAATCGTCTTCACTTCATTTATCCATAAAAATACATATGAAAATATAAAATGAAGACAATTTGTCTGCATTTATTTACAAGTGAGTTAAATTACTATGTCTATTTTACAAGCAAATGAAACCAAATCGTCATCAGTTTGCCCATATACAAAAAATCAAAGTAAAAATAAAATAAAAACAATTTGTCTGGATTTACTTACAAGTGAGCCAAACTAATCTGTCTATTTTACAAATAAATGATATCAAATCGTCATTACTTTGCACATATAAATAAATTCAAAGTAAAAATAAAATAAGGTCAATTCGGCATCATTTGTCCATTCTATTTTATAAGTACATGATGTCAAATCGACATCACTTTCATCCACTACCTTTGAAGGAAGGACTGCATCAAACAAGTCAAGGTTACTTTCAACTCTTTTTTCATCCATTATCATCAAAGAAGTACAAAACAGGAAGTATGGATATAAGTAAAACTTAAACTTTCTTGCACTGTTCAGATCAGAAAAACATAAAAGTTACAAGGAACAAAGTAGCATTGTTCGCTTCTTGATAAGCCTGTCTACGGCATTACTTGCACTACTAGAAAAACTCGATTTAGGGACGGAAGGGTAGAGACGGCTAGCCGTCCGTATTTGCGCAGAGATGGGTAGCCGTCTCTATGCTTCTGACAATTTAAAAAAATACAAAAGTTAGGGTCGGCCAGCCCTCCCTATTTTCTTAGAGACGGCTAGCTGTCCCTAACACATTCTGTTAAATTTCAAAAAGACAAAAGTTAGAGAATCTGTCAAATTTTAAAAAGACAAAAGTTAGGGACGGCCAGCCCTCCCAATAATCTTAGGGAGGGCTAGCCGTCCCTAACAAAATCTGTCAAATTTAAAAAAATACAAAAGTTAGGGACGGTCAGCCCTCCCTATTTTCTTAGAGACGGCTAGCCGTCCCTAACCATTATGTTAAATTCCACCATATCCACCTACAAAGCACACGAGTGCACCGGTAGCCCGTCTAGATCAGATTCAGTCTTTACAGCTATTCACAATCTGTCCAGCTCCTATAGTCAGTGAAAAGGTGTTATCATTATCGTGAGTTTGATTATCCTTTGAGGAGTTTTCCTGTAATCATTGTCGTGAGTCTGGCTATTCTTTGAGGATTTTTCCTTATTCCGATAAGTTAGCAGCCGTCCTTTCTCTTGTCATCAGGTACCTGCACAGTCGCAGGGAATTTCATTTAGATCTTAATCAAGTAGAGATATGCCACCATCCAGTAGAGGTTGAGAGTGTGGTGGCAGTGGTTCTCCAGAAAGTGATTGTCAGGGTAGTGGCTCAGCTCAGCTGTAGAGGCAGTTCTATGAATTGCTTGTCTGGCGGGATGCTGAGGCATCCGATGTAGTAGACCCGTGTGTTTCTTCTTCCCTTATCTGTAAGTAAAATTTATCTTTTCGATCGATCTGGAAATGGTGTGTCTTATCATGTTTCGATGGTTTCCTTGGATATTGTCGTAATTAAGAATCGGTTGCGGTAGAGTGGTGAGTTTCTAATACGATTTATTCCTGACATTTATGAGACCCTACTAGTTTATCTGATCTAAATATGAGAGATTTGATGGTGAGTATTGCTATTGCCTGCTTGGCATCCTGTTATGCCACCTTGTGTTATTATGTCAAGTCATTTTACCTCTCTCCTCGGAAATCAGCGTTGGCAGGATGATGGGATTCTTATTCGTCCCCATTAGGAAGTGTCGTTGTTTCTTCCGGTGTAAAGTGGCTGGTAAGTAATACTCGATTTACGTATCTCCTCTCGGTTCGAGATGCTAGTAAAGTCATGTTATCCTATGAGCTTGTCTGGGTTATAAAATGGGTTCTGATATATTGTCAGAGTTTCCTTCTTATTGGGAGGTCAAATTGGCATGGATGTTGTTTCATAAAGCTTATTTAATGTCTATCTCTTCAATTGCGATTCTTTGGCTCGCCTGACTTGGAAGTAGTCTAGCTTTGGTAGCCAAGCAAATAAGAAGATGAACTTCTTGAAGCTCTAATTATTTCTATCCTCAATCCGTTTCCATTTCTTCTTCGTCCGGCACTAGTGAACTTGGGCGATTGGTAGCCGCTTGTGATGTTCTCTGTGTTGAGCCAGAGTACGTGTTATTGTGGCCGGGTAAGCATATTATATTTTTGGAAGCATATTATTGTTTTGGTCCAGTTGTCTCATCTTGTTATCCGTTTAACATGTTTATAATATCAGTTTATCCGGGTATCCATTCCCATGTATAGTATAGTGCTGATTCTGTTTTTGCGGATCATCCAGTTTCAGGGGAAATTCTGCCGAAATTTTTATATAGAAGTACCATCCATCAGGCGGTGGTGTTTACGGCAAAGGTATGGAGTTGTGAACTCGAGAGTTGCAGCTAGTTGGCAACTCGAGAGGGTAGTTTGGTAGTTTAGGTCTGCCTATGTTCAGCTTTTAGCTAAGTCTTCTTTAATCCAGCAGGTTGTGCGAGGATGACTATTTCTATTCAAATTAGTTGTATGAGTTTATGCTTTAAGTGGAGGAGTCTTCCTCCAATTGATACCGAATCATAATATCAAATCTCTAAGGCGTTGCTGAAGCGTAAGCTAATTCTTAGTTCCATCTACCTGTTCTATATCGAAAGGTATATCGAAGAGGTAATTATCGGCTGAATCATGTTAACCCATTCAAAATTTCGTGTATCTTTGTTTCAAAAATATAGAACTCTCCTCTCGTGATCGAGGAAGGATCAGTATAGTCAGAATAAGCTGGGCAATGGCGTTATGATATTATCCAGCTATGTTTTTATCCAAGAGTTCAATATGTGTGTTATAACTCTGATTCTGTAATCAGGAAATAATGCCCGTGGAGCAGCTCATGAAGGTCATGCAAGTTCTCTTGTTATCTGCGTGAATCTTGCTTTAGACTTAGGCTCGTTCGAGGACGAACGAGAGTTTAAGTGGAGGAGAATGAAACGACCTCGATCAGTCGTTTCGGAAGTTAGGACTCCGATTGGCGTACCGATAATTTTAAAATATTCGTAATGTCTATTAGGACCTGTCTGTAAATTTGAGCTAAATCAGACCTCGTTTGGTAGGCATCGGAAGAAGGTTTCAGTTTTTATTGGCGATAAGTATTAAAAAGAGATTTCCAGCTCGGTTTTGCCGAATGAGCTCCGATTCAGAATCCGAAAGTGCTGTTAGGTTCGTATGATTATTTGTGATTTTTATGAACTTTCGAAAGTAAATTTCGATGTTGTTCGACTAGTTTCCGCTAAAATGCCGAAAGTTAAATAATTTGACTTCTTTTCTATTTAAATTCGCATCTTGAGTTTCGGGAGTCCAATTTGAGATCCGCCTTTGCGAGTATGTTACATATATTATTTATAACTCGTATGCAAAAGTTGGAATTATTTCGAATATCATAGGGTACCGTTTTAATTTTCGTCGCGAAAAGGAAAAAAAAAAGAAAAAGAAAAAGACAAAAAAAAAAAGGGAGAAATGTATTGCTGTTTAAAGGTGAGCTTATATGCTCATCTAAGCTCACTTTTACAGAAACAATAGAAAACGCAAACATTGACAGGGAATTAAGAAAATGAAGCAGAGGTTGGGAAAAATGCCAGAAAATGGGAAAAGGGGCCGGAGAAAAGTAGAATTTTCACCCTGAAACATTCGGGTAATGATCCTAATATACTATTTGAGTTTATTACGTGTGTTTAAATATATTTTAACGATAAAACTTGGAATATTAGACATCGTTTTAACAAGTTCAATTAATAGTTTAAAGGGTCAAATGGACCCCGATAATGGAATTGATTATATATTCGTATTCAGCGAGTTATGGGCAACATATAAATGTAATTTATTTAGGGTTTGGTTATGTGACCTTAAACCCTGTATATAGGCCTGGCCTACGTATTGCGTATGCGAATAGGGTATCAGGTTCCTACCTGGATTGCCCTAAGATGTGAGGAATGAAGCCTTTAGCCTAATTTGATATATTTTTCTGCTTATTGAATAGAGTGAGATCGTTTGGCAATGAAACCAAAGGATAAAGCGGTTGTTGATTAGCAATGCCAACTTTTGGAAGAGGTAAGTGTTTATATCCATTTCTTTGGAGGCACCTGGCCTCGTGGATTTTCTACAACGTGTTCCTTATGTATGTAGCTGCCGATAGGCGTACTCATTACGCCTTATCTTTGGATTTACATTGTATACTATATGTTATGTCCTGTTATTGGTAGTGCATTGAGGATCTGAGCATGGTACTTTGGTTGATCCCGGCTGTCGACGAGAGTCCCGCACCGGTGAAGGGTTATTATTGCACCATATTGCATTCATATGCATTACATTGCATCATATTGAGGGTAGGAGGATTCCGCCCTCGGAGCAGGAGGATTCCGCTCCATTGCATCATATTGAGGGTAGGAGGATTCCGCCCTCGGAGCAGGAGGATTCCGCTCCATTGCATCATATTGAGGGTAGGAGGATTTCGCCCTCGGAGCAGGAGGATTCCGCTCCATCTATTTGGCACATGTGACACCATTGCATCATACTGCATTCATCCCATCTCATTGCACCGCGTGCTGACTATTGTGTGACTATCATGCTGTGTTTTGTGTATGCGGTATGTATACCATATTGTGGACATATTTCAGTTTGCCTATGTATTTCTTGCTCGTATTCTGAGTTGCGGGGATCGGGTTGCACGCCGCAACGGTATAAATATATGGATCGGGTTGCACGCCGCAACGGTATAAATATATGGATAGGGTTGCACGCCGCGACAGTATGAATATAAGGATCGGGTTGCACGCCGCAACAGGATGAATATATGGATCGGGTTGCACGCCGCAACAGGATGTATTTCTGATTGTTGATATGTTCGGGATACCTATATGTTCTGGCTGTCTTATGTTCCTGGATTTAATGAATTTGTGATTCCATACGTGTTTCTAGTTATTATTTGGCTCTGCTTTTTCATAATTTAAATAAGAGGAATTTTATTTATCTGTTTCTTTTCTCCCTGGCTAGCTATCCTATTCTTTGAGGTGGCTAGTCTGCCCCACTTATTGAGTCCTTTTGACTCACCCTTGTTTGTTGTTTGTTTCTTGTCTATCTATTTCGTTTCGGCAGGTTCGCTCCAGGATTGAGCTGGCCACGTTGTGAAGGAGCGAAGACGACTTCAGCTGTCAGGGTGAGCCGGCTTTTATTCCGGATGGCCACCAGTTTATTGTTCATTATTTCAGTTGCATTTTGCTCCCTTCAGGAGGTATCTGTCTTCTTTTGTGCTCTTAGATGTCTGGTCTGGATAGCCCTAAACTTAGTATGTTGGGTAGTTAGCTGTAATTTTCTTTCGTACAGCTTAGAAGTGTCAATATGTCTGTGTGTTTTTTTAAGTCTTGTCCTTATTTATGAACTATTATATTTATTTTCCTAATTTAATTGGTAAGGGTTCGCCCGACGGGTCTAGGGGAGGATGTCGGGTGCCCGCACGGCCTAACCGGATTCTGGGCCGTGTCAATTCATGAACACAACCTCGGGATCGAGTTGAGTAAACTCACCAATTGGGATTGGCTTATCGGCTTGCATTGCATTGGAGTCACTTGGGATCGAGTTCGGGCTCAAGCTTTCAAGAAGGAAGACCTTAGAAAATTTAAAATGCTTTGTTGAGTCATGTGATGTTTAGGCTCATGGGCATAATTGTATAAAAATTAAATAAATTCAAGGCTCCCATGAGTTTATCAATTTCCGGGTTCTTCTTCTAAACCTCCTCTTTTCCCATCCTTAGAAATTGCATGTCTATAGGAATTCCCCGTAGATAATTATTGTAGAATTATTTATTTGATTTATTATGAATGAATGTTTAGTTATTGAGTTATTTTGTGAATATTTTATTTCTTTAGAATCTCCATCTTATTTACAAATTTTGAATCTTTTAGTTAAATAATGTGTGCAAACCAATTCGTAATAATCTTAAAATTGCTTTTGAAATACAACTTTAATACAAGTCTTCAAGTCAATTATTTTTCTTATTAAAGTCATTTATTTTCCCTACCTTTTTATGTATACTTGATTTTAAATTCAATTAGTGACGCTTCTTAATTGAAAGTCAAATATTTTTGTAAATCGCATTTATTTAGCTATTTTGTGAAAACCGAAGGATTAACCACATTTTGTGGATTTTCGAAAGTGCTTTCAAATTGAAACCTTCTTTCGAAAATAATTGAACCTCTTACTTAGAATCTCTGAAAAGACCATTTTCTTTAAAACGGAGTGCTTGCACGCACTATTTAATTACTTGGTTCCTAATTCTCCTAAATTAGGTGGCGACTCCAAAGAAAGCCCTTTGGAGTCCCATTTTGTTGAACATTGTACCCGAAACCTATCTTTTCTTAAAGAAAGGGTAATTTTTTGGGGTTCAACAGCGTGGCGACTCCGTAGGGGATACCTTAAGGTTCTAACCGCAAGGTTTTCACAAGATAACTCTTTATTTGTTTATTATTTGCAAAAAAATAACATGATTAGTTAATTTGATTATTTGCAATTGTTTGTCACGCAAAGCATGTCACTACACTTTTATTTGCGCACATATTAAACTGGCATTCCGTTCATATTTCCCCCATTCCTGGGAGCTTCTTCATTGTTACTTATACCCGCGAGGTGTATGCATATACACCCGCAACTCACAAAAAACCCTTTAAGAAAGAGTGCGCGTACCTGCGGGGTGAGCGGATAGTTTTACTACCGTGTGACCGCTTGCCACTCAAAACAGCCTTGTGTTTAGTAAACCCACTCTAGAGTTTCCTTTAGGAACATGCATGCATAAACCTTAGATTGGACCCGGTCCTTGGCACCGCCTCCATAGTTAGGAAACCGCCCTTTTTCATTGACGGGTTTGAACCCAACAACAGTGCATATTATGTGTTTATGTGATAACGGAACTTCCAGTCCAAGCCAAGTTTTGCAATTAATTAAATTTAGAATACTTTTGTTAATTTTGTAGACTAGAAGACGCTTGAATTCAAGAGGTATTTCAAATAGTCATCAAGTTGAAATTGAGAAGATACTTGCAAGAAGATAACAAGTTAGGGGCAAGAGATGTCGAAAGGACGATAAGATGTTTGATCCATTTGATCGATGTTTGATTCAAGCAAGTTTTTTGGATGTAAACGACATTTGGGACCAGATATCAGAAATTACACTGATTGCGCAAGCAAGAAGAAATTGATCCTAACCAGGCCCGCACTTCAGTCCCATTGCCTCCTCGAGCCTGATGCAGCGTAGTTAAAACAGTTATTTATATTTTCATTGTACTCAAAACGATGTATTTAAATTATGTCCGATACTTCCTATTTTTTTTGATGTGATAATGATGTACTCAAAACCAAGTTATAACGAAAGAGAAATTATTATTACTGTCATTGTCACTTACTCTAAATTCGATTATTGCAAAACCGGCTTGGACTACTTTTCGTTATCACCTATTTGGCGTCTTAGGCCCACCTCTGGCACAAAGAGGCACCTTACAGGGTAGGACACGCCTGCATCTTTATTTACGCTTGATTACTTGTGTTTGCCACATATCAATTATTTGTCTACTATGCAATAGCTTGCTAAATGCTTATTTGCTATGTGCTAATCGCCTGTAATTCATTTTGCATTGTTTGTTGGGTGACTCAATTTGCTTGATATTGGTATTTGACTAACACTGTATTTGTTTGCAGGAATTAACCGCTTATTCTCTTTACTCATTTAATTATTTTATTTACTTATAATATGAAAGCATGCATATTATTATTCTAAAATACTTTTTGAATCTTTATTTGGTCTGTCTTAATTTTACAAAATATTGTTTTAGCATCAAATTTTAAGTGTTCCATCCTTTTAATAAATAATATTTCTCAGAATTTAATAAGCATTGTTTTTTCTAGTTTTCTTTAACGAAACAAATGTCCTACTTAAACTTTTTGGGTCTTTTCAGTGTCTCAATTTCTCCATTTTGGAATAAGTTGACCCGTCAGTTTCATCTTTAATAAATTTTTATTAAATTCGGTATGCGTTGCTAAAGGGTTAATTATTTTGAACATCAAGATCAGGACCTATGGCTCGTCAAAATGTTGTGATTGACTTGACTGAAAATGAGGAATCCCACAAAGACAAGGTTAGCAAGCTTGAAGCGACCGTAGCAAGTCTGGAAAAGAGACTCAATAGCCTTACTGAATTGGTTGTCGCGCTCATGGATGCCCGCAACCCAGTGCGTAACGTGCCAAGCCCAGGACCAAGTGCTCCTGTTGCTCCTATTTATACTGTTGCACCTCCTACAATGCAAGTAGCTCCAGCATTTGAGTGTGATGCTCAACAGTTCCCTAATTTGCATGCATTCCTGTTGGAAAAGGAATTTGGTGGCTTCTCAAAGACGAGCAATGAGAAAAGCAACGGGAAAGGGCTTCCCAATGCTAAAGATAGCAATGGCACAATGATAGATGAGGATGCTGATCCACCAATGTATGATGGGACAGGAAATCCTCGTGATCACTTGAAAGCATACCTTGGCTGGGTCGTAAGGTATGGACCAAGCAATGAAACCAAGTTGATGATGTTTGCTAGGACACTTAAGGAACCAGTTTTGACATGGTTTGCAATACGAGGTCCTTGGAAATTGGACAATTGGGATAAACTAGCCCGGGACTTTGTCACGCATTATGAATTCTCGAACCCGATTCTGGCAAAGGGCAGTCCATTGAAAAGAAAATCTGCAGAGCTTCAAGTAGAGCCGGTTGGAATAATTTCTGACAAGAGAAAGTGTGAATTGGTTGAGGCAGAGTCCAAAGACAAAGGAAAAGCTGTCATGTCAAAACCTTTGCCAGCCATAGCAGGGGAACCTAGTGCCAATGCTCAAGTAATTGTCAATCCAAGTTCACAGTCAAACCATGCCAAAAGATCTGCTTTCGCATTCACACGGCTCCCAGAATCTTACGCACGACTATTTGAAAGGCTCAAGGAGTTCAATTTGGTACATCCTATAGAACCAAAATCATGTCGGTCACTTAAGCCTGAGAACTTTGGAAAATTCTGCATTTACCATTCAGGAATGCATGGGCATTATATTGGGGAATGCATTACCTTTAAGGAGAAAGTTGAAAGCTTGATTAATTCTGGCCTGGTCAAGGTTCTACCAACAAACGGCACTGACAAACCTTTTGTCGCAATCTTTCCATATGCAAAGGGAGACCGCTCAAAGAAGGACATTTAGGCACCTATTAAGTTCCAGAAAAGCAGTAGAGTGGCAGAAGCAGAAGTTAGTTTATTTGCATTATTAGGAAGTAACTATTGTATTTTCCTTTTGTTAGTTTTGTTAAAAGAAAAGAAAAGAAAGAATATCAAATTATGAATGTTTGAATTTATTTCTATGTAAGCAAACTACTGTAACCGGTTTCCCAAGGCGGGAAGCGTAGGCAACTCATATCGAGTTTCGGTTACACCATCATTTGGAAAATCTCTTCTATGTAAGAAGAACTACGCACGGTCTGATTCCCAAGGAGAGATACGTAGGCTCCTCCATCGGGCTCGACCCTTTAGTATTTAAATTTTAATTTTCCCAAAGATAGAAACTGGGGCAAATTTTGCAAAGCAAGTAGAAGACATGAGAGATTGCAACTGGGGCAACTTTTGCAAAACCATTTGAAGTATTGAAAGTCATAACTGGGGCAGTTTTGCAAAGCAAGTCGAGATGTTGAAGTCGTAACTGGGGCATTATTTTGCAAAAAGCAAGTTGAAGACATTGCGTTGGTTTGGTTGTTATTAGAAGCAGTTTCAAGGATTGGTGCAGACTGTCATTTTGTAAGGAAGAATCGATAGTCGGGCAAAGCATTGATGTTCAAAATAAGCCGACCATTTTAGCAATTTGTGTCAAAATGGTCTAGCACGCATACTAATTTAGTAAAAACTTTCAAAGTTGTTTTTCCCAATTCGCGTTTTGAAAAATCAAATTTTGTTGATCATTGAGTTTCGAACTCTTAAAAATTTTACTCATGTGTTGAGTCGGGATTTTGGTCTCATCCATTCGGCCTAATGGCCTATTTTACATTTAAAATCCTATGCATGCATCACTATTTTACGTATTAACTTACTTTTGTTCAATAAGCAGAATTCATTTGTTAAAGGTTGGCTAGCATTGAACACTGAAATGGCTGAGAATCTGCATCAAGGATGAAATAACTTGGCGAAGCAGCTTCAGGCAACCAGTTCTGGTATGGGTATCTTGCAAGCGCAGAATGATGATGTTGAAGAACATGTGGTCCAAAGGAATAGGATTGTCAACTTTGTCAACACTAGCAAACCTTTGCCAAATACAAGCTTTACATCCAATCCACCTTACTTAACAATGCCTAATTATCCAATGCCTATAAATACTATATATCCACAAATCCCACAAGAATATCTTACCAATCCAAATGCTTGGCCAGCTGCAACCTTATACCAACCACCTTTTATCACTATGCCTGCTGTGGGGAGTCAATCAAATCAATCGATAGTACGTTCACCAGAATTGCCTGAGAAAGAAGTTGAGACAACTTATCCTCACAATATGGATGAAAAGATTGTGAGAAAGATCATGGGAAAAGAATTGCGCTCAAGGAATATTCAGAGCTTATACTATGAAGACTTATGCATTTACCCGGACCTTGAACTTCCAAGTGGGTACAAGATACCAAAATTTAACACTTTCGATGGAAAAGGGGATCCCTATGCACATCTGAAAGATTATTGCGGCAGATTGATCGGAATTGGGAAGAATGAAGCTTTGCTAATGAGACTATTTAGTCAGAGTTTGTCAGGAATGGCACTTGCATGGTATACTAAGCAGGATTTTACCAAATGGCACATATGGGAAGACATGGCTCGAGACTTTGTGGAACAATACAAGTTCAACATAGTAAGAGATCCTTATCTAATTGATATGCGCAGAATCAAGAAGATGACGCATGAGTCTGTTGCAGAATTTGCTGTGAGATTGAGGCTAGAGGCTTCTAAGATACGTCCTTCATTGCCTGAAGATGAGCTGATAGCAACTTTCATTGACCTTCAAGAAGGCATATTTTATGAAAAGCTACTTTTTGCCAATTTAAAGGATTTTCCCAGTTTAATCCAGTATGCAAAGATTTTGGAAGAAAAGTTTCAAACCGGAAGGTTGATTGACTATGACACTACAATGCCAGTTTTCAATTGTTCTGAGGCGCCTGAAAATATTCAAGACTCCCAGCCTTCGCAAGTGCACTACAATCATGATATACAGAATTCAAGTCGTCAGCATCGATCTTATCAGGCACCATCTGGTCATCAAAGCACGAAGAAGTTTAGACCTCGTACTTTCACTCCTCTATATGAACCATTGTCAGACATATTCGAGAGATTGAAAGCAGAAGGGTTACTGCAAGCAAAGAGGGGATGGATTTCCGAGAATCCTCCTCAAGGATTTGATTTATCAAAGAAGTGTGCATACCACTCAAATATTCAAGGCCATGATACAGAAGAATGTTCGGCACTTAAGCACAAAATCCAGAATATGATTGAAAAAGGCAAGATAAGTGTGAAGCAAGAGCAAGCAAGTAACTATGGTCATTCGGCAGCAAATGCAATTATCATCAGAGGTGATTCATCAAAATTGGCACCAAGGCATTTGAAAAGGAAGCGTGAAGCTTAGCAAGAAGATCAAATGACAACACTTTGTTTTTTGAAAATGGCATTTCCTTGCCTAACTATCTTATGTTTGCCTACTCTTTTGAAGTTTTATGTAATGAACTATCTTGTACCCTTTATTGGGCTTTTAATCCCAAAATCAATGAAAATCCATTTTCCCCAGATAAGCCAAGCCAGAAGCAATTCTGGATGATATCCTTTTGTGCAAAAGAAGAATTTCAAAAACATCAAACTCTCGCAGCAGCAGTACATCTGAGCGCCATATAAGAAGATGCAGATTTGAAGCCGCATTAGGTGTTCAATCAAGCCAGCTACTATTTGTCCAAAAACTAACAACTTTTTCTTTGGAAACAGGGGCAAAATGTGTTTGCATGTTACCGAAGCATCAAGACAAGAGGAGCAAAGCAAATCACTAAGGCTTCGTACAGTTTTTAGAACTCACGACCTTTTCTTTGAGTGCAGGAATTTCAAAGCAGTAGAATGAGGAGAACTAGCAACCATCAATCTCTCAAAGATTATTCGCCTTGCCTCATATGCAGAGCAAATCTATTTCTTTTTTTTTCATTATAGCCTTGCTTTATATTCACTCATTTTCCAACGCATTTACTTTAAATTTGCAGGAATTGAACATCAGATTCAATATGAATTGAAGGAAACATTCAACACTTTGCATCACTATCAGTACAAGCAACACCAATTAAATTGACAAAGCATATGATTCAGCTTGACAGATCATTCAAATCTACTCTTGCGGCATCTAAGCATTACATTTAATTATTGCCGAAAAGCGCGCTTTTCTGTTCTCAACATCTTAACATTGCGATAGAATTTACCTCGCGATATTTAAGACAAGTCGGCTGGAACACCGCTTTCGGAGTGTTTCGCGATGTCGGTTGTCTTGCAATATTGGTATTTAGTGATAGTTTAAGACAAGTCGGCTGGAACACCGCTTTCGGAGTGTTTCGCGATGTCGGTTGTCTTGCAATATTGGCATTTAGTGATAGTTTAAGACAAGTCGGCTGGAACACCGCTTTCGGAGTGTTTCGCGATGTCGGTTGTCTTGCAATATTGGCATTTAGTGATAGTTTAAGACAAGTCGGCTGGAACACCGCTTTCGGAGTGTTTCGCGATGTCGGTTGTCTTGCAATATTGGCATGTTATAATTGAAGTAGATGATAAAGATAGGCGATTCGACTTGAGACACCATATCTCGTTAGTCAACTTATCTTATGAAAGCCTTGCATTTTACAAATTCGTTCCCACTTTACTTATTGTTTCACTTTACCGTTTCAGAATAATAATCAGCCTAGAGGTTCCCCGGACGGAGTACCTCGTCAGTTGATCGAGAGAAAAACTTGTTGATAGCATCACAACCAACATTTACAATTTTATATTATCCCTTTATTTATTCCAATTGATATAGTTTATTAGCAGTTGTTCGCTTACCGTTTGTTAAGTCTTTACAGAATTTTGGCAAGATCGCAGCAGCATTTGGAGCATAACGTGGAACTCTTTCTTAGCAGTGAACTGGGGCAATTGTTGATATGAGCTAGACTCGTCAACAAGGATCTGAAGAATCGCACTCGAACAAGCAAGTCCTATCCTAATCTTCCATCTTCGGATCAGGACGTCAGTTTGAATTCTTTCCTATTCGTGCGTCTTTTCCAATCAATCGTGCGAGTTTTAGTGTCTAAGTATCGTTGAACTACATATGGCCTGATTCTCTTTCAGCCCGAGATATGTAGGCAACTCGGAAACCGGAGTTCGGTCATAAGCCTCGCCTTGTGGTTCTTGGAATCAAAAGTCTTTGGCTTTATCGTGACAAAATTGGCTTTTCCGTCAACTTCTTTACCCTGAAAACTCTTTCATCCTTTTCGGGTAAAGAGGGGCAGCTGTTGACACCCAATTTTATGCCGAAGCGTTTCAATTGAAAGTCTAATTATTTTAAATAAAAAATTAATTTTTGAAAATTAAAGGTAATTGATTAATCTTTAAAAGAAAAGGATAAAATCGCAATTCACGATCCTAAATTAAGCCTACCCGTGCAATCCCTTTTAATTAGTTGAACCAACCTTTAGAAAGGCTAAAATCGCATTCCATACACCCCATCAGCCTGTTTGTGCAACGCATACATATACACACACCCTCACCCCAATTCAGTTCTTCCCCGTTAATCCAATTCCCCAACCCGCTTTCCCCTTTCGAATCCGACCCGCGATTGATCATGATCCCCACTAAAAATCCAGCTCATCCATCGTACTAGCAGCGTATAGGGAGCTCCCAGCATCGTCCTTGCTTGTACTAACCTTATCCGCTCAAAACAAACAAAATTTGTCCAAGTTTCGTCCAACCCAGCCGTTGATTTCGAAATGAGGTATCTATCCAACGATGCCCAGTTGTTTATGTGTAAAACCCTTTCAATTCCCACATCGTTTTGCACCCTTTTTGAACCCTAGAACTTCCCTATAAATACCCCTTCGATTCATTGATTTTGGAGGTCGGATTTTGGTTGAAGGAATTGAGGGACTTCGCAAACGAGGACCCTCTTAGTGCTTTTTTCAATAAGCGATTTTATTTTTCCTTCCTAATTTCCGACTCTTAAATTTTGTGAATTGTCGAGTTGTCGTCGCTTGTTCAAGTGCGGATTTCGACGGATCAATCGCCCCATTTCACTGCTCCGCATCAGGTCAGTGATACCTCTCTTTCTAGATTATGTGTTTAATTAGCGTAATGATAGCTTAATGATTTGTGTCATAGTTTAATGACTTGGATTGTAACTGTAGTATACGAGCATGAATGATCATGAGGTTAAGGGCCATACATGCTTTTGTTTTGGTAGAAATAAACTAGGCATTTCCTGTTAACTTCCTTGGAACCTTTAAGCTGCTGGAAAGCATAATGAATAGATAACGATTAGATCCAGTGTTGCAAGTATTTGATGCTTTGTCTGGCTGCTGAATTTCTCTTTATCTGAAGTCCCTAAGTTTGTTTTTAGTTTCAGTTCAAATTTAGAAGATGTTTTTAAGCTCTGAAACTTTACCTATGCTAAATCCTTTCCTATTTTGATGTTTATCTGATCCAAAACGTTGTTTCTTTCTTGACTGGTTGATTCAAAAGTTGGAATTCTGCCTATGTTTAATTTTTTGCAGCTTAAGTCATGGTCTGGTTCTCTGTTTCTGTTCTTGTCTTTCTCTAGTGTTTGTTTTGGTGTGTATTCTGGGGTGAAGGCTATGTAGTGTTCAATTCAGGTAGCAGGGAATTAGGAGGGCCTGTGAGTGCATAGGTGAGGTGGGTTCAGGTGATAGTTTGAGTGTGTGTGCAGTATGTTATGTGTAGGTGTTGGTGGTTGTTTCAGGATGTAAAGGGTTGTCTGGTATTGCTTTAGGAGCAGGGTATGAGAGGAGTTTTAGGTTCTGGTTTGTTCTTGGTTGTTTGGAGGGGTTATCATTTCTATTGTTTGCTGCAGGTTTGTTTCAGTGAAGTTTAGGTTGTTAGTAATAGGGCATTTTCTGGTCAGGGTATTGGTTTGTAGAAGTTGGTGTAAGCTGAGGATGAGAGTTTGTAGGTGCAGCAGGGGTTCGGAAGGAGTAGTGCTGGAAAGGTTGTTTTCTGGATAGTGCTAGGGTCTGTAGGAGTAATGTTAGAAAGGGTGTTAGGCTGGAGGTCATTTTCAGGTGTGTTAGGTGTTTAGGATCAGTGGATAAGAGAGTTTATTCAGGGATTTAGAAGCTAAAGTTCTGGCATCTGTTGGTTTCCAGGTTGTTTGGAGGCTGTGAGGTAGTGGGATGTTGCTTAGGTGATAAAGAGATGCAGATGGGTCTGGTGTGAAGGTGTGCAGATCGTGTGTTGATGTGTGTGGTATGTGTGAAGAATTCAGGGGTCTTGTTCAGTAAGGTTTAGGTTCCAGTTTCCCTATAGTTCTTTGTGCTGGTCTCCCTTTTGTGCATTCTGATAACTGCTCCCATTCTTGAAGTGTATGTAGGCTTAATATGTCTATAATCATTTGTTGTTAACTGAAAGGTATTTTAGTTGAATAAGTGTGATTAATGCTCAGGTCTAATAGCAAGTTACATCTGGATGGGCTTTCTAGAAGGAAGTTTGGGGTTGGACATTTGTATGAATCTTGTATAATCAGTTGCTTCATGTTTGCTTTGTTGATTATGACTCTCGCGTAGATTTATAGCAGTTGATTGTAAACAAGGAGTCTTTCTGCCTTTGAGTTTGCTTGATCCTTTTCTTGCTGAAAGTAGACAAAGTCGTTTAGTATGTTTCCATTTTTAGCTGTATCTAATCCTTTCCTTTATTATTTATCTCTATTCATGAACACAACCTCGGGATCGAGTTGAGTAAACTCACCAATTGGGATTGGCTTATCGGCTTGCATTGCATTGGAGTCACTTGGGATCGAGTTCGGGCTCAAGCTTTCAAGAAGGAAGACCTTAGAAAATTTAAAATGCTTTGTTGAGTCATGTGATGTTTAGGCTCATGGGCATAATTGTATAAAAATTAAATAAATTCAAGGCTCCCATGAGTTTATCAATTTCCGGGTTCTTCTTCTAAACCTCCTCTTTTCCCATCCTTAGAAATTGCATGTCTATAGGAATTCCCCGTAGATAATTATTGTAGAATTATCTATTTGATTGATTATGAATGAATGTTTAGTTATTGAGTTATTTTGTGAATATTTTATTTCTTTAAAATCTCCATCTTATTTACAAATTTTGAATCTTTTAGTTAAATAATGCGTGCAAACCAATTCGTAATAATCTTAAAATTGCTTTTAAAATACAACTTTAATAAAGTCTTCAAGTCAATTATTTTTCTTATTAAAGTCATTTATTTTCCCTACCTTTTTATGTATACTTGATTTTAAATTCAATTAGTGACGCTTCTTAATTGAAAGTCAAATATTTTTGTAAATCGCATTTATTTAGCTATTTTGTGAAAACCGAACGATTAACCACATTTTGTGGATTTTCGAAAGTGCTTTCAAATTGAAACCTTCTTTCGAAAATAATTGAACCTCTTACTTAGAATCTCTGAAAAGACCATTTTCTTTAAAACGGAGTGCTTGCACGCACTATTTAATTACTTGGTTCCTAATTCTCCTAAATTAGGTGGCGACTCCAAAGAAAAGCCCTTTGGAGTCCCATTTTGTTGAACATTGTACCCGAAACCTATCTTTTCTTAAAGAAAGGGTAATTTTTTGGGGTTCAACACTTACAATTTAATAATTTTTCCTAAATCTACAACCACAGAAACGAAAAAACAAGAAACGCGAAACAGAGAAAATGGAAAACACGCAGTGGAAAAATGCCAGAAAATAAGAAAAGGGGCGGGAGAAAAGTAGAATTTTCACCCTGAAACATTCAGGTAATGATCCTAATATATTATTTGAGTTTATTACGTGTGTTTGAATCTGTTTTAACGGTAAAATTTGGAATATTAAACACCGTTTTAATAAGTTCAATTAATAGTTAAAGGGTCAAATGGACCCCGATAACGAAATTGATTATATATCCGTACTCAGTGAGTTATGGGCAACATATAAATGTAAATTATTTGGGGTTTAGTTATGTGACCTTAAACCCTGTACATAGGCCTGGCCTGCGTATTGCGTATGCGAATAGGGTATCAGGTTCCTAACCGGATTGCCCTAAGATGTGAGGAATGAAGCCTTTAGCCTAATTTGATATATTTTTCTGCTTATTGAATAGAGTGGGATCATTTGGCAATGAAACCAAAGGATAAAGCGGTTGTTGATTAGCAGAGCTAACTTTTGGAAGAGGTAAGTGTTTATATCTATTTCTTTGGAGGCACCTGGCCTCGTGGATTTTCTACCACGTGTTCCTTACGTGTGTAGCTGCCGATAGGCGTACTTCTTACGCCTTAGCTTTGGATTTACATTGTGTATTATATGTTATGTCCTGTTGTTGGTATTGCATTGAGGAACTGAGCATTGTACTCTGGCTGTGAGTTGGCATCTACTTCCCGGCTGTCGATGAGAGTCCCGCGCCGGTGAAGGGTTATTATTACATCACATTGCATTCATATGCATTATATGTCATTCATATGCATTACATTGCATATCATATTAGGTGCAGGAGTATTCCGCCCCAGGAGCAGTTTGTATTAGTTAAAAAAAATTAGCAAATTCAAAGAACTTGTTATTGTAGTTGTAGCTTTGGCAGAGCCGCAAAGAGAAAGGCAAAAAGGATAAGGGATCCTATATAGGGTTGAGAGACTATTCCTAATAGCCTGTTTGGCCAAGCTTTTCAGAAGCCAATTTTTTTTTTCTTTTGAAGAATTTTAAGGTGTTTGGCCAAAAGAAAAAAAAGTGATTTTGAGAAGAAGCAAATTAAAAGCAGTTTTTCTGCTGTAGGTGAGAAGCTACAAATTTCTGATTCTCTCCAAAAGTAGAAGCAAAATCATTTTATTAATTTTTCAAAACAAAATTATCTTTACCAAAAATATTTATTCACCATACTATTTTTAATTATTTTAACCAATAAATCTCTCAAATATAAATAAAACTTTGTTACTCGCTTTCCTAATTTGGTTTAACTTTATTCTTATTGACTAAAAATCATAGTATATATTTTTATTTTATATTTTGCACTTAAACTAAATGAAAATAAAAAAATTAAATTATGTTTTTCATAAAAAAAATATTTAATTTTTTTACGTTTAATTAATATTAGTAGCAAATTGGATACTAATATTTCCATTTCTCGTAATTTTATACTCAGAAGTACTTTTGTAAAGATTATCCAAACATATTTTATTAAGAAAAGCACTTCTCAAATGATGTGTTATTTTGACCACTAGCCTTTTATATCACTGCTCAACAATATTCAGCCAATATTTTATAACTAATAAAGATCTGGCCACTTTCTAATTGATTGGACAATATTGCCCCGTCGTCGTCTCAGATTCTTCTTCTTTGCTCTGCTCTTCTTTTATTTCACTTAAAAACAAAAGTCTCCATTAATCAAACAGGAAACGTCCTTGAGATTTCTTTTCTATTTATTTTTAATGTTCTTTAATTTGAGATTGAATTTAGAACTTTAACAATTAATTTCATTGAATAAATAATTACTTATTCATTGGTTTCGATTTTGTTATTCACTAATTGTTCACATTAAGTTAAGAAGTCACTTTATTGGGTGAATTCACGAATCATGTGTTAGGTGCTCCAATATTATTTCATGATTCAATGAATTTTTTGACAAACTCCGAAAATTTTTTATAGGATTTGAATTCCAAAATAAAATTCATGAAGTTCAAACTCCAGTATTTTTTACTGTGAAATTTTAGATTCCAACTATAAACTCCAGTATTTTTTGATGTGAAATTTGAGATTCCAACTACAAACGCCAGTATTGTGTATATAGAGTTTGAACTCTAAGTTAAAAATCAAGAAGTTTAGTTCAAATTTCAGTATTTTTTTAAACTACAAACTCCAATATTTTTTAAACTCCAAAATAAAAATTAAGGAGGTAAAACTCTACTATTTTTTGTTGTAAAATATGAGATTTTCAATTATAAACTCCAGTATTTTTTGCTAAAACTATAAACTCGGTATTTTTAATGGAGTTTATTTTAAACTTTAGTCTTTTTTGCTGAAATTTGGAATTCTTTATTATAAAATCCAGGTATTTTGATGGAGTTAGAACTAAACTCAAGCTTAATCTATATATTATTAAAAGGAAGGTAGTAAGCCAATGGAAAGTAGACAAGTGTAAGGCACATATTATGCCACATATATTATTTTAGGACAAAACCAATTAATTAGTTGGAATTTAGTTAAGTAGTTAACTCTACAATTCAAAATCAAAATTATGATTGGCAGTTTCAAATTATATCGTTGCCAAGTCAATGAATGTTCCCATTATGGTGATATATACATTTGCAGTTAATTTACGAAATTTTGAATTTAAAAATAAGTTTGTCAAAAAAATTAATTATTCCTAATTCAGGATAAACAATTGCAATGTGTTTAACTCTCAAACGCACAAGTTTAACAGTTTTAAAACTGCCTTTTGCACGCTGAAAATACTGCCCCTCTCCACGATTGAACAGTTTCCTTAAACATGTAGTGGCATCCTAAAAGTTCTCTTATCTCTACTTGATTTTAACCTTTTAGAATAGATAGAAATCAATCTCTATACTGCAAACGCATCATAACGGACTTTTACGGACTCTTTTATGGTGCTTGAAAGTCTAATAGTAGTAATAGATAGACATCACCTTGAACTTTTTTAACTCATACGTTTATGCAGATTTATCTGGATTGAAATCCATCAGCATTGTTTGAAAGTGGACTTCAACAACTACAACCTATGCGAAAATCAGGTACTAAATGTTTCAGGATTTATACAGTTTAGTTTTCGACATTGTTTATATTTTGACGATCGGATTTTCACGGCTTTGATCATCTAGACGAAAAAAGTCACATCTCCTTTGAGGCGTGTCTGAATCACAATCTGTTTTCATTGTTGGAAAGAGGACTCTTGAAACTACAGCATTTTTGAAAATCAGGTACCGATTCCATCTTGATTTATACAGTTTTATATTTGAAGTCACATCAGAATTCTGGCACTCCATTTGTCACAGCTTTAGACTTCTTAACAAAAAAGATTATTATCTCTCTGGAGGCGCGACAGAATTGTAATCTGCTCTCTCTGTTGGAAAGAAGAATATGCTAACTAAAAAGGAACTTCATATAATTGCATCAGGTGCCTATAAGAGTCTTACAATATTTGGCACCTAAAATATCGAGAAGGAAGCTTCAGAGATCAAGAGATCAAGGGACAAAAATAATGCTTCTAAATGGATGTTGAACAAGGTACGAGATTCTTTTCTTTTAATATTGAAATTTAAGCTTATATTATTACTGACAGATTTAAATATATGATCCAAATGGTCTGGCAGGTCTGCCTTAGTTTTCCAATCTATCAACATTCTCAGTTAATAATAGAAGTCTCAATTTTGTGAGTCATAGAAGTCTCAATTTTGTGAGTCATCTTACATATTTTGAAGTTTTGATTGCAGATTATAAGGTTTGTATGTTCTTTGTTTAATGTTAATTTGCTGGTGGTTGATGTTACTTTTTAGTTCTTTTACTAATTAAAACGTTATTTATATTAAATAGCATGTCACTTGATTATCTTCTGATTATCTCTGAAGGCATGCTATTTTGCTCTCTATACTCTTGCTTTCAGGGAAGTTGTCTTCAAGAGAAATATCCCAGGCAACATTATTTGGTATAGCTTCAGTATTTTCGTGAAGCCACTAACCGTCTATTACTTGAATCTTTAAAGCCTCTTTTATATACTTAAATTTTCGGAACATTAATTGAACTTCACATTTTTATTGCTATGAATAAATGGGTGATAGATAAAAGGATGCTGTGAGATGTAGCAGACAAGAAGGTGTGGTAGCTTCTGAATCATTGTTCACTTTGATGTCTATCTTCCTAAATGTCCATGGGAATATTTTGAAATGAGATTACATATTTTGGAAACACTAAATGGTTTATTTCTTTGATTCTTGGTTCACCAGAAAGTTTTGGCACCTGATCATGGTGCAGCGAAGAGTGCATATGTGACCCATGGAGTCTATGCACAAAAATAATGGTAACTGTTCCTATTTATATATCTATCCACCTTTTCTTTTGTTCTATCTTTGCTGATTACCTAGTTTTATCATTGACCAAATCTTCTTTCATGTTCAGGCTCAGCGAAAGCATTCACTTACTTTTGGATTAAAGATTCATGTCCTGTCACCGTGAAAGCCATAGCTAATGAAGCTCCTTTTGAAATTATAAGTTTGGCGGGATCAATAGGTCATTCACTTCAAACCTGAGAACGTTGTGTGGAAAGGGAGTAAGACAATTTTTATGATTGTTGGAGAAGTTGTGCAAGGATCTTACTTGGCTTAGCTGGAACAATACCTTCATAACAAAGTATTAGTATGATGAATTCCCATTGTAATAATTTATTCACTATATCAATTGATTTTCTTAAGCACAACCACATTTACTTTATGTAATCTCTAGAGGTTCTAGCGGAAACTTAACCGATATATATTTCTTGTGTACGTTACATAAGAATGTGAGTTGCAGGGAAACCATGGAGACCATAAAATACATATTATCAGATGAATTTGGAAAGAATCTTGAGACAACTTTGACAGATAAGGATGAAGCTTCTAGCCCCATGAATTTATCAAGCAATTGTTCATTTAATCATTAGAAGAAAAAGACGAGGATACTAAGTTAAAGCTTGAGCTTGATACACATGAAGCAGAATATGAGCAATACTTCCAGGAACTCTCAATAATGAAGCAGGAGGCATTAAAAGGTACAGTTCTTTTGTGATAAATTCACCATTTTTTATAAAAATATTTTCTTTAGGCCTTCACAATAGACGTAAGTTTATCATACCTTTTATCTATTTCTTTTTACTTGATACTCTTCAGTTTCCAAACAAGAGAAAGCAATTTAATCTATTTTTGTTTCTTAAACTAGGAAAATCCATGTTCCAATCGTGATCTTCACATTATAAACGTTTTCGGAACATTATAAATTGACGGATAGGTAATTGTTATCGACACCATATTAGGAATTTACTTTAGGGTGTTTGAGCCTCATTATATAATAGTGTATAGATATGCCTGATTGTGTGTTAAAGTTTGATTGATATTACATATATCTTTATTGATGGATTGGTGCAGGTTGGACTTTGACGATGATTTTTGCTCTAGATAAGGTGAAGATTACTGAGTTTATTGGAAGAAGTAAATCAGGGTTAGTTTGTTTTACTATAAATGTTTGTTTATTCATACTGATCCTTATCAAAGAAAAAGAAATGGATGTAATGTGGTTAATTGCGATAATTAATTGTATTATAATTTTATAATACATAGATTGATTAGGAGGATTCATTGATTTATATCTGAGCATATTACATTTGAGTTTTTGTAGATTTTTCAGGGGTCCATTAGATATAGAACTAATTCTCAAGTTCGTAATTTTAAATACATGTTCTTTATTTGCTTTTAATAGTTAACAATATAGTGAAAGAGCTTTGAGAAAATAGTCGATTGTTGACACGTTAATTAAAGGAAAATTTACACTATATAACTACCCTAATAGCTTAATTACATAATATACCAATACTTTTAAATATTTTACCCTATATAACAATACTTTCTACATTTTTACAAAACATACCATTTTCATTTCCCACTCCCCCAAACTCAAAACCCTAATTTCTTCCCCCTCTTTCTCTCTCTTTCTCTTCCCTCCTCCCCCTATCCACCCACCCCGCCGTCCCCCTCCCCCTCGCCGGCAACCACCCCATCGCTGCTGCTATTCCCACGGCGGCTGAAGCCACTGCTCCGTCACTGGTGCTCCGATCTGCTCCTCCATCTTTTTTTTTTTTTGGCTTTGTATGTGTATTTTATTTGTATAAACATGTATAAGGTTTGTATTATGTGTATGTGCATGTTTTTGGTACATCAATACATTAAATTTTTTTTGAATATCTTTGTATATTGTTGTATATTTGTGTATTTTTATATTTTCAAGTGTATGTTTGGCAAAATTGTGGTTTTGTATATTGTAGATTTTTGGTATTTATGTGTATGTGTGTTTTATATGTATATGAATAAGTTTTTTGCATATCCACAAATTTTATTTTTATGTCTTTGTATGTTTGGGAGTGTATTGAAGTGTATATTTTGTATATTCTATTTTGTAAAAGTGTATATCTTGTATGAATGTGAAATTTGTATGTTTTTTATACCTTTTTATATATTTTTTTCAGATTTAAAAAAAAAAATCGGCTACCACCACCGGCGGCCGGCGACTGGCCACCGGCGACAACACTGTGACTGGGAGCAGTGGGTGTGGGAGGATTTAAAACCTTCATTTGTATGGTTTTAATGGAAGTTGTATATGATTTGTAAAAACAGTATTGGTATGTTTTGTAAAATGGTATAGTATTGATATTTTTTGTAAATTTGGTATTAGGATGGTATATTTGTGTAATTCTCCCTTAATTAAATGATCGAAAAGAGATTCATAAACTTTTGCAATGGGATAATTAAAAATAGTGAAATATTCCCTCAGGTACTAAACCATTACGAAAGTCATCCAATAGTTCAACAGAGTATGTTCACTTCATATGAAATCCTTACTAGCCGCGGGTATATATTTTACTCTTCGACCATGTCAATTTTTGTACAGTGTGTATATTTTGGACTTCTTTTTATCTACTCTTAAAGTGATGTCCTTTCAGTTCATTTAAAATATTGGCTTATCGCAATTGAGATGGATTAGTGAAAATGGATGAAGTTAATTTAAATATGTGTTCTTTAAGATATTCTTTAAACTAATTTTGTATGGTTTGGTTGTAGAAATTAGGAATGAATGCATCTTTTTTCATTTGTGCCTCAGACAAATGATGCAATCATCAAAATGAGGCTTAAATCGGTTAAAATGGTATGTGTTGTATAGTATTGTTGGAATAACATCATATGTAATACAATCGTGGTTAAACAACATAAAATGTAATCATTTCGGGATTAATTATTTTAGAAATAATACGACAGTTGACATACACTAATTAAATGATCAGAAAGACAAAAAAAAAATATGAAGCAAAAGAATTTAAACAATGGCAAACTCCTCTATCACACTTTATGATAAGAAATCATGTGAATTCCCATTGTTGTGCATATTGTCTTCTAGAAATTACCAATCTAAAAGTTGAACGGTTGGGACCGTTGAGATTTTGAAAATGAATTTACTAACTTTTTCTTCTTGGCTTCTTTCATATTATAACAATAACAATATCTAAGAATAACTTTTGTTGTATTTAAATTACTCTACTAATAGAATTTGTTAAGCTCGGAACTTATATGACTGTTGTTACCACTAAGCTACTAGAGATTAGGATACGTTGGGCGAAACGCTCTTTGACATTTAGGATTTTGTAATATTTGCCGGGGTTTGAATATCATATGCTTTCTGATTTAATAGATTATATTGATTGTTATTTTCATTTTTAAGGCTACCCAATACTCCTGTCAGTACTTCGTAAGTATGTTCATATATAGGCACTTTCCTCCTAATTTTTTCCCAACATAAAATTATATAATATAATGAATATTAGATTTTTCTTACTCCAATTTATTCTTATGTTTTTATTCTATTGCTCAGATTCTTTCACTATTATTTATCAATAATATATTTGGGTATTATTTATTTAATATACTAGGATAAATTAAATTTCCTACAATTACTTTCTGTCGATATATTTACCGCGCATCGCGTGGGTTATATACTAGTTTGTCATTAATAGCAGGGAGTGAACATAATATTTTGTTGAAGTCATCAGAATCATACCATCTGTTGCACGTATGTGAAGGAGATATAATGACCAATCTAACAAGTTAGAAATCTTATTCTTTGATGCACCAATTAATAATCAACAGGCAAGATAGAAATTGGCAAAGTTGATGAAATTTTTTATCCCATTAACGAATAGGTAAGAAATCTTATTTTTCCTTTTTTTTTATTTTGGGTTTGTTGCTTGAACATTGGATGTTAGAAAATTCATGAATTTTTTTTCGATGTTATTCTCTTTGTAGTATTTTGAAAAGTCTACACTGAAACATCAATGGACGTTGTTGCCTTACTGTACGTGTCTGTTTTTATGAAGGGGGATACAAAAGGCTAATAAAGTCCTTTCTTGCTTGTTTATTTAAATTAAAAACTGACTATTCTTCAACTAATTTGTAGACGTTGGCTAGATTTCTCCTACCCATGGAAAAAGTGGCTGCTCTGTGTCATGATTATCTCAAATGAGTTGTTCAAATACAAACTGTTTTTTCTTCAAAAGTACTTGTCTGAAAAGTACTTTTGATGAAAGTAATTTTAAAAATAAGCAATTTTTAGTAGCTTGGCCAAACATGCTCTAAGAGGAAGAGAATTTGTAAAAATACGCAGAAATAAAAATTAGTCCTAAGAGGAAGAGGATTTGTAAAATACGTAGGCTTAAAAAAATAGAAAAATAGAAATAGAATTTTATTTCGAAAGACATGAATTTAATTAGTGAGAGATAGTTTGGTAAATATGATTTTTTTGTAAGAATATTTTTATCTTGAAAAATTTAATAAATTGATTCTACTTCTGCTTTTTGAAAGAAGCGGCATTTGTAGGTTGTAGCTTTCTCGAACAGCAGAAAAACTGCTTCTGCTAGATCAAATAGATTATAAAGACTTTCTACCTAGTAGTTCGAATAAGGAAAGATTTAATAAGTTTGTCTTAAATATTAAGAAAATAAGGAAATAAAAATTTGTCCGATATGAAATATTATATCTTTAAATGTAAAAAGATTATCAATATTTTGCTTTGAATTTTGTGTTATTTTAGCACATGAGGACTTTAAAATTTGAAGAAAGGAGTAAAATATGGAAATAATAATATAATAATTTTCATAAGATATCTATAGAAACTATGATCTTCAAATTCACACGCAATACATGTGGTATGTATTATGTTTACTAGTAGTTGGACATGTGCGTTGCACGTGTATCCATGTCAATGGATACATACGTTTTTAAACGATATATAATATTAGAATATATATGCAATGAGTTATACGAAATTTGAAGATGAACAGAGCAAGCGCAAAATGATGAATACCTATCCTATTTAACAGATATTCTAACGACACAATTTAAAGTGGAGATGAGCAACGTCGGCTATGGACATGAGATTGCAAATATTTCACGTCATAAATTTTTCGTCTTTGTCTTTAAGAAAATGCAATCTTCTCCTTCTTATTGCCACATACATACTAAGAAACCGTTGTTAAATGAAAGTAATTTATTTATATAGAAATACGATCAACATATATCTTCAAATATTAGTTGTCGAAAAAAATATGAGTTCGATTATTTAATGCATTTGTCAACTGTTTTCTGCCTCAGTGCATACGATATAATCTCTATTTATACATTTAATTTCGAGTTTCGATTATGTAGATAGATGCGCCAGAAAAAGTATATGAAAATAAACTAATTTTATAACTAAGGAGAAATCAAATGAAATATATTTTAGAAAAATGAGGACAATTGACTTCAAATCTAAATTTGAGAAACCTAATGTGCACTGTCTTCCTATATAAAAAGGAATAATCAGTAATGATAAATAGTACCTACTCCATGCACCTACCTGGACTGATTAATATCCAAAGGGGGTAGAACAACAAAATAAAATCGAGCAATTAAAAAAAATGCGGATTCATACAGAGTGAACCTAGTATATTTGCAGTATTAACTTTGCCTCTATACGTCTAAAGTAATCCCATAACAACACAACTTAGTTCAGTATATAAAGATGAAATCATTTAGATGAATTCATGTTGTACATGCATTGGAATTTAATAAGTGAACAAGATATGTATACCATGATAAATTTTCTGGTATTTCAAAAGGCAGTATCTAACTTTGTGACAAATTTTATGACATACATTATCGACATTAATTTTAAAAAAAATGTCAAATTGTTGAGTGCAAGTGCACTGTATCAGTTCATAAATCTTATACATCATATAATAAATTATTACTATATTATTTATTGAAAAGTAATTTTATTTTTTAGTACAAAAATTATTATGGATAAGGAGTAGTATTTAGTTGAAGGACAAAATGGTCACTCACATTTTCACTTAGGGAAATCTCGCTTTTATATTAGTAATAGTTTTGGAGATGCGCTTTGCGCGTATATCCCATATCAATGGATATAAAATTTGTAATGACCATAAATATTATTACTACATTGTGTTTGAATTCTAACTTTTTTTTTTTGAATACATATATATAAAGTGAATGTTGCTCCCATTTACTTACTAAACAAAGAAATCATACTCTAGAAAAATCCTCAACTGTCCTTAAATAGTAATCAAAATCTTAATTGAGTTTGAGTCCTAAATTTTAGGACTTACTACATGGTTCAACTAAGGAAATTATTAGTGAATAAGTTATTGTTTTCAAAGTTCTAAAATTTAAAAATGGTTTAAAGAAAATTTTCGCCCAATATGATCAATAATTCGTGTTAGAGCATCGTACTTTTATAATATTACAGTATACCATAAAAGAACATACACTTTCATGGGAAGTAATTCAAAGAAATGCAATGAAGTTACGTAATTTGACACTTACCAGTAAATTTAGATGTCGCATGAGGTAAACAGCAAAGTCCCTTAAGAAATCTACTTGCGAGCAAATCTTTGACCGAAATTTAATTGACTATTGATTGGTTTCTTATACAGACAAAAAAATTATTAACTCATGGTGTAACTAATGTTTCTTTTAACTGATGATGAGGTAGCTAATTTACATGACTTGCTTTTGCGTTAAATATTATGCTTTACTCTTTACAATGTGAAAGATTGCAATGTTTTATGCACCGTCGTCATGCATTAACATAAGAAAAAATTCTTCAATCTAATATACATCTCCAATTAGAAATCCAAAGGTCTTAATAAAATATTCATTCCTTGCAATGGACAATACCAAAAATTACAAATCTTATAAAATTAAATTTTCCAAAAATAACAACTACCTTCCTAGTAAATAGAAATTGAAGATATGTCAGCATTTCCAAACAATTGACTCAAACTACAGTGACAAATTTCGCATGAAGAAATTAAAATACTCCCTCAAAGATTCATAATAATTGAGAATGATGTAAGTGAAAGTTGAATCTGAGGAGTACTCCCATTCTAACATGCATCTAAAAGCTCTTTAAGTACCTTCCCATCGATTCTCAATTTTAATCCTTTGTTTGCAAAACAATATACAATTAAATTTAAAGAAATGAAATAAAAGGAAAAAAAATCCAAAATGAAGGATTTAAGTAAACACAGTCTGCTAAAACAACATTTCAATGACCAGATGGAGAGGTTGACTTGAGGAAAATGAAAATTTGTTCTTGCCTTTTATACTTGCACCTTGTTTCTTTTTAGCGCTCTTTGGGCTTCCCTATCATACATTATAGTGTAAATTTAATTAAATAAATGATTTACACTTAGTATAGGATAAGATCTATCTTTAGATTTATTACCATGTATTTAATAAATTGAAGCATTTACTACAACTCTTTGAATTCTCCATATATTTAAAAGCCACAAACAAATACTCATGGTATATAGGTTTCCGGATGCATAAGTAAAATAAGTCATTTTTTTGTTTCTTTATTTAAAGGTTAGTTAATTAATTTTAGAAGGATATTTTGGTCTTTCACATTTTGATTTAAGGATTCCCACTTTTATATTAATTAGTTTTAGTCACGCACTTCGCGCGTGAACCATATCGATAAATATACAAACTTTAAAAAATAGCATAAATTTCATTAGACGGTATGGTTGACTAATTCAAATATGTGCAACATGCGTGAATCCCTGTCAATGAGAATATATTTGATTTACATAAAAAAATTAAATAAAGAATAATTAGTTCTTGTAAATTATGAGTGGTGATTCTATTTAAGTAAACTCAATAATGAAAAAATAATATCATTCCACTTATCACCCTAAGAAATCGGTCTAAGAGGCATCTTGGAAGGACACACTAGTCTGGCTTTAGAATTAGTAATTGCACGACTATTTGTATTAGACTCTGGTTTAAAGTTTTAAAATCAAGATCTAATATTATTTTTGAATTCTTCCATCCACAAAAATATCTCTTGGTTCTTTTCTAGCAATTATGATGAACAAACAAAATAATAGAAAAATAAAAAAAATAAATTAAAACTTGAAGAAAGTATTTGAGGATACAAAATACCACATAACTTGAAGAAAGTATATGAGGATACAAAATACCACATAACCACACAAATTGATGGCAACACACAAAAACATTTACAATTTAGATAATAGGAAGGTTAACAAATGAACATAAAGTTTAAGAACAAAAATGAGACTTAACGAACATGAAGAGCAAAAAATAGACATAAGCGCCTGTAAAATTATACTAACCTAAACAAATTACCAATTTTAGAGTAAACATAAATTTCAACATGAAATAAATAGGAAAAATTGAAAATTTAATCCAAAAACAAATGAAAGTTGAAGAAGGAAAAAAGAACATAAAAACAAAGAAAGAAAACACACTTTTTTCTTTCTAATTAGCTGGATCTGTAAGTGCAAGGGACTCGGCTTATCTTCTCAGAGAATCTGTGATTCAAACTAAACTAAAGCAAAAAAAGGGACCTTTCCCATCATTAAAAAAAATTAATTATATAAAATATCAAAAATAATTGAGGTGTATAAGTAAATTCAAATTGAAAAGAAACAAATTTCTAAAGTGAATTCTCCAAAATGAAAATATAAATAAAAAAATAAACAATATTTCAATAATCTACTACGAGAGTTGAATATATGAATATACATGAATACATACATTTTCTACTCAAGTATTATGTTTGATGTAAATCTACTATGGTTTCTATGTACAAAGGTGGCTAACACCACCACTCCTTCATAACTACATGAAGACTTTTGTGATGTGCTTCAGCCTTCAAGTATATTAAGAAGCACGTGTTGTAAAATTGACAAAATCAGTGTTTGGGGCTATAATAAAAACTGAGTAGAATATTGTGTGTATCACCACATAAATTTAAACTAAAAATGATAAATAATGAACATGCATAAGTTTATTTGTAATCGTTGCTCCTTATTCACTTATGAGACCCAAGACTTTGACAATAGTCTCTTCATTTGCTCACCGTTTCAATTAGTTGAACTTAGATGTGTATTGTTCAAGTATCTTTTATAAAAAGTTGTGAAATTTGCATTGATTTCTGTAGTAATAATGGCTGGAAGGTGAAGAGGCAAGATGGTCACTCACTTTCTCACTTAGAAGATTCCATCTATTAATATATATATATATATATATATATATATATATATATATATATATATATATATATATATAATTTTCTTCTTCATTCAATTTTTCACTTTTTAATTTTAGTTTTTAAATATTAAATATTATGCTACATGGGCAAAAAGGTCGTTTACTTTTTGCTATAGGGATTGGCTCTTTTAGAATAATATGATATGATAGATAGATATAGATATCAAGAGTTTACTTTCATGAATTATGTAAAGATTTAGTTTATTATTTATTATTTTAAAGAATATTATATTTACTCAATTTTCAAGGGTATTTTCATCTTTCACTTTTTGTTATAGGGATTGGCTCTTTTAAAATAGTATGATGATAGTGATTAGCGACTAGTGGCCTAGGTTGGTAAGACAAATTCACATTTTTAATTGTACAATCACGTTATTACTATTTTTTCCCATTTTCACATTGTGTACTCACCGTATAATCAAAGCATAATATATATAACTTATATTGGTTTTTTATCATAAGCAATTTTATATGGTATGTATTGTGTATTCACATTCTATTTATTTTCAAATATGTATTCATTTATCACTCAATGTGTATTCTTTTATTATTCACATTGGTTATTATTCATATAGTATATATTCTGTATTCACATTATATTCATTAATTATTCACTTTGTTATTCTGTTTGCGGCTTCTTATTCACATAGTATGTGTTCTGTATGCACATTTTATTCATTCTCAAATAAACTAACTTTCATTTAGTATTTACTATATATTCATATATTATTCACTAAGGGATACATCTATTTAGTGGTTGTTATTGTTTTCTCAAGATTTCATAAGATACGACTGTTAATATTAATCAAAATTAAAATATATCTCCTTCCTTAAGTGTAGCTAAAGCTAACGTGGGTACTTTTATTTTCCTTTTATCTTTTTACCTTACGGCTGGAGCACACTGTGGTACACTTTTATAGGGCTAACAGTTTGTTAGCCAAGCTAATGCATTGGCTAGTTATGTATTTTCTTCCATTGTAGATTTATCTCACTGTATAAACAATCAACCATGTTGATATCCTGTTTTAACCATGTACATTATACACTAATTTTTCCTTGTTTAACGTTCGTTTATTGTTACCTTATTTAGTTAAATAATTATTAAAAGTCAACAATTTTTTCTTAAACCAATGCTTTCTCCCTATATGCACCAATCACTTCATCAAATCGTTTACTGGCCATTCCCTCCCCCTCCCCCCACCCCACGATTAATTTCCACCATTTTTTTAAAAAATTTATCAATACATATTACAATAATTTATTTATATTAATATGTATTCAATAATTATTCATTTTTTATATAATAAGTTATTAGTCTTAACATGTTATGTTAAATAGTATCACTACTAAAAAAACCTGAAATTCCGACCACCCAATCGGTCGCACATCGGTCGCCAAGTCGACCGATCGGCGACCGATACGGGTGGTCCGAGGATTAATGGTAGCAAATAGCCCTGCGACCGAAAAACGATCGATATTTCGACCACTATGCAACCGAATTTCGGTCGAACAATAGCTCACATACAGTGACCAAGTATGCGACCGATTTTCGGTCGCACTTCCTATGCGACCGAAAATCGGTCGCATACTTGGTCTCATTTGTGGAAATTAATGGTGACCAAGTATGCGACCGAAAATCGGTCGCATAGGATGTGCGACCGAAAATCGGTCGCATACTTGGTCTCAGTTGTGGGCATTAATGGTGACCGCTATGCGACCGAAAATCGGTCGCCAAACCTGAAAAAACCTGCAATCAGGCAGTAGCAACAGCAAAAACCAGCAATTTAAAAACCTAGAATCCAACACCAATACACCGCAATAAACCAAACATTTCAAAAACAGTAATTCACAAATACAACGCAATAAACCAAACATTTCAAAAACATCCAACACCATTAGTTATATCCTAAAATTGTTAACAATACAACTTCACAAACATTCAAAAGACTACTCGGGCGAGGCTGAGCTAGACCCGGACTCGGAAGAGGAAGAGGAGCTGCGTCGATGCTTGCTCTTATGCTTTCTTCTCGCTTTCTTCTTCTCCTTTTTGGCAAGGAGCTTTTTGATCATGTCCTGCGTTTCTTGATTTACTCTCGACAGCTGTGCGATCTGCTCTCTCATTTGAGCCATCTCAGCAGGATCAACGGAGCTCGACGGAGAAGAAGTAGCTGAAGAGCCCAAAAAGCGAGCATTATGCTTGTGTCGAATCCATAGACTTAAACTCGTAAACATAAAGACACATAACGCTTGTGTCGAATCCATCACCAACATAAAGTCCTAACAATTAACCTTAACAAACCTAACATGAAGTCTCACAACGTAACATAGACGGGATAACAACCAAGTCTAGAACATAAAGTTTTAAACATAAAGTCTCACAACATGGATGGGATAAAATCCAAGTCTAGAACATAAAGTTTTAACAAACCAACCATCTACTCGACTCTAGCCGAGTCAGTACCATCACCCTTTTCCGACATATACTTGGCCATAAAATTTTTCGACTTCTTGATTTTCGCTGCGTTTACAGCTTCCGCTTGCCTTAGCCTTTGTAACTCTGCAAGCACTTCATCGTTAGGATCCTGGGAAGAAGAAGAGGAGCAAGAAGTAGAGATACCTATACGGGATGGTTCCTTGTATTACTTAGGTCCGAATCCGTAGGTTCTTTCTTTGTTGTAGCCACCACTCGCTTGAACAAACATTGATGTAACTTCTTCTTTAGTGGGCTGACTTGATCCAGCATCAGGTCCTTGGCTTTGAATCCATTGCTCCTCCGCAGCTCTAAATTTTTTCTGAAATAAACAAAATTCAAGATAACTATATTTTCTTCATGTTAAACAAAAATAGAGGGTTTAATTTAGTAACTTACGATGGTTTCCTCTGCACGTTTCTCCACATAGCCTACGACATTACCATCCTCGTCATATAAAATATGAACTTCTCAAAAAAATCAATATCGGACATAGGTCCTCCATTTGCTTGCTCCTACAAGCTTATAAACATTAGCACCTATATTAATTATATTCAAGAAAATCTCAATTAACAACTTACAATTCTGTTCCTATGCGTCGCCAAGCTAACCGAACCGCCAGTATGTAAGGAGCCACCCCTCTCGAATGTCCGGGCAACCTTGGCATGCTCTTGTAATGCCTTGAACTCATCAGTTTCCCAATATGCCAACAGTTTGTTCCAAGCGTCTTCATAGACCCACTCTGGGCGTTTCCCAGTTAGTCTTGTATTATGAAATCTGCTATTAAGTCGGGCTGCCGCTCTCTGCTCAAAACACTGAATCATAATATGATCAGGATGCTCATTACTCCAAGAAACCTTGTTCTGCAATTTTTAATAATATGTTAGAAAACTATGTATGATAGGAAAAATAAAAAAATATCAGAAATAGCTTGTATACCTTAAATGTATCAAACATCCTTACTCTGACATCTCTTGGAATTTTTCTAAAATTGCTCCAAGCTTCAAGAAAATGTGGATGCATAGCTTCTATAACAAGAGGCATAGCCTCGTCTGATGGTATAAAACTGCATAAAATGTAGAATAAGTAAACATATATATTCAAGTTTTAATACTCTAATGTCCCTACTGGCAACTTACCCATGACGGTTGTCAGGTATAGCAATTATCCTACCACGATCATCATAAGACCCCGGCTGGCCAGGAGCAGCTGGAACCTTTATACTCTTCTTCTTCTTCTTCTTCTTCTTCTTCTTCTTCTTCTTCTTCCCTTTTCCTTTAGTAGTAGAGGCAACCGGAGAAGAAGGGGTGGGACCCGGGGTGGCAACCTTTATCTCCTTCTTGTTTCCACACCTTCATGTCATAAAATTTTTAACTCATCAATCAAGGGCTACAAGAATAGATCAATCGAGCCTTTTGGATTGTGTGGACCCGGGATAATGCAAGTTAGAAAAAAGTATGGACTTGTCATACATAATTCAGGTAGAAGATTATACGGGGTAACAAATACGGGCCAACAAGAATATAAAGTGGCAGAGATTGTAAATAGAGTGAAACCATCAGAACTTAAACCCAACCTAATATTTTTAGGCTCACTAGCAAATACCGGATACACCCTATCAAAGTGCTTCCATGCTTCACCATCAGAATGATGACATAGAATTCCAGGTTGTTTTGTGCGTTCATGGTGCCATCGCATATGAGGAGCAGAGCTCATCGACGCATACAACCTTTTCAACCGAGGAATAAGGGGCAAGTAATGCATCGCCTTAACTGGGACCTGCTTATCCTTTTCATTTTTTAATGGCTTATAACGAGCCTCCCCACAAAATTTACAATGAACCCTATCCTTATCTTCCTTATAGAATAACATGCAATATTTTCTACAACAGTGAATTCTCTCAGAAGAAAGACCTAACTTGGAAACCAATTTCTTTGTATCGTAGTACAATCCAGGTAACCCCAAGTTAGTTGGATTAAGTTCATCCATGAGCCCAATTATTTCATCCATGCCTGTTAGATATATATTTTAATATGATTTTATACTTATCAATTTAACTGCAACCGACAACTTAGAATGCGTTGATCCCTCATAAAATGGGCGACTAGCTTCTTCCAACTGTTCATAGAAGAGTTTGGCCTCAGATCTCTGCTCCGGCGCCACTCTTGCGCCACCCTACCACTTGAGGTAATGCTCCCCATCCCCCGTATCCCCTACCCCGTAACCCCCTTCCCCATTTCCCCAACCCCGCTGCCTTCTCTTTTTTACCCTCCCCTCCTTTCATAATTTTTTTTAAATATGCAGTCAATCACCGCCGACATATACTGTACATTTTTTTTAGTTTATTTATTTATTTTTTGATATTGTTGGCTCAAATCCTATATATATTTGTTTTCCTAGACCTTAATCAATACAAAATGGTTATTTGAAAAATATGATGAATTTGGATTAAAAGAATATGGTTGAAATATAGTGCTAAATTTGATAGCTTCCATATTTTACAAAAAACTTGAATTTATGATTTATATTTTGGTCGTTCGGTCCATGTAAACCATTTAACACAATAAACTAGTAAAAGGGTTATCCTAAGTTGGAATTAAATAGCGGTGAAATTGAAACATTATTTGATTGGATGTTGTTGCTCAGAATTGATATTGTTGCTAGCATTGGCTATTAAGTGAAGTTGTTGTTGTTGAAATTAGATACAAAAACTAGAGTAATATGTAGAATTAGGAGAAAAAAAAAAGTTAAGATGCAATTTGAAAATAGGAAACTTGGTAAACTAATGGAAATTGAAGTGTTCTAATCCTAAACTTAAGAAAAAGAACTAATTTTCCAATGATGAGGCGAAGCTCTTCTATGAACAGTTGGAAAAAGCTAGTCGCCCATTTTATGCGGGGTCAATACATTCTAAGTTGTCAGTTGCAGTTAGATCGCTTAGCATAAAATCAGATTACAATATATCTCAAACAAGCATGGATGAGATCATTGGGCTTATGAATGAACTAAATCCAACTAACTTGGGGTTGCCTATTTCGTACTACAATATTAAGAAATTGATTTTCAAGTTAGGACTATCTGCAGAAAGAATTCACTGTTGTAGAAAAGGTTGCATGTTATTCTATAAGGAAGATGCTAAATTGGTTAATTGTAGATTTTGTGGTGAGGGTCATTTTAAGCCAGTCAGAAATGATAAGCAGAATAAGGTCGCAGTTAAAGCGATGCATTACTTACCCCTTATACCAAGGTTAAAAAAGTTGTATCCGTGAATGGGCTCTACTCCTCATATGAGATGATTACACCATGAACGTACAAAACCACCTGGTATTCTATGTCATCCGTCTGATGGAGAAGCATGGAAGCATTTTGATAGGGTATATTTGGGGTTTGCTAGTGAACCAAGAAATATTAGGTTGGGTTTAAGTTCTGATGGGTTCACTCCATTTATTGTCTCTGCCTCACCATATTCCCGTTGGCCTGTATTTATCACATCGTATAATCTTCCACCAGAAATGTGTATGACAAGTCCATATATTTTCTGACTTGTATTATCTCGGGTCCACGTAACCCAAAAAGCTCGATTGATGTATTCTTGCAGCCTTTGATTGATGTATCCGCAAAGTGTGTCGTCTGCATCACCTTCTACATCCCCGAGTATGTCTACTCCCCCAGGTTCTGGGTTTTATGTTCCAGAAACTCAGTCACCATCTTTTCCATCCGTCACTACTACCGCACGGAAAGGTATATAGAAAGAAACGTACTAAAGCTCCTACTTCTACTCCTGGTGAGGTTGGATCACTCGATGATAGTGGAAGATTGATCATCACGCTTGCTAGCAAAGATGGGTAAGCAATACTATATTTGTAAATGATTAATTATTGAATATATATTTATATATTTACTTATGTTAAATGTAATGCAGGTTTAATCCATCAGAGAAGGCTACGCCTCTCGTTAGGAAGTCTATGACTCACATTTTACGAATGGTTGACCGTCATGGGGAATAATACCTTCTTGGGCAAGAACTAAATTGTTTGAAACATTTAAGGTATAAACGAGTTTGGTATATTATTAGTAATTTAAGTATAAGTTTCCATTTATATTATTAAGTGTTTCAGTTGAAGTGTTCGTGGGATCGATACATAATGATTGCGTTTGAGGTTGTTTCGAGAAGAAAGCTGCAGCCAGACTTAGTGGTTCATTTTCGAATTTCTGAAAATATGAGATAGTTTTGGACTGGATTTATGAAGAACATTGGAAAAAACTTCTTGTGTATGGAGAGTCACCAGAATTCAAAGTCAGGAGTAGGAAAGCAAAGAAAGCCCGAGCCTCGAGAAAGGGTGGCTCGTTTCACACATGCAGTTCTGTTAGTATGGCGACCCATCGGATGAGATATGTAAGTTGGTATTAATTTTTTTTAATTATAAATAACCGTCATTTATATGTCTTCGAACTCAATTTTTTTTGTAGGAAAAGGAACATGGACTTGTAAGCGATACTGATTTTTTTTCGTATGTTCCAATTTTTATACAACGAACAAGAAAATATGATCAGATGGGTCGAGTCACGTGCAAAGGAGCTATATGTAAGATACCAATTACAAGCATCCTATTTTAATTAATATAAATAGTTATACTTATCTTCAATTTTATTTTAGAAAAAGTATAGAGCTGCTGAGCAAGAATGGTTTAAAAGCCAAGGATCCGAGGTCGATGCTGGCCCTCTCAAACCCACCCTGGAAGAAGCTGATGCAGTGTTCAATCAGGCGGGTGGTGGCTACTATAAAGGAAGAGCATACTGTCTAGGATCACAACGTTACAAAAAGCCTTCTCGAATAGGTATTATTAATGATTGCTCTTCTTCTTCTTCCCGTGCTCCAGAGGTTGTGGATAAATCGCGCGCAGAAATGGAAAGGATGAAGAAAAGGCAAGAAGAAAGTGACTTAGAAAGCCAAGCTGACCGTGAAAATAGAAAGAGCTTACATGCTATTGTGAAGCAGTTTATGATGTCTAAGAGACTTGGCAATGACTCCGAGAACACGAAGTAGATTCCTGGTTAGTTAAATCTGTGTGCATTAGACTTGGATATGGCACTAGTGTTATGTACTAATGTTATTGAATAATTTGTTTATGTTGTTGCTCGTTTTTATACAATTGTTAGATATGTTATGCTTGTTGAACACTTGTTTTTTAAAAAGGCATGACGAATTGTTTGGAAGCCTGTTTGGTGGCTTTGTTGTAATATGCGGCAGGTTATTGAACTGTTTGAATGCCACTTTACTGGCTAATTTGGTTTTGTCATGTGTTGTAGCTTATTTCTAATAATTTATTGTGCATGATTTAATGTATTACAGACGGAATTCCCTAGGTAATTGACCAAAAATTTTCCAGATATTTAATCCTACCGAGGGCTGCCTCTCGGAATTAAAAGAATTATAATATTATTTTATTTATCGAAGGGTTGTCACACCCATTTTTTTCGAAATCAAGAAAAATGTTGGACGACTCAAAAGAGGTTTTTGAAAGATTTTCGGAATCACCACCAACATTAAAAGTGAAGAAAATATGCCAACTAGACGTGTTGGGTCACCTAATCGACTTTTCACAAGTATTTTCAATTCTTCTTCTTATTATTTTTTTGAAATAAAATCTCTGTTAAAATTAATGACATCAGATTAACTAGCTTACGAAAACAGAGTTCAGGTACAAAGGTTTTATTGATCAGGGAGAATGTTAGGCACTCCGCGACTCTATGCTACACATACCTGTTCATTTGATCTTTCTCGGCTTTTCTAAAAATGTTTGATTGAAACACACAGACACACAAGTACGCACATATAAAGTTTATGTACAGTCCGTTAAAGTTCCAAACTAAAAAAATTTAAAAATAAAATAAATTATACTAACCTAAACTAAAACGCACCAGACATCCCGGGTCTTCTCACGAACGGCCTCCATTACATGTTTTATAAACCGGGACATTCCACCCAGATAAATAAATACACAAGTAACAAAACTACACACAAGCATACGAACAGGCAAACGGGCATAAACTTTACCAATAATAACAAAACTATAGTTCTTTAATTTATTAACTTAAATCTCGCCCGTTTAAGGTGCCATGGCTCATAATCAATAATTAATTAACTTAAGGCATAATAGCATTTAGCAAGATGTTCAACTCCAGCAACTAAATATCAGCAACACATACTATCAATCCAAACATGACAAATTGATTAAAAATAATAAAATGGAAAGAGATAAAATTAGACATTTTAGCTAAGTTTTCTTTAATATATTGAATGAATCTCCAAGCGTACAACAGCAAAAGCAAACAAACCGCAAGTGAACAAGAGCCAGGATCTCGGAATTTCGATCAGAAACCAAAACGGAAAACTCGAACCTCGACAGAAATTCAGAGAGCTTCGACCATTAACGTGGACCTCAATTTTTCTATATACTATCAACAAGAGTTTTTTTTTTTAATAACAAATGTAAAATTACCATTAACACATAAAATAATACACCTAAAGAGCACATTGGTTATGGATGTCTACACAATTTGCTAAGGCCTCCAACAGTTAAACAAGAGTATTAAAACATATATATTTTAGCGCTTATTTGAACTTAATTTTACGGAGGAAGGAATAATTTTATAAGGGAGATAATTATTGTGGATGATTTTCAGTTTGGAAACATTTTTTATGGATGTTACATGAGTCTTTTTATCGTTGAATATGGTGAAATTGGCGCAAAATAAAGGTATAAAATCGAATTGCAACGGCTAGCTGAAGAAGACGACCCAGGGATCTCCTTGGTTTTGTGCCTCCTATATGCTGCTTCTAATTCTGTGCCCCCTCTCTAAAGCTGCGCCCCCTTGTATTTTCTATTTATATATGTGCTGTGTGTGTAGAGGAAATGTATTGGGGAATTTTCAAAAATAGGCAGTCCACTGCCCAAAATTATAAATAGGGGGCTATATTTTTTTTTCATGCATAACACCCACCCCTAAAATTACAAATTTTAGCACTCCTTCATAAAATATACCCTAGCTATCAAATTTTCCCCTCCCCAGCCACTAAGCCACCGGCAAACACCTTCCCCCGCCAATGGTGTCATTACTTTTTTGTATTTTACGGAATTTATGTTGTTTATTGCGTCTAAATCATTGCTTTGGACAAGTTTATACACACAAATCTCCCTCTAAAAATTAAATTATACATGAATATACATATATAAATATGTAGCAATGAGAGAAATACAAAAATATACACAAAAAAAGTAAAAAATCATATAAACATCCTTAATATACAGATTTCTTCACTCGCATATACACACTTATACAGATTTATACAATTTTATACATTGTATAAATTTGTATAAAATTGTATAAACTTGCGGCGACTGCTATCTCGGGAAAAGGGTGACAGCTCGGGTAAGATTCGAAAATATGGGCCATTTTTGGTAATTTTCGTCTTTTGCTTGTCTTTTAGTGTAATTATCCCAAATGTATTGGGTTTATGAGTGCACGTGGGCTTATATAAAGTGTGCCCATGAAAGTGCATGTGTGCGTTCCGAGTGTGTGTATTGCGAGTGACTACTGTGTGAAATGGAAAACTGAAATATGCCTATGGATGAAAACAATTTGACTGGTAAGGTTCAATGACGTGTGAGGCAAAAAATTTGGCTGCGTTCCCTCCATAAGAAGTGGTTTTATAAAAATGCCCGTGTTAAGCAATGTTTTAACAAAATACCTTTTTTAGCCCTAGCCAAGACTTCAAAGCAAAAATCTTGTAAGTCTTGGCAATTGCCAATACTTCAAGGACAAGTACTGTTTTGCCAATACTTCAAGTTATATGACAAGAATGCAGGGAAAGACTGGAAGGGGCAAGTCTTGTCAATTGCCAAGACTTACGACCAAGTGCGGCAAGTCTTGCCTTTTGCCAACACTTTAACGGTAAGTGTTGACAAATAGAGAGGAGTCAAAGGCAAGTCTTGGCCATTGCCAAGACTTACGACTAAGTGCGGCAAGTATTGCCTTTTGCCAACACTTGAAGGGATAAGTATTGAAAAGCATAGAGGTATAAAGGCAAGTCTTAGCCCCGACTTAAAAACTTGACATGGGTGTTTCCTTCAGAATTTTTTTCATTAAACCTTAATGGAGGCATTTTTGCAAAAACCCCTGTTAGCGTGGGCAAAAGGCAAACCAATAGTTATGGTGTCATATTTTTGCAAATAGGCCCGTGTGAGGGAGGATATGGGAGACTGTTGCGTAAAAGAGTAAAATAATGTAGGAAAAATTTCATAACTAACCAAATATATAACATAGCCCTACTGTTTAATAGACACATTTAATATACATCAATGGCTAACCAAAAAAGATGCTAAAAAATAGGTTCATGCATATCCTAAATTCTTAAAACACTGCGTGAATATAATTCGAAGCCTAAAAAATAGGAAACAACAACGTAAATTGTGCTGTTGGGATCTTATGCTTTACCATATATCGCGCTGAAAGATATTAAAACACAATCTTCTTCCCTTTTTTATTTTATTATCTAGCTCTATAATAATTAGAATATTTTTTTAATACACTTTTATTCTCTTATGCATTGTATATTTTTGATGTACAGTTTACAAATTTGAAATATTTGATTCATATTCATAACACTCGTAGTAAATTTTATGCATACTAATCTATAAATATATAATGAATGATAACCAGTATATTTGGTAAATATTAGGAATACTGAGTGCATATATATTCATAACACTTTGTATTATTTTATGCATACTAATCTGTAAATATATAATGAATGATAACCAATATATTTGGTAAATATTAGGAATACTGAGTGCATACATATTCATAACACTCGTAGTATATTTTATGCATACTAATATGTATATATATAATTAATGATAACTAGTGTATTTAGTAAATATTAACAATACTGAGTGCATACATATTCATAATACTCGTAGTATACTTTAGTAAATATTACTCATTGAAAGTGAATGGAGTAAATGACACCTAGAATGTCTTTGTGCCTACTGTAAATAAAGAACGAAAGTGATATGAGCAAAAATTAGGAGATAACTCACAAGGTAAATAAGTAGTTAATTCAAATTAATTAATAATAATAAATGCAGTCAAACAGAAAATCCCAACTTCCCACAAAAGTAGGCACGCTTAGGGTGAGTTAATATGTTTTTGAAAATGGCTAAAAAAAGATACCTACATAAGTCTAAATGTTTACTTGCAATAAATTAGAAAAAATATATCTATTTTCTGTTAAAGACACCTCCAAATGTCTATACAATGTAACTAGTCCAATAATGTATAAAAAGAGTAAAAATTTCGCCCAGCAGCCACTTTTAACACTGGTATTTGGTTTGAGGCCACTATTTTCTTTGGTCTTACACTAGAGGCCACTTTTGGGTCTTTACTAAATAAATATTGACTTAAGTTCTGATAATTGACTTAAGTTCAGTCCATACGGCCCCTGGACTGAAGTTCCATCTCTTAAGGACTGAACTTCTGTCACGACCCAATTTCCAAGGGCTCGTGATGGCACCTAAACAACATTTGCCTAGGCGAACCAATGAAACAAGATGCGGAAAAGAACAATAATGTGAAAAGATCATAAATGGATATATAAATATAAAAGTGTGAAGTCCAAAAGAATATATCCACAAAAGAATTGGAGCATTCTAAGAGTGACTCAATAAAGTATGAATATACATCAAAGAAATCTGAGTCCTATCTCTAAGTGACTCCGGCGGTATGCCACCACGGTCTGTGTGGTCGGCTCACCTCAATCAAAAGTCTCAGAAGCCTCGGGAACCGCTAACGTCCGGGCTGCTGACTGGATGAAGGACCTGCGCACGTAGCAGAGTAAGTTATGAGCCGAAGCCCAGTAAGATCACCGACAGGCCCGCTAAGGTACCCTTGCGGGACAAGTCGCTACATGCATCATAAGCAACAACATACTATAGTAATCATACAATAAAGTAGTGAAATCACAAATAGATGTAACACATTCCATACACACAAGTAGTAACCAGAAGTCTCAAGGATTATGCCCATCCAACGTAAGGCATAGGTCAACTCAGCGGCGGTTTGGAGGTCCAATCTCTACTCCCGTGCCGACTAACCTAGACCTACGATGGACTAGCAACACCACTACTAAGTATCAACCATATACCGTGACCCGAAGTCACTATCACAATCATGAATAAGTAGACCAACGACCCGTAGTCGTTGGCTCATCTCAAATCTGTCTACAATCGCACCACACCCCCTGTCAAGTGCGTCGTATCTCAATAAATCAAGTGACCACACCACACCCCCTGTCACGTGTGTCACATCTCAAAGATCAAGTGTCCACACCACACCCCCTGTCAAGTGTGACACATCTCATAGTATAGGCGACACCACACCCCCTGTCAAGTGTCCCTCTAACAGTATTAATATCCACGACATTAATAACAATAACAGAAATAATAACAGAAATATTAATAACGATAATATTTCACAGTCACCGTAACCCAGGTTGGTTATGCTAGCTGAACGTAAGGCGAAGGTTAACCCGACCACAGTTTGGGGGTACAATCCCTACTCCCATGTCGTCCAACCCAAGGTTACGTATAGACAGCACTACCCAACCCGGCACGTGAAAAAATCAAGTACCAATATCATACAAAAGCCGGCAAAATCCTCGGCAAGACATTTATCATGACATGCCGGCAACATCCTCGGCCATGTCCCAAGTTCTTGCCATCTAAGCATGGCGTAGCAAGCGTTACTACGATATGAATTTAAGCTACCTCGACGTAGCGTTTAGACCGGCACATACCTCGGTCGAGTCACAATCTCGCTATTTATAACAAACAATAATAGCAAGTAATTCACATCATTAATCCTAACCATTGTTAGGTATATATATGCGTACATGAAGCATACTAGTATGAAGGAAGAGTCCACAAGCACAATAGAGGTCAAGTCTCACTTACCTCGAAATTCGGGCTCAAATGCCGGGAAGAATCTCCTTTCCCGCTCGCCTTGTCCGCGAAGGACTCTCCACTAGGTCTATTAAGACAAGATATAGCACATATGAGTGCTCAATTATAGCTATTTAAGCCTATAGGCATCCTAGGGTAAAAATTACCAAAATGCCCCCGGGTAGGGCCGAGCCCTAAATTTACAAAATATACTTTTCCGGACTCCCCACGCTCCCGTGAGCCCAAAAGTACACTTAGATTCCACATGCGAGCCTTGCTCGATGTCTTTCCCCAATTCTTAAGAATCTAGGGTTCTAACCCATTTCCAAGAATCAACCCTTTGATTCTTGTGTTAATCAACATAAAGATGGATTGAAAGGGCTTACCTTAAGTGTAAGTATGATTTGGTCTTCAAGAAATACCCAAAAATCGCCTCAAGAGCTCACCAAATGATTTTTATAAGTTATGAACCGAAATGGCCCGAAATGGCCTTTTTATAGCAGTTTTTGCCTATGTGACAACTTCTTTTGAAAAAATCATAACTTTTGATAGGAATGTCCAAATAACCTGACACCGGTGCCATTAGAACCACAACTCAAAGGGCTACAACTTTCATGTTTTGAGTTTTTCCTAATTCCTTACGGATTGGCCGGAAAATCAGCTTTTATCCGGCTGTTTGAGCCAAAACAGAACAGAAAAGTCGAACCAGATTTTCTACTGTTTTAGGGGCAAAACGGGACCCTACGAAGCTCGGAATGATCCCAAATTTTGCACACAAGTCATAAAATACTTGGGTGACATGCTCATCAAGACGGAACTCAATTCGGACCTCCAGAACTCAAAAAGTGGGTCCCACGGCAAAGGTTCAATTTTCGACTTTAGCCAAAATAGCGAAATTTAACCAAACGACCTCGGAATCCAATTCTGAAAGTTGCTACAAGTCACAAATGACTATACGAACCTAACGGAACTTTCGGATCTCTCATCGGAGCTCATTTGCTCAAATCGAGCTCGGAAACCTCTTTTAACTCTTTTAAACTTCCGAAACGGGGACTTTATCAAAAGTCCTATCAAACGAGGTCCGTTTTCAATTTTGAAGGTTGCTACATATCATAAATGACGAGACGGACCTAACGGTGTGCTCGGATTTTCCATCGGGGTTCGTTTACTCAAAACGACCTATCGAAACCCCAAATTCCTTTCCGGAATTTCATAAACGGATCCTTTTCTCGAAAACCTATCAAACGGACTCCGTTTCGACTCAGATTTCACAGACGGGTCATAAATGACCTAACGGAGCTTTTGGGACTGTCGACACGCAAATCGAGGTCCCGAATCCCGTAACGACTATTTGAGGGTCGTTACAACTTCAGTCCATATGGCCATGGATTGAACTTCAGTCCATAGTATGGCCATAGACTGAAGTTCAATCCTTAAAGATGGAACTTCAGTCCATGGCCATACTAAGGATTGAACTTCAGTCTATGGCCATACTATGGACTGAAGTTCAGTCCATGGCCATATGGACTGAAGTTCCATATTAAGGACTGGACTGAACTGAACTTCAGTCCATATGGCCCTGTATTGAAGTTCAATCTTTAAGGATTGAACTTCAATCCGGCCTTTGGACTGAAGTTCTATCACTTTAAGCAAAAGTGGCCACAAACTAAATATTTTGATATTAGTGGCCTGTATCCAAAGACCAGTGGCAAAAGTGGCCTTTCGTGCACTTTCCCCCATAAAAAGACCAAAGCGATGAGTGACGTGCTGGTGAGTTTATGAATTTGCATGGATGAACCTTTTGTGCTATGATCACGCCCAACTACGCCCTATAAAAGGGACTAAGCGGTCGCGGCAAATATAGCTCGGTATTTAAAGCCCCGAGGTCGAATCCCACAGAGAACACTCGTAATTCAGTCGTTAATCTAACTAATTTATCTAATCAACTAACTTCAAGAGTTTATAATTTAATGATGGTTTTAAAATAGAAACTAAATAACAATAAGGTAAATAACAAAATAATAAAAAGTAATCAAGCAAGGATATTAAAAGCCTAGAATTGATTTACACCGACTCCTACCTATGTGATTGACTAATGAATCAACGAATTCAACTTGATTCTTCCTATTGAACACTTGCTCCAAATTCACAACTAACCACTCCCGTGCACTAGCTATGACTTTCACTAACTAATCTTCCAATTAATTAATGAAGATGATTAGAACTACAAGTATGGTTCACAATCGGGCTCGGTGGTCACAACTCACCCTATTGACAACCTAAGTAATTCCTTGGTTTTAGGTTGAAATATTGCTAAGCATTTAACCCTAACTCGTGAATTTATTCCTAAATGCACAAGGATAAAGGGAGCAATCAATTGGGGGCCCTTCCAATCAATTAGCAAACAAAACGTAAATACTTAGATAGGAAGAATAATCAAGTTTCATTCATCAAAATCAATTAATCAATTCACATAGTATTGGAGTGGTTCAATCAACCCTAGAATGGGTAATTTAGCCACTCATGGTCATCAAAAATAAATCAAGAATAATCATGAATGAATAAACTACAAAGGAGAAGAATTAATGGAAGAAAGCACTCTTAATCTTCAAGTTTTTAATCCCACGCCTCCTTGTGTGTTCCTTGCCTCCAAGAGTCCAAAGTGCTTCCACAATGGTGGTCTTGCTCTCCTAAGTCAAGATTGGGGCTGAAAATAGGTTAGAAAACCTTTTATACCTCGTGTGAAACTCGTGGACAAGTTTGCCCCTCGCCACTTTTCGCCAGAAAATTTGCCCCATGGCTGGATCATGGCCTTACGATGCCTGGGCCATGCACTTGCGAAATTCTGCTTTCAACTTCATGGCTGAATCATGGCTTTACGATGGCTGGGCCGTGACATTTCGTCTTCAAATTCCTTTCATGGCTAATCCACGGCCTTGGCACCTTACAACGCTGTAAATTAACTTCAATTTTGCTCCAAATCATCAAACTTTAACACTTTTTCATACCATTTGATTCCTGCACATTCAAACACCCAATATAAGTACAAAATACTATTGGTCACACTAAAATAATCCACAAAAGCACCAAAATATGATGTAACTAATACTAAAATATATGCATTTTTAGCCTAACATCATGCTACTTTATATAGGAAATGCCCCGTGCATGCCAAATGTAACTATTTTTGTGTTTTTCCCTATTTTCTTGTAAAGACTACTAAAAATGATTAAAATTCAAGTATTAGTACAAGACGTATTAGACTCTAAAATGATAAAATTATTGAAAGGAGGGTCAAAAATTAGGTGACAATGCCCCCACCATTTTTAAGGTTGTGCCTATACTCAACTGTAACAAACAAAAAATATAGAGGCGGTTTTACAGTATTTTGCCACGGTTAAGCAACCTCTTCAGCCTCTTTAAAAATAAGTAAATTTTCTTATATTTGAATTGTAACACCAAAAGCATGAACAATTCAAGGTAAGCGATGAATAATCAATCTACTCTATTAATTCACTATCTAGTCATGGATGAAATAATCTCTTATGCACACAAAAAATTTGAATAATAAAGAAAATGCTCCTACTACTTCTCCCATGTTACTTTCAAAGTTGCTCAAACAACCCTAATCAAAGGGGTACTCCTTTTTGTACCCTTTTTTCATTTCAGCTTTCTCTGTGCCCCAACTTAATACCTTTTCATAATGAAGCCAAAAAAAAAAAAAAAAGTAGAAGATAACAAAAATGAGAAGAAAGATTATGTAGAGTAAACTTGATATGTTCAGTTATTCACTCGTACAAAAGACTCATATTATGAACCAAAACAATATAGATAATCCAAATTTATACTCCAATTATGAGGCAAAAAGATTCAAGGGATACTATCAAACACCTAGTTTCCTACTAAAAGTTAAAATATACAAATTGGGTTCTTATATGAATATTTAGGAAGAGGCCATCGTGGAGGAAATTGCTGCAGGGAGGCTGTTTTCAGAATAACCTAAAGAGTATTTTAAAATTGGACTCCTAGTGAAGAATAGGAATTGGCCATCATGGGCAGTTTTCAAACCGTATACTTTCAAATTCATTAGGATAAGATATTCAGTATTTGGAATCCAAAACAGTTTCCTTTGTGAGACTGCATGACATATATATTGCAGTTACTTGTTATTTTAAGAGGAGTCCAAAAAAGTTTGCTGAGGTTATTGTCCCTACTTTATCTGATTATTTAGTTAGTTTTAATTAAATTTTAAATTCTAAATTTGTTATTTTAAGAGGAATCCAAAACGTTTGCATATTATGCCAGTTGGCTAATTTCAGCTCCGTCCTAAATTGTAAAGAAACGGTCAAACCATGCTGATTTATTTTCAACTTTAATTTAAATTATAATTCAATTTAGTAAGAACTAATTTTATCCTATCATAATTACCCTAAACACAGACAACTTTTTGTCCTCACGTAACCACCTAACTAAATTTAGTTATATTTGTCCTAACACCTTTTAATTTTTAATAATAAACTATTATTAGAACCGCAGTTAATAATGAATAATCTATATATTACTATTGTTGTTTGTTCGGGCATATTAAATTGAATTATTTTAATAAATTGTACATGTTTATGTTTTATTTGCTTCTCTACAAACACTTCTTATATAGTCTCTATAATTAGCTTGACACCATCATTGTTGGGCGGTATTCTACGCATTTGTTTACTTCTACTATGTTGATTTCCTTATCTCGTTGTACTTACTTTTCTTGGTATTTATTTTAATTTGTTGGTGATAAAACAAAACATGATGCTATTGAATTTTTATCCTCTCCATTTGACCTTTTCTATCTTGTTGAAGGCTGTCATTGCCTGCACTGTCAAAGATTCCTGGATTCTATTGTAAAAAGTTCACCACATTTGCTTTGCGATTTTGTTTTTGCCTTTATACTTAAACTTCACTGTCAACAAAACTTAGTCTACCTTAGCTTCTTCATTGTCTTTAACAGTTTTTGCCAAAGCAGATTGGAAAAGCCTACATACACAGGAAACATCACATTCATGCTATGCATACAATTTCACAAAGATGACTAAAAAGAGCTTAAAGAGAATGAAAAAGATCCCGTCTTCCACATTAAATTCAATTCCAGCCGTTTTAACACTAGCTTTCCATCCTCAATAGATCCTCATATTTAACTGCAATCAAGCAACCAAGAAAGGAAACCACGTCAATTTCTAAGGTGCTTGAGAAGCATTACTTCCACAAAAGAGAATGAGAACATTAATGGCCGGATCCGGCTCATCTTCATTACCCTTTTCTCCATTTTTCCCAAGTTCCCCCTTGGATTAAGGATACTAGTCCCCCTCAAAATCAATGCTCTAGATTTAATTAATTAAATTAAGGGCTTAACTATGGTTAGAAGAATATATCTTTCCCTATCAAATTCAAAAAATATTTCGTCTAACTCCTCAATTAATAGAGCCATTTTACTCAACTGCTCAACATTTCATGTATAAATTAGTAATGAATCGTAAGTATAAAACATACGACAGTACTAGTAATATCACGTTTGGAGAGGGAAATTGGCGAGGGAATTCCCTAGAAGAAGCAATGACAATACACAATAACAGCAGCAACAAGAAATAGAAAGAAGCAGAAGCAATGACAGCAGAACCCTGGAAGAAGCCATGCCAATACACAATAACAGCAGCTCGACACCAAGGCCTCAACAGAATAACACAATAACATACTTGTTTCATAAAACGTTCAAATACAAACAACCTCAACACTTAAATCATTCACTCACGAATTTACTTGACAAGTTCACGATAAATTTAAAAACACAAATATTTAACTAACCATGATACTACACATTCCCATGCCCAAGTGATCCCATCTAGCTCGACACCAAGGACTCCAACTTTAACACCTTTTCACGATCAGCTTGGCGTTCCTTCTCTGCATCCGCTAGTTTTTGTTCCACGTTCATGATGCCAAGTCATATGCGGAGCAAAGCTCATTGACGCATACAACCTCTGTAACCTTGGTATAAGGGGCAAGTAGTGCATCGCTTTAACAGGGATATTTTTCTCTTTAGCAGTTCTAACCGGCTTATAACGAGCTTCACCATAAAAATTACAAAATTCATCACTCGCATATTCCTTATAGAATAACATGCAACCCTTCTTACAACAATAAATTCTTTCTGAGGAGAGCCCTAAAAAGGAAACCAAATATATTTAGAATGTTAGCATTCATGATGGTTCTTCTATAAATTGTTGATAAAAAAAAAGAAAAAAAATTAGTAGATGTAAGCTAAAGTCCCAATAAGAGGCAGGAAAACTTCAAGTTCAATATATTTAACTTGTATCCCAATATCCAACGACCTCACACTTAGTTCCTAATTATAGCATAAGGGAAGTAAAACTAACTAATTAATCTAACTAATCAAGGAAAAACAATAGGGGCATCGGGAAAATTCACAAGCCAAAACTAGGCACTATTTTACGCCTATATATAATTTTGCTACTCAAGAATTCGCAAAAAATTTAAGTTTTACTCATTGAGAAATTTGTTCGAACATGTCGTGTGCACTGTTTCCATGTTCAGATTTTAAGAAGTTCTAAAATTTTTATAGGCACACAATTAAAATGCAAAGTGTAAGACCATCCGAATAAGTTGTGAAGTTTTTACTGCTCAACTTTTGATTATGAAGCTTCATTAGAGGTTGTCCTTGTACACCAATAATAAGACTAGCTTATTTTCCCCAAAATGTGAACAAGCCAAATTCAAATTTCGACTGAATAATCAAAGACCATAACTTTGGTTCCTTCCTAAACTGTAACTCTACGATTGCAAGTCTCTCAAGTTAACTCTCGAACAAAATCTCAACAGTGCTTCTAAAAAAGAAAATAAACTTGCAAGTCAAGGATTAACATGGAACAGACAACATCAATCTAATTAAAGTAATGCCACATAAATAACACCCAAGGAAATTGTATAGATGAGGGGATTTATCCGTGTATTTGTATACACCAGTAAACCCATTGCCGCCGCCCAATCTCAATTTAAGGAGCTATAAGTTTGGGATTTCAGGGTGTTTCAATTGGCTTCATTTTAGGGATATAATTACCAATTGATTTGGTTTCTCTTGAAAAATGTATTAGCAGCTTAAAAGTAGTGATCTTATCTAAAATAATCACTCAATTCTCATCTTTTATTTTTCAATACTCCTTACTCTTTATAGAGAATTGAAACTAGTAATAGGGTTTAATCAAGCACAATAGCAGCGAGACAGTAAGCGAGACTTACCTCTTGTGGAGTGGTTGTTCCACAGTAATTTTCTCCTCTGTAGCGCGGGCGGGATCTGTATTTGTGTTTCTCTGCATTTTCTCTCCTCTGTATCGTGGTTGTTTCGCTTGGAAAAATACAATATACAGAGTTTTATTTTCTCTTTTCTCATTGGCGAGGGACCTAGCCAAATCTCCTATTTTACTAGGGAATTCCCTCGCCAATGAGGAGAGATAAAATAAAATTTTATGTATAATATTTTTCAGCTTTCTGTGTAGTGTGGATAGAATTTTCTCTCTCCTATTTGGCTAGGGATTTCCCTCGCCAATAAGGAGAGAGAAAATAAAACTTTTGTAGATTATATCAGAGAGGAAATTACCTCGCCGAGTAGGAGAGAGAATTTTTTTTTTAAAATCGGCGAGAGATCACCGTAGCCACTTGAAAACTTTTATTTTATAGAAAGTTGGCAAGTGAAAGTTAAATTTGGAGGGAGAGGGAATTCCCTCGCCACCTCTTCCCCAACTGATCAGGTATTTTCTAGTAGTATGAATTAACTTCTTTAATCACCCAACAAAGAAGAGAACTTTCCAAAGCTATGATGCTAAATAAATAAAATAATCATATGATTTAACAAGGATATAAAAGCTTTGGACGTGTCAACTGTTAAAACAAAATAAGACAAGTTGTCTTCTCTACTCATAAATACATTCGAGATTTCATCAAAAGCTTGGACAGAGCAGATTCTATCAAGTTGTCTTCACTACTGCATAAATACACCCAGAGATGACACTACTAGTATGTATTTCGAGAAGGACAATGTAAAATATGATCCTCCAGAAAAATAATCGTATATCGTATTTATTAATGAGTTTTTTTTTTTAAAGGAGACAAAAACACCAGGGTGGAGGGGCGAAAGTAATTTTGTAAAGAGGGATGGTGAGATTTATTCCTAAATTATAGGCTAGACAAACATATTTTGAATTTAATATGGAAAGGTATATTCTTCTATCCTTGGTTAAAAGCTTAATTTAATTAATTAAAAATAGATCATTGATTTTGAGGGGAGACAAGTGTTACTAATCTAAAGGGAAATTTGGGGTGTAAAAATTTATGGACTTACACATACATATGTATCAATAATAATTGTATGTTGACTGCTATCATTAAAGGTTGGCCCAATTAATAGTTGTATGTTGACTGAAAAGTTCAGAAGTTACAAGTTTTAGGTTCCTACAGCTAAGGCTATTATGAGACGAATAATGTACGGTTCTTTGAGGATGTTGAGTTTGGGGAAGAAAGAATAACATTGTCTTGAAAAGGAATATGTTGATATTCCTCATATTGCTATTGACTATGCTTAGGAACAGTTTTCTATACCTGAGATAGTTCAAGAAGAAACTTCGGATCAAGACAATATCATTGAACTTCACGTTCAAAAAAAAAAAAAAAAAAGTTATTCCCGAAGAACAAACTCTACAGCATCAAGAACCAATGCCATTAAAAAGATATATAGAGAAAGGAGAAGTGCAATTTAATATTGTGTTTCTCTAAGAACATAAAGTTGGCATTGGAATGATGGAAGATGATTCAGTCAACTTCTGTCAAGTCATAAAAGGTTCTGACTCTCAAAGGTATATGGATACCATGAATAAAGAGATGAAGCACATAAAGGATAATGATGTGCGAGACCTTATCCAGTTGGTTGAAAGTGCGAAGCTCATTGGTTGAAAATGGATATTTATAATCAAAAGGGATTCGAAAGGCAACGTGGATAGGTATAAGGCACGTCTTATCGTTAAAGGCTTCACTTAGAAATAAGAAGGCATCAATATAAAGAGACTTTCTTTTCGGTTTCATTGAAAGACTCTTTCAGGACTATAATGGCATTAATCTAACATTTTGATATTAAGCTACATAGATGGATACAATATTGTTGTTCTCAATGGTTATTTTGATGAATAAAGGTGCAAATAAAAAACTTTGTATTTTATAATGCAAAGTCAATGATTTGCAAATTAAGGAAATTCATCTATGGGTTTAAACAAGCGTCTTATCAATGGTATCACAAATTTCATTATGTTATTGTCTCATTTGGTTTCGAGATAAATCTTGATGATTATTTTGTATACCTCAAGGTCAGTGGGAGTAAGCATATTTCTCTGGTTTTGTTTGTCTATGATATATTTCTTGGTTCATACGATATAGGCTTGTTGCGTAAGACCAAGATACTTTTGATAAAGAATTTTGAGATAAAATATCTTGGTGATGCAAATTTTGAATAAGGATTCAAATACATCGAGATCTCGATGTACTTTTGAATTATCACAAAGGCCTTTATTGGAAAGGTATTAAAGATTTGGTATGAAAGATTGTGAATTAGGCGATACCCTTATTGCTAAAGGAGAAAGGTTCAGTCTTAAACAATGCTCTAAGATAATTTTGTAATTAAGAAAATACAAAATATTTATTGTGCTTTAGTTACAGATGTTTAATGCATACTTAGGTTTGTACGCATTTAAATATTGCGTGCATTATTGGGATGTTTGGCATATATTTGAGTAATGCTGAAATTAAGAATTAAGGAGTAGCTAACGGTTTATGTTGTAATTACAGAGAACAAAAGATTTTAAGCTCACATACAGGAAGTCGGAAAAGTTAAAGATAATCAAGTATTTATACCGGCTTTACTAGATGCCGAAATAGTGCAAAGGCTATATTTGTATACTTGGTGGATGAGTTATATCAGGAAGAGTGTTATTTGGACTCTCGTAGCTCATTTCATCATGACAGTTAAGTTTATAGCACGTTATAAGGCATCGTATTATGGAATATGGCTGCAGAACCTTGTCACTGGGTTGCGAATTAAGAATAAAGTTGAAAGACACTAAGGTTATTTTGTGACAATAAGTTAGAAGTCTCATATTCTAATAACAACAGAAGTTCGGTAAAGTCAAAGCACATTGACATAAAGTTTCTGGTTGTTAAAGTTAGAGTTCAGAGTGGTCAGGTGTCTATAGAACATAATATAACAAACTCCATATTGTGGATCCACATACTAAGGGACTACCACCGAAGGCTTTTTATGAGCATAGTGCTCATAGAGGTGGCATGTCGGTTAAGGATATTCAGTTTCAGTGGGAGTTTGTAACCTTTCAATGTTCTTTTATATACACACACTTCAGTTTTGGTTTACGATTTCAGGTTTACGGTTTCAGTTTAAGGATATTTTATGGATATTTCTGCAGAAATAAAGAATTCGGTAAATTTTTCACTCTGACTTGTTTTTCGGTTGGACCAGTTGGAAATAGACATATCTAGATCACATTACATGTAATTTCCACGCTACGCATCCATACTTGATCTATGTCATTTGGTTATGTTGGTATACGTGATCAAGGAAGGTTTAGCTGCGATATAAATGCAGCGAAAGCCGCCTTGGTTCTATGTTGACATGATTGATGGACGAGATTGTTTAGAGGTACTTCAGTTTATGATAGCAAATATTTGGAGCTCATAAGGTGATATACAATTATAAGGCTATGTGTATATATGTGTAGTCCAAGTGGGAGATTGTAAAAATTTATGGACTTACACATACATATGTATCAATAATAATTGTATGTTGACTGCTATCATTAAAGGTTGGCCCAATTAAAGTTATCTACTAAAGTTTAAAGTTGAGGGGCCTAATTAAATACCTCATAAAGTATAGATCTTATGTGTAGATACCCGGATGTATATTCTAATTAAATGATGGGCTTAATTCGAAATACATAAAGTGTGTGCAACTATAAATAGGGTTATGGTCCCCAAACCAGACGAGGGGTTTCTTTTCTAATATCCCATCGTTGGAAGAGTGACAGTCACCCCACGTAATGGTTTGGAAGACCTAACCGCGAGACGGCAGGACTTCACCCATTCCTATAGATTCAGGTACGCTTCCGCATCTAGTATTTTAATTATTAATGATTTAACATGATAGGTCCTGGGGGTAATTGTAGTTTAATTTACAATTCAGTTCTAACATGGGGAAAATAGAAAAAAGGGTAATGGAGAAGAGTCAGATCCGCGCCAGGAGCTCCTCTCCAGTGCACTTAATATCCACTCCATCCAGTGAACTGGTAATCTATCACACCTGTCCCTACAAAGATCTAAGAGTATAATCTGTTTTAGCTAAACAACCCTCTAAATCATGGTTAAATTTTAATGATTGGTTTTATTATTTCCTAAAAATTAGCTAGAGGTAAGCAAAATTGTTCCGGCACTTTTTATAGTGAATAATTGAAGTCTCATGTATTTCCTTATTCGGAAAAGGGCCAATTTTACCCATCAAATATCGAAAATAGAGCAAATTTGCCCTCCGTTTGCAAATGGTCTCAAATATGTCCTTGTCGTTAGGGAATGGGTCACTTATACCCCTCTTTACTAACAGAATCCATGTCACACATGAACACACATTAAAAAATTATTTATATCCAACGTGGACTTCCATCTTGAAAAGGCCTCCAACATGGATAAAAACTCCACACCCACCTTCTCTCTACCCCACCCCTTGAATTAAAGAAAAGGAAAAATAAAATAATGAGCATATTAACCACCAAAACTCTTTTTCTTCAGCATACTCCACCGATTTGCAAACTAATAAAAGTATTTCTGAAAATTTGAGTTATACAATAAGAGTTAAGACCCACTATATATACAAAAATTATCCATGCTTATACCTCCTCTGTCTCAAATCGTAGCAGTGGAGAACACTACGCTGCTCCGTCGTCCAACAGGATCCGTCAATTGCTGTCGAAGCTCCATGCTTTTCATATTGCAACATTGTACAAAGATTTTTGACTTTATGCAAACAATTTCCCGATTTCAGTTTGTATTTTAGGATACGTTAATTTATAATTAAAGTTTTGCAATAAATACAATTTCATTATTGTTTAAGGATGTCAGAGGGATTATGAGTTGGTCAAAATTTGTGGAGTTTTGTCAAAGTTGTGAATCGGAGAGGAACAAGAGGGGTTTTGCTACCATGGGACTTACAGATGTTTTTTTTACTAGAAGGTTGTCAATGAATGGTGGAATTGAAAAAAAAAAAAAAACCTTCTAAATTGTATTCCTTTATAGTTTATTCTATGGAAACTGTAATGGTCATAGGTTTATAGCATATTTATGTTGTTGAAGGTGTTTACTTTGGCTCTTTCTATGGCAGAGGCGGTGGTGGTTTAAAGGCAGTGAAGGTAGTTCTATATATTGGGAAGGTGGGTATGGTTTTTATCCATGTTGGAGGCCTTTTTCAAGATGGAAATCCACGTTGGAATATAAATAATTTTTTAATGTGTGTTTGTGTGTGGCATGGATTCTGTTAGTAAAAAAGGGTATAAGTGACCCATTTCTCTAACGGCAAGGACATATTTGAGACCATTTGCAAACGAAGGGCAAACTTACTCTATTTTCAATAGTTGAGGGGTAAAATTGGCCCTTTTCCGTTCCTTATTTGGCAGCAAAAATCAAGTAACTTTGTTTTTTATGATTTTATAATCGGAAAAGGGTCATATTTACCCTTCTACTAATTTTTATTAGTTAGTAGTAACCTCAATTATACTATTCGTAACTATTTGTCCCTGCCGTTAACATTTTCAACATATATACCCCTTCATTTAACGGAGACCCATCCCAGCTTTGCCCCTGCCACGTGGCATTAATCTAAAACCTTAACTTTTTTATACCCCTCAATTAGTAACCAAACTTTTAACCAAATCAGAACCCGACCCAATGACCCATCTCGGGTTCAATTAAATAGATACAACTATCTTCTTCCTTGTGAAATGCAGAGAGTTCACGGGAGAGATTCCTGCCGGAGAAGACACAAACCTCACCGCAACAGAACATATCCTAATCATTACACCACCTTCACCCCCTCTAAATAGACCTTATTCTGTGTCACTCCATCACCTTTTTCAACTAGGCAGCTTCTCTCCATGATCCCAAGTGAAGCCCCCCATTGATCACCCCAGTTTTCATTTCCATCATCTTCACCACAATATTCCTTGCACTTTCACAATCTCAAATCTAAGGCGACATTCTCTGCTCTCTGCCAAAGACCATCTGAAATATTCTCACTTTGATCGGATCTTCCATCATCTACTCAATCACCAAAATATAAAATAAAGTGTATGTGTTGATTTAGTAATAGCAATCAGGGGAAGGAGAAAAAATTAACCAAATCAACAAACGAAAAAGCGGAGAAGCCAACGAATTGTTCTTTAGAAGAAAAATAAATTTGGTCGGACTCTGGCGATCCTTTTCTACCTCTTTCTTTCCTTTACAACATCGCTCTTAAAAAAACCATCATGATTTTCAACAAGTTTCCGAACCATAAATTTTTTTTCCAAAATTGAATCCAAAATCCAATTTTGAACCCGAAGGAAAAAATCAAAAGAAAAAGAAAATCACCATCTTAGAAAATCAGACAATCTCTATAATGAAATTTCTTGGGTCTAAGTGGCTATCATCTTAAGGAAAAAAAATAAATCTTTGGGGTGGAGGAAGTGGCAGATAAAAGGAAGAAGGAGTGGGATTTGTTTGTTTGGTGGGAGGGAGTGATGATAACGATGAACTGGGATGTGAATATGTCAATAAAATTGAAAAATAAACAAAAAAAATAAGGCGGGTAAAAGGTTAGCCCATGCAAATGGGTTTTGGATTTTGGAGCATGGATCTGTTCGTAAATGAGTATTTAACAGATGGTCTCCATGTGGCAATTTAAAAGGTGGGTCCAGGGCGCCGTTAGAGGCAGGGGTATATATGTTGAAAATATTAACGGTAGGGACAAATAGTTACGAATAGTATAACGGAGGTTACTACTAACTAATAAAAAATAGTAAAGGGGATAAATATGACCCTTTTCCGTTTTATAATTTTTCTTCATTGTTCTCCAATAAAATTCCCTTCCCTTCCCCACCCCCTCCCCCCTCCCTTAAATTCCAAACTCGATCAAAGTAAACTGATTAAAGTGCATCTAACTTATAAATTGTTTTCAAATCGTTTCAAGCTACTTTAGCATTCCTAATTTTGCATCAATTAACTTCAACTATATTACCAGCATTTCGAGTAAACTCACTAGTAGTGCTTATTGATTCAACTGGAGAAGTCACTAAATATTTTGTTCAACATTTGCCACAAAATATGAACAGTAATATCTTATAAGATGCAAGGTATGCCAGCATCGACTAATGGAAAGAGCTATAGATGCCTGCTGTTATACCTAATTAGTGGCGGATTTATGTAGAAGGGTGCGGGTGCCACGGCACCCGGTAGCCTCGGTGCAAGCTCTGTATATATCTATATACATGTATAAGAAATTGTTTAAATATGGCTTTTGGCACCCAGTGAAAGAAGGAGTTGATGGTGCCAGTGGTAAAGGGTTATGTTTTCAGCCTGAGGGATGTGGGTTTGATTCTAATCTGCTACACTTTAAACTTTTTAATATGCTGCGATTAGGCTGACTCAATTGTAATAGTAACTTCTTTAATTTAAATCTTTGTTTCCCTTTCATTAAAAGTATGTTGACTCTTTTTCTTTCTTTTTATTTTAAGCATAAAATGTTTCTATAAATTATGCTTTGTATCAAGATGTCATAACTATATATTACTCCCTCCGTCTCAATTTATGTGAGAGTATTCGAATTTTGAGAATCAACTTTTTTTTTTTTTAATTTTGATCGTGAATTGGGGTATAGGATCTTTAAATTTTTTGAAATATAAGTTACATATGGTGAAACTAGATAGAAAAAAGTATTACTCCCTCCGTCCCAATTTATGTGGCACCATTTTCTTTTTTGTTTGTCCCAAAAAGAATGGCACATTTCCTTATTTGACAACTATTTAATGTACCATCTCTATTTTACCCTTGTTGGGTTCTACATACTTTTAAACCTACCAACAACTTTTTTATTACTCAAATCTTCTCTTTCTTACTTTTTCAAGGGTAAAATTGAAACTTTACAAGGTCAACTTCTATTTTCTTAAACTCCGTGCCAGGTCAAACGGTGCCACATAAAATGGGATGGAGGGAGTGTAATTTATAATAATTAACAATTCGAAATATTTAAACAACATATGAAAAACATGCGGTCAAAGAAAAAAAATCCCTTTCTGAAAAAGTGAACGATATCACATAAGTTGGACAGGTATAGAGCACATTTTTGCGTTGAATCAATTTGTTTATATAAAGCGAAGAGACGAATAACCCAAATTAAAGTCGAAAGTTGATCAAATTGACCAAATATTTACTCTAATCGGACGATGTAAATAGCGACACTGTTATATTGAAAGTAGTGCGGCACCCAGTACTCTCAAATTCTAGATCCGCCCCTGCCTTTAACAGTTTCGAGTCATTAGTTGTTCCCGATAGGTCATGAACATCTCTTCTTTTGCATTTCAATATCTTATAAGTAACTGAAAACATTTCAACATAAAATAGTCCTGGACAACTTGGAATAAATTTTGAAGTACTACTGATTCTAAATAAAATTGTACACCATGAGAATTTCGATATTGTTGAAACGAATGTGTTTACTATATTTGAATATCAATGATAATGAAGCAGTTTACCAGTCTCAACTATAATTTCGGAAACTGCTTTACTTGGCAATAATTTGGGGAGTGTTAAGTATAACCATGGTTTAGCAAAGTTTAGAGGGTTGTTTAACTGAAATAGAATAAACCCTTAGATCTGTTTATGCATGTATGAGAGAAACTCTTCTTCTCAAAAAGTACGTAGCATGGAACGTTCGATTGCTATTCTCCTTTTCCTTATATTGAGCTTCACAACCGCGCTACCAGATTTAACAGAGAGTGGGGAAAGGCGTTTCTTAAAAAATGTAGTTCCCCCATCTGGACCATCTCATCAAGGACATGGAACCGCACCAACAGGGAGTGGGGGACAAGTCCTTCATGTAAGGCGTCTCTTAAGGAGTGTAGCAAATCCTCAGTACCGTCTCACCATGGACAATGACACACACCACCAGTAGAGAGTGGGCAATTGCAGTAAAAACAGTATCTTAAAGAGTCATTAGGAGTTTCTTGAAGACATAGCATTAGGATGTTAAGACTTTGCCCCTTCCTTACTTGTACTTTCCTCGTTGAAAATGTAAATTTTATTATCAACAAAATTATTTACTACTGTACTAGACACCCTGAAAGAATTCGATTGGAAAAAGTGCGGAGTAGTGGTAGTGGTGATAATTAGGTGGTGGTTTCATTGATAAATGATCTTTTGTCTCCTATGTGTTCTGGTGCTGCTCCATTGAAAAAGGTTCTCTGTCTCAAATCTTACAACCTAGCCATTTATCTGTTTGATTTTGGCTTTGCGCTATTTTACCAAATTCTACGTCTGTTCCTTTTTTTTTTAATCTCCAGTTTGAATTTTATTTGATGCAATAATCTTCTTTGTGAAAGGACAAAAGAAAGTTTCAAATAGAGGTTCGATGTACTGATCAGACACAGACATCCGTGGCAAATTTGTTAATGAACCAGGGTTCCATGACTCTGAAGAAGTAAGCATCTGCTATTACTGCTTATGGGGTATAGTTAGTAAAATAAGGATTTGTTGAATCAGCTAAGGGTATGTTCTCCATGGAAACCTCATTATCGATGGAGTAAAGATCTGTTTCTGTTTCTGTTTCTGTTTCATTTCTCGAAAATTCTCTTGAAATCAACATGTGAATGTCTAGCTCTTTCTGTTCTGATGTCATAATTTTTTTGGCTACAAAAGCTGCATTTTCATATCTTTCGAGAGAGACTTAGCTGCGATTTCAGTGATATCTCTGTTTACATATTGAAGCTGTTTTATGACAATATTTGGTTCACTTAACTGATTCTTCAGCCTATAGTTCTGGCACTTTTAGTTTCACTCACCTAGCACATTTGTGTTGTCCTGTCTAGATATATAGATATCTTTCACTGATCTCTACATTTCTAGTTGTGATAACTAGTAGGCACATATGGTTTGATGTAGAATGCCTGTCATGTCTTTTCAATACATTCAAGACAAATTTTCAATATCCATTAGCAGAAGCTTGTTCTGACCTGGAAAGTTAGAGGAGGATGAGTCGGTTCACATATGTGGTCTCTTTCAAGGAAAACCTTTTACAGCTCTCTAACTTAGGGATGGTAGTCAAGATACTTCAACCTCTGTCACTTATCTTTTGATATGGAATTTCATTTACCCTTGAAACTACTAGACTCGATGCACTTCGTGGATTTTAAAAGTCTGTTCATAGATCCTTCAGAATTACAACCTTTATATACTCAACCAAGCACTGGGTTTCTCATCTCTCATCCATTTGATGAATTCCTCAATTTAGGATGTCAGTTGCCAGTTTGGCATTTGTATGATTTAGTGCATGCCATAAGATGCTCACCTCCTTGTCACAATTGTATTTAAACATGGTGAACCTTTACACGCTTCTCACTCTTAAGTAAACATTACTATCAGCTCTTTATTTGCTAAGTTGCTATTGAACCTTGGTTTTTTTTACGCCCCATTGATGAGGCATGATTTAGAGTTCTTGAAGTTGGATGCTCATGTAACTCAGGGAATCCCATCTGCTATAGGCAAATGAGTTTATCTGCAGAAACTTGATCTCCCAATGAACTAGTCATTTGCTAGATCCATGATCAAGCAAGAGGTTTTGACCCTAAATTTTTGTCCATGGTGAAGCAATTCCCAATCTTTATTGAAACTCATGAGGTGTAGGAATCCCATATGCTATGGGTAAGTAAGTTATTTGCAGTGTTGTGTATGAACTAAGCAGTATCTGTTTAGAACTAGTGTAACTCAACACTCCCCTATCTATATATTTTTTCGTGGTCTATAGTCTATACATCTTAAGTAAATATTTATTTACAGCGACAACAACTTATCTAAGGTTCACTAGGTAATAATTTGAACGTCCCACTCATGAACCTTAAAGTAATGGTAGAAGAAAGGCAAAACTTTATGAACCTTTTGAATATCCTTTCATACTTGGTATTCATGCTCCTCATTCCCGTTTTATTTAGAGATGTCCTAAAATATGTACCACCTTAACATTATTACAAATTCCCAGCTTTAAAGAAAGTCAAGTTTACTAAAATTTCCAAGTGCTTTTGATGTATATTTCCTATGTCAAACTACTTTTCAACCATTTTCCATTCTAATATCATTGATGTAATACAGAAATTATAAAAATAAATCGTAAATTCTATCTCTAATCAATACTGCCTTATCAAATAGACAAACAGGAGTCATATGATCCTCACACATCTTATCATAAACAAACACACTTTTGTACTCCCTCCGTCTCAATTTATCTAAGGTTCACTAGGTAATAAGGGGAACTCACCCTTTCTATGCTCTTTCAATTTTCAATCCTGCTGTTTAATTTTTGTTCATTCTCATTGAATGAGGAAGCATTCTTTTGCTTCCTTAAACTAGTATTCTAGCTTATGATTTACATGTATGGTACAGTATGAATAAGGTTTTCGCTTGCAGTATGTGGCCAAGTTATGTTTTGCTAAGGAAAATGCTGGACACTGTAGTTGCTTCTTCATGTTATACAATAGCTTGTGTCAGCGCTTTTGCATTACTGAGTTTTATAATAGAAGAAACTTACTTCTTTGCATCAGAACTGTCTTTTGATGATAATATGATATCTCATGCTTGAGGGGAATTAATGAGTGTAAAGATTTCTATTACATTTGTATCGGATCTCAGGTTCATAGTTTACAAGGTGCCCAACATTGCTTATTTTGGATATTCTACTAACTTGGTGTGTTTGAATGACTTAGGTATGAATTGGTGAAATTTTGGAGCAAGATGGCTATACTTTGTGGAGAAGTTCGAAGTCAAAGATTGAAGTAGAAAAACGAAGAATTCGAGTGTAAAAATCAGCGGACTAGGAGCTTTGTAAGCTCATTGTATGACCCTTACAACAGTCGTACATTGTATGAGAAGCTGTGAGACCTGAGAATTGAGCATACAGAAGGTCTTACATTGTAAGAGTGACTGTACGACCTGAAAGTTTTCCATCCGAAATTGGATTAGGTTAAAACGTTTTGTACTCATTGTTGAATTACTAGGTAACCATATGGTCTGCTCTACTCAATTCACCAATGTTTTCCCATATCAACTTCTTCTACGAGACATTCACTGGCTGCTAGCCTAGTTACACAACCAAACATTAAGAAAGAGGTCATGTAAAACGCTGCAATCCTCTTGTTGGAGAATAGGTCTTTCTGTTTTATCGACCTCATGTCCTAAAAATGTCTCATGATATATCCAAAATTGTATAGTTTAAAAAGATACAAGAAGAAAAAGCAACATCAAAAGGAAGTTACATTTCACCTCTAAAGAAACTGATAATCTTTCTGTCCTACTGGGAGGTATCTTAGTGACTTTGTCTTCCCATGAGGTTCTACTTTCTTTTCTAGTCAGCTGCATCCTTGTGACTAATGCCCACTTTTATACGTTGCCCCAGCTTCTCAAGGGTATAGAGGGCTAAGAGCTGCTTCAGTGTTTCTCAAGCCTAGATTTGTCTTCCCTTTGACACTCCCATACATTAGGACTGACAAATCTATTATGTTCCCTGTCTCTGATTTTTCATTAAATAGTGTGGAGCTCAATAAAATATCAATAAATTTTTTCATGCATTTGGCATATATGTCATGTATCATTAACTCATTTTGATAACTAAGTGTACAGCCTATAGACTACATTAAATTTGGGAGCGTGCGGTGAAACTACAGAGTGTTTAGGAGTCTGAAAAATAAATTAAAAATCAATAAATGTTGAACAGGACACTCGATTGAAAATTATTCAATGATGTGGAGTGCAAATGAGTCCCATTGACGAGTTGAACATACACATTGTAACGTTTCTCAATTTTTTCTATTTTGATCTCATAGTTTTAGGACCTTATCGATATGGAAAATAATTTAACGAGGAACGTTTCATGTGCGCGAGACTCGAGTATGAATTATATGGTGAAAGTATGTTATAAGTAATACTATTTACTATAGATGGAGTACAAATATTTAATTACGTGGAAGGTGAAAAGAGATATTGCAAAAGGCTAAAAACTAAAATTAACTCAATATTGGCAACGGTGCAAATGTCAATAGAAGGTCAATACTGAAAGAGAAACTAATAGAAAGGCCACAAGTGAAAGAATATGAAAATAATATAAGCACGTAAGAAGCCACTTTGGCTGGAGCAAAGGAAAAAAGGGAAAAAATAAAAAACAGCACCTCTGCTGCGTAAGGAGCTCTCTGTCCAGCGAAGGATTCGGGAATTTCGAAAACTTTATTATTGTCTCAAGGAACTAAAGCCAGTTCAAATTCAAGTGATTAAAAAAGTTCTTTTCAAGAATCTATCTCAAGGAGTTAAGGAGGGTATTTTCGAGGGTTGTTCAAAGAGGTAATGATTTTATCTCTCCAATCATGTTGTTGGATATTACGTTGTTAAATATGAAATTCTGGATTCATATAGATGGGATGCTTGTAGCTAAACCACGAACTTTACGCGAGTTATATTAGATTCAATTGAGTATAATTTGATAGAATTAAACTATGCGTTGTAGATTGTGAATTTCTTGACGTGAGTGGCTTGTTTTTGAGCATATGTTTAGGCTCGAGGAGTAATCGAGGTGAGTTGATATAACTCTTTACTAAAGAGTTTTTACTCACAATCCTACAAAGTGTTTGATAAAATGTCTTTAACAATTAATATGTGCTTAATTGGAGCGAGAGAGTGCATATTAGCTAAACCTCATTCTAGTTAATGTTCATGAATTATCATTGAGTTATACATATTGATTTTCATAGTTTATCATGATAAATTTACGTGATTTTAATCTCAAGTTTTCATGAATAACAAATATTTGAAATTATGTTGAATAATTCCTTCATATATTTATGTCATGTTTTACTCAAGACTATAATAATTTATGTTCATGGATTATGTTTAATAAATTTATTGGAGCTTAAAGTGGTCAAGGAAACGTTTTATGGGAGTTATCTTTAGATTCTGAGAAGGGTCTCGTGACCTTCAGTGGTTAATGTTGACCCTGAAACTACTCGTGTCAGAGTAGGAGTTTATTATAAAATTTGTCTGATACGGCCAAGGCACAAAATGCGCAGCATGCTATCACCTGGAACTGTGTGGCGCCACAGTGAAGGGGCCTATTCGATCAGGCAGGGATCAAATCAGTGCCGATCACACGGTGACTTTATGGAATCATATTATGTCAGAGTTAATTGGTACTCCCTAGAAAAGAAAAAAAACTATATTTATATATAATTAATGTTCAGAATTTTTATGTTTCAAGTTATTTTTCAGTTTTTTTTAAATGTTTTATGTTCTCATGATTTTAAAGAATTATGTGAATCTCGCGTTTCTTTTAAATGTCTCGTTTCTGCTTTAGTGGGGGGTCGTTGAGACTCACTGAGTACTGCTGTGGTATACTGACGTTCTCTTCATAAGAACTTACATTGACGGTCAATGTAGGCACAGACAAGCAGGCTACGAGCTAGGATATTCCCCCACTACCCAGTTGATTGGTGAACTTCGCATTTGTTCGTGGAGATCCGTTAAGTTCCACTCTTTCTTATTATTAGTCAGTGTCAAGTATAAGGTTCCTAGATGCTTCATAGACAGTTTAGCAGTTGGGTGTGGTTGTCCATTTTGCATGATCTTGCACAGTGTATACTAAAGTTAATTATTTTATTGATACGATTTCAGGATGGGTTTTATTTCAGAATTTATTTATTGAAGTTTTGTTTTAAAGATTTCATCGCTTCATAGCACGACAAGAATAGAATATCACAGATAAGTTTAAAGGGTTCGCTCGGCCTCGTTCGGGTACCGAGTGCCGGTCGCAGCTCGTTCAGAAACGGGTCGTGACACACATTGCACATCGGATAAAGTATATAGAGTTTATTGATTCCATGAGAAAAGAAGAAAAAGCAAATTCTTAGGCGCAACCTTAGGTTTATATCTTTAATTTCAGTACACAAAAGTATTACTTCTACAAGTTTCTATCAAGAACACTCACGTTCAGAAGATGCGAGGGACTCAAATGAGGATGTTTAGATGGATGTGTAGGCATACTAGGAAAAATAAGATTAGGAATGAAGTCATACGAGAGAAAGTGAGAGTAGCTTCGGTGGTGAACATGTAGGAAACGAGACGAAGATGGCTGGGGCATGTAAAAAGGAGGGACACTGATGCCCCCGGTGAGGATGTGCGAGAGGTTGGCGATACTGGGTCTATAGAGAAGTAGGGCTAGACCAAGTAAGAATTGAGGTGAGTTAATTAGGGCGGACATTGCTCAGCTCCAAATCACCGAGGACTTGATCCTAGACTGGGGAATATGAAAGTTGAGGATTAGAGTACTTGATGCTAGTGTAGGGTGTTGAGACCCTTATCAGTTGGTAAAGTATTGTTAGTTCTACGGTTATCTCATTCTACGGTTTTACTATTTCTGTTATTTTAATATCATTGCTTTTACCTAGCTATTTTTATCTTCGTACTTTATTCTGTTACATTTTTTTCTTTCCTTTCCGCTTGTTTTTTCTTTCTAAAACACGTTTTTAAATCTATTCTTCTTGAGGCGAGGTCGAAAACAACTTTTCTACCTTACTCAAGGTAGAGTAGGATCTGACCTCATCATCATGAGACTCCACTTATGGGAATATATGGGTTTGTTGTTGTTCTTGTTCTTGTGGTAAGTTATAAACATCTTCCTTTTTTCTTTTTCACTGCATAATTCTAGCTTGCTTGGATGTAATTTGTACACGCTCACAGTACAAAAAATTATAGCAAATTGTCTTATTTTTTAAATAACTATTCTCGTTTTATAAAGAGGGTTATTTGCTTATCTCTTAGATAACGTAATAGCATAAACAGTTTTACACTTCTCAATGTATATAGTTGATACTAAAATCTTAGTCCAGCAAGAATGACAAGGTACTATAACTGTTGGGGAATATATAATTTTACATCGCCTGAACATTAGAAACTGCTCCAGCGAAAAATAGTTATTTTTTATATTGTGTATAGTAACCAATATATCCTGATTACGGCAATTATTTTTTGGGGATTTACAAAAATGCCTATCAAATCCTACTTATTTACATCTCAATACCCATTACATATTTACCCACAAATTTATTTACACTGTATACCCATCCTTCTGTATACCTATCTAGTATACAGTATACTCACATGGTATACTTGTTACACTATACTCTCAAATTCATAAAAGAAGTATACTTAATTTGGTATACTAAAAAGTATACAATATAATGCAATGGTATACAGTTAAAATTGGGAGGGTGGGCACATAGTGTAAATAAAACATGATAGATGGGCATTTTTGTAAATAAAATGAGATGCATGGGTATTCCATGTAAACTAAATTTTTTTGGGCACAAACACGTAAATAATTTATTTTTGTGGGCATGGAGTGTAAATTCCCCTTATTTTTTATAGCAGGCTGCAGCTCAAAATTAAAGAGTGATCAAATGAATAGCTGAAAAGCAGAAATTGATCGTCTAGTGCAATTATTATAGAAATTAATGATGGAATACGTTAAAAAATCAACAATTGGAACGTGAATTATTTATACATGATCATACTAGAATGAAATTGCAACGTCAAAAGGAAACCAGAAACATTATTTTATTCATACATTAGCAATGGCCTTAAGGAAGCCTTCTTTTTCCAAATAACAATAAGAAATAAAAGTATCTATTTCTTCAGCATGATATATATGTTAGAAGGCGGAACCAAAATACATTTTGTCACTAACATCAAATGCCCCTGATGTTGGCTTCATTTGTTCAGAGGATAATTATTTAACCTATTAGTAATTGAAATAATTTGTTTCCAAACAGTAAGTCATTTCACCAAGTTGATTCGAAGAATGGTATGCTCTTAGTAATAGTTGGCTACATAATACTATAACAAGGCAGGAATTGATCGTCTTGGACGAGTTTTATATATCAAGATCAATGATAAAATACGCTAAGAAATAGACTTAGAACATGAGCTAATTATAAAATACTACATTCTTAAAGGAAAAAAGCAGCTAGAACTGGTATAGAAAACCAGAAACATTTCAAAGGCAAGCTTATTGCTTTTTATTCATACACTAATGAGCCTTTATTCCCAAATCAAACAGTGTCTGGTTTGCTCCTAAGAAAGCAGCTTCTCTTTGCAGCAAAAATTAGAAATTTAAGAATTTATTTGTCGAACTTGATAATCCCTAATTGCTGAATATTCTAGAAGGCGGAACCATCAAGGCATATCCATTCACCAACGAACATTGTGTCGCAGTTAAGATTAGGATTGAAAGTTGTAAAGGTCTCAGGGTTCAAACTGAAAGTATTCATAATGCTGAAGCATGTGTCTCCAGTTTCTGCACCATAAATCTTGCTACATACCAGAACTGAATTTGTCCCAATTCCAGCTGCGCACATCAAGAAATAAATTATCCTGAATTAGAATATTATTTAACATATTCATCTTTTAAAGAAGGTTGGATAGTTTTTGAAGATTCAATATACAGATAGATAGTGTAAGGAATGCTGAAACTATATACATTTTTTGTGTTGGAACAACTTACATGTCTTATTTTTACGGTTATTAGGTGACATGATAGTATAAAAATTAATTACCTGAGAGAAGGAATAACATAACAAAGCAGAGAAGCATGGTTGATTTGCAGCTTACTGTTGCCATTTGTGTGTTGTTTAATTGCCCCAAAATAGATTTGATGTTCTTTCTTTTCCTTTGATAGTTGGATTGATGGATCACTTTGTTAATGATATCAGTGCATTTATAGTGAAGTTGCCTTGAATGGTTACAAACTTGAAATGAAACTTGAACGTTGTAATTTCCTCCAGTTCACAAGAACAAGGTTGCCGACTTTGTTGTGTGCATAAAAAGATCTGTTTTCTTGTTCATTTGTCCTTTTATTGGTTGTTTTCTTTTTCCTTGTTATGCTTCTTCGCATACTCTGGACTTCTGATCATGTGAAAGGTGCAATATAGCATAATTGTAAGCTATATATGTTTTCTTGGGAAAGATTTCATTGACCACATCTAAGGTCTGTCATAGTTTAACATGTTGATTTTTTTGGAGGTTCACGAACTCGTTTAAACGGTAAAAGTCTGTGTAATGCTCCAACGCTCTTAACCATTGGATGTCAACCTCCCCTAAATTCTCTTTATGCCAGTGCACCTACATTATTTGATAATAGAAAATAATATAGCATTTGACAAGGAATAATTCTTTAAGTAGCAATTAGAGAGCCAATCTAGCATAGCACTGCTAACAGGAGGTCAATTGATAGTCGACTTGCAAATACTAATGAAGAGTCGATGGTCGACTCGTATACATTAAACCATAGTAGAAAAATGTTGCCAACTGAGAGATGATTTCCAGAACCGTTAAATAGTAAAATTAAACAGGCTTTATAGAATCATGTTTATCCCCTTAAGAATAGACTTTTCTTCCTTCCAAGAAATAGACATCTATCAAGATGAAACTTACTATAATACGAGCTACTCCTATTTAAATAAGATATCATCAATCCCATCATAGATCATACAATAATTGAACGATGATATGACGAGTACTGTTCAATGAGAATTTATAACTGGACCAATTATTGAGCAAGCTAAGTTCACTATGATTATGAATCCAATTTCTTGGACTCCAACATTCTATGAGGTTCCCTGACTAAGCCAGAGACGTTGAATTAGATCTATCTCACTTAAACTCGGTTTATCAATACGAGTTACAGATAAAAGTTGTGATTGACCATTTTAGAACTTGAAGCTAGGAGTGTAGTGTTAAAAGGCAAAAGCTTACCAGTCAAACATATACCCAGTTTTTGCACAAAAGCAAAATATGACCTCCTTATTCATTCCAAACGCTGCTCCGATCCTTAAAATCTTTATGGTGTCAGATGAAGTCCTCAAACCAACAAAAGGTATTGATGCATGGCAATTTGTTCGTACTCCTTTCACTTTCGAATCATCCAGGACTAGTTTTTATAGTTAATCCACTTAAAGAAATCTGGAGAAAGCTTACTACTAACGAGGCATGTATGTTGCACTCATCAAACCAAGAACAAAGCTGTTTTAATGAACAGCAAATCACAAAATCAAAGGCTGGATCGGCTAATTAAACAACTATGGTTGTAAGTGTAATGTCATCGTGTTCTCAAGACTCATCACTCCATCCAGTGGATCTATAGGCTATAGTAGTGTAGCCTATGCTGAAACTTCGCAACAGTTGGGAATTGAAAGTTTCGGTGAGAAAGTACCTCGTTTAACATGTTAAACTAAATAGTTTGGTGTAAACATAAATTCATTAGTTTAGTGTATAAGTTATAGGACAACTTGTGTCAAGCTTTTGGGCAAGTACTATGGATTTGCACAAGATATGAGAGAATATTGTTTGCTAAAATTATTCTTGTTTCCTTTTTCATCATCATCATCAAGTAGGCCAAAAGGCCCAAAAGTAGTCAACTCTTTACAGTGGTTAAAACTATACACGTAATTTACAATTAGAGGTCATCGCCATAGAGTTTCTATACACATCTTATAAGCTGCATTTTCAGCTAAAACCGAGATACAACCCGAGTTAACTCAGCTCACTTTCCCTTAAATCCCGAGTCAACTCAGTCAACTCATTCCCCTTCCCGGCGGCGAAAAAACTTCCGATCAACCGCCACGTCATCAACTCTGTCCCCAGCAGTTTAAATACATGACTTGTCGGAGCGATTCATCGGCTTGTTTCCTCTTTTCCTCGCCGTTTCCGCTTCCGATGAACCCGCCGACATCAGATCCTAACGCGCCGGCGAACGGCCGGAGAGCGTCGGCGCCGGAGGAGGCAGAGAAGCGTTTTGTGTTGTGGTGTAGGGATTTAATGCCGGACTTCATTTTCTGGCTGTGATCGGAGTGGCCGTTCACGACGGCGACGGTAGCGGCAACCCAAACGCGGTTCAAGTAACTCATTTTGTTATGTTTAATAGAGTTGTTATAAAATAGAAACTTAATAGTAATAGTAATTAGATTATGTGATGATTTGTTGAAGCTTCAAAGTGTTTGAGAAATGGGAAGAAGAGAGGGTGTTTATATAGGCAAGGAGAAAGAAGGGACAAAAGGGGTATTGGAAAACCGGAAACAGGAAACCATTGGTGGATTTGTGATATGAGTGGTGGGTTAAGTTCTCGAGGTTTCCCCCTACTTTGGACACATTCATTTTGTGATATCTCTTCTTTTTCTCGCGAGTTAAAGTTCATACTCTTTTTATATGGGAGCATACCATGTGAAATTAACACTCAAAATTTCTTCTATCCTGTATGCTAAATTGCATGATCATATATTGTTAGTTTATCTACTCAAGTAATGTAATATTATTTATTATCTTAATGACAGATATTTTTTAAGTAAAAAGTAATATCATCAGTTATTAGCTTCGTGATAATGTAGAACCCAAATAAAAGTACAACATATCTAATTAGAAGTATAATATATAAGACGTAAGACCATCATCTCATATCGTTATATTCAATAAATAAGGACAATTAAAAATTATCTTGAAGTATTTTAAAGCGATTGAAACAAAAGAGCTTTCATAAGAATATTGTGAAATACACGAAACGAAAAAAACAACAAAATATTGTAACAGAAAAGATACAAACCAAAATGATAGGTGAAAAAAGTAGAGAAAAGTTAAATCAAGCAAACTACCAACAATTCATCTAGAAACAGGGCGTAGGAGCTGCTATAGCAAGGGTAACTTTGGATATATAAGGTGTTGGCTGAAAAAATGAGTTAGCCCTTAATCATTTTTAATAGTTGATCTTGTATAATATGATAGGGAAGATGGGAGTGAAGTATATCAATGTTCTTAATTAATTAGTAGGATAACATACAAAACAACATGCACCAATAAATAATATTATCTGCATTTCGACTTATTAGCTTTTCAATATCTTAAATCACGAAGCAGATCTTTTACCTAGAATTCCAAAATGAGAATGTACAAAAACTCGCGAGAAAATAAACTATCCGCACGCATTAGTAGGATCAAAGGTGGGGGCAGGTGTCAAACTTATCCACAAGTTTGATAAATGACTCATCTTATATCCACCAATGAATAGTAAACAGCTTTCACTATTCTCATTCAGCTACAAAACATAACTATAGTAGGTCCCTTTTTTTGTGAAATTTTTCATCCTTTGTCTTCATCCAATAATACAAAGTAAGAATTTGGGTTAAAGGGGCTGTTTTTATTTGTGAATATGGGGCCCTTTGCACTATTGGACAAAATAGAATGGACACGTGGGGTCATTGATGGGAGTACACTACCCATCATTTGGGGTCCATAAAGTTGGTGCTATACCAATGGCCCATCACGTGCTTGACTTGACTGGCTTTTGCTCTATGCCTGTTAGGGAAGTTTATCGATTTTGAACCTTATCGGTTTGGATTATCGGTTTTCGGTTTTTAAAAGTGTTAAATCAATAACCGAACCAATAAATTATCGGTTATTGATTTTCAGGTTATCGGTTTTAGGTTCGATTTTCGGTTTAACCATTAAGAAACTTAGGCCTAACAAGTGTAAAAAAAAAACCTCTTAAAAGATTGCATCCAATACAAAATCGACTTTATTTTCACAGCGAATTCAAATGCCTCTTATAGCATTCTCCATATTCAAAAAAACAACCAACAATAGATTCAAATATACTTCATTATTCTATAAACTAATGGAGGAGGCAAGGAGTGAAATAGTAAATCGGTGGTTGAAATGGATGGGGAGACTTTAAAGTTACACAAGTAAAAGAAGACTAGAGTTTGAGGTTTCCAAGTTCGAACTAATAGTAATTAAGTATACTACTTTTATTCACATAACCGCAATATAGTAAATTTGAAAACCTTATTGGGTTATCGGTTTAACCAATAAGAAAATGTACAAAACCGACAACCAAACTGATAACCCAATAAAATTTTTTTGCAAACTGTTAAATAACTGATAACCCGATAACCCAAGATTTATAAACCATTAACTTTTTATCGGTTCGGTTTCTCGGTTTAAACCAAAAAATGAACGGCCCTAATGCCTGTAATAAGTGTACAAGTCAAGTTCAGTTGCCTCTTCAGTGTTCTGGAACAAGGAGTTGCAGTTGCAAGAGTTTTCTCTTTTAGTACTTTTTTTTTTTAGTTAAACGGATTAAAAATTATACAGAAAAGACACGAGTTTGAAAGACCGACTCAATCGATATTATAACAAATTAACAGTATAATTTTCTCACGTTACCATCGCTAATCAGTAACTATCTAATTCTTATCTCGATTTATCATTTATCTATGATTAATTAGTATAGCTTAGTATAAATTCCTAGTTTGAATAGATTTTTTCCCCACTTGAACTCCAATTCTAGTCTAGGATTAACATTAAAGACGAAACAACCAAAATAGTCACCTTGAATATAAACAAGCGAACTATTTGAGTATTATGTCATCGTTAATGATTACTTAATGATATCTTCTTGCCTAGATAAGTTATTACGTTAATATCAACAACAAATTACCAGTATAATCATACGAGTTGGGTTTGCGTATGATGAGATATACGCATACTTTGACCCTATCTTGATAACAATTTAAGAAAATACACTTTTGATAACGGTTTTGAAAAAGGAATACACAAAATAGAAAGAAAAAGGCAAAAATAAAATATTAAGATTATAAGATAGAAATACCAATATCACGAAAAACAATGACATCCAAATGCTTAGCTAGAGCCTGTTTGGGTAAGCTTAAAAAGTTACTTAAAAGTATATTTGTACCTTTAAATAAAAAGTAAGTGTTTGGTAACTAAAAAAACAAAGTACTTATAAGCACTTTTGTGCTTAAGATTTCTTAACTTCTCAAAAATGACTTATAAGTAACTTTTTACTTTTAAACTACTTAAAATAAGCCCACCCAAACAGGGCCCTAGTAGGGTCTTGAAATTACATTACTAACAAAAATTCAGAATAAGATAAAACTAGAAAAAATCAACAATATTGGTAAGGTTCTCTAAAACTCAACACTAGAAGTTTGTTTCGTGATAAAATAAGAGAAAACACTCCTATAATCTTATCTTTCCTAGATATGCCCCTACATCCAACTAAGCATCTTTATTTCAGCTACTTGAATCTTATGAACGTGGATGTTCTTGACTGGCCGACATTCTGTGATCGTTAATATAAACATTTGTTGTTTTGTTGTTACTTTTGATAACCCTAAGCCCGAGGCAAGTTGCAAGCGTTGAGATTGTTCATAATAAATAACAATAATCGGGGCTATAATCTCGATATGATTAATTAATTCTATCCACTTTAGTTGTTTCTTCGTTCAATTTCTATTTCTAGATTTTACTTGTAATCAAGTTTCGAAAAGGAGAAGAAACTATTGTGTAGTATTTGATTAAATATGCCATTTAGTATAGTAGCTAAGTAGGACTGTAGAGCAAGTAGCAACACTTGATTCTTTGACTCGAAAAGTAGGCATGTTCGTATACTTTTGACTTATGTGTATCAAGAGTGCGTGATTATTTTACACCTCAGGTTAAATTACCTACAACAATTAACTATTCATTGCAACTCTGAGATCGTAATCTTGGACATAGAATAAATAACCGTTTTTTAAAATCAAGTGCAGCTTAGTGTTGAATAGTGTTAACTATTTTATCTAAAAGTGGCATCCAAAATGATGTTTCATAAAGAGAATAAATAACCGTTTTTTTGTTTGTTTTAAGTCTGTAACACTTTAATATGTACCAAGAGATGTAGGTCATTTTGTCAAAACAAATGAAGAGTTCTTGCACTTTTGAACCTTTTATGCGTTTTTCTTAATCCTCTTTTGCCTTTGCACCTTTTTCAATCTTAAGAGGTAAACTATACTGTCATTTTCATGAACATTGAAAGAAAACATCTTGAAGGCTTTGTTTTCTCAACCAAAAAGCCCCCAACTCCATACTATATGTTAAAACCACAGCGGATAGTATATTATATTTGTATGTACTCAATCTGATATCCACCATTTACAAGGTGCATCTGTCCACAGTCCACTTCAACTAGCCCTTAAACAAGAACCTGAGACAAAATAGAATCACATATACTATAGCAATGTAGAAGATAAGATGTCTCTTTCTTTTGTTGTTCAGAATATTATAATTACTTGTTGCGATTGCGAAATCTCAATTTAATAAAGTTTAAAAGATTGAGCGATTATTATATCAGTTCAAGATAGTTTAGTGTTTCCATCATATCTTCATCTAAATCTAAACTGCATTACAGCTAGCTCATTAATCATTTAATATTAAGCAACTTGCACTTAGTTAAATTCTAGATTTTACTTCCAAATTAAACAGTCTTTAGCGTACATACCTACCTGCTTTTGAGCTGTCTCGATCAATAATCTTATGAACACAATAATTTCAAATGATCTCATCAGGGTCCCAAATTACCTGTTCACCACATCTCTTCAAAGTGGAATTTTTCAAAGTTAAACACCCTGAAAAGGCACTTACTTTCTACTAAAGGGCACCTTCAAAGTACTTGTTCTGTCATTGCCTTCACTTCTTCAATTTCAATTTTCAATTAAACTTAAATTTTGTTCAATTATGTACAAGACTATCATTTTAGTCAATTGTATGAGCACATGCAGAGAAAATTGTAATCTACCTAGCAGCCTTGTTGTAACTAATGCTCTTGTTATGTTTAATCCTCATTATATTTTATATTTCTATCATCATAACTATGGAGCATACTTTAACCTCTCACCCAGAAAATATGGTAAGATAGGGAGAGTGATTCGAGTTACATTCTGTTTTACGAAAAAACAAACAATATGAACTGGAATTTCTTTTCTACTCTAAAACCATAAAGATATATTGAATGGATCACAATAGTTGGTTAAGCATTACCAAAGGGGTCGAGGAAAAGGCACTTTTGATTCTTATGACAAGTGCAAATTGGCTTGTAAGAAACTACAAGCTGCGAAAAATGGAGGTGATTGTTCATTAATTATGGAAAAAAAACTTTCCAAGTAACTCTTATATACAAGCAAGAGCCAAAAGGCAAGGATTCAGGATCGATAGGACTGAGGGTCACATGAAGCATCAATTTCACTTCTTGAGAAGAAAAACAGGCTTTTGAATACCTCTAAGACTTCAGTGCTGTTTTCTAAATCTGCAGGCAGTAGAGTATGTAAAATTCAAGAGCTTATCATAGAATTCGTCTCAACCATCCACAGAAGAGAGATCTTTTCTATACTGAATCAACTCCATCAACTTGTTGCCTTGCAAGATACCTTTCCCTTCTTTCTTTCTGAAATAGTAAAAACACCGAGTATATTATAGCAGATGTCATGTTATGCAACTGATTCTGATGCTTTTATATGATACTAAGCAAAAAAAATAGTAAAGAAGCACAAATTAATCAAAGTTCCATGTCATATGTTCCACTACAGTGCTTCTTGCCGTGTATTATAACAACAGCTAATAAAATCAAATTTCCATGTCTTATGTTCCACTCCAAGCTTCCTGCCTTCTGTTATAACATAAAATTTATCACCAGAGACCCCACTTATACTCGCACAAGTTTTACGAGCTATCGTGAGGAAAAAAAATGCTGTATGAGCTTTCTCACCAATTCCTTAGTGATTTGGGATAAGGCCCCTTATATAGCTTTACTGATCAAATTGATTTGGATCAGCAGATCTTTCAAAGAGCATCAGAAATCAACAGGCAAATTTTCTAATATGCATTTGATCTGTAAAATAAAACATTAGAATTGACCATAAGAACGTGACCGTCAAGGTAACTTACCCATTCGTCAATAACAAGGCCTTCCCCAACAATCTTTGGACCTGTATCCTCCGGAGGCCTTTTGCGTGCCTCGACCTCAGCCTCAGCTTCAGCTAGTTGGCGGTTAAGTTTCTCAAGTGCCTAAGGAAAATGAGTCATGAAATTCTTTGAGCCCTTCACATAGACCTTGAGGATTACATTACTGGAAACAGAGTGCCGAAAAAAACTTGATTCAACCAATGAGCAAAATTGGTGCAGAAAACCTACTTACAGGACAAGGACGCTCAGCATCAAGGAAAACAACTCCCAATACTTGTTCAACTGCCACTTCATCCTTCCGTTCATCAAACTGATCCAATTCATTGTTAGCATGAATGCAAGCATTATAAGGGTCAAAGCGTCTACTTTTTAAACTAGTCAAAGGAGAGGGGTGAACAAAAGGAAATAGAAGTAAATTACATTGAAAAATAAACAAGAGGAAAACAACTGTGGGGCATTCATTAATAAGTAATCACTTTTTCTTTTCTTAGTTATCCAAAGACATTTAACTGCTTGCATCAGCATTCAGACTCAAACTTCCTGTATGGCTGTACACACCATCAACTCATTAAGAGGAAGACCTTAGTAGCATCAACTCAAAGTAGACAAGTTTGGATATGCAAAATGCCAAATTGATAGTACTAGATGGATATAACTCATTATGCTTTCTTTATAGCATGAGTTAACTTAAAACATAACGATAATTGGATATCAAGTTAATCTTTTTCATACCGTGCTTCAACCAACTACTAAGAAAACTCTAAAAATATCAGTTGATGATCAAGAATAATAAATTTGAGGGATTTTATTTACAAACAGATTTTCCCGGAAAAGAAAGTGCTAGAAACCATCATTTCTCAACGCTGATAGACAATATGGTATATTGAGAAAGATAATGAAACGATATCTAGAAGAAAGACTAGTCTAGAACTTATGGGATTATGACTAAGCTTTTAATCATTTCTGAAATGCCAAAGTACATCAAGAATACTTGTGATTGCACCATCAAAAGTACTGTTGAAAACTGAAAGTACATGAGTTAAATGTTTCAAAAACATTAGAAAAAAGGGGTTGGTTTCCCTTCAAGGACAGGTAACTTTCCACACCGACTCCTCTAACTGGAAATTATCGGCGCTCATGATTAGGATGTAAAACTTGTTGCAAAGACTGGAGAGTTTTGTTTCAGCTTCTTCTCTCTTTTTTCTGGTTGGGTAAGCAAATGATGGCAAAGATTGCAGAAAACAAAATACCAAAATAGATTTGTTGGAGAAAGATTTTCACATTTTGATAGAATTTAATTTGATGCTCTATGCATCTTCTGGAGAAAGATGTTCACATTTGACACAAGTTAGTATTGGTTCTCTCATCTCTCTGGAGGATATCTATAGACTATACATTGCAGCAAACTTGACACTTCATAAGTTCGTAGCAGCATTCCATTGATACAGATCATATGGTCAGTTATTTAATTAATTAGTACACTGCAAAGTTTATTTTGCTATGCTAATTTACAGAGGACATGTAGTTTTAGGTCACGAAGGCAAATCCTCTCTACCTCACAATGACAGTTTCTAAATGGCAGATACAGAATTCAAAATGAGGAGACGTTGGAGTCAGAAACAATTCAAAATCTTTCCTATATATATGTGTATTTTTTTCGGGATTAGAGGTTCATATAATTGTAGGCAAATGTTCTAAATTTTTTAGTAATTCTGTTTATTAGATGTGGATTATTCGAGCAAAATTTGTTTACAATGTATGCAAGAAATGTGCCACTACTAGTGACCCTGAAAATTTCTAATCTAAGGACTTAGGGATTGAAGGCCTCAAGGCCTAATCTCTTTCTTATAATAAATATGATTTCATTTGATTATGCATTTCCATCATGCATGTGATTGACTCTCTTTTTCTTTTTCATCTGCTTTTGAGTTGATACGTCAAATACACTATTCTTTTTTGTACCAATTATAGCCTGAAAACTCAACAAGAATAATGATAAGTGCAGATATCAACTCCAACAGCTGTATGCATTACTGGATGAATAAAATGAATCTTTTAATGGCTGAGATTGCAAAAGAGCATGTTATTCAATTTCATGAGAGGATACATCTATTAATGCACGGAGGAGCAGATTATTATTTAGCACATACCAGCTCGGGCGCATAATCCACTTCATCTTTTACTTTTAGGCTCATGACTTTGAACTTGACCCTGCTCTTCTTCGCAGTTTGTTTCTCGTTATTATCAGGTGGCTCAACGAATTTGAAAACTGTTGTTAGGAGTTACATAGCACAATAAAACATCATAAACAATTATTTTCCTTAACACTAAACAGAAGGACGTGAAAGGCCAAGAGAAGATGCTACCAGTTGCAATAAGGCTTTCATCAGGAGCAAGAATACCTCCTGGAGGCCGCATGTAGCAACTTTTCGGGCCAGTTGTTTGAAACTAAGAGAACAAAATGAAGTAAAAATAGAAAATATGTGTGAATAACAATAGTAAATTGATAACGATTAGAAAAAATGATTCTTCTAGGAAAAGAGGGACCACAAAATGAAACGACCATTGTTTGTGTAGCAAAAGAAAGGAGAAAATGTCTGTAATTAAGCAACTATCTTTTATTAATTCAAAAATGGTCGGTTTTGTTTCAATCTAATATCTTATTAATCCATGGAATAATGCTTGTTAAAAAGGTAATTTTACCTTTAACTCATACTACATGATAATTGGCGGTTAAGACCTACGATCATTGGTAAAAAGAATTTCTATTGGCCTGATTATGAACAATGATGCAGAAGATGAACACCGTGACAGAGTATAACTTGCAAAAGACAAATTTGACAATTGGAAGATCCAATTTTCACCTTCCATAGTGATGGAGATCTCGTAATAATGAACATTGCCCACTAACCACAAGTCCACAATTCATCATCACTTTTAATCTTCAACGTTCAGAAATTTAATTAAACTAACCAAACAAAAGCCAATCTTTAAACAGATTGTCTTTAAAAAGCAAATAGTACTATCAACACCCAACTTAGAAAAGTTGGCCTAGTGGGGAACTGAATTGACTTGTTGCACTAATTACAGTGATTATAAAGTTGGCATAATGAATACTCCATTAGGTACTAAGCACATTTTCACATCAGACAGATAAAGTAGCAAACTTTTTGAACCACCAAAACAAGAAAATACCAGGAAATTGAGGCTACCTTGAAGGCCACAGGACTCTTGCTAATGTTCTTAATTCTGATAGCACTCTTGACTTGTTTACCAGGCTCATCTTCAAAAGGGATAAGAACACAGAGTAAGCATAATCCAATAAGCAAATTTAGAAATACAGCCCTTAATTGGTGCTTGATTGGGAAAAATAAAATTTTCTAAATTGCTACTACACATCCAGAACATTATAGTACAAAACAGTATTACAGTATAAGTAGTAAAAATTAAAAATAAATAAATACTATCAGAAGTTGAGTGAGCAATGAATTAAACATATTCCACATTGTTTAATATACAATGACAGTGTATAAGAACTTTTGTATTATGTGTCATTTAATATTTTACTAGGTAACGGTCCATAATAAGTGGGACTAATAACTTGTAATATAAAGCAAGGTTCTACAACAGGAGTTGTTGTATACAAAGTTAAATACTATTACATAAATGTTAGAAGTAGCTGTATTGTTGCATATAAACAAATATGATTAAAAAAAATCCTATATAAATTGCAATTTCATAGCTCCCTGAATCACAAATCAACTTTCCAATTCATTGAACATGAAAAGTAATCGAAGCATTTTATATCTATCAAATCCAAATTAACACACATTAGCAAAAGAAAAGTAGTACAATAAGTAAATTTCCTATGTGATGACAAATCAACCAATTATGCAATAGACAACACAAATCACATGCTATATCAAAGTGGTCTAATTCATAACAAACAATTAATAGGTATAGCCAAAAAGAACCAACAAACACAGAAAAAGAAGCAAAATGGTGAACGTACATGGAAAGTAGAGTTTATTCTGTGGATCAAGACTGAGTCTACGACGAGTAGGAAGAAATGACTTTGCAACAGAAGAAACCTTAAGTGAAGATTGAACATCAGAGTGATGATCCACAGACATGCCATTATGGTGCCTAAAAGAAGAAGAAGAAGCAGCAGCCGCCACTGAGCTGCTACTACTTGAATGCCAAAATGGTAGTTTACAAAGTCCCCATATCTTGCCATCAGACACAGCTTTTTCATTAGCAAGTGCCATTTGTTTCTTGCTTGTTAGACACTTTAGTTTGTTGGTGGTGGTAGCAAGAAGTGAATGGAGAGAGCATTAAGGAATGGTGGGTGAGAGAGGAGGGTGGTGGGGTTGTTTAGGATGCGAGTTAACTACATAGCGTGGGAATGATGGGTTGTTGTCATAATGTTGTATAGGGAGTGTGACAACAGTTATTGCTGTTGTTGGTTTTGCTCCTGTTCAAATAAAAAGTGGAATCTTAAATATATATGCTACCTTAGCTTCTTCTTATTGGTCCATTTTTTGCTTTTGGCCTTTTTCTTTGTTTTTGTTTTGTTTTTTTACTATTACCACCACGACTACTACATAATTTTGCTCATTTCTATCTCACTCAACAATGGTTATGATTTATTCACTATTAACTAGATATTATAAGTTTGAATTTTTCAATTTAAATTATTTGGTTGGTGAGTTTATTCGAACATCGAACACCCAATAAAGGAGTGTAGCACAAGATTATGCTCGACTTATATGTTAATATCCTCTCTAGCTACTACCATAGATCTACCAAAAAAGGAGTCAAAATGCTAGTCGATGTTATATTAATCTTGGAATTGCGTTGACAAGAGAAAAATAAAGAGTAATTCTGCGGTGGTGGTAGAAATTAATGTCTACTTATATATTGAGCAGGCAAAAATAATATAATGTCTACTAAACCTTAAACCAACCAAAATCATAAATCTTAATTTCTCCGCGTCATCAAAATGCTAAATTTAAAAAGGGTTAAATCAAGAGGTTAATTAAATGGTCTAGGGTTCAGTCATAGATTAGGAAGCTTTGAGGTCGAATCCAATTCGTCCCAACACCATGAAGCGATTTTTAGGATTCTCCAAATATTTTAGAAGGATTTCTTTAAACGTAGCAAAGTAGAATTATTTGTCTTACTTTTGTCCAAATAGGCAGCTAGAGAAGATTTCTCATTAAAGCATTATACATCCACATGAAAGTAATTCCAGGGATAATTTGAAAAATGATTGTTTTGGAAAATCATGCTAGGCTTGAAACTCTTATTAAGTCATACTTCAGTACTTGTACCATGAATATGGTAAGCTGATACATATAATTACATTCAACTACAAAAAGGTATTTGATGAGATAAATTGAAATTGCGAACATTATATACAAATCTAAACATGACAAATCCTAGTAGTACTAATTACCACAACTAGATTATTCGAGCTCTGTCAACTTGACCATAGTTGTTCTTTGTTCCTCTCGTCACCCACGTGAAAAAAAGAATTAAAAATAAGGAAAGCACAAGTTTGTTTGGAGAAAAATGAAAGCAACTAGATGCGCCAAATGTAGAGAAAGAGAAAAATGTGAATCTTTCGAATTAAAGTTGGGCATGCATTAAAAGGCATAATTTGGTGTGATGCAATTATGTTAGACGCCAGAATATGTTCTAGGATCTAATGAAAAGAACAGCATTGGCAAATTTTTCTTTATGCTACTCCCATGTGGCATCTAGTGAGCTAAAAGTGTCCTATCTTTTCCTTTTCACTACAATCTGTCACTAGTTGGGGGCTATAACCCTTGCCCCACTTGCATTATCTGGAATTCTTATGATCCCTCTATTCGAGCAATCGAAGTTTTACTCGTCTTTGTAATCATTTTGTTTTTAAATTGCACTTGATAGAAGGTTTGAACATAATAGGCCATGGTCTCAATGGTATTTGCCTTCTTTGTGATTCACCCTACTCTTTGACCAAAGTCAAAAGGTCCAATTATATTCTAATTTCTTATGGAACAAAGTCTTTATCGGGGATTGGTATTGTAGGCAATTTTACCTGAACCAATTTGTGCGAGGTTTCTATTTTACCAAATTCCTCCCTTTGCTAACTCCTTCTCTATTATTTGTGGACCCTAAAAAAAGAAAAGATTACGGAAGAGTCTTCTATTATAATGCCAATACCAATTAGCATTCGCAGCTAAAATTGGTGCACGACCTTAGCCATATTAAAGTAGGATGTATTTTACATATGTGCCTTTACAAAACAAAAACAATATTTCTGAATTGCATTTCCATCATTTGATTCTATTAGTCTGATTTATCATAAGGAAGTTCAGCCTCAATCTCTAAAAATTAGAACTTCTCATTTGCCTGAACCTCACATAAGTGTATGTGATACATAAGATCCTTTTATTTGAAGAAGTGTATGTGATAGTGGAATTGTACGGCGTCAATCCAGATTAGTCATCTGAGTTTCAAATATAGAAGGGTTAAATAAGAAGAGATCTGTCAAAGTGTCACAATTACCAGTTTCAAATATGTTCATCAAATAATTGGCTCAGGATATTTGTATTGCGCGCAAAAATAATTTTTGTATAAATATTGACTGGGCATGCAATGTAGCCTCAGCTCTAAAAATAAGTCGTACAACCTTTCATCCATTGGCTTCTCATGTTTCACAATATTCTCAAAGACTATGTACAGAAAGATAACATTAAGCCTAACTGTTAGGGTTCAATTGGGACCCCAACAGCTCAAATACATGACTTTCCTTAGAGACTCTTCAGACTGCTTCAATTTGACCTTCACTTCACTGTTTGCAGAAATCAAAGAAGAAGATCTAGAAGTAAACTTATTGGCCTGTGAATATGACCTTAAATTGTTTTTAGCATGCTGATGTATTGTTCTCATTGTGTAGTTCCACCTACAAAGACCTTGATCTTTCAGTGCCTCTACGACTCCCAAGCTCACTGTTGTAACCCATGCCCTGCTTGTTGAACTCATTTTCTACTCTTAATTCTTGAAACTTTTGGCTAATTTTGTGAAGGTTTAATTTGCTGAAGATCACAAGCGCTTTTGTAAAGAACCTTGAGTTATATGTTGGATGAATTCCCAAGGATAGGATGCTTCAAAATATATAGGTAAGTGCTCAACAAAACTAGAGGCTTTGGCTGCGAATTCCTGTGGTTTTGGAGCATGGTTTTCCGCATTATGAGTTTGTTATGAGGCTGCGAGTGTACATTTCTGCCCTTGCTTTTATCTTTTCACGATTAAATTTTGGGGGTTTAGTTGGTACTACAACTTGAAAGTACGGAAAGTCTGCTTGTTGAAGGACCTCTGCACGCAGAATTTTGGACCTTAGCTTAGATAAATTATTGGGCACGAACAGAATAGAGGTATGCTGATGTGCATAATGCCAAAATCTATACTAAACAATACTCCGTACCTATAGTAAATACGATGCACACGGATTGGGCTAGATAAATGAAAAGGAACCCACTTGAGGAAAAACCATGGGAAATGATCTTGAAAATGATACCACGTAGTTTTGCAGTTACGTGCTTCAATGTATCACGTGATACTCGAGCTGGGTGAAAATCTAACGTAGTGATCGGCTTCAATGGCGATAAGTCAGTTAGTAGCCATATAGTAAGTTTTTACTCCAATTCAGCCCATTTAAGTGTCTATTTTTCTTTTTTAATGTGTCACAAAAAGAATGTTTTTTTTTATATTTAATTTTTTAATTTCAAAAATTGTTTTGGACCACAAGATATAAAATTTCGGGCACACATTATGAGCACCTTTAATTTTAAACCACATGATTTAAAGTTTTCGTTATATTTTTAAACCATGTGGTCAGTCAAACTCAGACACTTAAAATGACATGGATGGAGCAGTACATAATAGCTAAGGGGTTACAAATGAGGGGGAGAGAGTGTATTCATAGGCCTAGAGCCCTTGTCCCGCACATCTTCCCACTCCTCACTTCTCTCCAAGTCTGGATAATGTTGTTGAGACGTGACAAGATTGGCTCCAATATCTGCGGAATCAGTTGAGATGTGATGATTATCTGCTCTGGTGTTCGTTTGTGTCTGCCCGAAGAATTGAGTGTTCGTCTTCATCCCTGAGGGATCAACTCTCTCTAGTGGTCGATTGAGCTGCCTGCGTGTCACCTAAAGGCATGCATGTTGTCTTCGTATTGTATTCTTATTGTGCCACGAATTCAGACACCTAGCAACAATATATCCGGTCCAATTTTTACCAATAGAGTAAGCTGATTGATAAGTTCTATGAATTCAACAATGTGAAGAACACCAAATTAAGTCTAGAGAGCGAATTTCTTACTCACTAAGCTAGGAAAAAACAGATTGTGTGTATGTTAAGCTGAGCTGAGAAAAGAACTAACAACTAACTATATTCTAACTAGAGTTAGTTACTAACTTCCACTAATTATACTTACCCCCCTCAAATTCTCTTAACTTAACTAATCTACCTCCTAACTTGTTAACTACTATAACTAACTATCCTGCCACATCATTGTCACTAGTCTCAATACTCCCCCTCAAGCTGGAGGGTGCAAATACATTCAGCATTCCCAGCTTGGATACCAGATACTCATGTTGTGGTCTTCCTAGTCCTTTGGTCAGCAATTCTGCTTGTTGCTCTTTCGACTGTACATAGACTGGATCAACATCTCCTTTCTGTACCTTCTCTTTTATGAAATGGCAATCGATTTCTATATGTTTGGTTCTTTCATGGAACACTGGGTTCTCTGCAATCTGTATTGTTGCTTTGCTATCACACAGCACTGGCACTGGCAACCTGATGTGCACTCCCAATTCTCTGTATAACCTGATCAGCCAAATGGTCTCTGACACTGCTGAAGCCATGCTTCTGTACTCAGCTTCTCCTGAGCTCCTTGACACTGTGGTTTGCTTCTTGGATTTCCAAGATATCAGTGACTCCCCAAATCTCACCACATATTCTGTTACTGATCTCCTGGTGTTGGGACATGATGCCCAATCTGCACCACAAAAGGTCTCCATGTTGTCTCCCTTCTTGCTGGACAAGAGTATCCCAAACCAGGTTCTCTTTTAATGTATCTTACTATCCTTAAAGCTGCCTCAAAGTGTGACTTCTTGGGTTCATGTAGAAACTGACTCAGAGTTTGCACTGCAAAGCTTATGTTTGACCTTGTCATAGTGAGATATAGTAAGTTTCCTATCAACCTCTGATATACTCATTTGTCAGACAGCAGGCTGTCTTCTGTGTGTCCAGTCAGTTTATCCAGCTCCTTACTAGTGAGTTTTTGATTTTGCTCAAGAGGTGTCCAGGCTGGTCTTGCTCCTCCTAATCCTGACTCTGAGATTAGCTGTAAAGCATACTTTCTCTGGTTCATCAATATTCCTTCATCGGACCTTGCAAACTCTATCCCTAGAAAGTATTTCAATTCTCCTAGGTCTTTTATTTTGAAGGCTCTTTGCAGTGTCCTCTTTGTCTCCTCAATCAGTGCATTGTCATTTCCTGTGATCAATAGGTCATCTACATATATCAATATGATGACTATTTTGTCTTTGACTTTCTTTGTCATCAGTGAGTAATCCAGCTGACTCGGCATAAATCCTGAACTCACCAGTGCATGCACTAGTTTAATATTCCATTGTCTAGATGCTTGCTTGAGTCCATACAAGGATTTAACAAGCTTGCACACCAATGGTTTCTGCTCCCCCTTGCTGTGACACTTCTTACCTGAGACACCAAAGCACTGTGGGATGGTCATGTATACTTCATCATGCAAGTCACCTTGAAGAAAAGCATTATATACATCCATCTGATGTACATGCCATCCTCCACAGGCTGCAAGTGACAGAACTGCTCTCACTGTTACCATTTTTACTACAGGGGAGAATGTCGCATGATAGTCTAGACCTTCTTTCTGGTTGTACCCTTTTGCCACTAGTCTGGCCTTGTATCTTTCAACATCACCATCTGCCTTGTATTTTATCTTGTACACCCATTTGCAACCTATTGGCTTCTTCCCTTGTGGGAGTGGCACCACTATCCAGGTTTCATTTTCTTCTAGTGCCTTGAGTTCTGTTTCCATGGCCTCTATCCATTGTTTGTCTCTTGATGCTTCTTCAAAACTCCTTGGTTCCATTGTGGCGGAAAAAGCTGTCAGGTAAGCTTGATACTTAGTAGAAATCCCATCATAGCTTAAGTGGTTGCACATGGGATAGGTGCAGCTATCATTAGACAAAGCTGTCATATAGTCTTTCATCCACAAGGGTGGCCCCCTTTCCCTGGTTAACCTCCTTTGAGCTGCATCAGCAGCAGTGGCATCAACTTCTTCAAGCTGGTCATGTGCTTCAATTTCTTGGTTCAATTGTTCAGCATAGGCATGATTCTCTGGATCTGCTTGATCATGAACTGGACCTTCTTGCTCTTCTGGAAGCTCTTGCTCTTCAGCATTATGATCAGGGTTCACTTGCAGCATGTCTTGCTCAAATTGTTCTTCAGCTACCTCATCTAGATTCAATATTGGAAACTCTTCATTAAATCCTGCTTCTGCATGACTGACTGGGAACAGCAGATCATTTCCCTTCCTTGTACATGAAAAAGGAAAGACATCTTCTCTGAATGAGACATTTCTGCTTACAAGAAAGCATCTGTTAGTTAAATCATACACTACATATCCTTTATGCACTGAGGAATATCCCATCATAACACAGATAATGGATCTTGAGTGAAACTTATCCCCCTTGACTGGTGTGCTTACATAGCACAGACTTCCAAAAACCTTGATATGACTTAGTTCTAGTTTCCTTTTGTGAAACACTTCATATGGAGATTTTCCTTGCAATGTTGATGTTGGCCACCTATTTATGAGATACACTGCTGTCAATATGCAGTGCCCCCAGAATCTGACTGGGATATGAACCTGTAGCCTTAATGCCCTTGCAACTTCTAGGATGTGTCTATGATTTCTCTCAGCCACTTCATTCTGCTGAGGAGTGTAGGGACAAGATCTCTGGCTTGATATTCCCAGGTTTGTGAATAGGCTTGTACATTGCTCATTCATAAATTCTGATCCATTGTCAGATCTAATTACCTTTATTCTTGCATTAAACCGAGTGTTCACCATAGTCAAGAAATTTTTGATAGCCACAATGACATCAGATTTCAGTTTTAGCAGATAAATTCAGGTGATCCTTGAATGATCATCTACAATTGTTAAGAAGTATTTGTTTCCATCATAAGTAAGAACCTTATAGGGTCCCCATACATCCATATGCATCAATTCAAAACAGCTCCTAGATCTTGTGTTACTAATAGGAAAAGGTAACTTTGTCTGTTTAGCTAATGGACACACAGAGCATTTATTCACTACATTTTTACAACTTTCTTCACTAACATTTAGCATATGACTCATTGCTCTTGAGGCTGGATGTCCAACTCTCCCATGCCATAGTTGCAGTTCCTTCTGATCCAATGTCATGCCACTAAAAACTTCATTCCCCTGTCTGGAGGTGCTAGAAGACAGTAAGTAGAGTCCATTGACTTGTCTACCAATCTCTTTCACCCTCCCAGTGTAGAGGTCCTGGAAAATGCAAAAATCAGGAAAGAAGGTCACTGCACATCTAAGTTCATTAGTTAATCTGTATACAGACAGTAGATTGTACTGGAATTCTGGTATGCACAGTACATTTTTAACTTCATCCCTAGCATTCAACTTGCAGTCACCAATGTGTGTTACTGACACCTGCTCTCCATTGGGCAAGTGCACCTTGCTTCCTTCACTATTCAATCTAGTAGGAACTCTTGTTACATTAAGCATTGCATCTAAATTAGATGTCATATGGTTAGTAGCCCCTGTGTCTATTATCCATCCCTTCAGTGAATTTGAACTGTGTTTTAAGTGACCTGCATAGCATGAAATACTATCCACTAAGCAAGGTGTATCATAGTTGATACCTGCCATATTAGCTGCCTCAGCTTGTACTTCTTCCTTGCTCAGCATTCTCAGAATTTGTGCATATTGCTCTTGAGTCAACACAGGACCTAATTGTTGTCCTGAAATGCTAGGCTTCATTCCACTAGCAGAACTGCAGTATGTGTCTTTCAAGGACATAGACATAGGAGAACTTTCAACCATGGCATTGTTTGCATTATACTTGCCTTCCCTGTTGTTATAGGTGTGTCCCCTTCTTCTTGGCTTATAATTATCAGGGTAGCCATGTTGCTTCCAGCAACCAGCATCATTATGACCCCTCATCTTGCAGAATTCACAATACAAATCATTTTTCCTAGACCTAGAATTTGTATCATTTTTTCTTCCTTTATACTGTCCTCTCCCAGCAGTAAACAAGGCAGCGTTTTCAGTTAGGTCTTGATTTCCAAAGGTTCCAGATGTTATCCTTTCACTTTCAACTTGAATCATCATGCCATATGCTTGGTTAACTGTGAGAATTGGCACCATGAGAAAGATCTGAGCTCGTGCCTGACTGTATGAGTCGTTCAATCCCATGAGAAACTGCATTAGCTTCAATTGAAGCATGTGTGCAACAAAGTCCTTGGACTTTTCACAATTGCATCCAGGTGGAGGTGCTAAAGCCTCATACTCATCCCAAAGTGTTCTCAGCTTCGAAAAATAGACAGAAATAGAACTTGTACCTTGATTAATCCTGGAAATTTCCTTATAGACATAGAAGATTCTCGATCCATTGATTTTATCAAACCGCTCCTTCAGATCATTCCAAACTTCACTAGCATCAGTCGCATAGACTACACTTCCCATCAATTCTGGTGTAACTGTGTTCATGATCCAGGAAATTACTATCGCATTACATTGTTCCCACTGCTCTCCCAGTTCTGGTCCATAGGTATCCCTTGTGCAAGTTCCATCTACGAGCCCTAGTTTATGCTTCACTCGCAGAGCAATCTTCATAGATCTGCTCCATATCGCGTAGTTCTCAGCACCTGAGAGCTTAACTGAAACAAGCACTGATCCCTGAGTGTCAGAAGGGTGGATGTACAGCGGGTGACGGTGGTCGATGATGATGTCATCTCCGGTGACTCCCGGTATTTCTCCATTGTTAGCCATTGTAACAGTAAACAGTGATCGACTGTGAATCGAGTAGCGGATTCACTGCTCTGATACCATGATAAGTTCTATGAATTCAACAATGTGAAAAACACCAAATTAAGTCTAGAGAGAGAATTTCTTACTCACTAAGCTAATAAAAAATAGATTGTGTGTATGTTAAGCTGAGCTGAGAAAAGAACTAACAACTAACTATATTCTAACTAGAGTTAGTTACTAACTTCCACTAATTATACTTACCCCTCACATTCTCTTAACTTAACTAATCTACCTCCTAACTTGTTAACTACTATAACTAACTATCCTGCCACATCATTGTCACTAGTCTCAATACTGATATGAATCTATACGTGATTTGCATGCATCTGTAGTGCTCATATAATTATATATTCAATTACAAAAGGTATTTAATGAGAAAAATTGGAATTGCTAAAAGTAATTTACAAATCTAACATACATGACAAATCATAGTACTCTCACAACTAATTTAGTCGAGCTCGCCTTGACCATAGTTGTTCTCGGTTCCTCTCTTCACCCAAGTGGAAAAAGAAATTGAAAACAAGGAAAGCACAAGTTTGTTTGGAGAAAAATGAAAGCAACTATATGCGCCTAATTGTAGTGAGAGAAAAAATGTGAAGCTTTCAAATTAAAGTTGAGCATGCATTAACAGGCATAATTTGGTGTTATGCAATTATGTTAGACGCCAGAATATATTCTAGGATCTAATGAAAAGAACAGTATAGGCAAATTTTTCTTTATGATACTCCCATGTGGTCATCTAGTGCTATAATAAGTTTCCTATCTTTTCCTTTTCACTACAATTTGCATTGTCAATAGTTGTAGGATATTAATTATTGCCCCACTAGCATTATCCGGAAATCTTACGATCCCTCTATTCAAGCAATTAAAATTTTACTCGTCTTTGTAATCATTTTGCTTTCAAATTGGTTGATAAAAGGTTTGAACATAATATAGGGCCTTAGGCCATCATGATCTTTGTGATTGATCCGACTCTTTGACCAAAGTCAAAAGCTCCAATTGTATTCTAATTTCTTCTGGAACAAAGTCTTTATGGGGGATTGGTGTTGTAGGCAATTTCACCTGAAACAATTGGTGCAAGCTAAGGTATCAATTTTATCATGTTCTTCCCTTCGCCGACTCCTTCTCTACTATTTGTGGACCCTTAAAAATTTTAAGAGAAAAGTTACGGAAGAGTCTTTATTAAGGGATATTGGCCATCGCGATTGGGCCGTTGGCAGCTAAAATTGGTGCACGACCTTAACCAAAGTAGGATGTATTTCACGTGTGCCTTTACAAACTATAAACAATATTTCTGAATTGCATTTCCATCATTTGATACTGTTAGTCTGATTTGCGATTAGGAAGTTCAGCCTCAATTTCTAAAAATTACAACTTCTCATTTGACTGCCCTAGCTAGCTCGCACATAGTAAGAGAAAGAAACTTTCAATGTATATTCAACTTTAGTGTATGTGATAGATAAGATAGTTTTATAAAGAAGTGTATGTGATATTGGAATTGTGCAGGCTCAATTGAGATTAATCGGAACAGCTCCGTTTCAAATATACAAGGATTAAATGAGAAGAGATGCATCAAAATGTCACAATTACAAGTTTCACAATAGATTCATCAACTGGCTCAAGACATTTGGATTGCGCGCAAAACTAATCTTGCTATAAATATTGGCTAGGCATGAAATTTAATTAGCCTCAGCTTAAAAAGTAGTATTCTCAAAGACTATGTACAGAAAGATAACGGTACGTCGAACTGTTTGGGTTCAATTGGGACCCCAACAGCTCAAGTACATAACTTTCCTCAAAGACTCCTCAGACTGCTTTACTTTACTGTTTGCAGAAACCAAAGAAGAAGATTTAGAAGAAAACTTTTTGGCCTGTGAATATGACCTTAAATTGTTCTTAGCATGCTGATGTATTGTTGTCATAGTTCCACCTACAAAGACCTTGATCTTTCAGTGCCTCTACGACTCCCAAGCTTACTGTTGTAACCCATGCCCTGCTTGTTGAACTCATTTTCTAATCTTGATTCTTGAAACTCTTGGCTAGTTTTATGAAGGATTAATTTGCTAAAGAACACTAGTGGTTTTATAAGGAAGCTTGATTTTATGTTGGTTGAATTAGCAGGGACAGGAAGCTGCTTCAAAATATATAGATAAGTGCTCAACAAAACTAGAGGCTTTTAGCTGTGAATTCCTGTGGTTTTGGAGCATGGTTTTCCACGTTATGAGTTTACTATGCGGTAGAGAGTGTACATTTCTGCATGCCCTTGCTTATGTTGAAGAAGCTAATAAGCACACAGAATTTTGGATATTGTTTAGATTATTGGACGCGCGAAGGGAATGAGGTCACTGCTGTGCACATAATGCCAAATTAACACAAAACACCACATATAAAGATTTATTTTCTACATTTACCCAATAATGTATTTGATTCACAAAAATACCACTTTCTTAGATTTCATACCATATTTTTATAAATTAATTTCAAAAGTACCACTTTCACCAATCCTCCTAAATGTAAGTTTAGATGTACTAAATAACTCTCTCCTAAAATAGCATAGTTATACTTAAAATACAAAAAATGCTTTACAATACACTAGACCACCCCTACAAAATACAGTACACAATTTATCATTACTTATTCTATTTGTAATATACACTAAAATGCAATATATTGTATATTAGTATATGGTATATTTTTAGTATATCTTTTTATATAAGAATATGGTATATACCTTATATTAGTATACGGTATATTTGTATTATATATTACCTAAGTAGTAGGATATAATTAGGGATTGGAAAGTAGACTGTTAGAGTAGGAAGTGGCCATGTTTTATAGATACATATGTGACAGGCTTAAAGAATGAAGAAGAAAAATGAGAATCCTTCGATAAAGGAGAGAACAGTAGGAGTATATTGAAATTTGGATGTGACACACAATAAAGAAAAATAGAGAAGAAGAAATACTCTGGTAATCTTGCGAGATCTTAGAGATTGACTTGAATGAAATTAATAGATCCATAATCCCTCAAAGCTTATTAGGATAATTACGTGATAGGGATTAAAATGTGGTATATTTGTAATATTAAAGTGGTACCATATTAAAGTGGTAGATGAAATTTAATCTTATACATAAGGTACTTATATAAAAATCCCTAATAAATAAGAAAAATTTACACAAAATGACTACCCTAATAGCTAAATTACAAAAAATACCGATACTTTTTCTACATTAAAACATAACAATAGTTTTTAATATTTACCCTATATACCATTTTTTCATCTCCACTTTCCCACCCACAAAATCCTAATTTCTTCTTCTCTCTTCCTCTATCCATCCACCCACCCCCACCGTCATCCCTTCCCTCTCTCCGGCTAGCAGATCCCGCCAGCCTCAGTCGCGCCCCGCTGTTGCTCCTCACTCCTCTCCGGCGCTGTTGCCGCCGCAGTGCAGCGGCGACGCTGCTGCTCCGATTTAACTTTTTCGGTGGATTTTCGGTGGTGGATTTTTAGATCTGTTCTTTTTCCCCTTTTTTGTCCTGTTTGTATGTGTGTAGTATGTATATTTTTGTATAAAATCTGTATATACTTATATTTTTTGTATATAAAATATCTATCTTCCACTTTTTGTATATGTATGTTGGTGTATATATGTGTATTTTATTTGTATGTTGGTGTATGTGTATGTTGGTGTATATATGTGTGTGTTGTTTGTATATTTTTTTTGTATATTTTTGTATGTTTCTGTATTTTTTATATGTTTGATTTCAAAACAATAATTTATATGAAGTTTCATATGTATATATGTGTATATTTTGTATGTTTCCATTCGTAGATCTAAAAAATGAAAATAAATAAAAAATAAATAAAAATAAATAAATCCGGCGATTGACCGGCGGCGACCGACCGCTGGTCACTGGCGCCGCCACTGGCATTAGGTGTAAATGCATTTTGTATATGTTATGTAAAAAATGTATTGTTATTTTTTGTAAATTGGTATAGTGTTGTTATGTTTTGTAAATACGGCATTAGGGTTGTATTTTTGTATAAATTTCTCAATAAACTAGATTTGCATGTCCCGTGTACAACATGGGCCCAATTAATTAGCTGTTTCTTTTTCTTTTTTAAAAAAAAATTCGATGAAAATTTTATTTGTACTTGAATGAAACATGTAGGAGATGTTTGGTATGGAGGATTGGGTAAATTAATTCATGTATTAAATATGATATTGGGTTATCCCATATTTGGTTGGTATTTTAATTCATATATAATTAATTCATATATTAAATAATAATACACCAATTGATGTATTATTTTATTCCTCCACTAACATGGTATAACTAATATATGTATTAGTTATACATGCATAAAGAAATAAAAGGAAAAAAATATCCTTCTCTTTTTTCTGGAAGCCAATAAAAGTCGAGCATCAAAGTATATAATTATAAACTCATTATTTTTTAATTTAAAAATAAATCAAATATATTAAATGATAACTTAAATCTCTAATTTTAGTGCAATGTATCAAACACCAAACAAAAATAATTTATGTATTACTAATTCACGTATTACTAAATCATGCATAACTAATCCATACATTATAATCTCTGTATAACTTGTCTTCGTACCAAACGACCCCGTAATATTTAAGTTTTTCTTTTTAATAATATGTTAATCTTTAATTTCAAATTTTTGTACTATTCGTTTTTCAAATTTTACTCCAATTTTTATAAAGCTTCTAGCATAATTTAATTTCCTAAAATATGCTGTTCACTTTGTAGGATCAACTATGAAACGACCTCAGGTAGTCGTTTCGGAAGTTAGGACTCCGATTGACGTGCCAATAATTTTAAAATTTTCGTAAGGTTCATTAGGATCTGCCTATAAAATTTAAACCAAATCGGACTTCGTTTGGTAGGTTTCAGAAGAAGGTTTCAGCTTCCGGTGTCGGTAAATCTTAGAAAGAGGTTTTCGAGCTCAATTTTAGCGAATGAGCTCCGATTCAAAATTCAAAAGTGTCGTTATGTTTGTATGATTATTTGTGACTTGTGTGAACTTTGAGAAGTGAATTTCGAGGTCGTTCGGATAGTTTCCTCTAAAATTCCGAAAATTAATAATTTGATCTTTTTTCGTTTAATTCACATCTTGAGTTTCGAAAATCTTATTTAAAATCCGCCTTAGTGAGTATGTTACATATATTTTGTATAACTTGATTGAGAAATTTGGGATCATTTTGAACTTCGTAGAGTTCCGTTTTAATTTTTTTTATAGCAAATTTTCAAAAATAAATAAATAAATAAATAAAAGAAAGAAAAAGGAAAACACAAAAAGAAAGAAAGTAAAATGAAAGTATGTATGGTCGGTGCTAAGGGATAAAACCCTTATCTTAATCGTACAGAAATAGAAACATCGCAAAAGAATCGAGAGAACGCGCAGAGGAAATAAAAAGGCAGAAAAAAAAGAGAAAGGAAAGGAAAAGGAGGAGGAAAAAATAGAATTTCCTCGCCGAAACCTCCAGGTGATGATGTTAATTCATTATTTCAGTTTATTACGTGTGTTTGAATATATTTTAATGGTAGAAATCGGGATATTAGACATCGTTCTAACGAATTAAATTGATTGGTTAAAGGGCTAATTGGATCTCGATCATGGAATAAATTATATATTCGTACTCAGGGAGTTATGGGCAACCCGTAAATATAATTTATTTAGGATTTGGTTATGTGATTTTGAACTATGTACATAGGCCTGGACTGTGTATTGCCTAAGCGAATCGAGTATCGGGTTCCTAACCGGATTGCCCTAAGACGTAAGGAATGAAGCCTTTAGCTTTATTTGATATATTTTTCTGCTTATTGAATAGAGCGAGATCGTTTGGCAGTGAACCCAAAAGATAAAGCGGTTGTTGAGTAGCGGTGCTAACTTTGGAACAAGGTAAGTGATTATATCCATTTCTTTGGAGGCCCTTTGCCTTGTGGATATTCTACCACGTGTTCCTTATGTGTGTAGCTGCCGATAGGCATACTCATTACGTCTTAGCTTTGGATTTACATTGTATATTATATGGTATGTCCTGTTGTTGGTATTGCATTGAGCATATGAGCATTGTACTCTGGTTTTTAGCTTGACATATACATTCCGGTAATCGGTGAGAGTCCCGAACCGGTGAAGGATCATTATTTCATGTACTTCCAGATAATCGATGAGAGTCCCGAGCCGGTGAAGGGTCATTATTGCATATACTTAACGGTAGTCGATGAGAGTCCCGCGCCGGAAATAGGTATCAGGCACATGTGACTGCATTGCATCATACCGCATTCATCCTATTTCATTGCACCGCATGCTAACTATTGTGTGTATTGTGCTGTATTTTGTGTATGCGGTATGTATATGATGTTGTGGATATATTTCAGTTTGCCTAAATGTTTCTGGCTATCTTGTGTCCCTAGTTGGTTTATATACTTTAGTTGTATGCGTTTCTGGGTTGTATTTGCTTAGCTCTTCTCCCTGGCTAGCTATCCTATTCTTTAAGGTGGCTAGTCTGCCCCACTTATTGAGTTTTTTTGACTCACCCTTGTTTGTTGTTTGTTTCTTGTCTATTTATTTCGTTTCGGATGGTTCGTTCCAGGATTTAGTTCACCACGTTGTTAAGGAGCGAAGACGACTTTAGCTGTCAGGGTGAGCCAACTTTTATTCAGGATGGCCACCAGTTTTATGTTTATTATTTAAGTTGTATTTTGCTCCCTTCAGGAGGTATCTGTATTCTTTTGCACTCTTAGATGTCTAGTCTGGATAGCCCTAAACCTAATATGTTGAGTTGTCAACTGTAATTTCTTTTGTACAGCTTAGAGGTATCAGTATGCATGTGCTTTTTCTAAGTCTTATTCTTATTTAGCATTGAATTTATATTTATTTTCTTAATTCAGTTGGTAAGGGTTCGCCCGACAGGTCTAGGGGAGGATGTCGAGTGCCCGCACGGCCTAGCTAGAAATCTAGATCGTGTCAAACTATCAAATAGAAAAATCAAGATAAAAATATTTACTGACTTTAGATACGATGACAGAAATAAAGATCAATGTTTACTAATCAATGCATTTATTATTTATTATTGCTTTTGGTTAATTAAATAAAATTATGGATCTAGAAAATAGTACCTATAGTTAATTAGAACTAAAATTAAGGAGAAGCCAAAAGAAGTAATTTTGATAAAATTAGAAAAAGTGCACTTCAAAGGGAAGATAAGTGCAGTGCCTTAGCATTTGGACATAGATTCTCAAATAGTTTTTGGAAAATACATTTTGGGTGAAGTTTGATTTGAAAATGAAAAAGTGTTTGGACATACTTTTTGGAAACAAATTTTACTTTTGATATGAAAAATATAGAAACATGAATCGACCCACAAGTTCTAAAAATATTAAAAAATACGCAAATCAAGCAAACTAATCTTGCTAGAACCATTACGTCGGACTGAATTTCTTGTCATGTTATAACTATGTGAAACAAATCTTGGACTCTTTTTTCCAATCTAAAAATTGGATGTTCTAAAAAGAATGGATTAATTCTTCAAGACAATAAACAGCACGCTTAAAAAATATTAGCAAATTTTAGCTAATTACCTTAAAAATTGGTCTTCCAAGCAAATTGCCACAGATAGGCACAATAATTTTGGATAGATTTCTTCAGTTTATAGAGAAGGAAAAGCAACATGAGATTCATGTGGGAAATGAGCAGGTAGGGTGTGGTGTTTTTAATGAAGGTGAGTGTTTTTATAAATAATAAAACGTTGGGGTATTCTATAAAGTTGATAATGTAAGAACCAAATTATAGATTAAACTACAATTACCCGGGACCTATCATGTCAAATCATCAAGAATTAAAATACTAGATGCGGAAGCGTACCTGAATCTATAGGAATGGGTGAAGTCCTGCCGTCTCGCGGTTAGATCTTCCAAACCATTACGTGGGGTGGCTGTCACTCTTCCAACGATGGGATATTAGAAAAGAAACCCCTTCGTCTGGTTTGGGGACCATAACCCTATTTATAGTTGCACACACTTTATGTATTTCTAATTAAGCCCATCATTTAATTAGAATATACATCCGGGTATCTACACATAAGACCCATACTTTATGAGGTGTTTAATTAGGCCCGTCAACTTTAAACTTTAGCAGATCACTTTAATTAGGCCAACCTTTAATGATAGCAGTTAACATACAATTATTTATACTTTATATATGTGCAAGTCCATATATTCTTACAATCTCCCACTTGGACTACACATATATACATACATCCTTATAATTATATGTCACCTTATGAGCTCCAAATATTTGCTATCAAAAACTGAAGTACCTCTAAACAATCTCGTCCATCAATCATGTCAACATAGAACCAAGGCGGCTTTCGCTACATTTATATCGTAACTAAACCTTCCTTGATCACGTATACCAACATAACCAAATGACATAGATCAAGCATGGATGCGTAGCGTGGAAATTACATGTAATGTGATCTAGACATGTCTATTTCCAACTGGTCCAACCGAAAAACAAGTCAGAGTGGAAAATTTACCGAATACTTTATTTCTGCAGAAATTTCCTTAGAATATCCATAAACTGAAAATGTAAAACTGAAACCATAAACCGAAACTGAAGTGTGTCTATCAAAAGAACATTGAAAGGTTGCAAACTCCCACTGAAACTGAATATCCTTAACCGACATGCCACCTGTATGAGCAGTGTACTCAAGAAAAGCCTTCGGTGGTAGTCCCTTAGTACGTGGATCCACAATATGGAGTTTGTACCAATATGTTCCATAGACACCTAACCACTCTGAACTCTAACTTTAACAACCAGGAACTTTATGTCAATGTGCTTTGACTTTACTGAACTCCTGTTGTTATTGGAATATGAGACTGCTAACTTATTGTCACATAATAACCTTAGTGTCTTTCAAATTTATCCTTAATTTGTAGCCAGTGACAAGATTTTGCTGTCATATTCCATAACCTTGATGCCTTATAATGCACCATAAACTTTACTGTCATGGTGAGATGAGCTATGAGTGTCCATATTACACTCTTCCTTATATAGCTCATCCACCAAGTATACAAATAGAGCCTTTGCACTATCTTGGCATCTAGTGAAGTCGGTATCTAAATACTTGATTATCTTTAACTTTTCCGACTTCCTGTATGTGAGCTTAAAATCTTTTGTTCTCTGTAATTACAACATAAACCGTAGGCTACTCCTTAATTCTTAATTTCAGCATTACTCAAATATATGCCAAACATCCCAATAATGCACGCAATATTTGAACGCGTACAAACCTAAGTATGCATTAGACATCTGTAACTAAAGCACAATAAATCTTTTGCATTTTCTTAATTACAAAATCATTCTTAGAGCACTGTTTGAGATTGAACCTTTCTTCTTTAGCATAGGGGTATCGCCTGAGTTGAAATCTTGCATATCAAATCTTTAATACCTTTTCAGTATAGGCTTTGGTGATAATCTAAAAGTTCCTCGAGAGTTATCTCAATGTATCTGAATCCTTATTCAAAACTTGCATCATCAAGATATTTTATCTCAAAATTCTTTATCAAAAATATCTTGGACTTACACAACAAGCCTATATCGTATGGACCAAGAAGTATATCATAGACATACAAAATCAGATAAATATGCTTACTCCCACTGACCTTGTGGTATACAAAATAATCACTAAGATTTATCTCGAAACCAAATGAGACAATAACTTAATGAAATTTGTGATACCATTGATAAGACGCTTGTTTAAACACATAGATGAATTTCTTTAATTTGAATTTCATTGACTTTGCATTATAAAACACAAAGTTTTCTAGTTGCATCTTTGCTCATCAAAATAACAATTGAGAACAACAATATTGTATCCATCTATGTAGTTTAATATCAAAATGTTTGATCAAGTCTCTTTATAATTGATGCCTCCTTATTTCTAAGTGAAGCCTTTAGCAATAAGATGTGCCTTATACCTATCCACGTTGCCTTTCGAATCCCTTTTGGTTATAAATATCCATTTTCAACCAATGAGCTTCGCACCTTCAGCCAATTGGACAAGGTCTCCCACATCATTATCCTTTATGTGCTTCATCTCTTTATTCATGGTATCAATATACCTTTGAGAGTTAGAACTTTTCATGGCTTGACAAAAGTTGACAGAATCATCTTTCATCATCCTAATGCCAACTTTATGTTCTTCGAGAAACGCAATATAATTATCTGAAATTGCACTTCTCCTCTCTCTCTATATATCTTTTAATGGCATTGGTTCTTGAGGCTGTAGAGTTTGTTCTTCGGGAATAACTTTTTGAACGTGAAGTTCAATGATATTGTCTTGATCCAGAGTTTCTTCTTGAACTATCTCAGGTATAGAAAACTGTTCCTAAGCTTAGTCAATAGCAATATGAGGAATATCAACATATTCCTTTTCCAAGACAATATCTTTTATTCTTTCTTCCCCCCAAACTCAACATCCTCAAAGAACCGTACATTATTCGTCTCATAATAGCCTTAGCCATGGGATCCTAAAACTTGTAACCCCTGAACTTTTCAGAGTATCCAATAACATAGCAACTGAAAGATTCTTTGTCTAGTTTCATTTCTTTTGGCCTAGAAGGCCTTGCCTCAGCTGGACATTCCTAAATGTGTAAATACTTTAAACAAGACCAATGCTTATCCAAAACACATAAAGGATCTTTTCAGTTTCCTTTAGCCGGAACTTTAAGTAATAAGTTGCAGTTTTTCTAATGAATTAAACAAAGAAGCCATATCTTGAAAACTAGTCTATGAACCTTACAAGATATAGATAAAAATTCATAGAAATCATAGAGAATTGTCCACAATTATCAGTCTATAAAAGTTCTAAGACGTATAATTTCTTGTTGGTTCCAAATCTGTTAAGATTTATTTATTTATTTCCTTTTATGCGATTTACGCATATATCAAAAATTGGATAAAATTAATAGGGTCGAGACTGCTGTTAGACACAAATCTCTTTTTCTCCATTTAGAGATATGACTTAATATATTGTATCATAACGAAGCAAAATCTCATCGGTTAGTAAACATGCAAGAATTCTTTAAATGAAGTGACTATATATAGGAAAACTTTAGATTATTGTAACCTCATAAAGAACCCGAACCAACCAATTTTGAATTATGAGAGAGACAATATTTTCATATCAAATGAACAACAATAACCGAATTTGTCCAACCTTGAAATGAAAATTATATTTCGTTTAAAGAAACGGACAACATAAGTCTCACTCAAATTCAAATATAAACTAGGTCTTAACAATAATCTAAGAGTTTCAATAGCTTCAATCTTAACCGAGTTGTCGTTACCACCATAGATGTATCTTTCACCATCATTAGGCTTTCGACAATTCATACATCCTTGCATAGACACACTGATGTGAGGTGTTATACTAGAATCTATCAACAATGTGTGTCTTGGTACGAAATCCAGATTAACCCCATAACAAACAAAGTTCAGAAAAATATCTTTATGACTTGCAGCTCTACTTAAGAAACAACTATCTGTAGTTAATTATTGTATTGTTTCTCTTTTATCACCGTAACTGCAACTTCCTTATTCTTTATGTACTTTATTGAAATATGATTTGTCAAGAGTGTACAATTTTCAATCTTTTCATTCTTGACAAATTTCTTTTTTTTTTTTTTTAATTTGGTCATGAATTTCTTAATTGTCGTAATCTTGTTAGACATAGTGCCTCTGAAAGTTCCTGAAATGGCTTTCTTCATGACAGTCACTGACATACATTTTGATCTCTCCCACCTTTCTATCTCCCTCTTTTCATCAGAGGTACTCTATCCTTAAAAATGGTGGAGAATCCATCTTTAATGTCGTGTCAAGATCCATGACTAAACTTAGTGTCATTTAGTACATTGAGTTGATGTTGGCATTAATATTTTGAGTAGTAATTTTAGCTAAATCAGAAAACAACAAATAACATGACAAGCTCACATAAGACTTAAACCGAACTGAAAATAAATTTGAATAAAGGTAAACCCCATCTCAAGATATCGGACACTCCATTAATATTTCATCTTTGGACAAAATATTAACTTGTAAATGATATCTTGGCACAGTAATCAAACACTGATAATAAAGAACATGTCGAATAATAAATCTTCCTTTGGGCCGATTTACCATTCACACATAAAATCAAATAACTATCACGTGCTTATCACCACAAAACATGTGTCACGCCCTTTCTTCACGCGCAAAAACTAAAATAAAATAGAAATTGCGTATTTAAAAGGTTATGACGAGTGTTAAAGGTACACAATTATTCAAGAGAAAATCGGAGTCGCCACTTGACAAGTTAAAGGTGTGCCAAGTCACCAAAGTGGTGTACCTGGAACACCCTTGACTCGTCTAATAGTCTGCGTCAGAGATTCGGGTAAGGTTCTCAGTTGACTCTCGGGAAGGTATTAGGCACCCTCGAGTCCTGTGCCGAGCACAGTTTGCTTTATTGTCGCAATTTTAATTTATTAAATATGGTTGTTATATTAATGCCATTAATTTGAATTTAAACTTCGATTCAGAAAATTTGAAAGTGTTAATTCCTTTCCAACCTCACAAAGGACTGGAAGAATTTACACTTTTATTCAAAATAAAATGTATCGCGTATCTCCAACCTTGCAAAGGATTGGTCTATTTTTTAAAGAAGTTAATTAACTTCAAAAATAATTAATTTAGAATTTTAGTCTTCATTTAGTTTAACAAGTAGATCACAAATCATACTTATAATATGGCCTAATCTTAGAAGCCTTCACAATCCTATTATTTTTGCCTAATCGTATTATATTTTGTTATTAGAGTAACATTGGTTTTGAAATAAAATGACAAAAAGAAAAGAAATGATATGGAAGCCAACATAACTCTATAAACTTGGTGATTATATATCAAAATAATGGTTGTCTATCCAAGACTTGCTAAATAATAGGCTGTTTTTACAAAATATTCGGCCCAGAGGCTTTCTAAAAGATGATACATTAAACATTGTGCAAAAACAACCCACTAATGTTATTTTCTTTAGATTTTGGCCACTTTACAATTTCATTTTATATTTTGCACAAATAGATTGTTTTACATTTCTATTTTTTCAACAGTGGCTGTTTCTGCAAGTTGGGGCAGCAGCAGAAAAACGTGGCTCAACAGTGGCTGTTTCTGCAAATTTGTTTTCGTGCTCAGTTTCTTTACGTACAAGACTCAGTCCACTTTTCCTTCAATTATATCCTATAATTTGCCTAAATGTCCAGATTTTGACCATGTTTTGAGAAAAGTTCATATTTAAACATGTTAACACACCTTGCCACATACATACTCTTGCTCCACTAATAATTATATATATAAACTATTCATACTTGCTCCACTAATAATCATATATAAGTTATAAAGGGTAAGACGAATCATGCATACAATGACACTAGCATTTTTTCTACTGTTTAAACACAACATTCAAAAGTTTAATAAACTGACTAAACACATTAAACTATAGTCTTTTAGAATATCAAACACATGATGATTTCATGTCATTTTAGAACCAAATAAATTCAAAGCAAATACAAGGTTCATTTGTGTTTACCTTGTGCCGAAAATTCCAAGCCAAAAAGCAAATGAAACAAAGCCAACTAGAACCAAATGAGACAGCCACTAAACAGCCCTTTATGACCCCTTTTTAACTCTTAAAACTAGTAGATTTATACCCCAAAAGACACTTGAAGTAATGTCTTTTGGTTCTAAATCCTAACTCTCTAACTTACTATTTTTTTTAAAAGTGTTTTGCTCTCTTTTCTGTCAATTTCAGCTTGTTGTTTCAGCTGGTTTTTGGTGTTGTTTTCAGCTGTTAGTTCATGTTGAAAAAGGGCAATAAATGGCCTCTTTATAGCTGAAATTCAAGGCCAAAAGGTGGGGCTAAAAGGTGGAGTGTGGACTTGTACAAAAGTACAAGCCCACACCCCTATACTTGAGTATGTTTTGGCTATTTTCAGCATAGTAGAGCAGCTGAAAAATGACTATTTCAGCTGCCCCCAAACAGTCCTAAAATGATGAAATATGTACAAGTAGGGTCCTCTAAAAGGACCCCCATTACTCATTACATTACTAGAAGAAACTAGGACCAAACTAGCCAACTAGAACAGCCCCAAAGCTAACTAAACTGAAACCAAGAGCAACCAGATCCTAACACTGTCTAGCAAAGTCCCAGAACTCAACTTTTAACAATATTGATAACTGAGAAAGCAAATCAGCCTCACAACTAAGCCTAACACCACACTCTTCCTGCTTACTTAATGGAGTACTCAACAGACCAATTTCTCACCAACACAAACTAGACATTAATTAAACCCAAATATGCTTGACAATACCACAATAAATCAAACTAAAAGAGAGACACACATACATGCTGAACTTTGTATTAAGCACTTATACAGACAGCAACACTGGACAAGAAACAAAATCGCCAAAATTCTGTGCTTGCAAAACATACCAAATTAATACAGAACTGGGGAACTCAAACGACAATGAGGCAGCGACGACCAACATGTAACGAACATCTAATCGGACACACAAATAAAGTCTTTACATGTTATAACAGGCTTCGAGTCAACAACGCAAACAAACATTTGTTCATCATTTACGCACTAAACTAGTCTACACTGCAAGATCTCATTAATCATCAAAAGTGCTATGCTAAATATGATTTTTCCTAATTAATCACCTCACTAAGAACAAAGAGATAAAGAAAAATGGAAATGAGTTTTCTACCTAAACCATAGCCGAAATACATCACCAGCACTGCCCTCGATCAGCTTCCCGTTGTCGCCACTGGCATCCCTAATTGAATCACATCCAAACCAACAAACAACTCGCTGCCTTGCTGCTACTATTGAACCAGCGTCGCCACTGCCTCCGTTCACCACTACTGCTAACAACAACCATAAACAGCCCCCGCGACACCAAACATCCCAACCCCGGAAACAAACTGCCTCGTCTGCTCGTTACGAGAAAAAATCCACACGCGCACACTGACTCATCGAAACAGAACCAAACATAACACCCCACTGCCTCCGTTCAAAAAACTGAGCCCTCGCCCCGCAAACAAATCATCACAGCTACTTCCCAAACATCAACTCACTCACCTCCACTTGTTTTGCTTCCTTCAACAACCCCTTATGACTGCCTCCTTCATGACCTCACCAAAAAAACCAAACTCCCACAGCCACGTCCCATTTTAAAACGAAATCAGAGCAGCGCCAAACCAATACACACCATATCACAAATTGGAGAGATAAGAGATCATACCAGAAACAAGAAGAAAAATGAGAAGAAGAACAAAAATAAAAATAAAAACAGAGAAACGGGCAAGGGGAAAACGGGAAAAGGGCACGGGAAAAAAGTAGAGGGATTTTGGGAAACCGGGTACAAGAGGTAAAAGGGAAAGGTGAGAGGAGGAGAGGGAACCAAAAACTAAAAAAACTCACCGGAGTTGAAGTTTGACCGGACTTTGACCTCCGATCTACGCGAGACGGCTTGAAATTTGAAGAAACCAATCACGGAAACGGAAAGAGGGGGTCAAGATCTATTGAATGGTGTATTTTTTCTATTTTTCCGGCCACCGGAGGTGGTGGCCGGCGGCGGCCGAACGGTGGAAGTAAGGCGGAGCCACGGCGGAGGGGGATTTCCGGTGGGAGGGGAAAATTTGGGCAGCATTTGGCCAGCTCAAATGAGCTAATGGGTGTGGGGAGTGAAATGTGTGTTTTTGTTTATATAGGTAAGGTTTGGGCCGGGTAAAAAAGTGGGCTGACGGGCCAACATTTGGACTATTATTTTTTTACAAATGACCATTTAAAATGGTTGATGCACACACAACTAACTAAAAATTAACCATATACTTTACAATACTATCACAATTAAATTATAGAATCAAAAATTAAACACATAACAAGTAGTTTTTTTTTTTAATTTTATTATTTTCATCATTTAAACGACAAATTTAGCTAAAATAAAAGACCGAAATTCGACGAAAATCCTAGAAAGTTAGCTCGACTATTTTGAGCTATTTCAAGCTATTTTTGAATTGTCGTGCCAAAATTAGGTGATTACAGCTGCCCCTCTTTGTTCGGGAACACGAAGAGTTTTCGGACAAAGACGTAATCAACAACTAATTTTGGTTTTTTCGGTTCTAGCCGAGAGCATGCTTTCCAAAATGGTGACCGTACCTTGAATTTTGGTTCTAACCGAGAACAAAGTTACCTACATATCCCTGGACTAAGGAATCAGGTCAGTGTAGTTCCTTACGTGCGGTAGCTGGGACTACCGCATTCAAACAGACACTAGACTCTTCTAGACTCACTAAGACAAACCTAGACACTCTAGACCACTAAGATGACACTAGACACTCTAGACTACTACGACAGACTATAGACTCTTCTAGACACACTTGGGGCTGATACTAGACACTCTTAGGCACACAAGGGCTGTCGCTGCTGGTCACTGGTTGCTTGCTGATTGGCGGTCATTGCTTTACAGAGAAAATGAAAGTACAACATTGAAATGTAAAGTTACAATTCCTACTCTAAATCTTCATGCTTCCCGAGATGAGCTTCTTGGTTCTTGCTCCCCTCACTTGTTGAAAATAAAACCACCGCTCTTGGTTCAGGTGGGTCTTGCTCTTTGTAAAAAATGAAAACACTGATCTTGATTCAGGTGGGTCTTGCTCTTTGTAGAAAATGAAACCACTGATGTTGATTCAGGTGGGTCTTGCTCCTTTACATAAATGGATTCCCTCGTTCTTCAGGAGGGCGTCTGGACTTCCTCAAATATATTCCCTCATTCTTCAGGTTGTTGCTTCAACTTCTCCAAACTACTCCCTCATTCTCCAGGTGGGTGCCTCGACTTCCTCTAAACTACTCCCTCATTCTCCAGGTGGGTGCCTCGACTTCCTCTAAACTACTCTCTCATTCTCCAGGTGGGTGCCTCGACTTCTTTAAACTACTCCCTCATTCTTCAGGTGGGTGCCTCGACTTCCTCTAAACTACTCCCTCATTCTCCAGGTGGGTGCCTCGACTTCCTCTAAACTACTCCCTCATTCTCCAGGTGGGTGCCTCGACTTCCTCTAAACTACTCCCTCATTCTCCAGGTGGGTGCCTCGACTATCTCTAAACTACTCCCTCATTCTCCAGGTGGGTGCCTCGACTTCTTCTAAACTACTCCCTCATCCTCCAGGTGGGTGCCTCGACTTTCTCTAGACTACTCCCTCATTCTCTAGGTGGGTGCCTCGATTTCTTCTAAACTACTCCCTCATTCTCCAGGTGGGTGCCTCGACTTTCTCTAAACTACTCCCTCATTCTCCAGGTGGGTGCCTCGACTTCTTCTAAACTACTCCCTCATTCTCCAGGTGGGTGCCTCGACTTTCTCTAAACTACTCCCTCATTCTTCAGGTGGGTGCCTCGACTTCCTCTAAACTACTCCCTCATTCTCCAGGTGGGTGCCTCGACTATCTCTAAACTACTCCCTCATTCTCCAGGTGGGTGCCTCGACTATCTCTAAACTACTCCCTCATTCTCCAGGTGGGTGCCTCGACTATCTCTAAACTACTCCCTCATTCTCCGGGTGGGTGCCTCGACTTCCTCTAAACTACTCCCTCATTCTCCAGGTGGGTGCCTCGACTATCTCTAAACTACTCCCTCATTCTCCAGGTGGGTGCCTCGACTATCTCTAAACTACTCCCTCATTCTCCAGGTGGGTGCCTCGACTTTCTCTAAACTACTCCCTCATTCTCCAGGTGGGTGCCTCGACTTCTTCTAAACTACTCCCTCATTCTCCAGGTGGGTGCCTCGACTTTCTCTAAACTACTCCCTCATTCTCCAGGTGGGTGCCTCGACTATCTCTAAACTACTCCCTCATTCTCCAGGTGGGTGCCTCGACTATCTCTAAACTACTCCCTCATTCTCCAGGTGGGTGCCTCGACTTCTTCTAAACTACTCCCTCATTCTCCAGGTGGGTGCCTCGACTTCTTCTAAACTACTCCCTCATTCTCCAGGTGGGTGCCTCGACTTTCTCTAAACTACTCCCTCATTCTCCAGGTGGGTGCCTCGACTTCTTCTAAACTACTCCCTCATTCTCCAGGTGGGTGCCTCGACTTTCTCTAAACTACTCCCTCATTCTCCAGGTGGGTGCCTCGACTTCCTCTAAACTACTCCCTCATTCTCCAGGTGGGTGCCTCGACTATCTCTAAACTACTCCCTCATTCTCCAGGTGGGTGCCTCGACTATCTCTAAACTACTCCCTCATTCTCCAGGTGGGTGCCTCGACTATCTCTAAACTACTCCCTCATTCTCCAGGTGGGTGCCTCGACTATCTCTAAACTACTCCCTCATTCTCCGGGTGGGTGCCTCGACTCTCTCTAAACTACTCCCTCATTCTCCAGGTGGGTGCCTCGACTTCTTGAAATGAATTTTCTTGTAAAGGTTGCTTCTGACATGAAAGTTGAAACTGTTGCCCTTGAAATTGCCGCTTGGGCTGGCTTTGACTTGAAATTTGAAACTTCTGAAACTTGAAATTTCCGCTCAGGCAGGCTCTGACTTGAAGTTTGAAACTTCTGAAACTTGAAATTGCTGCTCAGGCTGGCTGTGACTTGAAATGAAATGTCCGCTTGTAGTTGTGCGGATTTTGACCTTAAGACTGGAAACTGCATCTTGAATCCGCTTATTCCTGGACGATCTCTTTCATGGTACATTCTTTGGACCGTCATTCTTTCAGCTGATGTGCGTCACTAGGCTCCAATTATCAAGTTTGGTCCTGACTTGCTCTAGTACGACTATGAAACTTGTAAACGAGCTTTGCGAAGCTTTCTATTGCTCGAAAAGAAATGAGAAGAAAATAAAATGAAAGAATTTCAAGAGGAGACATTGAATGAAAGATGTCTCCAGAAAAAGAAGAACTTATCCGGAGGTGAAATAACGACCTTATTAAGCATGACATGCATATTGGAATCCCCTCTTCATCCGTTCACACGATCTATCCCTGATTTTGCTCCCATTCTTCCGATCTTGCTTGATGGCAAATCTAACGACCCTCATTCGACTAGTAGTGCCCTTTCGGGTTTTCACCGACTAGCCTCTCTCTTTGTTCTTTTAACTCACCATTGTCTTGCAGCGCCCTTTCAGGTTTTCACCGACAAGACTTCATTTTTCTTTTTCTTTTTGTTGTTCATTTTTTTTTCATTTTTCGCTATTCCCTCATCGATCTCCTATCTTTCCTTGCCGATCGACCCCACCCTTTCTTTCTTTCTTCAAATTTCGGCCTTTATCCTTATTCTTCAGAGAATTTCTCCTTTAATGACCCTGGTAACCAGCTTCTTAATGCGATTGTTGATTCATAAGAAACGCAACTTTACAGTGTGAAAATTGTCCCTTGACACCCCACTCGGCTTGACATTCTCAATAATCGGTCAGAAAGGTCTTTATTTGGACTGTAATATTGGATTTGGTTAGGCTAAAAAGAAAGGACTCATCATAAAAGCTCAAAAACATCTTATGAGACGACTAGAATGAGCATTACACGATTTGAAATCACCGCTTTTGAAAAATAAACCAAACTTTTTCCCCAGTTTAGGCAAAATGGGGATTCTTTTTTTTTTTTTCACTCTTTTTTTTTTTTTGGTTTGAAGAGCAGTATGAAAGCATCTCATGAAATGACTTGGTAAATATTACAACCCTTGGAATCATTTCTTTTAAAATAACAACTAACTGAGGCTTCAATTTATTGATAAACCGAGGAATTATCTTTTGAATTTTCCGATATAAAAACATTGGGGATATTGAGATTATTCCCCGAGATGAACACAACCATAAAAGGGATGTTGAATTTCTCCCTTCCTTTTTTTTTCAGAACCAATTTCTGCCCCAGTTTAGGATAAACTGTGGCGCTTTAAGTTTCATCTCCGATTTCGAGACTGATATCTCATGAAACATTTGAATAGATGGTACAAAAAATAGAAGTTTGTTTTTATTTTATTTTATCAAAATAAAATAAAAACAAACTTCTGCCCCAGTTTAACATACATTGGAGATTTGAATTTTCTTTGACATTGGCCGCAAACTTGAAGGCAAGCTTTTGCGTCAACGAGGAACAGGAAAAAACATGAACCTTTCCCTGTTATGACCGCACCCGAACGGTTGCCTACGTATCCTTTTCAGAGGAATTGGGTCAGACGTAGCTCTACACTGAGGTAGATTTTTGTTGCTTTTCTTTTCCTTTTTTTTTTTTTTTTTCTTTAATCACATCAAATTGATTCCAAGGGAGGGTAGGCCAAAGAAAACACAGAATAAGACTCAAAAGGATTGACAAAGAATATATTGTTTGGGTAGAAGAAATGAAAGCCGTTCGTCATCCCGACCAGAGAATGCCTCGCACAAATGATGATTCAATCAATTGACCTGGATTAATCCACACGTGTCTTCGACTTCTACTTCAATGATGTTTCTCAAAACTAGTATTACAAATTCAGCCGAAAAGACCCAACACGATTTGAACTTCTCACCGATCTCCCTTATCGGGTGACTATTGATTAACTCCCAATTTATTTCATTCCCTCTTTTATCCCCTTTTGACTTTTCAGATAGCTCACAATGTCAGAGCACATATTTAGATCAAGGCGTGAATTCCGCACGCATGTCATGTTATTAAGGCCGACAAAACATAAAACAGAATACTAAGAAAACAAGACCAAGAAAGAAAGAGAAATAATGTCGAGACGAGAAAAGACCTCGCTTTTCATTGAATTAAAGATAGAAGGGTTTGAACATCAAAATAAGCAAAATAATGCACTTGGATTGCAACCCTTAAATAACCAAGTACACAAAAAGATTAGCAAAACAAGCTACAACATTTCACAGTCTCTCAATTGCAAGTCAGGGTTAGTTTTCCTGTGTTAGGCATTGTTGACCCCTTCACCAAGATGTACCATGCTGATACCAAAGAAAATCCCTGAATCTGGCAACATCTTCTGCTTTTCCTCATTTTCTCCAACTCCCATCATGGCAGATTTCACTTCTTTAGGATTGATGACTGACTGGGCAAGATATGGAATTGGCTTCTCGAGAGACATGTTCGTCTTCTTCATTTCTTCCACCCTTACTCTGTCTGCTACCCCAAGCTCGATTTCCGGAACACAGTTCACTGTCACAAGCATTTGGTTAGCCCTAATTGACACATCACTAACAGGTACTATCGGCATTGCAGATTCAACTCTCAAATCTTCTCCACATACCATACCCACCATATGCACATCATTACAGACAGGCAACGAGTTCTGATTTATATCTGGTGCATCTGAACCCTCAACTTGAATCTGACCACTATCGATCAAAGCTTGGATGTCCTTCTTGAGATAGTGGCAATCTTCTGTGTCATGACCACGTGCGCCTGAATGGTAAGCGCATTGACGTGATTCGTCCACTTTGTCCCTTGGATGCATTCCTCCCTTGACCGGCCTCAACATATCCAAAGCCTGCAACTTCTCGAAGACATTAGTGTAAGATTCCCCGATTGGCGTGAGCTCCTTCTTTTTCTGCATTCGTAACATCTTGTGATATGGACAAGGGCGGAAGGCTTTCTTTGATCGGTGAGTGGGGTTTGGAGAAGCGTGGAAATAGTTTCGTGGAGTATTATTTGTGGGCTGTGGGCTTGCTGCGCGCCATTGTGGATGCGAAGGTGCTGGGACATATGCACGCGCTATATAAAATGGAGTATTGGAATATTTTGAAATTTTTGGAGGGTGGCTTTCCGGATTATGCTTTTGTTGTGCCCGGGGGTATGAGTGGGGTTTTTTGTACTCTTTCTCATTCCTGCTTCCTTGACATCGCGCCCTTTTATCTTTCCTCCCAAGATTCTCCCTCCTAATAGGACCCGTGAATGGTGGAACAGAGGCTCGGGGCGAAGTATACCCCATTTGAGATGGATGTGGTGCCCAAGGATGTATTTTAGACGATCCCCCATCACTTGTATCATTCTGGTAGTGAGGAAAGTCGGGAGAATACAGTGGGTCCTCAAATTTAGTAGGTGAGCCTCGTGCCTGATGTGCAGAGAATGAAGCAGCCCCTAAAAGATTGGTCGGCATAGGAGGAGATGTTTTTCCCGTGGCAATGGCAATATACAAGTCGGCCACCAATTGTTTCAAATTTTTGACCTCTTCAGTCAACCTCTTGTTTTCCAGCACCAGAAGTTCATGGGCACTGATCTCAGAACTTCCTTTATCAAACGACATGGTAACAGGTCCCTTTGATCCTATTGCGTACGGGCGCGAGATAATGCCAAAATTCCGTAGCAACTTCCAAACTCCAAGGCTATTGGCAAACAAATCAAATTAGCACAAAAGAGTCACAAATTGCAAGCCTAGAGTTGTTATGCGTCATCCCGAAATGGTTCTCGGCGCAAGCCGAGTGTACCGACCGTATCCCTTAAAGATGGCTTACGTGCCTTGAGAAAAATCAGAACAAAATTGTAACTGACACGTAATTAGAACAAGGACAAACTTGGATGATTTTTCTTTCTTTCTTTACCTCTTTTTCTGACTCAAAAACATAATTTAAACAAACGACACGAGACAGACTCAAAATAAACTGATACACGAGTCAAAAGATATATACAAACTGACACATTAGGTGGGTACACCCGGACGGTGAAAATAATGAGACTCGACATTTTAGCGGAGTCAAATTATTCCACGAAGATCGACACAAAATACAACTTAGCTAATTGCAATTTGTCGTTTGTACCCTGTCTTGACCTTGAAAAGTACAATACAAAGAAGAGTGGGACCCTAAAATAATGTTTTTTTTTTGTTTAATGAAAAATTTAAGACTCAACCCGAGGGAGGTTCTAACAGAACTTAAGAACAGATTATGAAACAAAATAATTTTTTTTTTATCCGAAAGGTGATCCCAAAATCGGATATTATGACCACACAAAATGGACATGATTTTTTTTTTTTTTAAAAAAAACAAACTCTTTGATCTAATTCGAAAACGAATCTTTGAGTATGTACAAACTTTGGCCATTATGACGACACAACGACACAAAATATTACACGAATTTGATGCAAAATTGGTTTAAAAAATTGGCCATTATGACGGCGTAAAACCCCGATAAATTACTTTCCAAAAATATGGACCTGACTTGGATACAGACTCAAAGACAAAAGGGTCCCAAAATTTTATCATTATACCGGCGCAAAACTATGACAAATTATTTTCTAATACTTGAGACCAAACCCGTACACAAAATTAGACTCTAAAAAGTTCTTGGAAAAAATTCGCCATTATAACGGCGTAAAATGACAGCTAAAGATATTTTGAGACACGGGACTAAACCCATTTTTCATTTTTCTCAATTCAATTTATTTTTTTTTTTCAAAATTTAACACCCACCCCCGGTGATCGGTCAGCATAACAACCCTCTTTCCACAACAAATGCAACACATAAGATGCCAATAATGTGTCCTTTCGGGACACGGGCCCATCTTGACACAAAGGGGTCAGCCTAGACAAATGCAATACTGGTGTACCGCACCTCATTAAGTCAAATATGATGCAGATAATTCGACCTAAATTGGAGCGGGTCAAACTCTAGGTGACTCAATGGGTTCATGATCTAATGATTCAGCCATTTGGAAGTGCCTCAGGGGTACCGGTCGACAGCGTCTAACGGCCTAACCCAACGCACCTCCTCCTAAAACATGGTTAACTTTTTGTGCCCGAAGACACGACAGAAAATTCCAGCCGACAAAGCGAAACTGGCGTGCATGTGTGCAGTGTTCCAGAAGACTCAGAGGGTTGCGGAAGAAGACAGTTTATATACAGTTCAACAACATCAAAGCAGTAACATTCAACTTTTCATGTGATAACGGCAAGAATATAACAACCAAATATTTAATAAATTAAAAATGCGACAATTTTATCAAAGCCGGAGATTCTAGTTTTCACTAATTTCCCCAGCGGAGTCGCCAAGCTGTCACGCCCTTTCTTCACGCGCAAAAACTAAAATAAAATAGAAATTGCGTATTTAAAAGGTTATGACGAGTGTTAAAGGTACACAATTATTCAAGAGAAAATCGGAGTCGCCACTTGACAAGTTAAAGGTGTGCCAAGTCACCAAAGTGGTGTACCTGGAACACCCTTGACTCGTCTAATAGTCTGCGTCAGAGATTCGGGTAAGGTTCTCAGTTGACTCTCGGGAAGGTATTAGGCACCCTCGAGTCCTGTGCCGAGCACAGTTTGCTTTATTGTCGCAATTTTAATTTATTAAATATGGTTGTTATATTAATGCCATTAATTTGAATTTAAACTTCGATTCAGAAAATTTGAAAGTGTTAATTCCTTTCCAACCTCACAAAGGACTGGAAGAATTTACACTTTTATTCAAAATAAAATGTATCGCGTATCTCCAACCTTGCAAAGGATTGGTCTATTTTTTAAAGAAGTTAATTAACTTCAAAAATAATTAATTTAGAATTTTAGTCTTCATTTAGTTTAACAAGTAGATCACAAATCATACTTATAATATGGCCTAATCTTAGAAGCCTTCACAATCCTATTATTTTTGCCTAATCGTATTATATTTTGTTATTAGAGTAACATTGGTTTTGAAATAAAATGACAAAAAGAAAAGAAATGATATGGAAGCCAACATAACTCTATAAACTTGGTGATTATATATCAAAATAATGGTTGTCTATCCAAGACTTGCTAAATAATAGGCTGTTTTTACAAAATATTCGGCCCAGAGGCTTTCTAAAAGATGATACATTAAACATTGTGCAAAAACAACCCACTAATGTTATTTTCTTTAGATTTTGGCCACTTTACAATTTCATTTTATATTTTGCACAAATAGATTGTTTTACATTTCTATTTTTTCAACAGTGGCTGTTTCTGCAAGTTGGGGCAGCAGCAGAAAAACGTGGCTCAACAGTGGCTGTTTCTGCAAATTTGTTTTCGTGCTCAGTTTCTTTACGTACAAGACTCAGTCCACTTTTCCTTCAATTATATCCTATAATTTGCCTAAATGTCCAGATTTTGACCATGTTTTGAGAAAAGTTCATATTTAAACATGTTAACACACCTTGCCACATACATACTCTTGCTCCACTAATAATTATATATATAAACTATTCATACTTGCTCCACTAATAATCATATATAAGTTATAAAGGGTAAGACGAATCATGCATACAATGACACTAGCATTTTTTCTACTGTTTAAACACAACATTCAAAAGTTTAATAAACTGACTAAACACATTAAACTATAGTCTTTTAGAATATCAAACACATGATGATTTCATGTCATTTTAGAACCAAATAAATTCAAAGCAAATACAAGGTTCATTTGTGTTTACCTTGTGCCGAAAATTCCAAGCCAAAAAGCAAATGAAACAAAGCCAACTAGAACCAAATGAGACAGCCACTAAACAGCCCTTTATGACCCCTTTTTAACTCTTAAAACTAGTAGATTTATACCCCAAAAGACACTTGAAGTAATGTCTTTTGGTTCTAAATCCTAACTCTCTAACTTACTATTTTTTTTAAAAGTGTTTTGCTCTCTTTTCTGTCAATTTCAGCTTGTTGTTTCAGCTGGTTTTTGGTGTTGTTTTCAGCTGTTAGTTCATGTTGAAAAAGGGCAATAAATGGCCTCTTTATAGCTGAAATTCAAGGCCAAAAGGTGGGGCTAAAAGGTGGAGTGTGGACTTGTACAAAAGTACAAGCCCACACCCCTATACTTGAGTATGTTTTGGCTATTTTCAGCATAGTAGAGCAGCTGAAAAATGACTATTTCAGCTGCCCCCAAACAGTCCTAAAATGATGAAATATGTACAAGTAGGGTCCTCTAAAAGGACCCCCATTACTCATTACATTACTAGAAGAAACTAGGACCAAACTAGCCAACTAGAACAGCCCCAAAGCTAACTAAACTGAAACCAAGAGCAACCAGATCCTAACACTGTCTAGCAAAGTCCCAGAACTCAACTTTTAACAATATTGATAACTGAGAAAGCAAATCAGCCTCACAACTAAGCCTAACACCACACTCTTCCTGCTTACTTAATGGAGTACTCAACAGACCAATTTCTCACCAACACAAACTAGACATTAATTAAACCCAAATATGCTTGACAATACCACAATAAATCAAACTAAAAGAGAGACACACATACATGCTGAACTTTGTATTAAGCACTTATACAGACAGCAACACTGGACAAGAAACAAAATCGCCAAAATTCTGTGCTTGCAAAACATACCAAATTAATACAGAACTGGGGAACTCAAACGACAATGAGGCAGCGACGACCAACATGTAACGAACATCTAATCGGACACACAAATAAAGTCTTTACATGTTATAACAGGCTTCGAGTCAACAACGCAAACAAACATTTGTTCATCATTTACGCACTAAACTAGTCTACACTGCAAGATCTCATTAATCATCAAAAGTGCTATGCTAAATATGATTTTTCCTAATTAATCACCTCACTAAGAACAAAGAGATAAAGAAAAATGGAAATGAGTTTTCTACCTAAACCATAGCCGAAATACATCACCAGCACTGCCCTCGATCAGCTTCCCGTTGTCGCCACTGGCATCCCTAATTGAATCACATCCAAACCAACAAACAACTCGCTGCCTTGCTGCTACTATTGAACCAGCGTCGCCACTGCCTCCGTTCACCACTACTGCTAACAACAACCATAAACAGCCCCCGCGACACCAAACATCCCAACCCCGGAAACAAACTGCCTCGTCTGCTCGTTACGAGAAAAAATCCACACGCGCACACTGACTCATCGAAACAGAACCAAACATAACACCCCACTGCCTCCGTTCAAAAAACTGAGCCCTCGCCCCGCAAACAAATCATCACAGCTACTTCCCAAACATCAACTCACTCACCTCCACTTGTTTTGCTTCCTTCAACAACCCCTTATGACTGCCTCCTTCATGACCTCACCAAAAAAACCAAACTCCCACAGCCACGTCCCATTTTAAAACGAAATCAGAGCAGCGCCAAACCAATACACACCATATCACAAATTGGAGAGATAAGAGATCATACCAGAAACAAGAAGAAAAATGAGAAGAAGAACAAAAATAAAAATAAAAACAGAGAAACGGGCAAGGGGAAAACGGGAAAAGGGCACGGGAAAAAAGTAGAGGGATTTTGGGAAACCGGGTACAAGAGGTAAAAGGGAAAGGTGAGAGGAGGAGAGGGAACCAAAAACTAAAAAAAACTCACCGGAGTTGAAGTTTGACCGGACTTTGACCTCCGATCTACGCGAGACGGCTTGAAATTTGAAGAAACCAATCACGGAAACGGAAAGAGGGGGTCAAGATCTATTGAATGGTGTATTTTTTCTATTTTTCCGGCCACCGGAGGTGGTGGCCGGCGGCGGCCGAACGGTGGAAGTAAGGCGGAGCCACGGCGGAGGGGGATTTCCGGTGGGAGGGGAAAATTTGGGCAGCATTTGGCCAGCTCAAATGAGCTAATGGGTGTGGGGAGTGAAATGTGTGTTTTTGTTTATATAGGTAAGGTTTGGGCCGGGTAAAAAAGTGGGCTGACGGGCCAACATTTGGACTATTATTTTTTTACAAATGACCATTTAAAATGGTTGATGCACACACAACTAACTAAAAATTAACCATATACTTTACAATACTATCACAATTAAATTATAGAATCAAAAATTAAACACATAACAAGTAGTTTTTTTTTTTAATTTTATTATTTTCATCATTTAAACGACAAATTTAGCTAAAATAAAAGACCGAAATTCGACGAAAATCCTAGAAAGTTAGCTCGACTATTTTGAGCTATTTCAAGCTATTTTTGAATTGTCGTGCCAAAATTAGGTGATTACAACATGTACGTGCAATTCTGTTAAATATTGATCTTCCTTTGGGCCGATCAACATTCACATAGGTTATACGTACACAACCTTTTATATTTTAAGACAAGTAAATCTCCACAAGAGAGGTCACTTTGGCGACATCAAGCTTCAATTTATTCATCTCAAAATATATACAACCATACCAATATCCAAATTTAAATCCACCAAATAAGAATTGTCAAATTCTCAAGCCAAATAAATGATGGTGGGCCCGAAAACTAAATTAATTTAATTTTATGACTAATATTTAATTTTGTAATAGCTTGCCAGTACTTTCTTTCTACCTTTTCCTTTTATTTAATAAATATATAATGTACATTAAAAGACCAAAATTATATAATAATAATAATAATATATAATATTGCACCTTTAGTGCCCTTTCTGGCAGCGGAAATCAAAAGGATACATTAATGGTTTCAAAACTTTTGTGGCAGTAGATCAATTCCAAACTCTAATGCCACAATAGCGGGTACAATAATCCCGCAGCAAGGCCATGTGGCCTAAACATCTTTTATTTTCTTTTCCTCTATATCTTTGAAAATAGGTATGACAACATGTAACTTGAATAAAAGATGACATAAGCCCGAAACTTATAACCTTTTCACTTTTACTCTAAATTCATGTACTGGATTCTCATATATGAACTTTCAAAACTTTGCATGTGGAAATCCAATGCAGAACAACAGAGGTATTTCCAAAAACACACGATTTACCACAGCGAAGGTGTCGCCCTCAATCTACCGATTTTCCTTTACGCCGTAAATCGGTAACTTTGTCTGGCCACTTAGAAGAGGTGTAATTCTCTTTCCCATATACACTTTAACAAATATATATATACATATCTCAATGATTTAACATAATAAAGGCTCCTGATACCACTTGTAAGAACCAAATTATAGATTAAACTACAATTACCCGGGACCTATCATGTCAAATCATCAAGAATTAAAATACTAGATGCGGAAGCGTACCTGAATCTATAGGAATGGGTGAAGTCCTGCCGTCTCGCGGTTAGATCTTCCAAACCATTACGTGGGGTGGCTGTCACTCTTCCAACGATGGGATATTAGAAAAGAAACCCCTTCGTCTGGTTTGGGGACCATAACCCTATTTATAGTTGCACACACTTTATGTATTTCTAATTAAGCCCATCATTTAATTAGAATATACATCCGGGTATCTACACATAAGACCCATACTTTATGAGGTGTTTAATTAGGCCCGTCAACTTTAAACTTTAGCAGATCACTTTAATTAGGCCAACCTTTAATGATAGCAGTTAACATACAATTATTTATACTTTATATATGTGCAAGTCCATATATTCTTACAGATAAAAGTTACAAAGGTCACTTTTTGGCCAAAAATCAGCTTTTAAGCTCTTTTTGAGTTTTGAGATTTTTTGCTCCAAAATTTGGTCAAATACTATAAACAAACACTTTTTCTCCCAAAAAGTCATCCCAAAAAGTATAAACAAACGGGAGCAACCTATGTTTTCTCTGTTGAAAGAAAAGAGATAGCATGAACAATTATGCTGAGGAGAGGATGAACAGTGAAGTTTTTAGATCTGCCAGCTTAGCATTAGTTAAGAGACAAAATGACAAAATTGCTATTGGGTGAATTTACTAAAATAGCCCTGGACGACCATCACCACCTTTCTATTTAGTAGTAAATACGGCATTAGGGTTGTATATTTGTATAAATTTCTCAATAAATAATGAGTACGAATACGATAATGCACACGGATTGGGCTTAGATAAAAGAAAGAAAAGGAACCCACTTGAGCCCAAACCATGGGAAATGATCTTGAAAATGATACCACGTAGTTGCAGTTGCTTGCTTCAATGCATCGCGTGAAACTCACACTGAGAAATCTAACGGAGTGATATGTCGTAGAATAGTACTCCTCTTTCAGAAGCTCAAACTCCATTCTACTTATAGTTCAACTTGCAAATGATCAAATTGTTCTGAAAGTTCAGCTTGACTCGCTCAAAATCCTAGCTTAATTTGACTCGACTAAATTGAGTAACGAAAATAGTACATAAAATATAAATTTTCATACGTTAAAGAAGAAGTATCATGCTAAGTGGAGTAAATCAAATAAATAAATCAAACTTCTTGGTAAGAAGCTAATGTCTATCTATATTATCAGACTGTAAAAATTCTAAATTAACATTATTAGGAAGCTTTATCTCTTGTACTAAGTAATAGTCAGGGGCGGATGTACACTATAGCTACCGGGTGCCACGGCACCCGCTAGCTTCGGCAAAAATTTTGTAATTATAGGTATATATATATATATCTACGTAAAACCTTGATATAAACAAAGTGGCACCTACTATAACAATTGAGCTGCTGGTGCCGCTGGTCGAAGGCATCCTTTGAAAGGTTCTCAAACCTTGGGAAGCGAAGTTCGATTCTTCTTGGGACTTCTTTTCCTTTGTGTTTTTGTTGCCTTTTTTCTTTAATCTTATTAATCATATTCTTCTTCCACCTGCTATTTTTGACTTTTCCTCTTTTGCCTACTTGTCAATTTTGTTTTCTTAACTATTACAGTGTACTTTCTTTTGTATCCTTCACTAATCCATAGGCATGTCTCTGTTTCTTCCTTTTTATTTTCTCCTTTTTCTTTTTATTTGCCAAATATTTCCCTCTACAGTTATAGTTATTTTTTAAGTTAAAATTTGAAGTTTTTATTGTGTGAAAAATTAATATTAAACTTGACGATTAAAATAAATTTATTAAATTGAGATTAGTGAATGTAAATTAGTCTACTCAAATAAATAGTGAACTTATACTTTAGTAATTAAGTTACTTTTTAAGCAAATGTTTAAATTGATTGTGTTTTTTCTGTCGTTTTTTTATTTCCGTCTTTTTTTTTTTTTTTGCAAATTTTCTTTGTAATATAAATGCAAAAGTGAACAAATCGAATTTATTTATCATTATATTTAAAAGACTGAATTCTTAGTCGAATTAACAAATATCTTATCGAACCAATCCGTCTTTCCTATTTGGTCATTCTAATTAAGGACATGTGTAAAGAGTGGCACCCGCTACCTTAAAATCCTGGATCCGCCCTTGATAATAGTATATTAATCTTGAAATTACAAATATCACCTTTTATGCAAGTTTTCGTGTAGGCTAGTGATAATATTTGTAATAAACAAGTACGAGCATACGATATATTTTAGACATACGGAAAAATTGGTCAAAACCATGTTAATTCAATTGTGTTAATTATATTCTCACACTAAGGAATCAAATTGGAGATATAGATAGAAGAGAGCAATCGAAAGGAAAACACTTCGTTTTGAGGGTTAATTTCACCGGTAGTCACTGAACTATTGTTTCATTACCCCCAAAGTCACTTTTGTTTCATTTGTTACCCAAAAGTCACTCAACTTTGCTCCGATCTACAACAAAGTCACTCAAACCGGATTTTGTTTAAAACTTGCCGGAAAAATGATGTGGCATCATTAATTAAAAATAATTTTTTTAATTAATTTTTCATCTATTAATCTAATTCGTTAACCCATTATTCTTATTCTACCCAACCCAAACACATTTCACTATGTTATCGCCGTGCATAAACATTTCATACCAATGTCATTTCTCTTTACTTCTGTTTCGTATTGAATTAATTAGTTAATCAAATTAAGTAATGTTAGACAAATTGGTTATGCAAAAAGGGGAAATGAGAAATAGGAAATGAATAATGAACGAGCTTAAATCGGTTTGGTTTAGTTTTTTATTTATGAAATCAAACTAGTTATGTCGATTTTTTTAAATGTTAAAACCAAAATACAGCTCGTTTGGACTGTTATTATGTATATGTTTTCATAATGTATCGTCTATTGTATTGTACTTTATATTTTGTTGAGTTCAACGTTTTGATAGGTTATATTGTTTGCAGTCGTTTCATGATATAACATACTAGTAAATGAAGAATGAATTTACAATATTGCCAAGAAAAATAATAAGATACGGGATAGAATTACTATAAAAAAGTTAAGATAAATGGTACTCCCTCTGTCCCAATTTATGTGTCACACTTTCCTTTTTGGGCTGTCCCAAAAAGAATGTCACATTTCCTTATTTGTTAACTATTTAATGCACCATCTCTATTTTACCCTCATTGGGCCCTACTTACTTTAAAAGCTACCAACAACTTTTTGATTACTCCAATCTTCTCTCTCTTACTTTTTCAAGGGTAAATTTGAACATTTACAAAGTCAACTTCTATTTCTTAAACTCCGTGTCAAGTCAAACACCGCCACATAAATTGGGACGGAGGTAGTAATATATTAAGGAGAAGAAGAGAGAGAAAAGATATGGTAACGACGCGATCACACCAAATCATACATAATATGGGCTCTTCATCGTTATGTAACGATAGATTAACGATATGATACAATAAAATTTTAAAGTAACAATTAATACAAATATTATTTTATAGTAACAGTACAGTAACAGTACGATACGGTACAACAGATAACAACCATCCAAACAAGCTAATACCAAAAAAGTCGAATTTTTGTTTTTGATTTTTCTCAGTTTTTTTTTTCGATTTTTCTGGTTTATTAGATTTTTGTTTGGTGCCCCAGCGATTATATGGTAGATAATATATATCAAATTTCAAAATTTTTACTGATAAAATAGTTATTTGTATATCTTCATGTAATATATGACACTCTAATTTATAGGTATGTCCTTGCTTTTGCTTACTGCATTAAAACATAATTGACACACAGATATAAAGCCTTAAAAAAATGACGTGTCTGACACTCTAATTCAATACGAAACAGAAGCAAAGAGAAATGACATCGGTATGAAATGTTTATGCACGACGATAACGTAGTGAAATGTGTTTGGGTTGGGTACACTACTAGAAATTGTTGATATTCCGAGGGACTGTTTGGAGAGGGAATTCCTTCTCCAAAAACCCTCTCCAAACATAAACTTTCACTCGCCAAAACGAATAAAATAAAAAAGTTGAAACCGGCTTGGGAATTCCCTCGCCAAACTGCAGAACAAAATTTTCTCTCTCCTGGTTGGAGAGGGAATTCCCTCTCCAATCAGGAAAGAGAAAATTACAATTTCCATTATTTTTATTGGAGAGGGAATTCCCTCTCCAATCAAGAAAGATAAAAAATTTCTCTTTCCTGATTGGAGAGGGAATTCCCTCTCCAATCAGGAGAGAAAATTACAATTTTCTCTTTTCTGATTGGAGAGGGAATTCCCTCTCCAATAAAAATACTCAGATCTGCCAAGTAATTGGCGAGGGACTCGCCTCTCCATGTGATAAATAAAATCTCTTCTTTCCTTGCCACAACACATAGCACGCACAACTCTCTTATTTCTCCCCCAAACATACGCACTCTCTTCTCCCCCAAACAAAATCCCTTTCCCCATTGTTGTCGTCTCCAACTCGGCCCTCTCCCCGACGATTTTAATTTTTTTGCCGTTCAACCCATTGCAAGCCCATCCCAATTAAGGTAAATATTTTTATTACACTTTTTTATGCTTCTATGATTGTTATTATTATGAAACCCTATAATGAATTAGTTTATCACACAAATTCGTGAAATAATATTGTGGATGAATGCTTGCGAATTGTTAGCATTATTGTGATTTGAGAAAAGTTATGCACTCTATGTTTAGAAATTAACCTCATTATTAAAAAGTTATTATGCCCATAGAATTCAGATTATAAAGGGTCGAGAGTACGTTTTGTTCTTCCACTATTCTCTCTCTCTTCCAATAATGGAAGAGCGGCTTAAATTTGGAGCTGATCTAAATTCAAAGATGCTCCAGTGATGGAAATTTATAAAGGTGGTCTGTTGATAAAATTGTTGATTTCATATGAACCAATTAATGCAAGGCTCTCAAAATTCTACAGTACAGTCCAGCAATATTTGGACCCAAAAGATCTAAATATGAAGGGAAATACATGCATCAAAAGAAGAAAAATAAGACAAAAAACAAAAAAGCAGATGAGATGAAGAAAATGGAAATCTAAACCATATCTTGTAGTATATACCAGCTACGTTGAAAAGGATAATACATATAATAACTAGTACTGCTATAAAATAAAGACCAGCTACTATTTAACCTTAGAAAAATAATTTGGAAATATAAAGTCTTAGAAAATTATTGAATAATTTTTAGTATTACTATCCCTCAAATTTGAATGATATGAAAATAGTTGTAATTGAAAAATTCAATTGTGCATAATAGTGGTTGATTAGTGATCGAGGGAAGATTTAATTAGCAAAAGTAATAAAATTTAAAAACAACTAGTGTAAAAGTGATATTAAATTTTACCGGATGTTCCACAATGTATATGATGACAGTAGAAATCCAGTCAGATGGGTCGAGCCACGTGCCCAAGAACTAGATGTAAGTATTCCTAATATTTTTGAATTATTTATCACAAATGCTAAAGTAATTGTAGTAATTTATATATTTTGTTATAGGAAAACTATAGAGCTGCTTATGAACGATGGGCTGAAAGCCAAGGATCGGGGGTACAGGAAGGTGCAGCTAAACCCACCCCGGAAGAAGAGGCTGCAATTTTCGAGGAGGCCTGGTGGCTACAACAAAAAAAACAGAGCCTACGGTCTTGGTCCTTCGCGTTACAAGAAGCCGTCAAGAATAGGTATTATTAATGCTTACGCATCTTCTTCCTCTTCTTCTGGTGCTACACAAAATGTGGATCCAGTTTTGCAAGCTAAATTCGATGACATGGAGAAAAGGCTAGCGGAACAAGATAAGGAACGTGAAGAGATAGAGAAAAGGCTAGCCGAACAAGAAAAGGAACGTGAAGAGATAGAGAAAAGGCTAGCCGAACAAGATCTTGAACGCCAAGCTGACCGTGAAAAGATGGCAAAATTGGAGTCCTTGATGGCGAACTATATTTTGGGAAGGGGAAATGAAAATGATCCTCGGTAGTTTGTTGTTTTTCATATCGAATTAAACTTGAAAGTTGGACGTGTTTAGGATTGTTAAGTACTTTAGCGTTTTATTTGTTTGTGTTTGTTGGTATAAAACATGTGCGTACACTTGTTTAATTGTTTGGATTAGATTGATTGTGGTATTTAGAATGTTTTGAGTGCTTTGGTGATTTGAATGCGCAGGTATATATGCATATATATGTTGTTTTTGCTACTGCTTCTGTGTTGCTGTGCTGTTGCATATATGTTGTATTTGCTATTGTTGCTGTGCTGCTTCTGTGTTGCTTTTGTGTTGCTGTGCTGGAATTGTGCTGCTGCATAAATGTTGTTTTTGCTATTGTTGTTGTGCTGCTTCTGTTGTTTTTGCTATTGTTGTTGTGCTGCTTTTGTGCTACTTTTGTATGGTTACTGATATTTGTGTTGCAGGGACACTATATTTGGAGAGGGAATTCCCTCTCCAATTGCCTTTTTAAAAATATTTTTAACGAAATTGGAGAGGAAATTCCCTAGCAAAGTGAAATAAAAATATTTAATTTTTACACTTGGAGAGGGAATTCCCTCTCCAATTTCCTAGCCAAAACTAAATAAACGAATATATTTTACACTTGGAGAAGGAATTCCCTCGCCAAGTGAAATAAAAATATTTAATTGTTACACTTGGAGAGGGAATTCCCTCTCCAATTCCCTAGCCAAAACTGAATAAACAAATATATTTCACTTTGCTAGGGAATTCCCTCTCCAAGTGAAATAAAAATATTTAATTTTTACACTTGGAGAGGGAATTCCCTCTCCAATTCCCTAGCCAAAAACTGAATAAACAAATATATTTCACACTTGAGAAGGATTTCCCTCTCCAAGTTGAAGAAAATATTTTTCTCTCTCCTACATTTGGAGAGGGAATTCCTTAGCTATACATTATCTGACACAATACAAAATTAGACTGATACAACAGCTGGAGAAGGAAGTCCCTCGCCAAAAATGCTCTGCTACGAGCCTTATTTCGAGGGACCACTTGCTAGGGACTTCCCTCTCCATCACACGTTTGGAGAGGGAAGTCCCTCTCCATCCTCCCTCGCTAAAACATTAATTTCTAGTAGTGGTAGAATAAGAATAATGGGTTAAGGAATTAGATTAATAGATGAAAAACTAATTAAGAAAATTATTTTTAATTAATGATGCCACATCATTTTTCCGGCAAGTTTTAAACAAAATCCGGCTTGAGTGACTTTGTTGTAGACCGAAGCAAAGTTGAGTGACTTTTGGATAACAAATGAAACAAAAGTGACTTTGGGGTAATGAAACAATAGTTCAGTGACCACCGATGAAAATAACCCTCGTTTTGATCACAATGGGCAAAATCTTTTTTGTTTATGATCATGTTAAGAAACAATGTTTCTAGACGTAACCTTGCATCATTTCAGATGCTGGAGTCCATCAGAATTCAGATATGAATTGTACTTTTAGAAAGATGCATTTGCTTAATGATCATTTATATACTCCATTTTGTTGTTAAAACCGTATTCATTACTGTTACTTGCAACTTGCAAGCACGTTCATGAAGTGATCCAAAATGTTAGTAGCCTATCTTTCAGAACTGATAGTCATCGAAATATCAAAAACAGTTCATAATTTCACATGTAATTGTTCGAAATATTTCGAAATACATGGCTTTAAATCCTATTTACAAACATAGTATTACTACATAGGTCTGTGAAAATGACAATGAAGGTTTCTAAGAGAAAAGTTCAATTGGGACCCCAACAGCTCAAGTACATAACTTTCCTCAAAGACTCTTCAGATTGCTTTGCTTTCTCACTCCTTGAAATCAATGACGATGAAGAAGAAGAAAGCTTCTTAGCTTGAGAATAAGATCTCACATTATTCTTTGTGTGCTGAGCTAAGCACCTCAAAGGGTAATTCCATCTTGCAAAACCTTGATCTTTCAATGCTTCCACTGCTCCAACACTGGCTGCTACTATCCATGCTCTTCTGCTAGAACTCATTTTCTTGAACTCTTTTTTCTGCTTGGGTTTCTGATATATGAAATTTTGCTTTTGGTTCTCTGAGTTTTTTATGCAAGAATACTTGATTGTTGTGAAGATGATGTTTGGTGTGTGGGACTAAGGCTGAATATATAGCCACTGATAACAAGTGAAAGGGTAAATTGGAGAAAGAGACTTTAGATTTAGAGTAGCTAAAACAGTGATAAACCAGTGGTTATTCGTCTACTGTGGGCTCTCAAGCCAACGGTTTTCTACTTATTTTATCCTATCCTTCACGAAAAGGAGACAATACATTTCTAGGTAGAGAAGACAAAAGTTGAACCACTAGCACTCTTTTTTATTTGTTTAAGTTTAATACTTTGCAGTTTGCACCGTGACTTAAAATTTACGAAAGTTTAGGAGCTTAGAAGATGGTCCTAAGAAATTCATTTGACCTCGTGCTGAAACCGCAAACTACAAACAAATTTATAAATATTTGGTATTGAACCTTCTACTCAATTCTTTTTGCAATCAAAAGTTGGAATTGTCGTGTTATGATGTTCAAATTTCATTGAGATGTGATTGTGCTAAAGCATTAAATCTTTCTGAAAAAAAAGGTTAAAAATAATTAAATGGGTCACTGGTTTCTTCACGAATCAATGGTTTATATGAGGAAACAAAATAAACCATAAGTGGTGAAGACCTCTACGCCTACCTACGTGCATCGTATTTCTAAATAAAAATAAAATAAATATTTTTGCAAGTTCAATGAAGAATACATAAAGTCTAATAAGAGCATAACATAGAAAACCTAAAATCTTTTATCAATCAGATTAGATTAGCAATAATCTTTATGTGAAGAAAATATTTAAGTATACAATAATTAAGGGCGGGGGAGGGGTTATTTTATCGTCTGGTTATTTAAGTTGCAGAACATTTTGGGTATTTTCAGATCATTTCCCGTTTTTTCCCTTAATTTCCCAAGAACTATGAAGCAATCAGTCATGAATCATGATCGTCATAATGATGTGATGCTTGCGGACTAATTTAATTTGGGTGTGTAATGTGTATTCTTATCTAAATTATGATCGAATATGTTGGTTTACAATATATAGGCAAAACCGATTGAAGGTCTCGAAACATATTAAAGTGCATATGTGGTATAGAAACGTAATGAAAATTTTTAAAATGTTGAAAAATATTAGTAATGGTGATAAAAAAAATATTAGTAATTGTGATTGGTGAATCCATTTCATGTGTTTATATGGTGAATCATTTTACCGTCTTTATGAGCACAGAAAAATGATATCAAGAGCAGAACAATTGAAAGTCGTCGTTTTGATCTTTTGAGGTGGTGTACCAACATTGTTTCATATGATTTGATTAATGACAAAACGTGCCTACAATTTTTTATGAATAAAATGACAAATTCTAAAAGAAAAGCTTACACGATCCGAATTTTCGGCTAGGTCGTGTGGGCACCCGACATCCTCCCCTAGACCTATCGGGCGAACCCTTAACAACTGAATTAGGAAAATGAATATAAATCCAACTCATAAATAATAACATGTCACAAATAATCATGCAAACCTAACGGCGCTTTCGAATTTCGAATCGGAGTTCATTCGCCAAAATTGAGCTCGAAAACCTCTTTTTAATATTTATCGACAATAAAAACTGAAATCTTCTTCCGATACGTATCAAACGAGGTCTGATTTAGCTCAAATTTTACAGACAGGTCCTACTAGACCTTACGAAGATTTTAAAATTATCGACTCACAAATCGGAGCCCTAATTCCCGAAACGACTACCTAAGGTCGTTTCATCGAGCTCAGCAGAGACTACGTGCAAAACCATTGGAATCAAGCCCCTAATACCAATTCTTAATTCGCTTGAAATATTCATTTAAAATATTGAAAATTAAAAATACGAAACGAAGGTAACCATGGTAAAATGATGGATAACGCTAAAACTACAAGTTCCACACAGATTAATCGTAAACAGAACCACGAAATTCGGATGAGAAATAGTGTTGCTTCAATAAACTTTGACAAGGCGATTGGCCTCTCATGTTTACGTTCTCGAGTAATATAGGAATATGTACATAGAAATAGCAAAAATTTAACTGCTGGAAGTCAATTGGGACCCCAACAGCTCAAGTACATGACTTTCCTCAAAGACTCCTCAGACTGCTTTACTTTACTGTTTGCAGAAACCAAAGAAGAAGATTGAGAAGATAGCTTCTTGGCCTGTGAATATGACCTTAGATTGTTCTTTGCATGCTGATGTATTATTCTCATGGTGTAGTTCCACCTACAAAGACCTTGATCTTTCAATGCCTCCACCACCCCCAAGCTAGTTGCTGCAATCCATGCCCTGCTTGTTGAACTCATTTTTCTAATCTTGTATTCTTGATACTCTTTAAGTTTCTGAAGGTTTAATTTGCTGAAGTAGAAGTTCTGCTTTTACAAATACTTGGTGTGTCTGTTAGTTGAATCCGGGGAATGGATGCTAATGTGTATATATAGGCAAGTGCGCAACAAAACTAGAGGCCTTTAATTTAGCTATATATTCTGTGGTTTTGGTGCATGGTTTTCCACATTTTTTGAGCATGGTGTGCGGCTGTGCATGTACATTTCTGTCCTTGCATATCATATTTTGTCATGACAGTTGTGGGAGTGAGGTTGGTACTCCCCGTTTATGTTTACTCGTCCACTTTCAGCTTTTCACTCCCACCAAGAAAAAATAAGAAAATTTGAACTTGACAAATATACCCTTATTAATTATACTTGAAAAGTACAAAGTATTTAATTGGGAAGGGATTTTAAAAAGTACAAAGTATTTAATATCAAGGGTAAATTAGGAAGAATATAATCAATTTTATCTTGAATTGCTAAAACGACAAGTAAACGTAGAATTTGACTTAGGTGAATTTGGACAAGTAAACATAAATGGATGGAGTATTTAAGTTAAAAAAGACATCATCTATCAATCAAGAAAGACTAATTAGAAGAAATTGATTATAAAAAATTTATTATAACTTTGCATCTCAAAAAGCTAAAAAAAATAGAGTTCAAATTTATATATATTATTTTTCTAAAAAATAAAATAAAATTAAGGCTCCTCGTTAAAATTTAACTTTAGGCCACAAAATTAGTCGGGCCGCCCCTGAGCTGTGCATGTACATTTCTGTCCTTGCATATCATATTTTGACATGACAGTTATGGGAGTGAGGTTGGTATTTCAATAATTACTTCTTGAGATTGGAGGGTGGTTGAAGTAGCACACAGACTTTTGAACATATCTTTTATTGGATAAGATTACCAGCTGGACTCGAGACTCGCTATAGTGACATGGTTGGATGTGCATTGCCAATATAAGTTAAAGTAATCAGATAGAAATGTAACAGATTATGCACACGGATTGGGTAGATTTAAGAAAATCCACTTGCGCCCAAACCATGTGAAAGGATCTTGAAAATGAAACCACTGAAATATTGTTGGAGTGACGTGCTGCTTCCCAATTACACACGGTTGAATAATAATGCAATCGTAAATACAAATCTTATCCTGTATCTAAAGCAATTAAAATGAAAAGTTACTATCATCACATGGCATGTCTATGGGTGAACAACAAAGCTCTAGGAAATTCATTTATATTACTGATCAAATGGTAAATCTATATACAAGGTAAAAAAAATTAATTTCAAATAACAAGCAAAGTAATGTTACCTTATTCAATGAGATTGAAGTTAAAAAATAATGAAAAAGAAAAACAGATACATTTTTTACATTGGGATGAAGTAAAATGCAGTAATTTTGATCCAATTGAATGAAATTGGAGTTTTAGAGGGAGCCATCGGAAGGAAATTAAGCACCTTTTTAGCTAGAGCAAGGCTGATAGGCAGTCACTCTAAGGGTAAAATTTTAAGATTATAGTTCACAATGTGTGCATGATATAAATTTCTTGGACCTAGCAACTAGCAAACACATGGCCTTAGTAACCATTAACTTTCCCCATTTTGAGTTCTTAATTTTTTTTTCTACACTAACCTATTCAAACTAATTAATCGTTTTTGTCAACTTCTCTATTCCATTTAACTTGGATCTTCTATGATTGTCCAGTCTTGATTTCATATCAAGATCAATGCAATCATCAGAGAATCAGAGTTCTTCATTTAGAAAGATTCCGTTTGCTGCATAAAGATGAATAGTTAATTATGTGTTCAACTAAATATTTAAGAGATGTATTTTTTGCAAGCATAATGAAGTGATGTAAAATACTAGGAGTAGTTTGCTTTGTCAAATCATCAGTTCATGAACATATCAACAACATTTCAGACTATTTTATACTAATTATATTCCACCAAAGATTTTGAAATACAAGCTTCTTTTGAAGTGGAATCCCATAACATTCTATTTACAATCATAGATACTGATAGCCCTACATTTTCTTTTTCGTTTTATCTCTTTTTGCGCTGGAAAGATCTTCAGGTCTGCAAAAATGACAATGAAGTATCTAGAAAAAGGATCAGTTGGGACCCCAACAGCTTAAGTACATAACATTCCTCAAAGATTCTTCAGATTGCTTTGCCTTGTCGCTCCTTGAAATTATTGAGGAGGAAGAAGAAGAAAGCTTCTTAGCTTGAGAATAAGATCTCATGTTATGTTTTGTGTGCTGAGCCAAGCACCTCAAAGGGTAATTCCATCTTGCAAAACCTTGATCTTTTAAGGCTTCCACTGCTCCAACACTTACTGCTACTATCCACGCTCTCCTGCTTGAACTCATGATGTTTTTCTTCTAGATTTCTGTTTTGTGTTTGATATGAAAATCCTGCTTTTGGTTCTCTGCTCTTTTGATGTTCGTAGGTTGATGATTTGGGTTTGAGGTGAATGCTGTATTTATAGGAAATTGTAATGAGTGAGTGAGTGAGAATCTTTTTGGAATCGCTAAAGAGTGATAAACTAGTGGCTCTTTGGCAAACAATGTGCTCTGTATGGTCACGCTGCCAGTGGTTTTCGTGTTATTTGTTGGAAAAGAAAAAAGGAAAAACAATTAATTTACTTATTACTGATTTATCAATGTTTATCAAAGGAAGACAAGGGATTGGACCTAAACGTTATTTTACTGAAATTTAGGAGCTTTGAACCTGGATAGTCCAATAAATTTAATGACATTGTAGTGAAATTATACAACATTAAGTAAAATTATACACCGCGTCCAATATTTCTAAAAGAGAATGAGTCATCCCAATGCATATATCTCCCACGTGTTATCAATGGACTATGCATCACATGTTTGTAACACGTAGAGGCAGTATGTTTGAACGTGTCCATTTATGAAACATCCTATTTGCTGAATACAACTACGTATTTGTAAGATTTTTTTTAATGGAAATTTTATAATAATCGTCCATTCAATATTATTTCCTATATAGTTTTGCTTAAAAATGTATTGCTCCTAAAGAGAAGCATCGACTGAATGAAGTTAAGGTGAAATTGAAGCAAACATCATATTTAGAGTTTAAGGAATTTATGAATATTTTGAAATGAAAATAAATTGTGTGAGCAAAACCTTTTATTTGCATTAAAATACATGTTAAGTTAATTATTTTATTTCAGAAAGATATTACTTCATTCATCAAAAATTATGTGTTCGTTTTTTGTTTTAGTTAGCCATTAAGAGAATGATACCTTTATATATTTAATAACAATGGTATATAAAGTCTAGTAAGAGCACAACATAGAAAAACTTAAATTTTTATCCATATCCATAAGATATAGGTCAGCAAATAATCTTCAAGTGAAGAAAAGTACAAGGGCGGGGAAGAGGGGTTTTTGTCGTCTGGTTATTTAAGTTGAGAACATTTTGGGCATTTGAAGATCATTTCTGTTCTTTTCTTCTTAATTTCTAAGAACCATATTGAAGCAATCAGTCATGAATCATGATTATTAAAATTATGGGAAACTTGCGGACTAGTTTGGATGAATATAAGGAATGAGCATTATTCGATTAGAATAAGCAAATATCGATTGAAGTGTTACATATTAAGGTGCATATAGATTATATGGTATAGAACCATAATGAAAATTTAAAAATGTTCCAAAATTAAGTGTTCAATGGTGAATCCATTTCATGTGTTTATCTGGTGAATCATTTTACCGACTTTATGACCATAGAAAAAGGATGCAGAACAATTGGAAGTCGTCGTTTTGATCTTTCGAGTTGGTTTACCAACATTGTTTCAGATGATTTGGTTAATGACAAAAGATCGATGCCTACAAGTTTTTATGAATAACATGCTAAATTTTAAACGAGCAAGCTCATACTAAGAAACTGCGCGCAAAACCGTTGGAATCAAGCCCCTAATACTACTTTTTAATTCGCTTGACATATTCACTTCAAATATTGAAAATTACTATATGAAACGCAGGGTAACCATGGTAAAATGATAAAGCGCCAAAACTACAAATTTCATAAATTAATCGTTGAACTGAGGCAGGAAATACGGATGAGAATGAAATACTGTTTCATCAATAAATTTTGAGAAGGCAATTGACCTCATGTTTTACATTCTCAAGGAGTATATATATAGGAATATGTACATAGAAATAGCACAAATTTAAGCGCTGGAATTCAATTGGGACCCCAACAGCTCAAGTACATTACTTTCCTCAAAGACTCCTCAGACTGCTTTGCTTTACTGTTTGCAGAAACCAAAGAAGAAGATTGAGAGGATAGCTTCTTGGCCTGTGAATATGACCTTAGATTGTTCTTAGCATGTTGATGTAGTATTCTCATTGTGTAGTTCCACCTACAGAGGCCTTGATCTTTCAGTGCCTCTACCACTCCCAAGCTAGTTGCTGTAATCCATGCCCTGCTTGTTGAACTCATTTTTCTAATCTTATATTCTTGAAACTCTTTATGTTTCTCAAGGTTTAATTTGCTGAAGAAGTACTGCTTTTACAAACACTTGGATGCTTTTGTGTCTATATAGGCAAGTGCTCAACAAAACTAGAGGCTAAAGGCTATGAATTCCTGTGGTTTTGGAGCATGGTTTCCCACATTTTTTAGCATGGTGTGTGGCTGTGGATGTACGTTTCTGTCCTTGCATATAAATTATGTCATGACAAATGTGGGGGTGAGGTTGGTATTTCAGTTATTTCCACACTTGAGAATATTCAAGGGTGGTTGAAGGAGTACAGAGACTTTTGAACATATCTTTGATTGGATTAGATCACCAGCTGGACTCGACTCTCGCTATAGTGACATGCTCTGATGTGCATTGCCAACATAAGTTGAGTAATCAGATAGAAAGATAACAGATTATGCACACGGATTGGGCTTAGATTAAAGAAAACCCCCTTGCGCCGCCCAAACCATGGGAAAGGCCTCGAAAATGAAAACCACTAAAATATTGTTGGAGTGGCGTGCTTCCCAATTACATACGGATGAAAAATAATGTAAACGTAAATACAAATCTTATCCTGTATCTAGAGAAATTTAAATGAAATAGAAGGTACTAATAGCACATGGCATGTCTATGGGAGAAGAACAAAGCGCATAAATCTAAAGTGGGAAATTCATTTACATTACTGATCAAATAGTAAATCTGTGTAGGAAAAAAAATAAGTTTAAAATAACAGGCAAGGTAATGTTACCTTATTCAATGCGATTGAAGTTTAAAAAAAAATATTGAACTATAGAGATGACATTCCGATGAAGTAAATTGCAATAATTTTGATCCAATTGAATGAAATTGGAGTTTAAGGAGGAGCCATCACTCATCAGAAGGAAATTAAGCACCTTTTTAACTAGAGCAAGGTTGATAGGCCGTAAATCTTTATATTTAGGATTAAGGTTACAGAACACGAATGTGTGCTTGGGATGAATATCTTGGGCCTAGCGACTAGCATACACATAGCCTAAGTAGTCCTTTAATTGTCTCCATGTTGGATCTTATTTTTATTTCTCTACTAACCGATTCAAACAAAATAATTTGTAAGCTTTTCTATTCCATTTAAGTCGATCTTTTATGATTGTCTTCAGTCTTGATTTCACATCATGATCAAGGCAACCATCAGACGTTCTCCATTTAGAAAGGAACGGTTTGCTGAAAGATGAATATGTATGTGTTTAAGCTAAATATTTAAGAGTAGTATGCAAGCATGTTGAAGTTATGCAAAACACCAGTTGCTCTGTCAAATCGTCAGTTCATGAACATATCAACAACATTTCAGACTATAATTTATGATTGTATTCCACCAAAGATTTCGAAATACAAGCTTCTTTTGAAGTGGAATGCCATAAACATCTATTTACAATCATAGATAGCTGATAGACTAATATTTCCTTTTTCTTTTCTCTTTTTGCGCTGGAATTATCTTCAGGTCAGAAAAAATAACAATGAAGATATCTTGAAAAAAGATCAGTTGGGACCCCAACAGCTTAAATACATAACGTTCCTCAAAGACTCTTCTGATTGTTTTGCCTCGTCACTCCTTGAGCTTGAAATCAGTGAGGAAGAAGAAGAAAGCTTCTTAGCTTGAGAATAAGATCTCATGTTATTCTTTGTGTGCTGAGCCAAGCTCCTCAATGGGTAATTCCATCTTGCGAAACCTTGATCTTTTAAGGCTTCCACTGCTCCGACACTTGCTGCTACTATCCATGCTCTCCTGCTTGAACTCATGATGTTTTTCTTCTAAATAATTGGTACCTTTTGGTTTTGTTTTTTGTTTGATATATAAATTCTGCTTTTGCTTCTCCGCTCTTTTGATGTTCGTAGATTGATGATTTGGGTTTGAGGGGAATGCTTGATGTTTGGCATTTTATGCCTATATTTCCTTAATATTTCCTCACGTTTTAGTACCTTATTCGCTTGTTTTATAGCTTGTGACTGTGGTTTTACACTGATTTTATGTCGTGTGTATGTAGGTTGTTACGCAATGTAATTGGAGCTTTTAAGAGCATGATTGAACAAGAAAAGATTGGATTTTGATTGAGGATTGGATCGAGCACACGAAGGGACGACACGAGCACGCAAAAGAGCACGGAACGAAGCGAAAATTGGCTTGGCGCTGCAGGAGGCGCGCCGCGCCGCCCACCGCGCCCAGCCTCCTGCGCGTTTTCTTGCGCGCCGCGGGCCAAAAGCACGAGGGCTGGTGGCGTCTTCTGTCCATGCTCACGCTTTTCGGGGCGCGGGGCGCCCGTTGTAGCGCCCCTTGTGCGCAATTTTACCCCCTATTCCTTCTAGATATGGGTCTAACTTATTACCAAGGGTTCAGAAACACTATAAATAGTTTATTACTTAGTTTTTGTAAGGGGAGTTGAGACTTTGGAGCAAATTTTGGAGGAGAGGGAAGGAGCCCTAGATGTCTTCTACACAAGTTCTTTCTCTCTTTCTCTTATTCTTCTCTTTAATTCTATAGTTTGTTCGTTCTAGGGTTAGAGTAAATACATGAAGGTTGATGTTTGAAAGTTGATTTCTTCCTATTGATTTACCATTATAGATTGTTTATTCTTTCTTGATCATAATTGTTTGACTATAACGGCCGTATAATTGAACACTATCTACGGTTCTTAAATTGAACTCGACAGAGGGAATTTATGAACGCAAATAAGAAAGAATAGAACTAGTTTGTGAACCCGGGCATCGGGGAACCAATTCGCGGGTAGGATAGACATATACTTGCTTGCCTAGTTTAACTCATTACAGAATTCGTTAATGCGTGCACGTGATTCAACCCATAGACATATAGGGATTGGAGTAGCCTGCATAGACCGTGAAGAATCGAAAGGTTTTCACGGGTACAATTAACCTGTTAGTTAGCAATCTAGGAAATCAAGAAGTAGATTCAACTGGAAAACTCAACTGGATTGTTTGTAACTCAGACCCTGGACCGTTTCTCCATTATTGATAACAACCCATAAATTTCTCTATTACTTGACTTCAGTTAATTGTTTTAATTATTGTTTTAGTTAGTAAAATCTCAACCATTGGAAAAGATCCCTGAATAGTTTCTAAGAAATTGTTTGCTAAGATTCAGTCTGAATAGTCCTCGTGGGAACGATACTCGATTTATCACTTTATTACTTGGCGACCGCGTATACTTGCGTGTGCGTTTGGGAGCAACAAGTTTTTGGCGCCGTTGCCGGGGACTAAATTGACTGTTTTCTTTTTGAACAGTTTATTAATTTCTATTCAGGTTTAATTTAGTTTAGTTTATTAGTGTTACTTGTCATCATGGCATCTTTTAATGAAAATTGGTCGAATGATGGTTGCTCAAATTTTGATGATTCTTGTCTGCTTTGCGGAGGAACCCACTTGTGGGAAAATTGTCCAACTCTTTCAACCCTGAGGGACTGGTTATGTGAATTTTCTACCACCTTTGATTGGAATTTTTGTAAATTGTGTGGTGGTAGGTGGAATGATTGTCCTAAGTGTCATGCTCCTTCCCCCAATAATTTTTGTGATGATTCTAATGATGTTTGTGAGTTTGACAGGAGCGATAAAGTGCAGGTTGTTAGCGAAACTTGGCTAATGGAGCAAGCCAAACTCTTAGAAGCTTATGGGGATTTCAGGAGTGAACTTACAAATATGACGAGGCAAATTATGGAAGAAAGGGTTGTGCTCGGGCAAGAGATCGACGAATTTGGCTTGACTATTCACGACTTGGAGGAGAATTTGAGTGATATGGTTGAGGTGTCTGAAGCTCAATTATCAGTTGTCGTGCTTAGTAGATTTGAGATAGAAGAGCTTAGAAGCCAATTTGAGGAGCAAAAAGTGGAAGTCCTACCATTCGACCCAATAGCAGTTGATGATGCCAAGGTTGAGGAAATTACATTAGAGTCAAGTGAAGAAATAGAAAACATCATATTTGAGGACTCTATTGTTTGTGCAAGTGAGGGTGTCAAAAGTAATGCAATTTTAGAATTGAAGCGCATTGGACCTCATTCCAATCATTTTTCAACATTGTGTTTGGATGGTGACATGAAAATTGAGCCACCCGAGCCTATGAAGAAACCAAAGGAGGAGGAACAAGGTGCCTATATTTTAAAGTTTGTGATGTTGAGGAGACAAAACGACATCCCTCATTTAAAGGCCAAGAAGTGTAAAATGCGACATTGGTTACTTGGTCCTTTTGTATTTTTGCCACCACCCCAATACCATAGTCGTAAGCTTGAGGTAAAGTTGGGGATTCAATTCATAAGTTCAAGGTGGAGGAAAAAGTGATGAAGTTGTCTTCGTCGTGCCGCGACGTTAAATCAAGCGCTTCTTGGGAGGCAACCCAATTTGCTTGCTTTACTTTTATTTATTTTTATTATTATTTTTATGGTTGTATATTACTTTGGGTGATTCTTTGGATTGCAGGTTCATGTAATGGCGAGTCTAAGTGTGGGGTGTCCTCACCCTTGCCTAATAGTGATGACCTGATGAGGGAAGTCTGAGTACCTCATACTATATGGAAGCTTGGAGGATGCTAGCACCAAGGACTAGAATCTTCAGGGAAGTTTTCTTTACCTTGCACTTTCTTATTTTTAGCACTGAGGACAGTGCTGAGTTTAAGTGTGGGGTGGGGAACTACCCTTTATCTATTTTTGAGGTTAGGGATGCATGTACCGTAGGATTTTCTGTTATCACTTGACTTTATTTTGATTTGTTTCATGCTTTAATATATGAAAAAAAAATTAGAAAACCAATGAAAAAATTCCAAAAAGATTTTCCCTTTCCTTTTAGTTTAGTTTTAGTTAGTGGTACATGTCATCCGCCCCGTGGTTTTTCTTATGGCCACGGTTCTTTTCCACGGGGAGGCCTTTGAACCGGGTAGTTTTTATTTTTTTAGGATTAGGATAGTTAGTTGTAGATGACCCTAGACGAAGGAAATAGGTGCTAGGTAGAATGCTAGGTGCCTTTGATTTGTTTGATACCGGTGGACTTGACTTGATTGCATGTGCTATTTGTGGTGTCCTTGGTTTTATTTTGATGCATGCCTAGAGGAAAAAAAAATGGAACGACCCCCTTGAGATGCTCGAGTCCGCTTGCTTGATTTTATTGTAACTTTTGTGCATGAGTGCTTAAATTTCCACAAGTTGCATTCTAGAAGCTTGGTTGAGAGTTGTTGATGGAACCTTTTTGTGTGAACTATGTGCAATGTGTGTGTGAGGCATATACTTGTTTGCTCCATGTTGCATATTAATGTCTAGAACTTGCCCCGTGTGTGTGCAAAGCGAAATCCTAGGTTTGCTCTAGTCGGGAGATGATACAAGGCCTTCTTTTGATTTGCCTACCCTTACATATATACCTTGAAAATTTTGTTGTTGTGATTTCATTGACCCTTTTTGTGGGCACCCACACCCCGAGCCTACCCATTTGTTCTAAATTATCTCTTTTGGCCCTTTACTCCTTAAGCACTTTAATTGACATTGTGTTGTTACTTTGGAGTTGTGGTTGGATTTTGGGAGGTTTTTGAGTGGAGCTAATGAAAGGGGAATATTTGTTAAATTTGTGAAGTAGTTGTTTATGAGCATTGGCAAGATTGGAAAATAATGAAATTGAAAAAGAAAAGGAAAAATAGCAAAGTTGAAAAGAAAGAAAATTGTGGAAAAAAAAAAGAGAAAAGATATCCCTTCCTTGCTAGTGTGTGCTTAAAAGAAAATATGCTACTTATTGAGGTGTATGTGTGATAGTTGTTGATTGGGTGGTTTGTTGAGAATTGTGCTTAAATTAAATGTGATGTATTAAAAGTGCTTAGGGAGGTAGTCACTATTACCCATATGTATCCTACCCGCACCTTAGCCTACATTACAACCTTTTTAAAGTCCTAGTTAATCCCGATTGGAGTGAGCCTACATTAGTGGAGTCCTACACTACGGGCAAGCCTATGGTACATTGTGTGTGACGTGTGAGATTTTCATGAGAGTGAGTGAATTCTTTCTATGCTATTGTCCCCATTCTATTCTTGATATTCATTGTTGTGTGTGATATTTAGGGGACACTCTCTTGCTTCATTTTGGTGAGGGCACATGGTTTGCATCAAATAGGTGAAGTTGATGGCTTCTTGGTTGAGTAGATAGGTGTGATTTTGTGGGAGCATAGGAGCAATGGGCTGAGTTTGTGCATTTGAGCTATTTTGGGGTGGTTGTTCTCATATTTTTGAGTTTGTTAAATTGTTGGCATGTTTGTGGATCCATAGTAGTCATGTGTGCATTGGTTCAATGATCGGTATCAACCATAGTCATAGGCAGACCTGTTCTATCTAGGTTGGGGAGTTAGTTGTGACTTGCTCGAGGGCGAGCAAAGGTTCAAGTGTGGGGTGGTGATGTTTGGCATTTTATGCCTATATTTCCTTAATATTTCCTCACGTTTTAGTACCTTATTCGCTTGTTTTATAGCTTGTGACTGTGGTTTTACACTGATTTTATGTCGTGTGTATGTAGGTTGTTACGCAATGTAATTGGAGCTTTTAAGAGCATGATTGAACAAGAAAAGATTGGATTTTGATTGAGGATTGGATCGAGCACACGAAGGGACGACACGAGCACGCAAAAGAGCACGGAACGAAGCGAAAATTGGCTTGGCGCTGCAGGAGGCGCGCCGCGCCGCCCACCGCGCCCAGCCTCCTGCGCGTTTTCTTGCGCGCCGCGGGCCAAAAGCACGAGGGCTGGTGGCGTCTTCTGTCCATGCTCACGCTTTTCGGGGCGCGGGGCGCCCGTTGTAGCGCCCCTTGTGCGCAATTTTACCCCCTATTCCTTCTAGATATGGGTCTAACTTATTACCAAGGGTTCAGAAACACTATAAATAGTTTATTACTTAGTTTTTGTAAGGGGAGTTGAGACTTTGGAGCAAATTTTGGAGGAGAGGGAAGGAGCCCTAGATGTCTTCTACACAAGTTCTTTCTCTCTTTCTCTTATTCTTCTCTTTAATTCTATAGTTTGTTCGTTCTAGGGTTAGAGTAAATACATGAAGGTTGATGTTTGAAAGTTGATTTCTTCCTATTGATTTACCATTATAGATTGTTTATTCTTTCTTGATCATAATTGTTTGACTATAACGGCCGTATAATTGAACACTATCTACGGTTCTTAAATTGAACTCGACAGAGGGAATTTATGAACGCAAATAAGAAAGAATAGAACTAGTTTGTGAACCCGGGCATCGGGGAACCAATTCGCGGGTAGGATAGACATATACTTGCTTGCCTAGTTTAACTCATTACAGAATTCGTTAATGCGTGCACGTGATTCAACCCATAGACATATAGGGATTGGAGTAGCCTGCATAGACCGTGAAGAATCGAAAGGTTTTCACGGGTACAATTAACCTGTTAGTTAGCAATCTAGGAAATCAAGAAGTAGATTCAACTGGAAAACTCAACTGGATTGTTTGTAACTCAGACCCTGGACCGTTTCTCCATTATTGATAACAACCCATAAATTTCTCTATTACTTGACTTCAGTTAATTGTTTTAATTATTGTTTTAGTTAGTAAAATCTCAACCATTGGAAAAGATCCCTGAATAGTTTCTAAGAAATTGTTTGCTAAGATTCAGTCTGAATAGTCCTCGTGGGAACGATACTCGATTTATCACTTTATTACTTGGCGACCGCGTATACTTGCGTGTGCGTTTGGGAGCAACAATGCTGTATTTATAGGAAAATGTAATGAGAGCGAGAATCTTTTTAGAATGCTAAAGAGTGATAAACTAGTGGCTCTTTAGCAAACTGTGGGCTCTGTATGGTGATGCTGCCAGTGGTTTTCGAGTTATTTTATTATTGGAGAAAATGAAAACATTTAATTTACTTAATGATTAATGCAATGCTGTATCAAAGGAAGGCAAGGGATTGGACCTTAACGTTAATTTACTAAAGTTTAGGAGTTTTGAACCTGGATGGATCAATAAAATTTACATTTTATATTGTACTGAAATCATACAACATTTAAGTACCGTACATTATTCCGCACTTCTATGCATCTAAAAGACAAGATGAGAGGATGAGTCATACCAATGCATATCTCGAACGTGTTATTGTTAGAACTAAACATCACATGTTTGTAACACGCAGGGGCAGTATGTTCGAAACGTGTCCATCCGTTTGCTGAATGCATTTGCATATTTGTAATAATATTTTTACGTATTTGGGAATTTAACATAATCCTCCATTCAATATTATTTGCTTTAAAATTTGAGATAATAGTTTAAATCCACCTTAAACTATCACTGTTTTACAAGTTTCCTACTTAAACTATGCTGTGGTTACAGAATCCCCCTGAATTATTATTTTTCATATCTACTATCCCCGCCTTGAAAAGTTTGGGTGTGTGTATGCACTCTCCACTTACGCGTAAGAACATGTGCCATGTGGCACACATGTGCAATTTATTAATTTGCAATGTCATCTTGAATAATATGAATAGACAAAAAGTAACAATACAAAAATTAAAAGATTAAAATCAGATGTAAATAAACTAACCCTAGGTAAAAAATCATTTTATATTTTACAATTACACAGTAAAAAAATAGTGGAAGCGCCGGTCTAGAGAAATCCTTCAATTCTCTAGAGAAATCCTTCAATTCTCTGAAACAATAAACTCAAAATGGTAAAATCTTCCAATTTCTTCAATCTATTTTGGTGAAACAATATCTTAATGGGTTGGAATATTATTGTACTCTAATGGGTTCAAGACCGGTAGACAATTAAGTGAGAAGACCAATTTCTAGATAAGTTTCAAAATAAGAAAAATTTCCAAATTTAATGGTGTTTTGGTATGTAATGGAAGAGGGAGGGAGAAGACTCTTATAAATAAAGAGAAAGAAAAATAAAGAAAACAAGAAAAATGAATAAAGGACCAAAAAAAAATGGTGAAATCTGAAAAATAGGTGCCAACTAGATTTAAATCTTGACTCTCCACGCGTCCTTTGACAACTGAATACACATACTTTGCCATGTGGCAAGGCGGGGGTTAGTAGATATGAAGAATAATAGTTCAGGGGATTCTGTGACCACCGCATAGTTTAGGTAGAAAACTTGCAAAACAGTGATAATTTAAGGGGGTTCTGTGACCACCGCATAGTTCCAAAATGTATTACTCCTAAGGAGTAGCTTCCACTGAAGATGAGGTGAAAGCTTATACGATCAGAATTTAAAAAGGAGATCAAATACTATTTTGAAATGATAATAAATCATTATTTGTATGACTAAAACTTTTAATTAAAAATAAAATTACAGTTTAAAAGTAACTATATGTTTTCTCTTAGAAAGCTATTATACACTCTGTCATAATTTATGAGGCACTATTTTCTAGTTAGTCACAAGAAAATATAATGCCATTATTATTTAATAAGGTGATAGATTCCTCATTTTATTCCTAATGAAATAATTTTTAACTACAAAAATTCTTATGACTTATTTTAGACTATACTTCCTTCGGTCCATATTGTTCAGTTTCGCTTTTCGAGAGTCAGATTGACCAATCTTCGGAGTTAAATTGAACTAGATTTATTTAATATTTTAAAATTATAATTTAGATATTAAAAAACTACACGAAAAGTATTACAAGTTGCAATTCTTTTTATATCAATATGATGAAAAAATATATTTCAAATATTGGTCAAAATTTACATTATTTGACTTTTAAAAAAGAAAAATGGACAAGTAACATGGACGGAGTAAATTTTAAAATTTGCATTTATTTCTTGAACGTCATGTCAGTCAAAAACACATTCACAATTAGGATGAGTGAGTTTTTTTTTATTTTTTTAATGGGATAATATCCAAAGTTCCACATCTAACTCATCATCAAATTGGGAAAAGGGTGTGCATTCTCCTAATGAAATTAATTATGCAAGTTGCATCGGAAATTATTAATCCATGGCTTTGGTTTCTGATTAGTGAATAAATTAATTGTCACAATTATTTTTTTTTTTTTAAAAAGAAGATAATAAGTAGAGTCATTTGATGTTGATCTCTATTAGCAATTGATCTGTTAACTGGAATATCTCAAGTAGATATCTCTGGCTAACATAGCAATCTTCTTATGGGTACCAAAAAAATACTAGGGAATATTAGTATTATCTTTTGGGGGAAAAAATACTGGTTAATTTAGCTAAGGAATAAGTGTGGCTAGCTAAAATTTTAGAAAAATAAAGAAAAACGAAAAAGAAAATTATTGGCCTTGCAACTCCTCACATTTAGCCACGATTGCGGTGTGGAAAATTGCAACATTCGACTATAGTTTCTTATTCATAAATTATACTAATCAGCAACGATTCCGTCGCTAACTGTGATTACAAAGTCTTTCCTACGATTTTTCGTATATTAGCTACGCTATTGGTCGTTGCAAAAACGTATTTTGGTAGTGAATAAATTTAAAATAACAAGCAAGGTAATGTTACCTTAATCGATGAGAATGAAGTGAAAAGAAAATAATGAACTATATAGTTACATTATTAACATTGGGATGAAGTAAAATATGCAGTAATTTTGATCCAATTGAATGAAATTGGATTGTAGAGGGAGCAATCCAGAGGAAAACGCTTTGTCTTATAGCTAAGAGTAAGGCTGATTAGGAGGAACCTAAGGAGCACAATATTCTTCAATTTGTTTATGATCTGATAGATTAAGCACCATTTTCTCTAGACTTGGGGCAGTACAAAAACTGCAAACTTCTTGGACCTGCAATGGATGGCTGTAATCTTTAGTCTTTCTTGCAACTTAATATTTTAAGATGTGTGTTCTCCACCATTTACTGAATGCTCTTGCGTATTTCAGATTATATAAATAAATTTAGTATTATTTGCAAGCTGTATATGTGAAGCGATGCAAATTATTACTAGTTGAACTAATATCATCATTTCATCAAGCTATCAACAATATTAGTACATAGTTTTGCTTGTCATATTCTTCGAATGATTTCGGAATACATGCTTCTTTTGATGTGGCATGACTTAAAATTCTATTTACAATCATAGCCATACATTTTACTTTTTCTTTCTTTTGGCCCTGCAAAAATGTGAAAGTGAGTTTCTGAAAAGAAGATCAGTTGGGACCCCAACAACTCAAGTACATAACTTTCCTTAAAGACTCTTCAGATTGCTTTGACTTCTCGCTCCTTGCAATTAGTGATGACGAAGAAGAAGAAAGCTTCTTAGCTTGAGAGTAAGATCTCATGTTATTCTTTAATTTGTGTGCTGAGCCAAGCACCTCAATGGGTAATTCCATCTTGCAAAACCTTGATCTTTTAATGCTTCCACTGCTCCAACACTGGCTGCTACTATCCATGTTCTTCTGCTAGAACTCATGTTGTGTTCTTCTTAAACTCTTTTTTTCCGCTTTGGTTTTGATATATGAAATGTTGTGCTTTTGGTTATATGATCTTTTGATTGTTTTGAAGATAATGGTTGGAGTCAGGGGCTAAGGCTGAATATATAGGAACATAAAAGAAGTGGAGTTAAATTGGAGAAAGAGACTTTAGAGTAGCTACAGATAGATAAACCAGTGGCTCTAACCTAACTGTGTGCTCTCCCATATTGCAGCTAGTGGTTTTGTAGTTATTTTGTCCTTGAAGAAAAGGGGGAATGCATCAGTTTGTACCTTACTTTTCAGAATGAGGCAAGAAGTTGGACCACCCCATGACCCCAACAGGTCTTTTTTACTAAACTATGGGAAAGTAGCCCTCAGTTTAATTACCAAGCATGATGTTTTCCCCGTATTTATATTACAAGTACTAGCAAACGTGGATAGTTTGAAAAAATCATATTATCTCTATCTAAAAGTCCAGTTTCGAAAGCAACTTAGTCAAATTCATTTACCTAATAATGATCCACTTATTCAACAATAGTTAGCTAGGAGGGCATCTTTATAATAATAATTACAATACCAGAGTGACAATTAAAATAATTAAACAATGCAACCTGCAGCCTACAATGTGACAATTCCAATGAATAAAAGAATTTCAAGGCATTTGATTCTCCATGAAATTGGTAATCATGAAATAATAAAAATCCTAGCACATGGTAATCTCAACTTACAAAACGCCATATATAGGCTATATTTAAAGTTTTAATGCATTAATATATCCATATATTCATGAAGTGATTTTGATCAGGCACATATTCTTGGACCAAAACACACTGGTGCATTTTCGCCTAACCATGAGCTAGCCACTTCCTTCCTATTTTAAATGTCATTTAGTTAAAAATTAATGTAGATTTAATTACTATATTTATCTTACCCTTAATTATTAAAAAGGTTTTAAAAAAAAAGAGATAGTAATTCCATTTTCTACTAAAATAAGAGAAAAAAGAAACAAATATACATAATTTAATACTGTAAATTATACTCTATCTTAGTTTAAAAAGAACAAAAATGACACTTTGCAAGGGAAGGAAAAAAATGGTGAAACAAAAATCTGGGGACCAAATCCACTGGTTTCTTCATAATACAGGGGTTTCAAAACAAATTAGAGCACACGTGTTACACCTATCATGCTTTTATAAACCAGCTAAACTGTGTGCATTTTCACCTAGTTTTAGCAACTATAGTAAGTTCTAAATAAGGCTTAAAAAGATTCTTTCAATCTTTAATCTTCCCTTAAAAAAAACACATGATGGTGGTAGGATTTAACTCTTCTCCGGCGAGATCATCATCAGAATCCGGCAACCGAGGACGGCTAAGATGGTTTTCCGGCACTGGAGATTCAAGAAAGAAGGCATGCATGGATGATCAGAAGCGAAGGATTAGGGAAGCTGAGAAGGCTGAAAAAGTTATGCACCTTATCTTCTGGGGACCCAAATAGTCAGTCTGACTTTTAACCAAAGTACTAAGTTTTATAGTTATTTTGTTGTAAAACTTTCCTCTTCTTGATTCTTTTTCCTGTTTCCACTTTCCACCTAGCTAGTTTTAGCTTTTTGTGTCATTTGGTGAGGGTTGTCGAAGTTATAATCTCAATCTCTAAGAGAGTCTGTACTATGTATATAGAAATAGAAAGTTCCTTTAATTAGCAAGAATATGAAGTAAATATGTGTGTGACAATGCCCTCTCCAATAAATTACAGTTTGCCCATGGCAGTTCCATAGACTAATCAAAGCATTCTTAAGTGCAAATTAATTAATTTGTTTATTCTTGATTTCTTATTTTCGGCATTTATGAGATTTATGAGCTGAAACGATCTTGGTGAGTGGTGACAAAGATCTAGGAGCTGAAACCATTGTTGTAAATTCAAAGGACTTGATTGAGATTGTTACCATAACTTGGAATAAAATATACTCCTATATAATCTGTTAGTCCTACTAAGTTCTCCTTACCTTGTCAGCCTATATAAGTACTTATATTTTCAAGGGAACAATGTGACAAATCTTGCACTAGCTAGGTTCTTATATATATAGGCCGACAAGCTAAGGTACGTAATATCATCTTTTGAGTTAGTTTTAGGATAACCGGAATTAGCGCCACAGTTGTTTCCTTAAATTTGTGATAAATTGATCTAATTATCTAAAAGTTTAAAATGTTAAATAGAATGCATCAAAGTAGCTAATTAATGTAAATTTGTATTTGGAAACAACCTTAGAAGCAGTTAACGTTCCAATTCCATAATATATACTCCCAATGTTGTATCTGCTGCACTCTTTAGTTAGAAAAGTTACGTTGTTTGGATCTTAAAGGTTAAGTTTGGGAATAATATGTTTGAATTAGGATTACTAGGCCCCTTATTATTCCCATTTTACCTTAAAGCATGTGTTGTTACATCATGTTTGCATTTTTCCACCAACATTTTCTTTAACAAAGTTTAGGAAAATGAGTGATAGCATATATTCTTGTGGAAATCTTTGTGATATACAGTTAAATGCTCTAGTACTGGTTCTTATTTTCTCATGGTCTCAAAATATAGCTCCATATGGGCCATGGACTGAAATACTGGAGTATGATCACAATTGCATGAGTCATGTGACGAAAGTTTTGATTCTGGACCTGATGTCTGGGTGTTGTGGGCCTTGTGCTTGGGGAAGAAATCCAAGTTGTCTAAATGCTCAAAATTTGTCTCTCTTTGGTCTACACTCCAAAGTTCAACTATTGCGCGCAATTTATAGAATATTAAGAGGGTTGGAGATTTGCATGACACATAGTCAAGTGATGTACTAGTATATGTATTAGTGATGTACGAAATAATCTTAGATAATATCCCTAGAGGAAGGCTCTAAAGGAAGAAGAAAGGAAGAGTTGCCCACAAAGAGTTATTTCGGATCATTGCTGTACATGTCCTATTGAACATTACCACTTGTATTTTTTGGATTAAAGAATAACTTACAATTAGCTAATTATTGGCGAAATATCACGTTAAGATGTTAAGATTTTAATTCTACATTTTCTTCTTAGTATCGCTTGTGTTATTTTCACCTGTAAGATAGATGTGCTAATTAAGAATGGTCCATCTCTCCAACTTAGTCATAAACTGGGTAAGGGCACCATACAAACTTTTTTAACTAGAGTGGATCTTGAGTTTGGGGTTAATTTATTCTGGAGAACATCGAAAGGGCTTGCATCTTTAACTATAAAAGGTCTTGAGTTGGGATTAATTTATTGTATGGAGAAAAGCAACAAGTTTGAAATATTCCAGCTCATCACTAGAAGAGTAAATTTTATATGCACTTGCATTATACCATCTTACTTATGTCTGCTCCTTTTCTGGTAGCTTGCGTCTCTCTTCTTACTCCATAACAAATTAAAATTCATCAATACTTGTCCTAGTAAACTTAGAGATTGAAATTGATTCTATCGAGGGTATGGGATTCTTAATTTTTACAAAAATATATGAAGGTGGGATTGACCCGTGAACAGTGAGAATTAGGAACGATCGAAGAGCTTAGACGATAGAACTAAAATCTTACACTTAAAGAGGGTGCAGAATGGAATTGTTACTTTTGGACAACAAACTATAATTCAAGTGCCTCAGGATTCAAAATTCACTCAATTTCTTGGCAAGATAAGGAGATTATTTTGAAGATAAGAGAATTGATGAGCCAAGGAAACTTCAAAATTCAACATCACTTTAGAGAAGCCAATGGGATAGCAGATTACCTTGCTAATCTTGGAGAAAAAACAAATCATGACACTTTCTTCCTAGAAGATTTATCACTTCCTACCAGAGTTAAAAAGTTTGTTGAATAATGACGCTGAGGGCATGCCTACATTTAGGATGAAAGCTATTGCAAATCTTTTAAAGATATCAGGACTCGCACAAAAATAGGGAAAAGTGCAAGAGAGACCATTTTTGTCGGTGGTCTTTGATTTGAGGCCACTTTTTTTACTGATTTTACATGAGAGACCACTTTTTGGAACTTCAATCCTTGTGGGTTGAACTTCACACAAGTTCAGCCCACAAGGATTGAAGTTCAACTTCAGCCCACAAGGGTTGAAGTTTATGTATCTATGCCTAAAAGTTCAACCCTTATGGATTGAAGTTGAACTTCATAACTTAGGCATGAAGTTCAACCCAGAACCTTGTGCCCATAAAGATTGAAGTTATAAAAAGTAGTCTCTCATATAAAACCAATAAAAAAAGTGGCTTCAAACCAATACCAGTGGCAAAAGTGACCTGTGGGCTAAATTTTTACACAAAAATAAGTTATTTAAGGGGAATTTACACTGTATGCCCACCCTTTTGATAGTAATTACATAGCATACCCATTTGAATTTTTCATACCCATCCATTGAAAAATAATTACAGCTCATACCCATTCCCTCAAATCCCTATCCCATTCGCCCAAAACTCCCCACAAATCCCTATCCCATTCGCACCCAAAACACCTCTCAAATCCCTATCCCATTTGCACCCAAAATTCTACTCAAAAACCTGCATGAATTTACTTGAACCGACGATTCCAAACACTAAATTTTTGAAATTGAGCTTAAGCTCGTTTATAAATGTTGGAAAAAACCTCCTCATCCTGTTCCTAGTCCGGATCTTTCACCCATCGAAGATAATCATTCAAATATGCTGGTTGTTGTTCCTTTTAGCATGAAAGGAACATATACTATTTCAGAATTTGGATATGAGGTCGCGTCGAAATTCATGTGTTTGGATCTTTTTTGTTAGTATGAAATTGTTTCGAGTTAGCTCTTATTCACATAAAGTTTTAATCTTCAGTGTATTTTTTCGCATAAAATTTTCTTTTGATCGTTTGAACCTGTGTTTAACGTTAAAACTAGTTAAGAATCCCTATTTGATTTGAATGAAAATATAAAGCTAAGAGTTAAGTGTACGTTTAGTAGTGAAAGGTGTAAAAACTCAGTTTGAATTGAAAGCTCGAATCTTGTTGAGAATTGTTCTACCCTTCATTTGCTTGTTCTTTAGTCTAAAGTTATCTTAAAAGTCCTGATTGTTTTTTTGTTTTGTTATTGAAATGGTTATGTTTCTCTGGTTGTCTGTAAGTCTTTTGGAGTTAGAGTAGGTGTGAGAGCTTGGAATCTGGATGGTTTGAATGCTGTGTGAGGAAATGCAGGTAGTTCATGAGGTTTGTTTTTGGTTCATGTTTGTTTGAAGCTGATTCTGGTTGTTTAAGGATCTAGGAGAAGTGTGTGGATGCTGAGAAGAGTGTACCAGGTATAGCAGGTGTAGGAAGTTAGTTATGTGATGTGCAGATGGGTTGTAGAGCAGTTATAGTGTACGCATGGATGTTTGTTGGCTTGCAGGTGTTAGCAAAAAATGTTCAGGTGCTGCGAGGGATTCTGGGGGAGTGTTTCAGTCCTAATCTATTTGTTGTGGGGGTGTAAAAGAGAAGTCTGGATGTGTTCATAAGCAGTGAGGGAGTTGGTATGTGAGTAAGGGTGTGGTAGTTTGAGTATTGTTCATGTGATGCTTGTAGGTAATAGGAGTTAGTTATTGGTTGGTCCAGGGGTGTTCCCTTGTTGTTTAGTATGTAGAGGTTTGGGAGGGTGTTTGGATCTTTTTGTATTTCATATACTATTTTGGTTTTTTTTTTTTTTGTGTTTGTGTCGAAGAGTGTGAGTTACAATTAAGGCGAGGAGACAGCACTTGGACAGGGTCAATAGCGAGGAGGCTGCGATAATAGCTACATTGAGGCAACGATGTTAATTATTTGTGTGGGGTTGGAGAGATAGTAGAAGTCGTGATGTATAATGAATGTTGATACAAGAACAAAGAGGTGTAAATCAAGCAGTTGCGTGGTACTAGTGACATCGTCAAAGAGGCTGCTCTTTTAATTTGAGGGACGGCTGTTTTTGCTGCAATGGACTTGCACAATATTGCTCCATTGGTTAGCTTTATTGCGTGCTGCAATGTTAAACTAGTAATTAGTTAGAATCAATCAACATCAAGAAGAACAAGCAGCGCTTGGCTATTCATCGGGGCTAGCATTCAAAAGAGGCCAGACCGGGTTGATTACCAGGGTTGCAGTGGAGTTCTAGAACTTAGTTTACCAGCTTGTGGTGGCCAATAGGAGCTGTAAATCCACACCTGCAATCAAGAACTAAGTTGAGATTAGATGCAAGACCATCGCAGGAAGCTCAAACAAATTTAAAAGACATGCAACTGGGATCTTTTTGTCAATTGTACCAGGTGTCTTTTCTGGTGCAATTTATCATTAGTTTGGAAGATTATTGGGAGTATCATTCTTTCATATTTTGTATTAACTAGTTTTGGCTTACATGTAAAGCACATTGTCAATCAATTACATTTTTCTCAATGTGTGGTGTTAGCATTTCATTATACTCATTCCATTGAGGGAGATATAATAGATAGACATGTTGCTACTAGTACACTAGTTAGGCACTATTTAATTTTTACAAGTTCATATTTCTTTCACATTGTAAAGACAAAATTGTTTTTGGAGTTTTTATTATTAATAAAAATAGTGGCTAGCAATTAGTGAAAAATTTTTAGGGCTCACTTTTTTTTGTCATATGAAATGTATATGTTTATATTTTAGAAAGTAATATTGTGAACTACCACTTTCATTGTTGAATTACATTCAGTTTTTTAGCATTTATAAATGATGAATTTTGTTTCATTTGCTAGATGTAACTTAAACCAGATTCTGTTGTTGTTTGTGAAATTTATTGGCTTTTTTCTCATAGTATACCTTTCACCTGGGATAGAACTATACCAACATGGTATACAATAGAAAGAAATTTTGTGTTACCCAAAAGCAAGTCAGGTGCAAAACAAAGTAAAAAGGTATACCTTTTTAGGTATACTGTTGAGTAGAAAGGTATACACTTGCAACATACTTCCTTATAATTAGTAGGAAAGTATGTTCTGACAAAATAAATGTGTATACCATTCGGGCTATCTTGTATACTACAAAGGTATACAATTGTACCATGATTTTCTATTAATAAAAAGTATACTGTGACAAATCAAATCTGTATACCATTGTGGTATACTGTTATATACCTTTCACCTGGGATATAACTATACCAACATAGTATACAATAGAAAAAAATTTTGTGTTACCCAAAAGCAAGTCAAGTGCAAAACAAAGTAAAAAGGTATACCTTTTTAGGTATACTGTTGAGTAGAAAGGTATACACTTGCAACATACTTCCTTATAATTAATAGGAAAGTATGTTCTGACAAAACAAATGTGTATACCACTCGGGCTATCTTGTATACTACAAAGGTATACAATTGTACCATGATTTTCTATTAATAAAAAGTATACTGTGACAAATCAAATCTGTATACCATTGTGGTATACTGTTATATACCTTCCACGTGGGATGTAACTATACCAACATGGTATACAATAGAAAGAATTTTTGTGTTACCCAAAAGCAAGTCAGGTGCAAAACAAAATAAAAAGGTATACCTTTTTAGGTATACTGTTGAGTAGAAAGGTATACACTTGCAACATACTTCCTTATAATTAATAGGAAAGTATGTTCTGACAAAACAAATGTGTATACCACTCGGGCTATCTTGTATACTACAAAGGTATACAATTGTACCATGATTTTCTATTAATAAAAAGTATACTGTGACAAATCAAATCTGTATACCATTGTGGTATACTGTTATATACCTTTCACCTCGGATATAATTATACCAACATGCTATACAATAGAAAGAAATTTTGTATTACCCAAAAGCAAGTCAGGTGCAAAACAAAGTAAAAAGGTATACCTTTTTAGGTATACTGTTGAGTAGAAAGGTATACACTTGCAACATAATTCCTTATAATTAATAGGGAAGTATGTTGTGACAAAACAAATGTGTATACCATTCGGCTATCGTGTATACTACAAAGGTATACAACCGTACCATGATTTTCTATTAATAAAAAGTATACTGTGACATATCAAATCTGTATACCATTGTGGTATACTGTTTACTAGAAAAGTATATAATTGAAAATGGTATTCTTTTTGTTAGTAGGGACAAATATGATAATGAAAGCAAAGCCTTATACCTTTGGGAAAGTCGTATACCATTGGTGTAACATCATATATTAGAAAGGTATCAAATGGCAAGACAAAGTGGTCAAATAGAATAATACTACAGAAGTATATACAAACCAATTATACAGAATCAACACCACTGCATTAAAGCAAAAGTGGTAATATGTTTTCTCATGTAAACGAATTAATGAGTAAATGTACAGTGTATTCTAAGAAGATATACAATGAAATACTCATATTGAACAAATTTTACGACACGGTAAAGAACAATTGATATTCAACACCATAGCATTTTATAGCCAACACAATAAATCCAGTATACCAACAGGGTATACCACACAATAGCAATGTATACAACTAGAAGTTATGCACAAATTGCACCAACAGTGAAAGCATCAGCTATTTCAGACACGCACTAAAATAAAAGAAACCAACATAATTTGTTGGTATATCAAGACTCTATAGAAATTTATTGTTACAAATTATATTTGTATACCATTCATGTATACTATATACTAGAAAGGTATACAATAGAAACATGGTTTTCTCTTAATACAAAAGTATAATGTGACAAATCAAACTTGTATACCATTGTGGTAAACCATATACTACAAAAGTATATAATGTACTGCATAAGGTATAAAACAAAAAAATGTACAGAAACAACACCACTACCAGAGGGCTCTGCCATGGGATATATTGAATACAACAAAGCAATACAGAAGAAAAAATAAGTTATACTCCATATATGTTCCCCCAAACAAGCATATCTACTTCATAAATATCCTACGGCAAAATTATTGAAAGTGGATTCCTCCTAACAGCCTCTGCAATACGGTCAACGGCAGTTTTACCATGAAAGTTCATGTCTGCTTCTTTGTATCGATGCGGACCAAGGTTTATCGTTATAGGACTGCTTCCACATATTTGCTTTGCAAGAACTGCTGCCATCTTCCTCTTCGCTGCTCTGTCAGGACCTACGAACAACAACCAGATGTCGCCCTTTGATAAACCACCACGCCGTCTTCCATTGCCCAATCTGCACCTTGTCACAACAGAAGCTACAACCGAGGTTGTATCTCGCTGCCACCATGTATGCTCCATGAGACCCTTTAGCAGCCGTTTAAAAGTATCAGCATCTAGTGCACTGGAAAATTTGTCAACGAGCTTGTTCTGTGGCTCTGAAGATATACAACCAAGAAAGTCCTTAACTTGTTCTCCGTTGGATTTCTCACTTGTTGTTTCAGTTAAATTTCGTCCGAGAATCAAATCAGTTCTCGGAGAGTTTCCGGGAGGGTTGGTTGCCGGTTTTGGAAGTTGGCTAGCTATTTGGGTTGTATCTAATTGCAGGTTCTCTCCGAGACTTCTGGTTGTTTGTAGCCTGGACTGCAAAGGTTGGCATACAAACAGGTTCTGATTATATAAACCTGACATAGAGAGAGCAGGTGAGGCTGTTCTTTCAAGATCAGCATTATGTTGGAAACCAGGATGAAGTTACAAGCATGTATCACTCCATTTCTTCTGTAGTTCTTGAGTTTTCTGCTTCAAAAGTCTGTGGTCGTTACTCTGCACAGACATGAAAGGCTGAAATGATTCATCCGCCCTCACAATATAATCTATATCCAAAAATTGTAAAACATACCCGTGTCAAAGTGATCAATTTTTTATTACTGTTAAACTTTGCATTTCGCAACCATTATGGCAACACAGGTCGAGCTGATTCTGGTTTTGCTTCAGAAGGTAAATTCGTAAACTCGGATACAAGTTTTGCTAGCTCCAGTTCAAATTTCTCTGTGCACAAAGGGCAATATGATATTCTCCGAATAAGATTCAGGTTCTCAGTCATCCATTTTGGTGAAGCAGGCACTGCAGTCATAAAGTTCTTTGATTGATTTAAAGGCTCCAATGAGCTGCTTAAAAGTCTATCATTTCCAAGCTTGAACAGATCAAAGGAATACCAAGTGAATGGATAGTACAACAAAAGCAAAATAGTTTCTGAAGGGGGGTCGACTATAGATTGTTTCTTTATTATATTCCATGACAAAATAAATTAAAAGGGAATATCTAAATTCGAGACGAATCTTATATAATACAATGACGAGACATAAGAAGAAACTTTAGAATTACACTTAGTCTGAGTATAGTATTGTTCCTCCATACTATAAAACAAGAAAATCTATCACAAAATGGGTAATGCAAGATCCTACTGTATTAATAAAAAGCATATAACATCTCAGAGTAGTTCTTGAGAGAAATCAAAATAGATAAAAATGGCTCCAAAGAATATTCCAGGAAGAGGATATACTGAAGATGCATACAATCAAAGATGCAACCACTGTTGATTCAGCTATTCAAAATAACCCCATAGATAAGATAATTCCTAGATCATATTTAAGATTCAATCAAGGAATAAAAATTACTGCAATTCTTACAGGAGAACAACATTATACTATATAGTCCTTTAGTATCCTCTAAACCCCAACATTATACCTGTATACCCGTTTGGTATACTGTTATTTCCAGAGTATACCTCTAAATAGTAAAGTCACAAAATTAGTTCTTCTAGGGGTACATTTGTACTGTATACCTGTTTGGTATACTGTTATTTTCAGAGTATTCATCATGGTATACATGTGTACTGTATACCATTTTGTTATATTGTGTTTTACATAGTACTTTCTATGTTATGCTTACGCACAACTATAATATGATTGGAATACATTACAACTGTATACTATTACAATAGAATTGTATACTAAAATGGTATACAATTGAAAGTTACAGTTATGTTACCTTCTCGAACACGACCGATCAACCTTGAACTAAAATTTGTTGCCAATGGTATAATGCTTCATAACACTACTAAGAACATCCTTGTCCTTGATTACATGGCCAATTTTGATGTTTCGGTGAAATTCATCAATAATGATGTTGCTTTCATCAATTTGGACAATGCGATCATTTTCTTCAATTGCCATATCCATCATCTCAACCTCATTGTATGAAATATCGTTGCTTTCTATTATTTGAATCCCATTCGCCATCAAATTGAACCAAAATTTCTACTTTCATTGATATGGAATTTGGACCAAATTGTGCGAGATTGTACGGCGAAGAAGGTATACGGATCTCTGTGTTTTGGAGTGAGTTTGGGGGAGATTTGCATGAGTTTGGGGAAGTTTGGGGGAGATTCGTTGATTTGGGAGAGTCTGGTGGAGATTGGGTGAGTTTTGGGGAGCTGGGAGATGGGGGGAGTGAAAGTGGGTATTTGTGTAAATATTATAGTGGGTAGATCAAGTAATATATAAAGTAGTGGGTAGGGGCTGGTAATTAGTTTATGTTGTGTGGGTATTTTTGTAAGTCTCCCTTAATTTAATCCTTATACTTTTGAACTAATATGTCCCAGGAGGGAATAATTTATCTTTTGTTTTATACTTGTATCTCCACTTTGGAGAAGTAATTTAAGTTGAACCCCACTGAAAAATACGTCATACAATTTCTCAACTGTCAGAGGTCGTTTGGTATGGGGAATAAGGTTTATAATCCGGAGATAAAAAATGGGATTAAATTTATCTTATGTTTGGTTATGGGTATTAGATAAATTGGGATAAGAGTTATCCCACAATTGTGGGATTATCTTATCCTATATAGGGTGTGGGATAAGTTATCCCATGTTTTAATCCCACTTTCAATCCCAACATATATTTATCCTAAATTTATGGAATATCCCACCTTTAGTAATCCCTTGTACCAAACGACCCCTCATAGCTTTACAATGGATCTTTACCACAAAGTACATACAATTCAAAATGGATCCGATCAGTTACTCAAACAAGTACTCATGTAAGAAGCTCAAAGCCAAGGAAAAATCTGAATGAGAGGTCAGCATCTATATGAACCAACGTGTTACCTTCCTATTCGTCTACCTCGTAAAATATAGTATTAAAAAAAACAATATATCCATAAGGTGTACTTGGATAAGCCCCCAAATCCAAACCTCACCCTCCATTTTCCACAGCAAAAAAATAGAAAATGGAAAACAGCTCCTTTTTGTAAAGCTAACAACACAACACACACTGTTTGTATTTCTCTCTAATTATAATTTAATGGCGGCAGTTACTTCAGTATCATTTTCGGCAATTTCTCAATCATCAACGGAGAGAAAATCATGTGTTCCTTCGGGGTTTCGTTCAGTGGAAGCATTTAAGTTCCGTTCAAATTTCTCATTTGATTCTCTCAATGTTAATGTTCGCTCTTCCACTTCTCGCTTTGTCGTTCATTGCATGTCCACAGGCAAGTTACAATTCATTTCGTCCAATTTTAAATAATTATGTTTTAGTTTAGTTACTCAGCAACTATCCCTAGCTAATTGTATGATTGCGTTAGGTGTCCGCAACATTTAATTTTTTATTATACGGTGCAATTAGTATGAAATGTTCAATGATTTGAATTATATTTAGGTATAGTTGAAATGCATTTTAAATTACGCATATTTTACTGCTGTCTACTCGCCACATTTCCGATTTATATGATACTAGATGTTTCAAATTGTTTGACAGTATTCAGTTTCTATCCGACTAATAGAACTATCTAGAGTTCAAATTCATTGAACTCTTATTATTTTTCTTCGAGTGTAACTAGTGTTTTAGAATGGTTTAGCTCGCTTAATATAGCTGAGGAGATGATTTTTGTTTTTAATCTGCTTTTGTTAATGAAGCACTAGCTTGTAAATAAAAGGGCGTTACCTTTTCTAAAAAAATTATCCTAATTTATGTCGACATTTTCGCTTTTCGAGAGTAAAACTGCATGAACTTTGACAATAACCTTCTCAGGTTGAGCCTGTCGCACCAGGCTTGCCTAGCGGGTTACATCTCTTGTGTGGCATCAGGAGTGGGGTTTACCTAGAGTGCATCCGAAGGGTAGCGGCTGCGGGTTCCCTTGTCATAAAAGAAAAGTTCGAATTAATGTAATCTTATTTAGCTTCAAAGATTAGTCAAATTGAATTCTGAAAAGTAGAAAGGTTCACATAAATCGGATAGGAGGAAGTAATATATATAAGTCAACTTAACATCTTAGACTCCAGGTCAGTTACTTACCATTGTATAGGATGGAGCTGTTGGAGTACGATTTCTTGTTAATTAAGATGAATTAACTTGTCAATGGAAAAAAGTATCTAAATTTTGTTAAGTTTAATTTACTTGTTGTTGCTTATTCTATTCTATTTAGTGATTTTTCTACTGTTTATTTATGAGGCAATGATGCAGCGTCTTATGTTGAATTGTTTCCAGATTTGCCAACTGTGGCGGACACTAAAATGAATTTCTTGAAGGCTTATAAGCGTCCAATTCCAACTGTCTACAACACTGTGTTACAAGAGCTAATTGTGCAACAACATTTGATAAAGTACAAGAAATCGTACCAATATGATCCCGTGTTTGCCCTGGGTTTCGTTACTGTATATGATCAACTTATGGAAGGCTACCCAAGTGAAGAGGATCGTGATGCCATCTTCAAAGCGTATATAGAGGCACTAAATGAGGATCCTCAGAAATATAGGCATGTCTAATCCGTCTCTTGCCACTATTTGTCTCTTTTACTCGTTATCTTTTCAGTTCAAAGGCAGAAAAATAGTTATATACATGGTAGAGCAATTGTACTTTTAGTTAGTTGTAGATAAAGTATAAATTTAGTTACATTCAAGAGTTCTGTGTAGGGGCTGGAACCAAAACCCAACACGAATAGGCATAGCCATAGTATGGAGCTGGAGATAAGCACGTGTTTTATTTCCTAATGAATGAAAGCACTATGTAGAATAGAGAATCTGTGCAGAATCCTTGATCAACTTTGATTTCCAAGAAATAGCTACTGATATCCTTGAAAACAATCGTGGAATTACGAAGATGAACCCATATGAATCGATTACAGTAGCCCTCTCACAAGTGGATAATGTCTACGACGTAGTTTATTTTACCCAAAGATTACGTGGGATGAGTTTGATCATGACCAAATCATGCATTTCTCACATTCTCCACTCATAGGAACAAGCATCCCCTACTTCACTGAAGGAGCCTTATCTAACTGAATGGAACTTTCTGCTTTCGGAAGGGATAAGATGTTCAGTCCTATTAAGTAGATTGTTAAACCATACTTCATCAAAAAAAAAAAAAAAAAAGTAGATTGTTAAACCATGTGGCCCATGAACTGAAGCAGATTCACACTTCCTTATTTATCAAAAAAGTGCCTGGACATAAAAAAGTCCGAGGTCCATAATCCTTATTGCACTGAGATTAAGGCATTAATTTCTATTTAAGTAGAGGCAATAAGTGATTTTATTATTATGATTTATGATCATCCTATATAAAGAAGGTAATAATTGTTATTCATGTGTAGTTAACTATAAGTGATGATTCAAATAACCAGCCCCAGTAGTTTGGGATTGAGCTGTAGATGTTGCTGCTGTTATTTCTCAAGCATCTACTTGTCTAAAATCTTTTATTATGACCATAAATTCTTTCCTTTCTAGAGACTTCTAACGTTCCCAGTCTATTGTAGAGCTGATGCACAAAAATTAGAAGAATGGGCTCGTACTCAAAATGCCAGTACGCTAGTTGATTTTTCATCCAGAGATGGAGAAGTTGAAAGCATTCTCAAAGACATTGCACAGCGAGCTGGAACAAAGGACAGTTTCTGCTACAGTCGATTATTTGCGGTTGGTCTTTTTCGCCTACTTGAGTTGGCAAATGTAACTGATCCGACCATCTTAGAAAAGGTAGATATCACAATATTCTTCATATTACATTTTGTATTTCACAACTTCTTCCTGCTCTTCTCTGCTTACCTTAGATCATCTAGAGACACCAGAAGCACATTCTGGCTTCTGTGAATCTGAAAAGCTCTGAAAATAGTTACTATCCAAGCCGTACATGAATTTAGTGTCAGAAAGGTTTACACGTGCTCAGGGGTTTTAAGCCCTTATCTGGGTTAGAAACATTTACACTTTCAAGTTGCAATTGCATAGAACTCTAAACACCGTGAACCCAATAAAAAACAAGTTTGTAAGTTTACATCTTTGATAGAACTCAAAGATCAGGAAACCTGATTTATGTCATAAGCCTGTCACCTCTTGATCAAAAAGTCATAAGCCTATCGCCTGATGACACATCTTTTCGTGGAGCTTCTCAAGAGTTGGAGTTAGTTACAGTTTTTGTCCTTTATCTTTCCACTCATGTTTGGGTGCTACCTTATACTGTAGTAACTCCAAAATGCAAGAACATACACTGTATGCTGGCTGAACCAACCGAGCAAGGGGAATAACTGAAAAGTGAAAAGCAGTAGATTATCCTTTTAAAAGAGAACAATCATCTCCCTTCTGGTCTGGCCCTCTCATTCGCGTTGCTACACCTTCTACGTTCCCCAAAATAGGACATTTCATTTACTGATTGCCACTTAGTTTTGGACATCTAGTGCTCATTTTCCTGCTATGCTGTACTCTCAAGCAGATTTACGGTCCTTCCCTTCTCATGAGTTTTAATTGTTTAACAGTAATGTCCAGTAGTAGCAAAAGGATCAGCACAGATATTTTTTCATTACTATTTGCTTCAGGTGAATCCCCAACCATTAGCAACAGTATTTCCCAGTATGACAGTCTGCTGCTTAAGTCTTCAACCCTTGTTTATCTCTTACCGCCCTTCTATGAAAGCTCAGCTGCAATCTTTTTTTTTTTTCCTTGCTCAAATATTGAAGCTGATCCCCTGTTTGATGCAAAGAATACCATAAATAAGTCTCCAGTCTTTTAATCCTTTTCCCTTTCAAAGTTTCTGAATAGTGCAGAAGATTTGCCTTCACTATGTAGATTGCTTTAAATTGGAGGTTTTGCTCAATATAGTCGCTTATGGTTAATTTGAATGCTCTGGTGATGAACTAAATTGATGTTAACGAGATCGAACAGAAAGGCTTGGAAGCTTAACCGAGGTATTCTAGAATTGCAATTAAGATTGGAGGGAGCTGGTGGACTGGCTTATTTTGGTTTATGATGAAAGGGAATCCACTCTTACTTTGACACACTTATTAACTGATTCACATTTATAATCCTTCTGGATACTTTGCCCAGTTTCACCATTGCTCTTTCTTCTTGACAATTTTATTGTTTTTAAAAAGAAGAACATCCATCAGAGCTACGGATTAGCATTAGGTACTTCTAAGAAAAAGTGTTGAAAACCTTACCTGGTGGATTTTATGATATAAGCTAGAAATCAAACCTTTGTGGAGTATATTGACTAAAACTTCAATTAACTTTCAGGATCTGTATAAAATTTTACTTGGAAGAGTATTGAAACCTTTATTCTATAAAAAAAATGGTCGTGCAAACTGTTAATTTTGTCAAAGGTATGGGTTGATATTGACGATGGCATCTGTCATTGAACAAGGAAAAACTCGTGGATTGATGGCCAAAACTGTGCGGATAGGAATGTTTTGAGCTATTAACATTTTCTGAGTAAGTTCTTGAAAGGATTTAACCAGTCCATTATATCCCTGTGATTCTAACAGAAATATCAGTCATTCGTTAATCTCAGTGAGGTATGTGGATGTTCAGCCTTCCAGAGTTCTACCATCTCTCTCTGTTGCTGCAAATAACCTATCAATGCTAGCATTTCTTTCTTGATTACACAAACGAATCAACAAACATGTGATTGTCAGATAATGATCTTCACAAACAGAAATACTTCCACAATTGAGGGCAAAAAAAGGAAAACAAAGAAAAGTTCAAACCATTTCTCTCATGTACAACATTATCCTCCACTAAGATGAAATTCAGTGTCTTTTTGAACGAAAAGGAAGAAATCTCTTCAATAGCCCCCATAGTCTATGCTTCCTCCCATGAGACTGATATTTCCTCTTAACCTGTGGAAGAAAGAAAGGTTTCAGTTAATCTACAATGCTAAAGAGAACAAAATTTCCCTATACTTGTTTTGTTATCTCTCTCAATAAAATTTCCCTATACTTGTTGATATTAAATTTCCCTATACCTGTTGATATAGCATACTTGTCTTTTCCATGAAAGTACTGTATGACAAGAAGGATAGTATGAAGACTCTCCTTTATTTAGAGTTCCTTGTACACTTCATATGAGGTCTTTGGAGGTTAGGGTATTTTCAAGAGATTCCTTTTCATGCAAGTAGACAAAAAGAAGAAAACAGGTAAATGTAAGATAATTTTGAGTCTATTTGCAGAAATAGTCACTTGTTTCGATTGATGGAATAACAATGCACTTGCTTATGATAGGAGTAAATAGTGCAGCTGGTTTCCTGAATGGTCACATATAGTCGACCCCCTATTTTAGATGTTTATGCCCATTTGAATTCCGACAAACTTAAAGATGAAAATCATTGTTGACTTGTGGAATTGGCATGACAGCTTTGTGCCGCACTGAATGTAAATAAGAGAAGTGTTGATCGGGACCTTGATGTTTATCGCAATTTGCTCTCCAAGCTGGTTCAGGCTAAAGAGCTGTTGAAGGAATACGTCGAAAGGTTAGAGTTTCTTTCTTGGTTTGATACTCATTGGTGTCCTTTAACTGTTATTTTCTAGAAACTATTCAGCTGCTTTCTTCTCTTGCATGTTTCTTGGATAAACTCTGACAATTGTTCATCATACTGTCTGAAATCAATGACTTTTTTCTAGTTTATACCCTACTTACCACCCCCCCCCCCCCCCCCCCACAAATAAATCAACTCGCATGAATACATTTTGGAGTTGTGCAAATATGATAAAGAAAGACCTTGTCTGGTGAAAATTACTTTTGTCATTTTATCTCAATTTTACAATGTCTGTGTTCTTTAGGGAGAAGAAAAAAAGAGGAGAAAGGGAATCTCAGAAGGCAAATGAAGCTGTCACAAAATGTTTGGGAGATTACCAATACGCTGGGAGGTAAGGCAAAGATCATTTCGTCCTCTTGCTTGGACCTCATTGACTTATTCCAATTGATGGAACATTCCATGTACTATAGAGCTCAGTCTCCAAAACTCAGGCAAGTTATATTAGAATATCAAAGTTATGTTCAATGGTTTGTCAATACAGTAACTGAGATATATCCCAATGTTCATTATTTTTGGTTAAATAGAATAGCTTTATTGGTCCAACTATCTCTATTTTATTCATAGACAACCTCTAGTAGTAACAAAAATCAAGGTTAGCTTGCATTCTCATTTTCGTTGGTTCTGCTTTTTATTTTTTTATTTTTTCAAGCTGTAAAGATTGCTTTACAACTATCTTTACAGCGTGGTTGGCAAACTAATTTCTGTTGCTTACTGTAATACTGATAAAATCAGATACACTCTGATGTAGCAATTCTCACTATGTGGAAGTAGCGCTTCAAGTGGGTGTGTATTCAGACCTGCGGTAAATTTGTGAAAGGTCAAAATGCAATAAGTTCTGCTAACCTACCCTCGAAGATTGGTTGAGGATTTCATAGTTCCATCTGTGTTTTTCTAAAGGCACATTCTTAATCATGTTACGCACAACATTGTTACATAGGCGTTAAATTTGGTAGTTGCTCAAGTTATCCACAATCTTCATAAAATCTTGCAATGTTACACAGGTCCACTTCATAATGTTACACTTGTCAGACTGTCTCATTTAATGTTACCATTCTCACAAAAACTGTCCCATTTACAGTATTATAGAAATTTCCCATAACGGAACTGCCACTAAAATATGTGGTCATATTACAAGGCCGGGAGACTCGGGGCTACAGGATGCATCAATTTTATAACCATATCTACCATATTCCAAGTGTAACATTTCCTCCTATCCTTCTGTCGTTTGATTTGGAGCAGGCTCTATTTGGAGTATCCTCCATGAATATGAAAGACTCCGACTTTAGACTGAGCAGAAGCCAGTATGTCCTAGACATGCTCTGTTCAAACTACCAGGCTTAACAAAAGATTCCATCCCGGCCTGTCACTTTACAGAGAATCCAAATAATACTTGGCTTAAATATAAATTGGCCTATAAAAGGCTAGACGGATGATTTATATCATACACCAAATCATTGAAGTTGTTACTACTTTACACCACAATTGATTAGGAAATTTTCTACCAAAACCTGTAAACTATGAATGCCAAATAAAACCCGACATCGAGCATCCTTTCATCTACTATACAGCTAATGAATAATGAATATTGAAAAGCAAAGAGGAATTATGAAGTTAACTGAGACGTGAAATGTCAAACTCATCTGGAATTTTGAAAGCGTCTGCTTCCCCAAATTTCCTCCTTTCTTCGTCAACTAAATTTTCTTCATCACAATCAACTTCATCAGTATCATGATTGAAATGATGACTAGAGGGATCATGTATACTTTTGGCTCTGCAATCACGGGTAGCAAGCATCTTAACTTGGCCCATATGAGAAATTTCTACCACAAGAGTGTCATCATCTTCAGGTAGAGGGGTTGCTTCCAAGGTTCACCATCAATCCTCATAAATGTATTGTCAGCTGCACCCTTGTGAAACTCAAATCGGATTCTACTTGCCTAGAAATAGGGAAACCATAAGGATGTGAGCAGCCCAGTTTTTAGGATGAATAATGGTAGTAAGTTTACAGAAATTTTGTTTTCTTTTTTAAAAAGCACTTGACAAGATGGTCTCTACTGCAACTAAATTCTACCTTACTCCAAAATTATGGGTCCTATACTCATATCTATCAAATGGTTCTTCCTTTTTCCTTTTCATCTTTTGCAGATAATTTAACTATCAGCTTCGTATTTATCCTATGTTGCAATTTAAATGTTCACGTGTAACCACATGAACCAAAAACTTATTCGATCACTAGTAGGAACACAACTTCTCAGTGGTGACACATACAATATACACGCAAATGTAATAACCAGAATTTATTCCTAACCTGGCCAAGACGTGTCCCATGTCCTTTTGGAGCGAGAAGGACCAATCCGTGCCAAGCATCTCTGAATCCAACAACCTCAAGAAGGCCATCATCTACAAATGGTGGAGTCAAATCCCTCTGTCCAATGAAGAGATATATGCACGTCAGTATAACTACAAAAGAATAAAAAGAGTTCCAGAAGCATATAACCCCCCTCCCCCTCGAAATGAACACGGAAACAGAAAAATGGGTAGATTTGGGAAGAAGCTTGTTTAGAATACATACATATCGACGTCTGTTGCTGTTTGGTGTTTCCCAAGGATTTAGTCCCCCGGAAAAGCTAGGCAAGTTCAGGCATACGATTGACCTGACACTGCAAGTACAATTGGACAAGAAAAGAGAAAGATCAGTTATAACTCATAGGTAACTTCAGCATAGAGATAGAAACAGCAATGCAACATTTGAAGAATGATACGGAGAAGTATTGTTCAGTCGTTATCTAATCCCATACCACAGTATTTAATTGATGATACTACCTCTGAGGGATCTGAAGGTCTTGCCATTCACCATTCTTTTTCATAATCTTAACCTTGGCCAGTTGAGATATGTTCCTGCAGTAAACCAGAATTATCAGCTAACAGAGACCAGTAAATTCTCATAAGTTGTACCATCATACCGGTGATTGTAAAATATTTAAGCCAAAAGTATATAATTTCAACCATCAAATGACAGGTTATTTTCTTATTTTCCTCAAGGTTTTATATCAAATTTGTATACTCCTCACAATTTATGAGGGTTAATATGCTGGCTTGGAAACTAATGGCAGCTGCACGATTTTTAGTTATTTCTTTTTCTATCCCAAATAACTGTCATCGTTTACTGGGCATTGGGCAAGGGTACTAAAGCAAGAGTCCATGTTTTCCAGCATTGTTAATTTTTTATGTATGTGGGAATACTCAACTTGTATTGAGTAGTGCAGAAATTAACTGTTGGCTAATTATTACGTCGAGAAACTATTCTTCTGTGTTTTAGACAAAGCGTGATTGTTTGAACCAATTAAACTATTTTAGGATGGACAAAGAAAAGAAACTTAAATTAGGAAAACGGGAGCACCTCGCTAAGTTATCAAGAGCAATCATCGAGTTCTTCAAATTCTTGTTTTCATGTTTCCAACAAGAAGTCCAAGCAAATTTACATAGCTATTTAAAGTTAGAACATAAGATTACATGGCTACTTAAAGTTAGCACATAAAAGCAAGGTACAATACTCAGACAGCATATATTAAAAAATTAAGCAGATTAATAAGTTGCTTTCAATTGAATAGAAGATCTGAAAACATGGTTTTGACAATCCGACCGAAGTATAGAAGTGGATATGGTCACTCTTGGGGGTCTAAACTATGATGATTATCCCAAGTTTCATTTATCTGTTCAAGATGAAGCTTCCACCGAAAAGATTGCAGTTTTTTCAAGCTTCTGTATAGAAACTACATCGCAGATCTTGATAGAGAAGAAAAAAAAATCAACAATGCAGACTCACCTAGAAGAAGGATGAACGATGGGGGCAAAAAACCATCCTTGTGTACACCCTAGCTTTAAATATGCACTCTATGGAGCAAGAAAAATTAGCATTAGGCATCCTTCAAATACTATCTACTCTGTAACAATAGATAATTTCAGGTAATTCAAAAAATCTACAGAACTTTAAGAAATACTAGAGCACTTCCTGCTCTAAAACTAAAGAGTCAAAATCACTTCATTTGAGCAATGAAAGAGAGACCATGAATTCCATTTAGTTATGCCAAGCAAAAAATTTAACATGCTAATATATTACAATTTAAATTGTCAAGTTTGCAATAACAATAATTAATTGGTCCATATAAACTCTACATTTCTCACTTGCTCCCCTGCTAACTCGAAAACAAATCTTACGGTTGCAGGCGGAGGGTCCTTCCCACTAGGCTATCCCAGTACCACAATCAATGCATGCTGTTTAACTATACAACATTATCATCAGAGCGAGAGAAAAAAATAGAATGGTAGAACATATCCTTAATTACATAACAAAGAGTGAAAGTTTAGTCATCCTGCTAGTCACTTGGGCATCTGTTTTTTGAGTTACTGGTAAATGCAGGCATGAGGTGCTAAGTGAAGCTCACCCATGTATGGAGCAATATTTATCCAGAGGCATACCTCAACTGGTGTACCTCCCAACTTTACTATTTGCTATACTTGAGGTATCAAGACAACTATATTCACTGGAGTTCCACATTTAAGTGAAGTGCTAGATATAGTTCCCAACCAAAATAATTTTGATCACTCAATTCACTAAACCTACCTTCTTTTTGTTCCTGCGTATGAACAAACTCTCAAAGTAAGAAAATGCTTCCCCTAATCATATGCCAATTCTCTTAAGAAATATTGAGCATAACCTAGTCAGTTAGAAGCCACAGCCATAGATACCAAACAATTGACAACTATTAATGTGGATATCTAGAAGCAACTAGCAAGTATCACCTAAGACAAGCTGGATGAAAAATTAATGACATTAATTCACAGGGAAAGCATTAGAAAAAAGCTGAGTTTATGCAGAATAGTTTCAAGATGCATAATAAATCAAAGAAAATGTATAAAAATTAAATACGAGGACAAACCACCAGTAGGCAGAGCACCATACATCTTAGTCTTTCATAGATGTTCCTGTAAAGAATTAAACATACTAACACCTAGTTCCAGGAAGGTAATGCACTTTGGAGGAACTTGATATCTCCAAAGCCAAAGGTAGGCCACTTCGGTTATCCATGGGTTTAACAGTCCATAAATCTTAGATTGAGAGATGTGGATAAACAAGTTAGAAGTCAATGAGAAGCATTAGAAGCTTATCTAAGGAACTAGGTTTTATAGGAGGATCTACAGCAAGTAAATCAAGACAAAAGCTGCACATTAACTCAAATGTCTATACCAACACAAATTTAACATTAGAAGCCGTTTTACTTTTGGCCTTCATGTGTGATCGAACAGAACCTATTAAGCCGTTCCAATATATTACGGAACACCAAAAATATTGGCTGTGCTGACAAGAACTCAGCCCTCATCTTCAGCTATCTGTTTTCTCTGATCAGATCGTTAATTTGAGAGTAATTTTGTTTTCTTCTAGATAGAACAAAACAAAAGATCCAAAAGCAAAAGACCAGGACACATTAACTTCATTGAAACTTGATATGCAAAGAATACAGAGAAATAAACCAAAAAGAAGCCATATCATCTTAATTTTTGTCATCCACTTTACTACCTGATTGACAAGTTGGTTTTCGAATTTGTCAGGATTCATTTGTCGCTTTGAGTGAAATGCATAAGATTCTTCTGCATCCATCCCTGTTAAAAGAGAATTAGTGTTAGATGTAGTACTACATGAATAATAGCACAACCAAAGAAAGAACTTCAGATCATAGTTTGCAGGTTCAGACATAAACCCATTGGCATTTTATGTCTATAGGAATTCTATGTTCCTAGTCATCCAGATATTTTCATGACAAAAATCTATTACAAATGCAGGCTTGTTATGCCAACTTAATCTTTGAATTGTAATAAACATCTATTGAGTCAATTAAACCGACCTTATTTCAAGTTAAACCACAATTTTAAGGGACTTCCTTTCTGATTTGTTTAAAAATTATACTATGAAAAGATTTGGGACCATAGCACTATCTCTAGATGACATATAGCATAATCAATGTTGATACAAGAATATTAAGACAATGCAAAGATGGGTATTTAAACCACAAGCTAATGGTCAAACTAATAATTTGACCTGGGAAAAAAGAACATCTTAGAGGGTACAGAAATTTCTAATCAGGAGAATATGCACTTACCCATGCTGAAGTTATTCCAGAAGCCTCCTCGGAATGTACGGCTACATTCCTGTGTGGTGTTAGGTTACAAAAGGGAAAGCAGTTATCCACTTCATTCGCGGGGTAATACTTTGAAACAGACCAAGATAAGAAAATGGAAAAACAAAGAACACAAGTGGTGAGGAACTTATGCAGACACAACAGATGGAGCTAGACTATTTGAAAGTGTGTGTTGTTCATGTTAGAGAAGAGAATTTTCTTTCTACACAAAATCACCAATAGATAAGGATATCTTACCACATTCAGTTCATCAGATGGAGAAACCCGGTGAAATGCATGCAAAGAATGAGGCAATTCAAGCGGTGCAACACAAGAACCATCTTTCGGTGCTCTCATCCTCATAACAATGTGCCAACTGCATAGAGCGAATTTCTTTACTTCAGTTGGTTGAGAATGGACCATCATGCACCAATTCTTTATATAACCATACTTCAAGAAGTGTGTGCAATTACATTATGTTACCAAAATAAGAGTGTTGGGCAGAGCGACAAAAGAAAGTTCCTCAAAAACTTGAACAATAGTATCGAAGAATTTATTATGGTCGTGTATAATATACAAGAAAGCCATAACATAAATGACACAAAAAATTAGTTTTCATGTTAAAGTAAGTAGGTCAATCAACAGAAGAAATATAATATGTCAAATGTGCTCCCTTTACTATAGGCGGATAAAGGATGCCAAGCACAAATAATTGGAAGTATTCTCATGCAGTGACACTCTTTTCTTTACTGCAGATGAATAATGAAATATGAAACAATAAAAATGGAGAGGTCAGACCATAAGAGCATGTTATGCATTTCCAAATATCTTTCACTATAAGCTAGAGCTTTCACAATTTTGATCAAGCAAGATAATAATACTTGACTTAGATGATCCAAAAACATTGTCCAATTTCCTTTCAAGGAAGATCCACTTAGTATTACAAAAATTTCTTTATATACTTCTTTTCTTTTGTTTCAAGAAAAAGATAACAGCATATAGTGAGACGAGGGCCCTGATGTCTGTGTCTAAATTAACTGTACATTAAAAGCTATCATTCGTATCATGTGAATAATAAGATATTCATTTAAAATAGATGATATATTTAACTCCAGCTTGTATCTGCCAAGAAGTTTGAACAAACGGTTGAAGCTTGATTATCAAGGGATAAACATTGAATTGAGAATATCTCAGACAGAGCACAACATCACATATGCCACAATATCATATATGAACTAACTGAAAAACCTGTCCATCTTCATTTCTCTGGCATTAATTACTTGCTTCAAAAATGAGATGACGGAGTTCAGGTCGGTTCCTGGATTCTTCTTTCCCTGTCAATCACCAAAACTACACATCACATAAAGTATCTTTCTCAACACTGAAGGTACACCAATAAAGTACAGGAAAGAAAAGACTTCGACTCTATACTAGCTAAAGGAATGAGTTTATGACAAAATTCTTTTTATGCAAGGATTTTATGTTGCTTATAGATAATTTCAACATAGTATAAGCAAACTAGGAAACAAGTTGAAAGTTTTTGAACCACTACGATGCCAGCTAAAATTTACAGGAAAATATATCCACCAGTATCTACTGAGGCAACGGTTGTTTCTACCACAGTTACATACCCAGCCAAAAGCAAATGGAAGGTTATTTCCAGTTCCCAAAGGCACTGTAGCAATTGGCGGAGGCTGAGATAGTTTGAGATCAGATACAACTCCGAGGAGCCACCCAGCCGTGCCATCTCCACCTGCAACCTAATATAAATTCCAACGTTAGTACTTCATGTTGGAAAAATAGTCAGCTGGCCCTCTGTATTAGTTATAATAAACCCTGTTTCAAATCATAAAACCAACAAAAAGAACTCAACTCACAATTAATCTCATTCTCTTTTCAATATGGACAGCAAATTGATCATAATCACTCTTGAGCTTTTCTATATTCAAATACACTCTACGTAAAACACTATCAGGTGCTTCTTCTCCCAAATCAAAAACCTGTATAAGTTATATACACTATGAGTACACAGACAAAAAGTTCCGACTTCAATCAATCAATAAATCAACTGCGTCTCAATCTCAAACAGTTCTATTTGGTCTATAAGACTACAACATAAGATTTTGTGAATCACGGAAACAGCTCAAGTACCTGATATTTGTTAAGAAGATGGCGATATGTATGAAGAAGTTCGCCTCCAAGTTGACCTCCACTTCTAGAATTAATGAACACTAGCACCGGACACGTAGGTACATCGGATAAATGTATATGCTCATTACTCTGGTTCAGAGCATCCGGGGCTAGTATATAGGTAGGTATATAAAAGTCCCTATGTATGTCATCGAACTCAGATTTCGCCTTTGTATACTCTAGCTGTATCCGCTGTAACAATTAAATTACTCAAAAAAAAAAAAAAAAAGCATAACACACACAAAAAAGAAAAGAAAAGAAAGACATAAATAAAACACATAGAGTTATGGAAACTACTCTGTGGAAAGGGCGTAAGATGATTTGCAACACATTTCCATTCTTTGGCATTCAGTTCGATTGATATAAAGCTAAATTCGTAAACATTTGCATAAGTAATTCAATTTGATTATGTTAGAAGAAGGCAAAGCAATGAGAATTAAAAAAGGGAGAATTACCTGAGAAAGAAAAGTATATTGGATTGTCGTTAGAATGTAGATATTCGGCAGAATCAGAAACAAACTTACGTAAACAATAAACGACTTTATGAAGATCTGATCTATCTATATTATAAAGGAAGACGTGTGATGGCGCCGTGTGGATTAGTTGAATTTTAATAAGTTCACATGGCCTCAGATTCTAGCAGCCTTAATGGGGGAAGTTAAGAAATGAATATAACAATTTTAATAAGAGTATACATGCCGTTCTGTAGGGGTAAGGAAATTCCAGGGGTTATTTCCTTTTTTCAGTTAGTTGGCTGCATTTTGTCATCTACTAATATGGCTTGTTTTGTAAATAGTTGAAATGAGGATGTTTAGATGGATGTTTGACAAAAGAAAAAATTAAATTAGGAATGAAGGCATACAGGACAATATGAACGTCAGCCTTCCAGAGTTCTACCATCTCTCTATCACTGCAAATAACCTATCAATGCTAAGCATTTCTTTCTTGATTGCACATACTAATCAACAAACATGTGATTGTCAGATAATGATATTCACTAAAAAGAAATACAACCTCACAAAGGAAGGGAGAAAAAAAAGGAAAACAAAGAAAAGTTCAAATCATCTCTCTGATTTACAACATTATCCTCCACTAAGATGAAATTCAGCGTCCCTTCGAACGAAAAGCAAGTAATTTCGTCCTCCCACGAGATCAATGATATTTCCTCTTAACCTGCGGAAGAAAGAAAAGATTTCGGTTAACCTGCAATGCGTATAAAGAATTACATTGCCCCTGTACTTTGTTGATTAGAGCATACTCGTCTCTTCTATGAAAGTGCTGTATGACAAGAAGGATAATATGACTCTCCTTTAGGTAGAATTCCTTGTACTCTTAATATGAGGTCTTTGTCTCTTTGGTGGTTAGGGTATTTTGCAAGAGATTCATTTTCATGCTAGTTGGCAAAAACAAGAAAACAAATAACCTTAAAGATAAAATTGAGTCTGCATGCAAAATTAGTCAATTGTTTCGATTGATGGAGTAACAGTGAACTTGCTTATGATAGGAGTAACTAGTTAGCTGTTTTCCTGTATGTTCACGCATATAGTTGACCCCCATCTTAGATGTTTATGCCCATTTGAATTCCGACAAACTTAAAGATGAAAATCATTGTTGACTTGTGGAATTGGCATGACAGCTTTGTGCCGCACTGAATGTAAATAAGAGAAGTGTTGATCGGGACCTCGATGTTTATCGCAATTTGCTCTCCAAGCTGGTTCAGGCTAAAGAGCTGTTGAAGGAATACGTTGAAAGGTTAGAGTTTCTTTCTTGGTTTGATACTCATTGGTGTCCTTTAACTGTTATTTTCTAGAAACTATTCAGCTGCTTTCTTCTCTTGCATGTTTCTGGGATAAACTCTGACAATTGTTCATCATACTGTCTGAAATCAATGACTTTTTTCTAGTTTATACCCTACTTACCCCCCCCCCCCCCCACAAATAAATCAACTCGCATGAATACATTTTGGAGTTGTGCAAATATGATAAAGAAAGACCTTGTCTGGTGAAAATTACTTTTGTCATTTTATCTCAATTTTACAATGTCTGTGTTCTTTAGGGAGAAGAAAAAAAGAGGAGAAAGGGAATCTCAGAAGGCAAATGAAGCTGTCACAAAATGTTTGGGAGATTACCAATACGCTGGGAGGTAAGGCAAAGATCATTTCGTCCTCTTGCTTGGACCTCATTGACTTATTCCAATTGATGGAACATTCCATGTACTATAGAGCTCAGTCTCCAAAACTCAGGCAAGTTATATTAGAATATCAAAGTTATGTTCAATGGTTTGTCAATACAGTAACTGAGATATATCCCAATGTTCATTATTTTTGGTTAAATAGAATAGCTTTATTGGTCCAACTATCTTTATTTTATTCATAGACTACCTAACAAAAATCAAGATTTTGCTCGGCATTCTCATTATAATTGGTTCTGCTTTTGTTTCAAGCTGGCAAACTAATATTTGTTGCTTACTATAATACTGATAAAATCAGATACACACTGATGTAGCAATTCACTCTGTGGAAGTAGCGGTTCAAGTGGTTTGAGTATTCATTCACACTCACAGAAAACTTGTGGAAGTAAAAATGTAACAAGTTCTGCTATCCCTACCTCGAAGATTGGTTGAGGATTTCATAGCTCCTACAGGGACATTCTTAATCATGTTACGCACAACATTGCTACATTGGGAGTTAAATTTAGTAGTTGCTGATATCCACAATCTTCATAAGAATATTGAAATGTTACACAGGTCAACTTCATAATGTTACATTTTTCGGACCGTCACATTTATAGTATTATAGAAATTTCCCATAACAGAACTGCCACTTAAATATGTGGTCATTTACAAGGTCGGGACTACAAAAGTGCATTAAGTTTAAAACCATATCGCCATATTCCAAGTTTAACATTTCCTCTGATCCTTCTGTCATTTGAGTTTAGAGAAGGCTCTTTTCTGCGTATCCTCTATGAATCTGCGAGACTGCGACTTTAGACTGACCAAGAGCAAGGATGCACATGCTCTGCTCGAACTACTAGTTTTAACAGAAAAGGTTCCTCCTGATATGTGACTTTCCAGAGAATGCAAGTTTGAAAGCCACATAATAAACTTGGCTTAAATATAAATTGGCCTGTAAAAGGCTAGACGGATGATTTTTATCATACATCAAATCAATGAACTTGTTCCTTTACACCAGAATTGATTAGGGAATTTTCTGTCAAAACCTCTAAAATATGAATGCCAAATAAAAACAGACGTCGAGCATCCTTTAATATACTATACAGCTAATGAATAAAGAATATTGAGGCAGTAGAAGTACAAAGAGGAATACGAAATTAACTGAGACGTGAAATGTCAACTTCATCTGAAATTTTGAAAGTGTCTGCTGCCCCAAATTTCCTCCTTTCTTCGTCAACTGAACTTTCATCATCACTATCAACGTCATCAGCATCATGATTGTAATGATGACTTTCGGGATCATGTATACTTTTAGCTCTACAATCATGGGTAGCAAGCATCTTAACTTGGCCCAGATGAGAAATTTCTACCACAACAGTATCATCATCTTCAGGTAGGGGTTGCTTCCAAGGTTCACCATCAATCCTCATAAATGTACTGTCAGCTGCACCCTTGTGAAACTCAAATCGGATTCTATGTGCCTACAAATACGGAAACCGTAAAGGATGTGAGCAGCTCAGTTTTTAGGATGAATAATTGTGTGCTAGTAAATTCACATAAAATCTGGTTTTTCAAAAAAGCACTCGACAAGATGGTCTCTCCTGAAGAAATTGGTCATTGTGGATGTTTTCAAGGGCCATAAGCAGCAATTTAGAGAAATTCTGCAACTAAATTCTACTTTATTCCAAAATGTTCATGGATCCTAAATTTTATCTATCCAATGGTTATTCCCTTTTTCTTTTTCAGATAAATCTATCAGCTCCAACATTTTTATCCTGTGTTGCAATATAAATGTTTACATGTACCACATTGAACCAAAAAGATTGTTGATAACTAGTAGAAACACAAGTTGTCACTGGTGACATATATACATACACGCAATATTTGTAATAACCAGAAGTATTCCTAACCTGGGCAAGACGTGTCCCATGTCCTTTTGGAGCAAGAAGGACCAATCCATGCCAAGCATCTCTGAATCCAACAACCTCAAGAAGGCCATCATCTACAAATGGTGGAGTCAAGTCCCTCTGTCCAAAGAAGAAACATAAGCACGTCAATATAACTACAAAAGAATAAAGAAGACTTCAAGAAACAGATAGTCCCACCCCAAATGAACACACCCTCATGCAGAGGAAAAGAGTAAGCCGTAAAGAAACAGAAAAAGGGGTAAATCTGGGAAGAAGCTTGTTTAGAATATATACATATCGGCGTTTGTTGCTGTTTGGTGTTCCCCAAGGATTTAGTCCACCTGAAAAGCTAGGCAAGTTCAGGCATACGATTGACCTGACACTGCAAGTACAATTAATCAACGAAAGAAAATGATCAGTTATAACTCATAGGTAACTTCGGCATGGAAATAGAAGCAGCAATGCAACATTTGAAGAATGACACGGAAAAGTAACTTGTCCACTCGTTAGATACAGTAATTAATCGATGATACTACCTCTGAGGGATCTGAAGGTCTTGCCATTCGCCATTCTTTTTCATAATCTTAACCTTGGCCAGTTGAGATATGTTCCTGCAGTAAACCAGAATTATCAGCCAACCGAGACCAGTAAATTCTCATAAGTTGTACCATCATACAGATGATTGTAAAATATTTAAGCCAAAAGTAAATAGTTTCAACCATCATATGACAGGAAATTTTCTTATTTTCCTCAAGGTTTTATTCAAATTTGTACACTCCGCAAAATTTATGAGGGGTGATATGCTGGCTTGGAAACTAATGGCAGCTGCACGCTTTTTAGTTATTTCTTTTTCTATACCAAATAACTATCTGCAAACATGGACTCTTGCTTTAGTACCCTTGCCCAGTGCCCAGTAAAGAAACTATTCTTCTGTCTTAACAAAAATCGTGATTGTTTTAACCAATTATACTATTTCCGGATGGACTAAAAAGAAAAGAAATTTAAATCAGAAAAAGGGAGCATCTCGCTAAGTTAGCAAGAGCAATCATCAATTTCTTCAAATTCTTGTTTTCATGTTTCCGACAAGAAGATCCAAGCAAATTTACATGGCTATTTAAAGTTAGCACATAAGATTACATGGCTATTTAAACTTAGCATATAAGAGCAAGATACAATTCCCAGACAGTACAGACATAAAAAAAAAAATTAAGCAGATTAATAAGTTGCTTTCTATTGAATAGAAGATCAGAAGACATGGTTTTGATAAACCGACTGAAATATAGAAGAAGATATGGTCAGTCTTGGGGGTCTATATGATGATTATCCCAAGTTTCATTTATCTGTTCAAGATGAAGCTTCCACAAAAAAGATTGCAGTTTTTTCAAGTTGCGAAAGATTGGAAGGACTTCTGTATAAAACAACAATGCAGATCTTGAGAGAGAAGGAAAAAAAAATCTAGACTGCAGACTCACCTCGAAGAAGGATGAACGAGGGGGGCAAAAAACCATCCTTGTGTACATCCTAGCTTCAAATATGCACTCTATGGAGCAAGAAAAATTAGAATTAGGCATCATTCAAATACTATCTACTCTATAGCAACAGATTATTTCAGGTAATTCAGATAATATACAGAACTTTAAGAAATCTAGAGCACTTCCTCTAGAACCAAAGAGTCAAAAACCACTTCATTTGAGCAATGAAAGAGAGACCATGAATTTCATTTAGTTATGCCAAGCAAAAAATGTAACATGGTATTAACTGTCAAGTTTGCAATAACAATATTTAATTGGTCCATATAAACAGTTCATTTCTCACTTTTCTCCCTTGCTGAGTCGAAAGCAAATCTTACGTTTGCAGGCTCCCACTAGGCTATCCCTCACTTATTTCAGTACCATAATCAATGCATATTGTTTAACTATACAACATTATCATCAGAGCAAGAGAAAAAAGCAGAATGGTAGAACATATCCATAATTACATAACAAAGAGTGAAAGTTTAGTCATCCTGCTAGTCACTTGGGCATCTGTTTATTGAGTTGCTGTTAAACGCAGGCATGAGGTGCTAACAGAATGAATACTCATCCATGTATGGAGCAATACTTATCCTAAAACGTATACCTCCCAAAAACGAAGTTTGCCCCCATATACTTGAGGTATCAAGACAACTATATTCACTACATAACCTACCTACTTTTTGTTCCCAACCAAAATAATTCTGATCACTTAATTCACCAAACCTACCTTCTTTTTGTTCTTGCGTATGAACAAACTCTTGAAGTAAGAAAACGCTTCCCATAATCATATGCCACTCTTAAGAAATATAGAGCATAATCAAGTCAGTTAGAAGCCACAGCCTTAGATACCAAACAATGACAACTATTAATGAGGATATCTAGAAGCAAGTACCACATAAGACGAGCTGGATGACAAATTTATGACATTAATTCACAGGGAAAGAATTAGAAAAAAGCTGAGATTATGTAGAATAATTTCAAGATGCATAATATAAGAAAATATAAAAAATCAAATACAATGACAAACCACCATTAGGCAGAGCACCATACATCTTAGTCGTTCACAAATGTTCCTGTATAGTAGTAATAAACATACTAACACCTAGTTCCAGGAAGGCAATGCACTTTGGAGGAACTTGATATCTCCAAAGCCAAAGGTAACCAACTTCGGTTATCCATGGTTTAATAGTCCATAAATCTTAGATTGGGAGATGTGGATAAACAAATTAAAAGTCAATAAGAAGCATTAGAAGCTTATCTAAGGAACCAGGTTTTATAGGAGGATCTACAGCAAGTAAATCAGGACAAAGCTGCACACTTATGGTATCTTTCTTTGATAGTATATCATATATTCTCATCTGTCTCAACAGCGGGGGATGTAAAGCTGGAGTTCCATTAACTCAAATGTCTATACCAATACAAACTTGACATTAGAAGCCGTTTTACTTTTTGGCCTTCATGTGTGATAGAACAGAACCTATTACGCCTTTCCAATATATTAGGGAACACAAAAAATATTGGCTGTGCTGACAAGAACTCAACCCTAAACCTTGAGCTATCTGTTTTATTCGATCAGATCGTTAATTTGAGAGTAATTTTGTTTTCTTCTAGATAGAGCAAAACAAAAGATCCAAAAGCAAAAGACTATGACATATTAACTTCATTGAAAACTTGATATGCAAAGAATACAGAGAAATAAACCAAAAAGAAGCCATATCATCTTAACTTTTGTTCCACTTTACTACCTGATTGACAAGTTGGTTTTTGAATTTGTCAGGATTCATTTTTCGCTCCGAGTGAAATGCATAAGATACTTGAGCATCCATCCCTGTTAAAAGAGAATTAGTGTTAGATGTAGTACTACAGGAATAATAGCACAACCGAAGAAAAAACTTCAGATCATAGTCTCTGCAAGTTCAGAAATAAACCCATTGGCATTTTTGTCTATAGGAATTCTATGTTCCTAGTCATCAAGATATTATCATGACAAAAATCAATTACAAATGCAGGCTTGTTATGCCAAATTAATCTTTGAATTCTAATAAACATCTATTGAGTCAATAAGACTGACCTTATTTCAAGTTAACCATAACTTTAAGGGACTTCCCTTCTGATTTGTTTAGAAATTATACTATGAAAAGACTTGGGAACATGGCACTATCTCTAGATGACATAGCATGATCAAATTTGATACAAGAATATTAAGACAAGGCAGAGATGGGTATTTAAACCACAAGCTAATGGTCAAACTAATAATTTAACCTGGAAAAAAAGAACATCTTACAGGGCTATACAGATATTTCTAATGAGGAGAATATGCACTTACCCATGCTGAAGTAATTCCAGAAGCCTCCTCGGAATGTATGGCAACCTTCCTGTGTGGTGTTAGGTTATAAAAGGGAAAGCAGTTATCCACTCCATTCGCCGGGGTAATACTTTGCAACAGACCAAGAGAAGAAAATCGAAATGCGCATGCATACTGATAGATATGTATGCACATACTGATAGACATCCAAATGGTTACTTTTCAATCTCAATCGATGTAATACATTTGAAAACAGGAACGATAAAATGGAAATCTTATCCAAACAAGCCCCACCCTGGATGACATATGGTTATCCAACAAAAAGTAAATACACAATGAAACCTCGATAAAGCAGTAAACATACTGAATGCAGAAGATGATATAAGTTAAAAAAACTGATTCGTTTGCATATGGTTCTCAACTTAGTACTCAAATCAGAATGTAAACTTGCAGTTTTCTTTTCTCATAGAAGATTAAAGTTTAGCTTACTGCAAACAATAACTATCAAAAGAACAAAATGTCGAGAGTATTCGCACTCCAAGCCATTGATAATTGTATCTCCATCCAACCACATCACTTTTGCCAATTTGAAGATTGATTTACCTTTATATATGTGTTAAATGCTGAAAGTCACATATTATGTCAAATCCAACGGTTGTTCACCGTTTCGGTGGCACTATTGAAGTTACTTTTTACCATTACACTGACATTTAGTATCTCCTTTCTTCAAAGTAAGTAAACTCATGCTGTACTGTAGAATATGCCTTAAAATCATGTTATTCTTGAAAATCGAGAGTATCATTAAATAATGAATAAGATCTTTTCTGATTCTATTACATCTATTTGGAATCATATTCATGTAACTAAACTCCTATATAAGGTGCTCTGTTGGATTCTACTAACAACCTTTCAAAACCAAAAGACTTGAGGTGACACCTAAATCTATTATGGGGGACTTTACAGAAGCAGTACTAGGTTTAATATACTACTGGCAAAGAGTATAACCAGAAACAAACAAACAACACAAGTGGTGAGGAACTTATGCAGACATAACAGATGGAGCTAGACTATTTGAAAGTGAGTGTTGTTCGTGTTAGAGAAGACACTTTTCTTTCTATACAAAATCACCAATAGATAAGGATATCTTACCACATTCAGTTCATCAGATGGAGAGACCCGGTGAAATGCATGCAAAGAATGAGGCAATTCAAGCGGTGCAATAGGATCACAGGAACCATCTTTTGGTGCTCTCATCCTCATAAGAATGTGCCAACTGCATAGAGCGAATTTCTTTACTTCAGTTGGTTGAGAATGGGCAACATGATGCACCAATTCTTTTTATTACAGTAGTTCAAGAAGTGTGTGCAATGCAATATGTATACCATAATAAGAGCATCGGGTAGAGCAACAATAGAAAGTTCCTCGAAAACTTGAACTTCCAATAGTATCAAAGAATTTATTATGGTTGTGTACGATAAACAAGAAAGCCATAAAATAAAAGACAAAAAGTTAGTTTTCATGTCAGTTTTAAAGTAAGTAGGTCAAATAGCACAAGAAACAGAATATGTGAAATGGGTTCCCTTTACTAATATAGGATGCTAAGAACAAAAAATGGAGTATTGCAGCAGCACTCTTTTCTTTACTGCAGATTAAAGTATGAAAGATGAACCGACGAAAAATTAAGAAATCACACCATAAAAGCATGTTATGCAGTTCCAAATCTCTTTCATGATAAGCTAGAGCTTTCACAACTTCATCAACCAAATTATAATCTTGCTGACTTTACTTGACCCAAAAATATTTTCCAATTTCCTTGAAAAGAAAGATCCAAATAGTATTAAATTCGGCAGACTTTCCCAATTGATATTCTTTTATCTTTTCTTTTGATTCAAGAAAAAGATAACAGTGTATAATGATGCGAGACCCCTAATGTCTGCATTTCAGTAGCTATACATTACAAGCTCTCTTCTCTATAATGTTAAAAATAAGATATTCAATTTAAGATAGACGATATATTAATTTCAGCTTGTATCACTACCAAGAAGTTTGAACAAAGAATTAAAACTTGATTATCAAGGGATCAACATTCAATTAAGAATATCTCAGACATACCATAATATCATACATGAAGTAACAAGCTAACCTGTCCATCTTCATTACTTTTGCGTTCATTACTTGCTTCAAAAATGAGATGACGGAGTTAAGGTCGGTTCCTGGATTCTTCTTTCCCTGTCAATCACCAAAACTGCATATCACATAAAGTATCTTTCATAGTACTGAAGGCACACTAAAAATTTACAGGAGATAAAAGACTTCCTCTCTTGCTGCTAGCTAAACGAAGAGTTTATGAATAAATTCTTTGAATGCAAGGATTTCATGTTATTTATCGATAACTTTAGCACAGTATAAGCTAGGAAACAAATTGAGAGTTCTTGCACCACTATATCGACAGACAGCTACAATTTACAGGACAATATATCCATCAATATCTACTAAGCCAATGGTTTCTGCAACAGTTCCATACCCAGCCAAAAGCAAATGGAAGGTTATTTCCAGTTCCCAAAGGCACTGTAGCAATTGGCGGAGGCTGAGATAGTTTGAGATCAGATACAACTCCAAGAAGCCAGCCAGCCGTGCCATCTCCACCTGCAACCTAATATTAAATTCAACATTAGTACTTCGTGCTACAAAACAAGTCATCTGGCCCTCGGTTGAAGTTATAATAAACCAACTGAAAGAACTCAACTCACAATTAATCTCATTCTCTCTTCAATTTGGGCCGCACATTGATCACCATTACTCTTGAGCTTTCCTATATTCAAATACAACCTACGTAAAACACTATCCGGGGCTTCTTCTCCCAAATCAAAAACCTGTAAAAGTTATAGACACAATGAGTACACGGACAAGATGTTCCGACTTCAATCAATCAAATAAATCAATTATGTCTCAATCTCAAACAGTTCTATATCGTCTACAACATAAAACAAAACATTATATGAACCAAAGAAACAGCTCAAGTACCTGATATTTGTTAAGAAGAAGGCGATATGTACGAAGAAGTTCGCCTCCAAGTTGACCTCCACTTCTAGAATTAATGAACACTAGCACGGGACACGTAGGTACATCGGATCTTTGTATATTCTCATTGCTCTGATTCAAAGCATCCGGTGCAAGTACATAAGTAGGTATATAAAAGTCTCTATGGATGTTATAACTGTGTTCAGACTCAGAATTCGCCATTAACTCTAGCTGTAGCCTCTGTATCAATCAAATTACTCAAACAAATAAGCATAACACACAAAAATACACACACAAATATATAAAAATAATGGAAATTACTCTGTTGAAAGGACGTAAGAGGATTTTCATCAAATATATATCTGGCAAATGACAGTTAATTTTCATATATGATATATCGACTAGTCAAACATGATCATACGTTGACATTCACTTTGACTAAACTCGTGAACATTTGTATAAATAATTCGATTTGATTATACTAGAAGATTGGAATGAGAATTGGAAAAAGGAGAATTACCTGAGAAAGAAAAGTATATTGGATTGTCGTTGAAATGTAGATATTCTGGGAGAATCAGAAACAAACTTACGTAAACAGTAAACGACTTTACGAAATTCGGATCTATTATAAAGGAGAGGGAAGACGCGTGATGGAGCCGTGTGAAACTGAATTTAATTGATTAGTTGAGTTGAATTTTAATAACATCACATGGTTTCAGATTCTACTACTGAGTTAGCAGCCTTAATGAAGGAATTTAAAGGAATGAATATTTATTAGTGACTAAATAGAGTCTACATGCCGGGTAAATACTTACTTGTACCAGTGTATATATCAAACTAATAAATACAAGTCATATGTATTGCATATATCTATTTATTATTTAATCATGGTTAGATGATATGAATTTATACTCTAAAATTTTACTATCATAATTAATTTGCATAATTTAGTATGAACAGCTGGTACGGGTAAATATTTATCCTACATATCGTTCTGTAGGTTAAGGAAATTCTAGGGGCTATTTCCTATTTTAGGTTAATTGGCTGCATTTTGTCATTTGAGTGTGATGGGGTCACCACTATTTTTATCAGATATATGTACCAATATATAAGTTTTGAAGGTACTAATTGCATATACTAGTATTTTCTCCGATATTAGTGGATGCCAATGCCTCATGAATAGATACGAGGTCCGGCTTAGACTGTATTATATAAATTGAGATAAAAGGAGTACTGACGATTAATGGAGTCAACATGCCGTCGTGTAAGGGTAAGGAAATTCTAGGGGTGAGTTCCTTTTTGTAGGTTAGTTGGCTGCATTTTGTCATTTAATAGTATGGCCGATTTGTTCCTTTTAATATTTGCTGTTGTATGCTTTGCTCTGTTCAGAGTTTTTCTTGTTTGAGAATCTTAAAGGATTTGTGAGATTCAGTACACGGAAATCCTCCTTTCTAAGTTATCTCACTACTTCTTCTCTTTTTTCTAATGATGGCATGAGCTAGTAATTGGTTAATCTGTTACGGTTTACAAGCACATATATCAAATAATCTTATCCACGAAGATGGAAAGATTCAAGAAGGATTCATATCAACATTGACTGCTCTATTTGACTAGTATTACGGACATAATAATGACATTAATGTCACGTCTATTGAAATGGTTGGAATGTCAATGTCATATCTTACCTATATCAGTTTTCTGGTATGCCTAAGATTTCACACTTCATTTTAAAATCTTTAATAAATAAATCATAAGAGGTTATAAGTAATTAATATCAGAATTATCAATTAGTTATACGTGGAACTCAAATGACGATTCCATCACTGGCATATATTGTTTCCCATTCAAATGTTTCAAAAAGTTAAGTTGGTCGCATACTCGAAAAATAGAATGTATACTCATGACAAAGTCATAAATAAGTTGTAATCATCAAATAATAAAGTAATAAAATTTTCTAAGTACTATGATATACTAGCAAATACTCCTATTTAAGGGAAATTTCGTTTGAAGGTATTTCAATAGAAGTAGAACCTAGTCAACCTACCAATAAATATGATGAGCACTGAAACACAATAAGACTAAGTAGTAGGTACCAATAAATACTCATGACAGCAATGTTGTTTCCTTCCTCCTCGGCAAGCACTTGAGACTTATGCAAACGCCACCCATGAATATCACATGATTGTTTTAGTTGAGTACTGTATAAATTGTAAATTCACGAGAGCATAACTTACTCTGCGCTTCCAATGAACTAATTAACCATTACCCCCAATTTAAAAATGAACCAATGCAATTGTAAATGATACAAAACATATATAGTAACATGGAAGAGAAGAATTAGGCGGATGTCCTTCATGTCAATGACAATGAATTTTCTTTTGAACATCAAAAGCACAATATATGGACTTCCTTTTAAATGATAATGTTTCAATTCTATTGTCGTTTTTCAACTTTTAGTTGCCTAAAAACTGTTGAAAGTTAAAAAATAATCAAGGGCGTATTTTTTATAGAAAGTAAATATCCTGCTACAATATTCTTTATATTTTACTCAACACCATTTTCATTAATATTTTAAAATTATTTTATCACCAATGTTTATAAACTATAACCATAAGAAAACAACTAAGACCAGTAAATATACCTATTCTTATCTAGCAATATATGGCTATATGAATCATGAGCAGCGCCGTAGTCCAAGACGTAGTCCAAGCAGCCTACCCGTCCTTCTCAAGGCCTTAATACTCTTTCTTTTCTTTTCTTGAAGTTATAATCACATATGCCAACATGGAATTAGAGGAAGGAGAGAGGGTGCCATGAAACTTTCTACATCTATTATGCGAGTAGTATTTGGATGCGTGCATTAACTTATATACTCCATATTAAAAGGTACGCAATATTAATGAAAGTTTAGATTTTTTTTTTATGTGAAACAAAGGATAAATAGGGAAACAAAAAAGATAATGTTGAATTGAGAGTAATCGAGCTATGGTGATTGCAAACCCTAAATTGAGCTAAGAAGGAGGAAAGGGGAAAACAGTTTTAGAGAGAGAAATATTGCATTGCTTGATAAGCAAGCTGAAAATGTATGTTATATGGATTACAACCTACAAACTACTACTTATAATTGGAACTAACTTCCACTAAAATATCTAAGCTCAACTAACTAACTAATCTACTAACTACTTGTAACCGACTTTAACTAACTATGTACTAATCACAGTTAACTTACTAACTACAGCTAACTGTATTACTTAAGTTATATTATCACTCTCAAAACTCCCCCTCAAGCTGGAGGGTGCGAAGATGTTGAGCACTCCCAGCTTGGACATCAAATAATCATGCTGATGTCCTGCCAAAGCCTTGGTCAAAAAATCTGCTAGCTGATCCTTTGAGCAAATATGCAGTGTGTCGTATAGCTGCAGGTGACTCTGATGTGTCATTCAATGGGGATAAAGATAGATCATCTGCTGGTGCTAAGTCAAGGTCCACTAGGTCTGGAAATTCAGCTGGAGGCATAGTTGGATGATCATGCTGAACATCAAAACTGCCTCAGTATTGGAACTGATATCTGTCTGCAAGAAAGGAGGATGAAAAACTTGCCTTCTCATCATAAATGGAAACAATTCTTCCTTAAAGATAACATCCCTGTTGACAAAGAATGACCTGGTGTGCAGATCATATAGCATGTAACCTTTAGTGGTCCGAGAATAGCCCATCATCACTGCTGATATGGCCCTAGACTCAAACTTATCATGAATGTTTGGTCTCTTTGCAAAACACAAACAACCCATCACCCTTAGATGCTGTAACGATGGTTTCTCCTTGTGGAACACTTCATAAGGACTCTTACCACCAAGTACTCTAGAGGGCATCCTATTGATCAGGTAGGTTGCAGCCATGGCACAGTGTCCCCAAAATTTAAGAGTAATACTACCTTGGAATCTGATTGCTCTTGTCAGTTCTAAAATGTGTTTGTGTTTCCTCTCAGCCACTCCATTTTGCTGAGGGGTATACACACAAGTTGTTTAATGCACAATACCTTGATCTTGAAAGAATCTTTTGTAGTTTGTACTAGTGAATTCTCCACCATTGTCTGTTCTAATGATCTTAACATTACTAGCAAACTGATTTTTTATCATTGTCAAAAAATCCTTGATTACCATAGGTACATCAGATTTACATTTCAGCAAAAACAACTATGTTATTCTACTGTGATCATCAACAACAGTAAGAAAGTATTTTATTTCCATCATATGTATCAACATTGTATGGTCCCCATACATCCAGATGCAACAAGTGAAAAACAGCTTTAGCTCTAGTAGTACTCTTAGGAAAAGGTAACCTTGTATGTCTTGCTAGGGGGCACACAGTGCAATTTTCTACATTACTATTTTTATACTCACTGTAGGTCAAATCAAACATTTGTTTCATGGTTCCAACTGATGCATGAGCCAGCCTTTTATGCCACAGTACAATATCCAGTTTCTCTTTATTTGTTGGATTAAGAACTCTATCATCTATCTTGTCTTTCCTCCAATTCTGAGATAACAAGTATAATCCATCCTTTTCCTTACCAATCTGCTTCACCTTCCCACTGCAAAGGTCCTGAAATATGCAGAATTCAGGGAAGAAGGTGACTGAACAATGTTGCTCTTTAGCCAACTTAGATACTGACAACAGATTGTATTTAAATTCAGGGATATACAGTACATTGTCCACCATCCCTTTATCACCTATTTGGCATGATCCTACATGTGTCACATGAGTGACACCTCCATTTGGCATGTGTACCCTTTTAAATCCAGGATCCTTCACTTCTACTTTATTTCTCATTAAGCTTAGATTAGATATCATGTGATTAGTTGCCCCAGTATCTATGATCCATTCAGTTGAGTTTCTATCTACTAAGAAAGCATTAATTGTACCTACCATGTTAGCTGAAGATGATTCTTGCAGATTGTTCTTCCCTAACAACTTAAGGATTTGATCATATTGCTCATTTGTCAAATAAGGTCCTCTCATTTGCTCAGGTGCCATCATTTTACCTTCATTTCCTGTGTAGTTATCATCAATGATATCATTCTTGTCAATGTCATAGGAGTGGTGAGTAGCATTATTACCATAATTTTTCATGCTCTTTTGATCCTCTTGGTACCTCTTAACTTTAAAACAATTTTCCCTATTATGACCTTTGATTCTACAGAAATCACAATATCGATTGTCTTTAAGTTTCCAGCAGCTCTCACGAGTATGTCCCTTGATTTTACAGTGATCACAGTACTTATTATAGTTTTGTTTTTGTCTCTGATAATTTCCATCTCTGTTTGACATGAAGGCTGTAACTTCCTGATTCTCAGGTGCACCAAAAATGTTCACCATGTTTCTCTGACTTTCCCTTTCCATAAGCATGGAGTATGCACGGTTAACAGTTGGTATTGGATCCATCATCAGTACCTGTGCCCTAGATTGTTCATATGTTTCATTCAACCCCATCAAGAATTGCAATAATTTTTGCCTTTGCATAAATTCACCAAACTCTCTTGACTTCTCACAGTCACACCCAGGAATTGGTGTCAAACAATCAAATTCATCCCGCAACAATTTTAATTTTGAAAAATACACTGATAATGTTCCTTCTTACATGTGCCATCAATGAGCCCTAGCTTGTTTCTCCCTTAAATTGCTATCTTCATTGCTCGGCTCCAGACAGAATAGTTCTCTGAACCAGTCTGTTGTAGAGAAATCAACATCGCTCCTGAAGTATCTGATGAATGAAGGTATAATGGATGATTATGACTCAAATTTTCTGGTGTTTCATTTTGATTCATTCGTACGGCATTGCTACTTCCAATGTCCGCCATTTTTGTACTTTCAAAGCTTCAAAAAACTATACATTTCCTTTGCAAATCGGTTCCCTTATACTTAATTCCTCTTGATACAGTGCGACTCTACTTTAATTGATTGACCTGCTCTGATACCATATTGAATTGAGAGTAATCGAGCTATGGTGATTGCAAACCCTAAATTGAGCTAAGAAGGAGGAAAGGGGAAAATAATTTTAGAGAGAGAAATATTGCATTGCTTGATGAGCAAGCTGAAAATGTATGTTATATGGATTACAACCTACAAACTACTTGTAACCGACTTTAACTAACTATGTACTAATCACAGTTAACTTTCTAACTATAGCTTACTGTATTACTTAAGTTACATTATCACTCTCAATAGATAACAATATTTAAAGACAACAATGACAATTTATAAAGGAGATTGGATTCTGACCATCCATGTGAGTCAACTCAGATCCGTGTCTAGATAAATAAATATATTAATAATTGTTATTATATGTAACAATATTATAAAAGGATTAATAACCGGATTAAAGAAAAGTCCTTGAGCAGTTGTGTGCTCTCTAGAATTATAAAAGGTTTCACCAAACATATTAGTGATTTTTCTGGTTCCATCTCCACTTGCTTCCTTACTGCTAAAACAAAAGAAAGAAACGTTCTTGTTGAGAGAAACTTCGTTGGAAAATTTCTCAGAAGAATGAATACAGTCAATCTATAAATACTTGAGCAATCTTCTGTAATTCAGGTAAAATTTAGATTGTGAACTTTATAATATTATGAGATGGGAAATGCTTACCTGCATTCGGTGTTTACACCAAATCATAGAATTTAACTTTAGCAGTTAAAAATTATAGTAGAAATGTACATCACTTAACCATGGTTAAGTACTAAGTGAAGTATATGCAATACAAATGTCATTCATTCATTGGATTGGTGTATACAGCAGGAGCGAATAAATTTTTATCGAATGAGATTACACCGATTAATGAAACAAATGTGAAAAATATTGCTCTATAAATTGTATTTTCCTTCTTTAGAACCAAACCCAAACTATTTCTTTCCTAATATTGATACTTCTTTTCTAAAAAACATGTCCTCCAGTTCGCCCGAAAATCATATATGTTTGAATGTCCAAATCCCTTGTTGGGTTCACGCTAACACGGTGTGTTATACTAGAACTACTACTACTACTTTTTCTTCTTTCTCCTCCTCCTCCTCCTCCTCCTTTTTATTCGTGTAAACCAATAATGATTAATATAGAGACTTTTTTCCTATTTTACAAAATATAGCAATATTATTAAAAATACTATAAAATATAGCAACAATAGAAAGAATATATATATATATATATATATATATATATATATATATATATATATATATATATATATATATATATATATATGTGTGTGTGTGTGTGTGTGTGTGTGTGTGTGTGTGTGTGTGTGTAACCCTAATATCTCCTTCTCTTTCTTCTCTCTCAATCTCTCTCTCTCTCTCTAGCATCCGTCACTTTCTCCTAGGGGTGTGCAAAACCGAACCGGTATCGATAGCCGAACCGTTACCGCTACCGATAAGCATAACGGTATCGGTATAATGGTTATTGGTTCGGTAATGGTATTAATTTCCAATACCGATAAGATATCGGTACAGTAACAGTTTCTATATCTCTTTACTGTTGCCGTACCGATAACCGATAAGGTATTTTTTTATAATTTTTATATATTATATTTTATTTATTACTAGTATATTAAGTCATTTAAACTCTTAATGTACAACTTTAACTTATAGGTTAAACATCAATTATTATTATTTTTGGTGGTTATATTTCAACACTCATACACTTTAATTATTAGGCATGACCCATTTTATAATTAATTTTGCTTTCTCGGGTCATTGATTAGACTTTCTTCTCTTTTTCTTTTCTTTTTCTATTTCATTTTTTTTTGTGTCATGTTAGCATATCCTTAAGACTTGTTGATTGCACTTGTTTATTTAGTTTGTTTAGATGTCTATTACTTTAGTGGTTGTTTATAGTAATGAAAAAATCTTACCCATTGACAACCATCCACCGAGAATTCGCACATTACTTCGGTGTACCGGTTACCGAACCGTTAAGAACCGATAACCGATAGCTTATTGGTACGGTATTGGTTTTACATAATTACATACCATTAACCGATATACCGTTACCGATAAGCTCAAACCCGAACCGTACCTCCCCATGAACACCTACTTTCTCCCCTCTTTCTCCGGGGAGCTCGCTGCTCCTTTTTCGGGGAGACAGCAACGAGCTCTCGCCGGAACTCACTACTCCTTTCTTGTTGTTTCAAATATGAGAAGTTTAACCGTTTTCTTCTTTTTATTCTTCTTTTTCTTTTCTGTTTATGGCGGTCATGGTGTTTTTTGTGGTGGTTATGGTAGTGTTTTATGGTGGTAATAGTGGTTTCTTAGTGGTGGTTGAATGTGGAAGGGAATATATGCCACATGTATATCCACTATATATTTATTGCATATCCTATGTATCATTGTGTAAATGGAGATACAACAGAGATACCAAGTATACACATTTTATACATAATAGTTGTATAAAATGTATGTTAGTTTATCCATTATATGTAGATTATATATACAGTGTATGTTGTATCTATTGAAAATACATACATGAAAATATAACAGATATACAAAGTATATAAACATGCTTGTATTAATGTATGTCTAGTGTATCCATGTATGTATACTACATCATTATACATAAATAAAGATAAGGCGGAATAGGTTGCCAGCTCTTTAAAGTTGGCACGAAAAGTCACTTGGCTCCCTCAATCCCCCTCTGTACCATCTAGCTCCCTCGACCCATTCTTTTTTGTACCACTCAAGCACAAAATGCCTACATGGCACAAATCGTGTCTTGCAGTTTTCTTGAGCGCGTGGGAGTCCTTTTTTTCTTCCTACATGGCACTCTAACAGTAACAACTGGCCTAATTTCTTATTCCCTCTATAATTTCATGGCCAAACATCAAATTGGCCTTAATTTTTTAAACTTTTCTTCCCCAACAACCCTTTATTTTATTTCTTTAAGGTTTTTCTTCAATGGCTAATTATCAAAATGTGTATTGTTTATGTCGAGTTGATGCTAGAATGTGTACATCTTGGACATAAGCTAACCCGGGTCGGAGATTCTACTGTTGCAAATTTGGCCGAGGATAAGGTGAATGTAATTTTTTTATGTGGCATGACCAAGAAATGATACCACAAGCCAAGAGAGTTATTTGGGGTCTTTTGAAGAAGGTGAAGAAATATAAGAAAGAAAGGATTCAGTCTAGACGTAGGACTATTGTCAAGTTTATTGTCATTGTAATTTTACACTTGATATATAATTGGCTAAAGGCATAGCTAGTTTAGGCATTATGTATTTTGGGAATTCTAGTCGACTAGGATGAGTTGTTAAATCTGCAAATTTTTCTATGCTATGTAATTCACAAGTAACAAAGCTTCAAATAGACTAATTTTCATATGAAGTTCCATTAATTCAAACTGTACCAAAAGGCACTTAAACAACATCCAAAATTAAACAACATCCAAAAGAGTAACATACATGTACCAAAATAATAACATACAGGTAGCAAAAGACAATGGTACCAGTCTACCATAAGTAATAAAGCTTCAAATAGACTAATTTTCATATGAAGTTCCATTAATTCAAACTGTACCAAAAGGCACTTAAACAACATCCAAAATTAAACAACATCCAAAAGAGTAACATACATGTACCAAAATAATAACATACAGGTAGCAAAATACAATGGTACCAGTCTACCATACAATTCCAAAAATAAGATACATGGACACTAGTTTAGTCCTAAGTTAAACTACTTAGAACTATCTTCCTTTCCTCAGATTCATACCCCAGAAGATGCAGTACTTGTTTGTTTCCTATTAGCTTTTGCCTTGTTGCTTTTCATTTGGTTTAGTTGTGCTGTTGAGATTGCCTTGTTGCCCTTCCATTTCAGATCTGTTGGTTGGAAACCAAGGTCAAGATTGGTTCCAGCTGCTCTTTTAAGACTTTTTCCACGCATGACAACTCTTTCTGCAATTGTACCAGGCTGATACAAAATTCAACACAGCAAAAACATGACAAAATTAGATACTTGATTGTATCAGCAGAAAACATGAGGACAGAAACATAAAAAAATAAAGTTTAGCATAGAAGATGGAAAATACTTACATTAAGGATTGTTCTTGATGTGTTTGGATCTATGTATATTCCATAGCCAGTCTGTTTTGGCTTCTTTGCACCACTTTTAACACTGGTACCAGCAGCTGCAGTGGCACCAGTAGTAGCAGCTGAAACTGAAGGCCCTTCTCTTCCCCTCTTCTTACCAGCAGCATCATTGGTAGTACTACCAGTAGCAGCTGCAGCTGCAGTAGTAGCTGAAGTAGTTCCTCTTCCCCTATTTTTAGCAGAAGTACCAGCTCCCCTACCTGGTGGAATAAAGGGACCTCTTCCCCTAGCAAATCCTCTCCCTCTTGCATTGCTTGTAGCAGGTGCAGCAGCAGAACTTGCAGCAGTATTAGCATCCATTGTTGGTGCTCTAGCTGAAGAGCTACTTGGGATAGCACATGAGTCTTGGTGGCTTGACTGAGTTGGGGCAGCATTTGAACCATTTCTGGTTGTATCTTGGCTGCTTGACTGCCCCACTCCACTCTAAAAATATCAGACACTCTAATTAGTATCTAAGACAACAAAACATAATTAATAATTAACATAATATAAACACAATGAGCAGTACTTACAAGATTATAACACATTTTCCTGTTGTGGCCCAATTGATGACATTTTGAACAAGTCATCTTGACACCCTTTTTGGACAGCTTTCCCCACTTCTTTTTTGGCTCATGTTTAGACTTTCTTATGTTCCTTTTTGGTCTGCCTGGCATGATTCTATGGGCAGGAGGCTCAATGACAAGATTATTAGTAGGAGGCCACATTTCATGTTTGGTATTGGTTGAATGACAAATTGGTAGGCTTTAAGGAAAGCTTCCTTTCTATACCAATGTTCAACATGATGTTCAGGCTCTATTTCAAGATAGAAATAAGCGCACACAACATGTACACAAGGAATACCTCTTAATTGTCATAGTCTACAGGTGCAAGTTTTGTTTCCCATGTCAAGTGTATGGATAAACTCTCCATCTTCAACCTCACAACCAGTGTCCCCATTCCACAGAACCTCACAATCCCTAGCAGCATCTTTATTGTCATCTAGAATTTTCTTAGCCATTGGAGTTATATCCACAATCTTATCATTGTCAAACTTCCTCATGTCTACATATCTCCTCATAATCTTATGTCTAATACCTTCTAGCATGCTTATCACAAATTTATGCCTAGCATCTAGAATCCAAGAATTAAAAGTCTCACACATGTTATTTTCAATAATGTCACATTTTGAGTGCTCTTGGAATAGAGCCTTATACCAAAACTCTTTGTTATAAGACAACAAAGACTCACAGATTTCTTTCTTTCCTAGCTTACCTAAGATTGCAAATTCTTCAGTTAGTTTTACCTCAAATGAAGCCTTTGCACACTTCCGGAACTGCTTTCTTCTTGCTTCCCCTTTCCAATTCTTGGATCAGTTGGACCAGATGTGTCTAGCACACATCTTTTGCTCACAATCAGGCAAGAGAGCTCTAACACTTGCTAACAGAACCTGCCAAACAAAAGTAAGAGATAAACAGCAGTTAGTATCAACCATAAGCAAAAAAAATTAAACAAAAAAGGGAAAGGGTTACCTTTTGCATGTCAGACATGACTGTTAACCCTTCACCAGTTCCTAACTCCAAATCTACTATTAAATATTGAATGAACCAGGTCCAAGAGTCTATAGTTTCAGTACCAACAACAGCCCATGCAATGGGATACATTTGTTGATTCCCATTCCTACCAACATCAACCAATAACTCACCTTTGCATGCACCTTTGAGAAAACAACCATCAAAACCAATAATGTTTCTGCACCCTTTCATCCATCTCCTCTTTAAAGCATCAAAACAAACATAGAAGTATACAAAAAGATTCTTTCCAGGAACTGTTTCCCTATCAGTTTTAATGAAACAAGAACTACCAGGGTTTGTGAACTTAATCATATCAGCATAGTCACAAAGTCTAGCAAACTCCATGGACCAGTCACCCATACATTTCCTTAAAACCCTCATCTTAGCTCTATAATACACTGATCTTCCCACATACATGCCCAGTTTTTTTCTAACCTCTTTCTACACATCAAGAATTGACATTGAAGGTTGTCCTCTGATCCTGTCGTTTAGTTTATAAGCAATATACTTTGAATTGCACAGTTTGTTGACATTTTTTGTGTCACAATTATGAACTGGATGGTAGTTCTTCACAAGAAAGACCCCCTGAATCTCTATCATGACTTGCAAACAACAACCACTTACAATTTTTTTCCTTACACTTCACTCTAACCCTTGTCTTATCATTTGGCCTCATCTTCACTTGCACTTTATTTTGAATGGCATAATCAGCAACAACTAATCTAAATTCAACAGCATCTTCAAACACCATGCCTAACTGAAAGATTGCAAGTGCATCATCTTTATCATACCTAAATTTAGTAGTCTTTCTCCTCCTAGGTATATCAGCACTAAGTACAGCATCTACATCAAACTCATCTTCACTGTTCTCACTCTCACAATCTGAACTATCAATATAGACTTCATCACCCCCTAGCTTACCAACATACTTGCCTGCTTTGTCTTGCCAATGTCCTCAAATCCTCTATCTATCCTTGCCTGACCTAAGCAAACATCTTCTGCCCCTCCTATTTTTTTTTATTTTTTTTTTCAGCCTCCTTAGTAGCCTTTTTTGATCTTCTTTGATCCCTAAATGCCTTTAGCTCTTCATCTATATTAGAATCATCTTCATCTGGAATGTTATCTAATTCAGATGCACTACTTTTAACATCTGAATTAGTCCAATCCAGATCTGAAAGTTCATCTCCTAGCCCCTCCTCCTGCACCTCTGCATCTACCCCTTCATCTTCCCTGTTTTCAGTCTCAAAGTGCACACTCTCTTCTCTTTCTGTAGTAGTATTTTCTGAATTAGTTGCCCCAGACCCTACTGCTGGACTACTAGCATTAATTGATGCACTTTCAACAGGTTCAAGCCCACTTTCAGTTGGCCCAGTTTCATCAGCAGGCCCAGTAGGACCAGTTGCATCAGTAGGCCCAGTTTCATCAGGCCCAGAAAGCAAGGCAACTGGTGCTCCTTCAATAGGAATGGGATCATCAATGATGTGATGGGCATACACATCAAAAATATCCCCATGTACTAGGTCCTTGACTAGGTCTAACAAATGCAAATCAGTTTTTAATTAGGACAAAGTCTTAAAGTGTTGGGTCAAAGTGGAAAAAGCCTTCTACAGCATCATATCCCAAATCTTTACAATGAGCACACAATTTAACCAATGAAAAATGGTATTTGTCTAATATAAACCCGAGTCTCCTTAACAGTAACATATTTAGGGACATGATCTTTTTTAAACAGGCCCACATGGTTAAATCTAGTAATAATATACTCATTCATCACGATTAAACTAATTACAAGTGTACAGGAAATTTAAAAAAGTCACATGCACTTAATTTGATATGTAAAAACCCTAGGTTTTGTCCCAAATAACCAAAATACCATACAACTTCAAAGTTTCAAAATAGGTTATTCGTACAAATTCCTTTTTCCTTCTCCAAGAAATCACTCTAAATCGATTTCTGCAGAATCTCCACGACTTCGCCCTAATTTTTGACGGGTTCTCATCCAAACGCTGAAGATTACCACGAAAAAATCCTAAACTACTAATCATAATTGTTGAATTTAGGTTGGAATCGAACAGATTTTAGGGTTAGGATTATTGGAATTGAATCGCTTAGATTTTAGGGATTAAAATCGGTAGAGAATTGGGAATGGGAGTGGGTAAAATGAAATGGGTTAATTGAATTTGACCCCATATAGTGGAATATCCGATGTAGAGTTTTTATTTTACGTGGCTTTTTTGTATTGGAGTTGATTTACACGTAGGAAGCAATTGAATACACGCACATGAACTTTACAAATTCCACATCATTTTGTGCTTGAGTGGTACAAAAAAGAATGGGTCGAGGGAGCTAGATGGTACAGAGGGGGGGTTGAGGGAGCCAAGTGACTTTTTCTGCCAACTTTAAGGAGCTGACAACCTATTCCGCCTAAAGATAATTACAAATACAAGAATATGCAAGTATTTTGCCGGCCGGCAGCAGGAAACCAGCGATCGCCGACGTCCGGTGACAGTCAGCCAGAGGTGGCAGACTGAAGGGGGCAACTATGGGCGGTGGGTTAGGGGTGGCAGGGAGTTGGATGGAGATCTAGAATTTTCCTACCTTTTATGTATTTTGCTATGTTTTATTTTTTCAAAAAAGAAAAGATATTACTATATTTTGATATTATATAGTATTTTTATTTTTGTGTAAAGTAAAATAGATGTTTACATATCTAATCAGCCCTTAATTAATTAGTTGTTTATGAAACAAGTTAATGTTTGTTAGGGGTGTCAAATGGGCGGGTTGGGTTGAAATGGGCCGGGTCAAAATGGGTTGAGTGATAACCTGCCCAAATATTATTTGGGTCGAGATGGGTTGGTCAAAATGGGCTAAACAACGGATCAAAACCCAACCCGCCCAACACTTATCAAGCTATATTTTGTATTTTTATTTTTAAAATTTGTTTAATTAGCCAAAAAAATTAAGAATATTTTTGTTTCTCTTTATTATATCTATATTTGATATATCAAACAAAGAAAAAAAATTTATAAATATTTTGACAATTTTCTTTAGCGGGTCAATTTTTGGCCCAAATCAATCCACCATTCAAATTGGTTAAAATTGGCGGGTCAAAATTGGCTATGCCAATACTTGGGTAGGTTGGGCGGGTCAAGCTTTCATGGGTCAATTTTGACACCCCTAAGCATGCATGTATCATAGTACAAATTGATGGGTACAAAGGCTGTAAAATAATAAAGACTTGATGGAACTTTTTTCCTCTCTAACACTAATTTAAATATTACTTAATTTCGGATAAAAATATTGCTTGATTTCATATTAGATACCTATGATATGGTCTTTTTAAAACGTAACAGGTTTATAATATAACCTCTTTTTATGTCAACTTCTTCCTTATACGGGAAAGGTACTTTAAGTTATTTTAAAAGGTAGATGATTATATCTCTAAATTAAATACATAAAGTTTCATTATTTCTATATAGATTGAGATCTTAGCTCGCTCAAGTTTAATTTCCTGGGAAGTGATATAAGATTGGTCCGTCTAGACGTTTTCTAATATTATAGCATTAGATCATACGAGACTCGAAGCCTTTCTATTTATTTAGATCATTGCTCTTGTTCTTCGACTTTATATTACATAAATCTTTGTATTATTGTCAAGGTAATATGTCCATGTATGATTTAATTTTTTGGTGGAGATCAATTGTTATTTTGAAGGTCACGATGTACTCATATATATACAAGTTGCTAAGGACGTTCCTAATAGTGAATGCATATTTTTACATTCTTTTTGCATATTTATACTTAAATAAATTGTTTCAATATGTAGTGAATTCGAGAGGAAATCAGCATCTTCCAATATATCTAACTTAGACCTAAATAGGAACAGAAAAGTTCTAAAAAAGGATTGAATTCAAATTCCAGTTACAAAAGTATACAATTTAAGCAAAATAAAACATGTATACTATAGTGTCCAATTTACAAATATACTGAAGAAAAAATGCAAACAAGATAAAGAAAACACTAGAGACAGAAAACCCAATGACGTGGAAACCCAAAACAAATAAATGAGAATTAGTGGCAGTCAAATCGCGCATGTATTAAATGAGAGGTATTAAACTGATTCTGGAGACTCTAATAATTGGCGCCCTTCATTCCATGAAATACAATCATTCATCTACATATATAATACAAGGCAGTGGTAGTAGTGGTAGAATTCTAGATGAAACCAACTACTAGACGATAGCTACAAATGAGTCCTAACTACACAAGGGTGCTAGTGATCTGTTGTACAATAGGATAGGTCCAATACTCCCCTTGCAAACTCAAGTTGGGTCTCGCACCTTGAGTTTGTCCCTTAGGAAATGGAATCCGGCAGTGGACAGCGGCTTCGTAAGTACATCAGCAACTTGATCTTTAGAGGATAGAAACTGAATCAGCAAATCACGCCTAACAACTTTGTCTCGTACAAAATGAAAATCGATCTCAACATGCTTGGTACGAGAGTGGAAAATGGGATTGATAGACAAATAGGCAGCACCAATATTATCGCACCAAAGAATAGGAGCACGAGGCAGCTGAAGCCCAAGCTCAAACATCAATGACTGTATCCAAGTCAATTCAGCAGCAGCATCTGCCAATGCTTTGAACTCAGACTCTGTGGACGATCGAGCCACTGTCCGTTGTTTTCTAGAGGACCAGGAGATTAAGTTTGGACCAAAGTATATGGCGTAACCACCAGTGGACTTGCGATCATCAATGCTACCAGCCCAATCAGAGTTGGCGAAAGCCTACAACTGAAGATTAGAAGCTTTAGAAATGAAAAATACAATAGATTTGGTGTGCTGAAGATAATGCAGAATGCGTTTCACAGCAGCCCATTGATTTGTCGATGGATGGTGCGTGTATTGGCACACTTTGTTCACCATAAGGGATATATCTGGTCTCGTAAGGGTGAGATACTGAAGAGCACCAACTATCTGTCTATACAAACTCGGATCATCAAAGGCAGAGCTATCACCCTTATAAAGCTTCACATTGGTTGCCATGGGAGTACTAATAGGTTTGCAATGAAGCATACCAGCTCTGGCGAGAATACCATGAATATATTGAGATAGGGAGAGCGAAATACCATTGTTGCTGCGATGCACCTGAACACCAAGAAAATAGTGAAGTGGACCGAGATCTCTTATAGCGAAGAAGCTGCCAAGAGCTCGAACAAATGAATCAAGGAAAGAGCTGCTATTTCCTGTGAGTACAATATCATCTACATAGACCAAAAGGTAAGCAACAACATTTCCATGGCAGTAGATGAATAAAGTAACATCAGTTTTGGATGTTATGAAACCAACTGTGATGAGAAATTTATGAAAATTGTTGTACCATGCCCTCGGGGCTTTCTTAAGACCGTAAAGTGATTTGTGAAGCTTGCAAACATAAGAAGGAAATTGGGGATGAACAAAACCTGGGGGTTGAACTATGTGGACATCCTCTTGAAGCTCACCGTGTAGAAAGGTATTTTGGACATCCAATTGACGCAATGGCCAGCCAGAGTTAACCGCTAATGATAGGATGATACAAATAGTGGTGGGTTTAACAACTGGACTAAATGTTTCATGATAATCTTGACCCTCAACTTGATGAAATCCTTTGGCAACTAATCGAGCTTTATAACGTTCAATTTCCTCTTTATGCGAAAGACCCATTTCCACCCAAGAATGTTCATAGAGGAATTAAAAGGAACCAACGACCATGTTTGATTTTTGAATAAGGCTGTCATCTTAGAAGACATAGCATCACGCCATTCTTTGAACATGGAGGCCTCGGTGAAGCTGGTAGGCTTCGTGGAAGGAGGAGAGGAGGCAAGAGATAGATATGCAAGCAAGACGAGAAGAAAGCTTGCGCTTGGACTCTGGACGTAGCTGCATGGTATGGGATCATTGAGATGGGTTGGTTGTTTTTTATTTACCTTTGGATACAGGTTGTGAAGTTGAAGGGGAAGGTCCGGAGGGAATTGAAGAAAGCACTGTATCTGTAGGAGTAGGTAAATTTGGATTAGCACCAGGAGTTGGGTGAGTAGTAGCAGTAGGTGAATTTGGACTGGGTGAAATTGTAGTTGGGCGAGGAGGTGAGCTTAATACTGAATAAGGTGAAGGTTGTAAGGTGACAGAAGCTGAAGCTCAGGGCAACAGATTGATATGAGGTGGTGGAGGTCCAAGGATAGACTTTTCGGCAAAAGTGAATTGAGTTTCAACGAAACGAACATGTCGTGAAACATATAGTCTACCAGAGCATGGATCAAGACATCGATAGCCATGGTGCGATGGACTGTATCCTGGGAACACACAAGGTTGACTCCTATAATTTATTTTGTGGCGATTATAGGGACGTAGGCAAGGAAAACAAAGACACCAAACACTTTAGGGAAGTGATAATCTGGTGGAGAGTGAAATACAACTTCAAATGGTGATTTCTCATTATTAGTGGACGTTGGAAGTCGGTTAATTAGATAAACTGTAGTATCAAAAGCAAAGTTCCAGTACTTTGAAGGAGTAGAACTATGTGCCATGAGACTTAAACCAGTTTAAAAAATGTGTCTATGTTTTCGCTCAACCTTTCCCTGTTGTTCATGAGTGTGAGGGAATGAAATACGAAGGACTATGCCTAATTTTGCACAAACAGTCGATAAAGAACGAAATTCACCACCTCAATCTGTTTGAATCAACTTAACTTTTATGTTAAATTGTCTTTCAACAAGAACTTAAAATTGTGTAAAAATAGATAAGACATCAGACTTTTGAAAAAGCGGATAACACCATGTATAGCCAGAAAAATCATCAATAAATATAAGAAGAAAACGATGACTTTGAGACGATAAAAAAGGGGAAGGTCCCCAAACATCAGCAAAAATTAGTTGCAAAAATGAAGTACTTTTACTAATGCGGAGAGGTAGAGACAATTTATGAGACTTGCCAAGTTGGCATGCAGTACATAAATTATTTAGTCTAAAACTAGAACTAGAAAGCTGATGGTTAGACAACACTTGACTAAGAACTTTCTGATGTTGATGGCCCAGCCTGAGATGCCAACAAGAAGAGGAGACTTTTGTAGCTGTGAGAGCTGAAAGATGACTTGTGGAGTCTGGCTTGATGGGCATGGTGTAGAGACCATTGTTACTCGGACCGGAAAGAAGCGGAATCCTGGAGTTCTAATCGTTGACAACAAAATAATCAGGATGAAATTCAAAGAAAATATTATTATAATGAGCAAACTTTTGAACAAAGAGGAGGGGCTGAGTTATAGAAGAAACATGGAGAATATGATTTAACAAAAATTTACGATTAGAAAAATTTGAGAAGGAAGCACTACCAGTACTTTGGATTGGCAAACCTTGTCCATTTCCAATATGTAGTTGATCAGCGCCTTTGTAATCCTCAACAGAAGCAAAACTTGATAGGTCAGGTGCAAGATGATGAGTAGCACCTGTGTCAGGGAACCAGTTTTGAGTTAACGGGATCGGTGCCTGATGAGTAAGAAGAGCGCTAGGATTGATAATGTGATTGTATCATTGAGGACAAGTTGCGGCTTGATGATTGGTGCCATTGCAAATCTGACACCTTATTCGTCCATCATTGTTAGCATTCCAAGGGTGAGCCATGGTAGAATAATTATTTCCATTGTGATTACGTTGATACTGATTTCGCCCACCGCGTCCCCCTCGACCCCTAGAGTATCTACCACGTCCCCAAGGAGAGGTGTTATTGGTGTTGCCAGGGGTTTGTCTGTCACCATGAAACGAACATTGAGCAATATTAGTTGTTGGCGTATTGAATGTATCACTTGAAGCAAGGGAGAGGGAGGACATGGAGGCACCATGAGTGAACTCATGATTCAGTAATAAGCTATTGAACTCAGAGTATGAAACTGGTTCAGGTGGTGTAGATAACATGGTAACAATGTCCTTGAAATCAGATCTTAGTCCTTTAAAGACATAATTAAATGTTGAAATCATATGCATGTAATGGTCTTCCTGCGGCTGCTAACTCATCAGATAAAAGCTTTGCTTTTTGAAAAAATTGTGTGACATTGAGGTCATCTTGTTTGAGGTTCTGTAACTGCATATGGAGATTAAAGACGTCTTCATTAGAAAGGAAGATCGAATAACACATACAAAATGAAGTCCTAAATATCCGATCAACAAAAGTAACAAAAAAAGTAAATCCTCCATAGCAACGTCTTCATTCTTCTTACTAGTCAGAAGACCTACACTCGGCCAATAAGCTTTGTTGGAGCCTACAAAGATATAAAACAAATTATATGATCCAAACAAATATGAAACTAATATTAAATTGAATTATATACAAAAAAATTACCATGTTAAATACGGATGGTGTTTTCCACAAATAAGATGCGAACCTGACAAAATTGTTATAAATCATTAGAGATTATATAATAAAATAAACAAAAAAGGAACAAAATAATAACTTATATTTGGTTACGTAACTGTGGTGGACCGTCTTGACTCATTGGAACTCTTTTCAAATGGAGTCGAAACAATTCCTTGTATGATACACCAATCAGATCAGAAAAACCTGTAAGCATATGAGTATGACTGTTGCTTCACTTTTATAGTCGTTAGATGATACACTTATACCTTCATTTAAGTGTACTTTGTAGTTCTTAATAAACCGAAAGACACCAAAGGCAAAAGCATATAGCTTATTTTTTTCCCTTCTTGAAGTTCAAAACAACAGTTAAACTTGGCTCTTGCACTGCAAGGATAGTGTTTTTCTAACCAACAAATTTTGAAAGGCAAAAATTCACTTTCTGAAAAATAGTTTGATTAACAAACAGCAAATGGTTCATTATTTCCAAATAAAAAAATGCATGTTCCAAACTCCACAGCAAAGGAGAGTTCCAGATCCACCAGGAGATATTTTTACGGAACAACCTAAAATGGATCCCTATAATTAATCCATAAACTAAAGATGGCTTAATATCTATTAAAAATGCAAAAAATCTTCTATAATAACATACTTTGGTTTTTTGAGAGTGGCCTTGTAGCGGTACAAAGTGTAGAAAGCATTCAAATCGCTCACTCGCCCCGGTAGATAGCCATGTACATCTGAAACTGGATCCTCCGCTACGGCTCTTTTGATAAGCCTTTTGAAATGCCTTAAATACTTTTCCAAAGCTTTAACCAGTCTTCGACCTTTCAAACCTTGTTGGTTAAAGTCGAAATTTAAAAGTTTCACTCTATTTTCCTTATCCCACATTACCCCCATATTCAATAAATTCCCATGTACAGCCCTTTTCTTTCCGAGAGTTTCCATGCCTGACACGACCCGGATTCCGGCTAGGCCGTGCGGGCACCCGACATCCTCCCCTAAACCCGTCGGGCGAACCCTTACCGATTAAATTAGGAAAATAAATATAACAATTCATAAATAAGGACAAGACCTAAAACAAAAACACAGACATACTGATATCTCTAAGTTGTATAAAATAAATTACAGCTGACTACCCATCATACTAGATTTAGGGCTATCCAGACCAGACATCTAAGAGTACAAAAGATGACAAATACCTCCTGAAGGGAGCAAAATGCAACTGAAATAATAACCAACAAACTGGTGGCCATCCGGAATAAAAGCTGGCTCACCCTGACAGCTGAAGCCGTCTTCGTTCCTTCACGACGTGGCGAACTCAATCCTGGAGCGAACCTGCCGAAACGAAATAGATAGACAAGAAACAAACAACAAACAAGGGTGAGTCAAAAGGACTCAATAAGTGGGGCAGACTAGCCACCTCAAAGAATAGGATAGCCAGCCAGGGAGAAAAGAAACAAATAAACCAGATTTCTCTTATTTAACTTATGAAAAGGCAGGGCCAGATAATAATTAGAAACACGTATGGAATCGCAAACTATTCAATAACCAGGAACGTAATACAGCCCGAACATATAGGTATCCTGAACACATCAACAATCTGAAATACATCCTGTTGCGGCATGCAACCCGATCCATGTATTCATACCGCTGCGACGTGCAACCCGATCCATATATTTATGCCGTTTCGGCGTGCAACCCGATCCCCGTAACTTAGAATACGAGCCAGAAATATATAGGCAAACTGTAATATGTCCACAACATGGTGTACATACCGCATACATAAAACACAATATAATACCCACAATAGTCAGTATGCGGTGCAATGAGATGGGATGAATGCGGCATGATGCAATGCAGTCACATACTCTTGATACCTATCTCCGGCGCGGGACTCTCATCGTCTACCAGGAGATATATGCAATAATGACCCTTCACCGGCTTGGGACTCTCATCGATTACCGGGAAGTATATGCAATGATAACCCTTCACCGGTGCGGGACTCTCATCGCCAACCGGGAAGTATATGCAATAATGACCCTTCGTCGGTGCGGGACTCTCATCGCCAACCGGGAAGTATATGCAATAATGACCCTTCGCCGGTGCGGGACTCTCATCGCCAACCGGGAAGTATATGCGATAATGACCCTTCGCCGGTGCGGGACTCTCATCGCCAACCGGGAAGTATATGCAATACTTAAAACCAGAGTGCAATGCTCATATGTTTAATGCAATACCAACAACAGGGCATAACATATAATATACAATGTAAATTCGAAAGCTAAGGCATAATGAGTACGCCTATCGGCAGCTACACACGTAAGGAAACACATGGTAGAAAATCCACGAGGCCAGGTGCCTCCAAAGAAATGGATATAAACACTTACCTCTCTCAAAAGTTAGCATTGCGACCAACAACCGCGTTATTCTTTGAATTCATTGCCAAACGATCCCACTGTGATCAATAAGCAGAAAAATATATCACATTAGGCTAAAGGCTTCATTCCTCACATCTTAGGGCAATCCAGGTAGGAACCTGATACCCTATTTGCATACGCAATACGCAGGCCAGGCCTATATACAGGGTTTAGGGTCACATGACCAAACCCTAAATAAATTACATTTATATGTTGCCCATAACTTACTGAGTACGAATATATAATCAATTTCATTATCGGGGTCCATTTAACCCTTTAAACTATCAATTTACGTCATTAGGGCGATGTCTAAGATCCCTATTTTTACCGTAAAAATATATTCAAACACACGTAATAAACTCAAATAATATATTAGGATCATTACCTGAATGTTTCAGACTGAAAATTCTACTTTTCTCCGGGCTCTTTTCTTATTTTCTGGCATTTTTTTTCACTTCTGCGCCATTTTGTTTTTCTCTGCTCTGAAATCGTTGTTACTGCTTCTGCAATAAGATTAGCATATATGCACTTACGCATATATGCTAAACCGCCTAACCTTTTTATTTTGTCCTTTTCTATTTTTTTTTTGTTTTCTTTTATCTTATTTTCTTTTGTTAACGAAAATTAAAACGGTACCCTACAATATTCGAAATAATTCCAACTTTTGCATACAAGTTATAAAAAATATATGTAACATACTCGCGAAGTCGGATCTCAAATTGGACTCCCAAAACTCAAGATTCGAATTTTAATAGAAAAAGTCAAATTATTTAACTTTCGGCATTTTAGCAGAAACTAGCCGAACAACATCGAAATTCACTTTCGAAAGTTTACAAAAATCACAAATAATCATACGAACCTAACGGCGCTTTCGGATTTCGAATCGGAGCTCCTTCGGCAAAACCGAGCTCGAAAATCTCTTTTTAATATTTATTGCCAATAAAAACTGAAACCTTCTTCCGATGCCTACCAAACGAGGTCTGATTTAGCTTAAATTTTACAGACAGGTCCTAATGGACATTACGAATATTTTAAAATTATCGACACGCCAATCGGAGTCCTAACTTCCGAAACGACTGACCGAGGTCGTTTCAATGCCCTTAGCCACTGCTCTAAAAATATTTTTAAATTCGTAACCAACACCAAGTGTTGTATCCCTGTTGGCATTCATTTCCCATATTCCCATTTTTTGTGGACGAGTTAACCAAGATGAAGTAAAAGAGCGAAGCGGCTCCAAAAACGTGACACCACCCACTCTATCGTTGTCGACAGAGAAGTCATAAGCTATCGCTACATGTTCACAACTATTGAATTTTTTAAGCAAATGCATGTAGTCGGAAGCTTCTTGAACGGATGGAAATATTTGTATGGATACTTTCATTGGGATGCCATGACGTATTAGAATTCCGATTTCACTCTATGTGGTTATCTATGGTGTAGCTACGGTTTTCTGCCATTGTTGAGTGATATTGAGTGGTTTTAGAGAAGAAGATTGTAGGAGCTGAAAGTAAAAGATGGATGTAACTTTTGGGTCACTGATTTTTTGGTCATGGGGTGAAAGTAAAAAGTGATAAGACTATTGGAAAAAATTAGGGGTGCCAAATGAGCGGGTTGGGTTGAAATTGGCCGGGTCAAAATGGGTTGAGTGATTAATAACCCGCCCAAATATTATTTGGGTTGAGATGAGTTGGGTTAATTTTTGGCCCAAATCAATACACCATTCAAATGGGTTAAACTGAGCGGGTCAAAATGGGCTAAGCCAATAAATGGGCAGTTTATGACCCGCCCAAACTTGGGCGGGTTAGGCGGATCAAGTTTTCATGTGTTAATTTTAACACCCCTAATGCTTGTGAAGAACTTGACTTTTATTTTTTAGGAGAATTTCAAAACTAGGCAGCCCACTACCCAAAATTACAAATAAGGGGTCACATTTCATTCATAGGTAAAAATTTCACGTAGAGGCCTGTTTGGCGCGCACTAATTGATTTGTAGCCGTAAAAAATAAATTCGCTGAGAAATAGCCACCTCCGGAAAAGTCCCAGTATAAAATACTGGGACTTTGAACATGGCTTTGAACAAAATATGTTCAAAGTCCCAGTATTTTATTATGGGACTTTATATAAAGCTTCAGTAAACTAACCCCAGTATAAAATATTGGGGCTTCGAACAAAACATGTTCAAAGTCCCAGTATTTTATTATGGGACTTTATATATAAAGCTTCAGTCCCATAATAAAATAATGAGACTTTGACCATGTCCCATTATTTTGTTATGAGACTTTATTCCATAACAAAATAATGGGACGTTCAAAGGTCCCAGTATAAAATACCGAGACTAGTCTGGGGTGTTTTCCAACGGTAATGGAACGTAAGTGTGCGCGCGAATTTTTGGCTATTTCTCAATTAATTTTGAAACGGTGGATAAAACTCATTGAACGCGTCCAAAAATGGCTACGCATCAAAATTTCTCCATTCATAGCACCCCCTTATTTTTATATTACACAACATAGCACCCCCTTATTTTTAAAATTACATAATATAGCACCCATTTGAACTAAAAACCCTAGGAGCCACTCCCCCACCCTCCTCCGCTACTGGCCTGCCGCTGGAAACCGAGCAGGCGATGGCCGGTGGCCGGAAAAATAAAATTTCACCGGATCTCGCCTGATTGCTTATTTTATTGGTGGATTTGTTTAAACAATTATTTTTTGATAATTTTATACACCTAAATCTATCAAAATAATAAATTATACATGTAAATATATAGAGAAATGTGTATGGAAGAAGGAAAATACAAAAATATACACACAAAATATAAATTTTATACAAACATCCATAAAAGGTGCACAAATCTAAAATTTATACAACTTTATTCATTATTCATACACGCGTATACAACTTTATATAAATTTACAGAAGTGCATAGAATATGTTTATACACTGTCAATACGCACATATACAGATTTATAAATTTTTATGCACGTTTACAGGAGTGTATATACTTGTATAAAAATGTATAAAACTGTATAAATTTGTAAAAATAATTTTATACAGTGTTTCGGGCAGCTTCTATACAAAATCTGAACAAATATACAAGATTTGTACAGTTTTATACCAGAAAAATACTAGATCTAAAAAGTTTAAAAAAAAACTAGTAGATCTCACCGTATACTTATGAAAAATGTGAAAAAAGAAGAAGAAACATGATAAACAACTTTTTAAAACAAAGTCACCGGAGTTTTGACCGAAATGTACAATGAAAAATCGACATTGTTATTCAAAAAGCAAAAAAAAAAAAAAAAGAGAAGAAGAAGAAGCAGCAGCGGCGGCGGTGACGGCGTCAGTGGCTTGGAGGAGAGGGAATAAAGGTATGGCAGTGGTGGAAGGAGTGGGGGAGGGGGCGGCGGCATTAGGTGTAATGGGGAAGAGAAGAGAGAAAAATGGGAAGGAGGGAAGGAGAAGAGAGGAAAAATGGGGGCTAGGTTTTTTTTTCTTTGAATATGGGGTGCTATAGAGTGAAAGAAAAAAAAAAAAAAAAAAAAAAAAAGAGGAGGGTGCTAAGTCGGGTAAAAAATGAAAATATGAATCTTTTTTGATAATTTTTATAAGTGGAGTGTCTCTCCATGTAATTGTCCCTTATTTCTTTATCTAATGTGTAACTCAAGCAGAGAAGTTATAGGGGTAGCATTCTTGGGTTTGAAATTTAGAATTTCAAAGGCTAAACACATTTTCAAATTTTGCCCGCAATAGACAAAAAAGCGACTGATATTAGGGAACTAGACGCAGTTTATATTTCTTTTTAAAATAGCCTTTTTATCTTTTTCCCCATCAAATAGAGTATTTTGCCTCCGGATTTAAGTTTTAGTTACTTCTAAATCCTTGTAATACATGAGCCATTCATACACATTCACTATTAGTTATACTAGTTACTAGTTACTACACCAGATTTTTATTTTTATTGCAGCAAGACATGATTCATTATCATGTTTGCAATACTCTCTCAAACTGACAGTGTTTGAGTTTAGCTCATAAGGGTAAACATGTACTAATTAGCTCTAATGAGGACAATGCGACATCAATTCATTCATATCCTATTCTTATCATAGTTAAGTAATTATATAATCGAGAATTCACGTAATCCGATATCGTAGGTTGTTTCAGTAAAAAATATGAGAATCTGATGGCTTCTAACTTCATCCAATTTGTCAGGAGTTAAGTAATCAAATATTAGGTTTAGTAGTGTTTTCGCATTAATTCTCCCTATTCAACGGTGTTTTAGTTTAGTTTAGTTTAGAAGGGGCAGCAGGTAATAATTAGCTCTAATACGAACAATGCGATAGCAGTTCATCAATATTTAATTTTTATCAAAATTTAGTGATTATTTCAGCAACTCATGCAATTCCAACATCGTTTTAGGTTGATTCAGTAATAGCATCAGGATCTAATTAGCTCCAACTTCTCGTAATCTATCGGGAGTTTATTGACATTAAATATAAGGCCTAGTTTAGTGTTTCTACAATAACTCTCTTAATTTGACGTTATTTTAGTTTAGCTCAGAAGGAACAACATGTATTAATGGGTTAAGTGCACAAAAGGCCAGTTTGGCCACTGGTCTTATAGCAGAGGCCACTAAACCCAAAACATTAACTTTGAGGCCACTTTAGTTACACCCACAATAAATGAAAAACGTAAAAGACTAAATTACCCCTCGTTTTATATATACAACAGACAGTTCGTTATTCTCTATACTTTGTCGCTGCTGCTGCTGCTGAATTCTCCACCAATTCTTCACGCCCCAATCGCAATTTTTCAAATTTCTTCACAAGTTTTGCTTCAAAAATTGTAAGTATTCTACGTTTAAATATTACGTTATGCTGAATTAGGACTGAGTTTCAACTAAATTCATTCAATGTGAACTGAATTCAGAAAAATTCGTTTAAAATTTACTAGTTTTAACTCCTCGATGTGCCGTTGATAACTGAACATCAGTATCGCCATTGTCGTATCTAGTATCAGCACTAGTTTTAACACCTCGATGTGCCGTTGATGACTGAACATCAGTGTCGCCATTTTTGTGTCAAGTATAAGCATACTAGCACTGAAGTTTGAACAAAAATTCAGTTCATTAAGTACTTTACGTTTGAATTTTACTTTATGCTGCATTAGCACTGAGTTTGCATTAGGACTGAGTTTGAATCTATGTGAGCTGAATTTAGAGAAATTCATTTAAAATTTACTAGTTTTTATACCTCGATGTGCCGCTGATGACTGAACATCAGTATCGCCATTTTTGTGTCAAGTATAAGCATACTAGCACTGAAGTTTGAACAAAAATTCTGTTCATTAAGTATTTTAATTTTGAATTTTACGTCATGCTGCATTAGGACTGAGTTTGAATCTATGTGAACTGAATTCAGGGAAATTTGTTTCAAATTTACTAGTTTTTATACCTCAATGTGCCGTTGATGACTGAACATATCGCCACTGTCGTGTTATCAGGATACCTCGAAGATCAGTCTTTGAACTAATAATTAGTTAATTATGACTGAATTTCAGTGCTTAAGGGGTGAAAAAGTTCATTTATAATTGCAATTGCTTATTGGCATTGGCATGTTAAGTACCAGCACGCTAGGACTGAACTTCACTTCATAAGACTGAACTTCATTGGTTCAATCCTTGTGCATATAACTTAAGTCCACGTGAACTGAACTTCAATCCACATGCCGTAAAAGCTTTTTATAAACTGAAAGAAGCAACCTCAAGACTTTGTGATTACTTATTGCCATTGTTATTAAGACTGAACTTCATACTAACACAATTCTTTCTCTGGTTTACTTATTCAATGCAGAATGGATACAGTTTGTTTAGTTATTGCTTTCAATGGGAATTGGACAGAAGATTACAAGTACTTGCATCATGAAACAAAACTTCTGCTTGTTAATCAAATGATCGAATTCAGAACATTCATGCAGAGGATTTATGAAGCAACACATTTCACTGGCACTGTCAATATATGGTTTGATATTGGAATGGACTCGAGCAGGGGAATGCTTGTAACTACAGAAGAAGAACTGAGAACATGCATGCTTTTGTTGAAGAATGATCCGACTTTCAAGAATAGTCGTTTCGTGATTGAGAAGCTAGAGAATAAAACTCCTCGTACAGAAGTTTCACCCCAGGAGGGGACCCTTATAATGCAGATCGACTGCATTCAAGCAGTTGAAAATAATCATACTCCATGCACAGAGCTTCCACAACAAGAGGGACGCTTGATAATGCAGATTGACTCCCACCTAGCACTTGAAACACCTGGCATTGCTGAGACACTGCAACCAAACAATACTCAATTTCAGTCACCAGCGCCAACATTTGAATGCCCTAGTAGCACACCAGCTGCCAAGAGCAAACGGAAAAGGTCCAGGGTAAAACAGAAACAATCTCCAGCGATGATATTAACAGGAGATGTATCATCGAAAGATGTAGCAGCATACTCAACATTTGACACCAAGGAAACCATGATGAAGTGTTTTGTCAAGATGGCAATCAAGGAGCATTTTGAGTTCAAGGTTATCAGATCAAATAGAACGAGATATGAACTGAAATGCATCGATCCAAACTGTGATTGGAACATTAGAGCAAGAAGGATAAAAGATTCCTCACTGTTTAAGGTAATTAAGTTTCAGAATACACATACATGCTCTGTTGACGTTAAGAAGGCTGATCAAAAACATGCCACGTCAACATTGATATGTGAGTACTTTCTTGAAAACATCCGCGACAACAGAACAGATGTTAGACCGACATTTATTGTCAACGAAATGAGAAGGATACACGGGGTTGAAATAGGATATCACAAGGCATGGCGTTCAATTCAAGCAGCAAACGCATTAATTAGGGGACGGCCTGATGATCATTATCATCTGCTCCCTTCATACTTGCATGTGCTGAAAGAGAGAAATCCAGGTGCTCACACAAATCTAAAGATAGACAGTCTTAATCGGTAAGCATTTCTCAAAAGTCAGTTCGATTGCTATACGGAAATTGAAAACTTTCTGAGAATTTTTTAAAATGTTTCAGGTTTATGTATATGTTTGTTGCTTTCAAGCCATCAATAGACGGGTGGAGGTATTGTCGACCAGTGATAGCAGTAGACGCGACGTTTCTGAAGGCGAAATATCTAGGTGTTCTCATCATTGCTGTAGCAAAAGATGCAAATAATCAAATCTTCCCTCTAGCTTATGGGATTGCAGACTCTGAAAATAATGAAGCTTACACTTGGTTCTTCACTGAGCTGCGAAGGACAATAGGTACTCGTTCTGAACTGGTGTTTCTATCAGACAGAAACAAATCAATTGCGCATGGGATTGCACAAGTTTATCCTGATAGCCACCATGGTATCTGCATCTACCACTTTGAAAAGAATCTAAACCAAAAGAACGTGAGAACCACAGTGATAAGTCTGTTTCAAACTGCTGCAAGAGCTTATACGCGTGAAGAGTTTCATTATTTCATGTCCGAATTAGAGGGAATGGATAAAAACACGCACGACTACATAATGGAAGAACCACCTGAAAGATGGGCTAGATCTTACTCACCGAGGCGACGATATGATATGCTTACAACAAATATAGTTGAGTCGATGAATTCTGCATTACTTGAAGCAAGAGAGTTGCCCATTTTAAGCCTTTTGGATTTAATCATTCTTAAGAAGCAGAAATGGTTTTGTGAAAGAAGAACTGCTGCTCTAGAGACTTTTCATAGCTTATCAAGGTGGGCAGAAGATGAATTGAACAAGAAGATTCAGCTGGCCTTCACAATGAATGTAAGTATACAGCGCCAAATATGCAATCCTAATAGTGTATAAAAAATACAGATACAGATAGACTGAAAATTCAGGACTGTGATTGGAACTTCAGTAAAAAAAAGGGGGAGGGGGTACATAACCACTGGGGAGGTGGAGTTCAAATACTTGTTGCTACAAAATTCAGTCCATAACATTAACCAAGTTCCAGTACAGACAGTTCGATCCTTGTGGGATTGAACTTCAGTCCATATGATTTGAACTCCAATCAGTCCATTAGAACTGTACTCATGCACTCTTGCTCTGACTGACTAATAGCCGATTTTAAATAACATCTGTACTGACTCACAAAAGTTGTTATTTTTCATTTCAAATAGGTATTCCCCACAGGTACAGCAACATTCAATGTGCAGGATGAAGGAAAAAGCTTCAACGTCGACTTAAAGAAGAGGACCTGTGACTGTCTTCAATTCCAGACTGATGAACTCCCATGTGTACATGCAATTGCATGCATTGAGAAAAGACGCCTGCTGAAATCTAAGTTCTGTTCAAAATGGTATTCACAAGAGTTTTGGTTAAACGCATATCAAGGTGAGGTGAATATGATAGGGCACAAAACCTCTTGGACTGTACCAGATACCGTGAAAAGCCAGAGGATAGAGACTCCTAATGTCAAAATACAACGAGGAAGAAGGAAAACAAAGAGATACATCCCGATTGCTGAGGCTGTACGGGTCAAAACAAACAAATGTAGTCGATGCAAACGCAGCGGACATGATAGAACCTCATGCATAAATACTCCAGTAGTCCGACCCTATTCAAGGATATATAGGTACTGCTACTTCCTTCATTAACCATAAACTTTTTTTTACTAAATATGTCCCTCCTACTAATTTGATTTTCTAACTTCTTTTTGTTTCATGAAACTGCTTGGCTTTGAATGATGGTGCAGAAATAAATGAAGATATTCAAAATTGCTGATATTTACTTATCAAACATTCAAGATAATGAAGGTATTCAAACTCTGAATGCATTGCAGTTTATTTTTTTATCTGTGTGTGTGTATTCGAAGCACTTTCAGTCCATGTAAGACTGAATTTGTAGCTACTTATGGAGTGTAAATTCAGCCTTTCAAATATGAACTGAAAAGTGGGATGTAGGAACTTCATTCCCATAATGATACCACTTCAGTCAACGAGGGTAGAAGAGAACTACAGTCGATATGGTTTGCACTTCCATACTTGGAAGCAAATGTTTATTCCTGGTGGATAGAAAGCTCAGTCTATATTCTACAAACCAAAAGCGCATAAGTTTGAGCTTCCATCCTTGTGTGAGTAGAAGTTTGATCTCATGAATTAAAAACATCCATCCTTAAAAGAGACAGAAGTTCAATCGAATACTTAGAGACAAAAGTTCAAAGTCATTGTTGCAGCATTGGTGAACTGGAAAACAAAAAATTCTAGAAAACTGAAAATTTATTAGCAACAAAATATAAGAGACAACACATAGATATTATCTTGTCAGGCATCTTCAACAACAGACCCACTACTAGAACTAGAACTAGAACTGGAACTTAAAGGTTCTCTAACATCCTGCCAAATAGTAGCGCTTAAAACCACACGATCTGAGGATTCAACAACTCCAAAAAGTATCCTAGTTCCTACTCCTAGATTATTACTACGGACAAATTCCCTCCATCCATTAGACAACCACCTTTCCCTTCCCACTTTTAGGTAGTTCATCCGGAAATGAGTACCACGGCAAATTACAGTTGCTGCAACATTACGTCTGGGAAGCCTAATTGCCAACAATGCTGGCAAAACCTTTGCAACAAAAAGAAAAATGAACAGTGTTATTTTTTAACAACAAATAACAAAAAAATAATACTTTTGAAAGACAAAAATGTTATGAATAACTTACAAACTGATCTGATTCAGTATCCAATTGAGTCAAAACTGCATCAATGAGTGCTGCCATTATTTGGTTGAAGATGCCTGATAGGATGCTGTAGAAATAGAAATTATTTGGTTGTTCTCTTGAATTATAGTAAGGTCTATTTCTATTGCTATAATTATAGAAAAGATATTCTGTCTTTTTGTGTTGTCATTTCACTGTTGGATAAAGCTGAAGATTCTTTCTTCTTTTGTTCTGTAGTAAGCTGAAGACAACACACCTGACAGGATACATGACCCCACTAGGATTTAACTACACAATTCACAGGAATACATGACCCCAGTAGGATTTAACAACTGAACTGCAATTTCAGTCCATTAGGGGGGAGTGAAATTCAGACAAAAAACTGCATTTAATAAAAAAACAACATAATCCCAATAGGATTTAACAACTCCACTGCAATTTCAGTCCATCAGGGGTACTAAAGGTCAGTCAATTTGTGGTTTCTAAAGTTCAGTCAATGAGGGGCTAAAAGTTCAGTCAAAAACTGCAATTAATAAAAAAAAATGCATACCCTTCTGTAGGATTTACCAAAGTGCTGTGCAATTTCAGTCCCCCATTCAGGGGGTAGTGAAGTTCAGTCCATATCTGGTTAGTGAAGTTCAGTCAACGGGCGGGTACTGAAGTTCAGGTCAAAAACTGCCATTAATAACCATAACTGTACAGTTTCTTTAAGACCATAAAAAGCATAACTGTACAGAAACTGTAACAGCATAGAAAACATAAACTTCTTTGACTATATTTAATGAAGCATAGAGACCATAACCGTACAGAAAACTGTAAAAGACCATCCACTTGCCAGTTACTGATTTTTTAACTATAAATACCCCTTTTCCATTTACAGCAAACTACAAAGTTTATTCACTCTTCATCTAATACATACTACAGAGTTTTTTTTGTCAGAAAACAAAATATGGCAGGTGAAGACAACCGCATGGAGGAACTGGGCAGTTTCACCAAAAAAATAACATCTTCTTACTATAATAGAGACGATTTTGTATGTTAAAAGAAATAACCAGAGTATTTTTTATATTTTTCATTTAACATTTCAGTCTTTTGTGATTTTGTTTATTAACTGTGAAATATTGTTGCTTTTAGATCTTCCCAGACAATTGGAAACAGAAGCTGCCAAGTATAAATGGACTGGCATGCATAGTTTGTGACGATGGAGATGATGATGTCCATTTGATGAACTACAAAGTTGGGAAGCATGCAAGGCTGTGTAACGGTTGGAAGGCTATGCTTATTAAGAAAGGCTTCAGAATAGGTCAAACGCTTCTTTTTGATCACCTATGGCACGAAATGATCGACGGTGTTCCATCTGTTGTTTTTGCTGTGACTCTTATAAACAATCAGGCTGGTGAAGGAGGAGATGATGATGACGATGATGATTTAAGTAGTGACGATGATGATAATGGTGGTGGAGCATCAGCAGACAATCCAATTTTAATTGAATAATTCTAGTAGTTGTTTGTTGTTATCCTTTATGCAGTACTGTTTGTTTTTGTAATGACAATATCTATTTTTATATGTCAGTTTTAACCTAATTACGTTCTATATATTTGAATCTCTCATTATTTTAAATGAAAATAACTGAAGTACAAGCATCCTCATGGACAGAACTTCTATCATCATGGACAGAACTTCTGTCCATAAGGATTAGAAGCTCCTTGTTTAAGTAAAACCTAGAACTTAAATCAACATGGAACAGAACTTCTATCATCAGACTGAAGTTCTGTCCATGAGGATTTTAAGTTTCAAATTGAAATAACTCGATTAGAAGCACTGTCTTTAAGTAAACACAACTCATCATGGACAGAACTCTTATTATCATGGACTGAAGTCTCTAGCCACTTGCATTTGATTATCTTCTTTCACAGAATTAAGAAAAAGACTATACTTGGAATATAAGTAAAATGTAAAAAATTAACATTAAACATTAATAACTGTTGATACATATATAGGCACAGAACTTATAAAAAACTCTACACCATAGAAACTTCATACATATTCAGTTATGGAGATGGTGGTGGAAGACCAGCAAGATCAAAACCAACATGTGCTGCTATCGCTTCAATAGCCTGGGTCATCATTCGCACTCGTCGCCTTTGGACGTTACGCATATACAAAATATCATTTTGCATTTCCTGTATTGCATTCTCCTGGTCCTGCATCTGCCGCCTTAGGACTGCAATCTCCCATTGTATATTATTTCGAATCCCTACTGGTACTGATGCAAATCCTGGTGCTGGGGCAAACCCTGGTGCACCTGATTGTTCTGCTTGTGGTGGTTGATTCACACTACTTTCAGACATTCTTGCGCCTGAAGTTTAGAAATCTCAAAAATAGATAATCCTAAAATAATAAGATGATAAGAATTAACAGTCTGTTATGTATTTATAGTAAAAAACCAATAAAATTATAACAGTTGCAACTTGTAGTTGAAAAGGCACAATAAAATACTAACAGTTGCAACTTGTAGTTGAAAAGGCACAATAACATTTTAAAAGTTGCAACTTATAGTTCAAAGGTCACCAGTCCATAACAGGTAAAATAAATATTGAACAGTCACAATGAGGGTAATAAAGTTCAACCAATGATGATAGAAGTTCAGTGCATCAATGAAGATAAAACTTCTGTCTTTCTCTGAGGATAAAACTTCAGTCCCCCTGTAGATTGAATTTGATGGCATATAAATAGAAGTCCAACCTTGGAGACAGAAGTCCTAGTGGACTGAAAACAAACACAGACACAGGATTGATGTACACTACTATCATGAGGATAAAACTTCAGTCCTCTGAGGACTTCAATCAATTGGAGACAGAGACATTCATCCCCTGGTGGACTGAACACACACATACACACAAAATATACACACACACACACACACACGGGGGTTATAAAAAAGGTTCACTCCATATAATTGCATCACTGCAACAAAAATGGCATTTACATAATTCTATGCATAATAATCTGTTCTTCTGTACATAATATCTGTTTCACCATACTTTACCAAAAAAACTTTACAAAAAATATTACTAGGAATTCTTAAGATAAAAACAAAAATATTTACAACTGGCACATGTCCTCATTATGTTGCCCATAATCATGCTCAACAAATTCGGGTGGAGTCTCAAATCCATCCCTAGCCTTTGCACGACCATGAGCCCAAAGCTGACAACCAAACCGCTCCCTGTAAATATGAATTTGATCTGGTTTAACCTTGTCAACAATTTTACCTCTGGTCAGCAGATCAGCATACCAAATTACAAAAGCGCCACAACTAGTCCTAAAAAATGAGGCACCAAAACAAAGAGTAAGACATAAAGTAGGCTGGGGTTGTAAGTTCAGTCAATTATATCAAATTTTGCACTAAAACTTGCACAAAAATGAAAAAGACTTACCGATCTTCTTGGTTCGGTGATACTACCCAATGGGCTTTATAGGCAGCATTGAACTTATCGTTTTTGAAAGAATCATGCAGAGACCCGAAGTTGACATACTTGAACAGATGTGGGAGCACAACAGCATAAGCCTTGACGTGGTCGACTTTGTCTGCTGGTGGCTTCTTTGTTTTGACCATCGAATCATATACACGTATTTTCTTGTCGTGCAAATCAAAGACTGCCAAAAAGTAATGTGTGACCGTTTCACCAGGTTTTGCTTGCAATCGGCACGGAAAATAGAGTTTATCAACCCCGCCCCAGGGAATTGAACACCTCCGTTCCAGGCCATGAAGGTAATCACACATATACTGTCCAATACCGTCAAGCCAGATTTCATCACCTGGTCTTTTCTTTTTGTCTTTGAATTCTGACTTATAAATAGAGCACATATAACTATCAAAAACAATATCAGTAATTGACAGTGTATGAGGAAACTGGAACAAATGGTAGCATGCCCTCTTCCTAAGATAATACATAGCAACATCGATATGCTGCAAAAAAATGAACCTGTTTAGTCAATACACAGAATAACGAACACGGAACAAACCAAAGAACAGAAAATGCACTAACATTATCAGACAAAGGGTAGGCAACATCTACAAACTCCAAAAACCACTGCTTGTCTGGCTTCATTGTTTCCAGCTGATATGGATTACTGTCGTAATCATTATCGCGTATATAACAAGCACGGTTGTTCCTAATTAAAAAGATACAAAATACAAAACACATATTACTTTTCCATCAGGAATGAACTTAAGAATATAATAGGCAATGAAGTTCAATCTTATAGGGGGACAGAACTTTGCACGTCCTTGTGGACAAAAAAGTCCATGGCCTTTTGACTGAGGTTCAATTCTTACAGACAGAACTTACTCCATATGCACAGAAGTTCAATCCATAGGAGCAGAACTCATGGGATAAGAAGTTCAGTCCATAGGGGATTGACCTATAGGTTTCCAAATTCATCAACTATGCACTTAACTTATAAAACTACAGACAAGAAATCATAAAAAAATACAAAATAGACTTACTCATCAGGTTTAGTGCCATTTCTTTGAAATAGCAAAAAAGATTTAAACTCATCCAACACTGCTGGACTATTCTTCACGTGGTGGAATGGACAAATACGTCTGTAATTAGCCTTCCAGTCAGTTGTCTTCTTTTTAGTCCTTGTGGTATTATATGGAGATAGCAACCACTGACTGGGCTTTCGGTCCCTTTTCCCCAGAAGACCTTGCTGCTCCGCCTGTTCTACCTTAGTACTTACAGGGGCTTGGTCACTTGCCTTGGCAATCTCCCTAACAATCGGAACAGGCCTCTCATGTTCCTGTGTCGTAACCTCTTCTTTGGGTGCTTCATCAATTGACTGACAGGCAAGAGCCTGCTGATCTTCAGTCATCTCCCCATCTCTTAAAACTTGGTTACTTCTATCAGCCTGTTGTTCTTTGTTCAGCTCCTCTTTCTCCTGTTCCTGACTCATTACTTCTTCTTTGCCCGCTACACCGACTGACTGTTGTTTGTCGACAAGACTTTCAAAAGTCTGTGGTTCAGTCAAATCAACTTCTCTTCTTGTTTGCTCAATAGCCTGGGGAGTCTCCATAACAATCTTAAGAGGCATCTCCTGTTGCTGTATCGTAATCTCTTCTTTCGGTTCTTCATCAATTGACTGACAGCCAAGAGCCTGCTGATCTTCAGTCATCTCCCCATCTCTTTCAACTTGGTTACTCCTATCAGCCTGTTGTTCTTTGTTCAGCTCCTCTTTCTCCTGTTCCTGAGTCATTACTTCTTCTTTGCCCGCTACACCGACTGACTGTTGTTTGTCGACAAGACTTTCAAAAGTCTGTGGTTCAGTCAAATCAACTTCTCTTCTAGTTTGCTCAATAGCCTGGGGAGTCTCTATAACAATCTTAAGAGGCATCTCCTGTTCCTGTGTCGTAATCTCTTCTTTGGGTGCTCCATCAATTGACTGACAGCCAAGAGCCTGCTGATCTTCAGTCATATCCCCATCTCTTTCAACTTGGTTACTTCTGTCAGCATTCTCCATAACGACATCAACAGGCATCTCCTTTCCGTGCGAAATCACCTCTTCTTCTACTGTTTTGTTGACCGACTGCCCTTCTGGTTCTTCTCTTGCTGCTTGATAACTCACATCAACATTATACATTTCAACGTCATCGGTCCTCTCCTGTTGCAGAATTATGCCTTGTTCTTTTCCAAGTTCAACCTGCTGCTGATTTTTCGACATATCTTGCTGAATTTCTTCAGCTCTTGGTGTATCTTCAGCATCACATGAACCCTCGCCAATACTTTCTTGACTCAGTATATTAAAACTAGGCATATCAGGATGTAAACTATTTTTCTTCAACTTCTTCCTTTTCCTTTCATAGGTTTTTGGTTGGATGGGTGCAGAAGTTGTGCCTGATTTCTCCACAATCATATCCTGAGGGAGCAAGCGAGGTGTCGACAGATCAAGCTCTCCACTTATAACTTGCAATTGAATATCCAGCACCTCCCTCTGGGCTGCAGTCAACTCACCAAACATGTCTAATTCACTATCAATTCGTTCATGAATTTGTCTAGGGGTTTCATTGACAAACGCACCTTGTAAAGCTCCATGCAATTGTATAGCTGAATTTAGACCTGCACCACCACCGCTAACGTCTTTTCTGACATCTGAACAGCTTTTTGATTTCCTAACTACACTGCCTTCTCTGGAGTCTTGTCTGTCATCTGAAGGAGATTTTGATTTCCCGGATACAGCTCCATGACTGAAGTCTTTTGTTACATCTGGAGGAGACTTCCTCTTCCTTCCATCACTAGCAGTGCCTCCACATGAATACAAGTTTAAGGAATTACGAACACTACCAGATTGTTCCTTGCTCCTTCTTCCACTAACATCTTTCCCGGATACAGCTCCATGACTGAAGTCTTTTCTTACATCTGGAGGAGACTTCCTCTTCCTTCCATCACTAGCATTGCCTCCACATGAATACAAGTTTAAGGAATTACGAACGCTACCAGATTGTTCCTTGCTCCTTCTTCCACTAACATCTTTCCTCCAACTTGCTTCCTTTTCCTCAAAATTCTTAGCAAACTTCTTCATAAAATCCAGAACACAATCAACCTTGTTATCTACACAACAAACCTTGTTTTCTACACCACGAACCTTGTTTTCTACACCACCAATATACTTCCTTATACGCCGTCGCTGACTACGCATCCTCTTCCGGAATTTTATATTCACCTTCTGCAAAACACAAAAAAAAAAATCAATAGAACTGATAAAAATATTCAATTAAAAATAATAACAGAAAAAGATGAATGCACATGATACTTGAAAACTCACTTTAACAATTGCATTAACTAAATCTTCATCAAGCTCTACACCATGTCGAGCATCCTGCCTATCATCACAAGCAGCCTCACCCGCATGAATATCATCCTCAGTCTCAGCAACATCATCATCACCCACATCATCATCATCCTCACCCACATCATCATCATCCTCAGTCTGAGCACCAACATCTCCACTTTCATCAGCACCATACTCAGTTCCACCACCACCTTCCTCATTCTCAGAACCATCCTCAGCCTCAGCAGTATATTCACTCTCAGAACCATCCTCAGTCTCAGTCTCAGCAATATCTTCACTCTCAGCACCATCATGATATGTCTGAGCCCCACAAACCTCAAAATCATCAGACGTATCCTCACTATCTTCAACAACTTCTTTTCCTTTTAAAAGTTTACATGCAACAACAGGTACAACAGGACCTGCTTCTGTCACATTCAATTCCATCGACCTTTTTTCTTCCTCAGACAGAACAATTGGAACCATTTTAAATTTGTCAAAACTCTATAAAAAAAAAAAAAACCATGAGAAATATATTAGCACCACAGTAAAATAAGAATAAAACTTTTATATGCAGAAATAGAAGTTTTGTCCTCATGGACTGAACTTCAATTGGTGCTTATTTTAGAAATTCAGTCCATGAGGACAAATACATGGATGGAAGAGAAGTTCAGTACATAATGATAGAACTTCAGTAAGGCTGAAGAAGTTCAGTACATTATGATAGAATTCACTCCATGAGGGTAAAAGAACTTAAGCAAGCACACACACACACACACACACACACACAGATATAAAAACTTACATTTACATTATGAAAATACTGATCAACCAAACTGTTATACTGAGGATTTTTGAAACTAATAAACCTAACCATCCTTGGGAAGCCACGACCATTATATGTACAAAACTTAGAACGAAGTGATGGAAATAAATCCAGAAACCAAGCGCATAACACAAACGGGAATCCCAGCATATAGTAATTTACACCACTTTTAAGAGGTCTCATTGCAGAGTTAACTAGTGCTTCAAAACCCGCACTCCCCCAGGGATAAGCTCTACAAAGATCCTCATTGTCAATGATATCCAAGTAATGCACTTCAACCAAGCTTGTTTTTTTGTTAGAACACAAGATGATTGACTGAAAAATATAAAACTCTGCAATCTTCACTGCATCATCTTCATCGACCAGAGATGCCGGGGTCATTGATACTAAAAATTTACGAACGTCTGACACCTGAAGATTTCTTTTGCCACGAAAGTACTGCTTCAGAAGCCTCTGATTCATATTTATAGCAGGTCCATCAAACAATTCCTCACGGTTTGCAGAAAACCTCAAACCAGTGTAAACATGATATTCTTCGGGACCAAAATGGATAAGATGACCAAAAATATTAAAACTTAATCTATTCGGATCACTGCTCACAATACGTGACAATAATAAACAGTGCAGTAACCTCATAGAAGTTTTGTACGACTGCAACTTCAGAAAGTCTCCAAACACACCATCCGAAAGCTTCTTACGCTGTGCTTTACTGAAATTTGAAATGATATGATCCAAATTGTGCTCCCCTTGCCAATATGCATTCATGTTGAACCAGCGGTCAAATGGATAAACTAGATTACCTTCCATTCCAGCATCCATATTGCACAAAGCTAACAATAAAAGAAAAAACTATCAGTCACACATACAAAATAAACAAATACAGGTTTGAGGATACACACAGACACACGCACGCACACAGAAGTTCATTCCTTGGAGACAGAAGTATAATAATAGTAGGCTGAGAGCACACACTGAGTCACACACATATGGGCGATAGGCTTCAGTCCACTAGAAATGAACATCTGTCCTATGTGGACTGAGCATACACACATACATAAGTTATTGCTGCTGCACCAGCTATAGGCAACTTGAATCAGGGTGCAATGTACACTAAGGTCAGAGGAAACCAGGGAAATCAAAACTTCAAGAGACAGGCAAAGAAATTCTACTGTGATTTCTGCAAACTGACTAAATGGCGGCTGGAAACTAAATGCCTACCCTCAAGATTACAAGAAAAGAAAAAGTGGTCCTTCTGCCTATAATGTGCAATCAGAAAGTGAAGATATTCCTTCACAGATTGGAAAGATAAGTCAAAACTGGAAGCTGCACTATTCAAACCGTATTCAATGAATCGCACGCTTCATGTGCTGAAGCATGAAGCAACTGAAGCATGAAGCAACTGAAGCATGAAGCGAGCGCTTTAAGCGATGAAGTGAGCGCTTTAAGCGATGAAGCGACCGCTTTTACAAACACTGCTTTCTACCTAATGCAATGGTGACACATACTGTGTTTTTTGCTTTGAAATAGTGCTTGTGACACACACACAGAGACAGAAGTTCAGTCCATCACACAGAGACAGAAGTTCAGTCCATCACACACAAACACACAAACACAAACAAACACACACACACACACTGAGTCAGACGCATTGGGAAGGGGGTGGGGTACTTCAGTCCACTAGGAATAAACTTCAATCACTGGAGACAGAAGTTCAGTCCTAGTGGAACTTCAGTCCATCACACACAAACGTAAATTCAGTCAATCACACACACAAACACACACACGCACACGCACACGACGATCACAGAGACGCACCCACACATAACTTTACTACACACACACTAGAACTTGAATAAAAATTAACTACTAAATACGCAAAAAACATACAAATTTAAACTTAAAATAACGTTACTTAACTTAACAACAACATATTTCACAAAAAAATACAAAAAAAAAAAATACAAAAAAGTAGTATATGAAAAGAGAGAAATGTTATACCTGCGAAAATGCAAAGGTGAAGAGAGAATTTTAATTCAACGTACGTAATGCAACTAAAATTCAGTTGATTAACTATTCTACGTTTGAAGGTTATTTTGCATGAAGATTCAGTGAAGAAGAAAAAGGTTAAAATGCATGAATGAACGGTTAAAATGAAGAAGGAGGGTTTTAAAAACCACTGTCAATTCAGAAAAGGTGAGGGGTAATTTGGACTTTTAAATATGCCCCGTTTAGTGTACTGCCACAAAAGTGGCCTCTAGTGTAAAGCCACTGAAAAAAGTGGCCTCAAACTAAATACCAGTGTTAAGAGTGGCCTCTGGGCGAAATTTTTACTGTATTAATTAGCACTTATTCGTACAATGTGGCCCAAGTATTTTCGTCTAGTCATTAGTCAATTGTAACCTAAAAATGCTTAGCTTCGTTAGACCATCTTAAAAGTGCCTAGACTTTTATGAACAGGCACAAAATTGACTATTTGTGCAATTCAGCCAAAACTTTTAAGAAGTGTTATCTGAATTGATATTGTCATTTGTAGAGTTGATTTAAGCAGTACATTGATTTGGGTACTAAGAAAAATCTGTGTGCAATCCTTATGTTGAAAATTCCTAGGCAGACAGACAACCTAAACTAGTGGATGCAAGAAGCACACTTTGACTTTGCACCTTTGTGTTTATTCATTTAATAATGAGTAAAGTTCACTACACCCCCTAATCTTTTTGGTTTGAAAAATAATACCCCCTAACCTTGTGAAAAGGACACTAAACTCCCTTAATCTTAAGATCAACGGTTGAAAATGAGTTTATCATTTGTATGCATTTTTTCAAAGTGAAAAACAACCTTCAATTATGATGAATTTTGAACATTTTATGCTACACGATTAAATATATTAAAGAAGTATTATACAAATATTTAAAAAAAATTATATCTCATTTTACTCTTTTAGTTTTTTTCTTTTGATTTAAGAAATTCATTTTATTGTACAGAGGTTTTGTCGTAGAGCTTCAAAATTTAATTATAATTATCGTAACTGTTGAAAATTAACGTAACTGGAGTAATAATTTCGAATAAAATACTTTTTTATTTTATGTCACCATTACATATTGTGTGATTTAATCATTTTTAAATATTTCATCGGTAATCATTACAAAAAATAAAAGAGACTATTCTTATAATTTAAAGGTGATGGCATGATATTTCATAATCTTAAAATAGTCTTAAAACATTAATTTTAAATATAAATTTTATTTCATGCAGAGATGAATGAGGTATTATTATTCCTGGCATAAAATATTATGGTAGTTAGATGAAATTTAATTAACGCATTTATATACAATAATCAGAATACTTTTAGGTACTCAGTATAATTGATTTTTTTAAGATAATTATTATTATTATTTGAAGAGGCTAGTTTTGACCTTAAAAAAATATATGCAAAGTCCACTCATTTTTTACTTGATTTAGGATCAAGGGGGTTTACCGTCCCATTCAATAAGTGAGGGGGGTATTGTTTCCCAAACCTACGAGGTTGAGGGGATAAGCGGAATTTACTCTTTAATAATTTGTGTCTAACACATACTTGGGTATGTGGCTGCGCTGTGCTTGTGCTTGTAAGTGCTTGGATCATTAATAAAGCTTGTAAAAGTTTATCAGTCTAGGCAGAAGCAACCTTTATTAGTGTGTCTTAATGGAAGTAGCATTGGCTAAATCACACATTGTCTAGACAGAAGCAACGCAACAATCATGTCTTTAACCCAATGATAGGAGCATGCCTTTATGACAAAATTATGGATCCTAAGCTGCGTACTGATTTTTTCACAACCTTGATGCCTAGGTACAGTTGTGTAATTTTTTTTTATCTTATATTTTTGCGTGAATGTATACCTTTGTATAAGTTACAAAATATAAAGGTAGTAAAATTTGAATTTCTTTTGAAATTTTATCAGTCGCTACTTTTATACATGCATCTGTGCAAATATTATATAATTATACATACACAGTTATACTTAAGCATGTGTGACGAAAAATATGTCAATGAGCAATTAATTTGTATAGTTGTTTATGTGACATTATCTTTGTATACATATGTGTACTTGTATGAATTTAAGATTTAATTTTGCATTACATTATTACTCTTACTGACTTCCATATTTGTCATGCGGTTTGTGCCTAATTAGCCTTAAATTGAAGTAATTTAAGACTAGTAGCCCTTATATAATTAACTAGTGATATTATCCGAGGTTATAAAGTAATTTTTAAAAATATTATTTTTATTATTAAATAATTTTTATGAACTTTTGGACTTCTTAAAAATATGTATTATAGGATCTCAGACATCTATATATGTTGTTCTTATTAGTTCCTGTAATATACACTCTTTCTTTTTAGTTCGAAAATAATGACACATTTTTATATTTATAAATAATTTAATTATAAACTTTTTATCTTAATGTAATTATTTATATACAGAGAGATTTCTATAACATTCTTTTCTACCAATAATCTCATAAATATTATTTCTCTTTTTATTAAGCTTTGATCCGTACTAGTTAAAATTGTCACATAAATTAGTATGGATGGAGTAGTAATTATGTTAAGTGACTTCGGGGATTTTGATAATGAAAAAAAATCATTTGATTGTTATAAATAAATATCTTTAGTAATTGTACTTAGAGGTCTTTGAGAATTGAGCTTACCTACGTACCGATGATGTTCCTTTTGTTAAATATTCCATCCTTCTATTTTTACTTGTTATCTTTTAATTTTTCACACCTATCAAGAAATCATAAATAAAATTGATGATTTTAATAACTTATCCTCATTAATTATGCTTTAAAAATTTAAACTTAACTATTATTTGAAAAATAGTTATTTAATAATATGGATAAAATTAGAAAAATTCATTAAATAGCTCTTGATTAACTATAATGACAAGTAAAAATAGAAAAAAAATTATTCTAAATTGGACAAATAAAAATGGATGGAAAGAGTAATAAATAATAGCGCTAATTATTTTTAAAAAATAAAATTTACTTATACCTCTATTTAGAGACTCTTGGATAAATATAAAAATAACTAAATAATGAAGACCTCTCTCAATTCATTTATGTTTAAAGTTCAGCATAAGCAGAATACAATGTTTTTTTTTTTTTTGGGTAAACCAATGTATTATAATTACTCGTATTTAAAGTTGATTTTATGATGAGAAAAGCGAAAAAAATAAAAATAGAAAAAGATAAATGTGCTTAAGCTACGCTTCCTCGACCTCGTTTGTTAGCAGAGCCATCAAGTGATTTTTCTTAACAATAATAAACTCAAGATTAAAAATAATAAACAAAAAGACAATACACAATATTTTGCTAGCAAACAGTTGTACATACTAATAAAATTTATTCCACTGTGAGCCATTGTAACTTGACTACATAATACATATAAACACTTCTATAGATTAGAGGAAAGAGAATGCTTTGCATTACAATATGTAAAGAGTTGTAACTACACCGTGATTTCTAAAAGTAGTTTTATGGTTGTAATCACCCTTTGGTTAGTGCTCTATCTTGTTATTGGTCCTCCTGCTTCTTCCATAGCTTTGAAAGTTTTAGAAGGTGAAAAATTCTTTCACAATTAACTTGATAGGTTTGTGATTGGTCCATACAATATGATCGAACCAAATTTAGTATTTTTTCATCTTCTTTTTTTATCTCACTATATTTGCACTGTTCCTTTAATATTTTTACGTTTCTGCACTATTTCTGCAATACGTCTACATTTTTTCACTTTTCTACACAGTTTCTGCAATGTTTTAGCGTTTATGTACTTTTTTACGCAATGTCTGCACTGTTTCTGCTTGTATCTACATTATTTTTGCGTTTCTGCATTGTTTTTATACTCTTTTTACATATATAGTTCTGTACTTTTTCGCACTGTTTATGCAAACCGGCTGTGACAAATCACTGGCGGCTAGGGATGGGCGTTCGGTACTTCGGTTCGGTTTTTTGAAACTTCGGTTTGGTATTTCGGTTTTCGGTTCGGTTTGAAGTGTAGAAAAATCCGTAATTTTTATACTTCGGTTCAGTTCGGTTTTTAGTTCGGTGTTTCGGTTTAAACCAAAGTTTATGGCAACAAAAAAAAAGCTCGAACAAGAAAATTTATAGCCGATGACTAACTAGGATAATTTGGTCCCCTCGACCACACCATAATTTGGTCGTCTCACTTTCTCATTTCTTTCAATTTCTTTTAGCTTAAACGAAATTAGTACTAAAAGTATGACTAAAAAAGCCCATTTATTAATCCTTTAATATCTCTAGTATTAGTACCCGACACTAATTCTGAACAAAGGATTAAAGTATTTTCCTAATCCTTTTATATCTATTCAGGGAGTTTTCTGCTCGGCTTTGTCCTACTTCGTGATGTCTTGGTGCATCCAAAGCAGAGGCCCTTTTTTTGTTGCCATATTCAACCCACTACCCATCATTTTCGTTGCCACACTAGGTTGGATCATGTTGTCAGAAAAAATTTATACGGGAATGTAAGTTTTTTCAAATTATTATATTTAATATTGACTTATGATAATTTCTGATTAGACAGTTTATTCTCTTTTCTAAATTTTCAAGATTGTAGGGGCTGTATTTATATGGCATATGTGTTAAAAAAAATCGGTTTTTTCGGGTCCCGAAATTCCGGGTTGTCCGAAACCGAAAACCGAACCGAAAAATCGAAGTTTTCAAATTTCTTGGACCGAACCGAACCGATATACCGAAATACCGAGGTTCGGTTCGGTTTTTTTGGTTTAGTGTCCACCACTACTGGCAGCAGAAGGGGCTCTAGGCAGCAGCGGCAGCAAGGAGGAGGGATGAGAAATGGAGGCTAGGATTTTGTTTATTTAATTTTTTCTAGACCTATATTTGTAATATCAATAATATTATTATATTTTCTAATGAAGGGTGTAAGATTTGTTTATAAGTTTGAAAAACTCCCTTTCTATACATTAAATATATCCAATTAGCTGAATAAACAATTTTTTAGTTATTTAAAGCATTTTAAATACCTCAAAGCAGGGGTAAACAAATAAAAATACATGCATCTAGCGTATCACTTTTGACTTCTTTTGAACTTAAAGAGCCAAGTATTTTTAATCAGTTTTTTAGGCCATCTCCAACGCCAACCCCAAATGCCATTATGGGGTTGGATTTTGGAGAAAATCCACTCCAATGGTGTTGCATTTTTTACTCCAAAATGGAGTATGAATAGTGTCACCCCAAATTTGGAGTGACACTATTCATCATCTCCATTACTATTCCCTATTATTTTATTATTATTTTTATTATTTATCTCTTTTAATTTATCCCTTTATATACACTTAATTATGTTTATGTAATAGTTTTGTAATATTTATTTTATATCTTAACTTAGGCGTGTAATTTTGATAAATTAATTTTTGTGCATTTCTTATTTTTATGTAAAATTTTAAATAAGTTATAATTGTACGAAAAATATATAATCAACTCAAAAAATGAATGATGCAAATATAAAATATTAAATATTGCTAAAATTGAAAGGTGCGACATAAAATATTAGATGTTACTAAAATTGAAAAGTGAAAATTGAAAATACATTAAATTAAAATACATAAAAATTGAAACTACGGTAAATAACATAATCACTTAGTAGGGAGGTATGTCGTTTCCAAATACACCAACATCATTATAGTACTGAGTGAATGGGGCTGAGGATTGTTATGTAGTATTTCGAATGAATTTTACCGTAATGTAATATGTATCTTATTATATTGTATCGTAATGATTTCACTTTTATTTAAATTATTCGTTAATATATTTAATCTATAATATTTTCTTACAAATTACTATAATATTTAAAATTTTATGGTATAAAATAATTTTATATTAAATATCAATTATATGTGATGAATACGTAAAAAAAGAAAATAAAAGATAAAATTTGTTTAATGGAATTAAGAAAATAAAATTGAGATAAAGATAATAATATAATATAGAAGAGAGAGAAGAATATAAAAAGGAATATTCTTTTTTGGAGAAAAAAATGGAGAAATGGTTGGAGTAAGTTTACCCCATTTTGGAGATTTCTCCATTTTGGAGAAGAAAATGGGGTTGAGGGTTGGAGATGCCTTTAGTAACCAAATATTCTTATGAACCAAAAATAGATTAAAAGCTGATTTGGGGGTTGAGGGTTGGAGATGCCTTTAGTAACCAAATATTCTTATGAACCAAAAATAGATTAAAAGCTGATTTGACCAGCTTTTAAGCTAAGCCAAATGAGCTCCTAGAGTGTCAGAGGATAGTGGAATATTGGCACTGTGAATCGAAATTTTCTTCTTAGTTTACCTGCTAGTTTCCTGATTTAAAAGCGAATCCGTCGAATGTCGATGATCTGATATGAGTTATGACTGTTTAAAAATGCAAATTTACATTTTTGTAGTAGAACTAGTACATTGTAATCATTTACTGTTCGAAATCAAGGAAATGGCCTACACAGTCCTCGTCTTATATTTTTCAAATCTCTTGTGAATTTCCCACCACAAATAACAAAATTTTCTACATAGAGGTCAGAGCGCGATGCTAAATTGCTAAATCAGCTAGAGAATGTGCTGAATTGTTAGCTTCTCCCCAAATAAAGTTGCATTTGCGATCTTCCTATGTTCGACTGATGTTCCAAATGCGTACATTCTATTATCGTAAAATGAACAACTCTCCTTACTTTAACCTTCTTGTATGGGATAAAAGTTTACTGGACTTGAAGAGGTGACACGTGTTTCCCGCGTGGCATGAGCAGACGTTTCAACGGACAGACATCCAATGGACAGACGTTTCCCACGAGCAGACCTAAGGAAGTTACGGAACACTTCAACGGTCAACAAGGTCTAAATGAGCAATTATTAGCATTATTATCCACGATTATCCATTTAATGGTCATTAAGGCAATCATTACAGCCCAGCGGTTATGACTTCGCCGAATAAGTGCCTATCCAGTAGGATCCACGCCCAGCGGTTACAAAATCCCAACGGGTGCCTATCAGGCCTATAAATAGCACTCGCCTTAATCGATTGTAACAACAACTTTACTTCCTGTCTACAATATCAATAAGAATACTCTTTCACTCTCGCTCCGATATTTCTTTTACTCAGATTTACTTATTGTTTGAGTTCTTTAATCACCTAAGGGCGATTGGTATCGAAGAACTCTCCCCGAAGACAAGCGATACGATACGGTTACTTCTCCTTGTTTCCGTTTATGCTTTATCTTTGTTATTTAATATTTATATTTCGTCCTCGCATTATCATCATCTTAACTCGCCGTACAGACTCTTAATCTCAACTATTGACCGTGACTCCGCAAAATACAAATTTAATTGTTAATTGGCCTAAAATCGGATCTAGGTTAAACAATTTGGCGACCATAGTGGGAGCCGGTCAATAGCCTTCTTAGGTTAAAAGTCTATCTTTGGTATTATATTTATTTCCGTCTATCTTTTTGCTCTATAACTAACATGGCAGAAAGCAAGTCGCAACGAGCTATCGTAGGTGGAAGTCAGGAAAGTACTCGCGTAACGAATATTCTCGAAGCGAAGCAAAAGCCTGGTGAATCCCTTCGCCGATACGTGGATCGCTTCCAAAAAGAGCGAGTAATGCATCCTGAGGTACCGGAAAGGTGGGCGGTAATCGCGTTTACCCACGGTCTAGATATTCAAAGCTCGGCGACTACACGCAGATTGTACGAGTCTCTTCGTGAATCCCCAGCCGTCAGCTGGTCGGACGTTTGCAATCGCTACATCTCGAGGGAAAATATCGACGGACTTAAATGAGAAGACCCTTGGGGAGATTACCCTGACGACTCTTGCCGAAGGGGTGGCGAAGGAAACAACTTTTCATGTTGTCGATGCGGATCTAGCCTACAACATCATTCTGGGCAGACCTTGGATCCACGACATGCAAGTTGTTCCTTCTACCTATCATCAGGTGTTGAAATTCCCATCTGAATGGGGAATATGTGAGGTCCGAGGAGAGCAACGCTCTGCATGAGATTGCTACTCAGTAGCCCTCAAATTGCCCGAGGAAAACAAATAGCAATTACAGCAACCGGGGCCAGGTATTCCACCTGAAGAGGTTAAGTACGAGGTGCCGGAATTCATCACGAAGATGGACGAAAGAGAAAACCACATGCCAACCGTAGAAGCTCTGGAACCCGAAGAGCTGTTCGCCAATAAACCAGAGCGAAAGGTGTATTTAGGAACTGAGCTGAGCGAACGCCTACGGGGAGACATCCTCAAGTTCCTCAAGGAGCGGCATACAACATTCGCCTGGTCCCATGCAGATATGACAGGTATTTCTCCCGACATCATTACTCACAGGTTGAACGTTGATCCATACCACCGCCCGGTGAAACAGAAGACGCGCCAGCAAGGAGCTTTTAGAAACCAGGTAATCAATGACGTGGTCGATCGGCTGCTGAAGATCGGTTCAGTACGTGAAGTCAAATACCCAGACTGGCTAGCCAACGTGGTTGTCGTGCCTAAAAAGAACGGCAAGTGGCGAGTCTGCATTGACTTCACAGATCTAAACAAAGCCTGCCCGAAGGATTCATATCCTCGTCCCAGGATAGATCAACTAATCGACGCAACAGCCGGACACGAGGTGCTAACCTTCCTCGACGATTACTCCGGATATAACCAGATATTGATGGATCCTGAAGACCAGGAGAAGATGGCGTTCATAACCTGTTGAGGTACGTACTGTTATAAAGTTATGCCATTTGGGTTGAAAAATGCAGGTGCAACCTATCAGCGTCTAGTCAATCGAATGTTCCATGACCATATCGAAAAGACTATGGAAGTGTACATCGATGACATGCTGATCAAATCCAAACGAGCAGAAGACCATCTGGCACATCTGAAAGAAGCTTTTCGAATCTTGGATCAGTATAACATGAAGCTGAATCCAGAGAAATGCGCTTTCGGAGTCGGATCGGGGAAGTTTCTGGTGTTCATTGTTTCTCAGCGAGGCATTGAAGTCAATACCGCTCAGATTAAAGCCATTGAATCAATCCCAGACGTACTTTGCGACAGGAAAGAGGTCATGAAACTGACGTGGAGAGTGGCAGCTCTACGCAGATTCATTTCCCGATCATTTGACAGTTGCAAGAGTTTCTTCGATGTCTTAAAGCAGAACAAGGAGTTCGAATGGACTCCCGAATGTCAGCAAGCATTGAAAGATCTGAAAAAATATCTATCCAATCCCCCACTGCTCTCCACACCTCTGGAGGGTGAGCAGCTGCTAATCTATTTGGCAGTCTCGGAGTCATCGGTAAGCGCTGTACTAGTTTGGGAAGAAAAAGGTAAACAACTTCCTATCTATTACATTAGCAAAGCTCTAATTGACGCAGAAACCCGCTATCAACCTTTAGAAAAATTGGCATTGGCACTAGTAACTGCTGCTCGTAAGTTACGCCCTTATTTTCAAAGTCATTCGATAGTTGTGGTTACTACCTTTCCTTTACGAAATGTCTTGCACAAACCTGAATTCTCAGGAAGGTTGGTAAAATGGGCTATAGAATTATCTGAATTTGATATCACTTATCAGCCCAGGGTAGCAATAAAGTCACAAGTTCTGGCAGACTTCAACACTAATATATACCCTGAGGCAGAGAAAGAAGCTATCATTTATGCAGGGCAGGCTCCTGGCACCTGGACCCTTCATACAGACGGCTCCTCGAGCGTCAAAGGGTCGGGACTCGGATTGGTCCTCGTTGCTCCATCCGGTGAGACGGTAAGGCAAGCTATCAAGTGCCCATTTATTACTAACAATGAGGCCGAATATGAGGCCGTTATTGCAGGATTGGAACTAGCCCGAAGCTATGGGGCAACCATCGTCAAACTAAAAAGCAACTCTCAGCTAGTGATCAATCAGATCAGTGGAGGTTTCATTGCACGTGAATCCAGGATGCAAGTGTACCTCGCCCGAGTGAAAGAGCTCTTGGCACAGTTTGACGAATGGGAAGCAGTTCAGATTCCACGGGAAGAGAACCATGAAGCTGATGCTCTTGCAAACATGGGATCAGTAGCAGAAATAGGGGCAGCTAGCTCTTCAGCTATTGTTCAACTTCTCTACACAACCATGGACAGAGAGAAGTTCGAAGTCAACACCATCAGCACTACTTGGGACTAGAGGAATGAGATAACAAATTATCTTATCCATGGAACTCTACCCGCAGATGCAAAAGCTGCTCGCAAACTCCGAGTAAAAGCTGCTCGATATACAATTCTCAACGGCTAGCTTTACCGGAGGATGTTCGCAGGACCTCTCACAAAATGCCTTGGACCAAATCAGATTAATTATGTTATGAAGGAAGTCCACGAAGGCTGTTGCGGAAATCATTCCGGAGGTAAGGCATTAACCCGGAAGCTGATTCGTGCAGGTTATTATTGGGACAAAATGGAGAAAGATGCAAACGAATTTGTCAGGAAATGTGACAAATGCCAGAGGTTCGCCCATCTTCTCCATCAGCCAGCAGAACCACTTCATTCAATAATCTCTCTGTGGCCCTTCATGAAATGGGGGATGGACATTGTTGGTCCTCTTCCCACGGCACCAAAAGGGATGCGCTTTTTATTGATCATCACTGATTATTTCACAAAGTGGGTCGAAGCGGCAGCATACTCAAGGATACGACAAACGGAAGTCGTCGACTTCCTCTAGCGCTTTGTCGTATGTCGCTTTGGGGCACCTAAGGAAATAGTCATGGACAACAGCCCGCAATTCATCGGCCAGAAAGTGACTAGGTTCCTCGACGATCTGCACATCAAGAGGATCACTTCCTCTCCGTATCATCCTGTTGCCAATGGACAGGCAGAATCTACCAACAAAATCATCGTTGAATCCCTTAAAAAGCGCCTCGAACAGGCAAAGGGATGTTGGGTAGAAGAGCTACCTGGAGTATAATGGGCTTATCGCACGACAATAAAAATGAGTACCGGAGAGACTCCTTACTCATTAGTATACGGTGCAGATGCTCTAATCCCAGTTGAGATAGGAGAACCCAGTCTGCGATACGCATATGCCACTGAGGAATCAAACTCAGTCAACCTATCTGAAGAGCTAGATCTCCTCGAAGAACGCAGAGAACTGGCCCTCGTACGAGTGGTCGCCTAAAAATAAGGAATCGAAAAGTATTACAACCGGGGACTACGCGTACGAAGCTTCCAAGTCGGGGACTTTGTACTCAGAAAAGTCTCCAGAGCACATAAGAGACAAACTCAGGGAAGCTTGGCCCTAATTGGGAAGGCCCCTACAAGGTAATTACTTCAGTCGGCAAGGGATCTTATCGCTTAGGACGACCAGACGGCTCAATTGTCCCGAACAGTTGGAACGTGGTTCACCTCAAAAGGTATCACTTTTAAGTGATAAAACGGTTAGTTATTCTATACTTACCTTTTATCTTTACAAAAGTTCTTACTTTTATTATATATTCTCTCTAAATGGTACTAACGACCTAAACAAGGTCAGATCCGTTTAGCTCAACTGGTAGAGCTCGAAGTTCTTCAACTTCGCTGCTGTGGGTTCGAATCCCACAACGGACACACTCCTCGTTTGGTTATATGTGTTCAATATGCAACTCACCGAAAAACTCTTTTCATGTTATCACTTTACGTGCTCCAACATAAAAACAATGGGGTGGTGAGAGGCCCCTGTAGGACAGATAAGACCTTCATACAGGCGAAAGACCTTATTGAAAGGCGAATTTCTAAAGTTTTTCAAAAACTTTAACGTGATAAAGACTTCCACGGCAAATAAGAGGAGTCATTCACAAAACATAAACTTTTACGTGAAGAAACTTCCACGACAAATAAGAGGAGTCATTCACAAAGCAAAACCTTTATATGACAAGGCTTCCACGAAAATAAGAGAAGTCGTTCACGAGGCCAACGACTCGGCCAGAGCCAATCTACAAAGCCATGCAACAACTTTCAACTATCAAAACGATAAGCAAAGTTATACGCATAGAGCAACGATTCGGCCAAAACTCTAACGACCACGACTCGGTCAGGTTACTTGCAACTTACGACCTCATCCAAACGAAAGGCTAAGTTAAAAACATTTGGGCAGACTTTTGGAAATGCGAACTTAATAAAGTTCAGAATTCAGAAAATTCCCAATCATAAGGCATGAAAGCCACAACACATGCAAACGAAAAGATCAAGAGTTCAAACTAAATATAGTCACTGAACAGATCAAAAGTAGCATATATACATTATCCTGTAACTTGATAAAATGCCGAAAACGGCTGACAGAAATTTGCAGAGTGTTCAAAGGCCAAATGAAACCGGCCATACAAAGGACCAGACAGTCTCTACTAGACTCCTGTCCACCAACAAACAAGTCCGGCTCTCGCCAGACAATAAAAAATACCTCAATCACAGATTGAGAAAGGTTATCAACATTTAGGGCTACGACCAGAACTCGACGCACCAGCTCCGTCAGTTCTGCCATCGTCCCCTGAAATTTCGCCGTCATCTTCATCGTCATCTTCGCCTTCAAACTCCTCAGGAGAGAGATTCAATGCTTGTCTTATTCTACGAACAACGCTCTTTGTGGTCTGCAGCATCTCCTCGACATTAACTTGTCTAGCCTGAATCTGCACGAGCAATGTACGCTTAGCTTCAAGAGCAGCAAGCTTGGCTTTAATTTCAGACTGATCGCGCAGGTTGGCCAAGTCCTTGGTTAATGCGGTCTGAGCACTCATTAATTGAGCGACCTGATCCTTGGCAGCCTGAAGATCAGCCCTGGCTTTGACAGATCCCTCATTGGCTCTCTGCAGATCCATCTCAAGGGATGCACGATCTTCAATAGCCCTGTTCAAAGAAGTTCGACAGTCTTCAAGCAATCTCTCCAAACCCTGAGCAGAGCATGCGAACCCTTCCCTCACTTCGAGAAGAAGGTCCTTCTCCCCAAGGGATGCACGATCTTCAATAGCCCTGTTCAAAGAAGTTCGACAGTCTTCAAGCAATCTCTCCAAAACCTGAGCAGAGCGAGCGAACCCTTCCCTCGCTTCGAGAAGAAGGTCCTTCTCCTTGGTGAGTGCGTTGATTTGCTCAACACGTTCATTGTTGACATCCGTCAACCGGTTAACCTCACCACCAAGGAGACCACACTGCTCTATCAGGGTCTTGTTCTCCTTCAGAGCTTCCAGCAACTCTTTCTTTATCGCAACTACTTGATCGACGTTGTTAAGCCTGGAGCGAAACATGAGCTCGGCAGCCAGCATACTTGACTGAAAAAGCAAAACAAGTCAAAGTTAGAAGTCCGAGGTTAAAGTTACTCCCAACACAAAAACGAGAAATACTTACTCGGGCAGAGTCAACAGCAATCTGAAAGGCTAAGCCCTTCAGCACCCATTCTTCACGGGGGCCGATGAGCGAGGAGACCACCTTAGCCAAGCCGCTTGGCCCAGTTATGAAGTTAATATCAGGGGCAAGTTTCAAATTATGCTTCCTCTCACAGTACTTGGGTTCCCAAGCCTGTTCGGAAGGATAATTTGGCCCAAACTTGTAACGAATACCCCTGATATCCTTCAAGTCTGTCTGACCACCGATGACTGACCGCCAGACGAATCTTGACGATGAAAGGTTAGAATGTCGAGGCGCTGCAAGCGAGCAAAGAAGCACTTCTTGTAACCAAAACGAAAATCACCCTCCACTCCAGGGTTTATTGTCTCGCACTCGCGAAGACCAACAGGGGTTGCTCCCTCAGTAGCCACATTCTCCAGGTCCTCGAAACGAAATATACGAGGACCCCGGCTATCCTCTTGGGGATCTTCTTCCCTAACTTCCTCTTTCACCTCTTCTTTTTCTTCTTCTTCTTCTTCTTCACCCACCTTTCTTTTTCCCTTGTCTACACGAGAAGGACCTGCCTCCGCCCCGTCATCAACTCGGGGACTCCTATGCGGACTACGGACAGCCTCCTCCTCGGCCCTTCTTCTGTCGCTTCGAAGATGAGGTCTTCGCCTAAGAGGGACATCAACTTCGGCCTCAGTATCCGAAAGATAGATAACCTCCTTGGCTAAACCCTCTCCCCGTGTAGACTCGTGGACTTCAACAGCAACATTGACATTCTCTTCTACAGGCTCCGGTACACTGGCCGTAGAAGAAAGATCACCACCAGTCGACGAGGTTTGCCCGGCAGCCACGGAAGTCTTACGAGCAGACTTCTTCCGTGCTCCGCCCTCTCTCTGGCTCTTCTTCTTTCTCTTCAGGGAGCCCAGTCCACCGGACAGGAATTCTTCGCCCCCCTCCCTACTGCGCAGTGCGTCCACCGAAGCTAGTATAGCCTCAGCGTCAGGGACTGGATCAGCAACAGGCTCGGAAGGCCCGTCTTAGGCGGAGCAGGAAAGAAATCTCCTGAAGTGCCTAAACCTACAGAAGGGTGAAACGGTCAGACATGAAGAAGTTTCAAAGAAGAAGAACGATCATGGGGGCAGAAATATTCTCACCATGGTGTTACACAGTCAAACTCTTGTGAGCAGCAAAATACGCCCACTCTCTTTTCTCAGGACCAAACTTCTTCAAAATCGGCTCAACCCACGCCATCAGCTCATTGACAGATATGAGCCCGTCGTAAGGTTGCTTGGCCGCTACACAAAGAAATTGAACGAAGTTAGCAGACGAGAAGAAGAAAGGAACATATAAAAAAAACTCGGGGACTCACGCGTCTTATTCCAGACTTCTGGAAGATGAGCCTTGTCATCGAAAGTCAAGGCCGAGGAGCGCACGAACAGATACCGGTGCACCCAGCCTCGGTCACCAGTATCCTCAGAACTGCGCACCAAGCCCTTGCTTCCGCGCATCCTGGCATTTACATAGCCATCTTTAAAAAATTGTATACTGTACAAAGAAATAAAATGCTCGTAGCCAAAAGGTTGATCGGTTTCTGTCGCAAACCAATCTAAAAGTGTAACTATCCTATATATACTAGGGCTCAGTTGCCCCGGGCAGAGAAGGTACTCCCTGCAAAGCCTCTCCAGTACAGGGTGCAGGGGTAATCTACATCCCACTGTGAAGGGGTAGGTACACATGGCTGTCCACCCAGCTCTATGGGAAGTAATGTTCTCCCCCTCGGAGACCGGCAAAAGGGGAACCTCATCACCCCAGTTACAGTCTATCCTCACATGTGGGACCACCTCCTTCGTGATCCCAGACTTAAACCAATACGCCGGCCAGTTACGCGTATCTCCCTCTCTATTATGAAAGGACTTAATGTTACAGTCCGACTCAAGTTCACCCCATTTCTTGGGGATTATTTCTGCAGCAATAGCCTGGGTAACTCGGGGCCTGGGAGTAGCCACCGAGGAACTACCAGCAATATCAGTACTTTGACTTTTCCTAGATCTTGAAGTCATGATTTCAGGAAAAATATGAAGTTATCAAGAAGAACTCAAAAGCTAGTTCAAAGGTTTTCAAAGAACAGCGGAGAAGAAATAAAGGCAAGCAAAAATTTTCTCATCAAGCAAAACCCCTATTTATAGGAACAAAAATTCAGCCCCACAACTTTCCTCGAGACACGTGGAGGTCATCAGAGAAACTACAATCAGATCTGGCCGTCGAAGGAAAGAGTAGGGTTCATCAAAACTTTATAGTATCATCATTATCCTGAAGAGCAGCGGTCACCTCGCAATCAACAGACGACGTGTGCACGTGACTGAAGCGGTTAAAATCATTACTTTTACCCTTGAGGCACGCAATAGTCACTTCAGAATGGACTGCGGTTCTGCAGGGGTGCCAGCTGCAGTTACTTTTTTATACGGCTCATTTAATGCGCACGTCATAAGGGCTTGTCACTTAGCTGATAAGGTTCGTACGTCATCAAGATACATCACGCGAAGACAAAAGTTTACAAAAACTCCCGCCAAAATTCTTATCCACTCCTCGGACAGATACTCTGCCCGAGAAGTGCGGGGACTATCTGTATTGGATAAAAGCTGACTGGACTTGAAGAGGTGACACGTGTCTCCCGCGTGGCACGAGCAGACGTTTCAACGGACAGACATCCAATGGACAGACGTTTCCCACGAGCAGACCTAAGGAAGTTACGGAACACTTCAACGGTCAACACGGTCTAAATGAGCAATTATTAGCATTATTATCCACGATCATCCATTTAATGGTCATTAAGGCAATCATTACAGCCCAGCGGTTATGACTTCGCCGAATAAGTGCTTATCCAGTCGGATCCACACCCAGCAGTTATAAAATCCCAACGGGTGCCTATCAGGCCTATAAATAGCGTTCGCCTTAATCGATTGTAACAACAACTTTACTTCCTGTCTGCAATATCAATAAGAATACTCTTTCACTCTCGCTCCGATATTCCTTTTACTCAGATTTACTTATTGTTTGAGTTCTTTAATCACCTAAGGGCGATTGGTATCGAAGAACTCTCCCCGAAGACAAGCGATACGATACGGTTACTTCTCTTTGTTTCCGTTTATGCTATATCTTTGTTATTTAATATTTATATTTCATCCTCGCATTATCATCATCTTAACTCGTCGTACAGACTCTTAATCTCAACTATTGACCGTGACTCCGCAAAATACAAATTTAATTATTAATTGGCCTAAAATCGGATCTAGGTTAAACACTTCTATATCGCGATTTTGCTAATCTAATATTTTGGCGAAAGTCGCGTTTCATCATTCGTAAAGATCTTGGTAAAGGCTTAAACACCATTTTTTTGGTTCAGAACTTGAATGAATAAAATTGAGATCTCCGTCAAAAATTCGAATGTTTTGACTTTTTCATTGAGGAAAGGGTAATGACCAAATATATAATTGATCTTCTCAATTCTAGCTCCCTAGTGCTTTGCGTGTCTTTGACTTCTTCATTGATTTCTTGTTCCTTTTTCGTTTTATTTCTTGCTTTTGCCCAGGGTACTACCTGAATCCCTGGTCATCAGGAATATTTATTCTGTGAGGATACTATATATGTGGTATAGATTAGCCATGACTCATGCCAGCACAAGCATACAATATCAACTATTGTTATGACCCGTTATAAACGTGCTATACATAACTATTTGTTTGGCCGATTTATGATTTTATATTTCTCGAACTACGTAACAGTCTACCCTACGACATTGTAATTGCAATTTAAGTAAAGGAAGTGAATGCAGGTTAAAGAGCAGATGACTTAAAATTATTTGGTATGGTCGAAACGACGGGATTATATATTTTTCCATCTACCTAAGTTTAACTGAGCAAAGTTATTCGTTATCTATAATAGTAATAGTAGCTATTACTGGCAAAACAATTGAAATGCTTCCAACTTGTCCAGACAGCACATTATTAAAAATCAAAGCTTAAGAGTGTAAGAGAAGAAAGAAAAGCAAGAGAGCTAGTATCTTCAAATAGAAAAAGAAGAAAAATGAAGTAAATATGAAATATGCATGATTCGAGGAACAATAATTTAAGTGGCGTCAACCCATTAAACAATGTTCCTCCATGCCAATCTGCCATAAACTAAGTTCAGTTCAGACTGGACAATTGCTTTGCATAAAGGCTAAAGCCAACTTGTATCAGTTTAAAAACTTCAATATTCTAGCAGAGAAGAGCCATTACCCTCTCAATGGCACCAAAACAGAAAATTAAGGTGATTGAATGCTGTCAAGTCTCACCACCACCAGGATCAATTCCATCTACTACTTTGCCATTAACATTCTTGGACATACCTTGGCTTCTTTTTTCACCTAGTCAACCCCTTTTCTTCTACAACTTTCCTCACACAACTTCTCATTTCAAACAAAATGTGTTGTCCAATTTCAAGACTTCTCTTTCCTTCGCTCTTCAATACTATTTTCCTTTGGCTGGGAATCTAATACTACCACAAAAACCAGCTAAGCCATACCTTAGCTATACTTCAGGGGACTCTGTTCCCTTAACCATAGCTGAGTCCACAGCCAACTTTAACCGCTTCTCAGGCTACCACTCAAGGGGTGTTCAAGATTTTCACCAACTAGTCCCTCAGTTACAACAGGTTAGTGAGTTTTCAACTGTGGACCAAGATTTAAAGTACTCACTCTTTGCTGTCCAAATAACTATATTCCCTGAATGTGGGATTTGTATTGGATTTTCCTTAAGTCACGTGGTGGCTGATGAAAGAACGTTCAATAATTTTTTGAAGACGTGGGCTGGTATTTTTAACATGGGACTAGAGTCGTACTTGCCTGTGTTGAACAAGAATTTGCCATATTATGATAGGTCAGTAATTAAAGACACTAATGGACTTGAACCAGTCTTGTGGGATCAAGTTACAAGTTTGCCAAATTTGGTACTAGTTGACGATTATTTTGACACGGTAAGGTCCACATTTGTAATGGGTCGATCTGAAATGGATGGTATCAAGGAGTGGATCATGGCTCGGTCCGAGAAGCTATTCGGGTCAGCCCAGTTACTTCTGTCCCCCTATGTGGTAACATGTTCATATATTTGGGTGTGTTGGTTGAAAGCAAACATGGGCTGCATTGAAGATCCAACTCCAAGTGAGAAATTGGAGCCCCATTATTTCGGTTTCATAGCGGGTGGAATAATTCGGTTGAGTTACCCGGTACCTGTAAGTTATGTAGGTAATTGCATTGCATTTGGTAGAGCAATGGCAAGGAGAAATGAGTTATTGGGACACAATGGTATAGTTTTTGCTGCAAAAGCAATTGGTGATTCTATAAAAGAATTGGATAGGGATGTGTTGGGTGGGGCAGAAAATTGGATTTCGGATTGGAAGGTATTCAATGGGTCGGGGCTCCATTTAACTGTAACTGGGTCTCCAAAAGTGGACCTTTATAAGTTGGATTTTGGGTGGGGCGGACCCACAAAAATTGAAGAAATATCAATAGATAAAACATGTGGAGTGTCTTTGTGTGAAAGTAGAGATATGATTGGTGGGATAGAAGTTGGTTTGGCTCTTCCATTGGCCAAAATGGAAGCCTTCGGTGTTCTCTATAATGAAGGTGTCAAGAATCTTCACTAAATAATAAGGTTAGTCTAGCTATTTTAAATAATAAGGTTGACTTGGGATCCTATAATAATAAGGTTAGTCTAGTTATTTTAAATAAATCTCATTTGCAAATATTAGTTGTCATAGTACATTTATCGTATTGATAATACCAGAATTAGTGTACGATAATTTCTATATTGTTTGGCATTGCATTGATAGTGGAATACCAATTGATATACAAACTAGTTATATATATATATATATATATATATATATATATATATATATATATATATATATGGGATTTGCTAACATACTACATGAAGGTAGTAGGTTAGCATTGTACCACTTTTGAGTTTACCAAAATATCCCTAAAAGACATTGCCAACACATTATTAGTGAGGATAATTCAGTCTTTACATTACTATGTTTGTATCGAGATGTTGCCGAACACATAGATATTTTTATCATTTTTTTTATTTTTGAGTAAGTATACCCTTTTGGTATACTGCATACTCTTTTGGTATACCATTTTGTGTTTGGATCCAAGTGTGCGATACTACCTAGCGAATAAATATTTCATTTTCTGTTGTTTTGAACAAAGTATACCTTTTTTGGTATACTGTATACTCTTTCAGTATACCGTTTTGTGTTTGGATCAAAGTGTGCAATGCTACCGAGCGAATAAATATTTTAGTTTTTGTTGTTTTGAACAAAATATACCCTTTTGATATACTTTATACTCTTATGGTATACCCTTTTGTGTTTGGCTCCAAATGTGCGATGCTACCGAGCGAATAAATATTTCAGTTTTTGTTGTTTTAAACAAAATATACCCTTTTGGTATACTGTATACTCTTGTGGTATACCTTTGGTGTTTGGATCCAAGTGTGCGATGCTACCGAGCGAATAAATATTTCAGTTTTTGTTGTTTTGAACAAAGTATACCCTTTTGGTATACTGTATACTCTTCTGGTATACCCTTTTGTGTTTGAATATCCAAGTGTGTGACGCTACCGAGCGAATAAATATTTTAGTTTTTGTTGTTTTGAACAAGTATATCCTTTTCGTATACTGTATACTCTTCTGGTATACCCTTTTGTGTTTGGATCCAAGTGTCTGGTGTTACCGAACGAATAAATATTTCAGTTTTTGTTGGTTTGAACAAAGTACACCCTTTTGGAATACTGTATACTCTTCTGGTATACCCTTTTGTGTTTAGATCCAAGTATGCGATGCTACCGAACGAATTAATATTTCAGTTTTTGTTGTTTTGAACAAAGTATACCCTTTTAGTATACTTTATACTCTTCTGGTATACCCTTTTTGGGTTCGAATTGAAGTGCAAAATATTTCAGAAGACATAGATATTTTAATTTTTATTATTTTTAAAGAAGTATACATTTTTGGTATATTGTATTCTCTTTTGGTAAACCCTTTCGTGTTTGAATTAAAGTGTGCGATGCTATCGAGCAAATGAGTATTTCAATAATTGTTATTTTGAACAAAATATACCTTTTTGGTATACAATATACTCTTTCGGTATACCTTGTTATGTTCGGATCGAAGTGCGAGATGTTTCAGAGCACATAAATATTTTAATTTTTATTATTTTTAAAGAAGTATACCTTTTTGTATATCATATATACTCTTTTGGTATACCGTTTTATATTTGAATAAAAGTGTGAGATACTATCGAGCAAATAAAATATTTCAATTTTTGTGTTTGTGAACAAAGTATGCATTTTTGGAGAAAGAAAAAAAATGAGCATAATAAGATTACGGAGAAAGAAAATAAATAAAAAAATAAAAAATGGAGAGACATGAATAGTGCTAGAAACAAGAGAAAGAAAAAAGAAAGAAAATAGAAAGAAAAAAAATTGAAGAATAGTGAAAATGGAGAAGGAGAAAAGAAAAATAAAAAAATGACAAGAAAAAAGGAGAAAAAAATAATACAAGATATGATGAGAGGGAGGAACTTGAGTTCCTTGTTTTATGCCTCAAAATAAGAAGGTAATTAGCTAATGGGTATAGAGTGTAAATAAGTTATGGGCATAAATGTAATGGATAGAGCCATGTAAATAAAATAGGATGTATGTGTATTTTTGTAAATCCCCCTAAAAACAAGCAGAAGAGTTTGCCCAGTGATCCTGACGGGGTCAATGTTAAACTTTTAGCCTAGCAGAAAATGTGTTTGATTTAAAATCCGTCAGGACTCAGTAGGGAAACATTTGTACAATCTGTGTGGGTAAAATACACCACCTACAATTATCGGAATACGAGTCCAACTGATAGAGACTAGACTTATTTCAAATTTCACCTTAACCGGTAATTTTGGGGGTTCAACAACAACTCCTTCACAAACTCCTATTCAAATTTCGACAAAAAAAATTAAGCACTCTTGACTTCCCAAAAGTTTGGCCAAACATGCTCTAATTTGGAATCAGATTAATCACAATCACAACTTTCCTCAATATTAATATAACAGTAACACGATGTTTAATTAGCTCAAGAGCCGAACCAAACTTCAATATGATTAACAATTTTCTCAGCTGGTTGGTCACTTGCTTTCTTGTTTTATGGCTCATCTAAAATCTTATAAAAGATCCTTAAAAATAAAAATGCTTCAGTCTAGTTAGGCCATATTAACAAAGCCGCATGAATTGTTTGGCTTGAACGATTAGTTATACGGGAATTGTTATACATGAATTTTAGTAATACAGAAATTAATTATACTAGGATTAGTTATACAAAAATTATTTTGTATATGATGTTTGGTTTATTGCATTAAAATGAGTATACAAAGTAGTATAATTTAAACATATAAAAGATTGTTTACCAGTATGCCCTTGGACTTCTTTAGAATTTTTTATTTTTTTAAATCAAAGATAGACACAAAACACACCAAAGCGCACAGACACAACGAGTTATATACATGATTAACTTCTTGAAGATAAAAGTGTTTGCACTATTGTTTGCTCAAACAACTGATGACTACATATTTAAGCCTAACCTAAATAGAGAAGTAGTTTTGGTAATACAAGAGAAGCAGTAAGTTAATATTGACTTGCTTTTACATGTTACCTTTTACAATTCCATCTCCATATTTTATAATTGTAAGCAGTGACAAACCAGGTATGAAGAATGATAGAACAATATCAAAATTACTCCGGCACCATTCTTGTTCATCGCCAAAGAGAAGCGCGACCTATTCTTTTCCAACTTTACGAGTGTTGTGTGGCTAAAATATCACACATTACATATTTATACTTGAGTTTTTGTTGTGTTAAATTGATGAAATAAGTGCACTTATCATGGTTTTGTTGCATTTTGTTGGTTGAATATGTTGGAGAAGAGTTAAGAAGTCAAGTTGAAGAAAAAGAAGAAAGGTGGCTAGTCTGTCAAAAGTGCAGCAAAACATAGCTATGAGTGAAACAGTGGCTAAGCTCAACTGCGAACAAGTGGCTAGCGGGAAAACTTTCAGCACCAGTGTGGCTACTTAACAAAAAATCATTTGTTTCTTTATTTCAACGTAGGGAGAATTATGGAAAGACATTGTATTTTATTTGGCAACACATAAATAGTTCGTAGTCTTCATTTTACATCATTTTTTGGCCAATTTTTCAATTTTGGAGACAAGGATCCATCAACCAAACACTAAGAGAGTAAAGAATTGAAGCAACCCATTCAGAACTCTTAATCCTTTGTACTCTTTTCTTTTATTTTCATGTTTGGTATTGAATTTATTTGGTGTTGTTGATGTTATTGAAGATATGAGTTTGTGAATATATTTCATGACTAGATACTAGTTGGTGTGATTTTGAACATGGATATATGAATGATTCATGGCTAGGATTTTATATTTGTGGGTTTGATTATCTAGCCTCTATCGCTTTGGTTGCTTAAATTTTGTGCTCGCGACGCTTGAGTTACATGTCTACTTTACTAATTAAAGACTTGGGAGAGATTAGTTAGCGTAGAATAGTGAGACTAGCAAGGATTTGGGTTGATAGCCTATTTCATAGACTAACCCATCTAAAAGGAGTTACACTCGGGAGAGGTCTTCTTTCCTTGGGTCATGAGTAGTGCTTAATACGCTCAACTATGGCTTTGACAACCGCCGTTGAGGTAAATTCCTTCTAGGCCGGGAGGATTCTAGGGATTACATTAGAACGGCTCGACCATAATATATAAACCCCGTATTATATTTGCATCCTAGACTCCTAACTTGTCTTCCTTGGTTGTGAGAAGGCCATTGATCACCTTTACTTGCTTTCCCTATGTAGCTAGTAGTTGTTAATATCGTTTTATCACTTTATTGTCCTCGTTTGGCTTAGTCAAATAGGTTTAGTTCCTCCGCTACTTTAATCGCAACACTTTGTTCCTTATGGATTCGATCCCGACTCCTAGTTTGGTAAATTATATTGCGCACCGTTCATACCTCATTAGTGGAGAAGTACAAGAAGGGCAAGTCTTCGAGTTTTTGAGAAGCATGCATGCGCATTTCTTTGTGAGAGCGGGAGCTTGAATTATTGGAGTCCAATGTTTCTTCTAAAAAGTATTTTGTGAGTGAAGGACTCCATTCTTTTCGTGCGGATAGCAAGTAACCTGTTGAGTGTGAGGCTTGAATGCATAGTGAGGTGCATAAACAAATGAAGGGAGCCAGAGAACTTAAGATAACTCTAGAAGCTCATGTGTTTTCTTTCGCCATAGTCTAAGTAAGATGCATAGTTGCTTATCAATTGTTCATATTAGTAAGTGTAACTAGTTAGTACCAACTAATTCATTAATGCAAAAATGATGTTTGTGATATCGAAATAAGGAACATGCCTTGGTTTTGAGCTTAAAATGAAACATGGTTTGGTCTCGTTAATTTTGAGTTGCTTGAGGACAAGCAAAGACTTAAGTTTGGGGGAGTCGATAAGTTGGTATTTTACCAACTTAAAGACTACTTTGAACCTTTATTTTTTAATCCAAAGGCAACATTTAGTATTATTGACGTCGTAAATTGCTTAGTTTCAGGTTTATAATGAGTTCGCATGAACATTGGTTGAAGATTGAAGTTAAAGAGCAAGAATTGGAGCCAAAGTGTGAAAATTATGACACCATGAAGGAGGTGCGCCGCCTAGAGAAAGGTGCTGAAAAGTGGAAATTGAAGTTTAGAAAGAGTCGCCCCGCCTAATGCATAGGGGCGGAGAACCTAAGACAACTTCAGAGAGTGTCACACTAAGGCTCAGGAAGAGAGGGGCCTAATGCACAGAGGCGGGGCGCCTAAGTGGATTACAGAGAGCTATGCGTTGAGGCTCAGGAAGAGGCGCCCCGCCCGTTGTACAGAGGCGGAGCGCCTAAATGAACTTCAGAGAGTCCAAGATTTGAACCTAGCAAGAGGCGGACCGCCTCCTCCTCTGTACCTGCATTTTTTCCCTTTGTATAAATAGAAAAAGCTAGTGTTTTAACATTATTACACTTTATATTACACACTCTACTCATAGGAGGCGACTTGAGGAGTCAAGTAGAGGTCTTTACATCAATTTGTAAGCTTTTAAACTTGTATTTTTGAATCTTGATTCATATATCAAGTCAATATCTATATTTGAATTCATTACGCTATTTCATTACATAATTCTTGTGATGGTTCAAACCCCTAGTATGAGTGGCTAAATTCATAACCAGGGAAGTAAACATGCTATAGTGATTGGAAATCAATGAGTGTTGTTCCATTTCATTACCCATAACACAAGTATCGATTTTTTAATTCCCCAATATTACAATAACATCAAAATTTCAACATCCATGATATTTGGAATTTTTTGTCTACTTTGCTAATTAAAGACTCGGGAGAGATTAGTTAGCGTAGAATAGTGGAAGTGGTGACGATTTGAGTTAATCGGCTATTCGTAGACTAATCCATGTAAAAGGATTTACGCTCGGAAGAGGTCTCATTTCCTCGGGTCCTTGAGTAGTGCATTAAGCATTCAACTAAGGCTTTGGCGAGTGGGTTGAGATAAATCTCTCTTAGACCGGGAGGATTTTAGAGATTACATTAGAACGACTCGATCATAATTACACTTGTGCTGTGAATGTGAAGTAGTTACACCCATTGAATGAAAATTGCTATTATCCGTTTACACTCCAAGCCTCATAATATAGAATTAATTACTCGCTTTAATTTGTATGCATTGTAGTTTAACATAGAAGTATATCAATCATAACCATTTCTAGGACTCAATACTAATCTCCATTTGAATTTCTAATTACAACTCTCTCACTTGACAACTAGTTCCTTTGGGATATCGACCCCGACTCACATCGTGTATTATACTTTGACGACCGCCCCTCACCATTAATGGTGTAGGATTGAGCGTGGATCAATGAGACAATAGTCTAGAAAACATACAAAAAGGATGGGGTCGGACATAAACGGCAACTTGGTCATTTCATAATCTTAATCGATATATTGTTAATTAGGGTATTGTTATACCATATTAGTTATGGGATAAGATAGTATCGAAATTAGCGTATAAGTTACTGAAGCTGAATTTTGGAACCAAATAAAGGATAAATTTTATCCAATACAAACAAAATTGAACGGGCCCTTCGAGTGCAAGTTTATGTCAACAAATAGATTTGAAGCAATATTGTAAGTCATAATTAATTAGCTGTTGACTCTTCAAAAGTATTCTTTTATCATAAGTTAGATGTTGGAAAAATTGTAAGTCATAATTGTGGTTATAATATTGTATATTATCTAAAATATAAGAGCATGACATTAATCGTTAGAAATCGTGTTTTCTATGGGACTCGACCTCGGGACTTTAAATACCGAGTTATGTTTACTGCGACCGCTTAGTCCCTTTTATAGCGCATAGTTGGGCGTAATCACCAACTTCAAAGCTGCCAAGGTCGGATTCTTCATTTCTTCGCCTTCAAGTGAGGAATGTGATTTTGCCTTCTTGTCATAGCAAATTCAACAATGTTAACTTTTTTTTTTCATTATCGCCCAAGTCTTCTAACATGCATTTGCTTTAATTTCCAATTCCTTATCCATACCTAAAGTTGAGAAAAGAATTCTTTCCAACATTATTTTTGTTACCATTTTTGATATCCTCTTTCTTCCAAGTGCTAGAGTCTTCAACACAAGTGCATTTTATTTCTTCAATCAACTCTAACATCACTTTCTTGTCTTCGGCATCATTACAACTTAGCTCAAACATGTGATACATTTTTATAATATCCATGACTTGGCTTTTTATTTTTTCTTCAACTTAATTAATACATTTTAAGCATACCATTCACAATGATTTCTAGTTGGGCCTTCAATACTCAAGCATTTCATCCACATGAAATTTCAAGTCATGAACATTCATGTCAAATTTGTTCATCCTTTGTCCTAGTTCTTCTTTTGCTTCCTCAAAGGGCCACATATCATCGAATTCATCAAGAATATTTGCATGGATTCCCCAACTCTGAGTTTTCTCAATAGCCAAATTCAGCTCAAAATTTCCACATCTTCAATATCTTTCTCTTCTTGGTGCTCAACAACTTTCTTCATATTGGTTATTTCTTGAAAATCATAGATATGAAGGAGGCAATCCCATAAGCAACATCATTTGCATGATTCGCCCTTTTTTTCATATAGCTCCCACCAATTTTTCAATATTCTTTCTACATTTTCATTTTTCTCCATAAATTTTGTTGTCTCTAATACTTTTTCTTCAAATTAAAGTTCTTTTTGTGGATTTGACAAGCTCATCTCTTCTTGAAACTTTTCATGTCTTCCTTGCAATTCCGGTTCAAGCACAACATTGTTCACCTTGTTGGACCTATCAAACTCCCAAGACACATTAGCACCATCATAAAAAGTCATTTGGGGAAAGATGTGTTATATATTTGGACACTCATCCCAATGACTCATGTGACTACCACACTCATGACATATATCCCCTCAAAATAATAAGAAGGTGCATACGACTCACTCTCGAAAATAATTGGATAATTTCTCTCATAGTGTGGCCAAAGCAAAGAGCACAAAGACCATCAAATCAAGATTTTATCACAATTCGGATTATTTTTTCTCAAAGCTAAGATGCACTTCAAGAGTATTACACAATTCTAAACTAACAACTAACTAAATATCACAAGTAAACACACATATACAATGCAAGAAACAACTATTCACAAGGTTCTCGACAAAAATAACTAGTTCAACTCCACAAATATTCTAATACACCAATTGTTCCTCAGAAACGGGGCTAATTTTTGACAATGCACAAACCACCACTTCAAAGGATAATGAAACGGTCATCGTAACTATAATACCCAACTAGGAGTCGGGGTCGAATCCACGAAGAATAATATGATACGATTAAGGTAGTGGAGGAACTAAGCCAAACGAGAGGATAATAATGAGAGAACGGTACTAAGAAGTAAAAATACACTAGGAAAACATGTAATATGATCAATGACAACTCAATCAATGTGATACAAGGTAGTAGATCATATGGAATGCAAGTCAACTCAATGTAAATCAATTACCCGTAAAATATCCCAACCAATTAAACTTTAGGTGTGTACTATCACACTCGAGCTACTTTACTTGAATAGCCTTCTCCGATAGCTACCAAGCCTAACACACACTTACCCTTTCGATATTAGGTGTGTTGTGTCAAGCTCAATCGATGGTATGTCCAAGTAAGATTATCCCCATTTCGGTGTTCAAACCCGTTAACCCGGAGTAAACGATAGCACACCTACCCTCGCTTCCTTGTTAATCACTATTACAATCCCAAAACTACTCTTTCGACCTGATTTCGGTGCCAAAGGGCTAGGACTAGTATTTGCAACTACCAATTTTTAAGAATTAAAGCATGTAATGATTAAATAGCCAAAGTCAAGATAGAGAATTGTACAAGCCAAAGTAATGAGAAAAGGGGTAAGAATTGCTCTATGTATGCTCTTAATTCCAAACCCTAGACTTGGTTGATGAACCCTTATTCCAAAGCCTGAGAAATAACCTAAAGACTTGAAAAATATCTTCAAACTAGCTATTTATAGTCCCTAGAATAAATACAACATTTTCACAAAATTGTCCCTAGATTTTACAAAAGAAAACTCTGAATTTCTGACGCGTAGCCATCATGGTGAAAAATTTTGACCTGATTGCCACTTTTTACTATTGACTTCGTAGCCACTTTTCCCGAATGGTAAAAAGGGAAGCCACCTTTTAAAATAGGCGGCCGCCTTTTATAGGGAAGCCTCGAATCAACCTGTCTGACTCTTTGCATTGGGCGACCACCCTTTGCAATGGGTAGCCACCCTTTTCAAATGTGGTGGTAGCCTTTTTTTAAAGGCGGCCACCTTTAACTTTTTCTCTATTTTAGCCTACTCTTTGACTTGTTTTCTTCCGTATCTCTTCCGCAACTTAATATACCTGCAATATGCAATTAACCAATCATAACTGCACCAATTTCTATCAATTTTGACATAACAAAAGCTCAAGTAGAAGTATGTAAGGTGCGACCTTTTAGCCACACATTAGCTGCCGATGGCTTTCTTCTAACTTTTGGTGTTGTCTCTCTTTCAGGATCGACGAAACGTTGAATAATTGGCCAAACCTTCATCTCTTCATCTTTTGCAAGCTGGAATGTGTTGTGACCATCGGCTCTAAGGTTGATTTTTTTGCAGGAGTTCTTTTGGATTCCACTGGTCAGTAGGCGGCCGCCGAGTTGAATCTGCCACTTTCTCTTCTAGGCCGATTGTCTTGTTGAATTCTCTGTCTCCTTCAGCTTTTAAGGCTTTGAATTTAGCCGATGAATCGGTGGTTGCCAGAACCTCTTCTACCATATATTTCTCCAATTTTCAGCTTGAGTCCAAAGCTTCATTTTTTATTGTCTTTTAGTCTTTTTAGTTTCCTTTGGCTCGTTAACTCTCACAATTATAAATTCCTGAAAAAGAAAAGAATTTGCATAAGATTCACTCACATTTAATAATAACAAGACAATAATATTCTCATAAAAGAGCTAAATGTGCAGGTAAAATACCAGCACATCAGTGCAGATTTTCTTTTTGACGGGAAAGGAGAAGGGAGGAATGGTTAGAGGCTAAATTATTTTAATGGGATATTAGGGATAAAAAAGGCACTATTTCTTTAGTACTATTTATTATTTACTCTCTTTATTTCAATTTATGTAACACCATTTCCTTTTTAGTCTGTCCGAAAAAAATGTCGTTTTTTTATAAAACATTTTACTTTTGTGAAATGATTTTCTGCCACATAAATTTATATGGCTTGTTTTAAATTACAAATATAAAGAAGTTTCGATCTTTCTTAAATTATGTGCCAAAACCCTTCCACATAAACTGGGACGGAGAATAAGTTATAGTGTCCTCTTATTAACAGGTTTGTCACTAAGAAAATTGAATCAATTCTACTACTAGCTCCCTCTATCTCAATTTATTTGTCACTATTTATTTTTGGTCGGTCCCTAAAAAGCATATGTCATCTTCTATAAATAGAAACAATTTATTTTTATGAAATAATTTTCAACCATACAAATTTTTATGATTTATTTTAGAATTTATTTTTTAATTCCGTGATAAGTCAAACTGACACATAAAATTTGATGAAGGGAGTAACAATTTTGCTGGTCCCAAGTCCCTACTGTCCCATGAAAGAAGAGGAAAAGAAAAAGAAAAAAGAACGACAAAAAGAAAAGAGAAAGTGACATGGATTGCTACAGAAACATCTGGATATGTTGACTGAATGACATGCATCCTTTGCCTCTGATGTCAGCTTAGACTATACACGAGTCTACACGAAGCTTAACCACGTACAAGAAATTTCAACAGCCTATGAGCTCAACGAAATACTAATTAATCCCAAAAGCATCATCAGCCACCTTTCTAAAAAAACTAATTTTATCCTTACCATGAAATGTATATTTGGTTTGTGTCACAACGCGTTGCATAGATACATGCAATTAAACAAATATACATGATCACACAAAATTAAGCAGCCTCCACATGCTTTTGATTTCGTATCAGTTTCACACTCCATATTGAAGAATATGAACTCATCCAATTAAAAAATTGGTGTTGGAGATAATGAAGAAATAAAAGAAGCATTAAGATTCAAAGTTCGTTGAGGGCCATTGAACAATAAATAACGACAGGCACATAACAACAAATAATAAACAAATTGTTATTTTCCGGTTGTGGAGGGGAAGAGGGGAGGAAGGAGGGGGGATGAAGGAGTCAACTCTCATGACGTGGTAGCTATTTAGGGCAAGTTCCTCACAAGCAAACCCTATATTTGTGACAAGTAATTACTGACTCTGTATATTGTTTGTGTAAGTAAATCCTTGATTTTTTGCCATGATGACGAATTATAAGCAATTATTTTTTCTATGTTGACGATTTATAATATGAAAAGTTACTCTTAAACATAGATAATGAGACATGCAACGGGTTTAGCTAGAACAAAATACGGTGATTTTCTTTGAAACTTCCATTTTTTATATCGAAGTAGTCAAATTAATGAGACAAGTGGCAAGTTTTGATCGGGACAATCTCAATCATCTTGTTAGTAACGTGATTTTCTCAAGGATTTCATGAGTAATTTTTTAGCAGTTGATGAGATTGAGTTGTGTCATGGACACCAAATAGGGAACAGAAGATGAAGATTATCTTCTCATTAAATAATTTATTTGCCAGTACGTATATATATACGGAGTAGTAGTTAACTATTTTTCTTTCTCTGCTCCCCATCGCTATGCAAAATTTCCACGGTTAAAGATGAATTTATAGTAGAATTGAGATAAAATTACGCTAGTTTTATTCTAGAACTAAAAATAATAAATGAATTAAGAGGAAGAAGTAGACAAGGCAATTAAGCAACCCTAGGTGTGCGGGGAGGGTGGGGGGGGGGGGGGGAGAGAGAGAAAGGTGTGAAGTGTTCTGACATAGCTTTATGAATATTGAAAATTTGAAATGCTTGTATCAATAGGAGAAGAAAGTATTTGACAAAATATTTTTGTTAGATAAAAGTTTGATGAATCAAATACCAGAAACTCAGCGACTTTGAATTATAGGCTACTTTAGAGTTTATAGAGTGAGCCCAATGCTTTAATCTTCTGGACTTCTACTGTGGAAAAAGCAACATACTTTCTTGATACAAAGACAAGTTAAAACTTTTCCGAAGTATATTCCGTGTTTGTTCTTTTATGTTGCCTACTTTGACGAACTTGAAATTCATGAGCAATAGTAACATTTTGACTTGCTCGTTCTTCTTTCATTTCCTTCTTTTTCTTGTTATAATTTGCATCTTGCATGCTCCAATATAGCTGTGTTCATCGTGGAGCCAAGTCTGAACTCAAGTCGAGCCAAGTCAAACTTTGACCAAAATTATATCGAATCGAGCCAAGTTCCTAGGTATAGAGCAAGATTGTAGAGTAACAAATGATTATGACTTCAAGCTTCGTGTATTAAAAATGATTTAAATTACAATGATAGTGTGTGTATATATTATTTACAACGTTAAATGAATATAGTATAGTGACTTAAATACAACAATTGTACGGCATGTCAATTTTTGAGCTACACTGCCGTAGTACAAAAAATATAAACTATCAATATATTTCGAACAGTTGTAATGAATTATTACTGTATTTTTCAAATTGTGTTATGGTATTAGACTTATTATGAAGAGTGTCAAAGAGTTACTCGTATATGTTATTTTACTCGTATATGTTATTTTATATTAGTCATTTAGTCTAATTATAAAAAGAAGTGTATACGCTTTCATGCAGATAACTCAAAACTCTATGTCAAAAGCATCGTACACAGTATACATTTCACGCCAATGTCTGAAAAGGAAAACGATGTTGATGTGTAAGTGAGATTTCAAAGTTGATATTGGTGTGTAAGGCACTGTCAATAACTATAAATGTCCGCGCTGGGGCCATCTGTAATCAGTGGTCCTGATTCCTGAAGAGGCTGCATTTTATCTGATTATTACTATAATCTTGGTACAATGAAGGGGCAGGTATATATGAGAATTGAGAGACCACACAAGAGCCTTGTTGACTTGCTATATCATAAACGTAAATAAAAATTGACATTTGTCCTTAGGGTTACGTGTATGGTCTTGGATTGAGCTGACCTCAGAATTGAAATTAGTTAAGTTAGCGTCTTTTACATAAACACGTGTTTTTTATTTTCTGTAAATACAAATAGCCACCTAGAATATTTTCTCCTAAACTTTTCACTTTTTTCCTGTTTAAAATGATATATTAAAAAAAAAGGTTTCTTGCAAAAACCGTGCTCCCTAGTTGTACTATATTTTACTAGACCTACTAGAGTATGTATATACTGTATATATCACCTTTCTGTTGCCATATTTGGGGGTCTGTTACCTTTTTCTCTGTTAATGTCTTTATCCTCATTATCATATTTGACCTTATGCTGTCAAATTACTTGTTCAATAATCCTTCTACTCTGGAACCTTGAGATCCCCATTTCGTACATCCTAATTGCAAAATGAAAAATTAAGAAGAGAATGAGCAAATGAACCTTTCTCGCTGATGATTAAGAAAAAAGAAAGAAAATTGTACACTCGATATAACCAATATTAGAAAGTCCATTTAATGGATTATGTGACAATTTCATACTAATAGAGTTCTTTAAGTATATATTGATGAATATAGAATGTATACGTAGGCAGGTATAAACTTATTAGTTATTCTAAATGATATCTTGTATTGCACATTTTGCCTAATGTTCATTATTTATTGGACTTTATAGATCCTCAAATTTTCACATTTTCTTCTACTATATTATCTCATACGGAGTAATTTATTCTGGATTCCTGAAAGGATACATGTCAAAGATTATAATAACTGGTGGTATATTTATTTAACTTGATTGATCAAAACTTTGTCTCCAAGATTAGGTGCTAAGCTTTTAAAAAAGTGACACGAAGAGGAATAACTGGACTCAAGAAGATAAGGGTGATGATATCTGACGTAATTTATGAAAATTTCAGATCAAGAATTTGAATTCAAAAGTTCTATTTTTGTTACCAGAAGAAAATCACTGAAACAAATGAAACCTTGACAACCTTTAATTGGTAGGGAAAATCAACAACCATACCGACTAATAATACTATAATTCTCGGTTTGAAGACTTTGATGCAAAGGTCAAAACCATTAGTTCTTTGCCACTTGTCCTTACTCACTCATCCAATTTTTCACAGTTTCTTTTTCCAGATAAAAAGTCCAAATAATTTTACAGTACTACTAGAAGAAAAAGATACACTATAGTACATTATTAATTTTTCAATATTATTCTATGTAATTACCCAAACAAAGGTTTTGTATATTTCAACCTCAAGAGACAGCGGACAAAGAGATTGAAGCATTGACATAGAACGAGGCCGGCGCCAAATACTATTGACTTCAATCTATTTTCTCATCTATAAATATAGGTCATCATATCTTAAGGTCCTACAAGTTCACTTTTATTCTCAAAAGTTCTTCTTTACCATAACTTGAGTTTATTTTCTTCGAACACTTCCAACCTTCTAAGTAATTTTCATAACATCTAGAAGAAAAAGAGAAAAAGCATCAATGGGAAGATCACCATGTTGTGATAAAAATGGACTCAAGAAAGGTCCATGGACACCTGAAGAAGATCTTAAACTTATCCAATATATTCAAGTTCATGGTCCTGGAAACTGGCGAACTCTCCCTAAGAATGCTGGTATATATATGATTTATCCAAGCTGTTTCTACACATAAAAATATATAGATGTTTTTGTATTATTCCATATGTGTATATATTATGTGGTTTTTTAACATTTCATGAAAATCCATTTGCAGGACTTCAAAGGTGTGGAAAGAGTTGTCGTCTTCGTTGGACTAATTATTTGAGACCTGATATTAAGAGAGGAAGATTCTCATTTGACGAAGAAGAAACAATTATCCAACTTCATAGTGTTCTTGGCAACAAGTAAGAAACTATTCTCATTTTATGTAATATACAATAATACCACGTAAAATTTATATGTTTGTCTAATCGTTTGTCCTATTGCTGAATTCATACTCACTTGAAAGATAAACTGCACTGAGAGAATATGTTTTAATTTACTTCGTTATATTTCCAATAGGTGGTCAGCTATAGCAGCTCGTTTGCCAGGAAGAACGGACAATGAAATCAAGAATTATTGGAACACTCATATAAGAAAAAGGCTTCTAAGAAATGGTATTGATCCAGTGACACATAGTCCTCGTCTTGATTTATTAGACTTATCATCCCTTCTAAATTCCACTCAGTTTAACTTATCGAGCTTACTTGGACTACAAGCACTTGTAAACCCTGAAGTCTTTAGACTTGCAACTACTCTTTTGGCATCACACAATAATGAAAATCCAGAGTTGTTACTTCAAAAACTTCAAGAAAACCAATTGTTGAACACTCAACTTCAACAAAATCAATTATTGAACACCCCATTGGGAAACCACCTTCAAGTTTTTCAACCTAATAGTCAATTCCAAAATCAAATTCAAGAAATACCAACTTTCACCCCATCAAATGTTCCTTGTTTATCTTCACAGCCCATGCAGCTAGGACCCGTGGAATTATCCTATTTGATGAATGGCCAAATGCTACCTCCACAAAACTATGGTTATTCTGCTTCTAACGTATCCGACAGTTCCAATTTGCAATCACTAAACAACAGCAACAATCAGAATAGCAGTAATCTCAGCTTGGATTCGGTGTTGTCAACGCCTTTGTCTAGCACAGAAGATGAGAAAGAAAGCTATTGCAGTAATTTAATGAAATTCGAAATCCCAGCCAGTTTAAATTTTGATGATTTTATGTAAATATTGATGCTCTTCAAATATTGTTTTCTCTTTTTCGTGTTTTTTGTTTTTTCTTTTTACTCTAGAGAAATTTGGATGGAACCGCTGTTACATTTTTTTGGTTAGTTTGGTCCATTCAAATTCTATAGTTTGTATTGTTAGGTGGATCTTGTTTTACAATTTTATCTATACATACCAGTTGTTTGTTGTTTTATTATCATTCTTTATGGGTTTTTCGATGTAACTGGTGGGTGCATAAACTTCCCTCTCATCTTGTTTCTCTATGTATTCTTTCTTTGTTCATTCTTTTCTAGTCTTTATTATAATATTGAATCAAAATTATGCACCTAAACCAACTCTCAAGTAGTGATTTAAGCATGTTTTTTATTGGTTCCTCTTACAAGGGAGTACGGTATGTTATCGCTTTTCTTCTTACTTTCCTATTAAAAAAAATTATACTTAATTTTGGGGTAATTTAGTTTGTAATGCATTAGAGGCAACTGAGCCATGAATCAATCGTGATTTTCTGAGTAAATCACCTTATTGTTTATGTTAAGAATGCATAATATCCAGCATCTTGTGACCTAACTACCCAGAAGGATTTATAAAAGTTCTGAGATACGTACTCTTATCCACTATTTTAGGGCATTCTACTTTTGCATGGTATGAACATCAACTTCGTAAAGACTCCTATTTTCTATTGTTCAAAAGAGAAAAATAGAACAAGTGAAAGAATGGAAAGAAAATATAGCTAATTAATTATGACTGATATGGATAACGTTTGTTTCCGGACGAAGAACCCAGCAATCGATTTGTTGATCAACAGTATACTACATCGTTTTTAAAATTTATGAATAATTTGTAGGAGTATTATAGATTAAGCTTATGGCTCTTTTGGTAGTTCCAAAAATAATAAGCATTACTAGTATGTAGAAGTATATGTACCATATGGAGCTCGCTCCTCTCTTCTTCCTGTCGTTCTTAATTCCTCTCATCGGCTAACTTGGCTTGTGTAGAGTCCCATTTCTATAAGTCAATGGGCAATTTATTAGACTCCTTTGTTGAGCCAGAATCCAGACAATGAAAAATTTACCTCACTTTATTTTCTTTTATATTATATCTTTATAGAGTATACATAATACTAGTACTAGTTAGGACATCTGTTTTGTTCCAAAAGATAATGTTATTTATTACAACTAAAATGCGTCATATGTAGATAGAGCCTAGAGGGATATGCCTATACAGTACTTAATCCCTTGTAGGTCTAATTTACACAAAATTGTAATCCTAAAAAGGACCGAGAATCGTAAAACAAAATGTCGTCATGTATATTCAGCGGTTATTACTTGGATATACTGGTTAAACTTGAGACTGGATGCTATATATGTGTAGTTTCAGTCTGGAAGAAACGGAAAGTGATGAACTAATCATTTCACTTTAAACTAAATACTTACTCATATAATAGCTTTAACTGCTCGCTCATAAGCTTGTACGAGGCCATTTCGTGGTCCACAGTTTAATTTCACAGAGGTTACCGGTAAGCGATCTTACTTCTTAATATGTAGATTTGAAAATTTGGCCTAAAAATGTAAAACAATTTAAGGTTACTATCCAAACCCCCCCCCCCCCCCAACCGAGTTACTCTTTTGGAATCTATAAAATAGCAAAGAAGACAAATTAACATATCGTTCGTATATCTGTCCACAATTAAGGCGCAGGTACATGCATTATTCATATCAATGGAATACTTTGGACAAAGCATGTCTACGATTTACTACTTATAATATTCCGGGATTTATATGGCAAAGTGAAATTGTATCAGTGAAAGAAAATATAAAACTCCATATTTAGGTATTAAAGACAACTTGGGCAGAGTTAAGTGTTGAATATATAGTTAAAAAATAAAATTACGCTCTCTCTAATATTAATAGACATATATATATAGGTTCTAATTTCAAGTCTCATTGTCACTCATTATCAGACACAATTCTATTGTTTCTATGGGCTTGACTAATAAAAAATCAGCCAGTTTAAGCTTTTGAATGCGCTGACTACACAATTCAAATTAAGACTTAACAAAAGAGTGGACCGGGATAACAATGTATAACTTGAAGTAGGATCTTAACAAACTGTGCAAATCCCATTGTTATTTTCCTTTCTGGAAATATGTAAAATTCTTAAGTATACTAGACTCTTAGATTATTATCGGAAATACCTGCTTCCCGCATTTTGAAAAGCTTATTAGTTAGTCAATAAGATCAAATGGACAGCTTGCTAACTGTCCAGGGTATATTTTTCTTCTTCTTCTTCTTTTGTTTTTTTTTTTTTTTTTTGGTTATTTAATGGCTGTAGTCTCTCATTTGCCCTAATTATGTTCAAGGACGGAAGTCATACCACTAACCATTTGCAGGATATAATTGTTTGGCCTTCAATATGTATCCACTTTATGAATAATTAATTCTGAAATCCCATAATACTGTGGTAGTAATTTACTTAATTGTTCATTGGTTGGGTCAAGGAAGTAGAAACTACATTTTGCACCAATGATTTGCTGAGGAAGCCCCCTTTTACAGTTAGAACGAAAATCTTGGAAACCCAGCTAATAGCCGGTGCATATTTTTGTCTTGGATATACATTTTTCTCATACGAGTCATGTGATTGAGAAGAAAAAAGTAAAGATTTAACTTTTATGGTTCGCATTCTAACAGCAGTTTTCCGCAAAAAGACGCAAAGATTGACTCAATTTTTACAAAGAAATTAAAGCTGTCATGTTTTATAAATGATTAGCCTCCAGACACATTCTATGACTACCTAGTGGGTTCATTATATTTTGTGTTTCAATGATTATTAAGTGACACGACGGAATTGAAATCTCCTTGGCATGATTGAATGCTGGAATGCCATAATTGTTTTCACAAAAGCCACTTGGACAGGAGCTCAAAACACTTTTTTACTTTTAGTTTTTAGACTACTACAGTACTTATTACTATCACATTAATTCCCTTTTTCTTTTAGATGCGTGTGGTGCGAGGTGGTATAGGGCAACCTTTAGGTAGGTGGGTGATTAAGGTTATACATATTGCGTGTTTTTACTAAAATATTAACATTGACCATATGATCTTATATTCTCATCTTAAGCCGCCCTTGCAAATCGCAATCAAAAACTATGCCATGAGGCTCATATTTCTCAGAGCCTGTTCTTCCTCAACAAGATTAGTGTATCCCTCCGTTGATGTGGCAAGGTTTGGAGCACAATGGTCAAATATTTAATTTTGACTATAAATTTACATATAGATTCTTCAAGTATTTGAAAATAAAATTTACGAATATATATATATATATATATATATATATATTCAGAACAATTCATAATTCAAAATAAATATAAATTATTTAATAAAAATATGATCAAAGAAGAACCCCTTAAATTGAAGCATACAATCACGTCCCCTCATTGATCGAGAAGAATATATTGGTTAGTTACTCCGTATGGAGATCATTTTATCTAATATCTTGAGTGAATTCAAACATCAATTTTGTTATATATCTGGTTTTAAATAGTATAGTTTAAATTATTTGAAAACTGTAGTCAATAAAAACAAAGATTCCCAAATAATAATGAAAAAGAGAGATTATTAATTGGCGCTAGATAAGCATACCCTTCTCTCCGAGTTTTGGAGTTTGTGAAAAAACTGGCATCATAGTTGAAGAAAAAAGACTCAAAATTGAATTGACTAATGTGATCCTATCGTACATCCTAGATTGCGTAGTATGTTATATTGCTGTCATGCTTATATTACCTCCGCCCCAATTTATGTGAAGTAGATTGCTTTGACATGAAATTTAAAAACTATGGAAAAAAACAAATCATAGAAATTTGTGAGTCAAAAATCATCTCATAAAGTTGAATTGTTACTAAATAGATAAATATATCATTTTTTTTAAACGAGCCAAAAAAAAAAAGTGTGTCACATAAATTAAGAGGGGAGTATCTATATTTCAACAGCTTGCATTTATATTACATTTCATTGTTATTATCATATGATCCCCACCCCCATCCTAGCATTTCATAAAGTTGCTTATGGAAATTAGTTTTGCTCTCTATGTTTTCATTACACTTCAAAAACTTGTTCCCTTCAACCGTGCCACTCCTAAGTTATATGCACAATTTTATCTTATGTCGATCGAACTAATTAACTTTAAATTTATGTTAAGTTTCCGGTGTTACTATTCTTTATTACTTAATAATTCACTAGCTCCATTCCACTTTATTAATCATAATTTGAAATTTGAGAGTGAAACTTCTTAAAATCTTTAAGCTTTTTAAAGAAAAATTGCTATTTTTAGAAACCATACTAAAAAGTATCTTAAGTCAAAATATTTAAATATCTAAAATATTTAAAAGATACATGAAAACAATGTTGAGAAAAAAAAACTAGTTTAACTATGGAAATCCGAATTTTTCCAAATAAAATAGGATGGAGTATATATTTTCTACAATCTATTTATAACATCTATGTTTCTCGAGTATAAACTTTTCCAACATCTTACTAGTTATACTATAAAACGTTGGGTTGATAACACACATACACAACCGTGTGTACATGTAAATCTATTTTTCTCTATTTATAGATCCTTAGATATTAAAATGAAGCTCATCAGCAACTTATTTCAGCCAGCTGCGGCAGGTAATGGCCGGCCGGCGAGAGGCCATGGCTGGCTAAAGCGACCACGGGAGCCAGCGCGGGACAGTGGGGAGAAGAAGGGTAGCAAAAGTGGTCGAGGGAAGGGAGATGGAAGCTATGATTTTGATTTACTCAAGTTTTTATTTCGTTTTATATAGTTGTATAGAGAAAGTATTGATATATGAAAAAATTTCAGAATAGGCAGCCCACTATTCAAATATAGGCACTCCTTCAAAATAAAAAATCCTAGCTATCAATTTTTCCGTTCTCCTGCCACTGACTCCTCGGAAAACACCCTCCCTGCCGACGGTGTCGTTACTTTTTTGTATTTTACTGAAGTTATGTTGTTGATTTTGTTTATATCATTGCTTTGGACAAGTTTATACACACAAATCTCCCAAAAAAAATATACATGATTATACATAGATAAATGTGTAGGCAATGAGAGAAATAAAAAAATATACACAAAAAATTAAAAATTTATATAAACATCTATAATAGTGAAGAAATCTGAGAATTTTTATAAATTTATTCATTTGTACATACACACTTATATATATTTATACAAGTTTATACACGATTACAGAAGTATATAAACTTGTGGCAAGCTGCTATTTCGCGTAAATACTGCCATTTCGGGTAAGATTCGCAAATAAAGACCATTTTCAATAATATTGTGTTGCTTGTCTTTTAGCGTAAAAATCCCTTGAAATATTTTGTAATAGTAACTTTATTATTAATTTTATGTAATATAGGTTGTAGTGCTTTATGTATGTGTAACCAGCCATTTTTTATTTTAAGCTTAATCATTTGGCATTCCAAAGTTTGTAATAGCCACTTAAGTAGCTAATTTTTGCAAAGTATTCGAGAAATAGCCACCATGAAGGAATGCCCATCGCACCTCATGAGTCGCCTCTCTCGCCTCCAACAATAATCTCCGGCGGAAAGACATTTGAAAAAACAAACATAGAATCACACAAAAGACATCAAGGGACTTGAACAATAACAATGGCTACGAGCATGCAATTTCTAATTCCTTATTTAATTAGACTTTAAATATTTCTCCTTTTTTTAAAAAAAAGTTTCTTCATATTATAAATTCCTTACAAAATTTTAACTACTGTAGAGGCAAAATTATGGTTCTAGATATCAGAACAAGACCAACAACCGTGCTCGAAACAATAAATGAAAACAACAAAAAAAAAAAATGGGCAAAACAAGAGAGAGATATAGGGAGAACAGAATTTTAGCTAGTGTTTGGACATAGATTCCCAAATAATTTTTGAGAAATATTTTTTGGGTGAAGTTTGATATGAAAATGAAAAAATTGTTTGGACATACTTTTTGGGAACAAAATGTTTTGCTCAAAAAGAGCCTTTGAGCTCTTATGAAAATGAATTTTGTATGTAAATGTTAGTTTTTGGCCCAAAAAGAGCCTTTGAGCACTTTTTGAGTTTTTGTGAGAAGTTTTGCTCAAATAGCATAAACAAACAGTTTTTCTCCCAAAAACTCCCAAAAAATATTCTCAAAAACTATAAACAAACGAGGGCTTAGTATGTGGTTGAGGGGGATTTTCAAGTTTCCTTAAATAAGAAAAGAGGACAAAAGTCTTTAAAAATTGGCTGAATGATACTTTTAAAATTAGTACTCCACTAATGACTAATATTTTAAAAGCCACCAAGTTTTTTTATTTGCACAAAGCGTTCACCTTCTCATCTCCCCTTCCCACCCCCCACCCCCATTCGGCCCCCCACCTTATTTTCCCCACCACTCTGCCCATCCACCACCACCCTCACCACTCTCCATCGACACCTTCTACCACCCACAACCACCTTCTACCACCCACCACCACCCTCCACCACTCACCGCCACCTCCTACCACCCCCCACCACCCAACGCCACATTCTACCAACTTCCACCAACCACCACCACCTTTTACCATCCTCTACCACCACCCCATCGCCTTCCACCATTCTAATAAAAGGATGTGTACACATCAGTCAAGATGTGTACACATTTAATAATATGTGTACACATATTAGTTTACATATTATTAAATGTGTACACATATACATCTGACGAGATGTGTACGCATTTTTTTCAAAACGTAAAAACATCTCCAAAATTGTTTAAACATATAGAAAATATGTTTACACATCCGAAAAGATGTGTAAAACAACTAGAATTAAACACACACACACACACACACACATACACACACACATACACACACACACACACACACACACACACACACACATATATATATATATATATATATATATATGAATAAGAATATATATATATATATATATATATATATATATATATATATATATATATATATATATATATATATGAATAAGAATGAAACAGGGACGAAGAATAAGAAAAAGGAGAAGAACAAAGAAAATATAAAATGATTCGAAGAAGAAAAAGAAAAAGGAGACGAAGAAGAAGAAGAAGAAAGAAAAATAACAAGGATGGTGATGAAATAAAATTTGAAATGAAATCTAGAAGAAAGAAGGAGAAGGAAGAAGAAAAAGAGGGAGAAAGAAGAAAGAGAGAGAAATAAAAGTTTGAAATGGTGAGAGAGTAAAAGTAGGTGGAACGAGGGAAAATAAAATATTTGATTTTTTTTTTTAATTTTGGGGCGTTTTTATAATTTTCGAAAGTTTTCTATTACTAATTACCCATAAGTTCTAAATATTATAATTCAACCCTCACTTAAGTTAATTAAATATTGACTTGGTCAATGTCCTCGTTTTCTTATTTAAAAACTTGGGAGGTCCATTTACCTCTTTTTTCACTAGTATTATAGTGGTAAACTCCACAAGCAAGATAATGGCTCCGAGAAGATAGCCTCGGTCAGCCTAATAAGTTCAAAATGACTAGATAAAAATTTCAGTGGATACTCCTTAATACAAGTAAAAAGTCTAAATACAAAAATATATTTGGGTATGTATTGGGCAAAAATCGACTAGCGATGATTCGCCTCGGTCGTGCGAATCTAAACCCACCGAACGCGCACCAACAAGGCAAGCGCCGAAGCGGTCAAGCAAATCGCCGAGGGCATGGTACCGAGGTCGCTACCGAAGGCAAGCCGTAAGCTGAGCTTCGGTCAGTAACTACCTCGGTCAAGCAACGGGGCCTGGCCACCGAGGTCAATCCTTCTTACCTCGGTGGATCCCCTTGGGTCAAGCGGCTTTGCAGCCCACTACTTCACCCCACTAACTCAGCCACTTCACTCCAAGATCGTGGGGTAAAATAGCAGCTGATAGTGGAGATCGTGGGCAAGGCTTAGGCCTATAAATAGTAGTTCATTTTGTATAACGGGCATCCAGAAATACATACTGAAACTCTGCCCAAATTTGTACTCAACATCCATATATTGGAATATCAGTTATTTTCTTGCATTTATATCTTTTTCACGCATTATTTCAACTTTGATACGAAGAATTGCTTGTATCCGAATCCAAATTCGATTTGTACACCTAAACTGATTTAGGCCCATACAAATTGGCGTCGTCTGTGGGATATAAGTAGTAACGCTTTGTTCCAAAGTTTCGCGTTTGTTCTTTGTCAAAATTTCGTGAGTCAACAACGTTATGGCTGATAACAGTGGTAACAATAACTATCGGGCTGACGTTCCATTGAACCAACAGCCCATCGCCCCAATAACAACTGAAGAATTCCAGATGTATGTTGTCACAACGCTAAGAGCTCTCCAAACCAAGCAGGATGAGCAAGCCAGCATTAACGCTGAACTTAGCGCCTCGTTAGAGGCGAGGAACAGTGCTTCCCCTAACGGCACCCAGCCTACGGCTCCTGGTGGAGGCATCCCGCCCTTCGTTCCTCCGGGCGCGACAACAGGGGGACCTCACAACGGAGCCACGTCTGGGGGCTCGGGGAATAATCCAAATACCACGCCACACTTCGGGACGTTTCCCTCGGTGGCTGAAACAACGTCCTCGGTTGACGTTGAAAAGATGAGCAGGGAGAACGAAGCTCGAATCGAGGCGCGAGTGGAAAAGCGCCTCGAGGGAGTGCCGGGGATAACAAAGGAGGAGGACGACCTCGACATCGATCAATACATGGAGCTACCCTTCAAGCCTGAAGCAGCTCCAGCCCCAACTCCTAAGGGCTTCAAACTCATATTCCTGAAGAAGTACGATGGGACTACTGATCCCAAAGAGCACATAAGGGAATATATGGCAATGGTGAAGAGCAACGATTTAACGGCTATACAGCTCGAATCGATGTTCTTGAAGAAATTCGGGGAGTCCTTAGAGAAGGGGGCCCTACGTTGGTACATGTACTTGCCAGCTGGGTCAATCTCCTCGTTCAAGGAAATGTCAAGCGCCTTCGTCAAGGCGCACACCGGGGCTCAAAAGATCCTCCAAAGGAAGGAGGATATATGTGAAGTGAAGCAAAAGCCTGGTGAACCACTTAAAGAATTCCTCGAGCGATTCCACGCCGAACGCATGGAGTTGCCTCGGATGGACAATACCTTGGCCATCATGGCATTTGAAAAGGATATCAACACTCGTAATTCTGACGCCGCCGTTGAATTGCGAAAAGAACTACAACAGTATCAAGTCCTAACATGGGAAGACTTGCATAGGCGCACCTTACTCCAAAATCAGATTGGAGGAAGCTTAGTTCAAGAGCCGAGGTTACCAGCAACCTAACCGAGGCGAATCTTCAAATCGCGCCGAGGCGCCACGAAGTAATTCGAAGGGGAGGTATGAGCCATACACCTCGACGAGACAGCATGTTAGCCAAAGGCTAGGGAACACCTTCGGAGGCACGCACCCAAGCTCAAATATAAGCCAAAGGCTCGGTGGGAAGGTTCAGCCCAATACGAACCAAAGAACTCCCTCGAGCTCCGCTTCGGCCCCAAAGAAGGATCTGCCTCGTATCCAAGACTACAATTTCAACATATCGACCTCAGAGCTGGTCAATGTAGTCAAGGGAACTGCCGGGGTGAGGGTTCCCAAGGATATGAGGACCCCGGCAGACAAACGAGATCATAATCTGCACTGCGAATTTCATGCAGATTACGGCCATAGAACCGAGGATTGCAAAGCTTTGCGCCTCGAAGTAGCTCACTTGCTGAAGAAAGGGGTTTTGGCCGAATTCCTTACTGATAAGGGGAAAGACAATTTCTCCAAGAACCGGGGTGATGGGCAACCACCTCAGGCTCCACCCCCGGAGAGGGTAGTGAACGTCATTACCGGGGGATCAGAGGTGAACGGCGTAAACTTCGCCGCGGCCAAGAAATTTGCTAAGCTCTCCATCACCATGGAGAAGAGGACCCGAGTTGGAGGCTCGGGCAGAGATATTGTGTTCGATGAAGATGACTCTGATGGGATGATGTTCCCCCATCACGACGCCCTAGTCATCATGTTAAGAATCAACAACTCTGACATCAAGAGAGTCTTGATCGACCCCGGCAGCTTAGTAAACATCATCAGCTACGGGGCCGTGAAGAAAATGTGGCTAAAAGGGGAAGTCGTTCCCAAATAAACAGTGTTGGCTGGCTTTAACAACTCGACGGATACAATGTTGGGTGAGATCACACTAAAGACATTCGCCGAGGGAGTCACCAAAGAAACACTGTTCCAAGTCATGCCCGAGGATCTAGCCTACAATGTGATTAAATTCCCAACGCCTTGGGGAGTTCGATCAATTAAGGGGGAACAATGAGTAGCGAGGGAGTGCTACTCGGTCGCACTGAAGAGTGGAGTCGCCGCGAGCGGGCCAAAGAAATAGCAACCAATGCAACCGGGGTCGAGCGAGGTGAACCTCCAAAATGAAATTGAAAAGATCCCGCATGCGTTCAAGAGCCTCGGAAGTAGAAAGCCGAGGACTCCACCATTGAAGAGCTGGACTCTTTCACTCTATTGAAAGATTGTCCAGAAAGAAAGGTGCACATCGGCTCGAAGTTGGACCCGGAGTCGAAAGAGGCGATCATGGAAGTTTTGAGGTCCAACCATGAATGTTTTGCTTGGGCCCATTCAGACATGACGGGTATCGATCCGGAGATCATGACCCACAAATTGAATATGGACCCAAAGTTCATCCCGGTAAAACAGAAGAAAAGGCCACATGCCGGGGTCAAAAAGAAGGCGATCGAGGATGAAACCGCCAAGCTGCAAGAAAATGGTTTCATTAGGGTGGTAAAATACCCCGAATGGCTAGCCAATGTTGTGGTCGTACCGAAGAAGAATGGCAAGTGGAGAATGTGTGTGGACTACACTGATTTGAACAAAGCTTGCCCCAAAGATTCTTATCCATTGCCACAAATTGACAGGTTAATAGACTCCACGGCTGGACACAAACTATTAACCTTCTTGGATGCGTATTCGGGCTATAATCAGATCCTCATGGACCCAAAGGACGAAGAAAAGACCTCGTTCATCACTGACCGAGGCACCTTCTGTTACAAAGTGATGCCCTTCTGGTTGAAGAACGCCGGCGCGACCTACCAAAGGCTGGTATGTCGCATGTTTAAAGAATATATTGGAAAGTCTATGGAGGTCTACATAGACGATATGCTCATCAAATCTATCCGAATGGAGGATCATTTGAATCATCTAAGGGAGGCCTTTGCTGTATTGAGACAATATGGCATGAAGTTGAATCCTGAGAAGTGTGCCTTCGGCGTTGGATCAGGCAAGTTCTTGGGATTCATTGTCTCAGAGCGAGGCATCGAGGCTAATCCTGACAAAATCAGAGCTATTAAGGAGATCCCCGAGGAGTTGACCGGGGTAAAAGAAGTACAACGCTTGACTGGCCGAGTCGCTGCCTTGAGTCGATTTATCTCAAGGTCCTCGGAGCGATGTCACAAATTCTTCTCCGTTTTGAGAAAAAACAATCACTTCGAGTGGACACCGGAGTGCAAACAAGCGTTGAAAGACTTGAAACAATACTTGGCTAACGCATCGTTGCTCCCCAAGCCAAAAGAGGGTGAAACATTGCTAGTCTATTTGGCAGTGTCCGAGGTATCAGTCAGTGCTGTGCTGGTTTGGGAAGAAGATGGCAAGCAACAGCCCATCTACTATGTGAGCAAGACACTCCTCGACGCTGAGACCAGGTATCCGCATTTGGAAAAACTAGCACTTGCTTTACTTGTTACAGCTCGGAAACTACGACCCTATTTTCAATGTCATCCAATAGCAGTAGTTTCAACCTTCCCTTTAAGAAATATATTGCATAAACCGGACTTATCAGGGAGGCTATCAAAATGGGCGGTAGAGTTAAGCGAGTATGACATCACCTATCAACCTCGGACTGCTATTAAGTCTCAAGTCTTGGCGGACTTCGTGGCCGATTTTTGTATTGGAATCTTGCCCGAGGCTGAAAAAGAAAATGCCATGGCTAAAGGAACCACCCCGGGACTATGGATACTCTACACCGATAGGGCAACAAATTTCAAAGGTTCGGGGTTAGGCATAGTCTTGAGAGCACCCACCGGGGAGAAAGTCAGGCACTCGGTTCGGTTCAAGAAAGTAACCAACAATGAAGCAGAATATGAGGCAACTTTAGCAGGTTTGGAGCTGGCAAAGGAAATGGGGGTTGAAAGAATCGAATTGAGGTGCGACTCACAATTGGTAGTGAACCAGGTCCTCGGTGACTATACGGCTCGCGAGCCCAGAATGCAATTGTACTTGGACCGGGCACAAAGAATATTGGCTCAATTCCAAGAATGGCAAGTCAAACAAGTGCCTCGAGAGGAAAATACCGAAGCTGATGCTTTGGCTAATCTTGGTTCGGCGATCGATGAAGCTCACTCGGGGACTGACTCGGTGGTTCGGTTGTTGTCCACACAAATGAGAGAGATGAAGCTGCAAGTCAATTCGGTGGACAACCGATGGGATTGGCGAAGTAAGTTCATCTCCTACTTCGACTCGGGGACTGTCCCCCAAGATAAGAAAGAAGCAAAGAAGCTAAGGACCCAAGCAGCCTCGTACCACATGATCGAGGGTAATCTGTACAAGAGGTTGTATTGCGGCCCGATGGCCAAATGCTTGGGTCCCGATGAGGCAAGATATGTGATAGCCGAAGTGCATGAAGGCGAGTGTGGCAACCACTCGGGGGGAAAATCCTTGGTGCGTAAGTTATTAAGAGCTGGGTATTATTGGCCCACAATCAGTGCCGATGTGAGGGCCTTCGTGCAAAAGTGTGACAAGTGCCAACGCCATGGGCGGTTGATCCACCAACAGGCCGAGCCTCTTCATTCGGTGGTATCATCATGGCCCTTCATGAAATGGGGGATGGACGTAGTTGGACCATTACCCAAGGGAAAAGGTGGTGTTCGTTTCATCTTAGTGTTGACTGATTACTTCACTAAATGGGTGGAAGCAGTGGCTCTCACCGAGGTGAAGCAAAAATAAGTAATCGATTTCATCAAAAAGAACATCATCTACAGGTTCGGCGTTCCAAGAGAAATCGCTTGTGACAACGGCAAACAATTCATGGGGGCAGCTATCACCGACTTCTTCAAACAGTGGGGGATCAAAAGAATAGCCTCGACTCCTTATCACCCAAGTGCCAATGGCCAGGCTGAGTCTTCGAACAGAATCGTAATTGAAAATCTCAAGAAAAGACTCGACGAGAAAAAAGGTCCTTGGCCCAAGGAGTTGCATGGGGTTCTGTGGGCCATGCGAACAACTGAAAAGAACAGCACCGGGGAGACTCCTTTTTCACTGGCTTATGGCATGGACTCCCTCATCCCCGTAGAGGTGGGCGAACCAAGCCTTCGGTACGCTCACACTGCCGAGGACGCAAACCAAGAGGCGATGCGCATAGAGCTGGATCTGCTCGAGGAGAAAAGAGAGCTAGCTTTGGTCCGGTTGGTTGCTCAAAAGAGGCAGATCGAGGCATATCTCAATAGAAAAGCCAAGTTTAGAGATTTCAAGGTTGGAGATTATGTGTTGAAAACCGTGAATCAGTCAACAAAAGAAGAGAACGGAGGAAAGCTCATTGCAAATTGGGAAGGACCCTATAGAGTCAGAGCAATTGTTGGAAAAGGCTCTTATCAAATCGAGAATCTGCAAGGAGAGCCCGAACCTCTGAATTGGAATATTTCCAATTTGAAGCGATACTACTTCTAGTCGAGGTAAATACCCTTGAATCTTTTTAAATTAAAACAGCCCCGAGCCGAACAACGCTTCAACGGCATTGATTAAAAAATGTGCTAACTTACTCCTCGTTCCATCTTTTTGCTTGACCTTTTCAGGAAGCGAACCGAACCGTCTCCAGTGCTCGGATTCTCATCAAGATTCAAAACTGAACACTGGGGGGGAGTGAGAAGTGTTGAAACCAAGGTCGACACCGAGCCTCCCAACCGAAGCTTATCTATCCGACAACCGGGGACTTACGCCCGAGGATTAGATTTAGTACATTGTAAATTAGCCCGGTAGCGGCATGATGTCAGTTTGCTTTTATTTGAAAATTCATTTTTCACCCAAGGTCCGTTTCGGCTTGGTTTTATGTACATAGCCTTTTGGCTCGTTGATATCAATAAAACGACTTCGGTTACACTCATTTTATCTGTGTGAATCTTACATTCTGAAGCCGCGCAATGCATCGACTCGAGGGCGAGACGTCGTCCCAAGTTTGCATCGGTCAAATTCTATTTAAGCCTTGCAAGCAAATATTAAAGTTTGCATCAAAGTGTTCGGTATATGTAAAAAGCCATCACATGAAGTAAAGATGCAAATACTTTCAATGAAAGCCCGAAGGCTGGATATTTACATTCGAAGATGACCCGAAGGTCCAAAAATACAAGCTTAAAAGCCCGAAGGCTTACAAAAGAGATGCTAGAAGAAGTTATGCCTCGGGAGAATCACCTCCATCCTCGGAGCCCCCCTAGGCATCTTCATCACTTCCTTCCTCTTCATCGCCGCTTGAGGCCTCACTTGAGGGAAGTTCGTCGATGATGGCCTGGGCTTCAGCCGACTTGACCTCGGCTTTTTTAATCTCTTCATCCAAGTTGATCTCCCCGGCGCGACACCGCTTGAGCAGTCTTAGCCGGGATTGATAATGGCCCACCGCTTGTCAAGTTCGGCCCTCTTGACCTTGAGTGCAGCCCTACTTTTCCGATCAGCGATCTTGTCTTGAAGGGCGGCAATCTGAGCATCCTTGGTTGAAAGCTTGGAGTTTTAACTCTCCAGCTTCTTGATATGGAGCAGATGACTTTTCAACTGCTCGTGATGTTTCTTGGCCATGTTCACGGCCTCGGCCTTAGTTCGAGACAGCTCACCATCCAGCCTCGCGACCTCTTCTCCCAGCCTCGAGCATTCAGCCTGGAAATCATCACTGAGGATCTTAATCTTAGCCTCAGAATTCGCCTCGGCTTCGCGTAGATCGGACTGGGACATGGCTAAATCAGCCTTCAGCGAAGCTATTTGGGCATTGAATTTGTCCCTTTGCTGATCCCATATGCGAGCTACGCGCCTAACCTCGGCAGTCCTCGAGGACTCGACTTCAATGGCCTTCAGTGAAAGCATGAAGTTCTGAGCAAAGATCAAACAACCGAGGTCAGCAACAACCCGTAGGTAAAGATGAAAATTGAATTTTTTGGTTTTAAGTATGGTGAAGCTTACCCTTAATGCGTTGGAGGCCATGGTACTGTATAGCTGGCAAGAGGTAAACTCTTGCATAAGCTTGTCCTCGGTTGGCTCCAGCAAGGGCGTGAGGCTTAAGAGGTCCTCGGCGCTACAGGCTAGCAAATTTGAGGAGATTTGCACCTCAAGCTTCCGATAAGACCCCACCGAGGATGAAATACTCGCGGGTTCCGAGTGTGCCCTTACCGCCCCGGTGCCAGCCTCTTCTCCAAATGCAGCAGCGCCCGCCTCGGTGACTATAGCCTTGCCCTTAGCTTTTTCCGCAGCTGCGTCGGATTCGACTTCTTTGCCCTCATGATCGATGACATCAACGTCTCTTCGAACCCAAGCCTCGGCAGCTGCGTCCTCGGGCTCATCCACCAATCCCCGGCGCCTTTCAACAACTGCCTCGGGCTGGCGAGGAATCTCCGCCTCGGTACGAGGAGTCACCGAGCGGGATGGCTTTTTTGAAGTTGCCCTCTTCCTCTTCACGCCTACAACGAGGGAGAAGTTGAGAGTAAGAAAACGGGAAAGGAACGGTACTTCATGATGTTAAACGAGGACGAAGATTACCTTTGAAAGTCCCTTGATCGGGTACTCCCTTTGTTGCTTTTGAAGACTTTGAAGCCTTCAGCCCTTTGTATTCTCCAGCCACCGTAGCCAGATCATCATCTGACTCGGTTTCCTCCCCATCCTTCGCCTTCCTCTCCTCCTTCTTCTTTTTCTTGCTTTTCTTCGCACCGGTGGCGCGATTTGGAAAGCCTGGAGCCAAGGGAGAAATGCCTGTAGTCAAGAAAAAATCTCAAAATAGCACGCCAAGTGAAACCACCAAAAAACAAAAAAAACTTACCATGTCTCTTTCACTGCCAACCGAAGTCAACAGCCATCTTCATCCACGTTCGAATGGGACACTTCCGAGCCCCCATCACTGATCTAACCCACTCGGTCAGCCCCTCGGGAGGAACGATGGCGACCTTATTAGCTGGAAAAAGGAAAACGAAGCAAGATTAGCGAGACGTAAACAATAATCGAGGAGAAAAGTGAGCGCCCAGAAGATACTTACGGGTGTTATTCCACTTATCAGGGAAATTGGGTTTGGTAGATAGGATATCAGTCTCCAGAAGGACATACCGCTCACTCCAGCCCCGATCCCCGTGGTCCTCGCTCTTATGAAGGAGCCCATATTTACCTCGGTTGTTTAGGGCCACAACCCCAGCCTTATGGAAATATGGATAGTAGAGGGAAAGAAGGTGTTGCAGTGTGAAGTCTACCCCGGCTGCCGTACTCAGCCAGTCCAAGCATTGAACTACCCTCCACACACCGGGGCCAAGTTGGGCCAGGCATAGATTGTATGCTCGGCAAAAGTCGTCAATGACCCTATGCAGTGGAAGAGAGAAGCCGAGGGTGAAGGGGTAGGTGTAAGCAAAGGAAAGCCCCTCCACGTGCTGGCAAACTCTGCTTGTCGGGTCGGGGACCACCACCTTCACCCCGGTTTCAAACCTACATTCCCTCTGAACCCGATCAATATGGGCCTGGGTTATGAGAGTTGGCGTCGTGTTCACGGGGATATTTCTATTCTTCCCCTCCTGATCAGCTGATTGTTGTTGCAACTTGAGATCTTTGGTGTTGTCGAAATGGGAAGGGATGACGTGGTGAGGTTCTAACTCTTGCTCGAGGGGAATTGCCGGGCCCGGTGGTCCCACCTCGGTACTCTGATCACCCTCAGCCGAGAGGAGGTCACCTACCGCTTCTGCCTCGCCCTCGGCACCCTCTTCCCCATGTGTGGCATTGTCCTCCTCCAAGCTGACGTCCTCGCCTCCAGCAGCGACGTCATGCCTAGCCCTCTCCCTCCGCTGCTCAGAGCCGCCAGCGTCGGAAGTCACTTCTTCACCGCCCTCCGCCTCTATCATTTGAAGCGGCGGCACGGTGGTGATGAACTCACCACTAGAAAAAATGGCGGCAAACTGGTCGGCTTTGGCCCTTTCGCCAGAATCGCTGGAGTCTTGTCTAGAAATTGTTGCAGACATGGTGGCAATACCAGAAGCCGAAGTTTTTCACGAAGTCGGAAAGTTGGAAAAGGTTTTGAAAGTATTTTTTGGGTTTTTGCACTGTTGATCGCTCAGAGATAAGTGAAGAGAAAGCTTAGTGAAACGCCCCTTTTTATAGGTATGGAAGATTAAAAGAGGATGACGTCATCGTCATCATTGTAACGTTGGGAGAAGCGAGGATTACGGCGCGGTAGTTCGAGCGACCGGTGGATGAAAGCCACGTGTCCAAGGGAAATGACCTGATGGGACGCGAACCGTTGGCGAATTTTGAAACACTTGGATAAGATCAAGCCACGTCGCTTTCCCGCTAAAACTTCACTCCACTCCTCGGTCACCTCGGTAGGCAACCGAGGAGTGGGGGGACTATCTGTATTGGGCAAAAATCGACTCACGATAATTCGCCTCGGTCGTGCGAATCTAAACCCACCGAACGCGCACCAACAAGGCAAGCGCCGAAGCGGTCAAGCAAATCGCCGAGGGCGTGGTACCGAGGTCGCTACCGAAGGCAAGCCGTAAGCTGAGCTTCAGTCAGTAACTACCTCGGTCAAGCAACGGGGCCTGGCCACCGAGGTCAATCATTCTCACCTCGGTGGATCCCCTCGGGTCAAGCGGCTTTGCAGCCCACTACTTCACCCCACTAACTCAGCCACTTCACGCCAAGATCGTGGGGTAAAATAGCAGCTGATAGTGGAGATCGTGGGCAAGGCTTAGGCCTATAAATAGTAGTTCATTTTGTATAACGGGCATCCAGAAATACATACTGAAACTCTGTCCAAATTTGTACTCAACATCCATATATTGAAATACCAGCTATTTTCTTGCATTTGTATCTTTTTCACGCATTATTTCAACTTTGATACGAAGAATTGCTTTTATCCGAATCCAAATTCGATTTGTACACCTAAACTGATTTAGGCCCATACAGGGTATACAATACTTAAAGAGAAAATGGATAAAAGTAATCATTAAAGTGAAAGTAAACATTAGAGTGTAAGATAGATTAGATGTCCTGAGTCTTGTCTTCATTTGGCTATATATAGAGGATTCGATGCTTGAAGCCCAAGACTAACTTGTGAGGCGTTCATTAGGTAGTTGAGCTGAGTTACTCGTTAGAGGAGTTATTCCCAACCCATGAAGGTTGTTGTATAAGCACTTAGACATGTGCTTGTCTCTGCTGACTTGTTAAAGGGAGTTAGGGCGGATAGTGCCATGGCACTTTATCTGCATAACATGGCTCTTATCTGCATAGCATGGCTTTGATGAGCCTGTGAAGGCCGGCAGGGCGTGGCCCATAACATTGATGAGCTTATAGAAGGCATAGAGACGGTCTGGAGCAAGTTGGATCGTAGGACTGAACCATACGACAAGTGAAGTCGTAAGTTTTGGAGTGCGGAGCCAACATTTGGAATAGGTCCAAGAATTGAGTATTCAAATTACATATGGGATGGGCTCGGAGACCGTGTTCTAGACAATCATCGGATTAGGTACGCAGATCGTACGTTTGAAATACGCTCTGATTGTAGAATAATTTTTATTACCTCTACTACTACAAACTTCAAGTTTTTATCTCTAAGTTTGAACGTCTTGATAAAAATATTAAGTTAGTTCAAACAGAGTTTTTTTTTTTCCTAAAATCGATGTCATTAACCACAAATCTAGGATTTTATACTTGTCTTTGGACGAGATGATAAAAGAATGGAGCTTTAGCTCAAACTTAAGTTTTTTTTTTTTTCCCATAAAATTCAGTATTTCTACTACAAACCTTAGGTTTTCATCTTGAGATTCAAAGTTCGAGAAAAAAAAACTTGAACTTTTGTTTAAAACTCAGGTTTCTTCTAAACATTCAGTATCTTTAACTATAAATATCATATTTTTATACTGAAGCTGAGAGAGCTATAATGTGGCTATTCATCTAAAAAATTGTAGATATTTACTATTTCTCGTTTAACGCTTTATAAGTGGGTGATTTTAATGACTAGCCAGTTTTTGAACCGCTTATAGAGACACATTCAGTAATAACAAGCTTTTTTTAAAGTAGCCATATTTTAAAATACACCTTTTTTTGTCTGACACTAGCCCAAAAAATATTCCATGAATTTGAACTTAACTCCAGGAAAATTCCTCGAATTTACTTCAAAGTTGAAGGAACTTTTCTAGAGCTTCATATTTGAAGTCCCATGAAATTTCCGTGGGACTTCTGAAAAATTTTCAAAGTACCAAGAAAACTTCATGGGACTTCATATTAGCACTCCCCCAAAAAATTTCATGGGATTTGATAATTTTAGTCTAAAATCCTAAGAAAAATTATTGGATTTTTTCTTGTTTCTCAAATATGACTATTCTTCTAAAAATTTGCAAACAATGACTATTTTTATTTAGTATGGTGCAAACAGACTATAAGGTCATATTTTTTCTCTAAAAGTGGCTACCATCCAAAAATATTACCATTCCAAACCTACTTGCTGAGACTAATTTTTATTTCCGAATTAGCCACACTAAGGAATAAAGTCCGAATGGTTCTCCATTCCTATGCATCTAAAGGTAAAATAATTGGGTCTTGTAACCCCTAATCTTCCAAAAAAATTCATTGGGAACCCTCTATAAGGAGTGGTTTTGTAAAATTGTCCGTGTTAATTAAGCAATATTTTAGCAAAATATCCTTATTTAGCCTGGAGCCAAGACTTCAAAGCAAAAATTTGTACGTATTGGTATGGGGCCAAGACTTCGAGGACAAGTATTGTTTTGTCAATACTTCAAGTTATATGGCGAGAATGCAGGAAGAGACTGGAAGGGGCTGTTGCTCCCAAACGCACACGCAAGTATACGCGGTCGCCAAGTAATAAAGTGACTAAGTCGAGTGTCGATCCCACGAGGACTGTGCAGACTAATACTTCGTAAACAATTTCTATCAAACTATCCAGGGGTCTTGTTCTTAATTGGTGAGAGTTTTCGTAACCAAAAAGCAGTAATTAGAGTGCCAGGTGTGTAAACAAACAATGGTGCAAACTTTGGGTGTTGTCAATATTAAGAGGACGGTCCAGGGTCAGAGTTACGAACAATCCAGTTGATGTATTCAATTGATTCCACTTCTTAAATCCCGGGTTACTAACTGACAGAGTAATAGTAATTATGAAAACCTTTCAGTTATTCACAATCTATGCAAGCTACTTCAATCCCTATATGTCTATGGGTTAAATCACATGCACGCATTAACGATCTCTGTAATGAGTTAAACTAGGCAAGCAAGTATATGTCTATCCTACTCGCGAATTGGTTCCCCGATGCCCGGGTTCACAAACTAGTTCTATTCTTTCTTATTACGTAATTAGATTCTCTCTTTCGAGTTCAACCCAAAAACCATAGATAATGCATAATTATCGAGCTCTAACAATTATACAAGTGAAATCAAGAAAGAATAAGTAACCCGTTATGGGATTCAATTAATGGGAATCAATCTTCAACAATCAACTTTCATGTAAAACTCTAACCCTAGAACGTAATGGAATTAGCCACACATACTCATAATCACAAGACAAAGAATTGATGTAATAATGAATTAATTGATGAAATAGATGAAAGATTAAGAATCACCCTTGTTCAATGGAGTATGTAGCTCTCAATATTGCCCAAAGTCAAGAACCCCTTTACAAAAACTAAGTAGTAAAGTATTTATAGTGTTTCCAAACCCTTAGTAATAAGTTAGACCCGATACTAGGAGGAAAAAAAGGGTAAAATCGCGCATAAGGGGCGCTATAGCTGGCGCCCCGCGCCCATAAACGCGTGCACACGACCAGAGGACGCCACCAGGCCTCGTGCCTTTGGCCCGCGGCGCGCCCTCAACCGCGCAGGCCAGCGCGCGCTACAGCTGGCGCGGCGCGGCCTCCACAGCGCCAAGCCAAAGTGGCTTTCTTCCGCTCCAAAACTCGGCTTGTGTCTCGCCTATGTGTGCTCAATCCAACCTTCAAGCATCCTTCAACCAATGCATGCTCAATCAAGCTCCAAAATGCTCCAAATGCCGTGCGTAACGACCTACACACGAACAACACAACATAAGCGCAAAACCACATTCACAAGCTACCAAACAAGTGCAAAACAAGCTCAAATGTGCGGAAATATTAAGGAAAAGTAGGCATGAAATGCCAAACATCACCACCCCACACTTGAACCTTGCTCGCCCTCGAGCAAGCCACATCTAACTCCCCCACCTAGGTAAAACAGGTCTGCCTATGACTATGGTTGATACCGACCATTGAACCAATGCGCACATGACTACCATGGATCCACAACATGCCAATAATTTACCACAACCAAAAACATGCGAACAACCACCCCAAAATAGCTCAAATGCACCAACTCAACTCAATGCAACCATGCTCCCACAAAATCACACCTATCTACTCAATCAAAAGCCACCAACTTTACCTACTTCATGCAAACCACGTGCCCTCACCAATATGAAAGAGAGTGCCCCCCAAAGATCACACACAAAAACAAATATCATGAATAGAACGGGGCATCATCAAATGAATTCTCTCACTCTCAAGAAGGCTCACATGTCACACACAACGTACCATAGGCTTGCCCGTAGTGTAGGACTCCACTAATGTAGGCTCACTCCAATCGGGATTAACTAGGACTTTACAAAGGTCGCAATGTAGGCTAAGGTGCGGGTAGGACATATATGGGTAATAGTGACTACCTCCCTAAGCACTTTTAATACATCACTTCAAATTCAAGCACAAGTCTCAACAAACCACCCAAATCACAAATATCACACATACACCTTCTCAATAAGTAGCATATTTTATTTTCAATCACACACTAGCAAGGAAGGATATCTTTCTCTTTTTTTTTCACAACTTTTTTTTTTCAACTTTGCTATTTTTTCTTTTCTTTTTTTCTCAATTCACTTTTTTTTCAATTTCCATCAACTTCCAACCTTGCCAATGTTTTTCTTCTACTACTTCACAATTTTCACAATTTTTCCCCTTTTACTAACTCCACTCAAAAGTCTCCCAACATCCAACCACAACTCCCATCATCTACACAATATCAATAAAAGTGCTTAAGGAGTAAGGGCCAAAAGAGTCAATTACGAACAAATGGGTAGGCTCGGGGTGTGGGTGTCAACAAAAAGGGTCAATTCAAATCACAACAACAACTTTCCAAGGTATATATGTAAGGGTAGGCTAACAAAAGAAGGCCTTGTATCATTTCCCGACTAGAGCAAACCTAGGATTTCGCTTTGCACACACACGGGGCAAGTTCTAGACATTAATATGCAACACGGAGTATAATAAAAATCAGCCTCACACCACACATTGCACATGATCCACACAAAAAGGTTCCATCAACAACTCTCAACTAAGCTTCTAGAATGCAACTTGTGGAAATTTAAGCACTAATGCACAAAGGTTAGCCATCAAGTCAAGCAAGTGGACTCAAGCATCTCAAGGGGGTTGTTCCATTTTTTTTTTTTAGGCATGCATCAAATTAAAACCAAGGACACCACAAGTAGCACATGCAATCAAGTCCAAGTCCCCCGGTATCAACCAAATCAAAGACACCTAGCATTCTACCTTTTTCCTAACCTAGGGTCATCTAAAACTAACTCTCCTAATCCTAAAAATAAAAACTACCCGGTTCAAAGGTCACCCCGTGGAAAAGAACCGCGGCCATAAGAAAAACCACGGGGCGGATGACATGTACCACTAACTAAAACTAAAAAGAAAATCTTTTTGGTATTTTTCATTGGTTTTCTAAATTTTTTTTCAATTTTTTTTCATATATTAAAGCAAGAAATAAATCAAAATAAAGTCAAGTGACAAAATAAAAATCCTATGGTACATGCATCCTAAACCTCAAAAATAAAGACTAGATAGAAGGGCAGTACCCCACCCCACACTTAAACTAAGCAATGTCCCAGTGCGACAAAGAAGTAAGTGCGAATGTAAAGAGTACAAGAAAACTGCCCTGAAAGCTGCTACAACTAGGCCTCCATCTCATGATCCGTCTCATACTCACTGTCCGGATCGTTGGCCACAACATCCGAATCAGTGTTCTCATCTTCCCTCGGATCCAGCGTGCTAGCCTCAACCTCGCCCAGAAAAATCTTCGAGGTCTCCGTCAGTGGGACCTTTCGGTCAATAGCAGCTATATCAACGCCCGACTGACGGGCCATGGCCTCCATCATCAAATACTGACGCGCGGCTAAGTTGGCATTTGTCTCTCGCCAATCCTCCGCCGTCAGCTTCACCGGTGCGGTGGTGATAACCCCCTTGACCGAAGAAATATCAAAGGGCCTCCCGAAGTCAAGGACAATACGATCCCCAACCTCATCCGCGGGGACCCCCGCCTTCTCTAAATACCGGGTCAAGAGGTTCCCAAAATATAACCGACTACAATGTTTGTCTTGCCTTTCCGCTTTCATCACCCTCAACATGTAGTACCCAATGTTCACCGGCCTCCCGGTCATGAAGAAGTACACCATGCACGCCCGAGTCTTAGTGACCTCGGAGTAGTGGGAGCATGGTAGAATCCGTGCATTGATGAACCGCATCCATACACGCGCCGGCTTTAGAAACTGGGAGAAGTGCATAAACTTATGTCGCCCAGACGCTCCACGGCCCCACTTATGCGTGGAGCCCTCACCACACAAAGTCTCCCTCAAAGCCGTGTAATCCGGCTTCTTTATGAAATTCCTCAACTCATCATAATCGGGGTCATCTACCCCCAAGAAGGCATTCAAAGCCGATGCATCTAATTTCACCTTCACTCCCCTCACCGTCACCATATCATCATCTCTCCACGCCTCATCGGGCTCCCAATTAGCATAGAGTTCTTGGACCATGTCCAAGTTGGCGGGCCCCGGGCTCTCGAACACCGAGTCCCACTTGAGGGCCATAATTTGCTCGGCCACCTCTTTAAACTTTTGCATCACCGGCTTTTTGTCAATGGCTTGCTCGGGAATGTATCCCGCAAGCCTCACATTTTTGTACCAAGTTTGGCACTCCCCCTTCTTCACACTAGAGAGGCCATATCGTGTTTTGCCACCGGGACGTGGTATCGGCACCGCGTCCTTTGGAATTTTTGCCTTGGCCTTGGGTTTGGCCGGTGCCTTGCCCTTTTGAGAGGTGGATGAAGGTCCGGCTTGAGTGGATGCTCTCCTCGGACCCTCGGTGGATGAGGAGCTAGCCTTATGCTTTGTAGCAACCATGGTACCTATACAACACAAAAACCAATGTGAGAGATCAAGCTAAGTACCAATAATACAATGCAAGCTCATGGGACCACCCCACACTTATCACACACTCAATGCGTCAATCACTCAATTCAATAGCACGGGCGACCCCACACTTGAACAAAACTAGCTTTGAGCAAAATATGCTACGTTTTGAATTTTTTAAAATCAAGCTAGTGTGGGTGCCTCATAATCCACTCTAGTGTGTATGCAACATCTAGTGTTCATAGGAAGCCTAAGGAATGCATTGCTACTCAAGAATTCACAATGTCATTGATATTTAATCTTTGAGGCTTTTTCACAAACACCTAATGTGCATAACTTGGAACTAGCAATTTCAATGGAATTTGTAATGTATCAACCCTCCCAAAGTGTTAGGAGATCTCTTTATGCAAGTCACAAGTCTTATACTAAGCATTCTAGACAATTTAGCACATCAAGATTGAATTTTTATGAAGAAGCTTGCAACTAGTTAAGAGGATCACCCATGAACAATAATGAAGATAACTTACATGTTATGGAGAGGGAAGAGTAGTAATGTACTTACTTGATGATGTTAGAAGTGATTGCACAAAAGTTGGGATGATTCCAATTGTTAGAGGTGAATTAGTGTGTGTGTAGAGAGTGTTTGTGGTGAAAATAAGGAAGAAAAAGTGATGGGAATCGGGGGTTATAGGGGTTGGGATTAAAAGAATTCGGGTCAAAACCCGTTGACCCGTTAACCCACGCAATTTTTTTTTGCCTTGCGCGTCACAGCCCGCGCCGCAGCCTCACAGCGTGCACTAAAATTGGGGTACTGCCTGGCCTCGCGCGGTGGGAGGCGCGGGGCGCTCCCTACCGCGCTTGGCTGCTTTATTTTAGCCTTTTCTCGCGCTTTGGGAAGCGCGGGGCGTTCCCAAACGCGCCCAAGCACATTTTTTCGCACCGTTTTTTCGATTCTAAGTACAACCCAAGCGCGGGGCACGTATCGAGACGTCCCATACCCCTCAATGCATTCATTTCACCATGTTTAGCTCACCCGAATCCTGCAAAAACGACACACAAAAACAACAACTACGTGACCCTATAAAATGAAAAGAAAATCCTAAACTATTACAAGTACAAACTCGGGTTGCCTCCCGAGAAGCGCCTTATTTAACGTCGTGGCACGACGGGTATGAATCAAGGGTCCCTCAAAGTAATTGAAGTGCGGTGATTCACCGCACCTCCCCAATAATGCTTCACCCGTTGACCATTAACCAAAAATGTGTTCTCAGACTCTGGGGCTCTCAATTCAACCGCTCCATGTGTGGTAACACGAACCACTTCAAAAGGGCCAGACCATCTCGACTTCAGCTTGCCCGGAAATAATTTCAACCTCGAGTTGAACAATAATACAAGCTGCCCGGGCTCGAAAGAACGACGCTCAATGTGCTTATCATGCCACTTCTTTGTCCGTTCCTTATACAATTTTGCATTTTCATACGCATGGAAACGGAACTCTTCAAGTTCATGCAATTGGAGCATCCTCTTCTCACCCGCTAACGCCATATCAAGATTGAGCTTTTGAATTGCCCAATACGCCTTATGCTCTAATTCAACCGGCAAGTGACAAGCCTTACCGTAAACAAGCCTATATGGAGAGGTTCCAATAGGTGTTTTGAAAGCAGTTCGGTAGGCCCAGAGAGCATCATCTAACTTCATAGCCCAATCCTTCCTCGAGGCATTCACAGTCTTCTCCAGGATTTGCTTGATCTCTCTATTAGACACTTCCACTTGGCCACTAGTTTGGGGATGATAAGCAGTAGCCACCTTGTGGCGAACCCCATACTTAGCCAATAACTTATTGAACAACCGGTTGCAAAAATGCGTACCTTCATCACTAATGATAGCCCGCGGGGTCCCAAAACGAGTGAAAATATTCTTCTTCACGAACTTCACCACCACACTCGCATCATTTGTAGGAAGTGCAATGGCCTCCACCCATTTGGATACATAATCCACTGCTACAAGGATATATTTATTGCCCATAGAAGGTGGGAATGGACCCATGAAATCAATACCCCAACAATCAAACAGCTCAATCTCCAAAATATTATTCAAAGGCATCTCGTGACGCCTAGTAATGGTACCCGTTCTTTGGCAACGATCACATTGCTTCACTAAGGCATGAGCATCCTTAAATAGAGTAGGCCAAAAGAAACCAGATTGAAGTACCTTTGCAGCTGTTCGATCTCCACCAAGGTGACCACCATAAGGAGAGGAGTGGCAACTTTGTAGAATCGGCTCTACTTCTTCCCTTGGAACACATCTCCTAGCTAGTTGATCCACACCTATCTTGTACAAATAGGGCTCATCCCACACATAAAATCTGCTCTCATGACGAAGTTTACGCTTCTGCTCCGCAGTTGCCCCAGGAGGATACACATCACTCACAAGAAAATTTACCATGTCAGCATACCATGGTTCTTCAACTTTATCAAGAGCAAAAAGTTGCTCATCAGGAAACACCTCTTTAATCTCGGGCCCTTCATCTACATGATCTCTATTCTCCAGCCTTGACAAATGATCAGCAACTTGATTCTCAGTCCCCTTGCGATCTCGAATTTCAACATCAAACTCTTGCAATAGGAGAACCCATCTAATGAGTCTAGGCTTGGAGTCCTTCTTCTCAAACAAATACCGGATTGCGGCATGATCAGTGTAGACAACAACACGAGTGCCAACCAAATAAGATCTGAATTTATCAAAAGCATAAACCACGGCTAGCAACTCCTTCTCAGTGGTAGTATAATTGGACTGGGCTGCATCAAGCGTCTTGCTTGCATAATAGATGGAGTGAAAAATTCTTCCAATTCTTTGGCCTAGAACAGCCCCAATAGCATTATCACTCGCATCACACATCAATTCAAAAGGCAAAGACCAATCGGGAGCAATGATGATTGGTGCGGTCACCAACCTTTTCTTCAACTCTTCAAATGCCTTGAGACAAGCATCATCAAACACAAATTTCACATCCTTCTCCAACAATTTGCACAAGGGAGTGGAAATTTTGGAGAAGTCCTTTATGAAGCGCCTATAGAACCCTGCATGTCCCAAGAAACTACGCACCCCCTTAACAGAGATAGGTGGTGGTAATTTCTCAATAGCCTCTATCTTCGCCTTGTCAACCTCGATCCCTTGCTTTGACACCTTGTGCCCAAGTACTATGCCTTCTTGAACCATAAAGTGACATTTTTCCCAATTTAGTACAAGATTAGTTTCTTCACAACGGCTCAGCACAGCATCAAGATTCTTCAAGCATTCATCAAAAGAGTCACCAACCACTGAGAAGTCATCCATAAACACCTCCACAAATTTTTCCACCATGTCAGTGAAAATAGCCATCATGCACCGCTGAAAAGTCCCCGGAGCATTACATAATCCAAATGGCATCCTCCTAAATGCATAGGTGCCATATGGACAAGTAAAAGTGGTCTTCTCTTGGTCTTCAGGAGCTATCACAATTTGATTGTAGCCCGAATAACCATCCAAGAAACAATAATACTCATGGCCTGCAAGTCTATCCAACATCTGATCAATAAAGGGAAGTGGGAAGTGGTCTTTCCTGGTGGCTTTGTTGAGCTTCCTATAATCAATGCAAATTCGCCACCCAGTGACTGTTCTTGTAGGAATCAACTCATTGTTCTCATTCTTCACCACTGTCATGCCCCCCTTCTTAGGAACACATTGCACTGGACTCACCCACTTGCTGTCAGAGATGGGAAAAATAATGCCAGCATCCAGCCACTTGATAACTTCTTTCTTCACCACCTCCTTCATGATTGGATTTAGCCTCCTCTGCTGCTCTATGGATGGCTTATGATCTTCCTCCAAGAGAATTTTGTGCATGCAGAAAGAAGGACTAATCCCTCTAATATCAGCAATAGTCCAGCCAATAGCTCTCTTGCGCTCTCGCAACACCCGCAACACCTTCTCAACCTGCACATCAGTCAACAAAGAAGAAAGGATCACGGGCAAAGTATTACCTTCACCCAAATAAGCATAACGTAAATGTGCAGGTAAAGGCTTGAGCTCAAGATTAGGAGCTTTCTCAATAGACGGTTTAGCAGGAGCTAAGGTCAACGGTCTATCAAGCTCCTCAAATTTCTTCCACCCTGGGATGAATCTACTCTGCATATTAAGAACTTCCACATATTCTTCAGTATCTTCATCCTTCAGGATATCATCATCATCACATAAGAGTGCCCTCTCTAAAGAATCAACATTAGAAGCCAAGAATGACCTCTCATCAGCAGTCAATTCATCATCTATCACTTTTACCATGGACAACTCTTCATAATGGGAAGGAAGCTGGGTAGCTCTGAACACATTAAACACAGCTTCTTCCCCATTCACCTTCATAATCATCTTTCCAGCTCTGACTCTAATAACAGCATCAGCAGTGGCCAAAAATCCTCTTCCCAAGATGAGAGGAACCTCAGGATCAGCTTCATAATCAAGAATAATAAAATCAACGGGTAATATGAACTGACCCACTTGGACAAGCACATCCTCAATAATCCCCTCGGGGCATGTCAACGATCTATCAGCAAGCTGCAGAGTCACAGTAGTGGGTCGTGGCTCACCCAGGCCTAGCTTCCTAAAAACTGAAGAAGGCATCAAATTCACACTAGCACCCAAATCACATAAAGCACGACCAACCTCATGTTCCCCAATTTTCAAAGGGATGGTAAAACTGCCAGGGTCCTTCAATTTCTGCGGAAGCTTGCTTCTAACTCTGGAACTGCACTCCTCAGTAAGTGCAACTGTCTCAAACTCAGTCAATCTTCTCTTGTTAGCAACAATATCCTTGATGTATTTAGCATATTTGGGAACATCCCGCAAAAGCTCCACCAAAGGAATATTTACCTGAATTTGACTCAGTATCTCCAAAAATTTCTTGCATGCGGCATCAACTTTCTGCTTCTGAAGTCTCTGCGGGAAAGGTGGTGGTGGTCTCACAATAGCAGTCTCGGGCTGCTTTTCAGTTACTTTTTCTGCTTCTTTCTCCACCTCCCTCTCAGCATTTGGCTCTAACTCACCAACAGGCTTCTTTGGCTTTGGGGGAACTTCTTCCAAAGCTCTCCCATTCCTCAAGGTCACAGCTTGCACAAATTCTCTGGGATTCTTCTCTGTGTCACTCGGTAAAGCACCCCGAGGTCTATTGTTTTGTGCTTCAGCTAGCTGCCCCAATTGCCTCTCAAGATCTTTCTGCGCATTGCTCAAGTCTTTAATTGTCTGTGCCTGAGATGCTGAATCATTCATGAGCTTTTGCTGCCCTGCAAGAATTTTCTTAAGCATATCCTCAACTGAACTAGACTGCTGTGGCTGGCTCTGCGACTGTGATCCCTGCTGTGGTGCATTTTGGGACCTCTCATTGCCTTGAGGCTGCTCACGACTATCTCTCCAAGAAAAATTTGGGTGACTGCGCCAACCCGTGTTGTAGCTGTTACCATATTGGTTGCGATTCTGGCCCTGGAGTCTGTTCTGATTACCCACATAGTATACTGACTCTGGATTAGATGGACAGACGTCAGTAGCATGATCCTCTCCACAAACCTCACAAAAAGTCTGAATTTGTTGCACCGGAGCTGCTGGTTGCTGTGTCTGCGATAAAGTTAGCTTGCTGATTTGATTGGAAATAGCATCCATTTTAGCCCTCAGCTCTGAAACTGCATCCAGTTGAAGTACCCCAGCAGACTTCTGTGGAATAGCTCTACCAACACCCTGCCAATCAGGATTGCTCTGCGAAAACTTGTCAAGTAGCTCATAAATTTGATCAAAGTTTAAAGCCAGTACTTGACCTCCAGCAGCAGCATCTACCACAATCTTCGTGTGAGCATTCAACCCCTCAACAAAAGTGTGTGCAATAACCTCATTGGATTGGTTGTGGTGTGGACAATCTCTCAATAGAGCCTTAAATCTCTCCCAGGCTGAGTACAAAGATTCACCCTCTAACTGCCTGAATGACATGATTTCACTCCTCAGCCGGGCTGTCTTAGCAGACGGATAAAACTTAGCCAAGAATTTCTTAGCTAAATCCTCCCAAGTAGTGATAGACCCAGGCTTCTCAGCCTTTAACCACTTCCTTGCTGTCCCTATCAATGAAAAAGGGAACAAAGTTAACCGAACATAATCAGTAGGCACACCAGTTGGTGTATAAGTGTCACAGATCTCCAGAAAGTTTTGAATGTGTTGCTGTGGATCCTCATGAAGTAATCCAGCATATTGCCCCGTCACATGCAGCAACTGAATCATGCCGGGCTTGATCTCAAAATTTCCAGTAATAGCAGGCTTCACAATACTCGACTCCACCCCTTTCAGACTAGGGAGAGCCACATCTCGCACTGCTATTGCTTGTTCTTCTGCCATTTCAATAGGTAAAGAAGCAGGTACGATTGCTAGTGCTTCTCGATCTCTTGCTTCCTTTCTTAATCTTCTCAAGGTTCTCTCAGGCTCGGGATCAAAAGGTGCGAGTGATTCGTCCTTCTTATTCCTTTGCATGCAAAAACCTGTAGCCTGAAATAGCACAAGACACTCAACAAAAAAAAATTAAACCTGAATAGAAATTAAGTAGTTGTTCAAAAAGAAATTAGTCCGTAATAGTCCCCGGCAACGGCGCCAAAAACTTGTTGCTCCCAAACGCACACGCAAGTATACGCGGTCGCCAAGTAATAAAGTGACTAAGTCGAGTGTCGATCCCACGAGGACTGTGCAGACTAATACTTCGTAAACAATTTCTATCAAACTATCCAGGGGTCTTGTTCTTAATTGGTGAGAGTTTTCGTAACCAAAAAGCAGTAATTAGAGTGCCAGGTGTGTAAACAAACAATGGTGCAAACTTTGGGTGTTGTCAATATTAAGAGGACGGTCCAGGGTCAGAGTTACGAACAATCCAGTTGATGTATTCAATTGATTCCACTTCTTAAATCCCGGGTTACTAACTGACAGAGTAATAGTAATTATGAAAACCTTTCAGTTATTCACAATCTATGCAAGCTACTTCAATCCCTATATGTCTATGGGTTAAATCACATGCACGCATTAACGATCTCTGTAATGAGTTAAACTAGGCAAGCAAGTATATGTCTATCCTACTCGCGAATTGGTTCCCCGATGCCCGGGTTCACAAACTAGTTCTATTCTTTCTTATTACGTAATTAGATTCTCTCTTTCGAGTTCAACCCAAAAACCATAGATAATGCATAATTATCGAGCTCTAACAATTATACAAGTGAAATCAAGAAAGAATAAGTAACCCGTTATGGGATTCAATTAATGGGAATCAATCTTCAACAATCAACTTTCATGTAAAACTCTAACCCTAGAACGTAATGGAATTAGCCACACATACTCATAATCACAAGACAAAGAATTGATGTAATAATGAATTAATTGATGAAATAGATGAAAGATTAAGAATCACCCTTGTTCAATGGAGTATGTAGCTCTCAATATTGCCCAAAGTCAAGAACCCCTTTACAAAAACTAAGTAGTAAAGTATTTATAGTGTTTCCAAACCCTTAGTAATAAGTTAGACCCGATACTAGGAGGAAAAAAAGGGTAAAATCGCGCATAAGGGGCGCTATAGCTGGCGCCCCGCGCCCATAAACGCGTGCACACGACCAGAGGACGCCACCAGGCCTCGTGCCTTTGGCCCGCGGCGCGCCCTCAACCGCGCAGGCCAGCGCGCGCTACAGCTGGCGCGGCGCGGCCTCCACAGCGCCAAGCAAAAGTGGCTTTCTTCCGCTCCAAAACTCGGCTTGTGTCTCGCCTATGTGTGCTCAATCCAACCTTCAAGCATCCTTCAACCAATGCATGCTCAATCAAGCTCCAAAATGCTCCAAATGCCGTGCGTAACGACCTACACACGAACAACACAACATAAGCGCAAAACCACATTCACAAGCTACCAAACAAGTGCAAAACAAGCTCAAATGTGCGGAAATATTAAGGAAAAGTAGGCATGAAATGCCAAACATCAGGGGCAAGTCTTGGCCTTTTGTAAGGACTTACGGTCAAGTGCGGCAAGTGTTGGCAAATAGAAAGGGCTCAAAGGTAAGTCTTGATATTTTTTCAAGACTTACGACCAAGTGCTGACAAGGATTGCCTTTTGCCAAAAATTGAAAGGATAGGTGTTGCAAACTAAAGAGTAGTTAATGACAAGTCTTGGCCCCGACCCAAAAGTTTGACAGGGGCGCTTCCATCCAGATTTTTTTCATTAAACTTAATTGGGGCATTTTTGCAAAACCACTATTAGTGCGAGCAAAAAGGCAAACAATTGTTTATGGTGTCATATTTCTGCAATTCTGTCCTAATCTTCGAGACCAGCCCCTCAATTTTTGAACAAGAAGATATACAGAAGTATGACACTTTTGATGCCCCCCAACAGTTCCATACCCTATAAAAGGATTACTTAACTTTTAAAAATTTTTATGTGTACTCATTTTTGGACGCGCTAAGTGAAAATTATCCATCATTTTAAAATTAATTGAGAATTAGCCAAAAATTCGCGCGCACACTTACACTCCATTAGCGTTGGCAAACACCCCAGACTAGTCCCAGATTTTTATATTGGGACTTTGAACAAAAAGTCTCATTATTTTATAATGGGATTCATGTTTATAGACTCCTGGAGCTTTATGTATATATAAAGTCCTAGTATAAAATACTAGGACTTTGAACTAACATGTTCAAAGTCCTAGTATTTTATATTGGGATTAGTGTTTAAGTGATCCCAGTATTTTATACTGGAAGTTTGAACTAACATGTTCAAAATACTGGGACTTGTCCGGAAGTGGCTATTTCTCAGCAAATTTATTTTTGGTGGCTACGAATCACTTAGCGAGTACCAAAAAGGTTCCCACGCAAAATTTTTACCTTAAACTTTTAGTCCTAATTGCCAGAAGTTGTTAGAACTCCTAGCGAGTCGCCAAGGACTTAGTACAAAGAGTCCGGAGTTGGTGATTTGCCAGAAGTTGTAGCGAATTCTAGCGACTTGAGCAAAAAAGTTATCTGTTTCTCATACGGGCGTAGAAGTGTATGGTGTCGGGTTAGAAGGTTACTGTGTGCAAAATCTTGTTTGGAACGTCATGTCTTCCTCCAGTGAACATTTCGCCCACATGTCACTTCTGCCACTGGTATTTGGTTTGAAGCCACTTTTTTATTGATTTTAAATGAGATGCCACTTTTTGAAACTTCAACCTTTGTGGGCTGAAGTTCAAATCTTGTGGGTTGAACTTTATGCCTAAGTTATGAAGTTCAACTTCAATCTGTAAGGGCTGAACTTTTAGGCATAGATGCGTAAACTTCAACCCTTGTAGGCTGAAATTGAACTTCAACCCTTGTGGTGAGCTGAAGTTGAACTTTAACCCTTGTAGGCTAAACTTGTTTAAATTTTAACCCAAAAGGATTGAAGTTCCAAAAAGTGGTCTCTCATGCAAAATTAATTAAAAAAATAACCTCAAAGAAAAGACCACTGGAAAAGTGGCTATTCGTGAATCTATGACCCAAAATAAAACTCTTAATGGGTCTCTAGCTGTGGGCTGTTTGTAAAATGGGTAATAGCCACTTTAAGGGGCTGTTATTTAGAGATTAGCTTGTATTTAGTATTTTGCCCCATAATTTACAATTGGGACGAACTTTAGGACTTGGTGTCCTGAAGTTTTAAACTAGAAAACTGAACTTCATAATAGTGTGTCTTAAAGTTCAATTTTTCAGTTCAAAACTTGAGGAAATTAAGTACTCAAGTTCGCCCCTACCATTATTTATGGCTAAATACTAACTAAACAGCAGCCCCTTTGGAGTGGAATTGTGTCATTTTCTGATGTAAATTGTCTTCCGTACTTGCTTACCAATTGAATAGGGTTAATGGACTTTTTAGAGATCTAGTTTTAAATTGGAAAATTTACGCCCCATGAACGGGTTGACCAAGAGTAATTACTTTTTTTGTACACCTTTTTTTATTTATTTCTTTCCATATACATTTTGCCCTTTTTAAATATATTTTAAATATGTATTTAATATTTTAAATATTATTGATATTTTAAATATTATTCAATATATATTAAATATATTTAATATTATTGATATTTAATATTTTAAATATTATTGATATATATTTATTAATATTATGTTGATAGAACTCTATCATTAAGCCTAAAATCGTGCAACTATCATATTTAATGGTAATCTATTTTTTTTTACCATTGATTGTTTCCTTTAATTAAGGGAGTTAAATATCATACTATTAGATATAAAGGTTTACCTATTTTTCAGGGCTTCATAATATATAAATATTAATATTAATATTAAGGAATATATTTAATATGTATTAAATTTTTGGATACAAAAAGTTATGGACACCTAAAAGTAATTATTTCTTGATGAGCGGATATATATGTAAAGAGCCCTTTTAAATTTACCGCGCTCATGTATCATTGCTTATTTATCTCTAGTGAGAAAATATCATAAAATTAAAATAAAGTTTGTACTAAACAACTAAAGCAAATCTCCCCGTCGGAATCCTCTAAACGTTGGGTGCTAAATTCCTCTATCTTCGACATCAATTTTAGTTTTTTAATAATTTTGATTTGATAGTATTTTCAATAGCATTTTAATCTTTTGAGCTTGTATTACAGAAAATATTTTGGAAGCCATCTCGCTGCATTGGCGTCGTAAAAAGTATTTCGTAATTTTTCTTTAATTTTAAAGAGATCAGAGAACAACATTCAAAATGAGTCACGATTAGAGTTACAGTCTTCTACACCATACCTTATTTAGGTGTCGCCACTAATTCTACCAATCTCTCCTGCTGCTATATTTCGTTCAGACTCACACTCAGTCCAAAATTTAGAAGAAGAAAAAAAGAACTCGCAAATTATTGAGTGGCACCGCTTTGTGTCACTTCCTAGATTAAGATGATTCTCTGCATCTCGTGTAAGGTGAGAAGAAGTTTTTATTAGTTAATTCAAATTTAATGCCATTGTTCTTCTTTGCAAGAAAAAACTTTTGAATGCCACTTAAAAAGAGTGTGACCAATATCGTTGCATGAAATTAAAACTTTAGCAGTGCTCATACCATTAACGCAACTTTGTGATTGATTATTTTTATTAGCTAATTTTTACGAAGAATAACATAAAAGAACTACCTTTAACAATATGTAAGATTTGAACTCGTGATGTAAACTTCTAAACAATTTGGACGGTTTTTAAAACATAAAAGCACAAGCATTGAGCGGGCTCTAGTCATTTATTTTTCTAACTTGTATACTCCATTATTAATGAGGAGACGAGAAAGGTCTGTTATCGGAATAAACAATTATAGTAAAGGACAAAGCTAGTCCTATGATTGAAGCAATCAATGCTTGCTCCATTCTAGTATGTAATTTTCCAATGTGGAATCTTCTTTATGTCTAAGCACATGTAAGTGGCTGATGACTTGATATATCAGAAGCTACAGAAGTATATTTGCCTTGTTCTGTTTGGACTTGTTGCAAAACTTGAATCTAAGAGGTAACTCAATCAATGCTCAACTTCCTTACCCACTTCTCCTTTTGGATCATTTTAAAATGATTTTTCCTTGACGATGTGGTCCATCTTTGTTAAGCCTATTCTTCCAATGTTGTTTTGCTTTCAATATCATCGTATTTTTTTTTTCCAAAAATCATCATTACCTTAACGTTTAGATGATACCGATGACCATAAATTACTTGTGTAGAGTTGAAGTACTGAATTGTATTAAGTTTCACAGTTCATATCACATTTGTGTACAATTGATCGAATTAACAACCCTAACATTTGGGAAAAAACTGATTCTAAGAAGAATCTAGAGAGAGAGAAATGAGAACAAGGAAATGGAAGAGAATTTACTTATTGATTAATTGTGAAAGAATGAAATAAGATACAACACAAAATATTTGTCCATATATAGACTAATCTAAGCCAGAAAATGAGCTAAGATCCAGCTAGAATCACTAACAACTAACTAACTACCAATTAGTTACAAAATTACATAAATAGCAAAACTATCCCTAAGTATTTATTACTGCTCATAACACTCCCCCTCAATCTAGAGGATAAAAAATATTTTTAACTCTCAGATTGTGCAATAAGCGTTCATGTTGTGTTCTCTCCAAGGCCTTTTGTCAGAATGTCAGCCGACTGCTCAGTAGTTCTCACATATGCAGTTTTGATCAACCTAAGCTGAATTTTTTCCCTAACAAAATAATAACCGATATCTATGTGTTTTGTACGCTCATGAAAAATGGGATTTGCTGCTATCTGGAGTGCTGCTTTACTGTCACAATAGAGTGCTACTGGCAGGTGAACTTACACTCTCAGTTCTCTATACAGACCAATCAACCAAACTATCTCAGCCACTGCTGAAACCATGCTTCTAAACCCAGCTTCTACTGAACTTCTAGACATTGTTTCTTGTTTCTTAGACTTCCAAGATATGAGAGAATCTCCATACTTCACAAGATAACCTGTGATTGACCCCCTAGTCTCTATGCATGCACCCTAGTCTGAATCACAATAAACCTACAGTTGTGTACATCTTCCAGTATGCAACAATAAGCCCTGTCCTGGTACCTTCTTAATATACCTGACAACTCTCCTAGCTGCTTCCATATGAGACAATTTTGGTGTTTGCATGAACTGATTAAGTAACTGAACTGCATAGGAGATATCAGGTCTTGTCATAGTCAAAAATAGCAATTTCCAAATCAGCCTCTGATAACTTCCAACATCTTCCAGTAGCTTATCATCTTTGACTTGATCCTTCAACAACAACTTATCAAACTCCACAGAAGTAAGCTTTTGATTAACTTCTAAAGGAGTATTAGCTGCTTTAGCACCACTGAGTCCTAGGTCAGAGATTAACTCCAACGCATACTTTCTCTCTGATTCACTAAGATTCCTTTCCCTGATCTAGAGAACTCAATTCCTAGAAAAAAAATTAATTGACCAAGATCCTTCATTTTAAAGGTCTGCTGAAGGTCATGTCTAACCTGAGTTACTAGGTGCTCATCATTGCCAGTTAATAGTAAATTATCTACATAAATGAGTAGTATGACTGTGTTGCTCCTCCTTTGTAAAATGAAAAGTGAGTAATTATATAAACTTTGCCTGAAACACAAATGAATGAGAGCTTGTGTGAGCTTGATGTTCCACTGCCTAGAGGCCGCACATCCATCTGGAAGAGACCGATGCGATTGTAGAAGTCAATTGGCTGCCTGTCTGTCTGAAAAACTATGCATTCATGCAGGCGATGTAGCAATTGAGGTGCACCAACAATAGATTAAATTTTCAAACTTGATCTGAACCAACTTAAGCCCTTCAAATTTCAATTCAAGTCATCCCATAAAACATGTTAGGGACTTCTAAAGACTGTCAGCTCGTAATTTGAAGGTTAATTATTCAAAATTAAGATACACATGGTATACATATTAATCTTGAAATTGTATCACATTGAATATGGTTTAAAAATAATACAATAGTTGTGATATAAACAATCATAATATTGCAAATGTTAGATATAAAATGCATCTAAACATAGGATGAAATCCAAGTTTTATCCTAAGATTGTTACAAGGCCCAATTTCCTTTACATGTTTTCTATCCATTTTTTTCAATTTATTTGATGTTGTTGTCATTTTTAATTTTGAAAATAATTTACATAAATTGTTCATTTTGTTCCCTGGTAGAAGCATGTCCAATTTAATCGGCCTATCAGGTCGGAATCCTAATTTGTCAGGCCATTAGAAATCGAATACTGGATTGCTATACGGAAAAATATTATAAAGCTCGTTTGGGTTGGCTTAAAAAAATAACTTTTAAGCCTTTGAACTTTAAAGAACTTTTTAAGTGCTTGAACTTGTTTTAGTACTGAAATTGACAAAAAAAGTTGTTGAGATATTTGGTAAAAATATATTTTTTGTGCTAAAATGATTAAAATATTCTTAAAAAGAACAAAAGAACAAAAGAAAAAGGAGACATAATTTAGGGTATTTGTTAGTGAGGGTATTAGTGAAATTTGAAAAAACTTTAACAGATAAAAAGTTAAAATAGTTGGTCAAACTATAACAGCTTTATGCTAAAAGCAATAAGTTAAGATTGTTTAGCTTTTAGCTTTTGATTTTTCTTGGCTTTTAAGTACTTTTCAGACATCCAAACACTCTTATTAAGCCAATCCAAACACCCTTATAGAGCCCGTTTGGGTGAGCTTAAAAGTGACTTATAAGCTTATAAGCTCATTAATATATGTTTGGTAACTTCAAAATTTTTGGACTTATACGCCATAAGTTGTTTAAAAGTCACTTTTTGAGAAGTTAGGTCTCAAAAAGTGGTTTTTAAGTTACTTTTTGATTTATAAGCCACTTAAAAAAAGCTACTTTTAAGCCCACCCAAACAGTCTCATAGTATATTTGTGATTATAATGTAAAAGTTTTATAATACACAACTATTAAAATATGTCTACTCCTTCCGTCCGAATTTATGTGAGATCATTTCATTTTTAGTCGGTCCAAAAAAAAAAATCACATTTACTTATTTGACAACTAGTATTAGTTGCACTATATCTATTTTATCTTTGTTGGACCCCACTTACTTTAAAAGCTACCAATAATTTTTTAATTACTGCAATCTTCTCTTTCTTACTTTTTCAAGGATAAATTTAAAACTTTCTAATATCAACTTCTATTTTTTAAATTTTATGTCCAATTAAATGGTGCCATATAAAAAAGATGGAAGGAATAATTTTCTTTTCTCATAAACAAAATAGACTCACATGAAATGAAACGCAAAAATACAACAACGTACCTAACATAACATAACAAGGCTAATGGAAATGTTAAAATGTAGACGACAGAAAGAGAGGACATGCAACACCATCATCACTTCTTTCGTTTCATTGCTAGTTTTCTTCACCTTTTTTGCACAATTACCAAAGCTGCTTTCTTTAAGTCATTTCATCTCCTTTTAGTTTCTCGATTTCTAAACTTCTATCATTAAAACGTCCACAGTACAGAAAAAATTTGTTTAAGTTTGTCCTTTTAATCTTTTGCTAGCATTTGGACATAAATCTAATTGAAATATGAATAAATGAATTTTTGAAATTAAGTTGAAAGTAGATTTTGAAAGTTGAAATGGTGTTTGACCTGTAATTACTTGAACAAAAGCTATGATTTTGTGAGTAAAACTTCATAATTTTAAAAATAGTGCAAATTACTTTTTTAAACTTTAAATCTTTTTTCAGATGTTGTCCAAAACTGTCATAGAATTCTATAAACAAACAGTGTTTCAAAAGAAATTAAAAAATGTGCAAAATCTATGTCCAAACGAGAGCTTCGTCTCCAATGTCTTTTAAAACTTTTACTCCTTTTATATACTCCCTCCGTCCCAAATTAGTTATCGCTTTATGAAAAATGGTGTGTCCCAAATTAGTTGACACTTTAGGATTTCAAGACAAAAATAGTTAGTCTTTTCCAACTATACCCTTAATAATTAAAAAAATTCTCAACAAAATTTAATAGTCAAACATTAAATAGGGGTAACATAGTAAAATACACGCTCTATTTAATGGTTTTCTTAATGGGCGTGAAGAAGCTAAAAGCGACAACTAATTTAGGACGGAGGGAGTATATTTAACGTCCCTTCCTCGGGCGTGACTAACAGATGAGTTGGCTAATAAAATCACAGTGTGAATTTTGAGTACTTAGGGGTCGTTCGGTTGAAGTTTATTTTAGGCGGCTATTAATTATTAATGCGAGTATTAATAATGTGATTATTAATAATGTGTGTATTAATAATGTGAGTATATTGATAATGCGTGTATTAGTTATGTGGGATTTAGTGATCTGGGTATTAGCCATGCATATATTATAATGTAGAGATTATTTGTTGAATAACTGATATATTACAAATTAATAAATAATATTATTATTAAAAATATTTAATTACTCCTTAAATAAAATTTTAAAATATCCTTGTTATTATGAGGGTTAATTTTTTCATTTTAAATTTTAATACCTGCATTGCTAATACCACATTATTAATACTACCTTCTACCCCGTATGAATTTATCTGAACCCAATAATATTGAGGACTTTATATTTGCGTTAAAAGATCAACTAAATAAATATAAATACAAATTTTAAACTTGCCAATCAAATAGACTGCGGTACAATTTGAGACCTCTGGCCAATAATGTTCCAATTCTGAATCCGCCACTCATGGGCGGACGGTGCGGACCTACACTAGTTTAAGTGGTATCAACTGATACCCTTTCGTCGAGAATTTACACTGTAAATATAGGTAAAAAGTTATTTTTATATGGATATATACTAGTTTTGAGTTTCATTAGAAATAAAAGATTCTCCAATTTAGTGGCGAAGGGGTATCAAACTTATGGTTTAGATTATTAGCACGAGTCTCATGTACAACAAATACATTTTTTGAGTCCCCTTAGCCAAAATTCTGCATTCGCCACTGCCGCCACTATGGTTAAAAAACTCAAAAGCTTAAGTTTTGTACTACCGTCAAGAAAACCAAAAAATTTCACCGCATGCCTTCCATAAGGAGTGGTTTTGCAAAATTGCCCGCGCTAAGGAATGTTTTAGCAAAATGCCCTTATTTAGTCAGGAGCCAAGACTTCAAGGCAAAAAATTTGAAAGTCTTGGCAATTGGCTATACTTCAAGGGCAAGTGTTGTTTTGCCAATATTTCAAGTTATATGACGATAATACAGGGAAGACTGGAAGGGGCAAGTCTTAGCAATTGCCAAGACTTACGACGAAGTACGGCAAGTGTTGCCTTTTACCAGTACTTGTCGTTCAAGTGTTGATAAATCGAGCAGGGGTCAAAGGCAAGTCTTGCCTTTTTTCCAAGACTTACGGCCAAGTGCGGCAAGTATTGCCTTTTGTTAATACTTGAAGGGATAAGTGTTGAAAAATGGAAAAATATAAAGACAAGTTTGTGCCTCGAATTTTTTTCATTAAATCTTAACGGGGACATTTTTACAAACCATCGGTTAGCGCGGACAAAATAGCATACCATTGCTTCCCGGGCCATATTTTTGCAAATCAGCCCAAGAAAACGGTAACTAAACGCAAAGACCAAATTTGATGCCATAGAATGTAGAAAGAAGTGGAATGATCTTTTTGTTTCTTTTCTCTTGTTTTCTTCAGAGTGGAAGCTGGAACCACGAGTTGGAGTCGAAACTAGCTTTTCGCAAAGAGCCTTATTATTAAAATAATTTATCAATTACTAGGCGCTTTTTGTATTACCTTGAGACTAAAAGTTCACAAATCTCAAGCTAATTGCTTTTTCACTTTACCTACTATATATCTTTATCTAAAGTCAGACCTGTAAGTTTTTTGTGCACTAAACTTTATGAATATATATTTCAACTTGTTAAATAAATCTGATCCTTCCGGGTGTGAAAAGAAACGAGAAACTTTTTATTTCCTACTTGACTCATAAGGATTATTCAAACCATTTGTACTCTTTTATTAATTATATTACTCAAACTAATTAACTGAAATACATTATGCCAATTACAAATAGACTCGTTACGATTATGTAATATATGCTGAGAAAGCAAAATAGGGCTCCGCTAGTATTAAGATATACAATACCATACATGCATTTCTTACTGCGGAAGAATAATTTGCACGGCTAGTACATTTGGAAATCTACATTTAGTTCCAATAATTTGCTCAATTTTTTTATCTATATTGCTTTGTACCGTATTTGGTTACCAGTATTAAAATCCACATAATTCATGAAATTTGAAAACAAAATGCTGTATAACCACTGTAAGTATACATTATATTATTATTTTATAAGAGATTAAAGGTGGAATAGGTATGTACATAAGGTCATCTAAATGCATGTGTAAACTTACTATAGGTAATTCATAAATACATTTCTATTTTACTTATTTATCATATAGTAATTGTTGTACTAGTATTATTTATTCATTACACAACATTTTCATACAACACAATCGAAATATTACAATCTAAATTTCTAGTATTGTTTATAGTTTTTGGACAGTTTTTAGGGTCTTTTTTGGGGATTTTTTTAGAAAAAGTTATTTGTTTATAAAATTTGGCAAATTCTGATATCCAAGATTGGAAAAATTGGTTTCAACTAGTTTTTGTTATTTTTTTTTCACTCACAAACTTCAACTTTTCTTCCAAGTAAAATGTATATACAAATCCAACTTCAAATTCCAAATTTTCTTTTTCAAACTCAACCTTAAAAACTCAAATTCCTAAGTTTCAATCAAATTTTATATCCTAATACTAGCTTAGTCTATTGTTTGAACAAAAGAGAAATAAGAAAGCAGAAACTCGAAAAGTGAGAAGCAACTTTCACAATCATACAGGGCGAGAGATGAGAGAGAGAAAAGGAAAAGGGTAGAATGAAAAAGAAAAGGACAGGCAGCAGAAGCAGCCAAATTCCCAGACAGCCTTTCCACTCTCCCTTTCGTCTTTTTCTTTCTGAGTTCTGAAACCAACGAATCTGTATTCTTCTGGACCCCACACCCACCTTATTCACCTTCTCCAACTCTTTACTCATTTCCATCTAATTTCCACATTTTCAAAATAACACTCCTATACAATTTGACAAATAGTTTAATCATCTTATAAAATTACTAATCATGATCATACTTCGGTTTACTTTTAATTCTTACGCACCAACCTAGCTAGCAACAGATAAATTTCAAGCTCATAAAATACGTCAGACTATTAACTCAAAAAGTAATACAAATAACTTGCTACTAACGTTAGGTTAAGCTATAAAGGATTAATACAAATAACTTTTTGTCACAGTAGGCGTCTTGATAAAATCGGGCCCCGGACCCACACACCCGGGCCCAACAAACTCGGACGCCCATCACACGAACACCCACACACACACGGGCGCCCACATAAGCTTGGACCTAACTCACACCCCAAAAGCTAGCTCAAAGGGTGGAGGATTGTCCAAAGCTTATATGGGCATCTTGCCCCCCTCTCTTTCACCGATGTGGGACTCTTCCCACTTTCCAACACCCCCCCGCACGGCCAGCCATACCCACATGGGTGGCCCGTGGACCACGTGCTCAAAGGGGGGCCAGGGTCTTTCCCTGGCTCTGATACCATGATAAAATCGGGCCCCGGACCCACACACCCGGGCCCAACAAACTCGGACGCCCATCACACGAACACCCACACACACACGGGCGCCCACATAAGCTTGGACCTAACTCACACCCCAAAAGCTAGCTCAAAGGGTGGAGGATTGTCCAAAGCTTATATGGGCATCTTGCCCCCCTCTCTTTCACCGATGTGGGACTCTTCCCACTTTCCAACACGTCTGGACATAGATTTTGGTTGAAACTTCAAAGGTTTTGAAATTGTAAACAAAGCTTATTTTTGAAAGTTAAAGTTGTATTTAGATATGCATATTAATTGAAGAAAAAAAAATGAAGTTTTGTAAGTAAATAATTTACCCCAAAAACTAGCACAAACCAGTTTTTGAACTTGAAAACGTTTGTTAAATTTTTTACACTGATCATATTCCACAAACAACAATATTTTCGAAAATAAATTGAAAAAAAAAAAATCTAAGTCCAAACGAATGCGCAGGTGTATACAAATTAGAATCTTTTAAATAAAGTGTGTAAAAGTGATTTATAATTTATTGATAGATAATGTATCATAATAATAGTACATCACACAAAAACTGTATACTCGATTATATACTTCCTCTGTCCCACTTTGTTTGTCATACTTTCCTTATTTGTCTGTCCCAAAAAGATTGTCATATTTCTAAATTTGGCAATAATTCAACTCTAAAGTTACTTTTTGACTCATTTATAGCCACACAAATATCCAAGACTTATTTTAGACCACAAGTTTCAAAAGTCTTCCTTATTTTATTAAACTTTGTGCCAAGTCAAACTACGACAAACAAATTGGGAGGGGGAGTATTAGATTATGTGGTCCATCTACTACTGTAAACACGAGAACTTAAACGCATAAATCAAGACAGATCCCTGTCACCCACTTCCATATATCTCTCTCACTTCCACTCCATTTTATTTGCAGAGTGACAGTCTACTTTTTTTTGCTTCATCTCTTTCGTGTAAAAGCCTATTCTACTTTCTTATAACCATCTCCTGAATCTCTTCCTTTTTAGCTCAAAGCAAAAGAAAAAGTTTTCTATCCTTAACAATGTAAAATAAAAAGTTTGTTTCAACTTCCAAGTCATTTCCTTTAGCTAACTTTTTCTACTTTACCAAACCCTACTATTCATTAGAAAATGAGAGTCGAATTTTACAAAAGTAACACTATGATGAAAATCAAACTGTTTACATTTCTATACACACTACTTTACTTAACCAACGGTTCATTAGCCGGTTTACTATCCGAACCGGCTCAGCCATTAAAACCGGGAGATTACGCTTCTAATACAGTTCCAGCTTTCCCGGTTCAAACAGAGTCACAAATATGCCGCTTAGATTTATCCGACGAGTTATTTGGTGGGGTCAGCGCGGCGTGCGGGCAGAATCTTGACCGAAGCCGATGCTGCCCGGTTCTAGCAGCTTGGCTTTTCGCGGCTCACGCGCGGTCAGCTTTGCAAGTTTCATCAGCAGCTGAGCCAGCTAGTTCGGATCTTCCTATGATGCCGGATGATTCACAGAAATGTGTTAACTCGTTACAGAGTTCGTTACAAAGCCGTAATATTCATTTGCCGCAACCTAATGCTACGTGTGATGCTGTGTTGTGTTTTTGTGGGATTCGGTTGCATCAGATTAGTTCACTTAGTTGTCCTGCTGCGTTTAATCTTACTGGGTCAAAGAATGCTACTCCAACTGCTGCGGTGAAAAATTTGGAACGTAATTGCCGGAACTCTTCTTATTCTGGGTGTACTAGGTGTCTTGGTGCGTTACAAAAGGTCAGTAACGTGAAGTCACTTTCTTAGATTTATTCCTTTTTGTCCACTCGACCTTTATCTGTTCATAATTTCGCACGTTATATACTCCCTCCGTTCCACTTTAGATGAACCCATTTGACTTTGCACGGAGTTTAATAAAGAGAGAAGACTTTTGAAACTTGTGGTCTAAAATAAATTATAGATATTTGTGTCCCTACAAATCATCTAGGGATGAGTAAAAGTGAATAATTCTTTCCAAATTTAGAAAGAGGTCATTCTTTTTGAAACAGACTAAAAATGAAATAGGTTCATCCTTTTTGAAACGAAGGGAGTATTGGTTTATTTGGTCCAATTTATGCATTTATATACCTAGAAACAATTTAACTAAGTTTTTTGTAGTTACATGAAAATTACTCTATCCATTCCGATTTATGTGAACAGTGTTAATTTGACTAATTTTTAGAGTAAAATTTTATTAGCTTATTTTAAATTAGTACTCCCTCCGTTCCACTTTAGATGAACTTATTTGACTTTACACGGAGTTTAATAAAGAGGGAAGACTTTTGAAACTTGTGGTCTAAAATAAGTTATAGATATTTGTGTGGCTACAAATCATCTAGGGATGAGTAAAAGTGAATATTTCTTTCCAAATTTAGGAAGAGGTCATTCTTTTTGAAACAGACTAAAAAGGAAATAGGTTCATCCTTTTTGAAACGGAGGGAGTAATATATAGACATCAAAATTTAGATAAAACGTATTTGCAGCTCTTCTCATATATGGTGAAAAGATGTATCATAAAGTTTTAGTCAAAATTCATATATTTTGGCTCTGGGAAAACAAAAAAACTTTATATAAACAAAAACAGAGGGAGTGTGTATATTCATAAATTCAAGTTTCAAATAACTTATAGCCTTGTTTTAAGACCATATAACAAAATTTGGAAGTGAGAAAGTAGACTGATACAAAAATTGCCTTGTTTTTCTATCTTTATACCATCATTCTGATTAGGTTTCACTTTATATCTTATTTATTTTTGCAGCTTAACGGTGACGGGAAAAATAGAACACACAAAGTGGAAGATAACGGTGGTGATAGGGTGAGCAAGATGCTAAGCAGAGACTGTCAGTTGATGGGATTGACATGGCTATTGGCACGCAACAAGACGGCGTACATACCCACAGTTTCAGCTGTATTGCGCGCTATCATGTACAGTGCGCACCCTCCACATGAATCCAAGTGTAGCCCTGACCAAGAGAACATGCCATTAGCCGTTGATTCACTACAGTTCGAGAAAAGCGAGTCATCCTCGCCGTCTATTAGTGTTTCTCGTTTTGTTATTTTGTTTCCTTTTTTGCCCCTAATCATTCTGCTAAGTTGTTTCTTTGATTAGAGAAAAAATCACTTGAATGTGAAACACTTGGTTTTTGGAGGTACATGCTGATGTGCATGTGATATGATTTTTGGGGGATTCACGTGAAAAGCTAGTTGACAAATGGGAAGAGGGGTGAAAAAGGGGTTATTTTGTCTTTGTGCCCCACTGTAAATTCAGATCATTTCAAAAGACAATTTATTTTTGACATGTAGTGCCAGTAAATTATTACCTTTTTACTGTTTGAATCTGCTATTGATCTCCCTCTTATCGTCCTTTTTCTTGACTAGTTTTGCGCTGTGGATTTTGTTTTGTTTAATTGCCTAAGATCTCATTACATCAACAAACTTAGTACTGCTAATATTATTAACTTGGTTAACTTGGCTGGTGGAATTTCTCTGTTATTTAAGCAATCGATGCAAACAAAATCATATTCGCTTAACTTTTATGTAATTTTGAAATACTTTGACATGTTAATTTCTTTTTTCTGGAACTATCACATAGACTCAGGTATATATGTAAGTTGCTGTGGAATTTGTGAAGTGTCCTTGATCAGTTGATAGTAAGAAAAGTAACATTGTTAGTGAAGTTCAATTGTCTTTACGATCAACTGTTAAATTGGTGTTAGAAATCTTCAGAAGTCCAAAATAGCCAAAGCAAAAAAAACAAGGTTCACTTCAGATTTACTGTATTATGTTTTACAGGCAATGTGGCATCATTTCATGGGAGTTTTTCTCATGCAAATAACATGAATATAGTGTGCATGTGATGAGGTTTCTTAACCAAAAATCAAGAAAGAACTATTCACAATACGATTTAGCTCTGCCAATTTTTTGTTAGTATAAAGTTTTGCTACATTATTCAATACACAGTACAGTAATGTATGCTTAACAAAGAAAAGTAATATTACTAGCTTCCTGTTGGCAAAAAAACAAAGGGACAAGAGAGGAACAAAAAATTACTAGTACATATGATTATTAAAAGGTGTGGAATCTATTATGGAGAAAACGATGAGAATCAAAAAGTTTCAAACAAGTTTGGGTATCATAAAAACTAGGGGGAAGAGCAATACAACTACCCAGGACTGAGGCATGTTGGTCGTTTAGTTGTAGGAAATGGCAACATTGAATATTGTAACGAGGAAAAGGGTGTTTTGTTAGATCTAAAAACAGCTCACATGTGGACATACAAAATGGTTTTAAACAGTCAAATTAACAAATAGCTGTTGCACATGTTTACGGGAGGGAATCACGGTTGGATGTTTGTCAACAAAGAATAATTAAATCAGCTGCTCTAGCTCAGAAAATATCATATCTCAAAGGGTTCGTTGGGCCACCGAAACTCCTATAGGAAGAGCAAAAACGGTCGTTTTCTGAAGTTTGCGCCTGGTAGCCACTCTTTAGAGTGCAAAAAGAGGAATAGTTAGTATTTGCAACGTCTGAAAAATGAATAGCCATAGCTACTTGAACTCTTTTTGTTCTGGATTTTAGTTCAAATGCTAAGGTCAAAGTGAAAATCCTGCATTTCAAGGAAAATTACTGGAAGTCGCAAACTCCAGTATTTTTTTCTCCTAAAATCACCATTCTCACTTTAAACTCCAGTATTTTAACATGAGAAATTTATAATTTTTTTTTGAGTTTAAGCAGTTGTGGCTATTCAATAAAACTTTACAAACGCTGTCGATTCCTCATTTAGAACTCTAAGAAGTGATTATTCATCAAATTACCTATGGTTTATGGCCTCTACGTAAATAATAACGATGACATAATTTAATCAGCAATTTCCCTAAACTTCAGACCATCGGGCTTAACTAAATGCAGTTTTAACTTCATATCAAAAAAATTTTATGATATGAAATTCTAAAATCAAAAGTGACTGCATTTTAAATGATTTTAAAAAATTGCTATACCTTAAATGGCATTATGCAATAGGCTACACCATGAAATTACTATGTTCATTGATACAGAAATAAGATACTTCATCACCGGTGTTTAAATTTGGTCCCCTTTTGAGATTGTTTAGTTTTAGTCCTAGGCACCCAATCCTGGAGCATTTCCTTATGGATCTCCATTAAACTTCCTGGGGATTGCCCTGAAATTCAGTTCAAACAATTTCTTGCGGGACCTGGCAATTCGCCGTTAAGGGTAAAAATTTAAATACTTTTTTGCTAGAGTTTCAAACTAAACACCGACATCGTTAGAGCCACTCAACGAAATTTTATGGCTTCCAATAGTATTCTCTTTTTAATTGAAAGTTGGGTTTTGAAAGCCAATTGACTCAATACATCTGCAGATATTAGCGGGCGAATTTTATTAATAGGATACTTGGTGTCACCATATAAAAAAGCTAAACAAAAACAAGTTTCATACCTAAAAAAAATTGAAGTCAGACTTGGCAGGTCGCCAGAATCCGTTATTATGATAACCTGTCAAGAGTTTGACCAAATTCTTGACGAATTGTAATGACTTGTTGAGCTTTACATCAAATTATGATGATCTGTTAGGAATTTGGCAATAATCCCGATGGATCAATATAAGTTGATGCTAAGTGGGGCTAAAAAAATAATGGGTTGTCTCTAGAAGGTCACAAGGCAAATTCTCCTTATGATTACCGGTTGATTTGCAAAAATATGCTATCGGAAGCAATGGTTTATGGTTTGCCAAAATGTCCTTACTAACAGATGTTTAACAAAAATGTCCTCATTAGTTTAATGGAACTTTTTTCGGACCAAAATATCCCTACAAACCAATAAAAAGACGCGCTCCAGTCTATTCCCTTCCTTTTCTCCATTCACGCGATCAAGAAAACCATAAAATCTCATTCATTTTACAGATTGCTCTGTTATGAGAAGATTCAACGTAAGATTTCTTCAAGTTGTAAGGGTAAAGTTCTCTATAACTATTGCCAAAAGTTTAAGTTCTGCTACAAAGGGAAACTTACACTGAAAAATCTCTAAAGTATTGGCAATAGCCAAGACTTTAAACTCTACTGCAATGGGAGACTTGTAGAGACTTCTTGCCTATTGCCAAGACTTTAAGCCCTGTTGCCATGGTCTCTACAACTATAAAAAAAGTCTCTACAACTATTACCAATAGCCAACACTTTAAATTCCAGCGGAAGGGGCAACTCTTGACAATAGCCAAAACTTTAAGTTCTGGCAAGGGGGACCTTACACTAAAAATCTCTAAGAGTATTGGCAATTGCAAAGACTTCTACCTCCACTGCAGTGAACAAGTTGGAGACAAAATCTCTGCAACTCTTGACAATAGCCAAGACTCTAAATTCTGGTGGAAGCGACAACTTACACGGAACATCTCTGCAAGTATTGGCAATAGCCAAGACTTTAAACTCTACTGCAATAAGCAACTTGCAGAGAAAGTCTATGCAACTCTTGGCCATGGTCAAGATTTTAAGCTCTATGCAAAACATGAATATCTAATAGCCATAGGCAATAAAAACCTTCAAATCACTGGAATCAAGCAAACACAAGAAAAAAAATCTCAAATTTCCAGCACACAAAGAAGAAAGAAGGAGGCTAGTAATGGAGAAAGAGAGAAGGAAACCTTCCAGCGTGAATTAAACAAGTTGGGGGCCACACAAAGAAGAAAGAAGGAGGCCAGGAATGGGGATAGAGAGAAGGAAACCTTTTAGCATGAATTAAACAAGTTGGGGGCAAAATAGTCCTTTCATAAGAGGGGTATGATGTGGAGGGCATTTACTTAAAACATTTGTAAGTGGGGGCAATTAGATAAGACCATGTCTTATTGAGGGCACTGGGTGAATTTTTTTTATTATTACCCCACATAACCATTCCCAACCGCTGTCCAGTTTTTGTAATTATATTTTGCCTTTCATTTCTTTTCCTAACCACTTAGTAGAATTTTGTAATCTTTCAAACTTTAAAAATATATATTTTATTTAAATAAAAGCGCGTAATATGCCCCATATGTATACACACACATAAATATATATAAAAAATATAATGCAAATATTTATTAGATATAATTTTATGACAATAATATGTAAAAAGGTATAAAATTAAAATATAGTACATATATTTATTAGATATAATTTGATAACATAAATAATTAAGAAATATAAGACAAATATATGTGCGTATGTATAGAGTTATATATAAAGAATATCGATATATGCCATATTTCAAATATAAATCAAAATTTTAAATATAAATGTTATGGCTAAATTATGTTAGGATTAGGTGGATTGCTAATATGTAATATTGGGGCTATTTATATTGAAATTCCATTAACTATCATCGACGCTAAATAGGCGTAAAAATTTCGCCCTGAGGCCACTTTTGCCACTGGTATTTAGTTTGAAGCCACTTTTTTTATTGGTTTTACGTGAGAGGTCACTTTTTAGAACTTCAATTTTTGTGGACTGAAGTTCAAACCCTGTGGGTTGAACTTCATGTTTAAGTTATGAAGTTCAACTTCAATCCATAAGTGTTGAACTTTTAGGCATAGATGCCGTAAACTTCAACCCTTGTGGGCTGAAGTTTGAACTTCAATCCTTGTGGTGAGCTGAAGTTAAACTTCAACCCTTGTGGGCTGAACTTGTGTGAAGTTCAATCTAAAAGGATTGAAGTTCCAAAAAGTGGTCTCTCATGCAAAATCAATAAAAAAAGTGGCCTCAAACCAAAGACTACTGGCAAAAGTGGCCTTTCATGTGCTTTGCCTCTTTGTCCCAGTTTTTGCAATTTTTAAGCCATTCTGCCGCCATTGTTATATAAATACCTCCTAAAAATATTCGTACTCTTTTAACTCCAATCGCCAGGAAATTTGCTAAGACGCACCAGAGTTTAGTAACAAAATTTCATGGGGAGTGTCTGGTACATTTGCACTCAAATCAGACAATTGCGGCTAAAAGTATAAGAATTTTCTTTTGTGGGCTAACAACGTGAGATGATGACAAAGTATCCTATTTCTGCACAATTCCGTTATTATTGATACTTTGTCCAAGTCTTCCGAAGGCATAATTTAACAAATTGGTATAAAAGAGGATGATTTTGAAATTCTAACCACTTTAAATGTGATCTTTAAAAATTGAGCACTTTTATAATTATAAAAATGTCATCGCACTTTAGTGAAACCGTAATTATAAAATTGCCAGCACACCTTAATGAAACCGTAATTATAAAAATACTAATGTTCCTTATGAAATAGAAAGAATGTCAATTCGTTTGTGTTTGTGCATATATTGAATCAATAATTATGTATGTTGTTTGTGTTTATGTATATATTAGACAAAAAATTATATCAGTTGTGGAAAGAATGAGGCTAAATCGGCCTCACTTCACACATCCATACAAAAATAACTTCAAGTGCTTATATTTGGAAATAATGGCAATATGGTGGTACTTATTCATACAATGAGTAAAAATACTATGTACATGTTGCATATAAATGAGGCCAAATTGTTCTCGCTTCATTCATTCACAAAAAATATGTGAAAACATAAAATGAAGACAATTCGGTAATATTTATTCATAAGTGAGCCAAATTATTTTGTCTATTTTATAAATAAATGACACCAAATCGTCATCACTTTGATCATATTAAAAAATTCACATCGAAATAACTACGACCAATACTACATCATTAACTCAATGTGTGAGTCAAATCCTATTTACATTGAAGCCAAATCACCAACATTTTCATATACAACTTTGAAAACAAATCATGTATCATTTTTGGGCATTGCAGAATACAAATACCAGTATGTTCTTTTCATAAAATACTTAATGGTGTCTATCATCTGAATAGTTGACCTTGTACGTTCCACAAGCTTCTTTATGTCCCAAAAGTCAAGAAGCTGAAATTAGTGAGAATTGAAACAACACAAGTATACAAAGCACAACTGCAGCCATAAATTACATTGAAACATTTATGCGGCGAAATCAAAATTGTCTTTTCGGCAATTTCTTGTCATCAACATCGGCGTTCAAATCCATAACTCGGAGAACCATCAACAGAGCTAACGACTACACAATGGCAGCGATTTGCAGATCTGGATATTTCAGCAGACGAGAAATGGATTTTCTTGGACAATTGAGTTGGCCTTGATAGGAAAATGCTCAGATCTGTGATAAAAAGACAAAAACAGCCTTAATGAATGCGCTAAAACATTCAACACCCAGAAAAATATGCCCTGCACTTTTCCCGAACTTTGCTTCAAAAATCAAACTCCTCATTTGTTCAAAGTTGAGGGGAGGTTTGATTTTTAGAACAAAGTTCGGGGGTATAAATGATTTTCACCCTTTTCAAAAGTCCTTTTCAAAAGTGCTCAACTCACACAAAAAAAAATCCTTACTGGAATTCTACAAAAATTTTCATTGGATGTCCCGCATATCAGTAGTTAAGTCTTTTTGTCCCCAATTAAGGATGATTTATTTTGCTTCAGATGCAGCACCTCAAGTTATAAATTGTAAAGTGCTGCCTCTTCGGAAAATATAAAAGACAAGTGCTGTCTGTGAAGAGATTAAAGGGGCTCACGAGTTGAGGAGGAAGAGGCATCCGAGACAGTTTTCACCTAATTGAGAGGCATCACTTCAAGTTATCTAGGAGAATGTAGGAAGAGATAAAAGAGCAAGTATTGCCTATGCAAGAGGGGGTCAAAGTCAAGTGTTGTCAAGTGCTGTCTAAAAGGCAACACTTACGAGAAAATGAGATACTTCAAGTTATCTGGGAGAATATGGAAAGAGATAAAAGGTCAAATGATGTCTAAGAGGCAGCAATTGCTAGAAAGATAGGGTGAGATGCGGGCGTCAATACAAGAATTCGTAAGGATATTTTAGTTCGGAATTTATTTATTAAAGTTAAAAGAGGTCATTCTTGCAAAACTACTTTAAGGGGGGTCAATAAAGCAAACTATTGCCTATGGTGCTATAATTTTGTAAATTACCCGAAGTTCTTTGGGAAAAGCTGGCCCATACAATTGTGATTTTTGAAGCGTAAGTTGCAGAAATAGGATACTTCTAGTGCTGCATCACAAATTTAATCACTATAAGAAAATTCTTTCAAATTTAGCCTCCATAACAAAGTTATTGGCAATCCCAAGATTTTTCTATTGGCAAGAACTTGCGGTCACCAGCAATATTTCCTAACGAGAATCAAAATTGTAAGACATTTCATTTGAAGGTCAAAATTATAATAGTAGTGCCAAATTTGTCTATTTTGCGCTAAATTGCTATTTTTTTTTTTCTTTTTGCATGTTTTGGCGTTCGAATTTCCATTTGTGTCCCTTTAATGTCTCCTCGTGTTTAAATAGTTTAAGAAGTTGTTTTTTTTTTTGACTTGGATTTTTCTTCGAATGCTACTCTATCGTGTTATGTTAATATTGCTTATTTCTTCCTAACAATTTTAGGGGTATATCCAGAGATGTATACTTAATACTTGTAATAATTCTATAATTGTAAGGCATTAAAAGAATGGGAGATTAGATTTTGTAATCATTTGTATATGTGATCTTAGTTTTATAACATTTTTACAACATATGTAAAAATAGAATATGGGATACATATCTAGAGGAATAACAAAGAAGTTCTTGGTGGAATTATAATGAATCGGTCCGGTCCCAAACTAGTCCGGCTCGGTTGACAGGTATATAATCAAATGGTAAAAATTAGCCCATAATCTGTTTGCGTCGCGCTAAATGAATACTAGCCAGCGGTGCAAAACTGTTTGAAGACTAGCTACCTCCGGACAAGTCACAGTATTTTATACTGGGACTTTTAACTAACTAGTTCAAAGTCCCAGTATAAAATACTGGGGTCACTTAACACTAATCCCAGTATAAAATACTGAGACTTTATATATAAAGCTCCAGGGTACTTATAAACATGAATCCCATTATAAAATAGTGAGACTAGACTTTATATATAAAATACTGACTAGTTCAAAGTCCCAATATAAAATACTGAGACTAGACTTTATATATAAAACTCCAGATTACTATAAACATGAATCACATTATAAAATAATGGGACTTTGAACATGTTAGTTCTAAGTCCCAGTATAAAATACTGAGACCAATCTGAGGTGTTTGCCGACGCTAATAGCCTGTAAAAGTGCGTGCGGATCTTTGGTTATTCCTCAATTAATTTTAAAACAGTGGATAATTCTTATTTAGCGCGTCCAAAAATGACTACGTATCAAAATTACACGGATCAAATGGTATGCGATAAAAGGCACCTCTTTTCTAGCAAGATCGATTGTGTAATGAATAACACATTATGTTTTTGGAGGTGAAGTCCAAGCGAAATTTTTTTCTTGGCTTTTCTTGATCAGTGGATAGGGCTTTCTGTTACAATTTGATCACCTTAATTAATATAACCAACTAAAAGGGAAAAGGAAATGTAAAGCATGTTCTTCGTTCCATTCTACTCCCTCAGTTCAAAATTTGTCCTTGTTCCAAATTTGGAAGCAGATAAATTTTAAATTTCACACTTCTTCCTCGATGAGATAATTTGTGGCTGTACAAAAATTAATGATTCATTTAAAACGACAAGTTCAAAAGATATTCATCGATTTCATAAACTTTGCGTCTGGTCACAAGTTTTATCTTTTATTCCATGATATTAAAATGGGATGAACAATCAAATTAAATTCAAGTTTTCATTTATTTTAGCAGTTTGTTAGTCTTTTTTTTTTTTTGAACTAAAAAGCTGAATATCTCAAATCGAATCTATTCAATTGGAAAGCTAACTAAGACTTGCGGATTTATGTAAGGTGGTCGAGTCCTTTGTTATTCTTTCTTACATGCTATACATTTCTACGTGGCCGAAACTACGTTGGTCCGGTCACACAATAAAGAGACTTTTTCTTTTTAGTTCGAAAGATACTACTATATTATACTAAGAAAAATATACAGGGAGGCCATTGTGGACAGTTACAGTAGTAGAAGATATTAGGATACTAGTGCTTACTCGAGAGCTAATAGCTAGCTTTATTGCACACACTATTACACACTGCAGAAGCAGTAGTACTATTATACAGATGAGACATAGTACAATCTGAAGAAAGATAAACACTAGAAGTACTTGGACTAATATTGCTAATATATCTAACTATAAATGCGTCAGAGGAGTCATGTTCCAAAATGTCGCACATAAAATCGGACTGGTCTTCAAAAAATAACAGGGAGGTGGAGTCTCCCATAGTAGTTCCAAAAGACGCCAAACTATATACCGCTCTATTCTGCTCTCTGTATGTATGCTGCACTGTAGGACTACCCAGATCGCGGACCTAGTACCTACAATCAGAAACATGATTAGATGCAGAAGAGGGATGAAAGCAAAGAAGGGCGGAAATCACTGAAGAGACATCTAATTTAATAATCAAGAGACATAGTTGTGTAGCTTTAGCTATACTAAGACCTCATAGCAGAGCCAGTAGCTCTGTCTGGGCTGCTGGGACAGAAAGAGAATGGCCAACGAGACCAATTATCCAATGACCCTTGTCATCTTGAACCACCCCGCCTATGCCTGCCTGAGCGTAAGTCAGATGAACAACACCATCAACTTGGAGGATGAAGTGACCCTTAGGTGGGAGTTCCCAACGAAGTGGAACCAGAGATTTAGATTTTTTGAAGCGGAGTGTTTAGAAGCCAGAAAATGATATTCAGATGCTCGAGTCCATACTAAACGGGCTAGAGCCGCAAGGCTACGCGGAGCTGTCCGTTGGAAGATGTTACCATTTCGGGACAACAAAAGGTGCCAGAGCGCAAAGGAGAGCAAACAATCAGATGAGATAGTATAAGGAGAGGAGTGATGGGTGTTGTTTAAGAAGTTGAAACCAAGTAGGAGAAAGATTAGTAGTAGATGTGGGCAGGAAAGACGTTGGGATGCCCAGATGGTGCTATACTAATGAGACAACGAGGCAACAAAATAGCAGGTGAGTAATGGTTTCACTATCATACTTGCAAAGTGGGCAGATAAGAGAGTTGGAGACGCCAGTCTATATAGGTAGGAGGTGGTAACGAGGTAATTATGGCTGCAAAGCCAAAGGAAAATGTTTAGTTTGGGATCGGAGGAATTGAACAAACTATATCCATGCAGATAAGGGTGGGTGGAGGGCATGATAGATGGAGTGGACAGTAAACTGACCACTAGAGGTGAGGGCCCAGGCGATAAGTGGTATTGATATATTCAGGAAGATGGTCTGTAATGATTTTCTAAAGAATATTAGCTGGGAGGTCAAAAGGAAGAGAGTTCAAATCCCAAGTATTATGTCGGATGTGGTGAGCAATAGTATGGATTGACTTTCACTAAGTAGAGGGCCTGCGATAAGAAATCGAAGAGGGTGCATAGTAATAGCCTAGTTATCGAACTAGAAGCTAACGGTACCGCCATTGCCGTACTTCCAAAGAGAACCGATCTGACAATATTTCCAACCTGATTAAATATTATGCCAAATGAAAAAGCATGATTGAGAACCTGACCGACGGTTCATAAACTTAGTCAATAGAGTGGAAGCCCAAAGAGAGGAGGGGTGCTGAGATAGATGCCAAACTGTGCTGCCCAGTATGGATTTATTCTTTGTCGATAAGTTTTGGATCCCCAAGCCACCGTGACGCCTTGGTGTTGTCATAATATCTCATTTAAGAAGGTGCAGCTTGCGCTTGGAGAATGTGGTACCCCATAGGAAATTACGTTCACATTGCTCCAACTTCTTAATGGTAGTAGCGGGAGTATAGAGGTAATGCATGACATGATTAGGCAGGGAATTGATAACAGATTTGATAAGGGTCGTACAACCTGCAACATTTAGACAAGACGTTTTCCAACCTATAAGCCTATAGTGAAAGCTGTCGATAAGGTACTGAATATCGTGCGGGGATGGTGAGGATTGGAGGATGGGAAAGCCTATATATTTACCAAAATGAATATCTTCTTTCATCCGAAAAGAGTTGAGAATAAATTATTTTGTCGCAGCTGGACAATTAGCCGAGAAGAAGATTTTCGACTTTCCGAAATTAATTTTGTGGCCAGAGTGAGCTTTGAAGTCCTATACAATAGGAAAGTGCTACCTAGGCTTAAAGGCAAGTTCTACAAAGAAGTAGTTAGACCAGCTTTGTTGTATGATGTAGAGTGTTGGGCAGTAAAGACCGCTCACGTTCAGAAGATTAGCGTATCAGAGATGAGAATGCTTAGATGGATGTGTGGACATACCAGGATGGATAAGATCAGGAATGAGGCCATATGCGGGAAGGTGGAGTTGTTGCGGTGGTGACAAGATGCGAGAAAGGACTGAGATGATTTGCACATGTTTCGAGGAGGAGCATAAATGCTCCGGTGAGGAAGTGTGAAGGATTGACAGTGCTGAGTCTACAAAGAGGCAGAGGTAGACCAAAGAAGAATTGGGGTGAGGTGATTAGACAGGACATGACCCAGCTTCAGATTACCGAGAACATAATCATAGATAAAAAAGCATAGAAGTCGAGGACTAGGGTAGAAAGATAGATAGTAGTCGTACGAGTTTTTTTTTATTCATATTAGCGGTAATGTTATATCATTACTAGAAAAAGAGTAAAAAGCTACAGAGTGGTTGGAGAGGGAATTCACTCTCTAATCAGTTAGCGAGTGACTTCCCTCTCCAATCAGTGGTTTGCGGTTAAAATAAATTAAATTGGAAAAGTTGGAGATGGAATTCCTTCTCCAGTCAAAAAGTAAAAAATGTGTCAGGTGATGGAGAAGGAATTCCGTCGCCAATCACCTGACAATTTTTTTAACTTTTTGATTAGAGACGGAATTCCCTCTCCAACCCTAACATTTCTATAATTACATTTTTACTTCGGCGGACTCCACATTTTTTACAAACACTAAAAAATTTCTAACACACTCCCTCTCCACAGTGGCACCCATTTTCCCCACCATTGCAACACCATTTTCGTCTTCACAGCGGTATCAAAGTAAATATTTCCGTCTTCCCCATTATTTTCCCCTCCCCATTTTTCCCACCCCAATCCCGTATCCCCCTAATTTCCCCACCCCAATCCCGAATCTGTAAATTTTAATTTCTTTTTTTAATGTTCTTTGAAGTTTTTGTTTGATGCATGGACAAGATTTTTCAAGTATTCAATTATGAATGTTCCCATTATTTTAGAAAAATTTAACAAGTTAGATGCACAAACTTAATTTTTTTGCTTCTTTTGGCTACTTCAATGAGTAATATTTTTATCTCCGAAGCACGACCTCTTGATATATTGAATGGCCAAGGTTCTGGTTTTGGCAGTGATAGTAGTATTTTTGATTGGTTAAATAATTTGGGTGCTATCAAGATTAATGACTTTAATTTTGAAACTGGCCATAAGTTTAGCAACAGTGAAATATATCTCAGAATTAGTTGAGATATAGGATTATGAAATAGAAAATTTCTGTACTGGTTAGTATGATGAGCAGATATTGAAATTGTTTATGCCGTCAAACTTGTGTCCTTTTCACACAACATTGTTGCATTGATATTCCAAGATTTAGTGCATCAAAAGAATGATATTCGAGATAGTAATTGTTGCGGATCAATGTTTATCTTGTTTGCTTCTTTTATTAGGTTAACAGTGTGAGACTGCCTCGTCATGTAGCTGACAAAAGGCTGTTCTGCGGCACTGCTCTGGTTGAGTTCTCAAATGAGGAAGATGCTGCTAACATTTTGAAGCAAAACTTGGTTTATGGAAGAGTTGAATTAGAACTGAAACCAAAGTAAGTTATGACTACATTTTGTGTGTTGTTGGTATTAGTTTCTATAGTACTCTAACAAGGGGCACTTCGATTTCTATGTAACTTTTAAATTAACAATTTCTGGAGAGGGAATTCCGTCTCTAAACAATAAAAATAATTTAATTAATTATTTTGCTAGAGAGGGAATTTCGTCTCCAAACTGAGACGCAAAACACTCTTTTTCTAGTAGTGTATATATATTTCCAGCTTATTTTCGTTTTTATTTGCTATTGCTTGTTTCTTTTATTTTTGACATGCTCGAGTTTTTCTGTCAATATTTTATTTATTTTGATATTGTCATTTCACTTCTTTCAAATATATTTTCTAAATATTTTATTTAGCATAGAATCTGCTTTGCTCTCCTCCAATCCCACCTAGGTAAAATATTACTAGGTATATTATTGTAGTGAGCGTTGAAATCCGAGAAAATATTGATGATGGTCTCACACAATAAAGAGTCAAGTGCAAAATGACAACAACTCTTGAAAAGGATGATATCTTTTCTGAAAAATAAGGATGGGATAAAACAGATATGTAGAGGGAAAGGAGATGGTAAAAAGGAAGTACTCAAAATTTTGTGTTCTCACTTATCACTTATCAGCCAACGAGTCTTGACATCACAATTGCGCCTTCAAGAACAAAATTTATTTTCAATATAATGATGATGCTGGAATTTCATAATTTATTCTTTTATTCTTCTGCTCATTTTGTTTTCCCACGGTAAAAGTAAAGAATGGAGAGATAGCAAGAATCAGGGCGATTCTACGGATTTTTTTTCTTCGTCTCGTCATGTTTATTTATTTAGCATTTCACTTATACACAATAATAATAATATAGTTTATTTTTACGCTAGCAATCTAACCTAACTTGACTTATTTTGTCGAGTTACTAATTAGTTTTTGTTGGAGATAAATTATATACATTGTCAATGTCATGTTTTTATTAGAATAATGTGATTCTGTAAATAGTTTTGACTTGTCAATGAATAAAATTGAACTCCTTTAACTATTTATATTTGTCTTTTAGATTACAGGAGGTGTAATCTTCTTTTCCAAGTTAAAACTCTTTTCATCTCTGCCTCTTGATCGTACTTTTGTCCAAGAAGTGAACGGAAGTTGTCAACCTTGATGTGCTTGGCTCCAATTTAGGAACATCCCAACCTTCACCAACTAATAGTGTATATCCTTTTTCCAAAGCAAAATGTGTTGTTACTACTATTAACTAATGTTTCCTTTCTTACGCCACCTTGGAGGTCACGCCTTACGTTGCACCATTTGGGTGATACTCGCCTTCATTCTTGGATTGGTGAAGCTGTAGTTTCGCACTTGGCACCATTTGACCTATTTTTTGTTGCAATCTACACTATATAATATATAATTCTTGGGTTGGTGAAGCTGTAGTTTCGCAGTTGGCACCATTTGACCCTTTTTTTTGCGGTGGACTTTCTTTTATCAAAGATGATGAGAAGGTGAACTCACAACCATTTATGCCTTGCACCATTTGACCTATTTTTTGTTGCAATCTACACTATATAATATATAATTCTTGGGTTGGTGAAGCTGTAGTTTCGCAGTTGGCACCATTTGACCCTCTTTTTTTTGTTGCAATTTACAGACTTATAGTGTATATATATATATATATATATATATATATATATATATATATATATATATATATACGGGTCTACTAACATACTACATAGTTGTAATAGGTTAGCATGATATGCATCTTTGAGTTCTCCATAATACCCTAGCTTTTTAGTGCCACCACATTAAAATCGAAGTCTTTTTTGTCCTTCCATACAATTCCACCAAAAACCTAAAGATCTAATTCTAGTTCACTCACTGACCGTCACCTTTCTTCTCTGTTCATTCTATCCTCAATGTCTTTCTCTTTAATGTGGTGTGAGTCCAAAAGAATCCGATAAAGATATCTTAAATTTTGTATGTATATTATGAGATTCACTAATCAATATATCAAATATAATTCTAGGCTCAAGATTGGTGATATGTGGCACCTCTCTTTGGTCAAGGATTCTACTTATCTTTTTTCTTCTTTTTTTGGCTCTTTCCTACGATGTTTCCCCTATAAAAATTGCATAAATATAAAATTACCCCATTTATGTCTTCCCTTAATGTGTCTCATTAATAGGGGTGTGAATGGTTTTGAAAAATCGACCTAACCGACCAAATCGTACCGAACCGATTCTTAGGTTATTTTTAACAAAACCAATGGTTTGAATATAAGTCTATAACCGAACCGAATAAGTAGGGTAGATTTTTTTATAAAATAAAAAAACTGAAAAAATACCGAACCGAATAAATATATTGACGAATAAGGGTTGCTGAGATGGTAAGTACCCTTCACCTACAATCAAGAGGTTGTGGGTTCGAGTCACCATAGGAGCAAAAAGTGGGAGGGCCACTATTTGTTTCCGAGAGAGGGGGAGGGGTGGGGTTAAAAAAAGAATAAAAATAAAAATCGAATATATTTACACGCACAATATATATATGTTTTATGTGTTAAGTCTAAAAATAAATATAAGCAAACATTTTTAGTCGAGATCTTGGACCTTGAGGTGATGGAAACACAATGTTGCATATACTAACTAGCACCGAAAGTGCAAACCATCAAACTCGTCCGCACTCATATAATCCTGTTGAAACTAAATCAATTGGTACAACTAATAAACTTGAGCATATATCAAGCTACTAAGTGACAAAGATATCAAATATTTTTCTACTTGTTTAAATTTTTCGTAGTATATACTTAATATTTTATTATTCTAGTTCTTGAGTTATGTCTAATCAATATCTGTCAACTCGTGTTATTTAGAATTCATTTGTCTTTGCTTCAATGATTTTATAATATCACTATAAAATAATATTGTTTTGATTAATTGCCTTATAAATAAATTTTACCAAAGTCATGTATATCTGGTACCGTGTTCAATTATCTACTTAATAGAGAGTGATGCTCACTTGTAGCTCGATACTGGAGAATGAAAATATATCGAGTACTTAAATATTAGTTACGACCATTTCACAATCATTATTTATTCAAATATTCTCTTAAATTATACTTTATGTGTTATATTTAATTTATAGGTATTTTACATAAAAATGAAACATTCTAATAATAGTACGACTCTACCACAGAGTTCTAAAAAATTTAGCAAAAACTAATCGAACCGAACCGAACCGAAATCGAAGGAAAAACGACGTGAATAGGATGGTTTTGAAAAGTCTTATTTTGGTTATGCACAATACAGTAACCGAAAAATTGGTATGATATAAATTTCATGAAAAAACTGACCGAACCGAACCGTTGACACCCTTATTCATTAATATCTTTTGCTCACCTTCTAGAATTCCTTGAAAGTGTAGTTATCACCCTTTATATTTTTCAGCTTTATTCGTTCTCAAGTCACTCCTTCAAATTGTTTAATGGTACGTTATTTATGGATTTTTTTTTTACATTGTTTGCTTGGGAAAAAAACACTTAATTCTTCTTAATTACTCCTGTCCGTCTTCTCATTTCTGCCTTTCATTTTAAACTTAATTGTTCTTAAACACTCCTTCCGTTTTCTTTCTTTAGAATGTAATGGCAGCACATGTTCTCTCAATAAATGAGAAGTTAAAAGGATTCCATCACGTAATTATGAAATTTGAATGTGTTTTTACTATTAATTCTTGAACACTACTACTATATATAAGAACAATGCTCACGTATTCTTCACGATGCTTCTATATTTCTATAAGTTCATATATTGCGTTTCAATTTTTTCCTGTAAGTATAAATATATCCTTTTCTTTACTTCATTTAATTTAAAATGATAATATTCTACTTATGCAAGAAATCATGAATCGGTTCTTTAACAAAGCTCCAAACCAGGAGATGATTGGTGACAAGAAAGAGTAATATTTACTCTTGGGAAATCTCAATTGAGGAAATGATTTTTTCAGTATGCAGTTTGGCCGTTTGGTTTAGCTTAAATGATAACCTCTCTTTGCTCTTAAATGCTAAATATAAAGTAAAGTTGTGACGGATTCTGTTGAAATATTATTCTTTTTCTTTTTCCTTCTGACTGTTACTGAATGAAGTGCAGTTTTTTGCTAACAAAATATAATGAATTATCTTTTTGTTTATATTTTCCAACTATAATCTTGAGTTTATTTAATATACTATTGTTTATGAAATATCCTTCAGCAAGTCGCTGGTCTATGGTCAAAGTAAGAAATGAGGCTTAGGAATCCCCAAATGAACGACAAAGGTATTTTAAAAGAGCTGATGTGGCACTATAAATAGTCTTTTTTATTTTTAAAAAAATCTGTTTTCTTTTTTCCTCATTAAATTACTATATTAAATTAACATATGAGAGTAGTATTTATACAACAAAATGTAATGAGAGAGGTCTCACTTATTTAATCATTATCCAAGAATCTCTAAATATAATTGCAAATAAATTGTATTATAACTAAAGCTTTACTTATGGTTAGTATATTTAAATGAAGCGGATTTCGTCAGGATGTACGTGAAGTCACTTCCAAATACAGTTCACTCAAAAATATTGTAAGTCACATTAATTAAATATTGTTTCATTATTAAATAACAAAAGTTGCTTAGTATAGTTACCAATAGACACTACGGTTTTAACGTATAAGCAGGGATGGATGCTTATATAAACTACATATTTTTCTAAATTCAAAATTCCAAGTACATACTCAGAGTCTCGGAGTAGCAAGAATAAATTAAATTATAAAATTTTTTAAGATCACACAAAGCGCGGGCAAATTGACTTCACGTACATCCTGACAAATTCTCGGCATTTAAATATACTAATCATAAGTAAAGCATTAGTTATTTTATGTAATACAATTTATTTAAAATTGCATTTAGAGATCCTTGGATAAAGATCTTCTTTTTCTGCCACATTTCAGCCTTCCTTCTTTTCATTCAATTCACCCACTTTGTTTTTTCTTTCTAACTTTAATATTGCAATTGCAACTCATTAATTCCCTCAATGTAACACCTCTGCCAAGATAATGAAGAAATCCCCACTCCTCTGCCAATTATTCGTAACTACTGCTGGCAATATGAGCCCACATTTTGTTAATCCACCCACTTTATCCATATTTTAATGTGTTGGATGAGTCATATTTTAGCCGGGTACAATCTGGGCTTCCACCCAAATTTTACCTATAGAAATATGGGTTTATATGGGTAATTTTATGGGTAAAAATGGGTCAGCCAAAAAAGATGCTATGAGTTACCAGACCAATCCTCCTCTATCCATCCTCCAATTCTCGCCGAAAGCAGAGAAATTCAACTGTGAACTATACAAGCTTTTATGCAAGAAAGCAATCTCCTTTTTCCAGTAATTTTTTTTTCCTTTTCTTTTTGGTTTTTGAGTGCGTCCTTTTAATTTTCTGTTCTGTTTTTCATCTTATCATTATCCAGACCCAACACCTCTAAAAATCGTAAAATCTAACTAAAATTAGAATCTTAATGTTTAAACTAATTTAAGGGACAAATAATAACATATTAATTTGTATTTTGTTAAACAATCCAATTTATGAGTAAAAATAAAGAGAGCATTGGCTTATGCATTTGACCAATATAATTTGTGTTACCTTATAATTCCATAATGATCTTTTATACCCCTATACTATTTGACTAAAAAAAAAGAGCACAAATATTATGTGTTCTAATTACATTCTTTTACATGGAGTGAAGCCCAGTAGATTGAACATGATTTTCGCCTGTTAAATAAATCACATACGAAAATTAAGAAATTTATTTTATGCTTGGTGTCAATGAGCACAAAAATGAACTCCAGTATTGAATAGTGCAATAATTCTGTCTATTGTGTGCAATAAAATGAACTTCAGAAAGCTTTTTTATCTTTAGGAGATAAACACACGTAAAATGAGTTAGGATTGATTTTTAACCCAACCCATATTTTGTCCAACCCATATTTATCCATATTAATATGGGTGGATTGTAACCCAACCCATATTTGCTCGATCCATTTTTAGCCCACCCACATCCAGACCAAACCATCCATTTGCCACCTCTACTCGTAACTAATGGAGGAGTAAATATCATTCACAATAAGAACAAAAAAGTGCAAAAGCAATAAATGATATACGAAATTGATCATTGTGGATATTATATATAGGCAATAAACTGCATTATTGGTTTACAATGCTAAGTATAATTTGCTGATGGCAATCCAAGACATCTCTATAATGTAATCCAGTGAAGGGGGTTTAACTTTACAGATTTTTGTCGAGATTTACTTTAGGTTTACCGTAATTTTTTTTTTCTTACTTTGCTTCTAATTATCAATTATTCTTCTCATCATTCGGCCAAAGTCAATTCGTTACCTTCTCTCCGGGGTTAATTCCATTAATTAACAGTATGTGTATAATTTTGCTACTCTTTTGGCCTGCTGCAGGCTTGTATTATTTGTGCACATATTCTAACAGGAGGGGAGAAAAAAAAAATCCTTAAACAAATAACACAACTTCCTAAAATGGAGTATATTACAGTAAGTATATATATATATTTTACCGTGTTTCGAAGAGGCTCCCACGATATATACTCAAATCTGCTATGCTTCATCATCTGTGCTTACAGCTTACTTTATTGATTTCTTTATTGTCTACACATAACTCATATTTTCATAATGAATTATAAGTTAAATTCTTAGCTAACAATTTGTATTTAGATTTTTCTTTGTTAATATGAAGCATATTCAGTAACTTTTCAAGGATTTGATTAGTAATGTGTATTTTAATAGTTGTAAAATTTGATAATATTTATTTACATTTCATTGGTTAAGAGTGACGTTCAATTACAAAGTATAAATAAGTTATAGTTTATGATGGGAAAGAGATAGAAAGAACGGAAAGCAATAAAGAAAAAGAAAGAAAAGATTAGAAGTGTTAGAAAATGGGGAATTTGATCTCATCATATTATGAGAATTGAGATGCATTGAAATTTGATTTTTTAACCAGTTTCTTTTCTTTCGTTGGTTCCTTCAATTATGGGGAAAGTGCACGAAATGCCACTTTTGCCACTGGTTTTTGGGCACAAGCCATTAATACCAAAACATTTAGTTTGTGGTCACTTTTGCTTAAAGAGATAGAACTTCAGTCCAGAGGCCGGATTGAAGTTCAGTCCTTAAAGATTGAACTTCAATCCATGGCCATATAGACTGAAGTTCAGTCCAGTCCTTAAGATGGAACTTCAGTCCATATGGCCATGGACTGAACTTCAGTCCATGTTCCATCTTTAAGATTGAACTTCAGTCCATGGCCATACCATGGACTGAAGTTCAGTCCATGGCCATATGGACTGAAGTTCAGTCCTTAAAGATGGAACTTCAGTCCAGGGGCCGTATGGACTGAACTTCAGTCAATTATCAGAACTTAAGTCAATATTTATTTAGTAAAGGCCCAAAAGTGGCCTCTAATTTAAAACTAAAGAAAATAGTGACCTCAAACCAAATACCAGTGTTAAAAGTGGCTGTTGGGCGAAATTTTTACTTCAATTATATACATTCTTTTTAGTTTTTATATGGGCCTAAATCGGTTTTAGGATCACAAATCGAATTTAGGTTAGAATATAAGCAAATCTTCGTATCAAAGTCACGAAAATGCAAGGAATAAGCGTAAAATGCGAGAAAGTAACTTGATTTCAATATATCGTAGTGATTACAAAATTTGGCAGAGTTTCTGTATGTATTTCTCAATGAATACAACATGAAATGAAGTACTATTTATAGATACAAAGGCTTCCCCCACATTCTCCACGACTCGTTCTTGGCCAAACCCATGTCTGGAGCATTTATGGACGAAGTTAATGGGCAAAGTAGTGGGCTGAAGTAGTGGGCTGCAAAGCCGTTTGACTCGAGGCGCTTCACCGAGGTGCAAGTATATGACCTCGTCGGTTGGGCCTAGCTGCTTGACCGAGGTGGATGTCACCGAAGCTCAGCTTACGGCTCGCCTTCGGTGTTCACCTCGGTGCCTGGCTTTGGCGATCAACTCACTTGCTTCGGCTTCTAGCTTGCCATCTCGTGCTCGGTTGCTGCTAGATCACGCTGCCGAGGCGACTCATAGTGAGCCGATTTTTACCCAATGTAGATAGTCCCCCCATTCCTCGGTTAATTACCAAAGTTACAGAGGAGTGGAGTGAAATCTCAGCAGGAAAGCCACGTGGCTTGATCTTACCCAAGCATTTCAAATATTGTCAACGGTGCGCATCCTTTCAGGTTACTATTGCAGGACACGCGTCTCTCACCCGTTGGCTGATTAAACGGTCACGCCATTTTTTTTTGTTTCCCCCAACGTTACAATGATGAAATCTCACCACTTGGTTCATCCCACACTTATAAATACTTCCCCTCCAAGCCAATTCCATCACTTCTATCACCTGCAAACAATAGTAACCAAAAAGCTAGAAAATATTCGGTCTCCATCTTGTTCAATCCCCTCTATCCAGATATCTCTAAACATTTTTAGAACTGCAACCATGTCTACCACACATTCTAAGCAAGATTCGAGCGATTCAGGTGAAAGAGTGAGGGTCTCACGCTCAATCGCTACCACTGCAAGTGGTGACGCCGTCGCCGCTGTGCCGGCAATTCAAACGCCGGTGGCGGAAGGCAGAGAAGTAACATCTGGTGTTGGTGGCGTCAGGCGTCGTAAGACAAGAGCTAGGCACGACCTAGCTGCAGCGAGTGATGATGCCACTGCAGAGGAGGAGGGCGACATCTTGCTTGGTGACGCCATGGAGGTAGGTGGGGGTAATGTCATCCGTAGGGTTGATGATGGTGAGGGTGACGCTGCTGAGGGCGAGGGCGAAGAGGACGCTGAGGCCGAAGAAACTGGGGGTGAACTGCCTCAACTGAAGGTGGGCTTAATGCCGAGGGAGAGCATGATTCCGAGGTGGGACCTTCGGGTCCTGAGAAAAAGTTACTGAAGATTCCCCTCGAGCAAGAGCTCGAGCCTCATCAAATCATCCCTTCTCACTTTGATAACGGGAAAGACCTCAAATTACAAAAGCAGTCTGCTGATAAAGAGGAGAAGAACAGGAACATACCGGTGAACACGACTCCGACCCAAATCACTCAAGCTCACATTCAACGGGTTTGGAAGGATTGTGCATTCAGGCCCGAGGTGAAAATAATCATCCCTGACCCCACTAGCAGAGCTTGCCATCATGTGGAGGGGCTATCTTTTGCATATACCTATCCTTTCACCATTGGATTCACCCTACCTGTTCACAAGGTTATTGATGATTTCTGCCGAGCATACAACCTATTCTTGGCTCAGTTAGGCCCCGGCATTTGGAGGGTCGTTCAATTCCTAGATTGGCTGAGTAAAGAAGCCGGGGTAAATTTCACCTTGCAGCACCTTATTTCTCTTTATTATCCTTACGTCCATAAAGCTGGAGTTGTGGCCCTAAATAAAAGGTAAATACGCGCTCCTCCATAAGAGCGAAGATCATGGGGACCGAGGCTGGAGTGATCGTTACGTTCTTTTGGAGACCAGCGTCCTATCCACAGAACCTAACTTCCCCGAGAAGTGGAATAATACACGTAAGTGTTCCTTCGTCCTTGGCCTTTCTTTTTGCTTCCTCTCCTGTTTGCTGATTTCAATCTACTTTTGTTTCCCACCCAACAAAGTCGCTATCGTTCCCCCCGAAGGTTTGACCGAATGGGTCAAAGCTGTAACCGGGGCCCGTAAACGTCCCGTTCGGTCATGGATGGAGATGGCTGCTGACTTCGATTGGCAATGCAAAAGGCATAGTAAGTCATCAATAATTTACTGCATAAGTTGTTATCTCAACTCTTCTTGATTATATTGTTGACCTCTTTCTCCTCGGTACTAGGTTTTCCAAACCGTGCCATCAACAAAAAGAAAGATAAGAAGAAGAAGAAGAAGAAGAAGAAGAAGAAGAAAGATGAAGAAGATACCGAGTCGGATGACGATCTGGCTTCGGTTGCAGGTGATCTGAAGGAGTTGAAGGCTTCAAAGTCTTCAAAGATTTCAAAGGGAGCCTCCGGTCAGGGGTCCTCCAAAGGTAAAACTCCACCCTCGGTTAAGTTATTGGTTCTTGCTCCTTTTCATTCTTTTGCTTAAAATTTTGTTTACGCTGCTCTTTGCAGGCGTGAAAAGGAAGAGGGCGGTTTCCAAGAAACCCTCTCGTTCTGTGGCCTCATCGCATCGAGGTGGTGACTTCTCCTCGGCCCGAAGTAATGACGGAACAGCGCTGGAGTTTGATCGATGAGCCTGATGAAGTAGCCACCGAGGGCTTAGAGGTTCGTATGGAGGTCGAATTTGTTGACCTCGAAGATCAGGAGCACAGCTCCGAGACGACAGTTACTAAAGCCAATGGCAAAGCCAAAGTCGGAGATGTTGGCACTGCTACCGCCGAAGAGGGGGCTGACACTGGCACGGTCAGGGCGCAATCCGAGCCCGCGAGGATTTCTTCCTCGGTTAGGTCTTTTCGAAAGCTGGAAGTGCCATCTTCTTTGAACTTTTTGGCGAGCGATCGAGGCGATATCTTGAGCCTTATGCCCTTGCTTGGCCCCGTGGAGGACAATGTTGTGCAGACTTTCTCTCGAGGCCAGCTACACCACACCATCGCCGCCAATGCTCTCAGAGTAAGTTTTGTTTGTTTCTTAATTTTGTGCCTCTGTATCGGTCAGTTGCTGATAATGATTTCTTTTCAGGGCTTCGTTCTGTAATTGAGGGCCCTCGAGGTCGAGACTATAAGGGATGAAGAGGTCCGGTGTGTTGCCCGCTCGTGGGACAGGCAAAGGGATAGCTTCAACGCGCAGATAGCGGAATTGAAGGCTAAATTGTCCAAGTCCCAGTCTGATCTTCATGATGCTGAGTCGGCTGCCGAGGCGAAGATTAAAGCCCTCGATAAATTCTTCCAGGTCGAGCATTTGAGGCTAGAGGCTGAGGTTGCCAAACTCAATGGCGAGCTGACTCAAGCGAGGGGCAAGTTTGAGGAGATGGCCAAGGAGCACCACGAGCAGCTGAGAAAACATGTACTTCATATTCAAAAGTTGGAGGGTGAGACCTCCAAACTTTCAGCTCGTGAGGCCGAGGTTGAAGCTCTTCGGGACGAAATCACTGATCGCAAAGACAGAGCTAAGATCAAAGCCAAGAGGGCGGAGCTGGATAAGCAATGGGCCGTTATCAGGTCTCGGTTAAAACTGCTCAAGCAGTGCCGCGCTGGCGAGCTCAACCTGGACGAGGAAATTGCTAAGGCCAAAGGGAAGGCAGCAAAGGCTCAAGCTATCATTGATGACCTCCCATCAAGTGAGGCCTCGAGTGATGATGAAGATGAAGACGATAAAGAAGATGCCGAGGGGGGTTCCGAGGAGGGAAGTGATGCTCCCGAGGCTTAGACTTACGTTATTTACATCTTTTGTCTTTGTGTAAGCCTTCGAGCTCTTTTGTTCATAATTTTGGACCTTCGGGTCCTTTTAATGTGTAAATTTGCGGCCTTCGGGCCTAGTGAAATGAATTTGTACTTTTATCTTAATTGTTAGTTTTTGCATTAACCGAACATTTAAAATCGATAACTTGCGAGACTTAACTGGATCAAAACGATGCAAACATAGACCGGCGTCTCGTTCTCGAGTTTATGCATTTGAAGTGCAACTTTGAAGTGCAAGATTACAGAAACAAATAGACGTGAAGTCAAGTTAATTTCATTGATCATATCAACGAGCCAAAATTGGCTTTTTACATAAAGCCAAGTCGAAGTAGACCTTGGGCGTAAAAATAAATTGACAATATGCCACTATCGGGCGTAATTACAATGTACTAATCTGTCCTTCAGGTGTCAGTCCTCAGTTGTCGGATAGACAGGCTTCGGTTGGGAGGCTCAGTGTCGACCTCGGTTGCAACCCACCTCTCACTCCCCCCAGTGTTCGGGTGTGAATCTTGATGAAGATCCGAGCACTGGAAGTCGTTCAATAGCAAAATGAAACGAGGAGTAAGTTAGTACATTTTGATCAAGCCCTACGAGCGTTGTTCGGCTCGAGGCTGTGGTAAAAATTTTTAAATGAGCAAGGGATATTTACCTCGATTTCAGAAGTAGTACCGCTTTAAATTGGAGATGTTCCAATTTAAGAGTTCGGGTGCGCCCTGCAAATCTTCGTAAGATCCTTTCCCAACGATTGCTTTGACTCTGTATGGTCCTTCCCAATTTGCGACAAGCTTTCCTCCATTTTCTTCCTTCGTTGATTAGTTCGTAGCTTTCAGCACATAATCACCAACTTTAAAATCTCTGAGTTTAGCCTTCCTATTGAGATATGCTTCGATCTGTCTCTTTTGAGCAACTAACCGAACCAAAGCCAGCTCTTTTAATTTTTCTCCTCAAGCAAGTCCAACTCTATGCGCATGGCTTGCTGATTCGTGTCTTCGGTGGTATGAGCGTACCGAAGACTTGGTTCGCCCACCTACACGGGGATGACGAATTCCATACCATAAGCAAGTGAAAAAGGAGTCTCACCGGTGCTGTTCTTTTCTGTTATCTGCATGGCCCATAACACGCCTGGCAACTCCTCGGGCCAAGGACCTTTCTTCTCATCGAGCCTTTTCTTGAGGTTTTCAATTATAATTCTATTCGAAGACTCAGCTTGGCCATTAGCACTTGGATGATAGGGGGTCGAAGCAAATCTCTTGATCCCCCATTATTTGAAGAAATCAGTGATGACTGCTCATATGAATTGTTTACCGTTGTCGCAAGCAATTTCCCTCGGGACGCCAAACCTGCAGATGATGTTTTTCCTGATGAAGTCGATTACGTCTTTTTGTTTGACCTCTGTGAGAGCTATTGCTTCCACCCATTTTGTAAAGTAATCGGTTAACATCAGGATGAACCGAACACCACCTTTTCCTTTTAGTAAGCGACCAACAATATCCATCCCCCGCTTCATGAAAGGCCATGGTGACACGACCGAATGCAGAGGTTCGGCTTGTTGATGGATCATTCGTGCGTGGCGTTGACACTTATCACATTTTTGCACGAAGGTCTTTGCATCTGCGTTGATGGTGGGCCAATAATACCCAGCTCTTAGTAATTTGCGCACCAAAGATTTTCCCCCCGAGTGATTGCCACACTCACCTTCGTGCACCTCGGCCATCACATATCTAGCCTCGTCCGGACCCAAATATTTGGCCATCGGGCCGCAATATAATCTTTTATACAGGTTACCCTCGATCATATGGTATGAAGCTGCTTGAGTCCTCAACTTTTTAGCTACTTTTTTATCTTGGGGGATAGTCCCCGAGTCTATGTAAGAGATGAACTTACTCCACCAATTCCATTTGTGGTCCATCGAATTGACCTGCAGTTTCATTTCCCTCATATGTGCAGATAGCAACCGAACCACTGAATCAGTCCCCGAGTAGGCTTCATCGACTGCCGAAACCAAGTTTGCCAAGGTGTCAGCCTCGGTATTTTCCTCCTGAGGTACTTGTTTAATTTGCCATTCTTGGAATTGGGCCAAAATTTTTTGTGCTCGGTCCAAGAATAGCTGCATTCTGGGCTCTCGAGCCGTGTATTCACCGAGCACTTGATTGACTTTAGCCAACTCCAAGCCTGCTAGAGCCGCTTCATATTCAGCCTCATGGTTGATCACTTTTTTGAACCGAACTGAGTGCCTGATTTTCTCCCCGGTGGATGCTTTCAACACTATGCCTAATCTCGAACCCTTGGAATTAGTGACCCCATCGGTGTGAAGTATCCATAGCCCCGAAGCTGTTCCTTTCGACATTGAGTTCTCCTTTTCGGCTTCGGGCAGAATCCCAACACTAAAATCAGCTACGAAGTCAGCCAAGACTTGGGATTTGATGGCTGTTCGGGGTTGATAAGTGATGTCATACTCGCTCAATTCTACCACCCATTTTGATAACCTCCCCGACAACTCAGGTTTATGCAATATACTTCTCAAGAGGAAGGTTGAAACTACCACTATTGGGTGACATTGGAAGTAAGGTCGTAGTTTTCGGGAAGTAACAATTAGAGCAAGTGCTAGTTTTTTCAAGTGCGGGTACCTGGTTTCAGCATCAAGGAGTGTCTTGCTCACATAGTAGATGTGCTATTGTTTGCCATCCTCTTCCCGAACCAGCACCACGCTGACTGACATCTTGGACACAACCAAGTAAACTAGCAATGTTTCACTGTCCTTTGGCTTGGCGAGCAACGACGCGTTAGCCAGGTAGCGTTTCAAATCTTTCAGCGCTTCTTTATACTCCGGTCCCCATTCCAAGTCATTGTTCTTCCTCAAAACAGAGAAGAATTTGTGGCATCGCTCCGAGGACCTTGAGATGAATCGACTCAAGGCAGCGATTCGGCCAGTTAAGTGCTGAACTTCTTTCACCCCGGTCAACTCTTCGGGGATTTCCTCGATGGGTTTGATCTTATCTGGGTTTACTTCGATCCCTCGTTCGGAGACAATGAATCCCAAGAATTTGCCTGACCCTACACCGAAGGCACACTTCTCGGGATTTAATTTCATGCTGTATTGCCTTAGAACAGCAAAAGCTTCCCTCAGATGCTTCAGATGATCCTCCACCCAAATCGATTTGATGAGCATATCATCTATGTAGACTTCCATAGATTTTCCAATATACTCCTTGAACATGCGACACACCAACCTTTGGTACGTCGCCCCAGCATTTTTCAAATCGAAGGGCATCACTTTATAGCTGAAGATACCTCGGTCAGTGATGAACAAGGTTTTCTCTTCGTCCTTCGGATCTGGTTGTAGCCCGAATAAGCATCCAAGAAGGTTAATAGTTCGTGTCCAGCAGTGGAGTCTATTAACCTGTCTATTTGTGGCAACGGATAGGAATCTTTGGGGCAAGCCTTGTTCAAATCAGTGTAATCTACGCACATCCTCCACTTGCCATTTTTCTTTGGTACGACGACCACATTAGCCAGCCACTCGGGATACTTTACCTCCCTTATGAAACCATTTTCTTGCAACTTTGTGGTTTCATCTTCGATCGCATTGTTTTTAACCCCGGCGTGAGGCCTTTTCTTCTGCTTCACTGGGGTGAATTTTGGGTCTACATTCAGCTTGTGGGTCATGATCTCCGGATCGATACCAATCATGTCTGAATGAGACCAAGCGAAGCAATCATTGTTGGACTTTAAAACTTCAATGATTGCTTTCTTCGACTCTGGGTCCAACTCCGAACCGACAAATAACTTTCTTTCGGGAAAATCCCTCAATAAGGTGAAAGACTCCAGTTCTTCAATTGTGGAGTCATCAGCTTTTTGTTTCCGAGGCTCTCGAATGCAGACCAGGATCTTTTCAAATTCTCCTCGGAGGTCCTCCTCGCTTGACCCTGGTTGCGCTAGTTGCTATTGTTTTGGCCCGGTCGGGGCGACTCCACTTCTCAACGCAGCCGAGTAGCACTCTCTTGCTACTCGTTGCTCTCCCTTTATTGATCGAACCCCCCAAGGCGTAGGAAATTTTATCACTTGATGCAAAGGGAACAACTTCCATGGAATGGATCCATGGTCTGCCGAGGATCACATTGAATTCAATGTCCTCGGGCAACACTTGGAACAGTGTTTCTTTGCTAACTCCTTCAACAAATGTTTTGAGTGTGATCTCACCCAAAGTTTTCTCCGTGGAGTTGTTAAAGCCAGTCAACACCGTTGCTTTGGGGTTGACTTCGCCTTTGAGCCACATCTTCTTAATAGCCCCGTAGCTGATTATGTTGACCGAGCTACCGGGGTCAATCGAGACTCGCTTGATATCGGAGTCGTTGATTCTCAGCATGATAACCAATGCATCGTGATGAGGGAACATCATCCCATCACAATCGTCGTCATCGAATATGATTTCTTTACCCGAGCCTCCCACTCGAGTTCTCTTTTCCATTGTGATTGACAGCTTGACAAATTTCTTTGCAGCTGCAAAATTCACCCCATTCACCTCTGACCCCCCGGTGATAACGTTTACAACTCTCTCGGGGGGTGGAGCTCGAGGTGGCTGTCCATCACCTCGGTTCTTGGTGTAATTGTCTTTTCCCTTGTTGGTAAGGAATTCAGCCAACACACCCTTTTTCAGCAACTGCGCCACCTCGAGGCGCAATGCTTTACAATCCTTTGTTCGGTGGCCATAATCCGCATGGAACTCGCGGTGCAAATTCTGGTCTCTTTTGTCCGCTGGAGTTCTCATGTCTTTGGGCACTCTCACCCCGGCAGTTCCCTTGACTACATTGACCAGCTCCGAGGTCGATATATTAAAATTGTAGTCAGGGATCCGAGGCAATTCTTTCTTCGGAGCCGAAGCCGGGCCTGAGGAATTTCTTTGGTTCGAGTTAGAGTGAACCTTTCCTCCGAGCCATTGGCTTATATGTGGGCTCGCAAACGAATTTCCAAAGGAATTTTCCAACCTTTGGCTGATAGGCTGCCTCGTGGAGGTGTATGGCTCATACCTCCCCTTCGAATTTCCTCGCGACGCTTCGGTGCGACGCGAGGATTCACCTCGGTTTTTATAATTATAACCTCGGCTTTTAAACTCAGCCTCCTCCAGCTTTATCTTTGAGTAGGCTCGTTTGCGCAAGTCCTCCCATGTTAGAACTTGGTATTGCTGAAGCTCTTTTCGCAACTCAGCAGCAGCGTTAGAGTTGCAAACATTGATACCCTTTTCAAAGGCCATGATGGCTAGAGTATCATCTATCCGAGGTAGCTCCATGTGCTCAGCATGAAAGCGCTCAAGGAACTCCTTAAGTGGCTCACCGGGCCGTTGCTTCACCTCGCACATATCCTCCTTTCTTTGGAGAATTTTCTGAGCTCCGGTGTGGGCCTTAACGAAGGCATTGGTCATTTCCTTGAAGGTGGAAATTGATCCTGCTGGTAGGCACATGTACCAATGCAACGCTCCTTTCTCCAAGGACTCGCCAAACTTTTTTAAGAATATTAACTCGAGCTCTATTGTCGTTAAGTCATTGCTCTTTACCATCGCCATGTATTCTCTTACATGCTCTTTGGGATCAGTGGTCCCATCATACTTTTTTAAGAACATGAGCTTGAAGTTTTTAGGAGTTGGAGCTGGTGCCGCCTCGGGCTTAAAGGGCAACTCCCTGTATTGATCTATGTCAATTTCATCTTCGGTCTTTGTTATCCCCAACACACTCTCGAGACGCTTTTCTACGCGTGCCTCGACGCGAGCCTCTACGCGAGCCTCGACGCGTGCCTCAATTTCTCTGGTCAACCTCTCAACATCGACCGAGGAAGTAGTTTCAGCCACGGTGGGAATCGTCCCGAAGTGTGGCGTTGAGCCCAGTATATTTCCCGAACCCCTGGACGTGGCCCCATTGAGCGGTCCCCCTATTATCGCGCCCGTAGGAACGAAGGGCGGGATGCCTCCATTTGGAGCCGAAGGCTGGGTGCCGTTCGGTGCTGCGCTATTCCTCGCCTCTAACGAGGCGCGAAACTCGGCGTTAATGTTAACCTGCTCATCCTGTCGCTCTTGAAGGGCCTTTAGTGCGTTAACAACAAAAGCTTGAAATGCCTCCCTTGTCATCGGAGGCGTAGACTGTTGGTTTGACGGAACGTCAGTTCGTTCGTTAAGATTTCCACTGTTGTCAGCCATATCATTGTCGAGAGACTATGGGCTTTAGCGAAAAATAAACGTTGAAATTTGGAACAAAGCGTTTCTGCTTATATCCCCACAGACGACGCCAATTTGTATGGGCCTAAATCGGTTTTAGGATCACAAATTGAATTTGGGTTAGAATATAAACAAATCTTCGTATTAAAGTCAGGAAAATGCAAGGAATAAGCGTAAAATGCGAGAAAGTAACTTGATTTCAATATATCGTAGTGATTACAAAATTTGGCAGAGTTTCTGTATGTATTTCTGAATGAATACAACATGAAATGAAGTACTATTTATAGATACAAAGGCTTCCCCCACGTTCTCCACAACTCGTTCTTGGCCAAATCCACGTCTGGAGCATTTATGGGCGAAGTTAATGGGCAAAGTAGTGGGCTGCAAAGCCGCTTGACTCGAGGCGCTTCACCGAAGTGCAAGTATATGACCTCGGCGGTTGGGCCTAGCCGCTTGACCGAGGTGGATGTCACCGAAGCTCAGCTTACGGCTCGCCTTCGATGATCACCTCGGTGCTTGGCTTCAGCGATCCACTCACTTGCTTCGATTTCTAGCTTGCCATTTTGTGCTCGGTTGTTGTCAGATCATGCTGCTGAGGTCACTCATAATGAGCCGATTTTTACCCAATACAAACCTTATGCATATCTTTTGAATAAACTACTGAAAAAGGTGGGCTTACACCGAAGGAAGTATTAAATACAACTACAGTATGAAAAACCGAACTGTTCTAGTATATTGTCCTCGTTTCCCCATATCTAGGGAAGAGCTCAAGTTCAGCGAAGTTAATTGATGCTTTGAGCCAATGGCGGGTAATTTAGACACAATCTACTTCATTGGACCAACTTATTCTATACAATGGTGGGTTTTGAACAGAATATCAGTGAAGTTAAACATTGTAAATCAGGTCACATATTAGTAAATACTACTCCTATATATATATATATATATATATATATATATGTAATAGTAGTATCTTAATAAGCATTAATCAGTAATCTCATAAAAATGACATGTAATCTTCTATTACCTGTTTAAATTTACTAACAACTTTATACTCTCATGGCTACATAACATAATCCTAATAAATTTAGAGATAAATGTGTGAAAGTTCAACCCATCGATTTTAAGTTATGAATCCTCGTTGTCGACCCACTTAGCTAATCTCCTCAATCTCATTAGCCATATGTTGTCAGGAAAAAGAAAAAAACCAAATTCACACACCAGTATTGACTATGAAACCCATCGAGCCACTTTAGCTAATATCCTCAATCTCATTAGCCATATGTTTCCAGAAAAAAGAAAAAAAACCAAATTCACACAACATTATTGACTATAGAAACCCACCAACTCACCTTCTCTAGAAAAGGCCAAAAGCCTTTCATTACTACACAACCAATACCAAATATCACTTTTGTCTCCCTCTAAATCTCTCTTCATTTAAATCTTCCTAACCACTTCTTGTTTCCTTTTCTCTATTCAACACTCAATCCCCGTCACAACATACACCTCTTAACGTTTTTGCTATAAAATCTCCCTTTGTAATTCCCCTTATTTGCACCCTAAAATTTAAACTCATTCAAAATGGGAAGTCTTGATTCCAATGATGGTGCTCAACCACAACGCAATATTGCAGAATTTAAGCCCCTTGACCCTGAAGAATTCCGTAGACAAGCCCATCAAATGGTGGACTTTATAGCTGATTATTACAAGAACATTGAAGACTACCCGGTTCTAAGCCAAGCTGAACCTGGTTATCTCCGTAACCGTTTACCTGAAAATGCCCCATACCGTCCTGAATCATTTGACGCCATATTAAAAGATGTACAAAACCATATTGTCCCTGGTATGACACATTGGTTAAGTCCTAATTTCTTTGCATTTTTCCCTTCCACCGTTAGCTCTGCCGCTTTCGTTGGTGAAATGCTTTGCACATGTTTTAATGCCGTTGGTTTCAACTGGCTGGCTTCACCGGCTGTGACGGAGCTAGAAATGGTAGTCATGGACTGGCTTGCAAATATGTTAAAGTTACCAAAATCCTTCATGTTTTCTGGCACTGGTGGTGGTGTAATTCAAGGTACAACAAGCGAAGCTATTCTTTGTACTTTAATTGCTGCTCGTGACAGAAAGCTAGAATCTCTAGGTATTCATGATATTGGAAAATTAGTAGTTTATGGCTCAGATCAAACACACTCTACGTATACCAAAGCTTGCAAGCTTGCTGGTATTTCCCCATGCAATATTAGGGCAATACCAACTTCTGCTGAAAGTAAATTTTCTTTATCTGCTGTGGTCCTACGTAGAGTTATTGAAGCTGATGTGGCTGCAGGATTGGTCCCACTTTTCCTCTGTGCTACTATAGGGACCACCTCAACTACAGCCGTTGACCCTATAAGTCAACTAGCTGAGGTGGCTAATGAATACAAAATTTGGCTCCACGTGGACGCTGCTTATGGTGGCAGTGCATGCATATGTCCTGAGTTTAGACATTATCTTGATGGAATAGAAGGAGCTGACTCATTGAGTCTTAGTCCACATAAGTGGTTACTAAGTTACTTAGATTGTTGTTGCATGTGGGTAAGGGAACCAAATGTGTTAGTGAAAGCTTTGAGTACAAATCCTGAGTATTTGAGGAATAAAAGGAGTGAATATGACTCAGTTGTAGATTACAAAGACTGGCAAATAGGTACAGGTCGTAGGTTCAAGTCTCTCCGATTATGGCTAATTATGCGTAGTTATGGCATAGCCAATCTACAAAGTCATATTAGGTCTGATGTACGTATGGCCAAGATGTTTGAAGGATTCATTAAGTCGGATCCAAGGTTTGAAGTTGTTGTGCCCCGGCTTTTTTCGCTTGTGTGCTTCCGTTTCAACCCGGTTAAAGGATCTGAACCGGCTTATACGGAACTTTTAAACAAGAAGCTGCTTGATTCTATTAACTCAACCGGCCGAATTTACATGACACATACAATAGCTGGTGGAATCTACATGCTTAGGTTTGCAGTAGGTGCCACGCTTACTGAAGACAGACACGTTATTGCCGCTTGGAAGTTGATAAAAGAGTCAGCTGATGCGTTGCTGAAAAGAAGTAGTAGTAATTATTATTAGTGTTTTGGTCTGTTAAAAATTTGCAGAAGAGGAAGAGTAAATTAAAGAAACACAAATAAATGCTTGGATTCTGTATGTTGGTGTATAGGCAGTTGTGATTGTTTTGTAAATCTCAGACAAAGTCAAAACAATCTGCAATTGTCCTTACTACTACATACCGTATAACAATTATCTGTAATGTCTTTGGTGGAAGAAATAATGAAAGAGTACGTAGTATCAGAATCTTAGTCATTGTAAGTAGTTGCACGTTAGAATTTGTCAGTTCCTCGTTTGTTGTTCGAAATACCATTACCAGGAAAAATAATCAGTTTTATGAGATTGTTATCTTAACTAGCTAATTCATCTGATTCACTGATTCGAGGTCACACTTTCTTTACCCTCTAGTAATAGAGTATATTATCCAAAATAAACTAACAAAGTCAACCTTCTTTGTATTGCTTTTAAATGATCAATCATCTTTGTATAATTGACTCAAATAATCATTCTTGCCAGAAAATTAGTTACATGATATTTTTTAAATTTAAAATATAAAGAAATTAAACTCATCAATTTAACCAACTATCCAATTCATTTATCCAAATAAAATTGACCTGAACAACTCAACGGGTCAAATATTTATTTTCATTATATATCATACTTCAAGTATTTAATTTTCTCATCAAACTTCATTCTACTACAATACCTCAATGTCGTGGAACTAATTACATCCTTCAACACCATTATAATTAAACTAAAATTCTCATAAAATTCTCATGACCGGTCTCTTTTTGGAAAGTTGAAGATGGATTATGTTATGAGCTTATGGTGTTTTATGAGAATTTTGGTTTAATTATAATGGTGTTGAAGGATGTTATTAATTCTACACAGTGAGTTATTGTGGTAGAATGAAGTTTGACGAGGAAATTAAATACTTGAAGTTTGATATTGTTCTATAAAATAAATATTCCTTCTTCGACCAAACCAAAACCTGTGCCTACCACTCTGGGGAACCTGATCATGACACCGAAAAGTGCTATACCTTGAGAGATAAAATACTAGACCTGATCGATCAAAAGGTGATCCGCTTGAAAACGCCAAATGTGCACAATAACGATGTTACGTTGTTCGGTTCGATGTTATTTGGATAAATGAATTGGATAGTTGGTTAAATGGATGAGTTTAATTGTATTTATATTTTAAATTAAAAAAAAATATCACCTCAATATATACTTCACAGGAGATAACCAATTTTCTGAAAAGATTGACTATTTGAGTCAATTATGCAAAGTTGAGTAACTATTTAAAAACAATACAAAGAAAAATGACTTTATTAATTTATTTTCAATAATTGAGTGACCATTTGAATAATGAACTCATAAATAATATAGTACTTAAGTTACTATTACAAGTTAGAAGTCCAGAAAACTTTTTAGAATAGAACGGATTCTTTCAAGAATAATATCAACGAAGTGCACGAAAGGCCACTTTTGCCACTGGTCTTTGGGTACAGGCCACTAATTTCAAAACATTTAGTTTGTAGCCATTTTCGCTTAAAAGATAGAACTTCAGTCCAGGAGCCGGATTGAAGTTCAGTCCTTAAAGACAGAACTTCAGTCCAGGGCCATGTTGACTGAAGTTCCATCTTTAAAGATGGAACTTCAGTCATGGCCATATTGACTGAAGTTCTATCCTTAAAGATGGAACTTCAGTCCAGGGCCATATGGACTGAACTTCAGTCAATGAACAGAACTTAAGTCAATGTTTATTTAGTAAAGGCCCAAAAGTGGCCTCTAATGTAAGACCAAAAAAATAGTGGCCTCAAACCAAATACCGGTGTTAAAAGTGACCGCTGGACGAAATTTTTACGCTCGAATATAGGAGTAACTAAAAGAATGATTTGCTTTAAGAATAAGAATGTACTCCAAATCACTACCGAGTCTCCAGGATACATGTCTTGGACATCGTGCAAATGAATACTCCTTCACAACGTATTTTTGAACTTACTGCTTTCAATTTGACACATTTCACGTCTGGTTCCTTAAAATTTCAGTACGATGCATTTGCTAAATTCAATTATTTTATTAACATTGATGACCACAGAGTTAAGAATAAATGAGTTAGGGTCTAGTATTCAAGTGGCACGACGCGTTGAAGATGTTGCCAATTTAAGAAGAAGAATCCGGTAATCGGTTTGTTAACGAACCGAATTAAAACAATGATTAAAATCGACATATGCTAAGATGAGATGCAAGGATCGCGAGATTGTAATCTTGTGAATTGTGACTTGGATAATAACTTAAATTGGTGTTAGGTGGATTGTGCTAAATTTAGATGAACTAAAAGTTGTTGCATTAATGTATGGGTTGGGTCGTAGCCGGTTCAAATTGGTTTGGGTTAAAATGAACAAAACAATGAGTCGTAACTCAACTAGTCTATGCTGTTAATACCTTTTTGTTCCTTTATCAAGACGTAAAATAACAAATATGTCGCTAATTAAAATTTTTATATGACTGATTTGGGCAAACATAGGTCAGCTGAACATGGTGGCTTACTTTTGCATTGTCCAACCCATCCAACGATGATCACTCTGGTGTGTGCCTAATTTATCGCTATCCATTGTCCAATTCCATCAAACGATTATCTCATTGGGCTAAATTTTTCAACGCCTAATTGTTGGAAGCTGAACATGGTGGCTTACTTTTGCAGTCTTTAGCAGTCAGTGTGCAGTACTGATCTAAGAAGGTCTGCAAATTTTTCTATAAATTCCATCTGTAAACGGATATGCTTTGATTTATCTAGTTTGATAAATGAAATGCATGACACAAATAAGTGAATAACACAAGATGGTGGAATAGAACTACCACCAAATACCAACTTCGCATCATCGGCACATTATATTACAAAATGTTGTTGGCCGTTGATCGTTTTTGGATATATATATAATGGCTAACTAAAGCTTTTGCGAAATGAAAAAGGCTGACGTTGATGAGCGGTAGAGCAGCAGAATGTAGTCATGAATGGAGGCAACTAGCAGCTCAACGATTGATTTCCCTATTTGTGTTCCATTCTTATTGATGGTACGAATATATATGTACGTATAGTTCCTATTGTTAAATAATTAGAGTACAGTATTTCTTATCATATGTAGTTTGACTTGAAATAGCTGAGGTTATAGAGGCGTGCTCCTCGTGAAGACAAATTGAGAAGTTTATAGTTTCGTATGTAAGCCGTTGAATAGTCCATATTTGTACATGGTCAACATAAAGATTGGAAGAGTGCACGCAATAAGAGAGCGTTTTTCTTTTTTCCCTATTTTTAATACAAAAGATGCTTATTCTAAGCTATCGTTTGGACATAAATTTGGTTGAAATATGAAAAAATGAATTTTTGAAGTACTTGAGCTGAAAAATAGGTTTTTGAAGTTGAAGTTGTGTTTGAACATGTATTTACTTTCAAAAAGTTGAAGTTTTGTGAGTGGAAAGAAAAGTTTCTCCTAAAAACTAATTGGAACCAGCTTTTAATTTTTGAAAATTTATCTAAAAAACTACCCCAAAATTGTCATATTCTCTAAACAAATAATTTTTTAAAAAATATATTTTGAAAAAAAGTGAAGAAAGTCTATGTCCAATGGGAGCTAATACTACTTAAAAAGTCATTATATAGTTTGACCGTTCTCGACAGGATTTGAAAAAGAAAATGATCTGATTTTGAACCTGTTCTTTCCATGACCCCTCTTAATTGAGATGAGACAGAAGATCCAATGCTCGAATGAAGTAAACAACACTTTGATTCAATCATACATATTAGAAACAACTTAAGTATTCCTCTTTGTTCTTTTTTTCTTCGACTCATTTTATCTAATTTATATCTAATCTATTTTTCTAGCTTGGCTAGGTGGGATAGCCATTCCCTTTTCTTTCGGATACTAGTATAGGCAAAATCACAAAAAAAAAAAAAAAAAAAAAATCTATTCAATTAGCAAAAAAGCAGAGAGAGGGATTCAAAGCCTCGATAACTCTTTGTTCAAAACTATACCAGTTTTTAATATTGGGGCTATTAACCACTCAGCCACATCTCCAAAAGACTAATTTTATTTCATTCATTTGAAAAGAATATGGCCATAAAAGTGGATACCCCTTCTATCGGTAGAAGTGTCTCAGGTGTGAATCCATTGGTCGATCTATCTATACATATATAAATATATAATCTAACACGCCCATTTGTGAAATAAAAAACAAATTTTATTTCCCCCACTCTATGTATGAATAAAGTGAAAAAAAAAGTAGTATAAATAAGTCATATAGAATCTAAGGATTCATGATAATGTTTCATGCCGAAGTACAATCCAAGCTAGAGGAGGAGAAGCGTGAGTCCTGAGTTGGCTGATACATTGAGGCACATGCAGGATGTGGAGGCCCAACTAATAGAGGATTTCACCCGGCCGACTGCCGAAAATGAGGCTTTGGAGAAACGAGTGCAAGAGTTGGAAGAATCTATCCATGCTTAAAAAATAAAACAGAAAAGGCTGCACATCAAGCTTCACAGGATGATTTGACTACTCGGCTTGAAGGCCTTGAGCGTAAAGTTGAGATAGTAGAGAAGGAGTGGGTTATCGCCTTAATGACGTTTACAATAAGAGCATAGATGTCGAGGAGGGCCTTGTGGAGACAGCAGTGGCATTGGAAGAGGCTCGGATCAACATTAGATTCTCTCTCGAAAGCTCACCAGGTGTCCTCGGAGAGGAAGATATCCAAGTTGGGGGCCTAGTTGAAGAAGGCGAAGAAGAAGAGAAGGAGGATGAAATCATTCACCCTACTTCAATTGCTCAACCAGCCAACTTAGCTTCCGCAACTCCCTCGTGTTCGCGAGCAACTCCTGCCCAAGCAAGCCTAGAGTCTCTGAAGTCTCCAAAGTCCACTGCTCTTTAAGCCTTTGAAGAATTTATCATTTTTTAATTTTTCTGTTGCTATGGCCGTTGATATCTTTTCTAAATACTTTTGAGGCCTTCGTGCATTCTAGGAATGAATGTTTGTTTCCGTTATGTTTTGATTTATTTTTCATATTTTCACTTAGGATATTGATCCCTTAGTTGGTGTGTCATAAAGTTGAATGTATTTAACTCTAATGTATTTCAAAAGTTAAACAATTAGAATAGCCTATATCCGTGTAAAATCGGACCGGTCTGTTATTTCGAAGCGGGTGAAGAATGACATTTCATGTGTACTCGATGGCATAGTGTTTGGTGCTTGCTGTAACTAAAAGTGTTTGGGGCACATAAAAAAGAATGTATTTAATTCGACTCTGCAAACTAGCTTTGTAATAAAGAGCTGAATGTAAAGTCATATCAATTGTAAAAAAGATAAATTTGTTTCAATAATAAAAATGAGTTGGCCTTATAGGGCATATATTACATTTCCCTGCCCTACTTGGCTTAACAGTATTTGGTCTTTATTTGACTGTAATTACATTGGTAATGTTGGTTTTCGACTATATGTATGGGCCTAAATCAGTTTAGGAACACAAATCGAATTTGGATTCGAATATAAGCAAATCTCTGTATCAAAGTCGAATAAATTCACGAAAAAGATATAAGTGCGAAGAAATAACTGATTTCAATATATGAATGCTGAGTACAGATTTTGACAGAGTTTCAGTACAATTTTCTGGATGCCTATAATACAAAATGAGCTTCTATTTATAGGCCTAGGGGCCTTGCCCACGTTCTCCATCACCAGCATGCATTTCTCCCACTATCCGGTCAGCAACATGGATGAGTTAGTGGGGCAGAGTAGTGGACTGCGAGGCCGTTGGGACCGAGGTGGTTACCGAAGCCTTGCCACAAGGCTTCGGTCATCTGACCTTACTGCCCGAATGGGGTGGCATGCCCCCGAAGCTCGAAGCTTAATTTCACTTCGGTCGCGCCTTCGGGCGTTGACCTTGGTGATTCAGCCAAGATCGATTATGTTCTCTTCGGAGCGCCAGCTCGTTTTCTCTTCGGTCTACCAACCCAGGGCGATGACCGAAGACGATGATTTATACCCAATACAGATAGTCCCCCCACTCCTCGGTAGACGCCGAAGTCGCCGAGGAGTGGAATGAGTTTGAGCGGGAAGTCGACGTGGCAAAACCCTATCCACGAATTTTCAAAAAGTTGCGCATCTGTAGGGTCGCCGTTCCGCATTACGTGGCGGCTCGTGATAGGTCTCTGAACGGTCACGCCGTCTTTTTGTTTTCCCCAACGTTTCAGTCATCATTAGCTTCACCCACTTGCACGTGTACAAACACTATAAATACTTCACCTCTGCTCTTTTCGACTTCACTTTTAACATTTAGCTTTAAGAAGAAGGACAACCAAGATTCTTTCAGCCGTCACTGCCACTTCCATTCAAAACTCCTTTCTATCTTGTTCTCTGATTCCCATCATGTCTACCAACGTTTCAGCTACTGTTTCTGGTCAGGGCTCAAGCGATTCCGGCGAAAGAGCGGAACGCTTTGCGGCCATGGCAGTGAACGATGAAGCTGTTCCATCTGTACCACCATTGCAGGTGGCTGGAGCGGGAGATGGTGGCGAGGCCACGTCTGCCGCTCCCACTCCTTTGAGACGTAAAGCGAAGGCGGGTCGCGGCTCGGCTGAGGTCAGCGAGTACGTGGACCTAGAAGTGGGTGGCGATGTTGAAGGTGATGAGGCCACCGATGTGAGGGAGGTGGGTGGCTCGGTCGGAGCGGCCGAGGTGAGCGAGATTAGTGGCTCAAAGGGGGAGACCGAGGCGGGCCCTTCAAAGAAGTCAAAGAGGAAAATTCCACTCGAGGTGGAGATCGACCCTCGGTTGGTCATCCCCTCGAGCTTTAATAATGAAAAGGATCTGAAGGTCCACGCCCAATCAGATGCTCAGAAGGGGAAGAAAAGGAACATCCCCGTTCACGTTACCCCGAGCATCGTAACCGAGGAGAGGATTGAAGCGGTTCGGGCTGACTGCCGCTGGGGCCCCGAGGTGGAGGTTAGGATCCCGGCGCCTGGCTCGGCCGCGTCTACGCATGTTGAAGGATACTCCTCGGTCTTTACTTACCCTTTCACCATAGGTTTTGACCTGCCCGTACACCCCATAATCGATAAATTTTGCAGATCTTACCATCTTTGCCTTGCCCAACTTGGGCCCGGGGTTTGGAGGGTTGTCCAAGCCCTCGAGTATCTGAGCGACATCGCGGGGTTGCCTTTCACCTTTCAACATTTGATCTCCTTATACTATCCCCACTTCCACAAAGCTGGGGTTGTTGCCCTTTTGCCTCGGGGCTCGTACGCAATATTGAGCAAGAGCGAGGACCATGGGGATCGAGGCTGGAACGATCGGTTCGTGCTCATTCCCACAAGGCTACTGTCCGCCGAGCCTGGCTTCCCCGAGGTGTGGAATGCCCAACGTAAGTCTTTATCTCCTCCTTTCCTTTCCTTCGGTTCTGAACTGTCGCAATCACTAACCATCCCTTGACTTGCAGCCGAAAAGGTAGCGGTTGTCCCACCGAAGAATCTTCTCGGGTGGGTGACCGAAGTCATGCAGGTGAAGAAGCGCCCCGAGCGGCAATGGATGGTGCTGGCCGCTTTGCCTGGGAACCGATGGGCGTGCAAGAGGCACGGTGAGTTTGTTAACTTTGAGTTGCTAGATTTCATTCTGAACTGTTTGATTTTGATGTTTCCATTTTGCTTGCGTAGGTCTCTCCAGCAAGGCGGTGAGGGAAATTGACGACGAAGAAGAAGCCGAGGCGGAGGCGGAAGGTGGAGAGGAGGAGAAGAGTAAGAAAACGAAGAGAAGCGAGAAATTGGTGACCGACGTCACCGAAGGGGTCGCCAAGATGGCGGAAATGGCGAAGAAGCTTGTCGAGGAGAAGAAAGCTAGAGCCTCCTCGAGCCAAGGGACCTCACAAGGTGAAATTTTCTTGGGTAGGTTCTCCTGTGTTTCCACCGCCACTCATACTTACGTTAGACAAATTGCTCCTCTTCCTGCCCCAGGTGCCAAGAGGAAAAGGGCGACTTCGAAGCGGGCCACTAAGGCGAAAGGTCCTCGAGTTGAAGAGGTTGCCGCTGCTGTGGCTCCCGTCGCTAAACGCCGGGGGCTCGTTGACGAGCCTAGTGACGAGGAACTACCCCCTCCGGTTCCCGAAGAAAGGCCAGATCCAGTCCCCGAGCCCGTTTCAGAAAGGGTTGAAGTGGGTGGATCAACCGAGGTCATACACGTGGTGGAGTCTGACCAAGAGGCCGCGAAGAGAAAAGGCAAGGCGAAGGCGAGTGGGGGGCTGATTAAGAACATGGTCAAGGCTTCGAGGGATTCCCCGAAGCCCACAAACATTGCAGCTCGGGCCTTTGAGGTGTACCCCGATGCTAATTTGTTGGACGCCACAAAAGAGGATGTCGCGGCTCTTGATGGCCTGCTCGGTCCCGCCGAGGCTCATGCCCTTCGAAACCTGAGCCCAATGAGCTTGATGGGCGTCTCCGCCGCTTCTGCCCTTCGGGTAAGTTTCAATGCCCCTTTTCGTAACTCGTCTCGCTAATCTTTGAATATTGACACATGTTTCAACTGCAGAGCTTGGTCCTCGCGCTGCAAGCCGTTCACCTCGAGCGGGATCGAGCCAATGAGATTCAAGCAGCTGCCGCCGCCTGGGATGAGCAGAAGAAGGTCCTCAGGGGACAGGTCACCGAGCTCGAGCGTCGGTTCACAGTTCTGAACAATGAGCTGGAGCGCGCCAATGAAGCCTCGGCTAAAGCTGAGGCAGATCTTCGCGCAACCACGGAGTCCTCCGAAGCTCGTGTTCGGGCTGTGACAGAAGAGTTTGCTGCAGAGCGCTCGAGGCTTAGCCTCGAGAATGCCCGCCTGGAGGCCGACCTTTTCAGGGCCAAGACCGAGGCCATTGAGGCGGGCGAGAGATATCGCAACAAGCTTGAGGAATATAACGCCAAACTCCTCGAGCTACAGGGGCAGGTGGATGAAGTGCCGGCTCTTCGGGTCAAAGTGTCAAAGCTGGAGGGCCGAGTTGCCTATCTCAATGAGCGGGCTGAGGTCAGGGCAACAAGGGCAAAGTTTGAGGAGACATGGGCCGTTGTCAAGACTAGGCTCAACACTCTTGAGCAAGTTCAGGCCGGGAGCATTGTGCTAGAGGACGAAATCGTCAAGGCACAGGAAGCCGCAGCCGAGGCTCAGAGGATCGTGGACGAGCTCCCTTCGAGCGAGGGGTCTGATGATGAAGGCGATAGCGCCGAGGAGGGCAGTGGAGATGCCGGCGGAGCGTTGCCTTAGTAAACTTTTGGCGTCTTTCATTTTTGGGGCCTTCGTGCCTTTTTTGATGTTTGGCATTCGGGCCTTTGTACTTATTTTTGACCGCGGGGGCCATTCTGAATGTAAATACCAGCCTTCGGGCTTTTTAATGAAAGATTGCCTTGTGAATCTCGTGTTGATTTTCTATGTATATATCGAACACTTTTGGAATTAATTGATATGCTTGCAAGACTTAGACGGATTTTGACCGATGCAAACTTAGGACGACGTCTCGCCCTCGAGTTGAGGCATTATGCAACTTTTGAGTGCAAGATTTGTACAAATAAAATGAATGAAACCAAAATCACTTTACATGAATGGAAACCAAATCACTTTATTGATATCCATGGGCCCGAAAAGGCCGTGTTACATGAAACCAAGTCGAAACGGACCTCGGGTAAGGACAACAAACTTTAAAGACAAAATAAGAGCAGAGGCCGCTATCGGGCTAATTACAATGTACTAAATCTAATCCTCGGGCACGAGTCCCCGGTTGTCGGACAGATAAGCATCGGTTGGGAGGCTCGATGTCGACCCCGATATCAACCCTTCTCACTCCCCCCCAGTGTTCGGGTGTGAATCTTGATGAAGATCCGAGCACTGGAGTCGGTTTGGTTCGCTTCCTGAAAAGGTCAAGCAAAAGATGGAACGAGGAGTAAGTTAGTACATTTTTATTGATGCCGTGGGAGCACTGTTCGGCTCGGGGCTGCTTGATTAAAAAGGTTTGGGAAGATGTTTACCTCGGCTAGAAGTAGTATCGCTTCAAGTTGGAGATATTCCAATTCATGGGTTCGGGCTCTCCTTGCAAATTCTCGATCTGATAAGAGCCTTTTCCAACAACTGCTTTGACCCTATAGGGCCCTTCCCAATTTGCCACGAGCTTTCCCCCGTTCTTCTCCTTTGTTGATTGATTCGTAGTTTTCAGCACATAATCTCCGACCTTGAAGTCCCTGAATTTAGCCTTTCTATTGAGGTATGCTTCAATCTGCCTCTTTTGAGCTACTAGCCGAACCAAAGCTAGCTCCCTTTTCTCCTCGAGCAGATCTAGCTCTATGCGCATTGCTTCTTGGTTTGCATCCTCGGTTGTGTGGGCGTACCGAAGACTTGGTTCGCCCACTTCAACGGGGATGAGAGAGTCCATGCCATAAGCCAGTGAAAAGGGAGTCTCCCCGGTGCTGTTCTTTTCAGTGGTTCGCATGGCCCATAGGACCCCGTGTAACTCCTCGGGCCAAGGGCCTTTTTTCTCGTCGAGCCTTTTCTTGAGATTCTCAATTATGATCCTGTTCGAAGACTCGGCTTGGCCATTGGCACTCGGGTGGTAAGGAGTTGAAGCTATTCTTTTGATTCCCCACTGCTCGAGGAAGTTGGTGATGGCCGCCCCCATGAACTGTTTACCGTTGTCGCAGGCAATCTCTTTTGGGACGCCGAACCTGTAGATGATGTTCTTTTTGATGAAGTCAATCACTTGCCTTTGTTTCACCTCGGTTAAAGCCACTGCTTCTACCCATTTGGTGAAGTAATCAGTCAGCACTAAGATGAAACGAACACCACCTTTTCCCTTGGGCAACGGTCCAACAACGTCCATTCCCCATTTCATGAAGGGCCATGGCGACACCACCGAATGAAGAGGCTCGGCCTGTTGGTGGATCATCCGCCCATGGCGTTGGCACTTGTCGCACTTTTGCACAAAAGTCCTCACGTCGGCACTGATCGTGGGCCAATAATACCCGGCTCTTAATAACTTACGCACCAAGGCCTTTGCCCCCGAGTGATTGCCACACTCACCTTCGTGCACTTCGGGGCCCAAGCACTTGGCCATCGGGCCGCAGTATAACCTCTTGTATAGATTACCCTCAATCATGTGATATGAGGCTGCTTGAGTTCTAAGCTTCTTAGCTTCTTTCTTATCTTGGGGGACAGTCCCCGAGTCGAAGTAGGAAATGAACTTACTTCGCCAATCCCATCGGTTATCCACCGAATTGACTTGCAGCTTCATCTCTCTCATTTGCGCGGACAACAGCCGAACCATGGAGTCAGTCCCCGAGTGAGTCTCATCGATGGCCGAGCCAAGATTTGCTAAGGCATCGGCCTCGGTATTCTCCTCCCGAGGTACTTGCTTGACTTGCCACTCTTGGAATTGGGCCAATATCCTTTGCGCCCGATCCAAGTATAATTGCATTCTGGGCTCACGAGCCGTGTAGTCACCGAGGACTTGGTTCACCACTAATTATGAATCGCACCTTAGTTCGATTCTTTCAACCCCCATTTCCTTGGCTAGCTCTAAGCCTGCTAGAGCCGCTTCGTATTCCGCTTCGTTGTTGGTGACTTTTTTGAATCGAACCGAGTGCCTGATCTTCTCCCCGGTGGGTGCCCTCAGCACGATGCCTAACCCCGAACCTTTTGAGTTTGTTGCCCCATCAGTGTGCAATACCCACAACCCCGAAGGGGATCCCTTCGCCTCGGAGTTTTCCTTCTCCGCCTCGGGCAGAATCCCGATGCTAAAGTCAGCCACGAAGTCTGCCAAGACTTGGGACTTAATGGCAGTTCGGGGCTGATAGGTGATGTCGTACTCACTTAACTCAACCGCCCATTTGGACAACCTTCCCGATAACTCAGGCTTGTGCAATATATTTCTCAAAGGGAAGGTTGAGACTACAGCTATTGGGTGACATTGAAAATAGGGCCGTAGTTTTCGAGCAGTAATGAGTAAAGCCAGAGCTAGTTTCTCCAGATGTGGATACCTGGTCTCGGCGTCAAGGAGTGTCTTGCTTACATAATAAATTGGCTGCTGCTTGCCATCTTCTTCCCGAACCAACACGGCACTCACCGACACCTCGGACACCGCCAAGTAGACTAGCAATGTTTCACCTTCTTTTGGCATGGCAAGCAACGGTGCGTTAGCCAAGTATTGCTTCAAATCTTTCAACGCTTGTTTGCACTCCGGCGTCCACTCGAAGTGATTGCTTTTTCTCAAAACGGAGAAGAATTTGTGGCATCGCTCCGAGGACCTTGAGATAAAGCGACTCAAGGCAGCGATTCGGCCAGTTAAACGTTGAACTTCTTTTACCCCGGTAAGCTCCTCGGGGATTTCTTCAAAGGCTCTGATTTTGTCTGAGTTGGCTTCGATTCCCCGCTCGGAGACAATGAAACCCAAAAACTTGCCTGATCCTACGCCGAAGGCGCACTTCTCAGGGTTCAGTTTCATACCATACTGTCTCAACACAGCAAAAGCTTCCCTCAGATGATTCAAATGATCCTTCATTTGGATCGATTTGATGAGCATGTCGTCTATGTAGACTTCCATAGACTTCCCGATGTAATCTTTAAACATGCGACATACCAGCCTTTGGTAGGTCGCCCCGGCGTTCTTCAGGCCGAAGGGCATCACCTTATAGCAGAAGGTGCCTCGGTCAGTGATGAACGAGGTCTTCTCTTCGTCCTCGGGGTCCATGAGGATTTGATTGTACCCCGAATACGCATCCAAGAAAGTTAATAGTTTGTGTCCAGCCGTGGAGTCTATTAACCTGTCGATTTGTGGCAATGGGTAAGAATCTTTGGGGCAAGCTTTATTCAGATCGGTGTAGTCCACACACATTCTCCACTTGCCATTCTTCTTCGGCACAACCACCACATTTGCCAGCCATTCGGGATATTTGACCTCTCTTATGAAACCATTTTCTTGCAGCTTCGTGGTTTCATCTTCGATCGCCTTCTTTTTCACCCCGGCGTGAGGTCTCTTCTTTTGTTTCACCGGGGTGAACTTTGGATCTACATTCAGCTTGTGAGTCATGATCTCCGGATCGATACCCGTCATGTCTGAATGAGCCCATGCAAAGCAGTCGTGGTTGGACCTCAAAACTTCCATGATTGCTTCTTTCGACTTCGGGTCCAACTCCGAGCCGATATGCACTTTCCTCTCTGGGAACTCTTTCAATAGAGTGAAAGAGTCCAGCTCCTCAATGGTAGAGTCCTCGGCTTTTTGCTTCCGAGGCTCTTGCACGCATGCCGGGATCTTTTCAATTTCGCTTTGGAGGCTCGCCTCACTTGATCCCGGTTGCGTTGGTTGCTATTTTTTGGGCCCGCTCGGGGCGACTCCACTCTTTAATGCGACCGAGTAGCATTCCCTCGCTACTCGCTGCTCTCCTTTGATCGACCGAACTCCCCAAGGCGTTGGGAATTTGATCACTTGGTGCAAAGTGGAGGGAACAGCTTCCATGGAGTGGATCCATGGTCGCCCGAGGATCACATTATAAGCCAGATCCTCGGGCATGACTTGAAACAGTGTCTCTTTGGTGACACCCTCAGCGAATGTCTTCAGCGTGATTTCACCCAACGTCTTCTCTGTTGAGTTATTAAAACCAGCCAACACTGTTGATTTGGGGATGATTTCCCCTTTCAGCCACATCTGCTTCACGGCCCCGTAGTTGATGATATTTACTGAGCTACCGGGGTCGATCAATACCCTCTTGATGTCGGCGTTGTTAATCCTCAGCATGATGACTAGAGCATCGTGGTGGGGGAACATCATCCCATCACAGTCATCATCATCAAAAACTATATCTTTGCCCGAGCCTCCAACTCGGGTCCTCTTCTCCATAGTGATGGAGAGCTTAGCAAATTTCTTCGCCGCGGCGAAGTTCACACCATTCACTTCGGACCCCCCGGTGATGACGTTGACTACTCTGTCAGGGGGTGGGGCCCGAGGTGGCTGCCCATCGCCTCGGTTCTTTGAGAAGTTATCCTTCCCCTTGTCGGTGAGGAATTCAGCCAGAACTCCTTTCTTCAGTAAATGGGCTACCTCGAGGCGCAAAGCTTTGCAGTCCTCGGTTCTGTGGCCATAATCTGCATGAAATTCGCAATGCAGATTGTGGTCCCTCTTGTCTGCCGGGGTCCTCATATCTTTTGGAACCCTTACCCCGGCTGTCCCCTTGACAACATCGACCAGCTCCGAGGTCGATATGTTGAAGTTATAATCCTGGATCCGAGGCAGATCCTTTCTTTGGGCCGAAGCGGGGCCCTAGGGATTCTTTTGGTTCACTTTGGTTTGAACCTTCCCTCCGAGCCTTTGGCTTATATTAGAGGCGGGGTATGAGCTACTGGGATTGTTTCCCAACCTCTGACTAACATGCTGCCTCGGTGAGGTATATGGTTCATACCTCCCCTTTGAATTGTTTCGTGGCGCTTCGGCGCGGTTTGATGTATCACCTCGGTTGTTGTAGCTGTAACCTCGGTTTTTGAACTCTGCTTCCTCCAATCTGATTTTAGAGTAAGCGCGTCTATGCAGGTCCTCCCATGTCAGGACCTGGTACTGCTGCAATTCCTTACGCAATTCAGCTGCAGCGCCAGAATTGCGGCTATTGATGCCTTTCTCGAAGGCCATGATGGCCAGGGTGTCATCCATCCGAGGCAATTCCATGCGCTCGGCGTGGAATCGCTTGAGGAATTCTTTAAGGGGCTCGCCGGGCCATTGTTTCACTTCACATATATCCTCCTTCCTCTGGAGGATCTTTTGCGCGCCGGTGTGAGCCTTGACAAAGGCGCTGGATAGTTCTTTGAACGAGGAGATTGACCCCGATGGCAAGCACAAATACCACCGAAGGGCACCCTTTTCCAACGAACTACCAAACTTCTTTAGGAACATGGACTCGAGCTGTGTGGACGTCAAGTCGTTGCTCTTTACCATGGACATGTACTCCCTGACATGCTCCTTGGGATCAGTTGTCCCATCATACTTTTTGAGGAATGTGAGTTTGAACCCCACAGGAGTTGGAGCCGGCGCTGCTTCGGGCTTATAGGGCTGCTCCCTATACTGTTCAATATCTAGGTCATCTTCCTCCTTGCTTATCCCTGGTACGCGCTCGAGGCGCTTCTCGACGCGCGCCTCGATGCGAGCCTCGATTTCCCTGCTTATTCTTTCAACGTCGACCGAGGACGTTGTTTCCAACACGGTGGGAACCGTCCCGAAGTGTGGCGTGGAGGATGGGTTACTCCCCGAGCCCCCAGACGTGGCTCCGTTGCGAGGTCCCCCTGTTGCCGCGCCCGTAGGAACGAAAGGCGGGGTGCCTCCACCAGGAGCCATGGGCTGGGTGCCGCTAGGGGCAGCGCTGTTTCTCGCCTATAACGAGGCGCGAAGTTCAGCGTTGATGCTGGCTTGCTCATCCTGCTTAGTCTGGAGAGCTCTTAGAGTTGTGACAACATACATTTGGAACTCTTCCGTTGTCATGGGAGCGATGGGCTGTTGGTTCAACGGAACGCCAGCCCGATCGCCGTTGCCACCATTGTTATCGTTATCAGCCATAACTTCAAATCGGAAATTCCTGACAGAAAATGAAAGCGGAACTTTGGAACAAAGCGTAACTGCTTATATCCCCACAGACGGCGCCAATTTGTATGGGCCTAAATCAGTTTAGGAACACAAATCGAATTTGGATTCGAATATAAGCAAATCTCTGTATCAAAGTCGAATAAATTCACGAAAAAGATATAAGTGCGAAGAAATAACTGATTTCAATATATGAATGCTGAGTACAGATTTTGACAGAGTTTCAGTACAATTTTCTGGATGCCTATAATACAAAATGAGCTTCTATTTATAGGCCTAGGGTCCTTGCCCACGTTCTCCATCACCAGCATGCATTTCTCCCACGATCCGGTCAGCAACATGGATGAGTTAGTGAGGCAGAGTAGTGGACTGCGAGGCCGTTGGGACCGAGGTGGTTACCGAAGCCTTGCCACAAGGCTTCGGTCATCTGACCTTACTGCCCGAATGGGGTGGCATGCCCCCGAAGCTCGAAGCTTAATTTCACTTCGGTCGCGCCTTCGGGCGTTGACCTTGGTGATTCAGCCAAGATCGATTATGTTCTCTTCGGAGCGCCAGCTCGTTTTCTCTTCGGTCTACCAACCCGGGGCGATGACCGAAGACGATGATTTATACCCAATACACTATAGAAGATCAGTTGTTTGTCCATTCATCATTCACGAATAGTTCCTTAGTGTGATTGAACATTTTTCATTGTGCCATTTATTATCGAAGAAAATCCCCAGTGTCTAATTCCTTTGCATTATTACGTATCATCACCTTTATTCTCCTAGTGTTTGCGTGCGAAGTATGAGGATCCGAGTACTGAAAATTGACCTTTCGTTCAGCTTCCATCTGTCCGTTCCTATAAAAAGAGAGTATAAATAGAACTGGGAAGTGCAACTTTATGATGATGACAATGCTAGATCTTACATCAGACTTCCCAAACCACATTTCATAGCATCTAAGGCTTATGTACTCATTTGTGGGTGAATTTTGTCTATCATTTGGTCTAGCTAGCTAGATCTATCATATGAAAGTGTTAGTATAATCATAATTAAATAAGTATTAAAATATTAGAGAAAAGAAGATAAAACTAGTCATTCATAAGTAGTATCTTTTCAGGTTGGCTACATTCCAATTGGATGGAAGTAACTTGAAGTCTAATGTTTCAAGCTGGTAGGTTCCAATTCTGGCCAGCCCAATAACTCGATAAGGTGTTACCTAATTAGTACTAAGCATACCAGCGTTTCACTCCTTAGGCCCTGACATGTTCTTCCAGAGGACATCTAATTGATGTTCCACCAAACTTATATAGCGTTTTAAACAACTTATTACTTTTGATTTATGGGAATTAAGTAGATATAAATGAAACAAGTGTAGTCATCACTAAATGTGATAGTATAGTATGCTCTATGCTTAGCCGGTTAGCCCCGACCTTCATAGTTTCAACTGTCTAAATGGACTAGTTGCAAAGAATATTCAGCTCTAATCACTTTATCGAAGTGTTTTCTTGCAGATTTTCCTGCTAGACAACTTTTATAAGTGGCCAATTCCACATGTTCAATGTCGACAAGCAAACCCTTTTTTGCTAGCCTTTGCATTCTTTATTGACCAATGTGTCCAAGTCTAGCATGCCAAATATTTACATCACTATCATATTTATGTGATGAAGCAAATATAGAAAAATTAGCATTATTATTAAATGAATCATAATACAAATCCATAATAAAAAAAATCATCCAGTCATATAACCAAAATCAAATAAAGTTGAACCTAAAGTCAATTTGGCAGAATTATTGTGGACAAACAAGCTAAATCCAAGTCTTAAAAAACAATGACATAAATAATATTCCAGTAAATCCCTAGTGCATAGAGGACATAATGTAGTATTAGGTTTCGACCATTATGCAGGACTAACTTGTATGTACCGATCTCTTCAACATCAACCTTATTGTTTTTGCCCTCATATATCCACTTTATTCCACGTAAAATTTGCTGAAACTTAACAAATGTATTGAATTCTCTCGTTATGTGGTCCGGTAACAAATGTATTGAATTCTCTCGTTATGTGGTCCGGTTCTTCCAAGTCTACAATCCACAAAAGATTAGATTCAGTCAAAAATACTGAACTAGAAATATATAACTCACTTGTTTCAGTTTTGTAAAATACCTTTCTAGGACGCTCAAAGCAATTCTTAGTACATTGACCCATTTTTTCACAGTTAAAGCGTTTCACCTTTGCAACATTGACACGTTTGTGACGTTTATTCTTGCCCTGTTCTACCATTGCTCTTTTAGCAGGTGGAGTTGGCTGAGACTGAGTTGACCCTCTTTTCTTACCCCAATTCTTTCTTTGTGAACCACACTGGCCTTAGAGGATGTTGTCATTTGCAACTCAGCTATTGATTTTGTAGCTTCAAGTCGTTCTTCTTCGAGCTCAAGATGTATTTGGACATCTTCCAGAGATGAGATACCTGATTGTGGGTCAAATGCATCTTCATATGATCACACAAACTAGTAAAAACCGTATGACCGCTTGAATCCATTGCTCCTCGCTCAACGCAAAACCAACATCTTTCAGCTCCCCAATTATATGCCTCAGATATGTTTTCACTGAATGTTCTCGGCGTGTCTCGTATGAATTAGATTTGATTGTCAATGATCGAAGCCTTGCTGTTGAACAAGTACCAAACCTTCAAAGAAACCCAAAGACCTATAGCTCATTGGTGATCCTTGAGATTCTATTATATGTCATCATCTAAGGTGATCAATAACATAATGCGAGCTAATGAGTCTTTCTTTTTTCAAGCTTCATAAGATGAACGGTTATGCCTATGTTGAGCCGTGGTGCCCTATTCAGGCTCATTCTTAACAATGTTAATAGCCTCCAAACTCTCTTGCTCTTCAAATATATATAAACTTTTAAGCTCCAGGTTTTTTAGTTGTTACCGTTGAACTTCAACCATTTGTTGAGCTCAGCAACAATGTTTATATCGGCAATATACATTCTTTTAATAAAATAATAAATTTTAGTGAGGAACCTCCAAGGAAATTGAGCTCAGCAACAATGTTTATACCGGCAATATACATTCTGTTAAGAAAATAATAAATTTTAGTGAGGAACCTCAAAGGAAATATCTTAACGCAAGTTCTATTACATATTTAGGTAGGAAGTACTAAATTGATTAAGTGAATACATACATATATTAATAGTGGAGTTGAAAGTTCACAATGTTCCCAATTATCGTCTAAAAATTAAACATATGTAAATTAACCTACTCAACTACCTCGCTTAATGTCTTAATCATCTTTAAAAATAATATTTTTATTGTCATGATTTTTATAATCTCGTATGGATCTAAGTTAAACGAATTAATTTAAACTTCATTTGAATAATATTAATATTAAAATAATTAACATTCCAGACATGTTAAATAAATTAACAATTAAACTAATTAACAAATTAAAATCAAATATTAAACTAATTATCATTTTTATCATTTGGCATAATAAATTAACAAGTATACCTAATGGTAAATTAATTAAAATTTCATGCAATTTGTAAAATTAATTAACATATTTACTTAATGTAAAACTAATTTACATTTCATGTAATTGTTAAACTAATTAACAAATATACTTAATGTTAAACTAATTAACATTTCATTTAATAGAGATATCAAACTGTTAATTTATTTTACAAAAAATATACATACTAAATTTAACTACTTTTCATATTCTGAAATTGTTATTAAAAAATTATAATCTTATGTTTTTAGTAAGCCATCAGCCAAATACACAAATACGTTATATAGATAAAACAATACAAATTGGGCCATTTTCCCAATTATAAAAGAGGATTTTTACGCCAAAGGGCAAGGAACCCATAAAAAATGCTAATATGGTCCCCTATTTTCAAACATTTACCGAAATGGTCCACTTGTGCCTTTTTTGAAACAAAAATTTCCACCCAAGCATCTCTCCACTAAAAAAACCCTAGCCCCCAACTTTTTCCGCTCTTCTCCATCCCCTTCTTCTTCAAAGGAAAAGCCCTAGCATCCACTTATCCCTTGCCATTGCCACCTCCTTTCCCACTCCTTTCAATGCATCTCCTTCACTGCCACTCATCCCAGCCGCTGCTGCCGACGTATACCTTCGCCATCGTTTTTTATTTATTTTTTACATTGTAAAGAATAATGACGATTTTTCGAAGCAAATTTCAGCCAAAAATCTTGTGAGTGTTTGCTTTTCATGTTCCTTTTTTCATTTTTTTTTCAAAAAATCCGGTGAGATCTACAAGTTTTTTGTTGACTTTTTTTTAAATATTTGGATTTGGTATTTTTCTTATTGGAAGTTGTATAGATCTGATATTATAGATAATTTTTTATAGGCAAATCTACCCTGAATACCGTTATAATATTTTTTGTACATATTTATACAATTTTATAGATATTTTATACAAGTTTATACACTTCTATAAACGTGTATAAATTTGTATATAATTATATACGTTTGTATATACAAGAAATAAATTTGCATAAAATTATAGATTTGTGCATTATTATAGTTTGTATAAAGCTTGAGTTTTTGTGTGTATATTTTTGTATGTCTCTCGTATATGCATTTATCTATGTATATTCGTGTATAATTTATATTTTTTATATATTTGTGTGCAAAAATTTATCAAAAATAATGATATAGACAAACAGACAAAAAGTAACTCCGGTGAAACAAAAAAAGTAATTAAGGTGAAGAAATAAAAAATTTCGGTGAAATTCCAGCGATTTTAAAATTTTCGACCAGCGTCGGTAGGAGGATAGCCGCCGGTGGATCAGTGGCGGGGAGAAGGAATGTGGCAGCTAGGATTCTTTTCTTTGAAGGAGAGAATTATTTCTAAAAGGGTTTTTTACACAAATATACAAATTTTCACCCTTAATTACAAAAAATAGAAATATTTCTCTAATTACAATGCATAGCATTATTTTTCTAACACATTTAACAATAATCTAACACATATCACTTTCACTTCCCATTTTCCCCAAATTAAAAATTCTCTCACTTACTCTCTCTTTCTCCCATCACCCCACACCCACACCCACCCCCACCACCCCAACGCCACAACCCACACCCTAACGCCATCACCACCACCCCACCACCATTACCCCTACCACCCAGCGCCGAAGTGCAAGTTGCAACCCGGTTTTTTCTATGTAATGGATGGAACTACTCAGATTCCTGCACTGATGTTTCGCTCTAGAATGTAAGAGAGCCGAGGTTTTCGTTTAAGACTATGAGTGATGTGGATGTGTTGGATGATGATTATAAATGGAGGAAGTATGGCCAGAAAGTTGTCAAAGATACTCAACATCCCAGGTAGCTAAATGTTTTAATTTCCAATATTCTTAATTTTTCTTCCTTTTTCTGTTTGCTTCAAAACGTTGCTGGTCCATATCAAATTTTAGTTTGAATATTACATATGGCAATAATCTGTACGGGGCCTTGAATGTTCGACTGTTGCTTTGAAGCTGGAGTCTTCCTTATTCTTTTTCCTTTCACACAAATGTTGATGTGAAACGTAGTAGAAAAATGTTACTGTAACTTGGTTCTCATGAATTGATAATTTTACTGAGCTTTTGAGTCCAAGTTAGAATTGCAAACAGATCGTAGTGGCAATTGTGAAATAGTCCAGTAACAACGATGCACATTTTCTCACTCTCGTTTTACTTTATACTTGAAAAGCACCATGCACATTGGCCTACCAACAACTTATATATGGCATTTACAAACAGTTGAAACGATGCAGAAACAGTTAGAAACAGTTGAAACGGTGCAGAAACAGTTAGATACGGTGCTGCAGAAATAGTTGAAAGTTGAAACGGTGCAGAAACAGTTAGATACGGTACTGCAGAAACAGTTGAAACGGTGCAGAAACAGTTAAATACGGTGCTGCAGAAACAGTTGAAACGGTACAGAAACAGTTGGATACGGTGCTGCAGAAACAGTTGAAATGGTGCGGAAACAGTTGAGATACGGTGAGATACAACGAGATACATCGAGGATGGGATGAGGAAAAGTGAAATTGGGGGAAATGATAGGAATAAAAGCGAAATTGGGGGAAATGGTGGAGGAAAAGTGAAATAGGGAGAAATATGAGGAGCAAAAGTGATAGTGGGGGAAATAGGAGGAAGAATGTAAGGGTGTGGTATGTTATGGGAAAATATTGCTATGTTTTTGCTATATTTGTAATTAACTTGTATTTTCCTCTATATAGGGTTATTTTCCTAAAATGTTGCTATGTTTGGTAATTAAGTTCTAAAAATTATACTTTTATGTAAAAAATCCTTTCTAAAATAAGTAATGTGCTATGCCAATGAAATAACAAAATATGGCTATTTTTTTATAATTTACTTGTTTGAAGTGCTATTTTTGAAAAAATTTCTTATAAAAGTCTTGCCATTAATCCGTAGGAGGGCCTATAGCCCAATCTGTTTCCTGCAATGTTTACAAAAAAAAGATTAAAAAAAAGCACCATTTAAAGGAAAGACCTCATTTGTTGTTCGCAGCTTTTCATACATCTTTTTATAATTTTTTTAATCTGAGTTTGAAAGGACACGAAAAACCCTAATCAGTACTTTCCTTATTAGTCAATTCAATAAAGAATGACACAATTCTAAATTTAGAAACAATTTAACTTCACACTTACCTTTTTACACTTAATGAGATGATTTACACTCACATACTTATCTATGACTTATTTCAGACCACAAGTTTCAAAAATCTTATTCGATTTCTTAAATTTTGATTCAAGTCAAATTAATTTTTTTTTGTGGAACGGAGGGAGTATAATTTTTCTCCTCCTACTTTTGCAGCCGCTAGCCTCTTCTCTTGTAAGAAAAGAGAAAGCCTTATTTCATCTTTTTCACCACCATAGGTTCATAGCCATGGAGTACAAAATTCCACCACCTTTTTAAGAAAACTTTGGATGGGGTAAACAGAAAATCATAGTTTCTTATCCATCTCCTTTTTACACCACCAACATTGTAGGAGCGTCAAGCTCCAAGAAGACATTTTTTATGGTTGTTCTGTCAGCTTATTGCCGCTCTTCTTCATTGTATCGGTGGTGGCCCACGACTATTATGAGGTGGTGATTGGGCAGTTTTTTTACTTTTAATAATTATACTCTATTTTCGTTTCAAGTATGTTCTCGTTGGAGGGATGTAAAACCTGCTCTTTCATTAGCCACCATAACTGATGATGGTGCTCAGGCAGAGACCACCAACAAAAAAAAATTGATATACTCTCCTCGTCTGAATTTAAGTGTTTATCTTTGCTTTTTGGTCTGTTAAAAAAAAAAAAGTATATTTTTCATATTTGATAACTCTTTAAATCCGATATTTATTTTAGACTACAAAATCTAAAAGCATTAATCTACATTACACATACCTTTTATTTTAAACCACAAGATTTGAAAGTCTTATTTTTTTAACTATGTGCCCAGTTAAACCCAGACGCTTAAAGTGGGATGGAGGGAGGAGTATTTTTTTCGGTTTAAATCTTAAAGCAAATTTAGATAAACATTGAAGAAAAAAATTATTACTAGTTGATAAAGCTCTAACAGATCAGTGTATGAAATAAATTCACCATACCAATAGTAAACGACAAAACATATATTCACAATTCTAGATTCACATAGAAAATATATAGTACCATTTAATAATTTTCTTTTTTTGGACCAATAAACCAGCATATGACATCTGATACCAATGAATGATCAGATTATATGAACACAAATCCCTACTAAAAGGATATAACTCGAGAACTTTTTCTTCTTGTAACGAAAGCGGAAGAAATAAATTTGAAACAACAGTTGGAATCACTAGACATTGGTGGTTGTCACGGTGTAACAGAGCAACCTCTTGACTCACAGTCTAAATCCTAAATATTTGGTTGAGCAAAATAACGTATCCTTTATGTATATTTAATAGTATACATTGTAGTTGTCCTTCTATAGGAGTTCACAACTTTGTTTTACCCTAATAAGCTATATAAGGGCATCCCTTACGAGTGGACTCTTAAATCCTACAGTAATACATCAGTATACATACACAAGAGAAATAAGAAAAAAAAAAAAGAAACTAAATATCCTACCATTCATGTCTATCCTAAATTGATACTGCATAACATTCTACGTTAATTTCTATCCTAATGTACTAAATATTAAGTTACCATATTAACAACACATAATAATTTACAAGGATACTCCAGAATATACTCTAACACAATTTAGTGACTTTAAATATTACTCCTCCATTCCACTTTATGTGAAAGTTTGCAAGGAGATGAAGATTTGAAACGAAAGGAAGACTGAGGAATTTGAAATTAAATTATTTCTAATTCAGAAAAATATCATTCTTTTTTAAACTAACAAGAAAATGGTGTCACAAAAACTGAAACATTGAGAATATTACAATATTGTAGTAACATGTTTACCTTTTCGATTTATTACTATTGGAGAATTGAAAGAAATATAATGATGGCTCTGGAAAAATTAGTGCATACAGATAGGCAACCAGTTCGTCCTTATTGTTCTTGTAACAACCCGGTATTTTATATTAAATTATTTTTTTATTTAAATTGAGTTAAAAATAATAATAAAGCTAGAGAATAATGAATAGGCTATTGGACCAAATGGACATTTTATTTGGGCCAAGTGGTGATTTATAGACTAAGCCCATTTATTTAGGGCTATTTACAAATATACACAACCCTAACACCAAAATTACAAAAAATACCAACATTATTCCACTTTACAAAAATACCAATATTTTTTTTACACATTATATATAAAACCAACAAAAACTAACAAATTAGGGTTCCTCCTTCTTCCTACTGCCCCACCTCCCACTGCTACCACCCCCAAGCGGCGGCGCCGCCTAGTTGCCGCCGCCGCCAGCCATCGCCGAATTCTTTTTTTTTTTTGAATCTAAAAAATGAAATACACATATAAACATTGATTTCTCTTTGAAAATACACTTGCACATACATATAAACAAAAAATACATGTAAATACACAAAAAATTATGCTTGACATACACTAGACACACACATACATACAAGGATCTACGGATCTACAACTTAAAACATATAAATTTATGTATGTCATACATACACTTGATATGCATATAAAAGAACATACAAAAAATACAAATAGATGCTAAGATATGTACGTTCATACAGTGATATACACGTACATACACTTGTGTGCTGAAAAACATTACATGTATGTACACAAACATACAGATACATACACCTGTATTTGAATGTGTATATTCAAATGCAAAAAAAGAAGAAAGAGAAGCAGATCTGAATTTGTATTTACAAAATACATATGTATACATAAAAATACACACATATACACATACAAAATGAAAAAAAAAAGAGGAGAAGATCGGAAAAGAGAGGAGCAGATCTGCTCCAGTTCGCCGCGGTGGAGCAAAGCAGCGGCGGCGACCGGCGAGGGGGGTGGGGAACAGCGGGAGGGTGGGGTGGGTGGGTGGAGGAGAGGAGAGAAAGAGAGAGGGAGAAGTTAGGGTTTTGGGTAGAGAGAGAGGAAGGAAATGAAAAAATTATATATTTTGTAAAATGTGAAAAGTGTTGGTATGTTGGGTAATTATTTAAAAATATCGGTATTTTTTGTAATTAAGTAGTTTAGTATGTCAATTAGCGTAAAAATGTCATTTATTTACTACCTCTCAACATATCTAGGGCCTATATATATAAGACCATGTCTTGACTTTTAGGGTTAGAAACAAATCATTAAGAAAATAAATAACTAAGAGGTGACTTGGTGATAGAGGGAGTGTCGGCTCTTTCATGGGAATTAACCAGGTAGGCACTCAAGTTCTTATAAATCCTACAATTGATTAATGGAATGATAAGATTATATAATGATTGAAAAACATCATCATTAGTTGATGATTAAAGTGAGTGAGGTTTAATTTTCTTTTGCTTCAGGAAAGTGCTAATGCTCCTATTTCAGTCCCTGTTTCGTGAGCTTCTGCTTACGAACAGAGTAAGGGACTTCAATGATTTGGTCTAGAGTACAAATTTTTAGCATGGAAGGTTTTATTTTCGTTCTATGATTATTGCTTTGGGATTAGAGTATCAATATATTAAGTACATGCATATGAACTGGTATGAAAATTAATCTAAAAGGCAAGTCATCTTGGATAAAAATTGAGACTTTACGCTTAAACCCTATAACACTAATTTAGTTATTTGGAGGTCTAAATTGTATTAAGTTAGGACCTTGAACATAGATTTGGATTCGTGTGCTTATGGGTAATGCGATTGTGAGTTTAATTTTAGGGTTTGACCATATTGGCTCGGGGTTGACTTTTAAGTTGATTTCTTAACCCCCTTTAGCTTAAGGTTTGTATTGTTTAACTATTGGTCTTGGTATTGATTGTATTACGTTTCTTTAATAGAGAAAGAACGTTTGGAGGAGATTTGATAAAGGAAAACCATTGTTGGGTAGCAAGTGAGCTTCGGACCGAGGTACGTGTATTTCACTTTTTTGGTGGACTTGCTCCACACCCTATGTATGATATATGCTTCTGTACAAATAATTATGGCACGATGTAGTTCCGTGCATATTATTGTGGCACGATGTAGTTCCGTGCATATTATTATGGCACGATGTAGTTTCGTACATATTATCGTAGCACGATGTAGTTCCGAGCATATTATTGTGGTATGGCGTGGTTAAGTATTTACCCCGAGTTACAATGAAAGTGTTCGTGGTACTTTGATGACGGAGTATGAATATTACTTGATAGTTAATTTAATTGCTTCTCTTTACTTCCCATTGCATTTGAGTTATTTTGCTTTCCATATATGAGCAACTTGCTACTTTACTTGGAGCTCCGTCCCCACTTATTGAGTCACTCGACTCACCTCTTTTTTTTCTTTGTTGGTTTATTTATGTCTTACAGATTCGACACCATCTACTAGTGAGCATCGTGGTTGACCGAGGCGGAGCGTCCCTCTATCAGCGGTGAGCCAACCCTTCGTCTGTGGTGGCCGCCTATATAGTTTATATTTTACTATGATGTATTCCCGTAATTTTTAGAGTTGTATAACTTATTCGACACTTTTAGATGTTTATGATTCAGGGAGTACTTAAACCTTTTATTGTTGGGATTATTTCTACTTTATTCTATGGTATTGAGATATTTATATTTTTCATTGAGAAGCTTATATTATTCATTCATAATCAAGTGGGTTCGCCCGACTGGGTTAGTTGGGTGCCCTCACAACCTATTCGAATTTTGGGTCGTGACATTGCTGTTTCATAATACTTTTTTAATTGCACTTACTCGGTGATATATATACAGCTAGTCAGTGAGAAAATTGAAAGAGACGAAGTGTAGACAGTATGAAAAAAAAAGATGAATAAAATCAGAAGATCTAGAGTCACCGACTCTTCTCTCTGTATTAAAAAATATCTGAATGCCTGTACAATATAGGAAAAGCAGCTATTTATAATACAAGGGTAAAATCATAAAAGACTAACTAATTAATGGACTGGGTACAAATAAATAAGTAATGGGCTAGGATAGTGGGCCAAAGTTAGGCCTTAAGGTGGAGGCTCTTCTATCAGCCCAACACCCCCCTCAAGTTGGAAGTGGGTAAAGGAGCCAATCCCAACTTGGAAAGATGAAGCAAATGAGCTGGTCCAGGGAGTGCCTTGGTCAGAATATCAACCAGCTAGGACCCAATAGGTATGTTAAGACATAAAAATCAACCCATCCAAGAGCTTTTCACAAACAAAATGATAATCCAACTCGATATGCTTAGTACGCTCGTGGAAAATTAGGTTTTTGGCAATGTGAATGGCTGATTGACTATAGCAGTGAACAGAGATAGAAGTTAACCCAATTAAAGATAAATCCTCAAACAGTTTGCACAACCAAGTCAGCTCAACTACCAAGCGACAGATGGATTTGTATTCAGCTTCAGTAGACGAGAGGGAGACTGTAGATTGCTTCTTAGATTTCCAGGACATATGCATGTTACTAAGAAAAACAAAGAAACCACTAACTGAACTATTTTGGGCAAGAGGCCAAGTCAGAGTCACAAAATATCTGCAAGGCAAAAGATGGTTCATTAGTCATATGCATACCTAAACCAGGGGACCCTTTTAGATACCTCAGAGTGTGGATAGCTGCATCATAATGCGGCTGTTGAGGACACTGCATAAACTGGATAAGTTTTGAACAATATAGGAAATATCTGTCCTAGTATGAGTTAGAAAGTTGAGCTTTCCTACAATCGTTCTATAAAGTGTAGGATCCTGTAAAGGGACCCTAATATCCATGCTCAACTTGATACCCAAAGGCAGATGGCTGACACAAGAAGAGAGGTCAGCACAACCAAAATCAGAAATAAGATCCATAGTAAATTTCATCTGACTGAAAAGTACCACAGAGTCAATGGGCACAACTTATAGACCCAAAAAATAGTGCAAGGAACCTAAGTCCTTGATTTTAAACTTGCAGTACAGAAATTATTTAAGTGAAACAATAGAAGCATAATCATTGCATGTAAGTAGAATATCATCTACATAAACTGCAAGGAACACAGAACCAGATATTGTATACTTGAAAAACAAAGAATAATCATTCTTAGAATGCTGAAATCCCATAGAATGAAGAGAGTCAGACAACTTGGCATACCATTTGCCTAGAAGCATGTTTAAGACCATAAAGAGATTTATTTAACTTGTAAACCAGATTAGGAGAAGAAACAAAATAACCTTGAGGAATTCTCATGTAAACTTCCTCATACAATTCTCCATGTAAAAAAGCACATCCAACTGTGACATAGGCCAGTTGTGTTTAGCTGCACAAACAATGAGACATCTAATAGTAATCATTTTAACCACTGGAGAAAATATTTTAGTATAATCAAGACCTTCTTGCTGTGTGGTACCTCTGATGACAAGTCTAGCCTTAAACCTCTCAATTGAACCATTCGCTTTGTATTCTATCTTATAAACACACTTACAAGGAATGTTATGCTTTCCAACAGGTAAAGGCACTAAAGTCCAAGTGTGGTTGGCCTCAAGGGCTTCAAATTCCATTACCATGGCTTCCTTCCAACCAAGATGTAATGCTGCCTGTTGGTAAGATGAAGGCTCATGCACAGTAGCTATAGAATGCAGAAGAAATTGGGTGGAAGCAGCAACAACATAAATAGGAAAGAAAGAAGGCACAACAGTGGCAAAGTTAACCTGAGATAAAGAGGGGACAGAAATGCTAGGATACACAAAATCTTTGAGATATGCATGAGGTTTTTGTGTTCTAGAAGGTCTAGTTGAAACTGCATGAGGTGCATGAGGTACTGAGATAGAAGGAAAAGTGTGGGAGAAAGAGATAGAATAGTGTTAGTATGTGTGAAAGAATGTGAGATACCTGGAGATGAGGGATGAGAGGAAGGAGGTATAGACTCAGAATTGGGCACCTGTACAGCAGAAGTTGGAGTGAAATGAGATGCATCAGGTGTACATGTAGCTGGAAAATAACTGGGGAATACTTGAGATAGTGGGAGAGTGAATCTGAAAGGGATTATATGTTCAACAAACTGCACATCCTTAGATACCAGAAATTGTTGTGTGGAGAGATTAAAAAATTTGTAACCCTTCTTCCCATAAGGATAACCCACAAAAACACAAGGAGATGCCCTTGGAGAAAATTTATCCCCATGTCTTTTTAGTGTAGAAGCATAACACAAGTATCCAAAAGCCCTTAATTGAGAAAAATATGGTGGTTTGCCTAAGAGGCATGCCAGAGGTGTTTTTCCAGACAAAGTGGGAGTTGGGAATCTGTTTATCAAATAGGTGCAGTCAAGACACAATCCCCCCAGAATTTTAAAAGCAGATTTGACCGGTAAAGTAATGCTCTGGATGTTTCTAGAAGGTGCCTATGTTTTCTCTCAACTAATCCATTTTGTTGAGGAGCATCTACACAAAAAGTCTGGTGGGGAATTCCTTTAGAGAGGTAGAAAGAGGAAATCACTTTACTAGTGCCCAATTCAAAAGCATTTGATTTGGGAGATAGGAGGCATGACCAAGTACACCTAGTGTAATCATCAACAATTGTAAGGAAATATATGTATCCCCCATGAGTCACAGTGTGGTAAGGTCCCCAAACATCTATATGAATCAATTGAAAAGGAGAAGTAGAACTAGTAGTACTTGTTGGAAAAGAACATCTAGTCTGCCTTGCAAGGGGGCAGACATTGCAATTAAAATGTTGTTTGGAAGGAAAAAACACAGAAATAAGTTTTGACAGAGATTGCAATTTGTTATATGGTAAATGTCCAAGTCTATTATGCCACAAGGTGTGTACAGTGGTATTCACAGAGAAATCAAGAGAGTTATTAGTACACTTAATCTTTTCATCACTATTTACAGTAGCATTGAAAGATAGACTAGAACAAGAAGGTAAGAATTCTTGGTGAACGAGATACAATCCATTAGCAGCTTTACCAACTTCCACTTGCCTCTTCAGAGAAGGGCCCTGCAAGATGCACGCAGAGGTTGTAAACAAGACTGAACGCCCAAGTTGTGTGCATAATTTGTGTACTGAGCTGAGGTTATATTGGAAAGAAGGGACATGCAGAACATGATCTAAGGTTATATCCGTGGAGAGGACCAATTTTCCTACATAGACAACTTTCACCTTGTACCCATTTGGTAAAGCAATTGAGTAAGGAGTGGGAAGAACCTTAACATCATGCAATAAAGAGAGATCAGATGTCATGTGATCAGAAGCCCCTGAATCTAGTATCCATAGTATTTGAACAGAACCAGCTAAGGAAAAAGACTGTGCATGTAAATTGGAATTTACCATAGTAGCACTACCTGCAAGGTTTGCAGAGCCAAATGGATTAGGAACTGATCCAGCATGAGTACCCACACCTACACTCTGAATGAGTTAAATCAGCTGGTTTAGGTGTTCCGCAGTGAAGGATTGTCCCCCAACATTCTCAGATAATTCACTCCCAGTGCCATCAAAACCCTGAGAAAGAGCAGCAAATTTTTTTCCTCTCATGTTGTTATTTGGTTTATTTGGATTGTGGTTTTTATTTTGGTTCTAGTTACAATTTTCTATCACAAGACCATTTTTCTTGCAGTATCTGCAATACAAAATTCCCTCTTCCATAATTTCGTTGTGCATTATTCCCACCATGTATTTGATTATTGTAGTTTTGACCAGATTGAAAATTATATTGTCCTTTGTAATTATTGGAAGATTGGTTATATTGTTGATTTTTGTATGAGAAGTTGTTATTATTCAAGGTATTATTTGGAGGATAAGTGTTTTGCAAACCAGCATTAAGTGAAATAGAATTAGGTACAAATATGTCCCCTGCATGTATTTCTCTCTACTTTTCTTCATGAATATAATTAAGAGAGAGTAGGCTTTCTCCACATCAGGAAAGGGATTCATCATAAGAATGTTTCCCCTTGTTTGTGTGTATGACTCATTCAGACCCATTAGAATTTTCATAAGGTTGTTATATTCAATGATGTCTTGGTTATGACTCTTAGCTCCACAGGTGCACACATACACACAACATGAATAGACTAGGAAAGATTCAAGGATATTCAGTTCATCCCAACATTTCTTCAACCTAGTATAGTAGGTTGCAATATCATTTCTCCTTTGAACTATCCCATCCAATTCTTTCTTTACTTGAAATATTTGTATCCCATTTGTTTGACCATATATGCTCTGTAGATTATCCCACATAACCTTGGAAGTGGAAGACTGAATGATATTGTCAGCAATATTTTTGGTAACAACACCCATAATCCAGGAGATGACCATATAATTGCATCTCTCTGATGCCTTGTAAAGGGAAGACATTGTAGCAGGTTTGGGATATGAACCATCTGTGAAACCTATTTTATTCTTAATGGAGAGACTCATCATCATAGCTTTGCTCCAGTTCACATAATCAGTACCATCAAATGGAGAGGAGACCACACTGAGCCCTGGTCCTTCAGTCAAATGAACATAGTATGGATGGGCTGGATCTGTCACAACCACTATAGTTGTTCCGGGTTCATTATTAGAAGTACTAGCATCATTCGGATTACTGGTTGAAGAATCAGTTGTTGCCATTTCTCAGGTGTAACGGGCAAGGTAGAAGTGCTGAGAGAAAAAGAGAAAAGATCTCTTAGAGATTCTGAGCAGGAAATCAAAAGCCAGTGACAGATTCAAGGGGAATCACTGTTCCCTAGACATGCGTAGCTTTGATCGACTCAAATCTCCAAGGAGAAATCGCTCTTATCAGGGTTGACGAAAAACACCACAAAACACTAGGGAAAATCCCACCGAAGTATCTTCTGGTATATTCAATAAACTATGGTTTGTAAACTCTAGTGGAAAGCAGATAAAAACTTCATAATATTCGATAGATCTAAGGTTTTCATGAACATGTATTGACAAATCATCTGCATCACAAGCACCAGAATATACACCAGTCATAATTTTGCAAGTATTCGATTAAAGAAAACCGTAAATCAAATGATTAAGGAAGATCGTTACCAATAGTCCCTTAAAAGGCACAAAAAATGAATCAGAATAGCCGAAAATTAGCCAAAAATACCGTAAGAAGAAAGACTCTGCCGTAAGCTTCACCGAAAAACACCGTCAAAAGAGGACTCCGTCGTCACAGGTTGAAAAATATGATCGGAAAGTCACATGATCTCAGATCCGTGCTCTGATACCATGAGAAAATTGAAAGAGACGAAGCGTAGATAGTACGCAAAGAAGAGACAAATCAAATTGGAAGATCTAGAGTCATCGACTCTTCTCTCTGTATTAGAATATATCTGAATCTCTATACAATGTAGAAAAAAAAACTATTTATAATACAAGGGTAAAATCATAAAAGACTAACTAATTAATGGACCGGGTACAAATAAAACAAAAATTTGATGAGTAGCCATTTTTGGACGCCTTTAGTGAGTTTCGTCCACCATTTTACAATTCATTGAGAAATAACCAAATTACCTCCCCGCACACTTACATCCTCTTGGCATTAAAACAACACTCAGGCTAGCCACAGAACAAATGCATGAGACTTTGAACTAAACTCCAGTAAAAAAATTTGGTTTCAACAAAAATCGGAGTTTTATGTAAAAGTCCAGTAAAGTCCAAGTATAAAATACTGGGATTTTGAACTAAAATATTCAAAGTCTTAGTATTTTATACCTGGACTTTTTCGAATCTGGCTATTTCTCAGCGAATTTGTGCGCGGAAGCTACGGATCAATTAGAGCGTGCCAAATAGGCTCTCACGCAAAATTTTTACTCAAATAAATATGTAATGGGCCAGGATAGTGGGCCAAAGTCAGGTCTTAAGGTGGAGGCTCTTCTTTCAGCCCAACAGTCAGCCACATAATTAGAAAATTTTTGCAGCTATTTACCAGCTGCAATCTACAACCTTGAAATACAAAACAAACAATTCTTCTTCTCATTCCAATTTGTAATAAATTAAGATTTCTAGAAACCAAATCATGTGCACTATCCAGAAAAAAGTCACGTGCATCATTGATATATCCTCAAATTAATTTAATTTTCCAGTTTGTTGCCTGAGGAAGTCATTATCTCATGTAATGCACTCTTCCCTCTCTTAATTGTGCTTTGTTGGCCTCTAATATAGTCCTTGTACATAATGGCCCGATAGTTGCTTTCATTCTTTTCTTTGAGCAGTGGGCTTGCAGGATGAACTATTGCTGTCATTTCTGGGCCATGGCCAACGGCTATTGAGATCCTTGTCTTCTCCGCATTGACTACTGCTCGATGCTCTACGCTCTTGTACCTCCCATTACTCAGTATCTGAGAAAAATGATTTTCATTCAGTAAAGACTCGAGTTACTATAGAAGAAAAAAAGGTTATTAATTAAAGGACGACGCTAGTCATAACATTAAACTCCTAGTAATAAAGAAGAAAATTAAAGTATAACATTTTAAAGTTATATACAAATGCATAGCATAGAAAATTTTCACACTATCAATACTCTCCGTTGTTTCAATTTAAGTGCCAACATTTTCTACATTTTCTTATCAGTCTATTAAAAAAAGAATGACAGTCATCTAAATTTAAAAATAATTTAACTTTAAATTTTTATTTTACCCTTAATGAAATGATTTATAACCACACAAATATCTATGCATTATTTTTGACAACAAGTCTCAAAAGTCTAACTTTTTTCGTAAACTTCTTGTTGATTTAAACTAACATAAAATGGAACTGAGGAAATATAATTTAACATGTAATGATGTGTTAGTTACAAATTTTACTATGTTACCAATTGATATTCATCATGGAATGTTACATGCAATTACCTTATTGATCATATATATGATGATTAATGACCTGCATGTATCAATATTATTTACACCATTAGTGGGTACTGTATAACTTAATATTTAAAGTATAATATTATTCTCAATAAAATGCACTACTAATGTAAAAATCAACTCCTCCGCCAGTGTGTTAATTCAAAGCAAATAAATAATGAGATAACCTCCAAATAATCTCCTAAGTTGACGACAAAAGTGCCAGGGACATGGGGGACTGCAAACCAGGTTTGATCGTGTTTAATTTGCAAGCCATGAATTCCATTATCCATTAAAATGGTTAGACCACCATGATCTGAATGTGCAGCAAGTCCCAAAGTCTTGTTGGGCTCAGGACATGGTGGATACAAATTTGCAGCTATGATTTGAGTCCCTTTTCCAAGTGATCTCTCGATGTACTTTGGATCAAGACCTAATCCTTCAGATATTGCACCAAATATTTTAATCGCAAGCTTCCAAACCTCCTCTAAATACTCCTTCGCAACGTGCCTTCACATACATGTACAAACGGATTAAATCAATGACTATTGAAAAAAAGCCTTCGAGTGTTACTCCATTAAAGAAATATCCTCTAAATAATACACCCATTCAGTCTTGTAAAAAAAGAAGGGCCACTATTTGAATTTAAAAATAATTTAATTCATGCTTTCAAGTTTTACCGCCGATGAAAAGCATTTATACAGTCTATGCATATTTAAGATCACAAGTTAAAACACAAGTGTTATGGGCTTGTTTAGGACCGTAATAATTTAATTTTCCTTAGAACTTAGAAGTGTAGCATCTATTTCTTAATGTTTTGAGATAATGTCCACATATTTAGTAATTACACCAAAAGTACTTAAATTACGAACTTATACAATAAAAATGCTAAAAGCTTGACAAATATATGATCGCAGCTTTTTGACTACTTTCAATGTGTTGCATAAAAGGGAGCGGGCATAATATCAATTACTCCTTTCAAGATGTTGAGATTTTATTACTTACTTGTTATTATGGGTCAATATAACATCATAGTGTTAAAATGTTTCACACTGCCGTCACCACAAAATATTGACTCCTAACCTAATTAATAACCGGGAAAGTGTTAAGAATTCAGAATTACCTATAGTTAGGAGGATTATCTGGCCAGAGGTTATAGGTATGTGGAACTGGACCACCATAGTGCCTTAGAAAGTCCCTCCAATGGAGGGCATGCTTTCTGCTTGTATTCAAGCTTGTTCCATATCTAACTGGATCCATCACATCTTCTGAAGCATATCTCATTTTCTCTTCTAATGGAAGGTCGAAAAATTCGTCTATAACTTTAAGCATTTCATCCATAACAGAGATCTTTATACCATGATTAGTCACCTGTGTATTTGCCAAGCGTTAATATTCATATACCTGACGTCCCAAGGAAAATAAAAGAAACGAAAACAGTACACCTGAATAACTAAAACCCTGCAGGAAAAATTACATTTGGTTTGTCCATTTATTTAGTTAACACAGATTTATTTTCATGCCAAAAGACCCAATATATGATCATATAAATAAGAACATGTAACAAGAAATGCAACATGAATTAGCAGTAAAAGAAAAACGATTATTATGATTCATATAAAGAGTTATCTATATTGTTGTACAATTGTTTTACCCGGTAATGTAAACAACCTATACATGCATAGAACTTAAACATAAAAGACACAAGAAAAATTCGGAAAAGCGAGCTTAATTACCCTAAAGAATCCCCATTCAGCACATGCAGAACTAATGGCATGTATAGTTGACAGTCTTTGCTCAACAGGTCCATTAAGGTCACTTAAATCAATAACTGGAATGGAACCATGGATCGCCAAAGATGGCTTTTCAGTTTCTGGAAGTGGCAAAACAAATTCAGGGGGAAGAATTTTCATGTCCTTTGAATTTTCAATGAGGTACTTGACACCTTTTTTGCAATCAATCATGTCTACCATATTGTCCTTGCCGATGGCTGATGGAGAGGAAGAAGCTGCTGTTGGAGCCATTACTACTGGGACATAGGTGGAGACATGGGCTCTTGGCTCTTTAGTGTTTTCTCACAAACTTCCTTTGACACGTTTTAATTTGTTGTCATGAGAGGTAGTGGCCTTGTGGCACTGTCCATGCAGATGAGACATTAACTTTCTGCTCTTTGCTTGACTGCTCCAAATTTGTTTTGGAACCTAGCTAACCGAACTGACGATGCTCTTTACAAGTTTAAGACGGAAGGCTACTACTTTGACGACGACGACAACAACTAACATATCCAATGATATTCCATGGATGAAGTCTGAGACGGTGAGAAGCATGCAGACCTTATCCGCACCAAGATGGAGAGGCTGTTTCCGGCAGACTCTCGGCTAAAGCAAATATTCTGAAAACATGTTTAAAACAACAAAATGCAAATACCATGGTAAAGGAAGTGCTGACATAAATGTAAGACTATCCAAGCAGCAGCAGCAACAACAACAACAACATCAACATACCCAGTATATCCCACAAGTGGGGCCTGGGGAGGGTGAGATGTACGCAGACCTTACCTCCACTTGGAGAGGCTGTTTCCGATAGACAAATATAATACTATCCAAGATAAAGACCTCAAAGAATAAGATTGGAATAACATATATAACATGACAAAAATAACTCAGTTACTATCTAACCTTCTATCCGAAAATTATTATTACTAGTTGTGTACTATCTTAAAAACCTACAAGAACGCGCCTCACGCACCATCTTAAATTCCCTCCAAAACATTTCCAATTTTAGCAAATACACCCCAACCCCCACCCATGGAGCCGCAGGAAGGTGGTCCTCCAGTGCGTGTAGATCCCCAAAACAACCCACCACCAGATCTCAACCAACAACTTGGCCCTTCAGACCCCTCATACATATCTAAGCTAACAATAGCTCAGAAATTGGTTTCTAGATCTTAGGGAGATGAAGTAATAGCAAGAAGAACCACTCACAATGGAATTCCAGCTGTGATTTTTAAGACAAAAGAATACTATGGAGTTATGGCATCTCAATGTAAAAGAACCATAGTGGGGAGGTTTCTTAAAGCCCGACCACAAATAGAAAGAATCAAATCTAAATTTTCAGAAAGATTTCCACTCAAAGGATCAATTAAAGTAGGAGTATATGACAACTTCAATGTATTCATAGACTTTTCAAATGATGACGACTATCACTCAGTTTGGTTCATAAGAATGGTTGAAATCGATGGTCAAGAAATGTGGATGCAGAAGTGGTCTCCAGATTTCAAGCCAGAAGAAGACCTTCCATCGGCTCCAGTTTGGGTCCTCTTGCCTAGATTGCCATACCATATGCACTCATGGGCATTCATTAAGCAGATTGTTGGGGAGATAGGTACTCCACTAGAACTAGATGCATCCACTAAGAACAGAACTAGACCTAGCATGGCTAAGGTAAGAGTTGAGGTTGATTTACTTAAGCCTTTACCTACTAGTGTCTGACATACCTTTAAAAGGTTTTGAACAAAAAGTAGAATATGAAGGCCTTCCTAGGTACTGCAAATACTGTAGGAAGCTGGGACATAACCTGGGTAATTGTAGAATCATTGAAAAGAAAAATTAGCTGAGAAGAATGAGGAAGAAAAATCAAAGAAGGAAAAGGAGATCAGAAGTTGGAAAAAGAGGTTAGAAGGGAAGGGAAACAAATAGTAGATGAGAATATCATTGTGGAGGAAGGCATAGATGCAAACAAAAAGGCAAATGCTATTATCAATGAAATCCATAGGGAGGAAGAAGACAAAACATGTAATATCAGGGCTGCAAACAGTACAGGTACTGAAGGAGAAGATGCAGCTTGAATTAGAATAAGTAAATAGAAGAGAAGGAAAGGAAACAAGGAGGGTACACCAAGGAAAGGAAACAAGGAGGGTACACCAAAAAAGAAACCAAAGGTTACTTTCAAACCTACAATGTTTCATCGATTAAGAGAAAAGCAAAGAAGCATTAGGGTGATAAATCTCAAGAAGCAAAAATCAACTGAAGAGGGGCAACTGAGTCACACGAATGAAAGCTCAAACAACATAGTGATAAGTGGAAGTAAAGAAGAAACAGATGAGAATAAAGCAAATGAGGTATCAGGCACAGGTATCTCTTTTGGTAACAGTAGGATGTTCCAGTCACCAAGAAAAGAAGGAGTCAGCAGTAGTATCCAAAGAGTATCAGAATCAATCATGGATTCAACATACCTAAACCCAGTAAGGACAGACAATCAAGTACTGGAGGAAGAATCAGCAGAAGGTGATATTGAAAAGGGATAAATTGAGGAGACTCCCCAAAGCTTAGAAGGAGAGGAAGTGCCTAATCAGATTGGCATGATATTTCCAACAAGCAGACAGAAAAAAATGGAAGATCCTTATCAAAGCCATTTGAAAGAAATGGTTGGTGCACTGTGATTGTCTCCAGTAAGGAGATGAAGAAGTAGAACCAGGAAAAAAGAGAATAAGGCAAGATCAAAGACTAATTCTGTAAATGTGATGTCACAAAACAAAATTTTTTAATCCTTTATAATGGTTTTCAATCTTTTGGAATGTTAGGGGTATAAGAACCAAAAAAGCCAATCATAGGCTAAGATATCTTATTAGAAAAATAAAATTCAGTTTGTAGCAGTTTTTGAACCATTTGTAGATAAATAAAAAAATTGAAGGATACAAGAAGTTTTTGGGCCTACAACATTGTTTTACTAATGAAGTGGGTCAAATTTGGTGTTTCTGGGTAGAGAACTTCATTGGTTCTATCATATCAGTGTCTGGTCAACAAGACACTCTTAAGATTAATAGATCAAGTCATAAAGGAGAACTTTTTATCTCATCAGTGTGTTCAGCTCTGGAGAGGAAAGACCTGTGGAAAAGCTTAGTGAATACTTAATCATTAATAGATGGTCCTTGGAGTATAGGTGGAGATTTTAATGTCATATTAGATCTTGAAGAAAAAGTTGGAGGTAGACCTCATAGTGCCTACAAAAGCTTTGATTTTACGGAGTGTATGGACTCATGTGGAGTTATAGATGCAGGATATGTGGGTAGAGGATATGGAATAGGTTAGATAGAATTCTGGTAAATGACTCATGGATTCATAAGTTTTAGAACATGTATGTGAGGCACCTCAGTAGAATTAGATCAGATCACATGCCATTACTGATGAAGTGTAACAATGAACAGGCTGAAGCAATCAAATACTTCATGTTTCTTGATTTTTGGGTTGACAAACCTGGTTTCTATAACCTGGTTAAGGAAATATGGGAAACTCAAATTCAGGGGAACCCTATGTGGAAACTACAACAGAAGCTAAAAATGTTGAGTAGAAGACTGGGGGATATGGTCTAGAGAAGAGATTGGAAAAGTTTTCCAAAAGGTGGAAGAGTGGGAAGCAATACTTAAAGATGCAGAGGACATTGATCTAAATGACAAATCAGATATTTCGAGGGAGAACCTGAATAAGATTAATGCTCAATATTTTAAGTGGATGGCAATGCAGGAGGCACTGTTAAGGCAGAAGTCTCAGGTTAAATGGTTTGAAGAAGGTGACTGTAACAGCAGATATTTCGACAATGTGACCAAAGAAAGAAGAAGAATATTACAATTGCACAGAGTCAAGAATCATAAGGGAAGATGGGTGAAAGGAGATGAAAAGATAGCCAAGGCTGCAGTTAGACATTTCCACAAATTGTTTAACCTGAAACCACCTTTGATCAACACAAAAGTTCTCCAATGTATCCCTAATTGTATCTCTGAAGATGACAACCTATTTCTGTCTAGTATGCCAGAAGAAGATGAGATTAGGGATGCTGTTTCTGATATGAGTCCATCCAGCTCAGCTGGTCATGATGGTTTTAATGGTACTTTCTACCAAAAATATTGGGATGTTATCAAAGCAGATGTGGTAGAATTTGTTCAAGACTTCTTTGGTGGCAAGAATCAGTCAAGGTTCTACTCACATACCTGCTTGGTCGTTATTCCAAAGATAGAATCTCCATCCTGCTTTGCTGAGATGAGACCAATCAGCCTCAGTAAATTCTCAGCAAAGATTGTATCTAAAGTTTTGGCTAGAAGACTGAATCATTTGCTAACTAAGATGATATCAGAAAATCAGAGTAGATTTGTGAGAGGTAGATCCATTACAGACAACGTTTTGTTGGCTCAGGAGGTTGTTCAAGGGATTGATCAGTTAAATCGAGGAGGAAATATTGTCATAAAGCTAGATATGGCTAAAGCTTATGATAAGTTATCCTGGGGTTTCTCGAAGGCTGTTATGAGGAAGTTTGGCTTCTCAGAGTGGTGGGTAAGCACAATCCATAGACTCATATCTCAATTATGGTACTCGATTATCATAAATGGAGCAAGAAAGGACTTCTTTTCTTCATCTCAGGGATTGAAGCAAGGGGATCCTTTGTCCCCATCATTGTTCATCTTAGGTGCAGAAGTGTTATCTAGACTGCTGAATAATTTGTATAATAATCCCATATTTATTCCTTTCTCAATGCACAAGAAGGGTCCAAAGATCAACCACTATGCATATGTTGATGACATTGTGATTTTCTGTGGAAGGAATAGCAAGTCTGTGAAGTTGGCCATGAAACAGCTAAAGCTATATGAAAAATGCTCAAGACAAAAGATTAATGAAGACAAAAGCTTTTTTTGCACATTAATAAAACATCTATAACCAGAATTAACAGAATTATAGATAAAACTGGGTTTAAGCATAAGTTGTTTCCATTTGTGTATCTTGGATGTCCTCTGTATGTGGGAAGGAAACAGATAGTTATCTTTGATTCCTTAGTGACCAAGATAATCAAGAGAATATCAGGGTTCCAAACTAGCAGTCCAAACTTCTTTCATTTGGAGGAAAAGTCACTTTAATCAAGCATGTTCTGCAAGCAATTCCAACATATATGCTTGCAGCTTTGAACCCACCAAAAGGTACATTCAAGCTCATTGAGAAGCATCTGGCAAGATTCTTCTGGGGATCAGAAAATGAGAAAAACAAGTAATATTGGAGCTCATGGACTAACCTGTGCTTATCTAAACAAGAAGGAGGACTTGGTATGAGAAGAGTAGAGGACATCAGTGAGGTATTTGCCTGCAAAAGATGGTGAAACTTTAGTACCCAGTCATCTGTTTGGGCTTCATTCCTAAAGGCAAAGTACTGCTCTAGAATGCATCCAGTGGCTAAAGCAAACAACTCAAAACAGTCTCATGCCTGGGGGAAGTTAATGAAGATCAAAGAGAAGGCAGAGGAGAACTTTGTGTGGAGAATTCAAGGAGGTGATACAAGTTTTTGGTGGGATAAGTGCACTGGACAGGGGCATTTAGCAAAGCTAGTTCCAGGGCAATCAGGTGCTGATAAGCAAAGAGACTGCGAGAAACTATCAGAGAAAGTGCCACCAGAGATTGTTCAAAAAGTCATCAGGATTTCTATAAGGCAATCAACTGAATCAGATTATGCTATTTGGATCCCAAGTGTGGATGGAAAGTTCAGCACTAAATCAGCTTATCAGAAGCTGTCCAAGCAGAGACCAAGGGACAATATGAGATTCAAAGTTTGGCACTTAAAAATACCTTTCAAGATGTTCACTGATCGTGAGAAAGATCACTATAGGATTAGAGTTAGTCCTAGGTTAGTAAGAGTGAGTCTTGTAACCAAGTGGGTCTTTTTACATAGTGAAGTTGAAATCCTACTTGAGAAGTAGGTCGTGGTTTTTTGATCCCGTGTCCAGGGGTTTTTCCACGCTAAAATCTGGTGTTCAATTACTTACAGTTTTTATTCCGCACATCGTAGAGTAAAGGAACACATTTTAAGGAACTGGTCCTTAAAACAGTAAAGTGGTGTATTCGTGGGAAATAACAATTGGTATCAGAGCAGGTTATCCTTGAAAAGGCTAACACCTAGGATTAGATGAGTACATCACGTGAGAACAGTGAGGGTCAGTCAATGGTTAGAGCACCTTACTTCAATGGGAAATACTATTCATGGTGGAAAGAGAGGATGCGTGATCACCTTCAAGCAGAGGATTACGAACTGTGGGACATAGTCACTGAAGGTCCCATGATCCCAATGAAGAAGGATGCTGATGGGAAAGATGTTCCCAAAACTAGGAAGGAATGCAATGCTGAAGACATCAAGCAATGGGAAAAAAATGCTAAGGCAAGGAAGTGGCTGGTTGGTGGACTTAGTCCTGACGAATGCACAAGGATCAGAGGGTATGCCACTGCTAAGGAGATTTGGGATGCTCTACAAGTTGCACACGAAGGAACAAGTCAGGTAAAAAGGTCCAGAGGTACACTTCTTTATGCTGAATATGAAAGCTTTAAAATGAAAGAAGAAGAATCAATCTCTGAAATGTATACTAGATTTAATGCCATTGCCTCTGAACTTATCTCTTTGGGAAGGGTTTTAACTGTGGAAGATAGGGTAGAAAAGATTTTGACTAGGGTTCTTCCAGATTCTTGGGAGATCAAAGCTTGTGCTATCATTGAAAGTAAAGATTTAACCACTTTATCCTTAGATGAGCTTATAGGTAATTTAAAGACTTATGAACTAAGGAAAAAGGTTAAAAACATAGGAGCACCAGTTAAAACTGAACCTAACCTAGCCTTGACTGCTGGTGATAAAATCATTGATGATAAGGAACTGGTCCTTATCGCTTGTTGAACCCCAAAAATTACCCTTTCTTTAGGAAAAGATAGGTTTCGGGTATAATGTTCAACAATATGGGATTCCAAAGGGCTTTCTTTGGAGTCGCCACCTAATTTAGGAGAATTAGGAACCAATTAATTAAATAGTGCGTGCAAGCACTCCGTTTTAAGGAAGTGGTCTATTTCAGAGATTCTAAGTAAGAGGTTCAATTATTTTCGAAAGAAGGTTTCAATTTGAAAGCACTTTCGAAAATCCACAAAATGTGGTTAATCCTTCGGTTTTCACAAAATAACTTAAATAAAGGAAACTTTCAAAAAATTAATCTAAAAGTCTTAAAATTAATGTCAAAATTCTAAAATTACATTAAATTATGCTTTAAAGGGATAGGGATTTAAATGAATTTAGACTTGAAAAGGTTGCAATTTTGCTAACATAGAAAATCTAATTAATTGGAAAGAAGTTGCAATTTATTGAATTTTGTTAAAAAATCTAATTAATTGGAAAGAAGTTGCAATTTATTGAATTTTAAAATCAAGTTATTTGCTTAATCATTTTCGGATTCAATTGCACGCGCTATTTAATTAAAAGGTTCACAATTCATAAATAAGATGGAGATTCTAAAGAAATAAACTATTCACAAAATAACTCAATAACTGACTAATCATTCATTCATAAACAATCAAACAAATTATTCAATAACAATTAATTATCTACGGGGAATTCCTAAAACATGCAATTTCTAAGGATGGGAAAAGAGGAGGTTTAGAAAAAGAACCCGAAAATTGGCAAACTCACGGGAGCCTTGAATTTATTTAATTTTATACATTATGCCCATGAGTCTAAACATCACATGACTCAACAAAGCATTTTAAAAGTTTCTTAGATCTTCGCTTCCTTGAAAGCTTGAGCCCGACTTGAATCCAACGGCTCCAATGCAATGCAAGCAAATCCCCAATTGAATTTTAACCAACTCATACCCAAGTGCTCGTGCCAAAATGTACCTCGTAAAACAGACAAATAAAATTGGATTAGTACGATAATAAAGTGTAACAACTAATGAAAATAGAATAATAAAATTAAAGTAATAAAAATAATAAAAATAATAAAAATAATAATAATAATAGTAATAATAATAATAATAATAATAAAAATAATAATAATAATAATAATAATAATAATAATAATAATAATAATAAAGGGGTTTGTGTTTTGCAAAATTTAGGCTCAGATTTGTATGACGTATCATGTAGAGGCTCGGGATATTGATACGGTTGCAAACACGCCGGCCGGACGTGTTGCCATGCCAGGTACCAATTCCGTTACTCTATTCAACTTGCTTTGCGTTAATTTCATACTCTCATCATCGCCTTTTGCTTTAGGGACACGGGAACGGGACGGATCAAGTGTAGTATCATGTTCAAAATCCGTCAATTCATTATCCGTCAATTCCTTGTGTAAGCCTCAATACGCGTATATGTATTTTTTCATCGGCCAAAACGGTGTAGTATCCGTTCAAACCAGTCCGACTGAATCCACAACAGTAGAATGCACTTTTCACAACAGTAACAAAGCTTGTCTCAAGTCGGTTCAAAACCAGGGATCAGCGTAACCCAATAACGAAATAACCATCGTAAGGGATAAACGGATCCAGCAGCACCAAAATAATGGGTAATCCATTAAACAACACTAGAAGCAACGGGACCATCAATGCAAAGTAAATTGGTCAACTGTAGCTTAAACGCATAGGTTAATAAGCATCAACAATAGAATTCAGAACCAATCAAGACGAAGTTAAGAAACAAGCAATTCCGAAAGCCAATTTCTTTGCAAGAAACCGGTAACGTGGGCAACATCACGGTGAAACAGAACAACGAAGAACCAAACTGAGTAACCGAAACAGTGCAGTCCACCGGTAAAAACCTCCGGCGGACAACAACGAGCACAATAAACAATGGCAAACGGAGGAGCGACAGCCGCCAAAATAACAACGGCGTCGCTGCGACCCCCTTTCCGTTCAATCGCAAATCCAGAAATAGAGGAGAACCAGAACCAACAGACCTATAGATCGAAACCAAAGGCCAAAGCAAAAATCCAGAACCCCAATCCCAGATTTCCCTTTGTTCTTTCTCGCATCGCTTAAGCATCAGACAAAGAAAACCAGTACCACCAGCGATGGGGTTTTTACGATCAAGATCTAGGTGGTGATGATGGAGTCCCTATGCTACTCCCTCTGCTTCGATTCGCCTGTGATTCCATCCACTATTCCCTCACCGGTTTCACTCCGTTTCTGCTCGATTTGTGTGTATGTATGTCGTGTGCTGTGTGGGAAATGAATAATGGGGAAAGAGAGCCGTTGTGGGTGAGGGCGATGTATATGGTGTAAGGGAGAGGGGCGCCGCTGGTAGCTTTGTGAGGGAGTAAAATGAGGGGGCTCGGCTGATTTTTTGAGGGTGGGGGGAGTTTTTTTGAATAGTGTGTAGGGTTTTTGTATATAGGGTGGAGAAAGGGAATAATGGGTTGGGTTTTGTGTTATATGGGCTTTGCAAAAACAATTCTAAATTGCAATTTAAGAACACATTTAGCCTCTTATTAAATTAAATCAATAATTATGTAACACGCTGCAAATGAAAGGACGACTTGCGATTTTGGTCATTTTCCTTTAAAATTAGCTATTTATTTGCAATCTTCAAAATTAAACTTAATTTTAAAATTATTATACTTTTAATTAAAATCCGGGACAAAATTGGGTGTCAACAGCTGCCCCTCTTTACCCGGAAAGGATGAAAGAGTTTCCAGGGTAAAGAAGTTGACGTGAAACCCAATTTTGTCACGGTAAAGCCAAGATTCTGATTCCTGGGATCAAAATGCGAGGCTTATGGACATGGCCGAGCTGCGGTTTCCGAGTTGCCTACATATCTCGGACCGAAAGAGAATCAGGCCATATGTAGTTCGACGCGATTTGAAAATCAAAGACGAGATAGTAACGACTACTCAAGTGCGGGAAAAGAGGCTTGTAATCACCCAAGTTATGAAAATGTGGTCGACGACACACCCATAAAGAGGGGTTTACATGGACATAGCTTCCACTGCATCTCGATAATTGAGCCATCTTGTCTTCAATCTCAAACCTCAGACTCAGGGTTAACAAGAGACTTACCTCTAGGGTGGATGGCTTATGCGGGTGCGATTCTTCAGGTCTTCATTGACGAGTCTAGCTCATATCAACGATTGCCCCGGTTCGTCGCTAAGAAAAGCTCCATGTTATGCTCCAAACGCTGCTGCGGTGCTGCTAAAATCCTGTAATAATCTCAACAAACGGTAAGCGTGCAACTGCTAATAAACTGTAATAATTGGAATAATAAATAAATCAAGTGATAACAAAAATAGTAAATGCGGGTGGTGATATCATCAAACGTTCTTCCTTCGATCAACTGCCAAGATACTCCGCCCGGAGAACCTCTAAGCTGATCCTTATTCTGAAACAGTAAAGCAAAACAATAAGTAAAGCGAGATCGAATAGTAAAATGCAAGGCTTTCATAAAATAAGTCGACTAACAAGACATAATATCTCAATTCGACTTGGCTAATCTATATCCTACGCAGGTAACATAACGTTCATTTATAAGGCGAACGAACCCAAACATTCAATTATAAGGCGAATGAGCCTAAAACGTTCAATTATAAGGCGAACGAGCCTAAAACGTTCAATTATAAGGCGAACGAGCCTTAATTTGATAGCAGCCTGCAAAACAAAGTTGCAAATTAGATTAATTAAGGCAAGATAATGCAAAACAAATAAGCAAAATTGGGTCGCGTTGCTTGTATTGATAGTGATGCAAAGTGTTGAATGCTCCCTTCAGTTCATATCGAATCTGATGTTCAATTTCTGCAAATTTAAAGTAAATGCGTTAGAAAACGAGTGAATAATAAAGCAAAAGCTATAATGAAAAGGGAAGAAATATATTTGTTCTGCATATGCGACAAGGCGAATGATCTTTGAGAAACTGATGGTTGACGGTAGGAACAATAACAAAAGAGCTTCAGTTGCCTATAATAGGCTTCAGAATAATGCCTCCAATTGCTTATGGTAGGCTTCAAATGATAACGATGTCTTCGCTTGCTCACGATAGACTTGATAATAAGACCTCCGATTGCTTACGGTAGGATCAATAACAAAAGAGCCTTCAATTGCTTATGATAGGCTTCAAAATAAGACCTCCAATTGCTTATGGTAGGCTTCAATGCTAATGAAGTCTTCGCTTGCTCACGATAGACTTGATGATACGATCCCCCGATTGCTTACGGTAGGATCAATGATAAAAGAGCCTTCAATTGCTTATGATAGGCTTCAAAATAAGGCCTCCAATTGCTTATGGTAGGCATGAATGTTAATGAAGTCTCCGCTTGCTCACGATAGACTTGATGATAAGATCCCCCGATTGCTTACGGTAGGATCAATGATAAAAGAGCCTTCAATTGCTTATGATAGGCTTCAAAATAAGGCCTCCAATTGCTTATGGTAGGCATGACGTAATTTGTAAGTGCAAGCTGCAATATCTTGATAAATTGTCTTCCAATCAACTGGCGAAGCAATAAAGCAAGTGCAAAGGCATAGTGCAAATCCTTTTCAACAATCATGACAAATCAACTGGCAAGCCGGTCGGGCACGAAGCAAGGAGGGTCTTGAGGTTGATTGTCGAACAAATCAGCTGGCGAACCGGTCCGGCACAAAGCAAGGAGGGTCTCGGGACTGACCTGTTAACCTGCTAAGCTAAAAGTAAAGCGGTTCATAATATAAAGCAAGTGCAAAGGCATAATTGAAAGCAAGTGCAAGGCAATTTGAACATCTTGACAAATCAACTGGCAAGCCGGTCGGGCACGCAGCAAGGAGGGTCTTGGAATTGATTGTCTACAAATCAGCTGGTGATCCGGTCCGGCACAAAGCAAGGAGGGTCTCAGGGCTGACCTGTTATACTAAAAGTAAAGCAAGTCATAATATAAAGCAAGTGCAAAGGCATAATTGAAAGCAAGTGCAAAGGCATAATTGAAAGCAAGTGCAAAGGCATAATCGAAAGCAAGTGCAAGGCAATTTGACGCGAAATGTAAAGCAATGCTAAAGCGATTTAGCGAATCAACAGGCGTAAAAGTCCAATCAAGAGAGAAGCCCCGCCTGGTGGTCAACCTGAAAAATGTAAAGAAAGGCATCAATTTTAAAGCAAGTGTGACGACATAATTTAAAGCAAGTGCAAAGAAAGCAGTGCGGGAATGCAGAGCAATGCAAGAGCCATTTGGCAAATCAATAGGCGAGATAGTCCAACAAAGGAAATCCTCGTAGCCGATGGTCAACCTGAAAAGGTAAAGCAAGGCGTTAATTTTAAAGAAAGTGTGAAGGCATAATTCAAAGCAAGTGCAAAGTAATGTGAAAATGTAGTTAGTGCGATAGCCATTGATAAATCAATTGGCGAGACAATCCGGCAAGGATGGCCTTGTGCGGATTATAGCCTGAAACAAAGCGATGCCGTATTTGGCTTAGTTTTGAAAACCCAAAACAAGCCTCGGCTTCGTCGCCTATTAGGAATGAAAGGCATAGAGGTAGAAATGCCGCCTGTTCGGCAATAACTCATGACAAAGCATAATGCTTTAAGTCATGAAAAGGGCAATGCGACGCAATTTGCAAGGCAACTTGGTTGCGCGTTAAATCAACTGTTCATCCATAATGCGAATGATCCTTTCATTGCAAGCTTTCATGTTCCTGCTCTCAAAGAAAAATTGTTAGCTTTGGGGAGGAAAGGGGAAGTGTTTGATTTGTGCAGACTTCATCCTGATCTTGCTGCTTCCTCGCCTTCATTGGACTTGGATTTGCAAATTGCTTTCAGAAACTTGGCTCATGAACTCAAATAGCATAGACTTTGAAAAATAGAGGCAAGATAAAATGTTTTAATGCAATATAGCGAGTGAAATAAGCATGCAAATGAAGTCAAAGATGCATTTCGAAAATTTGCCTTGACTTAAACTTGCAACATATTTTAAAACTAACTGAACGTCCTTTGTCTTAGACTTTGCACTGTTTGCTTAACCAATTTCAAAATTCTTGTCCACTCATCTTTAAAACTCAACGCCGCATCTTGCAAAATTCTGCCCCAGTTATAATCTTCCGCATCCCTAACTCGCTTTGCAAAAATTGCCCCAGTTGTCCTTCTTGGGGGAAAATGGAAACTTAAATGCTAAAGGGTCGAGCCCGATGTGGGAGCCTACGTATCCCTCCTTGGGAATCAGACCGTGCGTAGTTCTGCATCACTGCTTCAACGCCATATACCAACAAATAAAGCTGCCCCAGTTGAAGTTCTAACAGAAGTGCGATATCCAAAGAGCGCAGACAATAACTTTCAGTGCGTCCTTTAAATTGTTCAGTTGTTTTGCCATACGTTACAAGCAAAGTTTTGGCGGGTTTATCAATTTTAATTTTGAAATGGAAACAAATGCAATCGTAAATAATATAATAAGAATGCGATGCATTTTATTTCAACTTTCATAGATTCAAAATGAGTTGATTCAGATTAACATAAGCCTTAAAATACAATGCAATTCAGGGCCTCAATCTGAATTAAAATTGAAAATAATGCTACTAAGTTCAATCGCCAAGTTCTTTCAAGCAATGCCATTAGCTTCTGGTATTGCCTCGTTCACGAGCTAGAGCGTCTACCGTCAATCAGATCTCGAATCCTTTGCATGGTGAATGGTCAGCCACTTCACAAATCCAACATTTGCTAGAGAAATAAACAACAAAAGAAACCTCTCAAAGGGTAACTAAGATAGTTTGCATGTCATTCATAGGATTGCATACAAGCAAGCAACACCTAGTATTTAACGCATTTTAAGCAAACAAGCAAGGCAAGCAATTAACATGTAAGAATCACAAGTAGTTGAGCGTAAACAAATATGCAAACGCGTCCTACCCTGTAAGGTGCCTCTTTATGCCAGAGGTAGGCCTAATCGTCAAGTTGCACGCACATGTAGTTATTATAACGACACAAGCCGTTTGTCAATACAACATCTGAGATAAAAATAAATCGACATAATTGTCAGCTTCTCAAATTTGACATGGCAAATGGTTTGGGATTCGTTGTAATATCCACACGATCACATAATATGCAATGTCGTTGGGATTCAGTACCCGTCGACAAAAGGGCGGTTTCTTAATTCTTGGAAACGGTATCAAGGACCGGGTCCAAACTAAGGTGTATATGCATGCATGTTCCTAATGGAAACTCTAGAGTGGGTTCACTAGACACAAGGCTGTTTTGAGTGGCAAGCGGTCACGCGGTAGTAAAACTATCCGCTCACCCCGCAGGTACGCGCACTCTTTTTTAAAGGGTTTTTTGTGAGTTGCGGGTGTATATGCATACACCTCGCGGGTATAAGTAACCATGAAGAAGCTCCCAGGAGTGGGGAAATATGAACGGAATGCCAGTTTTATATGTGCACAAATAAAGTGTAGTGTCATGCTTTCAGTGACAAACAATTGCAAATAATCAAATTAACTAAACATGCGATTTTTGCAAATAATAAACAAATAAAGAGTTATCTTGTGAAAACCTTGCGGTTAGAACCTTAAGGTATCCCCAGCGGAGTCGCCACGCTGTTGAACCCCAAAAAATTACCCTTTCTTTTAACAAAAGATAGGTTTCGGGTATAATGTTCAACAATATGGGATTCCAAAGGGCTTTCTTTGGAGTCGCCACCTAATTTAGGAGAATTAGGAACCAATTAATTAAATAGTGCGTGCAAGCACTCCGTTTTAAGGAAGTGGTCTATTTCAGAGATTCTAAGTAAGAGGTTCAATTATTTTCGAAAGAAGGTTTCAATTTGAAAGCACTTTCGAAAATCCACAAAATGTGGTTAATCCTTCGGTTTTCACAAAATAACTTAAATAAAGGAAACTTTCAAAAAATTAATCTAAAAGTCTTAAAATTAATGTCAAAATTCTAAAATTACATTAAATTATGCTTTAAAGGGATAGGGATTTAAATGAATTTAGACTTGAAAAGGTTGCAATTTTGCTAACATAGAAAATCTAATTAATTGGAAAGAAGTTGCAATTTATTGAATTTTGTTAAAAAATCTAATTAATTGGAAAGAAGTTGCAATTTATTGAATTTTAAAATCAAGTTATTTGCTTAATCATTTTCGGATTCAATTGCACGCGCTATTTAATTAAAAGGTTCACAATTCATAAATAAGATGGAGATTCTAAAGAAATAAACTATTCACAAAATAACTCAATAACTGACTAATCATTCATTCATAAACAATCAAACAAATTATTCAATAACAATTAATTATCTACGGGGAATTCCTAAAACATGCAATTTCTAAGGATGGGAAAAGAGGAGGTTTAGAAAAAGAACCCGAAAATTGGCAAACTCACGGGAGCCTTGAATTTATTTAATTTTATACATTATGCCCATGAGTCTAAACATCACATGACTCAACAAAGCATTTTAAAAGTTTCTTAGATCTTCGCTTCCTTGAAAGCTTGAGCCCGACTTGAATCCAACGGCTCCAATGCAATGCAAGCAAATCCCCAATTGAATTTTAACCAACTCATACCCAAGTGCTCGTGCCAAAATGTACCTCGTAAAACAGACAAATAAAATTGGATTAGTACGATAATAAAGTGTAACAACTAATGAAAATAGAATAATAAAATTAAAGTAATAAAAATAATAAAAATAATAAAAATAATAATAATAATAGTAATAATAATAATAATAATAATAAAAATAATAATAATAATAATAATAATAATAATAATAATAATAATAATAATAATAAAGGGGTTTGTGTTTTGCAAAATTTAGGCTCAGATTTGTATGACGTATCATGTAGAGGCTCGGGATATTGATACGGTTGCAAACACGCCGGCCGGACGTGTTGCCATGCCAGGTACCAATTCCGTTACTCTATTCAACTTGCTTTGCGTTAATTTCATACTCTCATCATCGCCTTTTGCTTTAGGGACACGGGAACGGGACGGATCAAGTGTAGTATCATGTTCAAAATCCGTCAATTCATTATCCGTCAATTCCTTGTGTAAGCCTCAATACGCGTATATGTATTTTTTCATCGGCCAAAACGGTGTAGTATCCGTTCAAACCAGTCCGACTGAATCCACAACAGTAGAATGCACTTTTCACAACAGTAACAAAGCTTGTCTCAAGTCGGTTCAAAACCAGGGATCAGCGTAACCCAATAACGAAATAACCATCGTAAGGGATAAACGGATCCAGCAGCACCAAAATAATGGGTAATCCATTAAACAACACTAGAAGCAACGGGACCATCAATGCAAAGTAAATTGGTCAACTGTAGCTTAAACGCATAGGTTAATAAGCATCAACAATAGAATTCAGAACCAATCAAGACGAAGTTAAGAAACAAGCAATTCCGAAAGCCAATTTCTTTGCAAGAAACCGGTAACGTGGGCAACATCACGGTGAAACAGAACAACGAAGAACCAAACTGAGTAACCGAAACAGTGCAGTCCACCGGTAAAAACCTCCGGCGGACAACAACGAGCACAATAAACAATGGCAAACGGAGGAGCGACAGCCGCCAAAATAACAACGGCGTCGCTGCGACCCCCTTTCCGTTCAATCGCAAATCCAGAAATAGAGGAGAACCAGAACCAACAGACCTATAGATCGAAACCAAAGGCCAAAGCAAAAATCCAGAACCCCAATCCCAGATTTCCCTTTGTTCTTTCTCGCATCGCTTAAGCATCAGACAAAGAAAACCAGTACCACCAGCGATGGGGTTTTTACGATCAAGATCTAGGTGGTGATGATGGAGTCCCTATGCTACTCCCTCTGCTTCGATTCGCCTGTGATTCCATCCACTATTCCCTCACCGGTTTCACTCCGTTTCTGCTCGATTTGTGTGTATGTATGTCGTGTGCTGTGTGGGAAATGAATAATGGGGAAAGAGAGCCGTTGTGGGTGAGGGCGATGTATATGGTGTAAGGGAGAGGGGCGCCGCTGGTAGCTTTGTGAGGGAGTAAAATGAGGGGGCTCGGCTGATTTTTTGAGGGTGGGGGGAGTTTTTTTGAATAGTGTGTAGGGTTTTTGTATATAGGGTGGAGAAAGGGAATAATGGGTTGGGTTTTGTGTTATATGGGCTTTGCAAAAACAATTCTAAATTGCAATTTAAGAACACATTTAGCCTCTTATTAAATTAAATCAATAATTATGTAACACGCTGCAAATGAAAGGACGACTTGCGATTTTGGTCATTTTCCTTTAAAATTAGCTATTTATTTGCAATCTTCAAAATTAAACTTAATTTTAAAATTATTATACTTTTAATTAAAATCCGGGACAAAATTGGGTGTCAACATCGCTAAAAGTGTTCAGAAATATTTGAATAAGAAAAGGGAAATTAGTGGACAGGGTAGGTCTACTAACATGAAACAGGCTGGAGAATGCCACAAATGTGGAAGCTCGGAGCACTACATCAGCAAATGTCCAATCATGGAAGGAGAATGGAGGAAGAAATTCATTGATGAAAGGAAGAAGGCTAGGGAACAGGTCCATAGGAAAAGTGGAAATTCCAAAGCACTGGTCGCAGGATGGCAAGACAGTGAAGATGAAATAACTGATGATGATCTGGATGAGGATCTTGCTCTAATGGCACTTGGAGATTCAGAAAATGAAGAAGATCCTGAGGTATTTGTTTCTAAACTTAAAGAAGATGTAAAAAGCATGTCTAGAGAAAAGTTGGTTAAAGTATTCCATATTGTGCTAAATGAATTTAAAACTCTGAGGGATGATAATCACCAACTGCATGATAAAGTTGACTGCTTAGAAACAGAATGCAAAGAGGAAATAATTAAAAATAATTTTCTGGAAAGGAAGATTAACATGCTGGAGGAACAGGTCCTCACACTTGAAACAACTGCTCAGGAATTAGAAAATGTTAAAACAGTTGTAAAAGGTAAAGGTATTGCCAATTCTCATCAGATTATTGCTGAAGAGAAACTGAAAAACACAGTTGATGAACTGTGTAAGAAAGATGAAAAGATAAGATCTTTAGAAGAAGACTTGATTAAAACAAAAATGGAACTAAGAAAGACTGTAGAATGGAACAAGTCTTCTGAAGCACTAGAATGGTTACAGGAAAATCATAGTAGTAATAGGAAAGGTATTGGATTCATGAAAGCACAGAGTTCATCCAAATGGGATCCAAAGAGTAAGTACCTATCATTTCCTGAAAACTGGCTATGCACTCATTGTGGGAACACTGGTCACCGGAAAGAAAATTGTCAATCTTTAAAAATAGCTGACCAGAGGAACAGGTCCTATAAACCTGTTCATAATTCTGAGAAACAGAGGAATAGGTTCTATAAACCTGTTCAGCAGTCTGTAAAAAGGAGAGATGTTCACACGAAGAAACCTTTACCATTTTGGGCTAGGAAAGATCTGATTCATCCTTTTTCAAAAGGAAAGGAACCCAAACTAGTTTGGGTTCTTAAAATTAACCCCTAGTTTTCTTTTGCAGGCTAGAGTGAAGGAGGCAAACCACAAATGGTACATGGACAGTGGTTGCTCAAGACATATGACAGGGCATAAGGAACTGTTCCTTTCACTCTCAGCCTTCCAAGGAGGAAGTGTTTCCTTCGGTAATGGTAAGAAAGGGGAAATTATTGGAATTGGAAAGGTAGGTAAGTCTGACTCACACTGCATAGATAATGTATTTCTAGTAGATGGACTGAAGCATTGCTTATTGAGTATATCTCAATTATGTGACAAAGGTAATAATGTTAATTTCTCATCTACTGGATGCACTGTGACTAATCAAGCTTCTGGAGAGGTTATTTTGCAGGGAAACAGACATGGAAACATATACAAAGTAGACTTGCTGACACTATCTGATGGAAGCTTGAGCTGCTTAAGTGTGGTGCAAAATGATTCCCTCCTATGGCACAAAAGACTAGGACATGCTAGTCTTTCACAATTGAACAAACTTGTGTCAAAGGACTTGGTGATAGGTCTTCCTAACATCAGGTTTAATGATGAAAAGGTATGTGATGCTTGTGCCAGGGGGAAGCAGGTAAAATCCTCCTTCAAACCGAAGAAACAGGTAAGTACCACTAAACCTTTGGAACTGGTCCATATGGATTTGTGTGGTCCAATGAGAACAATGAGTCGTGGAGGTAAGAAGTATGTTATGGTATTGGTGGATGATTACTCTAGATTTACATGGACTATATTTCTTGCATCTAAAGAAGAAGCATTTAATGCATTTTCAATTTTTGCTAAGAAAGCTCAAAGAACTCTAGATAGTCATATTGTTGCCATTAGGTCAGATCATGGAACTGAATTTGAAAATCATATGTTTTTCAATTTTTGCAATGAAAATGGCATCAATCACAATTTTTCTTCACCTAGAACTCCACAGCAAAATGGTGTAGTGGAAAGGAAAAATAGGACACTAGAAGAGATGGCAAGAACTATGTTAATATCTGGAAATCTTCCACAAAACTTTTGGGCTGAGGCTATTAATACTGCATGCTACATAATAAATAGATGTATGACTAGGCCTTTAATAGAAAAGACCCCATATGAGTTGCTTAAAGGAAGAAAACCAAACATCTCTCATCTTAAGGCTTTTGGTTGCAAGTGTTTTATACACAACAATGGGAAAGATGCCTTAGGAAAATTTGAGCCTAGAAGTGATGAAGGAATCTTTGTTGGTTATTCTTCAAATAGTAAGTCATATAGGGTGTTTAACAAGAAAACTTTGAAAATTGAAGAAAGCATGCATGTGAAATTTGATGAAACTGACAGTCTCACTCAAGAACAGGTACTGAAGGATGCAGACTGGATAAATGCTATGCAGGAAGAACTGAATCAATTTCAAAGAAGTCAAGTTTGGCATCTGGAACCCAAGCCAAGGAACAGGTCCATCATTGGAACAAAATGGGTTTTCAGAAACAAACTTGATGAGGATGGCATGGTAACAAGGAATAAGGCCAGACTGGTTGTTCAGGGATACAGTCAAGAGGAGGGCATCGACTATGATGAGACTTTTGCTCCAGTTGCAAGATTGGAAGCAATAAGACTCCTTATAGCCTTTGCTACATACATGGACTTTACTCTACATCAAATGGATGTCAAGAGTGCATTTCTGAATGGTTACTTGAAAGAGGAAGTGTATGTCAAACAACCCCCAGGTTTTGAAAGTGAACAGTTCCCTGAACATGTGTACAAGTTGGACAAGGCCTTGTATGGGCTCAAGCAGGCACCAAGAGCATGGTATGAAAGGCTATCAAAATTTCTACTCCAGCATGGGTACAAGAGAGGTAAAATTGATAGTACTTTGTTCTTAAAAGAAAAAGGTAAGGATCTTTTAATTGTTCAAATTTATGTAGATGATATAATTTTTGGTGCCACTTGTGAAAATTTAAGTAAGGAATTTGCACACTTGATGGGGAGTGAATTTGAGATGAGCATGATGGGTGAACTCAATTTCTTTTTGGGTTTACAAATTAAGCAAACCTCAAATGGAACTATGATCCATCAACAAAAGTATGTTAAGGAATTACTTAAAAGATTTGATATGGATAATGCTAAGGGAATTGACACACCTATTGCCACTGCCACAAAATTGGATCTTGATGAACATGGAATATCAGTTGATCAAAAATTGTATAGGGGCATGATAGGTTCCTTACTTTATCTAACTGCTAGTAGACCTGATATAGTGTTCAGTGTTGGTTTGTGTGCAAGGTTCCAATCAGATCCTAAGGAATCTCATTTGAAAGCTGTTAAAAGAATATTAAGGTATCTGAAAGGAACAGGTCCCTTGGGACTTTGGTATCCAAAAGGTGGTAATTTTAATCTTGTTGGATATACTGATGCTGACTATGCAGGTTTCCTTGTTGATAGAAAAAGCACCTCAGGTATGGCACATTTTCTTGGTGAGTGTTTGGTTTCTTGGGGAACTAAGAAACAAAATTCAGTGGCACTTTCTACTGCTGAGGCTGAATATGTGGCAGCTGCTTCATGTTGTTCACAGTTGTTATGGATCAAACAACAATTACAGGATTTTGGTGTTGATGTAGGAACTGTTCCTATCTATTGTGATAACACTAGTGCTATTAATATGACAAAAAATCCAGTGCATCACAAAAGGACTAAACACATTGACATAAGACATCATTTCCTAAGAGACAATTATGAAAAAGGTTTGATCACCATAGCATTTTGTCCTACTGAAAAGCAAATAGCTGACATTTTTACAAAGGCTCTAGGTAGAGATGATTTTGAAAGAAACAGACTGGAATTAGGGATGATTAAATTCACATAAAATCTTCAATGCTTTACTTCATAATTGGCTAGAAAATTGCTCTTAAAATGAATTTTATTCAAGTCATTATGAATTATTCAGTCCAATCTTCATACTTAAATGTATACTCTCATGCTTCATAATTTACTTAGAGTTGCTAAAATTGAATGATGTTACCCTTATGCTCTTAGAATTTCAGATGATCAAAAATTGCAAATTGGAAGGACACTGAATTGTGGTGTTAAAAACAGGTATGTACTCGTAATTATTCAATTAATTTAGGAGTATAAAGGCTATAGGTAACTTGTGTTTAGGTTAAAATCCCACTAAGTTTCCTACCCATATCCAAATTGCAAAAGAGTCCCATCGGAGGAACAGTTCCTATTCTGAAAAGGTGTCCTGCAGCCTAACGGCTCTTTTTCTCCGGGAGACTCCCAAGAGTCCTTAGCCGTTGCATGTTGTGCTGAGGTAAGCTGATCGTTTCCTACTCTAATTACACTACCTAATTCACTCTATAAATACCCTTCTTCTCCTACATTATTCTTTTACCTTGTTCATCAATTAAATTAGCAAAATTTCAGAAAGAATTGTCAATTATCTCTTGATTAGAATTGCAAACATGTCTCTTTCTTCTGATAATTCTCCATCTGCACCCACTGTTGAACAACCACAAAATCTCAACCCTCCTTCACCCATGGAAATCATCGACCCAAACCCTGAAGTTCCTGAACAAATTCCAAAAATACCTGAACCTGAAATTCAGGGGGAAGGATCAGTTCCCACGGCTGAATCCATTGCTGAGCAGGTTGAGGATCTATCTCATGCTATGGTGTTGTATCAGTTTAAGGTAAACTACACTCACCCTTTGAATGTTGTTATTGACGAGGAAAAAGAGGGAGAGGGTTCTGAGGCTGCTCTTGAGGGGGAACTCATTAGGAGTTTGGAAGCACCTGTGCATGGGGGGTCAGGGTCTCCAGAGGTTGCTTTTAGAGCACCCATGGAAGATGTTATAGATGTTGAAGAGGCTATGAGTGACAGTGATAGGCCATTGGTGGATTTGATAAATATTAGGAGCCTGAAAAGAAAATTGGCTAGAAAGGGACCCATTAATGATCATGAGACTGTTGAAATTGCTGCTAAATTGAAGAAGATAAGTGATAGTTATAAGCCCGGAAATAAGAAGAAAGTTGAAAGTTCCTCTAAGGCAAAAGGACCTGTTCCTTCTGCCTCAACCCCTGCATCAGGGGGTAGGAGGACAAGAAGTGCTGCCAAAGCTGCTGATGAACAACTGGCTGCTGCCTTGGAAAGGAGCAGAAAAGGGAAAGGAAAACAAGTGGTTGAGGAAGAAAAAGTGGATGATAGTGATGATTTTGATTTGGCTGATTTTTCTGAGGATGATGAGATGGTAGAGGCTGAGGAGGTGGTGCCTCAGTCAAAGAAAAGGAAAGTTCCTGAGAGAAGAGTGACAAGAAGTTCAGTTAAAGCTGCTGAGAAAGTTGCTAAGAGGACCAGGTCCTCTAAAAGAGTGGTGGTTTCTGAAGACTCTGCTAGTGACAGTGATGAGTTAGTTGCTGAAGATGAGAGTGATAGTGATGCTGAAGACAGTGAGACTGTGCACTGTATTCATGATGACATGCTGACCAGGAAGGTGTTGAAAGGAAGGGTCATGACTGATGTTCAAGAAGAAGGAATGGTCTGGTTGCTGCAAAAGCTGCATGCTCAGGGTTGGAGGGACATGGTCCTTAAGATCTCTGGTAGGTGTGCAAAGGGAATGGTGCAGGATTTCTATAAAAATTGCTCCATCCGAGGTGATCAAATTACTACCTCTGTTAATGACAATGTTGTCGTATTTGATACAAGGGAACTTGGTGAGTTGCTGGGGATTCCTGCCACTGGGTATGCTAGTTATGTCAAGACTGTGTGGCCTGACTTGACAAACTTGCCTACTGATCTGGAGATCACTAGGAAGTTTGCTGAGAATGATGGTGAAGAAAAACCCAGGGCAGTGCAAAAGAGTGAGATGCATCCACAGCATCAGGTTTTATTTGAGTTTGTGAACAAAGTGGTGATGCCAAGGCAGGAGAAAAGAGGGGTTGCCAGTTTCATGGACCTGGTCCTTATGGAACTATTGGACACTGAAAAGCAGATCAATTGGCCCAGCTTTATGATCCACCTGATAAAAAGGGTGATTGCTGGGAAGAGAAAACACTCCCTGCCGTTTGGTTTCATTTTGACTGATATCTTTGCCAAGTTGAAGATTCCCTTGGAAGGGGTTGTGAAGGCTACAAAGAAGGAGAAGTTTGGGTGTGCTACCCTGATAAACTGTGACTTGCCAGTTCAGGCTGATCCTCCACAGGTTGGTGTTGGGAGGCAGCCTCTGAACAACAAAGTGAGGGCACTTAGGCAACAAGTTGCTATGCAGGCTGCTGAGATTGAAAGGTTGGAAGAAGAGAGGAATTACTGGAAGGCAGAGGCCTCAAAAGCAAAGGAGACCAATGAGGGAATGCTCAAGCAGATGTTTGATCTGCTTAACAAGTCTCAGGGAACTGGTCCTTCCACATCCTGACCACCTTAGCCTTAGCCTTTAGCCATCTTTTGTCTAGTGGGATCTAGCCTAGCCTAGTGCCTTAGCCTTTGTTTTCTTCTTTAGTAGTTGGATAATTCTGTAGTACTTGCTTGTATCCCCTGATTTTAATATTTTGGTTAAATGAATTGTCTTGGATGGCTAATATCATTGTTTTGCAGTTGCTTTATTTGAATTATGTTTGCATTTTGAGTTGCCTCAATGGCCATGTGCTGTTTAATTCTAACACTTGGGTTATATTTTGATATGCAACCTTTTCAATGATGCCAAAAGGGGGAAGAGTAAGCTGATTTTGCATGATTTTATACCTAATAAAAATTTGTTCCTTAATGATGAATTAATTCTCCACTGATTGATTGTCTTTTTGAGCTTACATTGTACTTCAGGACATTAAGGAGATGAAGCCTTAAGTATGAATTTGTCATCATCAAAAAGGGGGAAATTGTTAGCTTGGAAAGCTTGGAGTTTTGACTGATGACTGAGGAACGGATTCAAAGGACCTGTTCCTTTGAATTACTGAAGCAGAATAGATAATTCATGCAAAATCATTTAATTGAGATATTATTATTTATCCTAATACTGACGTGTATCTTGATAATTATGCAGGTCTAATCAGATACGAAAAGATTGCATAAACACAAGGGATAAAGGATTCGGATTCAAGAAGGTAGAATCCAATTAGGATTCAAAGTCAAGGGAGCTTTGGAATTCTAATTCATTGGGACTTCTTGGCTGCTGGAAACTATAAAGCGTGAAGACTATCAGCCATAGAAGCAGTACACAAATACTGAGAGCATCGAGCAAAAGCTGAGAAGAATCATTAGCTTATTTGTGTAATCAGTTAGCTACAGTGGAACTAAGAACCTGTTCCTTAGATTGAGTCTTGTAAAAGTTCAAATCTTAGTTCGATTGTAGTAAGCAAAAATCAAGTTGTAAACTGTGTAGTTCAAGTCGTGGACTTGACACAACTTCACTGATCGTGAGAAAGATCACTATAGGATTAGAGTTAGTCCTAGGTTAGTAAGAGTGAGTCTTGTAACCAAGTGGGTCTTTTTACATAGTGAAGTTGAAATCCTACTTGAGAAGTAGGTCGTGGTTTTTTGATCCCGTGTCCAGGGGTTTTTCCACGCTAAAATCTGGTGTTCAATTACTTACAGTTTTTATTCCGCACATCGTAGAGTAAAGGAACACATTTTAAGGAACTGGTCCTTAAAACAGTAAAGTGGTGTATTCGTGGGAAATAACAAGGCTAATTAAGAACAAACTACCATTTGATGATGTTGTCAACAAATTTGGTAATAACATTGTATCTATGTGTGTTTGCTTTGAGAAGAGAAATACTGAAACACTTCACCATGTTTTCTTAGAGAGTGATATTGCCAAGAAGATGTGGAACTTTTTTGGTGCCCTTTAGGAGTATCAGAAGCAGGAAACTCAGTGAAAAGCATGCTAAGTGAATGGTGGAGAATGAAGCCCAGAAATGGGGTTCATAAAATGGTTTTGCATATTACTCCTATTGTGAACTGTTGGGAAATCTGAAAGCAGAGGTGCTCTTGTAAATATGGAGATAAGGAAAATATGGCACAGAAGGATGGAGCATCAAATTTGGTTGGTAATCAAGATGGCTCTAGAACTATCATTTCCAAAATGTGTACTAGGAAATACTTGGATCGAACTCTGTGAGAAAGTTGAAAGATGGATGCCAATACAAAAATGAAAGATGGTTTGTTGGATAAAACCTCCAGTAAATCAGGTTAAGATCAATTCCAGTAAATCAGGTTAAGATCAATACTGATGGAAGCTATATGGGAGGCAACACAAGAATTGGTGGAATTGTTAGAGACTTTGAGGGTAATATGATTATGGCAATCTCTTGTCGTGTAGAAGAAGAGTCCAACAACCAAGTAGAAGCTCTTGCTGCTAAGTTTGGTATACAGTGGTGTGCCCAGAATGGCTACTTAACTTGTATATTGGAACTGGATTCTATGGTTATAGTTGCGATGCTGAAAAAGAAGTTCACCACAAACTTGAAATTGAAGGCAACCATTGAAGATACTTTACGGAGTTTAAGCCAAGTTAACTGCTTAATTACACACTGTTTTAGAGAGGCTAATTTGTAGTTGACTGTTTGGCTAAGGATGGAACAAAGTTGGATGAGCCTAGAGTCTATATGTAGTGGCAACATATTCCTAGAGAAGCCAAGGGATTCTACCAGCTTGACAAGATAAAGATGCCTAGTGTGAGACTCAGATACGATAAGGCTAACTTTTTTGTTAGTTAAATTCTGTTATTAGGGTAGGAGGAATTCTGTATAGTTAGTTCCTCTAATTTTTTGCTGATCCTTAATGTAATGCAGTTGTATGAGGCCAGGTATAGCCCTCCTCAAGTTCCTTTATGATCAATATATTAAGGTCAGTTCCTTTAAAAAAAAAACTATCTAACCTTCTACCCTAATTTTTTACCTCCATATTTTCCAATATGGAGGTGAGCCATGTCATGTCTAATAACCTCATCCCAATTTTTCTTCGGTCTACCTCTACCTGTGACACCCCAGCAAGGAGTATCTTACATCAGTATGACACAGGAGAGATGTTGGGTATATGTAAGTAAGCATGACTTACTTTAAAGCCGTACTGACCTAGGTTTTAAGCGGATAATATCACTAGCGGACTTGGCTATTACAGCCTTAACGTGATTTATGTTTTCAAGAATGATTATACTTGATTTTGAAATGAAGTGTGTTACCGAATGTTGTTAATTGCGTGGGACAAGTCCTTTTACTAGATATGAAACTGATACCATAACTTGAATTGATTACTAATACTTTACAAGTTCAACCATTTATGAAAATGCTCTCTATTTCATATAAGAGAAAAATATAATTTGGGAGTAGACTTTGATGGATCCCAATAACTAACGAGAGGTACATTAGACCTGGTACACCTGTACTTTCTGATTATCGTTAACAGCTCTTCCTAGTGGGAGGATAGAACTAGCATACAGTTACTGATTTCCTCCAATAGAAATCTTAACTGACTACATGGTTCGCTCTTCGAAACCTTCCAAACACATATACCTGATACGACATAGTGATTACCAAATTTACTACCAAATTGATATTAATGATGGTTTACAATAAATACTTATATCTGAAAGAGCTTTTTATTTATATAATATATGACAAACATTTCTACTCACTTAGCTTGCGAATCACTCCTCACTATTATTTTTTTTTTTTAGATAAAACATGTGATGTAGACAAGGATCTCTACTCCTAGGGCTCACGAATTGAAAATCCCGGTGAGCCCCGCATTTGGTTCGCATGGGCAATGAGTTTCATTTAATTGACATTGCCTATTTCTTGGCACTCTTTGAGTCACTCTATTTAGTCATTTATTAGTCACCCTATTAGTCAGTTGGTTAACCAGTTTGGATTATCAACTAATAACCTTAGTCTTGCGAGTGTTTGATTTTATGAACTTATTACTTATGTTAGATGTTCTAATGGTATTTGAATATAGATACGGTATTTTTACGTTGCTAAGGCAGACATAATATTGATGTTGACTGATGGAGTTAGTATTGGGTTAGTTATGGTAATTTTTTGTGAACAAAATTTTTTTTGGATAGGCCTAAAACATGGAAAACTCAGCCGGTTTTCTGTATAATCCTTATAAGACTTGCTTGGGGAACTAGCTCCTAAGCGCTGGACAATCCCTGGCAACGATGCCAAAATTTTGATGAGGCCAATGTGTATGATTTTTCTGTTCTTGCTCTATCAAATTTTAGTATAGTTTAAGATATTATCTCACAAAGATTGAAACCACTTGGGCTATAGACTTGTATAATTTTTGTTACTATTTGAGAGAATCAAGTTGATGAAAGTATGGTTGATTATAAGTTAACTAAAAATAAAAGCAACAAATATTTTGTACCTGTTGGGATATTTTGGATATGCAATATAAAACTATTCTAATGGAATAAAACTTTAATAATTATTTCCGTGTTTAATAAAATTGTCGCTTATTGCTAATACAACCAAATCACATAACATAAATCAATTGATAACACCACTTTAGCTTATACTATTAACTGATTGACAGTAAACAGAGACATTGGTAAATAATAATTTTTTATTCCTAATATAATTTCTCCATCTAACAAAAATTTACTAATTGCACTGCTTGAGCTTATAATAATAATAATTTGTTGCAGTTAATGACAATAAAAATATTAATCGATTAATAGCACCACTTTCGCTTATACTATTAAGCAACTAAAGTCATAACTTAAACAAGAAATATCGGTTGATGTGTTGGTATTTTACCTTCATATTGACCTCTTTATGAGACTTTTATTGTCTTTTAGCTATTATAGGTGAATGAATCTTATGAAAATTCTCTTTGTTTCAGGAAATTGGTGATACTATGAGCTAAGGAGCCAAAGGAAGCTAAAAAGACTCAAGGAATAGCAAAATGAAGCTTTGGACTCAACTTAAGAAATTGGAGAAAAAACAAGGCATAAATGATCGGCCCTCGCCAAATTATCGGCTGAGTAAATTGGTGGGGCTGTAGAATCATCGGCTGTTCAGCCGATGGGGTCAGAGCCAATTTGAAATCGACTATTCAATTAGCTCCTGCCGAATGGAATCGGCCCCTGATTTGGCTGCTAGCCTTTTCATCGGCTGCCAGCCGAAATCAGCACGAAGGCAATTTTTGACAACTTATTTTGTTCAATTATCTTTGGACCATTATCTTTGGTTATTTTCTAAGCTTAGGGAGCGAGACTGTAACAGCCCAACCCGCTAGTGATATTGTCCGCTTTGGGTCTGGGCCCGCACGGATTTAAAATATGTCACTAAGGTTTAAGGCATGTTTACTTAAATACCCAGGATCACTCCTGTGTTATGCCGATGTGCCCAGCTAATAAATGTCCCACATCGGCATAACACATGAGTGATCCTGGGTATTTAAGTAAACATACCTTAAACCCTAGAAACACGTTTTAAAGTCGTGCGGGCCTTGGCCCAAAGGGGACAGTATCACTAGCGGGTTTGGGCTGTTACTGATGGTATCAGAGCCTCTCCGTGTCAGTCTTGTCGATGCGGGACAGAGTCACTGCTGAGTCCCGGGTACGCGGGGCAAACCTCAGCGAGGACACCGAGTCCATAAGAGGGGATGTATGTAACACCTCAGCTAATAAATGTCTCACATCGGGATAACACAGGAGTGATCCTGGGTATTTAAGTAAGCATGCCTTAGACCTTAGTGACGCGTATTAAACTCGTGCGGACCTAGGCCCTGAGCGGACAGTATCACTAGCGGGCTAGGCTGTTACAGGCCCAGAGCGGACAATATCACTAGCGGGCTGGGCTGTTACAGATGGTATCAGAGCCACTCCGTGTCAGCCTTATCGATGCGGGACAGAGTACAGTGGTGAGTCTAGGGAAATCCCGAGTACGTGCGGCAAACCTCAGCGAGGACGCTGAGTCCATAAGAGGGGGGTGTATGTAACACCCTAGCTAATAAATGTCTCACATCAGCATAACATAGGAGTGATCCTGGGTATTTAAGTAAACATGCCTTAAACCCTAGTGACGCGTTTTAAATTCGTGCAGGCCTAGGCCCAAAGCAGACAATATCACTAGCGGGCTGGGCTGTTACAAAGACCCACTTCCAAAACACCAAGAGAGTGAAGATTTGAAGCAACCCAATGAGAATTTCTTAATTTTTTTTGCTTATTTTTTCATTTTCATGCTTTGTATTGAATATTTTTAGTGTTGTTGATGTATTGAGGACATGATTATATAAATATATCTTTCATGATTAGGTTTTCATATTAATGGGTTAATGTTTATCTAGTTCTTATCATATTTCACATTCAAGTTTAAGGAGTGGCCACACTTGAGCTAACTCCCACTTTGCTTTCATCATCCTAACGAAGTTGAAGGTGTGGGTTTATAAGAACTAGCGAGTATTTGAGTTATATTGACTTACGAGCCTACCTCATCTGAAAGAAGTAGCTAAAATTGGCTATTTCTACTCGGGTCTTTGAACTAGATCTTTATGTGCTCGTTATTGACCCTAACGGCCTTAATGGAGTAGACGTTCACTATACCTAACGGTTTTTGAGTGTTAAATGTGTGGTTCGACCATAAAACATAAACGTCTCATATTTGCAACCTAGGATCCGAACATGTCTTCCCTTGTTTGTGAGAATGCCATTGATCAACTTTAGCTTGCTTTCCTAGTGTAGTTAGTAGTTGTTAGTATCGTTACCCTTCAATTTATTACACCCTTTTGGCTTAGTTCAAATAGTTTAGTTCCTCCACTACCTTAATCGCATCACATTGTTCCTTGTCGATTCGACCCCACTCTTAATTGGATATTATTATTACAATGACCGTTCATATCTCAATTTAAGATGTCTGTTACACGTTGTCAAAATTGGTGTCGTTGTCAGGGAACAATTGGCGTATCAGAGTAGTTTGATGAGTTGAACTAGTCGGCTTTGACCCAAACTTCGTTGATATATATCTCGTGGATTATGAATATATATTTGTGTGTAGTGTTTACTTGTGTTATTAGTTAGTTAGTTAGTTTTGTAGTTATATTAAAATGACATCATGGAATCAAAATTGGTCAATTGTTGGAAATCCATATGTGAATGATTCTTGTTCTTAATGTGGAGGACCACACTATTTTCGAAATTATGAAATTGTTTCCGGAAAATCACAATTTGGGTGCAATATTTTGTTTGGTTTAGGGTTTAGGCAACCCCTTTAAAGGACGAGTCAAATTATCAATGATGGCCTCAGGGAAATAATTGGCAAATATTGAACATGATAATCCCAAAATCTACTGATTGTATTAATTGCATGTGATTAAACTTCTTGTCTGATAGCTTTAATGATTTCCTACAGACTACTAATATATTTTGCTGGTTGCGATAGTTATAGATACAATTATTTGCTTTTCATTTTTGGTTTAGTTTAAGTAAGCACGGACCATAATGATTCACTCATAATCCGCCAACTAACTTATAATAACAAGCATTAGTACTTCGATTTGTTAAGCCAATATGTTTATGACTCTTGACATAATAATTATAACACCTTGTCGTAATAGGAACCCCATCTGACAAAGTTAATTCGCCATTATTTTCTCAGCTTAGATGTTTCATCTTCTGCAGTTTAGGACGCTGTAATTTGTTCACATGCCAGCTAGCTAAAATTGGTGCTTTTAAGTGTTTGGCGTAGGTTTAAGAAGGTAAAGAACATATACACACTAGGTGTTTACATTAAAATTTATGCATCTTCTGTGTATTGTACATGTTGGTTTTGAGGTGAATGTAAAATGGAGGGAAACAAAAGAGGTTTTTTATGAAGGAACATTGTCCTTCATCGGTGGATGAGAGTTAATTGTTGGGTTTAAATAGAAATGCACTACTACTAACTCTTAAAAGGAGTTGATCAAAATTAAAATAGATAAGTCTCGCACCGTTATCGTTGTCTGGCTCGGCTTTGGCTTCAATTAAATGATCTAATTGATTAATATGTTTATTCTCTTCCACCCGTTTTTATAACAGTCATTATATTTCCCAATAAATTTGTCGATCGACTTTAAATGCATAACTATTTCCTCATATTTTTCTTACGAAAACTGTATTTCCAATTTGGTGACTAAAAGTCTTCGTAGTTTCCTACTCCCGACTTTAATTTATTATTTTTGTTCGGTTTGAATTTTAAAAATTTTATTTTGACAGAAAAGCCAGCAGAGTTTCCGTGGTTCCGAGCGTTGCATGTCCCCACCTCCGTGCTCCTGCATTAGCAACGACAAACAAGCCCGGCAAATTTTTCGGCACTACTTGCAAGAGATGGTAGCCGAAAATGTTCTTCAATCTTACCACTCTACGTCTACAAATTTTCTTAAGGAGAACATTCTTGTCCAGTTAGAAGGAACTCCCGATAATGAACGTTTTTTTCTGATTGAGGATTGGAAACATTCTGACTTCATGTGGAAGAAGTACATCCTTAGCAAGTTGGAAGATGACTTGTGCCATGTTAATAGTAACATCGGTAAATCAAAGTAACTTTGGACTTCTCTTGAAAAAAAGTAACTAAAGATGCTTGATTGAAGAAATTTGAGGTCGCAAAATTTTTTGAAACAAAATGGTGGACGTCAAGTCTGTTGTGACCCAAGTCAAGGAGTTTCAAGTCATTATTTATAATCACGTTGCAGAAGGCATGATTCGAATTAATGAGCATTAATTATTTTGCTACTGATGAACTTTACTAAATGTTTGATAATCAATGAAGTCTTTCAAGTTGCGACATTGATTTAATAAATGCCCCAATTATGGAAGGACTTTTAAGAATTACTTGAAACATAAGTCCAAGAAGATGTCACTTGAAGATTTGATCATCCGTGTAAGAATTGAAGAGGATAACAAATCAGTTGAAAAAAAGATTATGGTAGAAACTCAACAATAATGAGAGCAAATGTTGTTGAGCATACTAACCAATCAAAATAAGAGAAAGAGGTATTCCGAAGTACAAAAAAATACATATGTTTTTGATAAGATGGTAATAAGTAAGAGTGAGATGTATGAAGGTTATATTGAGGGCCTTTTCAACTCAAAGTAATGGCCGTTAATAATAATAATAAAAAAAAAAAAATTGGTCCTTCTAGCTTACTTGAGTCAAATAATTTATGGTATTTACGCTTAGAATATGTCAATTACAAAATCTTGCATAAAATAATCAATTTAACAGTATTGCCTTAGTTTTGGTCTCATGAGTTTCTTTGAACCCCAAAGCATAAAGATATTTGTCAAAAGGATACGATTCGATAGAGTTTGTCCTTTGAGGTGTGAATGAGAAATTGAAAGATTCCTTTTACACAGAAACTTTATCATCATTTGTTGGGTTGAAATTGAAACTACTAGCTCTTAAAAGGAGTTGAGAAATAGGTAAGCTTCATGTCGTTGTTATTGCTTGTTTGTTTGGGCTTCGAATTTTGTTTGGATCAAATAATATGATTGATTGATTAATTTTATGGATCGACAAATATTATATTTTTATTAATATTTTTTCACACACTTGTTATGGTCATGTTATATCCCGCTCGTTTTATTGTAAATAACCACAAGGTCAGCCGCATTTCATGAACAACCACTTGTTCTTTTCAGAACAATCATAACACATCTTCACTCCAAAATTTCGTCAGCTATAAATTTAGCAATTTCTCGAAGTTTCCTTACAAAATTCTGAATGAGCTTCTCTCTCTTCTGCATTACTTTCATAGAAAAAGAAAGTGTCATATGATTTGATCAGTTATTTGAATTTTCTATGTTCTATAATTTGGGATACCGCCATTGCAGAACTAGTAATTTCGTTCTATCTTGGGATAGATTAAACTGTAACCTTGAACAATAGCGAGGGAATTAGTTTCCTTAATTAAGGAGGCACAAGCAATTCTGTAGACTCGATATTTTATTTCAAGCTAACATTCTTTGATATTTCTTCTGCTTTTGGTTACATTTATTAACACAACAAATAATAGTACACATACTTTTCAATCAATCATTGATCAGTTAATGCATACTTATTATAATATGTTGATTTTGTTTGATGTGAATATTTGGTGGCGGTAAAAAAATTTCGTCTAAGAATTAAATACGTAAATTTATTGAAAAATTGAAATTCTTTTCCCATTTAAAAGTGTTGTTTTAAGTTGTAAAAATATATCACTAAATTAACAAAAGATTAAAGAAATGTATGCAGTATATGTTGAATTAATTATAAACACACAATCACATAAATCAAGAACACCTAGTAACCATAATAAGGATGTGAGTAAAAGGGCATACCTTTATCCGTCATGGCAACACGGTATTGAAGACGAGCGAAGTCCAAGTCTTTCCTCTCCTTGAGCTTATAAGAACTGACAGTTTTAGTTGTCTACAATAGGTTAAGCCAGGAGAGGAGACCTAGCCTCATATATATAGGCTTAAAAGCCTTAACCTAATGGGCCCACCCATAATAGGCCCACAGGTTCCTACACTACTGTCAGCCCACACCTAACACAAGAAACAATACAGGCCCATCATGAAATTCATAAATATATGGCCCGTGTATTGTCCACCAGCTATTGATAAAACCGAATAAGTTAATGTTAGGAATTTTTACATAAAAGTACAAGTTTTAGCACTTAATTACTAAACATAACAACATTTTAGCAAAATAACCCTAAATAGAGAAAAACGCAAGTTAATTACAAATATAGCATATTATGTCAAAAAATATTGCTATTCTTTATTTTGGTACTGTTTGGGGGCGTTTTTGTAATTTTGACAAAATTTTTTCTAATTTCCTTATTTTCTCAGTTTTCTCCCTTTTTCCACTGTTTCAGCGTTGTTTCTCCTTCTTTCAGTTGTATCATCCTTGTTTCTCAACCGTTTCTCCCTACATTTTCTCACCCATTTTCTTCCCCACTTTCTCCACTATTATATCTGTTTGTGAAGCATTTCGTAACTGATTTGCACTGTTTAAATTTCGAGTTTTTTCCATTTTTTAGGGTTTGATTTTACGGTTTCATTTCAATGTCTAATTCTAGTTCGTCTTCTAGTTCTAGGGAACTTAGGAGTAAAACGAAACATGATACAAATGTAAATAAAATTGCGTCGAAATCAGTTTTAAAGGTAAAAGTTCCTGTGTTTAAGCCGAAAGAAACCCCGCAACAATTGAAACGTGTGACGCGGTCGTCTGCCTCTCCTGTTACGGGTAAAGGTAAAGCTAAAGTTTTGGTTGATGCTGATGATGATTTTGAAGAAGATGCTCGACCGTTGAAGAAAAGTCGGATTTCTGTGTTGGCAGATGTGGCATTACAGGTAATTTTATTTCTATTTCTGTTTTCTATATCAAATTATTAATTTGTTGTTTGTTGTTGCATTTTTTGTAATTTAGTGTTTCTAAAGTATATTCATTGTTTCTGTAGTTTTTTCTGTTTCTGCTGTGTGTTTCATTGTTTCTGTAGATTTTTCTGTTTCTGCTGTGTGTTTTATTGTTTCTGTATGTTATTATTACTGTTTCTTTAGGTTTTTACTTGTTTGTTTAGTGTATTTAGTATTTGTTTAGTGTATTTATTGTTTCTTTAGCATATTTACTGTATCTGTTGCTTTTACTGTGTTGTATTGCTTTGGTAGGCTTTTCGTTGTTCTTTAGCATATATTGTTGTATCTGTGTGTTTTACTGTTTCTGAATTGCATTTTACTGTTGCTGTAGTTTATTTATTGTTGCTGTAGCTTTTTTTACTGGTTCGGTAGGCTTTTCGTTGTTCCCGTATCTGTGTCTTTTACTGGTTCCGTAGGCTTTTTCGTTGTTCCTGTATCTGTGTTTTTTACTATTTTTTACTTCCATTTTCCTGTTGCTGTAGTTTATTTAATCTTGCTGTTGTTTTTGTACTGGTTCTGTATGTTTTTTACTGTTTCTGTCTTTTCTTGTTTGTTGATTGTATCATTGTATGTTACTTTTGCTTATTGTGTGCTGTAGTGTTTTTTATTGTGTCTTTTCTTTTTTCTGCATTGATTTTTAATGTTTCTTTATTGTACTTACTGTTTTTTAACTGAGTTTGTTTTTTCCTTTATAGGCTGTATCGTTTTATATTCCCCAGAATTTTAATTGGAAAGAGTTTCATCTCCGTCTAATTACGGATGGTGATATTGGAACGAATTTGAAGGATGTGTTAAGCCCTGTGCAGTTGGGAATGTTCAAAAAGACCTGTTTTGGTTATTTGTTACAGTTAGAAAGTTTGCCCGTTCAAAATCAGTTGCTTCGGTCTTTGCTAGTGCGTGAGATTGCGTCCTCCACGCCTTGTACGTTTGAGGTTTGTGTCAATGGTTCACGTTTGCAATTTGGATTGCGTGAGTTTGCAGTAGTGTCTGGTTTAAAGTGCTCTGGCGATACTCTAAGTTCTCTTGATACGAGTGGTCCAAATCGGTTGCTGAGTAGTTACTTCCCGACTGTGGAGAAGGTGTCTCATGTAGATATTAAGAATGCTTTTATTCAACGGAAGTGGATTGGTGATGAGGATGCTGTTAAGATTGCAGTTCTATATGTTATTGTGAATTTTGTGATGTCGGTTTCTGATGTTCAAACTGTATCTAAGAAATACTTCGATTTGGTTGAGTCTGGTCTTTACAATGACTATCCATGGGGTATTGATTCGTTCAAAGAATTGTTTGATAGTATTCACAAGAAGGTTAAAACTACTAGTACATATTTTCGGGTGGTAGGTTTGGCTTCTGCGTTGCAAGTATGGTTTTATGAGTGTTGGACAAACATTCCGTCATCAGTCGCTATGCGCGTTAGCAGTCGAAGTCCTCGTATCTTGAACTGGAAAGTGACGAGTAGTCTTTCAAAGTATAAGACAATTTGTAAGATTTTAGAGGACCCAGTGAACAAGGTATATTTTCATTGTTTTGTATCTGTTTTCATTTCTATTGTATCTGTTTCATTTCTATTGTACCTGTTTCACTTCTATTGTATCTGTTTCATTTTTATTGTATCTATTTCATTCTTCTGTTTTGCATATTTTTGTATCTGTTTTTGTATCTGTTTTCATTGATTTGTGTACTGTTATGGATGGTGCAGCCTGTTTTCCGGCCTATGCAGCCAACTGTTGCTGAGTTGGTCAGATTCGATTTGATGGATGATACGGTCGCACCTGTTGCGGATGCTATGCAAGATTCTAGTGATGATGATATTTTTGTCCGGCATGTACCGTCTGGTCCCTCCTCTTCTGCGGCTTTTGTCGACATTCCTCCTAAAACTGTTGCAAAGCAGGCACAGTCGAAACCTGCGCCGCTGTTTGAAAATGATGCTAAGATTGACATATTGACTCACTCAGTTGAGAAGGTATGTTTATTCACTTGAATATTTGTGATACTGTTTTTTGGCACATTCTGATACAGTTTTTGTTTTTTGTTTCAGCTTAGCAATGATTTGGAGTTATTAAAGGGTCATGTGAGGATTATTTGTGTTTATGTGTTTTTACTTTGTTTAAACAGTTAGAATTATTGTCATATTGTTTTTCCTTTGTTTCTTTTTAAGGTTGATGATCAGTTTAATAATGTCAAGGAATTCTTTGGTGAGGAGCTTAGAAAAGTTGTCGATGCAATTAATCTACTTGCGCAAGGACAGGTATTAATTGTTGAAGAAACTGTTTATTGTTTCTTTGTCGATGTAATGTTCGTTTCAATATAGAAATTTTTTTTTTTATACAGGGTACTCAAAGTGGTGCAGATAATCGTCAAGGTTCACCACTGACACCACCTGCTAGTGGTGATACAGAGAAGCCCAATTCTGATGATGTTGATGCTACAGAAAAGTTTCAATCCGATGTTGGTGATACAGACAGTTTAAATGTTGGTACGACTAATGTTACGGTATGTAGCTTATATTCATTTATGTTGAAACAACTAGATACTTTTAGATACAAACAGCTACAGATAGTTTCAACTTGAAACAGTTTAACAAGCCAATGAATTTGTGCATCTACCAATTATTTTTCGTTTTATTTTTTTAGCCATGTGCTACTGGTGGAGCGACTAATGTAGCAAGCGGCAGCGGGAAAGATGTTACTGTGTTGTCTGCTGATGGTGGTGGCAGTCATGTTGAAAGAGTTGTTATTAGAGAACGTGTTCCAATGGCTGCAACGGTTTCAACCAAGGTTCCTTTGACCCCTTCATTGCAATTCCCAAACTTCGACCTTGGTTTGAATTTGAGCCAAGATTTTTTAAAGACTCCTAAACTTGATGAGGTGCACCCATTTACCTTTTTTTTTTGTCTATGTTATTTAAGCCTTTTGTTTCTCCCTTGTTTGTAAACTGTATTATATATTTTTGTACATTGTTTCTGACGTTAATTTTTTTTTTTTTGTATTAGTTTATTAAAGGTTATTCTGTTGATGGTGCTTCATTTTCTAAGAAAGATATTGCCGGACCTTCTTTTATATCGGATGATTTCTTTGATAATTGGACGGCCGAGCAGTTTGCAGAGATGGACCGTAACATTGCCGACACCATTAAGAATGTGAAGAAACAATTTGAAATCAACCCTGTTGCTGGACAACCTGGTGCCACTGTTTCTGAAGCAGCCACTGATACTGTTGAAGCAGATGCTGCTGCTACTGTTGCTGAAGATGCTGATGATACTGTTGCTGCAGAGCATGGTGCTAGGGTTGCTGAAATACCTGCTGATACTGTTGCTGCAGATCCTAGTCCCAGTGTTGCTGAAGATGTTTCTGATACTGTTGCTGCAGAGCATGGTGCTCGGGTTGCTGAAATGTCTCATGATACTGTTGCTGATGAAGAGCTCATTGAGCACGATGCTGATGATTCTGATATTATGTTGGTTAGTGACCGTGAGAACAAGGATGCGAGCCCACGTGCGGCTACTAGTACACCATCACAGGCGTTGGTAAGGGTGAAGCGTCCTGGTAAATATGATGTTTCACCTTTTCTGCGTGAGTTTGCTTCTGGTGCTAGTGCCAATGATGTTTCGCCCAAACCTTTGATGTTGCAAAGGCATCCATTTTCTGTTCCCGTCACAGAGGATGTTGATCAAGAATTATTAAATAGGTTTGTATCATTTGTTGATGATCTTGCTAAGCGGAAAAAAGGAAGGTTTGTTCCCCTTCAATGCTTGTTTATTGTATCATTTATCATGTTGATATTGTTTTAATTTATGTTTGTTTTGGTTTTTGTTTTTAGGATTTGTGCCTATTCCAAAACTGACAATATACTTCCATATGAGTTTGAATTCGGAGTCGAAACTGTGTCAACTCGGATGTGGTTCTATATTCTGTTGCATGGTGGTCATGCATTGCAGGATTCAGTAAGTTTATTTTTGTTTTTCTTTTTAGCCTGTGTGTGTTTTGTACCTTTACTGTATCTTTTCTGTTTCTTCTAATGTGTGAGGGTGTGTTTATGTTTCTTTTATATTTGTGTGTGTGCATATGCCCCTGTACTGTTTCTTTTTCTTTCTTGGTGTATCTGTAACTGTAATTTTGTTTGTTTCTTCATTGTTTCTGTAATGTATCATCTATTTATATCATTAATATTTTTTTTTAATGTTACAGCATGTTAATGTTGTTTTCTACTACTTGCGTAAGCAAGGAAAGTATCGACCGAAGACTGAATTATCCTTCACTACTACTGACTGTTGGTTTAAAACGATGATCGAGACTGTCTATGACAAGTATGTGAATAGTGGCAAGGATGTTTCAGTGCTTTCTGATGTTGATTCTGTTGCTAGCTACATTAGAGGCTGCAAGATCCCTGGAAATGTGCCCTGGGTAGAGGTTGACTATGTTCTGCTCCCGATTAACATAAATTCTCTCTGTCATTGGGTGTTGGGTGTAGTATCATTCAAGGATAGGTCTATTGGGATATACGATTCAATGAGTGGTGGGGGTGCTCGTCATAATGCAGCTGTTGTTGAAGTTGTTGAAAAGATTGCTGAGTTGTTGCCACGGTATCTTGTACTGACCGAATTTTACCAGTCAAGGCCCGACATTGATATTCTTACAAGTGAAGCATATGGTGATGCAGATCTAGATGATCCTTTTGGGTTTTTCTTTGTTCCAGACCTTCCGCAACAGAGTGATGGTTTCCTGTATGTTTCTTTTTCCTTTCTTTTAACTGTATCTGAATCACATCTGTGACAGAATTACTAACTGTATGTATTGTCTTTTTTTTGTCACTGTTTCAGGGATTGTGGAATGTTTATCATGGCGTATGCGGAGTACTTTATTTCTGAGACTGATATCAGAACTGTGCCTGACTTTGATATAGGTCTTTACCGTGGCCGTCTTGCAACGCTGCTTTGGGATTATGGCAAAAGGAAGATTGATTTAGATGCAGTGAGCGCATGTGAAAATCCAGGTCGTCTTGCTAAGAGAAAAGGCGCCATAAAGCGTCGTTTACTAGTTGCCAATCCTAACCATTAGTTCTGTTTCTTTTGTGTTGTTTCTATGTTTATGTTTCAAGGAGTAACCGTTTCTACTTTAGTATGTTGTTTGTTCTGGATGTTGTTTGTCGTAGTCACTCTTTATGTAATGACAGTTTCGGAAGGTTTATATTTACAGTAATTGTGTTTTATTTTTGTCCCTTTTTGAAGTGTGAAACAGTTTCATATAATTATTAACTGTATCAGATAGCTAAATTGACACAGAGACAGTTGAAATTATCTTGACTACCTCAGCAACCACTTGTGAAACTGTATCACTTCTAACTAGTCAGATTCAATGACAAATAAACAGTTAAACACAACTATGAAACAGTTTGATACAAGTATTAACTGTATCAGATAGCTAAATTGACACAGAAACAGTTGAAAATATCTTCAAATGCGAAGGAACTACTTGTGAAACTGAATCACTTCTAACAATTCAGATCCAATTTTGAAAAAAAAAGTAAAACATAAAGGTGAAACAGTTTCATCCAGTCATGAAACAGTGTGCTACAGACAGTTAAATGTATTAACACTTGGGCAATATCTTGAAACAATTATGCAACAATTCTCAAACTGTATCACTTCTAACACTTGCACACGTAGGATGTGTGCAAGTTTTTCTATTGTGTCCTTCGCGACCACAATTTGCACACGTAATCTTTGTCCTTTTTGCATGTACTTCCCATTGTGGTTTGTATCTAGTTGTTTTTGGCCTTCCTGGTGGCCGTCTAGCAACTGGCGGGAGTAGTTCAATTTCTGAAACAAATGCTGGAATCTCCCATCTGCTTTCATCTAGTATCGGATTAACATGGAACTCGTATGTCTTTACCAGGGACTTTGTTGAGTAGTAGTTACAGCTGTAATCTTCTTCTTCCAGGCCTTTGTACTTTAGAATAGCCAAAGCATGCACACAGGGCAGTTCTTCCATTTGAAATTTTCCACAACAGCATGTCCGTTCATTCAGATTAACAATGAATTTTTTTTCACCATCATAGATAGCTGCTTCATTTCCCGTTGAATGTATCTACATCACACAAGATGATACATTTTTGAAACAGAAAATACAAGGAAGATGCAGGATGAAAGAACTTAGATACAGTGGAAATGAAACAGTTTCTATTCTACCTTAAGCTACATAGCTCTGCTTCTGTATCCATCCAGTATTTTGTTGTACTTGAATCCAAGAGGTGTGAATGTCTCATGTGCTTTCTTCCTATTATCATCAGTCCAAGTCCCAATCAGTGAGCGCATGTACTCCATAAATGCGACTACAGGCATATCACGCGCATCCCTGTTGACCGCATTCAAGGATTCTGCAATGTTTGATGTCATTGTAAACCCCCTATTTACTGTTGAATGCGCCCTTGACCATTTATGGTATCCAGCGTTTAGCAAGTATGCTTTGATACGTTTATCCATTTTTTCCACACTGTTCATGTATATGTCAAATTCCTGTATGGTGTATGCCTTTGCCATACTGAAGAATGTCTCATGGAGCTTCTCCTCACATTTCTTGAACTTAGTTTTGAGGTTGTTCCACAAGTGCCATATGCATGCATAGTGTGGGACCTGAGGATATACAGTTGTAGTAGCCTTAATTATGCTCTCGTTACGGTCTGACACAACGCACATGTTTTCTCTCTCACCGTAAGCATATTTGAACTTTTCAAAGAACCATTGCCATGAGGCATCGTTCTCTGAATCAACAATTGCATACGCAAGCGGCAGTATGCTCCCTATGGAAAGAAACAGTAAGATAAATATTTGAAACAGTGTCACACAAGTACAAATTGAAACAGTCTGATTCAAATAGAAAGCTTAAAGACTAAAGTACAGTCTTCAAAGAAACTGATAGGAAAAAGCTGTAAATATTTTGATACAAAGTGAAACAGTATGATACAGATAAAACATGATGAAACAGATAGAAATACATAGCTTTAAAAAGTCTGTACCAGAGTTCAAACGGTCCGATACAAAGCTGATACAAAAATTGAAGCAGTCTGATACAAATAAACCATGTGTCTAAAAAAGTCTGATACAGAAGCTGGAAATAGTTTGATACAAAAGTGAAACACTGAGATACAGATAAAAGATGATGAAACTGATAGAAATACATAGCTTCAAAAAGTCTGTACCAGAGTTCAAACGGTCCGATACAAAGCTGATACAAAAATTGAAGCAGTCTGATACAAATAAACCATGTGTCTAAAAAAGTCTGATACAGAAGCTGGAAATAGTTTGATACAAAAGTGAAACACTGAGATACAGATAAAAGATGATGAAACAGATAATATATGGTCTTAAAAATCTTGATACCAAATTTAAAACAGTCTGATACAAAGCTGAAACAGTATCAAACAAATGAGAGATGCTGAAACATTATGATACAAACAGTTGAAACAGTATGATACAACAGGTACCGTTAGAAATTGATTTACCTGCTGCATCTAATGTACTTGCTGATAGGAATGTTCCTTTGTGCGCTGCTTTTAGGAAGCTACCATCAACGACTACGATTGGTTTGCAATGTTGAAATCCCTTTATTGAAGCATTCAAAGCAACAAAAGCGTACTTGAACAAATGGTCCTCACTTGCATGCAAAGCAACAACTGACCCTGGGTTTCTTTGCTCTAACATATAAAGGTAACTTGGCAGCTTCTTGTAAGATTCAGTTGGGTCTCCTCGTATCATTGCAATGGCCATTTCTTTTGCTCTCCAAGCCTTCATATAATCTATGTGCATTTCGTCCATTATCTCTTTAGGCTTATAGGTCGACTTTGGGTCATCAACCCTGTCCTTGACAATCATACCAATCATTCGTGATGTAAGCTGCGCTTGCCCATACACTCTTTCTTTGTATGGACATGTGTGTTCATTGGTGAATTCTCTAACTTTGAACAAACTTGATGAATTTAAGCTTGAGGCCCTAAATTTCCATTTGCAATTTTCACCTTTGCATATCAGGCAGTAGCTGCAAATACAGTATGATACAGAAAATGTTACATGATACAGAAAGCTACAGAAATTAAGTAACAGATACAAAATTGTACAGTATGATACAAATACGATTTACTTAGTTTCTAACACCCATGTATGATATAATCAGAGATGGTAGAGTCATTGATCAGATACAATGTGATACATAATTCACACATTGTATCTGACATATAAATTGTTATTGCTTGAAACAAAATACATATTTTTAGATACAATAGTGATACAAATGACACGTTTGAGATACAAACTGTTTGATCGCGAAACAAACTCACACAGTGTGGTACAAAATATAAACTATAAAAATTCATATACACAAAAGACACATAGCAGATACACTGATATCAAGAATACTTATGATACAGTTACACAGAAACAGATACAATGATACAGTGTGAAATAAAGTGATACAAAACACAAATACTGAGATATAATACCTTGTTGTGCTTGATCTCTCAACCTTAAACTGAATCTTTTCTGTTATTGCAAATCGTTTCATGGCCATTACTACAGTGTTTTTGTTAATGTACACTTGGCCCTCTACTATCTCGTTTTGCAAGCTATTGGTAATTACTGCAACTTCTTCTACCTCGTGCTCATCACAAGTTCCTTTAATCAGTAGTTCTACTGTTTCAGCACTACTGATAAGCGTATCATCAATGTTCGTGTTTATATTGCAACTGTTTCTGGCAGTATCAACACAGTCTCCCACTGTATCACGACTCCTTATGCTTTGTCTATCACTCCAGAACCCTTGATCCTCAACAATATCTTCAAGTGTGATACAAAGTGGATAGATTTCTATTCCTTTTTTCTCTATTTTCAATCCTGTATACACTAATACACCCATGTCATTGTGTATTTCTAGACCCGGACTTTTTTCCATTACCTTATACTTTATTTTAACAATTTTTCTCGTCAGATCAATGTTCAGTTGCTTCGCAACTGTATCACGAAGCATCTGAAAGTTTGAATCTGGATTAATCGCGATTGCATCAACAACAAAATCGATATAATTGTCGAATTTGTCCCATCTTCCACTATGTTTTAGCAGAATTTGTATTTGTGCCATATCTATTGTAAAGTTTCGATTTTGATATGTTTAACTTGTACAGCACTCGTAACAGCAACCAGAAACAGAGGCTCGACAGCTGCGACACAGAACAGAAACAGAAGCGAAACAGAGCAGAAACAGACGCGAAACAGAGCAGAAACGGTAGCAGCTTTGTAGAATTGTTGATCGAAAACAGAGTATGCTGTGTAGAAACAAATAGAAACAGAAAAGTAACGATTTTCAATAGTTGTAGATTTGTTATTGGAGGCAGAGTGAATTAGAAAATTGTAAGGATCTAGAGAGAGAAAAAACAGAGAGAAAACAAGAAGGGTTTCAGTTTCAACAGAGAGAAAACAAGAAGGGTTTCAGTTTCTGTAAAGTATTTATACATTGCTATTTTGCTAGGAAAAATATTGTCATGCATTGTAATTAGAAAAGTATTGCTATTTTTATGTAATTAAGGGTGAAAATTTGTATATTTGTGTAAAAAACCCTTAATGTTAAGTCCAATATTTAATAAATAATTCTAACAGTACTCGCATTGTCTGTCTTTGTAATCTCAAAATGTGAAATCAGCGACAACATTAACCAATTATTCGAACCAGAATATTACTGTAATACTTTATGTTTAATTAATGGAAAAATCGAATTTGCAGTAATGACATTTGCAATTACATAATCTTTTGTGAAGAGGAAAATGCAGTAAATGACTTTTCGGACCTAAATCTTGTCTTTTCTGCAGAAAAAAGGTGCTTTGCTGCTGCTTTTTTTTTTTTCGGGGGGGGGGGGGGGGGGTTGTAGTGCAGCTTATTGAAATTCCAAATTGATTGAGAGAATGAGTTACTATCTTTTAATATGGGACAACTCTTATCTCGTTCTGAGATTTAGTTAATAGTTATAGCCAAAGTCCATTTTTACTTTGCAGAATGTACCATCTATAGGTAAGTGAAATAATATCTGGAAGGTGATCAAAATAAATAGAGTTTCTAAAGGGGGTAAACATTAATAGAAAGATGTGTGAGCAGGCTAAGTTGCCCACAACAGTATAGGCTGGCGGGGTCAGCTACACTGGCAATGAGTTCCAAATAACATAAATAATAAGATTGTAGGTTTGTCCCAAGTGAAAAAATAAGAAGAATGATAAGGGCTAGTGGCCCCAGCCCTCATTCCCTACACATTTGCAGAAACTACAATTATGGTGTTATCTCTGCATGGGGGTTGGCGTGAGTTACGCACTCATCATGTGATTTCATGTCTATCCAACAGAAAAAAGAAAAAGAAACAAAGACAGTAAGCCTGTTTGGGTGGGCTTAAAAACTACTTATTTTAAGTGGCTTATAAGTCAAAAAATGACTTAAAAGCTATTTTTTGAGAAGTTAGGATTTCGTAACTTCTCAAAAAGTGGTTTTTAAGCAACTTATGGCTTTTAAGTTCAAAAATTTTGAGGTTACCAAATATATTTTAATGAGCTTATATGCTTATACTCCCTCCGTTTCAAAAAGGATGAACCTATTACTATTTGAAGGGTCAAACAAGATTATGTTTGACCACATGTCTTACAAATATTTTCTAATTATTTTGAATTGTTAACTATTGTGACTTATAGTATTTTTCATGTAGTTTCTAAATATGTAAATTTTATTTCAAAAAATTTAAAAATTTGATGTGCAAATTTTCGGTCAAAATTAGTCAATTTGACCCTCGTACTCCGCAAAGGTTCATCATTTTTTAAACGGAGGGAGTAAGTCACTTTTAAGCTCACCCAAACGGGCTCTACAAGTATATGGAGTATAGTGTTGATAAATTCATGTGATCCTCGAGAAATATTTAGTAATTTTAAAAAAAAATCCTCAATCTTTTGCGGACGTATAAATATTTATATAACTACTGGACTGGAGAATAGTAGAAAGAAAACGGATTGCGGAAATTGAACAACCGCACCCACTAGGTTATAGTTCTTGATAGTTAAACTAGAAGTGTGTGTATATAAACAACTGTACCACTAGGTTATAGTTCTTGATGTTAGACTAGAAATGTGTATATATACACACACTTCTAGTCTCTGAACACGTGTGTTGTACGTGTAGTCCATGTATTACCGCTAACATTTTAAAACAACATAATTAATTTTAAATCATACGCATGATGAGTAACACAAAATTTGAATCCACAAAATTTAAGCTAACGGATGAATATGAGCATATTTGATTGATTTGCTTGTTCTATGCAAAATAATGAATTATCTTTGTGAAACTACTGTCCAAAGCCCAAATAAAGAAGAAGGGTCGTGGTAGACCGACAAATCAGAATAAAATTTTGCGATCAAAATGAATCTTCATAATATAAATATCCTTGTGAATACGACATTGATCAACTAAATTTAGCTGGATAGATATGGTGTAATGAGATTAATCTCACCCAAACACTTTTTCTATAAACAGTATTGTTGAAATGAGTTGAACTAAAATGGTCATATAACGATTCAAGATGATCTTTACCTCATAACACCATATGCCTAGTATCTATCCTTCCACGTTTTTTAAGATTTTTCTCTTTTCAAGTACCACTAATTATATCAATGAAGAGTGATCATTCATTTTAAGTTTGTCTCTAAGAGAGTTGTTGTGTCTGAAAGTTCTGATAGTGATAGTGATGACTTGTTTGCTGAAGGTGACAGTGATAGTGAAGCTGAAGGTGATGAGTCTGTCCATTGTGTTCATGATGACATGTTGACCAGGAAGGTGTTGAAAGGTCGGGTAATGTCTGATGTGCAAGAAGAAGGGATGTTATGGTTGCTGCAAAAACTGCATGCTCAGGGTTGGAGGGACATGGTCCTTAAGATCTCTGGCAGGTGTGCAAAGGGGATGGTGCAGGAGTTCTATAAGAACTGTTCCATCAGAGGTAACTGCCTTACTACCTCTGTTAATGAAAATGTGATTATATTTGATACAAGGGAACTTGGTGAGCTGTTGGGGATTCCTTTTACTGGGTATGACAGTTATGTCAAGAAGGTGTGGCCTGACTTGACAAACTTGCCTACTGATCTGGAGATCACTAGGAAGTTTGCTGAGAATGATGGGGAAGAGAAACCCAGGGCTGTGCAGAAGAGTGAGATGCACCTACAGCACCAAGTATTATTTGAGTTTGTGAACAAAATTATGCTGCCAAGGTAAGAGAAAAGAGGAGTTGCCAGTTTCATAGACCTGGTCCTTATGGAACTGTTGGACACTGAAAAGCAGATCAATTGGCCCAGCTTTATGATCCACCTGATAAAAAGGGTGATTGCTGGGAAGAGAAAGCATTCCTTGCCGTTTAGCTTTATTTTAACTGATGTGTTTGCAAAACTGAAGCTTCCCTTGGAAGGGGTAGTGAAGGCTACAAAGAAGGAAAAATTTGGATGTGCTACATTGATAAGTTGTGATTTGCCAGTTCAGGCTGATCCTCCACAGGCTGGTATGGGGAGGCAGCCATTGAACAACAAAGTGAGGGCACTTAGGCAACAAGTTGCTATTCAGGCTACTGAGATAGCAAGGTTGGAAGAGGAGAAGAATTACTGGAAGGCAGAGGCCACAAAGGCAAAGGAGACCAATGAGGGAATGCTCAAGCAGATGTTTGAGTTGCTTAACAAGTCTCGGGGATCTGGTCCTTCCACATCCTGACCACCTTAACCTTTAGCCATCTTTTGTCCAGTGGGATTTAGCCTAGTTTAGTGCCTTAGCCTTTTCCTTCTTTAGTCTTTGCATAATACTGTAGTACTTGCTTGTATCCCCTGGTTTCATCTTTTGGTTTAATGAATTGTCTTTGATGGCTAATATCATTGTTTTGCAGTTGCTTTAATCTGATTTATGTTTGCATTTTGAATTGCCTCAATGGCCATGTGCTGATTATTCTAACACTTGCGCTATATTTTTTATGCAACCTTTTCAATGATACCAAAAGGGGGAAAGTAAGTCTGATTTTGCATGAAGTTATACCTAATTGAAAATCTGTTCCTTAATGATGAATAAAGTCTCTACTAACTGCTTTTTGAGCCTAAGTTGAACTTCAGGATATGCAGCTATGCTTATGAATTTGTCATCATCAAAAAGGGGGAAAATGTTAGCTTGGATAAGCTTGGAGTTTTGACTGATGACTGAGGAATGGATTCAAAGGACCTGTTCCTTTGAATCACTGCAGCTAAATAGATAATTCATGCAAAATCGTTTAAGTTGAGATATTATTAATTATCCTAAAACTAATGTTTATCTTGATAATTATGCAGGTCTAAACGGATATGAAAAGATTGCATAAACAAAAGGATAAGGATAGAAGATTTCTAAAGAGAAGAATCCAATTAGGACTCAAACTCAAGGGAGCATTGGAGTTCTAATTATTGAAGACTTCTTGGCTGCTGGATCTATAAAATGTGGAGCATTTCAGCCGTAAAAGTTAAGCACAAATACAGAGAGCATCGAGCAAAAGCCTAAAAGAGATATTAGCTTATTTGTGTAATCAGTTAGCTACAGTAGAACTAAGTTAGAACCTGTTCCTTAAGATTGAGTCTTGTAAAAGTTCAAGTCTTAGTTCAATTGTAGTAAGCAAAAATCGAGTTGTACTTTCTGGTTCAAGTCGTGGACTTGACACAACTTCACTGATCGTGAGAAAGATCACTAAAGGATTAGAGTTAGTCCTAGGTTAGTAAGAGTGAGTCTTGTAACCAAGTGGGTCTTTTTACATAGTGAAGTTGAAATCCTACTTGAGAAGTAGGTCGTGGTTTTTTGATCCCGAGTCAAGGGGTTTTTCCACGCTAAAATCTAGTGTTCAATTACTTACAGTTTTAATTCCTCATATCGTATAGTAAAGGAACACATTTTAAGGAACTGGTCCTTAAAACAGTAAAGTGGTGTAATCGTGGGAAATATCAAGTATTATATTCCTCATGAAACTCTTTAGCGGAAGCCCTACTACTATTAAGTTTTTCATCCAACCACTATAGTACAACATCTTAAAAGAAAATTAAATTAGCCAAACTATATCTGTAGTCGTGCACATCACGTAGTAAAGGAGGGATTTAGCCTTCATTTTGTCAAAGAGTAAAGTGAAGGAGGAGGTGCAGACCTTTTATCCAGGGTCTCCTCGCATTTGCACTATTCACACACCAAGCACATACAACTCTTCATTGAGATATCATGGCTATTACAACAACGTTATCAATTAAGTGCACCATTTGGATGATACATGCACTTTCCATCTGTTGAACCCATTACTCTTGTTTGAATGCACCTTAACCCACTAATTTGGCTCAAAAAGCAGAATCTTTATCCAGTTATTAATGTCTATAGTAAAATTTAATAACAAAAAACTCAGAAATTTGGGAATATTATTTGAAAAGTAAGAGGGAAGGAGAATATGTTATCTGGAACAACAATACATCAATTGTTGATATCAAGCAACAACCAAATAGAAACTATAACCTAATACTGGAATCAAAAGCGAATAAGAGTAGAGGAAAAATTCTTTATAGGATTACAGAAATTGAATACTTGAGATCTCATCATATGGATATTTTTTTAACCAATAGCTCTATTATGTGCCCAATGATAATGAAGCTATAGCTGGTTTATGTGCCCAATACATTCAAGACTCCTCAGTTCAAGTATCTTAAAGAGAAAGTGATTAATTGATACCTTTTGGACCCAGATGGCTCTACACTAACGTGTACAATTGATGAATCAATACATATTGCCTCATCATGCATGGAATTCAAAAGGTTAACTTTGGAAAATGTAAAGATTTCTCTATCTGTCCATGTCAAACAAAAAACTGTATTCAGAGCAAGAAGTACAATAAAAAATATCTAGAAATATGAAAAGTCAAGTAAGAGAAAAGAAAAATAGGATTAAAAAAGTTGTCTCAAAATAAATGATGCATGTGTAAGTATCTAAAGATATTTGCTTTTAAAATTCTAAGTGAACGTTAAAGAACCTAACTACTGCCGTAAGATGTGAACAAAATTATCCGGTTTTAAACCTTTTGAGAGAGCACTAAGTTCACATTTAACTTATCACAAGTTACAACTCTTAGATACGTCTTTTAGTACGACTCTTTGAGATATCCTAATCATATTATTTGCTAAATAAGTTTTGTAACAGAATTATGTAAATGGGCTAAAATACCTGTTGGAGTTAATGAATCACTAATCATATGTATTAATACATGAACTGGAATTTCAGAAGTTAAAGAATAAGGATTTTAGACACATGCATGTCTCATAATAAGTTCTTTGGAATTTCTTGCCTTTTGGAATTCAAATGAACAGATTACAAAGATTAGGCATATTTACCTACATGGACATGAGTGTTTAAAATTCAAGTATTTTATTTTTTATTTTTGGTAAATAAACATTTTATTACCATGGAACTTGTTCAGACATACATACCATTACCTCTAGAGCTGGACATCAAGCCCCAGCTTCTAGTATCACATATGCTATGCTATCTCCTAATGCATGTTCCCTTTCTTAGCTATGGGTAGTAGTTCATACTATTCAGTTTTTGAGCCACGCCTTTACATTTAGAACCTCTTACATGAATGTTTTGGACAATCAATCTAACTATCACTTCTGTGCTCCTTCTTTCCCCCTGGAATGCTCTCTGATTCCTCTCTTGCCGTAGATAGTAGGTACTTGCAGCTAGGACCACGCGATACACTGTTGATCTTGCACTCTTCCCTTTTTCCCACTATTCAGCCCATGATAATTCTCTGTCCCAGCACATTGCTTGCCTGTTTATCCCTTGCCAGCTTAGCATCTTGTTCCACATTCCCCTTGAGTATTCACACGCAAAAAATAGGTGATTTAATGTTTCAGTCTCCACTTCACACAGAGGGCAACCTCTATTAGTAGTGATGCCCCATCTGAACAGTCTGTCTCTTATATATAGCCTTCTCTGAGCAACCATCACCAGATTGAAAGTCTATTTTGGGCACCCTGCATTGTTGCATACTAGTCTTTTCCAGCTCACTTTGTTAAAGACACCCCTTAACTTCTTATACATCTCTTTAATGGAGAAAGTCTGCATTTCCACTAGTTCTTCATAGTTTAATCCAGCTTCTTCAAAGTACTTCCTGACCTTCATTATTTTGCTGATAACCCATAATGCTTGACTAGGGTAGCAGTCCCATACTGCTTCTCCTTTTATATAGTAGCAGCGTACCCATTGGATCCAAAGTCTGTCCTTTTTCTTGCATAAATTTCAGTAGTGTTTGCTCACTGCAAACCTGTTCCAAATGAGTATGTCAGTAACATTCAGCCCACCAGCTGACTTAGGCCAACATATCTGCTCCCAAGCTAGAAGAGCTTTCTTGCTCACCTCAGTTCCTCATGTCCATAAAAATCTTCTGCACACAGCTTCAATTTGTTTTACAACCTTTTTTGGCAATATGAAGATCTGAGCCCAGAAAGTTTGAGTGGCAAACAACACACTTTTAACTAGTTGTAACCTTCCTGCATAAGATAGGAATTTTGTTGTCCACTGGGTTACTCTGTTAACTATTTTGTCAACTAGCACTTGGCACTACCTGTTTGAGATTCTTTTTGAGCTCAAATGAACACCTAATTAAGTATCTAACAGGTAGTTCTCCCTGAGCAATTCCTAGTAGCTGTGTCATCTGGTCATGGTCTCCTCTTGTCATACCTCCTGAATAAAATGAACTTTTCTGTTTGTTCAGTTTCAGCCCTGATGCTCTGAAAACTTCATGAAGCACTCAAACAATAGAGTCACTGAGGTGACATCTCCTCTGCAGAATAACATTAGATCATCTGCAAAGCTCAGCTGCACTATGTTAAGCATCTCACACCTTGGATGATAATTGAAGTCAGGTTGTTCACTCAATGTTTTGAAACATCTAGTTAAGTACTCCATAGCCAGCACAAACAGGATTGGGGATAAGGGGTACTCCTTGCCTGAGTCCTTTTTTTTGCCTCAAATGGCTTAGTTGGTATACCATTAATGAGTATAGAGTATGAAAGAGTCTTCACACACTGCATAATCCATCTTATGAAGATACCTGGAAAAGCCAACCCCTCTAGAACTTGTTGTAAGAAGCTCCACTCAATAGAATCATAACCTTTCTGTATGTCCAGTTTTAGCATACATCTAGGAGAGAGTCCTTTCCTTCCATACCCCTTCACCAGTTCATGAGTGAGGATGATATTATAGAAAATGACTCTTCCAGGAACAAAAGCTGATTGGCAAGTGTCAATTACACTGTCCATTACTGGTTTCAACGTATTGGTCAGGATTTTAGAGATGATCTTGTACAGTGTAGTGCAACATGAGATAGGCCTGTAGTCCTTAACACTAGTTGGGTGCTTTACTTTGGGGACCAGTGCTACTGCAGTACAGTTGATAGCTTTGTTTTGTTTAGATGTTTCAAAGAAAGATAGTATAGCTTCTGACACTTCACCCCTTATCACATACCAGGCTTTTTCGAAGAAGTGTGCATTGAGGCCATCACACCCTGGGGCTTTGAGGTCATTGATGCTGCTGAGAGCTTGTTCTATCTCTTCTTGTGTTACTGGCTTGATCAGTTCAAGTTGTTGGGTTCTGGTCACTAGTGGTCCTTTCTTAAAAGTTACAGGATCTATTGCTTGTATGGACATAGCAGCAGTGCCTAGCAGATTCTTGTAGTAGTCAATGATTTCTCTTTTTATTCCCTGTTCACTTTGTATACTATTACCTACTTCATCCTTCAATATGTGGATATGGTTTTGAGAATACCTATTCTTCATGCTAGCAAAAAAGTAGCCAGTATTTGAATCACCTTCTTTCAACCATTGAATTCTGGATTTTTGTTTATAGATGCTCTCTTCTATTTGCCCCCATTACTCCAGCATTAACCTGAGTTTTTTTTCTTGCTCCACTAATTCAGATGTGCTAGGAGGAAGCCTCATTTTTTCTTGTGTTTCTTGTAGTTTCTCTCTGATCTGCTTGATTTTCTTGTCAATCCCCTGATAGTGATCAGTATTCAGCAGTTTCAGTCCTTTCTTGACTTCTTTCAGCCTCTCCCAGACACTTGTCATAGTGGCTCTACCTCCAGGTCTATTCCAGTAGTGGTTGACCAGCTCTAGGAACTATGGATGAGATGCTAAGCAATTGAAGAACTTAAATGGTGCATCATTCTTTCTTCTCACATCAGCAAGGGTAGTACAAATTGGAGAATGATCTAAAAAGCCAGGTTCTAGCACTTGAGCTTGTAACACTTCCATTGTAGTCATCTATTCAGCATTTACTAATACCCTATCAATTCTGCTATAGGTGTGGTTATTGGTCTAAGTAAATGTTCTGCCTGATGTCTGCAGCTCCACCATATCTGTATCAATCAAGAACTCTCTAAAATCTTTGACTTCATTCTCCATCACACTAGAACCAATCTGTTTGTCCTCAGAATAGCATATTGCATTATAATCTCCCATTGCAACCCATGCTTCTTGCTGCATAGGGGCAAGTTGTCTGAGTTTCTCCCACAATGGCTTCTTGTCATGTACTGTATGAAGACCATATATAGTTGTGAAGCCAAATACCTTGGCAAGTGAGTGTACTCTGACTTGTCCATGCACATACTAAATTCCTACCTCAGCACAGTCAAAGTGAATAGCTTTAGGATCCCATAACACCCAGATTCTCCCTTTTTGATTCCTGCTTATATTTGAGGTCCATTCCCAGTTTAGCATGATCTTTTTTATTATTCTCTTTTCTGATTTTTCTTTGACTCTATGTTCAGAAACAGCAACTAAAACTACTTTATTTTCTCTAATAGCTACTCTTAACTCCTTTTGCTTATAAGCTTTATTCATTCTCCTAATATTCCAGGCTACTATCTTCATGAATGATAAGGGTTGCTTGATTCTGCTCCCCCCCCCCCCCCCCGTGTCTCCTATTCTCAGTTGTGTGTGGTCAGGTCCTCTTTGCTCATGGGTCAGATTGTCTTCCATAAGAGGGCTGAATCTATTTCTTGCTTCAATGCCAGGTTGTTCAGCTTGTGTTGACTTTCCATTCTTCCTGACAGTTTTTCCCCTAGCATCAACCCATCCTTGTTCAGCTGGAGTCTTAGTTGCTGCTAGGCTAGGCCATTGTTCCTGATTCTTTTGCCCCATTTGCATATCCTGCTCACTTTGAGTATTTACCTTATCTTCTTCATTTTTGTTCCCCTTTTTTTTATTAGGTACCCAGAGCTGCTTTATCACCTCACCTCTTCCTTTCTGAGGAGCTTTACCAGTCATTACTGGTTGTTGAGTATGTTCCTCAGCTAACTTTGCTTGCACCTGTTCATTTTTTGGGTTGCATTTGTGCCCTGCTTGCATGCATTCTTCAAAATACTGGGGTTCCCAGTCATAAGCAAACTTTTGTGTAAATACATTCCCAGCTGGATCTAGAAGCTTAATTTCTTTAGGTAGTGGTTTAGTAACATCCATTTCAATCAACAACCTGGCATAGGATATTCTAGCAACCTGGGTAGTGCATTCATCTGCATAAAGTGGATTCCCCAAAGCACTACCTATTCTGCTCAGTATTCTCATTCCCCAGAAGTTCAAAGGCAAATTAGGTAGCTTAACCTACATTGGGATAGTGTTAAGCATTTCTTCATGAAAATTAAAGTCTGGGCTCCATGGTTTCATAATTACTGGCCTATTGTTCAAGTTTTATGGCCCAGAGTATAAGACCTGATTCCTATCCTCCTCATTTATGAATCTGATTACAAAGTAATCATCATTATGGCTTGCCATTTAACTGCCATTGAGCTGATAAGAATCTATCTACAGCTGCTATTGTTGAAGAATAGCCAACGACATAGAGGATTAGGGCATTTCTCCACTTTGCATTTTCCTGTTCAATTTCCTCTTGATTCAGTTTCACAACTCTTTCTCCCTCTTGCACCTCAGGGGCTATGAACTTGAGGTTCATTCCTTTGGCTGCTAGCTTGTTCCCCATTACTATGCTTGCCCATGATTTCTCCCCATTAAGCTTCCTGCCTCCTTCCTGCACTAGTTCTTTAGCTCTTTCACTGCCTTTTTTTCCTTCTGATGAGCTTGAGCTTATGACATAGGGTTCTTTTAGATTCGTGTTCACCTCATCATAGCTTATCTGTCATGTATGTACTGATTGCTGTTGATTAACTGTTTTACCATATTCAGTTCTAGATGTTACTACTTCAGCTAGAGAGATTATCTCGTTTAATCCTTTCATCATTTGCCCTTGTGGGGGTGTTAACAGGCCCTTTCCCATGGTAGGATTCTAGTTGCATCTTAGCTCCTGAGTTCGTCTTTGTTTTTTCGGACTTGATTTGCTTGCCTCTCACCATTTCCGGCCACCGGTGCACGTTAGCAAGCTCACGCTATCGTGCGCCCAGAGCAGTTATAGAGAGAGAAACTCCCGTTATATGTCTTTTATTTTGTATTATATTTATAATCCACCAGCTCCTAAATAAATTTAATTGATTTTAGCAACGTCCCAAGAAAGCCTAAGTCCTTATTAAAGGATGACATTATTAAAAGGTAAATTAATTTTTTAGTGCAAAATTATAGATAGTAGTATTTGGTTGAAGGACAAAAAGGTCGTTTACTTTTTGCTATACGGATTGACTCTTTTAGAATAGTATGATGATCTTGGTTATTAAAGCTATTTCATTTAGTATGAAAATGTTAGCATATATGACTTATTCTCGAATAGTGCATTGGTCCAGTATCCATCTTATTGAAACTTGGCAAATCTACGACTTTGTATCAATGAAGAAGTGAAATTACTTTGATTTATAGTGTATTTGTTAAGACATGTTTGTTCTGACGGGAAAACCATTGTGAGGTGGGTGAATAAGGCGCGAATACTTCAAACTTTAGGAGTAGATGTTTACAGTGGTGGAAATTTCGGTCTATGCCGAAGAGCTAAACCGAAATTATTGTTGGGTTTTTGGAATGTGAAGAGCGTGAATAGGAAATGGGTGGAAAAGTGAAAAGGTTCCTTTTATAAGGGAAATGCACTTTCTCCCACATTGGTAGAGGAAAAGGATTTTGTTGGGTTTAAATAGAGAAGTGCTTCTTCTAACTCTTAAAAGGGTTAAGAAGAAGGGAAGCCTCGCGCCGTCGTCGTCGCTCGCCTCGGCTTCGGCTTCGGTCAATTGATATGATCCGTTTTTGTAACGGGAATCTGAATTCAGATTAATTCATTCCTCCACTTTAATATTTTTCCCGTTATGTATTAAAACCAGCCATTAGTGTGGTCTTCTGTAACAGCCATATTTGAAAGGTTGTGTCTCTTCATATTCTGCCTTCCCTTGGCTATAAATACGTGTCTTACATCAGTCTTTTAGACACACACAGAATATCTAATTATCCTCCCTCTCTTCTGCATTTTAAACAGTAAGTGTCGTGTGGTTTGCTCCGTTTCTTTGTGTTCGCCGAGTTCTACGGTTTGAAGTACCGCTACCGTAGAACTGTTATCCCGTTCCATCCTGGGAGGAATTAACCCGTGAACCTTGGGCAACTGTGAGGGTGTTAGATTCCTTAAGGAGACACAAGCAACTTGTGGGCTCGGGATTGTCCAAAACACACTGATTATACATTTCTGTTTTGTATTTTCTGATATTTTTGAACGCAGGAACAACACTTAATATAATCTAATCATACCAAAGTTTAAGAAATATGATCATTCCTACAACTCTGTAGAACCAAAAATCAAAAATCGAACCTAACTTTCAAATGGTTGAATCAAAAAACTGAATTCCCACCACAAGACTTAGAAAATGGCATCGTGGTGCACAAAGCATCCCGCGTTCACGCAAGATTTGGGGAAGGACGAAACTCCAAAAGGATGTGATGTCCGCAGCCTAGCCTGATGCAAGCACCAACCACTCGAGCCATGATTGTGTAAATAAATAGTGGCAACGGTTGTCTCATAATATTCTTTATTTAACGATTGACGAGTAGCTGTTTGGATTTATATCCTACGTCCGGGGATGCAGTAACCGAAGTCTAGCTGATTCAACCATGCACCTATTGTGATCAGGGAGAGAATATTCGGATCCAGCTTGCTTTTGTGAATCACCGAATCTTTTATGTCATGTGTCATATTGTGATGCGGCATAAGATTTTACTGAATACAGTTCTTACATTTGTCAAACTTTTTAAGAGCCTTATGTAAACTTATTGTAAAATGTTGGAAGTCTTATACGTATCAAATTACATACGGGTCATTGAAAAGAATCTGCAATATCTTTTCATACCATCATTCTAGCGTGCAAGCTTCTCTCTGATGGGTTTCTGCCACTGTCCTCATTTTTTTTCATAGTCTTTTATTTAAAGCTAATTAACACAAAAAACCATACACTATACGACCATTGCACCGTAGAAGGCGGTTTGGTCTTTTAGGCTTTCTCTTCGATCCATGCATGGCAAGGGAATCCTTTTGCTTTGTTAAAAAGGCAAAAATAAAAGCAGTGATAAAACATTAGAACATGATTCTCCATGCTATAGAATACATATATAATTGAATAGCTTGACAGAGAAAACGTACGAAATGGGCAATCTAAGCTTTGAAGCATCTACGTAAAAGAAAAGAAAAGAAAAAAAGAAAAGGAATACGTTCTTCAAAGGAATTTCGAAGGTATCAAAACTTTAAAGCTGTTTGGCTTCTTCACGTTGCCCAATCACTCTTTTTTTGTGTATCTCGTCGTGTTTTGCATATTCAAATGCCATGTTTCCATAAACTGTTACAACATGAACTTTTAATCTATTCCAAATTGCGCAAAAAATCCGACTCTTTTTCTATAGAATCCGATGAATTGAAGACAGTGCTTGTGACTGAATTATGTACGATTGACCCCTATTTAGGCAACTTTCTAAAATCCCATAGACTAAATCATAATAATCAACCATATTTCATGATTACCAGACATTTTTATGAAGGCTTAATGTAATAATGTGAAAAACTTCTTTACGCCGCAGTTGTTATAATCTAAACTCAATATTTATTTAATCAAGTAACTTATTAGCTAATTATAAATAAATTTCCATGATCAACTACCATGCATTAAACTTTCAATCTAAAAATGATAGCTAACGTATTATAATAGGCTAAACAGTACTTATAATGTAATTAAATGTTATAGATTAATACGGAAACTTGACTTTTTTTTACATATAAAAGCTGGCGACAAATCCGAAAATTGAGCAATTGTCCTTAGAAGAAAGATGGCTGATATCTAAAAGCAGTTATTCGGTGAACTAAAACGAAATGAATTTGAAAGAAGTGACTGTAATTATGTGGGCAATATGTGATGCATTTATTCTATTGTTCTTTCTGTATCCGAAGCACTTGACAAGTAGTGTAGGAAAACAGTTTAAGGAATCATTTCAAATTACTGATGGACAAAATAATCATTATATACTCCATTTCTTCCATTCTATAAGACATTATATGTTTATTAGTCTGTTTAACAAAATTTAACTTTTTAATAGTTGAAAAAGTTTTAACTTTGGACTTTGTATTTTATTTATAAGGGCATGTTTTTATAGCGACACACTCAAATTGCGTGCTTAGTCAAATTATATTATATAAATTAAAATAGAAAAATTAGTATTTAATCTTATGAGTTGCTTTGACGAAGTCAGGCCACAGCGACTACCAATAAGTACATTTCACTACAATGTTTTGTGATGGAGATAGTAGCCCATTACTCTGCGATAACCACATCAGCCTTTAAAATTCAAAAAAGAACTGAATTTTATGTGCGCCATATCTCTCCTTTTCCATTCTAAATTAAAGTCTAAAGCTCTATGTTTGTTTCAACCAAAGAATGCCTTACGTTAAAATATTCTATAGATTGGTGATCTATGTCAAAAGTAGGTACTATTACTTTTAGAGGAAGTGGGGGGCCTGATTACTTAAAAAATGACCCAACATACTACTGTTTGTTTTCAAAAGTGAGACTTCCTTACTTGCTTCACCATTAACTTCGGCTTTTGCATGGTACAAGAGATGCAGTGCATCACTTATTTTCAAGGGACCATACCCTTATGGTTAGCTTTTCCATAACTAGAAGCTGCTTTTGATGAAGCATATGAAAATAGGATCCTTATTTGGAGCACACTAAAAGTTATGTCCAGTTATAAAAACTGTGGTACTTTAATTGACTATACTTAATAAACATCATAATAAGCCTCAAAAACACTTTGTTGTAAAGTTTTCATCGGACGACGGGGTTGGTAATAGAAAAACGGAGATAGTTTATTTCTAACTTAACTATAATATTCTACACGACTGCTTTGGACGATAAAAATTTATTTGCACCCGGTAAAAGTCAAAAGTAAAAATTCATACCATTTAACTATATTACCGTGATAAATGTGTGTCAAAAACACATGTCTTTGAATCATCAATTTTATGTGATTGAGTGCTGCTGAGTTCTTATCCGTCTGGTCAACAACAATAATATACCCAGTGAAATTCCAAGGTGGAGTCTGGGGTGAGTGAGATGTACGCAGCTTATTCGTCTGGTCAATTGTGGCATTTATTTGGTTACTCTTACTCATACATCTGAGGTGTGCAAAAATTTTCCAAGAATAAAGAATTACCATTAATATTGTTGGCATCATATCAGTCAAATAAAGAGATTTGCTTGTAGGGAATTATATCCCTTGGAAAAATTGGTGGAACTAACAGTTTCTGAAATTATAGCTACTCCGTTTTAGACAGTTTACATTCTAGTGTCTTGTTAATGAATAAGGGATACCAGTACATTATCGCGGAAGTTTTTGTTTGATTATTTTGGATCCTAATCAAGCTCCTAAGATACTGTGAGTTGTAACTCTTATGCATAGTTCTTATAAATTTCATAACAACAAGAAAAAGTCGGATAACCTAGAAAATTAATTTGTAGATTTGTGTGGAACCCTGGTTTCTATGTTTGGAAGTTGGTATCGATATTGAAAATTAGATACTTCATAAGGATTATTTTGAAAAATCTACCATGACTTTGATTCAAACTCAAGGCATTTCCGGCATTGACTTCTGTTTCAACTAAGCCCCATGAAAGAAAAAGTTAAAAATATTAGTTTAACTGGACATTGAACTAATAGAGTAATAACTATACGACTGCATAGAAGTTGCTAATGTTTTGTCCCATTGATAATCTTTTTCTAGTGTATGGGAGATGGACATACATTCAATGACACGAAACCAAGCTGTCACTCTGCCAAGACTTGGCACAACTATTATTACTATTTGCAATGTAATTTAGTATATCTTTTTTGGAGTTTTTTCTTTGGAAGAATGGTGACAGTGATTAATTTATTAATTTTTCTCTTGGAGCAGTTATACGGTGTTGTGCGAAGAGGCAGATTTCAAACTTGTCTTTGTCCTTGAATATGTCCAGTGATTTTATCTGAGGTAAGGCATGAGCCTCGCGTTGCTTATTGTCTCTACTCTGAGGATATGTCAAGGAAGACATTATATTCATTTAGACTTTATAGTATAAATGTATGTGTTCTCACTACTTTTGGCAGAAGGGTATTTCCCAACTTATTATTGCACGATGTTAGTTGAAATGGTTTGACACCAGCGCTAAAATAAAACAATGTCAACAGGTTTGGTAGTGTAACTTGAAATTGGCAATGCCCACTTCAATTAAGAATGAGTGTATTAGGTTTTTGTTATTTTTTTTTTAATTATGAGAGGGAGGGGGGAGGGGGTATAACCATTATCCGGCGGGAGATTTATAGAAATAGGATCCTTCAGTGAAACTTTTATACTTCTGAGTTCTGACCCACGTTGTCTAAATGGTGGATCGTCATAAGGAGCTAAAATTAAATACTTTTTCCACTGGAATTAAAAACGTAACCTTGGTGCTCACTAGGGCTAGTGTGTGAAATAATGTTATCCAGTCACACTGACTCGACTAATATAATTTTACATCGTATAATAAGAAGCTGAACTTTAGGCCTAACTCAACCTCAATATCTAGCTCAAAAAATGGGGATTCCTCAGTATTACATTAGGAGACCAAACTCCCATTAATCGATGTGGTAATCTAACTACCTTCACGTGCCATAGCCTGCCTGCTGGAGTATAAACAACATAATATTGGGCTCAATTTCAAATAAATAAAGAAACTATGATGAGCCTCATTCTAATACCATGGTAATAAAATTAAGATTTTGGGCGATCTAACTCAACTCAAAAATTAATCCAAATGGCGATGATAGCTCAAGATTACATAAGAAGACCAAATTCCTATCCCACAAATAGTGTCAGAAATTTTTACATTCACGGACCATATTTATTGATATATAGTCTTGACCATAAAACATTTGTTTCATCCATCTCAATATCAAATTTATAACAGAAAAATAAATCAGAACTCATGCAGACGAGTTTCACAAGTGTAATCAATCAAATTATTCATAGCGTTCTCTAATATTGACGTGTCATAGAAGAGAAAAAGGAAAAAGGAAAAAGAAAAACAGTTAGGGTGTGTTTGGTATGAAGGAAAATATTTTTGTTGGAAAATATTTTCTAATTTTTCCATATTCGCTTGGCTTAAAAGGTTTGAAAAATATTTTTAATAACAAATCATTTCCTTTAATTGGAGGAAAATGATTGATAATGCACACCCATTGTTTCATTCCTACACCAAAAAACTATCCACCACCACATCATACCCCACCCCTACCCACCCCCTACCAACACCCTCTCCCTATTTCTTATTAATTGGTTAGAAAATTATTTTATTATTGGACAACCAAACATCGGAAAGTAAGTATTGAAAACTCTTATTTTCTAAAATGTCATTTTCCATGGAAAATACTTCCTTCGTACCAAACACACCCTTAGTTTTTGTCTCAAAGACTTGGATAAGAAGTAGAGTAGCTAATTTGATAGGGATTAACTAACTCAAATATACTTATCAGATGCTTTCCCTACTAAAATGCGACAAAAAAATACTCCTAATTAGCAGAGAGAGAGAGAGAGAGACCTCGATGAACCTTTTTTCTTTTGACCAGAGAAATGTTGATGACTGACATAGTTGAAGCATATTGCAGAGACAGGAGCCTTCTAAAGCTTCTCTGATCTCCACTCTCTCCAATATATCTACTAATTTCCCTTCCCAATAATCAAAGGTAAACTCAAAAATAAATAACTAGAGATAAAAGGTAAATAAAAGAGCGAAGACCAGTGAGTGAAGTTGAAGTCTCCCTACGTCGTCTTCTTTTAAAGAACGAGACTCAACTATCTCACCTTTTCTTCTTATCATTAACTCCACACTTCTCCCCAACTCAAAAACCTTTTCCCCTCTTCATTTAACAATGTACTTCGTATCCTCTTTCACTTTATACCTATTCCTCACTCTTTAACCAAAGCTAAAACATAGTACAACTTCAAGAACCATAACGATGGATTTTGACCTTGAAAATCCCTTGCCATTTAGCATCGACACTCATGCAGATAACAATATTTCTTCTCTTTTCAGCATTGAAACTAATCATATGCCTTCTAAAACTTACCGTCAAAGTCTTGAGCGCTCAGATTTCAATATCTCCATTCGTCAAACAACTATTTCTATAATCTTTGAACTTTCTCACCACTTTGATCCTTTTCTATCATACCTTGCAATTAATTATCTCGACCGCTTCCTCTCCTTTCATTCACTACCGGTAAAACTACGTGCTCTATTGATTAGGATTTAACTTATATATAAAAGTTATATTATCAGTGTAATTAAAATATTTTTTTGATGACGTGATAGTGTAAAACTTATTCTACATTGTCATTGTACAAAAGTTTCACTCAATCATTATTACTCCCTTTACAAGAGTGACATTAAAAATTTAATATATTGAGAGAATAGGATTGTAGTTCATATAATATCATTGGAGTTTTGGTCATGTAGGAAGGGAAGCCATGGGTCTTGAGGCTGATTGCTGTTTCATGTGTTTCTTTAGCATTGAAGATGAGAAAAACAGAGTACTCTGCCACTGATATTCAGGTACGTGAACTTTAAAATGCTAATTGATACACACAATTTTAGATATAACTAATTAATGTTACACTATTTTTTGGGGTACAGCAAGATGGTGGCATGATATTTGATTCAGAGACAATAAAAAGAATGGAGTTTTTAATACTTGGTGGACTTAAATGGAGAATGCGCTCAATTACTGCATTCTCTTTCGTTAATTTCTTCATATCTTTGTTCAAATTCAAAGATCTACCATTACAACAAGCTCTCAAAGTTAGAGCCACCGAGATTATATTCAGAGCTCAAAATGGTAAGTCAAATTATTATATCTTGATATTTATGGAATTATTACCTTAAAAATCTTAATTTTCTTTTTTTTCCAATTTTAGAGATCAAGATTTTGCAGTTCAAGCCGTCAATAGTTTCAGCTTCATCTCTTCTCTCTGCTTCTCACGAGCTTTTCCCTTTACAATTCCCATGCTATAAAGATGCAATCCTAAACTGTTCATATGTAAATAAGGTAACTCTTATTCCTGCTCAAATTTGACATTTTTTTTTGATGGTTTGCATTATTTTGTTCTTTCTTAACCACATTGATTACATGCATTTTGTTACAAAAACAATGTTCAGGATCGTTTTTCACCTGTAATAAGCACTTCTCCATTTCGATTTATAGGACAATATTTGACTGGTAGGAAGAAATATTTTAGTATTTGTGATCTTAAAAGGTTTAAAGTTAAATTTCTTCCTATAATTCTTTTTGCGACAGACTAAGCTAAAAAGTATGTCAAATAAATTGCTACTATGAAATACTTAATTAGCTATAGTTGTATAATAAGATGTGATAGGGTGTTGCAGGGGTAACTTACCTATAAATTGATAAATAATGAGCCTTATGATTGTCAAATGCAATTAATGCATGCGGTTCATTAATAGTTGTTTGAACATCAATAACTTGTACTTAAAAAATCATGCGGAAAAGCTTGCATACTTTATGGGTAATAATTTGTACTAAGAAGAATTATGGGCAAATGAATCAAACCAAAATTGATACTGACATATAAATGGACCAGACAGGACTAGATGTTACACCTAGTATAGCAAGGCAAGCAAGTAGTAATTGCAACTACAGAATGCCATTGCATTTATTCACATTAATTAATTTATAATATACTAACAAATTACATTAGCTATATAATTTTTATCAATTGGAATAACTCATGTCTAACCATCTCTTGCTGGTTATCAAACAATTTTTAGAGTAAATTTTATGAGTGGTAATTCAACTATTTGATTCATTACTTCAAAGTTACTTTTGTTCTTGTTACCCAAAAATCACTCAACTTATTTCGGGTATACACTAAAGTCAGACAAATTTTTACTTAAAACTTACCGAAAAAATAATGTGACATATTTTATTAGCAAAATCTATCTTAAAATCTAGCTACAACCATCATATAGTACTGGTTATTTAAAATTTGCGTTGACATTGTTACTAAGCTATATAATTTGCTTATCAGGTGTATGTGTCATTCCCTTGGAAACAACCACTTATGCTTGTATAAGGTTAGGCTAAGTACATTACATCTTTTGGGGTGGGACCATTCTCCGGATCCTGCGTAAAAATCGGTGACTTTACTTTATACCGGAGATAAGTTGAGTGATTTTTGGTTAACAAAATAAATAAAAGTGACTTCGAAATAATGAAGCATACTTGAGTAACCACCCATAAAATTTACTCTCAATTTTTACTATCAAAGTTACCTATAATCAAATTTTTAGTAATCAAATAGTGTAAAACTCTGACAATCATAGAGTTTAAATTTTGATTACTAACTGACTTACACTGATACTAAAACAAAATCCTTATACTATCACTCTGTATAGTTTAGATGAATTTCCATGACATGTTACTCCACATTTTATATAGCAATGTGATCGTTCATGAACTAATTAAATCCCTGGTTTTTGCAGGCTGATTTGTTAAATTGCTATAATGTGATGCAGGAGATAGCAAAAGAAGGATACGAATCAGTTCTGGACATGGTGTCAAGCTCAAGCACGCCAGTCAACGTGCTTGACTTGCAATTATCGAGCAGTTGGAGTTCAGATAACGAGCCAACCACAATATCAGAAGAAAGCTGTGATGTTGTTAATGCAAATGAAATGGCCACCAGCGGCAGCAGCAGGCAAGAGAAATCGAAACGTCGAAAAATTGACAAAACAGTTCAGCTTTCTCAGATCACACACAACAATAGTGATATTGATGTCTGATAGATAAAAATTGGCTATCTATCTGAGTTTTTTATGAAAACGAAGCAGTGCCCACCTGCAACAGTTAAAAAGAAAGTTCAGGAAAAAAAAAAAAAAAAAAGCCAACTGCTAAAATAACGTTTTATTTGTAGCTATGGCCCACTGGAGAGTGACATTAGCTTAACTTTTTGCATCAAAGAACTCAATATGAAAAGAAAAAAATTACATAGGGCCAATAGAAGAAATTAAAGAAAGACAACCAAAAGGAGAAGGCGAAAGAGGAGATTGTGGGTTGGTAATGATCCTAATTTGGTTTGTTTGGTTGGTGACTTTGCAAAAAGACTTTGAAAAAGAAAAAGAAACGAAAAGAAAAGAGAATAAATTGAGTTTTTTATCCTTTTGTTTTATTGGGAAGGGAAAAAGAAACAAAAACAAACAGGGACTTTGGGAGGTATATGAGAGAACGAGGGATGTTGAATTGTTCACCTTTTTAAAGTTACTTCACGTTAGTACTGGTGGATGTTGTTTGCAAGAATTAGAGAAGTACTGTTTGCAGTATGATGATAAGATTGAATGATTTCTACAAATTTTTACGGTTCTTCTTTTAATTGAATGGCATTGTTGGCACAGCAAATGAGAATTATTGTGCGCTTTTTGGTTCGAATAGCCATCTGCAGTTACTTTTTATGTGACCAGTTGGTGTAAATAATTGTATTGTTGCATAAAACTTAAACTCTTTTAGAAACAATGTAAATTTGCAAACAAATACAGTAGTAGTCTTCAACAGCGACAAAATAAAAACTAGAAGAGACAATTAAAAATGAGGGCAACATGCACTTAGTCCGTGGAAAAAGAATGTAAACCATGCATAAATGGTACATTAAATTAATTTTTTGCTTTAATATTAGCACAAGAGAGTAAGTGAAGGTTACGGTCCCAATAGATATAGGAGATTTAGAAATTTCGCTATCCCAGAAATATGGCCCGACATTTGATATCTCTGTAGGCAGGATTGAAAGTCACCATACACATTCACAAATTAAATTGGACCACAAGACGAATTTTTAATCGAATGTCTTCTGACCTTATTAATTACCCATCCGTTATGGTGTCGTGTTTCAATATCTTTTTCTTTTAAATTAATGATACTCTTAGTTTTTGGCCTAAAGATATACTACTATCATTTTTTAACTGCATATGAAAAGAAGGCTGGAATAGTAAAGTGCTCCTGTATTATTACATACTTTTGATGCAGAGAAATAAGGAAAGGCTAGATGAGACTTCTCGTTAACTGCAAGTCATTGCAAGGTTAGAGCTCTCCGACTGCCAAGGATGCACATATAGATGTTCATTTATAAATCTCTTTATGCAGTTTTTCTATTATAACAAAATTCTTATTCTCTGGACCGAGCAATTGAAAAGTATATTAGTCCTACAATCTATCACATGGAAAACAGGGAGTTATGCGAAGTTTGTACATGAACAAAGTACATCGAACATAAAGCTGTTACTAGAAGAAACTTAACCATTTATTAAACTTTTAGTTTAGTTCAGGAGTTAATTTAAGCTTCAGCTCATTTCAATTTGTGTAATACGCTCCATATTTTTGAATTTGACCGTGCTATGTCTTTGATAAAATGTCAACTAGGAAATGCATGTGGATTACCAATTAGTACATCCATAGATCGTTTAGGAAAGTTCAGATAGATGGAATTCCAGGAGAAGAGTTAGAATGAATGTTCATGTTCCTTATGTGGAGTGTTAGAATGGAGAAACGACATGATCGCCGGTGAAATATTTGCAGTTTGTATAGGATTTGGAGAGCGAAAGAAAAAAACATAAATAGCCTTTTAATTAAGTAGCCTTACATCATAATAGCCTTCATAAAATTTGTTAACTTCCAAATGATGAAGATAATCGATCAAATGTAATTAGCGTTTCCATGTCGGTGAGGGAGAAGAGAGAGTTTGGTGAGGGAGAAGAGAGAGTTTGGGAAAATATCTTCTACTGCTCAATGAGCTGAAAATGAACTGTGTTCTTTACACGGACCGGGCTATCGTTATTTATATTCGGCCCAACTAGCTAAGAAAGAAGTAAAACTACAGCTGATTAAATATTGGCCCAATGCCATACATCTCTTAATTACACCAAATATACAATTACATACATCAGTTACAACTATGTACCTATGTAATCCCAACACCCCCCTCAAGTTGGAGGGTGGTAACACACCCAACTTGCGCATATGTTGATGATGAACGACACCAGGGAGGATCTTGGTGAAAATATCAGCCATTTGAGTGGCACTTGAGGTATGCAATCAATCAGCCCCTCAAGGAACTTGGCCCGGACAAAATGATAATCCAACTCTATGTGTTTCGTCCTCTCGTGGAACACAGGATTGCGGGCAATGTGTAAGGCTGCCTGATTGTCACAAAATAATGGAATAGATTGAGATACAGGAACACCAAAATCAGATAACAAACGAACCAACCAAGTGATCTCAGCTGCCCCTTTGCTCATAGCACTGTACTCTGCCTCAGCAGAAGAAAGGGACACAACCGGTTGCTTCTTGGACTTCCAGGTAATGAGGCAACCACCAAGAAGGACGCAAAAACCTGTGACTGAACGTCTAGTATCTGGGCAGGCAGCCCAGTCACTGTCACTGAAAACACTAAGAGAGAAGTCAGGGTGATTGTTCAGGAAGAGCCCAAAATCAGAAGTGCCTTTGAGGTATCTAAGGAGATAGAGAGCAGCCTGCATATGAGAGAGGCAGGGCCTTTGCATGAACTGGCTCAAATACTGCACAGCAAATGCCAAGTCTGGCCTGGTATGGGTGAGAAAGTTCAGTTTCCCAACCAAGCTTCTGTACCTTTCAGGCTTGGGGAACAGAGGTGACACGACCCCGAAATCCGGTTAGATCGTGCGGGCACCCGACATCCTCCCCTAGACCCATTGGGCGAACCCTTACCAATTAAATTAGGAAAATAAATATAATAGTTCATAAATAAGGACAAGACTTTTAAAAAAAACACAAACATACTGATACCTCTAAGCTGTACAAAAGAAATTACAGCTAACTACCCAACATACTAGGTTTAGGGCTATTCAGACTAGACATCTAAGAGTACAAAAGAAGACAGATAGATACCTACTGAAGGGAGCAAAATGCAGGTGAAATAATAACCAATAAACTGGTGGCCATCCGGAATAAAAGCTGGCTCACCCTGACAGCTGAAGTCGTCTTCGCTCCTACACAACATGGCGAACTCAATCCTGGAGCGAACCTGCCGAAACGAAATAGATAGACAAAACGAACAACAAACAAGGGTGAGTCAAGAGGACTCAATAAGTGGGGCAGACTAGCCACCTCAAAGAATAGGATAACTAGCCGGGGAGAAGAAAAACAGATAAACTAAATCCATCTTATTTGAACTATAAACAGGCAAAGCCAGATAATAACTGAAAACACGTATGGAATCATAAACAGCCAGGGACATAAGGTAGACAGAACATATAGATATCCTGAACATGTCGACAATCAGAAATACATCCTGTTGCGGCGTGCAACCCGATCCATATATTCATACTGTCGCGACGTGCAACCCGATCCATATATTTATACTGTTGCGGCGTGCAACCCGATTCGTATATTTATACTGTTGCAGCGTGCAACCCAATCCGTATATTTATACTGTTGCGGCGTGCAACCCGATCCATGTATTTATATTGTCGCGACGTGCAACCAGGGATACGAGCCAGGAATATATAGGCAAACTGAGATACGTTCACAACATGGTATACATACCGCATATATAAAACACAACACAATACACACAATAGTCAGTTTGCGGTGCAATGAGATGAGATGAATGCGGTATGATGCAATGCAGTCACATATGTCTGATACCTATCTCCGGCGCGTGACTCTCATCGTCTACCAGGAGATATATGCAATAATGACCCTTCACCGGCTCGGGACTCTCATCGATTACCGGGAAGTATATGTAATAATGACCCTTCACCGGTGCGGGACTCTCATCGCCAACCGGGAAGTATATGCAATAATGACCCTTCGCCGGTGCGGGACTCTCATCGCCAACCGGGAAGTATATGAAATAATGACCCTTCGCCGGTGCGGGACTCTCATCACCAACCGGGAAGTATATGCAATAATGACCCTTCGCCGGTGCGGGAATCTCATCGCCAACCGGGAAGTATATGCAATAATGACCCTTCGCCGGTGCGGAACTCTCATCGCATATGCAATAATGACCCTTCGCCTGTGCGGGACTCTCATCGCCAACCGGGAAGTATATGCAATGCTCAAAACCATAGTGCAATGCTCATATGTTCAATGCAATACCAACTACAGGGCATAACATATAATATACAATGTAAATTCAAAGCTAAGGCGTAATGAGTACGCCTATCGGCAGCTACACACGTAAGGAAACACGTGGTAGAAAATCCACAAGGCCAAGGGCCTCCAAAGAAATGGATATAAACACTTACCTCTTCCAAAAGTTAGTACGGCTAATCAACAACCGCTTAATCCTTTGGTTTCCTTGCCAAACGATCCCACTCTATTCAATAAGAATAAAAAATATATCAATTTAGGCTAAAGGCTTCATTCCTCACATCTTAGGGCAATCCAGTTAGGAACCTGATACCCTATTCGCATACGCAATATGCAGGCCAGGCCTATATACAGAGTTTAAGGTCACATAACCAAACTCTAAATAAATTACATTTATATGTTGCCCATAACTCACTGAGTACGAATATATAATCAATTCCATTATCGGGGTCCATTTGACCCTTTAAACTATTAATTGAACTTATTAAAACGATGTCTAATATCCCAATTTTTATCGTAAAAATATATTAAAATACACGTAATAAGCTAAGATAATGAGTTAACATCATTACCTGGATGTTTCGGGGTAATAATTCTACCATTTTCCCGACTCTTTTCTCATTTTCTGGCATTTTTTTCTGATAATTTTCTCTGTTTCATTTCTGTTCCAATGTTTTCTCGTTACTGTATCCATTAAGCTTTGAAAGCTTAATTGAGTCCACCGCCCAGCTCCTTTACCTTTCTTTCCATTTTTTGTCTTTTTCTCTTTTTTTTTTTCTTTTTTTTTATTTTATTTTCTTTTCGTTTTCGCGGCAACAATTAAAACGGTACCCCACCATATTCGAAATAATTCCAACTTTTGCATACAAGTTATACAAAATATATGTAACATACTCGCGAAGGCGGATCTCAAATCGGACTCCCGAAACTCAATATGCAAATTAAATGAAAAAAGATCAAATTATTTAACTTTCGGCATTTTAGCGGAAACTAGCCGAACAACATCGAAATTCACTTTCGACAGTTTATAAAAGTCATAAATAATCATATGAACCTAACGGCGTTTTCGGATTTCAAATCGGAGCTCATTCGCCAAAACCGAGCTCAAAAATTTCTTTTTTATATTTATCGACAATAAAAAGTGAAACCTTCTTCCGATGCCTACCAAACGAGGTCTGATTTAGCTCAAATTTTACAGACAGGTCCTAATGAACATTACGAATATTTTAAAATTATTGGCACGCCAATCGGAGTCCTAACTTCCGAAACGACTAACCGAGGACGTTTCATTCTCCTCTACTTAAACTCTCGTTCGTCCTCGAACGAGCCTAAGTCTAAAGAAAAATTCGCACAGATAACAAGAGAACTTGCATGACCTTCATGAACTACCCCACAGGCATTATTTTCTGATTACAGGATCAGAATTGTAACACTCATATCGAACTTTTGGGATACAATATATCTGGATAATATGATGACACCATTGCACAACTTATTCTGACTAAGCTGATCCTTCTTTGATCACGAGAGGAGAGTTCTATATTTTCGAAACACAGATACACGAAACTCTGGATAGATTAACATGATTCCGCCGACAAATCACCTCATTGATATTCTTTACGATATAGAACAAGTCGATGGAACTAAGAATTAGCTCACGTTTGAACAACGTCTTTAGGGATTTAATATTAGGATTCGATATCAATTGGAGGAAGACTCCTCCACTTAGAGCATAAACTCATACAACTAATTTGAATAGAAATAGTCATCCTCGCACAACCTGCTGGATTAAAGAAGACTTAGTTAATAGCTGAACATAGGCAGACCTAAACTACCAAACTACCCTTTCGAGTTGCCAAACAGCTGCAAATCTCGAGCCAAAACTCCATACATTTTCTATAAGCACCACTGACTGATGGATCAAATCAAAGGTCAAATGACGCCTCTCATTACCCTTAGTAGCCTTGAAAAACAATAATGTGCTTATCCGGCCACCTTGACACGCACTCTGGCTCGACACAGGGAACATCACAAAAGGCTACTGACCGCCTAAACTCACCAGTGCCGAACAAAGAAAAGATGGCAATGGACTGAGGATAGAAATGATTAGAGCTTCAGGAAGGTCATCTTCTTATTTACTTGGCTACCAGAGCTAGACTATTTCCGAGTCAGGCTAACCCAAAAATCGTAATTGAAGAAATAGACATTAAATAAGCTTTATGGAAAAACATCCATACCAATTTAACCTCCCAATAAGAAGGAGACTCTGACAATTTACCAGAAAACCCTTTTATAACCCAGATAAGCTCATAGGATAACATACTTTACTAGCGTTTTGAACCAAGAGGATATACGTAGATCGAATATTACTTACTAATCACTTTGCACAGGAAGAAACGACAACACTTTCTGATGGTGATGAATTAGGATCCCATTATCCTAGCAACATTGAATTTCGAGGAGAGAGGTAAACTGAATTGACATAATAACAGAAGGTGGCGTAACCAGATACCAAGCAGACAATACCGATACTCGCTCCCAAATCTCTCACATTTAAATCAGATAAACTAGTAGGGTCATCATAAATGCCAGGAATAAATCATTTCAGAAGCTCACCCCTCTACCGCAACAGATTCTTAATAGAAACGACATCCAAAGAAACCATGGAAACATGATAAGACAAACCATTTCCAGATCAATCGGAAGAATCAAATCTTACTCACATATAAGGGAAGAATAAATACTTGGGTCTACTACATCAGTTACCTCAACATCCTGCCAGACTGGTAGTTCTTAGAACTGCCTCTGCGGCTGAGCCGAGCCGCTACCCTGATAATTACTTCTAAAAGAACCACTACCACCACGATCTTGACCTTTATCGAATGAGGGCAAATCTCTGGTTGATTAAGATCTGAATGAAATTCCCTACGACAGTCCAGGTGCTTGATGACGAGAGAAAGGACGACTGCCTACTTACCAGAGTAAGAAAATACTACTCAAAGGATAACCAGACTCACAACAATGATAACACCTTTTCACTGAAAATAGAAGCTGGAAAGATTGTTGATAGCTATAAAGAGAAAAACTGGGTCTAATCTTGATGAACTACTCGCGCACTTTGAGAATCACGCTCTACAAGCTGAGATAACCTGGAAGGTGACTTCCCAAAATAATCAGAACTCTTGCTCTCCCGCTCTCACCCTTCCCGTTTTAACTTATAGTATGCCTAATACCTTTGAGCAATATCAACAACGACGTCAAATGAAGTCCCAACCTCAATTTTTTGAGCCATCTGGGATCTCAAGGAAAAAGAAAGGTCATCAATAAATCTTTAAATCTCTAGAAAGGCTCATGGACTAGTTCTAATGCATATTCAGCCATTCTATAGAATTTAATCTCATATTCTGAAACACCAAGAGGCTAACCGACAGGCTACCCTGTCCAATCTACTCGAACTGGCAACACTTTTCATCTCGTTCGCTACTCGAAAGGAACTTTTTCACGAATCTAGAAGAAAAATGGAACCAAGTTGGCTAATAAAGAGCGGTCCACCAATTCAACGCTAGACCCCTGAAACTGGAAAATAGAATAATCGACACCATACCGCTCGATATAACAAGAGCCTGAAGGATATGCTGACATCATTTTATTTTAAAAAGAATCACGGGGTTTATCTGATGCATTTCTTAAGAATATCGGAAGGTTCAACCGCGTAAAATAATGCAACCTCTTTGGGTACTCGGACCGAACTGTTACATCGGCTGGCTAACCAGCCAGAATAATTAGTGGCGCAACACATGCTGCCTGTGGAACATATTTTACTAGGGCAACATCAAGAACTGGAACAAGAGCTCTCTAAGTCCGAACATCTGCATGTGCGCCGACCAGATAAGCTGCCTAGCGAATAATAGGTTCTTGCGGTATATGCGTCACCAAAATTCTCGTAAAAACATCGTAGAGAGCCAAGGGAACCACAAGGCCCTGCTCCTTTACCCATCGCGAGCTCGTACAGCTGGGACCTCCGTAACTAGATCGTCAGCACGATCAAAACACTCGGGGCTTCGTCAGTACTAACCCCAGGCCAGACTGCTTCGTCTTGAACTCATACAGTTTTTTTATTTGTCGCACGAGGGTTCACAATTACCACGAAAGAATTAACGAAAATACTTTTGCATCCTAGACCGACGCCTGATCAGAAAAGAAGGAAGTGAAACTTCCTAAATGCCATCATAGCCTCTCGTAGATAATTACGGACGTCTACGTACCCATCAGCGAGACTCTACTAGACACTGTCTTAGTCTGGATAGACTCTAACTCGGGCTCTGATACCAACTGACACGACCCCAAAATCCGGTTAGATCGTGCGGGCACCCGACATCCTCCCCTAGACCCCGTCGGGCGAACCCTTACCAATTAAATTAGGAAAATAAATATAATAGTTCAGAAATAAAGACAAGACTTTTAAAAAAAATACAAACATACTGATACCTCTAAGCTGTACAAAAGAAATTACAGCTAACTACCCAACATACTAGGTTTAGGGCTATCCAGACTAGACATCTAAGAGTACAAAAGAAGACAGATACCTCCTAAAGGGAGCAAAATGCAGCTGAAATAATAACCAATAAACTGGTGGCCATCCGGAATAAAAGCTGGCTCACCCTGACAGCTGAAGTCGTCTTCGCTCCTTCACAACGTGGCGAACTCAATCCTGGAGCGAACCTGCCGAAACGAAATAGATAGACAAAACGAACAACAAAGAAGGGTGAGTTAAGAGGACTCAATAAGTGGGGCAGACTAGCCACCTCAAAGAATAGGATAGCTAGCCAGGGAGAAGAAAAACAGATAAACTAAATCCATCTTATTTGAACTATAAACAGGTAAAGCCAGATAATAACTGAAAACACGTATGGAATCATAAACAGCCAGGGACATAAGGTAGACAGAACATATAGATATCCTGAACATGTCGACAATCAGAAATACATCCTGTTGCGGCGTGCAACCCGATCCATATATTCATACTGTCGCAACGTGCAACCCGATCCGTATATTTATACTGTTGGGCGTGCAACCCGATTCGTATATTTATACTGTTGCAGCGTGCAACACGATCCGTATATTTATACTGTAGCGGCGTGCAACTCGATCCGATCCATGTATTTATATTGTCGCGACGTGCAACCCGGGATACGAGCCAGAAATATATCGGCAAACTGAGATACGTTCACAACATGGTATACATACCGCATATATAAAACACAACACAATACACACAATAGTCAAAATGCGGTGCAATGAGATGGGATGAATGCGGTATGATGCAATGCAGTCACATATGTCTGATACCTATCTCCGGCGCGGGACTCTCATCGTCTACCAGGAGATATATGCAATAATGACCCTTCACCGGCTCGGGACTCTCATCGATTACCGGGAAGTATATGTAATGATGACCCTTCACCGGTGCGGGACTCTCATCGCCAACCGGAAAGTATATGCAATAATGACCCTTCGCCTGTGCGGGACTCTCATCTCCAACCGGGAAGTATATGAAATAATGACCCTTCGCCGGTGCGGGATTGTCATCGCCAACCGGGAAGTATATGCAATAATGACCCTTCGCCGGTGCGGGACTCTCATCGCCAACCGGGAAGTATATGCAATAATGACCCTTCGCCGGTGCGGGACTCTCATCGCCAACCGGGAAGTATATGCAATGCTCAAAACCAGAGTGCAATGCTCATATGTTCAATGCAATACCAACTACAGGGCATAACATATAATATACAATGTAAATTCTAAGCTAAGGCGTAATGAGTACGCCTATCGGCAGCTACACACGTAAGGAAACACGTGGTAGAAAATCCACGAGGCCAAGGGCCTCCAAGGAAATGGATATAAACACTTACCTCTTCCAAAAGTTAGTACGGCTAATCAACAACCGCTTAATCCTTTGGTTTCCTTGCCAAACTATCCCAATCTATTCAATAAGTAGAAAAAATATATCAATTTAGGCTAAAGGCTTCATTCCTCACATCTTAGGGCAATCCGGTTAGGAACCTGATACCCTATTTGCATACGCAATACGCAGGCCAGGCCTATATACATGGTTTAAGGTCACATAACCAAACCCTAAATAAATTATATTTATATGTTGCCCATAACTCACTGAGTACGAATATATAATCAATTCCATTATCGGGGTCCATTTGACCCTTTAAACTATTAATTGAACTTATTAAAACGATGTCTAATATCCCAATTTTTATCGTAAAAATATATTAAAATACACGTAATAAGCTAAGATAATGAGTTAACATCATTACCTGGATGTTTCGGGGTAATAATTCTACCATTTTCCCGGCTCTTTTCTCATTTTCTGGCATTTTTTTCTGATAATTTTCTCTGTTTCGTTTCTGTTCCAATGTTTCCTCGTTACTGTATCCATTAAGCTTTGAAAGCTTAATTGAGTCCACCGCCCAGCTCCTTTACCTTTCTTTCCATTTTTTGTCTTTTTCTCTTCTTTTTTTTGTTTTCTTTTATTTTATTTTTTTTCTTTTCGTTTTCGCGGCGACAATTAAAACGGCACCCACGATATTCGAAATAATTTCAACTTTTGCATACAAGTTATATAAAATATATGTAGCATACTCGCAAAGGCGGATCTCAAATCGGACTCCCGAAACTCAATATGCAAATTAAATGGAAAAAGATCAAATTATTTAACTTTCGGTATTTTAGCGGAAACTAGCCGAACAACATCGAAATTCACTTTTGAAAGTTCATAAAAGTCATAAATAATCATACGAACCTAACGGCGCCTTCGAATTTCGAATCGGAGCTCATTCGCCAAAACCGAGCTCAAAAATCTCTTTTTTATATTTATCGACAATAAAAACTGAAACCTTCTTCCGATGCCTACCAAACGAGGTCTGATTTAGCTCAAATTTTACAGACAGGTCCTAATGAACATTACAAATATTTTAAAATTATCAGCACGCCAATCGGGGTCCTAACTTCCGAAACGACTAACCGAGGTCGTTTCAAGAGGACGTCCATCAGCCCTCAACTTGGAATGAAGCTCAAGAGGACTGATCAAATGAGAGCAATCATGGCTATGAAATTCAGTGAGCAAATCTGCAATAAACTTCTTCTGATGAAGAAGTACCCCAGAAGCAGTATATAAGACTTCAATTCCCAGAAAGTAATGAAGAATCCCAAGGTCTTTGATCTTGAATTCATTGTGGAGATAAGACTTGAGAGCAAGGATTTCAGATTGGTCAGTCCCTGTGAGCACAATATCATCCACATATACAACAAGGATGACCAAGGACTGAGCTGAACCCTTGGTAAAAACAGAGTAATCATTTAAGGAATGAACATAGCCTCTAGCATTGAGGGCCTGAGACAGCTTAGCATACCATTGTCTGGATGCTTGTCTCAGCCCATAGAGGGATTTTTTCAGCTTGCAGACAAGTGGAATTTAAGAAGAAGATGGAACAGACAAACCAAGAGGTAGCCTCATGTAAACTTCCTCATTTAAGTCACCATGCAAAAATGCATTGTTAACATCAAGTTGATACAAAGGCCAATTGTACTTGATGGCAACAGTAATGAGAACTTTGATGGTAGAAAGCTTTACTACAGGAAAAAAAGTTTCATTGAAATCCACACCTGCATCTTGAGTATCTCCTCTAACCACCAATCTAGCGTTGTACCTCTCCAAACTACCATCTGCATTATACTTCACCTTGTAAACCCATTTACAGCCAATGGGCAGTTGAACTATATCCCAAGTTCCATTGGCCTGCGATGCCTCAAACTCCTTTCTCATAGCCTCCTGCCATTCTGGGAGTGCAGCAGCTTGAGAATAGGTGTGAGGTTCAAAGACAAGAGGCCTCTGAGGGTGAGAAGTGCAAGGATCAGACTTAGAGGCTACAGAAGTTGAAGGGCCTAAACTGGGAAGGGTGTAGGCATAGTCCTGAAGGTAACCAGGTACAGAATGGGTCCTGTGAGATTTTCTTAAGACAGGATGAGGTAGTGAGGCTGGCTGATCTGTGCACTGAACAGGATGAGGATGGGACATAGGACTGGGAGGAAATGAATGAGGAACTGCTGGAGGAGGAGAGTCTGGTAGCACAACTGGTGAGTTACTGGGTTCAGGAAATAAGTAAGAGAAAGGTGTTGGAACAAAAGAAGAAGTAGGCTTGTCAGAGGTGAGGAAAGGATAGACATGTTCATGGAAAACAACATCCCTTAAGACAAAACAGCTTTTTGTATGAAGATTGTAAAGTTTGTAACCCTTTTTAGCAAAGGGGTACCCCACAAAAACACATGGAACAGAATTAGGCTGAAATTTGTCCCTGTGATGTTTGGGAATTGTAGAGTAACATAAACACCCAAAAGCTCTAAGGAAGCTATAATCTGGGGACTTACTATAAAGAAGTTCAAAAGGGCTTTTATTGTGGAGGATAGTGGAAGGTTATCTGTTAATGAGAAAGGTGGCAGTTAGAATACAGTCCCCCCCAGAATTTCACAGGAAGATGAGACTGAAATAGTAAAGCTCTAGCAGTCTCAAGGAGGTGTCTGTTCTTCCTTTCCACCACACCATTTTGTTGTGGTGTATGGGAGCAAGTGGTCTGGTGAAGTATGCCTTTATTAGAGAAATATTGGATCCCACTATTGCTGGAACCAAGTTCCAAAGCATTGTCACTCCTTACAGTTTGAATTTTAGTGTGAAACTGAGTTTCTACCATAGCAATGAAGGCCTTAAGCATGTCAAAAGCATTGTTCTTGGCACCTAAAAGATGTGTCCAAGTAGCTCTTGGGTAATCATCCACAATTGTGAGGAAATATTTAAAACTATCATAGGTAGGGGAATGGTAGGGTCCCCAAGTATCTATATGTATAAGTTGAAAAGGTTGAGTTGACTTAATGGAACTATCCTGAAAGGGTAACCTAGTCTGTATTGCCAAAGGGCAAATAGGACAGTGGAAAGATTGTTTGGTAGAAAGTGAAGAATGAATACCAGGAATGTGCCTCATTCTTGAGAAAGGAACATGACCAAGTCTATAATGCCAAAAAACATCCATTTTATTGATAGTGATAGCATGATCAGTATTTACAATGGGGGTAGAGGGATTGGGATCAGGAAAGACACTAGATACATTAGAAGCAACAGTGTGTGAAGTGAAGTTAGAAGGAGAGTGAAGTAACTTGTAAAGACCATGCTCCAGCTTACCAAGTACCACTGGCATCTTCAGAGAAGGGCCCTGGAGAATGCAAGAAGTGTTGGTAAATTAAACAGAAAAATTATGCTGCTGCACTAGTTTGGGAACAGAAATAAGGTTGAAGTGAAAACTAGGTACAAGCAACACATCATGGAGAACCAAATCAGGCAACAAAGTTAAAGAACCAACATTAGTAACCTTAACCTTGTACCCATTTGGTAAGGAGACAAAGACTGGAATGGGAATGACTTGTAGGTTAGAAAGTAAACTCTTATTAGAGGTCATGTGGTCTGAAGCTCCAGAATCTATGATCCACATTGAACTTTCTACCCTAGAAGCCAGACAAGTCCTGCCTACACTATCATCAGGTAAGGACTTACCAGCAAAGTTGGCAGATGCCATGAGATTAGGAGTAGGTGCAGCATCTGAGACATTAGATTTCTGCAGCAGCATCAACAGCTGAGAATACTGACCCTGTGTCAACCCAGGTACCATGGAAGGTTGGCCAGGATCAAAAGATGCATAAGAAGTGGGGTTAGAGGACTCTACTTCAGCATGAGCAGCTGCCCTGCGAGTTGTATTACCATGTAGTTTAGGAGGAAGGTGATCACCTCCATTACAATCAGGCATATATCCACCCTTAGCAATCAACTTTCTGCATCTATCAATAGTGTGTCCAGATTTCTTGCAATACTTGCAATATAGGGGCTTGGAAGACTGGGAGTTAGGTCCTCTTTGGGGCCTGGGGTTGTCAAAATTGACTCTTGGGAAGGGAACAGATCCAAGAGTCCCAGTAGCATTGAATGAAGCAGCATTTGGGGAAAATTGAGTGGAAGCATAGACTTGTCTCTGCTTCTCTTCAGTAAGAAGGAGACTGTATGCAGTACTGACACTTGGAAGTGGCTTCATCATAAGGATGTTGCTTCTGACTTGAAGGTAAGTGTCATTAAGTCCCATCAGGAATTGATACAATTTCTGCTCATCCTCATCCTTTTGATAAGCAGATTTAGCCCCACAGGTGCAGGTGGTGACAATATTCAAGGAGATGAAGCTAATTTCATCCCATAGTTGTTTGATCTTGTTGAAGTAAGAGGCTATGTCAAGGGAGCCTTGAGCAATGTGAGCCAATTCTTTCTTCAACTCAAACATCCTAGTACCATCTGCCTGACCATACCTTTCCTCCAATTCTCCCCAGATATCCTTGGCCAATACAGAATACTCAACACTACGAGCTATATCCTTTGTGAGGGAATTGACAAGCCAGGAAACGACCAAGTCATTACACCTCTCCCATTGTCGAATCAAGGGAGAATTTTCTGGGGGATTTCTCAGTGGTTCCCTTGATGAAATCGAGTTTAATCTAATGGATAAGGCGACAAGAATAGTGCGCCGCCAACTTCCAAAGCAAGTCCCATCAAAAGGTACAGAGACTAAGGATGCACCTAAACATCAGATGGATGTATATAGAAAGGGTGACATGGATGAGTGTAATCATCCGGATGGAAGTTAGCGCGAGATACAGGTTCAGCGGAAGTACTACTAGACGAGATATTATTTGCCATAGAATGCGTAATCAGCAAGTTGTATAGAAGCTTTAATGCAGACACCCACACTAATCAAAGTATTCTAGCAAAAATAGGAAATGAATCGTCAGAAAAGAAAATACCAGTCTCCTTCGCAACCGGAAGGAGTAACAGCCTTGAATATAGTATAATCGCCGATTAGAGGAATCAGAAGAGAAAAACCCCAAATCGCCTCCTAGGGTTTCGACTCTTCAAGACTGTACACGCTCAATACGAATAGATTCTTCAAAAAACGGAAGAAGTATACCTGATCTTCACGGAAAATTCCCTTGAAACCCTCAAAAAATTGCCGGAAAAAAATGTTACAACCACTCGTTGACGGCGGTGAAACTTAAACGGCGATGGCCAAGGGTACGATCGGAAGATAGGGAATCACAAGATCTCTCAGGATCCGTGCTCTGATACCATGTTAACTTCCAAATGATGAAGATAATCGATCAAATGTAATTAGGGTTTCCATGTCTGTGAGAGAGAAGAGAGAGTTTGGGAAAATATCTTCTGTTGCTCAATGAGTTGAAAATGAACTGTGTTCTTTACATGGACCGGGCTATCGTTATTTATATTCGGCCCAACTAGCTAAGAAAGAAGTAAAACTACAACTGATTAAATATTGGCCCAATGCCATACATCTCTTAATTACACTAAATATACAATTACATACATCAGTTACAACTATGTACCTATGTAATCCCAACAAAATTTCCACAATGGCTAGCCTTTAAATAGCATACAAAGTAAAAGAGATTCCATTTAAGAGCTAATGTCATGCCTTAAAAAAGGGGAAAAAATTAGGGAGCTGTCTCACTCAAAACGGAGAGCATCTGGCGCCCAAAAAATTAAACATAAATAAAGTCTTCATAGTAATTCACGTTACAAATCTATTTTGTTTAAAATGAGTAACTAATTTCCTAATACCTAAATTATTAGCTTAAATAATGGAACACTAATGTAATTGTGTAGTAGATCTGTAGATGTGAGCTCTTATCCATGTGGAATGTTTTTTATGTTTGGCCTACAGCTAATGTATATTTAGTATCTCCAAAATTATTTATCATTAATCAGATAAACATCAAACATACATTTAAATTGTTATTATATTTACACGATATGCAATAGTAGCTGGTAAAATTTATGTCTGATATACATCGAATATAATTTAAATATATTTATAACTTTTGGTAACTAGTCCAATATATCTATGTTATACATAAAATATGCATAAATTATACATATCAATCAATTCCAATATGTCTATGTTATACATAAAATATGTATAATTAATGCATATCAATTAATTTCCACTTTACACTGATGTAACATATACATTGAATATAAATCACAATTATGTCATTTATATTGAATATACATCACGATTATGCATATATACATTAAATATGCAAATACAACTTTTAACAATTAGTCCAAGACATCCAAGTTACATAGGATATGCAAAATTTGTACAATAGTCCACTGATATTATTCTCTCTTCAATTATATTATTTCAATTGATCGTTAGCATGAGTAATTCACGCAATTTTGAACTCATTTCTTAAAATACATCGTTATTCGTCCTCACCACTTTATAACGGTCATATTTACCCCTTGATCCAACAATTTTTTCAAACTTTCATGGGATGAACTTAAATCTTCATCAAACAAAATGAAAATAACCTATAGATTTTGCTGAATGAAATGTGAGTTTTTCCTTTTCGAAAAACCATACTTGTTACTTAGAAGTCCATGTGCTATGTAGTACACTGAGTGGTGAAGTAATAACAATACATATTAAGGAAGTCATGAATGCCACTATACATGAAATTGACCCCAATGAGGACGAACTTAGTAGGAAAATTGATGGGGGAAACAAAGTCTGAGTCCTCTAGGATAAACATAGCAGAAAGAAAGAAAGAAAGAAAGAAAGAAAGAAAAAAAAAAAAGAAACGTTAATAGGAAAGCGAAATTTTTATATTGATATCTCCCCTTTTTCTTTAAAAAAATTGTGAGATTTGAGCAGACTAATGAAAAATAAAGTTACGAAATAAACAAAAAATTAAGTTATTGAACTAAAGTATCAAATAATTTCTTTATATGACTTTAGCACTGGATATATCTAGGAAAAGCTTTGAGTTTGCTAGATAATGGAGGTTTTAGATAAAATAGATAGCTTAGTAGTTGTTAGGATGAAGAATGGTTGTGATAGTTGAGAGATTTGGTGTATATTGATGGAATGAGATAATTAATGGAAAGATTCTTTAAGTGATATTGTAACTATAAAATTCTATCCCTATATTTAAGGCATGCATAGTGCAGAATTGTTCCCCATATTTTGTGGCTATAAAATGTGTCATACATCTTGTAAATATTTATAATTAACAATAAAAATAAAATGTGTTTATTTTTTGTTTAATGGTGTAATGGATGTTTATATAATGTAATTTTTCCATGAATATTTAGTATGGAAAATGATAGATGGGTTGCAATTCTGAGCCCACACTATCTATATATATGGGCAAAGTGCACGAATAGCCACTTTTGCCAATGGTCTTGGGTTTTAGGCTATTTTTTTTAGTGATTTTACATGAGAGGCTACTTTTTGGTACTTTAATTCTTGTGGGCTGAACTTCATGCCTAAGGTATCTCATGCAAAACTAATAAAAAAAGTGGCCTCAAAACAAAGACCAGTGGCAAAACTGGTCTCTGAGCGAAATTTTTACATATGAGGCCATTATACTGAACATGGATTATCAGCCCAAATACAAATAAGAATTTTGGCGGGAGTTTTAACCTAGATCCGATTTTAGACCAATTAACAATTAAATTTGTATTTGCGGGGTCACGGTCAACAGTTGAGATTAAGAGTTTATACGGCGAGTTAAGATGATGATAATGCGAGGACGAAATATAAATATTAAATAATAAAGATAAATGGAAACAAGGAGAAGTAACCGTAGCGTATCACTTGTCTCCGGGGAGAGCTGTTTGATACCAACCACACTTCAGACAATCAAAGGGCTAAAATAGTAATCAAAATATGAGCAAAGAGAATATCTGAGCAAGAGTGAGGGAGTATTCTTATTGATAGTGTAGACAGGAAGTAAAGTTGTTGTTACAATCGATTAAGGCGAATGCTATTTATAGGCCTGATAGACACCCGTTGGGATTTTGTAAGTGCTGGGCGTGGATCCGACTGGATAAGTAACTGCTGGGCACTTATTCAGTGAAGTCATAACCGCTGGGCTGTAATGATTGCCTTAATGACCATTAAATGGATGATCGTGGATAATAATGCTAATAATTGCTCATTTAGACCGTGTTGACCGTTGAAGTGTTCCGTAACTTCCTTAGGTCTGCTCGTGGGAAGCGTCTGTCCATTGGATGTCTGTCCGTTGAAATGTCTGCTCGTGCCACGTGGGAGGTACGTGTCACCTTTTCAAGTCCAGTCAGCTTTTACCCAATACAGATAGTCCCCGCACTTCTCGGGCAGAGTATCTGTCCGAGGAGTGGATAAGAATTTTGGCGGGAGTTTTTGTAAACTTTTTTGTCTTCGTGTGATGTATCTTGATGACGTACGAACCTTATCAGCTAAGTGACAAGCCCTTATGACGTGCGCATTAAATGCGCCGTATAAAAAAGTAACTGCAGCTGGCACGCCTGCGGAACAGCAGTCCATTCTGAAGTGACTATTCCGTGCCTCAAGGGTAAAAGTAATGATTTTAACCGCTTCAGTCACGTGCACACGTCGTCTGTTGATTGCAAGATGACCGCTGCTCTTCAGGATAATGATGATACTATAAAGTTTTGATGAACCCTACTCTTTCCTTCGACGGCCAAATCTAATCATAGTTTCTCTGATGATCTCCACGTGTCTCGAGGGAAGTTGTGGGGCTGAATTTTTGTTCCTATAAATAGGGGTTTGCTTGATGAGAAACTTTTTACTTGCCTTTATTTCTTCTCCGCTGTTCTTTGAAAACCTTTGAACTAGCTTTTGAGTTCTTCTTGACAACTTCATATTTTTCCTGAAATCATGGCTTCAAGATCTAATAAAGTCAAAGTACTGATATTGCTGGTAGCTCCTCGGCGGCCACTCCCAGGTCCCGAGTTACCCAGGTTACTGCTGCAGAAATAATCCCCAAGAAATGGGGTGAACTTGAGTCGGACTATAACATTAAGTTCTTTCACAATAGAGAGGGAGATACGCGCAACTGGCCGGCGTATAGATTTAAGTCTGGGATCACGAAGGAGGTGATCCCACATATGAGGATAGACTGTAACTGGGGTGATGAGGTTCCCCTCTTGCCGGTCTCCGAGGGAGAGAATATTACTTCCCACAGAGCTGGGTGGACATCCATGTGCACCTACCCTTTCACAGTGGGATGTAGGTTACCCTTGCACCCTGTACTGGAGAGGCTTTGCAAGGAGTACCTTCTCTGCCCGGGGCATTTGAGCCCCAGTTTATATAGAATAGTTACACTTTTAGATTGGTTTGCGACAGAAACCGATCAATCTTTCGACTACAAGCATTTTATTTCTTTGTATAGTGTACAAATTTTTAAAGATGGCTATGTAAATGCCAGGATGCGAGGAAGCAAGGGCTTGGTGCGCAGTTCTGAGGATACTAGTGACCGAGGCTGGGTGCACCGGTATCTGTTCGTGCGCTCCTCGGCCTTGACTTTTGACGACAAGACTCATCTTTCAGAAGTCTGGAATAAGACTCGTGAGTCCCCGAGTCTTTTTTTTTTTTTTTTTTTTACGTTCTCCTTTCTTCTTCCGCTAACTTCGTTCAATTTCTTTATGCAGCGGCCAAGCAACCTTACGACGGATTCATATCTGTCGATGAGCTGACGGCGTGGGTTGAGCCGATTTTGAAGAAGTTTGGTCCGGAGAAAAGAGAGTGGGCGTATTTTGCTGCTCACAAGAGTTTGACTGTGAAACACCATGGTGAGAATATTTCTGCCTCCATGATCGTTCTTCTTCTTTGAAACTTCTTCATGTCTGACTGTTTCACCCTTCTGTAGGTTTAGGCACTTCAGGAGATTTCTTTCCCGCTCCCCCCAAGACGGGCCTTCCGAGCCTGTTGCTGATCCAGTCGCTGAAGCTGAAGCTATACTAGCTTCAGTGGACGCACTGCGCAGTAGGGAGGGGGGCGAAGAATTCCTGTCAGGTGGACTGGGCTCCTTGAAGATAAAGAAGAAGAGCCAGGGAGAGGGCGGAGCACGGAAGAAGTCTGCTCGTAAGACTTCCGTGGCTGCCGGGCAAACCTCGTCGGTTGGTGGTGATCTTTCTTCTAGGGCCAGTGTACCGGAGCCTGTAGAAGAGAATGCCAATGCTGCTGCTGAAGTCCCCGAGTCTGCATGGGGAGAGGGCTTAGCCAAGGAGGTTATTTATCTTTCGGACACTGAGGTCGAAGTTGATGTCCCTCTTAGGCGAAGACCTCATCTTCGAAGCGATAGAAGAAGGGCCGAGGAGGAGGCTGTCCGTAGTCCGCAGAGGAGTCCCCGAGTTGATGACGGGGCAGAGGCAGGTCCTTCTCGTGTAGACAAGGGGAAAAGAAAGGTGGGTGAAGAAGAAGAAGAAAAAGAAGAGGTGAAAGAGGAAGTTAGGGAAGAAGATCCCCAAGAAGATAGCCGGGGTCCTCGTGTTTTTCGTTTCGAGGACCTGGAGAATGTGGCTACTGAGGGAGCAACGCCTGTTGGTCTTCGTGAGTGTGAGACGATAAACCCTGGAGTGGAGGGTGATTCTAACCTTTCATCGTCAAGATTCGTCTGGCGGTCAGTCATCGGTGGTCAGACAGAGTTGAAGGATATCAGGGGTATTCGTTACAAGTTCGGGCCAAATTATCCTTTCGAACAGGCTTGGGAACCCAAGTACTGTGAGAGGAAGCATACTTTGAAACTTGCCTCTGATTTTAACTTCATAACTGGGCCAAGCGGCTTGGCTAAGGCGGTCTCTTAGCTCATCGGCCCCCGTGAAGAATGGGTGCTGAGGGAGCTAAGCGATGAGGAGTTAGCCTTTCAGATTGCTGCTGACTCTGCTCGGGTAAGTATTTCTCGTTTTTGTGTTGGGAGTAACTTTAACCTCGGACTTCTAACTTTGACTTATTTTGCTTTTTCTGTCAAGTATGCTGGCTGCCGAGCTCATGTTTCGCTCCAGACTTAACAACGTCGATCAAGTAGTTGCGATAAAGAAAGAGTTGCTGGAAGCTCTGAAGGAGAACAAGACTCTGATAGAGCAGTGTGGTCTCCTTGGTGGTGAGGTTAACCGGTTGACGGATGTCAACAATGAACGTGTTGAGCAATTCAACGCACTCACCAGGGAGCAGGACCTTCTTCTCGAAGCGAGGGAAGGGTTCGCACGCTCTGTTCAGGGTTTGGAGAGATTGCTTGAAGACTGTCGAACTTCTTTGAACAGGGCTATTGAAGATCGTGCATCCCTTGAGATGGATCTGTAGAGAGCTAATGAGGGATCTGTCAAAGCCAGGGCTGATCTTCAGGCTGCCAAGGATCAGGTCGCTCAATTAATGAGTGCTCAGACCGCATTAACCAAGGACTTGGCCAACCTGCGTGATCAGTCTGAAATTAAAGCCAAGCTTGCTGCTCTTGAAGCTAAGCGTACATTGCTCGTGCAGATTCAGGCTAGACAAGTTAATGTCGAAGAGATGCTGCAGACCACAAAGGGCGCTGTTCGTAGAATAAGACAAGCATTGAATCTCTCTCATGAGGAATCTGAAGGCGAAGATGACGATGAAGATGAAGATGAAGATGACGGCAAAATTTCAAGGGACGATGGCAGAACTGACGGAGCTGGCGCGTCGAGTTCTGGTCGTAGCCCCAAATGTTGATGCCCTTTCTCAATCTGTGGTTGAGGTATTTTTTATTGTCTGGCGAGAGCCGGACTTGTTTGTTGGTGGACAGGAGTCTAGTAGAGACTGTCCGGTCCTTTGTATGGCCGGTTTCATTTGGCCTTTGAACACTCTGCAAATTTCTGTCAGCCATTTTCGGCGTTTCATCAAGTTACAGGATAATGTATATATGCTACTTTTGATTTGTTCAGTGACTATATTTAGTTTGAACTCTGGATCTTTTCGTTTGCATGTGTTGTGGCTTTCGTGCCTTATGATTGAGAATTTTTTGAATTCTGAACTTTATTAAGTTCATATTTCCAAAAGTCTGTCCAAATGTTTTTAACTTAGCCTTTCGTTAGGATGAGGTCGTAAGTTGTAAGTAATCTGACCGAGTCGTGGTCATTAGAGTTTTGGCCGAATCGTTGCTCTATGCGTAAAACTTTGCTTATCGTTTTGATAGCTGAAATTTGTTGCATGGCTTTGTAGATTGGCTCTGGCCGAGTCATTGGCCTTGTGAACGACTTCTCTTATTTTCGTGGAAGCCTTGTCACACAAAGGTTTTGCTTTGTGAATGACTCCTCTTATTTGCCGTGGAAGTCTTTATCACGTTAAAGTTTTTTGAAAAACTTTAGAAATTCGCCTTTTAATAAGGTCTTTCACCTGTATGAAGGTCTTATCTGGCCTACAGGGGCCTCTCACCACCCCCTTGTTTTTATGTTGGAGCACGTAAAGTGATAACATGAAAAGAGCTTTTCGGTGAGTTGCATATTGAACACATATAACCAATCGAGGAATGTGTCCGTTGTGGGATTCGAACCCACAGCCGCGAAGTTGAATAACTTCGAGCTCTACAAGTTGAGCTAAACGGATCTGACCTTGTTTAGGTCGTTAGTACAATTTAGAGAGAATATATAATAAAAGTAAGAACTTTTGTAAAGATAAAAGGTAAGTATAGAATAACTAACCGTTTTATCACTTAAAAGTGATACCTTTTGAGGTGAACCACGTTCCGACTGTTCGGGACAGTTGAGCCGTCTGGTCGTGCTAAGCGATAAGATCCCTTGCCGACTGAAGCAATTACCTTGTAGGGGCCTTCCCAATTAGGGCCAAGCTTCCCTGAGTTTGTCTCTTGTGTGCTCTGGGAGACTTTCCTGAGTACAAAGTCCCCGACTTGGAAGCTTCGCACGCGTAGTCCCCGGTTGTAATACTTTTCGATTCGTTCTTTTTGGGCGACCACTCGTACGAGGGCCAGTTCTCTGCGTTCTTCGAGGAGATCCAGCTCTTCAGATAGGCTGACTGAGTTTGATTCCTCTGTGGCATGTGCGTATCGCAGACTGGGTTCTCCTATCTCGACTTGGATTAGAGCATCTGCACCGTATACCAATGAGTAAGGAGTCTCTCCGGTACTCATTTTTATTGTTGTGCGATAAGCCCATAATACTCCAGGTAGCTCTTCTACCCAACATCCCTTTGCCTGTTCGAGGCGCTTTTTAAGGGATTCAACGATGATTTTGTTAGTAGATTCTGCCTGTCCATTGGCAACAAAATGATACATAGAGGAAGTGATCCTTTTGATGTGCAGATCATCGAGGAACCTAGTCACTTTCTGGCCGATGAATTGCGGGCCGTTGTCCATGACTATTTCCTTAGGTTCCCCAAAGCGACATACGACAAAGCGCCAGAGGAAGTCAACGACTTCCGTCTGTCGTATCCTTGAGTATGCTGCAGCTTCGACCCACTTTGTGAAATAATCAGTGATGATCAATAAAAAGCGCATCCCTTTTTGTGCCGTGGGAAGAGGACCAAAAATGTCCATCCCCCATTTCATGAAGGGCCACGGAGAGATTATTGAATGAAGTGGTTCTGCTGGCTGATGGAGAAGATGGGCGAACCTCTGGCATTTGTCACATTTCCTGACAAATTCGTTTGCATCTTTCTCCATTTTGTCCCAATAATAACCTGCACGAATCAGCTTCCGGGTTAATGCCTTACCTCCGGAGTGATTTCCGCAACAGCCTTCGTGGACTTCCCTCATTACATAATTAATCTGATTTGGTCCAAGACATTTTGCGAGGGGTCCTGCGAACATCCTCCGGTAAAGCTCGCCGCTGAGAATTGTATATCGAGCAGCTTTTACTCGGAGTTTGCGAGCAGCTTTTGCATCTGCGGGTAGAGTTCCATGGATAAGATAATTTGTTATCTCATTCCTCCAGTCCCAAGTAGTGCTGACGGTGTTGACTTCGAACTTTTCTCTGTCAATGATTGTGTAGAGGAGTTGAATGACAGCTGAAGAACTAGCTGCCCCTATTTCTGCTACTGATCCCATGTTAGCAAGAGCATCAGCTTCATGGTTCTCTTCCCGTGGAATCTGAACCGCTTCCCATTCGTCAAACTGCGCCAAAAGTTCTTTGACTCGAGCGAGGTACATTTGCATTCTGGATTCACGTGCAGTGAAACCTCCACTGATCTGATTGATCACTAGCTGAGAGTCGCTTTTTAATTTTGATGATGGTTGCCCCGTAGCTTCGGGCTAGTTCCTACCCTATAATACCGGCCTCATATTCGGCCTCATTGTTAGTAATAAATGGACATTTGATAGCTTGCCTTACCGTCTCCCCGGATGGAGCAAGGAGGACCAGTCCGAGTCCTGACCCTTTGACGCTCGAGGAGCCGTCTGTATGAAGGATCCAGGTGCCAGGAGCCTGCCCTGCATAAAGAATAGCTTCTTTCTCTGCCTCAGGGTATATATTAATGCTGAAGTCTGCCACGAAATCCGCCAGAACTTGTGACTTTATTGCTACCCTGGGCTGATAAGTGATATCAAATTCGGATAATTCTATAGCCCATTTTACCAACCTCCCTGAGAATTCAGGTTTGTGCAAAACATTTCGTAAAGGAAAGGTTGTAACCACAGTTATCGAATGACTTTGAAAGTAAGGACGTAACTTACGAGCAGCAGTTACTAGTGCCAATGCCAATTTTTCTAAAGGTTGATAACGGGTTTCTGCGTCAATGAGAGCTTTGCTAATGTAATAGATAGGAAGTTGTTTACCTTTTTCTTTCCGAACTAGTACAGTGCTTACCGATGACTCCTAGACTGCCAAATAGATTAGTAGCTGCTCACCCTCCAAAGGTGTGGAGAGCAATGGAGGATTGGATAGATATTTTTTCAGATCTTTCAATGCTTGCTGACACTCGGGAGTCCATTCGAACTCCTTGCTCTGCTTTAAGACATCGAAGAAACTTTTGCAACGATCAGACGATCGGGAAATGAATCTGCACAACGCTGCCACTCTTCCTGTCAGTTTCATGACATCTTTCCTGTTGTGAAGTACGTCCGGGATTGATTCAATGGCTTTAATCTGAGCGGGATTGACTTCAATGCCACGCTGAGAAACAATGAACCCTACGAACTTCCCCGACCCGATTCCAAAAGCGCATTTCTCCGGATTCAGCTTCATGTTATACTGATCCAAGATTCGAAAAGCTTCTTGCAGATGTGCTAGATGGTCTTCTGCTCGTTTGGATTTGATTAGCATGTCATCGATGTACACTTCCATAGTCTTTCCGATATGGTCATGGAACATTCGATTGACTAGACGCTGATAGGTTGCACCTGCATTTTTCAACCCAAATGGCATAACTTTATAACAATACGTACCTCGACAGGTTATGAATGCCGTCTTTTCCTGGTCTTCAGGATCCATCAGTATCTGGTTGTATCCTGAATACGCGTCGAGGAAGGTTAGCACCTCGTGTCCGGCTGTTGCGTCGATTAGTTGATCTATCCTGGGAAGAGGATATGAATTCTTCGGACAGGCTTTGTTCAGATCTGTGAAGTCAATACAGACTCGCCACTTGCCGTTCTTTTTAGGCACGATAACCACGTTGGCTAACCAGTCTGGTTATTTGACTTCAGGTACCGAACCGATTTTCAGCAGCCGATCGACCTCGTCATTGATTACCTGGTTTCGAAAAGCTCCTTGCTGGCGCGTCTTCTGTTTCACCGGGCGGTGGTATGGATCAACGTTCAACCTGTGAGTAATGATGTCAGGAGAAATACCTGTCATATCTGCATGTGACCAGGCGAATGTTGTATGCCGCTCTTTGAGGAACTGGAGGATGTCTCCCCGTAGGCGTTCGCTCAGCTCAGTCCCTAAATACACCTTTCGCTCTGGCTTATCGGCGAACAGTTCTTCGGGTTCCAGAGCTTCTACGGTTGGCATGTGGTTTTCTCTTTCGTCCATCTTCGTGATGAATTCCGGGACCTCGTACTTAACCTCTTCAGGTGGAATATCTGGCCCCGGTTGCTGTAATTGCTATTTGTTTTCCTCGGGCAGTTTGAGGGCTACCGAGTAGCAATCTCGTGCAGAGCGTTGCTCTCCTCGGACCTCACGTACTCCCCATTCGGATGGGAATTTCAACACCTGATGATAGGTAGAAGGAACAGCTTGCATGTCGTGGATCCAAGGTCTGCCCAAAATGATGTTGTAGGCTAGATCCGCATCGACAACATGAAAAGTTGTTTCCTTCGCCACCCCTTCGGCAAGAGTCGTCAGGGTAATCACCCCAAGGGTCTTCTCACTTGAGTTGTTGAAGCCGGAAAGAACTCGAGATACTGGCATAATCTTATCTGCTAGCTGCATTTCTATTACAACCCGTGATTGGATAATGTTCGTAGAACTGCCCGCATCAATTAGTACTCTTCTGACATCGAATTCCGCCACGCGTAACGTTATGACTAACGCATCGGCATGCGGGAATTGCGAGCCATCAGCATCGGAATCCTCAAATGTGATTACTTCTTCTGATCGAGGGCGCTTGTTGTTTGTGATGGAGACCTTTGCGTACTTCTTCGCTGTGAAGGTAACGGAATCTACCTCGATCCCACCCAAAATAACATTGACTGTCCGCTTCAGGGAGGATGCTCGCGGTGGGCCAGATTTGTTCTGCTGAGCCTTCGCGTGAGTTTGCTTTCCCTTCTCGGTCAGGAACTCCTTCAAGAATCCCTGTTTCAACAAATGAGCAATTTCATACCTTAAAGCTTTGCAGTCTTCGGTGGTGTGCCCATGGTTGCGGTGGAACTCGCAATATAGGTCTTGGTTTCGCTTGCTGGGATCAGTCTTCATGTCTTTCGGCCATTTGACTTTCCCCCCATATCTTTGAGTACCGCCATGACTTCGGTCATTTCGACGTTGAAGCTTGGCAGGCTTGGGGCTCCACGGAGATTCGATTCGGAATCTTCTCTCCGAGACAACCCTCTGTTACTGTTGCAGCTGCGTCCTTTGGAATTGTTAGGCGATTGGTCAGGATACGGCTCGTAGCGTGTGTCTGACCTCTCCGTTTCTGCTTTTCCGCCGGATCCGCTATTGCGCGTCTGAGTCCTTCCTCGAGTGCCTGTTCCAATCAATTCATCTTCATCGATACGTACCTTGGAATTGTAGCGGTTGTAGACATCTGACCAACTGGCTGCTGGGAACTCGCGAAGAGACTCATAAAGTCTACGTGTGGCCTCTGAGCTCCTAATATCCAAGCTGTTGGTGAACGCGATTGCTGCCCATCTATCTGGTACTTTGGGGAGCATCATACGCTCTCTCTGAAAACGATCCACGTACTTGCGGAGTGACTCGTCGGGTCTCTGCTTGATTTCAAAGATGTCCTCTACGCGGGTCTCTGTCTTCTGAGCGTCTGTGTGTGCCTTCATGAACAATTCAGCCATTTCTGCGAAAGACCCAATTGAGTTGGGTGGCAACATTGAGTACCATTGTAGGGCTCCATCTGCTAGGGTTTCCACGAACTTCTTCAATTGGACAGATTCGATCTCCTCGTCGGTGAGATCACTGGTCTTTATAAAGTTGCTGAACATCATGAGGTGATCGTTGGGATCAGATGTTCCGCGATACCTTGGAATGTTTGGCATTTTGAACGTCTTAGGTATCGCTTTTGGGGCTGCTTCCTTCTTCCAGGGTCGCTGTGAATAGCGCTGGACGTCGACTTTCTTCAGCGTGGGTGGAGCGCCTGGTATCCGATCGATTCTCTCGTGAAGAGATTTTTGAAGTGCTTCTTGGCTTTCTTTGAATTGTTTAGTAAGAGCTTCCACGACAAGGCTCATATCCGTAGGCGCCATAGATTCTCCGTTCGGATTCTGATTGGCTTGGGTCGTTGGATCTGTAGTACCACCGTTGTTACGCTCACCACCTTGCCTCGAAGTATGTGAAGAAGGTGCACCGAGGTTAGGTGCTGCAGCGTCAGCCCTTGCAGTTGTGCTTCTCCGGAGAGAGGTGAGTGCCTCGTTTATCTCTCGATTCACTTCTGCATGTTCCTGCATAAAAGCAAAGAGTGTTTCCTGGAGGTTCCCTTGGCCAGGGGAGAGACTCCTATAACGTCGTCTCCTGGGTGGGGTAGTACTCTGAGAGCGCATACGCCTATATCGCTGCCTGACCGGTCCTTGGGAAGATTGTTGCTGCCCATCGGACGAATAATCGGGAGAATAATTAGGAGAATAATTAGGACTAAGTGGAGGAGTATTTACCTGTTGTCCGCCTACGATAGTTCATTGAGAATTGCTTTCTGCCATGTTAGTTATAGAGCAAAAAGATAGACGGAAATAGACATAATACCAAAGATAAACTTTCAACCTAAGAAGGCTATTGACCGGCTCCCACTGTGGTCGCCAAATTATTTAACCTAGATCCGATTTTAGGCCAATTAACAATTAAATTTGTATTTGCGGGGTCACGGTCAACAGTTGAGATTAAGAGTTTATACGGCGAGTTAAGATGATGATAATGCGAGGACGAAATATAAATATTAAATAATAAAGATAAATGGAAACAAGGAGAAGTAACCGTATCGTATCACTTGTCTCCGGGGAGAGATGTTTGATACCAACCACACTTCAGACAATCAAAGGGCTAAAATAGTCGTCAAAATATGAGCAAAGAGAATATCTGAGCAAGAGTGAGAGAGTATTCTTATTGATAGTGTAGACAGGAAGTAAAGTTGTTGTTACAATCGATTAAGGCGAATGCTATTTATAGGCCTGATAGACACCCGTTGGGATTTTGTAACCGCTGGGCGTGGATCCGACTGGATAAGTAACTGCTGGGCACTTATTCAGCGAAGTCATTATTGCCGGGCTGTAATGATTGCCTTAATGACCATTAAATGGATGATCGTGGATAATAATGCTAATAATTGCTCATTTAGACCGTGTTGACCGTTGAAGTGTTCCGTAACTTCCTTAGGTCTGCTCGTGGGAAGCGTCTGTCCATTGGATGTCTGTCCGTTGAAATATCTGCTCGTGCCACGTGGGAGGTACGTGTCACCTTTTCAAGTCCAGTCAGCTTTTACTCAATACAAAAGGCTTTATGCTTAGGCCGCCCTGATGAGAAAGCAACATTTTCAACAAATTATTATCGATTATATACATAAAACTAAATCATTATAAAACAATAATAATGTAATGCACCAAATGACAGCATGCATGATGACAGAATAGTTCACGAATTCTTTACGTAAACACGAGCTTTTCTGCTTGTGCTTACAGGTTTTTGAGGTCAGCGACTTACGTTATCTTACATCATGTTTAATGTCTCTTTTTCATGAAAATGATAAATAAACGCGTCTGCTTGTCTCATTCCGACAGTATTTATGTAGGACAGTAGGAGTATAGAATTATCTAAATATTTATAATAATTATTATATATTGCATGTACTGATATGAAACCAAAAGAAACATTTCAGACCTGAAAGTCCAAACTCTGACAATGCAAGCCTGGTGAAAATGACATGCAATGGAATAGTAGGAGTAGCAATTTGTTAGCAACTTTAGTAGAAGTCAAATTTGTTGTTCCATCATGAATTGAAAAGTCAAACATTGAATTTTTATTTTCTTTAGTCTAGAATCTAGATGAAACAAATTATATTTTCAAGCTTAGCGAGTGAGCGTCCGTGTTTGTTAAAAATAAGTACCCAAAAGACAGATGAACTCCGTACACCGAAGAACACTGAATTTTCTTCTGTCTCTTTCAGGATTTTATTTATTTAAATATGCAATATTCTTGATAAGTTTTATATATAGAGTACATTTGGAAGGATAATATCTATATTATTTAAATAAAGCTTTGAGTAAATAAATATTTATGAAAGAATAAAGTTCAAGTTTTTAAAAATGATAAATGTGAATTGTCGTGTGATTCTTGTTTGTCTTGGTCAAATAATTGCATATCGTCTTAACTACAAATTAAAGATGAACATAAGCGAAGTTTATTTAGATACATGTAATTTTTTACAGTACTTGCTTTGATTTATGAGGTATAAACATGTAGAAACTTATTTCACTTTAAGAAACACCAGCACCAAAACAACAGCCAGTTGAGTACCAAGATAATACTTTCAGAATGAAATGGTTATGACTGTTAATTAATGAGTATGAAACATTGGATTTGGATGTTGTGTAGCCTGTAGGATCATTGTTTTTTAATTAGGTATTTAGGTTATTTAAAAGTGTATTTAGGTCTTACTTGATCCTTATATAGTTTATATTTACATCTTAAAAAGTTTCACTAGTATAAGATGGCGTTAATATCATACGTAGATAATGAGTTTTACTTTATTTCACACATATGTGGTGGAATTTACATTTGGTTGTTTGATTAAACCATGCATACAATATTAATATATCAACTCACCATTGTGCGTGTTTAATAATTCTTTTTTGTATATATTTTTCAGTTATATATAAATGTATTTTAATACTCGGGCAATAATATTGAAAGTATTTTAATTTCATTTATATACTAATGATATAGTAATTTTTTTACATCAGCAGTGCTTTTTTAGAGTAGTTATTATGCATAACAAGATATTAATTTGTTGTTTTAGTTATCATATTAATTAGGTGTACTATAGACCGTACATGTGATAGGTCAATTTAATAATGTCAAAAATTAAGGTGGACGAGATAAAATTAGACTTCTAATAAAAAGCTTTGTTGACGAACCTGTTGTTACCCAACATAAATAGTCTATTTTATATTATCTTCTTTTTCTCTATTTACTTTTCATTTTGTTTCTTTATTTATCAAGAGGGATCAGAAAGTGAATTTTTTTTAAAAAAAAAAAAAAAAGTTGGCTGGAAGAAATTGAAATCTTCTTTTCTTGCACTCATACTATATCCGCACTTTGTGAAAATGTCATCCTAGACTTCATGATCTATATCATATGTAAGGAGTAGATGACAATATCTTTTAAATGGCCGGTGAAGTAAAACGAAGAATAGTTGTACTCATACTCTCTTTTACTTATTTTTTTTATTTCAAGTGTAAAGTTGACTCCCCTGATTCCTACTCATATTATTGTCTTATCAAGAAGGATGGATATTAATTAGATATCATGCAGACACGTACATTTTGACTAAACTATGAATTTTCATTGACGCAACTGTCATGTTTATAACTAGGATTATTCTACTCTGTCAGTCTGTCTTTTTCCTGGAGTGAAGTAGAGCTGGGCCTGGGATTGAGGATGACCTCTAGAAGTGTTTAGTTAGAGGGTCGAGGGTCCATTTCCCTATTCAAGGTCAACCATAACGATACAATGAAAGTAGCTATGGGAATAGATCATTTGAAACGAAGGTTGGCATAATTTTTAGAGAAAGATAATGATGATGATTGATGTGTGACAATAACCTTTTTCATTTCATTTCATATAATAATAGTGGTATAGTTCATGTAGCAGTTCGCGTGCACCTCAATTATTTAACCAGATACTTATCATTAGTATATATGATTAACTTATAACGTGTTGTCTTAATTGGAATATGAAAGTAAATTTTGTGTTTAAGCATTTTCGCTCACTTCGTTAGTAGCTATAGATCACAAAATTTATGAGACAATTTTTTTTTTTTGGGGAGTTGGTGGAAATAACAGACCTAACAATCATTTCTGTCTAGGTTTCCATCCTATAAGCATGAAGTAGGTCTAAGCATCCTTGTGCCAAAATCATTTGGTTATAACTTATAAGTGCATAATGTACTCCCTCCGTCCCAATTTATGTGACACCATTTGACCGGGTACGGAGTTTAAGAAAATAGAGGTTGACCTTGTTAAGTGTCAATTTTACCCTTGAAAAAGTAAGAGAGAGAAGATTTGAGTAATAAAAAAGTTGTTGGTAGGTTTAAAAGTATGTAGGGCCAACAAGGGTAAAATAGAGATAGTGCATTAAATAGTTGTCAAATAAGGAAAGGTGCCACTTATTTTGGGACAAACAAAAAAGGAAATGGTGGGACGGAGACGGAGGGAGTACATCTTTAATTTAAGTATATAGTAGTAGAATTGTAGTAGAATCTCACAAGGGTTTTTTGGACACTAATAGTCATAAAGAGAGGGATAAAATGATGATATTTCACTCTTGAACTCGATGAAGTCTTAAATTTAAAGTCACGGGGACAAATTTATGACTATTTAATTTTATTTCTGTAGTACAAACATGGTACGATCTCGAATATCAATAGCAATTTTAAATTCCACACAAAAAATGAAAAATATTGTGACAGTTATAAGCTTTTCAGAAATTAAAATTAAAAGTTCTGATGTGCCATTCTGCACAGGTTCTCGTCGTCCTCACAAAAAAAAATTATAGAATGTCTCAAAACCTTCTTGAAGGTTGAGGTGTAAATAAAAGAATTAAAGGAAAGGTTGTGTCCAGAAATTATCGAAGTGTTCGGACCAAAAATTGTCAAAGCTGTGTTCTGTCTGAAAGTTGTCAATGGGTTTTGTCCAGCAACAAAAGGAGTCTAGAAGTGGTTCCACTGAATCAATATTTGATAGTTGTTCCATTGACCTGATCTCATCATCTTCAATCCAATCCATTCCATTTAAGAGGGAACAACTGGAAAATAACTTTGATAAATCACTTGATGAAACCTCTGGAGGAGATGAAGTGTCAATAGGATCTAAAGTACTCTTATCACAGTAGTTCTCAAGTTCTGGAAGTTTAGAATTAGATTGCTCAGTTTGACATCCAGATTGTGAAGACTCAGTACTCATTTGTTCCATTGTTGATGAATTGGCGTTTGTTTTTGCACGCTTCTTGAGATGAGCATGCCAGTGGTTTTTGATATCGTTGTCTGATCTTCCTGGTAATTTTGCTGCTATGGTTGACCATCTGCAATATTTGATACGTTAGAAATTGAACGCCTTTGTAATAGTAGTATTTCAAAAGGGACTACAAACTAGTTTAATTAATTATGTAATGTCATGGTATATACCTGTTTCCAAGTTGGTTGTGTAACTTAATAATGAGTTGCTCTTCTTCATGACTATAATTCCCTTTCTTCAAACCTGGCCTCAAGTTATTCATCCATCTCAATCTGCAGCTCTTCCCACATCTCATTAGACCTATTAAAAAATAAAGAGAAGAATAATGAAATAAGAATTTCACTTCCAAAAATGTAATTTATAGGAAAAAACATTTGTCAGAAAAGGAAATGACAACAATGAGAAAAAGTTTGGGCTCCAATATACTAACCAGCATATTTAGGCAATTGTCGCCAATTGGGATGGCCAAATCTTTCAACATAAGCTCTAAGCTTGTTGTCTTCTTCTTCACTCCATGCACCTCTCTTCATTCCATTTTTATCGATTGAAGGAGTTCTTACCATTCTCTTAATTTAGAGTACGTAAATCAATCTCTCCTTGTCTTTTTTTTTTTTTTTTTTCAATTTGATTTCTGTACCTTAAACTCTTATCTGACTAACTTTGCAGTGTAAAGATACGCTCTTTTATATCCTGCAAGCAGACAACTGAAGCCGTGTTTTTAGATTAATTTATTAACCAAACATGAATTTGTTTTGTACTTAAAATAAAGAAAGGAACCCTCCAATATAACTGGGCATCAAGGTCAAGGCAATAGATCCAATAAAGTGACTGCGATCACTGTCTTGACTCTAGTGATAGGCATTAGACACCAACTGAAGATCCAGCGAGACGTGTTAATCCATTATTTTATTCCCTTAGCTACGTTGCATAAACGAACCAAGTTTTTGTACTATCAAATGAAATTGACCTATAATACTCCCTCCATTCCAGGAATGATGGCATGGTTCAAGTTTTGAGAGTCAAATTTTTTAGTTTGACCGTCAATTTGTACAAAGAATTTTTATATTTTTTAAAAAATGTTTATATATTTAGAAACTACATAAAAAGTATTACTACATTCGTCTCATTTTAAGTGTCTGAGTTTGATTGGATACAGAATTTAAGAAAATAAGAAAACCGACTAAAAAGGAAAGGTAGACACTTAAAATATGACGGATAAAGTATAAGTCACAATAATTAATAATTTAAAATATTTAAAAGATATATAAAAATATTACGACAAAGAAAAACTCGTTTGACCCTCAAAACCAAAATCATATAATCTTTGTGGAACAGAGAGAGTAATGATTAAAATGTTATATCAAAGATTTGAACGGAATGATTTTTATTTTTAAGGTTCTTGACATTGAATTTGGTATTATGAAATTTTGGTTTGAAATTTAATTTTTTTTAAAATTTGTGATATTGACATGTATACAGAGGTCAAACATATGGTGTTTGGTTGAAACCATATATGCTAACCTAGTAGATTGAGTAAACTTGCTGTTAAATATATTTCATATGTATATAAATGAAATCTTTTTCTTTAGTTGTTATTTTTACCAGAATTATGCTTTACTTTTCCATCATTATAACCACGAGAAATTTTTAGTCTTTTCGCTTTGTATCCTTTATTTATTAGTGATCTTCTGAAGAAAAGTTTATCAATAACTTCTGCATCTATCTTTATTTTGGTCTAGCAAATTGATGAATAGGAAGCACAAAAGAAACAAAACGCACAAAAAATGAAATAAATAAAAAGATGACGAGTACTCGTTTCCGTATTACGAGAGTAACTTAATAATGGATAGGGAGCATATTAAACAAGCTGAAATTAAAAATCATCATTATAGGTCAATAATTGAATGTGCATCTCCATATCACGAGAGTAACTTAGGTGTTCACATCTGCTGTCTGCCCTCTGCTTGCTCTGTTCACATTTCACTCTAATACCCCCAACCTGCTCAACACCTCGGCAACAAACACTTAAACAGGAACCTTTTTTGGCATTATTAGATCTGATGAGTGACACCATGGAGTACTACTCTATATAAGCAGGAAAACATTAATTAATACTGTAGGTTCTCAACGAAAGAAGTGTCCTAAGACCAGGTCTTTTGTTCTGATTTCTCCTTTTTTTTTTTTTTCATTCTATCTCTAAGAAGTAGCGAAATTCGTAAATTTTGAAAACTTTAAAGCAATTGATAACGCTTAAGAACCTAGTAATATAAATAACGTGCAAATGATAATACATCTTGTGTATTTTAAAATTATACAATTACACTCTCTATATAATGGAAATCCTACAAATTTATAATGGTGATATCCCCATAATTCAAAATTAAGCACCTAAATCCTCATATAACGAAATCTTATACGCATACGAATGTTCCTCTAACTAGGGTAAATTTACACTCACGAATGAACATATTCTAAGTAATAGTAACTTGCGTGGAGTAATAGACTTTTTTTTTAAAAAAGAGTAAAGCAAAATAATATGAATTTCCTATACGTTAAGCAGCAGCAGCAGCAGCAGTGATGTCTTATTAAAAAGATTTTGTTTAATTTCTTATTTTAGCGTTTTGGAAGAAACATACTTCACAATATATTTCTTCTCTCATTCGACTAAAGTTGTCAGTAAAAATTTTCATGTGCATGACAAAAATATTTATATTCTCTTCGTTAAATTTCATTAAATTGAACGGATATAAGCTTATCGTTTGTATTTAATTTCTTGTATAGTCATTCTAGTTTAATACGACTAATTATAGTCATATCCTTATTTTTACAACTAAATACTTAACACCTAAAGGATCAAACTAAAATTTGTGTAGAATTTCCTTGTATAATGGGTTCAATGTATGATTTGGGTCTAGAGGCATAGATTTAGTGTCCTGGTGAATCACGATCAATACCAAATAGACACTACTAAAAATCAGGGCTTTTTCGACCGCCCATCCGGTCGGACAACGGTCGGCTAGGCGACCGTTGCCCGACCCAACAAGGCGGTCGGCTAAATAGTCGTCGCCCAAAGCTTTCCGACCGCCGCGGTCAGACATCGGACCGAAATTCGGTCGGATGGAGGTCGCCCAATTTCATAGGTGGAAAAAATACGTTGAACTAGGCGACCGACGCGGTGGGAGATTGCAAAAAAATTGGGAAAGTGGGCGACCGCGGCGGTGGGCTGGGCAACCGCGTCGGTGGGCCAGGCGACCGGCGCGGTGGGAAATTTATTTTTTCTGGTTAATGAAATAACCTGATTTCGGACCGCATTCGGACCACGGCGGTCGGTAGACAGTGTAAAACCTGCAATAAAAAACCTGCAATTAGAGCTACACCACCTGTAAAAAACAGTAAAAACAGCACCCAGAAGAAGATTAGGCTTCTTAAGCCTTAATAATAGTCTAAACAAGGCTTATTGCCTTTAAATTGAAAGTTTAACAATTTACATAACATCTCCATTAATCCGAATATTGATCCAAACAAGTTAATACATGTCTAAAACAAGTCTAAGACATCAACAATCCATTATTACTACTCCGTTTCCTCAGAACTAGACTCAGAACCCGATTCAGAGCTGTATTGACGTTTGCTCTTGCCTTTCCCCCGGCTTTTGCTCTTGCTCTTGCTCTTGGTCTTGCTCTTGCCCTTGCCCTTGCCCTTCTTTCCCTTGTCCGCACCACCACACATAATGTTCTGCATCATTTCCCGCATGACTCTCATATTTTCTTCATTGCGCAAACGTTCTTCTTCACTCTTTCTCTTAAGCTCTTCGATTTCATTGTGCAAAGAGGCTTCCACCGAGGGATTAATTGAACTAGCAGGAGGAGTGTAATTGCCAAACAAACCTGGATTTAGACGTTCTGAGGCATACTTCGATCCAAGGCCGTAAGCACTTCCCTTCTTTACTCCGTCATTCACCTCCAACCATAGTGCGGTTTCCTCCTCTAGTGTCATTTGAGCTGGGGTACTGCTACCACACTCGGATGCCTGACTCGCCATCCTTTCTTCATAGACCGCCGTAGCCTTTTCCTGAAAAAAATTTAATAGCAAGAATTAGATTTACAAATATTGACGGATTTAATAACTTTAAAAGATTGAATTTAATAACTTACATATAGCTCTTTAGCGCGGTCTTCGACCCACACTTCTTCTCCTTTTTTGTTTCTGTATATATGCCTCTTCTTAAACATTTCAGGCACACGAACTGGCCGCCCTTCTTGTCTTTCCTACAAAATTAAAAAGATGACAAGTTAGATAGAAAATTAATGTGAGTTACATAAAATAATACGTACAATTTACCAAACTTCACTATACACCAACAATTCTTTCTCAAAGCAATACAACAACAACAACACTAGTACACACCATTAACAACATTCAACAACAACAACAACACTACTAAAGGAACCTATCAACAACATTGATCAACAACAACCCATTCAAAGTGTACTCTTCTCCATGGAACACCAACTTTTTCACTACAAGATTTCACTTTGTTACTTTTCAATTTATCATCTTCTAAATTTGCATTCAATAACCCAATTATTTTTTGAACAACACCCACTTCTCAAATCAACCTAATTTTTACAATACCAACTAAAATGTCAAACTAGCTTAAACATTTCCCAAACCAAACAACAACACTATGTCAACTAGTTCACAACCAAATAGCAACTACTATGTCATGGATTAATTTCATGAGCTAGAATTCAAAAATAGGAAAAAATTAAAAAAACGAGCTGAAATTAAATTAAAAAAAAAATTGGTGTTTCACCATAAAACTCACCTCAAGGGACGGTTTTGTACTCCACCACCACTGATTTACTAATCCCAACTTTGATAGATGGAAGAACTACAAAAAATAGATAAAAAAGTTAGGGTTTTCGGATTTGGAAAAAATAGGAAGAAAACTATGAAAATTAAACTTACCAAGTTGTAGAGGAATGGAATTGATATTAAACCTTGTTGATTAGAGATTAAGAGTGTTTTTTTTAATAGATTTGGGTTTAGGGTCGGGTAAGAATGGGAGAAAGAAAGAAAGGAGAGAGAGAGAGAGAGAGAGAAGTGGATGGGAAATAAAAAACGGTCTGCTATGCCCGTGTCCTATAGTTTCTGACTGGCGACCGACGTCCGACCGCGGCGGTCGGCTAAAAAAATTTAATTCCTGTCCGACCTCAGCGGTAGGCTATATTAAAAAAAAAACTATTTAATAAACATACACTGAAGTATCCCACCGCGTCGGTCGGACGATGGGCTCCAACCGAATTTCGGTCTGAAAATGCTGTATTTTTAGTAGTGAGAGTCGCGTTGACCAGTATATGACATTTATATCAATCTATGAGAGATTACATGGTATATTAGAAACTTCCACTCTTTCATTCTTTATCTTGTGCATTAATAGTGTGAATAAGGAGCTTAACTAAGTACTTGACAGATGGTGAGGACACGTTTGTCTGCAGAATCATCAAAATAGTGGCATCACCCTAATATCTCACGTGTTAAGTATTTAGTTGCACATAGAGCGGGATGACGTGTTAGTCGATCTAGAGGCCAAGATGCTGCAAGTGGCAAAGGTCGTGATAGGAGCGGTATAAGTGCTCGGGCACAAATAGTTTAATCACATAGAGCTAATGTTGCCAGTGCAACGTGCAGTGGAGTTTAGATGGAGGATTGACCATTGAGGATACGCTGGAGGCACTAGAGGTTCACGAAATCCTAGCTTAGGGATACATATATATTACTACGGTAGATCTTTAGGATGCATTATTGAGGTTGTGTTATTCCAGCTATGGCACCATAGGATAAACCAACACCCTAAGCAACGTCTCGTGTTTTACTAGTAATGGATTATGGCACTGGCTACAGCTAGAACAGAATAGCGGGCTACTCCATGCTTATATGTTCTAGCTCATATTTCACCTAGTGGTAGGTGAGTTGCATGCAACCAACAAACCCAAATCCAAATAGGTTGTACAAATTCAAGTGGTTAGAACCGCCTACTTTTATAGGTTAGACTTGTGCTGAGGATCCCCAAGAGTTCATCGATACTTTTCAGAGCCTAGTATTATATTTGGGTTATCTTGAGGACTATAGGGTTAAGTATACTTCAATGTAGTTTTAGGCCCATCTAAGGCCTAGTGTTCATATCTTAAGAGGTCGAGGATGATCTATGCTTTGACTATACCTACTTGGGCTAAGGTTTTTCATATATTCATGGAGAAGTTTCTTCCTTATTATTATCAGGATGTGTAACCTTTAGAGTTTGAGCAACTAAAGCAAGAGAAGTGTCATTTTTTAGTATGAGGCAAATTAAAATTCACAATTTTGTCCAGTTAAGCACCAAAGTTAGTTGAGACTGATGTTGGTACGACTAGGAGGTTCATATGTAGGCTTGCTCATCCCATCATGTCTCAAAAGGCTCATGATATTGAGGCTATGATTGCTTTCATGCGGTGTGTGGAGATCACTAGGAGGATGGAGTTTGCGCATATTAAGGAGAGAGATGAACGTGAGAAGATGAAGGCTAAGGGGGATGGTGGATTTTAGGTGCCTTATTTTGAGGCAAAGGTGTACATGGGAGTCCATTTTATAGGCCAGCTTTGTTCTCTAGTGATGGTTCTCATGGTTCCTTTATAGCCTATCACAGATATTCCCAGTAGTTTAATCACCATAACCATCGTCCATAACGACATTCTTCTCATATTTAACAGGTACGAAAACTCTTTTAGTCATATTCAGGATCTGAATGTTTTAAGTGTGGACAACATGGGCATATTCAGAAGTATTGCCCCATACTCAAGCAGTTCAGTGGTAAGCCTATTCCTCAGACTCAGGCTCTAGCACTTGTTATGAGATCCATAGATTCAGCTTTTGTGGATAGAGGTGCACCACTACCAGGTAGAGGTCAGATTCATGGTGGTGGTACTCGTTCTCGTATAGGGGGAGTTTAGTCCCAGACATAGACTCCACAACAGTTCTATGCTTTACCGGCTAGATAGGATGCAGTGTCTGTTGGGTTTTTTTGAATAGGTGTGAATGGGAAATGGTTTTTTCCACACCTTTTCATAGAAAGGTATGACACCTTTTCACATGAACCCCTTGTTGGCTATAAATATGACATATTCCTTCACATTTGAAAACACACTTTGGAAAAGAAAATTCTGAATTATTTTTCCTCTTCGTTGCATTATTTTTCCAAACAAAATAAAAGTGTCTTGTCGTGTGATTTGCTGCCGGCCATTTGCGTTCGCTGTTACTGCCGTTTGGAGTACCACTACTGCAGTGAGGTAAATCCATTTTATCCTGGGAGGATCTAATCCATAACCTCGGGTATTGTGAGGGGATTAAGTTCCTTAAGGACACGCCGTGAATTCGGTGGGCTCGGGTTTGTTCATCTCCTTCTTTTTATTTTTGGATTTTCATTTCAGATTATATTTCGAATACAGAATTTCTAACAGTGTCATCCAATTTTGATGTTACATATATGATTTTTACTTGTGGTAGAGATTCTTAAGCACTTATTGATTTGGGCTCTATATACCTATATATGTTGCATCGATTATATGTGTGTGTCTAATTCATTTTGTGTTTCAACAACAGTTAGGGAGTGTATATTGTTGTAAATCGGGTGTATTCAGATTATACTGTCTCTATTCAAGGTCCAAATACTTTGGTTGATCTATTGATGTTACATATGGGGGATTTTGATATCATTACGGGTATGGATTTATTAGCATAATATATTTCATGCAATACTAGCTAGATTCCCGTGCTAAAATTGTCAGCTTATCTACTCTTAATTCACCTAGTATATTTTGGAGAGAAACTTGTGCGCCTATAAGCCGAGTTATTTCATTCTTAACAGCTAAGAGGATGATGGGTAAAGGTTGTGTCTCGTATATGGCTTTGATTCGAGACATCAGTATTGAGTCCTTATCCATTGATTTAGTACATGTTGTTTGTTAGTTTGTTGACGTCATTTTCACTGATTTACTAAATATTTCGCCAAATTGCGATATTGATTTTGGGATTGATGAAACTCCACAAACTCAACATATATCTATTCCTACTTATCGCGTGGCCCAAAAAGATTTGAAAGAATTACAATTGCTAAATTTCTTAAGTAATGATTTTATTAGACAAAGCGTATTCCCGTGGGGTGCGCCACTGGTTTTATGAACTAGATTGATCTACGAGGATGTGCATTGAATACATGCAATTGAACAAAGTGAAAATCAATAACAGGTATCCATTACCCTGTACTGATGTCTTTTTAACCAGTTACAATGTGAAAAGTTTTGCTCTAAGATAGATTTGTGAACGGATTTGATATCATGAAGACTGCTTTAGGACCTGTTATGGCCTACAGTCAGTCTTATTTAACCCTAGAACGCGGACCCATAAAGAGTTCAACTACGAGCACAAATACTACTACAAATTTCATTTATTGAATATTACATGTAATTTCAAGCACGTGGAGGAAGGATCAATAATCTAACGACACAATTTAACTACAGCAAGTAGCAACTTTAAGACAAAGTAAATAATTGTATATACAAAATTAAAAATTAAGAGCCCCTGATTTGCCGCCACCCACACGTTCTCGTCGTTCTTCCAAAATAAAATTTTGCAGTAACGTATGTACCAAAACCTTGTTGAAGGTTAGAGCTGAGTATAAATAAAATGGATTAAAAGAATGGTTCTGTCCAAAAATTATCCATGGCTTCTGTCCAATAATGATCAAAGGGTTCTGTCTGAAAATTGTAGATGGGTTTTGTCCAGCTAAAGTTAAAGAAGTCTGGCAATGGTTCCATTGAACTGAATATGTGATTATCTTCTTCGAACCAGCAGTCCATCCCATTTAAAACGGAACTCGATGAAACATGTGAGGACACTGGTTGTACTGAATCTATAGGAGAAAAGGTGTCATGTTCCGCAAATTTAGAATTAGAATGTTTGTCGTCTTGAGATCCAGATTGAGAACATTCAATAAGTTGCTTCCTCATTATTGCTGATGAGTTAGTATTTGATTTGGAGCGTTTCTTGAGATGAGCATGCCAGTGGTTTTTGATATCATTGTCTGATCTTCCTGGTAATTTTTCTGCAATTGCTGACCATCTGCAATATTGATATTACGTTAGAAATTAAACATCCAAGTGTATAGTAGTACTATTTCAAAAGGGACTTATAACAAAGTTCTAACTAGTGCAATGTCTACCTGTTTCCAAGTTGGTTGTGTAACTTAATGATGAGTTGCTCTTCTTCATGGCTATACTTTCCTTTCTTCAAACCTGGCCTCAAGTAATTCATCCATCTCAATCTGCAGCTCTTCCCGCATCTCATTAGTCCTAAAGAACCAAGGTAAAGAAAATTAATATTAATGAGAACTTATTTCAAATTAAAAGCGACTCATCGTTAGCCAAAAAAAAAAAAAAAATGAGAACATTGCATACTAACCAGCATATTTAGGCAATTGTCGCCAATTGGGATGGCCATATCTTTCTACATAAGATCTAAGTTTGTTGTCTTCTTCTTCACTCCATGAACCTCTCTTCATTCCACTTTTGTCAATGGAAGGAGTTCTCACCATTACTATAAATGATCTTCTAGATTCGATCCCTCGTTGAGTTCTTTTTTCCTTAAATTTGATTTGTTTTCGATAACTATAACTGACCAACTTGCAGTGTAAAGGCTGGCTCTTATATATCCGAAGAGCAGACAGCTGAAGCCGTGTTTCTGATTAATTAATTTATCCCTCAACTAAACCAAACAAGAACTTGTTTTTGTACTCTCTATCCCCTCCCCCACCAAACAAACCCCCCCCCCCCCCCCCAACTCCCCTTCCACAAATTATAACTGGGCTTCAAGGTCAAGATATAGATCCATTAAAGAGACTGCTTCACTTTCTTGATTCAAGTGATAGGCCTTGGCCACCACCTGAAGATCCAGTGAAGACGTGTACTTAATCTATTTCTTTGTTTCCTTTGCTAGTATTTAAATTTTATGTGGTGACCATATATTGATTTTTTACATCATGAATAAAATTGATGTGTAATAATAAACAACATTTCATCTAAAACCAACCTTATAAAATAGTGAATAGCGTGACAACTTATTATTATCCGTTAAATTCCACAAGTTAATGTAATAATACTTTACATTATCATTGCACAATTGTATATAATTAATTTAATTTAGTTACCTGAATTACACCTTTGCTTTTCCATCATTACATATCTGAGAAATTAACCTTTTCACTTTTTTCTTTAATAAATACGTCGTCCTATTTCAAGTGTCTAGATCTGATTGAGCACGAAGTTTAAGAAAATAATGAAAATTTTTAAATTATGTGGTTTAAAATTAAAGATGTATGTAATGTGGACCTTTAAATGTTATGGTTCAAAACAAATCTTCGAATTAAAGAGTTACCAAATATGAAAATAGACTTTTTTTGGGATGAACTAAAAAGAAAAGATATACACTTAAATTGGGACGAATAGAGTAATATATTGGTGAGCCTTCTGAAGAAAAATATATTGATGATAACTGATTATGTAATTGTGTCTTTAGTTTAGTCAATCCAATTGATGAATATGGAAAAAGAGAGTAAAGAAAGAAAAGCGCCCCATGAAGATAAAAAGAAAGAAAAGTACTCTTTTCCGTTTACTGGGAGTATCTTTATATCTTAATAGGAGTAACGGATAAAGAGTGTACCAAACAAGCTGAAATTAAAAATGGTATAATAGGTTAATCAATGTATGTGAAGAATCAAGTCGTTTAAGTAATTAGACTCAACGTTAATAGAGTCCCAAGGTGTTCACATTTTGTCTACCCATTCTTCCGTTCACATTTCAATCTAGTATACCAACAAGGTGGAATCTCATTAAAGAGATGTTGTATGACCAAGTCTTTTGGCTCTTTACTTTTCTTTTACTTCTCATTCTCTCTAAGAACCTCTGAAATCTGTAAGAATGTAACCATTGGAAAATTGTTATTGAATTATTTTACACCCTCCTCTAACACGAATCAACTTCATATAAGTCTCTGTATATTTCAAATTTAAATATCTAAACCCCTTAAGAATGGAGACCTTACACATAGATTCTGTTAATTGGGTGAAATAGAGCTCAATTTGAACTAAGATCGTGAGAGAGAGGGAAAGAAAGTATCTTCAATGCATTTTTCCAAGAAATGCACTTAGTAACTGCCTCTATACATTGAGTTAGTTATTTAATTTAAGTAGCTCAGTAGCTCACCTTACCATCTATATCTAACTAACCAACTAACAGATACACAACATGGTTAAGTTAACTACAATGATTAAGTATATATATAGAAGCCACTTATGAGAGCCTATTTGGCCAAGCTGCCAAAAACTATTTATTTTGAGAAATATTTTTGTCAGAAGTACTTCTCAGATAAGTACTTTTGAAGAATAAAAAGTTTGTGTTTGACCAACTCATTTGATAAGTGCTTTTCTAAACAATTTGTGTTTGGATAATCTTTACAAAAAATGTGTTTGAGTGTCAAATTACGAAAAATAGCAGTAGTAAGATTCATTATGTGACTAATATTATTTAAATGTATAATTTAAATATTTTTTTAATAAAAGAGTTAATTTAATTTTGTATTTTTATTTATTTTAAATATAAAATATAAAACCTCCTAATTCTCTCACAGATAACGAATCTCCATGCAACAGTACAACCTTCTCTAATTCATTCTATAGCACTAGAATTCTTAAAGTAGCTTGATAATTTCTTGTTGGGAAATAAATACTAGAATCAAAGTTTAAGAAATTGATTTTATAGAAATAAAGTTAAACCAAAAAAGGAAAACAGAAAATAAAGTTTTTTTTTTTATATTTGAGAGATACCATATATTAAAACAATTAAATATGGTATGGTAAATAAATATTTTTGGTAGAATATTTTTGTCTTAATAAATTAATAAACAGCTCCTGCTTCTTCTGGTGAGAAGCAGAAATTTGTAGCTTCTCCCCAATAGCAAAAAAAGTGTTTCTGCTTCTTCTCAAAAGCACTTGTTTTATTTGGCAAAACATCTCAAAATTCTTCAAAAATATTATTTTTTTGAAAAAAATGTACTTTTGACTTCTAACAAGAAAAAGATACTTTTGACTTTTGAGAAGCTTTGCCAAACAGGCTTGTAGCTTGCTAGTACACAGTTTTACAATTGGTCAAGACATTTACATCGTCTAAAAAAGTATATTTAAACCATCTTAGAATAAAGGTCAAGATTAAAAGGATAATTTCACGACATTCCCTTGGCATAGCTTTCGTAGCACTAACGCTTTTTTATAATTTACCATATTACGTTTACCTTCATGTTGTTCATTTATAATGTTTTTAATACAATTATTATGACAGTGAAATATTATGATCGGACTACTTTTCTCTTTCTAATATAGTTTTTGTTTTAGTTTAGTTGTAATCATAATCCAGTGTATTTGGACAAAAAAAGAGCTCAATCATCTGCCGCGTCAGTGAAGGGGGAAAAAAGAGAGGAGAGAATAATGAACCAATGATAGGAGCAAAAGCACACATTATGGCATTGGTGATGAAATTTGAGAAGGTGGTGGGTATCACTCTAAATTCTCTAATGTCAGTCAGTATGTCACTCCAATTTTTGGAAGATAGATACCACAAACGGAAAAGGGTCAAATTTGCCCTTAAATAAATTGAAATTCAATATATTTGTCCTCCGTTACGAGTTCAGTTTGGGCATACCCTTAACGTTATTAAAACTAGGGCAAATATACCCTTTGTTTGACGGAACTTACTAATTAGACTGCTTATACACTAAGCTTGCTGATTTGTCAAATTTTTGGCCACGTGTGCGCCAACGTGACGGAGGGCAAATGTGTTGAATTTCGATTTGTTTAAGAGCAAATTTGACCCTTTTCCGTTCTTTTAAATAAAAGAGGTTGTTCTCATTTTCATCAACAACCTTGAACAACAATCAAACAAAGGACCTTGTTTCCAAGCAAACTTCATAAAAGAGCATGTTCTAACATCCCAAAGATTTTGATTTACAACTTAAATTGCATCTTAAGGAACCCTACTATAACCAAAAATTTCGTTACAACATCACAATAAATGCCATGTCATATTTAATCATCTAATTAACACTAGATCTTTTAAGGAATCTCAACAAGTTCCTTCTATTTTCAAATCATTTTGAATAATCAAGTCGTTCATGATATAATATGCAATACAATACAATACAATTTCATTATCCTTCCCCTTCATACACTCTTTAAGCAGTTGATACAACAATGAAAAGATTCTAGCAACTAGTAGATGTATGAAATGTCATTTTGCTTACACAATCAAGTTAAACAGCTTAAGACTAGCAAACTGGATCAAATTTTCTCTTGTCAGTCCAAGCTCTAGCTGGTCATGTGTGGAGGGTGAGGCTACCAGCATTCCCAGTGGTAAAAGCAGTGAAATGACGAGCAACTAAGCCACAACGACACCTCCTCAATGAATCACAATATGAACTTGAACAACTTGACATATTGAACACTAAATCTATGGAAAAGAGAAAGATTATGGTCTGAACTAAACTCGACTTAAGGAATTAAGTATAAATTGATTGGGGAGAAAATACCCTAATTTTATTCTCAATCTCCATTAAAGAGTGAAAGGTTTCTCTTCTTTGTAAATCAAAATCTTTGGGATGTTAGAACATGCTCTTTTATGAAGTTTGCTTGGAAACAAGGTCCTTTGTTTGATTGTTGTTCAAGGTTGTTGATGAAAATGAGAACAACCTCTTTTATTTAAAAGAATGGAAAAGGGTCAAATTTGCCCTTAAACAAATCGAAATTCAATACATTTGCCCTCCGTCACGTTGGCGCACACGTGGCCAAAAATTTGACAAATCAGCAAGCTTAGTGTATAAGCAGTCTAATTAGTAAGTTCCGTCAAATAAAGGGTATATTTACCCTAGTTTTAATAACATTAAGGATATGCCCAAACTGAACTCGTAACGGAGGGTAAATGCGTTGAATTTCAATTTGTTTAAGGGTAAATTTGACCCTTTTCCGTACAAGAAATAATATCTCTCAAGTTTCATGACCAATTTCTCATTACATAATTATGGGCTATGAATTTGACTGCAGGATGCTTTGGCTCATATATATTTATGATCTCATTTATTTATCTGACTGCAGAATGCTTGGCTCTTGTTCTAGTTTACTTTGTCGGTATAATTCCTTTTGAATTTCTTTCATCCTATTTCTCAAATTAATCTAAATTTATGTATATTTATAATTCTAGGCTCAAGAAAGATAATGTAGCACCTCTCTTTGGTTAAAGATTGTGCTTATCTTTTTTTTTTTTTTTGGTCATTTTTCCCCTTTATCCCTCTCATTAACTTAATTTTTTTTATTACTACTCCCTCCGGTCCACTTTATTTGATTTTTTGGCCTTTTATTCTTGGCCCAAAATAATTGATTTGTTCAAACTTCAAGAAGCTTTTAGATAGTTCTTCCCAAATATACCCTTGTCAATAAATGATCTAAATACATTTTTTAAAAGTCCTCACAAATTTCTATAAGTAAATTTGAAAGAGACAAATGTTAATTTCATAAATGACCTTTTTAATTAATGTTAAAAGGTGAATTTCTTAATTTACGTGAAACAACCAAAAAATCAAATAATATGGAGCGGAGCGAGTATTACTTATGATTTTATCCCAATTCACTTCATTTAATATCCAACATAACAGTCCACAACCAAATTCTTTCCTCATTTGTTTGCTTTTCTTTTTCTTCTAAAATTTATCAATTTTATGCTCTTTTATTGTGATTTAATGATGGAAATTAAGAAGACTAAAACGAGGAAATGCATCATTAAGTCACTATAGTTGAAACGTCCAATAATGTCTCATTAAGTCTCCAAATTTTGTCCACGTTTTCCTCAAAAGTAGCATATCTAACTACTATTTAGGCATTTTATTGTGAGAATGGCAAAGAAAATCATTCTGCATACCTCTTAAACTTTCTTCTATTTTTTTTTAAAGAAATAAGCCAATAAAATGTTGTTTTGGTTTCTATCTTGATAAGAGCAATTGTTTCCTATATGAAAAAATTATTATGAATCAGATGAGAAAAATGAGGACTTTTATTTTCGGTTCATTTCATTACGTACTACCCAAGGTAATTTTATTCATGTCACTTTTTCTCAAATAGTCTTTCACAGTACCTATTTTACCCTCTTGATTATTAATTTTTTTCTTCTTTAATATAATGATAATTTTTATTATTTATTATAGACTCACCTATAAAATAAATAAATATTACTTTCAAAATGAAAAAAGAGTAAGAAATAGTACTTGCACATATATGTAAGTCATGTCAGTAACGAAATAATGAATTAAACACATAAAAAGTTAGATTCAAAGTAATTTATCTATATCGGTAGTTTTTAATAGAAATCAAAACTAAAAATTAGACTATCACACAATTAAAAATGAAATGGAGTGAACTCATAAACTTAATGCACGCAATACATGAAAAAAGATAGTAAAAGAAGTTGTAGATTTTACAAAAATCCAAAATATTGTATATTTATACTTAAATAAATTTAAATTATGATTTTATGATAATCAAAACTCAAAAGTTTATATACAAAATAGAAAATAAGATAGAAATTAAAATTTAAACAAATTTACATACACACATAAATAGAGAGAAATAGGCAGAGAGAGATACGGAACTTAAATTTTACTATAGTAAGATACAGTATTATTTAAACTATAGGTATAACATTATTGTCAAAATATTATATCATAATATAAAATATATCACATAAATGGTGAATGAAAATTTTAAGGGCAAAATAGATATTGTATACCATGAAAGGGAGAGAATGATCATTTTTCATAATTGAGGGAAACTTGATTTTTAGAGTAAAGTTGGGGTGTAAATGCTTTTCACCAATATATTATAGGTTAGTTGGATTGAATTGTTACCTGATGATTTTTTGAAAGTTACATAAAAAAATATTCATAAATGAATTAAAAATTAAAATTAGATTAGATTCAGATCATCATTAATTGCAAATAAATGTTCGAAGTAATTAGTTGAAGTTAAGATCAAGCATCATATGCTTAGTTGTTGGAATGGAGCTGCAGAGTGTCATAGAACAGCATAGTTGTACTTTTGAAAGCTTTTTGTAGGATACACATAAGCACGGAACTTTTTGAAAGATCCATAGTTTAGATTACTCGACTGTACCAAATAACGAACTGTCTCCAAATAGTCCAAAACATTGTCGGATCGATCACACTGTTTTGAGTGGTTAATGATTAAATAAATACAATGAGGTCGTCATCAATCTGCTTATGGTCTGCGTCATTGTGGCATGACATAACATTTTTGCACAAAAACGCGGATCCAATAGAAATTTCATTTATTGAACAATTTGTATATTCAAGCACGTGGAGGAAGGGTCAATTATCTAATGACACAATTTGACTAAAGCAAGTGGCAACCTTGATAAGGAGTAAACAATAGTACTATATGATTATTGTCATTAAAATATAAACAATTATAACCAGATTCATAATTAAAAATTTAAAAGCCCTGATGATGCGCCATTCAGCATATGTTCTTGTCGTTCTTCCAAAAAAATTGTAGATTGTACCAAAACTTCTCTGAAGGTACTCGCTGAGGCACAAGAATTATAAGAAAGGTTGTGTCCAGAAATTGTCCAATGGTTCTGTCCAAAAATGGCCAAGTGGTTCTGTCTTGTCAATTGGTTTTGTGGAGCAAAAGTTAAAGGAGTCTACAAGTGGTTCGAACGAACTGAAACTTGAAAGTAATTCCATTGACGGCCTGAACATGTGATCTTCTTCTTCCATCCAGTAGTCCATTATTCCATTTAAAAGGGAACTTGATGAAACCTCTAGTGACAATGGTTGTACTGAATCTAGACGATCTATACCAGCAGAAGTCACTTCTTTCTTATCAAAAGCCTCAAGTTCTGAAAGTTTACAAGATTGCTCACTTTGAGATCCTGATTGAGAAGATTCGGTACTCATTTGTTCCATTAATGTTGATGTATAGGAATTTGTTTTGGCACGTTTCTTAAGATGAGCATGCCACTGATTTTTAATATCATTGTCAGATCTTCCTGGTAATTTTTCTGCAATTGCTGACCATCTGCAATGTTTGTTATGTTAGGAAGATCTATAGTTTACATGATTACTAGAGAAGGGATTTATAACTTGATCTAATTATGGTGTATTGTGTTGGTGCAATACATACCTGTTTCCAAGTTCGTTATGTAATTTAATAATGAGTTGCCTTTCTTCATTACTATAATTTCCTTTCTTCAAACCAGGCCTCAAATAATTCATCCATCTCAATCTGCAGCTCTTCCCGCACCTCATTAGTCCTAAAAAAAGATCCAAAAATTAGAAGAGGAAAGAAATAAGAACTTTCTCTTCCTAAACTTAAAGCTAATAAGAAGCATAAAGGAAACCATTCGGCAAAAAAAGGAAATGACAACTATATACTAACCAGCATATTTAGGCAATTGTCGCCAATTCCAATGGCCAAATCTTTCAACATAAGCTCTAAGTTTGTTGTCTTCTTCTTCAGTCCATGCACCTCTCTTCACTCCATTTTTGTCTGCAGAAGGAGTTCTTACCATTTTAGGATAACGACTCGATCTGTCTGTTTTAATTTTATTTTTTTTAGAACAAAAATTGATTTCTTTTCGGTGATGAACTATCTGACTAACTTGCAGTATCTAGGCTGCTCTTATATAGTACCACTATGATTTACGAGCAGACAACTGAAGCCGTGTTTCTGATTAATTTTTGTCCCTCAACTAAACCAAACAACTGTTTGTTTGTACTTGAAAATAAACAATGCAAACCTCCAATATTAAATGGGCTTCAAGGTCGCAAAGGCATAGATCCAATATGGAGACTGCTTCACTGTCGCGACTCTAGTGATAAGTATTGGACACCAACTAAAGATCCAGCGAAGACGTGTTAATCCATTTCTTTATTCCCATTGGAGTTTATTATGTGCTAATGTTTAGCTTCTATACCATAAAATAAAATTGACCATAATAGGTAATTTTTTATATCAAATCTGATAGGGTAACCTAGTAAATAAAGAGCAAATTTACTATAATCAGTTAAATTATACTATTCGAATTTAGCAAGTTATAGTAGTATACACTATTAATGTAAAGATTCTTAGTTCTCATCTCACATTTGCCTGTAGTAGCATGTTATACTTGCTTTTTTTATGATTACAAATTATCCTACTTTTCAAGAAGGTTTATCAAACATTATTCGTGTGCCATGATTGTGTAGGATCAAACTTACGTTGGTAGTGATTATGTATTACATTTACAATATAAAAATATTTTATATTGTCAATGTATTAAACTTAAATTATTTTCTTCTTTGTTACTAAGTACTATATTTTTTTTGGGCAATAAGACGATATTTATTTCAATACTTAAAGCGTAGCTATTACAAGAGGAAACCGACCCCGGTAACGAAGTACCCGGATTGCTTCGATCATAGATGTTCATAGAATCCATAGTAGTGAATAGTCTAAGCCACATAGTGCCTAGATTGTCTTGTTCTGGAATAGAAATTACAAATAAAGGTGGTGAAAAGTAAATCCTAAGATTATCAAAAGAAGAAGAACTGCATCCCTCTCTTGTCATTTGATCGGCAGCCTTGTTTGCTTCTCTGTAGATGGGGTGCAGTTCTGGGCTCCCTGCTCTAAGCAACAGGCATTTGCAATCCTTTAGGAGATTCTGATATAAGCCTTCGTCCTTTGAAATCATTTTGATTAAATCCTTACGGTCAGTTTCAATAATTAAAGGTGCTAGACCTCTAAGGCTATTTTGACTCTGTGATGTAAGGCCAACATTTCAGCAAAGATAGTTGTAGAATGAGGGATGTGTTTGTTAGAACCTAAAATTCAGTTCTCAGTACTATCTCTAAACACGCCTCCAATTCCCCTCTTGCCAGATTCTTGCAAGCTTGCCCCGTCAATATTTAGTTTGATAAAGTTTTGATAAAGAGGCTTCCATGTGATATATATTGTCTCCTTATGAGTTTTAGCTTCTTTACCCGTTAACAGCTTAAACTCTATGGCCCTACTAATAATGTCTTCTAAGATACATGGCTTCCTGCTTCTTTTGTGAACCCTATCATTTCTCTCAAGCCAAATACCCTAAAGAATGAAAGAAATTATTTCTGACCATGTGTTATAATTATTGAAACTTCTATTTGACTTCTATTGCTTTGATAGCCAGTCAAATAGAGTATCACCATCCTGGCCATTAGGTATAAAATTCTGATGGAAGTTCAATTGAGACCAGATTATAGAAGGAAACTTGCATCTAAAAAATAGATGATAAACATCTTCTTGTTCACTATTACAGATTGAGCACCTATCTGATTCTATAATATTCCTCCTATATAGCAGGCTATTAGTCGCAATCCTATTGTTTACTGCTAACCAGAGAAAGGTCTTTATCTTGTTAAGAGTATTTAGTTTCCATAGCCACTCGAACTTCCTGTTATTATCTACTATTTCTTCCTCCTTAGCAATTATACTATAAGCTGATTTTATGTTGAAAATCCCAAGTTGACCATACTTCCACGCAAATACATCTTTAGCAGTCGTATTTTGCTGAATATAGGTGTTCTTTATTTTAAAACTTAGCTCTTGAGGGAACTCAAAGGATAAATCGGATATGTCCCTTTCATTGTTTCTAATGATATTACCAACAGTCATACTAAGCTCATGTTTCATTAAAGGACCCTAAATGCTGCTCCTTAGAGAATCATTTGACATAATCCAGTTATCTTCCCAAATGTTTATAGACTCCCAATCCCCTATATCCCAATGGATCCATTTCTTACATAATTCATACCTTTTTTTGAAGTTTTTTTCCATATATGAGAATTATAAAGAGAGGAAGGATTTTCAGCATACTTACTTGTCAGCACTTCAGCCCAGAGAGCATCTTTATTTTTAACCAGCCTCCAAGCCATTGATGCATGAAGGGAGCTGTTCTTGTTTTTTGTTTTGTATAGACCTAGACCCCTTTTTTTCTTAGTCTTAGTAACAGTTTTCCAATTCATAAGGTGTTATTTTCATTTTTTTCATATATATTCATACAAACATTTATAGCATTTTGTATATATATATTTATACAAACATTTTTTTATTTTGTATGTAAAATAAAATGTATGTCAATATTTATAGCAGGTAGCTAGTACTGGATCAGTGCATACTTCTGCGATGGAGATAGAAGTTGGTGAATCAAGCAAGCTAGTATTCTTAATGATGATGATGATTTTTTTGATATTAATGATTCACAACTCGCGTTAATTGACAATGTTATTGCAAATGCATATTGGTAAGTGCAAAAGTGGGTTGGTTTGGAATCCTAACAAGCAAGGTATACCTGACACCTGTTGTTGTTACAGATTATCCAATGCTTTTTCAGAAAGCTTTTGTTGAAATGTTTTTAAACTATGTATTCATATTAACTGTCATTCATATTATTTATATACTTGTGTTTGATCATAGATGTTGATGGTGATTTTTAAGAAACAACTTCTGAAGATATTGGTTCTAATGATGAAAGTCAAGGTGATGCTAACGCCCTTGATGCTGCTGACTCTTATATTGTTGTAGCTGAGAGTGATGAAGAAGGCGTTGTTACTCCTGAACAGTTAATTCACCATGACCAATAATTTTTTAAAGAAAACATCCATTTATGAGTCCTATCGGTGGTGAGATAGATAAAGATTTTCAAAATGCATTTTTGGCATGGCTTGATTAAGGGGTATGTCCAAAGGTTATTTTCTAGTATTTTTTTCTTCTTTTTCTTTTCTTTGTATTTGCTTTTTACATGTGAATCTAAAGTGACTAACTCTAACTTGTATGAATTCCTTATGAAGTCAGTTTATCCAAAAGTAACCAACAGACTTTAGAAGCCTTTTAACTTTGTACTTTTCAAAGTTGAGTGGAAGGACTAGTTCCGCATGTTGGTGTATGCTGGAAATTTTCAGAACGACAGGGTATGTATGCATTTGTTAATAATTGTTTTAGTTTCACACACAAGTGCAATTGCATAGACAACTACACGAAATATACATTTTCATATACAACCATACAGTTTCGTATTCAAGTACACTTTCATACAAAAATACACAAACAAATAGTTTCAAAATCAAGTACACTTTCATACACAAATACACACACATACGGCTTCATACAACATATGTATGAACATGTATGTTATATATATTGTATGTCACATGTCTGTTGATTATAGTTGTACTTTTATTTTAGCACATTGATGTGATCTTTTACTAGTTGCGGAAAAGGAAAGTACAGTTTAGATATACAAATTAGGTTCACATGTACTGAGGGTTGAAGATGCATTTACTTTGTATGAAGCCAGAAACAAGGACAACAATGTGGTTTCTAATGAGGATGTTATCGTTGAGTATATTATGGGATTTAGGTTGCGTGCAAACACCACGTGGATCTATGTCGACTATGTTATCATACCCATCAACATCAAGGAGAAATTTGGGTGATGGCAATTTTCTCATTTAAGGATAGGTCCATTTGGGTGTATGACTCTTTACGTGAAGAAATGGTTGTAGTGCTGTTGTTCGAGGTGTTATTCAGAAATTTGTAGTTGTCTTGCCTCTGTACCTGTCAGTAACTGGTTTTTATAATGGGGGAGGGGATTGACATTGATTGGCAGTCAAACCTAGCTTATAAAGACAAAGTTGTGACAGATTCATATGATGTTGTCATAATTCCAGATCTGCCTCAGCAAGCTACATGATCGTTATATGTTTATTTTTATTTTGGTTGTTGTTAATATATATGTTCATCTTTGATATTGTATTTTTTTGTAAAAATTAGTTAACTGATAATTTTTTTTACCTTTGGTGCTTGTTGTAGCGGCTACGGTGTATTCATTGCTACATATGCTGAGTCATTTGCATGTAGACTAGTTGCACCCCCTGCTGATATTGATGTTGATATGTACAATATGAGCTTGGGGACACTACTTTGGCTGTACGGAACACAAAAGCAGGAAGAAGGTGCAATTAGCGCACCTAAGGTGACGGGAATTTCATTGCAGGAGAAAGAGTAATTCAAAGCGGGGAGAAGTGCATTGTTAAGTAGTTTCAGTGATGATCTTTTAGATACTTGGGATTTTTGCTGATAATATCGTTCTTATGTTTTTGTTTTTAAACTGGATATTTAGCTCACTTTAAATATTTGGGATATTTAAATACTTGGGATGGTTGTTTTTACATTGTATGAAGGTGATTGAAATTCTATACAATTTTTAGAGGTTTACTATTTCATGTATTACAACAATTGAACCTATAACACATATACACAGTATATGTATGTATGTATGTATGTATTTGCATATGTACTAAATTATACATTACAGAATTTGATAGTTTGATAGTACTTAATACATATATGTGTGTCCATGTACTACAACTTATATACACAAATACATGCACCTGCCATACAAAATAATTTACGTAGTAACTTTACCGGTTAAAACTGTATGGCCATAGATTGTAAATTCGGTACCTCTATATCGACATATTAATACATGTACAAAATAGATTGTATGGACATACAATCTAATGCAGTGCAGATACAACCTGTCTATTGCAAAAGTATATAAACTACTTATACAAACTGTTCAAAAACTTATTCATAGTTTCTGTAACTTTCAACAATATATGTAAAATAATTGCCACAGTACGTAATACTTATTTAATAACATGTAAAGTTGCATGCAATTTCATTATAATATGTATATTTTGACGACATTCTATATAGTAATAATCTGTATTTCGTTAAAAGTCTAAATCAATGAAAGTACTTCTTAGAAGCTTGTTCATTTTTTTGTGGACAGATTCCTACAAGTTGCTCTGTTGTGTCCCCTGCGCCCGTAATTTCCACAACTAATCTTTGGCCTCTTAGGATGTGACTCCCAAGATGGCTTGTATCTTTTCTTTTTTGGTCTTCCTGCAGGCTTTTATACAATTGGAGGCAGTGCCACTTCTTTGAAAATATATGTAGGGACATCCCATGTACTCTTATCTGGGATTGTATACACTGATACTTTGTAGGTCTTCAGCAAGTACTCTGCTATGTAGTATGCAGATGCATAATCTTTATTCTCTATGTGCTTGGAATTTAGAACAACTACTGCATATGGACATGACAGCTCATCCATTTGGAATCTTCAGCACCATGTTCGATCTTTCAAGGACACTAAGAATTTAGGTGTCCATTGCATCATTATATATATGTTGTTTGACGAAGGCTTTACCTATAATTGCACAATCAGATCTTTTGTTAGCTTTCAAACTTTATATATTCAACTAATAAACTATGATGCATACAATAAACACAACTAATTAGTGATGCAATAACTTACAGAACCATGAATCATTGATGCCATACATTTCATTACAAAATATACAACATTGATGCCATACAGTCCATACACACATTAGTGATGAAGTAAAAATGTAATTTTACCGTCGTCTAGACTGCCAACTGTCGATATGCATCTAGAATGTTGTGATACTTTCTACCAAGCTTGCTGAATCTATTATTTGAAGCTTCGTTGTTGTTATAATTTCATGTTTCAACCAATTTTCTCATGGACTCCATGAAAGCTACTACATGCATATCTCATGAATCTTTATTAGGTCCATTTAATGATTCACTATGTTTGAAGTCACCGTCCAGCCTCGATTGGTTATGGAATGAGCTTGTGCCCACCTTTGATACCCAACATTATACAAGTATTCCTTAATTCGTACATCTATTTTTCTACCTTTTTCATATGACTATCAAACTCTTTAATTGTGTATGACATAGCCATGTCAAAGAATATCTCATGGAGCTTCTCTTCTCCCCTCTTGAATTTAGTTTTTAGGTTGGAAAATGCAGGCATAGTGAGGGACCTCAGGATACACAATAGATGCTGCTTTTATGATGCTCTCGTTCCTAACTGAGACAATACACATATCATTTCTTTGACCATAGGCTTGCTTTAACCTATCGAAAAACCATCCCTATATGGTATCATTCTCTAAATCTACTAATACATGAACAGACACTTTAATTACTGTGTATTTATGCACAATAGGAATGTACTTGCACTTTTGAAAATTACCTGATACATCCAATGTAGTTGCAGCAAGAAAATTTCCCTTGTGAGCAATAGAAAAAAAGCTGCCATCGACAACCATAATAGGCCTACAATTTTCCCAACCTCTTATAGATGCATAAAGCTCCACAAAGATATACATGAAGAAATCTTCTTCAGATTTAACCAAATCTACAACTGAGCATGGATAGGCTTTCTCCAAAATATACAGATAGCTAGGTAACTTGTTGTAGGACTTTGTAGAATCTCCTCACACAAATTCAAATGCCTTTTCTTTTGATCTCCATGCCTTCACGTATGGAAGTCAACGCCTAAGCTCTTCTGCATGTCATCGATTATATCATTCGGCCTGTAGGTTCTTTTGGGTTTAATATACCTGTGTTGGATTATGTCCTTCAATGGGCATGAGTGCTCGTTGACGAATTTTTTAACTGTGAACATACCATATTCATGCAAGCTTGAAGATTTAAATACTCATGTGCAATCATCCCCAAAATGCTTCCTAGGCAGTAGCTATACAGTAAATATAGAGCAATTTAGAGGTTTGTGATATACAATTATACGTATACCATGATTTACTCATAAACACATAGATACATAGTGATACACAACGATGTCAATACACATAGAATTATACATAGATATACAAAACTTAAACATAGATACACGTAATTAATATACATGCATACAAATATATTTACATCAACATACACACATATACAAAACCACAGAGCTCCACTGCACAAATATATAAATACATAGACATACAACTTCCCACTTAAATACACTTTCATACATAAAACAAAAACTTACAGTGTCACGCACAAGTATAGTTTCACACACAAATACATAGAGATACAACTTCATACACAAACTTATCGTGTCACGTGCAAGTACAGCTTCATATACAAATAAACAGACATACAACTTCATATACAAATACACTTTCACACATAAATACACAGACATGCATTGTCACGCGCAAGTACAATTTCATACACAAATACACAGACATAAAGCTTCATACATAAACTTACAATGTCACACACAATTATATTTTTATACACAAATACACAGACATACAACTTCATACATAAATACAAAGACATACAACTTCACACACATATAAACTTTCATACATAAAATACACAAATTTACAGTGTCACACGCAAGTACAGTTTCATACAAAAATACACAGACATATAGCTTCATACACAAATACACAAAAATTTTAAAGTTCATACCATTTCGAACTTTCTTTTCACCTTAAACGGGAACTTCTCATTTACTGCATAGTGCTTCATTGCACTAACAATCATTTCTTTGTCTTGGAAAACTTGTCCTTCTGCAATATCTTTATGTGTAAGGCCGATAATTACTCCAACAGTTCCATCATCGTCATCAAAACATTAACCGTGATTGATCAATTTCACTGTAACTTCATCCTCTATTGTATGTATGTTACTAGTTTTTGTATTTCTAGGTGATACAACTAATGAATTTGAATTAACACTCTAATCGAATAATTTTTCTATTACTTTTATACACAAAAGGTATTTTTCAAAAATCTTATCCTTTTTTAGCTCGACATATATACACATTCATTCTCATGTCATTGTGTATCTCTATTGCAGGACATGTTGCATTCACCTTACACTTGATTTCCATTTGCATAGTATTGATATCAACACCCATTTATTTTGAAATTGTAGATACTAGAGAATCAAAAGTATAATCAGTGCTTATTACTATTCCATCAGCACAAAAATCAACATATTGTCCTGCTTTCTCCCAACGACCTTTGTGTTGGAGAAGAACTGTTACCCTTACCATTAAAACTTTCTCAACATGAATATACAATAATAATTTGTGTATGAAACAGATCAAAAACCTTTAGTGTTGAATCACAAGTGATGATTTGTGTATGAAATAGATCAAAATCCTTTAATGTTGAATTGCGGTTTGAAATCGCATTGATTTTATATTTTGATTGATTGTAACCTACAACAAATTGTTGTTTGAATTTGTATATGAAATTGTGATTTGAAATCGCATTAAATTTGTATTTGCTACTGAATCAGAAGTGCAGTTCTACCGTAGATTCTAGTGGGGGTTAGGTATTGTTTGTGTCTGTTGGGACTTTTTAATTCAAATTGCTGATTTATACTATTGTATATTTTATGAAAAAATCGGTATGTTTTATAAAGTGTATTTGTATCGGTATTTTGTGTAAATTAAAGCCTAGAATGGTATACTTTTGCAATCAGCCTTAAGTACTAACCAGTTGCAGTAGGTTATGATTTTGATCAGATTAAAGGCAATTGGTATTCGGGTCGTGCATGACAGTTAGACACAATTAAGGGTGATTTATAGAAATAAAATACATATGGCGTCCAGTCACAGATTTGGCCTACATAAGAAGAGTCTTACAACTTTGGCCCCTATAAGAAAAGCTCCCGACGTTGCCAGATATTACTAGCAGCAGGTTCTTGCGAACGCAAAGAAATTTTCCAATTTCTGACGAGGGTCAAAATTATAAAACTTTTCTTTACTGTGCCAAAAATGTAACAGCGGCACCAAATCCTTCTATTCTGTGCAAAACAATTGCACAATTGACTATCAAATTTAGGCTATGTAGCCACTATTTTAGCACTAATGTCACTATATCTTATGTTTCAATGTATTAGATGTATAACCACAATCACTCGAATCCTAAATTTTCTCCTCAATATAGAATACTAAAATTAAAGTGAAAAATGCAAAAGTTTGCTAAAGAAATGCTGAAAATAACCTTAGTGTAAAATACTAAAGCTTGAAGTGAAAAATAATAAATTTCACTAAGAAAATCTAGAATTCTCAACTTCGGTATTTTATTAGAAAAACTTATTCCACTTCTGGTTTAGTATTTTGTACAATGACTTTGAACTGAAATCCTATATTTTACTGAGTTTGACTGATTGTGGCTATTGTTCTAAGACTTTGCAAGCAGTAATGTTCATCGTTCAACGTTCTAAAAAGTGACTATTTATCAAAGTTTTTCCAAGTAAATGCAAAAAAGTTTACCGTATGGCCCTAACATTTGCCAGTTTAAGTTTTTCCCTGGTGAAAAGGGTCTTTAACTTTTAGCTCCCTGTGGGGATCCATTAGGATCTGTTAGGAAGTCCCCTTCGAGTTCTTGGAGGTAAAAGCTAAAAGTTAAATAAATTTTAAGGGTGGCCAAAAGCTTAACGATTTAGCTGAAGTATTCTATTTTTGTATTGGGAGATTTACAGAACAGGAACTTTTGGTGAAATTTTGATCAGTAGCCATTTTTGGACGCGCTTATTGGGGACTATTCAACGTTTCAAAATTCATTGAAGAATAGCCAAAAATTCGCGCGCACACTTAAGCTCTATTAGCGTTGGAAAAACACCCCAGACTAGTCCCATAACAAAATACTGGGGCTTTGAACAAAAATTTGTTCAAAGCCCAAGTATTTTGTTATGGGACTGAAGAAGTCCCATAACAAAATAATCCCATAACAGAATAATGGGACCTTGAACTAACATGTTCAAAGGCCCCATTATTTTGTTATGGGGGATTTATTCCCATAACAAAGGTCCCATCAAAGGGATAAATCTCATTATTTGTTATGAGACTTTATATATAAAGTTTCAGTCCCCATAACAAAATTCTGGGGCTTTGAACAAGTTTTGTTCACAGCCCCAGCATTTTGTTATGGGACTGAAGCTTTATACAAAGTCCCATAACAAAATGCTGGGGCTTTGAACAAGCCACAGTATAAATACTGGGGCTAATTTACTGAAGCTTCCCCCAGTATAAATACTGGGGCTTTGAACAAAACTTGTTCAAAGCCCCAGTATTTATACTGGGATTTGTCCGAAGATGGCTATTTCTCAGCGAATTTGTTTTTAACGGCTACAAATCAATTAGTGCTCGCCAAACAGGCCCCTAACCTAAATTTTTACTAACTTTTGGCACCCTCTCATACTTTTGACCCCTAAAAGTTAATAATTTAAGGGTAAAAAACATAAATAGCCATAAAGTACATAGGCCCTACATCTTATTAGCCCTTAGGAATTCTTTACAAATGCTAGCCGCGCAATAGCTTTCCTAATAAATAGGAATTATGCTGTATGCTAATTCTACTACAGAAAAATAGCAAACTCGCTCAAATGAAAAATGAATGACTGAATTCCCACGCTTAAAATCAACATGGAATCCAACTTTATCTCTTTTCATTAAGTTCAACTTTAACTATCTTTATTAAATAATTGTCATGTATCTCAATTTCATCATTGATTTCTAGAAGTATAGTTGATATATATTATGGTATATTATTTGTCATGGGCTGATACAATTTATTTGTCTTTTATTATTGTTAGATAATTGCCATTTATCTTGATTTCATCATTGATTTCTGAAATATAATTGATGCATATTATTTTTATATTACTTTTTCTCCATATACTAATACGATTTATTTGTCTTGTATATTTATTAGATATTTGTCATATACCTCAATTTCATCGTTGATATTTGAATAATAATTAATGCATATTATCGTTATATTAATATTTCTTCATAAGCTAATATGATTTGTTTGTCTTGTATATTTATTAGATATTTTTTATATAACTCAGTTTCATTATTGATATCTGAATAATAATTTATGCATATTATCGTTATATTACTATTTCTTCATAAGCTAATATGATTTGTTTGTCTTTTATATTTATTTCAGTTTCATAATTGATATTTGAATAATAATAGATGCATATTGTAGTTATATTATTATTTCTTCATAAGCTAATAATTTTTCTTTTTTGTGTGTGTGTGTGTGTATATCAATTTCATCATTGATTTTTGCAAATATTATTGATGTGTATTATCGTTATATTAAGAATTCAAGATTTTTAAGACATTTATGTTATAAATAACATCATATATTTATGTTGCAAGACTGAATTTTAGGAATATAGTTGACGTATATTACTGTTATATTAAAAATATAATTATTTTAATACATCTATGTTATAGATAGATATTCATAATCTCTACACTTATATATCCGAGAAAAGAGAGAGTGAAGATTGAGAATATATAAAGTTAAGTTTACCTTTTATTACATTTTACCGTGGAGCAATTTTGGTGATTGCTAATTTTTAGGAGATAATTATTTAATAGTTATTAATGCTAATATTTAGGAGATTATTCATGGATCCTTATTTTATATAGATAGCAAGTGACATCTATTTTCCTAGAAATTAGGCACGTTTTACTCTTTATGGTTGGCTAGAAAATGTGTCGTGCATTCACTTAATGTTTTCACAATATAATTAAAGCATAATGTGTTTATTTTTTATTTATTACTCATATAAGTGTTTATGCCATGTAATTTTTCCATAATTTAACTTATAGGCCCAATAGACTGAAGTCACTAGAAATTCGTGGAGATTTGGTAGGTCAGAACTAGGATCTCGATTCGAAAAGTTCCTCCTAGGGCTGACGACTAACTAAGAGTTCTAGTTACTTATGGTGATAGTATTCTTATAGGGGTTGGAAGTGTTAGAGCAGCGCGCCCAGAGGAACTAGGACACGAAAACTCACCCAGCACTTTACTAGGTTGGGCTAAATTCAGCCATGTCAGTCACCTTTTGGGCCGGGTGAAAGAAGGCAATTTGGGATAATTTTGATCAACAATCACTTTGTAGTGCGCTAAATGAGAAGTATTTGCAAGATTTGCAAATAATAGATAAATAGCACTTATTTAAAACATGCATGACATCTGTTTGCATTTTTCTACTATTGTTTGGTGTCACTGGAAAAGAATAACACTAATGAATCTAGATAGTTATAACCACTGCGGAGTAGATGCCACTAGTGAAAAGTAAAAACTAGTAAACCTTAACCCTAAGAGCTCGAGGTATTTTTCCTGAAATTTAAGCAAATACAGTTCACTATTCCAAGAAAAAAATCATGGGTTTTGATATTAACAGTTCACCACCTACAAAATATTGGGGTTTCGACTTCAACAGTTTAATTGTAGGCCATTTCCTTGAAATCAAGATTTTTAACCTCAAACTAAGGATAAAACAAGAAATTTAGTTTAAACTTTCTTAAAAATAATTCAAACAAATATCTTTCTCTTGAATATTGGGATTCTTAAGTGCAATTCCGTGTTTCTATCCTGATGTCTAACTGTCTAATTAGCGAAATACCTTCCATATTTTTTATTATGACTCTTTACTGGTTAATTTGCAAATACTGGTTGTTCCTTGTCTAGCACTCTAAAAAGTTGCTATTGAGCACATGTTTCAAGATTTTAAATTATTTGTAAAAATTTCGCCCAGCGGCCACTTTTAACATCAGTATTTGGTTTGAGGCCACTATTTTCTTTGGTCTTACACTAGAGACCACTTTTGGGCCTTTACTAAATAAACATTGACTTAAGTTCTGTTCATTGACTGAAGTTCAGTCCATATGGCCCTGGACTGAAGTTCCATCAGTCAATATGAAGATGGAGTTCCATCTTTAAGGATGGAACTTCAGTCAGTCAATATGAGGTTCCATCTTTAAGGATGGAACTTCAGTCAATATGAAGTTTCATCCTTAAAGATGGAACTTCAGTCAGTCAATATGAGGTTCTATTTGTACAAGGTACTCCTTCCACTAGAGTTTAAAGTCCTGGTAATTGTCCATACTTGCAGAGACTATTTGTACAAGTTGCCCCTTCCACTGAAGTTTAAAGTGTTGGCTATTGGCAATAGTTGTAGAGACTTTTTCTGTAGTTGTAGAGACCACGACAACATGGCTTAAAGTCTTGGCAATAGGCAAGAAGTCTCTACAAGCCTCCCATTGCAGTAGAGTTTAAAGTCTTGGCTATTGCCAATACTTTAGAGATTTTAAGTGTAAGTTTCTCTTTGCAGCAGAACTTAATGTCTTGGCTATTGCCAAGACTTGCAGAGATTTTATTCTTGAAGATGGCCAGTGCAAGAGGGCTTAAAGTCTTGGTAATAGCCAAGAAGTCTCTCCCAGGTGCCCATTGCACAGAGCTTAAACTCTTAGCTATAAGCCAAGGGTTGCAGAGACTTTCTTTACAAGTTGGCACTTGCAACAGGCCATAGAGTCTTGGCAATAGACAAGAAGTGTATGTAGGGTGCTGAAACGACCTCGATCGGTCAGTCGTTTCTGAAGTTAGGACTCCGATTGGCGTGCTGATAATTTTAAAATATTCGTAAGGTCCATTAGGACCTGTCTGTAAAATTTGAGTTAAATCAGACCTCGTTTGGTACGTATCGGAAGAAGATTTCAGTTTTTATTGTCGATAAGTATTAAAAAGAGATTTTTGAGCTCGATTTTGGCGAATGAACTCTGATTCGAAATCCGAAAGCGATGTTAGGTTCGTATGATTATTTGTGACTTTTGTGAATTTTTGAAAGTGAATTTCGAGGTTGTTCAGCTAGTTTCCGCTAAAATGCCGAAAGTTAAAAAATTTGACATTTTTCCATTTAATTTGCATATTGAGTTTCGAGAGCCCGATTTGAGATCTGCCTTAGCAAGTGTGTTACATATATTTTGTATAACTTACTTGAGAAATTTTGGATCATTTCGAATTTCGTAGAGTTCCGTTTTAATTTTCGTCGCGAAAAACAAAAGAAAAAAAATTAAAATAAAAGAAAAGAGAAAAAAAAGGAAAAAGAAAAGAATGAATTAAAGGGCGGTGGGCTTATCTACAAGCAGCATATGGAGTGAAATGGAAACAAAAAGAATAAACAAGAAAGGAGCGAAACAGAGAGAATGAAGTGAACGAAAAATGCCAGGAAATAAGAAAAGGGGCCGGAGAAAAGTAGAATTTTCACTCTGAAACATTCAGTGGGATCGTGTGGCAATGAATTCAAAGGACAAAGAAGTTATTCAGTAACTGTGCTAACTTTGTAATAAGGTAAGTGTTTGTATCCATATCTTTGGAAGCACCTGGCCTCGTGGATTTTCTACCACGTGTTCCTTACGTGTATAGCTGCCGATAGGCGTACTCATTACGCCTTAGCTTTGAATTTACATTGTATATTATATGTTATGCCCTGTTGTTCGTATTGCATTGAGCATATGAGCATTGCACTCTGGTTTTGAGCATTGCATATACTTCCCAGTAATCGATGAGAGTCCCGAGCCGGTGAAGGGTCATTATTGCATATACTTCCCGATTGGCGATGAGAGTCCCGCACCGGTGAAGAGTCATTATTGCATATAATTCCCGGTTGGCGATGAGAGTCCCGCACCGGTGAAGGGTCATCATTACATATACTTCCCGGTTTGCGATGAGAGTCCCGCACCGGTGAAGGGTCATCATTACATATACTTCCTGGTAATCGATGAGAGTCCCGAGCCGGTGAAGGGTCATCATTGCATATACTTCCCGATAATCGATGAGAGTCCCGAGCCGGTGAAGGGTCATTATTGCATATATCTCCTGGTAAACGATGAGAGTCCCGCGCCGGAGATAGGTATCAGGCATATGTGATTGCATTGCATCGTACCGCATTCATCACATCTCATTGCACCGCATACTGACTATTATGTGTATTGTGTTGTGTTTTTTTGTATGCGGTATGTATACCATGTTGTGGACATATCTCAGTTTGCTTATATATTTCTGGCTCGTATTCTGGGTTGCGGGGATCGGGTTGCACGCTGCAACGGTATAAATAAATGGATCGGGTTGCACGCCGCAACGGTATAAGTATATGGATCGGGTTGCACGCCGCGACAGGATGAATATATGGATAGGGTTGCATGCCGCAACAGGATGTATTTCTGATTGTTGATGTGTTCGGAATACCTATATGTTCTGGCTATCTTACGTTCCTGGTTGTTGATGAGTTTGTGATTCCATACGTGTTTCTAGTTATTATCTGGCTTTGCCTTTTCATAATTTAAATAAAAGGAATTTGGTTTATCTGTTTCTTTTCTCCCTGGCTAGCTATCCTATTCTTTGAGGTGGCTAGTCTGCCCCACTTATTGAGTCTTTTTGACTCACCCTTATTTGTTGTTTGTTTCTTGTCTATCTATTTTGTTTCGGCACGTTCGCTCCAGGATTGAGTTCGCCACGTTGTGAAGGAGCGAAGACGACTTCAGCTGTTAGGGTGAGCCAACTTTTATTCTGGATGGCCACCAGTTTACTGGTTATTATTTCAGTTGCATTTTGCTCCCTTCAGGAGGTATCTGTCTTCTTTGTACTCTTAGATGCCTAGTCTGGATAGCCCTAAACCTAGTATGTCGGGTAGTTAGCTGTAATTTCTTTTGTACAGCTTAGAGGTATCAGTATGTATGTGCTTTTTTTTTTGACTTGTTCTTATTTATGAATTGAATTATATTTATTTTCCTAATTTAACTGGTAAGGGTTTGCCCGACGGGTCTAGGGGAGGATGTCGGGTGCCCGCACGGCCTAGCCGGATTCCGGGTCGTGTCAGGTGCTGATTGCACCAGAGCTTAAACTCTTGGCAATAGTTGCAGAGAATTTTACCCCTGCAACTTGAAGAAATCTTACTTTGAATCTTCTCTTGAACAGAGCAATCTGTAAAAGAAATGGGGTTTTATGGTTTTCTTGATAGCGTGAATGGAGAAAAGGAAGGGGAGGGACTGGGGCGCGTCTTTTTATTGGTTTGTAGGGGTATTTTGGTCCGAAAAAAGTTTCATTAAACTAATGAGGATATTTTTGCTAAACATCTGTTAGTGTGGACATTTTGGCAAACCAAAGCTTCCCGTGTCATATTTTTGCGAGTGAGCCTAATTTTTCCTACCCAATTTGATTTTTAGTTTTTTTAACAATCAAGGGAAGTTATAAATACAACTTCAACCCATGGTTTGGCTTCCACTAGACGTAAACTTTTTCATCTGAAAATAAATCAAATTCAGATCAAAAGTGTGAAGTTAGGCTCAATTTCAATCCTTTGAATTTGAGCGCCAAAAAAAAAAAAAAAAAGAAGAAGAAGAAGAAGAAGATTAAAAAATAGCAAATTTTAATTCCACACCAAGTATAGCGAAGATAGCTTAATCTGGCTTGAACTTCAACTCTAATAATTCGAAGATAAGTAAACTGATCAGCCTCATTAAATAAACGCTTAAAAATGGTTGAAATTTTGAAGTGGCTATAAAAATAGGCCATTTGTGCACTAACCCTTTATTTCCCGGGCTAAGGAGCCCTTTGCTCTGGCTTGGCATAATCAATTGGGAAATTTTCAAAAATAGGCAGCCCACTACTCAAAATTACAAACAAGAGGCCATTTTTTTCATGCATAGCACCCACCCCTAAAATTACAAATTTTAGCACTCCTTCATAAAAAACACCCTAGCAACCAAATCTCCCCCTCCCCAGCCACTAAGTCGCCGGCAGACACCCTCTCCCGCTAGTAGTGTCGTTACTTTTTTGTATTTTACTGAATTTTATTGTGTTTAATTAATTGCTTTGGACAAGTTTATACACATAAATCTCCGCCCAAAAAATAAATTATACATGAATATACATAGATAAATGCGTAGCAATGAGAGAAATAAAAAAATATACACAAAAAAAGTAAAAATTCATATAAACATCCTTAATATACAGATTTATTCACTCGCATATACACACTCATACAAATTTATATAATTTTATACATGCGTATAAATTTGTATAAACTTGTATAATCTTGCTGCGACTGCTATCTTGGGAAAAAGGTGACAACTTGGGTAAGAATCGAAAATATAGACCATTTTTTTATAATTTTTGTCTTTTGCTTGTCTTTTAGTGTAATTATCCCTAATCAATTGGAATGGTCAAAATTGTTTGTACAATATGATGAATAAGTAAAATTTGAACTTTATTCAACATGACACTAGAGCTATCAATGTGGGTTGACCCGACAAGTCCTACTCAGCGTAATGGGCTTTGTGATTTGGCGGGGGATCCAACCCAACTCAGGCCTAAGAGAGCAGCGGGGGCGGGCCAGCCCATCATTGCATTTTAAGTATTTCAAATTTAAACCTTAATTTATGTAAGTATTTATAAGGCAATACAACATAGTGCTGCTATTCAACTGTCAAATCCACAATTAAGTTATTCATTAAATAGTAATACTTACTAAGTACTAATATATTGTACAAAAAGAAATAAAATCTTCTTTTTGCTATTTTGTTACCAAACACTAGAAAATAGGTAAAAAGTTATTTATTTTCCAAAAAAATACTTTCCATTGAAAATAGTTTTCATAGAAAATCCATGGTTTCAAACACACCCTTAAAATGCTCCTATTTTTCTTGAAACGGAATAATAATGAAATACCCATTTAAATTGGAACGATAAGAGTATCTTTTAAAGTAGAAAGACTTCTGTTGGGACCTTTTAAAGAGTTAATTAAGACTCCTATTAAAAAAAGATTATGACTCATAAAATTTGTTATTTCTGGCCCACTTGAGGACTGAAAGGATTTATCTTTTTCCAATTTTGTAGACTTTGACTAAAAAGGTGAAGAATTTGCCTTCTCGTCCCTTTTGGAAGACTAGCAATAAGATGCCGAAGATCCTTGAGTCATGGTTACCATAGTCTTCTATATATGTGTGTCTTAACAGATTCTGCACACTTACATGGAAAAGAAGTAAAGCAAAAAGAAAGTGGACACAAGGAAAAACTAGTGTTGTATAAAAAGTAGATAGATGTGTGTACGTCGAACACATGAAAATCAAATTCACCAAGTTCGGTTTCTCACTACTAGATATAATAATTAAGAAAGCAGCAAATTAAGTGCATATGTGTGCGAGAAAAGCTATTATGATTAACATGTACAACTTAATTTGAAATATGAAAAATGCATGCAACGTTAGAGAAATGTCCTCAACAACAAGTAGTTGCAATAATCCATCAGGTTTTTGGGTGAAAAATCCTCTTTTACTTTTATTTTCCCTTTCTTTGAAGGGGTTTGAGACAATTTCACCTGGTTGGTTTTCCCATTATGTTGGACGACTTCCCATTCTTACTATTCCCTCCGGTCCAAAATACCTGGTCATTTTGGCTTTTACACAATTATTAAGAAAGTTGAAAAAGTGTAATAATTTAGGGTGGTTTTACTATGTTATCCTTACTTTTTTTTTACATTCTATTAAAAATCTGATTAGAACAATAAACGAAGCAAAAATATTATGGGAAAAAGGACATTAATTTTGTTTTGTTTTCCTAAATGGCCAAGTATTTTGGACCGGAGGGAGTACTACTTAAATTCCAGAAGTGCTGGCTTCTTAGTGGATTGACACTTATCTCGCCTGGGGTGTACTTTGGACTGGGAAGATACTTGGTAAAAGCCAAAGAGAAGATAACATATTTAGCCAAAATTAAATATGGCCCTACATTCAAATAGACACATGAACTCTTGAACAAAGGCTAGCCAAAATTACCTATATTAATATGTTTACAAATATTATTTTCCTAAAATAGTGGAACTACAACAAAAGAAGTTTAAATTTGTGCCTATTTTTTGGGATATCAATCATCATCCACATTCTCTTATAACACATGATTATCACCTAAAAATTGCAAAATATATATCTTTTGCATATATTTTATGTATACATTTTGCATACATTTTTCGTATACATAAAATGCATATCTTTATTATACATTTCGTATATATTTTGTGTTTTACATTTTGCATATTTTATTGGTATTCATTCTCCGTTAATTTTTGGTATTCATTATGCACACACTTATAATTATGTAAATACCAATTTAATTCTACCACATAGGGTATACTCACACTATATCTATTTAGGGAATACTCACACCACATAGTTATTATAGATATGCAAAATATATTGCACTTGTATCAATAAAATATTATGTGTATAATAATATCAATATACTATATATTGCGATGTATCATAAATATGCAGAATATATTACAATTATATCAATAAAATATTATATGTAAAAATATTTTTGTATATTAAAAAGTTTTATCATAATTATGCAGAATATATTACATTTATATCAACATAATATTTTTTATATAATAATATCATTATATTATATTGTAAAGCAATGAATATGCAATACGTAATTAATAAAATACGGAGAAGTATACCTTGGGATGAACATTTTATCACGCAATGCTAATTTAGATTTTGATCCAATATTTTCTCACTTAATTGAATGATGTTTTAGTTAGATTTATTTCTATCAGCGTAAGAAAAGATTAAATACTTTAATAAATATCTTTAATTAGTGAGATAAGATCACATCTAAATATAACTGATAGTGATTTATTCTATTCCCCCAAAAATAGGCATAAAAGAGGGAAAGTGTTCAGTAAAAAAGAATGTCTATAAAAAGTAAATGACATATTGTTAAATGTCTATAAATCATAATAAAGGAAAAATATGTATATTTGTTGTAAAGGACTCTTCTAAATGTTCATTCCACATAATTTTCTCAAAGCGGAGAAGGTATATGACAGAGATTCCTCAGAAATGAATCTCCGATCACAAAGAGATTAGTGACGTGATTGAGTCAATGGAAAACACAACAAAGGAATGTTACAGTTCTTTGGTCAGTGCAAAAAGGAATGAGAACGCCAAATATATTCACACTTTGCGACGTCGTCACAGAACATTTTAGGTGGTCGGTCATAAAAAGTTCAATTTCTCCAGTTTCTTTATCGTTTATGGAAATTCGGTAGCAATAGAAACTCTTCCCAATTTCACGTACTAACATTTTCTTTTTCTGTACTTTCTCAATGGATTAATGATACGATCCGGAATCCGGTTAGGCCGTGCGGACACCCGACATCCTCCCCTAGACCCGTTGGGCGAACCTTTGCCAATTAAATTAAGAAAAATAAATATAATTCAATTTACAAATAGGAACAAAACTTAGAAAAAGAAGCACACACATACTGATACCTCTAAGCTGTACAAAAGAAATTACAGCTGACTACCCAGCATACTAGATTTAGGGCTATCCAGACTAGACATCTAAGAGTACAGAAAAAAACAAATACCTCCTGAAGGGAGCAAAATGCCACTGAAATAATAAACATAAAACTAGTGGCCATCCGGAATAAAAGCTGGCTCACCCTGACAGCTGAAGTCGTCTTCGCTCCTTCACAACGTGGCGAGCTCAATCTTGGAGCGAATCTGCCGAAACGAAATAGATAGACAAAAACAAACAACAAACAAGGGTGAGTCAAAAGGACTCAATAAGTGGGGCAGACTAGCCACCTTAAAGAATAGGATAGCTAGCCAGGGAGAAAGAAACAGATAAACCAAATTCCTCTTATTTAAATTATGAAAATGCAGAGCCAGATAATAACTAGAAATACGTGTGGAATCACACACTCATCAACAACCAGGAACGTAAGATAGCCAGAGCATATAGGTATCCCGAACACATTAACAATCAGAAATACATCCTGTTGCGGCCTGCAACCCGATCCATATATTCATCCTGTTGCGGCGTGCAACCCGATCCATATATTTATCATGTTGCGGCGTGCAACCCGATCCATATATTTATACCGTTGCAGCGTACAACCCGATCACCGCAACCCAGAATACGAGCCAAAAATATATAGATAAATAAGCAATGCACGTATAAGCAGAACAGTAGTTATGTACCACAAGTCTACACAATGGTATGAATTGAAATGAAATGAAATGAGATGAAATGAAATATGATGCAAAGGGTCATTACCTGAATGTTTCAGGGTGAAAATTCTATCTTTTCTCCGGCTCTTTCCTCATTTTCTGGCATTTTTTTCTCCTATATTTTCTCTTTTTGCTTTTATATTTTGGTTCTGCTCCATCGTATTTTTTTATGCTTCAAAATTAAGATGAAGCGATATATATATCCCTGTATAGCCACCGCCATTCCATTTAAACTTTTTGTCGTTTTCTCATTTCATTTTTCATTTTTTTTTCGCGACAAAAATTAAAACGGTACCTTCCGATATTCAAAATAATTCCAACTTTTGCATATAAGTTATACAAAATATATGTAACATACTCGCGAAGGCGGATCTCAAATTGGACTCCCGAAACTCAAGATGCGAATTTAAATGGAAAAATGTCAAATTATTTAACTTTCGCCATTTTAGCGGAAACTAGCCGAACAACATCGAAATTCACTTTCGAAAGTTTACAAATGTCATAAATAATCATACGAACCCAACGGCGCTTTCGGATTTCAAATCGGAGCTCGTTCGCCAAAACCGAGCTCGAAAATCTCTTTTTAATATTTATCGATAATAAAACTGAAACCTTCTTCCGATGCCTACCAAACGAGGTCTGATTTAGCTCAAATTTTACAGACAGGTCCTAATGAACATTACGAATATTTTAAAATTATCGACACGCCAATCAGAGTCCTAACTTCCGAAACGACTGACGGAGGTTGTTTCAATTAATTATACAGAACTGATTTTAACTTCTTTGTAGATTCATTATACAATTAGTAATGGTTGAATTTGTATCCTTACGTGCAAGTAGTACTAATACTTATCTGTTTCATTTTTTGAGACAATGTTCAGAGTATTAATTTTATCTCTAAATTTGATTAGCATAATTTTTGTTTTTTTTTTCAAAAGTGCTTTTTATATTTAGAAATTACATAGAAGTACTATTCCTGAATTGTTAATTATTCAAAATATATATTGAAAAAGTATTTAAGAATAGTTTGTCAAGAAGAATAACTTTAACTCACCAAAAAGTATCAGATAAATTGGGACGATTGGAGTAATGTTAAAACATTGATGTTCAATCTGAATTTCTAAAGTTACGTTTTCATACTTTTTTTAGATTTTATATAAGAGTTATATGGTAAACGTTTAGAAAGTGTAGTGCTCTTATATTCTTTGTAAGTATAGTTCTAAATTCTAATATCTACAGACTATGAAGGTAGTTTTGGTGACCTAAATATTAAATTCCTCTATTGGTTGAGCGTCTTCAATACAGTGGAGAAGGAAGCACCTCGACAAATCTCTTGTCCTAAACAGGAAAAGCATAAAACTTCAGAACACTTGTCTTTGTTGTTCTACAATCCATCCGTTTCATTTTTTCAATTGACACGGAGATTAAAAAAGAAAATAACACCTTTGAGATTTGTGGACAAGCTCAGTTTTTCGCTAAGATTTGATCACGCCTCATAGTTTTCAGAAGTGCCCAAGTCTAAAATAAGCCATATACTCCATCAATTCCACTTTATGTGTCATAATTTGACTCGGCACGGAGTTTAAGAAGTAAATGAAGACTTTTGAAACTTGTGGTCTAAAATGAGACATAAATGTTTGTATGGTTGTAAATCATTTCATTAATGACAAAACTGTTATTTTGAAGTTAGATTGTTACCAAATTTAGAATGTTTCCATTCTTTTTGGAACATACTAAAAAAGAAATGTTGTCACATAAATTGAAACGAAGGAAGTATACGTTTTTGGTTATAAATCATTTCATTAAGCGTAAAGCATGAACTCTTTGAAGTTAAATTATTTTTATAAAAAGTTATCATTCTTTTTTAAACAAACAAGAAAATATGTATTGGCACCTGAATGGGAACGGAGGGAGTGCATGAAGGAGTGTATTTGGTAGGCAAGGAGTTTACAACAATGACATACCTAGTAATATCCTACAAGTGTGGTCTGGAGAGGATGTGGTGTACGCATACCTTACCCGATCAAGGTGAAGAGGTAGGCGAGGAGTTTAGTTAATAATATTATACTAGTAAGGCATTTTTCACTCACCAATGAAATGTCGGAGAACATTTTCTAATAGAATATGAACTCCCTCATACCAAGTCTCATGACTCAAAATGTAACATATTTGGTTACATAATTAAGATCTTCCTTAAAATAAATTACATAATGTGCTCATCTCTAACATCCAAGCAACAACAAACGATCTAGTCAAACAGCGATGATAGCATGAGGTAATCATCTAAGTTAAACGAGGAAATAAATTCATGACCTATAAAAGGAGAGGGTGGAGACACAAGTTCAAAATCAATTGAAGGTGCTGGACAATCATGAAGTCTACTGCTGAAACTATCCACTACAAATGGTTCTGTCCAAAAGCTTCCACAACTTTCTGCCAAATAAGCTTCTTCTTCAAAAACTTTAACTTCTCTAATGTCACTCGCAATATCCAGTTGTTGACAATCTGGGGTGCAAGAGGAGATTTCTTCACTTGATGACTGCTTAAGTGACCATTGTGAACCTTCCAGTATAGTTTCATGAGTACTCATACTACAGCTTAGAGAACTTGCATTTTCATTTTCTACACTCTTTCTTCTACTGCTGGCCTGATTCTTCGTATTAGTACTTTCCCTATTCTTATTGTATTTCTTGCTTGATTCATAATTAGCCTGCTTCTTAAGGGAAGTGTGCCAATGGTTCTTTATATCATTGTCTGATCTTCCAGGTAAGTGAGCAGCAATGACCGACCACCTGCAACCATGGAATTAGCCGGATAGTTTGACATGAGAATCTACAAGCTCACTACAAGAAAAAGGTTTATTAGTGATCAACATTTTGCTCGTAAAATTGGTCATGCCAAAGAAGAGTATACCTATTTCCAAGTTGAGTATGCAGCTTCAAGATGATGTCGTCTTCTTCATTGGTGTAGTTCCCTCTTTTAACATTTGGTCTTAGGTAATTCATCCATCGAAGTCTGCAACTCTTTCCACACCTTGCTAGACCTTCACGACAAGCAATATATAATCAATCAAATGAAACTATACAATACTAATATGATGCTAGTAAGTACTTCCTCCGTCTCGATATGAAGTTTAAGAAGTAGATATTGATTTTGCGATGTTTCATTGAAAGAAACAGAAAAAAGAAGAAAGAGAAGATTGAAGTGACGAGGCATAATAGAAAAAAATAGTATTAAATGTTGTTAGATAAGTGTGTGACAAAATAAAAAGAAAACTGTGCTACAAAAATTGAGATAGACGAACTGTGTCAGTTTTTTTGGGACAAAATAAAAGTGTGCTATATAAATTAGGACAGAGGGAGTAAATACTTTTGGAATTATCTATTTCATTTAAAAGGTGAAAATGTATTTTTTCGACCTTTTTTAAAGGTTAAGGGGTGAACTTTACATTATAGAAGATTGAATAATTAATAGTATAATGTAAATTATGAAACGGTATAAAGAGTTGTACAAAAATTCTCACCAGCATGCTTGGGAAGTTGGCGCCAGTTCAAGCAGCCATTTTCAGTAACATATGCTGCTAATTTCCTGTCTTCTTCAGGAGTCCAAGTCCCCTTTTTCCTTCCATATTCGTCGCGGCAAGGTGTTCTCACCATCTTTAGTTTTACTCTTTTCTTACAAATAATAGTAACACACAAAGAGTTACGAAGTGTAGACACTTATATTACCTATTCCTAGCTGTCAATATATCTGAATCAGCATATTGTAAACATTGAGCTATTTATAGTGAGCCAGGAGAATGTGTAGCACGTACCTAGCTAAATGGGACCTTTACACGGTAGAGGTCTTTTTCAAAAGAAAATTCCACTATCCTTCGTCATTCATTCATTCTTTTATTTCTTCCCAGTCTAAAAATGAGCAGCACCTTTCAACTCGCATTTCTTATCAAGTGGACCAATCATCAAACTTCTGGTGCGAGTGAATCTACAAGGAAAACTATGCCGCACCAAAGGAAAAAATTAATAATAGTAGGGAAAAGTTAAAGGTCAATGTAAATATATTTCCTGTCTATATTTAACTAGAGTAAATACTTATCCACACCAAATGTATAAAGCACTTTGTCAACTTTACGTGACACAACTCTAAACTAATTTTAAACACGAGATACTAACTTTATATATACACATGAAAAAAGAAGCACTATACTAGTTAAAAGCCAAGGGTCCCAATAAAAGTCCACTGCTTCTTCTATTTCACTTTATTCGTCATACTGTGAATTTAAAGAGTCGAATTTATTAATTTTGTATAAATTCAAACTTAGAATGTTTAAGTTTTTTTTTAAAAAAAAAATTACATATTTTAAAACTATATACTCCGTCGTTCGAAAAATGATGATATAGTCTGACTTGACTTTTGAAACATGCGGTTTAAAATACGACATAAATATTTATATAACTAAAAATCATCTCTATAAAGTATAAATTTAAAAGTTGGATTTTTTCCAAATTTAAAATTGTGTCATAATGAAGGTTATATTGTGAATAGATTAGATATGTAAATAGTTAGTTATGTAAATTGCATATTGGGCCAAGCCCGTTAAGTTTACTTGGTTCCTAAGTTAGGTTTAGGTTTTCTCTTGTATATTTAAGGGACTCCCTTCATCAATGAAAGCAAGAGTTTTCACCCAAATCTTATTCCTCTCGTATGAGTGTGTTCGGTTTTACGTGTTCGGTTTCTTGGTGTGTTCGGTTTTATATGGTATCAGAGCCATCGTGAAACTTTTCAAGTAGAAAAGTAATGGAGGCTCCAAAAGGTGATGCTGCAGTAGTACGGAAGACAATCTCTCCGTACGATATCACCTCGAATGATAATCCTGATTTGATTATCACACAGGTCCAGTTGACCAGTGAAAACTATGAGGAATGGGCGCGGTCGGTTAGAACGGCGCTGCGTGCAAGGAAGAAGTTTGGTTTTGTTGACGGATCGATCAAGATGCCCGATGAAAAGTCGATCGATTATGAGGACTGGTGGACTATCAATTCTCTTCTGGTGTCGTGGTTTAGGAATTCGATCGAGCCTACTCTTCGGACCACTATATCGCACATGGAAGTGGCGAAAGATCTGTGGGAGAGTATTCGAGAACGTTTCTCCGTGGAAAACGGACCTCAGATTCAGGAATTGAAAGCGGCTTTGGCCGGTTGTAAGCAAAAGGGATTAACTATTGCTGCTTACTATGGAAAACTGGCTATGTTGTGGGAAGAACTAGGAAATTGTGATAAGTTTCCAACTTGTTCGTGTGGAAACTGCACTTGCAATCTAACGGTTGCACTGGAGAAGAAAAGGGAAGATGATAGGGTTCACTTATTTCTTATGGTCTGGATGAAAGTCTTTATGGAACCGTCCGTTCCAATCTTTTGGCTCATGATCCGTTGCCATCGATGAATCAAGTCTACCAAAAGGTAATCCAAGATGAACGGGTCAAAGGGATGGCACGAACTCAGGAAGAACGAGGGGAGGTGACAGCATTTGCTGTACAACGATCACAGCCACCGAAGACAGGCTATAAGGAGTGTCACTTGTGTGATCGAGGAGGACATCCCCCGGAACGCTGCTATGAAGTTATTGGTTATCCGGAGGGGTGGGTGCATTATCCGAAGCAAGGTTCTTCGAATGGAGGACGTGGCAAAGGAAGAGCTGAAGGTAACAGAGGTGGAAGTGGTCGTGGACATCAACAGTTTGGTTCGAATACTGGTCGAGGACGTGGCAATAATCAAGCAAATGCTGCTCAAGCTGAGCTCGAGAATGGAGAAAACGGACACATGAGTGTTCCCGGACAAACTAACTTGTCCGGAATAACAGGTGATCAGTTGCAGATGCTGTTCGATTTTCTGAAAAAGGAGAAGGCAAGCACAAGTGAACCATCGATCGGTAAGAAAATTCATCTTTCATGGATTATTGACACGGGGGCGTCAAATCACATGACCGGTCAGATAAGTGCTTTGGAGAATTTACGAACAATACCACAGTGTCCGGTAGGTTTACCGAACGGAAGCAGTACGATGGCGACTCAAGAAGGATCCATCAGATTTAACGAAGACATGGTTCTTCACGGAGTGTTATATGTGCCCGAAATGACTTGCAATTTGATTTCTGTGTCTCAATTAATTGATCAAGTTGGTTGCAATGTAAATTTCACTAATGATTTGTGTGTTATGCAGGACCGGGCTACAGAGAAGTTGATTGGAGCGGGTGAACAAAAGAACGGACTCTACTACTTTCGGACGATACCCGTGGTGAAAGCTGTGAAGGTAGATGTGGTAGATTTGTGGCATCAAAGGTTGGGACATCCTTCGATGCAAGTAACAAAATCTCTTTCAGTTTTAGAAGATAGTGGGAAAGGTAGCTTAGAAGAAAAGGCATGTGATGTATGCCTTAGGGCAAAGCAAACTAAAAATGTATTTCCTTCGAGTAATAATAAAGCTGCTGAACCTTTTGATTTAGTTCATTGTGACTTGTGGGGTCCTTATAGGACTGAGTCTTCGTGTGGTGCATCATATTTTTTTACTGTTGTTGATGATTGTTCACGAGGAGTATGGGTGTTCATGTTAGTTGATAAGAGAGAGGTCGGACAAAAATTGAAAGGTTTCTTTGCAATGGCAGAAAGACAATTCAATAAACGGGTTAAGTGCGTTCGGAGTGATAATGGAACCGAATTTGTAAGTCTGAAAGGGTATTTTCTCGAACAAGGGATCTTGTTCCAAACCTCTTGTGTAGGGACACCCCAGCAAAACGGTAGAGTTGAACGGAAATATAGACATATCTTAAACATGGCGCGGATGCTACGTTTTCAAGCCAATTTACCAATTGACTTCTGGGGAGAATGTGTGATGACGGCACGTTATTTGATTAACCGGACACCCACTAAGTTGTTGAATGGGAAGACACCTTACGATGTCTTGATGGGTGTGACACCGAATTATGATCATTTGAGGGTGTTCGGTTGCTTATGTTATGCTCGCAATCAAGGACGAACAAGTGACAAGTTCGAAAGTAGGAGTCGTCGATGCGTGTTTTTGGGTTATCCAAATGGGAAGAAAGCGTGGAAAGTTTATGATTTGGAGGCAAAGGATTTTGTGTTCTCAAGGGATGTGGTGTTTTACGAAAAGGAATTTCCGTTCGCATCCAAGGAGACTGAGGACGAAAAACGGAGACAAGATACGGTTCCTGTCACCGTAGCATTGGAGGAGGAAGAGGAGAGTGTGCGACGAATGGGGGGTGTTGAACCCGAAGTCATGACTCCGGAAATTGAACCCGAAGTGATGACTCCGGAATCTGAACATGAAGTTGTTCCCGAAGTTGAACCCGAAGAGATGGGTCGTGGAAAACGAACTAAGAAAGAAAATATCTTGCTGAGAGACTTTGTTACTAATACGGTCCAAAAGATGAGTCACCGGGTATCGTCCTGTGTTCGAAAGTCTGATTGTTCATCCATTTCTCAACAACCCTCTGGTAAGCCCTATCCTCTAGCACACTATGTCAATTGTGATAATTTCTCTTCGAAACATGTGAGTTTTCTTGCAGCTATAACGCAAGGCCATGAGCCTACCTCCTATTCGCAGGCGGTGAAGAATGAAAAATGGAGAACAACCATGGGGGAAGAATTGAAGGCATTGGAAGCGAACAAAACTTGGAAGATAGTTCGCTTACCTTCGGGGAAGAAGGCCCTCGGATGTCGATGGGTATATAAGATAAAGTACAACTCGGATGGAACTATTGAAAGGAACAAAGCAAGACTGGTGATTTTTGGGAATCATCAAATCGAAGGAGTTGATTACACAGAGACATTTGCACCGGTTGCAAAGATGGTGACTGTCCGAGTTTTTCTGGCCGTAGCAGCTGCCAAAAATTGGGAATTGCATCAGATGGATGTGCACAATGCATTTTTGCATGGTGATCTTCACGAAGAAGTATATATGAAATTGCCACCGGGACATCGCATGACTGGGAGAGGAACTGTGTGTCGCCTTCGAAAATCATTGTATGGTTTAAAACAAGCTCCCAGGTGTTGGTTTGCGAAGTTGTCTGCTGCTCTTAAGCAATATAGGTTTCGACAATCATATTCGGATTACTTATTATTTACGATGAAGAAGGGAAATGTGCATTTGAATGTGCTTGTTTATGTGGATGATCTAATCATATCTGGTAATGATTCGAAGGCAATTCGATTTTTTAAGTTGTATCTCTCGACATGTTTCCATATGAAGGATTTAGGTGCCTCGAAATACTTCATGGGAGTTGAAGTGGCAAGGGCTCCGAAGGGAATCTTCGTGTGTCAGAGGAAGTATGCATTGGATATCATATCGGAAGCATGCTTGTTGGGGGCAAAACCGGTTGGTACACCGATAGAACAAAACCATCGCTTGGCATTTGCGACTGGTCGTTTTGTCAAAGATCCTGAACGCTATCGGGGACTGGTTGGAAGGTTGATTTACTTGTGTTTTACGCGACCGGATTTGTCCTATAATGTGCATGTGTTGTCGCAATTCATGCAGAATCCCCGTGTTGAGCATATGGAAGCGGCACTTAGGGTTGTTCGATATTTAAAAGGCTGTCCGGGACAAGGCATTGTATTTGATTCTCAGTGTGATCTGAGATTGCACGGGTGGTGTGACTTCAATTGGGCAGGTTATCTGTTTACGCGTCGATCGTTAACAGGTTGGTTTGTGTCATTAAGGGACTCACCGATATCTTGGCGGACGAAGAAGCAACTGATCGTGTCGAGGTCTTCCGCCGAGGCAGAGTATCGATCGATGGCGATGACTGTGTGTGAATTGAAGTGGTTAAAAGGGATATTATGGAACCTTGGAATCGATCACAACTCTCCGATGAATTTGAAGTGTGACAGTCAAGCAGCGTTACATATTTCTCGGAATCCTGTCTTTCACGATCACACTAAACACATCGAAGTCGACTGTCACTTTGTTCGGAATGGAATTGTCGGAGGAATCATTCGTCCCAGCTATGTGCCTACGACCACACAACTTGCTGATATTTTTACGAAGGCGCTGGGACGTGCCCAGTTCGAGTACTTCCTTAACAAGTTGGGCATACGGAACCCTCACGCTCCAACTTGAGGGGGGTAATGAAGGTTATATTGTGAATAGATTAGATATGTAAATAGTTAGTTATGTAAATTGTATATTGGGCCATGCCCGTTAAGTTTACTTGGTTCCTAAGTTAGGTTTAGGTTTTCTCTAGGTTTTCTCTTGTATAAATAAGGGACTCCCTTCATCAATGAAAGCAAGAGTTTTCACCCAAATCTTATTCCTCTCGTGTGAGTGTGTTCGGTTTTACGTGTTCGGTTTCTTGGTGTGTTCGGTTTTATATGTCATTCTTGTTGAAACAGATAAAAAAGAAAATTATGTCAACCTTTTTTAAACAGGAGAGTAACAAATATTATAAGTAACAATATCTAACAACTTTACTTATTTAAAAGACATTTGAAAACCTCCTGGTAAAAAAAAAATTGTTTTGCTACAAAGGATACCAATATACGATGTCTCTGTTGCTGACATTTGCCAATAAAGCCACGTGGTTTGGCCAGGGTCTTCTTCTGCTAATGAGACCTCGATCGCGAAGCCTCTGAATAGATATCTTTATTTTTGTGTGGAATTCACTACTGATAGATCTCTCCCAGTGTCCCTCTGATTCCCTTGTCACCTTCCTCCCCTAACTCTGAAAATCTAAGTTGTGATTGTAAATATATAAAATTTATTGAATTTAAATTCATAATATAATTTAGCTATGCATAATATTCAAGATAGAGTAGTTAAATAAACAAATGGACTAATATATTTGAATTAATAATTGAACAATTACCTAAATGACAACTTGTGAAGATTTAATTTCAACAAATACCACTAATTTTTTTAAAATTTAAACATATACCATCTTTAGAGACTTTTTTACCATTTTTTAATATTTTATAATCTAAAAAACCACTTGTTTACCTTCCTAAACTTAGTCCACTTAAACTTGAATACTAATTTACTCCATTAAAATTATATACTTCCTTTAAAAGTGGAATCTAAATTTTCTGAATTTAAACTTGAAATCTAAATTACTCTTTATTAAATTTCTTAGTCTTGAATGAATTTTACTTTCTCTCTCCATCAAACCCATTCTTGCCTAATTAATCCCAAAAGTTTTTTTTTCATCTATCAGAAATCTTTTTCTTTATCCACTTCTTTTTTCAGGTTCCTCTTTCCGTTTAGGATGTTTAGAAACTATTTTCCCATGTTTGGTTGGTGAGTGAAAAATATTTTTCGAAAATATTTTCTAGTGTTTGGTTAAAAGTAGAAAGTATATTCTAGAAAATAATTATATGTTTCTCCTACCCAACCCCAACCCCATCCACTCCCCCCCCCCCCCCAAATAAATTAATGATACTTGAAATATGTACTTCTAAGAATAGTAAGTACATAACTAATTTTTGTCGGTTTCTCACTCGTTGTCCAATCTTTGTTTCAAGGCTCGACTAATTTCAAATTTTTTTCGGGATAAAACTCCCAACAAAAGACAATTATATTTTTAGCTTTCGAGACCTTGAATTTATTAATGATGGGGTGTACACCACCCTACCATAACTATAGAAATAAAGAAAGCTATTTTTTTAGTACTTGTACTAAAACTAATAAATACACATTCCTAAGTTTTTCACTACAGACACAATACACATTTAAACTCTTCCCATGTAAAGCCCAACACAACTGAAACCTCTCTTTAACACATTTGTAAACTCCATTTCAATGACTAGTATGAAATGACCCAGATTCTCGATTAGGCCATGCGGGCACTCGACTACCTCCTCTTGATCTTTTGGGCGAACTCTATTGACTTAATCGATATAAATGGTGTAGAAATATTATGAAAACGAAATGATCTAACCTTAAAAACATAAAATAACTCTGAATGATAGACATATATACAAGTTGTCTGAATAATACAGCTAACTACCCAAAATACATAGGTTTAGTGGTTTCTGGATCAGATCTAAGGAATCCAAAAGATATACACATCCCCTGAAGGGAGAAAAATAAGATAAACTATGATATCTACAACCAGCGGCCTCAATGAACAAGATGGCTCACCGTGGACAGCTGAGAACGTACTGATCCTCAATCACGACGTGGTTGGCTGTGTCCTGGAGCAGAATCTGCCGAAATGAAAAGACAAATAAGAAACAAATAAGGAGTAAGTCATAAGGACTCAATAAGCAAGGAATAACTAGCGACCTTAAGGGATAGGTACACTAGTGAGGGGAAATAGAATCACAATAGCAAATCAACTAAGTCAATCACAAATAAACAATGCAACAAGTCCATATAGTTCACAAAACATACATTAAGATATGAAATGAATGTATCATGATGCAATGAGATCACATGTGCCCGAAATCTATCTCTGACGCGGGACTCTCATCGTCTACCAGGAGATATATGCGATAATAACCCTTCACCGGCGCGAGACTCTCATCGGCTGTCGAAAAGTACATATCAAACCTATAACTGGAGTACAATACTGCTATGCTCAATGCAACAGCAATAACAAGCCATAATATGTGGAATATGATGCAAACCCAAAGCTTAGGCGTACTTTATTGCCATAAGAAGGGTCATTTAAGAGATAGATGTTATATCAATCCTGTAAATAAATCCAAAAAGAAGGGGCCTTAGATGAGTGGGAATTATGTTTTATATGAAGAAGACAATCAGCATGTCATTGGGCAATCAGCAGGTCCCAATGCAGTCTATGGACAGTCAGCAAGTCCAAATGCAATTTATCCTACCAATTATGCTAATATGGCACCAGCCTATCTTTCTCAGATTGTACATCTTATGGCACATACAACATAGGCCCTCATCATATGGCAATACAGCCTATCTTTCTCAGTTGATGAATATGCTGAATAAAAACACTCTTAATGAGACAAATGCCAGTGCTAACATTGCAGGTATAAACTTTACCAACAATAACAGCTTGCATAATTGGATTATTAATACAGGTGAAACAAATCACATGATAAGTGATGACTGTTTGTTGCATTGTCATTAGAAAGTAGGAAGTTCACGGGAGGTACAAATGCCCAATGGGGGATCAGCAAGCGTGTCACATGCCGGTAACAAGCAGATGACATGTGGTGAAGTCATTAAAAATGTTCTTTGTGTTCCAGATTTTAGATTCAATCTACTATCTGTGTCCAAAGCAACAAGAGTTCTTAACTCCTCTGTCACATTTTCCCCGAATTCTATGTCTATCAGGATCTTGTGAGTGGAGAGACAAGGAGATTGGTAGAGAACTGAATGGTCTATATGTACTGAATACAAGAGGGAATAAAGCTGGAGTCATAAGGTCATTGACTACACAAGTAATAGAGAATAAAGAGCTTTGGTACAAGTGTATGGGTCATGTTCCCATGGCTAAATTGAGGAAAATAAAAAAATTTAAAAATAAGAATAATTTTGTGTTGAATAACTGTGATGTTTGCCATTTAGCTAGACTTTCCTAATAGTAGCAGCAGAGCTAGTAAGCCATTCCAGTTGATACATTTGGATGTATGGGGGCACTATAGGGTTGTACTGGAATGAGATTTTTTTTTACTGTTGTTGATGATTACTTTAGGATGACATGGGTATTTTTGATGAGTGTGAAGGCTGATGTTGTGTTTCTACTTAAGAAATTTCATATTAATGGTTCAAAATTAGTTTAACAAGACTATCAAGATATTTAGATCAGACAATGGGACTGAATTCTTTAATCACCATTGTCATGACCTATTTAAGATGTTTGGAATCAGTCATCAAAGCTCCCGTCCATACACTCCATATCAGAATGGAGTAGTGGAAAGGAGGCATAGACATATACTAGTAACAGCCAGAGCTATCAGGTTAATTTAAAGGCAACTTACCTATAAGGTATTGGGGTGAATGTGTGCAAGCAACAGTACACATAATAAACAGGATTTCTTCTACTATGTTGAAGAATAAGTCACCCTATGAAGTGTTCTAGCAAAGACCTCCTTCAATCCCTCACTTAAGAGTCATAGGATGCCTATGTTATGCCACAAAATTGGTCAAGAAGGATAAGTTTGAGCCAAAAGCCATCAAGTCTGTTCTAATGGGTTATCCAGTAGGACAAAAGGGTTACAGATTGTATGAAATTGCTAACAAAGTACTCTTTGTCACCAGATATGTGATTTTCAATTAACAGGTGTTTCCTTTTATGCATATGGGCAAGGATATTGAATTAGCTTCTACTTTCCATAATAATGCAAAAGTGTCAATTGAGTTGATGGAGTTTGATGACACTCCAAAGGTATTCATGGAGAACAATACACACCTCCATACTCACTACCAAATAAAATCATGTATTCATATTCATAATTATGTACCTCTGCCAGATTCAGTTTATCATCTCCTCAGCCTTTGATAGTAGAAGTTGAAGCTAATAAACCATAACAAGATGTTGTCGAGCAAAGAAAGCCTGAAAGGGTGAAGAGGCCACCAATATGGATGAAAGACTATGTTGAACCTAGCAAGAACAATAGGAAGGCTAATGTGTGTCAATACCCAATCTCAGATGTTCTTACTTATGACAATGTTACCCTAAAATACCAAAGTTACTTGAGAACATTTTCTAATGAAGCTGAGCCTAGAAACTACTATAAAGCTACAAAAGATGCACAATGGGTGACTGCAATGAAGTTAGAAATTCAAGCTTTGAAAGACAATAAGACATGGAAAATTGTCACTTTTCCATATGGGAAGAGGGCCATAGGCTGCAAGTAGGTGTACAAAATTAAATATAAAGCAACAGGAGAAGTGGAGAGATTTAAAGCCAGACTAGTGGCAAAAGGCTACAATCAGAAAGAGGGATTGGATTACTAGGAGACTTTCTCTCCGGTGGTGAAAATTGTAACAGTGAGGTCTATTATTGCTGTAGCAGCTGCTAGAAACTGGCACATTCAGCAAATGGATGTTTACAAAGCCTTTCTACAAGGCGATTTGCATGAATAGTGTATATGGAGTTACCTCAAGGAATCACAAAAGAAGGAAATAGGTGACTGGTTTGCAGGTTAAAATACTTTATGGCCTGAAACAGGCTTCCAAACAAATGGAATATTAAGCTCAGTTCAGCTTTGGTTGTTTCTGGTTTCATATAAAGTCATAGGGATCATTCAATATTCACCAGAAGAGTTAAAAGAGAAATTGTGATAGTATTGGTGTATGTAGATGACCTATTGATTACTGGGAGTAGCAAGCGGCTGATACAAGAAACAAAGAACATCTTATAGTATAATTTCAAGATCAAAGACCTAGGTGATTTGAGATACTTGCTGGGAATTGAATTTTCGAGGAGCATTGAGGGGGTATTGATGCATCAAATAAAGTATGCATTGAAGTTAATTTCTGATATGGGATTGCCTGGTGCAAAGCCTGTGAAGGCACCAATGGAGATTAATCAGAAGCTTACAACTGTGGATCGATGAACATTTGAAGCTGCATCTGCAGGGAAAAAAGGATCAGCTTTTGAAGGATCCTAGTGTTTAGCAAAGGCTCATAGGAAGACTATTATACCTAATAGTAACAAGACCTGATATTGCATACTCAGTTCAATGTCTAAACCATTTCATGCACAGACCTAAGGCTTCACATTTAGAAGCAACTATGAGGGTGGTAAGATATGTAAAGCAAGCTCCAAGGTTTGGGATTTTGATGTCAGCAACAAGTGATGGAGAACTTAGTTCTTATTGTGATGCCGATTGAGCTTCTTGTATTAACACAAGAAGATCTATCACAGGATACTTACTAAAGTTTGGGTCATCTCTGGTCTCATGGAAATCAAAAAAGCAAGACACGATTTCAAGAAGCCTACTGAAGCTGAATATAGGAGCTTAGCTTCTACTGTTGCAGAATTAACATAGCTGGTTGGCTTGTTCAGAGAACTTGGAGTGAGAGTTTATCTTCCTAATACAGCCGATAGTGATAGTAAATCAGATCTACAGATTGCAGCCAACCCAGTATTCCATGAAAGAACTAAACTCATTAACATAGATTGTCATTTCATCAGGGAGAAAGTTATTGCATTTCTTGCTTGGTTATACCATATACATTGTTTAAATTTAACTATTTATGACCAAAATGTAACACCTTTGACACAACTAATAGTGCTAGCCTAGTGATACAAGGTGGTTAAATTTAGCTAAACAACCTAAGAGCAAATCCCAACTTATACATTTGAAAAAACAAAAAATAAATAATTCTTTGAAGCTTGTACACTCTTAAAAGAATCCTTGGCTATGCCACTGGCTGGATAAGCCCAACACATAAGATTCTCTTGAAGACTTTGTGCTTTATTCTAACAACATTTCAATTATAGAGTTAAATACAATAGTGGAATCGTGTATATACATTATGACACAAGGTTGATTTGCTGCCTTGAGTCTATCTTTCCTACCTTGAATCTTGATTGAGCGTTTTTGGATTAACTCGCTCTTATTCTACTTCTGCTATTTAGAAGTAAACAGCTCGCTAACATACTTAACTTGCAGAGCAGGAAACCTAAGTGGTTTTATAACATCTTAAACTAAAATTGCACTTTGTGCTATCATCTTTATTAAGACAACAATATTCTCTGTGTTATCTCATCATTTTTCTTAAGATAAGACATAAATCGCATTCTTTTATACTTGTTTCGTTTTCACCAATAAGAATCATCAAAGTCAAATGAAGAAAGAAGTTCATGGCCTATAAAAGGAGAAGGTGGACACACAAGTCCACAATCAATTGAAGGAGCTCGAAAATCAAATCTACTGCTGAAACTATCCAGTAGAAATGGTTCTGTCCAAAAGTTTCCACTAATTTCTGCCAAAGCTTCTTCGTGATATAATTCCTCTTCTCTAATGACGCTCGCGACATCCTGTTGTTTATCATCTGTGGTGTTAGAGGAGAGTTCTTCACTTATTGACTGCTTTGGTGACATATGGGAACTTTCCAGTATTGTTTCATGACTTGCATTTTGATTTTCCACTCTCTTTCTATTACTTTCACTATTCTTATTGCATTTCTTGCTTGATTCACTTGAATTTGGCCCATAATTAGCACGTTTCTTAAGGGAGGTGTGCCAATGATTCTTTATCTCATTGTCTGATCTTCCTGGCAACTGAGCAGCAATAGCTGACCACCTGCAACAATAGAAGACGACTGTTTAACTTTGCACACAAGAATGGGTCTATAAACTCTAATTAATTAGAAAGAAGCAAAACTCTCTGTCACATTAAAGTAATTAACTGAATTTTATTTGCTATAATAATAGTCAAAGAATTAGTCATTCTGTCATGTAAAGTATTAGAGCTGTGTACAAATTTGATAAAAATACGTGGAGGTCTAATTAGTTGGCTCCCTCGGCTGTCATTTAGGGGCGGGGTTAGGTCTTGGTACGGGGAATGCAACTGAATCTTCCTTCATCAGATTATTATGTTGCGCAAATAGGGCAACAGCTTTTTTGTTTTGTATAAATAGTTGACTCACCTTAAACTAATGGAAGAATCTAGTATATAGCGATAAGGAGGTTCAAAATTTGATTATTTAAATTCAATATTTAGCATTATTAGTAATTTTCTGAATCCCCTCGTATGTGTTTCTGGCTGACCTTGACATGTGCTAGCTCGTAAAATTAGATATTGAAGAGGAATACCTATTTCCAAGTTCAGCATGCAACTTCAAGATGATCTCGTCTTCTTCTTTGGTGTAGTTACCTCTTTTAACATTGGGTCTTAGGTAATTCATCCATCGAAGTCTGCAGCTCTTTCCACATCTTGCTAGACCTTCACGAGGAGCAATATTCTATCGATCAGTTGCAACTCTAAAATAATATGATACTAGTAATTAAACAATATGAAAGAATATTAGCCTTAATTTAAAACCTTTAATCTATGGGGAGTGAAATATTATATAATCTAACGCCTCCGGTACGGTGTGGCAAAAATTCGGAACATCATCCATATCGATAAGATAATAGATAAAGTGATGAAAACCAAGACCTTTATAAACCTATATATATGGATATCATTACACAACTATATATCTCAACATGTATGACAAGAAGATTAACTAGTAATCTTGTTAAACAAACGGTGTAAATTGTGCAGAAATACTCACCAGCATACTTGGGAAGTTGGCGCCAGTTCCAGCAACCATATTTAGTAACATATGCTGCTAACTTCCTGTCTTCTTCAGGTGTCCATGTCCCCTTCTTCCTTCCATTTTCGTCGCGGCAAGGTGTTCTCACCATCTTTAATTTTACTCTCTTCTTTCCAATAATAATATTAACACACAAAGAGTTACTAAGTGGAGACACTTATAATACCTATTCCTAGTAATATATCTGAATCAGCAAATTCTAAAGATTGAGCTATTTATAGAGAGCGAGGAGAACGTGTAGCACGCAGCTAAATGGGGCCTTCAAAAGAAAATTCCACTATCCTTCCGTCAGCACCTTGGCTTTTTGTTTGTTTTTTTCAGCTTAAAATGATCAAACAGCACCTGCCAGTTCACATTCTTAATCAAATGGGCCAATCATCAAACTCGTCTCCAAAATAGTTTGCATTCAATTCTTACGGTCAATTTTTTATTTAACGATTTGATATCTGGTATTGATTGATTAATTGAGATATTCACTATATCGTACCACTAAAAAGCAAAATAGTCCCTAGCATAAAGTTCATCATTCTTATAATTTAAATTATATACCTCTAATTAAAGGATGTAAAAATTTTCCCATCCATTTCACCATATTCGTATGGAGTAATTTAGTTCTAGTTATTTTCTTCCCTCCCTGCGTCTTTCTTTTTCCTTCCTAAATCTCCATGTTAATTAAAGAAAAAGTTTAAATATCCAGCATAAAGGGGAAAAAAGCTCTGCTTTTGTGTTAATATAATCAATGTCGTCGATTCTTTACGGTAATACCCATGATTAATGCGGTATACGTCAGCGTCACAATTGATAATAGTATAACAAAAATATTCACAACTATCATATCACCCTTGTTTTTCATATTTCACATACTATCGTGCTATTATGGATATTAGGAAATTTCTTACTGATACGTTTTTAATTAGTGAAAATGCATGCGTTATAACAATCACTCATTTAGTATGTCCTACTCAATCCATTCACAGTCGAAATATTGGAATATAAGGTGGACTCCTAATATCTGGTGCAACACTCGAAAAAATATGCACAATATGTACGACCCCAAAAACTACTTCTATGCCAATAGTTTCTGTGATCAATATTTCCAGGCAACTTGAGACTCCGTTAGACAAAAATATCAAACAATTAATGGACCAAACAACCTATGGTCTTGAGGCTCTCTCATTCACCAGTAATATCACTATCGAAACCGCTTATTATGACTTTATTTTAGTAAGTAACTTAACTTCTGTTTTTTTTTTTTTTTTTTGTGGGGGGTGGGGGGTGGGAGGGGGAGGACTGAGGAGGAACATAACACATAATAGCATTTTAAGGTTAAAGAATTTGATATTTGTCCCATTTTATTTGTCATACTTTCCTTATTAGTCTGTCCCAAAAAGATTGTTATATTTCTAAATTTGGCAACAATTCAACTATAAAGTTACTTTTTGACTCATTTATAGCCACACAAATAATCATGACTTATTTTAGACCACAAATTTTAAAAGTCTTCATTTTTTTATTAAACTTTGTATCAAATCAAACTACGACAAACAAATTGGGACGGATGGAGTAGTATTTTCGCGGAAATGTTTTTGAATATAACTTCCTGGATATGTAAGTATGACGTACAAATTGTGTTGGTAATAAATATTACTACTATATCACTACTTTTCATAAAAAACATTTTTCTTCATAAGCTTGAGTAATACTCCCTCCGTCCCAAATTAGTTGTCGCTTTTAGCTTCTTCACGCCCATTAAGAAAATCATTAAATAGAGTATGTATTTTACTATGTTATCCCTATTTAATGTTTGACTATTGAATTTTGTTGAGAATTCTTTTAATTATTAAGGGTATAGTTGGAAAAGACTAACTATTTTTGTCTTGAAATCCTAAAGTGTCAACTAATTTGGGACAAATGGTTATTGCTAAAGCGTCAACTAATTTGGGACGGAGGGAATAACACTTCTTCAATTGATAATGTAAAGTTTGATACGACATTTATGTACACAATATATATGATCTTGGAAAGGAAAATTGTAAGTCGTGTACGCTATTACAATCTCTAACACAACGCTTCCAATTTTTAGAGCTGAAGTCAAGAAGGAATAAGTATAGAAGTATTGAACCTAATAAATCGATCACCCTTTGCCAATTAACGAATAATGCATGTCAAGGTTGTGTGTGAAAATACTACTTATGGGTTACTATAGCTTCTAATTCCACGACCTTGTCTTCTCTTGAGTCTTGTGTTCCTCGAATTGCAAGTCATTCTGTCACTTAAAAGATATTACACGTAAATCTTTATAACGATGTAAAATGTTTTATCTAATATCGATATATAACTTAAACTTTTTATTGTACGACGAGGTTTTTGCTTTTTTGAGCTACTCTGAAACGTTGCTAAGCGCTTTCTTGAGAAAACAAGTTACACTTAAAAACTTATGATTGAGTTATAATGCAGATCTGATTGTACTAATATGATTTATAATCTGTGAATTATTAATTTTTAATTCAATGTTTGGTTTATTGCTTTTCAAATGGGGTATACGACATGTATAATGAATTAGATGTGTTTGGTTATAAGTTACTCTATTAACCTTATTTTTGCTGATTTAACGTACATAAGAGAAAAAAGGAAAGGTAATCACGGATATTTTGATCTTTAGGTGTCTCTCCAATAATGCTACTGTCAGTATTAGGATCTCATATTGTGAAACCCGTTATAACAATATACTAGAATTGCGCTATAAAATAATGTCGGTATTGTTTAAGCGAAACAAAACTCCATTCAAATGTGAGATAAAATAGAATTTTTTACATAAAAGTACAAGTTTTAGAGCTTAATTACCAAACATACCAACATTTTAGTAAAATTACCCTATGTAAAGAATAACACAAGATAATTACAAACATAGCAAAAACATAGCAATATTTTCCCATAACATATTAAACCCTTACATTCTTTCTTCTATTTCCCCCACTATCACTTTTGCTCCTCCCATTTCCCCCTATTTCACTTTTCCTCCCACCATTTCCCCCCAATTTCACTTTTACTCCTCTCATTTTCCCCAATTTTACTTTTCTTCATCCATCCTCAATGTATCTCGTTGAATCTCACAATTTCTGCACCGTATCAACTATTTATGCACCGTATCTAACTGTTTCTGCACCGTTTCAACTGTTTCTGCAGCACCGTATCTAACTGTTTCTGCACTGTTTCAACTGTTTCTGCGGCACCGTATCTAACTGTTTCTGCACCGTTTCAATTGTTTCTAACTGTTTCTGCACCGTTTTAACTTCAACTGTTTCTGCACCGTTTCAACTGTTTCTGCAGCACCATATCTAACTGTTTCTGCACCGTTTCAACTGTTTCTAACTGTTTCTGCACCGTTTCAATTGTTTCTGCAGCACCGTATCTAACTGTTTCTGCACCATTTCAGGTTGTGTTCAGGACTGTATTGCAATTTGAAACTGTTTCAGCGTAGTTTAAGACGGTATCCAGGCCAATGTTGGTGATGGAACCATAATCATGAATAATCTCCTTGAGGTATGAATGCCTCAATCATTTTCTGATTTTGATGATTTTCCAATAACTTGAATTAACTATGATATGGCTGTTACGATTTCCGATTCTGCTGAGCAGCACTTGAAGGACATGAAGAATCCAGTTATGGAGGGAGTTCTTCTAGAGACAGAACACATGCTTGGTCGTGGTAGGATGGACCTGCCTCTCACCCTTTGCTTTGCAACACTTAGAGGTGATGACCTATTGTTGCATCAGTTGTTGAAGCGGGGTTTTGATCCAAATGAATCAGATAACAACGGAAGATCTGCTTTGGTCTGTACCCATATAATTTTTGTTGCCCAAGCTTGGTATTATGTGAACTCTTTCTCATTTCTTTTCCTTTTTATTGGTTTTCTCCCCAGCGTCTAAAGGACTTGAGAGCTGTGTGGTTCTTCTGTTGGATTTTGGGGCTGATCCCAACAGTATAGGTAATAGGTATGGTTCAGTTCTATTTCCAATGTATTGTTGTCAAAATTTCTATTCCTCCTTGATAGACTTCATTTCAATTCCCCATTTCTGAAACCTGCCACTCATCTTTGTCATGATTTAAAAAAAATAATACTGGTGGGGTGATTGCACTCGGTGGTTGTGGTGGGGGATTAGGTGATGGGAGGAAGAGAGATGTCGTAATTGGAGAAAATGGGAGTGAAATGTGTTTGAGTATTGGAAAATGTTAAAAAAAAATATTGCTATGTGGTGTAATTTAAAAAATATTACTAATTTTTTGTAATTTGGGGTGCACATTTATATATTTGTGTAAAAAATCCGATAAAATAATCCCAAAAAAAACATATACAACCGCCCATAAGCAACATTTTACTTTTCAATAACCTAAACATGTTATAGCCATTGAATTATTAAAAAATATTATTCTAAAAATTAGGAAATCAATAAATATTTAGTGCCTAAAATTATGGAATTGCTACTATTAGATATGTATCATCCGTTGTTATAGGGTGGCCTCCTACCAATAACTCCATGATTCAAGGAAACAATATATTTAGTCATCGATATTGTTCAAACTACCAGAAATACAAAGCAACTTCAGAATTTATTAAAAACGAAAAATTATTTAAGCCAAAAACCTGACATAACATGTTCACATATATAATATATACAGATTTTTGAAATGTGTATGATATAAACTTTATATATAATCTACATAATATCTGTGCATCATGCTAATATGGTTAAAATATATATAGTATATTTGCAATTTTTATTTTACACTATGCTACATTCAAATATAAATAAAGTTTATATTAAAATATATCTAAAATATATCCAAAATAAAAACGACATATATTGTATATATCTGCATCTATTGAAATATATCTAACATATTATACATATTTGCATATATTGAAACATATTCATTTCATATTTTCAACATCATGAATAATACGTGATTGTACTTATTTCAAAAGGACGTAGATGTTTTATTTGGAAGAAAAAATTATGATTGAATAAATTTTGAAGAAAAACTAAGAGATAGTAAGAAGAATCGTATTTTTTATGCCTCCTGGTAAAGTTATGATTTTTGGTTTGTAAAGGTAAATCAAGATTTACTTATTTAACTGCTGCATTAAAGGCCACGTATGCTTAGTTGCATATATTTTGAATTAATGTGATAACTCTTTATTGAGCATTGATCCCTAGATTTAAGGTTTAAACTAGGGAAGGTTATTATATATTTAAAATATTAAAAATATTAGAGAATTCTCTTATTTGGCTAGAAAAGAAAGAAACATGCAAATATGTTTAAAAAAAGTGAAAAAGGGTTGAGAGTGTTCATGTAGGGTAAAAATCCCAAATTTTATAGTGGGATTATTTCTCTAATTCCAGTGACAAAACGACCCCTAATATTACTTTCCCTTGTTTATCGTCCCTCCCAGCAGCTCAATTCTTAGACGTGCCATATATTAATATTGCTTAAAATAGTCCAGACTTCATTTGATTTCATTTACTGTACGTCCCTCAGCTTATGATTAATATCAATAGCGTTACTGTAAAGAATTCAAGCAAAATACATTCTGTTTACTGAATAGCATTCACCGCATTGTATATAGGAACAGAACAACAATCTAGTCACGCATTACCTCAAAGTTATGTAGTGTATACCACAAGGCAATATAGCAGTACTATTTTGATACTAGTAGTTAATTAATTTATATAGAATGTTTTTGAACTTTTATTGTCTTGTATCCTAAGTCATAGCACATGTTTTTGTATCGGATAAATAACTCAACTGTGCATACATATATCAGAAATTACAAACACCGGAAAAAACTAAATCGGTCTTAAAAACATAAATCAGCTGACACTTCAGTATTTACCTTATATAATGTCCATGTTGCACCGCTTAACTCAAGTGTATTATGAATACTTATACTTATTCCAATAATAAGGTGGGGGGGAAAACAAAGTTTTAAGAAAATATAAAATTCAAGTTTTTCGTTTTGTACCCAACAGAAAGAACTGAAATTAAGTCCATTTAGGGAGAGAGCGTATATTGACACATTAGTTTAAACTGTGAGTTGATAAAATTTTAACATTATCCATTAGCATTGGCTAATAACTTTCCTTTAGGGAAAGCTCTAGATCTGGTGTGTAATCCAGATTGAGTTCTTTCAATGTCGTGTATTACAAGTCGAGAAATAATACAATGCTTTCTCCGATCGACAGGTTTTTACTTGGACCAAAATAGAATATAATAAAATTGCGGCTCTCTTTAAAAAAAAAGTGAATAGAGGAAATTCAAGAGAAGACTTGACGTGGCGAATGTCTCATCAATTTACGTTGCATAGATGACAATCACTTCATTGTAATAAGCTTTTCTTAAAGCACGTCAACACTTTATATTTCCAAGTCTTTACTCACTACTACAAAAGTCACATTTAGCGGCAATTAATATGGCCTTTAGCGGCATTAACAATTACCGCTAATAGTTTTACCAGCAATAACATGTTAGCTGGCAATGTTGATGTCGCTAAAGGCTTTCCCGGCAATTAATTGGAATGCTGGTAAAGGTCCATCTTATTGCCGCTAAAAGACCCTAGATATAGCGGCATTTATTTGCCGGCCAATTAAATTGCCACTAAATCTAGTCAAATATTTGCTTTGTTCATACATATATTGGCAATTATTATTGCCGGTAAAAACAAATTTAATTGCTGATAAATGTGACCTTTTAGCAGCAATTAAGATGGCCGTTAAATCTATCGATACATTAGTTATTCTCTTAGTATTATTGCCGGTAAAATTGGACCTTTTAGTGGCTGTGGATTAAAATGATTACTCAACATACTAACATCTCAAATAAAAGATACTAATGTTCAAGCCAAAATGCATAATATTTCATTAAATCCCACCAAACAAAGACAACTTATCAATATTCTGAGTTTCAACACTGTAAAAGTAAATGAACATAGCTTTCACCCAGTAACTAGTTCATGTTAAGTGTGATCCCTAGTGTAATAAACTTGAATAGCCTAGAAGTATTTATACAGCTCTTGATCAAGGTAAAATCCATCATATCAAGTCTGATAGCTAGTATTGATTTACAGTAAAACCTGCAATGATAAAATTAAAAAAAAAGAGATAAGAATTAATCATTGTTTCATGAAACTGGACAGAGTTCTACAATATAAGCATAATAGCTAATTCAAGAGATGCATCTTTGATATCTTATTCTTCTTTAAAATAAAGAAACAGACGCATCAAAGATTTATAGGACAGAGTTTTAACGAATTTTTCAGCTGAAGAGAAGGGATGCAGAATTTGCAGAATTACCAGTCTGGCTGATTGTCCAAGAAGTTCACTGCGGAGGAGCTGTGAAGAAGAAGTAAGAGCAGACAGTGAAAATTTGAACTATTAACCTTCTTCAAAGTAACTTGTCTCAGCTTCAAAGTAAGGTCGCTCAATATAGCGCACACTGACATTTTTAAACTTGAAATTTTTGGACTCTTAAGTCGCAACATATCATTTATCAGTATAAGTTATGGTTGGTGCATTGAGAGGTAAAAGGACAATTACCTCAATTGCTGCATCAGATGCCTCAAACGAATCGTAACTAATGAAACCAAATCCCCAGGAATTTCCTGTCTCAGGGTTAACTAATGTAACTGTTAACTAACACATATACTTGCAATACTAATTATTCTTTAAGGGAATTGACAAGCTTAAACAGGCTTTTGAATCACCAAAATTTTAGTTGCTGCTTTGATAACTAAATTCACCAGAAATGTTCATATGCAACTCAGTGCAAGTTTCTCTCATTATGAACTCTATGTGTTAACTTACAGTAATTTGATTAAAACTTCTATTTACAACAACTTGTACCATCTCTCATCGGCTCTTGCAAAAGCTCTTACTAACCATTTCTCGATTTTAAACTGATGCAAAAAGTTCATGATCACAGAGGCTTAAAAGAGGAAATAGACAGTCGATTTACTGCAAATTTTTGTGAAAACAAACCTCACAAATGCAGTTTGGGAAAACAAACCTCACAAATGCCATAAGGCTCCAGTAATCTTTGCAGTGCCAGCAACTTGTTAAAGTCTCCAGTCAACTGCAAAAAGTGGCATACAATCAAATTCAGGGAGAAGTCAATGGTGGATCTGACCAAAACATGGCACAAGTATGCAATTCACAAATATTATCATGTTCCATCAACATGTATCGGTTGATGGTAACATGACATTTGAGACTTCGAGAATTGAGAGTAACATATTCAACCACATTATATTGTACAATTATGCAATTTCTATCTACCAATTTTAGTAGAAGAGAAGGAACGCAGAATTACCAGTCAGGCTTATTGTCCAAGAAGTTCATCAGGATGATTGTCCAAGAAGTTCACTATAGAGGAACTGTGAAGAAAAGATTAGAGCAAGCGCTGAAAGCTGAACTATTAAGCTTAGCTAGAAGCTGTTAAGAAGCAGCACTATAGAACGATGCTCAAGTAAGCCATAACTATACAAAAATAGCAACGATGTGTTTCTTGGTAAACGCCATCTAAGTGTACATAGAAGTAGCTAAATCGAAATTCTATCAATATTTTTCGTCTGAACAGTGAACGGCTATCTAATTGTATAAGTTAAGCACATTTATAACTAGCTAGTCTTCCATTGTTCAGACGCAAAAAATCACCCAACGATCCTCCGAACAAAAAATTCAGATTATGAAGAAATTGAAGATACTCCATCACAGGCACCTAATTTGCTAATGTTATGATCTCAAGGCTATAAAATTATACTTGAGCAAACACAAAAACATACTTGACATACATAACAAATTTAGTTCAATGACCACGCATGATAAACTTGTATATACAAACAAAGGCACATCAAATGAAACATGAGTATGGCTTTGGAAACACATCAATCACTTTCAATATAGTGCATTACTGGCTGTAGGCTTTTCATTATGGTCAAATGTCCCAGCACAAGTTGCTAATGAATTGGTAGAAAAACATTACTTTTATCCAGTAAATAGTCAATTATCAATACCAAGTACAATAATGAATACATCTAAATACAGGGGAATTTCTTCCTTAGGTTCAATTCTTTGCTTCAAGTTTTAAAGTTATGTAGTATCTTCTTACATTTTTCTACCTGCAAATGAAGCAAAGTTCTGTCTTTTGAATCAGAGAAATTTAGAGGACATTCATCATAGCAAAGGGAAAGTACTTAGGTAACTCAATAGCAGAATCACTCATTCCATAGAAGTGTTTAGTGAACTAGTAACTTGATATTAATAAGCCTGTGAAATTGAATTACCTCCCCAGTAGCTTCTATTGAAATTTTGAGGCATGGATAATTCTGGTGGAGCAGATCTGCCAATAACTTGTCTCACCCAGGATAATTTGGAGAGTAACCGAGCTTGATTTTGTTTCATCATATCCATTTCTTCATCTTGCTTTTTCTTTAACCCCTTTAACTCCTTCACCTCTTGTTCTAACCTTTGTACAACTTCATTAAACAAACCATCTCCATCAGTATTTCCTAATGAAGATGTACTACCCCATAACAGAGAAGGGGTTGGATCAAGCCCTAAACCACGGACATAACCACTTCTTTCATTTCCCATGACTTGAGAATACACATCTCCTTTCCAAGCAACACTTCCAGGAGGTTGTTCATTAGATATCTCTTTACCGTTGCTAAACTTTTCATTCATCATGTCCTGAACATAATTGAGATAAAAAATTATGTAATGTAACAGTATAACAAACACATTAAGCTTGCAAAGGATAGAAGTGCATAAGAAATATTACGATTGCATTTGCGGACTCCTCATCGATTGGTCTACCATCTTTGCGCGGAGCATGAGTTAATATGAAAGCTTCGGCACGTGTAGGCTCTCTCCCATCTACAGTCTAATACATTGAAGAATATCAATAGGAGTTAATGTAAAAGAAAGTCAACAAAACACAAGCAACTAATGCATGTGTCCTCCAACAAAATATTGTCCCTGGGAAATGCAAGAATGTAGAATTACTCGCCAACCACACAGGCATACTTTGCTGCCAAAGACTAAATTTCAGTGTTCCCTGAATAGTCACTCATTTTACCTAACCTTTCTTCTTGCTGCCAAAGACTAAATTTCAGTGTTCCTTCAGATACTTGGGTTTGACAGATCTGATGCAGAGACCTAATATACCCATGGGCCATGAATACTTATGATAATATCTATTATTTCATGTTTAAGGTTTATTTTCGACTTCTGTTTTGAAGTTAAAATACCTCTGAGGCAAGTTCTAGCTGGTTGTTTCGCATTGAAAACAAAATTTACATAGCTATATACTACTCTATATGTATATATAAAAATACACTAAAATACCTTTTCATCCATCAGTGTTGCAATACTCTTGGATCCTCCAGTGTAGGGCATCTTTTGCTTGGCCCTATTGCGTCTATTTGATTGACTACGCTTCTATCATTTTAATACAAAACAATGTCTTATAAGTAACGCACACAAATCAAAGGAAATAATAAGGCAGCCCAGTAAAATCATACCTTTGCTTTATCCGAGACCCAATAAGAGACAAGACCAATCCATTGATCCCTTGGTATGCGACTTGGTTTATTTTTTAACAGCACATCTTTGGTCTTATACTTTTTCATGTAGATGCTGTTTAAGTCACATTTGTAATCTTTCCACTTCTTTCCTAGTGACCTTTTGACAAACGCATCGCCATGTGTTGGAAACGAGAACTTCTTCTAAAAATAAAGCAAGATAAGATAATTTAATGTATAGGGCAGAAAACACAAAACTAGATTTCTTATCTACTTAAAATAATTAGTCCATACCCTCACAAATTCCAGCAGTTTTTTCTTATCGTCATTGTCAAAATTTCTCCAATCATCGATATTTAAAGGGGTGAGCTCTGGAGTTCTAGCAATAATGCCTAGAAAGCTGGCAAGTTTTCGACTCTCTTTTCCGACTGCTTGGTTACGATTATTAAATCGCACAACAATTGTCTTCCCTGGAGGCAAACTCCAAATGTCTTTTAGTAATGTAGGCCCACGAACCTTAACTGCCTCTGAATGACCTATCATATATCCAAACTCAAATAAATATTCAATATAAACAGACTCTAAATAACTAAGTAGGCAGTCTGAAATTAAACTTAACCTGCATCATCGTCCTGGTCAACTTCAGCATTAGCAGAACTAAGCAATTGACTAGACTGGCCATCGTTTGTTTGCACTTGAGAGTAGTTCTGATTATTTATTAGTTGCTGAATGTAAGGCCGCGCTTCATCATCATAATGTTGTTGAGTGACCAATCTTTTACCAATTCTAGTTCTCATACTTCGTTCTCCAAAAAAGAAAATAGTAAGTTAAATAGAGAATTTGAGAAATCTACTTTGTTCAAAATGTGGGAAAGTTCTTGCAAGTACTAAATTTCTAAAAGGCATGACTAGTGTCAAAGGATAATCACAATCTGATGATGAGAACTCTAATGACAATTGAATAAGGGAAGAAAATAAAAAGGATATAGCTTTATTAAGCACATCAACTTCAATAGTGAACTGGCTTCTTTTCCTTTTCCTCCTATGATTCTACTATATCTACAATTCAGAGTATTTTCATCAGCTTCCTATTATAATTTAGTGCTTCTATATACCTGACTTCTCTGAAATCCTTAAAGCACAAACTTCTCTTTTAGTCATCTTCCCTTTGCCTTTTTGTTTTCCTTACCTTAAACAGACTTCCACTCATATACAAAAGTTTAGTCTCTATGGCTATGGTTAAAGTGACTTCAGCACTAGAAGCCAACATCCCAAAGAACTTGAACATAACAAGTGTAAGCAATTTTCAAGATGCATCATTTTCTTCATACTTAAATGGTACTGAAGAAACCTTTGTACTCAAACTTGACTCAAGTAGAAATGTAAGCAAGAAAGCAGATGATGAAGAAATTGATATCTTTAGTGCAGAAAACTATTTCAATGAAGGGATTGATGAAGAAAATCGAGAAAATACCATAGCTGGTGATCGACAAAACAAACATAAGCATGATGAGCCAGTTAATATAGCTTATTTGAAGCAAATAACTAGGCCTGCTACTCCAAGTATTATTCAGAATCAAGTTGGAATAGCTTTTGTCAGTATTCCAGCATTTAACCAAGATCCCCTCACTAAGACCAAACTATCACTTGACAGGTGCACACTAAACCAGTAATGCTCAGCATTTGTGACCCACGATTTGTTCCTAGCAGACTCCAAATATTACTCAGACTTCACTAGCAATGCAGTTTGTCATTTAGGCAATTTTTCGAACAATTATCAAGCACACAGAAACTTCATTGAATTCACCACAATTGGGCACATGAGATTTGGCCCAAGTTATCGATAGAACAAATCAGCAAAACAAAACTCTTTATCAAGTTCAAACAAATAGAATTACTCTCATATGCACCACTAGTTTCACCTGAATCCATTGAATATTTGTAAAAGCCAAGTAACCTAGATAATTTATGTGAAGTAGACATATTTTTATTCATTGATTGACGAAGTTTCCATACCTAAGCAAACACAATAATTTTGCTATGTTCACTCTCATGACAGTAAAAATTTAGTGTCGCTTAAAATTTAGTTCCACAGCGACACTAAATTTTTCAGCATCACCATAATAGAAACATCAATAGGAGGGGAATACTAATACAATATTCTTATCCGAATTGCTCGCAAATGATAGCTAGACTGAGAGCGTACAATTTGAAAAACATATCATATGCATCGACTAAGCAGAACAAACTGAAACTCACCTCCTTTCATGTTAAAATTCAGGAAATTAAATGTAATTTCAAATTATTTTTGCAATCAGGAAAATCAAATCAATTTTTCAATCAAATCAATTTTTGCAGTCTACTTCAAAAAATACAATATCGAAGCGTCGTCTTATTTCATTCAATCTACATATGATCTTACAGAGAAAATATCTATTCCAGTAATCAAATCGATTTTATCAAATCAGAGAGACAAAAAATTCACGTGATTATCATCTTTATAGCTAAACTGAGCTACAGAGAAATTATCTACAGCTTGAGAAAAATATCTACTGAGCAACTCCAGTAATCAAATCAAGTTTTTCAAAGCAGATATATAATCATCATTATAGCTAAATTGAGCTACGGAAAAAATATCTACTGCAGATTGAGAAAGAGAAATTGATATAAATCTGATATTTTAACTTACATGTAAATGTGGAGAAAGGGAGATCGAGGAAGATTTGAATGGAGAAAGGGAGATGGAGAGAGGAGTCTGCTATTTGGATTTTGGGTTAAGAAAGTATCTATGCACTTCCCCTTTTCATCAGCGAGGGAAACTTTAAAAGAGCTCAATTAAATTGGAGGAATTTAAAATAATTTAATAAAATCTGCCCTTTACAATTATTAATCTTTTAGTAGCTATTTTTCTAAATTTTCGGTAAAAACTTATCCTTTAGTGGCTAATATTTATTTGCCACCAATAGTTGGGTTTAGAAAATGTATTACCGGCAATAATAGTATTGCTGCTGAATATTTGTCGGCGAAAGTACTTTTTGTGGTAGTGACTAGAATTACTTTTTCCTACATATTGTACACGTTTCAAAAGATTTATGATTAAATATTGCATTATGATAACAATGATTCCTTTCGTCGAGTATAAAATATTTTCTTTAGAGAATAAGAAGAAAGGTGATTTACTTTGAAGTCCAATTGGAGAGTATTTCTACAAAGAGTTGAACAGAATGTGATTCCAGGTCTTGCTTTCGATGAACAAATAAGTTCTTCAATCCTAGGTACACAAATATCCCGGAAAGGGAAACAACATTCCGAGTAATGGCTTTTTATTTAGACTGCACATATATCTTATAAAAGTTACTCCCACATACTAATCATAATTACATCATTAGTTAAAGGCAAAAATAATACATATATTTGAGTAAAGTTATACAAAGGTAATTTTATAAAAAAATATATTATTATAATAATGTATGGTCTTGAAGTGTTGAGCACTTTTTTCATTGTCTTGAATTTTTTAGCATTTTACTTAAAGCAAACTAGTTAGAATAATCATGAAAAGAAGTCAAAATAACGAGAAAGGCAATATATTAAATGGGGTGGGAATTAGATCATTGGATGCAAAGAGATTACTAGGCGAAAATAGCTATTCGCTGAGCTTCAGCAAAATGGCTATACATCAAAAGAACAATTCTGAAAGCTAGTCTCAACAATAGTTTATCTCAGCAAAAATTATGGAAAATCAGCTTCGAGCTCGTTTGGATTGAATGGAAAAAAAAAAGTAGTTTTTAAGAACTTGTGTATTTCTTGATTATTTTACCAATGGTTATGGTATATTTCTTGGTCCCAACTTGGTGTTTTGGCGCACAAAGAAGCAACATGTTGTCACTCGATCTAACACGGAGATAATAGAGTCTTGGCAATAGATACAGCAGAGGTCACTTGGTTGCAACGTCTTCTAAAGCAGCCTGAACTGTTGATTTTTTCAAGCTCCAAAGCTAGAGTGATCATACAATCATAAACCTCACAACAAATCCAATATGCAATGCTAGGACTAAGCATATTGAGTTATATTTTCATTTTGTTGGAGAGAAGGTGGTGTAAAAAGACTTCAGAGGTCAGATATATATTAGCACCTTGGTCCAAATTAATACTCCCTCCGTTCCACTTTATGTGTCATAGTTTGATTCGGCATAAAGTTTAAGAAATAAAGTAAGACTTTTGAAACTTGTGGTGTAAAATAAGACAAAGATATTTGTATGGTTGTAAATCATTTCAGTAATGGCAAAACTGTAATTTTGAAGTTAAATTGTTACCAAATTTAGAATACTGTCATTCTTTTTTGAACGAACGAATAAGGAAATGCTGCCTCATAAATTGAAACGGGAGGAGTAGCTAAAATCCTCATAAAAAGCCTTCTTTCACTCATGTTTCATCTTCTTCGAATCAAGCTTGTTGTAGCCCAGTCACAGCTTCACTTGCAAAGGCATGTTAGAGATAATCTTAATCCAATGTTACCTTATCTCTGTTGATTTGAATTATTTACTCATTATCTCTCTTATATTTAAACAATAGTGTGTTTGTGTGTGTGTATATATATATATATATATATATACACACACACTAGGGATAGACTAAAATCTGAGTCAATACAAACAATGATGACATCTTGTATATATATATATATATATATACACACACACTAGGGATAGACTAAAATCTGAGTCAATACAAACAATGATGACATCTTGTATATATATGGAGTAAAACTCCTTCATGAATAGACGCAATTATTTTCCTGCTTTTCATTGATTATTAAAGTGAAAATATATAGATAGATGTGACCACGTCATCATGCCATGTAGACGCCATTTGGCGCATAGCTTTGCCATGTAGAAGCTTACATGTAAAGGAGTCTAGCACTCAATGGAATATTCTAGATAAGCTTACATGGTGAAGAGCTTGCCCTAGGAAGACTCTAGATCCTTATGGCTTTGTGTAGGAAGAATATCTTAAAATACCTTGGAATATTCTAGCTAGGAAGATTATTCTAGAGAGGGACTTCTTTGTAAATATGGAGGATCTTGTAGAACAATTACTATTTGCACACTAGTCCCTAGGAGAGTAGCTAGTATAAATAGGGGGCAATTCATTTGTAAACCATCAAGTAGGGGGTGTTCACGGTTTGGTTAAAAACCGATCCAAACCGACTAAAATAACCGATACATTCTTGGATATGGTTTGGTTTGGTTTTTAAATTTTAAAAACCGACATTATTTGGTTTGGTTTGGTTTTCATGAAAAATAACCGAAGAAATAACCAAATCGAATCGATAAATTATATATGTTAATATAATTATTTTTTATAATATAATTTAAGTATTTTATATATTTTCAATCAATTATATAGTAGGTTAAATGTTATTAGATTTTACCTTTTTAACTATCCTTTAAGTCCATCTTAACAAGAAACCAACTCATTTAGTCAAAGGAGTGGCTAACTTTTAAGTTCATTTTAAAAAGAAATCAACTCATTTAGTCCAAGGAGCCCAATTCATTCAATAAACTTATTGTTATATTAATTTAGGTAAAAAAAATCGAACTCACAGACTCATAGATGCACCGATAATGTCTAAAGGCAAAGAAAATTCTAATTTTGACATCGTCTTTTCGGTAACCATTGCATATTTTACTTGATATATGAGTCAATGATATATCGAAAGTAGAAACATCGTGTAAATATAATTATACTTTAATTATTTCTTGTGTTCTAAATATGTATTTTCAATTAGGATTTGATGTAGTAGCAAGAGTACAACATTTTAGGTGTAGTTAGGTTAAAATTTCAAGTTGCTCAAAATACTATAAGACTAAGAACATACTTGTACTTCTCTTTATTATTTGTTTTTAGAAAAAATTATCTTTATCATTTATTTTTCTAGGAAAAGTTCTTTTTATCATTCTTATTATTTTTATTATTATTTTGATTCTCAAAACCTGATAAACCGAACCAAACCGACAATAACCAAACCGATGGATATAACTTTTATTTGGTTTGGTTTGGTTTTAAGAATTTAAAAACCGATTATCTTGATTTGGTTATGGTTTTAATGAAAAACCAACCAAACCAAACCGTGAACACCCCTACCATTAAGCAATCAAGCAACAATTTTCCAAATAATAAAAAGCTTTCCTTTAGCAAATCTATCTCGTTCTTTTCCATTCTCTTAGTGATCCTTAGTGATCTCGACTGATTTGGCATAGCAAGATCGTGAGCAAATTGTCAAGTGCCGCACGATTCGCTTATACTACTAGAAATTATCAGGTTTGCGTCAAAGTTTGGAGACGGAATTCCCTCTCTAAAAGGCGTTTGGAGACGGAATTCCGTCTCCAAATGCAAAAGTCACTGCCACACTGACACATTCTTGGAGACGGAATTCCGTCTCCAAGAATGTTTCAGTGCGCACTGACTTTTGAATTCCCTCTCCAAGCGTTAAATTAATTAATTAATTTAACGCTTGGAGAGGGAATTCCCTCTCCAAGCATTAAATTAATTAATTAATTAATTGGTTGGAGAGGAAATTCCCTCTCCAACCATTAAATTAATTCGGTCATTCATGGCTCTGCACGATTCTTGTGCCCAAGGTTCATCAGATTCATTACATCAGAAGTTGATGTTACAGGAATAAGATTTGCATCAGGTACATTGAAACCCTTCTGGGAACTGTTACGAATTTCTACTGTATTTATAAGTTAAGTTCAAACATATAAGAGACCAACATGATAGAGAGTTAATAGTAATATGAAAGAGCAAAGAAAGGAAAGGTTGCAAAAAGGATATTTTTTGTTAACACCATCTGTGGTAAGAAGATCTCTGACTTGCTCATTGTAAATCTCAACCATTTGAACTGAAATATCATAAGAAATAACATATTTTCGCTGTAATTCACACCAAGGGTCTCCTCCGTAAGATCTGATGGGCCAGTCTGTAGGTACAAAAATTAGGAACTATCAACATAATATTTTTGTTTTTTCTATCAACCAAAAATTATCCACTTGGAGAAGATGAAGAAAACTTACTTGAATAAGTTGAGGGAGTATTTTCACCGGGGCAGGGAGTATTTCGCCGGGGCAGGGAGAATTTTCGCGAGGGGAGGCTTTTGTATTTTTGGGGGAAATGAATCTGAAAGAATGGGAGACTGTGTATATTTTTAGAGTTGGAGACGGAATTCCGTCTCCAACCAAAAAGCAAAAAAATGTGTCAGTGATTGGAGAGGGAATTCCGTCTCCAATCACTGACACGTTTTTTGCATTAATTAAATTTTTTAGAGTTGGAGACGGAATTCAACACTGATTGGAGACGGAATTCCGTCTCCAACTCTAAAAAATTTAATTAATTTTTTATTCCAACACTGATTGGAGACGAAATTCCCTCTCTAACTGATTGGAGAGGGAATTCCGTCTCCAACCTTTTTGTAGCTTTTTCATCAATTTCTAGTAGTGATAGTTCAAAACTAAGATCGTGACATAGACGTCTAAACTTGGCATAAAATTTCAATTTGACACCTAAACTAAGTCTTGTTCCTATTAAATTCCTAAACTTCATCTAAAATGTGTCTATTGAAAACACAATTGACAACTATTAAAAAGATTAGAGTGTGTAAGTCATTCAATGATGATGTGTGTGGCTAACTGACGAATAAAAATAAGACATGTCATTTGGGTCCAAATAATTATATAAAAACTATTCTGGCCAAAAATAAAAAATAAAAAAATTCCCATGTCATAAACCCCCATTGTCTTCTCCGCACCCAACCAGACCCACTCCCCCATTGTCTTTCCAATTTCATTATTAGTCTTCATGTAAAGAAAGCAAGCATTTGTATGTGGGGATCGAGTATATTATGTTAGAAATATTAATTTTGATTATTCTAGAAAATGTTAGATATATTTGTTAATGTTCTAAGTTACTAAGTTCATGTACTTTTAGTTATTCTAGGTGCATGAATTTATGTTATCTAGGTGATCATGTTCATATAATGTGTGTGTGTGAGAACTTATTTAATAGGCGTGAATCTAGAATGTGATTCTAGAATTGTCCTTAGACACCTATAAATACCCCCATTTGTAATAGTGTCATGTAAGAGTGGAGTTTATTATATTATATGAAGTGAGCTTAATGTCTCTCTCCCTCTTCCATCCTCTTTGTGCCTTGTGATATTATCAAGGGTCCCCTCCTTATATTCCAACATATTAGTTGTGATTGAAGGTCCACTGCCAACTGTACCAAGTTATGGCGATTTTTCCCTTTCTCTTTTGGGAGATTTTAGGCTTCAATTTTTGATTTTGCATTTGGTATTCAAGTTTGAATAGATATGTCATTTACCAAGTTTGTGAACATAAGGTGCTTGATGGTTCAGTGTTTATTGAGTTTAAAGTGGTCTTTGGTAGTGGTGTCCGATGGAGATTGGTGGCAATGCTAGTGGAAGTGGACTCGGTAGTAGCGAAGGTGATGGAAGTTGGCATGACAATGGTGGATTATAGTAGCTATGGTGGATATTGATGGATAAAGTATTGCTTATTGCGGTGTGACAGGGAATGGGAAGGATGTGTCGGGGTGGAGATGGCAGTAAAGGCAACAAGATGGAGATGATAAAAGGAAAAAAATAAAAAATTACTTATGTAAAATGAAAATTTTATAAAGGGATAAAGCAAAGGGGTATTTTTGTATTCCCCATTAAAAATATCATTTTTTTCTTTTATTTTGTTGACACGAATCCATTTTATTTGGTTAATCACTCTTTCAAGGCGTTCAGTAGGAACAACGCTTAGTTTACGTGAGAAATTAAAATTTCATGCCAAGTTAAGTGTATGTAGATGTATTTTGCTATATTTAAACATTTACATATATAATCATTATTCCCTCTGTTACACTTTATGTGTTATATTTTGACTTGACACGAAATTTAAGAAATAAATAAAGAATTTTGAAATTTGTGGTCTAAAATAAGACATAGATGTTTGTATGGTTGTAAATCTTTTTATTAATGGCAAAATTATAATTTTGAGGTTAAATTATTATCAAATTTAGAATGATATCATTCTTTTTGGAATAGACTAATAAAAAAATACTGCCACATAAATTGGAACGGATAGAGTACTACTTAAGGAAGTATTCCTCCATGCCTTTTGTTAGATAATAAGGCAATGTGGTCGTCAATAGTCATACAGGTCATGCACATACATTTGTGTGTGTAGTGAAAAAATTAATGCTAATAGTTCAAATTATACATCAAGGCCTTTACTATAAGTATGGGTCACACTCTTCTCATGAAATCTCTGCACTACTCAGCTATTCATCTTGCGGCCGCAGTACGTATATCCCACGGCATGCATGTAAATGCAAATTTTTTGACGAATTCCAACAATGGACTGCATGCATGATTGTTAAAATACATGTTAAGCTGCAGGTCCACATCACGTGCAAATGTTTACAACAGTGTACTGTTTGTTACAAAAGTATATATATGTTCAGTCCACAACATGACATGTAGCAGTGCTCTGTTCCCACATCACATCAAAAAATATTACTCCCTCCGTTCCACTTTAGATGAACTCATTTGATTTTGCACGGAATTTAATAAAGAGAGAAGACTTTTGAAACTTGTGGTTTAAAATAAGTTATAGATATTTGTGTGGCTACAAATCATCTAGGGATGAATAAAAGTGAATATTTCTTTCCAAATTTAGAAAGAGGTCATTCTTTTTTAAACAGACTAAAAAGGAAATAGGTTCATTTTTTTTGAAACGGAGGGAGTACTGCTCTAGTATTTCAACATGGCCATAAATTTGTATTTTGTAGCCGAAAACATGATGTAGTATTTGCCTGTTTTTGTGCGCGTGTGTTTCTTGAGTTAGGTGCCTTTAGCTAGTTGCAGTTTACCATTCATTCACTCTCTTTTAGGATTAAAAATTCATTACATACGTAGGGGATAGAGGGAGGGAAATGGAGAAGGGAGAATGTGGAACTAAACCACCACTATCAAAATCAATGTTGCTGTTGAGCTAGAGGGATAATGATGGATTGGGTTGAACTCAATAATTTTTGTCTAAATTTTGTATTTGTATTAAAAATTTCACTTAATGTATGTAAATAGTCTATTCAAAATTCAGTGAACAAAAAAATTTATATTCTAAAATCCATAAACTTAAATTCTAGATCCGCCTCTTGATGCCTATCCGCGTAGCAACCCTGAATCCCCTACCATTGATTCATGTTACATTTTATTTATTGCTCATTATTGCAATGATCACAAAATAGATATTCGGTATAAAGATGGATATATAAAATATTGGATGACGAGGTTACAATTACTAGACTAGTTAATCTCTTTGAATCTTTTTCGAGTAGCTAGTAAACACTGACAACTAGCGAAAGCGAAATATGAAAAGTAAGACATTAATTAACGTAAAACCAGGAAGACATAACGATTTGTACCTATACCTTTGTGTTTCACATTTTGCCACACTTATAGTAAGTGGAGCAAAAGGACAAAGGTTTTGGATATTTCTAAGGATTATATGTACGATGTTTGTTCTTGTATTGGTCGATTTCTATTCGATCACAAAAGAAACAGACTCGGTCGTGTAACAAGGCATCGATCGATTTCGAAGATGTTGAGATCGGAAAGAAGCTACTTCGGTTTGGTTTCGATCGGTTGTGCAATGTTGTGATCGGATAAAATCGAAGACAACATCGTAATGGATAACTTTAACTGATCCTCATCTCTAAAATATCGGAACAGACTTGGCGGATTTAGTGGAATGGATAACGACGTGCAACTGTTGAAGAGAAACGTGGAGAAGTGGAAATCTACTAGGGTTTGGGATTCCCCATTATTTCAACCTATAAATAGGACCTCATATTTTCATTTGAGGACACGTTCATCTGAGCAACACTACTTTGTTCTTAAAACTATTCTCCTCTCATTAAACTAGTCATTTTTACCATTATATTACCAACGAATTATTGTGCTCAAGGCAATCATTGTATTCAAACTCCGATCGCGGCTTGGTTCGAACGTGGAAGAAGATCCAACTCTTCCATTGAAGCACCATCCTTCGATTCATCAAATACAATAAGCTTTTACTGCTTTATTTATCTGTTCATTTGTCGTTGCTTGTTCGTTGTTTTAATTATATTTGATTTACTGCTTTCGATCTCATTAATTTATTGATGTCGTTCCGATTAAGATAGTCTACCAATTTGTTAACATCATTCTATCGAATTGTCATCGTTGCTCTAATCGCATAAGACAACTCATCAGTTTGTTCATCGTTAAGTTACATCGGATACACTGCTGTCTTATTGTCATATTACTCGATCGAGTATATTCATCTACTATCGTATTGCATTTGATCATCATCGTGTTCGCTATCATCAACGGATTCATCGTAGTTGTTACATCTATCATCATCGTTGAACCCGTTATTATCATCGTATTTAAAACTGTGCATTTAACTGAGACGAAGTCATCTCATCGTAAATTACTAGCTTATCATCTACTTCGAACTTGTCTGTTGGTACTTGCATTCGAATTGTTTACCTGAACCTGACATCGTTAATTGATATTTGACATCGAATCTATACCTTTGACATCGATACTAGAATTGCTTCCGAGTTGAAACACTTGATATCGACTGACCCACTTACGTAAATTGCTTATCAATCGATCGAGTTAAGATATAAAACGGTCGCCTTAGACTCAACTAAATATAAATTTAATTGTAAAACCTGATACATTTTTGGGAAATACAGTTTGGCGCCCACCGTGGGGCCTAGGCAATCGATTTATTCCGAAATTCGAATCGTTTGATACTACTTACGTTTGCTTTCTTGTCTTGAAATGGCAGATGAATGTAACATCGAGGCTCTGAACGGTCAACAACAGCACAATCCCAACGACGGGGTTCATGTTCCGGCCAACGTAGAAGCGGTCGATGAGTCTACCAATAACGAGCAGGATCCACCTCGTGACGACATTTCTACTCGTTCATAGTTGAACACGCCCCAAGGGCGGCGATCGGGTAAGGAGCCCGCAGTCGAAACTGAGTCAGGAGATGCAAACGCAGCGCTAATGGCGTATTTGAGAAGGCTTGATGCTCAGTTCGAAATGATACAAGAACAGTTGAAGGCACTATCTAATTCTATCGGAAATAAAGCACCCACCTCCCCGATCACACCTGTTGAACCCCAAAAATTACCACGAAAAGGGTAAATTCCAGAATATCGACAGGATGGACTAACTCTTTTGGAGTTTTTGGAGTCGCCACCCAATTTAAGGAAAACAGGGAACCAAATTAGCAAATGCTTGCAAAAACTCCGTTTTAGGAAAAGACGGTCTTTCAGAGATTCTAAGTAAGAGGTTTTATTAATCTCGGAAGAAGTTTTTAAAGCACTTCCAAAATTCCGTTAAAAACGGTTAATCCGACAGGTTTCCAAATATTTACAAGTGTGCTTTTCTTTCAAAAGAATTGTTAATAATAATAATAATAATAATAATAATAATAATAATAATAATAATAATAATAATAATGAAAAAATAATTAATTGAATAAAAGCTTATTTGCAAAATATTCTTTTGCTTGCACGCATTTGCTAAGACGGCCCCAATTTGCACTAAATTAAATAACGACTTCACAATAAAGGCAATGAACATAAAGTAAAGCAATATACACACAATTAAATATTATTGATAAATAAAATATTCTACACATTTATTTGCATAAATATCTCTAAGGAAAGAAAGACAAAGTTAAAGATAAAACCCGAGAAAATGATCAACTCGCGGGAGCCTTGAATTTTCTAAAATTTCTAAATCTTATTTCTGAACGTTCGAGTCTGAATTCAATCCAAACAACTCCAATGCAACGGAAGTTAGCCCAAAAAGCGTTCCCGAATTGCTCGTGCCAAGATGTACCTCGCAATAAAATGAGAATTTAAACTAAATTAGTTCGATAATAAAGTGTAATAATTAATAAAATAAAATAACAATAATAAAGTAATAATAATAATAATATAAATATATATATATATATATATATATAATAATAATAGAATAAATAATAATAATAATAATAATAATAATAATAATAATAATAATAATAATAATAATAATAATAATAATAATAAGGGGGTTTGTTTTTGCAAAATTTAGGCTCAAGTTTGTATGGCGCGTCGAATAGAGGCTCGGGATTTGATACGGTTGCAAACACGGAGCCCGGGCCGTGTTGCCGTGCCAAAGCACCAAACCCACTACTCTATTCAACTTGCTTAGCATTAAAATGCATTCATCATCGCCTTTTGCTTTAGGGACACCGGGACGGGACGGTTCAAGTGTAGTATCGTGTTCAAAAATCCGTCAATTCATTATCCGTCAATTCCTTGTGTAGGCCTCAATACATATACATATATATGTATTTTTCATCGGCCAGGTGTAGTACCATGTTCAAATCAGTCCATAAGTCTCAAGAATTAATTATTTTTCATAGGCAATAAGCACACTCTCCGTTCAAAACAAATGATGCAAACATCCAAAATCATATCAGAAGCAACCAGTAATTCAATAGAAACGAACGGGCCCACCACTACATAAAACTTGCACAAATGATCAGCAGAACCAACGGATTAGCAAACAAAGGGACACCGTCGATCAACTCTAACAGATCACATTTCCCAAATAACGGACTAATGAACAGAGAAAATGAATTACGCCGTTAAACAGCTTTTCCGGCGAGCACATCAGCAAATGAAACAGAGTAACCATCAAGCGGGGAGGAGGAACGACTACCGGTCATGGCTCTCCGGTGAGAGACACGACGGTGTCGCTACAACTCTCCCCCTTTCCTTATTCAGTTTCAGCACAGACCAAAGATCATAGGAAAGAGACCACCACCGACCAGATCTCCGGCCAAAATCTGGCAAGTAACAGCAGAACACAGTGAGGCAGGAGCGACACCAGCTTTGCCGCAGCGGCGTCGCTGCAACTAACCACCAATCAAGGGAAAAACACCCAACCGGATTCTGGTGTAACAACAACATCAAACTGAATAACAGCATAATCAAAGAGAAACCAGAATCAACATACGCTTCCAAAAAGATATAACGATTAAACCTAGACACGTGAACGAATCACTGAAACCAATGGGTAATCGCAAATCCAAATCCAAGTGATAATGATATGATTGTAATAACAGTCGCGTAAGGTGGAGGAGCAACACCAGCTAGTAGCGGCGTCGCTACGACCCCACCCGTTTTGATTCAGATCCAATAACCAGTGAAAGAATCAAGGTTCAAACGGCGTTGAGTTTTCCATGGTGGTGATGGTGGTTCCACCACTGTGCTGCGCCCTCCAAACCCCAACCCCAATCCCCTTCTCTCTTTTTCCGGTGGCTTTCCCACTCTCCAGTTTTTGTTTATATTTTGTGTGTGTGAGTCAAAGGGAGTTGTGAGAGAGTCCGAAAATGGGGGTCAAAACCATCAGTGTCTTTTTGAGAGGAGAGGGAAAATCGAGACCAGAGAAAGGGGGGGCACGGCTGGTGAATGTGGTAATGGGTGTCTAGGGTTTTTGGTGTGTGGGAAAATGAATAAATGGGTGTGGGGTTAAAGTGTAGTAGGAAGATTGGTAAATGATGGGTTGTGTGTGTGATATGGGCTTTGCATAAATAAGCTGAAATTTAAATGAATGAGCAATTTTGACCTCAGTTTAGGATTTAGATGAGAAAATCGGTGATTGCACGGGTAGGGTAGAAATTAGGCTATGCATTGCAAAATTTGAACCTTTTACTCAGAAATTAACCAATTATATTTAATTTTCAAAAAATTATCCTCAATTATAAATATTGCCATAATTTATTAATTTTGAAAAAAATTCGGGACAAAATTGGGTGTCAACAGCTGCCCCTCTTTACCCGGAAAGGATGAAAGAGTTTCCAGGGTAAAGAAGTTGACGTGAAACCCAATTTTGTCACGGTAAAGCCAAGGTTCTGATTCCCGGGATCAAAACGCGAGGCTTAAAGACATGGCCGAACTTGGTTTCCGAGTTTCCTACATATCTCGGGCTGAAAGAGAATCAGGCCATATGTAGTTCGACGCGATTTGAAAATCAAAGACTAGATAGTAACGACTACTCGAGCGCGGGAAAAGAGGCTTGTAATCACCCAAGTTATGAAAATGTGGTCGACGACACACCCATAAAGAGGGGTTTACACGGACATAGTTTCCACTGCACTTCGATAACCGAGTCATCTTGTCTTCAATCTCAAAGCTCAGACTCAGGGTTAACAAGAGACTTACCTCTAGGGTGGATGGCTTATGCGGGTGCGATTCTTCAGTTTTTCATTGACGAGTCTAGCTCATATCAACGATTGCCCCGGTTCATTGCTAAGCAAATCTCCATTTTATTCTCCAAACGCTGCTGCGGTGCTGCTAAAAATCCTGCAATAATCTCAACAAGCGGTAAGCGTGCAACTGCTAATAAACTGTAATAATTGGAACAATAAATAAATCAAGTGATAACAAAAATAGTAAATGCGGGTGGTGATATCATCAAAAGTTCTTCCTTCGATCAACTGACAAAGTATTCCGCCCGGAGAACCTCTAAGCTGATCTGTTAACCTGAAAAGTAAAACAAGACGTAATACAAAGAAAATGCGAAGGTATAATTTAAAGCAAGTGCAAAGCAATTTGAACAATCTTGACAAATCAACTGGCAAGCCGGTCGGGCACGCAGCAAGGAGGGTCTTGGAATTGATTGTCTACAAATCAGCTGGTGATCCGGTCCGGCACAAAGCAAGGAGGGTCTCAGGGCTGACCTGTTATACTAAAAGTAAAGCAAGTCATAATATAAAGCAAGTGCAAAGGCATAATTGAAAGCAAGTGAAAAGGCATAATTGAAAGCAAGTGCAAGGCAATTTGAACATCTTGACAAATCAACTGGCAAGCCGGTCGGGCACGCAGCAAGGAGGGTCTTGGAATTGATTGTCTACAAATCAGCTGGTGATCCGGTCCGGCACAAAGCAAGGAGGGTCTCAGGGCTGACCTGTTATACTAAAAGTAAAGCAAGTCATAATATAAAGCAAGTGCAAAGGCATAATTGAAAGCAAGTGCAAAGGCATAATTGAAAGCAAGTGCAAGGCAATTTGAACATCTTGACAAATCAACAGGCAAGCTGGTCGGGCACGCAGCAAGGAGGGTCTTGGAATTGATTGTCTACAAATCAGCTGGTGATCCGGTCCGGCACAAAGCAAGGAGGGTCTCAGGGCTGACCTGTTATACTAAAAGTAAAGCAAGTCATAATATAAAGCAAGTGCAAAGGCATAATTGAAAGCAAGTGCAAAGGCATAATTGAAAGCAAGTGCAAGGCAATTTGAACATCTTGACAAATCAACTGGCAAGCCGGTCGGGCACGCAGCAAGGAGGGTCTTGGAATTGATTGTCTATAAATCAGCTGGTGATCCGGTCCGGCACAAAGCAAGGAGGGTCTCAGGGCTGACCTGTTATACTAAAAGTAAAGCAAGTCATAATATAAAGCAAGTGCAAAGGCATAATTGAAAGCAAGTGCAAAGGCATAATTGAAAGCAAGTGCAAGACAATTTGAACATCTTGACAAATCAACTGGCAAGCCGGTCGGGCACGCAGCAAGGAGGGTCTTGGAATTGATTGTCTACAAATCAGCTGGTGATCCGGTCCGGCACAAAGCAAGGAGGGTCTCAGGGCTGACCTGTTATACTAAAAGTAAAGCAAGTCATAATATAAAGCAAGTGCAAAGGCATAATTGAAAGCAAGTGCAAAGGCATAATTGAAAGCAAGTGCAAAGCAATTTAGAGTGAAATGTAAAGCAACGCCAAAGCGATTTAGCAAATCAACAGGCGTGAAACTCCAACAAGAGAGAAGCCCCGCCTGGTGGTCAACCTGAAAGAGTAAAGCAAGGCGTTAATTTCAAAGCAAGTGTGAAGACATAATTTAAAATAAGTGCAAAGAAAAGCAGTGCGGGAATGTAGAGCATTGCAAGAGCCATTTGGCGAATCAATAGACGCGATAGTCCAACAAAAGGAATCCTCGTAGCTGACGGTCAACCTGAAAGAGTAAAGCAAGACGTTAATTTTGAAGCAAGTGCGAAGGCATAATTCAAAATAAGTGCAAGGCAAAGTAGTGCGGAAATGTAGTCAGTGCGATAGCCATTGATAAATCAATTGGCGAGACAATCCGGCAAGGATGGCCTTGTGCGGATTATAGCTTGAAACAAAGCGATGCCCTATTTGGCTTAGTTTTGAAAACACAAAACAAGCCTCGGCTTTGTCGCCTATTAGGAATGAAAATCATAGAGATAGAAATGCCGCTTGTTCGGCAATAACTCATAACAAAGCATAGTGCTTTAAGTCATGAAAAGGAAATGCGACGCAATCAGCAAGGCAACTTTGGATGCGCTTTCAATAATTGTTCATCCATACTGTGAATGATCCTTTCATTGCAAGCTTTCTCGTTCCTGCTCTCAAAGAAAAATTGTTAGCTTTGGGGAGGAAAGGGGAAGTGTTTGATTTGTGCAGACTTCATCCTGATCTTGCTGCTTCCTCGCCTTCATTGGACTTGGATTTACAAATTGCTTTCAGAAACTTGGCTCATGAACTCAAATAGCATAGGTTTTGAAAAATAGAGGCAAGATAAAATATTTTAATGCAATATAGCGAGTGAAATAAGCATGTAAATGAAGTCAAAGATGCGCTTTGAAAATTTTGCCTTGACTTAAACTTGTAACATATTTTAAAACAAACTGAACGTCCTTTGTCTTAGGCTTTGCACTGTTCGCTTAGCCAATTATAGAGTTCTTGCCAACTCATCTTTAACAACCAACGCCGCTTCTTGCAAAATTCTGCCCCAGTTATAATCTTCCGCATCCCTAACTCGCTTTGCAAAAATTGCCCCAGTTGTCCTTCTTGGGGGGGAAAATGAAAACTTAAATGCTAAAGGGTCGAGCCCGATATGGGAGCCTACGTATCCCTCCTTGGGAATCAGACCGTGCGTAGTTCTGCATCACTGCTTCAACGCCATATACCAACAAATAAAGCTGCCCCAGTTGAAGTTCTAACAGATAGTACGATATCCAAAGAGCGCGGACAATAACTTTCAGTGCATCGTTCTCAAATTGTTCAGTTGTTTTGCCATACATCACAAGCAAAGTTTTGGCAGGTTTATCAATTTTAATTTTGAAACAGAAACAAATGCAAGCGTAAGTAATATAATAAGAATGGGATGCATTTTATTTCAACTTTCATAAATTCAAAATGAATTAATTCAGATTAACATAAGCTTTAAGGTACAATACAATTCAGGGCCTCGATCTGAATTAAAATTGAAAGTAATGCTACTAAGTTCAATCACCAAGTTCTTTCAAGCAATGCCATTAGCTTCTGGTACTGCATGTTCACGAGCTAGAGCGTCTACCATCAATCATATCTCGAAACCGCATGGTAAATGGTCAGGCACTTCACAAATCCAACATTTGCTAGAGAAATAAACAAAACAAAGAAACCTCACAAAGGGTAACTAAGATAGTTTGCATGTCATTCATAGAATTGCATACAAGCAAGCAGCACCTAGCATTTAACGCATTTTGAGCAAATAAAACAAAGCAAGCAATTAACATGCGACAATCACAAGTATTTAACACAGCTCATGCTCTCCACAGAATCTGCACAAAATTCTAAACCCAAATGCCTAAAACCCGAAACAATCCTCCATAGCTTTTGCAAACGTCCACGCTCCTCCAAGCACAACTCCCAATTATTTCACAACATCTAATACCAGACTGCAAATCATGAAAGGCGCCAATTGGCCTTTCAAAAATAAAACCTCGCTGGTCCTCGGCTTTGGACAAGCCTCTCAGCTTCCTAGGTTTTGCAAGGCTCACCGACCTTGTTCATAGGGCTCCTCACTGGTCCTCGGCTTTAATCAAGCCTCTCAGTTTCCTAGGTAGCCAAGACCGCACTGGTCTTCAAGGAGGGACCCCACTGGTCATTCAAAGACACAGGGGCTTTGCTCTCCTAGTATGCGACAAGCATACTTCAATTTTTACAAAGTTGCAGCTGGATAATCAACATAGGCCTGCACACACGCAAAGCCATTCATGAGAGGGACCCCACTGATCCTTTTAAAGACCCCAGGGGCTTCGCCTCTTAGATCTCACTACACCCAAGTCATCTCCAAAATACAAACCAACCAAATCTGCCGAACTTTCCCCCAAACTAAGGTGTATATGCATGCATGACCTAATCTCCTTCTAAGAGTGGGTTAACGGTTGAGGCTAACAGGTGAGTGGCAAGCGGTCTCGCAGTCGAATTACTCCTACGATGGCTGCCGGTGTACCAACTCGTCACAGGGTTCTTTAGTGGAAGAAGGTGCGGGTGCGCATGGTCGCACCTCGCGGATATTTGAGTGAGAATGCAAGAGGTTCCCAGAAGTGGGGGAAATATGAACGGAATGCCAGTTTATATGTGCGCAAATAAGGGTGTAGTGAAATGCTTTTCGTGACATACAAACAAACAGGTATAATAAAGCAAAATAAATTAAGCATGCTAGTTGCAAATAATTGGAAACCTTTATGGTCAAAACCTTTATTGCTCCCCAGCGGAGTCGCCATGCTGTTGAACCCCAAAAATTACCACGAAAAGGGTAAATTCCGGAATATCGACAGGATGGACTAACTCTTTTGGAGTTTTTGGAGTCGCCACCCAATTTAAGGAAAACAGGGAACCAAATTAGCAAATCGTGCAAAAACTCCGTTTTAGGAAAAGACGGTCTTTCAGAGATTCTAAGTAAGAGGTTTTATTAATCTCGGAAGAAGGTTTTTAAGGCACTTCCAAAATTCCGTTAAAAACGGTTAATCCGACAGGTTTCCAAATATTTACAAGTGTGCTTTCCTTTCAAAAGAATTGTTAATAATAATAATAATAATAATAATAATAATAATAATAATAATAATAATAATAATAATAATAATAATAATAATAATAATAATAATAATAATAATTAATTGAATAAAAGCTTATTTGCAAAATATTCTTTTACTTGCACGCATTTGCTAAGACGGCCCCAATTTGCACTAAATTAAATAACGACTTCACAATAAAGGCAATGAACATAAAGTAAAGCAATTTACACACAATTAAATATTATTGATAAATAAAATATTCTACACATTTATTTGCATAAATATCTCTAAGGAAAGAAAGACAAAGTTAAAGATAAAACCCGAGAAAATGATCAACTCGCGGGAGCCTTGAATTTTCTAAAATTTCTAAATCTTATTTCTGAACGCTCGAGTCTGAATTCAATCCAAACAACTCCAATGCAACGGAAGTTAGCCCAAAAAGCATTCCCGAATTGCTCGTGCCAAGATGTACCTCGCAATAAAATGAGAATTTAAACTAAATTAGTTCGATAATAAAGTGTAATAATTAATAAAATAACAATAACAATAATAAAGTAATAATAATATAAAAATATATATATATATATATAATAATAGAATAAATAATAATAATAATAATAATAATAGTAAGGGGGTTTGTTTTTGCAAAATTTAGGCTCAAGTTTGTATGGCGCGTCGAATAGAGGCTCGGGATTTGATACGGTTGCAATCACGGAGCCCGGGCCGTGTTGCCGTGCCAAAGCACCAAACCCACTACTCTATTCAACTTGCTTAGCATTAAAATGCATTCATCATCGCCTTTTGCTTTAGGGACACCGGGAAGGGACGGTTCAAGTGTAGTATCGTGTTCAAAAATCCGTCAATTCATTATCCGTCAATTCCTTGTGTAGGCCTCAATACATATATATGTATTTTTCATCGGCCAGGTGTAGTACCATGTTCAAATCAGTCCATAAGTCTCAAGAATTAATTATTTTTCATAGGCAATAAGCACACTCTCCGTTCAAAACAAATGATGCAAACATCCAAAATCATATCAGAAGCAACCAGTAATTCAATAGAAACGAACGGGCCCACCAATGCATAAAACTTGCACAAATGATCAGCAGAACCAACGGATTAGCAAACAAAGGGACACCGTCGATCAACTCTAACAGATCACATTTCCCAAATAACGGACTAATGAACAGAGAAAATGAATCACGCCGTTAAACAGCTTTTCCGGCGAGCACATCGGCAAATGAAACAGAGTAACCATCAAGCGGGGAGGAGGAACGACTACCGGTCATGGCTCTCCGGTGAGAGACACGACGGTGTCGCTACAACTCTCCCCCTTTCCTTATTCAGTTTCAGCACAGACCAAAGATCATAGGAAAGAGACCACCATCGACCAGATCTCCGGCCAAAATCTGGCAAGTAACAGCAGAACACAGTGAGGCAGGAGCGACACCAGCTTTGCCGCAGCGGCGTCGCTGCAACTAACCACCAATCAAGGGAAAAACACCCAACCGGATTCTGGTGTAACAACAACATCAAACTGAATAACAGCATAATCAAAGAGAAACCAGAATCAACATACGCTTCCAAAAAGATATAACGATTAAACCCAGACACGTGAACGGATCACTGAAACAAATGGGTAATCGCAAATCCAAATCCAAGTGATAATGATATGATTGTAATAACAGTCGCGTAAGGTGGAGGAGCAACACCAGCTAGTAGCGGCGTCGCTGCGACCCCACCCATTTTGATTCAGATCCAATAACCAGTGAAAGAATCAAGGTTCAAACGGCGTTGAGTTTTCCATGGTGGTGATGGTGGTTCCACCACTGTGCTGCGCCCTCCAAACCCCAACCCCAATCCCCTTCTCTCTTTTTCCGGTGGCTTTCCCACTCTCCAGTTTCTGTTTATATTTTGTGTGTGTGAGTCAAAGGGAGTTGTGAGAGAGTCCGAAAATGGGGGTCAAAACCATCAGTGTCTTTTTGAGAGGAGAGGGAAAATCGAGACCAGAGAAAGGGGGGGCACGGCTGGTGAATGTGGTAATGGGTGTCTAGGGTTTTTGGTGTGTGGGAAAATGAATAAATGGGTGTGGGGTTAAAGTGTAGTAGGAAGATTGGTAAATGATGGGTTGTGTGTGTGATATGGGCTTTGCATAAATAAGCTGAAATTTAAATGAATGAGCAATTTTGACCTCAGTTTAGGATTTAGATGAGAAAATCGGTGATTGCATGGGTAGGGTAGAAATTAGGCTATGCATTGCAAAATTTGAACCTTTTACTCAGAAATTAACCAATTATATTTAATTTTCAAAAAATTATCCTCAATTATAAATATTGCCATAATTTATTAATTTTGAAAAAAATTCGGGACAAAATTGGGTGTCAACAACACCCCCAGCAAGAATTCCGACTTCGGTTCCTCAGGGCGCCGTAATAGAGGGACTTGCAGCGGGGGTCGGATCTGGAGGATCGGGTACGGCCGCTGCAGCTATGGGAGCTACGGCCTCGGTTGCGACAGAAGTGAGAATGATGGCTACGATGCAGACCTTGTTGAACGACACAGTGGATAAAAAATTCAGTGAGATAAAGTCATTTATGGAGAAGCTGCCAGGTGTTCCGAAGTTAACGGACGAAGTCGCTAAAAAGTCAATTTCAAAGCGTCCGTTCCCAGCGAGTGCAGCCCCACTGCCTATACCTAAAACTTTCAAATTGCCAGAAAGTTTGAGATACGATGGAACCACAGATCCAAGGGATCACATTGATATGTTTTCGGTCGCAGTCCAGGCAAACGACTTGACTTCGGAAGAGATCAATTCGGTCAGCCTTAAGAAGTTTTGTAAGACATTGAAAGGAGCGGCATTGAAATGGTATCTACAGCTGCCCGAAAACGAAATATTGAGTTTCGATGACATGTCGGCGAAGTTCATTCGATCACATACAGGAGCAAAAAAGATAGCACCAAGGGTGGAAGACATCTTGAACGTTAGGCAGCGGCCCGGGGAAACTATCAAATAATTTGTGAAACGGTTCAATGATGAGAAGATTCATATCCCGAATCTTGAAGAAAGTTGGGCTTGTTTGACCTTTGCTAATAACTTGCGCACTGATTCGATAGAGGCATGGAAGTTGAAGGATCGACTCAGGGAAATCGATGCATGGACTTTCGATGCATTGTATCGTGAGTGCGAGCCAAGGATTAGGGCTGAAGAGGAGGGATTGCAGCTAGCCCGAAATAATTATCATTATGATCGGCCATCAAGGAGAGTCTAGAACGACAGGCGAAACTACAGGGACCAATGGTGGGAGCCCTACAGTTTCCCTCGAATGGGAAGCGACAACCACGAAGCTGGCAGCTCGAAAAATCAATCGAAGAAGGGGCAGTCGAACACATCCTCGACTCCGAAAGATCGACCATTGCCTCCAAAAATGACGGAGTACAATTTTTGCATATCGACACCAAGCTTAGTAAATCACTTGAAAGGGATGGGTGATAAGGCTGTAAAATTCCCAGGTCGCATAAAATCAAATCCAAACACAAGGGATGAGAATCTATGGTGCGCATTTCATCATGACTTCGGACACACAACGGAAGATTGCAAGGCATTGAGATACGAAGTCGCCAGCCTACTGCAGAAGGGGCATTTGGTCGAATTTTTGACTGAAAGAGGTCGAAACAATTTTAATAAGAAGAAAGACGATGAACCGCCAAAACCTCCTGCCCCTAGGAAAACGGTAAATGTGATTACCGGAGGAGATGATGTTTGTGGGGTGACCTACACTACAAAGAAATACGCAAAGGTCTCATTTACACGAGACAAACGAACACGAGATGACATGAACGATGAGATTGTGTTCGGGGACTTCGAATTCGATGGGAGGATTCATCCCCATCACGATGCACTTGTAGTCACCATGAGGATCGACGATGCTGATGTAAAGAGGGTATTAATCGACGCTGGCAATTCGGTTAATATCACACATACAAGGGTAGTTGAGCAATTGCAGTTGAGTGATAAGATCGTGCCTCGTTCAACGGTATTGTCGGGTTTCAACAACTCGAGCGAAGTGACCGTTGGAGAAGTTACAATCAAGACCTATTCAGAAGGTGTGGAGAGTGAAACATCGTTTCAAGTAATGAAAGGCGAAATGGCATACAACGTGATCTTGGGTCGACCGTGGATCCACGCCATGGGAGCGGTCCCATCGACCCTACATCAAGTTGTGAAATTCCCTACCCCATGGGGAATTCGTGAAATCAGAGGCGAACAAAGAGCTTCACGAGAATGTTACTCAGTAGCTGTCAATGAAGGCTTTCGATTGTAGCAATCACAGCTAGTGGAACCCGTGGCCGAAAGCTTCACTTCGGTTCCGCTGTGCGCCTCAACACAGCTACCGAAATCCGAAGTCGAAGGCGACTTCGCACAGGTTTCACCATGTAAGCTAGTGGGACCCGTGACCGGAAGCTTCACTTCGGTTCCGTTGTGCGCCTTAACGCAGCTATCGGAATCCGAAGTCGAAGGCGACTTCGCACAGGTTCCACCATGTGTGAGAGAGCCGTATAAACAAAAAGCTGGAGACTCTACGATAGAAGAATTAGAAGAAGTAATGCTATTCGATGATAAGCCTGATCGGAAAGTCTATGTTGGAGCTGAACTAGACACCGAAGTAAAAGCAAAAATCATATCCTTCCTCAAGGACAACTATGATTGTTTTGCTTGGTCCCATGCAGATATGGTGGGAATCGATCCAAAAGTCGCCACACACAAATTAAATGTCGACCTAAAACATCGGCCGGTGAAGCAAAAGAAACGGCCGAATGGAGGATTCCGAAGGAAGGTGATCAACGATGAAGTAGAAAGGCTGCTAGCAAATGGGTTCATTAAAGAGGTAAAATATCCAGAATGGCTTGCAAATACCGTTGTAGTGCCAAAGAAAAATGGCAAATGGAGGGTATGCGTTGATTATACCGACCTCAACAAAGCTTGCCCAAAAGATTCGTTCCCACTGCCTCACATCGATAGACTGATCGATTGAACGGCATGGCACGAAATGTTGAGTTTCTTGGATGCTTATTCAGGTTATAATCAAATTTCGATGGACCCATTAGATCAGGAGAAGACGTCGTTCATCACAGACGTGGGGACTTATTGCTATACAGTCATGCCCTTCGGTCTTAAGAATGCCGGTGCTACTTATCAGCGCCTGGTCACTACTATGTTCAAAGATTTGATCGGGAAAACCTTGGAAGTGTACATCGATGACATGTTGGTCAAATATTTTGAGAAGGGAAATCATTTAAGTCATTTGGAGGAGACTTTTACGATACTGAGGCGGTTCAACATGAGATTGAACCCGGAGAAATGCGCGTTCGGGGTTGGATCCGGTAAGTTCTTGGGATTCATCGTATCGCAAAAAGGAATTGAAGCAAATCCAGACAAGATCAAGGCGATCGAAAGCATCCCTGAGGACTTGACAACGGAAAAAGAAGTTCAACAGCTGACCGGTCGAGTAGCCTATCTCAGCAGGTTCATCTCGAGGTCATCTGAACGATGTCACAAGTTCTTTTCGGTGCTGATGAAGAGCAAAGGCTTCGAGTGGACACCAGAATGCAAAAAGGCTCTTCGGGAACTGAAGCAATACCTTTCCAATCCACCGCTTCTGTCAAAACCGATCGAAGGAGAAATGCTGCTGATCTACCTGGCCGTTTCCGATGTCGCTGTAAGCGTTGTCCTCGTTCGCGAGGATGGAGGTAACCAATTTCCTATCTATTATGTTAGTAAAACACTGTTAGATGCCGAAACAAGGTACCCACACCTAGAGAAACTAGCACTCGCACTAGTCACTGCTGCACGAAAATTGAGGCCTTATTTCCAATGTCATTCAATATCTGTTATAACTACGTTTCCATTGCGAAATATTTTACATCGGCCAGATCTCTCTGGTCGATTAATGAAATGGGCGGTCGAGCTGAGTGAGTATGACATCACTTACCAGCCTCGTACCGCCATAAAATCTCACGTTTATGCTGATTTTGTAGTAGACTTTAGCGCTAACATCTTACCGGAAGCAAAGAAAGAAGAGTTGATGATGAGAGATCCAGATCCCGGAGTCTGGGTAATGTATACCGATGGAGCTTCAAACGTAAAGGGAATTGGCCTCGGAATTCTATTGATAGCACCTACCGGTGAAAAACTCAGGTACGCGATCAAATTACATGCAAAAACTAACAACGAGGCCGAATATGAGGCCCTCGCTGCAGGTTTAAAGATCGCGAAAGACTTGAAAGTCGAACGAATAGACATCAAAAGCGATTCTCAACTGGTGGTGAATCAAATCCAAGGCGATTTTGGAGTTCGAGATCCGAGGATGCAACAGCTGCTCGAAAAGGTACAAAATTTTCTAACTTCTTTTCAGGAGTGGAAAATAGCTCAGATACCGAGGGAAGAGAATATCGAAGCAGACGCTTTAGCAAACCTTGGATCTGCAGCTGCCATCGATGAAAAACTCGATGAGACAGTGGTTCACTTGTTCGAATCTCCGCTATGCCGAAGCATCAAAGAGGTAAACAATGTTAATCACACTTGGGATTGGAGAAGCAAATATTTGTCTTATTTGCAGGCAGGCACCCTTCCCAGTGACAAAAAGTCCGCCCGATCACTTAAAGCCAAAGCGGCAAGATATTGTCTCCCCGAAAATCAACTCTACAGGCGAATGTTTGGTGGCCCTTTGGCAAAATGTGTGGGGCCAGATGGAACAAATTATGTGATGAAAGAGGTTCACGAAGGCGAGTGCGGCAATCATTCTGGCAGCAAGTCATTGGTTCGGAAGATCATAAGAGCTGGATACTATTGGCCAACGATCGCAGATGACGCCAAGGAATTCGTCCGCAAATGTGACAAGTGTCAACGATTTGGCAACCTCATACATCAACAGGCATAACCACTTCATTCGGTCACGTCACCGTGGCCATTCATGAAGTGGGGAATGGACTTGGTCGGGCCGCTTCCAACAGCGCCCGGTGGGGTAAAATTTATCTTAATTCTTACGGATTATTTTTCTAAATGGGTGGAAGCTATTGCTTTGGCTAAAATTCGTGAACAGGAAATTATCAAGTTCATTCACCAAAATATCATTTGTCGTTTTGGGATCCCGAAAGAGATCACATGCGACAATGGTAAGCAGTTGGTGGGGAGACGAATCACAGCCTTCTTCGAAAAATGGGGGATCAAGCTAATTGCATCAACACCTTATCACCCCAGTGCAAATGGACAAGCTGAGTCTTCCAACAAAACAATACTTGAGTAGCTGAAGAAAAGGATGGATGATTCAAAGGGCAATTGGCCGAACGAACTCCCCGGAGCACTGTGGGCTCATCGGACGACGGTGAAACACAGCACCGGGGAGACACCGTTCTCACTTGTCTACGGAGCAGAAGCACTGATACCGGTGGAGGTGGGAGAGCCCAGTCTTCGGTTTGCCCACTCCACCGAAGAAGCTAACGAAGAAGCCATGTTGATAGATCTGAACTTGGTCGAAGCAAAAAGGGACATGACATTTGTTCGAATACAAGCACAGAAGCAAAGGGCAGAAAACTACCTCAACAAAAAACTCAGGTATCGATCTTTTAATGTAGGTGATTATGTGCTAAAGATCAAAAGACCAAAGAAGGATGAGCCCAATGAAGGCAAATTAGGAGCAAATTGGGAAGGACCCTTCCGGGTCAAAGCAGTGATCGGGAAAGGCTCATACCAACTGGAAACAATGGATTCCAAACCGGTGGACTTCAATTGGAATATCACACAATTGAAGAAATACTACTTTTGAGGTTCTGTGGTATCAACCTTCACCCTTTACTTTTACTTCGCAATTTTCATTCTTTCTCCGTTGGAAGAAACTGCTTTAATTGATTATTTGATACTAACACTTTTAGATGATAGGCATAGTTGGAGTCGAATGATGACAAACATCACCCACGAACACCTGAGCTCAAAACGCTCCGATCGGGGTCGATAAGTCTGACGAACACTCTAACGTGGTCTTCATCTATAACGGGTTTTTCTTGGTTTTTGTCTTCCAATGACTCTCTTTCAGGTATCAAAGTCGAGGACCAGTGTTCGCCTACTCATTCTTCGCACCCAAACACTGGGAGGGATGGAGTTAGCATGGGGTTCATCGGCAGATACTGGGGACTGCTCTAGAACTGGGGACTTTCCATCGAAAAGTGAAACGGAATCGATTGAAGACAACACTGGGGACTCGTTCAAAATTCGACAGAAGTTCCAAAGTTCACTCGAACTGAGGACTCGTTCAAAATTCGACAGAAGTTCCAACGTTCACTCGAACTGGGGACTCATTCAAAATTCGACAAAAGTTCCAAGGTTCACTCGAACTGGGGACTCGTTCGAAATTCTTCAAAGGTTCAAAAGTTCACTCGAACAGGGGACTCGTTCGAAATTCTTCAAAGGTTCGAAAGTTCACTCAAAACTGGGGACTCGTTCGAATTAGAAATTTCAACGTTATCAGAGAGTCCAAAACCTCGACGCTTTTATCCGAAGTCGAGAGTTATCAGTTTAATTGACTTATGTAAACGATCCAATAGTGATCAAAAGTCTGTGCCTTACGGCCGCACCTTGTAATCGATTGAATCATACGATCTAAAGTGTATTAAAGGCCCATTAGCGGCTTACTTCAATAATATGCAACACTTTGGTTATATCTTCAATTTTACATTTGTTCGATTTATGCGATCGTTTCAAATATTAAGCGGATTTTACAATTCCAAAATTTTTCACCAAGTGTTAAATTTTTTCATTCCGAACTCACGAAAATGTTCGAAGAGTGCATTGCGTGAAAATGAGACGTCATTCCTCACTAAGCACTAAGACATTGGGCCCTAATCATTTCTTTCGACGACTATCGTTGAGCATCAACTTTTTCGAACGGTTAAATCATCTTCGAAAATCAAAAAACAATACAGCTATGAAAAAGTAATTTCATTCATAGAAAAAGTCATTTCATTCATAAAAAAGTCATATGTACATGGATGGAACTTCAAAAGCGACTTAATACAAAGAAAAAACAAGTCATTCATCAGCATCTCCGTCAGAACCTTCATCGGAGGAGCTCGCTGGGAGACCAAGATCTTCACGAGTCAATCGCACGATGGCAACAGCTTCGCTCAGCTCGGTAGGAACATCGAAAGTTCGATCTAACATTTCCCTAAGGACATCGCGCCTTGATTCGGCAAGGATTAAATCCTTCTTCTTGTCAAACTCTTCCTCGAGGTCGCGCCTTAGGATGGTGGACTCCTTGTGAAGCAGCAAGTTTCTTTCTGTTAAGCTGTCAGCTTGAACTTTCAGCTCTTCATTGCTTTTACGAAGAGCACTCAATTCCTCGAACTGATCAGCCAGCTCCCTGTCTTTTATCTCCAGAATAGAGTTGAGCTCGGCTATCTTCAGATCAGAATTGGCTTCGTGATCGCTCAGCTATGCGTTCAAAGCCCGAATCTGGGATTCCAACTCCGATTGACGAAGAGCATGTTCATTCGCGCTCTTGTCGAAGTTGGCTGAAAGTTCAGCGTTCTTGGTCTCTGCAGCTTTAAGCTTCCGATGTAACTCCTCCCCCGCCGAAGTAAGATGAACAATCTGCTCGTTCAAAACTTTGGCCCCATCTTGAAGTTGGCGAATCAGATCGGCAGTCTCGATCGCCATTATGAAGTTCTGAAAACAAGTTACAGTTGAAGATCATGAAATCTATGCAATCTGTGCAAAGTAAAGAAGTTTTAAAAATAGAGTTTACCCTAAAGGCACCAAAGGAAATCTGAGAAGGCAAACTCAGATCCTCGTGCGTGTTCAGCCGAGCTTGCTCCATTGGGCCCATGACATCGAATAAATAGTTCGCCAACCGCCTTGGGCATCTAAGCAAGTCAACATTGGGTGGCACTTCTATCGTGAGTGATCTAACACCCCTCTTTTCGGATTCGCCCAAAGCAGCAAAAGCAGCGGCTTCTTCGCCCCGAGGAAGAGGTACGATTGGATCGGCGTGGTCCACACCAAAAAACGATGACCCCGTCTCCTCATCGTATTTGGACTTCGTCGTCGCAATCGACCGATCCAAAGCTGGCACTTTCCCTTTTGCTGGTTCCCTCTCCTCGAGTTCACGGTCGAAGGCCTCGATCATCTCCCCTTGATTTTCAGGGGCAGCGCCTAGAGAAACAAGAGCACCTTCCTTACTAGGCAAGCCCCCTGAGCCCGAATTGGTGTCTTCGGCGACAAGGGAAAGATGGTAATTGTCAACGGAAAGATCTCCTTGTTCGGCCACCTTGAGCTGAATGGCCGTTTCTTGGAGTCTTTCCTTAACTGGCCTCTTGGGACGTTTCACTAATTGGTCAGACCCTGACTCTTCCCCAGCTTCCTCCCCCTCGATGTCAATGACCGGGGTCGCTCCTTCGGCGGCTTTCGCCGCTGCGATCGCTGAACTCGTTCCAGCGATCACATCCTTTATGGTCCGGGACGCAGCCGATGAACTGCCCCCTTGCCCCTTTTCCGCCACAACTATCTTGGGCAAGTATTTGTTCCTCAATTCTTGGAACGACTTCTTTTTCTTCTTCGGAGGAGGAGCATCATCGGTTTTCTCTCCGCCCTCGGGCTCAGCCTCTTCGTCACTTGACTCACCTCCAGCACCGGTGATGCCTGAGGAAGTATTTTTTAGTTATCGAAAGGCGTCAACGAAACAAAGATCATAAATACAAGGACAGTTCAAATTTACCATGATTCTTAGCTTTGAGTGTCTTGAAAGCCGCGACCGGCTTCCAAGCTCGTTTGTAATTGGTTGTCTTATCAAGTACCCTTATCAGCCATGGTATAATATCGGCGACTTGATCAAAGACAACCGCCTCAGCTGAAAATTTTTTGGAAGAACTTTGAGATTTAGAGATCTTAAATTCATTCAAAAAGAAAACGAATGAACGAAGCACTTACGAGTTCGATTCCAGACACTTGGTAGCAACTCCTTTCCAGGGTCGGTTAGCTGCTCCGTAGGAATAAAAACAAAACGTTGATCTCATCCTCGGAGATCGTCATCGTTGTCAGATATCAAGGCCCGTTGACCTCGTTTAGCCAAGTTCATCACCCCTCCTTTGTAAACTCGAGGAGAGTATATATTGAGAATATGGCGAAGTGTCAACTCCACTTCCGCCTCCTCTGCGATGTATCGCATAATAATTATCGTTCTCCATATCATTGGAGAAAGCTGTCCAAGGCAAACTTTGTACATTTTGCAAAATTCTTCGATCACATTATCGACCGGGAGAGAAAACCCGATCGTAAAGGGGTAAGTCAGCACCACTGAGTTATCCTCAACATGAGTCGCCAACGTTGATTTTCTTGGAGGACACATCACGTCGATCTCACCCGTTTTCCAACCACATTCCTCTCGAACTCGTGGTATCGATTCCGGCGTGATTGCACAGTGGACTGAATCGATCGGAATATTCTTCTTCTTCCCTTGCTCCGCTTCACTTTGAACACTGATTTTGCAATCATTCTCATAAGTGAACTTCTTCGGAAGAATTTCCGACCACGATTTCTTGGGACCATAGTCCTTCACCTTCCTTTCCTTCCGCTTTTTTCCCTTCTTGTCTACTGAAGGGCCAACATTGGTGGAAGCCTGCTCCACCACCGCACCAGACTGCGGTGGGGCTGTGGCGGTGGCTGCCATAGTAGGAGTAGTTCCAGCATCGACTGTGGGTTGAGAAGAAGAAGACATTGTCGCAAAACAAGATCAAAATGCGAAATCAATAATCTGGTCAAACAAAGTTGAGTAAGATCAGCAAAATTAAACAGCAATTTGCAGAGATTCACTTGAAAAGCTGGGAGAATTTTAGTAGATTCAGAAGTTGTAAGAGATTTAGAAGTTGTAAAGTTTATAAATCGGTTTCTAAGTTGGTATTTATAAGGCAAGAATCATCATTGCCTCGGGAACCGTCAAAAACTGCTGCCCGCACGATTTCTGACACGTGTGGCGATGGGAAGTTGAAGCGACGTTTTGACATTTCAAAATGGAGGGACACAAACGTGCCACGTATTTTCCCGCTAAAAATTCAAGCCACTTGCCAAAAGTTTTACGAACACACTTGGCAAGTGGGGGGACTATCTGTATTGGTCGATTTCTGTTCGATCACAAAAAAAACAGACTCGGTCGTGTAACAAGGCATCGATCGATTTTGAGGGTGTTGAGATCGGAAAGAAGCTACTTCGGTTTGGTTTCGATCGGTTGTGCAATGTTGTGATCGGATAAAATCGAAGACAACATTGTAATGGATAACTTTAACTGATCCTCATCTCTAAAATATCGGAACAGACTTGGCGGATTTAGTGGAATGGATAACGACGTGCAACTGTTGAAGAGAAACGTGGAGAAGTGGAAATCTACTAGGGTTTGGGATTCCCCATTATTTCAACCTATAAATAGGACCTCATATTTTCATTTAAGGACACGTTCATCTGAGCAACACTACTTTGTTCTTAAAACTATTCTCCTCTCATTAAACTAGTCATTTTTATCATTATATTACCAACGAATTATTGTGCTCAAGGAAATCATTGTATTCAAACTCCGATCGCGGCTTGGTTCGAACGTGGAAGAAGATCCAACTCTTCCATTGAAGCACCATGAAACAACCTCGGTCAGTCGTTTCAGAAGTTAGGACTCCGATTGGCGTGCCGATAGTTTTAAAATATTCGTAATATCCATTAGGACCTGTCTGTAAAATTTGAGCTAAATCAGACCTCGTTTGATAGGCATCGGAAGAAGGTTTCAGTTTTTATTGGCGATAAATATTAAAAAGAGATTTTTGAGCTCGGTTTTGGGCGAACGAACTCCGATTCGAAATCCGAAAGCGCCGTTAGGTTCGTATGATTATTTTTGACTCTTGTGAACTTTCAAAAGTGAATTTCGATGTTGTTCGGCTAGTTTCCGCTAAAATGCCGAAAGTTAAATAATTTGACTTTTTCTATTTAAATTCGCATCTTGAGTTTCGGGAGTCCAATTTGAGATCCGCCTTCGCGAGTATGTTACATATATTTTGTATAACTTGTATGCAAAAGTTGGGATCATTTTAAATATCGTAGGGCACCGTTTTAATTTTCGTTAAGAAAAGAAAAATAAAATAAAAGATAAAAAAAAGGAAATGAAGTTAGGCGGTTGTCCTTAGCTTATATGCTAAGGACTTGTAAAACACAAAACAGAGAGAGATATATAAAACGCAGAAGACAAGAACAGAGGAAAGGAAATAACGCTGTGGAAAAATGCCAGAAAATGAGAAAAGGGGCCGGAGAAAAAGTAGAATTTTCACCCTAAAACATTCAGGTAATGATCCTAGTATATTATTTGAGTTTATTACGTATGTTTGAATATGTTTTAACGGTAAAACTTGGAATATTAGACATCGTTTTAATAAGTTCAATTAATAATTTAAAGGGTCAAATGGACCCCGATAACGAAATTGATTATATATTCGTACTCAGTGAGTTATGAGCAACATATAAATATAATTTATTTGGAGTTTGGTTATGTGACCATAAAACCTGTACATAGGCCTGGCCTGCGTATTGCGTATGCGAATAGGGTATCAGGTTCCTACCTGGATTGCCCTAAGATGTGAGGAATGAAGCCTTTAGCCTAATGTGATATATTTTTCTGCTTATTGATCACAGTGGGATCATTTGGCAATGAATTCAAAGAATAACGCGGTTGTTGGTCGCAATGCTAACTTTTGAGAGAGGTAAGTGTTTATATCCATTTCTTTGGAGGCACCTGGCCTCGTGGATTTTCTACCACGTGTTTTCTTACATGTGTAGCTGCCGATAGGCGTACTCATTACGCCTTAGCTTTGAATTTACATTGTATATTATATGTTATGCCCTGTAGTTGGTATTGCATTGAACATATGAGCATTGCACTCTGGTTTTGAGCATTGCATATACTTCCCGGTTGGCGATGAGAGTCTCGCACCGGCGAAGGGTAATTATTGCATATACTTTCCGGTTGGCGATGAGAGTCCCGCACCGCCGAAGGGTCATTATTGCATATACTTCCCGGTTGGCGATGAGAGTCCCGCACCGGCGAAGGGTCATTATTGCATATACTTCCCGGTTGGCGATGAGAGTCCCGCACCGGTGAAGGGTCATCATTACATATACTTCCCGGTAATCGATGAGAGTCCCGAGCCGGTGAAGGGTCATTATTGCATATATCTCCTGGTAGACGATGAGAGTCCCGCGCCGGAGATAGGTATCAGACATATGTGACTGCATTGCATCATACCGCATTCATCTCATCTCATTGCACCGCATACTGACTATTGTGTGTATTGTGTTGTGTTTTATATATGCGGTATGTATACCATGTTGTGAACGTATCTCAGTTTGCCTATATATTTTTGGCTCGTATCCCGGGTTGCAAGCCGCAACAGTGTAAATATACGGATCGGATTGCACGCCGCAACAGTATGAATATATGGATCGGGTTGCACGCCGCAACAGGATGTATTTCTGATTATCGACATGTTCAGGATATCTATATGTTCTGTCTACCTTATGTCCCTGGCTGTTTATGATTCCATATGCGTTTTCAGTTATTATTTGGCTTTGCCTGTTTATAGTTCTAATAAGATGGATTTATTTTATCTGTTTTTCTTCTCCCTGGCTAGGTATCCTATTCTTTGAGGTGGCTAGTCTGCCCCACTTATTGAGTCCTTTTGACTCACCCTTGTTTGTTGTTTGTTTCTTGTCTATCTATTTCGTTTCGGCAGGTTCGCTCCAGGATTGAGTTCGCCACGTTGTGAAGGAGCGAAGACGACTTCAGCTGTCAGGGTGAGCCAGCTTTTATTCCGAATGGCCACCAATTTATTGGTTATTATTTCAGTTGCATTTTGCTCCCTTCAGGAGGTACTTGTCTTCTTTTGTACTCTTAGATGTCTAGTCTGGATAGCCCTAAACCTAGTATGTTGGGTAGTCAGCTGTAATTCTTTTGTACAGCTTAGAGGTATCAGTATGTCAGTATTTTTTTTTTTTGTCTTGTTCTTATTTATGAATTGAATTATATTTATTTTTCTGATTTAATTGGTAAGGGTTCGCCCGACGGGTCTAGGGGAGGATGTCGGGTGCCCGCACGGCCTAGCCGGATTCCGGGTCGTGTCAGTTGGTATCAGAGCCCGGTTTAGAGTCTATCCAGACTAAGACAGTGTCTAGTAGAGTCTCGCTGATGGGTACGTAGACGTCCGTGCTTATCTACGAGAGGCTATGATGGCATTTAGGAAGTTTCACTTCCTTCATTTCTGATCGTGCGTCGGTCTAGGATGCAAAAGTATTTTCGTTAATTCGTTCGTGGTAATTGTGAAACCCTCGTGCGACAAATCAGCAAACGGTATGAGTTCAAGACGAAGCAGTCTGGCCTGGGGTTAGTACTGACGAAGCCCCAAGAGTTTTTTATCGTGCTGACGATCTAGTTACGGAGGTCCCAGTTGTACGAGCTTGCGATGGGCAAAGGAGCAGGGCCTTGTAGTTCCCTTGGCTCTCTACGATGCTTTACGAGAATCTTGGCGACGCAGATACCGTAAGAACCTATTATTCGCTAGGCAGCTTATCAGGTTGCCACAGATGCAGATGTTCGGACTTAGAGAGTTTTTGTTCCAGTTCCTGATGTTGCCCCATTAAATTATGTTCCATGGGCAGCATGTGTTGCGCCACTAATTATTTTGGTTGGTTAGCTAGCCCAAGTAATAGCTCGGTCCGAGTATCCGAAGATGCTGTATTATTTTATCTGGTTGAACCTTCCGATATTCTCAAACCATGCATCAGATAATCTCTGTCTAAGTTTTTTTTTAAAAATAAAATGATGTCAGCATATCCTTTAGGCTTTTGATTATATCAAGCGGTATGGTGTTAATTATTCTTCTTTCCAGTTTCAAGGTCCAGCCCTGGATTGGTGGACTGCTCTCTTATTAGCTAACTTGGTTCGATCTTTCTTCTAGATTCGGGGAAAAGTTCCTTTTGAGTAGCGAGCGAGATGAAAATTGTTGCCAGTTTGAGTAGATTGGATAGGGTAGCCTGTCGCTTAGCCTGTTGGTGTTTCAGAATATGAGATTGAATTCTATAGAATGGCTGGATATGCATTAGAACTAGTCCATGAACCTTTCGAGAGATTCAATGGTTTACTGATGACCTTTCTCCTTCCTTGAGATCCCGTATGGCTCGAGAAGTTGAGGTTGGGACTTCATTTGATTTCATTGTTGATATTGCGCGAAGGTACAAGGCATACCATAAGTTTGAGTGGGAAAAGTTAGAGCGAGAGAGCGAGAGATTCCGTGGCCCTAGTAGGCAACCATGTTACCTCATTTGGAGGTAAGAGTTCTAATTATTTTGGGAGGTCACCTTCCAGGTTATCTCAGCTTGTGTCACATGATTCTTAAAGTAAGTCAGTAGTTCGTCAAGATTAGATCCCATTTTTCTCTTTGTAGCTATCAGCAATCTGCCCAGTTCCCATATTCAGCGAAAAGGTATTATCATTGTCGTGAGTCTGATTATCCTTTGAAGAGTTTTGATAACTTCGTGAGTCTGGCTATTCTTTGAGGATTTTTCCTTATTCCGATAAGTTAGCAGCCGTCCTTTCTCTTGTCATCAGGTACCTGCACAGTCGCAGGGAATTTCATTTAGATCTTAATCAATCAGAGAAATGCCACCATCCAGTAGAGGTCGAGAGTGTGTTGGCAGTGGTTCTTCAAAAAGTGATTATCAGGGTACCGGCTCAGCTCAGCCGCAAAGGCAGTTCACTGAACTACTGGCAGGTTGCTGAGGCATCCGATGTAGTAGACCCAAGTATTTCTTCTTCTCTTAAATGTGAGTAAGATTTGATTCTTTCGATCGATCTGGAAATGGTGTGTCTTATCATGTTTCGATGGTTTTCTTGGATGTCCATTTTATTAAGAATCGGTTGCGGTAGAGTGGTGAGCTTCTTGTATGATTTATTCCTGGCATGTCTGAGATCCTCTTGGTTGATCTGGTTTAAATGTGAGAGATTTGGCAGTAAGTGTCGGTATTGTCTGCCTGGCATCTTGTTGTGCCTCATTCTGTTATAATGCCAAGTCAGTCTACCTCTCTTTGGAAGTCAATGTTGGTAGGATGATGGGATTCTTATTCGTCGCCATCAAGAAGTGTCGTTGTTTCTTCCGGCGTAAAGTGACTAGTAAGTAATGCTCGATTTATGTGTCTCCTCTTGGTTCAAAATGCTAGTAAAGTCATGTGATCGTATGAGCTTGTCTGGATTATAAAAAGGGTTTTCTGGTAAATCATTAGAGTTTCCTTATTATTGGGAGATTAAATTAGCATGGATGTTGTTCCATAAAGCTCATTTAATATTTATTTCTTCGATTGCGATTCTTTGGGCTAGCTTGACTCGGAAGTAGTCTAGCTTTGGTAGTCAAGCAAATAAGAAGATGAAATTCCTGAAGCTCTAATTATATCTATCCTCGATCTATTTCCATTTCTTCTTCGTCCGGCACTAGTGAGCTTGGGCGATTGGTAGCCGCTTGTGACGTTCCCTGTGTTGAGCCAGAGTACGTGTTATTGTGGCCGGGTAAGCATATTATTATTTTGGAAGCATATTATTGTTTTGGTCCAGTTGTCTCATTTTGTTATCCGTTTAATATGTTTATGTTATCAGTTTATCCGGGTATCCATTCCCATGTATAGTATAGTGCTGGTTCTGTTTTTGCGGATCATCCAGTTTCAGGGGAAACTCTGCCGAAATTTTTATATAGAAGTACCATCCATCGGGCGGTGGTGTTTACGGCAAAGGTATGGAGTTGTGAACTCGAGAGTTGCAGCTAGTTGGCAACTCGAAAGGGTAGTTTGGTAGTTTAGGTCTGCCTATGTTCAGCTTTTAGCTATGTCTTCCTTAGTCCGGTAGACTGTGCGAGGATGACTATTTCTATTCAAGTTAGCGGTATGAGTTAATGCTCTAAGTGGAGGAGTCTTCCTCCAATTGATACCGAATCATAATATTAAATCTCTAAGGCGTTGCTGAAGCGTAAGTTAATTCTTAGTTCCATCGACCTGTTCCATATCGAAAGGTATATCGAAGAGGTAATTATCGGCTGAATCATGTTAACCCATTCAAAGTTTCATGTATCTTTGTTTCGAAAATATAAAACTCCTCTCTCATGATTGAGAAAGGGTCGGTTTAGTCAAAATAAGTTGGGCAACGACGTTATGATATTATCCAGCTATGTTTTTATCCAAGAGTTCGATATGCGTGTTATAATTCTGATCCTGTAATCAGGAAATAATTCCCGTGGAGTAGCTCATAAAGGTCGTGCAAGTTCTTTTATAATCTGCGTCAATCTTGCTTTAGTCTTAGGCTGGTTCGAGGACAAACGAGAGTTTAAGTGGAGGAGAATGAAACGACCTCAGTCAGTCGTTTCGGAAGTTAGGACTCCGATTGGCGTGCCAATAGTTTTAAAATATTCGTAATATCTATTAGGATCTGTCTGTAAAATTTGAGCTAAATCAGACCTCGTTTGATAGGCATCGGAAGAAGGTTTCAGTTTTTATTGGCGATAAATATTAAAAAGAGATTTTTGAGCTCGGTTTTGGGCGAACGAACTCCGATTCGAAATCCGAAAGCGCCGTTAGGTTCGTATGATTATTTTTGACTCTTGTGAACTTTCAAAAGTGAATTTCGATGTTGTTCGACTAGTTTCCGCTAAAATGCCGAAAGTTAAATAATTTGACTTTTTCTATTTAAATTCGCATCTTGAGTTTCGGGAGTCCAATTTGAGATCCGCCTTCGCGAGTATGTTACATATATTTTGTATAACTTGTATGCAAAAGTTGGGATCATTTCGAATATCGTAGGGCACCGTTTTAATTTTCGTTAAGAAAAGAAAAATAAAAAAAAAGAAAAAAAAAAGGAAATGAAGTTAGGCGGTTGTCCTTAGCTTAAGCTAAGGACTTGTAAAACACAAAACAGAGAGAGATATATAAAACGCAGAAGACAAGAACAGAGGAAAGGAAATAACGCAGTGGAAAAATGCCAGAAAATGAGAAAAGGGGCCGGAGAAAAAGTAGAATTTTCACCCTAAAACATTCAGGTAATGATCCTAGTATATTATTTGAGTTTATTACGTATGTTTGAATATGTTTTAACGGTAAAACTTGGAATATTAGACATCGTTTTAATAAGTTCAATTAATAATTTAAAGGGTCAAATGGACCCCGATAACGAAATTGATTATATATTCGTACTCGGTGAGTTATGAGCAACATATAAATATAATTTATTTGGGGTTTGGTTATGTGACCATAAACCCTGTACATAGGCCTGGCCTGCGTATTGCGTATGCGAATAGGGTATCAGGTTCCTACCTGGATTGCCCTAAGATGTGAGGAATGAAGCCTTTAGCCTAATGTGATATATTTTTCTGCTTATTGATCACAGTGGGATCGTTTGGCAATGAATTCAAAGAATAACGCGGTTGTTGGTCGCAATGCTAACTTTTGAGAGAGGTAAGTGTTTATATCCATTTCTTTGGAGGCACCTGGCCTCGTGGATTTTCTACCACGTGTTTTCTTACGTGTGTAGCTGCCGATAGGCGTACTCATTACGCCTTAGCTTTGAATTTACATTGTATATTATATGTTATGCCCTGTAGTTGGTATTGCATTGAACATATGAGCATTGCACTCTGGTTTTGAGCATTGCATATACTTCCCGGTTGGCGATGAGAGTCCCGCACCGGCGAAGGGTAATTATTGCATATACTTTCCGGTTGGCGATGAGAGTCCCGCACCGCCGAAGGGTCATTATTGCATATACTTCCCGGTTGGCGATGAGAGTCCCGCACCGGCGAAGGGTCATTATTGCATATACTTCCCGGTTGGCGATGAGAGTCCCGCACCGGTGAAGGGTCATCATTACATATACTTCCCGGTAATCGATGAGAGTCCCGAGCCGGTGAAGGGTCATTATTGCATATATCTCCTGGTAGACGATGAGAGTCCCGCGCCGGAGATAGGTATCAGACATATGTGACTGCATTGCATCATACCGCATTCATCTCATCTCATTGCACCGCATACTGACTATTGTGTGTATTGTGTTGTGTTTTATATATGCGGTATGTATACCATGTTGTGAACGTATCTCAGTTTGCCTATATATTTTTGGCTCGTATCCCGGGTTGCAAGCCGCAACAGTGTAAATATACGGATCGGATTGCACGCCGCAATAGTATGAATATATGGATCGGGTTGCACGCCGCAACAGGATGTATTTCTGATTATCGACATGTTCAGGATATCTATATGTTCTGTCTACCTTATGTCCCTGGCTGTTTATGATTCTATATGCGTTTTCAGTTATTATTTGGCTTTGCCCGTTTATAGTTCAAATAAGATGGATTTATTTTATCTGTTTTTCTTCTCCCTGGCTAGCTATCCTATTCTTTGAGGTGGCTAGTCTGCCACACTTATTGAGTCCTTTTGACTCACCCTTGTTTGTTGTTTATTTCTTGTCTATCTATTTCGTTTCGGCAGGTTCGCTCCAGGTGGCTAGTCTTGTCTATCTATTTCGTTCCGGGTCGTGTCACACCATCCTTCGATTCATCAAATACAATAAGCTTTTACTGCTTTATTTATCTGTTCATTTGTCGTTGCTTGTTCGTTGTTTTAATTATATTTGATTTATTGCTTTCGATCTCATTAATTTATTGATGTCGTTCCGATTAAGATAGTCTACCAATTTGTTAACATCATTCTATCGAGTTGTCATCGTTGCTCTAATCGCATAAGACAACTCATCAGTTTGTTCATCGTTAAGTTAAATCGGATACACTGCTGTCTTATTGTCATATTACTCGATCGAGTATATTCATCTACTATCGTATTGCATTTGATCATCATCGTGTTCGCTATCATCAACGGATTCATCGTAGTTGTTACATCTATCATCATCGTTGAACCCGTTATTATCATCGTATTTAAAACTGTGCATTTAACTGAGACGAAGTCATCTCATCGTAAATTACTAGCTTATCATCTACTTCGAACTTGTCTGTTGGTACTTGCATTCGAATTGTTTACCTCAACCTGACATCGTTAATTGATATTTGACATCGAATCTATACCTTTGACATCGATACTAGAATTGCTTCCGAGTTGAAACGCTTGATATCGACTGACCCACTTACGTAAATTGCTTATCAATCGATCGAGTTAAGATATAAAACGGTCACCTTAGACTCAACTAAACATAAATTTAATTGTAAAACCTGGTACATTTTTGGGAAATACAGTTCTGTCGCACAATATTTTGACAGAATTCACAGAAAAAATTTGACCTCCAAGATAATGACACAATTTAGAAACAGAGTAAGCAAAAGTAGGTTCAAAGTTTCATTAACACTCCTAACACAAAAAGATTTTTACTTGCTACGTTAATGGAAATAAAAATAAAGTAGTCTTAAACCCACTGAAAAAAATGTACACCACTGTTAAAGACAAAATCGATAGAGTAATTAATGAAAATATATTCTCTGTGATACTTTAATCTTTTGAATAAGATCATCACTTAATTAACTTTTGTCACCGTTAAAATCGACTTATAGAGGCGTATAGCTGGATCGGGGAAACAGCACTACTTTTGTTCAATGTTAATTGTGACTTCTGCACATTATTATTATTATGACTTCAAAAGGATGAAAAGACTTGGGAAACTTTAACGATTTTGACTTTGATTTTTCACTAGTTATTTTTGTCTGTATTGAATCGACTATATATGACAAAGCATTCTTATCTTTCTTCTTTATTTTTAACTAGTGAATGGGACCGCACTTGTGCGGTCATTAAAAAACTTTTAAAAGATATATAGCTAAATAATTATTGATGTAACTTCTATAATAACATAATGAATGTTTACTGTTGAATTAATTTATCTTCTATATACACTACTACCCTAACACTATCAAATTTGTCAAATGATATTTGTGGAACTTTAGTTGAGATATAAGAGATAAAAGTTTTCATATACGTCAATATTAAAGCTGTAATTACTAATTTAATCAACTGTGTTATTGAGCATGATCTAAAGAAAAGATATTTTCTTACATAAAATCTTTGAAACCCTCAAATTCTATGGATAGAATTGTAAAGTATATCTTAGAAATACATATTCTCTTGTAAAAAGCATAAATAATCAAAAGCAGAAATATATAAATAATTTCAACACGTTATAATTATATATAAGGGTAAAAGAAAACTACGTACCTCACTACATTGACAATCAAATCAATGAGAACTTAACATGTAAAATATAAGTTCCTTATGCATCGGCATTTAGTAAATCGCTTTGGCATACCATTTGAGCTCACTGCAAATTTGCAAGGGTCACCATTTCGTTTTACTATCCATGATTGCAAACTAAACTTTGCGATCTTCCCATGTTGTTAATTTCATTAAGTAAGATTATCAAAATACGAGAACCTATCATTTATGTGGATTATCATTGGAAATTAGTCTGAATCGTCGTTATTTTTACATTGCCATGTCCGAAGTTTGAACAATATCCTCAAAAACTCCTATGCTTCTAATTATGACGGCCACTGTAACCTCGACAACCACCGCAATCACTGACAACTTAGTTTCCTTTTTTTAAGGGAACAATCTGCAGAAGCAAATAAACAAAAATATTCAACCGGTAAAACATTCACTTTGAAAACCAAATTATATTGCTCCGAGAATATGTTAAGTTAATTCAGAGTATGTTTTGATTATGACAAAAAGAATGTGATACCTAAATCAGTCTATGTGCTTTCTGCAGGTTAAGGGCTTGATTATATGTGAATTGATTTCGAGGATCGTTGATTAATTTCAGGAGTCAACTATGGAAAGTTTTGATTGACAGCCGCACCTCTCGTGGGATTCGTTTCCCCTTATGCTCTTGCCTTATTCTCTGGTGATATTTATATCCCTAAGAGAATCAAATCTCTTGGGTCAAATCTCTCTACTTCAGAATCTCGTCAATCACTCCTCAACATATCTCGTCTAAAGGATCTGCGCCCCTTTTCCCGTAACGGTCTTCCTGCTGTGATACTATTTATTCAAGTCCTACTGAAGATCTCCTTACGCTTCTAATTACTGTCTACTTTCTCTAAGTCTTTTACTTACAAACTGTATTCCTGAGAGTCTACGAGTGTTTTACAAGAAAAGATAGAGAGGTTGTGTAGTGAGGTAATAGTCGTGTCACTGAAGTTTGGTCTGATTATCTATAAATCAGACACTGTCGTTAGTGGTGAGCGAAGGATTAAAAACCACCTGTGAGAACACGTTTGTGGTTAACGATAAACCATACTTGTATTTTTGTTAACTAAAGAGCTTGAAGAGAGATCACTCCCTTGTGACCCAAGGGGACTGGATTAGGAACCAATTGGTTCTGAACCAGTATAAATACTCTGTGTCGTTCCTTGTTTACAGCTTTTCTTTCTGCATTGATTATTATTTATACTTCACAGTCAACTTACAAATTGTCCAGTTGACTAAAATTAGTAGTTTTAACAATTCACCCCCCCTCTTCTATTCATCAATTGGTATCAGAGCTTGGACTCACACTTTTTTATTTGCCTTACAGCAAGTGAGAAAAGATCATGTTTTCACACGTTGTGAACGGAGCTCTTCTACAAGAGGGAACTTCTGCCACCCGACCTCCTTACTTTAATGGTAAGCACTACAGTCATTGGAAGATTCGTATGGAAACATACATCAAATCGGTTGACTTCAAGGTCTGGCGTGTCATCAAGAAGGGTCCCTTTGATATTCCCGCTATCAAGACTGCAAAGAAAGAAGGAGATCCTCAAAATGCCCCTAGTGATGTTGATATGGACGACTATACTGATGAAGAAAGGGAGATTATCCAACTTAACTACAAGGCTGTTAATATTCTCTACAATGCCATTAGTGGAGAAGAGTATGAAAAAATATCCAGCTGTGAAACAGCAAAAGAAATATGGGATAAGTTGGAGGTTACGTATGAAGGTACCAGTAAAGTGAAGGAAACCAGAATCAATCTTCTAGTATATGAATATGAACTATTTCAAATGAAAGATGGAGAATCTGCTGAAGATATGTTTGCTAGGTTTAGCAAAATTATTGGGGAACTCAAAGCTCTTGGAAAGATCTACTCTAGTGGTGAGCAGATAAGGAAGATTCTGAGAAGCCTGCCTACTACTTGGCAACCCAAGGTTATAAACATTGAAAGTGGAGATCTTAACAAAATATCGTATGACGAACTCAGAGGAGATCTGATTGCCTTTGAGAAAACACACTTGAAACGGAATGTGTTGGAAGAGAAAAAGAAAACTGTAGCCTTCAATACTACAGTGGAGGAAGTCGACTATGATCAGGATGTTGAAGAAGACCATATCCAAGAACAGCTTGCTATGATGTCTAGGAACTTGAATGGTCTAGTAAATCGCAGACGGCAATTTAGAAAAGGGAAGGCTCCATTCAAGAAAGATCAAACCAATTACAGGAATGAAGGTCGATGCTTTGAATGTGGCAAACAAGGACACATTGCAACAAACTGTCCCGACGGCAAAAGAAAAGGTAAGAATAGATCTTATGCAGCATGGAGTGATGAAGATACAGCCGATGCTGAGCAAGAAGAAGCAGCCAACATTTGCTTCATGGCCTCAGACAATTCTACCAGCAGTGGGATCCAATCAAACGACTCAAGTGAGGTACATTGAGAATTCTGTATTGAAAATTCTAGAAACCTTGATGAAGTTCTAGATGAGCTAGAAAAGGCACTTAGGAAAATAAAGAAACTAAGTAAAGAAAAAGAAGAATGGGAAATGAAACTAGAAATAGTCGAGACAGAAAATGAATTTCTGAAAGAAGAGATGAATCAGCTCAAACTTAAGCTTAACAGTAATAGGAAATCCACCAGTCAAAGCTCGGTAGGATCTAATAGCTTCTATAGGTCTGCTAGATCCTCTATGTCTACAAAAGAAATTAAAAGTATGCCCGTCTGTTATCACTGTGGTGAACTTGGTCATGTATTTAGAAGATGTCAGAAAAGAAATCCTGGAAAATGGATTTGGAGACCAAAAGTCAAAACTGAAGCTAGCACCTCTAAGACTAACCCCCAAGGACCCAAGCAAGCTTGGGTACCTAAGCATACTTAAATACTTTGTTTTGCAGGGACACCACAACAGATCAACAAAGATGGGAAAGTGGTTTCTAGATAGTGGTTGCTCCCGACACATGACTGGAGATAAACAACTGTTCAAATCCATAACCAAGATCGATGGAGGCTCTGTTAAATTTGGAGGAGATGCTAAAGGAAAGATTGTTGGCATTGGAATTATTTCCTTAAGTCCCACCTGTGACATCAAGGAAGCATTTCTTGTTGATGGACTCAAACACAACCTCCTAAGTATCAGTCAACTTTGTGATGGAGGGTACAAGGTAAAATTCGAATCCAGCAGATGCATTATCCATGACACCAAAGGTAAGGTCGTTCTCTCCGGATCCAGGGAAAACAATATCTATGTTCTAAACAATGGTAAAACCTCTACAGGTAAACATCTATGTCTTGCATCGATTGCTAACGATCCCTGGACATGGCATAGAAAATTAGGTCATGCTAGTATGTCTTTGATTGAAAAACTGTCCAAACAGGATCTAGTAATCGGATTACCTAAGCTTAACTTCTCTAAAGATCATATATGTGATGCATGTCAACTAGGTAAGCAAACTAGAAATTCTTTTAAAGGAAATGATATTGTCTCTACCTCCAACCCCCCTAGAACTATTGCATATGGACTTGTTTGGCCCAACTAGGACTGCTAGTATCGGAGGCAAAAGATATGCATTTGTAATTGTTGATGATTATTCTCGGTTCACCTGGGTTATGTTTTTATCTCATAAAGATGATGCTTTTAAAAGTTTTGAAGTTTTCTGCAAGAAAGTTCAAAGAGAGAAAAGTTACTACATCACCAACATCAGAAGTGATCATGGAGGGGAAATCGAAAGCAAAATCTTTGAAGAATACTGCAATTCTCAGGGATTCACTCACAACTTCTCTTCTCCTCGAACTCCTCAACAAAATGGTGTTGTAGAAAGAAAGAATCGCACTCTTCAAGACATGGCCAGAACCATGTTAGTTGAACACTCTCTCCCAAATCACTTTTGGGCAGAAGCTGTAAGTACTGCTTGTCATATTTTAAATAGATGTCTTATTCGTCCTATCCTTCATAAAACTCCCTATGAACTTTGGAAAGGCAAAAGACCGAATATTAGCTATTTTCACCCCTTTGGTTGTAAGTGCTTTATACACAACAATGGTAAAGACAATCTTGGTAAGTTTGATCCTCATAGTGATGAAGGTATTTTCCTAGGCTACTCTAACACCAGTAGATCTTATAGAGTATTTAATAAAAGGACATTAACAGTTGACGAATCCATGCATGTTGTATTTGATGATTCCTTGATCCATGCCGAGAAAGGTAATGATGCAGATGACGACGAAGTTGAACCAACTCTATCCATTCCCTCGGAGACTACAGTCATGACAATTGAGCCACTCAATCCTCAAAGTCAAAATGTTGAGAAATCAGACTCTGTCTCAGAACAAACTGAGTCGACTACACAGCTCAAAGATCTGGAAGTGGTCGTACCCAATGAATGGAGGAGTGATCCCGACTATCCACAGAAATATATCATTGGGGATCCTCAAGAAGGTATGAAAACGAGAAACTCTCTTAAATCTAATCTGGCTTTCATCTCACAGATAGAACCAAAGAAGATAAACGAAGCTTTTCAAGATGAATCTTGGGTTCTTGCAATGAAAGAAGAGCTCGATCAATTTGAGAAAAATCAAGTGTGGGAGCTTGTTCCTAAACCTAAAGAAAAATCAGTTATCGGCACTAAGTGGGTTTTCAGAAACAAACTCAACGAAGAAGGTAAGGTGGTAAGAAACAAGGCTCGTCTAGTGGCTCAAGGGTACTCTCAGACAGAGGGAGTCGACTACGACGAGACATTTGCTCCTGTTGCTAGACTTGAATCTATTCGCATACTTTTAGCTTTCGCTTCCTTCAAACAATTTAAACTTTTTCAAATGGATGTTAAAAGTGCTTTCCTAAATGGATTTATTAAAGAAGAAGTTTTTGTCAGACAACCCCCAGGTTTTGAAAAATCTAAATTTCCTCATCATGTGTTTAAGCTTTCCAAAGCCCTTTATGGTCTTAAACAAGCCCCTCGTGCTTGGTATGAAAGACTAAGCTCATTTTTATTATCACATGGATTTTCTAGAGGCAAAAGTGATAAGACCCTATTTATTCAAAAAACCTCTTCTGACATCCTTATTATTCAAATTTATGTTGATGACATCATCTTTGGTAGCACTAATCCAGAATTATGCAAGAAACTTGAAGTGCTTATGCAGGGAGAATTTGAAATGAGCCTGATGGGAGAACTAACATTCTTCCTCGGACTTCAGATCAAACAATACGAAAATGGCATTTTTATTTGTCAATCTAAATATACCAAAGAACTTATTGTTAAGTTTGGAATGAACGACGCCAATCCAGCCAAAACTCCCATGAGCCCTGCTACTCATCTGTTGAAAAGCTGTCAGGCGGCGTGGGAAACGATTTCCAAGGGTCTGAGCTCTGTCCTTTCACTTCCTACAGACCATCACGTCTCTTCAGTTCATCTACAACCACACGTTACCACTTCCGTTCTGTACCCCTTCCTTTGTAACTTCCCTCTCCTTTTAACTTCTCCACTTTCCCAAAATCCTTTCATCTCTTCACCTCTTCTCAAACCTACTCCATTAAAATGGTTCGCAAGACATCTCTCTCTGCTCGTCGAAGCCAACGCACAAAAACAAAACTGCCAACCACCTCCACCATTCTGGTTCCGGTAGATTCTGATCACTCCGAAAACACCATGTCCACTTATCAAAGTCCCAACAGAAACCCTACCCCTTCCAAGAAAGCCGGTAAAAGACCCATGCAATCTCCTGATGAAGAGTGTGTTAAGAGGCCCAAGAAGGAATTCTCCCTTGCTGATTTGGATGATACTCTGGATTTCTGGGATGCCTCTGCGTGTGATAAGCTTGCCGCCCTTAAGGACAAACCCCTGGCTCATGGCAGACTTGTGGACCTGGAGGCTATGGATTCTCTCAATTGCTCTCTGATTCCATAGTTCGCTGCTCAAGACTGGTCCAATTTCTTCTCCACCGAACCTGTTGACATTCCTGAGGATTTGGCATCTGTTCCGGCTGACACTGATCCTGCTGGTAAGCTAAAAGATGATTTGGCTGACATAAATGACCTGTTGCTGAGTTTGCACTACAAGAGTGAGAAGGTCTTTGATGACATTGCTGAGCTCAAACTGGATGTGGGAAGATTCTCCCTTAAACTAGACTCTGCTGTGACAGACTCTGCTGCTGCCATAAGACAGGTTCATGCTCGTATTGATGCTGTCTCCACAGATGTTCAGGCCAAGATCACTGCTATGTCCACAGATGTTCAAACTAAGCTGGACAGGATGACTGATAACGTTGTGAACACTATTACTTATTTTCTTGCTCGTCGTTAAATATAACTCTCTGGGTCTGTAATATTCAGGATAACTTAGACCTGCTCTGTTTTTTTTGCTCCTTTTTGGGTGATGCCAAGGGGGAGAACGGACTGCTTTTAGCTTGCTTTTAGCTATGTGAATTATCGTATTATCCTATCTGCATTATATCATATGTAGGGTCACTAACTCAGGGGGAGTCAACTAACCTCCTTACCCTGGAGACCTATCTTTGGCTAACAGGGCTCACACTCAGGGGGAGTCAACTATCCGCATTGATCAGTCGATTTCAGAAACAAAGGGAAGTATCCTAGCACATACTCCTTTACTTTTTGTCATCACCAAAAAGGGGGAGATTGTTAAGTTAATTCAGAGTATGTTTTGATTATGACAAAAAGAATGCGATACCTAAATCAGTCTATGTGCTTTCTGCAGGTTAAGGGCTTGATTATATGTGAATTGATTTCGAGGATCGTTGATTAATTTCAAGAGTCAACTATGGAAAGTTTTGATTGACAGCCGCACCTCTCGTGGGATTCGTTTCCCCTTATGCTTTTGCCTTATTCTCTGGTGATATTTATATCCCTAAGAGAATCAAATCTCTTGGGTCAAATCTCTCTACTTCAGAATCTCGTCAATCACTCCTCAACATATCTCGTCTAAAGGATCTGCGCCCCTTTTCCCGTAACGGTCTTCCTGCTGTGATACTATTTATTCAAGTCCTACTGAAGATCTCCTTACGCTTCTAATTACTGTCTACTATCTCTAAGTCTTTTACTTACAAACTGTATTCCTGAGAGTCTACGAGTGTTTTACAAGAAAAGATAGAGAGGTTGTGTAGTGAGGTAATAGTCCTGTCACTGAAGTTTGGTCTGATTATCTATAAATCAGACATTGTCGTTAGTGGTGAGCGAAGGATTAAAAACCACCTGTGAGAAGACGTTTGTGGTTAACGATAAACCATACTTGTATTTTTGTTTACTAAAGAGCTTGAAGAGAGATCACTCCCTTGTGACCCAAGGGGACTGGATTAGGAACCAATTGGTTCTGAACCAGTATAAATACTCTGTGTCGTTCCTTGTTTACAGCTTTTCTTTCTGCATTGATTATTATTTATACTTCACAGTCAACTTACAAATTGTCCAGTCGACTAAAATTAGTAGTTTTAACAATTCACCCACCTCTTGTATTCATGAGAATATGTATGTTAACATGTTAAAAAACAAAGGGAGTACATTAGCATTATTTTTGGCTGACAGTGGAAAACATCATCAGCTTCTGTTATTGACAGCTAGCGGAGTCTTTGCCACAACTACACGGCCTTTCATTTCTGGTATTCACCACCAATAGCATTTAATTTGTATCCTCCTCAATCGTATCAGTCAATAAAACCAAGTTGACTCATCAACAGCAAAGCTCTTTTTCTCCATCATCATCTTTCCAACATGAGCTTTTCTTAAAAAACGTGCGTTTAATTGGCGAACGATTACGTCTCTCGTCACGATCAAAGTACTTAATATCGAAAACGTTTTCAACATTCGATGTGGGAACGATTGCTGTAGCTTATAGAAACGGGTGATGATATTTCCTACTATCTAACGTATAGCATGTATTAACAATTATGTGAATTAATTTGAAAAATAAATAGAAGAACGATGAGAAAAAATGAGAGACTATATGCCACTTAACCCAAATTAGAGTGAAATGAGAAAAGTGAGGAAAATAGGCCAAAATGGAGAATTCTTGGCCATAGAAACATGCCACATCACCTTCCTATAGTTCTTAATTAGTATATATATAGATATAGATATAGATTTAACCCTCTTGACCTGCTGATCACTGCTTCATCTTTTATTGAATTTCGTCGTACCCACGAGATTTCCACTATTGACTCATGAGTTGTCATTTGCACTGGTCAGTCAAAGAAATGAAGACTTGCTTATCTTTATTATTATTTTATTATTTAAAAAAAGAAAAATTGGGGGTCCAAAAGGTAATAACGACTTATGACTTCAAAAAGTGCTTTTCACTCGACGAATAACGTGTTTGAATCACAATAATCTAGGATAGTTCGAGTAAACAAATTATTTATAATAGTATCGACTTAATCCTTCGATACTTCAACATAAGTTGGACCTTATTTTTGATAACTCAAAGTAAATCAGAACGAGCGGGAAAGAATTAATGAAATATAAATCCAACTAATACTGAGTTTAGCCAAAGTTCATGGAGAGTAAAAACATATTTTCTTTCCTTAAAAAAACATATAGTGAGTGGCCCAAAAAATAAACATGTTTTAAACCGCTGATGCTGAAGTAGAAAATCAATGTTTATTTTGCAAGAAAAAGTATAAATTTTAAAAGTACCAAATTTATAAGTTATACCAGCTAAAACAACCATAAAGGAATTAACTACCATTATGTACTCATCATTATTTTAGAAAGACATAAAATATGGTAAAAACTTGCTCGTGCTAGGTGTTTACATCCTATTTAGGGGTCTTAATTTTAATAAGTAAAAATTCTAAAAGAGGTAACTGAGTCATTAACTCAACTGTAGAATATAATTTCCTTCTTTCTAGCTTACAATTAATTACTGCATCTTCTGTTATGTTTTTCCTTCTTTAAGAAAATCATGTGGTGGGAGTTCAAAACTATCAATAATTAGCATAATTAGCCTATGCCCTATATATAGCACGCATGTTTATCTTTGCAGTTCCGTTATTTTAAGGCTCAGAATGCTTTTCTATCATGTCTAAGCTTTGTATTCTAAGAGGCACATATGCAGGTTAAGCGGATTAGAATTTATGTCCATGTATTATTCATGTCAAAAGTACTATACATGTCTATAAAAAAGAAAGAATCTATGTTAAAAACGATGAAGATGAAGCTAAGCTACAAACGGACAGGGAAAGCTTTTAATTTGGGCACCAAAAGTCAGACTAACTTGATATTAATCATGTTAGTCTAAGGAAGATGATGGAGTAGCATGCTACAATTGCTAAGTATTTTTATATTATTATTTAAGTCTTGTATGGATTTTATTATTATTATTGAAGTCATGTTAACTATAGTTAAGCAGTCTAATTATAGTTAAATAGATAGACATGTGTTTATCTTTTCACTGCGTTCATATATATTTTAAGGATCTTAATTAGACAATACAAATTTCAACAAATAATGTCTTTTTTAAATTTTATTACAAAACATATCAGTTTAAGCAAAAGATGATGTTTCCCTCTCCCTAACACTCAACCTAATATATCTCTCTCTCCGTCCTCCTTCACTCACCGGCGTCTGCCCTCCTCTCCAAGTGTTGTTGCGCCTAACAGAGCTGTTGCCACCAATCTACTCACTTCTTTTTATTCTTTTGCTTTTTAATTGACATGTTTTTTGAGCATTTTTTGTGGAATAAGTGATGGTTATGGAGGTTTGGGGTGGTGGTTGTGTTGGTCTGTATTGGCGATTTGAAGGTTGATTTTTTTTTGTATATCTTGCGTATGTATTATGTATATATTTGTATTTTTTGTATGTGTATATGTTTACGTGTTGTGTATATTTTTGTATTTTTTTATATACTAGTCTTGGTGTACGTGCGTTGCACGTGTCATCTCGCGCAAATAATTTAAATGTCGAAACACTGAATATGACATATATAAAGGAGATAACAATACTTAAGAAAAGTTTAACCGTACTAAGAAAAAAAAAATATTATGTTAGGAAATAGAAAAACGTAATTTAGGAGTACAAAAAAGAAAATAATTTTTAATATCAGGAAGGCTAAATGTATGTTATTAAGTTTATCATAAGAGTTATTTGTATGTCTGATTGTTACATGTGGAGAGACAACGCATCTTTCCCTTTATAAAATACCTGAGGCATATAGATATTATATGTGGTATGAAGTTACTTAATATTCGTATTTTTGAAGTGAAAGAACAAAATTACAACTACTAAAATATTAGAATAAATCATTGAGTGATCTCAAAGTTAATGATATATCTTTTAAACTTATAATTGCGGCCGTGACAAACTAATAAAGAAGCACAATGTAAGTCCAAAATAATTAGTTCGAGCAATATGTTCTCATCTTAAACTTCCAATTCAAGATGAGTGGGTAAAGTTTGACGGGAAAATATCTACCAATAACCTTTTATCTTAAAATGAACACTTTTTTAACTCTAATGTACCAAATATGAACTCTTTATATCTCTAATGTACCACAGCCCAAAACCAAATTTCCTTTCGAAACAAAATTTATTTAATAAGATACTTTATATAGTGTCAAAAATGGTTCAATATTCTTATTAAGGCTACACAACTTCACTAATAGTAGTCTAGATTAGCATTAAAATCCTATGGTATATAATTTGTATAGGAGATCTAATTTTCTTAATCAAGATTTTAGTTGAATATGCTAAGTGTCAGATTAAAAATCACGTTGAGTTTTGTTCTATTAAAAAACATCGTTGTATTCAACTTCACAAGTTGTGATTCCTATTATTAGACTCATTAACAGGTAAAATGTCCAAGCAACAATATAATTAAAAGAACAATAAGATACTGATTTTTTTTTTTTTTTGGGGAAATGGAGTCGGAGAAATTCTATACAAACACAAACTCACGGACTTGCATAAAAACCTAAAAGACATGTATTCATTATTATACATATAGTTTATTTATTTTACAAAACGTGCAGAATTAAAGGCCACTATATGAAGAAGGAGAAATCCAAATATATATACCTATAACTTGATGCCCAGATGGAGATTGAATCATGATACATGTGATACCACGATGAGAGCGCTAATAGTCAACAATTGAAGTACCAACGATTCCTTCAAAGGAGAAAAATAACCAAAAAACTAATCACAGACAATATTATGTTAGTATAACAACATTATTCTCAAGAATAATCCAAACTTAAACAACAGTCCGTAAAGAATAGTACTATAACATATCAATACATGTATTATTGCTTTCCCAGCAATGTTGCATCAAGGAGAGACTAATTCAAAACCAGATCCAATAATTATAAATCTAATTATCTTACATGAAATCCAGATAGAAATCTCGCTCTCATATTTTCCTTTATCAAAGCTCAGTCCCCTTTTCATCTATTAACTCGTTCCTGAAAAAGACTGCCTCAATAACTTCAAATCGTTTTAGAAAAGCAATTTCTAGTGAAAAGATAATAAAAACAAAACCCACAGGCCGCCGCTTTTATAATAAATGTTGATAAATTTAAAGGAAAAGTTATTTGTTCGAAGAAAAGGAATAGAAATTAGCTGAAAGTCCAGATAAATTCATATCGTTTTGCATTGTTTATGTTCAAGTTACACAATAGACCAACTAAAAAACAATCAGAGATTGTTTCAAAAAAAAAAAAAAAAAATAGACCAGCTATAGTACAATTTTTCATAATAAAACAAAACTCACAAAGAATGATGCAGAAAAAAATTGAATTTTTTCAATCATAAATTCCAAATCAATAAGAATATAAAGTGAATGGAGATGAAAAAGTCTGTAAGACCAACAAAAAGAAATTCAATCTAACTGAAATGTTATATTACCAATTCATATGAAGACGGCGAAAAAATTTAATAAAAAACTAATAGTACTTTTGAAACTATAATACTTATAAAGTGTGGAATAATGGCTTCTTTTACCAGAGATTTTGACTCCTGCAAAACAAAATTCAAACATAGAAGCAACATTATTAGAGAATACAACAAAACCTAAACCTAAACTTAACCAAAACCAATTCGTAAAAGTGTGTGATTTCTAGGATTCACAATACAAACTTCATAATATATATATTAAATTATAAAAGAAACAAAAACTTAAACAAACAATACAAGCAATAAACGAAAAATGGATCAAAACAAAAAACTTGTACACATGAGTGCCATAATGAGTAAACTACAAAAGCAAAAAAGAAAACCAAACATAAACAAATAATACAAGAAAAAAGCGAAAACCTAAACTAATGCCTAAGAACCCTGTATTCAATATTTTATATTTATCATAACCATCAAATATTTATAAGCGATAAAGAAACCCTAACCTAAAGCAACACTAATTACTAACTTTTATCTCATAGAATGTTTAAATAATTATTTGTATGTAGTTAAAATTAAAAATTATATAATTACAATTTTATCCAACATTAAAGTACTTAGAGAGGGTAAAAAAGTCGGATGACAATTCACTAAGTCCTTCGTGCTTTTATAATAATATAGATGTATTTATAGGTGCAAAAAACATAGGTATAACTTTGCATGTTCTTGTATTATTTTTGTATGTGTAGCATAATATATGTGTTCGTCTTTGTATATGTGTGTATATTTATGTATATTTTTTATGTCCAGTTTATATAAGTATATGCGTATGTATGTGTATGTTTGTTTATAAGTAGTTTCAACTAGTAATTTCACAAAGTTTTTTAATGTATATATATGTGTATTCTGTGTGTTTCATTTTTTAGATCCGAATGATTTGAAAAAATAAATTCAGCGCCGACCGGCAGTAGTGACGGAGTGGCAATAGCGGAGGGGGCAATGAAGCTAGTGTCTATGGAGAAGTTATGAAGAAAGAGAAATAATCTTTCAAAAATCCTAATTTGTGTGATTTGTTGGAATTTATATATTTTATGCTAAAAAATATTGATATATTTTGTAAATTGATATAACATATTTAATTGTAAATTAGAACGTAGGACTGTATATTTCCATAACAAACACTTTTAGAAATACAAGAAGTGCAAAAGAATATAGTGCTGTTTGACAGGAAACCGAGATTTAAGATGTATCATTGTTAGTAGTTCTATTATTTGCACTACATACAAAGAGAATTATAAATTTGTAACAATTCTTCTTGTATTGATACGTAAATTATCAATGTGGTCTTCGTTAACTCTACCATTTTTCTTTTGTTTTTCGAATTGATTGATCAGAGAATACGAAAGGATTTGTTTGTTCTTTGTTTCTTTTTTTCCTTTGTTTCGAGTTGATGGTTTAGAAAGAAAAGGTCTTTTCCCTTACCTATCAACTCTAATTAACTACTGAATCATAAGAGAAATTTTGATGCGCAGCCATTTTTGGACGCGCTCGATGAGTTTTATCCACCGTTTCAAAATTAATTGAGAAACAACAAAAAATTCGCACGCACACTTACGCTCTATTAGCATTGGAAAACACCCCAGACTAGTCTCGATATTTTATACTGGGACTTTGAACTAACATGTTCAGAGGTCCCATTATTTTATACTGGACTGAAGCTTTATATATAAAGTCACATAACAAAATAATGAGACTTTGAACTATCATGTTTAAAGGTCCCATTATTTTATACTGGACTGAAACTTTATATATAAAGTCTCATAACAAAATACTGAGATTTTGAACTATCATGTTCAAAGGCCCCATTATTTTATAATGGGGTTCGTTTACTGAAGCTTTATATAAAGTCTCATAATAAAATACTGGAACTTGTCCGGAGATGGCTATTTCTCAGCAATAACATGTTCAAAGTCCCATAATAAAATACTGGAACTTGTCCGAAGATGACTATTTCTCAGCAAATTTATTTTTGACGGCTACGGATCAATTAGCACGTGTCAAACAGGCCCCTACGCGAAATTTTTACGAATCATAATGAAGCGCCACCATTGACAAACTTGTACACTGTGGGCCACTGACAATGGGTTATTTTGATCACTAGCCATTTTTGGACGCGCTCATTGGGGACTATCCACCGTTTCCAAATTCATTGAAGAATAGCCAAAAATTCGCGCGCACACTTAAGCTCCATTAGCGTTGGAAAAACACCCCAGACTAGTCCCATAACAAAATACTGGGGCTTTGAACAAAACTATTGTACTGTAACTAATAAGTTTACTAATATACCCTTAGTTGTTCTAAATATTAGATTAAGTAACAAATTTTCTTTAATATAATTTGAGACAGTTTATATTTACTAGTTTATCACCAACTATACCTTGTAAATATATTCATGCAAATTATAATGAAAATAATAAAAAAAATAAGTTAATAATATTAAACATAACAATAAGTTCACACTATTAATAATTTAGATAAAAAATAATATTCCATAACGATGATGAACTTCATGGATACAAGAGAACAAATAACAAAAGTGTCATCATATATTTTGTATCAAAAAAAAAAGAACATATGGCTTGTAATTAATGAAATCTACTAACTCAAGTTTCACATTTTTGCTCTGTAATTAATGAAATTAAGAATTATACATTAAATAAATTAAGATAAAATGTTTAATGTAATCACACAACAAGATGGCTTGTGAATCTGAAGAGGCAGGGAACGTACAAAGTAATAAGAGAGCCAGGGAACGTACTGTATTTTGAGAAGAGGGGAGATGAGGTCAAAATAACTACTTGGGTGTATTTAAATAAGAAAATAGGGTAGAGGGTAAAATTGGATTATAAGGTTATAATTAAGGACATGATGGGAAAGTGTAAAAGCGTAACAATGCAAAACCACCAAATCGGTTGTAACAAAAAGTGGGTCTTTTCATTGTTAGGTAACAACGGAACTTAACAATACAATACAACGAAATTAAAGTAACAACCAAAACAAACGTTGTAATCATAATAACAATACAATACAATACAATGGGTAACAATAATCCAAACAAAGTGTAAAAGAGTCAATTCCTATAGCAAAAAGTAAAAGACTATTTTACCCTGTAGCAATTAAATTCCTATTTCAACAATTAAATTTCTATTTCTACTTTTATAAAAAATAAAACTTTCCAAAATTTAGAAGAACTATTACGCATAGATTCATCTGTACTTTTTTACTTGGGGTGCTTTTAGTATTCTCAATTAATTAAGTCTCAATTTAATTAGTGAAAATAATTGGACCTTAACGTTATCATATTCAATGCTCGCATTGAAAGTTTCATAGAAATTATTACGGTACATATGTATGAAACCTTACAAATTTTTCATCATTAGGCTCTTGAGATTCCTATACATGTATCATTTTTTCAGTTTTAAAAATAAAGGTACATAAAGTTGATTATTTCAAAATTTGACATGAAGAAGAATAAGCTGCAACACTTGAGAATAGCGTGCACAGTGCATATCTCATTGTCTCGCCTTAAAGAATCACAACCAATATTTTCATTGTTACCCAATGTTTGAAGAACTACAGTCAGGAAAATCAAGTTTATAGTCTCTTGCTTATTTTGGTTCGATAATTACTTTTTGTACTTCATTCTTTTAATTTGTTAAAGATGGAAGATTAATATTATAGCGTTTAGACAGGTTAGTCCACTCAATATTTAATGGGTGCATCATTAATTTATGTTGTCAATGACATGTTATGATCCTTCTCGGCTTTTTCGGTTTGTCAAGATTCTGCTAGCCATTTCATAATATCGTTGAGGCGCATTAAAATAAATAGTATCTTCTCAACTGTTGAATTACGGTAATTTATTTGGGATAAATTTACCACAATAATATAAAAGGTCACGGGTTCTAACCGTGGAATCAGCCACTGATATTTGTATCAAGGTAGGCTACTTACATTTTTCTATTGCGGGGTTCGGTCCTTCCCCATACAATGGTGATCGTGAGATGCTTCGTGAAGTGGTTGCCCTTTTAATGATTTTGCAACTGTAGTAATAATAGTCCCCAGATTTAACCATGCCTTTGTATTAAGTTTATATTTCCTGTTGAACAAAACAGGTTTATTGCTTGGCTGGCATCACAGGGGAAGCTACTAACCAAAGATAGACTACAATTCATGAATCTAGCAGTAGCGGATGCAGGTTGTTGCCTATGTGATGAAGGGCAATTGGAATCACATCAACACTTATTTACTGACTACAACTGGATAGTTGGAGTGTGGGGTGTAGTAAGTCAATAGACAAAACATCAGTTCCCCGCACAAGGAGCCAAGCAGACTCTTATGTGGATCAAGAGGAAGCATTGGAAGAAGTTTAAAAAGGAAGTTCTGGCTGAAATCTGGAATGTTGTAGTTTACTATCCTTGGAGAGCTAGGAATTGGTAATTGTACAGAGAAATATATGTTAATAGCAGTTTTGTAGTTACACAGATACAAAGAGAGATTAAAGAGAGAGTACGAGTGTTACAGAGCTCAGCTAAAGCTAAAAGATGTAGGAGTTTTCTTCAAGCCTTATGCGCTTAGTTTGTTTGTGTGAGGCCTTATGTTCTTGGTGTAGCTAGCTGAGAAATAAGTTGCTCTTTAGGTGTATTGTTTTGCTGGTTAATGGTAATTTTTCATATTTTTACCAAAAAAAAAAAAGTACTCATCAGATTCAACCATTCCTTTGTGTGTAATATTTTATTTACTATTCATTGTCAACCTACTCGGCGGTTTGTGATCAAATGACGTGCAATTTTAAATATCTAGCTTATGAGTTGTTATGCTTTGGTTGTCCTTTTAAAAGTTTACAACACAAAATTCGCTAAACTCACTGTGGTTTAGCTAATGTTATGAGCATTTAGAGTTTCTACGTGCATCTTGTAAGACAGTTAAAGTTTCTAATTGAAAGACTGCCGAGCATAGTTATTTAAACACCATTTAGCTAATAGTATCAACAAAACTCATCATATATAAGAATTCATGCTATTTTAAATTTTTACTTTATGATGTAAACCCATTATTTTAAAATTAATGTGATTTAAAAATATTATACTTATTGATAGGGGTACACGCGCAAAGTGCGTATCCAAAAACTAGTATATATATATATATATATATATATATATATATATATATATATATATATATATATATATGTATGTATGCGTGTATACTTCCTGAATTTGCATCATACATTTTTGCAGGCACCCCAACTCAGACATGTTGGGCAGCTTCACAGATGATTTGGGGTGCGGGGATTGACGTTTAGTTGCACTGACCTAGTTTTGATTTTACATTGACCTTTAGTTGCACTGATCGAGTTTGATTTATATTTAGTTGCTTTGACCTAGTTTTGATTTCCCGTTCTCGTATTATTACGTAGATTTTTTCGTCATTTTTGTAGCCACAATTTTTTTTACCTTCTAGTTTTCATTTACATCTAATAATTGATAGGGCTGTTTACATATATATATTCGTCCATAAATAAATATTTTACTTTTTAATGTCCACAACTTTCCCTAACCACAATACAAATACAAATAAAGGAAGTCTTTAATATTAATATTAATATTAATATTAATATGTGGTAATTATTAACTTCCTAAATAAAGGTAAACTTTTAAATATTAATACTAATATTTTTAAAAATTTAATGTCTTAAATAAAGGAAATCAGTCAATCCTTAAATTGATTTGCACTAAAGATGGAATATGCACGATTTTAGCCTAAAAAATAAAGTCGTATAAACTTAAAAATTCTATTCTACCCTGATTAACTATCATATAAACATATATTTGACTGATCTCTATATATAAATAATTTAATCTCAACTATATTAATATTTTTAAAATATATATTTGGATATATGTTAAGTATATATGTGAAAATTACGCAAATATATATATTAAATAATGAAAATATCAAAAAAAAATTTGAATGCATTAATATATACAAATAATGATATCTATATAAGCATAATTTATTTCTCAAATACATTTTACAATATTGAATGAAATTATATAAACACACATTAAATATTAATAATATTTTAGTTTACTAGTAATATTAAAGTACAAATATAGTTAAGTATATATAAGTAAAATTATGTAAATATACATTAAATATAACTGCGTAAATATTAAAATTATATTTAGGAAATATGTTTTATTCCTAATTGTACGTAGATATGTTAAGATCCAATTGTGTGTAGTAGAAGTTAAACAAGAAAAAACAATATAATTACTGCATTAATTGTCATTAAACAAGAAAAGCTTATACTCCTAAAATGTAGGCTCAAATTAATGATCAACATCTAATCCCTTTAAGGAATAAATATATAATATTAAATATATATTCAAAATATCTAAAATATATTTTAAAAAAGAAAAATGGTTATGGAAAGAAAGAAACGACAAAAAGTGGACAAAAACAGTAATTATTTTTTTTCAACAGTTATGTGGCGTAATTTTCCCTAATTGACATGTATATGCAAAGAAAGTGGTGCTCGAACCACTTTCAAATCCTAGGTCCAACTTTACGTGAATTTTGATGCGTAGCCAATTTTGAACGCGCTAAGTGAGAATTATCCACCATTTTAAAATTAATTGATAAATAACCAAAAATTCTTGCGCACACTTACACTCCATTAAAGTTAGCAAACACCCTAGACTAGTCCCAAATTTTTATACTGGGACTTTGAACAACATGTCTCATTATTTTATAATGGGATTCATGTTTATAGTGTCTTGGAGCTTTATATATATATTAAGTCTCAGTATAAAATATTGGGACGTTGAATTAAATACTGGGATTAGTGTTTAAGTGATCCCAGTATTTTATACTGGTACTGGGATTTTGAACTAACATGTTCAAAGTCCCAGTATTTTTTTGGGACTTGTCCGGAAGTGCCTATTTCTCAGTGAATTTATTTTTGATAGCTACGGATCAATTAGCGCGTGCCAAACAGGCTCCCACACTAGATTTTTACCAACTTTACTTGAAATGGGTTATTCCATATAATATACCTTCTTTAAGGATAAATTTTTCGCAAATAACGATTAACATTCAACAGTGAGGCCAACAACTACTTGTAATATAAAGTAATAAAAATCGAGGATGCAATTAAACACTTTTTAAATTGAAATATCTGAACTTAGCCCTACTCCGTTGGTGGTTCAGAATTGGAAAAGTATATACCGACTCTCAAAACTTTTCATGTGGATCGTAGTAAATGTGTATGAAGATGCCTTTCTTGGAAAAATATTGATTTTAGTTAATGTGTATGATGACTGCTTTTTTGGTAAAATATTGATCATAGTAAATCTGTATGATAACTCCTTTCTTGGTAAAATATTAAAACAACATGGACAAGTTAATTAAATTCCATAACTTACAAAGGTATTCAAAATAGATTGCCAAAAATTAAAATCTCTACAGCAAGAGAGCACACGTATAAGAAGGGAGAGTACTTGAAGGAGTTTTTAACCCACAATTGTAAGAGGTACAAGATGGAAAGATCCTTGAAAGTACTTGTAGTTCTAACTATCCTTTTTGCCATTACACTAGGTATTATTCAATATTTTTTCTTTTATCTAAATAAAGTATAATTTTCTGGTAGATTTATTGAGTTCCTATTTTCTTTTTAAGTCGCTTACAAACTAGCTTTGGTAAGTCTTTAACAAATACTACTGATCTTGAAATCCAGATTTTTCTTAGCACAACTTGAACCGAGATGTATATGCTATTTGTTAAACTGTTGTGTGGCACATGGCAGATATAGTTGGTATATCACCGATTCATCTGAACCTAGTATAATTGGCTTATATTATGTATGTGTCAAAAATCTATAAATTAAACAAATATTAATAACATATTTCGAATGAAGTAATTCAAATAGGTTGTGATAGATCTCCAAATTAAACTTGAACTCATATATTTTGAATCATAGATTAGCCTCTAATGTGGTGTGTGTGTGTGTCTATATAGGTTTAACATATGCACAGTTGGACCTAGAGATGGATGCTTCCGAAGATGTGTTGAAGCAACATGACATTTTATTGTTGATGCAACTTGTGTATCTAAACGCGGAGGAACCTTATGCAAATGTGTAATTAATTGTATCACAAACCCAATATAGTACCAACTTCTATCCCTTAAATTTGTTTTCTTAAGATTTTCTTTTCATCATTGATAGTTTTTGTCCAATAATAACTAAAAGCTATTTGGAGATGTAATATTTCTTGTTGTATTACTGGTGGCTCCAAGATCTATCCCAAAAGTGATCAGGGAATTGGTTTGACCATTTACCATAGTATGTCAAAGATAATGAGAATCATATCTAATGCTTGTATAAAGTTATCTTTCTTAAATATGTTGATCTTCACATAAGATTCTTTTCCATTCACTCATTCGCAAACATAAATGTCCTAAAAGGTACGTAACATGTTCCAGATGGTCGTTTTTGGAGAGAGTTAAAAAAAATATGATACATATGGTTGTGTCTGGATTTTTGACCCCGCCTAATAAGGTCTTAATAAAAAGTGACCTCACGGGTATAAGTTTCAATGGTATCTGTTGACTATAAATCATAGTTTAAATTACTTGAAACCTTGCACAATAAGAAACCGTTTATTTTATTTGTGTGCAAATTATAAAATGTCCATGACTCCTGCCGAATAGGCAAAACATCATCTTATGTTGATCAAAAAATTTCACCGCGTGTCCTTCATAAAGAGTGATTTTGCAAAAATGTTCACGCTAAAAAATATTTTAGCAAAATACTCCTTTTAGTCCGGAGTCAAGACTTCAAGGCAAAAATCTTGTAAGTCTTGGCAATTATCAATACTTTAAAGAGGCGTACTGTTTTGTCAATACTTCAACTTATATAGCGAGAATGCAAGGAAAGACTGGAAGGGGCACGACCAAGTGCGGCAAGTATTACCTTTTACCAACACTTGAAGGATAAGTTTTAAAAAGCATAGAGGTATAAAGGCAAATCTTGACCCTGACCTAAAAACTTGACAGGGGTGTTTCTGTCCGGATTTTTTTCATTAAACCTTAACGGGGGTATTTTTGTAAAACTCATGTTGGCGCGGGCAAAAAGGCAAACCATTGCTTATGGTGTCATATTTTTGCAAATAGACCTATGTTGATTATGCAACAAAGCCCATTTATGTAAAAATTCAAACCACTCCTTATGGCAATATTTACCATCTTTTGTAGATTTGATTAAACTTAATGGTATTTTGTTAAAATATTATTAAATGGAGACAAACTAGTAAAACCATATAGAGCACCTGGTGAATTTTTTTTTTTTTTGCAAATTATGTATTAAGCCAGATTAAAGGGTAATTAAACTGTTCAAATTTGAACGGGTTGAGTGGGCATATTCAATAGTGGGAAAATGTTAGCGCAACTCAAATCAATCCAACTAAAGGCTAGACTGATTTGTGCTAATATGTCATTGACCCATAAGAAAACTTTTAAAAATTTTGTATTTTATTTTATTGAATTTTTACATAAAAGTACACTTTTGAGAAATTATTTACAAAATATATAGATATTTTAACAAAATTTTTCAATATGTTGGAATGTGGGAAGAGTCCCACATCGGTGAGAGAGGGAGCAAGATGCCCATATAAGCTTTGGACAATCCTCCACCCTTTGAGCTAGCTTTTGGGGTGTGAGTTAGGTCCAAGCTTATGTGGGCGCCCGTGTGTGCGTGGGTGCCCATGTGATGGTCGCCCGAATTTGTTGTGCCCGGGTGTGTGGGCCCGGGGCCCGGTTTTATCATGGTATCAGAGCCAGGGAAAAGATCCTGGCTCCCCTTTGAGCACGTGGTCCACGGGCCATCCATGTGGGTATGGCTGGCCGTGCGGGGGGGTGTTGGAATGTGGGAAGAGTCCCACATCGGTGAGAGAGGGCGCAAGATGCCCATATAAGCTTTGGACAATCCTCCACCCTTTGAGCTAGCTTTTGGGGTGTGAGTTAGGTCCAAGCTTATGTGGGCGCCCGTGTGTGCGTGGGTGCCCATGTGATGGTCGCCCGAATTTGTTGTGCCCGGGTGTGTGGGCCCGGGGCCCGGTTTTATCATGGTATCAGAGCCAGGGAAAAGATCCTGGCTCCCCTTTGAGCACGTGGTCCACGGGCCATCCATGTGGGTATGGCTGGCCGTGCGGGGGGGTGTTGGAATGTGGGAAGAGTCCCACATCGGTGCGAGAGGGCGCAAGATGCCCATATAAGCTTTGGACAATCCTCCACCCTTTGAGCTAGCTTTTGGGGTGTGAGTTAGGTCCAAGCTTATGTGGGCGCCCGTGTGTGCGTGGGTGCCCATGTGATGGTCGCCCGAATTTGTTGTGCCCGGGTGTGTGGGCCCGGGGCCCGGTTTTATCACAATATAAAAGAAAAAAGAAATTAATTACAAAACATAACAAAAATAGCTTAACCTATCTTCTTCCTTCCATTTCTCTCAATTTCACTTCTCCTCCCCCCTCCCCGCGCACACACAAACACACGCAAATATCGAAACTTTTAATCCAGCAACTATAAGTCTATCAAAAAAGCTAACAAAATCGAGAATAGAATCAACAGATACTTATAGCAATTGTTGTTAGTCAAAGACTGCAGTTGTCATCAGCATTACGAAATCCAAAAAAAAAATGTGTTCTTTCTATTGGGCTACCACTATTGTGTAGCATTACAACTAGCTTTCACCTGTATGCCCTCATGACCACAAAGATAGAACTCAAACTCCGATGGCATTTCATTGGATCTACAGCCGTATATGTACAATTATGTATTCACGAAAAAGATAAAAGGTTTTTTGAATCACTTAGAAGTTGTCTGATGTTCAAGCAACACTTACAAGGTAAGAGGTGTTATGATTTCAAGACAATGAATTAAGTCCGTTTATGATTTGTAGAAATAGCCGCTTTGAGTATTAAACTTGACCCACTAGCCATTTTTGTGCATTCAACTCGACTATATCATCATTGTATCTATAGTGTAGTATTATATCAAAGTAGTATCTATTGTATCATTTCATTTATTTCTTCTAATTTTTATTATATCATTTTATTTCTAGACGGAATCTAATAATGTATTAGCTAATTTATTATTTCTTATTATTTTCTTTTTTTACTTTAATATCTACATTGTATCTAGTATTTCATTTTATTTATTCTTTATCATTCTTCTTATTTTGCTTCTGGTATTATTTTATATTCTTATTTTATTATATCTCACTGTTTCTGCACTGTGTCTAACTGTTTTTGGACTATTTCTGCATTGTTTCTGCACTTTTTGGCGTTTCTGCACTATATCTTTATTATTTTTGTATTGTTTCAGCACTGTTTCTGCACTATTTTTGCAGACTTGGGCGGCAACAGTGAGGCTAATAAGCGGCAGGGGCGGTAGGGGGGCGGGACGTGAGGTAGAGCTAGGTTTTTCCTTTTTCTGATTGTTTCTAGCAATTTGTATATAATATATATATATATATATATATATATATATATATATATATATATCGTAATATCAATAATATTGCTATTTCTTGTAATTAAGGTTTTAAAATTGTACATAAATATAAATCCCCCTTGTTTTAATTTGGTATGAGTTTGATATCGCCTTAGATGCAAACGTAAAAAGTTTTATTAGTTATGTATGTAAGTAGACAAATTATTTTTAGAAAATAATGGCAATTAAAGCTACGTAACTGTGAATGGACTGAGAGAAAAATCATTGTGTAGCCCGTATTGACCAAATTCACTTTAATTCACGTACTTTTTAGGAAAATTTACGTTGCATAAACATTTATCAGAGTCATAAACAAAAAATAAACACATTCTTCTTTTATCATGATTTATAGACATTTATCAATATATATTTCATTTCTTATAGCCATTCACTTTGACAAAACATCCACCACCTAAAATGCCTATTTTTGGGGGGAGATTATGAATCAATGACGATTTTATGGAGTTTATCTTTCTAATAAATTTTTAATATATCATAAATATCTTAACACAATCTTAAATTACTTGACTTTCTCCTACTTTAACACCTAAACCCATAATCTATCAGTACAATTAAAAGGTAAAAAAATATTCAAAAGGCTGAAATTTTATTATTTTACGTGCATATCAGTAATACATAACTTGTTTATTGCCTTAGTTTATTGGTTAGATACATTTGGTATCAGTTATAAAATACTTACTGGGATGAGTTATTCAAAAATATGCATCAAATATATATTTGTGGTATGAGTTATATTCAATATGCAGCCAATATGCATTCAATATCCCATGTTTAACTCCCTAATAAATATTCCTATAATACATGGGTACCATGAGTTATTCAAACAGTGCATCCAGTATGCACTTGGGATGCATATTCTTAATTTATTCACTTCATCTGCTTGCTATATTAAAACGACAATACTATTTTTTTTTTAATATCTCAGAGATACTGATATATGTACACAAGAATTAATGTTGAAATAGGATAAATATCTTTACCTAATAATCAGGGTATAATGGATATATAATAGGAAAAAAAAAAGATTACTATTACATTAGGATTCCTAAACTTAACCTTATTCTGTTGAGTACTATTCATGCTAGTTTTAAAGAAAAAATCAAAGTAAACATATTTCTATACGGTAAATATTGGCTAGCCTTTGTGCAACTGTCCGGATGTCTATTTGAAAGTAACCTAAACATGTTTTTGGTTATATATATTTTTTTCTCTAGATTGTGGTTATTCCATCTGAAAAAATATTATTGAACTTTATTCACTTCAGATAGTACTTCTGGGATATGGATTAAAAATAAACTCACTTCACCAATGGTTTAGCATCATGATGTTTATCGTTGCAATTATATCACCCCTTTTGAAGCCGCTGAAGATTGAGGCATGGAGATCTCATCTCTCCTTTCCTATTTGCTATAGATATGAAATACCTGATTAGAAGCTTGAACTTGCTCAAGGATGAACAGATTTTAACTTCCATCCCAAATGCTCAAAGCTAAGCCTAACTCACCTTAGGTTTGTAGATGATCTTTTCATTTTTGGTAGATGTGACTTGATGAGGTCAGTTCAGTCGTTACATGAAGCCTACAAGAATTTCTCTGAAGCATCAAGTCTGCAAGTCAATATACACAAAAGCTAAGTTTATTTTCGAGGGGTAAGCAGCCAAGAAAAGCAAAGAATCTTGGGGTACCTGCGGTATATGCCCAAGGAGAACTACCATTTAAGTATCTAGGAATCCTTCTAGACACAAAGAAGCTCAAAAACTCTCAATGGTAATACTTAGTGGAGAAGATTGTGGCAAGGATAACGTCATGAACTGAAAAAAAAAATCTCATATGCTGGTAAAGTACAGCAAGTCAAAACTGTTATTTTTGGAACCCAAACTTATTGGGCCCAGCTTCCTGCAAAGATGTTGAAGCTTATAAAGGCTTATTTTCGATCCTACATCTAGTATGAAACAAATAAGACAACAAAGAAAGCACTAGTTGCCTGGAATAAAATGTGTCTGAAAGATTACACATAATCCATGAACATACAATTCGCCCAGGGTCTAACCGTATTTATTTCACTAGTCTACAATACAATCACATGTTTGAAACATGAACTGTAATGATTAATTCACAGTCTAAGTCGTACCTGTTACAGAAGACTGTTCCAATTCGTAGAAGATCATCCATGTTCTTCTTGGAATCTTCCATTGGAGTTCTTCAACATTGAAGAAGAGAGTTTTGCTTTTCTTTGTTAGGGAGAAGAAAAAGAACGTCCTTTTTCCCACATAGTTGGAATAGAAAAAGGGAAGAGGATTAACGTTAGTTTATGTCTAACAGACACAATTTATAATCCTTAAGGGACACAACCTTTTAAGAATAATCCTAATAGTTGTGTCTCTTCCCTTTCATTTATTTATATTGTAATATATATAAAACAAATTATATATATAAATTTATTTGGATATGAATTTGGGTTGACCCACATGGGTGCTCAAAGTCTAAATTTCCAACATCTCCCACTCACACATAGTGGGTCAACTCTCATTCTCATTCTGTAACATCCATACATAACGACTAGACCATGTGACCAGTGCATACTTCGAGAGCTCAGTTGCTATACATCTGTTAGGAATATATAGCATCTCGATTAACGGAACCTTGGAGTAGATTGTAGTATGCAATACCCTAGATCATTTATCACATTCACATCTCTCTCAATCTCTTTGTATTATTTTGAGTTCATCATTATGTTCTTGTCGCAAAGACAAACATAATGGGTTAACCAATGAACACAATTAATGTGATAATACTCATTGATGATCTTCCTCATCTCAAGAATCTCTTAATCTCAATCTGACTTGCTTTTCTAGAAATGTCCCGCCAGACCGAATCATCCATGATCTCTTGGCAACACCCTAAGATAGCAAACAGCAAATTGTATCTCGAGAAACTGGTCAAAGTCATGAGGGTACAAAGAAAGAAAATTACTTATAATGTTCAGGGCTTCACACGATAAACAAGTAGAGATTAAACTTGTATCGCCCATAGGTCACTTTATGCATACGTGGTATGAATCACGTACCACAGTATTGACTCCTTTCCCGTGGAGCGTATGTCTTTCACAAATTAAAATAATGTGCAGATGATAGTTCAGACAACTCATGTCTAACTTTGAGTTCAGACATCTACTCATACATTTATCCTCCAGAACTCACATCTGGCATTAAGACGGACTCACATTTAATCAAATATGATTAATAAAAAATCAAGCGACATTCTTATTATAAACTTCAAGCTCTCTATTATTATCACTTCTGACAATAATAAGTTTATAATTATCTCATCTCTATTAGTCACATAGACAATAGAGGCGATTGCCTGTGTGAATAGGCCAATCTTTTTGTCTGTCCGACATACTTCAAATTTATGTACTAAACATTAAACCATTCTATGTATATGAACCAACAACAAGAAATTTAGGCTTCAACTATATTAAGATCAAATAATATAGTTTTATGTGAACATGTTTGGGAAAAGTTAAAATATAAATACATCAACATTTACGCAAACTAAATGCCTTCACATATCACTCATAAACACCAAATACTATGAGTTGCATTATCGGATCTACTATAATATAATGCGTAGAGATGTATTTCATGTTCACTTTTCTATGTACAATTACAACTATGTCTCTAGCAAAATTATACTTTATTATGTATCGTTTTCCAATGATACTTGAGATTTTTGTGTAAGCTATTGAGATTTGACTATCACACTTGATTGTCACTAATTCAATAGCACTATCAAACACATTCAAATTTATCATAAAGACATTTAAGTCAAGTAGCTTCGCACATTTGCTGAAAGCGCTACAAATTCAGCTTTCTTTATAATTAAAGCCGATGATTGTTCTTGCTATTCAACAATATACACATCGTTATTATTTAGCAAAGAAGGACATACTCAGATTTAGATTTTCTCTCATCTAAATCTCCTTCTCAATCATCGTAAGTATAGCCTTTGAGTTGTAGATCATTTCCTTTACTTTACAAGGATAATCACAAGTGCCTTTAAGATACCTCAGTATCCTTTAATTGCTTTTCAGTATTCCTTTTCATATCATATTCTTGTGGATTCACGAGGACACATACTCCCACTAGAAACTTTACCTCTAAAAATAGGAGTATTAATGGATTTGCACTATTGCATATTAAATTATTGAAGAAAAATTCTTAATATAAGATTTTTCTAAAAGAGACAGCAATCCCTTGGAATGATCCCTTGAAATATGAACTTCAAGAATTCACCCATATTTTTTCTACATTAAGTCATTCACGTATTTTGAGAACCCATTTGTTCCCAATGGTGCTATGACCCATAAGTAGATCAAACAATTCCAACTCTTGGTTTGGTTTCACTAACTTCATTTCATGTTCCATTGTTCTAGGTACTTATCCTTAGCAGGGTATTTAAGAGCCTCATTATATTTGTTGCTCTTATTCATCTTGTGGAGTAACTATATATGCTTCCCCTTCGATCTCAAATCGACAATGGGACATATGTAGACGACTCATTCGTCGAGGTTGAGATTGATAAAATTGATTTATCAATTGATAGTTACTCCCACTGGGACCAACGATATTAAAATGAATTCTATTTGGATGACATATTGGTGCTAACTTAGAACAAATCCATTATCACCAAATATGACTCCCTCTCAAATTCATTTAATGTTAATAGCGGAAGCAATCTGGTTCACAGTTTTATATATAGACAAGTCTTGACTTATCTCGCCCTACTTAGGAAAAACGTTCGCTAACAATGTAACATTGTGATCCAATTTCAATTACTATGCCATTGCTATGTTGTTCACTTTTGAACAATAAATCTTGCACTAAAATAGTATCACAAATTAATACATGTCCTTCCCCTTGGAACTAGTTTTCCATGTGGGAAAATAACTTAATGTACAATAGCAGCACAAACCCAATTGAAAAAAAAAATTGGATTTTTATTTATCCATAACTTATATGGAATATAAGTAACTGACTTAGAACAATTTCATAATTTGGATCACATATGTCATAGTGTACTAACTATAATGGAATGTAATGTCACTTTTCAGAGACATCAAAGACATGTCTAAAGTCTCAAGAGCCTCTGTCATACTGGATTTTATTGTCACAGTTAACACTTTTGTTAAAACTCGAGACAATATTCTTGTAGCAGTTAACACATTGATATAAACTAAGTATAAACTATTTGAGACAACTATGTACTCAAACAGCCTAAGTTCATATACATATCGATCCTTAAAATAATTTAACTATGTTACTATTTATTTCACATTAGATTTGGAATCGAAAGTTCACTATGTTCCCAATCATCATCCACTTTCTAATATTCCATAAATCTAACATAATTAATTATTTAAGGAAACTCGTCTTAAAATTACTTAAATTCAAGACTAACTAAGTGTAAATTCTATAACAAATATAGAAATTCTCAATAAAATAATATAGGATAAAGCATTAATTCTAAGATTCATAAAGTACTCATACTCACATGAAGATAATATCACACCAATAAATTGCAGATTAAATGCACCTCAGCATTTTGAACAAAGAATTTGTTGGAAGGCAATGCTTGTGTGACCTTTACGAACCAATAACTATTTTGCACAGTTTCAACTTTTACAATGAAGCAAAGATTTTCCTTTAGAGTATATCTCCACTAATGCCATTTGATGGAAACAAAAAAAATGAAATCAACCGTGAAGCCAACATAGGCTCCATTCACAGACACCTAGTGAATATGCTACGGTACTTGTAAATTTTACTCTAAGCCAATAAATCAAACAAGTCCAGAAAGAAATTGTTGTAGTGTTTTCATGTTTCAATTTTTTTTTTATGTTTCAATACATAGCCACGCAGGCATTAATGTCATACTTCATGACTCATACAATATAGTGCCTGTTTCTGATGCCTTCTTTACAAAACAAAGACAACCATTCCCAACATTCACTTTAGAAGTTTATGAAATAAATTCAAACTATGTGCAAGTTTCGTAAACCTGCAAAATGCTACAATAACTCTTAAGTTACTGTTTCACAAGCACATACTATGAGAGAATTTGAACACTTCCAAAAACCATCTCAATTTGAAGTATACCCATATGGTAGCAACAAATAGATAGTAAAAGATTGTGCACATAAATTTGTTTCTCTGCCATGTGAATATTAATACCAATAATCCCAACATATGAGACACCAAGTTAATCATACATGGATTGGGAACACATGGTGATAGTAGGCACTAAGCAGCATTTTTTTTTTTTTGTATCTAATTAAGTCCGAAGACTTTGCATGAGAAGTATTCCATTAGATGGAACAACTATTAAATAGAACACAAAATCCGAACTCTTTACAAGATATTTGCAGCTTGCTTATGAGAACAAAAAAAAACTTAAGTTCAATTTTAATTGGAAGCAAACACCACCAATCCTTGCTTAGAAAGAAACTTCGCCGAAAAATGTGGCTCTTCTTTCTTCTCACATAAGACAAAACAAAACTTAATTCTCAAGGTTCCACTTAAACCTAGAGAAAGAAAAATCCAAGGCTCCAAGCAGACTCAAACTTTAATTTTAATCACCTAAGATGCAACGAATAAGGCAAAACCACTGACGGTTGGCATTCTGATGAATAGCGAAAAAAACGTAACTTTAATTCATACTAAAATTTGATTTCGCCGCAGAATGCCACCAAATTTGCGTGCAGCAACATGTTAAACTTCTCCAAACAACGTTTTTCAAGAAAAAAACAATCTTAACTAGGAAACAAATAACTCGGGCTCTGATACCAATGAAAGATTACACATAATCCATGAACATACAATTCGCCTAGGGTCTAACCGTATTTATTTCACTAGTCTACAATACAATCACATGTTTGAAACACGAACTGTAATGATTAATTCACAGTCTAAGTCGTACCTGTTACAGAAGACTGTTCCAATTCGTAGAAGATCATCCATGTTCTTCTTGGAATCTTCCATTGGAGTTCTTCAACATTGAAGAAGAGAGTTTTGCTTTTCTTTGTTAGGGAGAAGAAAAAGAACGTCCTTTTTCCCACATAGTTGGAATAGAAAAAGGGAAGAGGATTAACGTTAGTTTATGTCTAACAGACACAATTTATAATCCTTAAGGGACACAACCTTTTAAGAATAATCCTAATAGTTGTGTCTCTTCCCTTTCATTTATTTATATATTGTAATATATATAAAACAAATTATATATATAAATTTATTTGGACATGAATTTGGGTTGACCCACATGGGTGCCCAAAGTCTAAATTTCCAACAGTGTCGGTCAAAATCTACATGTGGCTACAATCTGATCAATCTAAAGCTATGGAAAAAGGCTGCAATAATCGTCAAACCATATTGGGACTTAGCTAGTAAGACTGACAAACTTTGGATTAGATGGGTTTATGCCTATTATATCAAGCAGAGAAATGTGAAGGAGATAGCTAACATTACTACTCAAGCCGGTTGGATGTTGAAGAAAATATTATGTGGAAGGGATATGCTGGACCTAGCTAAAAGTGCAATTAAAGGGAGGAAGTATGATTGACAAGATATACTATAAGATGCTGGGAGATATACAGAAAATGACTTGGAAAAGTTTAATGTACCATAACCAAGTCGGACCAAAAGCTATATTTGCCTTGTGGTTGCAGGTACAAGGCAAGTTGCTCACAACAGATAGACTTACTAAGTTGAAAATGCAGATTGAGCCAACATGTGTATTGTGCAAAGTAAAACCAGAGTCATGTGATACATTTATTCAAGGAGAGCCAGTATACTACGAATTTATGGAGAAGATTGCTGCAGTATATCCAAAAGCCATATAGCTGGGGACAAAATAACCAACACTAGATCCAGATGATTCTAGCAATGGTGAAGGGAAGATCAAAGCAAGCTCAGCTGGTAAAGATGATATGTATACAAAGTATGCACGTATGCTTTATGGAGTAAAAGAAACAAAGAATCTTTGCAATATTGAACAACATTGGCAACAACTGGCGAAGGAAATTGCATACATCTGCAATGAGCTGGTGGTCACGCAAAAACTTACTAACTTATGTAAATAGTTGGTAGTATAACGGTATAGGATGGCAGAGAAAAAGTTAGATGAGATAGCTAATTGAGTTAGATAGTTTTGCTTTGTAATGAATTCATTTTGGTGATTAATAAAAGTTAGTTACCAAAAATAACATCTTTTATAGGGAAAAAGAACCTTTTTTTTTTAGAAATACACGGTTATGTCAAAAAGAAAAAGTATTTTCAAGCAGCAAGGAGAATTAGATGACAAGAATATTCTCACTAAAATTTATATTAGCCATATTATAACCATCTAAAACTACCATATGCGAGGGGTCTATGCCAAACCCCTGCTCTTTAGCAGGTTTTGAATAGCAAGAAAATAAAAAAATAAAAAACTAAAATAAAAAGAAGTTTTAATTTCAAAAATCTTATCAAAGGTAGCACCTTATTTTGTCAACTTTTACCTTGTGACAAGTTAGTGGAAAGGAAAACCGTTGAAATAAGCTTGTAACCTGTTTGGAAAAAAGGGGAGTTTAGTTCTACATATTATATGTAAATCTCCATAATAAGCATCATTAATAGCTAAGGCTATCACAAATAAAACTGAGCCGATTCTGTAAAATACATTTTACACCTTGATATTATATGAGTTATAATTTAACTCGAATATAAATAAAAAATATTGTAAAATAAAGATCCAAAGGGTCCTAAACTGCTGACTTCAACAGTCAAAGAGTCACCAAACAAAAGAGAGCATATTTATCCTTTGCAAAATGTTCCTTTTCTGGCACCTTTTTCTTACCCCTTCTTTGTCGCACACAACCTTAAACTGCCCCATAAAATAAAACTTCTCTGCAAATTTTGTAACCACTAACAAACCGAAATTAACCATGAAGAAAAAACTTTGCCTCTGTTATTGTCCGGCTGTTGTTGACACAGACGATCCTGCTGATCATTTTTCTCCAAACAGTGTTCAGTTATCTACTAAAGTAGTTAGAAAAGAACTAGAGGAAAAAGCACTATTGTCTTCGGGAAAATCTTCAATTCTGAAGCATAATAATAAGAGCATCCACAAACTTCCAAGTCGGAAAATCTTTCCATACAAGTATTTCCCTAGACTTTTGAAAGCCATGTTATTTCAAGATCCCGTGGTAAGTCGTCTTTCTCCTCTTACGTGTTACTAGTGATTATGTAATTAATATACGTTTTCAACATGTCGTCATGTGACGCGAAATTTGTTTTAGTAATCGAAATCACTGGACTTTTACATGATCCATAATTCCATATCATGCAAAATTATATGATCATTTGAAAATTTAAACTTTATTTAAATGTCTTCAACCGCATGACCCCTTTAATTCCTTCTACTGAAATTGTTTGTTAGTTTGTTTTTCTCTTTTTATGGTTACAGAAAAAACTTCAGCAACTTGAGTATGAATTGAAAAGTAACGGTTGGAATAATGACGAAAAGTGCTTCAACAAATTGGATAATCATGAATCAAGAAAACCAGAAATGAAAGTGGAGGAAGTTAATCAAATCCGACAAGAAAATGTCACTTTTGTTTCACATGAATCTCCAAAGTCGTCATCATCAGATAAGGATAACGCACCTTCATCATCGAAGTCACTAAATGGGACAAAGGCAAATACTTATATTGCTTCAGTATCATGCGACCAGAAGAAGACATCTTGTTCCTTGTTATATTTGATTGTCTTTGCTCTGTTGATGACAGTTTTTCTTGGTAAATATTGGGCCATTGTGTTAACACTATCATGGGTCTATTCTACACCTTATCGGGTTCAGTATTTTCAGCAAAGGGAAAATGCAATGAAGTCTGTGGAGACAAAGTCGTAAGTCATTACAGAAAGCATTCAATTGTTGACCTGAAAAGAGAGTCTTTTGGCGTGCAATACTTGAAAAATATAGAGTAGGAGTAGCTTTTATGATTCTTTTGGAATATCAGACTTGTACGAGCAATAAATACTTTGTAAGTAGTAATTAAGTAATATTTACAGTACTTTTTTTTTTAATTGTTATAATATATTCTTTAGGGGGCGATGAAGATGTTCTCCTGTAGCTCGTGTAAACGAAATTGGAAAGTAATTTTGTCGGAAATGTTTGCTAATTTTGCAGATATATTAGTACATTTTTATAGGAATTAATTCTACGAGCTCCTCCATATTTACACCAAACTATGTTGGTTTAATTTATCCTACACTATAGTATGAAATTCTCTTGACAATTCTTAGACTCTGCGTCTTTAACTTTTTCTGTTTAGATTGTCTCAAATTGTTCTACACTTCCTTTGGTAGATAGTTTATACGTTAATTACTAGAAAGTTTCATTAGGACTCTTTCATTAAAATTAAATTGAGCTTTGAATTCATTGTCTTTAACACAAATGTCACGTATTCATCTACAGATATAGTACTTCATTAAACAACTCATATTTTATTAGTATTTCGTAGTCTAGCTAAATTAAAAATAACTCATCAAAATTAGGACAAAGAGAGTACGGAACAATGAGGATAATTTAAAACTTGATCCTTTACGTTATGAAATATGCCAACACTAAGCAATTCGAGTATTTTGTCGAACTTGATTTCACCGTCGTCGATATTTCATTATTTGATGAATTTTGTCTTAACTGACAAGGTTGTTCAAAGAAATTTTGGTCCGTATATATTGCTAGAACAAGTTTAAGACTTAAAGATCGATCTGTCAAATTCTTGAATCTAGGCGAACTTGAGTTTAGTTCATGACCCAATATAATGTTCGTTTATGAGTGTAAGTACATTTTTCCTTTCTAGTAAGAGTTTACAGTATTATACGTCAATAAATAACTAAGGTGGGTTTATCGCTATCGTGTGACAAAGATTTGAATTAATACCAAATAGGTAACAATTTGAAGTCGGACTAGGCATTTGACAAGCTTGAGATAGACGTCAATTGGCTTCTTGATGAATGACAATATCTTTAGGTTAAGAAGAAGGACTTCATCCATTTGATATTCATGTGCGTCCTAGCTAGGACATAAAATTTTATAGGCGACATTTGTTCTAGTCAGAAACTTTGTTTCGATCAAGTAGCACAAAAGAATTTTTTCAGTTTGTGTAATATGCTAGACTCTACTCTGGTGGTGCTTGAGTATTTTTTTTTTTTTAACTGTTGGGTATGCAAACAAAAGCCATATTAATTAATAGTTGAAAATATATGGAAGTTAATTACATGTAAAGTATACGAATACTTTGAATTAAGTGATACCTTTTAGGAAAAACGATGGGGCTTGGTCTAAAGCGGACAAATCACAACATATTAAGAGTATTTTTAGGCTAGATTAGCCCACTAAATTTTATTTGTACCTATATATAGTTCAACAGAACGAACTACTATGACGATGACAAAATAATTGGTGTGCCCGTTAAGATCGGCTCACCGGTCCCGGTACCGGTCCGGTCAAAACCGGTCTTTTTTTCAAAAATTTTAAGTCTGGCTCGGCCCTAGCCCATTAAGCACCGGTCCGGTCCTTTTTTTTTCTTTTTCTTTTTCATATTTTAGCTAAGTCTGTCACTTTGTACTTGCAATTGAAAGAACATATAATCCTACATAAAAAGAGAAGGAAGGTGAAAGCAGGAAAGAAATGATCAAAACATCTTGAGAATCATATATAATCCTATATAAAAAGAGAAGGAAGGTGAAAGCAGGAAAGAAATGATCAAAACATCTTGAGAATCATATACTTTGACTCATTGATGGAAACCAAGTTTAATCACTATGTTAATTTGATGCACTACTCATGAAGTAAAAGATCACTGTTATTATTCTAAGTAAGTACTGTCTCATCATTACTATAGTACGCCTAGTCAAATATATACAACTTTAATACTACTATTCAAGGGTGAGAAACTGAGACTATCAATTTCTCTTACAACCAAGAAGATCAGTTGTATAAAATACTTAATTAATATATATTCTTGATTTCTGCTACTTGGTCTAACTTATTGACTGCTGCTTAGCAATGAAAAAATAGTAAATGAATATGTTCATTCGTTGTACCTAATGAAGCTAATAATATCTTTGATACTGCTGCATATTGAGGGATTCTAAAAGGGACTTAATGCTACATTAGATTTTGTATGATTCTTGACAAAAGCATGTCTCAATTTCCCTCGACATATAGTATAATTTTTCTATCAAAAAAGTCGGTCCGGTCCGGTCCACCGGTGGGCCAAAGACCGGTCTTTAACCGGTCCGGGCTAACCGATCTTTTTTCTTAAGTCCGGCTCGGCCCGCAACCCGCTTCCTCCTTGTTCCGAACCGTTTATAATGAACCGATCCGATCTGGTCCGGTACCGAGCTAGCCCAGCCCGATTGACAGGTATAGTCTAGTTTGCTTCCCTACAAGCTTGGAGACGCACACATTCATGTAGGAGCCTCACAAGCTTTAGTGATCATAAATATTCTGAATATGCATACAAAATTCTCAAATTGGTAGGTGGAATGACAAGGAAGTTATATACAAGTATTAGGATATTCGGTGTGAATTTTTTTGGCAAAAATTGGTTGTTGAAAAGAGAGAAGTTACATATAAGTATATGAATATTCTCAATGGTGTGAGTTTTTTTTTTTTTGAGTGAATAGCTAGTTGGCCCAAGGAGAACAATACTATAATATGTTAAAAGGTAAAACTTACCCGCATAAGATATTTACACTAAATCAATGAATATTTGCCATATGTTTACACATACACCTTTTATACTTAACCATAATGACTAATTTTTACGTACCCATATTAAGAGCATTTTTAAGCTAGATAAGCCAATACATGAACTCAAAAAACTTATGACATTTGGTTGAATTGAAGAAAAAAACAACTTGGAAGCTTTTTCAAGACTCGGATGCAAAATCATTCCGAAAGATGTGCAACTATTGCATTTTATACATTAAGAGCTTCGCAAATGCTGTATTATACCATGCTAAAAAAAAATATGAGATAACTTATTCATGTACTTATAATTTATATGTGAATAGAGCACCAAAAGGATAAAATTACTCTAAATCTTTTTCCTAGAAATCTATGAAGATCAAGCATCCAAGCATATATTTTTATATTTATTGCTATTCGATTTTAAAAATAAATAAATATTTTAAATGATATTTTGTATATCTTATTTTAATGTATTGAACCAATCATTCTATAAGAAATAATATATATATATATATATATATATATATATATATATATATATATATATATATATATATATATATATATATATATATATATTACTAATTCATATATTACTAATCCATGCATTATAATAATACGCTTATAATTTCATGACCTCAAACCAAACGACCCTTAAGATTATGAGAAATTGATATCAAAATCTCATGCATCCTCACGTCTCTAGCTTTTAGATTTTACTATTATATACCAATTCTTAAATCTTTAACTTTTTGAATAACTTATTATTTTTGGCGTAATTAATCATTAAAAGCTTGTTAAAGTTCACATACTATTCCTCTGATCCGATTTTGACATAAACAAAAAATATAAGTAAATTTTCCATCATGTATCACTGGCAACTGGCAAAAGAAGAGAAGAAAGGGGAGAAGCCGGCCTACTAAGCATAAGCAAGCAGCTGACAAAAACAAGAGTCTTTTCTTGTTTTCAACTACTTACAAATATAAATTCACTCTTCAAAAATCCTCTTCTTTGGCCTGCACTTGATTCTTTTTCCAAACCAGAGTGAAAGTTTCAATGAAGAACAAGTTTTTCCTCTGCTTTCGACCCATTGATGTTGCAGAGTCAGAGGACCCTATTATTCGCAAGCATGGTGTTGATAATCATCATGTGTTTTCAACAAAAAGACATCAAAAAGAAGATCCAATAGTAAGACTTTTTTTTTTGGTTGGTTTCTTTACTCAATCTATTTCAATTTATCTTGTTGTCCATTTTAAAAGGAATAACATATTTGTACGATAAATTCGAATTTATCGCTATTATGGCAAGTTTATGATTAGTCAAACGATGTCATATAAACCGAAATGGTACGAGTACAATGTAAAGTCTTGTTATGATAAAATTGTGCCTAACCTAGTTTCATTTGTGCAGTTGAAAATTACCAAAAGTAAGAAGCGCAACAGAAAAGACAAGTCATTGAGTGAAGGATCTTCATCTGAAATTTCTTGTTCAAGTATTTCATCTTTATCATCATCTTCTTCTACGGAAAATGAGTTATCAAGGTCAACCTCATCAAATTCATCAATCTCAGACGATCAAGAAGCTAAAAATGGTACAGCAGAATGTTGCAAAGTCATGAATACTAGTTCAGTATATTTGTTTATTTTCCTTTTACTTTTGCTCATTTATATGGATAGGGTCTACGCAATAGTCGTAACATCATTAGGACTAGTACTTTACTCCTTAGTCCAAAACTGGCGTAAGAAAACAGAGGTAAAAAGGAAACTCCTCTGTTTCTAAGCTTATTACATTGACAAAGTAAATTTTTTAGTTTGTCTTTTACTTATTTTTCAATTATTTGTATGAGCTATTGAGCTTCTTTCTGGTTGAGTAGACTATAAAGGAATTGAAAACCTTCCTCTCGTAGAATGATTAAATGTGGTGTTTTTAGATCAACATAACTTGCAGGGAGATCCAGTTAAAATGATAAGTACTAGTTTTTTTTTTTTTTTTTCCATCTTCTTGGATCAAGTGAATGGTACTAATCATAATGTATAAGTTTACTTGCAATTTTTAAATTTGTTGATGAAGGTTTTTAGCACATTCTCCCATTAGAAACTTTCTTTGTAGAGGTCAAACTGGTAAGAATATTTAGAAATAAGGATAAGATTTGAGAAAATAATAAATAAAGCCTTCTTCGTTCTTAAAGATAGTAATTACTCTATGGCTAAATTATTACCAAAGATTAGAAGGAGAATTATTTTCTAAACTACAAAGTTTGGTGTAACAGGTTGTTTTTTGAGTAGATGGATCAAACAGTCACTCAATTTTTAAAATCATTTTTCTATTATTTGTCGTGCAAAAGTTATCTTAGCTCAAATGATAATCTTCATCAGCTTTCATATTTTTCGGTCACCAAAATATGAGGTGGCATTTATTATATTTTTTATTATTAAAATTACTAGATTAAATCATAAATTATTTAGGACCCATACCCAAATTTGTCCATTTATTTGACAACATTTTACTTATCTTTTCTAACTATACCTTATTCTTATGACTTTTACGGTCAATTACCTAAAATTAAATGATCATTTTTTTAAACCGCATCCCCTCTCCTCTCTAAGAATAAATAGTTGTCCTCACACTTTTAGCTTTTACGGTGAATCGAACCCACAGCCTCTTGGTTGTAGGTGAAAGGTGTATACCATCTGTGCGATCCTCACTTGTCAATTGAGTGATTATTAAGCCAATCAATTCGTTGTTTTCTTTACTCTTAATTAGATGTCTTATATTCGAGTTTTAAAAAGATTTTTTTCTTTTTCTTTTTTGGCTTTTCTCTCCCTGCATGTATCCGATAACTGCAAATTATTGGTGCCCTGGATTTCAAATGTTGGATAATAAAATAAAAAGAAAGTTAAATCATCTGCATGGATGCAATAAATAAAAGCAACAAAAAAAAGCAAAGCTTATCGTAATTTATTTCACAAATGAATAATTGAAATGAAGAAGCTTATCAGAACTGCCTCGTGAATGAATTGATTGTCGCTATCCCTCAGATTTACTTTTGGGAGTTGATGAGGCATGTAATTAATTAAATGCATTCTCATCCTTTTCAGCTTTGCACCACGAGCATCACGCAAAGTGTCCAAACTTTCTCCATAGAGTTTTCATTAGTGACCTTTTTCTTAGTACTGAAGTTAGGTTTGAAAGGGAAAAAAAGAATAAAAGAAATTAGAGAATGAAACCAAAATATAGGACGAGGATTAAGCTAGCATTTGGACATAGATTCCCAAATAGTTTTTGATAAAAAAATATTTTTGGGCGAAGTTTGATATGAAAATGAAAAAGTGTTTGGACATACTTTTTTGGAACAAATTTTTTGGCTCAAATAGGCTCTTTTTGAGTTTTTGGGACTTTTTGGGAGAAGTTTTGGTCAAATAGCATAAACAAACAGTTTTTTTCCCAAAAACTCCCAAAAAATGTCCCCAAAAACTATAAACAAACGGGGGCTTAAGAGAATGAACTACCTTAGTTTTCTAAAGAAATAGATAGGGTGAGGGTTATGTTAACTCGTAAAAACAAAGAAGATATGGGGCAAATCAAAAGCATACCCACATAAGGGGTGCAGCATGCAAATAACACTTGTAGTTATTACTAGGGTGATCAATAATTATTTGGAAATCAACCATAACCGATAAAACAAAACCATATCGAACTGATTATAAAATATTTTCAATATAATCGTAGATTTTGGTTTAGAGTTGTAACTGTACCAAGCATTTAGGTTCGATTTTTTATTTTACCAAAATAAACTGAAAAATATCGAACAGAATAAAATTATTGTATCTATATGTTTATATATTATATGTTTTAAAACAACAAAGCGTAAAATATTTCACATTTCAACTTGAGCCTGGGAGTGGAACCGATAATGTTCAAGGTCTCAACCTAATGTACTACCTTAACTACTACTATCCAAAGTTGTGTGATTCAATAATAAAGTGTGTTTTTGACATGTTTCTATTTCAATCTCCTTAAAATGTAATATCTCGTAGAAATGATGGTGGATTTGTTTGACAAAGCCTTCACGGTCATTTGCGTTGGTTTCACAAAATTTGTTCACTGATGAAAGCTTAATCTACTTTTAGAATTATGCCGACTCAATATCTGTACTCCTTGTTTGACTTTTTGTTTATACATTCTTGAAAGTTTGTACTTTAAAATATTTCACATCCCTTATACTGCTCATGATGCCTATTGGCACCTCTCGTCAAATATTTAGCTAGAATATAATATTATTATAGATTTGTAATATCATTCACTTAATAAGATTGAGTCAATATTTTGGTCCGCTCACTAGTCATATGAGATTTATAATGAAATTGATACATCTTTTTCAATATTATTAACTTGTATGAAATATACTTTAAAAGATGTTTAAAAAAATCGAAAAGTAGCCGAGCTGGTACTGATACCAAAGAGAAACCAAGATTGGGACGGTTTAAAAAATTTAAAATTTGGTTACATATATTAGAATAACCAAAAAAATTGGTATGATACAAAATTTTCAAAACGATCGACCGAACCGAATCATTGGCACCCCTAGTTATTAAACTGCATAAACAGAATTAGTACCTTATCAGACGGTCGGTAAAGGCAATCCACCCGTAAAGTGATATTTACAAAAATAGGATACTTTTTAGTGCTCGTCTGATTGCCAGAAAGGGCCACTTTTGTAAGATTATTCCTTTATGGGGTCAAATTTTTTATGGGAACCAAAAAGTGTCATATTTCTTATCGCGAGTCTTTGCTAATAAAAGAATCTGGTGATAACCAGAATTGTTATTTTTGTAAAAAAATTCATACGAGGTCAAAATTGTACCAACGATGTCGGAGGTGTTCGTCCCGCACAAAACTTTATTCGTATAAGAATTGGACCCATGGGTTTGGGCCTAACTCAACCCGAAAAGTTAGCTCAAAGTGAGAGAATTGTCAAGCCTTAAAGGGCCTCCTTCCCTATCCCACTTTCAATGTGAGACTCTTTTCCTAACACCCTTACCCAACCCAAGAGGGAGTGAAGACATGGGAGGCCAATGATCCGTAGCCAACATGGCTCTGGTATTATAATAAAGTCGACTCATGAGTTTTGACCTAGCTAAATCTCAAAAAGTAGTTCAAATTGATGAGGACTGTCCATGCCCTATAAATGGCCTCATGCCCTATACCACTTTTGACTTGGGACTCTTTTTTCCCAAATTCACTTACTATAGGTAATTTCTATGTATATATTTCCACCACATTAAGAGGCCGTTTGGATTGGCTTATTTTAAGTATTTTTCGGGTAAATTAGCTTTCAAGCGCTTTTAGGGTGTTTGGCTAAAATAAAAAGTGCTTTTAAACACTAACTTTTAAACCAAAAAGGTGCAAAAAAATGTCAAAAGCTAAAATTTAGAATGCTGTCATTCTTTTTGGAATAGACCAATAAGAAAATGCTGCCACATATATTGAAATAGAGGGAGCAGCTTTTTAGCTTTTAATTCACTTAAAAAAAAGCCAATCTAAACACCCTATAAATCGCTTAACTATATTAAATTTGTATGATTTGTGTAGACACCCGGTACAGATAATGTTTTACCCCATCCATCCACATTACTCAAAAGTTTCACATTAAATAAAAAATAATATTAACACCATCAATCAAAAACCAATCTGAATTCTTAGCTTTTTAAATTGGCTTTCCAAAAGAAAGATTAAAATTTTAAATTTTCTCAAACTGAATCAAACCTACCTCAATAGATCCAACCAAGATATTCGTAGTATAAAAGCTATGAGAAAATAGGGATCTTCCGATATCTTTGAGGGGACAAGATTTTAGGTGAATCAGATCCTACGAAGCAGGAGTTGCACCCTTTAATTTCCTTACGGATCTTTGGTTGGAGAGGAAGATATTCCAGAATTATTATTATTATTATTGAGATTGTAATTCTGGAATTATAATTACATAGTATGTTTTATGGGATAGATAGAATCACTTCATTATAATCATTTTTTCAAGAATATTACTCCTTATTCCTTCAACCAAATATTGAATAAAGTAATCCCAAACTTAATCCCGAAATTTCAATTCCTTATTCCTTCAACAAAACGACCCCTACTGTTAAAAGTATGTCACTCCCAAGAAAGAAGGCTAAAATCTTGCTAATAAATGGATCTCAACCAGAATTTTAGGATATTCAACCAATTCAAAGTCAGATCTCAAGCTATATGAGGATTCATTAAATAAATCACCAAATGCATTATAAATAGAAGAACGAAAAACTTCAAATATTTTTCCCCCAAAGTAGAGTTGTTTATAGACTTGTTAAATTATTTTCTTAAAAAAAATCTATAAATTAAAAATTGGATATTGACAATTTAGTTGGTGCATTATGCTAATTTAGGGTTTTTCACGATGTTTGAAAATATGCAATAATTATAAGTATATGTTAAGTGTCAAATATGCATATATATAAAATATACAATAAATATATATTGCATGAATAAATATGATAGACATATTTGAGCACTTATGTAAAATATATATGTGTTATGCATAAAACATACATAATGTTTACATCATTAGCATAAATTCTAATTCAAATACATCTATTTACACCCTGTATATATTTTATATTGTTACAAGTCATAATCTAAAAAGTTTCATCAGTTTATTTTTTTTTTACAAGCCACACTTGATTCCAAATTAAATACATTGAATATCCATTAAATATTTGAAATATTTAACGTGTTGGATTCTTTCATAAACTAATGCCTCTAAAGATGCATCATCTATGCATAGAATATGCATCATCTATATATAGAATATGCATGATTTATATATATTAGTTAAATTTTCACTTTACAATTTATGCATTGGATATATACAAGATATAATAAGTTGGTCTTCTAGAAAACGTGAGTTATATAACAAAGGTGGCTTTGAGTTTTAACTATAAGAATTCTACATTTTATCTACAGTAGCTCATTATTTTTCAGTAATTGACACATCCATTTAAATTAAACACATTCCTTATGAATCAGCACATCCCTTAAAATATAATCAAACAGGGAAAGTAAAAGAGCATCAACATCCCTTATTAATCGGAACTACCAATGGTTTTTAGTTATTATTTAGGATATAATTAACTGATGTTTAATTAAGAAAGAGAATATAACGTAGAGAAAGAGAGTAAATGAATATGGGTTCATGCTTGAAGTAGGTGAAAGTTAGGTGATTTGAGATTGTGGCAAAATATTTAAGATATATCCGAAATTAATGAGAAAGATATCCTCAAACAAATCTATTATCACCCAATATCTCCCTAAAAAGTAGGCTTATAATGTTAAGTGTCACATTAAAGTGAATGGCTATAAAAAGTAGAATACCTAAAGTTAAATGTTTATAAATCATAATAAAGGAAGAATTGGTTTATTTTGTGTTAATGACTCTTATGAATGTCTATACCATGTAAACTTTCCAATACTTCTCAACAATGTAAGTTATGTTGTTCCTCAAAACCAGCAAACACTTATATTAATATTTACATCAAATCAACAAATATAAAAAAATATTTTTTAACAAGTTAAGTTATATATATTTTTGGTTTATCTTTAACTGCTAAAATTAACTTCATTAGTTTGATATAAAACTTAGTGCATATGCACCCAAAGAATCCAACGAATGGTAGCATTATAGATATGTAACTATCATATCATATCATATTTTATTATAAAAGCATGAATCTCCTATAGTAAAAAGTGAATGACAATTTTGCCCTTCAATTAAATACTATTTATAATTTTTGCACTTGATAATATATGGAATACATAAATTTTATATCTTTGATATGAGTTAGAGTACGGACTACGTAGTAACTTATCACAGTTTTACATTTTCGTATTTAACATCTCATACTCTTATTAGGCGGAGAATTTGAGAGGACATATTCACCAAATACACTAATCAAATACATCTTGATAATTACAAATTGCACATGTAAGGTCATTCTTACTCGCACATTTAATCAACAGCCGTTTCAATCCTTCAGCACTCACCTAATCCCTAATGTTTAACCGTCTATATTAGAGCCTAAAACAACTTTCATGCTGTTCTCACTTGCGAAGAGCACTTGGGAAGCAATTTTTCTGGTGGTGGAATTTTCCAACGCATTTTCTTGGGCTAGGTTTCTATTACTGTGTTTGTTTCATGAAGAAATGAACATTTTACAAATGGTCAAATTGTGGACAGTATTGTGCAATGCGTATTGTACGCGTCTAACCAGTGAGCCAACATTTTATTGACTCCTTTGTTCCACTTTCTTTATCTTTTCTTTTCTAGAATTATCTTGTCCAATTTTCATACTATTTTATAAGACTATTTAATTTACTCAACTTATATCTGCTTAGTTGTTGTTAATTAACTTGCTTATTCTTATAACTTGAAAAATTTATTCATGCATGCATGTTTAAAATATTAAATTAGTTAGTTTATTTGTCTAATTCATAGAAGACGTTAAATAGATGTAATAGGTTTTTGGAGTGTATTGACTGCAGTTTCTATCAACTACTATTAAACATTAATTATAAATATTTTTTAATTTTATTTTAGGTATTTGCTATCAGTACTTTTATAGCCTAGCTAGGAGCTCCTCTCGATCTCATGGTTAAACATTGTTCGTAGTATGTGATGCATTTAATTTGCTTCTTTTACGATCTATCATTGGTTATGAAGTAATGTTTTGGTTTAACTTGAGATGAAATTGACGATCAAAATGCTTAAATTTTGATTTGAACTCGAAAATAGACGACCACCTCCATTCCCCAAAATTTTACTGTTTTTCAGTAGACGATGAACATAAAATGTATAACTGGTTCAAAGTATGGAGCTCACGCGCTTTTGCGCGTCCTCAAAGACTAGTATATAAATAAGGAGCAAGACCAGACCTGTTCTTATGCCTCTGTTGCTTGAGCTGATATCCATATAGAATTGGACAATTTTAGTACTCCGATTGAGTTTACCTAAAAGAAATAAATAGTATTATAGATTGAAGAAAATATATACATGTATATGGTGTCAAGAATTTTAACAACGAATTTAAAAGGCTCAAGAATATTACATATATCGAACATTCGACTTAACCAATTGTTAAGCTACATTTGCTGCTTTATAATCTGCACCTGTAGGTAAATTAATAATATATGGTTTTTAGAACTTCGTGACACATACCAGTTGTTCGTTGCATTTGTTGCACGTGTATGTCAAATCATGTAATACATAGTATTGCAAAATTATATCAATATTATTGTAATAAAAATTGAGTATTATCCTGCATTAATGAATGAAGATGTCTTTAGAAATGATCAATGATCGTGATATGATGACTTGTTTGTCGAGATCAAGTGATCAATGTTGGGAGAGGGAATGGGAGAAAAACTAGGTGGTTCGGCTATGCAATAAAAATTTAGTTGTAAATTTTGGTTTATTTTTTTCCCCTCCTTTTTCTACTTTATTTGAAGATTATCCTCTCCTATTTCTCGTATCACACAATGAAACACACATGAAATAGCCAATTTCCCTCCAGATGTGCCATTTCCATAAATTTCCCAGCGAAGTTGAATGCAGTTCAAGTTGAACTGTTCAACTTAAATTTTTTGGTCTGACGTTAAGCCAACTTTAGCGAAGTTAGCTCCACCTCATACCAAAGTCTTGAAATTAGACTCAAACTTCAGACCTAATAGTCTGAAGTTCTTAGACAAAAAGTGGCTAAGAAATTTTGGCAATATAAAATAGGCTACCCCATGATTGACCTTGGAGATCTTCCACTTCGACCCAACTGGTCCATTTAGAGCTTAAGACAATTCCAAGGCCTCTTTAATAAGGGACAAAAAGTAAGGGAAAAAGAAAGAAAGAACCGACATGCATATTTGTGCAACATAAACATGCCAAGCCATTTGGGATTAAAAGGGGTCTGTAGGAGAACTTAACCCCTGGTTGGGTGAATTCCCTTATTCTACATACCTTCCTATTACTGATTTAATTAAATAAAAACTGTAAAGGCCACATTAAATGAAAAAAGTAAGTAAACTAGTTAGATTGAGCTTTTCCTCAAGTTATGTGAAATTGTGAGCTAAGTTCAATCCACCAAATGAAACAGTTCAGAACTCCTCTAATAAAGTTCACGCTGTAAAAGTCATTCTTGTTTGCCTTTAGCTTGTTAATTTTTCCCTTATAAATTTTTCCCTTGTATTAGTAGTATGGAGTAGTTAATACTGAATCATGACTGTCTTAATAATAACTTTAGAAGACAAAATGTACAGAGAACATTTCCAGTATTAGATTTAAGCATATCATATCACTTCGCAGAACAGGCAGAACCTCAACTCCGTAGCTTGAACTCAATCGCATCACGTTTTCATGCACACATCATTCTGCTCTCTAAAATTAAGTACTGAAAAGACTCATGCAGAAATCACAAGACATCGGAGGAGCTTTACACTGACATGACTCCTAAGCAAAGCAATTCCATCACTTGAGATCTCTCACATTACTTCTCTTTCTCTACTTATCACACGGCAGCACATTATCAATGTTAACAGTTGAGAATAATCACAGTAAAATTACCAAAAACATGCATGGAAATAAATAGAATAACGAGTAATGAACTAAGCCAACTCATCAGATGATGCTCGGCTAAGCTATAATTGATTTTATAGAGCTAAGCATAGGTCACTTGAATCAGTTACTAATGATATAGTATATAGCAATTACTAGTTGCATGTCATCTTCAAAACTTGGAATTCATCGATTCTGTGGTGCTTTTGGATTGAGATGTCGTACTTGAAGTCTTGCTCTGAGCTTGTGAACTAGTCTGGCTGGAGGATGACTCAGTGAAGAAAACTATGTGCTCCTCGTTGTCTGCATAAACTTGTAGGGAGCGTGGAATAGGAGGCATATTCACCTCCAATACTCCTTCAAGAATCTGGACGACCTGACCCATTGAGGGCCTTTGTAATTCATCATCTTGGATGCACCAACATGCAACTTTACATATTCTTGCTACCTCCTCAGCATCAGCAACTCTGTCCAGCCTAGAGTCCAATAGGCTAAGGATGTCGTCTTCATCAACTACTACACGTGCAGCCCAACTAGGGAAGAATTTCACTTTCCCATCTTGAGAGTGCTCCGAGTTTCGCCTCCCTGATACAATTTCAAAAAGCATCATGCCATAGCTATAAACATCAGCTTTGGCTGTAATGGCTACCCCTGATATCCATTCAGGTGCAAGATAACCTCTCGTTCCCCTCATAGTAGTAAGCACTCTGCTAAAGTCACGCCCAACAAGCTTTGCCAGGCCAAAATCAGCCACTTTGGGGCACAATTGTGCATCAAGAAGGATGTTTTCAGGCTTGATGTCACAATGTATTATGCAGTCCCTGCATTTCTCATGGAGATAAGTCAAGCCTCTAGCCGTCCCGAGCGCCACCTGGTATCTTGTTTTCCAATCCAAAATATCTGACTGCTTTTCAGTAAAAAGATGCGAATCCAAGGAACCATTTTCCATGTAATCATAAACCAACAACTTATTGTTACCTTCAGAGCAAAATCCACGAAGGCGTACAAGATTAACATGTTGGATTGTCCCAATTGTGCTGACTTCTGTTCGGAATTGTTTCTCTCCCTGGCTGATGCTATCGAGCTTCTTAACCGCAATAACAGATGAATCAGGTAGTTTCCCTTTGAAAACGGAACCAAAACCTCCACCACCTAACTTCTCTGAAAAGTTCTTAGTCACATGTTGCAAATCTTTGTAACCAAATGCCACTAATGAACCCTCCACTGTTTTACCAATTCCAACAATATGCCTACGCCGTCTCTGGTATACAATGAAAAGAAGGACCAAAAGGATCACTACGGCAGCAGCAGACCCCACAGCAACTCCAATTGCTACACCCTTCTTACTCTTGGATTTTGGGATATCAGATGCAGCTAATCTGACATAGATCGTCTCGCCATTACCATCATCTTGCGAGAGTTGCTTCATATCCAAGAGTTCACCGTTCCAGATTGAGCATGAATCGCCATAGGCATAAGCAGTGCAATTGCAATTATTCAAGCAAGTAGATTGGCATTCTACAGCACTCCCAGCAGCAACCTTTTGAAAATTCTTAGGTACTTGCATTTGGGGATACATCCAAAATCCATCTTTGTCCCCATTACCATTACCACATTGCAAATTCGTTTTCCTCTCACAGCCTCCAGAATAATCATTTTGACTCCAATCACTCTCTGAAGTGTGCTTGAAACCATCCAAACAATTACAGAAGGGCAAGGTTTCTTGACATGTAGCAAATGGCCCGCAATAAGCATAAACTTCACACTGTGATCTTGGTTGAGACCAGAACAGATTCCAGGGACCTGAAGGCTCCAACCATGTGAGTTGCTTAATCTGTCCAGAGACATCCATAATGAATCTTGATATGATAGAGGGATTATAAAGCGAATAAGTAAAAAAGCTTTCATTCTGGTTGTCCTCATAAGTAAAATTGTAAATATAGTTAGACCTCATCTCAGGCACCCCACTGAAAATTTTGCCATTCCATGGTCCACTTGACCAGTATTGCTCAGTTCTATTCCACCTTATAATATACTGGCTACCATTTGGCTCCAGTTCAAGAGAAAACAGCCCAGGTGTAGGATCTTCCAAGCTCTTCCATGAAGTAAGAAGTTGCTTCCTTTTGGTGATTTTGTTGTAAGAAAGTTTAGCACCAGGCAACCAAGTATTGCCAGGATTATCAAAACTTTGCCAGAGAGGTGGTGTTGAATTATTAGACCCTTCACTCAAGATTAAATTACCATCATCCTGGAGAACTGCTACCACAGAATTTGACTTACTGGAACTGATATTTGTGGACCAAACTGAAGTTTTAGACTCATCAACCAGTACTAAATTACCATCTAAGATTTTTAGTTCTGCAGTGTTTTTATCAGATAATGGTTTTTCCCTGTTTGCAACCCAAACAACAGTTTGTTGACTCACTTTTTTGTACCATATGGCTATGTAATAGTTTGAAGTATTACCTGGTTTGTAGAAACCAAGTACAAAGTTCCCTCCTGAAGAGGAAATTGTTTGGTCTCCAGAAAGTGTTTCATTTGCAGAGATGGTGTCAGCTCCTAAGCAGAGATTGGTATTGAGCGAGAAGCATAGGTATAGCAAAGAAACAAGGAAAAAAGAGTTCTTTTTTATGTGCATAACTGCAATAGGCTTGTGCAGAGGACAAAGATATGATGAACAAAGAGGAGTTTTATGTATGTTTGGAAGATACCATTCATGGGATCATCTTGAAGAATGGGTCAGTTTGAAAAATGGCCAAAACACTTCTTCATATGACTATTCTGCTGGAAACAAGAAACTTTTGTCTGTCGTCAAGTCAACTTGGCAATCTTAAATTGACTTTATTACCCTTACCCCCCTCTCCAAAATTAGATATAAATAATTGAATGAAAAATGAATCCATGGACTAATATTTAGTAACTAATAATGAAAATGAATTTTCTTATAGTGCCACATCTACAATTCATCATTGTGACGTTTTATATTGAAAAATGGGAGATTTACACAAATATACAACTCTAACATCATATTTACAAAAAATAACAATACTTTATCACTTTACAAAATATAACAATAGTTTTTTTACATTCCATATACAAAATTCAACAAATACCTACAATTTCACTGTTATATGGTTTAAATATTAAAACTTGTCCCAATTTACCTAATGGAAAATTTTGCTGCAGCATAATTGCCAACTATATAGTCTATAGCAGACATAAGATATTTAATTGGTCATGACGTGCTGATGGAATTTTATTCTGGACAACTATTTAAATTTGTGGTACAGCATTAAAGTTCATTTATGACATAGCTGAACTGGATAATTGAGTCCTCATATGACATTCATAGACCAAATATTTCATCAAGAATAGGTCAACTATTTAAATATTTCTTTTAAATTAACCACCGCTATTTTTTAAATATATGAATGAGTTATTGATGGTTAAGCACGAGGTATGACTTATTTTCAACCATCAGCAAGTCCTTTCATTTTATATTACATCAAATAAATTTATAGAAATATTTTTTTTTCTAAATATGAATTAGGAGCAATCAAAGGGGTATGATAGTCATTCTATTGACAAATGGGAAAACATAGCTGTAAGAGTCTCCCACGTGCTATCTATGAGAAATAAAAGTCAAGGCTCTAGATTAGTATAATCAAAATTGTATCACCCACAAATCAATGGAGATTTGTTCAAAGTTATACTAGACAGTCACCAATTTTAGCTCAATTCCATAATTTCATTGGACTAATGCCATCAAAATATATCAACAGCACTAAATTCTAACCAAAGCAGTATACCATGATTTGATAAGTCACTATCATTTTGAATAAGTCTCAGCTGCCCACTTAGCCAGTAATGAGAACATTAAGTGCTAAGACAATAGACTGCGGTGGATCCAAATATCCAGTGGTTTCTTCTTACCAATATATGAAACACCAAATTATTTCTTTTCTCATACCATACGGCGTCTGGTGTTTACTTTCCTGAATAATTCAAATTCGCATCATGTTAGACCAATTGAGAAGACGATTTCTATTTAAAAATTTCTAAGTACTCGAAACCAAGACCTCTGACTAAAGATGGAGGGCTTCATCTATCTCGCTTCATCTATCTCACCAATACTCCTAGGTGGTTTAAGCACCAAATTATTTCTCGAAGAAGTCAGCACGCAAGAAATTGAATATGTGTAATTAATTTATGATAGTATTCCCCTTAATAAATTGTGCAAGCAAGTAATGAAAACCTAATTAACATAAAGTTTAGTTGCTACTGGGGTAAATACTCCCACGATTCATTGGCCAGCCATCACATCCTGTTTCACATTTCGTGTGCATTGGGTACAGATGACTGGACGATAGGAAATACCATATTTTGGCAAATGTTAATTCATATTGAAACAATTAGGTGAGAATCATTTCACCATTTACATTTGATAACTTCTCTTTTTTTGATAACTTGCATCCAATGATTCCCAACTTTGTCAAAGTAAGTAAATTCAAGTAAACCCCCCAAAATCTTTAAAGAAATAACAGACTTACCTATCACTTAAATCTCCTTGATCAAGTAAATATCCACAATGGTGAAAAGTTTTTTTGTTTTCTACAGGAGAAATATAACTGAGCAAATAAGGTAGCAATAACGAATACGCAATGCACCAGATGGGAATAAAAGTAACTTATAGGAGTATAAGTATTACCACATATTAATCTTAAACTAATGAAGCCTCTGTAAGTTTGAAACTTCAAGGGATGACATGTAAGGAAAATAACAAGGAGAAAAGCTAGAGGATGCTAAGTGAAAAGAGAGCGAAGACTAAGCAAGTTTTCCTTAGAACTGATTAAAGCTAATATAAATCAGCTACACCAAAATAAGTTAACTGCAAGCTACTTTTGGTTTTTTTTCCACAAGTACACAGGAAATTCATAGAGCAAAAGTGGTGGGACAACAACACTCAGCATCAGTTAATAAGAATGAGAGCACACCTTTGAAACCTTAAAACACTCTTGATTATGAATGGACTAGAAGCCACAATCCCCTGCTTGTTGGAAGATAATAAGTCTGAATTCATCCAGAACCCAAAGACTCAGTCAGACATCAAATAGCTGCATCATTTTCTTTCCTGTTTTCCAAAAGTTATTTATATATCAAACATGAACATATATGTATCACCGATTATGTAACTTCTTTAGCAACAAGTATCATAAAGAAAAAGTTGTCACCTAAGTTACTCGGACTCGGGTACGGGTATCCGACACGGGTACGGATCTAGAGGTCGGATTCGGCAAAATCTAAATTTAGAGATTCGGGGTATGGATCCGCACACGGATACGGGTGCGGGGATCTGTCTAAAAAATTTCAAAATTCTAAAAATAAAGTCATAATCCTTAATTTCGATTCTTCCTAGAGAAGTCCTCTTCCCCAATCTCTGCTTTTCTCTATTAAGTCGTCTTCCCAAAAGTTACCCTCAAAACATAAAATCAGAAATTTGAGAATGTCGACAAAAGATGAAAAAGAGACAAAAGACTATAAATTTCTGCATAATTTTGAAGGTATCTCATTTCCAATGTCTATCTTGAGAGTCTATTTGTCAAAAAAAATCTTCAATTTTCTGTGGATTTTGGTCAAAGTATCCATTTTTATTTGACCACATCCGGTGTGAATCCCGTGTCCTATCCGACACGGGTACGGCGGCAATTTTGAAGAGTCCGAGTAACTTAGGTTGTCTTGTCACTGCCTATGTCTTAAAGTTATGCATGTTCTGGCAAACAATACTATAGCTTACAGAGTTAAGACCTTGAACCAGATAGTCTTTTATTTGTTTGTAGGAGTAGTATATAAAACTTATAAAATCTGCCTGGCTAAATAAAGTGTATGTTTCCACCCAACTTAATTAAAGTAACTCAACTAAAGAAAGTACTGAGAGCTCAACCAACTTGATTCGACTCAACACGACAAAATGCCTGCTAAAAAAGGTTCACAAAGATGAAAGAGATATAAAAATGCTTGTGAGAATTCCCATACCAGACTTCACTGTGGAGCATCCCCTCTGCACCATACAAGGTGGCTTTTGGATACAGCCTCAAATGATCGGCTACACTTTCCAGAGGACTACTTCACTGCAAGAAAGAGTCAGAGACATTCAGCATAACACTATCCACCCCCCCCCCCCCCCCCCCCCGCCTTTTTCAAAAAGAAAAAAAAAGGAGGGAAAGGTTCCGCCATTTATCATACAGCAGGATATATAATTTCTCTAACTTACATCTCATATATGAGATGGACGCATGGGGTCGTATCGATCATCTTAGAGAAGAGGAACACCGCGAATGTTACCAGTTATGAGCCAAAGTAGCTATTTTGTCAATGGAGAAACAGCCCCAACTATTTAAGCTCTATGTTCATGTACTATGAAGGAATTGCTGAATAAATGCATAAACTATCAAAAAGAAGTAGAAGGTCATATTCAAACGTGTGAATTGTCTTTGAAGCAACCTATCAAAAACAATATGAAGCAAGTAAATCACAGATTGGTTCAAGTAATAATACCTTTGCATGAATGTAAACACTCTCCCACAAGAATTCTGGAGGCCATTAGCAAATTATGCAATCATATTCAAAGTACTGAATGTTCGAAACAAACAGACCAGATCAAAGAGTACAATTTTGCTCTCAATTCATCTAAGGACGTTGCATTTGTACAGAGAGAATCTAATTCATGTTAACACAAAGTGTAAAGCTATTGACTTGTTCACAAGCCTTAAGAAAAGCTTTGCGGAATAATACGAGCCATGTTTGTGGAGACTAAGTAACAAAATCAACTCTCAACTTCTTCTAATCTAATAGATGATCTAATTACATACAAATTAAAACCTAAACTAGTTTCGTTTTCTGCTTCTGCTGTCTTTTACATGGCAGAAGGAAGTTCAACATAACTACTCACAGTGGAACGACTTCAGATCCTGTTTATCTGAAAATAGCTAATGGAGGAAATATAGAAAGTTAATCAGGATCTCTGTCCACAATTTTTACTCCTTGCCTCTCTCGTCTCAACAACCTCACCCTACTAACACGACTAAATACTTCTCTTAATCTCCTTTTCCTCCCTAATTGCACCTTACTGCTGCCTCCAAAGGGAGACTTCGTATGAATAACTTCAACTTTTTCACACTCTTTTTGGCTGAGCTTCTGACATAAGAACTCTGATGTGTGCTGGGTTCGACACAGGTGTCCAAAGTGGTAAAGGGGTTCAACATAAGAAGCGGATGAGGATACAATGCCTTTGATACTAACTGGCTTGAGAAACTCAACAAATTTTTGTAACTCAGGAAAGCATGAGTGATCAGAATATGGAACTGTGTATATGTACTTCTCGTACTTCCCAGCACTTAATGAACCTCCATCTGACATACTTGAGCTACTGGAGGAGGCAATATCTGTGTGCCACCTGTTACGAAGGAACGCAGGAGGAGATGCAGAGGAATATCTGTCCTTTCCTCTGACAGCTTTTTGCGCCCAAGGGAGACCAGATGCCATGATCCCTATGGTTGGACGCATTGTATTCAGTCCCTCGAGAGTTTCAATGTTAAAACTATAACGAGGAATAGCACGAATCCTTGTTACTGAAGTTTTAGTTGTAAAGATGTCATGGAACCCAAGAAGATGCATAATTTGCAAGCGTTCTGGCCACACCCAAATCTGCAAGAAGAGTGAAGAGCAGTTGAGGCACAAAAGCTTGCCAATAAGGCGGCAGTGTCCAGAGCACATAATGAAACAAGGGAAAACAAATCCTTTTTGTTTTGGTGGAATGACAAGACCGCTAACAACATGCAGAATCAAATAATCAGAATATTTACTAACTCAGCTGTAAGTTCAAATTGTGATTTTATAGAGAATAAATTTTCAACCAGGGAAAGAGAGATGATCATCTACTGGTATCATATGTTTGTATTTCGACCTCCAAACAATAGAAAATAGAGACTTATTGCCGGGAAAAACTGCATTTCTACTGATCATACAGATAAAAGATGTATAGTTCTGGTAAAACATTGAATATAAGAGAAATAGTAGCTCCAATGATTTCATAAAGGCAGAATGCTACCTTTGTTTTCAAGGCACGTGATATGTACAGAAGAAGATTTTCTTTCCCCAGTGAGTCAACAGCAATGACAATATCGTGATTAGGATGACTTGTGATGATGCTTAAAACCTGGGATCAATATTCATTGAACAAACAACTTGACTGGTCACGTCAGTACACCAAACTATGTCTCTACCCACAAGATTCAGCCCAAAAAGAAAGATTTATGAAAAAGAAATGCACCTGCCCAGCAGCAACTTCACGAGAAGGAAAATAGTATGTAGGGTTACAGTAAGTATTGTCGAGGTACAGCATGTCAAGCTGTAGATCCTTCAGAGCATTAAGCAGCATGGTCCTTCCAATTTGCGCTCTCTTACTTGTGCTCTCCCAACGAAAATCTCCAGTATAAAGTGTGCAGCCAAATTCACCACGAAACAGATACATTACTGCTCCTGGTATAAATGTTTTCACTTTAGCAAAAGAACTCAGACAATTGCTAGCAATTTAAGCACGGTAAAAAGTTTTTCTTTTTAAGCACAATAAAATGTAAGGCTGTGCGTTGACAGAAATGAGATTCCTAAAGCATTTCTATAACTTCACATGAGAAACACAACAAAAAGAGGTTTTCTAATGTATGGAGAGATCCAAAAATATGTTCCGTAAATTCTATAAAAGTACATAAACATTCCCCCTCCATCACAACACACACACACACACCCCTATTTTGCCCCCCTTAAAAGTAATACTCCAAAAAGAGGAGTTCTTGAATATTAGTACTCATATAAAATCTCTATACCAAAGCAAAAGGTGAACTTTGGTAAGTAATTCACAAACAAATAGTCCTCCTACTCTATATACTATCCATGAAAAAAATTTAAAAAAAAAAAAAAAAAAAAAAAAGAAGAATCACTACCACATTACTATACCCATAATAACATAATTTTTGAACAGTTCAAAATTCTAAGACGGAAAACTCAACTTGCATGTGCGAGGTAGGTGCACTACACATGATCAAACCTAGCCGCAAACAAAATCCAGGTATTTTCTGTAGAGGGGTGAGTCCATTATCCACCAAGTTTCGAACCGTGCACCAAAATGGTCAACTAATATGCTTCAATAGTGCTAATCACATGGGAATTTAATCAAACACGTGGTGGGCAACAACAGGAGTGACAAATTAAGTGTGCATAAAGGGATATGCGTACCAGGGCAATGATGAGCATCAATAGGCATGAAATAAATAGTAGTGGAAGGAGATAATAGAGAAACTGAATGCCATTGACCAATTTCAACAATGCGAAGGAGAGAAATATCGAAGCCAGGGAATTTAGGTGGAAAAAGCTTAGCAGTGATAGGAGAACAATAAAGGGGACCGCGTCTCCAGTTAGGAGTGAGTCCACTTGTATGGTCAGCATGGAGGTGTGTTAAGAAGTAGACTTGGCTTCCTCTAGCCCAACCATCCACTGATATCATTCCACTTTCCATTTTTTGCCGCTGCTTTGGTTAGTTAATTAGTTTCAACTATTCATTTCTTGATTTTGGGAGTTATCTTTGCACAGGGATCATTCAGATGCTAATATAATGAGAAATTGAATACTCCTGTATTTTGGTTTGGCGGGGATTGTGATTTTAAAACTTTAGTCGCGCCGCTATTTTTTGCAGCAATATTCATGAATTTATGTATTTCAAAAAAGAAAAAAAAGGAAGGTGGTAAATAATTTTTTTGTAAATACTGTTATTGAAGGTGCTAAAAAAAAGGACTTCCATCGAAAAAATTTACACAAATACGCTCCCACTTGTGGGATTATATTGGGTATTTTTTTTTTTTTAAGAAGAGTCATCCGACCAAATGACTAGTAATAATTTGAAGGAAAAATTATTCTACATAATCACTCAACACTTTTTATATATTTTTCCCCTTCTCTTTAACCACCAGCGCCGCCCTTCCCTCCGGCCACCGTTGCCTACCACTCCCCGCCACCACAGACTCCTCCACCGCGACTGGAACCGCATATCCGCTACTTCGTAGGAGCTCCGAGGATCGGAACTGCTGCTCCGTTTGGCCTTTTTACTCTTCTTCTTTTTTTTTTTCTTTTTAGGATAGATAGATGTACACAATCTATTAAAATGCATATACTCACAATGTAAAAATAATGTGTATACAATAAATAGAAAAAATGAGTGTATACATTGTGTATAATTGATAAATACTCCATAAAATTGAGTGTAAATACTATGTATACGTGAGGAGACATTTTGTATACATTAGTATGACATTGTTTGTACACATTAAGTATTAGTTTTGTGTATATTAACTTTAAAAAATAAAGGGACAATTACATTGAGAGACACCCCACTCATGAAAATTACCAAAAAAGACCCCTATTTTGCTACCTTACATGACATAGCACCCCCTCCCTTTTTTTAATTTTTTCTTTCACTCCATAGCACCCCCTTTATAAAGAAAAAAAACCCTAGCCCCCCATTTTCCCTCTCTTCTCCTTCTCTCCTTCACATTTTTCTCTCTTCTCTTCCCCCATAAACCCTAACGCCGCCGCCGCCACCCCCAACCCTTCCACCACTGCCCCACCGCCACCTCCTCTCCTCCAAGCCACTGAAGTCGTGGTCACCACCACCACCGCTGATGATGCTTCTTCTTCGTCTCGTTTTCTTTTTGTTCTTTTTTTTTTGTTTTTGTATAACAATGTCGATTTTGATTGTAAATCTCGGTTAAAACTCCGGTGAGTTTGTTTAAAAAAGTTGTTTATCATATTTCTTCTTCTTTTTACACAATTTTCATAAGTATCCATTGAGATCTACTAGTTTTTTCTAAAAACTTTTTAGATCTAGTGTTTTTCTTGTATAAAACTGTATAGATCTGGGATGTTTGTTAAGCTTTTGTGTAAAAGCTGCCCGAAGCTCTGTTTAAAGTCAGTTTTGCGAATTTATACACTTTTATACATTTTTATACAAGTTTATACAATTCTGTAAACGTGTATAAAAATGTATAAATCTGTATAAGTACGTATTGACAGTGTATAAAACACATTCTATGTATTGTAAAATTTGTATAAAGCTGTATATGCGTGTATGAACAATGAATAAATTGTATAAATTTCAGATTTGTGCACTTTTTATGGATGTTTTGTATAAAATTTATGTTTTTTGTGTATATTTTTGTATTTCCCTTCTTGCATACACATTTTTCTATGTATTTACATGTATAATTTATTATTTTGATAGATTTAGGTGTATAAAATTATCAAAAATAATTATTTAAACAAATCCACAAATAAAATAAACAAATCCGGTGAATTTTTGGTTTTCCGGCCACCGGCCACCGCCGGCCGGCGGCGGCAGCGGCGGCAGGCCGATTTCTGGTGGTGGGGCAGTGGTGGGGGAGGGTGAGGGAGTGGTTCCTAGGGTTTTAGTTTAAATGGGTGCTATGTTGTGTAATTTTGAAAATAAGGGGGTGATATGTTGTGTAATGTAAAAATAAAGGGGTGCTATGGATGAAATGTGGCCTCTCATTTGTAATTTTGTGTTGAGGGGTGCCTAGTTTTGAAAATTCCCCAAAAATAAAGGCTATTGAAAAGTAAAGGGATAGAATTGACTGTTTGTTTTAGCAATTATCCCTAATTTGAAACTTCATGGAAGATTTTGGGGAAAAGTCACCGTTGCTAATTGAAGAATAATTAAGGTTTGAAAAATAATTAAGAAATAGTCACAACTTAGCAATGCTGCAAATCCATATAGTCATGAACTTTTGTCTCATTTTACAAAGAAGAACAATTATTCAATTTGATCAAAGATTATCATTAACCTATACAAAAATTTAAACTTCTGGACAATTTCTTGAATCCAGTTTCACTTTTGTAATTTAGATTTGTTTGCGTGTGTAAGCTCCTTATGTTGCAAGTGATAACTCAAAAACACTAATCCTTAAGTTTCAGGCTACAGATTCATGAAGCTATTTCCTAACTAGTACTTTGCAAACATTGAGCCCGTTTGGGTGGGCTTAAAAGCGGGTCAAACAAGCTTATAAATTATTTTTAGCTGATAGAAATATTTGGTAAGTTAAAAACTTATTAAAAATCAAGTGCTTTTAAGCCAGAAAAAAGTCAAAAGCAAGAAGCTGGGTAATCCTAACTTTTTGCTTCTGGTTAAAAAGCTGTTACAGTTTGACCAAGTATTTTCCTTTTTTATCCATTATAATTTTTTTAATTTCACTAATAGCCTCATTAATAAATGCCCTAAATTATCCACCTACTTTTTTTTTCTTTTAAGGATATTTTAATTATTTTAACATAAAAAAGTACTTTTTAACAAATACCTCTGCATTTTTTTTTAATTTCAGCACTTTTATCCAAACACGTAACTGTTTATTTAATAAAATAAACTCAAACACTTAAAAGATGCTTTTAGAGCCCGTTTGGGTGAGCTTAAAAGTGAATTATAAGCTTATAAGCTCATTAATATATGTTTGATAACTTAAAAATTTTTGGGCTTATAAGCCAAAAATTGCTTAAAAGCCATTTTTGAAGTGAGGAAATCCTATAAGCCACTTTTTGACTTATAAGCCACTTAAAATAAGCTGCTTTTAAACCCACCCAAACAGGCTCTTAATCACTTTAGCTTAAAAGCTACTTTTTTTAAGCTAACCCAAATGGGCTCATTATATTCCTCGATGCTCGTATAAGTGGCTTAAGCATCATTTTTCCAAGGGATTTCCACATAAATAACACTCAATATATCATATTAACAAGTCACCTAGCACTAACATAATCTAGCCACAATATTTATATTTAAAATTTGATTTATAATTAAAATATCAAATATAATAGATTGATATTTTGTATATATAGCTTCTATACACATATATATATTTGTCATATATTTTTTAAATATTTATATCATCAAATTATATTTAATAAATATACTAGGAAAAGAAAGAAAAGACAAAATATAGTTACAAAAAATGGATAAGAGTTGAGAATGATTATGTGAGATAATAATCCCTTTTTCCAAACTTAATAGATTAATCATTTGATCTGGGCCTGGGCTAAAGTGGGATGCAACTTATTAGGCCCTATTCAAACCCTTCTGTTTCGGCCTTTTTTCAGAAATATGACACCATAGGCAATGGTTTGCCTTTTTGCCCCCATATAACCGTGGTTCATAAATTTTGAACGAAAATAGCCCTATTAATCTTATGTTCCGAAACCAACACTTGCCTTTGACACTTCTTTCTTAGCAAAACTTATCCATTGAATCTCACATTCTCTCAGAGACAGTGTTGCATGGGCAGCACTTGGTTGTAAGTGCTGCCTTTGACACATCTTTTTAGGTAATACTTGCCCTTGAATCTCACATCTCCTAGAAAAAATATTGCCTAGGCAGCACTTGCCCCCTTCTAATCTCTTTCTGCATTCTCCCAGATAATTTGAAGTATTGCCTAGGCAACAGTTGCCATTTGACCTCTTCTTAAAAGGCAACACTTGCAAGTTGGTAACCTAAAGTGTTGACTTTGTGCCATAAGAAGTTATTTTGCTACGACATTGTAAAACAGGAGTAAAAGTTGCCTGTATACATTGTGTATACCCAAAAAATCTGATTGTATACATAGTATTTTTTGGTGTAACCACTGTGTATACGTGAGGATACCTTTTGTATACCTTTCTTAGAGTGTGTATTTGTTCTTGTGTATACTGGCTATAAAAAGTAAGGATTAGTGAAGTTAACTGGCTGTTTTTATAATTCTCCCAATAGAATAATCTCAATCAAGAAGAGACGTGCTAATACGAGGAACGTTCAATTTCCAACATATTACTATTCAAATCACAATATCACGAACTCAAAATTCTATGTGAGCTACAGCCCGTACGTTCATTGGTTACTGTTCGTTCAGAAATTTGGAGATCTTGTTATTCGGACAAAATACGTAGTATAATTGATGGTAATTAATACATATATAATCTCACCAGATCTTAGTTATAGTAAGAATACAATGATTTGTGTTCATAAAATTTACATCACTCTTGTAAGGAATTACAATTGAGAGAGAAGAACTGAAAGTTAGATACCAGTGTGTTAGGTGGTCATAATTGAGTCCCTAACCAACTGATCAATGTAAGTCGCTCATGTCTATCTCAATCATGAGAGACGAGAATTAGAAGCAGTGGACAAATGTCAAAATGTGAAGTCATTGTCTAGTTACTCCATCAGCACAAAGCTGGCAAGTGTACCATGATGCTATCGTGGTGGAAATAGACAAAACCATGAAGGTAAGATGGAGTAAATACTGCTTCATATAAGATCCCAAAATACAGATTACAGACAAAGATATTTGTGACTTTCACAACTAAAGTCCTACAACTTTTGCTTTTACTATACTAGACTAGATAGGCTATCCGTACCCAAAGAATGACATAATGTGTAAAAATATCTAATTTTGATGGTATCTTTATATGGGAAAATTTCAAAAGTAGCTTAATATATAACATAGACTTACAATTTAATAGACACATTTAGCATATACAGAATAGCTAACCAAAAATATTTAACAAATTAGGTTCATGTTATCCTAAATCCTAAATAAGCTGCGAGTAATAAGGGATAACAAAAAAATCTTAACAGAACTACAATTAAGGAACACAGAACTACAATTAAGGAAGGCCACTAGTCACATATCCACGATTTTTGCCATTTTCTAACGCTGTTTTTTTAGGTTATTAGTACAAAAAATATTCAGCAAATACAAAGCATATCAGTTCTGTTTTTTTCGAATAGAACATATATTCAACAACTGCATACTAAGATTTCATTATTTATTGCTTCCAAATGAATATCACCTAAATATATACCATTATCATACAATGAATATCACACCAATATGTAGTAACCCACAATGTACTAATAATTCAACAAATAAGAGGAATTAATCATGTATATATTATGTAAAATCTAAATATGCAGTATATATATTACATTCATTCAATAAATATGCACTTCATATGTATAATAATATGCATAGTGAAAATATACATTTTATATAGAACTGCTGAAGATGAAAAGTTTGAGAGTTAACTGGTTTTAAAATTAAACTTTTCAATTACCGTTTAATTAAGTGACCTAAAAAAAGGGAATAAGTTAGGCGTGTGGGGTAAGTAGTTAATAGCATGTTTATGATTATAGACTAAATTAAAAACGGTTCACACTCACGCATTTCCCGATAAAATAGGAATTAATTAGAGTAATTGATGGGTTTTTGAAATTGGCTATAAATGTAGAATAACAAAGGGCAAAGGTCTATATACCACAAATAAGTTAAAATGTATCTATTTTATTTAATTAACACTTTAAAATGTCTATAGACTCTAAAATTCACTCTTTATATACTTAAGAGTATGTAGGAATCATTCAACAGCTTTTGTAGTAAAAGAATAGCTATTTCAATCGTGATATAGTAATCGTGACATAAAATAAGGCAAAATTTAAAAAATCGTAGTAATAAATTACAGTAACCTAGCTCCTCTTTAGCATATCAAGTTTAGAAGGAAGCCTAATTTTTATGTTTGTGAGTAGTTGCTCTATTGTGAATTTGTAATACTCAAAAATAGTGCAAGTTCTGCCAAGATTTACTCGTATGTTGGAATTTGGAAACAAAATCGCTAGTTCAAAATGGAAATGGTCCACTTTACTACCTAAAAGTTGGGACACCTAAGCTTGGAGAATACTTTGGCGCTAGTTACTGGCATTTTGTGGCTGTGAGGACTTATGATATTTCGGATTGTCCCTGTCAAAGCATAAAATAGGAGAAACTTTACGCCTCAAAACATGAATAAAAATACTACTCCGACTTAGTTATAATTTGAGCGCAGCAATACACAATACACTCTCATGTAGTAGGGACTAGGGAGTAATATTTTTTATGATCTTGTAATTGTTCTATAGAACCTACTTAATTATTACTTTGAGATTAAGTAACATTTAAATAATACGGATATAAGATTCTTTCGGTTCTTCTTTCATAGTTCAATTTCTTTCTTACAAATTTTTGGAATGGGTGGAATCGTGCATAGAGAAGATAATAGAACTGTCAAGACGTTTAGTAAAATGGATGCCTTACACCTAAGAAACAAAAACTAAACTGTTCTCTAATTCATTAAACTGCATGTTATTTTGATAGTCGAACTCATTCGCTTGTCAACTGTTAGTCATTTAATTACAAAAATAAACCAAGATGGAGTTGAGACAGCGTGGGCATGCAGGAATCAGGATGAAGCCAACTTTTATATGGCATTGATTGAATAGAAACTTAAGCTGCTTTTCCAGCTAAAAATGATTAGATTAAAGAAAAAGACATTTTCTCATTCACAACTTGGATTCTCAACCACGTTGCGTGTAAATAAAATAGACAATAAGAGATACTATCTTATCTTTCTAATCGCAATGAAGTATAGACATTTAATTTTCTTCATATGTTTTGTGCTTTTTCATTTTTACAGTTGACCATTTGAAAACCCTAGTAATTCACTGTTTAAATCTTACTACGATCAGTGGCGGATCCACGGTGTAAATGTTGATTCCTAGGAACCCATTCTCATGGACAAAAGATCAATTTTTTATGTGTTAATTTTTTAGAAATGTAATATATGGTGTAGTGTGAACCCATTGCCAAGATAATCACTACTAAAAATCAGGGCTTTTCCGACCGCCCATCCGGTCGGACAACGGTCGCCTAGCCGACCGTTGTCCGACCAAACAAGGCGGTCGGCTAAATAGTCGTCGCCCAAAGCTTTCAGACCGCCTCGGTCGGACATCGGACCGAAATTCGGTCGGATGGCGGTCGCCTAGTTTCATAGGTGGAAAAAAATACGTTGAACTAGGCGACAGACGCGGTGGGAGATTGTAAAAAAACTGGGAAAAAACTGGGCGACCGCGGCGGCGGGCTGGGCGACCGTGTCGGTGGGCCAGGCGACAGACGCGGTGGGAAATTTATTTTTTCTGGGTGATGAAATAACCTGATTTCGGACCGCATTCGGACCGCTGCGGTCGGTAGACAGTGTAAAACCTGCAATAAAAAACCTGCAATTAGAGCTACACCACCTGTAAAAAACAGTAAAAACAGCACCCAGAAGAAGATTAGGCTTCTCAAGCCTTAATAATAGTCTAAACAAGGCTTATTGCCTTTAAATTGAAAGTTTAACAATTTACATAACATCTCCAATCCGAATAGTGATCCAAACAAGTTAATACATGTCTAAAATAAGTCTAAGACATCAACAATCCATTATTACTACTCCGTTGCCTCAGAACTAGACTCAGAACCCGACTCAGAGTTGTATTGACGTTTGCTCTTGCCTTTCCCCCGGCTTTTGCTCTTGCTCTTGCTCTTGCTCTTGCTCTTGGTCTTGCCCTTGCCCTTCTTTCCCTTGTCCGCACCACCACACATAATGTTCTGCATCATTTCCCGCATGACTCTCATATTTTCTTCATTGCGCAAACGTTCTTCTTCACTCTTTCTCTTAAGCTCTTCGATTTCATTGCGCAAAGAGGCTTCCACCGAGGGATTAATTGAACTAGCAGGAGGAGTGTAATTGCCAAACAAACCTGGATTTAGACGTTCTGAGGCATACTGCGATCCAAGGCCGTAAACCTGGATCAATTGTTTTCGCCTTTTCAATAAAATCTTCAACACCTACTGCAAATTCTGCCCTCATCCCCCACCGGCCGGGATTATTTCTATTATACATCCAACTACGACTTTCATGAACCATATCTACACAAAAATTACACGTTTGAGATGCATATTAAATTGCAAATATTTAAACGAACATTTCTTTGATACACTACCAATTTTCATAAGATTAAGTAATTGTATAATTTTCTAAGTCAATTACTTTTATATTACTAACTAATTTATTCTCTAAGATTATCATTTAGTAATTAATAACACTTCTCATTTGCAACTTATATCTATTTATTCAAAATGATAAAACTATTTACTTATCTATACTTAGTTGGAGTAATTTAAAACTATTTGCAAACTATTCAACTTAAATTTTTGAATTCAAGTTATAGACCTAATACTTATTTTTTATTCACTAGACTAGAGCATGTATAACTATTATGTCTAGTTCCTATTATGTCTTTGTTGCTCACCACTTATTTGATGAAATGCCTCAAAGAATCTGACTGCCAAACTACACTATACACCAACAATTCTTTCTCAAAGCAATACAACAACAACAACAACAACAACACTAGTACACACCATTAACAACATTCAACAACAACAACAACACTACTAAAGGAACCCATCAACAACATTGATCAACAACAACTCATTCAAAGTGTACTCTTCTCCATGGAACACCAACTTTTTCACTACAAGATTTCACTTTGTTACTTTCCAATTTATCATCTTCTAAATTTGCATTCAATAACCCAATCATTTTTTGAACAACACCCACTTCTCAAATCAACCTAATTTTTATAATACCAACTAAAATGTCAAACTAGCTTAAACATTTCCCAAACCAAACAACAACACTATGTCAACTAGTTCACAACCAAATAGCAACTACTATGTCATGGATTAATTTCATGAGCTAGAATTCAAAAATAGGAAAAAATTAAAAAAACGAGCTGAAATTAAATTTAAAAGAAAAATTGGTGTTTCACCATAAAACTCACCTCAAGGGACGGTTTTGTACTCCACCACCACTGATTTACTAATCCCCAACTTTGATAGATGGAAGAACTACAAAAAAATAGATAAAAAAGTTAGGACTTTCGGATTTGGGGAAAATAGGAAGAAAACTATGAAAATTAAACTTACCAAGCTGTAGAGGAATGGAATTGATGTTAAACCTTGTTGATTAGAGATTAAGAGTGTTTTTTTTTAATAGATTTGGGTTTAGGGTCGGGTAAGAATGGGAGAAAGAAAGAAAGGAGAAAGAGAGAGAGAGAGAGAGAGAGAGAAAGAGAGAGAGAAGTGGATGGGAAATAAAAAACGGGCTGCTATGATAGTTTCTGCCTGGCGACCGACGTCCGACCGCGGCGGTCGGCTAAAAATTTAATTCCTGTCCGACCGCGGCGGTCGGCTATATTAAAAAAAACTATTTAATAAAAATACACTGAAGTATCCCACCGCGTCGGTTGGACGATGGGCTCCAACCAAATTTCGGTCTGAAAATGCTGTATTTTTAGTAGTGAATGTAAATATAGTGCACCCATAAATTTCAAATTCTGGATCCGCCTCTGACTACGATAACTGTAGTTGATTCACAAAAATTAAAGGAAACATATCCCAATAACAATTTGGCACCCTTTATATATTTTTTAATTTTTTTTTATAATAATCCTAAATAGACACCTAACTACATCTCCTAACTTTTTCTAGTCACTCCCTTTCTAAGATTTGTACCTCCCTGTTCTTCTTCCCTTCTCCGTCGCGCCCCCCCCCCCCCCCCACCTCTTCTCCTCTCTTTCCTCCGGTCACTGTCACTTCCTTCTGCCTTAACCGCGAACATTTTTCAGCGTAGCTCTAACGTAAACTTTGAGATATGCTGCTCCACTGCTCCGAGATCTTATGTTGCTCCGCCTCTCCTTCTCAGTTGTTGCTACTCCGCCACTCTCATCTCTATTTTGCTCTGCCACTTCTTCCTCTTCTTCTTCATCGTTTTTATTAGAAGTTGGTTATTGTAGATGTATATGCAATCTATATATTAATGTGTATACGTTGTAAAATGAGTGCTTATACACTGAATGAAAAAATTGAGTGTACACACTGTGTATAATTGAGAAAACTGATTGTATACACTATAAAATTGACTCTATACATTATGTATAAGTGAGAAGACAATTTGTATATACTATGACATCATTTGTACATATTGTGTATTAGTTTGGTGTATATTGACTACAAAAAATAAGACTATTAAAGATAAGGGGATAAAATTGACCGTTGTTTCTATATTTCTCCCAAAATTAAACTTGAACATAGTCAATTAGGAGCTAAAGCGACACTGTGTGAGAATTAGGGGAATTTACACTCCATGCCCACAAAAATAAATTATTTACGTGTTTGTGCCCAAAAAAAATTAGTTTACATGGAATACCCATGCACCTCATTTTATTTACAAAAATGCCCATCTAGCATGTTTTATTTACACTATGTGTCCACCCTCCCAATTTTAACTGTATACCATTGCATTATATTGTATACCTTTTTAGTATACCAAATTAAGTATACTTCTTTTATGGATTTGAGAGTATATTATAACAAGTATACCATGGGAGTATACTGTATACTAGATAGGTATACAGAAGGATTTGACAGTATAGTGTAACAAGTATACCATGGGAGTATACTGTATACTAGATAGGTATACAGAAGGATGGGTATACAGTGTAAATAAGTTTGTGGGTAAAAATATAATGGGTATGGAGATGTAAATAAGTAGGGTTTGATGGACATTTTTGTAAATCCCACTTTATAATCAATCGTTTCTCAACCTAGTTAATACTATAGAAAAGACAAAATTAAAGTAAAGACAATAAATAAGAGATCAAAACTCTGATAGCTAACAAACTTCCATCTTCTCAACTTTGATAGTACAGTACTACTTTGCTTATAGTACCAAATATCAAAGTTAACAAACTATTACCTTCCATATATCCTCCATGACTACTCAACTACCAAAACTAACTCATGTTCCACTTTCCACCACCTCCTCCTCCGTCCACCGCCGTGTCGCCATTGCCGTGGATCTCAGCGACGAGAGTGCTTTCGCCGTCAAATGGGCTGTCCAAAACTATCTCCGTCCAGGAGACACCGTAATTCTCCTCCACGTCCGATCAACTTCCGTCCTCTACGGTGCTGACTGGGGCATCTCCCCCACTAACCAGCAAACGGAAGTCCAAGAAGATTTTGATATTTTAACAAATACAAAAGCTGGTCAATTAGCATTACCTTTAGAAGAAGCCAACGTGCCATACAAAATCCACGTAGTGAAAGACCATGATTTGAAAGAACGGCTTTGTTTAGAAGTGGAGAGGCTGGGGTTGAGTGCCATGATTATGGGAAGTAGAGGATATGGGGCGACGAGAAGAGGAATAATAAGTAAAGGGAAACTTGGGAGTGTGAGTGATTATTGTGTGCACCATTGTGTATGTCCTGTGGTTGTAGTTAGGTACCCACAAGAAGATGAGAATGACGACGGAGTTGAGAAGAAGGCGGTGGATGTGGCTGAGCTGCCACCGGTACCGGAGGAGGAACATGAACACGACGCGTCGCTGATGATGAGTTGAAAGGTACTCCTCTCGTGCAAATTTCTATGACATAATTTGACTCCATATAAAATTTAAAAAGACCTTTTTTTTTAAATGTATTAGTGCAATATATCTAAGTGATCATAATACTTTTGAAAGTTTTGATTATGATATTGTATAAAAATATTATCAAAAACAATATGGGAAATTTAAAATAAATTGTTTTAAATGTATAAAATGTTTTCTTGAACAGAGTAAAAATAATGTTACAAAGTGAAATAAGAGTCTGTTTGGGTGGGCTTATAAGCAGCTTATTTTAAGTAGCTTATAAGTCAAAAAATGACTTTAGAAGTTAGAATTTCCTAACTTTTCAAAAAGTAAGTCCAAAAATTTTTAAGTTACCAAACATATATTAATGGTCGTATAAGCTTATAAGCCACTTTTAAGCTCACCCAAACGGGCTCTAAATGGAGTACCATCTTTCTATTCCATTTACAGTTGTTTCTCAATATAACTTAACTATCTGTGTATAAACGATTAAACTTAAATTTGTTTCTATTTCTAAAAAGTTCTATTTTAAAAATGAGTTTTACTTGTCAATTAAAAAATTAATTAGCTCACCAGGGACAAGTTTAAGATAAAAGTCGGACTACAATGAAGATACCGGACACCGACCGAAAACCAAAAAAAAGCCTTTGCGCCCAAGATGTACACTAGGCCTAACTCAAGTACTTGCAGGCTTCATGAATATCTTAAGTAATGATTTAATTTGAATATCAAACAATTAAACCTCAATTCCAAAGTAGTTGGGTTGTCAAATCTGCTTTAGCTAGGCTCATTACACTATAGTACTAAAATAATCAACAAGTTTTAAAGCCACATATCATCACTTGGTTTTAGTCTTGCCACAATGCACATTCCACTTGAAGAATCCTGAACATAGCAAATCAATTAACGTTTCTTCCCCTTTTCGTCTTGCAGGTGAATGATTTAATACTGTACAAGAGAAAATTTTCTTGAATTTTAATACTTTGTTGCTGCACGATGTATTCATATATCAAGTTCTTAAATTACAAAAAGAAAAAAACAAATTAAAAATAAAACCATTTTATTGAAATTTCTGAAGGTGTGAGTAAACTTGCTGCCTTGATCTCGATAGCAAGGAAAAAATGCCTTGCTGCAACGAGTGCGACTCCACAGTTTTGTTAACTTGCTAGTGTAATATTCTATTTTCTGTAGAAGAGACGTATTATTTTTGCGTCATAATACAAAGTTAACTGAATTGTACCAAAAATAAAAAAATAAAAGCTACTGAAATAAACTAAAGACCCAAGAAGTTTCACCGCGAAATTTTTACTTCGATTCTTACACTCACAACTTGATTTTCTTCAGGTTCAACACCTTTCTTTAATATCAACAAGACCATATACTGTTCTTTTTTTATTTTTAAAAATTAAAATCGATACCGAAACAAAGGAATAGTCGACATATCACGTCAAACATTTGAGTAAACTATAAGTTATTTTTTGACAACCTTAGCCACGACTAAGAGATAAGGGTCTACAATAGAATTATGACGCCCGTTGAGGGAGGGTAGACAAAAGATTATAATACTAATCCTCATCCTAGCAACATAAGACGACCAAAATAGCCAGATATGAAACTGTAACATCAGAACAGCCTAATGCTTCACGAAAACAAAAGGTCAACATTACTTACTTTCATTTTATGCAACCTGTTTGAATAGGCTTGAAATTTATAAATAAAATTAGACTTTAAAATTTGAGATGGTAATTGTTTCATGTATGAAGTTCAACTTAGACTATTCCAATATAAAAAGGGATCATTCTTCATAGAGCATACTAAAAAAAAAAAAATAGTGGCATAAAGAGTCTGAAAAAAGATGGAAGCCAAACAAGAGCTGCAAGAACCAGAACAGGGAATACTGATGAAGGCGGCTGCCATGCACGCTCAAAATCTTGTATAATGTGGTCTTTGAAACAAATAGACAGACCCTCCCTTTTTCCCATTGTACACATCTAACTAACTACCATCTAAAGAAATAATGATACAGAATGTACATCCATTAGAATCTATACAAAAGAGTTACATAAATCCTGTCAAAGATTCGACCTCCACAGGCTTCTCTAAAAAAGGCCATGAGGCTGCGTTCCTCCGATTCCAATATGGGGAAAAATTGGCCATTTCAACTGAATTCTGAAACACCAAAACCATACTTCTAACCTAGGAAAAAGGACGCAACAGCTTCCGTTGACTTAGCAATCTTCGCTGCTTCAGCTATTTTAAGTGCCATCATGGCTTTGTAAGTTGCTAGATCAGCATTTTCCATCAGCTGCTGAGCCTTTTGCCTCATCCTAACAGCAAAATCCTCTGACTTGTTCGCAGCAGCTTTAGCCTCTTGCACCTTAAGAATGGTATTCTGTTGCTGCAAAGCATCTTTGTCAGCACCAGTTGCTGCAATTACGATGTCATGTTAGTCTTCAATCCAGCGGAAACCTCAAGATATACAAAACGTATCTTAGACTCGCATTACCAGAAATTTACATGAAGCAATGAGGACAATTTCTAGGTCCCAATTCCACCCGGAAAAAACTCCTTTTTTGGACATAACCAGGTCCATGTAAATCTTAATAAGTAAGATGTTACCATTTCGCGTGGTCAAAAATAACTAGTTCAGCCAAACAAACCTTCCTTCAATTAGCATACAGATCAAGGTTATTTCCCCTTCCCCTATCAGGACATCAAGGGGCAACTAAATGTTGAGAAAAGAAGTTGAAGCTTGAAGACAAAGCTCCACTACTCAGAAAGAAATTGACCAAATAGCCCGCACTAGCCTTATTAAGCTGCAAGCTACACTCTATCGACAAGCACTCACACAGACCACGTCTAGCCTAACTAGGCCATCGACTATTTTAACAGCACCATACCACTCTAACACAGATCTTTCTTAACTATATGAAGTGTTTTCTTCAATTTTCAATTTCACACCTTCGTGTGAGACGCTAGGAGTAAACACATAGCAAAGACCTTAGATTAGGACAACAACATTTTAAGATAAATCACATGGAATACACACCTTGTAGAAAAGGCCGCTGTTTGCCCCTTCCACCTTGGCTTCCTTGGCGCTTGAAAGACCTCTTCTTGCGGAGAACAGCTTTTGGGATCACTTGAGTTCTCCTTGGCTGGTAACACTGTCAAGAAAAGATCATTGTGACCTTCAGATACTAGTAATTATTTGGATATAGTATTAAACCATGGACCGACACTTGCGATATACCCAAGGGATGAAATATGACCACAATTAAGACAGCGCTAATGTGTAAAAAGAAATTAGCATTACTTTTTTGATCAATTTTTTATAGAATAAGAAATATCAAGGCTAAGTTTTGTCCCTTCTTTTCAAAAGTTCGAACTGTCAGGCCATATTTGCAGCTAATGATTTTCTTGAGTAGAATTCAGTCTTGACTAGGGCTATAACAACATAGACAAGGTATCTAAAATATTTCCTTTGCTTGCTCATACACCAGTCACAAACTATCAACACCAACTGGTTAATATATTCTTTATTCAGGACATGATAAACCCATCAATACACTTCCTTCACAGGAGCCCAAGAGTGGCCCTTCTCCACTTTGCTCCCACACCTGGTGACTCAGACGCCCATCTTTATGGTTGGAGGTGGAGAGTATCTACCCTCCCTAGTCAGATTGGTGACCATATTATTTTGCAACCCATCACATCCTCCACATAGAATCTGGATGCAAAGGCTCTTGTCACATGGCACATATCTAATTTTTTTCATAGGTACATGGCACACATTTATTTCCACCACTATGATACCAAAGGGACATATAATTCATTCCAATTGGCCAATACTGTATGTTCTCTTACATAGAAAATGATACAGAAATGATTACAAAAATTGGTCATCTTTCAAACACAATTAAACGAAAGAACATAAGAAGCCTATGTGACCTTTTATGCATACTGCTTCAACCAATAAAGATGAGGGTGGATATCAATTTCTTTGGGGAGAACCAAAATAAAAATGTACACTACAAGCAGAAAGAACTTGCCAATAGTTGGAAGAAACATGGGTGTAAACAATTTTACTACTACTTTGTGAAGTTAAATCCAAAAACTAGAATACAATTCTTCCAAAGATATTATTGGGAAAAAAAATACTTCTATTAACGCATATCACTTTTACCTGGAAAATTTTTATAAGGGAAGTCCGCTTTTGCTTCCTCTTTCTGACCCAGTAAGTATACACAGCCTCTATTATTTCTTTCTTTTCCATATCCATACAACTATTAATAGCAGCTTTCTCATCAGAGTAATCATCTGGATTGCAATAAAATCCTTTCTCAAAATTATCAATCAGTAGCTCAAAGCTCTCAACAGAAAGATGCTCATTTTCCAGCCCAGGCTGATTATTAAAATTTCTTAGCCACTTCTCGTCATCACAATCCATGTCATAGTTTGCTGTATTCCTTGATAATGCCCTTGCTAGTTCATCATCTCTAACGGTGATGTACGAATCTGGTCGGGCAAACTGAGCAGGATTGCTCTCCGCGTAGCCTGATACTTCACGCACACCGGGAACAGGAATGAAGCTCACCACAGGGGGCTGTACATTGCGATCAGAACATTCCTTGTAAAGTTCCTTGAAAATCAACCAGTCTCGCCTATCTGGAAACTCTAGCTTCCAACCACCATTCACAGACCATATTATGTCATGTGTTATGCGGTTGGAGCCACAAGGCCTCATAACTTTTTCAGCAGTAAGATTAAATCTACTTGCGCCATCTTTCTTCACTGCCAGAAACCACTGTTTTGCAGCAGATAGTTCCATCGCAATAACAGCTCCTTGTTCTCTGTAACACTTGTCTGATTCAATCACCAATATGTTAGCCGAACAGCTTGTTGCATCTAAATCATGCGTCAATTCCACCAAAGAAGATTTTAGTTCTTTGATGCTTGGTGTGGAAGTTTTCTTTTCTGAACTCCTAAGCTCATAATGAGATGTCCGATTGGAAGATCGGAGGCCATCACGTCTGAACCTCAACCTGTCAGAAGTCAAAGAACCATTAGCATTCTGTGTGCTGAAGGAAGAACGTCTGTCCCTCCTCGACCTCAATGAGCTTCTCCTCTTCTGGATACTACGACTGTTCCTTAGCTGCATGTGTCGGCCAGCTACTTTCAGAACTCCAGTAACTGCTTGTACCACTGCAATCTTTCTGGAATCATAGGTTTCAGTTGCTACCACATCCAGTCCAGATTGATTACTCTCAGAGCTAAGGAAAGATACTATCTCCTTGTCACTAGTCTCTGTAATTTCCTCAACTGTAGCTGTATTGTACATGACTAGTGCATATGACATGGCGAAAGATCTGAATAGGAAGCTTGAGTGCAGGTACATAAAGCAACATGGGACTGTAGAGAAGTCCAAAGCAAAAACAGGAACCGACCACCTGACACCAGATATAACGCAAGCTCCAGATTTAATTCTACTAGAAGTCTGACCCTGAAGTTCCAGAAACAGGAAAAACAACAAAGGCAGGAACTTAGAACATTCAAGACACAAAAAGAAAGGGAAAAAAACAAAGGTAAAGGCCTAATAGATATAAAAGTGGACCAAACGAATGTCTGTTAAAGCTCTAGCAACAAAATGATACCTGCAGAAGGAGGATCCCATGCAACGAATGAACGGCCTTCAAGGGTTTTGAGTTGATCGATCCAAAGATCTGTTGCAAACTAACTGTTGACCTCCTCAAGTACCTTAGAACACAATTCAAAAGGCAGGAAACCCAATGACTGCTTCCACGTGATGTATTTACAATAACAATGTCAGTTGAAGCATGACCACCTTTCGATTTATTCAAATCCTTAGAGTAAGCTGTTCTTAATTTTTTCTTCTTCCTAACAAAATGCTTGCCAAACCTCCTATCCTCTCTTACCACATCAACTTTCACAGATTCAAGCTCTTTCGTGTCCACCCTTTTCCTCTTCCTCGTAAATACAGCTCCCCACCTCCGATGTCCATTGCTATTCGGACTTGTGGTCTCCTGCACAGGTGCCTCTGGTTCAGCCACTGCTTCCCTATCTACATCAATATCCATTTGGTTAGCTTCTTGCTCCAGAGCACCATCGTTTCTATGCCATTCGTTCTGCTTGCACTGCACGGCATTGGCATTGCCATTGCCACCACCATCAGCTGCATTGTCAAGAAGCTCAATCCACTCGTCCCCACGTTTCAGCCGCTTACCCTCCTCCTCACCTGGAGTCCACAACCTTCTACCCGACCTCAAAACCCTTGCCCCGAAAACCCTTGTAGTCCTTCTCATTCCCACCGAAGGCATCAGCGCACGCACCTCTGAAGGCAGTACCCCTGCCCTCGAACCAATCTTTCCCCCTATTTCACTTCTAGTAGTTCAACCCTCAACTACTCCTTATTCTCACTGCTATTCCTACCTCAACAGTTCGGGATTGAGGCGTATCCGTTGCTATAGTTCTTTTTTCAGTAAAGTACCCCACCAAAGACTTAAATCTCAGTTTCCCAAACATACACGTAGAACTTCATTTCCCTTAAACATCAAGAAACTTACTCATTTTGTGACAAATAACAACCCAACTAAACCAAAAAAAAAAAAAAAAAAAACTACTTCAATTTTTTAATAGACATGACCCCATTTCTTGAAAACATATGAAATTTAAAATTAACCAAAAAAAAAAAACAAGAAACCAGTAAAGACCACAAAAAGGTCCAATCTTGAAAACCAACTTCAATCTAAAGAAAATTCAAAGTTTCAAACCACTACTTTTGCACTTATAGCCCCCAACTGTGGCTAAATTTGCAAACTGCGAGTAAAAAGAAAATATTTTTGATAAAAATTATACAAAAAGACAAAAACCCATATACCATAACAGTAAAAAGAAACAATTTTTAAACAAAAATTTGAACTTTATAGATTTAAAAAAAAACAAGATTTTAAAGATACCTGCGATTGTTACAAGAAAAAGTTGTAGAGAAAATAGAGATACAAATATGAATAAAGAAAGAAGGGGGTGGGTATGTGGGTGGGTGGGTGGAGTGGGGGTTGTATATGGGGGGGTGGGTGGGTAGTGAAGAGACAGTTTAAGCGTCGGCTATAATGGAGTTCACGATTTTAAGGATTTTAGGGTTTCTTGAAACGGTTCACTCTTCTTTTTCTTCTCTTTGTTTTACACTTTTGGTACTATAAGTTTTGTGAATTGTCAGTTATGGACCTGATTTGGTGTTTGAAATATTATGTTATGACCTCGAATGTTTTTGTGAATTGCGAATGTAGACTGTGGGAGATATTTTAGATTTTAGGATGGAACCCACACGAAGATTACAGACTGCCACACCATATATGGTACAGTATCAGAGTCCTTTTCTTTTTCTTTTTTCCTTTATTATTTTCTAATCTTTAACTTTTCTTTTTTTAAAAACTTTTGACGGGTTCGGGTAAAACACCAGACCCAATCTTTATTTCTTAAAGATTAGGCCATTAGGTCTTGAAATTTTAAATTTTTCAAAATCAATCTTTATTTCTTAAACTTCGTCTAAAGTCAAACAACACCATATAAATTTAGATGGAGGGAGTATTACTCAAAATTTTACTTTTAAGTCATGAGTTTGGACAATATTTTATATTGTTAGTTGGTGTGTTTTTATTTGCTAATATGGGATGTTGATGATCCATGAGTATTTATGACAATAAAGTTACGAGTTACGTTTTGTCTATAAGACACAAATTGTTGACAATTCAATATAACATGGTTAAAAATACATTTAATTGTTGTCTATCTGTCTGGAGTTCAAGGCAACTCAGTAAGAGGGGTGGGAAGAGTTATAGGTAAGTATGACCTATCTATCAAGAGTTCAAGACATCTCAGAAAGAGGAATTGTCTGGAGTTCAAAGCAACTCAGTAAGAGGGGTGGGAAGAGTTATAGGTAAGTATGGTCTATCTATTAAGAGTTCAAGACAACTCAGCAATAGGGGTGGGGAAAGTTATAGGCAAGTGTTGCCCATCCGTTGAAAGTTCAAAGCAATTTGTAAGACGTATTATTTTTTAAAGTGACTGAGTGTTGCCTATCAGTCAGAAGTTCAATTCATTCATTTTAATAAGAGTGTGGAAAGAGTCATGGGTAATTCGAAAAGATTTGATTGTGTACTAAGTGTTATCTACTTATTAAGAGTTCAAGTCAATTTAAAAGAGGCTGATTTGTAAAAATATGACATGGGAAACAATGGTTTGTCTTTTTGCCCGCGCTAACAGATGGTTTGCAAAAATACTACCATTAAGGTTTAATGAAAAAAATCCAGACGGAAATACCCCATTTCGAGTTTTTAGGTCGGGGCCAAGACTTGCCTTTATATTTATTCGTTTTTCAACACTTATCCCTTCAAGTATTGGCAAAAGGCAATACTTGCCATACTTGGCCGTAAGTCTTGACAAAAGGCAAGACTTGCCTTTGACCCCTGCTCGATTTTCCAACACATGTCGTATGCAATACTTGCCGCACTTCATCGTAAGTCTTGACAATTGCAAAGACTTGCCCCTTCCAGTCTTCCCTGCATTCTCGCCATATAACTTCAAGTATTGGCAAAACAACATTTGCCCTTGAAGTATAACCAATTGCCAAGATTTACAAAAATTTTACGTTAAAGTTTTGTCTCCGGACTAAATAAGGGCATTTCGTTAAAGCATTCCGTAGCGCGGACAATTTTGCAAAACCACTCCTTATGGAGGGCATGCGATGAAATTTTTTGTTAATAAGACATCTTGAAAAATTTATCATTAAGTATTACCTATTTGTCCTGCTATTATTCATTAACTAGTATAGCACCCGCGCGATGCGCGGTAAATATAAAAATCAACTCATCGCAACAATTTTATATGGAATAAAATTAGCAAGTATGTAATTCAATCACGATTGAACTTTAAAACTCAACTGTTCACCTACCTAGCTAGTGAATGTTCAATTTTTCATATCTATAATCTATTTCTTAAAGTTGTAAAATATATTAACTAATCATTTGTCCTTATTTTTCTACTAATTATTTTTTTTTTATCTTTTAAGAATGCACTTAGTTTTCAACTTTTCTTTCCTATTTCTATTTCTCTTGTTCTACTACTAAATTACTTCTACTACTAAATTATTTTTACATTTTTATTAGAATTGCTTTAAACTTTTTCATAACTCCAATTTATGAATAATAATGTTTGGTATTATTGCACTATTTAATTATTTTTTTATTATACAGTAAAAATAAACCCTCATACGATGTTACCCTTAAGACTCATTTTTCATGCAATTTTAGTAAAGAAATATTTTCTTGGCATTAGTCTACATGGATAATCGCAAGGATAGTGTGAAATTATCATACATTAAAATCGAACTTCAAAGATAAAACGTAGAGATATATACAAAATGGTGATTGTAGCTAATAGGATATAACAATTTATCGCGTGTATGAAATGATATGAATAAAAAGAAAAACGATCTTACCACTATAATAAGCCCCAGTTGCAGGAAGGATAACTGAACACTACAACAATTTATAAATAATGAGAGACCGAGGTATTTAGTGAATGACAGAGTAAGGTTCCTTTATATTTTCCCTCCTTATTCTATATGGACATAAATCCTCTATCAAGATATTTTTCTCATACAATATAGCACTTATTACTTGATTGTTTCCTTGTTTTTGATATTTTAGCAACACTGTTAGATATGAATATGAGCATCACTGAGTATGGTTACAAATACTTTACGTCTTAAAATTTCTATCATGTTTTTATAAATACGTACCTTTATTTTTCTTACGTTGCATAAATATCGATAACTTGTTGCCGATTAAAAATAGTATTAGTAACCACGCAACGCGAGATGAACATTAAAAATGTTAGCATGTGAAATTATTATTTTATTTTTTTGAGCAAAATGGATCATACTACTTGAACAAAATCCTAACAATTATCTTATTTCTCAAATGTAACGCATATAATAATAAAATATGTACAAAAGTTACAGAAATTGAGTCACATAATCATTGAATAACTTTTCTTTTTTTACGTTTCTTTTTTATGTTATTCACTACTTTCTAGTATTACCATATGTGATAAGTTATCAGATTGTCAAATAATGTAATATGCTTGTCTACCGATTTACTTTTACACCGATTTCCCCTTCTTTTTGTTCTTAGCTCAATGTTATTGCATTTTCACATCGTGTAGTATTGGTTCATTGCTATTTGACCATTTATCGGATTGCCACTTAATAGTGTTACTCAGTTAGATTGAAGATTATCTTTATTTGAATTAGAACAATGTCCTAGTTTCAGATTGAATCAGCACCTTTGCTGAGATGATAAATTTTCTTAAAACATATCTCCTCATAACCCCTATATTTAATAACTGAATTTCAACTCTTGTCAACTAAAGTTCGTTACCCAATTACGATTAACCATATTATGTTATACGGCTATGACAATTAATCTTTGTTCTATTTAATGTTTTAATAGAGAAGCCATTTTATGAATTTAATATACGATTTAATTATTTGAAATTTTCTTTTCTTTTATTTATATCACCAAATTTAAATATTAATTTTCATTATTTAAATAAAAATAATGAGTCTCTATGTCGCGTAACTGAAGAGCAAACTCTGTTGTTACGAAAAATTATTGTTTCTTATATTTATTATACCAAAATTTGACATCAACCAATAAATATTGACCTACAAAATCTTATAGATAGCCATGAATAGTTTTCTTTCCAAAATGTAGCTTTTTTATTATTCTTTTAAAGGAAACAATAAACGAATCAAGTTTCAAGAACCATAATTTCATTTATTCATCCATAAAATCAAAATATATCTATCATCAAATGTTGTAGTACGACTCATTGCCACATATCATATTAAAATTGGAAAAGTAACTTCCAATTTACAAAATGTTATCATCCCATATTAATAAATAAAGATATCAATTGAATATATATTTTGAAATATATACAGTTTAACTTACTAATTACTCTGTGTAAATGAATAATCTCCAAGAATTGCTATCAACAATTTTATTGTTTCACCTGCGAAATTCATTGAATAAAAAGGTGAAATAAAAAACTTTATTGTTACCAATATTTGACATCAACCAGATCACTATTGACCTAAATATATTCAATTAATAATAAAAGTGACAAAACAATCTCTGCTGTTACTATCGACCAATTCATCGCTACCAAAATTTATTGTGTTGTCTATAAATATGTATTTAATATATGAACAAAATTGCCTACCTAAAAACTAAAAATACTTCTTTCATGTAGAAAGTACATGAGGGAATTTTATAGCTTACCATTTTGGACTTATTCTCCATTAACATGTTGAATTCAGAGAAGATAGTCTTGCTGCAAAACTCATGGCAATTAAAAGTTTGAACACTACAGTGTTAGGTTGACTGATATACCTCAATACCAATTGAAGCTTATAATTACCTAAAAAACTACAATTGCTATATACTTTGCCTTCATATTGTCTGCAAAACCCAAAAAACACACGCAACAAATTCTTTTTAGTTAAAAACACAAGTGCTCCTCTTGGGGCAATGAAAATATACCTCTTCTTTTTATAGTAATAATTCTTCCATCATAAAAAACTTGATAAGCACCAACATAGCTAATGATCAACACAAAATAAAAATAAAAAGGACAAAAAATCTAATAGTAAATTGTGTTACTGGAGAGTATATATAAGAGGCTCCCATTCTAATTTCATATAAGATTTAATTCGAAATTCATGCCAATCTGAAGATGAAAAAGAAGGTTTTTTTTTTTAATTACCTCAATAATGGTTCTTCTTCGTTTCTTCATATTCGTTTGTATACAACCAAAAGTAGTACACCTCATATAACGAATTAAACATGATAATAGTGATGCATTGAGTTCTGTGATTTTGAAGCAGTAATATATCTGTGCTAAATATAAATAAATAAGAGTCCCAATGTTATAAATATATGAATATGACATGAGAATCAAAAGAAAATAAAGAAGAAACAAAATGTGCTTTGTAAATGTTGGCTCTCATTTTGGATTGGAGGAGATTAAATACTCTAGAAAAATGATAGGAGGGAGATAAAATCTTATCTTTAAATTTAACCTAAATGTTCTTATCTTTAATTCAAATTCAAAAGTTTTACTTATAACTATTATCTTTTGACTGTAGTTTCAAAAGAAAATATAGCATCTTTATCCATGTGTTTTCATGAAATTAAATGTGATACAAACCCCACACGACTTTCTTCCACTACAATGCTAATATCTACTAATCTGATCCTCTTTGTAGGTTAATGAGATAGTTTGTTGTAATTTGAATATATTTTTTTTAGAGTTCCTTATCCTTTAATGAAAAAAGCTTATCTTATACTAACACAAATAGAAAAAAAATAACGAAATCACATGCAAATTTGATCACTCTTTAATACAACTCTTATCATTTATCAAATATAAATTACGTAATATATTAGTAAAGTTTATCTTATCTGATAGATGATAGAGATAGCTTTCAGTTAAATTTATTTTCAATTCAAGAGATCTTAATTATCTTATTAAAAAATAAATATTTATTTTTTTAATTTAAATTTGAATCAAATATCATTACAAATATTGTCCTAATGTCCTATTCTACATTTTGTCCTAAATGTTCTTTGTTTTTATATATATATATATATAGATTAGGGGAGAACTTCTTTGCAAAACTTTGTTAAGTGAGATTAAAATTTCAAACCATTTTTCATACTTCTGTCTATCACCCATTGAACGTTCCATGCTTATATGGGCACCCGGAGCTATACATAATTCTGCGTAAATTAATCAACAGTAACAAGTGAACATCACAGTATGCTCCATTTGCATTTATCTTTATTAGCAATCAAGCACTAAAATTTTGTACTAAATAAGTTTTTTCAAAATAAAATCATATTCGACACCAAAAATTAACAAAGGCATTAATTTATATCACACGAAACGTGCATGGCCAAAACCTATGTGGTTGTCATAATTGAGCTAAAAAGGTGTGATGGTTACTACAAAAGCAATTTATGGCAACTTGTTGGCTGTTTCAATATCATGAAACGAGCTAACAACCAAATTGAGTGTGTGTGTTACAGTACTAATATTGTTACCAATGAGTCTTTAACTTCGCAGTAGAGTATATCATGAAATAGAATTGTCGTCACATAGGGCACTCTCAACAAATAGTCAAAAAACCAATGAAGGTCAAGCTCTCCATTCTTGGACTTGTTGCTTCTGTTTTCCTTCCTCTCTACCTGCTCCATTTAAAAGTAATGTTTACCTACTTGTTACACACTTATGAGAGAAAGATGTTATTCTTGCTACCTTGCAATGACATTGTGGAAAGGAGGAAAAAATGTGAAACAGGTACACACAATCTCTTCATATATATAGAGAGAAGGGAGAGTTGAGGAGAGAAAAAGGAGAATGTATAGTGGGTACTTTTTTTTTTTTTGAGGTTTTAATAATCTAATTTAAAATTCAACAGCTCAACTTATCTAAATTTGCACTATATATGGTCTATTACAGAGGAAGACGCTACTATCGAGAAATTTTCTATTCTTCATGCTCGAACCCAAAACTTTTAGTTAAAGATGGAGACATCTCAACTATCTGTCGCGTCCCTAGTTGGTGATCCATGGATTATTATATTTTCAAAATCCCTCTTCAGTATTCCATGCTTATATAGGCAAGTACATGGAAGCACTTCAATTTAATTATTCTGTTGAAAAATATTTTAAAAGAAAAAAATTTCTACCAAATAACATGTTTATGAATTGTGGGAGTAGGTTACTTTCCTCTAAGCTGTGTATAACTCAGCTAAAATAATCAACTTTAACAAGAGAACGCCACACTATGCTCCATGTTACATCTACTATAGAAAAATATTATAGTAAATAGTTTTTAAGATAAAACATTATAGTCTACATAATAAAATTAAGAAAAGCATTTTTATATCACACCAACATGCATGGCCAAAACATGTGTGGTTGTCATCATTTGAGTCAAAAAAATTGAGATCACCACAAAAGCGATCTATTCCAACTTGTTGGTTTCAACTTTTAAATCATAGAACGAGCATACGACCAAATTGAGTGTGTTATAACTATTTGTTACCAATGAGTCTATAACTTCATTATAGTTGACAAAATAGAATAGTTGTCACATAGGGCCTCAATTAGTCAACAAATCAATAAAGGTCAAGGTCTCCATTCTTGGAATTACTGCTTCCATTTTTTTCTTCCTCTAACTGTTCCATTTAAATGTGAGTTTACCTAATCATATCGACCACATTGTTGTTCTCCATGGCTTCAACATCACTAATTGGCCGAAAATGAAATTATTACTGAGGAATAGTCATGTCATCCTCAAAACAAGGTTGAACTATTGAAGTGCTCTCGAGCGTAATTTCATAGCCATTTGGAAGGTGATTGAAAGCTTTCTGAGCTGGTATCAGGCTACCTTTTGAAATTAAATACACTCTACCTGGCTCAATCTGGTGGTAAAATTGGTCAGCTACAGCATTAAAGCATGACACCCTTATTTCTCCTCCATCAGAATCAAGAAGTTCAAAAGAGAATACTTTGCCATGATCACCCCTTTGAGTATTGTAGTGTCTGAGTTTCGCCTTCGCAGTTACCCTAGCCTTGATAGTCCACTGACCCTTGAGAGCAGCAATTAGAACAATCCTTGGAGGTGCTTCGTTCTTGGTTATAGGTCCTCTATTTGCGAACGAAGACTGTGGAGGCTGTTATATGTCTGCACTTTCGATAATGACCAAAACAGAAATAAGATGAAGTAGAAAAATTCCAAGCCAACAGTATACACTGCCTGTCCTTAAGAAATCTAATCCCCTCACAGTTACCCAAGGTTTGTGGATTAATTTCTCCCAGGATAGAATGGAATTATCCTCACTGTGATAGCGGTAATTCAAATCACAGTGAACAGCGAACTCAAATAATGGTAGCAAATCACACTGACTCAGAACTTACTTTATTTTGAAAACAAATGCAAAAGTAATGAGAGAGAGTATGAAATTTTGGATGAACAAAATGAGGCAAAATGCCTCTCTATTTATAGCCACAAGATTTGGAGTGAAAAGGCATAAAGGTGTCTTTTGGTGAAATGGCTGTTCATGAAAGGCAGCCTTCAAGGTGGCTGTTCAATGAAAAGGCACCTTTTTATTGGTGAAGTAGCTGTTCATGAAAGGCAGCCTTCAAGGTGGCTGTTCAATGAAAAGCACCATTTCCAAATGAAATGAATAACGTTTCAGCAGCCATTTCCTTTGGAATAATTGCATAACTAATCCACTTTTTAATTTCGTTACGAAACCGGCTCCATATCAAATATTAATATAAAATATTAATATTTATTTCATTTCCCATTCACACCATTTTACCTTCCTTCCAAACCCAACAATCCCCCACATGAATGGGGAATGGCTATATGAAGAAAATATGCAGAAAACTATGTGATTTGCAAGTAAGAATTAATTGCATCTGGATAAGTGGGTTTCCCTTTGAACTTTCCGTAGTGAACATATATCGGATATACTCGGTCAATCGGTAGATTTTATATCTTTGAACCGTCGAACTTTGGTGTATACCTAGACAACATATGTCACACAATTAATCCTTGACCATTTTTGGTTCTCATTGTTGTGTTCGTTTCAGCCATGAACATCGCCTGGTTCATGAGTGCGTAGAGAATTGGCCTTACAGAATTCTCCTTGAAGCGGCTTCCACTTCACACTCACATAGGTGATTTCTAAACGTGTAATCCCGTAGATCTACACTGTTTGACAAACCCCGTATCAAACTTAGATAATCATTAAAAAACGTCTTTAACGTTTTATCCTTGGTACTAAACATTGTCTTATTAAGAGGATGGGTTGAGTTGTTTGACAATGTTGGAGCGGTCGTACACAACTTTGTTTGAGCTCCTTGAACCTAGATCTTGGGATCTCCAGTCTTCTAGGTAGAGTTACCGCCATGACGACTTGTCCTCGGCCATAGTCCCATTCCTCTTGATGATCTCTCAACATCATCTCTAGTTAAACCTTTAGTAAGTGGATCCGATACATTATCCTTTGACTTAACATAGTCAATTGTGATAATTCCTCTAGAGATAAGTTGTCTAATGGTTTTATGTCTTCGTCGTATATGACGATTTTTACCATTATACATAAGGCTCCCAGCCCTCGATATTGCCGATTGACTATCGCAATGTATACATATAGGTGTCAACGGCCTAGGCCAAAATGGAATGTCTTCCAAGAAGTTTCGGAGCCATTCAGCTTCTTCACCGGCTTTGTCCAAAGCTATGAACTCAGCCTCCATTGTAGAGCGAGCAAGCAAGGTTTGTTTGGATGATTTCCAAGTTACCGCTCCTCCACCTATTGTGAAAATATATCCACTTGTGGATTTTGATTCTTTTGAGCCGGTGATCCAATTTGCATCACAATATCCTTCTATAACAGCGGGATACTTATCATAGTGCAAAGCATAGTCTTGGGTGTACTCCAAATAACCCAAAACTCGTTTCATAGCCATCCAGTGATTTTGTCCAGGATTACTTGTGTATCGAAAATAAACTGAAAATCAAAAAGAGATGTTGTAGAAAAATTCCGAGCCAACAGTATACACTGCTTGTCCTTAAGAAATCTAATCCCCTCACAGTTACCCAAGGTTGTGGATTAATTTCTCCCAGGATAGAACGGAATTACCCTTACTGTGATAGCGGTAATTCAAATCACAGTAAACAGCGAACGCAAATACGGTAGCAAATCACACGACTCTAGAAGAGAGGAGAATTATTTTTGTTGTGTATTTCTAAAATGAGGAAGTGTTTCACTATTTATAGACCAAGGATGAGTGTAATGAAAAGGTGTGATACCTTTTCAACCAAGAGGTGCTTATGGTGCCTTTTCCCATTCACAACTATTCAAAAACCCCAACAATCCCCCACATGAATGGGGAATGGCTCTATAGTGAAAATGTGCAGAAACTTGTGTGATTTGCAAGTAAGAACTAATTGCATCTGGATAAGTGGGTTTCCCTTTGAACTTTCCGTAGTGAACATATATCGGATATACTCGGTCAATCGGTAGATTTGATATCTTTGAACCGTCGAGCTTTAGTGTATACCTAGACAATATATGTCACACAATTAGCCCTTGGCCGTCTTTGATTCTCATTGTTGTGTTCGTTTCAGCCATGAACATCGCCCGGTTCATGAGTGCGTAGAGAATTGGCCTTACAGAATTCTCCTTGAAGCGGCTTCCACTTCACACTCACATAGGTGATTTCTAAACGTGTAATCCCGTAGATCTATACTATTTGATAATTCCCGTATCAAACTTAGATAATCATTAAAAAATGTCTTTAACATTTTATCCTTGGTACTGAACATTGTCTTATTACGAGAATGGGTTGAGTTGTTTGACAATGTTGGAGCGGTCGTACATAACTTTGTTTGAGCTCCTTGAACCTAGATCTTGGGATCTCCAGTCTTCTAGGTAGAGTTACCGCCATGACGACTTGTCCTCGGCCATAGTCCCATTCTCTTCGATGACCTCTACTATCTCTCTATTTAGCCTTTTGTTAGCGGATCCGACACATTATCACTTGACCTTACAATGTCTATTGATAATCCCCTAGAGAGTAGTTGTCAAACGGTTTTATGTCTTCGTTGTATGTAACGATTTCCCGTTATACAAATTGCTCCCAACCCTTCCTATTGACGCTTGACTATTGCAATGTATGCAAACCGCTGTCAACGGCTAGAGCCAAAATTGAATATCTTCCAAAATTTTGGAGCCCTTCAATTTTTTCCACTGTTTAATCTAGCATCACTATCAATAGCTGGAATGGTTGCATCAGTTGTGGCCACAACCTTTTAATATTTAATATATTTCTCAACCATTTCCTGTTGCTATTTACTTGATGCCTTAATTATAGAACCTTCAATCATTATACAAATCCAAATCAATATGGATTTTATAATTATCATTGGTTGGTTTACCGCTTCAAATCCAACTCAATATGGATTTCATAATTATACTTGGTTGGTTCACCGTTTAAATCCAACTTGATGTGGATTTTATCATTAATATTAATAGTTGATTTACCGTTTAATAGACCAATATTTTAATACATCCGTCCATGAACGGTCATATGTCTATAAGAAACGTTATCTTCAACCGACATCTCTTTTCATGAAATGTCACAACTTTTCAAGTGACACAATTTCATGAAATTACACAACCTTTTTCTGAAAAAGCACGTGACCAATTCTCGAATTGGTAGATTCATCAACTAGTCGCTCCAAAATAGCACTAGTTATGAATAGAAAAATTATCATGTCAATATTCGCTAAGGATTCGTGGGGTCCCAAGTATAAAAGAATTGTATCTAATTCTTCTAAATAATATAGACATAAGTCTAATTACGTATACGCCAAACGCCCCCACATTTCAAATAATTCATGTGCCTTATCGATTATTTTCCAATCGTAGACTACGGTTTTATGTTAATTCCATGTTAGGACACGGACATTGCCAAATGCCATAAAGACTGCACATATCAAGTCACAATTGACGACTTGATCCAATAGGGACTCGGCAGATTCATGGCTTACATGGCAAAAAACCGCATATTGTCGTAATTCATGACTTTGCAGATGTAATATATCACATTAAATATGCTCTTAGTTTGAAGAGAAGTACTAACAGACTTTTAATCTTCAAAAATTCTTCATAAATGTGACTAATTGTTTCCCACATAAAGACAGTACTGCTTGATCATCACATATGTCAAGAATATTTATTCACTTTCTCACATGGCTTGCCTTTCAAAATTGACTCTTTATTTTCTCCATGGACAGACGTCAAGTAATGCAAATAAAAGAATGGCAATATCTTAATGTCCATATTTGTGAGTTCAGAACATAAGCCTTTCTCGGCTTCTCACTTTCTCCTTCGTAGCCTCTACTTGACATAATCGTCATTAATTCAATATCTTAGATTTTGAGACACTACACAAAGCTTGATTCACATGCTTTGGTACCCGTAAATAATTATCAGGTCAATCCAAACTATAGTTTGAAGCATCCTCCAGAACTATTCCAAAAACATCTACATCTATTAATGAAAATTCCAAACTGCCCAATTATAATTTAATTCTCATGATGTAGATGTATCAAGCGGAATAGCTTCCACCAACGAACTAAGCCGTTTTGTTTCGTTGTTTCACTAAGATTTCCACTCCAATTTTTCCTTTCTTTGTTGGAATATGACACAACCATATATATTTATTATTAACACGGCGAAGTTTTTAATCTTCTAAGCCGATTCAATATAATGGCAAAGTTTTTAATCTTCAAAGTCAATCCAATACAACGGCGAAATTTTTAATCTTCAAACCAAATAGAAAATGGGAGTAGAAAATCACGAAGATTTTAATCTCAAAAAAGGGACTAAAAGATTACAAAAATTTTAATCTTCAAATTTGTAGTAAAAAACCACGAAGGCTTTAATCTCCAATACGGAAGCAGAAAACCACAAAGGCTTATTTATCCACAAGCTTAAGATGAACAAAGAATTGAAACATAAATGTTTCAGTGTTCTACTCGCAATGACGTCTTCAATATGACTCCAGTTGTTCATCGTCAATTGCTATTCATGTGAAAATTATGGGAACCACCAGTAGGGGGTAGCAAGAGATTTTAGAAACATACTCATGCACACTTTTAAAACAAGAATCAGTAACAACGAATTTCGTATCATTTGATAGAACCAACTTACTGGGCAATCCATTGCATGTTGGAACATCACAAATTAAATTCCCTAACATGTGCGATGATTGATCATATCCCGTGACGCATTCCTTGTTTCCCTTGATTTAAATCTCTAATAAATAGAAAATGATCTACTAATATATCATTTTCTCACAAGAACTCAAATTCTTACATTTTCAAGTGTAGTATGACTCATTTAAGTATATCATTCATATCTCCCACCAACTTGAAAATAAACTTAGAGTTGATCATTATCCATCATAAAATTGTGATGCCAACTTATAAACAGTAGTTTTATGTATCTTGGCATATGCAATAACAATCCTTTAACCACGTCAAATGTGTTATTTCAAACTTAGCATGCATATCAAGATCATTACAAGCAGGTCATCTACCCTACATTTATGAAAACACAAATTCACATAAATCACATAGGATAGAAAAACAAAAAAAAATAAGTTGAGAATAGAACCCGGTTTCGTCATCACACAAACATCTCAATTTCTCTGAACAATTTATGTTATGTTGCATAGTCGTTGAGAAATTGCGTCGTCTAGTCATGCTGGTACGTAAAGGACATACCCAATGGCAACAGACCACAATTCTTCAAAAGAGTATGTCTTGTAAATCGTGATGACTTCCCATTAAAAAAGTACTCCTCTGAGGCTACTTGTCTCCGCAAATAGATTATTATTGATTAGCAGAACAATATATAAAAATTAGATTTCTTAAGATAAGGTTATATTATTGTTGTACAGTGAAGACTATTGTTGTGTTTTACTATCTAATTTGTATTTTGGTCTGCTAATCGATAATAGGCTGATTGTGGAGACTAAAATCTGAAAATATTTTATTCCAGTTTTGAAGATTTAAATACTTCAACGGATTACTAAAATTATTGTGTGTTTAGTCCGTTCAGAAGATTAAAACTTCCGGATTATTAAAATATTTATATTATTATTTGCAGTTTGAAGATATAAAAACTTCACTGTACGTTAAATCAGTTTGAAGATATAAAATCTTCACTGTATTTTTAAATTTGGCTTGAAGATTAAAAACTTCGCCGATGTATTACACGGTTTGAAGATTTAAAACTTCATCGATGTATAAAAACGACTTTGAAGATTAAAAACTTCGTCGTTATACAAATATCGGCTTTGAAGATTAAAAACTTCAGCGGTTTAATAGGATATGGTGGTGTCCGACTCGTAAGACGTGTGAGAAATATTTTCTGATTGTTTTTGGGAAGATTAAGAATAATAGAATCTGACAAAATGTGTTGGATCAATTCTTAAACAAACCAAAAATTTGGAAATATTGATGTCATGTTGTTTGGAGAATGATTTATGAAGAAGAATTCTAAAATATACTCCAACAAAAAGACATTAGTCGAGAAATAGAAATGGAATGATGAAATCTTCCAAATTCGGTCGGTGTGATGAATTTTGGATTCGTTGGGACTTGGAAATGTATAACCAATGCAACGTGATTGCTTGATTGATGTTAAATAAAAGGGTCAAAGAGTGATGACAAACGACGAGCACATTAAAACACAAATGTGCATTACAAATTTTATGATTGTTCGGGCTTTAACGAAATGTTAGTTTTGGCGAAGTTACTTTGCTATTATAATAGAATATGGTTCATGAAATATTTGAAATGTGGGGGCGTTTGGCTTATGCATGATCAAACCAATATTTGGTTTAATGTCCACATTATCTTTAAAACTAGATATTAATTTTGAACCACATCTATCCTTAGTGGATATTGACCTAGTTTGTGAATTCATAACTAGTGCTATTTTTAGAGCGACTAGTTGATGAAACTGCCTATTTGAAGGTCGGTCACGTGCTTTTACAGAAAGCTGGTTGTATTTCTTTTTATGAAAGGGTGTCACTAGAAGTTTTGTGATTGTTTCATGAAAAGATGTGTCAATTGAAAGATAACGTTTGTATAGACGTGCCAGATGTATTAATACATTGGTCTATAAAACAGTAAATCAAATTAAATCCATATCCAAGTTGGATTTAAACGGTGAACCAACCAAGTATAATTATGAAATCCATATTGAGTTGGATTTGAAGCAATGAACCAATCAATGATAATTATAAAATTCAAATTGATTTGGATTTGTATAATGATTGAAGGTTCTATAATTAAGGCATCAAGTAAATAGCAACACGGAAATGGTTGAGAAATATATTAAATATTAAAAGGTTGTGGCCACAACTGATGCAACCATTCCAAGCTATTGATGGTGATGCTATATTAAACGGTGAAAAAGCTTAAAGGCTCCAAAAATTTTGGAAGATATTCAATTTTTTGGCTCTAGCCGTTGACAGCGGTTTGCATACATTGCGATAGTCAATCGGCAATATCGAGGGCTGGGAGCCTTATGTATAATGGTAAAAATCGTCATATACGACGAAGACATAAAACCATTAGACAACTTATCTCTAGAGGAATTATCACAATTGACTATGTTAAGTCAAAGGATAATGTATCTGATCCACTTACTAAAGGTTTAACTAGAGATGATGTTGAGAGATCATCAAGAGGAATGGGACTATGGCCGAGGACAAGTCGTCATGGCGGTAACTCTACCTAGAAGACTGGAGATCCCAAGATCTAGGTTCAAGGAGCTCAAACAAAGTTGTGTACGACCGCTCCAACATTGTCAAACAACTCAACCCATCCTCTTAATAAGACAATGTTTAGTACCAAGGATAAAACGTTAAAGACGTTTTTTAATGATTATCTAAGTTTGATACGGGGTTTGTCAAACAGTGTAGATCTACGGGATTACACGTTTAGAAATCACCTATGTGAGTGTGAAGTGGAAGCCGCTTCAAGGAGAATTCTGTAAGGCCAATTCTCTATGCACTCATGAACCAGGCGATGTTCATGGCTGAAACGAACACAACAATGAGAACCAAAAATGGTCAAGGATTAATTGTGTGACATATGTTGTCTAGGTATACACCAAAGTTCGACGGTTCAAAGATATCAAATCTACCGATTGACCGAGTATATCCGATATATGTTCACTACGGAAAGTTCAAAGGGAAACCCACTTATCCAGATGCAATTAATTCTTACTTGCAAATCACATAGTTTTCTGCATGTTTTCTTCATATAGCCATTCCCCATTCATGTGGGGGATTGTTGGGTTTGGAAGGAAGGTAAAATGGTGTGAATGGGAAATGAAATAAATATTAATATTTTATATTAATATTTGATATGGAGCCGGTTTCGTAACGAAATTAAAAAGTGGATTAGTTATGCAATTATTCCAAAGGAAATGGCTGCTGAAACGTTATTCATTTCATTTGGAAATGGTGCTTTTCATTGAACAGCCACCTTGAAGGCTGCCTTTCATGAACAGCTACTTCACCAATAAAAAGGTGCCTTTTCATTGAACAGCCACCTTGAAGGCTGCCTTTCATGAACAACCATTTCACCAAAAGACACCTTCATGCCTTTTCACTCCAAATCTTGTGGCTATAAATAGAGAGGCATTTTGCCTCATTTTGTTCATCCAAAAATTTCATACTCTCTCTCTCATTATTTTCTGCATTTGTTTATAGCCATTTCATGAACAGCCATTTCACCAAAAGACACCTTCATGCCTTTTCACTCCAAATCTTGTGGCTATAAATAGAGAGGCATTTTGCCTCATTTTGTTCATCCAAAATTTCATACTCTCTCTCATTACTTTTGCATTTGTTTTCAAAATAAAGTAAGTTCTGAGTCAGTGTGATTTGCTACCATTATTTGAGTTCGCTGTTCACTGTGATTTGAATTACCGCTATCACAGTGAGGATAATTCCATTCTATCCTGGGAGAAATTAATCCACAAACCTTGGGTAACTGTGAGGGGATTAGATTTCTTAAGGACAGGCAGTGTATACTGTTGGCTTGGAATTTTTCTACTTCATCTTATTTCTGTTTTGGTCATTATCGAAAGTGCAGACATATAACAATCTTAAGAAATCTAATTTTGTATTTTGGTCTGCTAATCGATAATAGGCTGTTTGTGGAGACTAAAATCTGAAAAGATTTTCTACTCCAAATTTAATATTCCGTTTTTGAAGATTTAAATACTTCAACGGATTATTAAAATTATTGTGTGTTTAATCCGTTCAGAAGATTAAAAACTTCCGGATTATTAAGATATTTATATTATTATTTGCAGTTTGAAGATATAAAAACTTCACTGTACATCAAATCAGTTTGAAGATATAAAATCTTCACTGTACATTAAATCAGATAGTTTGAATCTGACCGTATTATTTTGTTTTTACAGAATAATGACGAGCACAGAAAATAACAACGGTGTTTCTGGTACACCAAATGCTTCTATTGGTGCAAGCTCCAGCCGCCCTGCATCTGCACCGGCCCCTGCGCCAGCACCGGCTGAAAAGCCGGGAAAGTTTGGCGGGATTGACTTCAAAAGGTGGCAGCAAAAGATGTTCTTTTATCTGACCACGCTGAGTTTGCAACGATTCATTAAGGAGGATGTTCCTGTCCCGGCAGACGATACTCCTGAAAATGAACGTTTCGTTGTTATTGAGGCATGGAAGCATTCTGATTTTCTATGTAAAAACTACATTCTGAATGGACTGGAGGACGACTTATACAATGTCTACAGTACTGCTGCAACTTCGAAGGAGCTCTGGCTTGCTCTTGAAAAGAAGTACAAAACTGAAGATGCTGGGATGAAGAAATTTGTAGCCGCCAAATTTCTGGACTTTAAGATGGTGGACAGTAAAACTGTCATAAGTCAAGTCCAAGAGTTGCAAGTGATCATTCATGATCTCATTGCTGAAGGTATGATCAAAATTAATGCTAATATTAGAAGTATTAATTATCCTATTAATAATAAATTTCTCATTGAAGGTTTGGTCATCAATGAGGCGTTTCAAGTAGCTGCGGTAATTGAAAAGTTACCACCTTTGTGGAAAGACTTTAAGAATTACTTGAAACACAAGCGCAAAGAGATGTCACTCGAAGATCTCATTGTTCGTTTGAGGATCGAGGAAGACAACAAGATTGCGGAGAAGAAGGTTGCTCGTGGAAGTTCAACAGTAATGGGAGCAAATATCGTTGAGACAAATGATGCACCAAAGAACAACAAAAGGAAGAAACCTTCTGGACCAAACAATCAGCCGAAAAAGAAGAAATTCAAGGGGAATTGCCGCAACTGTGGCAAATATGGACACAAGGCTGTAGACTGTCGTGCCCCAAAGAATGCCAAAAATAATAAAGGTCAAGCAAACATGGTAGAAGATACTATTTCCCAAGGAGTGCAAGAGATAGATCTTTGTGCAATGATTTCTGAGTGTAACTTGGTAGGAAATCCGAAAGAATGGTGGATTGATTCTGGAGCCACCCGCCATGTTTGTGACAATAAAGATGCGTTTACTAGCTATGCTCCCGCTGGACCTAATGAGACACTCTTCATGGGAAATTCTGCAACAGCAAAGATTGAAGGTTATGGCAAGATAGGCCTAAAAATGACCTCGGGCAAGGTTGTGACTCTCAACAATGTTCTTCACGTTCCAGAAATACGTAAGAACTTAGTGTCAGCTTCACTTCTCGTCAAGAACGGGTTTAAGTGTGTTTTTGTTGCTGATAAGGTTGTATTAACTAAGAATGATAGTTTTCTAGGAAAAGGTTACCTATGTGAGGGCCTTTTCAAGCTGAATGTAATGACTGTTTCTATCAATAATAAAGTTCAAGCTTCTTCTTACTTACTTGAGTCAAATGAATTATGGCATGCACGTTTGGGACATGTTAATTATAAAACCTTGCGGAAAATGATAAATATGGAAGTATTGCCTAAATTTGAATGTGATAAATCAAAATGTCAAATATGTGTTGAGTCTAAATTTGCGAAACATCCTTACAAATCACTTGAAAGGAATTCCGAACCTTTAGACTTAATTCATACGGATATTTGTGATATGAAGTCAATACCATCTCGCGGTGGAAAGAAGTATTTCATAACTTTTATTGACGATAGCACTCGTTACTGCTACGTTTATTTACTTAGTAGTAAAGACGAGGCTATAGATGCATTCAAGCAATACAAAAATGAAGTTGAAACACAACTTAACAAAAGAATAAAAATGATAAGAAGTGATAGGGGCGGTGAATACGAATCTCCTTTTGAACAAATATGTTTGGAATATGGCATTATTCACCAAACTACTGCCCCTTACGCGCCACAATCTAATGGGATTTCTTCCTCCAAATCTCCATTTAAGAAGGCTGTCTTTACATCCATTTGATGGATTTGAAGATTATACACGGCGGCCAAAGCTATTAGCATCCGTATGGATGTAATTCTGCTTACCGGAGAGTATGTATCAAAATAATCAAGGCCCTCTTTTTGTCTATAACCTTTAACGACCAGTCTAGCCTTGTATTTGTCAATAGTACCATCAGCTTTCATTTTCCTTTTGAAAATCCATTTGTAACCTAAAGGTTTGTTCCCAGGAGGAAGATCAACCAACTCCCATGTGTGGTTGCTTAAAATGGATTCAATCTCACTATTGACTGCCTCTTTCCAATATGGAGACTCTGAAGAAGCCATTGCTTCTTTATAAGTTTGAGGCTCATTTTCCAATAGGAAAGTCATAAAATCTGGTCCAAAAGAAGTAGATGTCCTTTGACGTTTACTACGTCTTGGATTATCATTATTTGGCATACTTTCTTTTGTACCTTCTCTTGGTCGTTTCGTGCTGACACTTGACGATTCACATTCACTTTTATACGGATATATATTTTCAAAGAATTCAACATTATCTGATTCCATAACCGTATTAATATGAATGTCAGGATTTTCTGATTTATAAACCAGAAAACGATATGCCTTACTATTCTTGGCATATCCTATGAAAACACAATCAACGGTTTTTGGTCCTATCTTTTCCCTTTTAGGTTTAGGAACTTGTACCTTTGCCAAACACCCCCACACTTTGAGGTAATTCAAGCTTGGCTTTCTTCCCTTCCACTTTTCATATGGAATGGATTGTGTTTTGCTGTGGGGTACACGATTAAGTATTCGACTAGCTGTAAGAATAGCTTCCCCCCATAAGTTTTGGGGTAAACCCGAACTTATCAACAAGGCATTCATCATCTCCTTTAAAGTTTTATTTTTCCTTTCCGCAATCCCATTAGATTGTGGCGCGTAAGGGGCAGTAGTTTGGTGAATAATGCCATATTCCAAACATATTTGTTCAAAAGGAGATTCGTATTCACCGCCCCTATCACTTCTTATCATTTTTATTCTTTTGTTAAGTTGTGTTTCAACTTCATTTTTGTATTGCTTGAATGCATCTATAGCCTCGTCTTTACTACTAAGTAAATAAACGTAGCAGTAACGAGTGCTATCGTCAATAAAAGTTATGAAATACTTCTTTCCACCGCGAGATGGTATTGACTTCATATCACAAATATCCGTATGAATTAAGTCTAAAGGTTCGGAATTCCTTTCAAGTGATTTGTAAGGATGTTTCGCAAATTTAGACTCAACACATATTTGACATTTTGATTTATCACATTCAAATTTAGGCAATACTTCCATATTTATCATTTTCCGCAAGGTTTTATAATTAACATGTCCCAAACGTGCATGCCATAATTCATTTGACTCAAGTAAGTAAGAAGAAGCTTGAACTTTATTATTGATAGAAACAGTCATTACATTCAGCTTGAAAAGGCCCTCACATAGGTAACCTTTTCCTAGAAAACTATCATTCTTAGTTAATATAATCTACAAAGCCGGTGAAGAAGCTGAATGGCTCCGAAACTTCTTGGAAGACATTCCATTTTGGCCTAGGCCGTTGACACCTATATGTATACATTGCGATAGTCAATCGGCAATATCGAGGGCTGGGAGCCTTATGTATAATGGTAAAAATCGTCATATACGACGAAGACATAAAACCATTAGACAACTTATCTCTAGAGGAATTATCACAATTGACTATGTTAAGTCAAAGGATAATGTATCGGATCCACTTACTAAAGGTTTAACTAGAGATGATGTTGAGAGATCATCAAGAGGAATGGGACTATGGCCGAGGACAAGTCGTCATGGCGGTAACTCTACCTAGAAGACTGGAGATCCCAAGATCTAGGTTCAAGGAGCTCAAACAAAGTTGTGTACGACCGCTCCAACATTGTCAAACAACTCAACCCATCCTCTTAATAAGACAATGTTTAGTACCAAGGATAAAACGTTAAAGACGTTTTTTAATGATTATCTAAGTTTGATACGGGGTTTGTCAAACAGTGTAGATCTACGGGATTACACGTTTAGAAATCACCTATGTGAGTGTGAAGTGGAAGCCGCTTCAAGGAGAATTCTGTAAGGCCAATTCTCTACGCACTCATGAACCAGGCGATGTTCATGGCTGAAACGAACACAACAATGAGAACCAAAAATGGTCAAGGATTAATTGTGTGACATATGTTGTCTAGGTATACACCAAAGTTCGACGGTTCAAAGATATCAAATCTACCGATTGACCGAGTATATCCGATATATGTTCACTACGGAAAGTTCAAAGGGAAACCCACTTATCCAGATGCAATTAATTCTTACTTGCAAATCACATAGTTTTCTGCATGTTTTCTTCATATAGCCATTCCCCATTCATGTGGGGGATTGTTGGGTTTGGAAGGAAGGTAAAATGGTGTGAATGGGAAATGAAATAAATATTAATATTTTATATTAATATTTGATATGGAGCCGGTTTCGTAACGAAATTAAAAAGTGGATTAGTTATGCAATTATTCCAAAGGAAATGGCTGCTGAAACGTTATTCATTTCATTTGGAAATGGTGCTTTTCATTGAACAGCCACCTTGAAGGCTGCCTTTCATGAACAGCTACTTCACCAATAAAAAGGTGCCTTTTCATTGAACAGCCACCTTGAAGGCTGCCTTTCATGAACAGCCATTTCACCAAAAGACACCTTCATGCCTTTTCACTCCAAATCTTGTGGCTATAAATAGAGAGGCATTTTGCCTCATTTTGTTCATCCAAAATTTCATACTCTCTCTCATTACTTTTGCATTTGTTTTCAAAATAAAGTAAGTTCTGAGTCAGTGTGATTTGCTACCATTATTTGAGTTCGTTGTTCACTGTGATTTGAATTACCGCTATCACAGTGAGGATAATTCCATTCTATCCTGGGAGAAATTAATCCACAAACCTTGGGTAACTGTGAGGGGATTAGATTTCTTAAGATTGTTATATGTCTGCACTTTCGATAATGACCAAAACAGAAATAAGATGAAGTAGAAAAATTCCATATTTACCACAGTTGCGGCAATTCCCCTTGAATTTCTTCTTTTTCGGCTGATTGTTTGGTCCAGAAGGTTTCTTCCTTTTGTTGTTCTTTGGTGCATCATTTGTCTCAACGATATTTGCTCCCATTACTGTTGAACTTCCACGAGCAACCTTCTTCTCCGCAATCTTGTTGTCTTCCTCGATCCTCAAACGAACAATGAGATCTTCGAGTGACATCTCCTTGCGCTTGTGTTTCAAGTAATTCTTAAAGTCTCTCCACAAAGGTGGTAAATTTTCAATTACCGCAGCCACTTGAAACGCCTCATTGATGACCAAACCTTCAATGAGAAATTTATTATTAATAGGATAATTAATACTTCTAATATGAGCATTAATTTGGATCATACCTTCAGCAATGAGATCATGAATGATCACTTGCAACTCTTGGACTTGACTTATGACAGTTTTACTGTCCACCATCTTAAAGTCCAGAAATTTGGCGGCTACAAATTTCTTCATCCCAGCATCTTCAGTTTTGTACTTCTTTTCAAGAGCAAGCCAGAGCTCCTTCGAAGTTGCAGCAGTACTGTAGACATTGTATAAGTCGTCCTCCAGTCCATTCAGAATGTAGTTTTTACATAGAAAATCAGAATGCTTCCATGCCTCAATAACAACGAAACGTTCATTTTCAGGAGTATCGTCTGTCGGGACAGGAACATCCTCCTTAATGAATCGTTGCAAACTCAGCGTGGTCAGATAAAAGAACATCTTTTGCTGCCACCTTTTGAAGTCAATCCCGCCAAACTTTCCCGGCTTTTCAGCCGGTGCAGATGCAGGGCGGCTGGAGCTTGCACCAATAGAAGCATTTGGTGTACCAGAAACACCGTTGTTATTTTCTGTGCTCGTCATTATTCTGTAAAAACAAAATAATACGGTCAGATTCAAACTATCTGATTTAATGTACAGTGAAGATTTTATATCTTCAAACTGATTTGATGTACAGTGAAGTTTTTATATCTTCAAACTGCAAATAATAATATAAATATCTTAAGAAATCTAATTTTGTATTTTTATATAATCTAATTTTCTATAAAAATTTGATGTACAGTGAAGACTATTGTTGTGTTCGTTACCGCCATGACGACTTGTCTCCCACTGTGGTCGCCAATGACATGTTAATAATGAGTTTGAGATAATGCCAAACCTTGAGGAGTTTTGTGAATTTTAATACCCAAGATTAAATCCGCAACTCCCAAGTCTTTCATATCAAACTTGCTAGTTAGCATACGCTTAGTAGCATTGATGTCAGCAATATCTTTACTCATTATTAACATGTCATCCACATATAAACAAACAATGACTATATGATTTGGAGTGTTCTTAATGTAAACACATTTATCACACTCATTAATTTGGAAGCCATTTGACAACATTGTACTGTCAAATTTCGCATGCCATTGTTTAGGTGCTTGTTTTAGTCCATAAAGAGACTTAACAAGTCGACATACCTTCTTTTCTTTCCCAGGAACCACGAACCCTTCAGGTTGTTCCATGTAGATTTCTTCCTCCAAATCTCCATTTAAGAAGGCTGTCTTTACATCCATTTGATGGATTTGAAGATTATACACGGCGGCCAAAGCTATTAGCATCCGTATGGATGTAATTCTGCTTACCGGAGAGTATGTATCAAAATAATCAAGGCCCTCTTTTTGTCTATAACCTTTAACGACCAGTCTAGCCTTGTATTTGTCAATAGTACCATCAGCTTTCATTTTCCTTTTGAAAATCCATTTGTAACCTAAAGGTTTGTTCCCAGGAGGAAGATCAACCAACTCCCATGTGTGGTTGCTTAAAATGGATTCAATCTCACTATTGACTGCCTCTTTCCAATATGGAGACTCTGAAGAAGCCATTGCTTCTTTATAAGTTTGAGGCTCATTTTCCAATAGGAAAGTCATAAAATCTGGTCCAAAAGAAGTAGATGTCCTTTGACGTTTACTACGTCTTGGATTATCATTATTTGGCATACTTTCTTTTGTACCTTCTCTTGGTCGTTTCGTGCTGACACTTGACGATTCACATTCACTTTTATACGGATATATATTTTCAAAGAATTCAACATTATCTGATTCCATAACCGTATTAATATGAATGTCAGGATTTTCTGATTTATAAACCAGAAAACGATATGCCTTACTATTCTTGGCATATCCTATGAAAACACAATCAACGGTTTTTGGTCCTATCTTTTCCCTTTTAGGTTTAGGAACTTGTACCTTTGCCAAACACCCCCACACTTTGAGGTAATTCAAGCTTGGCTTTCTTCCCTTCCACTTTTCATATGGAATGGATTGTGTTTTGCTGTGGGGTACACGATTAAGTATTCGACTAGCTGTAAGAATAGCTTCCCCCCATAAGTTTTGGGGTAAACCCGAACTTATCAACAAGGCATTCATCATCTCCTTTAAAGTTCTATTTTTCCTTTCCGCAATCCCATTAGATTGTGGCGCGTAAGGGGCAGTAGTTTGGTGAATAATGCCATATTCCAAACATATTTGTTCAAAAGGAGATTCGTATTCACCGCCCCTATCACTTCTTATCATTTTTATTCTTTTGTTAAGTTGTGTTTCAACTTCATTTTTGTATTGCTTGAATGCATCTATAGCCTCGTCTTTACTACTAAGTAAATAAACGTAGCAGTAACGAGTGCTATCGTCAATAAAAGTTATGAAATACTTCTTTCCACCGCGAGATGGTATTGACTTCATATCACAAATATCCGTATGAATTAAGTCTAAAGGTTCGGAATTCCTTTCAAGTGATTTGTAAGGATGTTTCGCAAATTTAGACTCAACACATATTTGACATTTTGATTTATCACATTCAAATTTAGGCAATACTTCCATATTTATCATTTTCCGCAAGGTTTTATAATTAACATGTCCCAAACGTGCATGCCATAATTCATTTGACTCAAGTAAGTAAGAAGAAGCTTGAACTTTATTATTGATAGAAACAGTCATTACATTCAGCTTGAAAAGGCCCTCACATAGGTAACCTTTTCCTAGAAAACTATCATTCTTAGTTAATACAACCTTATCAGCAACAAAAACACACTTAAACCCGTTCTTGACGAGAAGTGAAGCTGACACTAAGTTCTTACGTATTTCTGGAACGTGAAGAACATTGTTGAGAGTCACAACCTTGCCCGAGGTCATTTTTAGGCCTATCTTGCCATAACCTTCAATCTTTGCTGTTGCAGAATTTCCCATGAAGAGTGTCTCATTAGGTCCAGCGGGAGCATAGCTAGTAAACGCATCTTTATTTGCACAAACATGGCGGGTGGCTCCAGAATCAATCCACCATTCTTTTGGATTTCCTACCAAGTTACACTCAGAAATCATTGCACAAAGATCTATCTCTTGCACTCCTTGGGAAATAGTATCTTCTACCATGTTTGCTTGACCTTTATTATTTTTGGCATTCTTTGGGGCACGACAGTCTACAGCCTTGTGTCCATATTTACCACAGTTGCGGCAATTCCCCTTGAATTTCTTCTTTTTCGGCTGATTGTTTGGTCCAGAAGGTTTCTTCCTTTTGTTGTTCTTTGGTGCATCATTTGTCTCAACGATATTTGCTCCCATTACTGTTGAACTTCCACGAGCAACCTTCTTCTCCGCAATCTTGTTGTCTTCCTCGATCCTCAAACGAACAATGAGATCTTCGAGTGACATCTCCTTGCGCTTGTGTTTCAAGTAATTCTTAAAGTCTCTCCACAAAGGTGGTAACTTTTCAATTACCGCAGCCACTTGAAACGCCTCATTGATGACCAAACCTTCAATGAGAAATTTATTATTAATAGGATAATTAATACTTCTAATATGAGCATTAATTTGGATCATACCTTCAGCAATGAGATCATGAATGATCACTTGCAACTCTTGGACTTGACTTATGACAGTTTTACTGTCCACCATCTTAAAGTCCAGAAATTTGGCGGCTACAAATTTCTTCATCCCAGCATCTTCAGTTTTGTACTTCTTTTCAAGAGCAAGCCAGAGCTCCTTCGAAGTTGCAGCAGTACTGTAGACATTGTATAAGTCGTCCTCCAGTCCATTCAGAATGTAGTTTTTACATAGAAAATCAGAATGCTTCCATGCCTCAATAACAACGAAACGTTCATTTTCAGGAGTATCGTCTGCCGGGACAGGAACATCCTCCTTAATGAATCGTTGCAAACTCAGCGTGGTCAGATAAAAGAACATCTTTTGCTGCCACCTTTTGAAGTCAATCCCGCCAAACTTTCCCGGCTTTTCAGCCGGTGCTGGCGCAGGGGCCGGTGCAGATGCAGGGCGGCTGGAGCTTGCACCAATAGAAGCATTTGGTGTACCAGAAACACCGTTGTTATTTTCTGTGCTCGTCATTATTCTGTAAAAACAAAATAATACGGTCAGATTCAAACTATCTGATTTAATGTACAGTGAAGATTTTATATCTTCAAACTGATTTGATGTACAGTGAAGTTTTTATATCTTCAAACTGCAAATAATAATATAAATATCTTAATAATCCGGAAGTTTTTAATCTTCTGAACGGATTAAACACACAATAATTTTAATAATCCGTTGAAGTATTTAAATCTTCAAAAACGGAATATTAAATTTGGAGTAGAAAATCTTTTCAGATTTTAGTCTCCACAAACAGCCTATTATCGATTAGCAGACCAAAATACAAAATTAGATTTCTTAAGATTGTTATATGTCTGCACTTTCGATAATGACCAAAACAGAAATAAGATGAAGTAGAAAAATTCCAAGCCAACAGTATACACTGCCTGTCCTTAAGAAATCTAATCCCCTCACAGTTACCCAAGGTTTGTGGATTAATTTCTCCCAGGATAGAATGGAATTATCCTCACTGTGATAGCGGTAATTCAAATCACAGTGAACAGCGAACTCAAATAATGGTAGCAAATCACACTGACTCAGAACTTACTTTATTTTGAAAACAAATGCAAAAGTAATGAGAGAGAGTATGAAATTTTGGATGAACAAAATGAGGCAAAATGCCTCTCTATTTATAGCCACAAGATTTGGAGTGAAAAGGCATGAAGGTGTCTTTTGGTGAAATGGCTGTTCATGAAAGGCAGCCTTCAAGGTGGCTGTTCAATGAAAAGGCACCTTTTTATTGGTGAAGTAGCTGTTCATGAAAGGCAGCCTTCAAGGTGGCTGTTCAATGAAAAGCACCATTTCCAAATGAAATGAATAACGTTTCAGCAGCCATTTCCTTTGGAATAATTGCATAACTAATCCACTTTTTAATTTCGTTACGAAACCGGCTCCATATCAAATATTAATATAAAATATTAATATTTATTTCATTTCCCATTCACACCATTTTACCTTCCTTCCAAACCCAACAGAGGCTGCTGATAAGAAGGCTGAGAAACCGCAGTACCAGGTTCTGCTTTGGGGTAGGGGGGTGCACTAGTTGAACTATATCGTCCAGAGTCGATATTGCCAACATAGGAACTATTGTAACCAATGCTGCGGTTTGTCTCAGGAGATCGCATTCCTCCAGGCATATTTGGTCTGGGAGCTGAGCCTGAAGTAGCTGAACCAGCAAAAACTGATTGAGGGTTTCCACTTAGAGCACCTGATTGATTGGTGAAAGGCTGCAGTGGGGCAGCTGGTGGTGGTATCGAAGGAGTACTACCATCACCTTTTGGGGGAAGGGGATACGGAACTGGTTCTCCAATAAGATCATATGTCTCGAGTAAAATATCTAACTCAATGATAATGATGATTCTGTTTCAATAAGTAGACAAGCAGTATCAATAAACAAGTATGATGTAGTTTCACAAGAAATTACTGGTATGGTGTGGTTTATAGGTTAGCAGTTTGCTAAACCTTTTAGGAAGCCAGTCTCAGAAGCATCATTCAAAAGTGTAATGTGCTCACATAGAGGAAAAAATTAACAATTAGGGTCTAACCATGTACAAAAAAGCTATGATTCCTATCAGAGTCTAAGCAGTTCATGAAAGAAAGCAAAATTAAATTCTTGAATTGTAGTCCTAATTGCAGGAGTTATTCTGTTAAATGACTATTTAAGACTTAAGTAACCCACACCATCACAATCCTGGCTGCAGGAACAAAACCTTGATACACAGGGAAAATCCAATCTACAAACCTTAAAAAGTTTCAACACTGACTGCAGGAGCAAAACAGAGTCATTTAAGGAAGCCAGGTATAATAGGAAAAGGCTCATATTTCCAGAAGTTGAAAACCAAAGTTGAGCCAATACTTGGATTAGGCTTATAAAGCACCAACGCAGAAAAAGTATGAGATTCATGCCATCATGTTTGGATTAATTGATCATCTCAGAGAAAATCCTACGCAACTTAGCTTACTAAGCACACAATAACAACTAACCACCACAAATACCTTTTGCTCTCTATCTCCTAATGCCAACTGCAATTTAACATCTTTCTCTTCTTTATTTTTGTTTTATCCCTTCGACGACGAATTTCGGCAATGACCAATGCCCCACTAGCTAAACCAGACACATGATAATTGCAAGAAACAATGATCTCCTATGTCCACTAACAATTTGAATATTAAGATTTCCTATGTTATTTTTATATATTCTCGTGTTTTATTTACAGAGATCCCCTACATGAAATGTCATCCAACTAAAAAACATTTATATGGACAACAAAAACCGAATCTCCAAATTGCCGGATGTCACCTTTTCGCTCACATTAATTTGATCTTCCAAAGCAGCAGAAAGTACAAGCATGCAGATTACCACAGCCAATAAAATAAACACTACTCCCTATATTTCATTTTGAACGAATCTTTTTGCTTTTCGAGTGTCAAATTGCAACTATTTTGACCAAACATTTAAAGATGCATTACTTCACAATATTGGTATGAAATATGAATAGTCACAAGTTACAACTTATAATTCTTTCGGCATAGTTTTTGAAATATTGAATTAATCTAATCCTATTTAGCTTCAAAGGTTAGTCAATCCAACCCTCGAAAAGCAATAAGGTTCGCATAAATGGGAATGGACAGAGGGAATCAATAGAATTCCTGAAGAGCCTAATAAACATATTCATAGCCACACAAATTTCTATGGTTCATTTTAGACTACAAGTTTTTTTTGGATATGGTGGGTGACGAAATCATTGATCCGAAGAATAGAACCTTTTTGAATGAAATGATTGGGGATAAGATGGGAGTTACGAGTTGGTAAGATTGCAAGGAGAGTGAATATTCCATCGGATAACAGCAGTTGATACCGTTCGCTAGTGGTATTAAGTTTTCCAATATCTCTAACCGCTTTACACTCTTCCTTGTTCAACATCAACTCTATTGCTCCTTCCGTCAACTTCATTTTTTAGCCAGACAAATGTTGAAAACCCTAAGAATAAATGATAAAAGTAGTTATAACCACGCAACTCAAAAGGCATATATACATTTTTCAGCTTACCCAAACAAGCTCTACATATTATATTGATGAATAAATATATTTTTTTATGGTCTCCCAAGTTATATTAAGAAAAAATATTTTTCATTTACCAGAGTCCTTTGCTAGATATTCTTCAAAACTTATAGAGTTAGTAATAAAAAATTGACTAATTCAGTGGAGAAAGGTTGCATATTATTCTTCACGGTGATAATTTTTGTCCACGCCTAGTGTGCTCAAGTATTCATTCAGCATTGGTTACAAATTTGTTCCTGCGACAAAAATAACATACAGGAAGATACTCCTAAGTAATAGTTATTGATATAACAATCAGAAAATATCATAAAAGTATTGATATAACAGTCAGAAAATGCAGGAGGATCAAAATCCAAATGATAAAACAATCACCTCTACACCCAATATGAGAAACAAAGAACTAATTAATTGTACCCAAAATACTACCACACAATTACAATTGTATATCGCCACACGAGGGCAGCAATATACTACCACACAATTACAATCCCAAATACTAATCCAATAACAGATAAAGCAAAGAACTGGAACTTGGTTCCTGAAAGAAACATAAAGACAGGAATAGACTTAAGTGCACATGCATGCTGCATTGCAGATCTTAACTGAGAAACTAAATGAGGGGGGTGGGGGCAGATATCCCTAAGTATACTAATTAAGACACTGAAACAGGAAGACCACGCTTAGGTGTCTTGAACTGAATACATCATCAAAGTGCACCAAGAGTCCCCTCACTCCGGACCCTGCGCATAGACAAGTCAGGTCTGAGGCTAAGAAGCTTGCTGCTGAAGTCATAGGCATGTTTACTAGCAGTTTTAGTTCCAGTAGGGGGCAGGCGGGTGGATCTACTCTTGGATGCTTTTGTTGTGGTGATTGGTTGACTTTTACGACCATGGGTTGATGAAGATGATGCTTTGAGCGTAGCAACGCCATTGTTTGCCTTCCGCATAGCCTTAAGGTCCGCTTTGAGACCTCGATCTATCTGATGAGCGCCAACAGCTAATCTAGCAGATCGGTCTGCTGTATCCTTCACTTTGATAGGTTTCCGGTTGAAGTAAATGAGATTCGGAAGAAGGCCTTGGAGGTACTTTTTCAGTTGTTCATCGCCAACATTCTTCTGGGCTGGGTTCCCTTCCAGGCTGATTGCTTGTAAAGAACCATAATTAGCTGCAAGTTGGCCGAGACATTTGGCTGTAGATATTTTGTTGAATCTTAAATCCAGGACATTCAATTTTAGGAGGCGATGAAGACCCTCAACCTCGCTGATTTTATTCCCAGCTAGGTACAGCTCCTTCAAGGAAGAACAGGAAGCTAGACCTACAAGCCAAATTGTCCATACGAGTAATTTAGCTCACTTACAATCTGTATAGCTTACAAGGACGGAGAACATAAAAGGTAAAATACTGATAAATGAAAGAAAGGTAACTTAAGCAGTATAGAGAAATTATATGGTCCATTCTCACCGACTTGAATGGATATATTTGACTGAGCACACTTGATAAGGAAAATAGAAATCTGAACTGGGTGAAAATCAAGGGTTTTATCATTAGAAAAGGGTTAATCATGGTCACATGACTTACTTTTTGATTAGCATGAAAAAAAATGAGGCGAAGAAAAGAGCATTGAGAACTAAAAGACTAAGTCCCCTATGGCTTGTTCTGTTGTATGATATGTAATGTTCTGTTCAAAAAGTGCCAGTACCAATTTTAGATGGAAGCAGTACTGAAATGCCAACCTCGACTACCCAGACAATAAGTAGGACTCCAAATAAATGGCAAGAAACCTCAAAAGAAAAATAAATGTTAAACTAGTGAAAATCCACAGCCAAAGATAATTTAGCAAAGAACCAGCAAGAAGACTCTTGATATATGTGTGCCCAAACAGGTATGGCATTTTTCAATTTATTAAACATTCAAATACAGTAGCTAACACACCAGATCTTGCATATTATGCGAAACTTGCAGGAAACTAACATGTCAAGTTCATATTGGATATCCACTGATGATGATATAAGCAATAATTCCTTTAAGTCCCTCATACTGCATAGCATCGCTTCAAGCGGAAAATTTGTTATTTCTAAAAAGTTGCATGTTCGCAAATGAATTAGAGTTTTGTCCATCATTTTTATTAACAGTAGCTCTGACCATCAAATAAATGACCAAGTTATTAGGGTTTCAATAGATATGCGTATATCAACTAAAGCCAGCCATTTTATAGTGCATCTTGAAAAATCATACCATGTCCAATCCTTATTAGTCGATTGTAACTCAGGTCAAGAATACGAAGCCGTGTAAGTTCACGCAATCCTTCAATAACTGAGATACTGTTCCTGGACAGATTCAAAACATGAAGCCCTCGAGGTAGAGCACCAGCCGTAATCCTCACTGGGCAAAAAATAGAAGCAAGATAATAAACTGTCAGAGCTCTAACTATGTGAAGACATGGAACGGAGGAAGAAGGTGAACTCAAGCCAGAGAAATAGAATGTATGAGATACAAACCTATGGAGTTTCCAGATAAGTTAAGTGCTCTCAAGCTCACGAAGGCACTGAGAAACGGTATCACAACCAATCCATGATTTACCAGGTGAGCTGACGTGGCATTGGCATTCAAAGAAGAGATATATCTCTTAACACTTTCCGTACTAGGGTTGAACTTACCATCCAACTTTGCAACAGGAGAAGCATCCAAGACAGCTTTACCTTTTTGCACTTCAGGACCATTGTCAGGAACAGAAAGGTCATCTGATTCTTCATATCTGCCACAATGCTGAAGATCTGTTACCCACTCCTCGATTCGTTTTGTTCTAAAATCCTTGCCTGTCAATTCATTCCACCGGCAAAATGTAGATTCTCCATTAACATGCTTCTTCATGTTAACCTCATCCATCCCAGGTAGTATCCAGTCTTTAGCTGAGGCAACATAGTTATAAGTATCGAAATTGTCATCAGGTGCGTTTCCATCATTAACTTTTTCATTATTCCGTAAACTATCTTCTTTTTCTTTGTGTTTCATCACCTTGCTTGCTATTTCATCCATTAAATTTTCTTTCGGTTCTGCATCTGGAATATTCAAGTCCTCAGCAGATCTGGAGTGATGGAAGTTGTGGCTAAATTGCCGAACAGGGGAATGGATGTTAGGCATTGAACTTGATTTTACCATATTAGGAGCAGTACATGGTGAACGTCCACAAGACTCATTTGCATTAAACAACCGAACCTCCGAGTTCTCTTGTCCTCCTTTTTCTGACTCTTTTGCATCTCCAATTGAAAATATAGACTCATTTTTAGCCAAATCAGGATTTACCTGAACAGAATCAGAAGGGCCATCTTCACGAAATAAATCAAGCAAGCTAATGTTAAATTCCTTCCCACCATCTGCAGTTGCTGATCCACAACGATCATCTGATTCATCACAAGAGTATCTACCACTCTCATGCTCCGAGTCATCGGCACTGCCAGCTCTTCCTTCCAAATTCAAGCCACAACCCAAAGATAAACTCTTCCTCATCTGCGCAGATTTATTTATTTTGACTTCACATACAGTATTTGATTTGCTCTTGAATTCCTCAGATTTATAATCATGCTCTAAGGGAGAAGAATCAGAAGCATGATCAGCAAAGTTCTCGAGAGCATCTCCCTCTGTTACACATGATGCACTAGTTGTCGACAAGTAAGGAAAACCCTTCATGTCGCGATTCAGAGAACAATCTTCAAGTGTTTTATGCATTGTTTCAGCAGACAATTGAGCTGTTCTCTGAGTAGAGAGGAACATAGCATCAGTAACAGTTTTGAATATGCCAAAACAAGCAAAAGAAAAGACGTTCATAACATTAGAAAATATTCATTTACCTTTTGTCTGTGGGAATGGATGTGAGTTGGGAAGCACGAAAACCTAAACATCTTTATAAAAGGAAAAAGTTCAAATTCACAGGTGACCTAATCACTCTTGCGATATTGAAGAGCTCTAATAATCTAATATCTTTCTAAGTCGATAATCTTTAGAAATTCAGCAAAATAAGATCACATGATTGCTACAGTTAGCACAGGGCAATCTTAGCCATAATCAAGTGAGAGCCCTTCCGAGACACGGCATAATCTCCAGATATGTGATGATCTTGATCTCCTCAAAACACATAATAATATCACCCCCTTGTTCTCACCCCACACCTGCTTACAGGTGCGAGAAAAGCAGGAAGTTGTTACAGCGGCCAGACTGGATGAAGATCGTCAAAATCTAAAAGAACCCAATGATTACTATGCCTCAAAGATACCAGCCTGTTAAAAAAGGAAAACAGTTGAAACTGTCTGATGAACAGAGGATGAAAACCAATAGATAAGCAATACATCATTTCACGAAGTTCAAAATCAATATGGTATAATGGAATTCAATCTTCAACTCTATAAACTACTTATAGATTATCTATTCTTGCCCTTCTCGATGTATTAGAAAACTAGGTGAATATGCACAATCATTTTCACTCCTATCCAAAAGAAAAATGGAGTACATATTCACCAAGGCATATATAGATATTACCAACCCAGATCCATATATAATGAATATGTTTCACTAAGGCAGTATTAGCTTGGCAGTTTAATGTAACAGTGGATCAAAACAGTGTTTAGTACAAAGGAATGACACAGAAATTCCTAAAAGGGCATCCAGGTACACCATCCTGCCTTCACGCAGGGTCCAGCGAAGCCGCACCCCGAGAGGTGTGATGTACCCAGCCTAATGCAAACATTAGTGGCACAGAAATTCCTAAAGAAGATAATTTCAGTAGGTATTTTCTCCCTTAAGGTTCTCAAAACAATTCACAGCATGATCAAATTTAACCGACAATAGTAGCATCACGCAAGCACTTCATGAAGAATCCTGTAACGTCCCCAATTCAAGAATAGCAAAAGTTTGAAATCCCAAAGAAGCTTTTCTTTATTCAACAAAGCTAGAGTATATATATACCCAAGTTATAAACACCATGTTTTCCACTTTTCAGTTAACTATCACAGAAACAAAATTTTGTTTAAAGCACTAGAAAACACACCAGGCCAGGAAACATGACTATATAACATCTAGAATACCAACAACAACAACTACATCTCAAGCGCAGATGCATAGTAAGAGCTACAGGTAGTTTTGGCTCAAACCTTGTACATGAAAGGGCAGCCCAGTGCACAAAGCATCCCGCCGTCACGCAGGGTCTAGGGAAGGGCCGCAGCCTATTCTGATGCAAGCATCAATGACTATTTACACGGCTCGAACCCGTAACCTATAGGTCACACAACGACAATTTTTCCAGATGCTCCAAGGGAGCTCAAACCTTGTACATATGTTAAGAAATCTAGTAACTTAGATGGTCAAGTGGGTTCAGTGACATCCCGAACTACTAAAGTTTAAATTTTAGATCCGCTTCTGCTACGTCTCGCTATCAAACTAATTATGTTCGGCTATATGAATTCTCAAAATCCATTTGGACCAATCATATAAATATCATATGATGTTCATGCTAACATTTATAACAGACTCAAGACCTTAAAAGACATAAATAAGCAAATCCAATTTCAAACTTTCATACAATAACATATGGAACTTTTATTAAAAAAGCAATAAGCAACTGCAATAATAACCAAAAAAATAGCAGAATTTGAAGATCTAACCTTTTACTAGCCAGCTTTAAACTTACGTAGCTGACCTGAAAAAGTGAAAATTGACAAGAAGGAACAAATTTTTTTGTGGCTTTTAAATGAAGAGAACAAGTAAAAAGAAGAATAAATGGAAAACAACCCTATACCTAAGGTCTGAAATAGTCGTTTGGCTCAAATTTATAGTAGTTCTATATTGTATGGCACCTGATTTTTTGCATTTGTTTTTTATTTGCATTGATTATTTATTTTTCGGCCACAGTAGTGTTTCGTGCTCAAATAAAAGAAATTCGAGTTGGATCAAGCCTCATTTAAAGTACTGGGTTGATTTTTATTGTCAATTTTAGGGAGCTGAGCATCTATTCTGCCTGCTATATTGTATGACACTTTATTTTTTGCAATTGATTTCATTTTATTATATTTGCATTGATTATTTATTAAGTTTTGGATATACTCTGTTATCAGTTAGAAGAAAAAATAACATTTTATAAATGTTTTTTTTGTTTGGCGGAGATTAGAAAGAGAAGTTGATGACCACTCAAATTAGAATTTTGAGGTTGATTTTCTTGACCCACTTAAAAAGGATATTTCAGTGAGGGAATACTAATTTTACAAGCAGTGATTTATATAAAATGTGACAGTTCAATTATAACCATTGGATTGTTTTGTTTGGAATCAGTCAGATTTTGAGTTGGTGACTTGTAAGTTGTAACGTCTCTTGACCTAATTAAACTTGAAACTACACTTTGAAGCTAATTTTTGTCCATATTGCCTACATATTAATTTCTCCTTTTTTGGTTTTGTTTGGTGTTTGTTGAGTCTGATTAATACATTTATGATTCCAGATTTTGATGATCTTATTTGAGTGTGTCGAATTAATTACTCCTTTTGAAAGGGAAAAAGTAATAATTGTGCTTTCAATGTCAAATATAATTGCGACTACTCAGATGAATTTATCTTAATTTGCTCTAATCATGCTGATTCAAAAACTAAATAGTATTTGTAGTATATCTTTAAGGCATATTATAGATGAATATATAAACTAGACTGTTCTTTAAGTGTTGCACTTCATTTCAACCCCAAACTAGAAGGAGTTCTACCAAAATACCTGAATATCAAATGTATCAAAGAACAACCGGTCATAATCTCAACAAAGTTAGAATTGCATATTGCTTACTGCTTACGTCGACAATTAAACTGTCTTAATTAACTCCATATGAAATTGGTAAATACTTACCTGTACTCGGTATTTACATCACATCATGCAATTTAACTATGGTAGTTAAAATTTAAAGTATAAAATACTATCATCAAACCATGATTAAGTAATAAATAGATGGATGTATGCAATACACACGTCTTGCATTTATTGGTTTGGTGTAAACACCGGGTGTGAGTAAGTTTTTACCTATGAAACTTGAACTACATCAGTGGGTATGTTGTTGCTCCCAAACGCACACGCAAGTATACGCGGTCGCCAAGTAATAAAGTGACTAAGTCGAGTGTCGATCCCACGAGGACTGTGCAGACTAATACTTTGTAAACAATTCTATCAAACTATCCAGGGGTCTTGTTCTTAATTGGTGAGAGTTTTTGTAACCAAAAAGCAGTAATTAAAATGCCAGGTGTTTAAGCAAGCAATGGTGCAAACTTTGGCTGTTATCAATATTAAGAGGACGGTCCAGGGTCAGAGTTACGAACAATCCAGTTGATGTATTCAATTGATTCCACTTCTTAAATCCCGGGTTACTAACTGACAGAGTAATTGTAATTATGAAAACCTTTCAGTTATTCACAATCTATGCAAGCTACTTCAATCCCTATATGTCTATGGGTTAAATCACATGCACGCATTAACGATCTCTGTAATGAGTTAAACTAGGCAAGCAAGTATATGTCTATCCTACTCGCGAATTGGTTCCCCGATGCCCGGGTTCACAAACTAGTTCTATTCTTTCTTATTACGTAATTAGATTCTCTCTTTCGAGTTCAACCCAAAAACCATAGATAATGCATAATTATCGAGCTCTTAACAATTATACAAGTGAAATCAAGAAAGAATAAGTAACCCGTTATGGGATTCAATCAATGGGAATCAATCTTCAACAATCAACTTTCATGTAAAACTCTAACCCTAGAACGTAATGAAATTAGCCACACATACTCATAATCACAAGGCAAAGATTTGATGTAATAATGAATTAATTGATGAAATAGATGAAAGATTAAGAATCACCCTTGTTCAATGGAGTATGTAGCTCTCAATATTGCCCAAAGTCAAGAACTCCTTACAAAAACTAAGTAGTAAACTATTTATAATGTTTCCAAACCCTTGGTAATAAGTTAGACCCATAACTAGAAGGAATAGGGAATAAAATTGCGCATAAGGGGCGCTACAACGGGCGCCCCGCGCCCCGAAAAGCGCGACATCAACCAGAACCCGCCTCCAGGCTTCGTGCCTTTGGCCCGCGGCGCGCCATGAACCGCGCCAGCCTCCTCACGCCATAGGCTGCGCGGCGCGGAGGCTGCAGCGCCAGGCCAAAAGTGCTCTTTTCCGCTCCAAAACTCGGCTCGTGTCGTGCCTATGTGTGCTCAATCCAATCTTCAAACATCCTTCAACCAATTCATGCTCAATCAAGCTTCGAAACGCTCCAAATGCATCGCGTAACGACCTACACACGAACAACACAACATAAGCGCAAAACCACATTCACAAGCTACCAAACAAGTGCAAAACAAGCTCAAATGTGCGGAAATATTAAGGAAAAGTAGGCATAAAATGCCGAACATCACCGCCCCACACTTGAACCTTTGCTCGCCCTCGAGCAAGTCACACCTAACTCCCCCACCTAGGTAAAACAGGTCTGCCTATGACTATAGTTGATACCGACCATTGAACCAATGCGCACATGACTACCATGGATCCACAACATGCCAATAATTTACCAAAACCAAAAACATGCGAACTACCACCCCAAAATAGCTCAAATGCACAAACTCAACTCAATGCCACCATGCTCCCACAAAATTACGCCTATCTACTCAATCAAAAGCCATCAACTTTACCTACTTCATGCAAACCACGTGCCCTCACCAATATGAAAGAGAGTGCCCCCCAAAGATCACACACAAAAGCAAATATCATGAATAGAACGGGGGCAATAACAAATGAATTCTCTCACTCTCATGAAAAGCTCACATGTCACACACAACGTACCATAGGCTTGCCCGTAGTGTAGGACTCCACTAATGTAGGCTCACTCCAATCGGGATTAACTAGGACTTTAGAAAGGTCGCAATGTAGGCTAAGGTGCGGGTAGGACATATATGGGTAATAGTGACTACCTCCCTAAGCACTTTTAATACATCACATTTAATTTCAAGCACAAGTCTCAACAAACCACCCATTCACAAGTATCACACATACACCTTCTCAATAAGTAGCATATTTTCTTTTCAATCACACACTAGCAAGGAAGAGATATCTTTCTTTTTTTTTCTTCTTTCACAACTTTTTTTCAACTTTGCTATTTTTTTCTTTTCTTTTTCAATTCACTTTTTTCTAATTTTCATCAACTTCCAACCTTGCCAATGTTTTTCTTTTACTACTTCACAATTTTCACAAATATTCCCCTTCATTAGCTCCACTCAAAAGTCTCCCAACATCCAACCACAACTCCCATCATCTAGACAATATCAATAAAAGTGCTTAAGGAGTAAAGGGCCAAAAGAGTCAATTAAGAACAAATGGGTAGGCTCGGGGTGTGGGTGCCAACAAAAAAAGGTCAATTCAGATCACAACAACAATTTTCCAAGGTATATATGTAAGGGTAGGCTAACAAAAGAAGGCCTTGTATCATCTCCCGACTAGAGCAAACCTAGGATTTCGCTTCGCACACACACGGGGCAAGTTCTAGACATTAATATGCAACACGGAGCAACAAAAAAATATGCCTCACAACACACATTGCACGTAGCTCACACAAAGAGGCTCCATCAACAACTCACAACTAAGCTTCTAGAATGCAACTTGTGGAAATTTAAGCACTCATGCACAAAAGTTAGCAATCAAGTCAAGCAAGCGGACTCAAGCATCTCAAGGGGGTTGTTCCATTTTTTTCTTCTTTTTCTCTAGGCATGCATCAAATTAAAACCAAGGACACCACAAATAGCACATGCAATCAAGTCCAAGTCCCCCGGTATCAACCAAATCAAAGACACCTAGCATTCTACCTATTTCCTTAGCCTAGGGTCATCTAAAACTAACTATCCTAATCCTAAAAATAAAAAACTACCCGGTTCAAAGGTCACCCCGTGGAAAAGAACTGCGGCCATAAGAAAAACTACGGGGCGGATGGCATGTACCACTAATAAAACTAAAAAGAAAATCTTTTTGGAATTTTTCATTGGTTTTCTAATTTTTTTTTTCAATTTTTTCATATATCAAAGCAAGAAATAAATCAAAACAAAGTCAAGTGACAAAATAAAAATCCTAAGGTACATGCATCCTAAACCTCAAAAATAAAGACTAGATAAAGGGCAGTACCCCACCCCACACTTAAACTAAGCAATGTCCCAGTGCGACAAAGAAGTAAGTGCAAAAGTAAAGAGTACAAGAAAACTGCCCTGAAAGCTGGGTGGTGCACAGGAGTGTGGACCTAGGCCTCCGCCTCATGATCGGTCTCATACTCACTGTCCGGATCATTGGCTACAACATCTGAATCAGTGTTCTCATCTTCCCTCGGATCCAGCGTTCCAGCCTCAACCTCGCCCAGAAAGACCTTCGAGGTCTCCGTCAGTGGGACCTTTCGGTCAATAGCAGTCATATCAACGCCCGACTGACGGGCCATGGCCTCCATCATCAAGTACTGACGCGCGGCCAAGTTGGCATTTGTCTCTCGCCAATCGTCCGCCGTCAGCTTCACCGGTGCTGTGGTGATCACCCCCTTGACCGCAGCAATGTCAAAAGGCCTCCCGAAGTCAAGGACAATACGATCCCCAACCTCATCCGCGGGGACCCCCGCCTTCTCTAAGTACCGGGTCAAGATGTTCCCAAAATACAACCTACTACAATGTTTTTCTTGCCTTCCGCTTTCATCACCCTCAACATGTAGTACCCTATGTTCACCGGCCTCCCGGTCATGAAAAAGTACACCATGCACGCCCGAGTCTTAGTGACCTCGGAGTAGTGGGAACATGGTAGAATCCGTGCATTGATGAACCTCATCCATACTCGCGCCGGCTTGAGAAACTGGGAGAAGTGCATATACTTATGTCGCCCAGACGCTCCTCGCTCCCACTTATGCGTGGAGCCCTCACCACACAAAGTCTCCCTCAAAGCCGTGTAATCCGGCTTCTTGATGTAATTCCTCAACTCATCATAATCGGGGTCAGCTACCCCCAAGAAGGCATTCAATGCCGATGGATCTAGTTTCACCTTCACTCCCCTAACAGTCACCATGTCATCATCTCTCCACGCCTCATCGGGCTCCCAGTTAGCATAAAGTTCTTGGACCATGTCCAAGTTGGCGGGCCCCGGACTCTCAAACACTGAGTCCCACTTGAGGGCCATGATCTGCTCGGCCACCTCTCTAAACTTTTGCATCACCGGCCTTTTATCAATGGCTTGCTCGGGTATGTACCCCGCAAGCCTCATATTTTTGTACCATGTTTGGCACTCCCCCTTCTTCACACTAGAGAGGCCATACCGGGTTTTGCCACCGGGACGTGGTATCGGCACCGCGTCCTTTGGAATTTTTGCCTTGGCCTTGGGCTTGGCCGGTGCCTTGCCCTTTTGAGTCGTGGAAGAAGGCCCAGCTTGAGTTGATGCTCTCCTTGGACCCGCGGTGGATGAGGAACTAGCCTTATGCTTGGTAGCAACCATGGTACCTATACAACACAAAGATCAATGTGAGATGTCAAGCTAAGTACCAAAAATACAATTCAAGCTCAAGGGACCACCCCACACTTATCACACACTCAATGTGTCAATCACTCAATTCAATAGCACGGGCAACCCCACACTTGAACAAAACTAGCTTTGAGCAAAATATGCTACGTTTTGAATTTTTAAAATCAAGCTAGTATGGGTGCCTCATTATCCATTCTAGTGTGTATGCAGCATCTAATGTTCATAGGAAGCCTAAGGAATGCATTGCTACTCAAGAATTCACAATGTCATTGATATTTCATCTTTGAGGCTTTTTCACAAACACCTAGTGTGCACAACTTTGTACTAGCTATTTCAATGGATTGTGTAATGTATCAACCCTCCCAAATTGTTGGGAGATCTCTTTTTGCAAGTCACAAGTTCTATACTAAGCATTCTAGCCAATTAAACACATCAAGATTGAATTTTTATGCAAAAGCTTGGAACTAGCTAAGAAATCCCCCATGGACAAGAATGAATTACAGCTTACATGTTATTGAGAAGGAAGAGTAGTAATGTACTTACTTGATGGTGTTAGAAGTGATTGCACAAGATTTGGGATGATTCCAATTGTTGCAAGTGAATTAGTGTGTGTGTAGAGAGTGTTTGTGGTGAAAATAGTGAAGAAAAGAGGTGAGAAATCGGGGTTATAGGGGTTGGGGATTAAAGGATTTCGGGTCAAACCCGTTGACCCGTTTGTAACCCAAGAATTTTGGCCTTGCGCGTTTGCTCCCGCGCCGCGGCCTCACAGCGTGCACCATTTTGCAACTTCTGCCAAGCCTCGCGCGGTGGGAGGCGCGGGGCGCTCCCAACCGCGCTAGGCTACTTTGCCTCAGCATTTTTCTCGCGCATTGGGAGGCGCGGGGCACTCCCAAACGCGCCCGAGCACGTTTTTTCGCACCGATTTTCGATTCTAAGTACAAACCCAAGCGTGGGACATGTCTCGAGACGTCCCATACCCCTCAATGCATGCAATGACACCATGTTTAGCTCACCTGAATCCTGCAAAAACGACACACAAAAACAACTAAACGTGACACTATAAAATGAAAAAAAAAAATCCTAACTATTACAAGTACAAACTCGGGTTGCCTCCCGAGAAGCGCCTTATTTAACGTCGTGGCACGACGGGTATAAATCAAGGGTCTCTCAAAGTAATTGAAGTGCGGTGATTCACCGCACCTCCCCAATAATGTTTCACCCTTTGACCATTAACCAAAAATGTGTTCTCAGACTCTGGGGCTCTCAATTCAACCGCTCCATGTGCGGTAACACGAACCACTTCAAAAGGGCCAGACCATCTCGACTTCAACTTGCCCGGAAATAATTTCAACCTCGAGTTGAACAATAATACAAGCTGCCCGGGCTCAAAAGAACGACGCTCAATGTGCTTATCATGCCACTTCTTTGTCCGTTCCTTATACAATTTTGCATTTTCATACGCATGGAAACGGAACTCTTCAAGTTCATGCAATTGGAGCATCCTCTTCTTACCCGCTAAGGCCATATCAAGATTGAGCTTTTGAATTGCCCAATACGCCTTATGCTCTAATTCAACCGGCAAGTGACAAGCCTTACCGTAAACAAGCCTATATGGAGAGGTTCCAATAGGTGTTTTGAAAGCAGTTCGGTAGGCCCAGAGAGCATCATCTAACTTCATAGCCCAATCCTTCCTCGAGGCATTCACAGTCTTCTCAAGGATTTGTTTGATCTCTCTATTAGACACTTCCACTTGGCCACTAGTTTGGGGATGATAAGCAGTAGCCACCTTGTGGCGAACCCCATACTTAGCCAATAACTTATTGAACAACCGGTTGCAAAAATGCGTACCTTCATCACTAATGATAGCCCGCGGGGTCCCAAAACGAGTGAAAATATTCTTCTTCACGAACTTCACCACCGCACTCGCATCATTTGTAGGAAGTGCAATGGCCTCCACCCATTTAGATACATAATCCACTGCTACAAGGATATATTTATTGCCCATAGACGGTGGGAATGGACCCATGAAATCAATACCCCAACAATCAAACAGCTCAATCTCCAAGATATTGTTCAAAGGCATCTCGTGACGCCTAGTAATGGTACCCGTTCTTTGGCAACGATCACATTGCTTCACTAGTGCATGAGCATCTTTAAATAACGTAGGCCAAAAGAAACCAGATTGAAGTACCTTTGCAGCTGTTCGATCTCCACCAAGGTGGCCACCATAAGGAGAGGAATGGCAACTTTGTAGAATCGGCTCTACTTCTTCCCTTGGAACACATCTCCTCGCTAGTTGATCCACACCTATCTTGTACAAATAGGGCTCATCCCACACATAAAACCTGCTCTCATGAAGAAGTTTACGCTTTTGCTCAGCAGTTGCCCCAGGGGGATACACATCACTCACAAGAAAATTTACCATGTCAGCGTACCATGGTTCTTCAACTTTATCAAGAGCAAAAAGTTGCTCATCAGGGAATACCTCTTTAATCTCAGGCCCCTCATCTACGTGATCTCTATTCTCCAGCCTTGACAAATGATCAGCAACTTGATTCTCAGTCCCCTTGCGATCTCGAATTTCAACATCAAACTCTTGCAATAGGAGAACCCATCTAATGAGTCTAGGCTTGGAGTCCTTCTTTTCAAACAAATACCGGATTGCGGCATGATCAGTGTAGACAACAACACGAGTGCCAACCAAATAAGATCTGAATTTATCAAAAGCATAAACCACGGCTAGCAACTCCTTCTCAGTGGTAGTATAATTGGACTGGGCTGCATCAAGCGTCTTGCTTGCATAATAGATGGAGTGAAAAATTCTTCCAATTCTTTGGCCTAGAACAGCCCCAATAGCATTATCACTCGCATCACACATCAATTCAAATGGCAAAGACCAGTCAGGAGCAATGATAATTGGTGCGGTCACCAACCTTTTCTTCAACTCTTCAAATGCCTTGAGACAAGCACTATCAAACACAAATTTCACATCCTTCTCCAACAATTTGCACAAGGGAGTGGAAATTTTGGAGAAGTCCTTTATGAAGCGCCTATAGAACCCTGCATGTCCCAAGAAACTACGCACCCCCTTAACAGAGATAGGTGGTGGTAATTTCTCAATAGCCTCTATCTTCGCCTTGTCAACCTCAATCCCTTGCTTTGACACCTTGTGCCCAAGTACTATGCCTTCTTGAACCATAAAGTGACATTTTTCCCAATTTAGCACAAGATTTGTTTCTTCACAACGGCTCAGCACAGCATCAAGATTCTTCAAGCATTCATCAAAAGAGTCACCAACCACTGAGAAATCATCCATGAACACCTCCACAAATTTTTCCACCATATCAGTGAAAATAGCCATCATGCACCGCTGAAAAGTCCCCGGGGCATTACACAACCCAAATGGCATCCTCCTAAATGCATAGGTGCCATATGGACAAGTAAAAGTGGTCTTCTCTTGGTCTTCAGGAGCTATCACAATTTGATTGTAGCCCGAATAACCATCCAAGAAACAATAATACTCATGGCCTGCAAGTCTATCCAACATCTGATCAATAAAAGGGAGTGGGAAGTGATCCTTCCTGGTGGCTTTGTTCAGCTTCCTATAATCAATGCAAATTCGCCACCCAGTAACTGTTCTTGTAGGAATCAACTCATTGTTCTCATTCTTCACCACTGTCATGCCCCCCTTCTTAGGAACACATTGCACTGGACTCACCCACTTGCTGTCAGGGATGGGAAAAATAATGCCAGCATCCAGCCACTTGATAACTTCTTTCTTTACCACCTCCTTCATGATTGGATTTAGCCTCCTCTGCTGCTCTATGGATGGCTTATGATCTTCCTCCAAGAGAATTTTATGCATGCAGAAAGAAGGACTAATCCCTCTAATATCAGCAATAGTCCAGCCAATAGCTCGCTTGCGCTCTCGCAATACCCGCAACACCTTCTCAACCTGCACATCAGACAACAAAGAAGAAAGGATCACGGGCAAAGTATTACCTTCACCCAAATAAGCATAACGTAAATGTGCAGGTAAAGGCTTGAGCTCAAGATTAGGAGCTTTCTCAATAGACGGTTTAGCAGGAGCTAAGGTCAACGGTCTATCAAGCTTCTCAAATTTCTTCCACCCTGGGATGAATCTACTCTGCATATTAAGAACTTCCACATATTCTTCAGTATCTTCATCCTTCAGGATATCATCATCATCACATAAGAGTGCCCTTTCTAAAGAATCAACATTAGAAGCCAAGAATGACCTCTCATCAGCAGTCAACTCATCATCTATCACTTTTACCATGGACAACTCTTCATAATGAGAAGGAAGCTGGGTAGCTCTGAACACATTAAACACAGCTTCTTCCCCATTCACCTTCATAATCATCTTTCCAGCTCTGACTCTAATAACAGCATCAGCAGTAGCCAGAAATCCTCTTCCCAGGATGAGAGGAACCTCAGGATCAACTTCATAATCAAGAATAATAAAATCAACGGGTAATATGAACTGACCCACTTGTACAAGCACATCCTCAATAATCCCCTCGGGGCATGTCAAAGATCTATCAGCAAGCTGCAGAGTCACAGTAGTGGGTCGTGGTTCACCCAGGCCTAGCTTCCTAAAAACTGAAGAAGGCATCAAATTCACACTAGCACCCAAATCACATAAAGCACGACCAACCTCATGTTCCCCAATTTTTAAAGGGATGGTAAAACTGCCAGGGTCCTTCAATTTTTGCGGAAGCTTGCTTCTAACTCTGGAACTGCACTCCTCAGTAAGTGCAACTGTCTCAAACTCAGTCAATCTTCTCTTGTTAGCAACAATATCCTTGATGTATTTAGCATATTTGGGAACATCCCGCAAAAGCTCCACCAAAGGAATATTTACCTGAATTTGACTCAATATCTCCAAAAATTTCTTGCATGCTGCATCAACTTTCTGCTTCTGAAGTCTCTGCGGGAAAGGTGGTGGTGGTCTCACAATAGCAGACTCGGGCTGCTTTTCAGTTACTTTTTCTGCTTCTTTCTCCACCTCCCTCTCAGCATTTGGCTCTAACTCACCAACAGGCTTCTTTGGCTTTGGGGGAACTTCTTCCAAAGCTCTTCCATTCCTCAAAGTCACAGCTTGCACAAATTCTCTAGGATTCTTCTCTGTATCACTCGGTAAAGCACCCCGAGGTCTATTGTTTTGTGCTTCAGCTAGCTGCCCCAATTGCCTCTCAAGATCTTTCTGCGCATTGCTCAAGTCTTTAATTGTCTGTGCCTGAGATGCTGAATCATCCATGAGCTTTTGCTGCCCTGCAAGAATTTTCTTAAGCATATCCTCAACTGAACTAGACTGCTGTGGTTGGCTCTGCGACTGTGACCCCTGCTGTGGTGCATTTTGAGACCTCTCATTGCCTTGAGGCTGCTCACGACTATCCCTCCAAGAAAAATTTGGGTGACTGCGCCAACCCGTGTTGTAGCTGTTACCATATTGATTGCGATTCTGGCCCTGTGATCTGTTCTGATTACCCACATAGTATATTGACTCTGGATTAGATGGACAGACGTCAGTAGCATGATCCTCTCCACAAACCTCACAAAAAGTCTGAATTTGTTGCACTGGAGCTGCTGGTTGTTGAGTCTGCGATAAAGTTAGCTTGCTGATTTGATTGGAAATAGCATCCATTTTAGCCCTCAGCTCTGAAACTGCATCTAGTTGAAGTACCCCAGCAGACTTCTGTGGAATAGCTCTACCAACACCCTGCCAATCAGGATTGCTCTGCGAAAACTTGTCAAGTAACTCATAAATTTGATCAAAGTTTAAAGCCAGTACTTGACCTCCAGCAGCAGCATCTACCACAATCTTCGTGTGTGCATTCAACCCCTCAACAAAAGTGTGTGCAATAACCTCATTGGATTGGTTGTGGTGTGGACAATCTCTCAATAGAGCCTTAAATCTCTCCCAGGCTGAGTACAAAGATTCACCCTCTAACTGCCTGAATGACATGATTTCACTCCTCAGCCGGGCTGTCTTAGCAGACGGATAAAACTTAGCCAAGAATTTCTTAGCCAAATCCTCCCAAGTAGTGATAGACCCAGGCTTCTCAGCCTTTAACCACTTCCTTGCTGTCCCTATCAATGAAAATGGGAACAAAGTCAGACGAACATAATCAGTAGGCACACCCGTTGGTGTATAAGTATCACTGATCTCCAGAAAGTTTTGAATGTGTTGCTGTGGATCCTCATGAAGTAATCCAGCATATTGCCCCGTCACATGCAGCAACTGAATCATGCCGGGCTTGATCTCAAAGTTTCCAGTAATAGCAGGCTTCACAATACTCGACTCCACCCCTTTCAGACTAGGGAGAGCCACATCTTGCACTGCTATTGCTTGTTCTTCTGCCATTTCAATAGGTAAAGAAGCAGGTACGATTGCTAGTGCTTCTCGATCTCTTGCTTCCTTTCTTAATCTTCTCAAGGTTCTTTCAGGCTCGGGATCAAAAGGTGCGAGTGATTCGTCCCTCTTATTCCTTTGCATGCAAAACCTGTAGCCTGAAATAGCACAAGACACTCAACAAAAAAAATTAAACCTGAATAGAAATTAAGTAGTTGTTCAAAAAGAAATTAGTCCGTAAACGATCCCCGGCAACGGCGCCAAAAACTTGTTGCTCCCAAACGCACACGCAAGTATACGCGGTCGCCAAGTAATAAAGTGACTAAGTCGAGTGTCGATCCCACGAGGACTGTGCAGACTAATACTTTGTAAACAATTCTATCAAACTATCCAGGGGTCTTGTTCTTAATTGGTGAGAGTTTTTGTAACCAAAAAGCAGTAATTAAAATGCCAGGTGTTTAAGCAAGCAATGGTGCAAACTTTGGCTGTTATCAATATTAAGAGGACGGTCCAGGGTCAGAGTTACGAACAATCCAGTTGATGTATTCAATTGATTCCACTTCTTAAATCCCGGGTTACTAACTGACAGAGTAATTGTAATTATGAAAACCTTTCAGTTATTCACAATCTATGCAAGCTACTTCAATCCCTATATGTCTATGGGTTAAATCACATGCACGCATTAACGATCTCTGTAATGAGTTAAACTAGGCAAGCAAGTATATGTCTATCCTACTCGCGAATTGGTTCCCCGATGCCCGGGTTCACAAACTAGTTCTATTCTTTCTTATTACGTAATTAGATTCTCTCTTTCGAGTTCAACCCAAAAACCATAGATAATGCATAATTATCGAGCTCTTAACAATTATACAAGTGAAATCAAGAAAGAATAAGTAACCCGTTATGGGATTCAATCAATGGGAATCAATCTTCAACAATCAACTTTCATGTAAAACTCTAACCCTAGAACGTAATGAAATTAGCCACACATACTCATAATCACAAGGCAAAGATTTGATGTAATAATGAATTAATTGATGAAATAGATGAAAGATTAAGAATCACCCTTGTTCAATGGAGTATGTAGCTCTCAATATTGCCCAAAGTCAAGAACTCCTTACAAAAACTAAGTAGTAAACTATTTATAATGTTTCCAAACCCTTGGTAATAAGTTAGACCCATAACTAGAAGGAATAGGGAATAAAATTGCGCATAAGGGGCGCTACAACGGGCGCCCCGCGCCCCGAAAAGCGCGACATCAACCAGAACCCGCCTCCAGGCTTCGTGCCTTTGGCCCGCGGCGCGCCATGAACCGCGCCAGCCTCCTCACGCCATAGGCTGCGCGGCGCGGAGGCTGCAGCGCCAGGCCAAAAGTGCTCTTTTCCGCTCCAAAACTCGGCTCGTGTCGTGCCTATGTGTGCTCAATCCAATCTTCAAACATCCTTCAACCAATTCATGCTCAATCAAGCTTCGAAACGCTCCAAATGCATCGCGTAACGACCTACACACGAACAACACAACATAAGCGCAAAACCACATTCACAAGCTACCAAACAAGTGCAAAACAAGCTCAAATGTGCGGAAATATTAAGGAAAAGTAGGCATAAAATGCCGAACATCACCGCCCCACACTTGAACCTTTGCTCGCCCTCGAGCAAGTCACACCTAACTCCCCCACCTAGGTAAAACAGGTCTGCCTATGACTATAGTTGATACCGACCATTGAACCAATGCGCACATGACTACCATGGATCCACAACATGCCAATAATTTACCAAAACCAAAAACATGCGAACTACCACCCCAAAATAGCTCAAATGCACAAACTCAACTCAATGCCACCATGCTCCCACAAAATTACGCCTATCTACTCAATCAAAAGCCATCAACTTTACCTACTTCATGCAAACCACGTGCCCTCACCAATATGAAAGAGAGTGCCCCCCAAAGATCACACACAAAAGCAAATATCATGAATAGAACGGGGGCAATAACAAATGAATTCTCTCACTCTCATGAAAAGCTCACATGTCACACACAACGTACCATAGGCTTGCCCGTAGTGTAGGACTCCACTAATGTAGGCTCACTCCAATCGGGATTAACTAGGACTTTAGAAAGGTCGCAATGTAGGCTAAGGTGCGGGTAGGACATATATGGGTAATAGTGACTACCTCCCTAAGCACTTTTAATACATCACATTTAATTTCAAGCACAAGTCTCAACAAACCACCCATTCACAAGTATCACACATACACCTTCTCAATAAGTAGCATATTTTCTTTTCAATCACACACTAGCAAGGAAGAGATATCTTTCTTTTTTTTTCTTCTTTCACAACTTTTTTTCAACTTTGCTATTTTTTTCTTTTCTTTTTCAATTCACTTTTTTCTAATTTTCATCAACTTCCAACCTTGCCAATGTTTTTCTTTTACTACTTCACAATTTTCACAAATATTCCCCTTCATTAGCTCCACTCAAAAGTCTCCCAACATCCAACCACAACTCCCATCATCTAGACAATATCAATAAAAGTGCTTAAGGAGTAAAGGGCCAAAAGAGTCAATTAAGAACAAATGGGTAGGCTCGGGGTGTGGGTGCCAACAAAAAAAGGTCAATTCAGATCACAACAACAATTTTCCAAGGTATATATGTAAGGGTAGGCTAACAAAAGAAGGCCTTGTATCATCTCCCGACTAGAGCAAACCTAGGATTTCGCTTCGCACACACACGGGGCAAGTTCTAGACATTAATATGCAACACGGAGCAACAAAAAAATATGCCTCACAACACACATTGCACGTAGCTCACACAAAGAGGCTCCATCAACAACTCACAACTAAGCTTCTAGAATGCAACTTGTGGAAATTTAAGCACTCATGCACAAAAGTTAGCAATCAAGTCAAGCAAGCGGACTCAAGCATCTCAAGGGGGTTGTTCCATTTTTTTCTTCTTTTTCTCTAGGCATGCATCAAATTAAAACCAAGGACACCACAAATAGCACATGCAATCAAGTCCAAGTCCCCCGGTATCAACCAAATCAAAGACACCTAGCATTCTACCTATTTCCTTAGCCTAGGGTCATCTAAAACTAACTATCCTAATCCTAAAAATAAAAAACTACCCGGTTCAAAGGTCACCCCGTGGAAAAGAACTGCGGCCATAAGAAAAACCACGGGGCGGATGGCATGTACCACTAATAAAACTAAAAAGAAAATCTTTTTGGAATTTTTCATTGGTTTTCTAATTTTTTTTTTCAATTTTTTCATATATCAAAGCAAGAAATAAATCAAAACAAAGTCAAGTGACAAAATAAAAATCTTAAGGTACATGCATCCTAAACCTCAAAAATAAAGACTAGATAAAGGGCAGTACCCCACCCCACACTTAAACTAAGCAATGTCCCAGTGCGACAAAGAAGTAAGTGCAAAAGTAAAGAGTACAAGAAAACTGCCCTGAAAGCTGGGTGGTGCACAGGAGTGTGGACCTAGGCCTCCGCCTCATGATCGGTCTCATACTCACTGTCCGGATCATTGGCTACAACATCTGAATCAGTGTTCTCATCTTCCCTCGGATCCAGCGTTCCAGCCTCAACCTCGCCCAGAAAGACCTTCGAGGTCTCCGTCAGTGGGACCTTTCGGTCAATAGCAGTCATATCAACGCCCGACTGACGGGCCATGGCCTCCATCATCAAGTACTGACGCGCGGCCAAGTTGGCATTTGTCTCTCGCCAATCGTCCGCCGTCAGCTTCACCGGTGCTGTGGTGATCACCCCCTTGACCGCAGCAATGTCAAAAGGCCTCCCGAAGTCAAGGACAATACGATCCCCAACCTCATCCGCGGGGACCCCCGCCTTCTCTAAGTACCGGGTCAAGATGTTCCCAAAATACAACCTACTACAATGTTTTTCTTGCCTTCCGCTTTCATCACCCTCAACATGTAGTACCCTATGTTCACCGGCCTCCCGGTCATGAAAAAGTACACCATGCACGCCCGAGTCTTAGTGACCTCGGAGTAGTGGGAACATGGTAGAATCCGTGCATTGATGAACCTCATCCATACTCGCGCCGGCTTGAGAAACTGGGAGAAGTGCATATACTTATGTCGCCCAGACGCTCCTCGCTCCCACTTATGCGTGGAGCCCTCACCACACAAAGTCTCCCTCAAAGCCGTGTAATCCGGCTTCTTGATGTAATTCCTCAACTCATCATAATCGGGGTCAGCTACCCCCAAGAAGGCATTCAATGCCGATGGATCTAGTTTCACCTTCACTCCCCTAACAGTCACCATGTCATCATCTCTCCACGCCTCATCGGGCTCCCAGTTAGCATAAAGTTCTTGGACCATGTCCAAGTTGGCGGGCCCCGGACTCTCAAACACTGAGTCCCACTTGAGGGCCATGATCTGCTCGGCCACCTCTCTAAACTTTTGCATCACCGGCCTTTTATCAATGGCTTGCTCGGGTATGTACCCCGCAAGCCTCATATTTTTGTACCATGTTTGGCACTCCCCCTTCTTCACACTAGAGAGGCCATACCGGGTTTTGCCACCGGGACGTGGTATCGGCACCGCGTCCTTTGGAATTTTTGCCTTGGCCTTGGGCTTGGCCGGTGCCTTGCCCTTTTGAGTCGTGGAAGAAGGCCCGGCTTGAGTTGATGCTCTCCTTGGACCCGCGGTGGATGAGGAACTAGCCTTATGCTTGGTAGCAACCATGGTACCTATACAACACAAAGATCAATGTGAGATGTCAAGCTAAGTACCAAAAATACAATTCAAGCTCAAGGGACCACCCCACACTTATCACACACTCAATGTGTCAATCACTCAATTCAATAGCACGGGCAACCCCACACTTGAACAAAACTAGCTTTGAGCAAAATATGCTACGTTTTGAATTTTTAAAATCAAGCTAGTATGGGTGCCTCATTATCCATTCTAGTGTGTATGCAGCATCTAATGTTCATAGGAAGCCTAAGGAATGCATTGCTACTCAAGAATTCACAATGTCATTGATATTTCATCTTTGAGGCTTTTTCACAAACACCTAGTGTGCACAACTTTGTACTAGCTATTTCAATGGATTGTGTAATGTATCAACCCTCCCAAATTGTTGGGAGATCTCTTTTTGCAAGTCACAAGTTCTATACTAAGCATTCTAGCCAATTAAACACATCAAGATTGAATTTTTATGCAAAAGCTTGGAACTAGCTAAGAAATCCCCCATGGACAAGAATGAATTACAACTTACATGTTATTGAGAAGGAAGAGTAGTAATGTACTTACTTGATGGTGTTAGAAGTGATTGCACAAGATTTGGGATGATTCCAATTGTTGCAAGTGAATTAGTGTGTGTGTAGAGAGTGTTTGTGGTGAAAATAGTGAAGAAAAGAGGTGAGAAATCGGGGTTATAGGGGTTGGGGATTAAAGGATTTCGGGTCAAACCCGTTGACCCGTTTGTAACCCAAGAATTTTGGCCTTGCGCGTTTGCTCCCGCGCCGCGGCCTCACAGCGTGCACCATTTTGCAACTTCTGCCAAGCCTCGCGCGGTGGGAGGCGCGGGGCGCTCCCAACCGCGCTAGGCTACTTTGCCTCAGCATTTTTCTCGCGCATTGGGAGGCGCGGGGCACTCCCAAACGCGCCCGAGCACGTTTTTTCGCACCGATTTTCGATTCTAAGTACAAACCCAAGCGTGGGACATGTCTCGAGACGTCCCATACCCCTCAATGCATGCAATGACACCATGTTTAGCTCACCTGAATCCTGCAAAAACGACACACAAAAACAACTAAACGTGACACTATAAAATGAAAAAAAAAATCCTAACTATTACAAGTACAAACTCGGGTTGCCTCCCGAGAAGCGCCTTATTTAACGTCGTGGCACGACGGGTATAAATCAAGGGTCTCTCAAAGTAATTGAAGTGCGGTGATTCACCGCACCTCCCCAATAATGTTTCACCCTTTGACCATTAACCAAAAATGTGTTCTCAGACTCTGGGGCTCTCAATTCAACCGCTCCATGTGCGGTAACACGAACCACTTCAAAAGGGCCAGACCATCTCGACTTCAACTTGCCCGGAAATAATTTCAACCTCGAGTTGAACAATAATACAAGCTGCCCGGGCTCAAAAGAACGACGCTCAATGTGCTTATCATGCCACTTCTTTGTCCGTTCCTTATACAATTTTGCATTTTCATACGCATGGAAACGGAACTCTTCAAGTTCATGCAATTGGAGCATCCTCTTCTTACCCGCTAAGGCCATATCAAGATTGAGCTTTTGAATTGCCCAATACGCCTTATGCTCTAATTCAACCGGCAAGTGACAAGCCTTACCGTAAACAAGCCTATATGGAGAGGTTCCAATAGGTGTTTTGAAAGCAGTTCGGTAGGCCCAGAGAGCATCATCTAACTTCATAGCCCAATCCTTCCTCGAGGCATTCACAGTCTTCTCAAGGATTTGTTTGATCTCTCTATTAGACACTTCCACTTGGCCACTAGTTTGGGGATGATAAGCAGTAGCCACCTTGTGGCGAACCCCATACTTAGCCAATAACTTATTGAACAACCGGTTGCAAAAATGCGTACCTTCATCACTAATGATAGCCCGCGGGGTCCCAAAACGAGTGAAAATATTCTTCTTCACGAACTTCACCACCGCACTCGCATCATTTGTAGGAAGTGCAATGGCCTCCACCCATTTAGATACATAATCCACTGCTACAAGGATATATTTATTTCCCATAGACGGTGGGAATGGACCCATGAAATCAATACCCCAACAATCAAACAGCTCAATCTCCAAGATATTGTTCAAAGGCATCTCGTGACGCCTAGTAATGGTACCCGTTCTTTGGCAACGATCACATTGCTTCACTAGTGCATGAGCATCTTTAAATAACGTAGGCCAAAAGAAACCAGATTGAAGTACCTTTGCAGCTGTTCGATCTCCACCAAGGTGGCCACCATAAGGAGAGGAATGGCAACTTTGTAGAATCGGCTCTACTTCTTCCCTTGGAACACATCTCCTCGCTAGTTGATCCACACCTATCTTGTACAAATAGGGCTCATCCCACACATAAAACCTGCTCTCATGAAGAAGTTTACGCTTTTGCTCAGCAGTTGCCCCAGGGGGATACACATCACTCACAAGAAAATTTACCATGTCAGCGTACCATGGTTCTTCAACTTTATCAAGAGCAAAAAGTTGCTCATCAGGGAATACCTCTTTAATCTCAGGCCCCTCATCTACATGATCTCTATTCTCCAGCCTTGACAAATGATCAGCAACTTGATTCTCAGTCCCCTTGCGATCTCGAATTTCAACATCAAACTCTTGCAATAGGAGAACCCATCTAATGAGTCTAGGCTTGGAGTCCTTCTTTTCAAACAAATACCGGATTGCGGCATGATCAGTGTAGACAACAACACGAGTGCCAACCAAATAAGATCTGAATTTATCAAAAGCATAAACCACGGCTAGCAACTCCTTCTCAGTAGTAGTATAATTGGACTGGGCTGCATCAAGCGTCTTGCTTGCATAATAGATGGAGTGAAAAATTCTTCCAATTCTTTGGCCTAGAACAGCCCCAATAGCATTATCACTCGCATCACACATCAATTCAAATGGCAAAGACCAGTCAGGAGCAATGATAATTGGTGCGGTCACCAACCTTTTCTTCAACTCTTCAAATGCCTTGAGACAAGCACTATCAAACACAAATTTCACATCCTTCTCCAACAATTTGCACAAGGGAGTGGAAATTTTGGAGAAGTCCTTTATGAAGCGCCTATAGAACCCTGCATGTCCCAAGAAACTACGCACCCCCTTAACAGAGATAGGTGGTGGTAATTTCTCAATAGCCTCTATCTTCGCCTTGTCAACCTCAATCCCTTGCTTTGACACCTTGTGCCCAAGTACTATGCCTTCTTGAACCATAAAGTGACATTTTTCCCAATTTAGCACAAGATTTGTTTCTTCACAACGGCTCAGCACAGCATCAAGATTCTTCAAGCATTCATCAAAAGAGTCACCAACCACTGAGAAATCATCCATGAACACCTCCACAAATTTTTCCACCATATCAGTGAAAATAGCCATCATGCACCGCTGAAAAGTCCCCGGGGCATTACACAACCCAAATGGCATCCTCCTAAATGTATAGGTGCCATATGGACAAGTAAAAGTGGTCTTCTCTTGGTCTTCAGGAGCTATCACAATTTGATTGTAGCCCGAATAACCATCCAAGAAACAATAATACTCATGGCCTGCAAGTCTATCCAACATCTGATCAATAAAAGGGAGTGGGAAGTGATCCTTCCTGGTGGCTTTGTTCAGCTTCCTATAATCAATGCAAATTCGCCACCCAGTAACTGTTCTTGTAGGAATCAACTCATTGTTCTCATTCTTCACCACTGTCATGCCCCCCTTCTTAGGAACACATTGCACTGGACTCACCCACTTGCTGTCAGGGATGGGAAAAATAATGCCAGCATCCAGCCACTTGATAACTTCTTTCTTTACCACCTCCTTCATGATTGGATTTAGCCTCCTCTGCTGCTCTATGGATGGCTTATGATCTTCCTCCAAGAGAATTTTATGCATGCAGAAAGAAGGACTAATCCCTCTAATATCAGCAATAGTCCAGCCAATAGCTCGCTTGCGCTCTCGCAATACCCGCAACACCTTCTCAACCTGCACATCAGACAACAAAGAAGAAAGGATCACGGGCAAAGTATTACCTTCACCCAAATAAGCATAACGTAAATGTGCAGGTAAAGGCTTGAGCTCAAGATTAGGAGCTTTCTCAATAGACGGTTTAGCAGGAGCTAAGGTCAACGGTCTATCAAGCTTCTCAAATTTCTTCCACCCTGGGATGAATCTACTCTGCATATTAAGAACTTCCACATATTCTTCAGTATCTTCATCCTTCAGGATATCATCATCATCACATAAGAGTGCCCTTTCTAAAGAATCAACATTAGAAGCCAAGAATGACCTCTCATCAGCAGTCAACTCATCATCTATCACTTTTACCATGGACAACTCTTCATAATGAGAAGGAAGCTGGGTAGCTCTGAACACATTAAACACAGCTTCTTCCCCATTCACCTTCATAATCATCTTTCCAGCTCTGACTCTAATAACAGCATCAGCAGTAGCCAGAAATCCTCTTCCCAGGATGAGAGGAACCTCAGGATCAACTTCATAATCAAGAATAATAAAATCAACGGGTAATATGAACTGACCCACTTGTACAAGCACATCCTCAATAATCCCCTCGGGGCATGTCAAAGATCTATCAGCAAGCTGCAGAGTCACAGTAGTGGGTCGTGGTTCACCCAGGCCTAGCTTCCTAAAAACTGAAGAAGGCATCAAATTCACACTAGCACCCAAATCACATAAAGCACGACCAACCTCATGTTCCCCAATTTTTAAAGGGATGGTAAAACTGCCAGGGTCCTTCAATTTTTGCGGAAGCTTGCTTCTAACTCTGGAACTGCACTCCTCAGTAAGTGCAACTGTCTCAAACTCAGTCAATCTTCTCTTGTTAGCAACAATATCCTTGATGTATTTAGCATATTTGGGAACATCCCGCAAAAGCTCCACCAAAGGAATATTTACCTGAATTTGACTCAATATCTCCAAAAATTTCTTGCATGCTGCATCAACTTTCTGCTTCTGAAGTCTCTGCGGGAAAGGTGGTGGTGGTCTCACAATAGCAGACTCGGGCTGCTTTTCAGTTACTTTTTCTGCTTCTTTCTCCACCTCCCTCTCAGCATTTGGCTCTAACTCACCAACAGGCTTCTTTGGCTTTGGGGGAACTTCTTCCAAAGCTCTTCCATTCCTCAAAGTCACAGCTTGCACAAATTCTCTAGGATTCTTCTCTGTATCACTCGGTAAAGCACCCCGAGGTCTATTGTTTTGTGCTTCAGCTAGCTGCCCCAATTGCCTCTCAAGATCTTTCTGCGCATTGCTCAAGTCTTTAATTGTCTGTGCCTGAGATGCTGAATCATCCATGAGCTTTTGCTGCCCTGCAAGAATTTTCTTAAGCATATCCTCAACTGAACTAGACTGCTGTGGTTGGCTCTGCGACTGTGACCCCTGCTGTGGTGCATTTTGAGACCTCTCATTGCCTTGAGGCTGCTCACGACTATCCCTCCAAGAAAAATTTGGGTGACTGCGCCAACCCGTGTTGTAGCTGTTACCATATTGATTGCGATTCTGGCCCTGTGATCTGTTCTGATTACCCACATAGTATATTGACTCTGGATTAGATGGACAGACGTCAGTAGCATGATCCTCTCCACAAACCTCACAAAAAGTCTGAATTTGTTGCACTGGAGCTGCTGGTTGTTGAGTCTGCGATAAAGTTAGCTTGCTGATTTGATTGGAAATAGCATCCATTTTAGCCCTCAGCTCTGAAACTGCATCTAGTTGAAGTACCCCAGCAGACTTCTGTGGAATAGCTCTACCAACACCCTGCCAATCAGGATTGCTCTGCGAAAACTTGTCAAGTAACTCATAAATTTGATCAAAGTTTAAAGCCAGTACTTGACCTCCAGCAGCAGCATCTACCACAATCTTCGTGTGTGCATTCAACCCCTCAACAAAAGTGTGTGCAATAACCTCATTGGATTGGTTGTGGTGTGGACAATCTCTCAATAGAGCCTTAAATCTCTCCCAGGCTGAGTACAAAGATTCACCCTCTAACTGCCTGAATGACATGATTTCACTCCTCAGCCGGGCTGTCTTAGCAGACGGATAAAACTTAGCCAAGAATTTCTTAGCCAAATCCTCCCAAGTAGTGATAGACCCAGGCTTCTCAGCCTTTAACCACTTCCTTGCTGTCCCTATCAATGAAAATGGGAACAAAGTCAGACGAACATAATCAGTAGGCACACCCGTTGGTGTATAAGTATCACTGATCTCCAGAAAGTTTTGAATGTGTTGCTGTGGATCCTCATGAAGTAATCCAGCATATTGCCCCGTCACATGCAGCAACTGAATCATGCCGGGCTTGATCTCAAAGTTTCCAGTAATAGCAGGCTTCACAATACTCGACTCCACCCCTTTCAGACTAGGGAGAGCCACATCTCGCACTGCTATTGCTTGTTCTTCTGCCATTTCAATAGGTAAAGAAGCAGGTACGATTGCTAGTGCTTCTCGATCTCTTGCTTCCTTTCTTAATCTTCTCAAGGTTCTTTCAGGCTCGGGATCAAAAGGTGCGAGTGATTCGTCCCTCTTATTCCTTTGCATGCAAAACCTGTAGCCTGAAATAGCACAAGACACTCAACAAAAAAAATTAAACCTGAATAGAAATTAAGTAGTTGTTCAAAAAGAAATTAGTCCGTAAACGATCCCCGGCAACGGCGCCAAAAACTTGTTGCTCCCAAACGCACACGCAAGTATACGCGGTCGCCAAGTAATAAAGTGACTAAGTCGAGTGTCGATCCCACGAGGACTGTGCAGACTAATACTTTGTAAACAATTCTATCAAACTATCCAGGGGTCTTGTTCTTAATTGGTGAGAGTTTTTGTAACCAAAAAGCAGTAATTAAAATGCCAGGTGTTTAAGCAAGCAATGGTGCAAACTTTGGCTGTTATCAATATTAAGAGGACGGTCCAGGGTCAGAGTTACGAACAATCCAGTTGATGTATTCAATTGATTCCACTTCTTAAATCCCGGGTTACTAACTGACAGAGTAATTGTAATTATGAAAACCTTTCAGTTATTCACAATCTATGCAAGCTACTTCAATCCCTATATGTCTATGGGTTAAATCACATGCACGCATTAACGATCTCTGTAATGAGTTAAACTAGGCAAGCAAGTATATGTCTATCCTACTCGCGAATTGGTTCCCCGATGCCCGGGTTCACAAACTAGTTCTATTCTTTCTTATTACGTAATTAGATTCTCTCTTTCGAGTTCAACCCAAAAACCATAGATAATGCATAATTATCGAGCTCTTAACAATTATACAAGTGAAATCAAGAAAGAATAAGTAACCCGTTATGGGATTCAATCAATGGGAATCAATCTTCAACAATCAACTTTCATGTAAAACTCTAACCCTAGAACGTAATGAAATTAGCCACACATACTCATAATCACAAGGCAAAGATTTGATGTAATAATGAATTAATTGATGAAATAGATGAAAGATTAAGAATCACCCTTGTTCAATGGAGTATGTAGCTCTCAATATTGCCCAAAGTCAAGAACTCCTTACAAAAACTAAGTAGTAAACTATTTATAATGTTTCCAAACCCTTGGTAATAAGTTAGACCCATAACTAGAAGGAATAGGGAATAAAATTGCGCATAAGGGGCGCTACAACGGGCGCCCCGCGCCCCGAAAAGCGCGACATCAACCAGAACCCGCCTCCAGGCTTCGTGCCTTTGGCCCGCGGCGCGCCATGAACCGCGCCAGCCTCCTCACGCCATAGGCTGCGCGGCGCGGAGGCTGCAGCGCCAGGCCAAAAGTGCTCTTTTCCGCTCCAAAACTCGGCTCGTGTCGTGCCTATGTGTGCTCAATCCAATCTTCAAACATCCTTCAACCAATTCATGCTCAATCAAGCTTCGAAACGCTCCAAATGCATCGCGTAACGACCTACACACGAACAACACAACATAAGCGCAAAACCACATTCACAAGCTACCAAACAAGTGCAAAACAAGCTCAAATGTGCGGAAATATTAAGGAAAAGTAGGCATAAAATGCCGAACATCACCGCCCCACACTTGAACCTTTGCTCGCCCTCGAGCAAGTCACACCTAACTCCCCCACCTAGGTAAAACAGGTCTGCCTATGACTATAGTTGATACCGACCATTGAACCAATGCGCACATGACTACCATGGATCCACAACATGCCAATAATTTACCAAAACCAAAAACATGCGAACTACCACCCCAAAATAGCTCAAATGCACAAACTCAACTCAATGCCACCATGCTCCCACAAAATTACGCCTATCTACTCAATCAAAAGCCATCAACTTTACCTACTTCATGCAAACCACGTGCCCTCACCAATATGAAAGAGAGTGCCCCCCAAAGATCACACACAAAAGCAAATATCATGAATAGAACGGGGGCAATAACAAATGAATTCTCTCACTCTCATGAAAAGCTCACATGTCACACACAACGTACCATAGGCTTGCCCGTAGTGTAGGACTCCACTAATGTAGGCTCACTCCAATCGGGATTAACTAGGACTTTAGAAAGGTCGCAATGTAGGCTAAGGTGCGGGTAGGACATATATGGGTAATAGTGACTACCTCCCTAAGCACTTTTAATACATCACATTTAATTTCAAGCACAAGTCTCAACAAACCACCCATTCACAAGTATCACACATACACCTTCTCAATAAGTAGCATATTTTCTTTTCAATCACACACTAGCAAGGAAGAGATATCTTTCTTTTTTTTTTCTTCTTTCACAACTTTTTTTCAACTTTGCTATTTTTTTCTTTTCTTTTTCAATTCACTTTTTTCTAATTTTCATCAACTTCCAACCTTGCCAATGTTTTTCTTTTACTACTTCACAATTTTCACAAATATTCCCCTTCATTAGCTCCACTCAAAAGTCTCCCAACATCCAACCACAACTCCCATCATCTAGACAATATCAATAAAAGTGCTTAAGGAGTAAAGGGCCAAAAGAGTCAATTAAGAACAAATGGGTAGGCTCGGGGTGTGGGTGCCAACAAAAAAAGGTCAATTCAGATCACAACAACAATTTTCCAAGGTATATATGTAAGGGTAGGCTAACAAAAGAAGGCCTTGTATCATCTCCCGACTAGAGCAAACCTAGGATTTCGCTTCGCACACACACGGGGCAAGTTCTAGACATTAATATGCAACACGGAGCAACAAAAAAATATGCCTCACAACACACATTGCACGTAGCTCACACAAAGAGGCTCCATCAACAACTCACAACTAAGCTTCTAGAATGCAACTTGTGGAAATTTAAGCACTCATGCACAAAAGTTAGCAATCAAGTCAAGCAAGCGGACTCAAGCATCTCAAGGGGGTTGTTCCATTTTTTTCTTCTTTTTCTCTAGGCATGCATCAAATTAAAACCAAGGACACCACAAATAGCACATGCAATCAAGTCCAAGTCCCCCGGTATCAACCAAATCAAAGACACCTAGCATTCTACCTATTTCCTTAGCCTAGGGTCATCTAAAACTAACTATCCTAATCCTAAAAATAAAAAACTACCCGGTTCAAAGGTCACCCCGTGGAAAAGAACTGCGGCCATAAGAAAAACCACGGGGCGGATGGCATGTACCACTAATAAAACTAAAAAGAAAATCTTTTTGGAATTTTTCATTGGTTTTCTAATTTTTTTTTTCAATTTTTTCATATATCAAAGCAAGAAATAAATCAAAACAAAGTCAAGTGACAAAATAAAAATCCTAAGGTACATGCATCCTAAACCTCAAAAATAAAGACTAGATAAAGGGCAGTACCCCACCCCACACTTAAACTAAGCAATGTCCCAGTGCGACAAAGAAGTAAGTGCAAAAGTAAAGAGTACAAGAAAACTGCCCTGAAAGCTGGGTGGTGCACAGGAGTGTGGACCTAGGCCTCCGCCTCATGATCGGTCTCATACTCACTGTCCGGATCATTGGCTACAACATCTGAATCAGTGTTCTCATCTTCCCTCGGATCCAGCGTTCCAGCCTCAACCTCGCCCAGAAAGACCTTCGAGGTCTCCGTCAGTGGGACCTTTCGGTCAATAGCAGTCATATCAACGCCCGACTGACGGGCCATGGCCTCCATCATCAAGTACTGACGCGCGGCCAAGTTGGCATTTGTCTCTCGCCAATCGTCCGCCGTCAGCTTCACCGGTGCTGTGGTGATCACCCCCTTGACCGCAGCAATGTCAAAAGGCCTCCCGAAGTCAAGGACAATACGATCCCCAACCTCATCCGCGGGGACCCCCGCCTTCTCTAAGTACCGGGTCAAGATGTTCCCAAAATACAACCTACTACAATGTTTTTCTTGCCTTCCGCTTTCATCACCCTCAACATGTAGTACCCTATGTTCACCGGCCTCCCGGTCATGAAAAAGTACACCATGCACGCCCGAGTCTTAGTGACCTCGGAGTAGTGGGAACATGGTAGAATCCGTGCATTGATGAACCTCATCCATACTCGCGCCGGCTTGAGAAACTGGGAGAAGTGCATATACTTATGTCGCCCAGACGCTCCTCGCTCCCACTTATGCGTGGAGCCCTCACCACACAAAGTCTCCCTCAAAGCCGTGTAATCCGGCTTCTTGATGTAATTCCTCAACTCATCATAATCGGGGTCAGCTACCCCCAAGAAGGCATTCAATGCCGATGGATCTAGTTTCACCTTCACTCCCCTAACAGTCACCATGTCATCATCTCTCCACGCCTCATCGGGCTCCCAGTTAGCATAAAGTTCTTGGACCATGTCCAAGTTGGCGGGCCCCGGACTCTCAAACACTGAGTCCCACTTGAGGGCCATGATCTGCTCGGCCACCTCTCTAAACTTTTGCATCACCGGCCTTTTATCAATGGCTTGCTCGGGTATGTACCCCGCAAGCCTCATATTTTTGTACCATGTTTGGCACTCCCCCTTCTTCACACTAGAGAGGCCATACCGGGTTTTGCCATCGGGACGTGGTATCGGCACCGCGTCCTTTGGAATTTTTGCCTTGGCCTTGGGCTTGGCCGGTGCCTTGCCCTTTTGAGTCGTGGAAGAAGGCCCGGCTTGAGTTGATGCTCTCCTTGGACCCGCGGTGGATGAGGAACTAGCCTTATGCTTGGTAGCAACCATGGTACCTATACAACACAAAGATCAATGTGAGATGTCAAGCTAAGTACCAAAAATACAATTCAAGCTCAAGGGACCACCCCACACTTATCACACACTCAATGTGTCAATCACTCAATTCAATAGCACGGGCAACCCCACACTTGAACAAAACTAGCTTTGAGCAAAATATGCTACGTTTTGAATTTTTAAAATCAAGCTAGTATGGGTGCCTCATTATCCATTCTAGTGTGTATGCAGCATCTAATGTTCATAGGAAGCCTAAGGAATGCATTGCTACTCAAGAATTCACAATGTCATTGATATTTCATCTTTGAGGCTTTTTCACAAACACCTAGTGTGCACAACTTTGTACTAGCTATTTCAATGGATTGTGTAATGTATCAACCCTCCCAAATTGTTGGGAGATCTCTTTTTGCAAGTCACAAGTTCTATACTAAGCATTCTAGCCAATTAAACACATCAAGATTGAATTTTTATGCAAAAGCTTGGAACTAGCTAAGAAATCCCCCATGGACAAGAATGAATTACAACTTACATGTTATTGAGAAGGAAGAGTAGTAATGTACTTACTTGATGGTGTTAGAAGTGATTGCACAAGATTTGGGATGATTCCAATTGTTGCAAGTGAATTAGTGTGTGTGTAGAGAGTGTTTGTGGTGAAAATAGTGAAGAAAAGAGGTGAGAAATCGGGGTTATAGGGGTTGGGGATTAAAGGATTTCGGGTCAAACCCGTTGACCCGTTTGTAACCCAAGAATTTTGGCCTTGCGCGTTTGCTCCCGCGCCGCGGCCTCACAGCGTGCACCATTTTGCAACTTCTGCCAAGCCTCGCGCGGTGGGAGGCGCGGGGCGCTCCCAACCGCGCTAGGCTACTTTGCCTCAGCATTTTTCTCGCGCATTGGGAGGCGCGGGGCACTCCCAAACGCGCCCGAGCACGTTTTTTCGCACCGATTTTCGATTCTAAGTACAAACCCAAGCGTGGGACATGTCTCGAGACGTCCCATACCCCTCAATGCATGCAATGACACCATGTTTAGCTCACCTGAATCCTGCAAAAACGACACACAAAAACAACTAAACGTGACACTATAAAATGAAAAAAAAAAATCCTAACTATTACAAGTACAAACTCGGGTTGCCTCCCGAGAAGCGCCTTATTTAACGTCGTGGCACGACGGGTATAAATCAAGGGTCTCTCAAAGTAATTGAAGTGCGGTGATTCACCGCACCTCCCCAATAATGTTTCACCCTTTGACCATTAACCAAAAATGTGTTCTCAGACTCTGGGGCTCTCAATTCAACCGCTCCATGTGCGGTAACACGAACCACTTCAAAAGGGCCAGACCATCTCGACTTCAACTTGCCCGGAAATAATTTCAACCTCGAGTTGAACAATAATACAAGCTGCCCGGGCTCAAAAGAACGACGCTCAATGTGCTTATCATGCCACTTCTTTGTCCGTTCCTTATACAATTTTGCATTTTCATACGCATGGAAACGGAACTCTTCAAGTTCATGCAATTGGAGCATCCTCTTCTTACCCGCTAAGGCCATATCAAGATTGAGCTTTTGAATTGCCCAATACGCCTTATGCTCTAATTCAACCGGCAAGTGACAAGCCTTACCGTAAACAAGCCTATATGGAGAGGTTCCAATAGGTGTTTTGAAAGCAGTTCGGTAGGCCCAGAGAGCATCATCTAACTTCATAGCCCAATCCTTCCTCGAGGCATTCACAGTCTTCTCAAGGATTTGTTTGATCTCTCTATTAGACACTTCCACTTGGCCACTAGTTTGGGGATGATAAGCAGTAGCCACCTTGTGGCGAACCCCATACTTAGCCAATAACTTATTGAACAACCGGTTGCAAAAATGCGTACCTTCATCACTAATGATAGCCCGCGGGGTCCCAAAACGAGTGAAAATATTCTTCTTCACGAACTTCACCACCGCACTCGCATCATTTGTAGGAAGTGCAATGGCCTCCACCCATTTAGATACATAATCCACTGCTACAAGGATATATTTATTGCCCATAGACGGTGGGAATGGACCCATGAAATCAATACCCCAACAATCAAACAGCTCAATCTCCAAGATATTGTTCAAAGGCATCTCGTGACGCCTAGTAATGGTACCCGTTCTTTGGCAACGATCACATTGCTTCACTAGTGCATGAGCATCTTTAAATAACGTAGGCCAAAAGAAACCAGATTGAAGTACCTTTGCAGCTGTTCGATCTCCACCAAGGTGGCCACCATAAGGAGAGGAATGGCAACTTTGTAGAATCGGCTCTACTTCTTCCCTTGGAACACATCTCCTCGCTAGTTGATCCACACCTATCTTGTACAAATAGGGCTCATCCCACACATAAAACCTGCTCTCATGAAGAAGTTTACGCTTTTGCTCAGCAGTTGCCCCAGGGGGATACACATCACTCACAAGAAAATTTACCATGTCAGCGTACCATGGTTCTTCAACTTTATCAAGAGCAAAAAGTTGCTCATCAGGGAATACCTCTTTAATCTCAGGCCCCTCATCTACATGATCTCTATTCTCCAGCCTTGACAAATGATCAGCAACTTGATTCTCAGTCCCCTTGCGATCTCGAATTTCAACATCAAACTCTTGCAATAGGAGAACCCATCTAATGAGTCTAGGCTTGGAGTCCTTCTTTTCAAACAAATACCGGATTGCGGCATGATCAGTGTAGACAACAACACGAGTGCCAACCAAATAAGATCTGAATTTATCAAAAGCATAAACCACGGCTAGCAACTCCTTCTCAGTGGTAGTATAATTGGACTGGGCTGCATCAAGCGTCTTGCTTGCATAATAGATGGAGTGAAAAATTCTTCCAATTCTTTGGCCTAGAACAGCCCCAATAGCATTATCACTCGCATCACACATCAATTCAAATGGCAAAGACCAGTCAGGAGCAATGATAATTGGTGCGGTCACCAACCTTTTCTTCAACTCTTCAAATGCCTTGAGACAAGCACTATCAAACACAAATTTCACATCCTTCTCCAACAATTTGCACAAGGGAGTGGAAATTTTGGAGAAGTCCTTTATGAAGCGCCTATAGAACCCTGCATGTCCCAAGAAACTACGCACCCCCTTAACAGAGATAGGTGGTGGTAATTTCTCAATAGCCTCTATCTTCGCCTTGTCAACCTCAATCCCTTGCTTTGACACCTTGTGCCCAAGTACTATGCCTTCTTGAACCATAAAGTGACATTTTTCCCAATTTAGCACAAGATTTGTTTCTTCACAACGGCTCAGCACAGCATCAAGATTCTTCAAGCATTCATCAAAAGAGTCACCAACCACTGAGAAATCATCCATGAACACCTCCACAAATTTTTCCACCATATCAGTGAAAATAGCCATCATGCACCGCTGAAAAGTCCCCGGGGCATTACACAACCCAAATGGCATCCTCCTAAATGCATAGGTGCCATATGGACAAGTAAAAGTGGTCTTCTCTTGGTCTTCAGGAGCTATCACAATTTGATTGTAGCCCGAATAACCATCCAAGAAACAATAATACTCATGGCCTGCAAGTCTATCCAACATCTGATCAATAAAAGGGAGTGGGAAGTGATCCTTCCTGGTGGCTTTGTTCAGCTTCCTATAATCAATGCAAATTCGCCACCCAGTAACTGTTCTTGTAGGAATCAACTCATTGTTCTCATTCTTCACCACTGTCATGCCCCCCTTCTTAGGAACACATTGCACTGGACTCACCCACTTGCTGTCAGGGATGGGAAAAATAATGCCAGCATCCAGCCACTTGATAACTTCTTTCTTTACCACCTCCTTCATGATTGGATTTAGCCTCCTCTGCTGCTCTATGGATGGCTTATGATCTTCCTCCAAGAGAATTTTATGCATGCAGAAAGAAGGACTAATCCCTCTAATATCAGCAATAGTCCAGCCAATAGCTCGCTTGCGCTCTCGCAATACCCGCAACACCTTCTCAACCTGCACATCAGACAACAAAGAAGAAAGGATCACGGGCAAAGTATTACCTTCACCCAAATAAGCATAACGTAAATGTGCAGGTAAAGGCTTGAGCTCAAGATTAGGAGCTTTCTCAATAGACGGTTTAGCAGGAGCTAAGGTCAACGGTCTATCAAGCTTCTCAAATTTCTTCCACCCTGGGATGAATCTACTCTGCATATTAAGAACTTCCACATATTCTTCAGTATCTTCATCCTTCAGGATATCATCATCATCACATAAGAGTGCCCTTTCTAAAGAATCAACATTAGAAGCCAAGAATGACCTCTCATCAGCAGTCAACTCATCATCTATCACTTTTACCATGGACAACTCTTCATAATGAGAAGGAAGCTGGGTAGCTCTGAACACATTAAACACAGCTTCTTCCCCATTCACCTTCATAATCATCTTTCCAGCTCTGACTCTAATAACAGCATCAGCAGTAGCCAGAAATCCTCTTCCCAGGATGAGAGGAACCTCAGGATCAACTTCATAATCAAGAATAATAAAATCAACGGGTAATATGAACTGACCCACTTGTACAAGCACATCCTCAATAATCCCCTCGGGGCATGTCAAAGATCTATCAGCAAGCTGCAGAGTCACAGTAGTGGGTCGTGGTTCACCCAGGCCTAGCTTCCTAAAAACTGAAGAAGGCATCAAATTCACACTAGCACCCAAATCACATAAAGCACGACCAACCTCATGTTCCCCAATTTTTAAAGGGATGGTAAAACTGCCAGGGTCCTTCAATTTTTGCGGAAGCTTGCTTCTAACTCTGGAACTGCACTCCTCAGTAAGTGCAACTGTCTCAAACTCAGTCAATCTTCTCTTGTTAGCAACAATATCCTTGATGTATTTAGCATATTTGGGAACATCCCGCAAAAGCTCCACCAAAGGAATATTTACCTGAATTTGACTCAATATCTCCAAAAATTTCTTGCATGCTGCATCAACTTTCTGCTTCTGAAGTCTCTGCGGGAAAGGTGGTGGTGGTCTCACAATAGCAGACTCGGGCTGCTTTTCAGTTACTTTTTCTGCTTCTTTCTCCACCTCCCTCTCAGCATTTGGCTCTAACTCACCAACAGGCTTCTTTGGCTTTGGGGGAACTTCTTCCAAAGCTCTTCCATTCCTCAAAGTCACAGCTTGCACAAATTCTCTAGGATTCTTCTCTGTATCACTCGGTAAAGCACCCCGAGGTCTATTGTTTTGTGCTTCAGCTAGCTGCCCCAATTGCCTCTCAAGATCTTTCTGCGCATTGCTCAAGTCTTTAATTGTCTGTGCCTGAGATGCTGAATCATCCATGAGCTTTTGCTGCCCTGCAAGAATTTTCTTAAGCATATCCTCAACTGAACTAGACTGCTGTGGTTGGCTCTGCGACTGTGACCCCTGCTGTGGTGCATTTTGAGACCTCTCATTGCCTTGAGGCTGCTCACGACTATCCCTCCAAGAAAAATTTGGGTGACTGCGCCAACCCGTGTTGTAGCTGTTACCATATTGATTGCGATTCTGGCCCTGTGATCTGTTCTGATTACCCACATAGTATATTGACTCTGGATTAGATGGACAGACGTCAGTAGCATGATCCTCTCCACAAACCTCACAAAAAGTCTGAATTTGTTGCACTGGAGCTGCTGGTTGTTGAGTCTGCGATAAAGTTAGCTTGCTGATTTGATTGGAAATAGCATCCATTTTAGCCCTCAGCTCTGAAACTGCATCTAGTTGAAGTACCCCAGCAGACTTCTGTGGAATAGCTCTACCAACACCCTGCCAATCAGGATTGCTCTGCGAAAACTTGTCAAGTAACTCATAAATTTGATCAAAGTTTAAAGCCAGTACTTGACCTCCAGCAGCAGCATCTACCACAATCTTCGTGTGTGCATTCAACCCCTCAACAAAAGTGTGTGCAATAACCTCATTGGATTGGTTGTGGTGTGGACAATCTCTCAATAGAGCCTTAAATCTCTCCCAGGCTGAGTACAAAGATTCACCCTCTAACTGCCTGAATGACATGATTTCACTCCTCAGCCGGGCTGTCTTAGCAGACGGATAAAACTTAGCCAAGAATTTCTTAGCCAAATCCTCCCAAGTAGTGATAGACCCAGGCTTCTCAGCCTTTAACCACTTCCTTGCTGTCCCTATCAATGAAAATGGGAACAAAGTCAGACGAACATAATCAGTAGGCACACCCGTTGGTGTATAAGTATCACTGATCTCCAGAAAGTTTTGAATGTGTTGCTGTGGATCCTCATGAAGTAATCCAGCATATTGCCCCGTCACATGCAGCAACTGAATCATGCCGGGCTTGATCTCAAAGTTTCCAGTAATAGCAGGCTTCACAATACTCGACTCCACCCCTTTCAGACTAGGGAGAGCCACATCTCGCACTGCTATTGCTTGTTCTTCTGCCATTTCAATAGGTAAAGAAGCAGGTACGATTGCTAGTGCTTCTCGATCTCTTGCTTCCTTTCTTAATCTTCTCAAGGTTCTTTCAGGCTCGGGATCAAAAGGTGCGAGTGATTCGTCCCTCTTATTCCTTTGCATGCAAAACCTGTAGCCTGAAATAGCACAAGACACTCAACAAAAAAAATTAAACCTGAATAGAAATTAAGTAGTTGTTCAAAAAGAAATTAGTCCGTAAACGATCCCCGGCAACGGCGCCAAAAACTTGTTGCTCCCAAACGCACACGCAAGTATACGCGGTCGCCAAGTAATAAAGTGACTAAGTCGAGTGTCGATCCCACGAGGACTGTGCAGACTAATACTTTGTAAACAATTCTATCAAACTATCCAGGGGTCTTGTTCTTAATTGGTGAGAGTTTTTGTAACCAAAAAGCAGTAATTAAAATGCCAGGTGTTTAAGCAAGCAATGGTGCAAACTTTGGCTGTTATCAATATTAAGAGGACGGTCCAGGGTCAGAGTTACGAACAATCCAGTTGATGTATTCAATTGATTCCACTTCTTAAATCCCGGGTTACTAACTGACAGAGTAATTGTAATTATGAAAACCTTTCAGTTATTCACAATCTATGCAAGCTACTTCAATCCCTATATGTCTATGGGTTAAATCACATGCACGCATTAACGATCTCTGTAATGAGTTAAACTAGGCAAGCAAGTATATGTCTATCCTACTCGCGAATTGGTTCCCCGATGCCCGGGTTCACAAACTAGTTCTATTCTTTCTTATTACGTAATTAGATTCTCTCTTTCGAGTTCAACCCAAAAACCATAGATAATGCATAATTATCGAGCTCTTAACAATTATACAAGTGAAATCAAGAAAGAATAAGTAACCCGTTATGGGATTCAATCAATGGGAATCAATCTTCAACAATCAACTTTCATGTAAAACTCTAACCCTAGAACGTAATGAAATTAGCCACACATACTCATAATCACAAGGCAAAGATTTGATGTAATAATGAATTAATTGATGAAATAGATGAAAGATTAAGAATCACCCTTGTTCAATGGAGTATGTAGCTCTCAATATTGCCCAAAGTCAAGAACTCCTTACAAAAACTAAGTAGTAAACTATTTATAATGTTTCCAAACCCTTGGTAATAAGTTAGACCCATAACTAGAAGGAATAGGGAATAAAATTGCGCATAAGGGGCGCTACAACGGGCGCCCCGCGCCCCAAAAAGCGCGACATCAACCAGAACCCGCCTCCAGGCTTCGTGCCTTTGGCCCGCGGCGCGCCATGAACCGCGCCAGCCTCCTCACGCCATAGGCTGCGCGGCGCGGAGGCTGCAGCGCCAGGCCAAAAGTGCTCTTTTCCGCTCCAAAACTCGGCTCGTGTCGTGCTTATGTGTGCTCAATCCAATCTTCAAACATCCTTCAACCAATTCATGCTCAATCAAGCTTCGAAACGCTCCAAATGCATCGCGTAACGACCTACACACGAACAACACAACATAAGCGCAAAACCACATTCACAAGCTACCAAACAAGTGCAAAACAAGCTCAAATGTGCGGAAATATTAAGGAAAAGTAGGCATAAAATGCCGAACATCATATGTTGTCGTTGAAACTTGAACTACACTCTAAATTCAATGTACAATAGCTCATAAACTACTTTATTCGTCCCATTTTAGTTATCGTTTTAAACAATTTCAGCCCATAATATATATTTTACTAAGTTTCAACAACAACATGCCCGGTGTAATCCCACAAGTGGCGTCTGGGGAGGGTGAGACCTTACCCCCACCAAGGTGGAGAGGCTGTTTCCAGTAGACCCTCGGCTCAAGGAGTATATTTTACCAAGTTACCTCTATTAAATATATTTTTTTTTAAAATTGAGCAGTGTTAAAAAGAGCTAGTATTTTTTTAACTATTCGGGTATAGTTGGAAACAACTAACAATTTTAATCTTGAATTCTAAAACAACAGCAATTCTGGGTCAAATTTAGCTAAAGTGACAACTAAAATATGATGGAGGGAGTACTAATAATATATCTGGATAATTTGATAATGTCATGCATCGTATTGGAGCGGGTGCGATGAAATGGAGGCTTAGTCTTGCGATAAGAATGTCCCACCTAGACGTAAAGAAAAGTTATATTGATCTGTGGTTGTTAAACCAACTATGTTGCGTGGAGTAGAGTGTTGGCCATTAAGAACACACACGTTTAGAATATGCGATTAGCGAAAATAAGGATGCTTAGGTGAACGTGTGGGCATACTAATAAAGATAAGATTATGAGTAAAGTTATATGGGCCAAGGTAGGAGTGACCTATATAGCGGACAAGATGCATGAAGTAAGACTGAGATGGTATGTGCATATGAAAATGAGGAACTTAGATGCCCCAGTGAGGATGATTGAGAGGATGACAGTGATAGGCCTAAGGAGAGGCAGAGAACTAAAGGTAGATTGAGGAAACATTGAGGAGAGATGATTAGACAGAACATGACACATCTACACTTCACTAAGGACATGATCATAGATGGGAAAGCATGGAGGTCGGAGACTAGTGTAGAAGGTTAGTTTGTAGGTGAGCATACTCTCCTAGAGATAGTTTTAGAAAGATAGTTTCAGTTCTTAAAATTATAGCCTTGCTAGAGATAACGTTTTTTTCTTTTTTTTTTTAGGGTACCTTATATGCTTCCCTACTCCCTATCGATAATCATGTTACTATTATTCTACTATTACCATGTTCTTCTATTTATTAGTACTATTATTGTTTCTTCTACATCCATTATCTTTATTAATTTGTTGCCAAAACTTTTTTTTTCTTCATGTTTTCATCTTAACTTTTACTCATGTAATTTTCACCCCTGTTTCAAAATGTTTTTCTTTAGCCGAAGGTCATTCAGAATAGTCTCTCTACCTCACAATGTAGGTTAAGGTCAGCGTGCACCTTACCCTCCATAGAGACTTCACTTATGGAATTGCACTGAATATATTGTCGTTGTTTGAATATAAATTAGATTAATTATTTAATTTTAATTACATTTTCGAAGTGAAGTCCAACTTCTCTTGGTATTAGTTAGAGCATTACCATCTGAGCCACTTTATTAGTTCAAGATCCGCTTGAATCTCACTTGTTTCAAATGTCCATACTCATGGCACGTGCAGTGACATGGTGAGCTAGCTTAAATAAACAACTCAATAGGACTGTGCAAGGTTTCAAGTTGTGTGGCTTAAAAGCCTAGTCGAAAGCTAGTTCTTAAAATTTGTTAATTGTTCAAAAAACATGGTTAAAAAATTGTTAGGAAAATTGATTATGGGCATCCATGTGGGTCAACCCGTATTCAAGTCTATATATATATAATTGTTATATATATTAATGGAAAATAAAGAAGAGACATGTCTATTGGAAAAAGAATCTGAAGAGGTGTCTTACTCCAAGTATAAAAGGGAAGTCCCAAAATATTAGGGTGGGTATCTTTCTCCTGCGTTTCTTTTCTGTGAGTAAACAGAAGAAACAGAGGCGGATCTAGGATTTGAACTTTATGGGTTCTAAATTTTTGAATAACGATATCACGTGCAAGTAACTGAGTTCTCGCCTTAATTTTAGCATATATTTAATAATTTTTTTAACACAAATACACTGTCTGCGCCGAACCTACTGGGTTCTACCGAACCCGCAATGAACACTCTACATCCGCCACTGAGAAGAAACAACCTTCTCCTCTTCTTTCCAACACCTAAATTAAGAACTCTCTTCTTCTATCATGGTGAAGAACTCCTTGGGGATTCCTGATGAAGATCAACAATCTTCTCCTATTTGGAACATCTTCTGTAACAGGTTTGTCATAGACTGTGGCTAAATCTTTACAATTCGTGTCATAGAATATGTAATTGTATTGTCGACTAGTGAAACAAATACGGTTAGACTTTGGGAAAAATATGTGTTCCTGGATTGTGTATAATCCTTCGAAAATAAATCATGACGGTAAGATCAAGCTTCAACTTGTAATCAAAATCACAATTTTCATCAAATTCAAGATGACTTAAGCTAAAAGGCCGTTGAATCAAGTTTCGACAAGAAAATCAGACACTTCTTTTTTGCATCCTAAATATTATAGTGATTGTGACTCATCTTTTTTTAACAGCAAAAACTACTTATTACGTTTTGATCGAAGCAGACAAGATGTTAATTAAATTGGAAAATCATAAGAACATTAATTCTACACATACATGTTTACACCAATAGCTGACCTTACATAGATGGCTGATAAAAACTCGTTGGGATTAGCTAATACAAAAACAATTGTTAAATATGAAATGGGTTTGAACAAAAAGTCTACGTAAATGCCTACACCAAAAAGTGTCTATTATTAAACCCATTTGACCGACTTGTAAAGCGTATCCAAACAGTTCTAAATTTCAAGTTACTAATCATTTTTTTCTGGCACTTGTATTTTAGGCTAAAAAGTCTCCAACTTCATACGCCACATGCAACTACAAGCAAATTACAGAGATATTTTGCTCAATTAAGATGGATTTCTGCGATACATTTTGGTCATAAATCAAATTGGACAGCTGACATATAAGTCAAGGTTTCAACTGACAATAATAACAAATGAAATTTCCTAACAGTTACGTACTATAAAAGAATAAACTTTGGCAAAATACCTTAAGACACACTTAGCTATGTTTGGACATAAATTTGGTTGAAGCTGGGAAAAAATGAGTTTTTAAAGTTGAGTTGAAAGATAATTTTTGAAACTTAAAGTTATGTTTGGACATGCATTTTAAAGTTGAAGTTTGGTGCGTGAAAAAAAAAATTCTCCCAAAAATCCAAAAAGTGGTCGCAACCAGTTTTTGGGATTTAAAGATTTTAGTTGTCAAGATTTGGAAAATTTTATGAACAAACAAGTACTTAAAAAAATATTTCGAAAAAGGCTCCCAAATTCTATGTCCAAATGAGAACTTAAAATTTGTCCGACTAATATAATTACACACCTTAACTTTGCGGACGATCTATCACTCCTTAACAAAATCGAAGTGGTATTACTACACACCCAAGACGTATATAACCACTTGCACCATAGGTGCTTCTTACTCGCCCTACTTTTAGGCCACATCAACTACAACAATATTATAGGGATTTCACATTAAGAAGCAAGGAGCACATAAAATTACCAATATGATACCATATTTAAGAACGTTTCGCAAAATGGCACATTTGTGCCATATTTTGAAATAAAAATTACAACCCTAACATCCTCTCCAAAAAACAGAACCTAGCCCCAACTCTTTCCTCTCTTCTCCTTCCCATTCCAAGAAAAAACCCTAACACCCCATCCCTCTTTCCAGTGCCTCACCTTTAAGCCACCGTCGCCGTTGTATCTTGTCGTCGTTGCCTTTTTTTTTTTTTGAAGAATATTTTTGCTTTTTCCGAAGTAAATTTCTGCCAAAGCTCTGGTGAGGGTTTGTTTGTCATGTTCTTTTTTCACTTTTTTTTTTTCAAAAAATACGGTAAGATCTACAAGTTTTTTGTTGAAATTTTTTCATAATGTTTATATCTGATGTTTTTCTTGTAAGAATTTGTATTAATATGGTATTTTTGTTAAGTTTTTATATAAAAACTGCCTAAAATACTGTATAAGATTTTTTGTACGTGTTTATATAATTTCTTATGTGTTTTATACGAGTTTATGAATTTGTATAATTATGTATACACATGTAAAATGAATAAAGTTGTATAAATTTTTAGATTTTTTCATTATTATAAATGTTTATATAAAGTTCGAGGTTTTGTGTGTATATCTTTGTATTTTTCTCCTTCTTTATGCATAAACTCATGTATATTCATGTATAATTTACTTTTTTTGGTAGGGTTGTGTGTATAAGCTCATCAAAAGCAATGATATAAACAAAAACGATAAAATAATTCCGGTGAAATAAAAAAAGTAACTCCGATGAATAAATAATAAAATTATGAAAATCCGACGATTTCAACTTTACCAGTCACCGGCCACTATCGACCGGCGGCAGATCTGTGGCAAGGGAGGGGAAGTGTAAGTTAGGATTTTTCTGAAGGAGAGCCCTTATTTAAAAAATGGGCAACATGTTACGCCAATGTAAGAAAAAAATACGGCCCTTCCTTTATAATTTTTTTATTTAAAGTGCTATTTTTTAAAAACCCCAAGATTTTAATTCCATTTCACTTTTTTTTTTTACAATAGTTATCAATTTATTACACTTTTTTTCGTCTGTCTTATTTTATTCAATTCCTTCAATACACATACTCACTTGCACCACCACTGAAGCAAAAATCAAGAATAATGTACTCAAAATCAAGAAAAGCCAGAAGCTGCTTATTGTTTGAAAGAGACATCAATAAGCAGCAATAAGGCCATGTCGTTGTAAAAATTTCGCCCAGCAGCCACTTTTAACACTGGTATTTAGTTTGAGGCCACTATTTTCTTTAGTCTTACACTAGAGGCCACTTTTGGGTCTTTACTAAATAAATGTTGACTTAAGTTCTGATAGTTGACTGAAGTTCAGTCCATACGGCCCCTGGACTGAAGTTCCATCTCTTAAGGACTGAACTTTCAGTCCATATGGCCATGGACTGAACTTCAGTCCATGGTACTGAAGTTCTATCTTAAGGACTGGACTGAACTTCAGTCCATATGGCCGTGGATTGAAGTTCAATCTTTAAGGACTGAACTTCAATCCGGCCTCTGGACTGAAGTTCTATCTCTTTAAGCAAAAGTGGCTACAAACTAAATATTTTGGTATTAGTGGCCTGTGCCCAAAGACCAGTGGCAAAAGTGGCCTTTCGTGCACTTAGCCCCATGTCGTTGTGTCCTCCACCACTTTCAAAAACAGCAATAGCAAGTACCACCATTGAAGCAATAATTAAAAAAAAATCAAGAATGTCGTCATTGAATGAGAAACAAGAAATCTTAAGGGCTAATCATTGTTGTATTCAAAATAAAAAAAGTCATTGTATTTATATAAAAAAATTTAAGCTTTGTCATCTGATTGTTTGGAAGACAAAATCATGTTGATTCATTATTTGAAACGACCCTGGCTAATTACTTTGGGAGTTAAAAAAATGATTAGAAAGATGGCAGTTTTAAAAGTTCTGTACGGTCCATTAGGATCTGTGTGCAAATTTTTAGCTGAATCAGACATCGTCTGAAAGGTCTTGGGAGGCGTTTTCATTTTCTAGTGTCGCTAAAATCGAATTATGATTTTCGAGCTCGTTTTGAGTAAATTAGCTTCGTTTTGAAATCCAAAAGTGTTCCTAAGTTTGTATGGTCATTTTTCATCTATAAGAACTTTTAGAAGTAAAATCAGAGGTCGTTCGGATGGCTTTTGCCTATGCTCCAGAAGCTGGAGTTTTGTCTCCTTCCATTTAACCCTCGTCTTGAGTATTAGAGATCTGTTTCGAGATCCCACTGCATGAGCAAGTCATAGATGTGTTTTGGAACTTGCGTGCAAAATTTTGGGATGATTCTGAGTAGCGTGGGGCCTCGTGCGGACCCAAAATCCAGCACTAGCTTGTGCTCTCAGACTGGTTCAACCCAAGCCAGTGATATAGTGCTAGCTTGGGCGCATTCGCGCTGAAGGAAACATTTGCTATGCATGGAAGCGCTCCTTTCGGTGCGATCGCGATAACAAGTGTCCTGTTAGCAACTGCATGAGCATGAAAGCGCTGAGATAGATTATAAATAGGCCAATGTGGTCAGCAGAACTGAATTTTTGATCAAAATCCTTTCAATATAAGGTCGATGTAAGGCAATTTTGAGGTACCAAGTGCTCCTCCAAATCAACCAGGTAATGTTCCTAAACCTACTTATGATGTTAATTGAAGGTTTTGGGGTAAGGATTTCTTGAATTTGGGCTAAATTGCCCGTCGAATTGAAATACAATGGTGTAATTGTTATCATGGGACAATGAGGAGTTCAAAAACATATCATTTATGGGCATTCGATTAAGGCAGTCCTATGGGCAATTGAGTAATTTCTGTCTGATAGCTAAATATTCTTTATGGGCATTACTCTTCTATGACTCAGATAAAGATAGTTATGATAGGCTTTGGAAAGGAAAAGAGATTGTTCAGTAGTCGATTGCCCGGATTACGCGATTAGCTGCCGACGAGGTGTACATACTACACCGCAACCTTGAAATGCACTCATATATTGTATTCTCTTATTGTGGGATGTGATGTCATATTGGGTGTGAGAGTATACCGCCTAGGAGCATAGGAGTATTTCGCTCCATTCATTTCATCTGATTATATATCCCTCGAATGCAGGAGTATTTCACTTCGGCAAGGGTTTTTAGACACATGTGATCCTATTTGCATAATAGTATTTCATTTCATTACAATAAGTTTCTGGTTGTTTGTGACTGTGTGAATTGACTAATTGTTCATTGATTATCTATTATGTTGTTGCTGATTGTTATTGATGTTCTGATTCCCTAGCTAATCTGCTTATTATTCGAATTAGCTAAACATCCCTCACTTATTGAGTCCTTTTAACTCACTCCCTATTTGCTTATTATTGTTATTTCGTTCGGGAAGATTCTGCTTCAGAACCCAGCTCGAGGCACGATTGAGGAGTCAGGATGTTCGAGCTGTCAGTGGTGAGCCAACTTTTGTCCGTGATGACCACCAAATTCTAGATTGCTTATGTTAGATCTATTTTTCTCCCTTTGAGACTATTCGAAAAACGTATATATTTATTTTATAATCTTAGATGTCTGATCTGGATAACTCCGGTCTCTATATGTTGGGTAGACTGTTGTATTTCTTTCTGTACATCTTGTATGTATGTATGTATGTATGTATGTATGTATGTATGTATGTATCTTTTTTAAGTTTCGTTTCGTACTTTATGCTGACTATGGTTGATAGGGTTCGCCCGACGGGTTTAGTGGAGGATGTCGGGTGCACGCACGGCCTAGCCAAAAATCTGGATCGTGTCATTATTGCACACACATTTGGACAAGTACCCAAAGGTTTGAGAGCCAAAATGTTTATTTTCTTCGTTGGAGATACAAAAGAGAAGGAGAAAGAACTTAGTTGGAGAAGAAAAGATAAAGGCAAAAGAAACAAAAGAGAAAAGAGAACGAAAAAGAAAAAAAGACCCGCAATAAATAATTACTTATATAATAGCCAATAAAAATTGGCACGTGCCTGATTTGTTCAATAATTAACATATTTGTTTGCTCTTCACCCACTTTTAATTTTTCTCTCTGCCATGTCATTCTTTAGGGTGGCAGTATTATCACTTCGATTTTATTAAGGCGGGTGATAGGTCGCCCTCACCTAAATATATTTTCGGTTAAGTTTAAGTGTCTTTAGGTATTTTGCCATTTAATTTTCTTGTTTCTCTCCTCATATGTGGGTAAGTGGTATTTGTAAAAATTGAAACTCATTAATTGAAAATATTCTTTTAGTCATCCGCGTTTGTAACACTGGCAAAATATTGAAAAACTTATTGGATGAACATTCGAAGTTAAAAATGGTTTTCATTCACAAATGATCTTCATATTTTTTTCTATAATGTATACAGATTATGATGTCCAAATACTGCTTCCATATTCAAATACTGTTTTTTCGGATTTCAATAGAATATTGTTCAACACTAATTAAAAACGTCCAAAGGTTTTTCCTTTGGGGTGGACTTTGGACAGTTTGAGATAGAAATAGTTTCCCTCAAGTTATCTACAATATCTTAGTAGTAGCTAATATATACTATAGTTGAGCTATTAGAAGTAAAGTAAAACAAACTCTTAAGAAGTTTTATATATATCACTTCTTTCTTTCACTAATTAAAACTTATATCCAAAATGTTTCTATCATTCTTCTGTGATAAAATAATTTATCAATAAAGCGCTGAAGTTGAAAGGAGTATTGGTGAACAAACTGTGGTATGTGTTTGTATAAAATATTCCGTTTCGTAATTATACATTTGGCAGAGGTTCTTAAAACTTTATGAGGGATTAGTTGCAGTAATTGAATGAAATGTCAAAAGCAGTAAAGCACTGGATGCAATTTTGGTCAGCATGTGTTCTTATTTTCATTTTCTTAAAAATTAACGAGAAAAAATTGGCTCAAACAATTTTATCTTTCACAATTCTGGTTTAATACTACTTGCTTGCATCCTCACTGACGTAAATATACAAGCTTTAATTACTTTTCCAATATCGTTCCGCCAACTCTTTATTCACACTCCCCCGTTGGCAGCTTATTATATAGTTCCCTTACCTTTAATGCTGTAAGAGCCAATGTTAGATTGAACCATCAAAGGTTGTTGTAGTGTGATATCTTTTTATTTTTAATTAAATGTATCAGTTCTAAGGTATGCGAATGTGCTCGATTTTAACAGAGAACTTTACCTTTCAATACGGGATTTCTCAACATGAATTTAGATTAATATTTAATCACACTCATGATAAACAACAAACACAAAATGAGTAACCAAAATAACGCAAATGACGATATATGCCTCTAATAAGCATAACAGTTGAATCAATTAATTATTATTCTTAATATGCAATATCTAAATAGTCTCTAATATTTTTGTATATATGTATCTATTATACAGGTTATTTTATCTAAAAAATATTACAGAACATTTCGTCTAGTTTACCATAGCAAATAGAACGTTTCATCTACGGTCTCTTGGTTTTAGACCACTTGTTCGCCTATTCCTTACAAGTGGAAAACTACCTGGCATTTGTTACTACATCAATTTTTGTAAATAAAAATATTTTCTTCCCCTCGCTTTCTGTTAGAGAGGTGATACCAATAAGTCAATATGGAGAAGCTTACTAATTAAAGTCAAAGAGATCATTCTCGATCAGGTTTCCTAAATACTAATCATAGTTGGTGGTACGACTTGTACTTTGTCCTGAGTAACTCCTAATAAGAAGTTTCTCTTTTATTAGTTGAGTATCCATTTTCACTTTTATTAGAATAAACTTTAAATACAGCATCATAATTTGCTTCATCGTCTTTTCTTATTTTTATTTTTAATTCTACATAATTTGCTTCATCGTCTTTTCTTATTTTTATTTTTAATTCTATCTTCTTAAAGTAGATCCATCTACTACGTGAAAGAAATGTAGAATGCTACTTGATCTTGAACCCCCTTACCAACTTGTCCAAGTTCTTTCGTATCTAAAGGGGGTTCAAGACTATTATATCAACGTTATTTGGTGAATTTTAAATCGGCAAAACGCGCAAATTTCCGGCGAAGGAGGTTCAATTGCCACCAGGTGGCCCCGCCCCTACTGAGAGCAAAAAAAAAAAAAAAAAAAAAAAGGAAAAAATTGTGAAAGTAGGTATAGTAATGAAGTGGTTGCTTTTGTTCTTGTTTTTATCCTAGCATCGCAAATCCTTATTCAATCTTCCTCTCCTTTTAAGGAAGAAATTATGGATTTATCCTTAGTTGGTCTTTCATTTTTGCTAGGTGATATGGGTTTTCATCATCTCTGTAGGTCACACTTTTCTCCTTCTAAACATGTTAAATCATCTCTGTAGGTCACACTTTTCTCCTTCTAAATATGTTAAACATGTAATATGGAAATGAGGAGGGCGTTAGGGAGGGGATAGAAGAAGAAATGATTAATGTTGCACTAACATATATAGTATCTAAAATTGAATGGCTTTGTTCTTTGTTAAACCTTTAGTTATATTTACATATGCCGTGAGTAGATTATCTCGTTTTTTCCTTCGACCACTAATGAAACTTGCATTCGATGGTAATTTTAAGTCAGAATAAATAATTGAAGGGTTAATTGAATTTTTCGTCTATAAAGGAACCTAAAATGTACTAACAAAAAGCAAAATTGAGCAACTTCCGACAGTATATGCTACATACTCAACTTGAACAATATTCTTTCAGGAAAAAAAAAAAAAAATCCTGTCTTGGTTCAGTTGGTACTTGGTATGATGCTTTGATGCCATCATCCAACTCAACTTTAGTAAAGACCATATGACAAATTTATTTATTTTACGTTACCCAATCATGGCACGTGAAATTTTATGAAATCCAGCGTGTCTCTCCCAAAATAAATAAATAATTATTCGTACTAAACTTTTATCACTCCGCACTCCACCACATCACACACCGCGTTTTCTCATTTTTGTCTCCTCTTTTGGTCAATCAGTTTCTCCCAAATTCACCAAAGGCAAATAAACCCTAACTTTCCAAATCCTGCAATTTTGGAAATACATGGAACGAGCTGAAACTGGCAATGCATCGATTGCCAGGTTTTTTCGTTCATAATAAGAAGCGCGTGGGTTCACGCTCTAAGCAAAACAAGCCCAGACTCGAGCGCTTAAACGCTCGTAAAAATATCGATTACGAGCTTGATTACAGTGGAGGTTGTGATAATAAGAGCTTTCGAATCGAAGGAAACGAAAATGATACTGAATTTTTAGATTTTTTTGAAAAATTAGGTTTTGCTGGTCCTGATGATTTTGCTATTCCTGCTGCTGAATGGGAGTCTATGAAGGTACGCTCCTCGTCGTCGTCGGAGATAATTACTTGTACCGCTAGCTGTGGAAGTAGTGCTCAGTTTAATAATGTAATTAAGGATAATGTTTTTAGGTATTCTGATAGTTCTAAAGGTAGTGATGATGTAATTCAGCTGAAAGTTCAATCTGTTAAGTTAAATGATGATGCGTCGAATATCGATTTTGGTGCTGCTACTGTGATTAGTGATGTGTCGAAAGGTGATTTTAGATTGAAAGACGGTGTTGCAGAGAATGGAGTTGTTGGCGCTGCTAGTGTGATTAGTGATGTTTCTAAACTCGATATTAGATTAGTAGATGGAGTTGCAGCGAACGGAGTTGTTTTAAATGGGAAGGGATTTGTGAGTGGTGGTGGTGGTGGTGGAGGGATCAAGGGTGTAAGGCCACCACTTCTGGCTCCACCACCGATCAGGTCGCTGCCAGTTGTTGATGATGCATCGTGCTCTACTTGGGATATTTTTAGGGCATTTGGGCCTGAAGATCGTAGGGATCACGGGGTCCGTAGATCGGATGTTCTGGACGGTGACGCAGAATGTATGAAGAATGAAGAGGATGAGGAGGAGGAGAATAATACTAGGAGACGAGTAGCAATGAATTGTTTACTCTCGGAGTCATGTTCTTTCACCACTACTTCAAATGATGACGACTCTTCCAGCTCCACGACAGAGCGTATGTCAATCATCTCACCGAATGGGAGATTCAGATTCATTCGCGGGATTACAACCTGGGATAAGGGTGAACTCCTAGGACGTGGATCATTTGGATCCGTATATGAAGGAATTTCAGAGTAAGCCTTTTGTTTTTATGACTCACCTTCAATTTCTTTCTTGCTTTCTATATTTGAGCATGCGTTTTTAGAAATAAACACTTCTCATTATGGGGTTCTTTATATGGCGGTTGGTGGAGAGAATTCTCTGATAGCAGCTACTGCTCTTGTTTGTGATATTGGTGCAATTTATAAACTAGGAGACAAATTTCTTATGGCCTCCATTGATTGAAGGAAAGAACATCGTCTGTCTGTAAGTGAAAATACTAAATGTAGCTTAAATGAATAAAGGTTTATATAATATTTGATGTATCAAGATACCACAAGATGTTATGTGATTCTAAATCTTAAGGGAGGTCATATGTGTTGTCTAAGGATTTATTAGGCCGTTAGCTATGTAACATAAATGGAAGTGGGGTTTAAGAAATTCTACTTTTCAAGAGATTATCGATTGTTAAGAAAAAGTTACTACTTGACATTTAGTGCTGAATGGGTATTGTTAGAAATTCCGTGTAATTTAAGGTTGCCTACTGTTGGAGTGCACACGTAATAAAGCTACATATATTTGTGAGTACTTGGCGAGACTCAAGAGACATAATACGTCGGTTGAAAACTTAACGGATACTACGACTTGCTATCTTTTCTTAGTTTCACATTTTCCTTTTCCTGAAAAGTAACCTCTTCTATGTTTACATTGCTGCAGCGACGGAATCTTCTTCGCTGTGAAGGAAGTGTCATTACTTGATCAAGGCGATGGCGGGAGGCAAAGTTTATACCAACTCGAACAGGTTAGTGACAATATTTTTAGTGGTGCCGATTTTGATAAAAAAAATTGGTGGTGCTGGATTATCAAAAATTTTGTGCTGGGATCTGGAGACACCTCCAATAAAGAAATGAATAGAATGGAACAAAGAAGAGGTAGTTGAGTTAGAAATGGACCATCTTTTATAACATCCGTGAAATAGGTTTGAATGATGAAGTTGATATAGAACTGACTTTCAAATCTTTAGCATTATACAGATCAATGTCAAACTAAAAGGTTCTGGCTTGATTTGGTAAATATGCTCCTCTTTGTCCTCCACCCCTTTCCTTACCCTGTTTGTTGTGCCAAATATTGTGTAGGACCTATAGTTGACTACAGGAAGCTTCTATTTGTGCATATGAAATTGTCATCATATTCCTAGTTTTTCATGCTTCCTCCTTTGTTCTACTTGAGGACTTCGCTTTTATTTTTAGTATTCACTGATTTGCTTTTCTTTCTTTTGCATTGTCTTGTTCTTGTTTAGGAGATTGAGCTTCTAAGTCAGTTTGAACACGACAACATAGTTCGATATTATGGAACCGACAAGGTAATGCCTCTGGATTTTTGTAATTCTGCTTCCTTCCTGGATGGCTCTTCCTCGGAGAGGAACAGTTTTCTTAATTATTTCCCCATGAATGATTTGTTTTGTAATATAGAAGCCTTTGGGTATGAAGAGTGCGTCATTATTGTTAACTCATGTTGATCCCACTGCAGAATTGCTTTTCACCAAGTCCAACAATCCACTTTTGGCAGCTTAAATGTCAGAAATTGTCTTATGCCTCTTGGGCTCATTTTATCTCAAAACCTTTTTTTTTCCTTTCACAATTTACTTCGGTAGACACGTCTTTCAGTGCCAGGAGTTAACTAGAAACTAGCTGTCTTGCAAAACACTTAGATCTATTTTCCTATTGCCTAACAATCTTCTCTCTGTAGCTAATCTGTTCTCAACTCCTCCTGGTTAAATTTTGCAGGATGATTCAAAATTGTACATCTTTCTTGAGCTGGTTACCCAAGGATCTCTGTTGAATCTTTACCAGAAATATCACCTTCGAGATTCACAAGTATCCGTCTATACGAGGCAGATTTTACATGGTTTGAAGTATTTGCATGACCGAAATGTGGTTCACAGGTGACAAATCAGATTATGAAATGTTTGCTATCTATGCTGCTTTCTCTTTTTATCTTTGTTAGATCTCTTTTACCTATTTTGGTTGGTTTATTTATATCTTATGTTTATTCTCGTGATACACTTGATAGTGAATTCAGGAATTGAGCCAACTGTTTGTTTTGAATAAAGGTAGAAATTGTTGAGGATTGTTGCAAGTTAATGACAGCTAAATAAATTAAACATTTGGATTCAGTAAAGTCAATTTAGTTGATTGAACGTGGTGGATCCCTTTTCTCATCTGTTGTCATAAACTCTAGAGTATTTGTATTTCTCTATGCCTTTTCCTCTGTCAAGGTTTAGGAAGATGAGGAATGTAGTATAAGGTTGAGCGATCCAGATACTTGAGCATACTCATGCTAGTGTGTGATCAATTAGTACCTATAAAGAAAAGGTATGTGGCTATTAGGGCTTTAGTCTAGTGGCAAGAACTCAACTTGTAATGTGTGGGTTAGGCGCACGTCGCAGGTTCGAACTCCCCCATAGACAAAAGCCTGGTATTTAAGTAGATAAGAGTAGAGGGCGGGGCCATTATTTACCGAGTTTCGAACTCTGTGCCACTATCACTAGGGGATTTCTTCAGTTATAGAAAAAAAAGTATGTGAGCAGTTAGCATAGTTATCTGAAGTTTGATTGGTGAAAGATGGTGTAGAAGGTGGCCCTGTTAACAAAATCTACCAGTCAAGGATCTATAAGAAATATTATCTATGTGTAAAAAGATTGCCACGATTATTTATTTTTCTTTAGCTTATGACCTTGAGTAGTTGCTATGTTTTATTTTCTTGTTTGGAGTTCAAAGTGGTGGTCCCAAATATTAACAAAATGCCTGCAGAAAAAACATAAATTAATTCTTGTAGGTTCTGATATTCTTTTTTATTTTCTTGTAGAGATATTAAATGTGCTAATATATTGGTGGATGCTAATGGATCAGTCAAGCTTGCTGATTTTGGCCTTGCAAAGGTAGTAATGTCTTCTCCTTCTCCTCCTTTGTCTTTCTCATTTTGATGCTTTTTTTTGTCTTCCACACTTCCAGTAGGTTTAATCCTTTTTTTATGCGACAATTTCTGATATGAGGATTCATACACGCAGGCTGCTAAGTGTAATGATGTCAAGTCTTTCAAGGGTACTGCACTCTGGATGGCACCTGAGGTCAGCTTTGATTTGTCTTTTCGCTGGTTAAACTACATGTAATAATGCAATATCACTTGAGGGGCCTGGTTTGGTGTGAATAGAAACAGCAATTGTGGTGTACATTTTCGCCACATACTATTAACAGAAACAGATTTTTTAAGAGTTCTCTTTTAAATATATTTTCTGAGTGCATTAATGGGTTGGGATTCAGTTATTCGTGCATATTTGCATCTTAGCGATCACCAATCAGAATAGACCGGGCATGATTTTCATCTTTCCCTTGTGCTGGGGAGACAATCCAAATCGTAGTCAGTGGCCGTTATTTGATTGAGCACTACATGGAATGTGAATCGCGTCAAACCATCCAAAGGAGTATCGAAAGCCCCCAAAAGCTAAGAAACAGATTTTAATACTATTTTTTTTATAGAACCTGTACTTGTCAGCACAAGTGTCTCGTGGTCACATACTTGCTTCTTAGCAGTCACCAATCAGCTTTGAGAAACAGAATTTTATACTCTTTGAAACAACCTGCATCTGCCACACAAAATAAGTGTCTTCTTGTCTTTTTAGTGGCTTATATTGCTAACTTTTTTACTTGGTGAAATGTTTAAACATGAATCTAGTATCATCTTCTTGAACAAACTGATGCTTGTAGGGAGATGAATAGCTATTGACATGGGTTGCACAGTCTCGGATGTGTAAAGACTTGTGTTAAGCTGCTAGCTCGGTTAACTTGTTTGGTTGTTTCTTGCAGTTCCAAAAGCTTAAACCCCAAGTTATTGTGTAGCAGCTACTAATATTTACCTCTAGGCCACACTTGTGATCTTTTTGTATCTAGTGTGATGAAAATTTTCACTCCCCCTTTTCACGATCAAAAGATTGTCTGCCCCTTTGTTAGGATATAAATCTTAAGATAGGTGATGCAAATTTTTAGTGGGGTCCCGACGTAGGTGCTAGAGATGGCACTCATTGCATATGTAGAAATTAGTTTTGACTATTGCATGACTTAATTCTTACCGTCTGCTTGTTTATTTTACCTTCATATCAATTTAATTGACCTGTGTGTACATACTAGTTGTGACAATTCGTTGGTCGTGTCCTCGACTATTCCATATTTTAAAGCCCAAATAGCTTTGTAGTAGTTCAAAATCTCAATCTCAACAACTTATGAAGCAAATCTGAATGATTTCTGTCTATTATTCTTTGAGTTTGAGGGTGCAGAATGAATTCATTAAAGTTCTTACTGGATTCATGTGTATCCAAATAAGGAAGTCTAAGGAGTATTTCTGGGTGAAGCTAATGCACCTATATCACCGATTTAGTCATACATGTGGTATTTATACTTTTTTTTAAGGATAGTTTTGCTAGCGTGTATTTTTCTACTTTACAACATAGATTTTGTCTTACATTGTCGGTTGTTAAACAAATCCACTCATTTTCTTTCATTAATTGTAATTCGAGATTCTTCATGCTATCTGCTCTTTCTAGTTTTTGGAGTACAACATCAGTAAGGAAGTACTTTCTTTTTATTTCCTCTCCCATATGTTTTAATTGTCGATGATTTCAGGTTCTCATTATTATGACTGCTCCTCTATGTAGGTTGTGAATAGGAAGAACCAAGGTTATGGGCTTGCAGCTGATATATGGAGTCTTGGCTGCACTGTCTTAGAAATGCTTACCCGCCAGTTTCCTTATTCCCACTTAGAATCTGTAAGTATATACGAATTTCATATTTTTTTCTTCGTCAAATTTTGACTGGTCAAACATGCTCTTCAATGGCTTTCATTTTGTAACATCCTAATCCTGCTAGAAATAGCTCCTTTGGGAATTTTTTAATAGTGAAATCTAGACAAGTGTCGACTGTTATTATTGAAATGGTATTCTTTCTGCCAATAAGGGCCTATTTAACTATCCCTTAATCTGGCGGATCTAAATATAAGTAGCTTATAATTTCGTTGAATGTTAATAGCTAGTTAATCACTTTGATTGAACAATCTGCACAAGGTCTAATCTAGAAAGGATGATTGGAATTTTCTTTGTTGAAACATCTAGAGTGTAATTTACTATATTTAATTAAGTTGTCTAAACGGCTAAATCAAGTTATATTTGTAACTAATGAAATGGATAATGAAGTATGAACACTTTTGTGCTCTTCTATTCTTTTGTTTTTTTCCCAGTTATTCTAAGGAGGATAATTTTTGGAGATGTGCACCACTAGCTGTAGATATTTGGGCCATATTCTCTCATAAAGTTTTTTTTTTTTGTTCTTTTGCTAGTTGTATTTGATTTATGGAAGTTTTACTGATTGATACACACACAAAAAACATATATATTATCGGTGGGAGTTTCTTCTCTCTAAAAGAGAGAGTATGTGTGTATACACGCATATATTGATTGATTGATGGAGTTTGTTCTTATTATTGATATAAAAAGGCAACATTTAAGTGGGTGGCCTCCTGGAGATCACCCATTTAACTTTTAGACCAAACTCTTACATTTTTAGCCCTCCGCCAGAACTATCAACCAGAACTTTTACAGATAATGATGGCGCGTCATGGTGAATCACCAGCAATTTTTTGTGCAAAATGTGCACAAATTTCCCGGAAACAGAAGTCATGGCGCCAGGACTTGCCATGGCTTTTATCACCAGGACTTTAGTGCACATTTTGTACTAGAGTCCTAGTATTGCCAATACTTTTGCTGCCAGAACTTCATGGCGAATCACCATGACTTGCCATGACTTGTGTCGCCAGGAATGTGCTTCTACATTCTCCCATATAACAATACTGAAATTCTTGTTCCCGTCGAGGAATAATAGACTGAGTCATGATGTTCCTCATTAGACGTGATAAATAGTAGTAGCTGTTTCAGTGTTGAGGTTTTCCTTTATTTATTCTTATTATGGTCAACTTATAAGTTTATCCTTGTGCAATTGTGTTAGCTTGTTTATGAAAAAAGAAAAACGGGGTGGGAACACCTTCGGTTTGGAGATGATGATGCATGCAACTCTCACAATTTTTTTGGGAGAATGACTCAGATATTTTCTCTGTGGCACAGCCATATCAGGCACTTTTTAGAATTGGAAAGGGGGAACCTCCACCTGTCCCATATACACTTTCGACAGATGCACGAGATTTTATTAACCAGTGTCTGCAAGTGGATCCAAGTGCTCGTCCAACTGCTTCTCAGCTCTTGGAGCATCCTTTTGTGAAACGGTCACTTCCTTCTTCCTCAGGCTCAGCTTCTCCTCACAATCTAGGCAAGAGGCTTTGAAACCTTGTTGTAAGTGCCAATGTCACTTGGTCTTTTTATTTATTTATTTTTTATTTTTTATTAATAGTCACTAGGTCAACTGTATTAGTAGAGTTTCAAAATGCTAGCATGCTCATCCTGATTTGTCATTTCTTCAGTTGGTTAGCAGAAATTTCTACAATTTCAACTGTATTCATATGTTTTAGTTATTAGCATAATCATTTGAAGAGAAATAACTTATGTTCGAGTCACTTGAATCATTCATGTATCACAAAACAAGTGGCACTGTAATAGAAGCACCCTGTCCTGTAGAAATAAAAGTTCCTAACTGTCATGTTTTGCGGATTTTTAGGATAAAATCAACTAGTCTCCAGATTCTATAGATTAGTTGATATGAAAGTTGAAAGTATTTAAATAACTAAACCAGTAATTCAAGGTCAAGAAGTGTAATGCTTAAATATTATTTTAGAGAATCACAATATGCTGCTTGCTATTCAAGGCAAAATATTTCTGTTTACCTGGGTAAGCTAATAAGTACCTCATTAATGAAAATGATACTATCACAATCCTCTGAGATTTGGACAGGCCCTGTTATGACTTGCGATACCATGTAACCCAGTGGGGGTATTAGTTGATCGAACATTGGTCCTGATATTTAGCCTTTCGTTGCGCTGACTCCATTATAAATGAATTACTTTCTTATCACATTCTTCGTAGAGGTGGTGTTATACTTTCTCTTCTTACATTAATTGATGAGAAAGTACATTTCAACTGACAAGCATGATAACAATGCTGCTTTGAAAGTATGTAGAACTTCTTGCCCTCTGTCTAGTCAGGGCTAGGATCTTGTTAAACAGTCTTTTAGTACCACTCATCTCTATCTATGTACCCTTGGATGGACTATGATGTTTTGACATTCTACTGGTCTCGCTAGACTTAATTTTATCAGTAGATCTAAGATATATTTTTTATGTAACTTTTCCTGCAGCTCTTTGATTGAATCCTCAAAGTTTTGGCGGGACGTAACCTGGATGCTTCACCCAGAATTTGTTTTTGAACACCAAGTTCAGGAGTTTGATGTTTTGGAACCACATCGAGAGCTGTTCCAAATTGTTGGTCAATGGCGTTGCTGTTTAATTTTGAAAATCCCCCTTCTTTCTGCTTTCCTGACATCTCTCTTCCACCCCCACCATGGAAGGAAAGAAGAGGTCACGTATTGCGGGTGTATATGTAGTTCAATTTATTGTTGAGTGCTTGAGCCGGTATGGGATGTAAAGATAGATAACCCACTTGAATTGTATATATCACTAGAAGAGGTTCAGTTATTGCTCTATTCCTCAATCCTCTCTCTTATCTTCTTTCTTTTTCTTTTTAGTTAGAGCATTTGTTTTGTTGTGTAATGTAGAACTTATACATATCAAATTTCTCATATCAACCTGTGGGCTAACAGTGAAAAAGGTCACTGTGGACGTCGGTCTTAAAATTACTGTGGAATGAATCGTATGTCTTACAGCAGTTCGGAGGAAGAATATGATAGCTCTTTAAGAATTGAATGACCTTCCTGTATTCAGCAGTCGGAGGTGGTTCTAAATTACTAGCTGGTTCCGAGCGGCAAGGATCTTTAGAAAGGAAAAAGGAGCGAAAGAAAACAACAGGAAGATGTTCAAAATGGTTTTAGCAATTATTTCTTTGAAGAAATCTTTTCGAATTGGTTCAGAAGTTACTACCATAAAGTATCAAATTCCTCTTTTAACTTTTTGAACTCTTTGGAGAATTTGTTGGTTATCTGGGACGGTGGACGTAACAAAAGTAAATTCATCAGAGTAGGACCCTAACTTTGAAATTTCGAAAAGTAATTGTAATATTTCTGTTATTCTCTAAGTAAATTCATCAAAATTTGTTGGTTATCTAGGTTTATCATACTCTATTTGTTAAAAGTATTACTAACAAACTAGTAGTAAAAGACTTTGTGATCAGGATATATTACTAAAATTCGAAGTCGTGATATTAATTAAGTTTAAATTGTGATGAACTCTAAAATGTGACGACTTAGGCAGTTTAACATACTAATTATTTCAAATTGTGGATTTAATAATAGAAAAGTCGTTTTTAGAAGCTTATACAAGATATCAATTACCAAAATTATTGAAATTATGGATTAATTAAGGAGGGTAAAAGCTACCAGTTACGACGATTGAAAGGAGAGTAGCGTCAGAATGTGGTAAAAATGAGCCCACAATGTGTGCATTTCTCGGAGCAACCCGACCCGCAAATTCACAGGAGAATATAACATAAATTCTCACTCCCACGCAGGCCAAACTGGTAGAGTAGAGAGAGAAGAAGCAAATTGTTGGACGCAAACCCTCAAATCTTCCCTTCCATCACAGGTTAACATATTTTCCCTCTCTTCCATTCTTTAATTTATTTGTAATTCAAATTCGTAATTTAAAATCGACCGAATACTGAAAGTAGATAATAAACCTACACTTTCTGTGGTTTTCTACTACTTTATTCTGTTACATTTGTTTAAGATCCCGCTTTTTCCGATCTATTTTTTAAGATAGCTTATCCATTTCTAGATTTCTATTCATATTTAATTACGCTTCTGTGTGTGTTACAACATTTGAGCAAACTGATTTCTACTATTAGTGTTTAAAAGCTAGGGTTTTCGCTACTGTTCTATTACTTGTCTAGTAACACTTTACTTTTTCAACGCGTTGAACAACATACTCTAAACTTTTGAGGCAATGTACATTAGCTAAAAGACTTTTTGTGGAGAATCTATACCACATGATAAGTGAGCAATTCTCGAGTGCCAACTGCCGCTTAGTTGATAATCTACCATTTTGTGCTTAATAACGGGGTTTTGGCTGCGTTAGGGTTCCTAGTGAGCTTGCGCTTGCTTAACCCACACATCACGCACACACACTGAGCTCTTACGTACCACTAAACCAAAGCTCTAGTCATACACCAGTGCATTTCTATTTAATAGTTGAAATTAGAAATTGGGTCTCTTTTCGTGTTTCGAAATAATGTAGTAACTATCTACCTGTAATGAGGAAAAAAAAAGGAGATCTTTGATTCCAAAGATTGGATTTTATGAAGTAACTGAACTTATTTGGAGTAATGAGGAACGAGGTCGGGGTTGAAGTTGGTGGATAGGATCGGTTACGTATGTGATTAACTTATACAATTGAGGTGTTCTAATATATTGTTCTGTCCAATATGTGAGGATATCTTGTATAAACTGTTTTTTGATAAGGTTATCTTGTATAAACTATTAGTAGTTGCCTAGTTAGAGGATAAAGAGCAGAACCCAAATTGGATAATCATTATTCTCCTGGTTGAATGACCTTTCTGCTCAGATTTAAATTTTGATCATGCACAGTTATTGCTTTATATTTTCTCTTTTTTGAAGCGCCAAAGATGGGATAGTGAAAGAGAATTTTTTATCCTTTGTGGTCTTTTATAAGATAAACTACATAGGCTAATTAGTTGATTGTTTTGCGAATCTTTATTACAAAATTTAGGGGTTGTTTGGTTCGACGGTTGTGCAAAGGTGAAAAAACTATATTTCATATCTATAAACTATCTTGCTTATAAAAAATAGGTATATCAGAGTGAAAAAAGGGGTATATCAAAGCCCATAATTTGCTTACAATATGCATGCACATACACATATTAAAGATAGGGTGAAGATTATTCCCCCTCGCCATTTTTTTGTTAAATAAGACTTCTTTGATCACTATCTTTGTGTAATTAACTTACCTTTCAACTTTATCCTTTAGACATTTTCTAACTCCTATTGCAAAAGCATGACACTGACGGGTGATTTTAGGAAGAAACAGCCTATGTTGCTTGCTAATTATCTACATCCAGTTCTTTCTTCTTCTTCTTCTTCCTTTTTTTCTTTTGGGTTCATTTTTTCAGAACTTCCTCACTTTTCGTATTTTTTTTTCTTTTCAGGAAGTTCATTATCTTGAATTTATATTATTGTTCCCATTCTTTTCCACTTCAAATGTTTTATCTATGATTGGTGACCTTTGTTATTCTAACTTTATTGACAATATAAGAGTGAAACCAGTGTTTTGGAGAGCGTGAAGCGAAGAAAAGCGACAAGGGCCCATAACGCTTAAAGCGTGAAGCGTGAAGCGAAGCGCTCGCTTCATTGAAGTGAAGCGAAATTTAAAAAAAAAAATTCTTGCAAAAATAACTATAGAATGAATAAGAACTCACCAAGAACATTTAAGCAAACTTCATATTTAAAATAAAAAGCAAAGTACCAAAGAGTCAATAATCATCCATAGAACAAGGTGATAAGCAAAATGAACGAAAAACCAAATTAGAAATGAATCATCCTATTCGTCTTCACTAAGATTGTCATCATCCGAAATCTCTTCATCATCATCTTGATATTGCTCATCATCTTCTTCATCCTCCTCCTCAATTTCATCAACTTCCTCAACTTCATCAACTTCATCAATTAGGGAGTATCTTGAACTTGAAGCTACTTGTTTTCCCCTACCACGTGAGCTTGAACTCCCCCTTAAACCATACAAGTTCTCATTAACTCCACTTGCCTCGGCAACATTACCCCAAGTAAAAGTAGAATCTCCTTCAAAAACTTCTTCATCATCATGATTTTCGGGGGCTTCAATTAGCCATTCATTAGACTCATCAATCTCACGCATAACAATTGGATCTATTTTATCACGCAAATTCCAACGACGTCTCAATGTTCTATTGTATTTAACAAACACTAGATCATTGAGACGCTTTAGTGCGAGCCTATTCCTCTTCTTGCTATGAATCTGCAAATAAGTTGTCAATTAACTTAAAGGTAACTAAGAAAACTAAGTAACTAACTAATTTAGTTATAATTTACTAAATTTTTTTCTTACATGTTCAAAGACGCTCCAATTCCTCTCACATCCGGATGAGCTACAAGTTAAACTAAGAACTTTGATGGCAAATTTTTGCAAGTGTGGAGCATCACCACCAAATTGACTCCACCAACTAACTGTAGTAGTAGCACAATAATTAAACAAGTAAACAAATTAAGTAACTAATTGTAAATACATGAAAACTAACCGTAAGCAACCTAGAAAACTAACAACAAGCAACCTAGAAAACTAACAACCTAGAAAACTAACAGTAAGCAACCTAAAAAGCTAACAACCTAGAAAACTAACAGTAAGCAACCTAGTAGTAAACTAAGTAACTAACAGTAAGTAATCTAACTTATAAACTAACTTATTTACTTACACTTAAACCTATAGTAGGTAAATCAACTTAAAGTAAATTAGTTACTCACCTGGAGAAATTTTTTTCCTTTGTCTAATTGTCATGTCATATCCAAAAAGTCCCGCGGCTTCCTTGTATTGAGGCAACTCATTAAGAACTCGATCTTGCTCCTCGACATTAGGAACCAACTTTGCTACACATTGAAAGAATCCCTTCCAGACTTCTCCACCTCCTACCTCCAAGCTAGTATTTTCATAATAGAGTTCCGGGTTCAAAATATTTCCCGCGGCATGCAAAGGTCTATGAAGTTGTTCATTCCACCTCTTATCAATGATCTCAAAAACTCTTTTATACTTTGCCTCGTTAGTAAATGAGTTTTGCATTGCTTCCTTAGCCCTATCCATAGCTTCATAAATGTAGCCCATAGCCGGTTGTTTCTCTCCGTCTACCAAACGAAGTACTTTAATCAACGGACCACCTATCTTTAGTGCATGGACAACACTATTCCAAAAGCTAGGCATAAAAACAATTCTTTTAGCTTCTTTTGCCCCCGCTTCCTTTGCAAATCTACTATTGTTGTATTCTTCAGATGAGAACATGTTTCTCAAATTACTCTTTTGCTTATTAAGCCTTTTCAAAGTCAAGAAAGCGGTTGCAAATCTAGTCTTGGCGGGTTTCACCAAATTTTTTTTGGATGTGAATCTCCTCATCATATTCAACAACAAAGGCCTTTGACAAATGTAAGAATGCAATCTAACTGCCTTTGTAAAAGCCCCATTGAACGGTTGTTCCTTGAAAATGTCACCGAACATCAAATTAATACAATGAGCCGCACAAGGAGTCCAATAAATATTGGGGTAAACTCCCTTAAGCATATCACCCGCTTTCACATTTTCACTAGCATTGTCCGTAACAACTTGAACAACATTCTCTTTACCAATTTTTTTTATGGTGCGGTCGAACAATGAAAACATTTTCAAGGAATCAGTGGAAGAGTCACTAGCATCAACAGACTCAAGAAACAAACTACCTTTTGGAGAATTTACCAACACATTAATAATCATCTTGCCATTTCTTGCTGTCCACTTGTCCATCATAATTGAACATCCAAATTTGCTCCATTGTACTTTATGCTCTTCAACAATTTTGTTTGTCGCCTCCACCTCTTTTTTCAAGTAAGGAACTCTGACTTCATGATAGGTGGGTGCAGCCATTCCTGGACCATGTTGGCCAACAGCTTCAATGAAATCTTTCAAACCATCATACTTAACACAATTGAATGGAAGGCCTGCATCATACATCCATCTTGCAAAAGCTGTAACTGCACGTTCCCGCAAAATTCTCTTGGCAGCTTCTTGTGGATTTTCACCTTTCTTCCTTGGACCTTCTGGATTTTGTGCAAAATAAACATCCATAGGACCTTTAGTCTTCCCGGTGGATCCACAACTTGAAGAGATCTTTCTTTTTCTTGTAGTAGAAAGCGGGGTTGACGAATCAATTTCTTCCTCTGTGAAATCATCACAATCATCAAGGCTGGTCACAAATGGTTGATGACGCATTTGATGTTTAATATCATTTTTTTGCTGCATATAACTTTGAATTTCTTCCTTAACATGTTTCGGGCAAGTTGGACAAGCTGTGACATTTGGATAACCACCAATGAGATGTTGTTTGTGCCGAAAAATTCCACCTTTGCTGACCTTGTTACAAAAGAGACATCTGATTGAGCTTCGATCCTTCTCATCAACTTTTGATCCATAAGCCCAAGCCGGATCTTTTAGTACTTGGCTGTTTTTTTCAGCCATATAATCTGTTGAACAAATGAAAAATACATAAGAAATACAGAGCATCAACAGGGAAAAACGAGCAAGAAAGAACAGAGGAAGAAGAACAGAAGAAGAAGAGATAGAAAAAAAACAGAGGAAGAAGAGAAAGAGAAAAAACAGAGCAAGAAAGAAAAGAAGAAAGAAACCCTAGCAACTAAAGAAGAAGAAAGAAGAAGATGAAGTAAGAAACCTAGCAACTAAAGAAGAAAAAAGAAGAAGAAGATTACCTGAGTGCAGCACCTCCAAGAGAGAAGCAGTGATGAACCCTAGTTATCAGCTCCCAGTGATGTCCAACTCCCAGCGTGAACTTTCTTCTAGGTCTTCTTATTTCTTTAAGTTATCAGCTCTTTGATACAACTCCACCAAGTTTCATTGTTTACAAATTGGTCCCTGTTTTTTTATTTTTTCTTCAAATAACACTGATTGTAGCTTTTTTCACTGAAGCGACGCTTCAGGCTTCAGCTCGCTTCACGCTTCAGCAGCTGAAGCGCACGCTTCACTGAACTCGCTGCGCTTCACATACTTAAGGCGCTGAAGGGGCGCCTCGCCTCGCCTCATCGCTTAAAGCGATGAAGCGTCCGCTTTTAAAAACACTGAGTGAAACCGTATGAATTTGCCAATTATTGTCATGCACAATTGTTTGTTAAGTTTTAAGTGCACTAGATATTTGAGTCCTATCTCTTTTATTCTCACTTATTTTTAGTAGATTTTGGAGTTTTTATTGGCATAAGAGAAATGCTAACAAGGAGCGATTTCTCCTTTCAAATATATATATATTTTTTGAAGAATAAGAATTTATTTCTTGAATGTAATTAAGGAAGGTGTTTTATGACTATTAATCATTTCCCTTCTGAATAATCTTTAGTGAAATAACATAAATGAAAAAGAGAAGCACAAAATATATTATAATTCAAAACATTGAAAGCTGGAGGTAAATAATTAAGAGGGAAAAATAGATATCGAATTTGTAGCGTTATTGGTCAATGGTCAGATTCTAGATAGGAGCTGGAGAATATCTAGTCTAAAGTCGCACAAGGAAGTGACTTTTAACACAAAGTTGTTCCGATTACTTTCAGCAATTAAAGGCTATGTTACTCGGACTCTTCACTTTTGGTGCCGCACCCGCGGGTGTGGGTGTGGGTGTGGGATCCGTACCCGGTTTGGTCAACTAATTTTGGGTAGTTTGACCAAAATCAACGGAGAAATTCTGGACAGATTCAATGATTTCTTTAATAAAACAAAAGTAAGGGGAAATTGAAGGAAATGGAATACCTTGTATTATTGTAAATAGAAATTTTTATGTCCTGATCAATATTTTTTCCACAAATTTTCCACATGATATCTTATTATTTAGGTTTTATAACTCTACTTTTAGCCGAATCCCCTCGCCCGTATCCATAACTGGATCCGTATCCCGAATTTTAAAATTTAGATCATGAAGCATCCGACCTCTAGATCCGCACCCGTATCAGACACCCGCACCCGAGTCCGAGTAACTTAGATTAAAGGCATACACTTATTGGTCTACTTGGGATCTTTTTGTAGCACCGCTATATATTGGATGTTGGTTTTTTTTGCATGTAAGGACATGTTTTTTGGTTGTTGATCTGCTTTCGTGTATGCTAAATAGTATTTTGTGGTTTAAGAAATATTTTATTCTGTAGCTTTGATTCATTGCGACAGCAATCTTCTCTGTTTTAAGAATAACATAAATAAATGGACTGTAGCTCTAAGTGCTGGGTTTGTGAAACATTGATACCCTTGCATGATATTTTTCCTACTTTCCAGGTTTGTTTTAATAGTTATGCTTGATCATTTAGCAGAAATTTGGTTTACTAACCTCACTCTCCCCACCCTTTCACATTGGTTTCTCTGTTTCCTTTATTTTGGGGATGGGGACTGTATCTTCTTTACCAGATAATGGCAAAAACTGGCAAGGTGCGACGGTTATCTGACGTCCATCACCATGATATGCTATCTTGCCGCTCAAAGGTTTGCAAAAAGATTCAGCAAAAGGAGAAACAACCGAAATCATCAGAGAAGAAAGAATGGGAAGGGGCAACTTGCTCAGTTTGCATGGAGCACCCTCACAATGCAGTGCTGCTGCTGTGCTCTTCTTATGACAAGGGATGTCGTCCTTATATGTGTGGCACTGGCTATCGTTTCTCGAATTGTCTTGAGCAGTACAAGAAAGCCTATACTAAAGTCACATCAAGTGAGGGCTCTGAACCAGGGTTGCTGTCAACTGATGATCCAAATTGCTCGTCAGGGGCAGGTTCTGAAAAATCAGTAGCTGAACTTCTATGCCCCCTCTGTCGTGGGCAGGTAAAGGGTTGGACAGTTGTGGAACCTGCACGCAAGCATCTAAATGCAAAGAAGAGAACATGCATGCATGAAAACTGCTCATTTGTTGGAACATACAAAAAGTTGAGGAAACATGTAAGGCTGGAGCATCCTTTAGCACGCCCCCGAGAAGTAGACCCTTCTCTTGCTGAGAAATGGAAGAAGCTTGAGCATGAGAGCGAGTTGAATGATGTGTTTAGCACAATCAGATCTACCATGCCTGGGGCAATTGTCATGGGAGATTATGTAATTGAGGGTAACTTTGGAGGCATCCATAGGAACTTTGGATTAGATGACCGCCTCGATGACCGCCTTTTTAGGTTGGAATGGAATGATGATGTCAACTCCGACGACCTTTTAAGTGACGACTATCATTCATTGGACGAGGATGACTTTTTTGTCCATCGTTCTGGCACTAGAGCTCCATCTAATGTTTTCAACAGAATCTCTCGATACCGTAGTAGGCTCTTAGTGGGAAGATCGAGGAGGCGGCAGAGACATCAAGCCAGATTGCTATGATATTTTCAGGGAAAATATTTCCAAGAGTGGCTGTGGGAAGATGAGACATGTTCATTAGACAGTGGTTTTCTTTGTCACAACACAAAGAAAAATGTGTCAGGACTTCCATGTTATGGATCTTAACCATGGTTTCTGCAGCTTTTCGAGGATTTGGGGCACTGCTTACAGCAATTTGGAGTTCCTTTAGTTGCCTGTAAATTGAAACAGAATGCACAGAAAAGGAAATTCAACCCCCTGCTCCCTACACCTAGGTACTTAAATTTCATGAACTAGGGCGATTGTTTCTTAAAGTCAGTTGATTTTTGGAGATTTTTCCCCCCTCATTGGATATATCCATCCTTCAGGGCAGAAGGGTGCGCTTGTGAATGAGAATAATTTCGTAATCATGAACTAGTTAATGCTCCTATTCTCTTTGTTATGTATAGTTTCTTATACATGAACAAATTGCTCTTTATGACCAACTAAATAATGTTATGATTTATAACATAAAATGTTTGATGCAAATATCTGGTAGCACCTTCTTTTATCTTTTTAATTATAAATGATGCATATGTACTATAGCTGCTAGCTGCTCTAGTGGCTATGTTGTAGAGTTGTAGTAGTTCATTAACTTTAACAAATCTGTTCACAGTGGTGATATTTTTCTTGTTATGCTTGCTGCGCACTTAGATCTATTGACATGTTAAACAAAAGAGAGACACAATGCTGTCAGATACTAGCATCAATCTCTATACCTTGTATAGCAAACTATCTACTTATGAAATTGGTCATCGAAGTAACTACTATGACCATGAACCAAATTAATTGTTTCTACATGAAGGAGAATATAAAAAATTTCAGGCGGAGCATTAGCTATGTTAAATTTTTATATCGGACTTCGTTACACAGAAGTATAGACTACTATATGTATTCCACATTTTTCTAGCCACAAAGTATGAGAAACAGTCGAGCATTTTACGTGCCTATATAGGCTTTAGAAATACAATTGAATTTGTTTTGGGTTACCTGCAATATGTTGTATTAAGATTACAATAAACAGGAAAATAACTGAAAACAATTACTCCCTCGGTCCCAATTTATGTGTCACACTTTCCTTTTTGGTCTGTCCCAAAAAGAATGTCACACTTCCTTATTTGTCAACTTTTTAATGCACTATTTCTATTTTACCCCTATTGGTGTTATCACTTGACCAGTTACCCAATAAAGCTTCGGTTTTCGTTAAGATTTGGTGTTTCCGATGAAGATCTGGTGTTTTCCGATGATGAATTGTGTTTTCCGGTCGAATCTGCTATATTTAAGTTCAGAGCTGTGATTTTTCTTCTTTTTATTTCACTGAATCAATGTTGTATCAACACTGTATCAAAATCGTATCTACACATTATCTATTGTTCCAATGTATCATTTTTGTATCTTAGAGGAAACAACCACTAATGCTTGCATTAAGTTAGACTACGTACAAGTAAATGAAGGATGCTTCGTGCACCTGGCTGCTTTTTTAGTGTGTTATTCAATTATTTCTTCGTCATCTTCTTATTTTAATGTATCTACACCGTTTTTATATTGTTTCTACACTGTTTCTCCACACTATTTCTAGTGTTACGTTGTAAATATTTTTTTTAACGTTTCTATACTGTTTTTATATTTTTTTACATTGTTTCTACTTAAATCTACATTATTTATAGTATTTTTGTTGTTTCTACTTGTTTATATACCGTTTTTGCATTATTTCACACTGTTTCTGCACTTTTCACACCATTGTTTCATACTGTTTTTTGCGCTATTTTTCACTATTTAAGAATTATTTAACCCTTTTTGCATTGTTTCAAACTATTTTCTGCATTTTGTTTCAGACTGTTCCAACGCTGTTTCATACTATTTCTGCAATTTTCTGGCAGCTTTTCCGGCCGACTGGCAGTAGTGGCAGTAGCTGGAGGTACAAGGCAACCGGGGGGTGGGGGGGTGTGGTACATGAGGGAGGAATGTGATGTGGAGGCTAAGCTTTTCTCTGTCTAATTGTTTGTAGCAACTTCTTTATAAAAATAATGCTATGTTTTGTAATATCAAAATATTGTTTTTTTTTTTTGTGTAATTAAGCTTCAAAATTGTATATAAGTGTAAATACCCCATAATAGATTATCCATATTTTTGCGCGAAATAGACACATTTGGTGCTGATGTTAAAGTTTTAGTCCCCGTAAAATTTAGTCTTCGTAGCTAGTTTATAGCACGCTGGATGAGGAACAACTAATATTTGATTTTTTTTAGAAAAATAGCTATATTTAAGAAACACGAAAAAATACATAAAATTTTTCAATTTCCTTAGAGTGCGAAATATAAAGTCCTATGAAATTTTTCTTGGACTATGAATTTTTTTATAAGAAACGGATTTGTCCTCATAAGAAAATTATCTCAATTTTGACCCATTAGAAAATTTTATTGGTGACGGCCATAGGGAATCTCGTGGCGATCACTAGGTCTTACCGGTAGAAAGATTTGGTGATTGCTAGGAACTTTCTTACGTGGGCCAAATTTTATACTTTATCATGAGGGACAAATCGGTAATGGATCGCTAGAAGTGTCCTATTTTTGTAAATCATTCTAATTATGGGTGGCCCGTGGCTCATTTGCAAAAATATAACACGGGAAGCTTTGGTTTGCCAAAGTGCCCTCACTAACAGATGTTTAGCAAAAATGCCCTCATTAGTATACTGAAACTTTTTTCGGACCAAAATACCCCTACAAACTAATAAAAAGACGCGCCTCAATCCTTCCCCCTCCTTTTCTCCATTCACGCTATCAAGAAAACCATAAAACCCCATTCATTTTATAGATTGCTCTGTTCAAGAGAAGATTCAACGTAAGATTTCTTCAAGTTGCAAGGGTAAAGTTCTCTGCAACTATTGCCAAGAGTTTAAGCTCTGGTGCAATCAGCACCCTACATACACTTCTTGCCTATTGCCAAGACTCTATGGCCTGTTGCAAGTGCCAACTTGCAGAGAAAGTCTCTGCAACCCTTGGCTTATAGCTAAGAGTTTAAGCTCTGATGCAATGGGCACTTGGGAGAGACTTCTTGGCTATTGCCAAGACTTTAAGCCCTCTTGCACTGGCCAACTTCAGGAAAAAAATCTCTGCAAGTCTTGGCAATAGGCAAGACTTTAAGTTCTACTGCAAAGGGAAACTTACACTGAAAATCTCTAAAGTATTGGCAATAGCCAAGACTTTAAACTCTACTGTAATGAGTGGCTTGTAGAGACTTCTTGTCTATTGCCAAGACTTTAAGCCATGTTGCCATGGTCTCTACAACTACAAAAAAAGTCTCTGCAACTATTGTCAATAGCCAAGACTTTTAAACTCCAGCGGAAGGGGCAACTTGTCGAAATAGTCTCTGCAAGTATTGACAATTGCCAGGACTTTAAACTCTAGTGGAAGGAGCAACTTGTACAAATAGTCTCTGCAAGTATTGGCAAATTGCCAAGACTTTTACCTACATTGCAGTGCAAAACTTGCAGAGAAAGTCTCTGCAACTCTTGGCAATAGCATTGGGAAGTTGAAGCTGCAGGAGATCCATTCTACTCTTTGAATACAAAACTGAAAACATTGAAGAAGAAGTTGACTGCTTGGAGCAAAGCAACGTATGGTAATATTTTTCAGCAGGTATCTACCATGGAGGACATTATTTTGGCACATGAGTACCAGTTAGAATTGGCCCCAACGCCTGAGAATAGAGAAGCATTGAAGAAAGCTGAAGCTGAGTTGAAGAGATACCTTGCCATAGAAGCTGAATTTTGGAAGCAAAAGGCAGGCATGCAATGGTTCAAGGAAGGTGATGTGAACTCTAAATTCTTTCACTTTCATGTCAATGGAAGAAGAAAGAAGCTACATGTGAGCAGGATTCAAAACAGGGATGGCAATTGGATCAACTCCCAGGAGGCAATGGCTAATGAGGCTTTATGGTTCTTTCAGAGACAATTTGCTACTGAGGAGGTATCTAACAACTATGATTTATTGATGAATGTTCCTTCTATGATCAGTGATGAGCAGAATGAGGCATTCACTAAGGTGCCTTGGGAGGAGGAGGTCAAACAGGCTGTGTTTGGGCTTAATGGTGACAGTGCTAGTGGCCCTGATGGCTATACGGGCAGATTCTTTCATGTTGCTTGGGATATCATCAAGCATGATGTTGTCAGGGTGGTGCAGGCATTATTTAGTGGAAGACACATTCCCAGATATGTGACTCACACTAATTTGGTTCTCATTCCTAAAAAGCCTTCGGTTGCGACATTTTCTGATCTCAGGCCTATTAGCTTGAGCAATTTCATTAACAAGGTCCTCTCCAGAGTGGTACATAATAGATTGGTTGATGTTCTGCCTACTCTTATCTCGCAGAATCAGGCAGGTTTTGTGAAAGGGAGAAGCATAGTAGAGAATGTCCTCCTAGCCCAGGAAATCATACATGATATCAATAAAAGAGGTAAGGATGCAAATGTTGTGATAAAATTGGATATGATGAAAGCTTATGATAGAGTGTCCTGGCCTTTTTTGACAATGGTGCTGAGAAAGATGGGTTTTTGTCATGAGTTCATTGATGTCATCTTTCAGCTGGTTTCCTCAAACTGGTATTCAGTTTTGTTTAATGGTCAGAGTTATGGATTTTTTCACTCTGGCAGAGGTTTAAAGCAAGGTGACCCTTTGTCACCTACTTTGTTCATTCTTACTGCTGAGGTTCTCTCTAGGACCTTGAACTCTCTCAACACTCACGGCTTTTATAGACCCTATGCAATGCCCAAGTGGAGTCCCCATCTCAATCATCTAGCTTATGCTGATGATACTATTCTTTTTACATCAGCTCATGAGGACTCGTTGCACTTGATCACTGGAGTTTTACAAGCATATGAAGCTGTGTCAGGTCAGAAGATAAACAAGGATAAGAGTACTATTTATCTGCATCATTCAGTCTGTGATGATGACGTACAAAAGGTAGAGTTGATCACTGGTATTCAGAGGAAGGACTTCCCTTTCACTTATCTAGGGTGTCCTATCTTTTATGGTAGGAGGAAAAAGATTTACTATGAGGATTTGGTGGGTAAAGTAACTTCAAGGATTCATGGTTGGAGTGCTAAAATGCTTTCTTTTGGGGGAAGAGCCATCCTGATCAAGCATGTTCTACAAAGTATGCCGATACACCTTCTTTCAGCAGTCAATCCTTTGGATAGTGTGCTCAATCAGTTACACAAGCTTTTTGCTAAGTTCTTTTGGGGAAACTCACAAGAAGGATCGAACAGACATTGGTCTTCCTGGAAGAATCTCTGCCTACCATATGAAGAAGGAGGTATAGGATTTAGATCTTTGTTTGATGTCTCAAGTGCTTTGTTTGCCAAACTGTGGTGGAACTTTAGAACGGGGGATTCCTTGTGGGTTACATACATGTCCAACAAGTATTGTAGCCTTTCAAGCAAGGCTCCTATGTCTGGAGGAAGATGATACAAGCTAGGGAAGCTATTGATCATGAGATACATTGGCAGATTAGGGAAGGATCAGCTCATCTCTGGTATGACAATTGGTCAGGCCTTGGTCCATTATACTTCATTGTACCCTATACTTTTAACTGTGACCTTTGGTACAACAATGTGAGAGAGGTGATTGATGAGGGAGCATGGAATGTGGAGCTCTTGCAGCTTCTTTTGCCTGAAGACATTGTTGAACACATCCTTGAGAATGTGCACTTGCTTGGGACTGATCAGAGAAGGGATAAGGCCTGGTGGGGCTTGACATCAAATGGAAAATTTTCAGTTGGTAGTGCCTGGAATTACATGAGAGTGAAGCAGCACAAAGTTCCTATCTCCAAGTTTATGTGGGTGAAAGGGATGCCACTCAAAGTGTCATTTATGATGTGGAGGTTGTGGAAGTTCAAGCTTCCAATAGATGATGAATTGAAGAGAATGGGATATCAGTTCCCATCCAGGTGTTGGTGCTGCGCATCTCCGAACATTGAGACTAGAGAGCATCTCTTCAGAACAAGTCAGGTAGCCAACAGTGTGTGGAAATACTTTGCTCAAGCTGCAGGTATTCAAGTGGATGGTTGCAATCTTCATCAGGTTTGTTTTAAATGGTGGAGGCAGTGGCCTAAACCATGGATTAAGGATGTTTTTCATACTGTGCCTTCATTTATTGTGTGGTCACTTTAGAAGAGAAGGAATGCTTTGAAGCATGATAAAATAGCTTCATACTCTAGGCTGCTCTATGAAGTTACTAGCAATATTTTTTACTTTGTAAAAATGAGGTTCCCTTTTGTTCCTATAGTCAGACAGTCGTGGCCTGATGTGGTCAACGCTCTAGAGGCTTATATGCCAACATTCAGGTACATTAAGGTGGGATGGAAAGTGCCAAGCAATGGAGTCCTAAAGGTGAATACTGATGGTGCTTCTAGGGGGAATCCTGGCCCTAGCTCAATGGCATTTTTGTGTGAGGAATGTAGATGGTGATGTATTGTATGCATGTGCTAAACTCATTGGGGAGCACAACAATATGTATGCTGAGGCTATGGCCATTAGAGAAGCCATGAAGTATAGTGTGGAGAATGGCCTAGGGGAGGTTGTGATTGAAACTGACTCTCTTGTTGTCAAGCAGGTGATTGAAGGTGCCTGGCAACCTATGTGGTCTATTGCCTCTATTGTGGAGGATATTCTGAAGTTAAAGCAGTTAGGAAACTTCCAGTTTCAACATACTTTGCGAGAAGGCAACAAGTTAGCTGATTGTCTTGCCAATCTAGCTTATGATGTGCCTAATGTTTGCTATACTTCCTTTGGTGAAATGCCTTCTAAGGCCAAGTTCATAGTCAATTATGATAAGCATCATGGTATAGAGCTTAGAGCTAAGAGATGGAAAGGATCATGATGGCTAGGCACACGGGTGGTGGAACTACCCTTCATGCTCGAATCCTTAGGGAGGAGAGTATGGAGGTCTTTTTTACTAACGTTGTGTTCTTTTTTGTAGGTACTTTCATTGTTATATCTCAAGTTGCTTGGAATGAATCTTTACATGGCTTTGATTTGGACAATGTGCTCACTTGGATGATGTTTTCAAGAGGCTATTGGCACTCACAAGCTTTGGTTAGTCTTGATTTCAGCTTCTTGATACTTGGATCAGTTGGTGCTTGGAATTGGAGCCATTCCACGCTTTGGAGGCATCAAAATCGACTAAGGCAAATTTCCCAGCCGCTTTTGGCTCCGCGCCGCGCGCCTCAATGCGCAGACCTTGGCAGAACGTTGGATTTCTTGCGCGCTTTCAGCCTGCGCCGCGGATACGACCGCATAACAGAAGAAACTGCTGGCGCGGTGGAGCCTGCGGCGCGCCCTCTACGGCGCAAGGCTAATTTTCTGCCTTCATTTGTTCGTTGCACGGGGTGTTTTCGTGGATTGAAAATGGTTTCGTCGTGCTTGGATCCTCACGGGAACGAGTTATTACATTGGTTTTATGTGGTTACTCGCATTGTCATACAACTTTATATTAGTAGCTCATTAATTAGCTATTACATTAGATTATTATTACACGTAAGTAGTGAGGTAAACTTTGTAAAGTATTATATCAAGGCGTTTAATTCATTTCGATTGGTGGTATTAGCATTTTATAATGCTCAACCCAATGAAGTGGATGCGACGTTTGGATATGATGCTATCTTACCACTATTTAGGCGCTCTTTTTGTATTGCACTTGTTTGGTGCACATATTGTAAGACATTGTACTTATTTTTGTTTATTAATAAAAATGGTCACTAGGTGCAATGCCTAGTTGACTCTTGATTAAAAAAAAAAAAATAGCCAAGACTTTAAGTTCTGCTGCAAGGGGGACCTTACACTAAAAATCTCTAAGAGTATTGGCAATTGCCAAGACTTCTACCTCTACTGCAGTGAATAAGTTGGAGACAAAGTCTCTGCAACTCTTGGCAATAGCCAAGACTCTAAGTTCTGGTGGAAGTGACAACTTACACAGAATATCTCTGCAAGTATTGGCAATAGCCAAGACTCTAAGTTCTGGTGGAAGCGACAACTTACACAGAATATCTCTGCAAGTATTGGCAATAGCCAAGACTTTAAACTCTACTGCAATAAGCACCTTGCAGAGAAAATCTATGCAACTCTTGGCCATGGTCAAGATTTTAATCTCTATGCAAAACATGAATATCTAATAGCCATAGGCAATAAAAACCTTCAAATCACTGGAATCAAGCAAACACAAGAAAAAATCCCAAATTTCCAGCACACAAAGAAGAAAGAAGGAGGCCGGGAATGGGGAAAGAGAGAAGGAAACATGTTCAGCGTGAATTAAACAAGTTGGGGCAAAATAGTCCTCTCGTAAGGGGGGAGGGGGGTATGATGTGGAGGGCATTTACTTAAAACATTTGTAAGTGGGGGCAATTAGGTAAGACCATGTCTTATTGAGGGCAATAGGTGAAATTTTTTGGTAGCCCGTACCTGTATTGGGAAAGTGCACGCATAGCCCCTTTTGGATAAACCTCTGTAATGTAAGCTATTATGTGGCTAGCATTTGTGGATAAGTTAGCATGGATAATTAGGAGTAAGGTTAATCTAACTTAAGTGTATTTATGTTTGTTTCCTTGTTTTTTTTTTTGGGAGAATATCAAGAGTGTTTCTGTAATGGAGTTGCATAGAGTAATTTATTACCCTTTCCATGTAGAATGTCATGACAAAGGTAAGAGTCCGACATAAGCGAATGTCAATCTAATATGAGGATTTACACTTATATATAATTTTGAAGTCTTTATTATGAAAATTACAATATTATTAATATTACAAAATATAGCATTATTTTTTATATATAAGTTTCTACAAATAACTACAAAGGGAAAACCCTAGCATCCACCTCACATTCTTCTCCCCTGCCGCTTCTAGGCTGACTCCGCCTGTCTGCAAAAATAGTATAGAAACAGTTAAAAATAGTGCAGATATAGTCTGAAACGGTGCTGAAAAGTGCAGAAACAGTGAAGATACAGTGAGATATAATACAGAAACAATCTATAGAAGAGTGCAGAAACTGTACAAAATTATGCAAAAGTAGTGCAGAAACATAGAAACAACGCAGAAATAGTACAGAAACATCGAAACAGTGCAGAAATAGCTAGATGCAAAGCAAAAATAGTGCAAAAATGAAAAAATAGTACATAAGCAGTTAGCAATAATGAAAACCTCTCGGCGCACCTTTGCGTTCCCTAGCTAAACGTACGCCACCATCAGAAATGCCGCGGGGACGACCCTGGAAAACTGCAAAAAAGAACCTAAAGCTCAGCTTGACGAGAGAGGACACAATGGTACTAACCAAAACAAAAGGAAAAGGTATAGAGAGAACATAAGAGATCGAAAAACAAGAACAATGGCCGCCACTACCCATGACTGAACTAAAAACCCTAGAAAATGGATGAAGTGAGCCTAATACACCAGTGATGGTGACGGAAAAGATTGATTATAGGCAGATGACAACTAGCACAAACAAAGCACCTAGCACATCGGGTACCAAACCAAACGGAGCAGATGAAGCTCCGGCGCCTGAAGCTAAAGAGGGGAAACCCGCAAAAAAGCTAGAGAAGAAGTGGATAAATTTATTCCAAGGAAACCGATTAGCACAGCAAGGTATGAATTTAACCTTTATTGTACCAATTATTAAAGATGGAGAGAAAATTGTGCACTTAATAAAGATGATACTCAAGAGTGGAAACAGGCCCTAGTGTTATATGTTGTAGGGGAAGAGCTAACCATTGGGGCAGTAGAACGATTCATAGCTGCTCAATGGTACTACATAGAAAATGAGGGTATTTCCTGGTGAAATTCAACAGTGTATTAGAGAGGGATGATGTGCTATTCTCAGGGCCCCACACTTTAAACAGGAGACCAGTAATAATGAAAATATGGTCGGAGGATTTTGATTTTCAGAATGAACTGCTCCAGACCATACCTATTTGGGTTAAATTGCCAAATCTCCCATTGAACTGTTGGGCAATGGAGTCATTAAGCCGGATTGGGAGTGTATTAGGCACTCCACTATATGAAGATGAGTGCACAACTAGGGTATAAATGATATCCGATGCTAGAATGTTACTCCCTCCGTCCCAATTTATGTGGCACCATTTGACCGGGCACGGAGTTTAAAAAAATAGAGGTTGACATTGTTACGTATCAATTTTACCCTTAAAAAAGTAAGAGAGAGAAGATTTGAGTAATAAAAAAGTTGTTGGTATGTTTAAAAGTAGGTAGGACCCAACAAGGGTAAAATAGAGATGATACATTAAATAGTTGTCAAATAAGGAAATGTGCCACTTATTTTGGGACAAACAAAAAAGGAAATGGTGCCACATAAATTGGGACGGAGGGAGTAATTGAAATGGATGTATCCAGACCACTCCCGAATAAGGTTAAAGTGATGGATCCATATGGCAGACTGTTTGAACAAGAGGTTAGCTATGACTGGATTCCTCCTTTTTGCCAAACTTGTATGCAAATTGGGCATGAGTGCAAGGTGCAGGTGCCACCACCTCCTCGGAAAGGGAGAAGAGACAAACTTGTGACCCAATGGAACCCAAAGAGGCAACAACAAGTGAACCAACGAGCAGAAAAGCAAGCTGAAGGGAAGGAGAATAATTCTGCAAAGCCACTGGAGAAAGAAACACCCGTTACTCAAGTACAGATAGCTGAAGGCTAGGAAAATAGTTTAACAGTACCCGGACAGGGGGAATGGAAAGAGGTGCAGGGTAAATCAGCTACCAGAAACAAAGCAAGAAAAAGAGAAGTGGTTCTTACTCAGCATCAAATGAATTCAGAGTGCTAGCTGCTGAAAATCAGACAGACATAATGCAGGAAAGCCACAAAAGTAAAGGGGAAACTGAGGTAGACACAAGAAGACCACCAACACATACTCACAGATGAAGATAGCTACATGGAATGTGAGGGGTTTGAATAAGAGGTATAAACAGAAGGAGTTAGTAGGTTTCCTAAAGGTGAATAATATAAAGCTTATAGCTATAGTAGAACATAGAGTAAAGCAAAATAAAGCTCAGGCAGTAGTTAAAAGGCTTAGTAAACAGTGGAAATGGGCAAACAATTATGATCAAAGTAGTAGAAGTAGAATCTGGATACTGTGGGATCCAGATATCATCCAATATACTAAAACAGAGAGATCTTGTCAATGCATACATGGGAAAGTTGAAGTCACAAGCAGCAGAACCCAGTTCAATTTCACAACACTTTATGGCCTTAACACAGTGGAGGATAGGAAATCTTTGTGGAGAGAGCTAGAAACTATGAACAATGTAAATTAGGTGCCTGGCTGATCATAGGGGATTTTAATGCTATACTAACCCAAGAAGATAAGCACAATTGTGCCCCTGTGCAAGAGTGGGAAATTAGAGATTTTAATCAGTTTTTGCTTGATACAGGGATTGCAGAACTTAAGACCATTGAAAGAGAATTCACTTTTACAAATGAGCATGTGTTTAGCAGAATTGATAGAGCCCCGATTAATCCAGACTAGATTCTTGAGTTCCCTAGACTAGAAGCCAGAATACTGAACCAGGATTCTCAGATCATTCTCCTTTAAGTGTAGATATTACCATATCAGATGAGAAGAAACACAGACCCTTCAGGTTCCTAAAATGTATAACTGAACATAAAGATTTTGAGAAGGTGGTAGAAGCTGGATGGAGCTGCAGCAGAAATTTGAATAGTATGTCTGCTGTCTGGGCAAAACTAAAGCAGGTCAGACATGGAATCAATGAGTTACATAGCACTGAGTTTCAAAATATTAAAGCAAGAGTAGAAAATGTCAGGGGAGCACTAAAAGAGCTATAAGATCAAGTGACAAACTACAGGCAAGGACTTGACAGAATGCGAGAGGAAAAAAAACTAAAAATGCAACTAGAGAAATGGGTAACTGTGGAGGAAAGTATAATGCAGCAAAAATCCAAAGTACAATGGTTGAAGTCGGGGGACTCAAATAATGCCTATTTTCATGCATGCCTCGAGAATAGAGTAGCTCAAAATAGTATCACAAGCTTGCAAAATGAGGTAGGTGTATCACTGCACACAGACAAAGAAATATAGGAAGAGGTGATGGCTTTCTACAAAAAATTATTGGGGACTGCTGCTGAAAGCCTTCCAGCAATACACAGAGGGGTTATGAAGGAAGGGAGAGTCCTGACTAGGGAACAACAGTTAACTCTGATTGAACTTGTGACATCTGAAGAAGTGTTCTTAGCTCTACAGGACATTAGTGACCTGAAAGCACCAGGAAAGGATGTATTTAATGCTTTCTTCTTCAAAAAAGCTTGGCATATTGTGGGAAATGAAGTAATTCAAGCAACTAAAGATTTTTTTTGCACAAAGAGGTGCATGAAGCCATGAACCAATCAATTGCACTACAGTGATATTGATCCCAAAAGTCAAAAATCCTACAAAGATCACTGAATTCCGGCATATCTCATGCTGCACTATCCTATACAAAATCATATCCAAGGTCCATACCAAGAGGCTACAGAAAGTGATAAATTGGGTGGTGGACAACAGCCAGGCTGCTTTTGTACCAGGCAGAGTCATTAGTGACAACATATTGCTGAGCCAGGAGCTAGTTAAAGGTTATGGTAGAAAGGGCATATCCCCAAGATGTAGGATGAAGATAGACATGAGGAAAGCTTACGAGTCAGTTGAGTGGTGTTTCTTAGAGCAAATGCTAATTGAATTGAAGTTCCCTAATCTGTTTATTGAATGGATTATAGAATGTGTGAAGACTGTATCCTACACCATCATCATTAATGGGAAGCTGACAACCCCTTTCAAGGCCAAGAAAGTCTAACAAGGCCTTAGACAAGGGGACCCTTTGTCTCCCTTCCTCTTTGTAATTACTATGGAGTATTTGACAAGATTGCTAAGAACACCAAAAGAAAAGCCAGACTTCAACTACCATCTCAAATGTACAAAAATACAAGTGGTGCAACTTAGTTTTGCAGATGATATGTTGTTATTCTACAGGAGGGACATGATCAAAATGAAGATGCTGTATGAGCTGTTTCAAAAGTTCTCCAAGTGTTCAGGCTTAGTTGCAAATGTGGAAAAAACTCTATATACTTTAGAGGAGTCCTTGAAAAATTTCAACAACAATGCCTACAAGTGCTTGGTTTCATAAAAGGAGAACTCCCAATTAGATACTTGGGAGTGCCTCTGAGTTCTAAAAAAGTTACCATAGTATAATGCCAGCCCCTACTAGACAAGATGCTAGGCATAATCAAGTCCTGGACAGCTAAATTCTTGTCATATGCTGGCAGAATCCAGTTGATCAAAAGTGTCATGTTTTCCATTCAAGTCTTCTAGTCTCAGGTATTTGTTCTACCAAAGAAAGTATTGAAAGTGATTGAAACCTTGTGTAGACAGTTCCTATGGACAGGGAAAGTTGAGACATCCAAGAAAGCTCTCATTGCATGGGGGAGACTATGCAGCCCAAGAGTGGCAGGGGGGCTGAACATCCTAAATATCCAAATCTGGAATCAAGCTGCCATATGTAAGCTTCTCTGGGATCTATGTAAAAAGAATGATAAATTGTGGGTGCTATGGGTACATAATTACTATGGAAAGAGGACCAGCATCTGGGAAGCAAAGGCTCAAAATGCTTCATGGGTAATGCAGAAAATTCTTAAGGCCAAGAAGTATTTTGTTCAAGTAGGCTATCAGGAAGAAGAGGTGAAAGCAATGGACCAGTTCACAATTAAGCATATGTATCAGAAGCTAAGGGGCACCTTCAACAAAGTGAACTGGAGAAGATTGATTTGCAATAATCATGGGCATCCCAAATGGGTATTCATTTTGTTTCTAGCTATACAGGGAAGACTGCTGACCAAAGATAGAATTGGGCAATGGATGTATGTAAATTCAATTGTATGCCCTTTGTGTCAAGATAAAGATGAAAGCATTGTTCACCTGTTCTTTGAGTGCACATATGCTGCTAGTGTGTGAAACAGGTTACTCCAATGGCAAAAAAATTAGAAGGCAAGCTGGTGACTAGAACTTTGAGTTGGACTGGGCAGTACAACACTGCGGAGGAAGAAGGGCAGAAGCCCAGATTTATCGCATAACTTTAGCTGCTAGCATTTATCATATATGGAAGGAAAGGAACACAACGGTATTCCAGATGAAGGCAAGCGACCCAACCAGGATCATGAGACAAATCATCCAAGAAGTGATGCAAAGAAGTATCCACTGTCAGAAGCTGCATAGAGCTACTGCCAAGCTGAATTATTATCCTTAGTAGTATAGTAATAGTTGTGGAAAATAGAGAATGTAGTAGGCTTGTTATAGTTGATGTAGCCTCCAGACTAAGCTGGTAAGTTGGCTGGTGGGTGATGGATATTGTTTTGTAATGGCTTTTGGTAATGAATATAATGTTTATTTACCCAAAAAAAAACAATTAGATACGGCCCAGAAACAGTGCAGATACAGTATAGATACAAGTAGAAATAATAAAAATACTAAAAATAATATAAAATTATGTAGAAACAATGTAAAAAATATATAAAACAATATAGAAATGTTACAAAATATTTACAACATAACACTAGAAAATAATGTGGAGAAACAATGTAGAAATAATGTAGATGTATTAAAATAAGACGAAGACAAATAAATAACTGAAATAATACACTATGATACAAAAATGATATATTAGAAACAATAGATAGAGTGCAGATACAGTTTTGATACAGGTATGGTACAACGTTGAGATAGTAAAATAAAAAGAAGAAAAATAACAGATCTAAACCAAAATATAGCAGGTCTGACCGGAAACATATGAGAATGGTATCTAAGCATTTATCTAAACAATAGCTATGTGCACGTTAGCTAAATTTCAGTTATCTCTTCCTTTGCGTTTATGATGCAGATCTGGATAGAATAACATTGTTCTAAATCATATAGGTTTGAGCGTATTGAAAGGTCAACAGATTGGACAAGAAAAGGTAAATCAGAAATTCTCAAAAGGAGTAAATTAGTTCTTCAACTACTCCTTCATATTTTATGTGATGGCAAAATTCAAACTTTTTGGAAACTGCTCAAGATGGAAAAGAAATGAAGCCACTGTGTACTACGATACAACTGGTTACATTCTTCAAATATGATCCATTGTTCGTTTTTCAGTACTCCACCTTCATCATCTCAACATATTTCTATTACACATACTTGTGGATTGGAAAATGAAAGAAAATGGGGAAACTAAGCTAAAATTAATTGATCAGTAATATATTATAGGAGTATATAATAGTGTAAATAAATTCTCACAAAAGGTGGCGGGAAGATTGGGAGAAGAGAGGTGGCGGCGGTGATAGTGGTGGTAGTGGTGGAGAGAAGTGAAATGGGAGAAGGAAAGGAAGCTCGGTTTTTTTAACTTTTGTTATGTTTTATAATTAAGTTTTTTCTCTATATTGAGTAATTTTGCTAAAATATCTCTATGTTTTGTTAATAACTTCTCAAAAGTATACTTTTCTGTAAAAATTTCATCTAATATTTACTTAGATGCAGTCTTCCAAAAAGTTGATGCTTGATTTGATTTGCACGCACTTCGACTATATGACTATTAACCCATGTTATTAAGGTGTAGATCATCCAATTTCTGAAGCTTCATTCGGTATAAAATGATGTGAAAATGCACATCAAGAGAATTTCCCGAAACTGATAAACAAGTTAACCACATTGTGGTGGATCACAAATATTTACCCGTCTCTTCTGTTCTCAATTTACCAACAAACTGCAGCTGAAAATGAATTTGAAATTCTTCCCTAGCCATAGTTTAACGGAATTTGAATACACAACTAAAAAGTCAAATTTGCTACTGTAAAGGCCTTCGTAATTCCAGCTAAAAGAAACAATGAAGCGCCAATGCAGACCCATTTTACGACTTTATCGTCATGATTGCTTACTGAATTGCCAGGCACCTGAAAAGTCCTTAAAAAAGCACTTCAATCTGTTCTGCAAAACACAAAAATCACAAATTAATTAACAAGGCAAATCATGTTATATCAAAATACACATATGATTATTACTTGTTCAACTTTTGTATACTGTGAAAAGTTTTTATGCTATCACTGTCAGATCATCTAAAACTACAAGTAAATCATTCACAAAAATGGGATTGGTAAGCTGGAAAATAAAGCAGTTACCGACAACAATAGATCTAAACACACTGGTAAAGTAAATTTCTTTACACTATTGAGTCTATATAAGTTAAATCTTTTGTTATTATAGTGAATACGACTTACACAAAAATGAGTTATCCTCCTTTTGGCTCCTCCGATCTTTCTCCATTTTAGCCCTCTTTGACAGCATGATTCTTCTACATCATTGTAGCCTTGTGATCCTATGTGTTCATAACCCCATTGCTTATCTTTTCGACGAAACAAACCAGAAAATGACAATTTAATCTTTCTTGTCCATCTCCATTTCTGTACAAAAGTGTTACTCATATGAACAAGAGACTACAATTTATATAACAACGAAAGTGTTACTACTATTCGATTCAATGATATTACCTTGTGCTTTTGGTTTGATGAATTGTTAGACTTCCAAGAGAGGTGTTGACAATTGCCATGCCTTAACTCATGAGCATAGTTTAGGAGTTGTGCACGACGATCATAGCCTCTAGGCCTTTTTGAAAATGGCTTTCGTTGGATTCTTTTCAAAGTATGAGATCTATTTTGTGAATCTTTCGTTGATGTAGATTCAACATAGACACTGATTATAACTCCTCCATCCCTTTTCACTTTCATGTCCAAGACACAGCTTATTTTATCAATTTGGCTTTGGAATGATAATTTATCATTTCATCAACTAGTCTTATATTTTTGTCACATAACATTGTAGACTATTCGGATAAAGAAGCTACTTTTTCGACGTTGTAGTTATGTTTATCGGGGTCTTTGACCGATGAAAACTGAGAATTAGTTTTGGAACTAATTCCGATATGAAAAATAGCTCGTCTTAATCAGAATAATCAAGAATTCGATTGTATATGACCTCCTAGCAAGTAGCAACTGCTGTCCAATTGAATATGGTTTTTTTTTTCTTCATTCAATTGGATATGCTTCACTATGGGAAAAATTGTTTACTAAATTATAGAGAACGATATTTCTAATTCCATCCGTAATAATTCTAAAAAATTTCGACTTCAGAAATCAAAAAGTTTAAGGAATTAAAATAATTAAACATTCTTAAAGTTTTTAGCAGAAATAAGAAAATACATAGAGAACAAATTCCTATTAAAGTCTTGCACTTTACCAAGTCTGGGTGGTGGTACTATGACCAAGAGATCTCATGTTCAATCTGCATAAATTTCACCTTTAAGAATGGGTTTATTCACATAATTTCCTGTCTATACCCATTGACATATTTTGCACCTTAAACTGTTGCTCATTATATACGTTCGGGGTATACCATTAAAATTATAGAATAGTAAATTAAGTATTTTATACTTCATGGTATTGTATACCCGAAGGTATAAAACGTACGTACATATTGAGCATTTTGTAAATATTCTATAGCGTAGAATATATTTTTTCTAAATTTGCCACAAAGGCACAAGGCGGCCAAATATGAACATTGAAGGCCCAAAGTAGTGTTCTTCTGGCACAAATTACAAAAGGAAAATTTACACCAGATGACAATCCTAATAGCTAAATTATAAAAAATACCGTTACTTTTAAATATTTACCCTAAATAACGATACTTTTAAATATATTACAATACATACCATTTTCTTCATTTCCCTCTCTCCCTAACACAAAACCCTAATTTTCTCTCTATTTCTCTCCACTCCACCCACCCACCCGCCCGTCCGCCGCCCTTCCTCCTTCTCCGGCAACCAACCGGTGTCTTTTCTGGTAAGGCACATCGTGTTTTGCTGCGCGCTGCTACTGTTGGTGCATCTCTGTTGTTGCGGCGTCGCCGGAGTGGCGGCGTTGCCGCTGCTGCTCTGGGCGGCGCCAGATCTGTTGCTTATGGCGGTGGCTGGAGCTTCTACGCCGGCGATCTTCTTCTCCTTCTTTTTTTTTTTATGTTTTATTTTGTTTTGAATGTGTATTGATGTGTATATTTATGTATAAGTTTGTATTGATGTGTATGTATATGTTTTGGTTTATAAATACAATTAAATTTTTTGAATCTCTACGTATTTTATTGTATATTTGTGTATGTGCATTTCAATCTACATATTTTGTATGTCAATTTATATTTTTTTTTGTATAAACTTGTATTTGTATGTATGTGTGTGTTAAATGTGTGGCCATGAAACTTTTGTATAAATCTAAATCCTTTTTGCATGTGTTTGTATATGTGATGCATATACATTTCTAGTGTTTTAATGTATGTTTATGTATTTTTATAGATCAAAATCTATTTTTTTTTAATATGAAAGTGTTTTCATGTATGTTTATGTATTTTTATAGATCAAATCAAATATTTTTTAAGTATGAAATTGTATTTTTGTATGTTTATGCACCTACAACTTTTTTCAGATTTTAAAACAAAAAAAAAAAAATCCGGTCACCGGCAACCGGCGGCGACCGGCTGCAAGTGGTGGCAGCGCCAAGTCACTGTAGCTGTGGGGAAGGGAGAGGGGTAAAACCCTAATTTGTATGGGTTAAATGGGTTTTGTATATATTATGTAAAAAAAGTATTGATATTTTTTGTAAAGTGATATAGTATTTTTATTTTTTGTAATTTTAGTGTTAGGGTTGTATATATTTGTAATTCTCCCTTTACAAAATTAGACTCTACCACAACAACAATATATTCAGTGATATTCCCTATTTATATGTGGGGTCTTGCTGAATTGCATAACTATGACACCACATGCAATGGTTTGCCTTTTTGACCCCCCATAATAGTTCTTTAGTAAAAATGACTTATGTTTGGTTTAACGAATATATTCCGGAGTGAAATACACCAATGAATCTCACAATGACGCCAATATCCCCCGCCCTTCCTTTCTCCATAAGTACTGCCTAAAATGCAACACTTACTGTCGGCCTATCTTTCTTAGGCAATACTTGCCCTTGAATCTCATATTCTCCTAGACATCACTTCCCTTCAAATCTCTTCATGTATTCACCCAGATAACTTGAAGTGTTTTCTAGACAACACTTGTCACTTGACTTCTTCCTAAGATGTAGCACTTATCAACTGATAACTTAAAGTGTTGCCTACGGACCAAGCAGAGGTCATTTTGCTAAAACGATGTTAAACAGGGACAAACTCTCAGAACCAGTCAATTTATGGGATACCGAGTGAAATTTTTAGGCCGAGAGATGGTGTGATGTACGCAGACCTTACATCACCAAGGTGAAGAGGCTTTTTTGTGTAGACCCTCGACTTAAGAAAAATATTTTCTAAAACATATTTTGAAAGAAAAAAAAACAAGATGAAAATACCACGGTAAGAAAAATACTGGCTTAAAAATTAAAGAACACCCTAGAATAAACAGAACATACCAATATAAATACGACGGAGAATAAAATAGAAATAATATATACAGGAGTAATACTGCTTTTAATATGGTAGGAACCGCTCGACTAGTAACTAACCTTCTATCATAATCCTCGTCCTCCACGGCTTCCTATCCAAGGTCATGTCCTCAGTAATCTAGAGGTGGGTTATGTCACGCCTAATCACCTCGCACCAAATTCTTCTTCGTTTTTTCTCTACCTATCTGTAGACCCAGCACCTCCTCACCAAAGCATCTGTGCTACTCCTCTTCACATGTCTGAACCATCGCATCCCGCTTTTCACATCTTGCCCTTTGGTTTTAAAAAGAAATTTATACTAATTCTTTTCAAAATATAGTAATCAAATTTAAACAGATATGTAAAGACATATACGAATACACATGCATTATCCAAATATACAAAATTATACAATACAAAACATACAGAAACATTCACATATATACACTGATATGCAGCAAATATGCAACAAACATTCCATAATCAAAACTACCACCGACAACCACCATAAACTACCTCCTATTCCACCAATCATAACTACTACCAATTCCGACATAATAATACAAAATTTACTTCTATAGAAAAAGAAGTTATTATGCATCTAGATATATCTGTTTCGCATGAGAAGAAGCTCTGGCAACTACTAATCACTTCGCCAAGAAAGAGTAGATCATCGGATTCTAATAATGAGCTTGACGAAGAGGAAGAGATAGTGAGGGCTCTGCCACTCTCACGGCTTCCTCTTTCATTGCCTAGACTCAGCGGCTCGGCTAGGGGTGTGCGTATAACCAAAAAAATTGAATACCAAAACGAATAGAATTAACTAGTTTAATTCTTAGGTTTCGATTCTTCGGTTAAGTATTCGACACAAAATTTAGGAAAGTTCGGTATTCAATTGAATTATCGAAGGTAGAGTTTCTTCGGTTAACCGAGGAACCGAACTAAACAAACTTTTTCACACTAATTCTAATACACATGTGTGGGCAAAAATACGCCACATATGATTACGGAGATACGAGTCCAGCTGGTGAGACTAGACTTAGCTTATAAGTCTCCGGGCGCAGAGGATACACGCTTGCTCCTCAAATCACGACCGCTTAGCCGGTACGAGCATAGGATGCAAGATATACATCCCGTCATCTTAGGGTTTACAGTCTCCTAGTTAGGTATATCCGCCGCCTTGAGTAAACAGGCCCACGATCTTATTAGTTTTTGTATTTTACCATAATTTGGATCGGGTTAATCGTAGCTATAGATACCCCTCCTACCATTGTATTGTACAATCAAGTGATTCACACAGAATCCGACTATTCTCATGGAATAATACTCTTTATTTTCTTGTTTATTACTTTTTCTCTTTATTTTTTGTATTTTCCTTCTTATTTACAGTATTGTTTGTGAGTCTTGTGACCCTCTAACAAATTTAATTGTTTAACCTAGACGACCAAATTTAGGCATCAATCATGCATATTACATACTGGAGTGTGGATTGTGGCTATTTATCGTGTATGGCTTAATTTAATTTGTACAATGGCCCAACTCAATTTTATACCGAAAATTCTCAACCCCTCTGTTCCCTTTGAACCTTAGTTTTCTAAATTCCTAATCAATTAATCTGATGAAAATTAGTGTTGCCTTTGCACTTCAATTTAAATAAAAGAAATAGTGTCCATGCATCTTGCTCCTAAGTGCGTCAAACTGCCACAACTGCTAGTTTAGACAATGAATATTCTTTGTGATAAAGCAAGAAGAACTAGCAGGAACTTTATGCTTTTTATCCTAAAAAACCCAGTCAAGTTCCGTCTAAATTGAAGAACTGACCGGAATCGAACCGATCTGATACGATATTTTCCTACATTGCTGAAGAACCGAATAACGAAGAATTGAACCGAACTTTAAAAAAATCAAATCAAAGAATCTAACACCCACCTCTAAGTTTGGACATCCTCACTTTCTATTGGAACATTAATTTTAATGTTGGTCATCACATGGAGCATTTACTTTTAGTAATAGAGAGAAAGAAGAGAGTTGTATTTGCTATAAAGGGAAATTGATACTTCGATAGACCTTCGATGGATATATCTATTCGTCAGAGTTCCAAATGTGTCAGCCGGAGATGATGCGTGTTTGAGAAAGGGATTTGAGGGAAGAGAAATTTAAGAAGACTGGGAGGGAATAGGGTTGCCATTTGCCAAATTTAGAGCTAAAAAACAAGGGATACCTATATTTTTCTAAGCTACTGATATTTATATATATTATATATTTTTAAATACATAAATTATTATATATATTAATATTTTTATATAAAATATATGATATTATTTTCAAATATGTGCAAATACACAAAACAACCTTTCAGGAAAGGAAAGCACGCAAAAGCAAGGAAGATGGAAAAGAAGCCACAGATGGCATCGGTGGCTCGCATCTGTGGGATAAAAGAAAAGAAATGCCACCGATGGCATTAGTGATGACTTCACATTAGTAGCAAAAAGGAAGAAAAGTACACAGATGGCATCGGTGGCTCGCATTCGTGGGACAAAAAAAAAGAAATGCCACCAATGGCATTAGTGATGTCTTCACATTAGTGGCAAAAAGGAAAGAAGTGCACTAATGCCATCAATGGCTCGCATCCGTGGGAAAATAACAAAGAAATGCCATACATGGCATCGGTGGTTTCGCATTAGTGGAGTCTTTCGCAGGAAAATTTCTCTATAAATAGCTCGACATTTTTGTAGAGAAAGGGATCCCATCTTCTGTGTAAAAAATAAACACCTCTCTATTAGCTTTATTTTAGTTTTATAAGTTGTTTCTTCTTTGTAGAAATATTATTTTCTTTTCTCCATAATGGAGTAATTTTCTTTGGTTGGGATATTAGTTGAAGCTTGATAAAGTTTTTATAAATGGAAGTCTTGATTTTATTATATTCTTATGTTGGGGTTTTCTCTTTATCATCTTTATACACCAGGATTAACCATAATCTTTATCTTATTTCTTTCAATTCTAATTCTCACGGAGGAGTTGACTCAAATAAGATTATTGATTTAGTAAAAGCTAATCGAAAGAGGTTTTTGCTCACTTGGTATACTCAACTAAGATACTTCTTGTTTAAATCATTACTTTAGTCGGTTAACTACACTAATCGAAAGAGGTGTTATTAATCAATTATTGTTTAATGTCACTGACTATCAATAAATTAATAGTATAAGCGCGAGTGGTGCTATTAATATATTGTGGTTAAGTGAAGTGGTTGTATTAGAAATAAATGATCATTATTTGAACAAGGTCTCTGTTTCACTGTCAATCGATTAACTACATTAATCGAAAGAGGTGTTATTAATTGGTTACTTTTATGTGATTTGGTTGTATTAGAAATAAGCGACCATGTCATTAAACGGAGAAGAAATAATAAAATTTTGATTTTATTATAATAATTTTATTTTGCTGATTCAAAATATCCCAACCTTTATCTTTATTATCTTTTATTTACTCTAAAAATCCATAAAATATTTACTCTACTGTTATTTAACTTTTAGGACTATTAAACAATTTCCATCTCACCAAACTAGTTCTCTCAAATAGTGACAAAGATAATATAAATCTGTAGCCTAGGTGGTTCCAATCTCTGTGGGACGATATCTTAAACTATACTATAATTTGACAGAGTACGAGCATAAAATCATATACGCCCAGAGCTCGTCAGCTACTATGCTTTGAAGAAGTGTTATTATATTTAGTAATAATTTAAAAGTCTCTATATAAGTATAATTACAACATCTAAATCATTATGTGGTGTTAAAATTTCCTTGTAATATTTACAAAAATGAAATAATTCAATGCTAGTGTGTAATTTTTTGTACCCTTCAAAAATTTCTTTAGCTTTTTACTCACTACCCTAAAATTTAGTACAAAAGTTTCTTGTGCTTCTTAGTGGATTATCATAAATTGCCTTTTTACAAAAATATACCACCTTAACTACAAATATTACAAAAAATATCAATATTATACACTTTACAAAATATATCAACATTTTTTACATACTATATACAAATACCAACAAAACAAATAAATTAGGGTTTCTTTCTCCTTCTTCTTGCTTCCCCCGCCCACGGCCGCCACCTCAGTGGCCGCTGCCACGCAGTCGCCGCCGGCCACCCACCGATTTTTTTTTTTTTTTTTTGCATCTAAAAAATGAAATACATATATAAACATTGATTTTCTTTAAAATTAAAGTTGCAAAATACATATAAACAAAAAAAAAACATGTAAATACACAAAAAAATTGTGTTATACATACACTAAACACACATATATATACAAGGATCTATAGATCTACAAATTAAACATACAAATTTATGTGTGTCACACTTATTACTTGACATACACACAAAAAGACATACAAAAATATATACAATATATACGCTGACATACACACAATGATATACGCATACATACACTAGTTCACTTCATGTACATACACCAAAATACAGAATCATACACCCGTATAAAACTAGACATATAGGTTGTTTCACCTTCCAACAACCACGAACAATATATACATACACACATATAAAATAAAAAAAAGAAGAAGGAGAAGAAGTAGATCGGAGCTCCAGCACCGTCGCTGGAGCAGTCACGCAGCAACAATATCATAGTAGATTGGAGAAGCAACCAGCCAGATCGGAGCAGAAACTGCCCCAAATCCTAGCAGCGGCTGCACCAGATCGAGAAACCACCAGGAGCAACAAAGAAGAGGAGCAAAAATGACCATGCTTTGGAGGTGATCGGCGGCGGGGAGGCGGTGCTCCAGCGCGGTGAAGGGGAGAGAAAGAGAGAAAAAGTTAAGGACAAGGGAAAATGTGAAAATGGTAGGTTTAGTAAAAAAAAATACAAATGTCGTTATATTTTGTAATTTTTCAATAACGTCGGTATATTTTGTAATTTTTCAACAACGTCGGTATATTTTATAATTTTGATGTTTAGTGCGTCAATTAGCATAAAAATTCAATAATTAAAGGGGAATTTACAAAAATACACATACATCCTATTTTATTTACATGGTTCTACCCATTACATTTATACTCATAACTTATTTACACTCTATACCCATTAGCTAATTACATTCTTATTTTGAGGTATAAAACAAGGAACTCAAGTTCCTCTCTCTCTTCATATCTTATATTATTTTTTTCCTTTTTTTTGCCATTCTTTTATTATTCTTTTCTCCTCCGTTTTATCTATTTTTATTTTTTTCCGTTTTTTATTCTTTTTTATTTCTTTTTTCTTTCTCCTATTTCTAGCACTATTCATGTCTCCCAGGTTTTTATTTTTTAATTTATTTTCATTCTCCGTAATCTTATTATACAGTATACCAAAAAGGGTATACTTTGTTAAAAAAAAAAACAAAAAAACTGAAATATTTTTTCGCTCGGTAGCATCGCACACTTGGATCCAAACACAAAAGGGTATACCAAAAGAGTATACAGCATACCAAAAGGGTATACTTTGTTCAAAACAATAAAAACTGAAATATTTATTCGCTCGGTAGCATCGCACAGTTGGATCAAAACACAAAAAGATATACCATAAGAGTATATAGTATACCAAAAGGGTATACTTTGTTTAAAACAACAAAAGCTGAAATATTTATTCGCTCGGTAGCATCGCACACTTGGATCCAAACACAAAAGAATATACAGTATACCAAAAGGGTATAGTTTGTTAAAAAACAACAAAAACTAAAATATTTATTCGCTTGATAGCATAGCACACTTGGATCCAAACACAGAAAGGTATACTAGAAGAGTATACAGTATACCAAAAGGGTATACTTTGTTCAAAACAACAAAAACTGAAATATTTATTCACTCGGTAGCATCGCACACTTGGTGATGGATATAATTTATTGATATATTTTTATAGTTAAATATTAAGTATTTTAAATAAAACATGAATAAATATATCCATCTCTCGCATATTTTCTAACATATTTTGCAGGAAGAAGAAATTATCCAAGGTGAAGAAAAATAAGGGATGACCATTGATGATTACATTATTCATAGTGTGATTATAACACTGATAGTAATGTCCGTGAATTGTTTTATGCTGAAGAATAAAAGTGCAAGCGGAAGAAAGTTCATGAAAGGAAGCTACGTATGAACATTTGAAATTGTCATCTAAACCCAACTCACCTTGGCCATCTTGAAAATTTTCCTACCACCTTAGGATATGCCATCTTAGGTAGAACTTTGGCTTTGGAATTTATCTATAAATAGGTAGTAAACTTTGTATGGAAAATCATCAAATTTTCATTTGCAAGAACTACTTTCTCTTGCTTTCTCTTTCTTTATTTTGCTTTTGTAGTATTCTTCTTTAGAAGAAATATTATTTCTTCATAGTCTTAATATTTTATAACTTAGCTTTCTTACTCCATAATGGAGTAATCTCTTTTGTTGGGATAGTTGATGAAACTCGGTAATATTTATAATACGTATCTCAGTTTTAATACATGCTTAGCCTGAAGTTTTTAATCACATTTTAACACTGTGCTAGAATTATAGTTTTTACTAAATCTTTATTTTCACATCTGTCTATTTTATATCTAGGTTATTGTTATATTAATTTTGTAATTCTCACGGAGCAAAATTAATGTATAATAACTGATGAATAAAGTAGTAGAGTAAAAACTATTTTTTCAAGTCTGTAATCTTGTTCACCTCAGTTTTAATTCTCACGGAGGAATTGTTGTAGGTAAGATTATTGATTTTCCGTAAAAATATTCTCACGAAGTTTTTACTACTTTTTTAGCACAATTCAGGCAAGAAAAATATTTCGGTTTAATCGTCACTAGTTATAATTTGATTAATATGCATAACCTCACGGAGTGTTATTAATTGATTATTTTCTTAGTGAGCAAAATATAATTGAATTAGCAATAAGCAATTATTCTTAAGAGAAATACATGTCAAAACTGAGATATTTATTATAAGTATTACCAAGTGAATTCAACGATTCCCAACTCCTTTTAAATTTGAAATCTTCCGGAAGTTCTTTAATTTAATTTAAGTAAATTTAAACTAAAATCTCACTTTTCATCAATTTGATTCTCTCAAATAGTAATTAAAATACTACAAGTCCGTAGCATAGAATACCCAATCTCTGTGGGACGATATCTTAAACTATATTAGAATTTGACAAGAACGAGCAGACAATTCCTATGCACTTTGGACCTTGTCAAATTTTTGGCGCCGTTGCCGGGGATTGGCGTACATCTACTTCGGACTAAATATTTGATTACTAATTTGAGGACTTATTAATATAATTAATATTAACTTAATCTACTAAATATTACTATAACTATATCTATTACTAAGCTCTAATAATATTTATATTGATTACTGCTTCTAACAATTTTGCTTCTCCTTCTAACGTTTTTTCTTTCTTTCTTTAGTTTATATTAACATTACTAACTTTCTCTACTGGCACTATTATCTCCTTTACTATTTCCTAATAGAATATCCTATTTTATTTGCTCCTATATCATCTTTTCATTGTTTCTTTCTACTTACGTTTTTTGTTTCTACTTAGATCACCCTACGTTCTTTTTGTACTATCTTATAAGTTATAGTAACTCTTATTTTAAGTGTTTCTACTTATTGTATCCTAGTACTATCTATCAATCACTATCTTTTCTATCATCAGTTTAACTACCTTATCACTACTATTACATCTTACTATTTTTTCTATTTAACTATTAACTACTCTTTACTACCATTATAATTTATTATTACTATTTTTTTTTTATATTAGTCATCATTTTTCCACCCTTGATTTCATTATTATTACAAAAGAAAAAGAAAAAAAAAATTTCATTATCATCTCCTTTTGTATATCTAAGTTTATATCAGTATTTGAAATTTTCTCCTACTAAATATTGCTACTATTGTTACTACTACCTATGAGTCCTATAGATTTTTGTCACTAACTTCCTATATACAATCACTACTTCGTCCTACTAAAAATAGTATTATATTATTATTATTATTTAATTTTTAGATTACAACACACTGTTTTGCTTTTGTCATTTTTTTTCCTTTGGCTATTATTATTAGTGTTAAGTATAATACTATTATTATTACCTATAGCTTTATCTTTAGTAAACAATATAATCTACTTGGTATTTAATTTATCTTTTTCCTACTAAATCATTACTGCTATCACTACTATCAATACATAACAATAGCTTTGTATTATAGTGTAATATTTCTTTCTACTATTGTTATGTACTACTTCTTTAACTAATACTAATTATCACTAATATTTTTATATTCCTTTTTGATATTTCCTTTCAACTAGTAATACTATTATTATTATTATTATTATTATTATTATTATTATTATTATTATTATTATTATTATTATTATTATTATTATTATTATTATTCCTAATATTTTCTTGTAGTGCTACTATTTCAACTGTTAAAGAGTTCATTTCGATTTTTTTTTTTTCTCTTTTTACTTTAAAGAATTTCAAGTAGTTTATGACCCGCTCTTCTAATAAAGAGTTGGTCATTTACGATCCTGAAATTGAAAGATCTTTGAGATTGCACAGGAAAGGACAATCATCATCATCTCAAAGCGTAACTTTTGACAAAATGGAGCACCAACTAGGAGATAACAATAATCCATTGGGAGTACCACCAATCCATGTAGAGGATCAGTTTGATGAAGTGGCACCAAGACCTGCAAACAGAATCCTAAGGGATTATGCTAGACCAGATCACTTCAATTGTGAATCCAGTGTCAGAAACCCACCGGTAGCAGCCAATAATTTTGAAATTAGGACCGGCCTAATTCAAACAATTCAACAGTCTTGCACCTTTACTGGGGATCCAAGTGAAGATCCACATAGCCATTTAATTGATTTCTTGGAACTAGTTGAAACTGCTAAATATAATGGAGTGCCTCCTGAAGCAATTAAGTTAAGACTGTTTCCTTTTTCTTTAAAAAGAGATGCCAAGACTTGGTTGCGAAGTTTGCCTCGAGGTTCTATAACCACATGGGATCAGATGACACAGAAGTTTTTGAACAAATATTTTTCTCCTGCTAAAACAACAAAGTTAAGACAAGATATTTCTAATTTCTTGCAGACTGACACTGAGTCAGTTTATCAAGCATGGGAAAGATTAAAATCAATGTTAAGAAAATGTCCACATCATGACATTCCTGAACATATGCAGTTGTATATTTTCTATCACGGATTAACACGCTCTTCTAGAAATGTGATAGATGCAGCTGCAGGAGGTTCCATCATGGGAAAGACCACAGAAGAAGCATTGCAATTGTTGAATGAAATTTCTGAGAATGCAATCCAGTGGCCATCTGATCGTGTAACCATCAAAAAGGCAGCCACAGTAAATCAGGCAGATGCATTTAATACACTAACACAACAGATTGCCTCCTTGGCACAAAAGTTTGAATCTTTTCAGGTGAATGCACAACAACCAATTCAGTCTGAGGCTTGTGACATGTGTGGAGGAAACCATCTTAACCATGAATGCCGCGCAAACAATCAGAATGATGAGCAGGCTAATGTCATCGGTTACAAGCCGTACCCTTTCGGAAGCCCAATGGCACATAAACATCCAGGATTTCAGTGGAGCAATCCAAATGGTGCGGAGAACTCTCAAAGCTTCCAGAAGCAACCAGCACAGGGTCCACCTGGATACCAAAATCAAAATCGTGGGCAATCGAATTTCAGGCCATATCAACAAGCAGCTCCATATCAGCAAAGGCCTCAACAAGCTCATTCAAGTCTTGATGACTTGTTGTACAAGTACATTAAGGCCACTGATGAAAAGATGGAAAGCCAAAACTCAACCCTCAAAAACTTGGAAATTCAGGTAAGCCAATTGGCAACTCTTGTTTCAGAAAAGATTCAAGGTCCCTTACCAAGCAATACGGAGAAAAATCCAAAGGAACACCTTAAGGCCATCGCCTTACGGTCAGGTAAGAATCTTGATGATCCATATGCTGACAGACAGGAAAAGAACCATTTTGAACACCAGGCAGCAAAGGGTAAGAATGTTAAAATACCATCTGATCCATCAGAAGAGAATGAAATCAAGAAAAAAGATGAAAAGAATTTTGAAAAAATAACTCCTCTCCCTGTGACAATCCCTTTTCCACAAAAGATGAAAAGAGAAAAGCTTGATAGTCAATTTGCAAAGTTTTTGGAAATTCTGAAACAGATTCACATTAATATTCCTTTCACTGATGCTTTATTGCAAATGCCTTCATATGCTAAATTTTTGAAAGAAATTTTGTCAAGCAAAAGGAAATTAGAAGAAGTTTCTGTGGTAATGCTTACTGAAAAATGCAGTGCTATACTTCAAAATAAGCTACCACAAAAGCTTGGCGATCCAGGCAGTTTTACGATTCCATGCACTTTGGGAGGAGTATATTTTGAAAAAGCACTTTGTGATTCTGGAGCTTCAATAAATCTGATGCCATTTTCTATTTTTAGAAAATTGGATCTTGGTGACATAAAAAATACTGTTGTCTCTCTTCAATTTGCTGATCAAAGTACTAAGAAACCTAAGGGAATTATTGAAAATGTGCTTGTGAGAGTAGATAAATTTGTTTTCCCTGTAGATTTCATAGTACTTGAAATGGAAGAATGTCCTGATGAGCCAATAATTTTGGGTAGACCTTTTCTTGCTACAGGTAGAGCAATCATAGATGTCCATCAAGGACAACTAATTTTGAGAGTAGATGAAGAAAGAGTCATTTTTGATATGCACAAGATTCTAAAATTTCCCGGAGATGAGACATCATCTTCTTGCTTTTCAATTGACATGATTAGTGATCTTGCAGATGAATTCAAAGATGACCAATTGATTTCAGACTCATTGGAAAGATGCTTGGCCCAATCTGGCACAAGGCAGGATGATGATCCGACAATTAGAAGTGAAGCTGAAATATTGGAAAATGATTCTGAAGAAGAGGGAGAAATGCTATCAGAAAATGTTCGACCAAAAATTGAACTCAAAATTCTCCCTTCCCATTTGAAGTATGTTTATCTTGAGCCTGAATTATTTCCTGTGATAATTTCATCTTCTCTGACTGCAGAACAGGAACATAAATTGATTGAAGTACTGACAGCACACAAAGGAGCCTTAGGGTGGACTATAGCAGACATCAAAGGCATTAGTCCAGCTATTTGCACACACAGAATCCTCATGGAGGATACCTACAAGCCAATAGTCCAACCCCAAAGGAGATTGAACCCAACAATGCAGGAAGTTGTGAAAAATGAAATAATAAAACTTTTGGCTGCAGGTATTATTTACCCCATTTCTGACAGCCCTTGGGTAAGTCCTGTTCAGGTGGTACCAAAGAAAGGAGGTATGACAGTTGTCAAAAATGAAAATAATGAACTCATACCTACCAGAACAGTAACAGGATGGAGAGTCTGTATTGATTACAGACGTCTCAATAATGCCACAAGAAAAGACCATTTTCCTTTACCATTTATTGATCAAATGTTGGAAAGGGTAGCAGGTTATGGTTTTTACTGTTTTCTTGATGGATATTCAGGGTATAACCAGATATCAATTGCACCAGAAGATCAGGATAAGACAACTTTCACATGTCCTCATGGAACCTATGCCTATAGGAGAATGCCTTTTGGTTTGTGTAATGCACCTGCTACATTTCAGCGTTGCATGTCAGCTATTTTCTCAGACATGACTGAAAAATTTTTGGAAATTTTTATGGATGATTTCACCCTTTTTGGTAAAACATTTGAAGATTGTCTTAATCACTTGACCTTAGTTCTTAAGAGATGTGAAGAGACAAACTTGATTCTTAATTGGGAGAAATGTCACTTTATGGTTACAGAGGGAATTGTTTTAGGACATAAAATCACTGCTAAAGGGATAGAAGTTGATAAGGCAAAAATTGATCTTATAGCAGGATTACCCCCTCCCTCAACTGTTAAAGGCATTAGAAGTTTTCTAGGTCATGCAGGTTTTTACAGACGGTTCATAAAAGATTTTTCAAAGATTTCAAAACCGTTGACTAACCTTTTGATGAAAGATGTTAAGTTTAATTTTTCAGGAGATTGTATGAAAGCTTTTGACACTCTTAAGGAGAAATTATCATCTGCCCCTATAGTTGTGTCCCCTGATTGGAACCAACCTTTTGAGGTTATGTGTGATGCTAGTGATACAGCTGTTGGAGCTGTTTTAGGCCAGAGAAAAGATAAAATTTTCCGTCCCATTTACTATGCCAGTAGAACATTGAATGAAGCTTAGCTCAACTATGCCACAACAGAAAAAGAACTACTGGCAGTAGTATTTGCTTTTGATAAGTTCCGTTCCTATTTAATAGGAACCAAGGTCACTGTTTTTACTGATCATGCAGCTTTAAAATACCTCTTAGCAAAGAAAGATGCCCGCCCTAGATTGTTAAGATGGATTTTACTTCTCCAGGAGTTTGACCTTGAAATAAAAGACAGGAAAGGGACAGAAAATCAGGTAGCTGACCATTTGTCTAGATTAGAGAACCCTCCTCTTGAGTCTAGTGATATAAAAGAAGAGTTTCCTGATGAACACATCTTTTCTGTCAGCTCAGTAGTGACTCAACCACCCTGGTTTGAATATATTGCAAATTACTTGGTTGGAAAATGGACACCTCGAGATCTCTCTTACCAACAGAGGAAAAAACTTATATCTGATGCTAAATATTATCTGTGGGATGATCCTTACTTGTTTAGAATTTGTGCAGATAATATCATTAGAAGATGTGTACCTGAAGATGAAATGTCAAAGATTTTGTATCATTGTCATGATGGAGCAATTGGAGGACATTATGCTGCAAACCGAACTGCTTTCAAGGTTTTGGAAGCTGGATTCTTCTGGCCAACACTTTTTAAGGATGCCCGTGTGTATGTTGCACTATGTGACAGGTGTCAGAGAACAGGTAATATCTCAAAGAGAGATGAGATGCCATTGCAATCTATTCAGGTATGTGAAATATTTGATGTCTGGGGTATAGATTTTATGGGACCTTTTCCTTCATCTCATTCATTTGAATATATCCTTGTGGCTGTTGACTATGTTTCACGATGGGTTGAAGCCATTCCCACAAGAAAGAATGATGCTCGAACAGTGTGCATTTTTCGCAGAAAAAATATTTTTACCAGATTTGGCACACCACGAGTCATCATTAGTGACCAAGGGACTCATTTCATAAATAAGCAATTTTCTGCTTTATTGTCAAAATATAGTGTGACTCATAAAACTGGAACACCGTATCATGCTCAAACTCAAGGGCAAGTTGAGGTTTCCAACCGTGAACTAAAAAGAATTCTTGTAAAAACTGTTGGAATCTCAAGAAAAGACTGGGCTTTAAAATTAGATGATGCATTATGGGCATACCGAACGGCGTTCAAAACACCGATTGGAACATCTCCATATAAATTAGTCTTTGGAAAAGCTTGCCATTTGCCTGTTGAATTGGAACACAAAGCTTTTTGGGCACTGAAAGCATTGAACTTTGATTTAACCTCTGCTGGTAAAAATAGATTTTTGCAGGTTAATGAGTTGGATGAACTGAGGATGGAAGCCTATGAAAATGCCAAGATTTACAAAGAAAAAACAAAAAAATGGCATGACAATTTGATCCGACCAAAAAATTTTAAAATTGGAGATCAGGTACTTCTTTACAATAGCCGTCTCAGGCTATTCCCAGGAAAACTGAAATCCAGGTGGACAGGTCCTTACAATGTTACAAATGTTACTCCGTACGGAGCAATTGAAATTCAACAAAGCAATGGAGGAGAGAAATTTAAGGTCAATGGTCACAGGCTAAAATTGTACTTTGGAGGACATTTTGAACAACACCCTTCAGTAACCATGATAGTATGATGAGTGCCACAGTTACTACGTCGAGCTGACGACGTTAAACTCAGAACTATGGTTCTTTATCCCGTAGCCATTGAGGGTGAAGCAATGGAGCCTCATAAGTCTCACTTAGATCTGACTAATTAAATGCTTAACCAATTGATCTGGTCAATATCCAGATTATTGTACAACCAGAACATCTCATGAAGGCCTCTACAAAAACAGAGTCACCTAGACAGGAGTAATTCCATGGTGATCGGTATGCCTAAGTTACTGGTTGGTTAACCATTCAATTGTCCAAATCTAATGTTGGCACAGGTAATTTTCTAGTTTATATTCAAACTAGGACCTAATGACTGATAAGGTCTAAAAATAATCCAGTCTATTACACATAGAACATGTGTGGTCACAGTTTCTTTCAAGCTTTCTTCTGTGATCGTATATTTGAAAGCCAAAAAGATTTTTATTTTACAAATAAAATAGTATTTTTTATATTAATTATATTATAGTTATATAATCCAACTACCACTTGATCCTTCTTCATTTTTTTTCCTTCACCCTCCTTTCTTTCACTTTTCTAAAAAAAATATATATATATTTTCATCCAGGAGAATGAAGCGTTCAAGTATGGGGGAGGTTATTCTGGTATAAATATAATTTTTAAAGTTCTTTATTTAACTATATATTTTTATCTATATATATTATACACTATTTTCCTCTTATTTATGGTCTTAATTGTAGGTTTTTAATTAACAATATAAATTTTTGTTCATTCTGTTCAATATTATTTCTTTTTATATTCACCATAAGATTTTTCATGTCTATGATTTTGACTTTGTGAAAGCAAGAGCAAACATCTTCAACTCAGAAAATCATTAGAATTGAGAAAAATTATGATCACAAAGAAGGTAGAATCAATGACTTGGCTAGAACTTGCTCTGAATGTTCTTCAAGGCGAAATAATGGATGATACTGATTTTTGAAAAATGAAATTAGGCCTTCTTTGATACACAATTCAAGTCTCTCAATTTTCTATCCAAATATACATATTTTTACCTTTTCAAACCCTTCTTTGAGCCTTAATGCTATTTTTTTTCCCTACACCATCATATATAACCAAAAAAAAAATAATAATATATGTATACATTGTTTTACTTATATATAAAGAAAAAAAAGAGTTATTATTTCTTCCAGCTTTGAATGAGCAAAGATTAAACATCACCAAAAGGAAGAAATATTATCAAAAGAAGCAATGTTGTGAATATATGAATATATATGATAAAGCAAAAAGAAAAAAAAAAGAGAAAAAAATTGAAAAAAAAAAAAAAAAAGGGTCTTACCGAATGGAGAAAGAATTGAGAAATGTTAGCTCAAAGCTGGAAAAAGAACAGTCACTATCAAATATCCTTATCCTACCAGCCTGAAGCCTAACATTACAAGCCATGAAAAGTCCTAAAAAGATTTTGAAAGTCAGTATTGTATCTATATTAGTGGAGATGAACATGACGAGCAAGCCTATGGACAAGACTATGATACTTATTGAATACATGATCATAATTCTATCAATTTTGAAAGATTCAAGGGGAGAAGGCTGCAAGTTCTTGTTGATCAAGTCAAAATTCAGAAATAAGTTAAAGAATTTGGTGAAGTAAAAAGAATAATTGCATTGAGCATGATGAAAGAAGTTTATCTTGAAAAAATTTTCTATCCTACAAAGATCATAAGTTTGAAGAAAGTATTCTTATTAAAATTAAAAAAAAAAAAAAAAAAAAAAGAAGATCTTTTTCCTCGAGGACGAGCAAAGATTCAAGTATGGGGGAATTTGATGGATATAATTTATTGATATATTTTTATAGTTAAATATTAAGTATTTTAAATAAAACATGAATAAATATATCCATCTCTCGCATATTTTCTAACATATTTTGCAGGAAGAAGAAATTATCCAAGGTGAAGAAAAATAAGGGATGACCATTGATGATTACATTATTCATAGTGTGATTATAACACTGATAGTAATGTCCGTGAATTGTTTTATGCTGAAGAATAAAAGTGCAAGCGGAAGAAAGTTCATGAAAGGAAGCTACGTATGAACATTTGAAATTGTCATCTAAACCCAACTCACCTTGGCCATCTTGAAAATTTTCCTACCACCTTAGGATATGCCATCTTAGGTAGAACTTTGGCTTTGGAATTTATCTATAAATAGGTAGTAAACTTTGTATGGAAAATCATCAAATTTTCATTTGCAAGAACTACTTTCTCTTGCTTTCTCTTTCTTTATTTTGCTTTTGTAGTATTCTTCTTTAGAAGAAATATTATTTCTTCATAGTCTTAATATTTTATAACTTAGCTTTCTTACTCCATAATGGAGTAATCTCTTTTGTTGGGATAGTTGATGAAACTCGGTAATATTTATAATACGTATCTCAGTTTTAATACATGCTTAGCTTGAAGTTTTTAATCACATTTTAACACTGTGCTAGAATTATAGTTTTTACTAAATCTTTATTTTCACATCTGTCTATTTTATATCTAGGTTATTGTTATATTAATTTTGTAATTCTCACGGAGCAAAATTAATGTATAATAACTGATGAATAAAGTAGTAGAGTAAAAACTATTTTTTCAAGTCTGTAATCTTGTTCACCTCAGTTTTAATTCTCACGGAGGAATTGTTGTAGGTAAGATTATTGATTTTCCGTAAAAATATTCTCACGAAGTTTTTACTACTTTTTTAGCACAATTCAGGCAAGAAAAATATTTCGGTTTAATCGTCACTAGTTATAATTTGATTAATATGCATAACCTCACGGAGTGTTATTAATTGATTATTTTCTTAGTGAGCAAAATATAATTGAATTAGCAATAAGCAATTATTCTTAAGAGAAATACATGTCAAAACTGAGATATTTATTATAAGTATTACCAAGTGAATTCAACGATTCCCAACTCCTTTTAAATTTGAAATCTTCCGGAAGTTCTTTAATTTAATTTAAGTAAATTTAAACTAAAATCTCACTTTTCATCAATTTGATTCTCTCAAATAGTAATTAAAATACTACAAGTCCGTAGCATAGAATACCCAATCTCTGTGGGACGATATCTTAAACTATATTAGAATTTGACAAGAACGAGCAGACAATTCCTATGCACTTTGGACCTCGTCACTTGGATCCAAACACAAAAGGGTATACCAGAAGAGTATACAGTATACCAAAAGGGTATACTTTATTAAAAAACAATAAAAACTAAAATATTTATTCGCTCGGTAGCATCACACACTTGAATCCAAACACAAAAAGGTATACCAGAAGAGTATACAGTACACCAAAAGGGTATACTTTGTTCAAAAACAACAAAAGCTGAAATATTTATTCGCTCGGTAGCATCGCACACTTGGATCCAAACACAAAAGGGTATACCAAAAGAGTATACAGTACCCCCTTGTTCAAAACAACAAAAACTGAAATATTTATTCGCTCGGTAGCATCGCACACTTGGATCCAAACACAAAAAGGTATACCAGAAAAGTATACAGTATACCAAAATGGTATACTTTGATAAAAACAACAAAAACTGAAATAATTATTCGCTCGGTAGCATCGCACACTTGGATCCAAACACAAAAGGGTATACCAGAAAAGTATACAGTACACCAAAAGGATATACTTTGTTCAAAAACAACAAAAACTAAAATATTTATTCGCTCGGTAGCATCGCACACTTGGATCCAAACACAAAAGGGTATATCAGAAGAGTATACAGTATACAAAAAGGGTATACTTTGTTTAAAACAACAAAAGTTGAAATATTAATTTGCTCGGTAGCATCGACACTTTGATCCAAATGCAAAAGGGTATACCAAAAGAGTATACCGTATACCAAAAGGTATACTTTATTCAAACAAAAAATATTTAAATATTTATTTGCTCGATAACATCGTGCACGCACAAAAGGGTATACCGATAGAGTAAATAGTATACCAAAAAAGTATAATTTGTTCAAAAAATGTATACTTTGTTCAAAACAAGAAAAAATATTTGTTATCTCGATAGCATCGCGCACTTTGATTCAAACACAAAAATATACCAAAAAAGTATACAATATACCAATAAGGTATATTTTGTTAAAAACAATAAAAATTGAAATATACGGTTTACCAGAAAGTTATACTTTATTTATAGCAATAAAATCTAAAACATTTATTCATTCGATCACATCTCACACTTTGATATAAATACAATCAAATACAAAAAGGTATACCAAAAGAGTATATGATATACCAAAAAGGTATACTTTATTTATAACGACAAAAACTAAAATATCCATTCGTTCGATCGCATCTCACACTTTTATATAAATACAAAAATATACACAAAAAGAATATACGGTATACTAAAAGAGTATACGGTATATAAAAATGTCTCCATTCATCTCCAACCAAGGTCATTATTTAGACTTGAAATTCTAAAGTAGATAAATTCACGGTGCAGCTGGAACTCATTCTGACCACAATCTTGTTGAATGGCTACTTCTCTTCCTTCTAAGAGATCATAAACATCTCTGTAGGTCTAGCGTGAAGCACCTCAAATCCAGGTGCTACAGTTGAATGTATCGTGTACCTCATATTCAGGAAAGAAAACACTAAGTTTCAGACCTCTAGTATAGTTATTCTCTTGCAGCTTGCTTCGCACCAACAATAAAGAATTCTGTTATGACTTCAAGTGGCATGCCCTTTGTTTCAGGAACCTTCAAGAAAATAAAAATCTAAGCCAAGGCACACACAACAACATAGATGACAAAGACACCTGCAAGTACAACGGAGGTAAGTATATTGGGAGCGAGTAGGCGACAATGATGTCGCCGATCCAAAATGTAAGAGCACATATAGCAATGCAGATCTACGAACGCTAGTGGGGAATATCTCGGAGCAGAGGATACTAGGGATTGGACCGAATCCCATGATAAAGATGCAGAAATAGACAACACTAGCAGTGGAGATCACAGCATATAGGACAGCGCCCATTTTAATGACATTGCAAAGGACCGGTACAATAAGTGATGCTAACAAGACAAGAAAAGTAGCCAGTAAAAGCCACCTGGAGAAGAAAACAGACAGTTAGACTTCTCTTAGACAAAAAGTTAAAGAGTGAAAGATGCAGCTTCTAAAGATTTCAATCTGTCACATGTCTTGTTCTGTCAACTTTAACATGGTCGAAGTGATCATTGTAAAAATTCGTGATGAATAAGTTTAACCATAGTTGGCCATCGAAGGTAAAAATATATATCTAACAAATAAACTTCTGCATTAATATTACACCTTCACCAAATTGATGTTTAGTAAAAAAAACTGGTTTATGTAGAAGGAAACAATCCTCTACGGTCAGTAAATGATACACAAAGGTTGAGATGTTATCATTTCTAGAGTATCATAAAGTAAAGTATTGCTAGAATCACGGATGCCTTCTGCCAGCATTGTCCATTAGTCTCATTGCAGCGCAAATGCTGGGAATCATCAATAAAGTTATGACACCACTAATGAGGAGAGATGCAGAGTCAGAACCAATGCCTAAATTTGATAGAAGAAATCCTACACCTACTTGTTCAAGAATTTGAGTAGTGTAATAGAGAACCCTTACAAGGACCAAAGCATATCAGTAGTTGGATAATAAGTAAATGATTATACAAGATAATGAGACACAAGGAAGTTAGTATTAAGCAAAGCTTGTGATGGTAGCCAAAAACTATGAAGCTATATCATTGAGTAGAAAACTAGTGAAACACAAAATTTTTGATGAAAGAGAAGCTCCTGAATTAGTTTCCTATATAGAAATGGTTCCATCATCCATGATGCCAACAGAACCTGCTAAAATGCATATGATCCTGACACATCTTCTTTATTCTATCGCAAATTCTGGAAATGAAACATAAAGTTTTCCATCAATACCTTCTCATTTAATTGGGAGGTAACACTCAAAAACTTAAGAGGAAGTTCATTCCCTTGCAAATTCAAGCATAGCAAATCTAAAGCAGCTTGACTCTCTTCTTTATAATCACGTGCAAACAAAATTATCCACACAAATACTCTAAACTAATATTTCATCAAATGCACACATACACTTAGTGTGAGTGTGAGTCAGTGTGTAGTATAGTGTATATACATGTGCGTAATATACTTAAGAGTTTAAGTTGTATACACTATCAACTATAAGAAATTTTTACACTATTAGGTCACATAAAAGGAGATTTTAAGCATTCAATTTATTGATTAGGTACCTCGAGAGCAGCACGTTCAATTTGATGATCAGAGAAGCCCTCACAAGAAAGCTTTTCGTAAATAGAACAAAGTTTCTTAGCCTTTTTTTCTTTTGAAAGAGCATCCTCTACTGGAGTTGGAGCCGGAGACTGAGCGGACCTGCCGTAGTTGAGCAACAATTTAGGCACTGTTGAAGAAGAACCTTTGTCCAAATTTTAACTCCCTCACCGGGAAATCAACCACCAAAAATAATATCTCCATCTCCGGGTAATTGTATTTTAAAACAGTAAAGTTCAAATTTTCACCAAACACACACACACACATGGAAATTTCATGAATTAGGAGAAATTAAATCAATTAGAAGTAGGAAAAAAGCATCAATTATATAATTCGTAACAATAAGAAAACAGAGAAGTCGATGAACTACGAAGGTTCATAGAAACAAAAATTAGCCACTCAATTGAACAGAAATAGGGAAAATTTCAGCATTTTCTTCTTACTACTGGTTTCATCGAATGAATTTGCTGGATGAATTTCAGAATCCTGGTTTTGATTATGAAATGGATAAGGAGAAGGAATAGATTTTGGGAAAATTAGGGTTAGGGAATAGAGAAGATGGAGAGAGGAAGAGAGATTAGAAATGAAAATGAATCTTGCGTGATTCAAGGGATAGGGGGAGATTGGGCATACGGGTAATATTTTATGTTAAAATGGGTAGTCGGGTAATATTTTATGTTAAAATGGGCATGGAGTGAAATGGAGTTTAAAAGGGGCAAAAATATGTAATATTTTATAAAGTATGGGTATGTGGTGTAAAAATCCCATAATTAAATACTTGTTCCGCAGAACTAAAAGCTAAATACTGGCGATCAAAAAGGCTCTTAATTTTGTAAAAGTTTAACTAGACAGCCAGTTTTACCTATGACATTAAATTTTAGCCACTATTGTAAAAATTATTTGCAAGTATAGACAACTGAAATTGAATACTCATGGTATGAAGTTTACGCAACTTCTGAAAATAAACCAAATCAAAATTAAAAGTGTAAAATTAGATTCAAATTCACACAAAAAGGGCTGAAGATAGCTTAACTTGACTTGAAATTCAACCCCAAAAATTTGAAGATAGTAAAGCGGCCAGCCGCTGCAAAAGTGTGACATAAGTGACTGAAATTGTAAGGGCGCACTCATTGATTTTCCTTAACGAATGGGTTTTAGGCGTGTAAAATAACTAGACAAAACCTGCGAAACCGAAACTGTCCTAAAGCTCTGCAAAAATGGCTAGTAAAAAGGTGGTTCAACTTGGAAAACCGTTACACAGAATTCTGAAACCTAATTATCCCTCTTCTTCTTCTTCTTTAGTACCAACATCATTTGCTTCTTCTAGTTATAAATATCTTCTAGAACCTTGTTCAACTACTATTTTCAAATCAGAACTTTCAAGAAGCTTTTGTTCCCGCTCGTCTCCTCTTCCAGATGCTTCTCAAGGTCCTGCTCCTATCGATTACCGGTACGTTTTCTGTACTTTAACAATAGCCAATTTTTGTATATTCTATGTGATTAGAATTGGGGTGAGGTGATTACACTCGATATGAAAAAAAAATAAAAAAATTAGACACGATATGACTCACTTCCAGATCATCGAGGGAATGACCATAGATAGGGAAAGGTGGAGGTCAAAGGATTATGTAGAAAGTTCGATAGTAGTCGAGCGGGTTGGCATTAGTATTATATATATTATTCTCATCTTATTCTTTGCATATAGAGTTATTGGCGTTGTCACTTCAGCTCACTTCGGTTATCTTTTATGTCAGTATTTGCTTTACCATGATATTTTCATCGTCTTTTTCCTAAACATATTTCCAAAAATGTTTTTCTTTAGCCAATGGTCTATTGGAAACAACCTCTCCACCTTGGTGGAGGTAAGGTTTGCGTAAATCTCACGCTCCCCAAACCCCACTTGTGGGATAACACTGGTATGTTGTTGTTGTCGTCTATGCATAAAGTGTGTATAATTTATATATCATGAATAGGGCGTCTATCGGTTCCTCCCTAGGACTCCTTTATGTTAGTTTGTTAAGAATGGAAAAACTTACTGGCGAAAGATGAAATCTTTAGTTTAAATTTGGTTAAGCGGCTTAGAGTCTTCATTTTGCACCTCGTTAGAGTATCCTTGACTACTCCTATGCACTTGTCGTCCAATGTAAGTGAGGAGATAATGCAGGTAATAGGATTGATCTGGAAGAGTTTCCGCATGTTAAACAGTGCTCATAGATGAGTCTTTCTGTAGTTTTTGCAACTTGTATGTGATTAAAGGAAGAGCTTTTGAGTTTGTTCAATAGTTGATGAGAAGGTGGATGATAATATAGGATATGTAATAAAAATGTTGTATTTGAAAATATTGAAAAGAAGTCATCTGAAGCCTTTTCCACTAACAGCGCATAATTCTAAGCTGTTATATCAAGCTTCTATTGATCTTATATGGCAGAAAAATAAGTACTTTTAATAACTGGAACAGTAAGATATCATGATAGACGAGAAGTGAAATGGAAAGATTGAAACTTTGATGGTACACTTTGAACCTATATGTTAAAAGGAAGGATCGTATTAAAATATTTGCACTACTAGTTATATCGTCTGATGGATTTGATAATTTATGGCTAAAGCTCCTATCTTGCTGTATTTCAATTAGTCCAGTAATTAGTGCTTGGCACATTGATCTGTGTCTTATCTGCAGTTCCATTGGTCATCACTTTAGAAACTAACTTTGTACTATTCCCACCTCCCCCCCCCCCCCCCCCCACCCGCACTTAAATCAAGAAAGGAGGTTGTTTTCTGTATGTTATTCATAGATTGTCCTTCCGTCTGGAGTTTTATTGATGTAGGGGAATATGCTTCTGTATCTTCATACTAAATCTGTAAATCTACAGTTCTCTGCTGCAGGAAGATGAGTATCATAAATTGGCTAACACCACTATACACGACTTGCTAGAGAAGTTGGAGGTATCCTGGTCTATTTCGATATCTCAATTAAGTTTTTACTTATTTTGTATTTAAATTTTAGTTACGCTTCCCCTTATATGTACCTATATCTTAGCGGATGCACTGTAATTTAATGTGGTTACTGATGTTTATTATTCAGTCCAAAGTTAGTGTTTTTTTGTCATTCTGGATGCTTATCACTAGTTACATGGACCTTCAAAATAACATAGATGTTAATGAATGGTAGGCATTACATTTTAAAGGTTTAACTGGTATATTAGGGTATCAATTGGCATCCGGAAAAATCACCTGTAAATTTACTCCTAGGAGGGTCTTTGAGAAAATTTCTGAATTGGGGTCGGGGCTAGTATCTCAGAGCTACATTTAGTTTTTCTGGTTGGCGATGTAGCTTTTGACTCATTGTTGTTTTTAATAATCTTTCGATCATTATGCACTGTAATTGTACACTATATCTTCTTGTTTGTTTTCCAAAGTTTAGATAGTATTGGGAACTTCTCGTCAATGCCTAATTCATTTTAGGTACAGGCCTTCACAAAGCTTATAAGTATGATGAACTTCTAGTTATCATGGGTGAGCCAGAGTTTTATCTTCTGGGGCCAAAGAAAAGGTAACAAACGGTCTTTAGAAACCAGTACCAACTTCAAAATAATTTTATAACGTTGTGCTGATATCACAACTGGAAACCCAAAGCTTGAGTTTAGTATCCTCTTTACTTCCAGAATCAGAATGGTTCCATGAAGAGCTGTGCAAGGACTATTTATCAATAGTCAATGGCTCCCAAATTGAGTTTTGAGAAGCCTAAACAAAGAAACACCGAGGTGAAATTTTGATAAGGTGTTTCTAACATTTGAAATCTATCTTCGTTAAGTTGACGAAGTGAACCTCAGCTTTTGAGGAAATATTAGAGTGAACTCCCTAATATGAGAACACTCTCTCTCTCTATTGCCTTTTTTTTCCTTGTGTGTGTGATTATAAAGATCTCACAATATGAGAACTCTTCATATATGTCATTTACATTGATTTTCCCAAATGGCTTGCTTGAAGATACTCTACCTTTTGTTGGGGGAGTTGAGGAACACAGTACTCCAAGCATGGGTTATGGACCCTGGAGAGACTATGGCCCCATTCAGTCCCTTTTCCATCCTTCTCTTGTTAAAATTGTTCTACAAACTGCTTTTGTCAAAATCGAATTGGGTTGTATTATACAGATGATCAACATCCTGCATTCTTTGTTTATTTATAACAGTTACTCGTATATGTTTTTCTAAATGATAGGAATATGGAGACTCAGTTGACATTGATGGTTTCGATGTGGATTATGGGGTGAGAAGGATAAAATTCTTTAAATGTGTTTCTTTCAGTGTCCTGTATTTGTCTTGATGTTCTGTATTTTGTTCTCAGAATGAGGTGCTAACTCTGAAGCTTGGGAGCTTGGGGACTTATGTGATAAACAAACAGACTCCAAATAGACAGATTTGGATGTCTTCGCCAGTGAGGTACCTGTGTCCCTCTCTCTCTCTAATTTCTTTTCTAATGTGTCTTCATATGTCTAGTTATTTTCATATATGCTTGGCGTGGACCATATCAGAAATCATCCTGCCCCCAGGAGGCAGTCTCCAAATATCATTCTCCGCACGGCCTCTTCTTCTATTTCTATAATTTGTTTTTTTTTCTTCAATTTGGAACTTACTTCCTATAGCATGTGATATAACACTGTAGCATGCTCAGGAAAAAAAAAGTGTGATGCAAAGCCAACACTAAATAAACAACTATGTGGATTGACCTCTTACCAAATCTGAAATTTGCCTAAACTTTTCTGAAAAGTAGCATTAGCGTATGATGCTCAAACAGTATGTTGATTGCATCTAACTATAGCACTCCCGTAGTGAAACAGTTCTAGAACTGGATTCTTGAGGAGAAATATTTTCTTATTTTAGACTCTGCTCTGAAATCTTGACTGGATTTGCTGGTTTCACCAATGGGCCAGCTTGTCTATTGTTAGTTCCTCCATAGGGTACTTAAACTTGTATCCAACTAAACCCAGCACGCTTATTTTAATCTGATTTTTCCAACAGCATCTTGGCTTCAGAACACTCCTTTAAAGTTTATCGATCTTAGTAATATCATTTTTCATTTGATTTTCCAGTTCTTTAGCACCAATTGAGTGCAAGCAGTTGTTTTTCATGTAGAGCTGGACATCTTCCACATTCTTTAACTTGATTATATTTGAAATGTGATTGAAGTGCTTTTCTTTTGATGAAGCCATTGTTTGTTACCACATTTCCCTAGTTTTCTTAACCAAAAATAAAACCGGACAGTGGGTTGTAGTCGATGGAGGAAGAGTGAAGGGATCGTTTGGTACTTATTTTCATCAAGTTGGTTGAATAAATATTTACTTTTCCAACATTTCTCATTTCTTTTTATCAAATTTAAATATATATAGATAACCTCAATGTATTCAATTTTGTTTGAGTTTTGGCTGAAATATGATATGACCGTTTAATCTTTCTGTTACTTGTTGAATACACCATGATTTTTAGATATGCACTAATTTTCTTGCCATTGTGGTCGTCACGAAACATTCTTGTTGCAGTGGTCCATCAAGGTTTGACTGGGATCAGAACTCTCAAAGTTGGGTCTACAGGAGAACCAAGGCAAACTTGTTCAAGATTTTGGAAGATGAATTAGAAAAACTTTGCGGAAGTGCCATTAATCTTTCTTGAGTTATAGTGGATCTTTCATGTTTAATGTACCATTGCTGCTAGGATTTAAATTTCTGAAATAATGAGCTCTTTTTCCTATACTGGTTGCTCCTCTAATCAATCATGTTGCAAGTTGTAAATCTTCACTTTCAACTGTTACTTAAATTATAGCTTAACCCAAGCCAATTGTGGCGGAAAAGCACTTTCTTGGAGTTCTATGGAAGACTTTTAGTAGTACATTAATTGAGCTCATCAACAGGACGAAACAATATCTGATATGCCGTTATGTTTGTTCGTTCAATTTCATGAGATATGAAATGATTTGCACCCACTTGAGTGTGCCTTCTTGGATTACGTATTTTATATGAGTCACTATTTTTTAGGATGTTAAACAAAATTAAATAATAGTGTTACTTCTCTAGTTAATTCTCACTATAAGTAAGTCGTAAAACAAAATATATTCTCTCTCAGATTGCTTTATACTGTAATTTTAATGTAAAACAAAATTTTAAAAATTGATATATTACATAATAATTATTACTATCATTAGGAATACCAAATTAACGCCCTTAAACTGCAGTGGGTGGTGTTGTAGGAAAATATAAGATTGAAACAGCTATGAATTCTACTCCATTCAATTTCCTTGATCCAATTTGAAACAAGTTAAATTCATATCAATCGCTGTACAAAGTGTGATTTGTCAACTTCACCAAAAAGAAGATCCCTTTGAAAGCCGACTCTGTAAGAGAAGAATCTTGTGTTTGTCCTCCTCCCAGGGATATAGCATCAATACTTATAAACTTTGAGAATCTATTCCATTGTACAGGTAATGGCATGGTGAGAACTGAGAACTGCATTTTCTCTTTTGCTTTACCCATTTTTTCACTTTTTAATGGATAGGATAAATATAATACTACTACAATTCATACCGTAATGTTATCAATTACTCTCTCCATTGCCCGAAAGAATGATTCAATATTTTTAGTAGTCCGTTCCGAAAAAAACATAATATTTTTTTTATAACCTAAAACATCTCATCTTATACTATGATCTTATGGCTACATAAACACTATGACATATTTAAAATCACAAGTTTTAAAAGCTTTGTAACTGCAGAGAAGGCATACCGTATTTAAGACCACAAGTACGATTTCCTAGTATATGCTATAAATGTGGTAGTTTTGGCCACATAGCAAAGGAATGTCCAACCAAGTCCGCGTTTAAAAATATTATTTATTTCTTATATTTCATCTTAAATCAAATTATGACGTAGAAATTGGAAATTGTGGGAGTATAATTAGGCTGTCTTTTGACCATTGTTCTTTTTTTTCCGGTAACCATTGTTGTTTAATTGGGTATTAGATGTTCTTTATATTGCAATGTTGAAAAATGATACGAAAGGTTGTACGATCCCATATAGCTCATTTCAATTAGTGAAACTGTTCCCATCGGAAAAAGAGGAAAATTTTATTTGTACGTGATATTTCTATAAAGTTTATGAGTTTGAATTTTTATCACTTAATTTAGGGATATAAAATATACATATTCTCATTATCACTCAAGTTAAGGTTATACATACATATTCTCACCTTATTTTTTATTTAAAAATATTAAATTGATATTATATGATGTAACATCAGCTATTACGAAATATTTTCCAAAGTAAAAGATACAAAGAGAAGTTATGGTGTAGGATTAAAGTATGAAATTAAATGGACAAGTTGTAGAAATTGAAGGCTTAACTAAACCGGTCAATCGTATATACAGGGACTGGACTTGAACCAAGTGGAACTATTGTGAACGTCAAAAATAAAAACAAATATAGTACTTGATCATTAAAGAGAGGAGTAGGTCCAAAGTCCAAACTGAATTCTTGGATGGAGTCATAATCACACATCATAAAAATAAAAAAAATGATGGTCACAATTTAAAGATGGATTTACAAGACACCTCTCATAATAATATCTTGCACAGTGTCTAAAGACGAAACAAAGACCATAGCCACACATGTAAAAGCTATTTCAAATCAACTCTTTTATGTGTCTGATGAATTCAATACCACAAGATAGAAGCGTCCACCTGAATTCTCCTCTCTCCTTTCTTTTGATATAATCAAATTATTTTACTATACTTATGTGACAAGTGGTATTTCTTTATTCTACGACGGCCTCTTCTTTGTAAAACGTCTGGGAAAATGACAGCCAACGTTTATGGGACACAAGAAACCATCACATGTACTAATACTATAAAAATGTTTATTTTTGGTTTACTACTAAACAAATCGCGATTTTCTAGCCAAGTAGGCTATACTTGTCTGGTGGGAGATGGAATAAATGTGCAGGTTTTCGGATATACATGAAGAAAGTTTTTGTTAATCTAATAAGATGTACTCGAGGAAATAAAATTGCTTTATGCAAATTTAGTCATTTGGCGTTAAATTTCAAGATTTTTCTAAATCTGTAATGAAACCCAAAAAAAAAAAAAAAAATGTTATCGCACTCACAAGAAGCGACGTGCGGTACATGTTCCCGCATTTTACGACCTTTTAAAGTACGTTGATAGTCGTGAGTATAACACTAACGTCTGGATGTATGAACTATGAACATATATAACCATAGATTTCTTGTTACGCAATACTTTTTCTTTTCAAGTTATTATAGTAGCAGTTATACAAGCTATTCATCGCAGTTTCTTTTCAGTACTTCATATTTTTTTTACTTCTTCTTTTTACCATCAATACATAGTCTATATATTATCTAGTCCAGTTAACTCTATCCTCTTTAAATTTCCGGTGTCGAGTTGATATCCTCGTTAAATTGTTTATTTTGAATGCAATCGCACGCTCTCTCTTGGAATATACTTCTCAGTTCTCACCAACTTGAGACTGTAATAAGCGAGACATAGCTAGGCTACAAGTCCATGGATATTTGCAAATTCAAGTAAGAATTTGTTCTCACAGTCGAGTCAAACTTAATTCAATTTAAAGTCGAGTTTAAATTCCTTTCCTGGGGTGACAATGCTAAAGAATATTCTTACACTATCATATCAATGCTTGCAAAAATTCTCTATGTTGTAGGTCAAATGGATCAAAATGTCTGATTTACTCGAGTGAAATCTAAAGAACAAAGAGTTTATGATTTGTGTACTACTAGTGTAAAATTTTAAGATACTATGTATCAAATTAGTACCAACTTGTAATCTGTTATAAAATTGATCAAATAACAAAGATAATGTACAAATTCTTTTTTTTACATTATTAGTGTATTTAGCTTAAATTTAACTAGTTTACAAACATAGACGTGATAAGTAGGCAAATCTATATATGGTAGATATATAAAGGAATTTGTTAGCGCACTGGTACAGAATACAGGAAAAAGAGCATAGATTGGACGATTCTATTATTTTTCTCCATATTTGATGGGGCCATCATGCCTATAGGAGAAAAGCTTTTCCAAGTTGATGTGATTGCCGGCCACAAAAATTTGCTTAATAATTCAAAGTTATGAGAAGGGGGGCCATAATCCTCAAATTATGGCCACAACTAAAGTCTTATCAACCTCGAAGATATTTACAAACTATACTATTAAAATAAACATGAAAATATCTGTTGAAACAGATGCCTCAAATAAAATAATGGATATCAAATAAAGCGAGAACAAATTAGGTTCACTAATCTTAGGAAACGAGTCATCATTATGTGTGATTTACAATAAAAGGAAAAATGAGTGGTGTTTGGCAAACGCAGACAATTTTGAATATCTATATTCGGCGTGTAATTTGCTAAAGTTTTCAGCCATTCATCCACCTTAGTTGAATTTGAACCACTCTCCATACAATTTCTTATTGCGGAAAAGGTCCGGATTACCACACATAAAATGACCTCAAATTGGCATAGAGCCTGCAACTTTCTGTACCATTTTCTAAATTAGAGGTGCTAAAAACGAGTGGCGCAACCAGCAGCTCTAACATACCACTCATGGTTTTCTTGTGAACCTGAGGAATCAATGGTCCCTTGGAGATCCTTACATTCGGTTGGTTATTACATTAAAAATCCTGACAAAAATTATATATGTAGACCGACGTATATAATAAGTGAAATATGTAACTTAGAAAATATAACACATAACTTGCTACAATAAATGAAATAAAAGTTAATGGTCTACACAATTTTGCACTGTCACCAAAAAAGAGTAGAGATGAAATCCTTGTAAATTCCAAACAAATAAATTTCAAAAAAAGTAAGCACTTATTGAAAACACTAAATAGGAGTAGTACTATATTTTTACCCAAGAATGCTGAAAGTAAGTTTGGCAAAATTAGAATGCTGGAATTAAATCCAGTGTCACGTACGCACTTGGGATCAATAATAATTATGATATGATTCACTCCGAAAAATCCTACTTTTTTAACTCATAATTTTCAATTTAAGATGGAGTATACTTACTGTCCCACCATAATCTTTAAACAAATACTCTCTCCGTCCCAATTTATGTGGCACCATTTCCTTTTTTATTTGTCTCAAAATAATTGGCACCTTTCTTTATTTGACAACTATTTAATGCATCATCTCTATTTTACCCTTGCAGGGCCCTACATACTTTTAAACCTACCAACAACTTTTTTATTTACTCAAATCTTCTCTCTCTTACTTTTTCAAGGGTAAAATTGATACTTAACAAGGTCAACCTCTATTTTCTTAAACTCCGTATCTGGTCAAATGGTGCCACATAAATTGGGACGGAGGGAGTAATACATAAGCTGGGCTATTTTGTACTTATTTTATTAGCTAACTAAGAAATAGCTTAAAGTGAAAGACAAAGAAGGTAATGCATTTACAAGATATGTTACAAATATATATTTCAATAAATAAAAAAGGCATTTCTCTTAATATTATCCTAAATAAATTACATCCAGTAAATAAAACAATAAGTATACTGCAAAAGCCAAATGATCCTAAGCCTAACAAGATTAGTAAACAACAAATCAACACTTATCCTAATTCCTAACTACTATCAAATGAAATCCACCGACTACAAGATATGGGTAAGTAAAGGGTAAGTAATATAGTAAGTAGAAAATGACGCAATGGATGAAACAAATGGTCAATCGGACGGCTACGTAGTCTCCGAACTTTCCAGATCAACGGTCCTTGCGTCCTCACTGAGTCTACACAGCTCATCGATCGAGCTCATCCTCTGCCCATTACTTCTCCTCATAAACTCCATTATTGGACCCAAAGTGACCCGACCCGCTTCAGTTCTCTGGATCTTCGCCCGCTTTCTCTTCCTTATAGAGTGAACAATTTTCGCTGCCGCGTCTCCGCCGCTGTGTACTGACTTTACCGACGGCGATGTACGGAGTTTCCGGTTACATAATAATCTTCCACTATCGTCCTGTAACCACAAAAATTAAATAAATATCAAAAAATGATATAGGTTGTTTGCATGGAACAACAAGTTGTCAAAAGTGGAAACAAGCTTCGATGCAGGCTGCATACATCACTTGATGCAGCCCTTCCCTAACCCTTCCTGTGGAGCGAGATGCGTTGTGCACCGGCACCTTTTATATTTCCAGTAAAAGTCTAAAAAAAAAAGATAACAAATAATAAAAATTCATACATCTGAATGAAGATCCTCATCGTTATCACACATTCGTTTCAACGAAACATTTTGTCGGCCATTTAACGAATCATCACTGCTTGAAGAACTAGCCGGCGGTGGAGGAACAACCTGAATATCATTTTCATCAATTTCTTCATTTTCATTAACGCTTTCACTCTCATCAACTTCATCCCTATGATAATATCCATCAACACATCTCTCACACACAGAAACACTCATTCCAAGCTTCGCGCCAGCAGCCGACCAAGCCGTCGGGGATTGACAAACCTGACATAATAAAGCCCTAGAATGCCTCGCTGCCAAAAAATTAGCAGAGTGAACTTTCGCATCGCAGTCGTAACATAAACTCGCGTTGTCTGATTCACAGTACATCTTGGCTAATCCTTTACAAAGTTCACAGTATTTCATCCTTACTACAGAGTGAAAATTTCAGCAACTCTAATAATACAAAGACAGATAAAAGGAAAGTAATGGTAAAAGGAAGGAATATATTTGTAACGAGGAAAGACCTAGGGATGTGTATGGGGGTGGGGTGAATGGTGAGGAGAAGTGACAGGTGGTGGGTACGTTAAGGGGGGAATTAAAGTTGTGGTTCGGGAAGAGTTGTTTCCTTCGGTTCGTACAGGAAGATATTTTGGTGTTGACGTGGAGATTAAGAGGTGGAAGGAAGATTCTGATTTGCTGACATGGAGTAAATGGGGGCCACGTGAAATCGAATTGGACAGGAATTTGAATTGGTTGGTGATGATGGGGTCCCTGTGGTCTGTCACATCTTGGGGTGGTGAATACTGAATAGCGTAATTATTTGCTACCAATTTAATGTATGTTTATAAGGTCAATGTTGTTCCACGTGTTGTCGAGTTGTCGACTTCTCCTTCCATCTGGACTAAGTAGCCGTTTGGCGGTAGATATCAAAATATTTTCTGAAAAAAAGTTTTTGAAATTTAGATGAAAAATTGTATTTGAGAATTGAAATTGTGTTTCGACATCCATTTTACTTTAAAAAGTTTAACTTTTATTCGTGGAAAAAGTTATTTTCAGAAAAACTTCAAAAAACAAAGTGACAAATTTGAGGGATTGAAAAAAATGAAAAACGTTTCATGGCCAAATGGTCTGTAAATTTGCTTAACACGCAGAGCTAAAAAAGAAGAAGAAGAAGAACCTCAAACATTTTAAGTTAGGCCTCAGGATCTTTTGTTAAGCTCTATTTGTGAAGTTTGAGAATTATAATCGATATTAAGTGCAGTTTTTTTCTTTCTTCTCTTTTAAAGGTGTGGAGTAATGAAACTGTATAGGAGTTATCAAGTAAAATTAGCAAATTTGTGGAAAGTTTTGGAGGAAAGAGAAAAATTAGCATGATAAGAAGGGACTAGGACAGTGAATTGAATAGAAAGAAATAAAGAGAAAAAGGAAAGAAAAAACAAGAAGAAAAAGAAAAATCTAAAAAGAAATCACTACAATTTAATTTTATTAAAGATGCTAAATTAATTTGAAGGGGCTAGGGAAATCAATGGTAGGCTTTTACCTTCTTGAATCAAAATCATCCTTTATTTACTTGTTATTTACTTTTCCGTTAATTAGTATTAGTTATAAACCAACATTAAAGATAACATTCTTGAAGTTGATTGGATAGATAATTCGATTAGATTAACGGCTACGAGTTGTGTTCTTTGTTGGATGCGACCCCAGGACTTTAGTTCCGAGCTATATTTACGCGACCGCTTAATTCTTTATATAGGAAACAGAAATCTTTGTTGAGATGGGTTGAGTGGTTAAACTATGCAGCTGGGTTGATGAACGTGAGTAGCTAACAAAAAAGACCCGCAGTTATAGGCCTCGAACAGAGAAACTAAGATAGTTGTTTGTTGCAATAATATACGGGTCAATTACAGATTTGAGCACAAATGCATCCGGTCTTGAAGACATAAGCATTGTTTTGGTATTCTTGAAAACATAAGCACTTAACCATTAAATGAAGTTGAAAGAACAAAAATACTATTACTAATAGATAACTTCTCGTAATTACAAAAGTTCCATCAACCATTTTTTGAAGTCGTAATTACAAAAATGCCACCTCACATTTTTAAATCCAAAACTACAAAAAACATCACTGCTTCCTAGACAGTAGAAAATAATGCCAACCCGGTTATGTAACTTCCGAGTGGACTTTTGTATTTTTTTTTAAACCTTTTTACCTTCTTTTTTTTTTGCACAAATAACCATTAAAAGAATAAACAAATAGAGATTTTCCAATAAGCTCTTAATTATTATTTTTTACTTTATTATGATATATTTTAATATATATTTTTTTATTTTCACCATTATTAATATATGTATATATAAAAATTAAATACAAATCAATATAAAGACAACAACTTTTAGATTATTTCATTTCTAAAATAAGAGGTAAATCTAAGTTTATAATTAATGAAACAAATTGTTATCGTAAAATTTTTATTAAATTTGATTCATTTTCCAAAGCCAAATAAACGGTCTCCTTTTAAATCATTTTATATAAGTAAGAATGATAATTGACTTCAAAATAATTTTTTTAAGTAAAACAATTATCTCTTACATTAGTGTACTTGTACGATAAAATTGTTTTTTTTTTTTTTTTTTAAAAGTTAGAAGCATCATGTATATATACTTCATGTTAAGAAAAAAAATATATTTAAGAAAATCAACCTCTAAAGTAACAAACTGAAAAGATACGACAATAACATTTTGTTTGATTAATTTGAGAACTAAAAGTTTTTTCTTCTCTTGAAAATACAATATTTTTTTTAATTCTAAATTGACCCTCATAAAGTACATAAAAAAGTGAAAAAAAACATAATCTAGATAAGACTGTATTTGTGAATCTCCATTTATTTATTTTTGTCAATAGCTATTTATTTAAAAAAGATGGAAAAGGTTAAAATATTTTTAAAAAAAACACAAAAAGTCAGCCAAAAGTTACATTTTCTGGTCATTGTGACTATTGTGTTGTCATGGAAATAGTAGAGTGACTTTTATGTAAGAATACAGAGTTATGTGACTTTGATGAAAATAACCTATAGTCGTGTGACCATTTGCGAAAATAACCAAATTTTTAGCGGGCAAAGTGCATTAATAGCCACTTTTACCACTGCTATTTGATTTCAGGCCACTTTTTTTTGTTGTGTAAAAGTAGACACTTTTTGGAACTTTAATCATTGTGGGTTGAACTTCCGACCTTATGGGCTAAACTGTTAGGCATAGAATGAGTCAACTTCATGATGGGCTGAAGTTGAACTTCAACCCTTATGGTATGATGTTCAGTTCAAAAAGATTGAAGTTTCAAGAAGAAGCTATTTTTGCACAACCAAGAAAAAATGACATAAAACTATATAGTAGTGGCAAAAGTGGCATCTGAACGAAATTTTTCATTTTTTTCCTATCAATACATTAGTTAGTACTCCCTCCGTCCCAATTTATGTGGCACCATTTCCTTTTTTGTTTATCCCAAAATAAGTGGCACCTTTCCTTATTTGACAACTATTTAATGCATCATCTCTATTTTACCCTAGTTGGGCCCTACATACTTTTAAGGGAAATTTACGCCCCATGATAGTTAAATAAGAATAATTACTTTTTCTGTACACCTTTTCTTGTTTCTTTCTTTCCATATACATTTTACCCTTTTTAAAATATATTTTAAATATATATTTAATACTTAAAATATTATTAATGTATGTTAAATATTTTGTATTTATCCCTTATTTTAAGGGATATGTGCCGTTTGTAAAACTAATCAATTTGATTCATTAAAATCTGATCTTTCAACTGATTTAGGTACAATCTTTTTAACTTCCTTTAATAGATAATTACAATGCGTATTTCAAGGGATAAATATCATACTATTAAATATTAATATTATTGATATTTAATATATTTAATATTATTGATATATTTAATATTATTGATATTTCATATTTTAAATATATATTTAATATATTAATATTATTGATATTTAATATATTTAATATTATTGATATATTTAATATTATTGATATTTCATAAATATTATTGATATATATTTAATATTTAAAATATATATATATATATATATTTAATATTTTAAATATTATTATGTTGATAGGACTCTATCATTAAGCCTAAAATCGTGCAACTACCATATTTAATGGTAATCTATTTTTTTTTTACCATTGATTGTTTCCTTTAATTAAGGGAGTTAAATATCATACTATTAAATATTAATATTAATATTAATATTAAGAAAAATATTTAATATATATTAAATTTTTGGATACAAAAAGTTATGCACACCTAAAAGTAATTATTTCTTGATGGGTGTATATATATGTAAAGAGCCCTACTTTTAAACCTATCAACAATTTTTTTATTACTCAAATTTTCTCTCTCTTATTTTTTCAAGGGTAAAATTGATATTTAACAAGGTCAACCTCTATTTTCTTAAACTCTGTGTCCGGTCAAATGATGCTACATAAATTGAGACGGACGGAGTATCTGATTTTAAATTTTGCTTACTGATGTCAAGTAGATAGTAAAGCAATATGAGATCTAGTTCTAGAATCAAATCATATCATATATATATAATACTAAAAGTGAAAATTTTCTAAGTTAAAAGTGAACGACAATTTACCTCTTAATCATGTAATTGTTTTTTCAATGTTAATGTCTTGGGGTCCTTATGGTCTGTCACATCTTGGGGTGGTGAATAGCTTTAGGGTTGATTATTTGCTACGAATTTAATGGATGTTTATAAGGTAAATATTGTTCCACATGTTCTGTTGTCGATCTTTCCTTTCCTCTGGAGTTCCAGTTATAATGAGTGCTTAGATTATTTTTGAGGTACATAAAATCCCTAAGATAATCATTTCTTATCGATTACGACCTTAAACGGTGAGGAAAGTCCAAATTTCCCCTCAACAACTTTAAATTGTATTATTACAATACTCTAAGCTAATGCAGTATAAAAAGTGTATATCTCGCTATTAAATTGAGTGACGACAACAAAGGAAGATTATAATTTATCTATTGACAATATTACTTTTTTCCTTATTTTTTCCTTTATCATTTTCTTTTATTTTTTTTCTTTCTCTTCTTCCATTTTCTTCATTAAACAGCTGATGGTGAGCACAATTCTCATAATGAAATGGTTGTCCATAAATTGGATCCAGCTTCTGATTTTACAATCCTCGATTTTTCAATTAGAGCAAGAAATTAACCTTGATTCACGTAAAATGTGGAACTCTTTGCATTTGTTGCTGACCAAGGATGGTGGCAGAAGTAAAAGTAGAAGCGTAAGGATGATGGCGGAAGTAAAAGTAAAAGTGCATGTTAAAGATGAAGGAATGTGAGAGATCGTCTAGGACTTATTCACATCTCTAAATTATTTCTTGAAGTTTAGGGGAAAATTTGGATATGTTCCTTTAATGGTTTTTGGATTTTGATAGAAGTTGAAGAATAAGAGCTTGTTTGACCAACCTTTCTTGGGAGCAAAAAGTCCTATTTTTTTTTCCAAAAAATGCTTATTTCGGTAAGTTTAGATGTTTGATCAAGCTTGTGAGAAAAATTAGTGTTCTTAAGTGGCTGCCGAAGTTGTTTTCTTGAAAAAAAAAATTCCTTAAAAATAGAAGCAGAAGTTGTTTTAATATCTATTATTATGAAATGTCTTTACAAAACTACTTATATATCAAATTACCCATATTTATTTAACTTAATAATTATAATATATAAATAGTACATTATTTTTTCTCGTTTCTTCTATGCACACCTATATTATAATTGTTCGAAATTTTGAATCAAATTGCATATATTTTAAGGCGTGAATCTGGAATGTTCAATAAAGTATGCACTATTTTTAAAATTTTTAATTAATAAAAAATTAAATATAGTAGTTGATAATAAATATTTAAAATTATTCATCTAGATATATAACTATAAAGTGAATCTTTACATATCTCTACCTGTAACTTAACACTCTGCTACTCTCCAAAAGTATTTTTACGAATAAAGAAATTCACTTTTTAAAATAAGTAGTTTAAAAAAGTTTGGCCAAACTTGCACTAAATTAATCCAATCAAAATGTAGCATCAATTTTTGGTAAGGGTAGGGCCACGGTTTGACCTGAAACTTTAAACTATAAACCATACAAATATTTGCACCAATTTTTATAATATCGTTTTCCCACGTTAGTACGTTACACTACTTTTCTATTTTAGTAACGTGAGGCATGGTAATTTAATATTTCGAACAAAAGAATCTAAACATAAAAACAATTTAAAAGATCTATACTCAACAACAATATAAACGTTCTTTCGTGTGCGACAACAGTGTGAAAAGGAGCAACAATTTCTTGGGAGGTAACGATGGAAAAAATGAAAAATACTTTGAGCTATCGTTTGGATATAGATTCGGTTGAAATAAAATATGAATTTTGAAAGTTGGGTTGAAAAGTAATTTTTCGAACTTAAAATTGTGTTAAGATATACAATTTACTTGAGAAAAAAAAAATTTAAATTTTGTGAGTGGAAAAAAGTTTTGTTTCAAAAAACTCTCAAAAACTAGTTTCAACCAATTTTTGAAAATTTGTAGATTTTGTTTTCAAAATAAAGAAAAATTTTGTAAATAAAGAAAAATTTTGATATATCATTTAAAAAGAAGCTCTCAAATTTTATGTCCAGACGGAAGAGCGTATATAGGAGCATCACATATTTTACCCGAGAAAATGCCATCAAAGATCATCTCAAGTTTTCATTTATTATATAACTTGTACACCTTATAAAATTTTTTGTTCTCTAGGAAGTATTTATAGATTTAATTTTCTTAATATTAACAACATAGCTCCACTACCATTGAAAAAACAGGAAAAAAACACAACTATGACACCTTAGACAATGGTTTGCCTAACTGACCTCACTTAAAATGGTTTGTAAGAATGATTTCCACTAACTTTAAGTAAATACTACTACGGGGCAACACTTCAAGTTATAAAATTGACAAGTAATACCTCGGGGGAAGCACTCAAGTATAAATTGACAAGTAATGCCCCGTAGTAGCACTTGACCTTATATCTCTTTCACCATTCTCCCCAGATAACTTGAAGTGCTATCTTGCGGGCAGCACTTGCAGCACTTGTCAATTTATACTTGAAGTATTGCCCACGAGGTAACACTTGTCAATTTATAACCTGAAGTGTTGCCCCTCGAGGCCATTTTGCTAAACCATTCTTAAGTGGGGACAAAAAACCATTTTGCTAAACCATTCCAGCTATGAGAGTATCCCACACGGCAAAACACAAGAGAGATGTTGGGTACATAAGTAAGCGTACCTTAGACCCTACTGACGTATTTTAAAGTCGTGCGGGCTTAGGCTCAAAGCGGACAATATCACTAGCGGGCTGTGCTGTTACAGATGGTATTAGAGCCACTCCGTGTCAGCCTTGTAAATGCGGGACAGAGTTCAACTGAGTTTAGGCGAATCCCGAAGACACGGGGGAAATCTCAGTGCTGAATCTAGGCGAATCCCGGGTTCGCGGGGCAAACCTTAGTGAGGACGCTGAGTCCATAAGAGGGGGTGTATGTGACACTCTAACTAAGGATTAAGTATCCCACATCGGCATAACACATGAGAGATGTTGGGTATATAAGTAAGTATGTCTTAGACCCTAGTGACGCATTTTAAAGCCGTGCAGGTCTAGCCCCAAAGATCACAGTATCACTAGTGGGTTTGAGCTGTTACAACAAAAGCCTAATGGTGGCTGTTGCCACTAACCTCCATAGCTTCTGATGTCAATTTCGTAATAGTGGATTGCAAAATTGTAGGCACCATGTGTTTATTAAACCTCTATTAGTGGCAATGACCACCATTAGGCTTTTGCCATTTTCTAATTAATTTTATTTAAAAAAAATTCATCTTAATTGCATAGCACAAAAAAAAAAAAATCACAGTTATTACTCTTTTAAGGATAAAATGGTAATTTTAAAGTTAATTTTTTTTCAAATTTAAAAGTATATTTTTTTAACGTACTAATAAGAATGTGTAAACTTTTTAAAAGGAAAGAAGTAGCGATTTTGATCTTGGACTACCCAAAAGAAAAACGATGTGCGATCTAGTGAAAAATCAAACAGGAATTGTGCTGTATTTGTAAAGAGTTCACTCACTTTCAGTCGAAAACATTAGACCTACGCCCATTATGAATTGGATTTTTTTTACATAAAAGTACAAGTTTTAGAACTTAATTACCAAACATAGCAACATCTTAGCAAAATAATCCTATATAGAGGAAAACACAAGTTAACTACAAATATAGCAAAAACATAGCAATATTTTCCCATAACATACCACACCCTTATATTCTTCCTTCTATTTCCCCCACTATCACTTTTGCTCCTCCCATTTCTCCCTATTTCACTTTTCCTCCCACCATTTACCCCAATTTTACTTTTATTCCTATCATTTTCCCCAATTTCATTTTTCCTCATCCCATCCTCGATGTATCTCACCGTATCTCAACTGTTTCTGCACCATTTCAACTGTTTCTGCAGCACCGTATCTAACTATTTCTGCACCGTTTCAACTGTTTCTACAACATCGTATCTAACTGTTTCTGTTTCTGCAACACTGTATCTAACTGTTTCTGCACCGTTTCAACTGTTTCTAACTGTTTCTGCAGCACCGTATCTAACTATTTCTGCACCGTTTCAACTGTTTCTGCACCGTTTCAACTGTTTCTGCAGCACAGTATCTAACTGTTTCTGCACCGTACCAACTGTTTCTACACCGTATCTAACTGTTTTTGCACCGTTTCAACTGTTTCTGTACCGTTTCAACCGTTTCACCGTCAATATTTCTTTTTCTCCTTAACTTTTTATCTTTTCAATTTCTTATTAAATTCCCCCGTCACTTTCCATTTTAACCAACTGCATTTTTCAACTGATATTTGATTCTATAATTTTGTAGCATTATCACTCTTCACTGACGTGTCACCATCAACACTATTACTAACCTACCATTTTCTCTGGTAAAAACAACTAAATTCTCCGATCAAAATTCCCAAAAGTTATGACCTAAATGCCCAAAACAGTGAGACAACACATACGATACAGAGATGCAGTAGCATGCCAAAACAGCAGGGGAGGAGCGACTGCTGTCGATTTTCCGGCGAAACCTCGCCGTTCGCCGCCGTTTCAGTTCCCTGGTTTCATTGCCTTCATCTGTCCCTTTTCTCTTTCATTTAGATCAATTTTCAGATTCACTCAGGCGAAATGAGGGTCGACGGCGAGGAACGAAACTAGAGGACTACCTGAAGGAGTAGATGAAGTGATACGGTGGTTGATGGTTCTGGTTGTTGCTATAATCCAGGATCTCGCCGGAGAATTTGGCGGTGTAAAGTGGCGCGGGTGCATAGCCTATTTTGGACGATGGGGAATTGGGGGAAGGTAGTTGTGGTGGGGTGGGGTTGAGAAATGGGGGGTTTTGGTAGCTTTGATTTCCCTTTTTTTTGATTTACCTAGATTATTGTAAAATGTGCTAAAAAAATATTGCTATGCCTTATAATTTGAAAAATCTTGCTATTTTTTTTTTGTAATTAAGGGTGAAAATTTGTATATTTGTGTAAAAAACCCTAATGAATTTACAAAGTTTTATTTTTCAATATTTTCTAAATAAACCTCACTTCAAATTTTTGTACAAGTAATAAAAAAAGAAAAGCATATCGATTCGTATCAAAAATCAAAATGGTCATATATGTCTTACTTATAATCTCTCCCAACCTTGCTATCCTATGAATAAATTTCCATGTGAAATTCCTCACATGTCACAGGAGTGGTCTTTTCTTTTACGTGATTTTCTCAAAAGAGGGGTTGATTCTTTGAATATTTTATTTGATTGCAAAGTGGAGAAATGTATTAAGCATCGTTATCAATAGGACAAAAGGAGTAACAATAAAGTTTGGACAAAAACAAAATGATGTATCATTTTCTTAGCAAAATGTGTTGGCTCTTGAACAGATGAGAAAAGCGAAAATGTGAAAAACGTCGACAGCAGGGTTCGAACCTGCGCGGGCGAAGCCCAACAGATTTCAAGTCTGTCTCCTTAACCACTCGGACATATCGACGCCATGCTTTGTATTTCTGAGGAGCTATAATTGTACACTGGCGGAAAAGCAGGAGCTATAGTTCTACACTGTCGGAAAAGCAACATTAGAACTACACTAGGAGAGCATAGGGTTTTTTCTTTCCTCAAAAAAAGTTTCAAGAACTTATTTGGCAATGAAAGATACTACTCTAGGAGGCATCATGTTTATTTTGAGTAGCTATGATTTGACTCCTCTCTATTTCCTATTCTCTTCATTTCTTGAGGTAATCTAGTATATATTTAGAACGTTGAGTTCTTAAAAGAGGTGTTATGTAGCATTAATTTAATATGGTTTATACACTTGTTTAGTCTAACATTTTGGTTCTTTAATACTTAAATGAGAAAAGTGACAACAACAACATGATACTCAGTGTAGTTCCATAAGTGAGGTCTGGGGAGGGTGAGAGCTACGCAGACTTTACTCTCAGTAAGGTAGAGAGACTATTTCCGATAGCCCCTCGACTCAAGGAAAAGTATTCGAAAACATATCAGCAAATAAGATGAAACTACTCATAATAAAGAAAATACTATCAAAGAAATTACTGATAACTAAGATAAACAGACAAGAGCGCAAGTAGTAAAAGCACAGAATGCGATAAACAAAGTATTTAAAATAGAACAAATGATATTCAGCCCGCATTCTAACGATTACTACCTAACTTTCTACTCTAATCCTTGACCTCCATACTTTCCTATCAAGTGTCGTGTCCTCGGTTATCTGGAGGTGAGCCATGTCCTGACAAATCACCTCGCCCAAATTCTTTTTTTGTCTACCTCGACCTCTCCGTAGGACATGGCTCACCTCGCCCAAATTCTTTTTTTGTCTACCTCAATCTTTCCGTAGACCCAGCACTGCCAACTTCTCGCACCTTTTCGCTGGAGCATCTGTGACACACATCCATAAAAGAACGAGAAAAAATGGCGAGAGGAAACTTAAAATTAACAGGAAGGGGTGGAAGCACTTGTTTACCATCTTTGACAAGACATGGGAAAAAGAAATCCACAGTTTTATATTCATCTATTCTATTAGATACAGTACTTTCATTGTTTGTATTCTCAAATAGGAAGAAGGGGAAAACATTTATTTTTGTAAAGGCCCCCTAAAGAGGAAAACGCTCCTTACCAGAGCTTTCTCAAGAGGGTTGATTTAGAGTGGAGGGATACGGCCACTTGGTGGTCCAACATGAAGAGGCCGAATCGTTGCCACTTTCGGAATTTATTCAAAACTTGTTAAGAAAAAGTAAAACTGAGAATATGAAGAGTCCTTTTTTGCTGTCCAGTTCATTGCTCACATTGATTGTAAAAGAATGGAGAGCCAGCCCTTTGTTTAAGGAGGTGGAGTAAATCTCTTCCTCTTTTCACCTTGTAGCTTTTTGTCTACGACGCATATTTTTCAGTTGTTTCTATCAAGAAAACAAAAACCAAACTTTTAAACTTGCTGAAATAGCAAGAACTCCTTGTAATCGTTTAGACAAATCTCTCGTTTTAAGAAAATATGAGACGTGTCTAAAGTTGGCTAAATAAAAAGTACTCAAAATCTTAGCCCTAATGACATGTCTAAAGTTGCACGGTAACATTTAGTATCAAAAGTTAAATCCACTTCGTTGGCAACTGCAGACTTCGGAAAGAACTTTAAGTTCCTTAAAGAGACAAATCACAATGCACTAGTAGCATTTTACAGGAAAAGCTCACATGGGTATATAAGGAAGCAAAACTTAGATTCTAGTGCTGTAAAGGAGTAGATGATTTCTTCAAAATGCTGTTTTTGTCGTGCATTTACATCAGTCATCGGCCTTCTTCATGAGTTATGGTTAACTCATTGTTGAAAGAGCTATAGAGCTTAGAAGAGGAAGAAGATGTACTAGCAGCATTTCTTCTTGTGATAAACGCTGGTTGATTTGGTCTTGGAAGTGTCATACTTTCACCTCCAAGCATATGGACTACATTTGACATTGTGGGACGATCTGCTGGATCTTCTTGCACACATAGAAGTGCCACATTTACACACTTTATCACTTCCTTCTCATTGCATGACTCAACAATGGTTTCATCCATCATGTCTAATGCCTTGTCTTTCATCCATAGTCTCCATACCTGTGATTATAGTCGAGTCAACGCACGATTTAAACAGAAATAAATGAATGAGGGAAATTCAATTTGGTACTTACATAACCACTGAGGTTTACATCTTCGAAAAATTCCATGTTTTTCTTCCCACTTATGATTTCGAGTATGACCACTCCAAAGGCAAATACATCAGATTTGATTGAAAAGAGTCCCTCCAATGCATACTCCGGTGACATATAGCCGCTGTTTTAATGTTCCAACATAAGAAACTAGCATCTAATTTTTGTAAACCATATAATGAGACATTAAAGAAAGTACTCAAGACTTACTAAGTCCCAACGACTTTAATTGTGCTAGCTTCTGTACTTTTGCCTTCAACAATCCTTGCCAAGCCAAAATCTGAAATTTTGGCATTCATTTCTTCATCTAACAGTATGTTGCTTGTCTTTAGATCTCTATGTATGATCCTTAGCCTTGAGTCTTGGTGAAGATAAAGAAGCCCTCGAGCAATACCCGTTATAATTTCAAAACGAATCTTCCAGTCCAATAATCGGCAGAATGTAGGATCTATTTGCAAGGTTTATAAGGATAACTTTAGATAATCAGTCACAAAACCGTTTGCATAAAACCTTACAAAGAGGATTAGGGGAGTACACTAACCAAATATAAGCATATCCAAGCTTTTGTTGGGCATATATTCATATATCAAAATCTTCTCATTTGCCTCAACGCAGTAGCCTAGAAGTCTGACTAAATTCCTGTGTTGCAGTTTGGCAATTAACATTACTTCATTTTTAAATTCTTCAACACCTTGTCCAGATTGACTTGACAACCTTTTCACTGCCATTTCTGTACCTCCGGGAAACTTACCCTGTATAGTGTTTCTCAATTGATTATATAACGAAAATAAATGAATCCGAATGTTCAAACGACTAAGAAAGGTAAATGTAGGTGACTAAGACCTTATAAACAGGTCCAAATCCACCTCGCCCGAGCTTAGTTGCATCAGAGAAGTTGTCTGTAGCAATTAATATGCTATTCAAGCTGAAAAATGGGACATCAATCTGTTTCTTATCATCCTCAGTAATCAAATCTTCGTAGGAACTTCGTCCACGGGACAAATACTCAACATGATTCCCCAGAATAATTTCTCTGGCTTCTAAATCAAACCAAGTAATTACGATACTAGTCATAGTATATCTCTAAAAGCTGAACTTGAGAAAAGCCAGATGAGATTTCTTGATCGTAATTACCTTTACTTCTTGCCACTCTTTTGTTATGGTAAATTATATAACTAGTGCCACCCAGAATAATAACTCCAAGAATTAGAGATATGGAAATAACAAAGGCTCTCTGGTTCCATGAGGGTGCCAGCTTTGTGTTCAATAGTCCTTGTGTTGCAACTTCTAAAGAAAATTAAAGAACTTAAATATGTGTTGATGTCAAAAAGGTAAAATGGAGAATATAGAGATGCCATTTGGGCGCCTGATGGTCGTAACTAATAAGAGGGAGGAAGATAGTGACACATACCTGAGCCTAAGGAACAATTTAAATTCAAACCATCCCATTTGTAATCAGGTTTGCATATACATTTTGTCTGTCCTTGTTCTGTTGTATTGCATGTTGAATTTGGCCAATCATTGCAGTCTTCAGAAGCAGCGCAATTTGGCTCCAATGGCGGTTTCCAACTGATCAATATAAAATTTTTCCCTCGATGTAAAGGTTCTGAAGTAAGACTCTTTTTGGAAATGTTGTAACACCAGTTTATCACGTTAAATAGCGATGACTGGTTGGGCCAAAAAAATTCTGTCACCGGCCCTTTGTGATCACAGTTACCAGCAGTTTCTTTATAGGCATCTATAACAAATGTTTTGTGTTCCTTGTCGAAGTTAATGACAGGATATGTACCATTCAATGTCTGGAAACTTACTTGACCCACTAAATCATCACACGAGAAACTAAAATACAAAGGGTCTCCACAATTTGATCCGCTGCTTAATGGATATGGTATTACATTCGTGCCACAAGGCTTGCAGTTTCGCCTCGTTGCTTCTGCAAGTGCACAAAAAAATCGAAGGATAAGGTTACTGTACAATCTGTGGTAACCTATCAGCTTTGTGTACATAAGTTAAATCCAAAAAGGAAATACCAATATGGGAAATGCCGACACGGATGGAGAGGTCTAAACCACCAGTGTAGTTCTCCTGGAGATTATTGAGATTAGACCTCCAAATCCAGCATCCAGAATTATCGTTAGTATAAGTGTAGGCTTGGCATTGGCAGTCGGCTAGACAAAATTTTCTGCACTCCTCACTGGTATTCTGTATAGATAGCTTATCTGGTCTCCCAAATTTCATTGACCTCAAATTCAAGAACGTATCAAGTTCTATATTGTCTCCTTCGCAAGAGTTCACTGACATCCTTGAACAGCCACCCGAATCTTCTCCTGCTCTTAAATTTACTGGAGCATCAGCCTCAAAACCAGGCAAACATTTGCATACTGACCCAATATGGTTGCTTTTACAAATGCCAAATTTCCCACATTTTTCAAACACATCGCACGGATCTTTTGGCGCTGACCACATCAAAGACCATCCGGTCTTGTTATCCCAACTGTAGAATTGTATTTCCCCGGTAGAGTTCATCAGGAGTCTAGTACTACTGAAAAATGGATCTCTGAAACTATTGTTGGTAAAGTTGGATAATATGTTGGCGACATAAGCGGGCATCTCACTGAAACTGAAGGGTCCAGAAGTGCCTTTATTGAAGGGTACAGGAGTACCTAAAGGCACTGACCCTTTCCAGTGAACATCCTCTGACTGAAATATGACATATTTCTTGCTGTCTGCTTGATCTAGTTGGAATGTGTAGTTCCCACTTCCGGAGTCAGTCAACTGCAGACCCCTATTCATTTTCATACCAGGAAGGAAAGTATCAGTTGGATTTTGAAAACTTTCCCATAGTTTAACTCCTGCAGCTTCATCAACTAAAACCAAGTTCCCTGAGTCCAACAGCTTTACTGTCCTGTTAGAAGACACAGCATTTTCTTGTTTAGTGGAGAAATAAGTAGAATTTGTATGTGAATTCCATACTTTGAGGTTACCATCTTCATCAACAGAGACCAAAATATTATCTTCATACTTTAGTCTTGAAACCAGAATTGGATTTCTCCAGTTAGCAACCCATACAACAGTTCTGGGACTCAACTTGTAATACCATATGCCTACATATCTGTTTAACTCTCCATCATCAGAGAAGAATCCCATTTCAAACTTTCCACCAGCAGATACTAGAGTTTCCCCATTGTCAGCTAACGGACTGCTTCGACTGATGGTGTTCCTTGCATCACATTCTAAGTGACATAAAATCACCACGAGTGCAAACAACAAGAGAAAGTTACTTAATTGACAATAGCTAGTAATATCCATGGTTCAGTAATATTTATTTTTCCAGCCAATTAGAGCATTGTTTATGGTACTTTGATAATCTGAAGAACACTAATTCAATGGGGGTATCCGTACTATGTAAACACTAATTCAATGGGGGTATCCGTACTATGTAGTTCCAGTTCAATTCGTAGGGAGCCTAAAATGTTTCATTCAGACAGTCCCCCCCACCAACATGCATCGCTTTCCTTAATTGACCGACCAAGTCAATACTTTTTGTTTTATTTTCCTTAATATTTCTCTGCCATCCATTCACTATCACTACAAAGTTCTTACATTGAGATTTTGTTATACTCTACGCACCTCCTAAAGGCACTAGAAGGGGGTTGAATAGTGTCTACCGATTTTCGTTTCAAGAACCTGGTTCTCCTGAATGTAGAACCTAGTTCTCTCCCTTGTAATTATGCTGGTTCAAACACTACAACACTCCACAACCACACTCACAAAGAACCCAAGGATTTTACGTGGAAAACTCCTTGCTCAAGGAGAAAAACCACGACCCACACTCTGGGATTTGAGAAACGAATCTACTAACACAAGAGCAAAGTTTCTGATTACAAACTCTGTAACCAAGGGGCTACACTCTAGACCCTAATCACTACTCAAAGCTAAACTCTAGCTTTTCTAGTAATTACACAAGAGTTCACCTAATACATATGCTTCTGTAATAAGCCAATAGGTAAAAACTATGAATGCTCAAACGACGACAACTTACAACTCGATGAAACTAGACAGAATATCTAGACTCAACACACTGCATGCACTCAAGTTGTCTTCTCCAGTTTACTCACGTAGAAAGATGCTAGATCGCCTTTGTATGCTCTCAACTCTATGTTTGTGAATAACTAGTTTACGGCTGTCTCTACTATTTGTATTTATACGTGTCACGACCCAATTTTCAAGGGCTCGTGATGGCACCTAAACAACATTTGCCTAGGCGAACCAATGAAATAAGATGCGGAAAAGAACAATAATGTGAAAAGATCATAAATGGATATATAAATATAAAAGTGTGAAGTCCAAAAGAATATATCCACAAAAGAATTGGAGCATTCTAAGAGTGGCTCAATAAAGTATGAATATACATCAAAGAAATCTGAGTCCTATCTCTAAGTGACTCCGGCGGTATGCCACCACGGTCTGTGTGGTCGGCTCACCTCAATCAAAAGTCTCAGAAGCCTCGGGAACCGCTAACGTCCGGGCTGCTGACTGGATGAAGGACCTGCGCACGTAGCAGAGTAAGTTATGAGCCGAAGCCCAGCAAGATCACCGACAGGCCCGCTAAGGTACCCTTGCGGGACAAGTCGTTACATGCATCATAAGCACAACATACTATAGTAATCATACAATAAAGTAGTGAAATCACAAATAGATGTAACACATTTCATACACACAAGTAGTAACCAGAAGTCTCAAGGATTATGCCCATCCAACGTAAGGCATAGGTCAACTCAGCGGCGGTTTGGAGGTCCAATCTCTACTCTCGTGCCGACTAACCTAGACCTACGATGGACTAGCAACACCACTACTAAGTATCAACCATATACCGTGACCCGAAGTCACTATCACAATCATGAATAAGTAGACCAACGACCCGTAGTCGTTGGCTCATCTCAAATCTGTCTACGATCGCACCACACCCCCTGTCAAATGCGTCGTATCTCAATAAATCAAGTGACCACACTACACCCCCTGTCAAGTGTGTCACATCTCAAAGATCAAGTGTCCACACCACACCCCCGGTCAAGTGTGACACATCTCATAGTATAGGCGACACCACACCCCCTGTCAAGTGTCCCTCTAACAGTATTAATATCCACGACATTAATAACAATAACAGAAATATTAATAACGATAATATTTCACAGTCACCGTAACCCAGGTTGGTTATGCTAGCTGAACGTAAGGCGAAGGTTAACCCGACCACAGTTTGGGGGTACAATCCCTACTCCCATGTCGTCCAACCCAAGGTTACGTATAGACAGCACTACCCAACCCGGCACGTGAACAAATCAAGTACCAATATCATACAAAAGCCGGCAAAATCCTCGGCAAGACATTTATCATGACATGCCGGCAACATCCTCGGCCATGTCCCAAGTTCTTGCTATCTAAGCATGGCGTAGCAAGCGTTACTACGATATAAATTTAAGCTACCTCGACGTAGCGTTTAGACCGGCACATACCTCGGTCGAGTCACAATCTCGCTATTTATAACAAACAATAATAGCAAGTAATTCACATCATTAATCCTAACCATTATTAGGTATATATATGCGTACATGAAGCATACTAGCATGAAGGAAGAGTCCACAAGCACAATAGAGGTCAAGTCTCACTTACCTTGAAATTCGGGCTCAAATGCCGGGAAGAATCTCCTTTCCCGCTCGCCTTGTCCGCGAAGGACTCTCCACTAGGTCTATTAAGACAAGATATAGCACATATGAGTGCTCAATTATAGCTATTTAAGCCTATAGGCATCCTAGGGTAAAAATTATCAAAATGCCCCCGGGTAGGGCCGAGCCCTAAATTTACAAAATGTACTTTTCCGGACTCCCCACGCTCCCGTGAGTCCAAAAGTACACTTAGATTCCACATGCGAGCCTTGCTCGATGTCTTTCCCCAATTCTTAAGAATCTAGGGTTCTAACCCATTTCCAAGAATCAACCCTTTGATTCTTGTGTTAATCAACATAAAGATGGATTGAAAGGGCTTACCTTAAGTGTAAGTATGATTGGGTCTTCAAGAAATACCCAAAAATCGCCTCAAGAGCTCACCAAATGATTTTTATAAGTTATGAACCGAAATGGCCCGAAATGGCCTTTTTATAGCAGTTTTTGCCTTTGTGACAGCTTCTTTTGAAAAAATCATAACTTTTGATAGGAATGTCCAAATGACCTGAAACCGGTTCCATTAGAACCACAACTCAAAGGGCTACAACTTTCATGTTTTGAGTTTTTCCTAATTCCTTACGGATTGGCCGGAAAATCAGCTTTTATCCGGCTGTTTGCGCCAAAACAGAACAGAAAAGTCGCACCAGATTTTCTACTGTTTTAGGGGCAAAACGGGACTCTACGAAGCTCGGAATGATCCCAAATTTTGCACACAAGTCATAAAATACTTGGGTGACATGCTCGTCAAGACGGAACTCAATTCGGACCTCCAGAACTCAAAAAGTGGGTCCCACGGCAAAGGTTCAATTTTCGATTTTCGCCAAAATAGCGAAATTTAACCAAACGACCTCGGAATCCAATTCCGAAAGTTGCTACAAGTCAAAAATGACTATACAAACCTAACGGAACTTTCGGATCTCTCATCGGAGCTCATTTGCTCAAATCGAGCTCGGAAACCTCTTTTAACTCTTTTAAACTTCCGAAACGGGGACTTTATCAAAAGTCCTATCAAACGAGGTCCGTTTTCAATTTTGAAGGTTGCTACATATCATAAATGACGAGACGGACCTAACGGTGCGCTCGGATTTTCCAGCGGGGTTCGTTTACTCAAAACGACCTATCGAAACCCCAAATTCCTTTCCGGAATTTCATAAACGGATCCTTTTCTCGAAAACCTATCAAACGGACTCCGTTTCGACTCAGATTTCACAGACGGGTCATAAATGACCTAACGGAGCTTTTGGGACTGTCGACACACAAATCGAGGTCCCGGATCCCGTAACGACTATTTGAGGGTCGTTACAATACGGGTCTTGAAACCCTAGTTGAGTTCTACAAGGAATCCTTTTAATTATGGTAAGTCAGGATTCGTAGTAACTCTTTTCCTTGTTGAAGTCCAACTCCTTTTCACAGTTCGAAGACACAGCCTGGGCACCGCCTCTTTTAGTCTGACTAGGATGCATATTCATTCACGCGCCACTACTCCTAGTTCCGCAGGGATTTGCAACCCTAAATCTTTTCGATCAAGCGTGCCCTTTATTTCAAGGACTAGGTTTTTTGTGGGAACCTCTGAGTCCTTTCCGTTTGTCATACTTCAAAACCAGCTCTCAACAAATTCCCCCTTTTTGATGATGACAAACAAATGTTGCCCAAGAACCTGAGTAGACAAAAACCAAAAACACAGAAACAAAAGGCAGACAAAAGGTAACAAGTTCAAGAAAACTAAACAGATGAATTAGGTCACAAACACCCCAACATTTCATTTTTCCCCCTTTTGGCATCATCGAAAAGATTCAAATACCTGCAAGAACTAGTCAATACTATCCAGTCTAAAGCACAAGGCAACAAGTCAGTAATAAGAGCACACACACGCAGAAATAAGGGCCCAAACAAGAACCAATTACTTAAGCAGAAACCAGTCATAAGCATAAGAAAATTAAAATCATCATCCAGGTTGTGATATCAACACAACCCCATTAATAAGTACACAACTGAAAAAACAAATTATCTTAAACAACCATCACATGCAATCAGGAGAGAATGGGAAGGGATAGAAAACAGGTAGAAAGAGGAGGACAGGACAGGAGGACTCAAAGCTGAATGTTGAAGTGTTTGACAAGCGCCTCAAGTTGCTTCGTATTCTTGGCCCTTTCCATCACTAACTCGGCCTCATACTTGTGGCAGTCTATCTTCAAACGATCAATTTCTTGATCCTTCAACTTCAGCTGTCTGGACATGAGTCTCCAGCTCCTTCACAGCATCAATGGCCTCTTCAGGTCCATATTCCTCACTTTACTCTGCTTGCTCTTGCTTGGCCTGCATTGGTCTCTTAGAAGCTCTGCTTTCCTTGAAGAAGTCACAATTTTTAAGCACATTGTGCCCAAACATTTGATGAATGGTTGGCTTCTTCCCAGCTTCCAGGGGGACCCCAAAGTGTTCAAGTACCTGCTGGAAAATGTAGGAATGCACAAGGGAATGTGGCTTCTGATCTGTGTCAATATAAACTTGCCTGTAGATTGTAGTTACTGTTTACCGCTCCTCAGGAACAAGTACTAATTGACATAGGGAAAATTTTGGGTCAAATGATCAAGTTTCAATAGAGTTTCTTTCCTGGAGTGCCTTTATTTCTTCATCAAGAAGTAGACATATTGTCCTATCTCACAAATGATTCCAGGAATCAAAAGCCACTTGATATGTGTCAAAGACTAAAATCCGTTTCCCTAGCGGGACAGTATAATTAAAATCTTGATTTTTCATTCTTTTGTTTTAGACATTCCATATACTGATCGCACTGGACTGACTAGTCCGAATTCGTAGCAAGTAGGCCGATTATAAGGTTACAACATTCCCTATGGACCCTATCAAGAAATCGTGGGTTAATGGTCCTCCCATGGTTTCCTAGAATTTTCTTCCCTTTTGCATCGTTACTTCTCTTTTCCTTAATTTCTACTTTTCTTTTCTTGAATGTTAGTTATAAAATGATAGCAAGTACAAATATAGCTTTGATTCATTTAAGGAGTTAGATTTGCCTTTATCTTGAAAAAAAGAGAGAGAAGAAATTGGAGGTTCCTGCCCCTACTTTGCTTTGATTAAACTTGCATAAATGTTTTCCAGTATATTTGTCAATGATACCATTTCTTTTAGTTACAACAGCAATATACCCATATTATTCCACAAGTGGAGTCCGGAAACTGTGAAATATACCCCACTCCTAAAGTAAAAATGTTGTTTCCAATAGATCTTCAACCAAAAAAATATTTGAAAACAAGTTTGGAAAGAAAGCAAAACGATGAAGCCAAAATGTTTATAGAATGACCAAAAGGATATTTACTAGTATAACATAACCCACATTATTATTCTTATTATATAATTGTTATTATAACAGTAATAAGAATTATTATTATTGTTGTATTATTGCAAGAAGAAAAAGAACTCAAAATGTATGTAGGAAGTAGATGACGAAGTGGACCTTTTGACTTGTATCCCAATTGGACAAAGGGAAACCAATCCATAGAAGAGTGATAGCTTAGCCCTATTGATCGACCTTGACCATTATTGTCTTGAAAAGTCTCCTTCCCTGGATTGTTAGACGGATTCAGAAATAGAAAGTACTAAGGAGTCGTTTGGTGGGAGGAATTAATGAAAGGGGTCGTTCGGTTGCATATTAATACCCGCACAAAACTCAGTGTTAATTTAGCGCAGCGTTCTGTTGGTTTTTGTGAAATTTTAATACCCGCATAAAATTAGTGCAACGTTTGGTTGCGTTTTTGTATATTCCGCATTATTAATACCCGCATTATTAATGCGGGAATCTATGTATTATTTTATGCGGAGTAGAAAGTGGCGTTAATAATATGGGTATTAATAATGCAGGTATTAAAATTTAAAATGACAAAATTAACCCTCATAATAATAAGGATATTTTAAAATTTTATTTAAGGAGTAAATAAATATTTTAAATAATAATATTTTTTGTTAATTTGTAATATATCAGTGATTCAACAAATAATGCGTACGTTATAATATATGCGTGGCTAATACCCACATTATTAAACCCCGCATAACTAATACCCGCATTATCAATACCCACATTATTAATACACACATTATTAATACCCACATTATTAATACCCGCATTAATAGTTAATACCCGCGTAAAAGCAAAGCCAAACCGAACGACCCCAAAGTGTAATATCCCATGATTTTGGGATAAATTATATTATGTGATTAAATTTTGGATAAAGTGTGGGATAACTTATCCCACCCTTCCTATCCCATGAATATGGGATAACTTTATCCCATTTTACCTTATACCGGTAATCAAATACGGGATAAATTTAATTCTATTTTTTATCCGAAATTATAATCCCAGTCCCACCAACCAAACATCCCCTAAATGCCACATTGCTTTAAATTACTCTATACTTACATTTGCAAATACTTCATGTTCATTGTAACAAACTAACAATCATTTAAACACTAATCATTAATGTTCTTCCGATATTCTTCCCTTAAAAAGGAAAAGTTCAGATGGTTCTTTTCGGAAGCATTAAAAATATAAGATATGAATAAAATAATTTTCTCAACTAATTGACGAGTGATTTGTGTTAATCACCAAAGCAAAAAAATTAAAATATGCTGGAGCCTCGAAGTAAAGCTCGATACCAGATCACTTGAAATGAAGGTTTCGGCCTTCTACCATTGGCACCAAGGGAGCTTTTCTTACCATGGGTGCCACTTAATCTTTATATCCGTTATCTTGTGTATAGATATAGCCAGAGTTTCAACGGAAGTCTGTGGGTGCCGTGCCACCCCTATGGGGTAATTTACAAAACTATGACACCTTAGGCAATGGTTTGCCTTATTGACCTTGCTTAAAGTGGTTTTACAAGAATGATCTCACTAACTTGACAAGTGCACCCACGGGAACAACACTTGACCTTTTATCTTTGTCAACATTCTCCTCAGATAACTTGAAGTGCCGTTTTGCCGGCATCACTTGCAATTTTTACTTGAACAGCCCGTTTGGGTGAGCTTAAAAGTGACTTATAAGCTTATAAGCTCATTAATATATGTTTGACAACTTAAAATTTTTTGGGCTTATAAGCCATAAGTGGCTTAAAAGCCACTTTTTGACTTATAAGCCACTTAAAATAAGCTGCTTATAAGCCCACCCCAAACAGACTCGAAGTGTTTCCTCCGAGGGAATATTTGTAAATTTATAACGTGAAGTGTCGCTTATCGAGGTCATTTTGCTAAATTATTTTTAAGTGGGAATAAAAAACTATAACCAAGAATAAGAGGATACATATAGTGAAATTCCTTGCCCCCTATGCCCTTACTGGATCTGCCCTGGTTAGCTCAAATGCACTCTTAATATTGTGGAATCGTTTTGGTCAAAACAACACAATTTTTCCAAAAAATCTCGTACCACTAAAACTATTTCTAAACTTTATATGTAGCTTCCTAATCTTTTCAACTATGGGTGTAAAACTTTGTTCGCACTAACACTCCTTATAGATAATTATTCATGGTGTTGACAAGGAATGTTCTCCACCTATACTAATTTTCACTTTTCGGTGTGCTTATAGTTGACTTGAAAAGTCTCCTTTGATAACAATATCAGAATTAGGGTCCTGCAGTCTACTAGCACACATGACCTTAATTTATGTTATGCATCTTCTGTGTACAAATTTGGTGGAGCCATGCAAAAGCAGCACAACTTTTTTCTCCTACTTTTTGTGATCCTTCCATGTTTATGTCTCAATATCCATCAGTCTCTTGGAGTTGATAAGATCTCCGTAAATCACTCTATTTCTGGAGACCAAACTATTGTCTCTTCAGGTGAAAACTTTGAGCTAGGATTCTTCAAACCAGGTACGTCAATACTACCTTGGTATATCGTACAAGAATGTAATTCCACAAACAGTAGTTTGGGTAGCAAACAGGGACAAACCACTTTCTGCTTCTGATATGAGTTCTGCTGAGTTGAAAGTTTTAGATGGAAATTTAGTGCTTCTAACTACTGAATCCAAAAGCTTGTTTTGGTCCACAAATATTAGCTCCACCAGCCTAAAGACTCCTCTAGTTGCAACTCTTTATGATGATGGTAATTTGATTTTGAGTGATGGATTAAATTCTACTCCACCACTTTGGCAAAGCTTCGATCACCCGACTGATACATGGTTGCCTAATGCTAAACTGAAATATGACAAGCATACTAATACAACAAATATTGTTACTTCTTGGAAGAACTCAGAAGACCCTTCTCCGGGACGTTTTTCTGTAGAGATGGACCAAAAAAATAAGCAGTTCCTCTTAATGTGGAACAGGACTCTGACGTACTCAGCTAGTGGACCTTGGAACGGGCATATTTTCAGCTTGATGCCTGAGATGACCTTGAATTCTCAGAAATACAATTTTACCTATGTTGATAATGAAAATGAGAGCTATTTTATGTACTCCCTCCTTAATTCGTCCAAAATAAGATTAACACTAGATGTCTCTGGGCAAATTAGGCATCTGATTTGGGTAGAAAATTTGATGGAATGGCAACTTTTTTCATCTCAACCGAGACACCCGTGCGATGTTTATGCTAGTTGTGGTACCTTTAGCATTTGCAATGAGGAGTCCGCAGACTATTGTAATTGCTTAACTGGTTTCACGCCTACATCTGATACAGAATGGGGCTTGAATGATCATTCTGGTGGTTGTGTAAGAAACTCAAGCTTGCGATGTGATTCTAGTTTTATGAAGGGCAGTTTTTTAATGAATTCCGAGGTGACATTACCTGGACATGCTCAAACAATGCCAGCTGCAAGTGCTGAGGAATGTAATTCTATTTGCTTGAGTGATTGTTCTTGCAATGCCTATGCTTATGATAGCAGTGTGTGTTCAATTTGGAACGGCAAACTGTTGAATCTGAAGCAACTCTCACCAGAGGATGGTGGTGGAAGTGTGATCTATACCAGACTTGGTTCCTCTGACGTAGCACTCGGTGAAGGTAAAATCTGGAGGCAAAGCTCATTTTTAAATAGTCACGGATACGACATGGACTTATTAATGTTTGTGATTTCTTGTCTAATGCTTGGCTTCTCTACCTCATGGCTTCTCAACATTACGAGTCCAATAACTAATTCTCCAAATCATAATGCTCACAAGAATTAACAAGCGAATTATCACCAGCCAAAAGTGTAAAAATGAAGCGCTTACTGGATAATCCACCGCTAGAACTTTAAATAAATTGGAGAAATATTTATAATATTGCATACTCTTCTTTCAAGACTATGTTGTTATACACATCAGATAGTCACCAGGCACCGGCTAAATCTATAATTTTCATGTTTTGATTAGTTACAAGAAGCAAATATGAGTTGAAGCCCTGTTGCATGTAGCTAAGTTCATTTCTCTGTTCCACCAGACCTTAACCTTTTGCTAGTTGAAACGTCCTTGAAAGTCTCTTTACTTGACACCATAGTATACTAATGTTTCTCTTTTTTCTGTCATCAGCTGAAAAGTCAGGGTCATTGCCCGTGAAGCTTAAAGTTATCATATCTGCTGTGGTAGTGGTTGCATTTTTACTTCTATGCGGCTTTAGCTACATTTATTCTAGGAGAAAGATGGCAAAGAGAAGAGGTACTTGTGAGGTTAATACTTTCTCTGCAATAAATGTTTTTACTAGAAAAATTTCTCCTTTCGTTATCCTGAATCATAACACTAGAGACATCTCAAAAGGCTGTTCTTATTTTCTGAACATAGCAAACAAACAGAGCACAGAAGGGAATCCAATGCCACAATGGAGAGAAAGAGAAGCAGAAAACTTTATCGACGAAAATGATAAGAAAGACATCGATGTTCCATTCTTTAGTTTTGAAAAAATATTAGCAGCCACAGATAATTTCTCAGATGCACATAAGCTTGGACAAGGAGGGTTTGGTCCCGTTTACAAGGTTAGCACTGATTATATCTCTTATACTATACCACTTTATGTTCATTCCACAATATCCTACTTTCTGTTGAAGTGTGTCACCATCTCATCTGCTCGTTTCAATCTTTAAGTGTGTGACCATGTAATTCAAAAGTTTAAACTGTTTTAAAGAACACAGTTTTATTTATTTAGTTATGTCTTCAACAGTTTCCACATCAAAACTCTTCCAGGGTATATTCTCAGGTGGACAAGAAATTGCTGTGAAAAGGTTATCAGGCCACTCTAGGCAGGGCATTAAAGAATTCATGAACGAAGTCATGCTGATCTCCAAACTTCAACATAGAAATCTAGTGAGACTTCTGGGCTACTGTATCACAGGATATGAACAGATTCTACTATACGAGTACATGCCGAACAAAAGTTTGGACACCTTCATTTTCGGTTAGTATATATCTGAATCTATCCCTTTATGCAATTGGTTCAAGGGTAATATGTATTTCTTAAATCTTTCTATTTGCTTGGTTTGCTAAATTTTCCCCATGGTTACTAAACAAGATCCAACACACAACAAGTTACTGAAATGGAAAAAGCTCTTTGAGATCATATTGGGAATCTCCAGAGGGCTTCTATATCTTCATGAAGATTCAAGGCTGAGAATTATTCATAGAGATTTGAAATCAAGTAATATTCTTTTGGATCAAGAAATGAACCCAAAAATATCAGACTTTGGCTTGGCAAGGATAGTTGAAGGAAAAGCAACAGAAGCAAATACCAACAAAGTGGTTGGAACTTAGTAAGTATTACAATATCACAATATACATACTGAAGGAAGTAGTAGTTTTTCAGAATCTTAATTCTGTAATGAACTTGCCTAATTGCTTCTTACAGCTAACTCGTGATAATTTCATTATTTGGTTGATTTAGTGGGTATATGCCTCCTGAATGTGCATTGGGAGTTTTCTCAATTAAGTCAGATGTATTCAGCTTAGGAGTAGTTATACTAGAGATAATAACTGGACTGAGAAACACCGGGTTTTACCAATCTGAAGAGGCTTCAAACCTTTTGGGCTATGTGAGTGCCTCGAGATAATTTCAAAATCTTATTAGAACACTTGTACTAGTCTGTTCAGTGAGTTTTGCCTCATATTCAATGTTCTAAATCATCATATTACAGGCATGGAAGTTCTGGAAAGAAGAAAAGGCACTACATTTGCTGGATCATTCGTTGCTTGAATCGTGCAACCCAAAAGAAGTAATGAGGTGCATAAACATTGGGCTTTTATGTGTGCAAGATGATCCCAGTGATCGTCCCACCATGTCAAATGTAGTCGTGATGCTTCGTAGTGAAAGTATGCCTCTTGCAAAACCTAATCAACCAGCTTTTGTATCAAGGAGATATGCTTCAAAGCCACTCAGCTTCTCCGAAATTGAGTTGACAATCACAAAGGAAGAAGGCCGATAGTGTGATGCATCTGTTAGTTTTTTAAAGAAGTGAAAAGCAAGCAGATGAAATATATTCTCACCTTAGATCAAAATAAAAGCACTAAGACCCATATCTATTCTTTAGTACTAATACCGCAGTAGCAGAGTTGGAGCATTACCAATTTTTATAGTGATGACCAGTAGACGCTTAGTAAAGTGTAGCAGCATATGTTTTGGATTTTCTTGATAAAAAGTTCATTATAAGTGTCACCCAACAAACTAGACACATGCATTAAGCTGTAATGCCAACTACTAGCTTTCAGCAAGAGACATCCTAAATCAGTTCACCTTCCTCTGGATTTGGAGGTGAAGAAACAAATAAGCAAATTGGAGTGAAATGCATATTAATTTCTATATACATAGTTTATACCGAGCACAATGGCGTACATAACATTTTATGGAAACAGTGTCGATTTATTGTTAAAGCTGAGCTAATACATTGGTTTGGATTTTGAGGCTGTGACGAGTTTGCTATAAGTTGGTAAAGAAAAAGTAAGTTAAGATGATCGAACGATTTCATCTCTCCCTCTAAATGTTTGTTATCATTCTCCCTGATAATGTGGCTGACATGTTTATTTACATTGTTCCAAAGTGCTAATGTGGCGAGTGACACGTTGATGCTGGAAATTTGACCTTGGATATCTGTATTCTCTATTCAATTTACACATAGTTCAATTACTTTAAAAATACTACGTAGTTGATTTTACTGTCATAGTTCATACAGTTCAGTGATCATACATATAAAATTAATCTGTATATGAACGGAATCAATAAATCATGTTATATGTAGCACAAGCCGATATAATTTTGTATTTTATGCTTCTGTCTATCAAGTGGATTCAAAATATGTACATGTACAAAAAAAAGGTGTTTACCCTATTTATGCAATAGAACTAGTCATTGCTCAATGCAACAAATTCGAACCAAGTTTTAATATTTATTTGATATTTTTTATAATTTTTTTAGTTACCAAATAAATTTAATGAAACTTTTTGTTATTATGTTATATCTAACATATCAGACAAATTTTTTTTTTTTAGAAAATTATTTTGACAAGATAAATGAGTCAAGGATTTGCCGCCCTTACTTTTGATATGGTTTATAGTTTATACGAACGAGTAAAACATTTGGACAATCGTATCAAATCACTTCAACAAATTGCGAAAATTTCCGAGGGGCACTAATGATGCTGTGTGAAATGTGAAACATGATTCACTCAATAATAGACTAAGAGGGATGTATTTGTTTGAAAAGTGAGATTCCATCTTCGTGGGAAATGATTAACATTGTATTTTTCCGCTTCTCCATTTTGTCGAAAACAGTCTCTCCATCTTGGTGGGTAAAGTCTGCGTACATCTCACCCTTCCCAAACTCTACGTGTGAGATTAAACTGAGCATGCTGCTGTATTTTTCCGCTTCCATGACGTAAGGTTGCTTTATTTTCAACCTTGGACAACTATAGAAAGTTAATTAGATATTTGCACTTGCAATCATCTCTCTTATTCAGGAAAAAAAAATGAAGAATGATATTGTCTCTAATAAAAAAGGCAATCAAATCACTAATACAGCAATTGATTTGGACAAAGATGGTTGTTTCCTTAACAAGAATACTTCCATAACAAGTTATTATTTATGGATGCCTAGTCCTCTTCATCGAGGTACTGGCAAACTAATTGTCATTTCATTTACTGAAAAATCTTTCAACTGTTGAGATTGCCAGCTACTGCGGAAAGCTGGTTCTTTTGGCTCTGGAATTGCTATGTTTCGTTGCTTAACATGACAACTATATCAGACATTGTTGGCCTATCTGTTGGAATTTCTTGAACACAAAGAAGAGCTACCAAAATAGACTTTGTTGCCTTGTTACTGTCGCAAGTTTCCCTTATTGATGGATCAATCAACTCCATTATTCTTCCTTCTTTCCACATGTTCCATGCCTAAAAAGCCAAACAATGTGAAACATGAACGAGAAGAGATTTTTTCAAAAAAAAAAAAATAACTATAGTAACATGGACAAAGTTTTCAAATATCCGTGTATACTTACCCATCCTAAGAGGGATACAGAAATTTCACTCATGAAAAAGTCCGAGTTTCTTTCACCAGTCAGAATTTCTAAAAGCAATACTCCAAAGCTGAATACATCTGATTTCTCAGAAAATTGGCCATACACTACGTATTCTGGAGACATATAGCCGCTATACCATAAATCGGACTTCATTAGCTATAGAGTCAATTGCATAAAATTAAGTAAAGTTCAGCAAACACATATCATCAGAGGTTATTACACTTACTATGTACCAACCACTCGTTTTGTATTGGCTTGTGTTTGATCAGTTCCGAAAATTCTTGCCATTCCAAAGTCTGATATTTTAGGAATCATCGCTTGATCTAGCAGAACATTGCTTACCTTTAAGTCCCTATGAATGACTCTTAATCTCGAATACTTGTGTAGGTAAAGCATTCCTTGAGCAATTCCTTCTATTATCCCAAAACGTGTACTCCAATCCAGTGTAACCTTCAGAGGAGGGTCTAAGAAAAATAAAAATCTAATTAGCTAAGGGAAGTGAAAATAAACTTGTGATATGCACTAAGATAAGTCTTTTGAGGTCTTTAACAGAGTAGAAGATTAACCACATAGAAATTTGTCCAGGCTGCGATTGGGCATATACTCATAGATTAGTATCTTCTCCTCCCCTTCAATACAGCATCCTAAGAGGCTGACAAGATTTTTGTGCTGCAGTTTGGCAATTAGCTTCAACTCATTCATGAACTCCTCCAGTCCTTGTGATGACCTCCTGCATAGCCTTTTGATGGCTACGTCCCCGAACTCAGCCAAAAAACCCTGAACAAACTGTTTAAATCCACATCCTCCATAGTCTATATTAGTGAAATAAACAATGAACATTAAATCTAGCACCTTAAACACGGGGCCAAAACCACCTTCTCCGAGTTTGTTATCTTTATGGAAGTCATTTGTAGCATCTTTTATATTCTGCAGGCTGTACTGTACCAACTTCAGATCATCTTTCCCAACTAAAGATGAACTAAGCACGGAGCTAACAACAGCAGAATTTCCATCCTTCCGACCTAGTCTCAAAAAACAATCAGTACGGCAAAGCATGTAAACTATATGATTGAATTTATTTGCAGTTGAGACATACTAGACACACCTAGTCTTCTGATGTGCTTTCTTTTGAAGATAAAGGCAAAAATACTAATAAGAAGCAAGATTGCAGAAATCACAGAGACAATTTCTGCAATGAGAACTGTGTATGTGTGAGCTGATTTCCCGGACAGACCATTAGTAGCTGCATCCAGAACATGAATATTAGTCTTTAGCCCGTTGTTAGTAAAGTTTTTAAGGATAGAAAGTAGACATACTTAGCTCAGAACCATGAACTCGAACATAGAGAGGTCTCCCGCTGGTAAAGTCATCGGCAAGGTCCAGTAAATCTCCTAACCAAATAAAACAGGCGTTTTTTGAACAAGCATAAGCTGTGCAGGAGCAGTTCCTAATGCAATGAGTTCCACAGTCTTCTGTACTCATCTTTCCTAAGTAGATAGCATGATCTGGCAACTTCATATTCTCATGTCTTTTAAACCCATCTTCACTACCGCATACCAATGCTGTTTTTCTCACACAACCTCCGTCCCACTTCCCATTAACCCAGTCTTTCAAAGATTTGGGTTTAAATCCGTCTAAACATGTACACGTTCCACTTGATCTGATCCCACAGCGACCAAATGAACCACACTGAGCATAAAGTTCACACATATCTTGTGGTGCCTGAAATTCGACATTCCACATACTAGCATTCCATACCATCACCTTAAGGTACCCGTTATGATTCAAAACGAGTACTCTAAATCTTTTGGCTATAGTAAGAAATACATTATCGTTTTCAGAAACAACAGAAATATACCATTTACTACTATAATCAAATCTGTAATAAATACTGTTGTGCTTCCAAATATAAAACCGCCTAAGCCCTTCAGGGTCTATTCCAAAAGAGAAATTTCCAGGCCGAGGATCTTTGTCACTTGTCCAAGAACTGAGCATGATTCGATGGCCAGTACTTCTGTCAAAACCGAGTTTCATATCACGTATTAATGTATCAGTAGGATGCTGAAAGCTCTCCCACAATATATGGGACTCACCATGTCTGAGAACAAGTTTCCCGTCCTCTAGTAATGCTCCCACAGTAGAATTTGGAGCTAACCCTGTTGTGAATGAAACATCTGATGACCAAATAAGTGTACCCTTTTCATCAAATAGCGCTAAATTTCCATCATTACCAATAGTGAAATATGCAGTAGAATTCTGAGGGAGTGGAGATTCTCTGTTAGCAACCCAAATGACTGTTTGTTCAGGGATTGTATTATACCATATACCAAGATAGCTATTTGTTGAGTTGCTTGGAGTAAAGAAGCCTAAGGCAAAACTTCCACCTGCTGAAAACAATTTCTGATTACCAGTGATTGATTCCCCTAGCTTGACACTGTTTTCGCTTAAGAAAAGGGGTAAGCAAGAACATGAGATTATTAGTACAAGAGTTATGGCAGTATGTAACTCCATTAAGTTTGCAAAGTACAGCTCCTCCTCTGCAACTGCTTCTTTCTTTTTCCTGTTTTGTGCAACCTTTATATGATGTTAAGCCAAGAGACAGTGCACTTTGTCACCAACTTCAACCCAGTCTCTAATAAGTTGGAGTTAGCTATATGAATTCTTAGTGACCATAAGTTTCCATTAAAATTTGATATCCGTATTTTGAAGATTGATCATGAATTTTCCCACTTTCATGTTGGTTTTCCGCCTAGCACAATTCTCCTCCTTTATCGTGACTTAAAATAGGAAATTTGAGCATACTTAATATATCGTGTATGCAAGTCAAGCCAACACGTTAAACTATTATGCAAATACTTGATGTCATATTCAATGTGACGAAGGAAATAATTCTTTTCAATTGTACCAGGATTAAAAGGAGAATTCCATCTTAACCGTGTCTGGATGTTGAGTCGTCAATTTAATTTCCAGTGAGATTCTTGTGCAGTCAATTCAAATTCCTGTTGATTTCCACATTTTCTTTCGTTATGTAGCTTTTTTTTTTTTTTTTTTCTTTTCTTTCTTTTGTGTTTCAAGGAGGGGTCAATAGAATGATAAAGGATAGCAAGTTAGTTACTATCCATATCCATACTATTATAAAAGCAGGCCTTACTGAAATGTCACCCGACTTTTTTACCCTTCGTAAATATACTACACATTGGATAAAATTGTAATTATAGCTAATTTTTCTAAAACTTCATTATTAAAATTAAAATTATTATTCTGAAAAGGTTATTAGTCCGGTATGGACTTCTAATTGAAATAGAAGTCTAATTAACATCTTAATTTCTTTTTGACGTAGTACTGCTTCTTTGCAGCATCTTAAAATATCTGAATTAACTTATGACTCTCTTGTCCAACAATCACTGTTGGCTTCAAACATCGATGCCTTTTTAGATTCGTTTCCAAGTTTTGCTCTTGGTTATATTTTTTACTTATATAATCAATGGTTGTTTACTTCCAATTTTACGCTTTCATAAGGATTTTCCACATGTCTTTTCTTTGACCGATTGATATTTATTGACATGTCTTTGGTTTGATGCATATTTTGTTGGTGTTTGCAGCAAAAGTTTTAGAGATTAAGAAGAAATTAGTCCATGCTACATTAAGGATGAGTCATTATTTGAATTTTCATGTACCAGATTCAATTAAAGTTATTTATTGTTGTTCGTATTGTGATAGATTAATTTGAAGAGCTACAACTTAATTGGAGATCAACAGAGACTATGCTTCTTTAGTATAATATTTATATTTTGATGCTATCAAATAGCCACCCGGACCTTGGAAGAAATATTATCTACAAAAATTCCACTCTATTCATTACGTATCAATCCACGTAATTTTCAAAATAATTTCCACACGCTTTTTCTTTTGCCGTTTAATATTTATGAAGATGCCTTTGGTTTGATGCATATTTGTTAGTGTCTGCAGCAAAAGTTCTAGAGACTAAGAAGAAATTAGTCCATGCTACATTAAGGGTAAGTCATTATTTGAATTTTCATGTACTAGATTCAGTTAAAGTTATTTATAGTTGTTCGTGTTGTGATAGATTAATTTGAAGAGCTACAACTTAACTGGTTAGTATAATATTTATATTTTTACCTGGGACCTTGGGAGAAATATTCTCTACAAAAGTTACAGTCTATTCATTACGTATCAATCCAAGTAATTTTCAAAATTTATTTCCATATGCTTTTTCTTTTACCGGACATTAATGAACATGCATTTGGTTTGATGCATATTTTGTTAGTGTTTGCAGTAAAAGTTTTAGAGACTAAGAAGAAATTAGTCCATACTACGTTAAGCGTAAGTCGTTATTTGAAATTTCAAGTACCAGATTCACTTAAGAACAATTTATTGTTATTCATATTGTGATAGATTAATTCTAAGAGCTACAACTTATTGGAATTCATTAGACTTTGATCATTTTTAGTATAATATTTTTATTTTGATGCGATCAAATAGCCACCTTTTCAAAACTGATTTTTGATGTTGGCACAGTGCATTATATCAAATATTTCAAGTTATCTTCCTCTACTTTCTATTTATTCTATTAGGAAGCGAAAAAAGATGAGATCTTCTCGTGATATTATTTTAATTTCTTCTTATACCAGTAAAATTGCTAACTATTCTTGAATGTTAAAAGTTATTGCAGTAAACTTATTGTCTCTACCGGTATATATTATTTTATGAACTTGAGATTTAGCATTTACTCAATGGATCGATGACAACAAAATCATAGATATTCAATAGTTGTCATGCATGATTATCTTAAGGAAGAGAGTGCAGGGAGGGTTGTTATACCAGTAAACAAGCTTGTTTGCCACCCTTTTGGTTAAAAAGTGCACCAAGGGGTTCTCACCCGAAGTCTTTGTTGTTTACTTTCAGTGAATATTTCATCTTGTGAAATATGTAGCACTTCAAACGAAAAAGAAAACACAAAAATATCGAGATTAATGAGGAATAAATAAATGACTATTCTAGAGATGAAAAGGGAGCGCTAGAGTTGAAAAAACTAAGCGAATTTTCAAAAGAAAAAAGTGGCATATAAAGTCCGAAGAATACGAGAAAAACCAAGGTCAGATGGCATGTAACGTTATAGAATAGTTACAATATACTATGAGAAATAATTAAGTCTGTGTCGTTTGCAATCTCAAGAAGTGATTTGCACCATTAAAGTATCGAAGTGTCACATAATATTATTTTGATAAAATGAATTGCTGTATGCTATGTGACTTCGTTTTTGTTGGCTCTTTTTCATTATCTTTTAGTAGTAAATGGATATTTTTGTATTCCCTCTTTGTAAGAGTATTTTTGTATTCCTTCTGTAAGACTATTATCTTAATTTTTTCATTTATTGAATTACCTTAATACGATCAATATATATCATTTTCAAGCTTCCAATCTTTGTTTATTTATTAAAAACTAAAACATATTATTTTAACATGATTAATGTACTTAAATTTTATAAAGTTTATTTTTTATTGATATGGGCACACGTGCAACGCACGTACACAAATACTAGTTATTACTAAAGACGATATAAAAATGCATCACTAGTTTACTTTAATATGTGATAGCAAGTTGGTTACAATTATTACTACTTAAGAAGTGACTTGATTGCGTAAAATATTTTGCGTGCATACAACTTAACCCTAAAGATAAGTCCAACTATTGGAGTCATGTCGCTAATCAGCGAGAAAAAGGCCATATTTATGGTGTGGAGATATCAGATATGGCCTATGCGTACAGCAGACAGTTGCTAGACAATGGAGTTGGAACTGACTTTGTAGACACTAATGTCTTATGAAGCACGTGGACCAATGTAATCTATCATGACGAGGGGTTAAAACTACAAATCAATCTCGAACTATGCAGACACTGAAAGAGGAAATGTTCAATGCACTTAGTCCAATTTAGTATTTTGAACATGATATTTACAAGAGATTTTAATAAATATCAAATATTGAAGTACATATTACATATCAAAGTAAATAGAGTTCAGCTTCGAAAATCTTTAAAGTAGAAACCAGTCATCCATCAAGTTTTAATGTAGACATCCTCTAATTAAACATTCCTTATCATGATAGGTAGTTTTGGTTCCACGTCTTCACTAGATAATGGCTATAATCAGTTTGGTGCCCAAATACTAAATACCCCGACTTTTCATCGTAGCAGTAAGGAATAGAGACGAATCAAGAATTTAAACTTTATGGATTTTGATTTCTGCAATAATGACTTAAAATGCTAATAACTGAGTTTAATATTTAAAATTTGTACATAATTAGAGAATCTCAGAATACGAATACAGAGTTTAGAGAATCTCAGATAGAATACGAATAGAGTTTAAGCAAGCCTTCTTCACTCCAGGAAATTCAAAATTTAGCTAACCTGGCATATCGTACAATACCATCCCTGAATAAATCGTCATTTGGGTTGCTCTTTGCTAACAGAGAATCTCTAATCACTCAGTATTTCTAGTACTAATTAATTTAACAAAGAAGACTACAAAGTATAAACGCAGGAACAAGGTGGAGGAGGGTGTTTTGGTATGAAAATTACCAGATAAAATGATTTTGTCAATGCACTTAAAAAGAAGGTGAAGTCATTTGGAAAAAAAAAGTTAGAATTGGTAATATGTATTTCATGCAAAGCTTTTGGCGTATAGACGTATAGTATAACGTCAGAATTGGTAACCTCTTGCGCCAACTTTGAGATCTAAACCCTTACAAGCATAATACAAAGTCATAATAAATGTACTAGAAATAATTTGATCTTTCGCGGTACTTGGGACTTAGGCCATCCAAAAAATATCTACCAACGTTAACCTGAATTCTGCTTTGGTAGGTCAAAGTGAAATTTTAGGTTCGCCGAGTATTATTTGACAAAATCCAGTAAATCAACAGAGATAACATAAAGCAACTTTAAATACAGGGACATTGTAACAACATTACAATATTGATATCTTTCATAACTTAAGTCAAGAAATCGATTCAATTGTTGCCTCCCACCAACATTTTGTTTCTTCTTTTTTGCTTGTGAGGTGGTTAGTAATTCAGTGTACATTAATATATTATTTTTTGAGAATCACTATAATCCAAGCCATTGATGTCATTTCACAGGCCTTGTTTCCAAACAACCACTAGAGGCGAAGCCACTTGGTGTTTCCCGTCAGACCATTTCAACTTGCCAATTTCCATCACCGAGTTTAGACTTGTCACCGCCAATTTCTCAGCCTTAATTTCAACTACATAACTTAGTTTTTGACCCTTCTCTCTGAAATCCATTCTTGTTGGTGTCACTGTTACAACTGCACCTTTAGGATTTGTCACTGATACTGTGTAAGTAGATGGAGCCTCACCAACATGTGTTACAGTCCTTGTTACTTGTACAGTTCCCATAGTCGATTGTTCCATCGAATCAATAGCTACTGAGATTGCCGGATAATTCAAATTCCACGGCTTATGTTGCTTTCCCCTGCACTTCCTTGGTCTCCTAGCAATAAGTCTAATATCCCTACCACTATAATTAGACGCACATAAAAAGTTCAAATAATCATCGACTGTTACATCATAAACTAATCCAGGATCAACGGCCTTCTCAGGATCAACGTGTCCTGCACCGACGTCCAATACTGTAGAAACATTATATGATTTTTCATCCAGTAGTGGCTTGCCTTGTTGATCTAGGGTGTATGCAGTTGTCATGAGAGCTGAGCGTATCATGGCTGGTGACCAGTCTGGGTGGGCACCTTTGAGTAAAGCTGCTAAACCGGACACGTGAGGGCAAGACATAGATGTTCCGGATGCAATATTGAAGTCAGTCCGCCGCTTGTCTGATGATAACTCAGTAGGTGCCACACCCTCTGGCCAAGCTGCTAAGATATTCACTCCTGGCGCGATGATATCAGGCTTGAGAATGAAATTAGACTCAGCGTTGGGTCCTCTAGAGGAAAATGATGCAACTACAGGTGCGGGTTTGACCCCAATTTGAGTTCCATAGAAAGCCATAGTTGCTGTTGGATTGTTGTTTGAGTTGATGTAATCACGAATGATGTTACCAGCAGACTCGGTAACCCCAAGTCCTGGAATCAAGTGTGCATCAGCAATTAGGCCTTCTCCCATGGGTGCAACATTTGCGACAATGACTCCAACACCACCAGCATCTTTCACTATCTCTCCTTTTGCTACCCTTGGCGTGCCACCACGATCACATAACACAATCTTTCCTCGCACACGCTCTTTATCTAGAGAATCGGGCATACATGTTGCTGCAGAGAAACTACCAAAATGCCTAACACCATTTCTTAAGCCAACAGAAGCGTTCCCACCATATACTAAAGGCAAAAACCGTTTATCATGACTCAAAGGAGGATGACCACTGTACAATGATGCGCCAGTGATTATCTTTCCGTTTCCAAGGATAAGATCAGCAGGAAACTTTCTATCAATTGTGCTAGCACCCACGGTTGTAATCCATGGAGCTACATTCGTGACCGTCATTGGTCTTGGTCCTTCGTTACCAGCTGAAGCAGAGACAAAAACACCTTTCTCCATTGCTGCAAAAGATCCAATTGCTATAGGGTCGAGATTGTAAGGAACTGCACCACCACCAATGGAAATTGAAATAACATTGACACCATCATCCACAGCTTTATCAAATGCTGCTAGGATATCAGAATCCATACAACCCCTTTTCCAGCAAACCTTGTAGGCAGCAATTCTAGCCTTAGGTGCTATACCGATAGCAACGCCTTTAGCTAATCCCAATAAAGAAGCATCCCCCACGGCTCTTCCAGCAGCAGTGGACGCCGTGTGAGTTCCATGGCCATCAGTGTCTCTAGCTGACTTTATTTCAGTAGAGGAATTCATCCTTCCCATTTTTGCCTCATAGCCTGATGTAAAGTATCGGGCTCCAATAATCTTTTTATTGCAATTGGATTTTGTAAAATCTTGGCCTTCAGTACACTCACCTTTCCAAAAGGATGGTATTGGTCCCATGCCTTGGTCATGGAAACTTGGTCGTTCTGGCCATATACCGGTGTCAAGAACACCGATTACAACATTAGAACCTGAATCAGACTCGGTGATAAGATTAACTGGACCAAAAGTTGAATCCAATCCTAAAAAGTGAGGTGAACGAGTGGTATGAAGTTGGCGAAGCCGGTCAGGTAAAACAGAGAGAACGCCACGGCGACTTGCCAGTTCTTGGGCCTCTTCTGCAGTGAGTCTTGTGGAGAATCCATGGAAAACAGTTTTATACACATGAAGGAACTCCTGATCAGTGGTTTCAACTTGGAGAGTATTACTGGTGGATTTTTCAGAGTTAAGAGGAATATTGGAACTTAGGCTTCTAAGGGTAGACCTATACCAGTGTTCAACATCTGAAAAAACAGAAGGTTTCAAGTCATTTTGGACTCTAATAATATAGGATTGTTTGTTTCCAATAGTTATACAATTAGCATGAATGAGTAGTGTCGAGAAGAGAGAATAAGTGAGAAACAAAGCAATTTGATCAGAGTGATATCGACCCATTTCGGAATTAAAGGTAAAGAAAAGAGGTCTGTATACTTCTATCCTTTGGGTACGTACCCTATACTTATAGAAGAGCTCAGGGATAACACCAAGAGTTGGAAATTGACAAAGAAACATCTAAGGCCTGCAAGCTTAGCATGACGAAAGAGAAGGGGAAAAGCATGAAACTTTTTTCTTTTTCCTTCTATCTTTTTAGTTAGTAGTAGTAATTACTTTTCCTATGATGAGTGCATCACTAAACATGTTTTTTTCTTCAGAATTTAATGCCATTTTGCTACTTGTCATGTTTTTGCTAATTAAAGGTGCAGAAATTGGTAAGATGTTTTTGTCGTTGTGCTTTTCTTCTTTTTCCTGAAAAGAAGGTTGGAGTCATTTGGAGTTAAAAAAAAAAAAACGTCAGCTTTGGTTTCTATTTCATGCTAACAATTTGGCGGATAGTGTAACGTCAATTGGCGGGTTTCAATTAATATACCATGAAACCTGTTATAGCCAACTTTGAAATCTTAACCCTTACGTTTACTTCTATCTTAGACATTGGAACTTCAAGGATTTTTTGGACTGATCAAACGCAGGCCATTATAGATTAAGTCGAGTGGTTGGAACTAGTATGTACTATGTATCCCCATTTGATTTATATTTTTCTAAGCTATACGTTTTATGTTATACTTTATGTATAGCTACTGAAGACGGATTCATACAATGTGGCATGTGGCTATATGTCTCTAGCATACTTAGTATATGGGCCAATTTTCATAAATCGAACTTATTCAGCTCCGGAGTACTGCTGTTGGAAATTCTGATGGGTGAATGTAAGACGTTTTCATGACTGAAATCTCTGTATCTCTCTTGGGGAGTTTAACTCTAAGAAACTCTGAGCTTTTACCCCGATACTAGTTTTGAACCTGCTATAGTGAATGCTATGGAAATAAAAAAGACATAACTAATGGCATATATGTAAATGCACACACCATATAGTTAGCATAGAACTTTGGGACATACATGTAATTAGATTAATAGGTTTTATTTTGTTTATGGGCTTGACCCAATTGTTACTTAGTGAGCAAGGTAAGTAAGATTCCAAACATGTATATATACCCTTCATTGAATGAGAAACTATGAGAAGTTTTCACCTAAATTGTGTGTTGGTTGTTTTCGATTGACATGATATCAAAGCCACCGTGCCGGTCTATAGGAAAGTGAAATTTTTTCTTGAATCTGCAAAGTGACTGCTGCTCCATCCGCTGGCATTGTTGCCGGAGTTGAACGCACGATTGATGTTGATGGCGCGGTCGTACGGAAGACGATATATCCGTACGACATCATATCAAGTGATAATCCCGGTCTGATAATCACCCAGGTGCAGTTGATGGGTGAAAATTACAATGAATGGGCAAGGCCCGTTCGAACGACGTTGCGTGCTTGAAAGAAATTTATAATCGTGGATGGATCCATTATGAAATCTGAAGAGAATTTGATGGATTTGGATGATTGGTGGACGATAAACTCACTGTTGGCGTCATGGATAAGGAACTCAATCGAACCTCCCTCCGAACCACCATATCGCATATGGAAGTGGCTAAAAATCTGTGAGATAGTATCCGTGAACGATCCTCGACTGGAAACGGACCAAGAATTTAAGATTTGAAAGCTGCACTGGCTGAGTGTAAGCAAAAAGGTTTGTCCATTGCAACTTATTACAGAAAGTTGACAATGCTTTGGTATGAACTCGAAAACTATGAATAGTTTCCGACATGTTCATGTGAGAAATGTACGTGTCATCTTTCGGTTGCATTGGAGAAGAAGAAAAAAGAAGAGAAAGTGCAGCTTTTTCCTATGGGTTTAGATGAAAATCTCTCTATGGGACTGTCTGTTCCAAATTTTTGTCACATGACCCGTTGCCAATATTGAACAAAGTCTACCAAAAATTGGTGCAAGATGGGCGGTGAAAGGAGTAGCTGGTTGACAATAGGGAGTGCTATTTGTATGATCGTAGTGGACACACTCTGAATCGCTGCTACAAGGTCATAGGGTATCCTTCATGGTGGACTCGCCCACTTAATTAAGGATACTAACAGTCAGGGAACTTGTCTTGTAATCGTGGTAAAGGAACGAATGAAAATGCAAGGGGTGGTTGTGGTCGTGTACAACAGCCACCGAAGCAGTATGTGTCGTATACTAGACGTGGACGTTGTGACACTCGATCTAATGCAGCACAAGCTGAGTCCGAAAGAATGGAAATCAGACACGCTGGTATGCCCGAACAATCAAGTGTCCTCGGTCTGAGCAATGGGCAATGGCATATGTTGATTGGCTTGTTAAATAAGGAGAAAACGGAATAGAGTGAACCAACCATTGGTAAGCTAATTCAATTTTTATGGATAATTGACACGAAAGCATAGAATCATATTACTGGAAAGTTGAGTATTTTGGGAGGCCTACGGGAAATTCCACAGTGTTAGGTAGGTCTGCCAAACAAATCAACATTATGGCTACCTAGGAAGGATTGATCCACGCTCAATCTTACACCATTAATGGTGAAAGGCGGTCGTCAAAGTATAATACCCGATGTGAGTCGGGGTCGATTTTCCAAGGGAACTAGCACGTCAAGTGAGAGAGTTGCAAATAGATATTCAAATGTGGTTTAGTATTAAGTCCTAGAAGTATGATTTGTTCTATGAAAACTATGATTAATTCTAAAGTGTAAGCAATTAAACGAGTAAGTTGTTCAATATTACTAGACTAGGGGTGTAAACGACTATTAGTGACTTCCTATCAACGGGTGTTCCCACTTCACTTTCTCAACACAAGTATAATTATGGTCGAGCATTCCGATCGTGATCTCTAGAATCCTTCCGGCGTAGAAGAGATCTTTCACAACCCGCTCGCCAAAGCCTTAGTTGAATGCTTAAAGCACTACTCAATGACCCAAGGAAAGGAGACCTCTTCCGAGCGTAACCCCTTTTAGATGAGTTAGTCTATAAAGATAGCCTATCAACTCAAATCCTTGCCAACTCCACTATTCTACACTAGTTAACCTCTTCCGAGTCTTTAACTAGCAATGTAGACAAGAAATTCCAAATATCATAGATTTTGAGATTTTGATGTTATTGTAATGAGGAGTTGGATAATTGTTGCTTGTGTTATGTTGAGTGAAATGAAACAACACCCATTGATTTTCTATCACTATAGCATATTTACACCCCTAGTTATGAGTTCAGCTACTCATAACTAGGGTTTGAATCATAGCAATAAAGATGTAATGAAAAGATGAAATCATGTTGGACATAAGTTTGAATTGATACATGGAATCAAGATTCAAAGTTACAAGATTAGAAGCTTACAAATCGGTGTTAAAACCTCTTCTTAGCTCCCAAAGTTGCCCAAAATATAGAGTAAAATGTAATGTAAGAGTTGATGTAATAAAACCCTAACTTTCCTGTTTATACTCCTAAGAAAAATTACACAAAAAATCTTCTTCCGTCCCAATTGTGCGATCGCACAATATTGTGCTGACCGCACAATTGGGTCTTTCTCAGCATTGTGCTGACTTCAATTCCCTCAGCTAGGGTAATTGTGCGGCCGCACAATATTGTGCTGAGCCGCACAAATTCTTGAAAACTTGAAGTAGTTACTGCTTCATTTTGCATTTTTGTGCGGACCATTGTGCGCACCGCACAATATTGTGCGGTCGCACAATGCTCTTTTGAGTTGTGCATTCTCTTCCTCTTCATTTATTTCATGTTGTGCGGAGCATTGTGCTGTGTTGCACAAATTTGTGCGGTCCGCACAATATTGTGCGGCCCAGCACTTTGGCTTGACACTTGCTCTATTTCGCACGACTCCAACTTCGACTCGACCTTCTTTTGTGTTCTTTCCACTCAGTTTCTAGCCGCGAGCGTTTAAACTAAGTAGAACCTGGAATCACGCAACATTACATAAGAATTGGTCGTGAAATTAGCTTAAGAACACATAAAGTTCCTATAAATGAAGGCTCAAAGTCGGTAAAATGCCGACTTATCAACACCCCCAAACTAGAACTTTTGCTTGTCCTCAAGCAATAAAGCACAACCACATCGACAATTCCAACACAATCATGATTCTACACTATCCATGCAATGCACCATTTTCAAAATTCGCCCGCATTCCTAGACTTCGTTTGATGCCACCAATTAGTTTCATATATGGGAATCCAACCATTTAACTACCAACCGCAAATCAAAATCAATCTAGTCATACGTCAACTTAGCCTCAAGTGATGATTCATGCATGCCAATGTTCCTAGTGGTTACTTCACCTTGTCATGTTCGCCCTTTTTCATTCCAAGTGCCCTCACCATTCAAGAGAAAATCCCAAATATAAGAATACAATTATCAACACACATTGGGATCAATTTCAACAAAAATTCTCTTACTCTCCAAAGAATGTTCACGAGTTGAGTCAAAGTACCATAAGCTTGCCCATATTGTGACTCTCCACTAATGGAGAAGCACCAAATATTGGATCAATTAGGACTTGATTAGGCTTGTAATGAAGGCTCGGGTTTAGGTGTGGTAATTTAGGATATAGTGACTACTATCCACCGTACCATCATATGTACATCATGTTTCCTCCTTTTTCACTTCTTTTCACCCTCTTGGACTCCACTCCCTTTCTTTTATTCTTTTGTTTCTTTTTGTACTTTTCAATGTCTAAGAAGCCTAATGTGTGTGTGTGTGTGTGTGTGTGTGTGTGTGTGTGTATATATATATATATATAGTTTTTTTAACATAGTCTAACCTCAATATTTACAAGGTTAAGGTAGACTAGTTATTGCATATTGCTTCTCTTTTTGCATTTTTCTCATTTTTTTTTTTTTTTTTTTTTTTTTTTTTTTTTTTGTACATAGCAATTTCACTAGGCTTCTTAGCATATGACTTTTCCAATGAACTCCCCCAAACTTACGCATTTTATTACATATCAACTCGAGGGATTTCAACTCACTTTTGACCACCAATGGATTAATCATACGCTTGGTTACCAAATGAAAGGCTAATAGGCTCAAAGGGGATAACTAGTGATATTTGAAGTAAGGGTATATGAAGAAGTTCAACGAAGGTTCCAAAGAAAGCCTAAAATCAATTCCAAGTTCGGTACGACTCAAATTTCATCTTGAGCACAAACCGGGCAAGTTCTAGACCACAACTCAACATGTGAACCCACCATCTAATCTCACACACTCATGGCACAAGGAAAAAGTCAAACAAAACATGATTCAATGAGGTTATTTTTACCAAAATCATACACTAGACATAGCATGAAACATCAAAAGAATCTAAGGTTCACAACTACTTGACTTCCACTTATCACACCAAACTTGACTTTCCCATATATGCTCCTAAGTATGTTGATATCAAACAAGTCAAAGATTTCTACCAAAAATGCTTCGGAAAAGAACCAAAGCAAAGAAAAACCGAGGAGGTTATTGCTATCCTAAAATGGTATTTACAATGAAAAGAGGTTGTTTCGGACCCGAATGGGGCTCTTGCGCCCACATGGGATGCCTACGTATCACCCGGGAGTGAATCAAATAAAGAAAAGGTAGCATCCCAAGCGTAGTTCATGGGAGTACCATGTTTTTTTTTTTGGATGCTAAACATATATGTACTAACAACTTAACATAAACATATTTGTACATACATCAAACATAACACCATGTCATAGATAAAACAAATATATACAATACTTAGTTCATGACAAACAAAGGTACTAAAAGCATCCTATATACAAGATATGGTGACATGACATTCTTTAAGTACCCACCCCCCAAACTAAAAGTATGCATTGTCCCCAATGCAACTAAAAGTTATGAAAGCATCTAAGAGAATGAGTAAAAGAATGTTCCCTGTCATAGATAGCCCTCAGTGGCTGGTGGAGAACTGGATGTAGCAGCAGCGGTGGACAAGGGACCCTCAAGGGTCGGTGGAGAGATAGATGCCTCAGCAGCAGTGGGACCCTCAAGGGTCGGCTGAGTATCGGCAGGCTCTGTCTGGAGTGGAGTGGTAGTGGCAGCGGCAGGCAATGGCTCATGTGTCTCTGTCTGCTCAACCCTAGCCATAGCAGTGGCCTGCCTATCCAAGATGTCAAGCTCCCGGCGCCTGATAAGCTCCTCGCGCTCGGGATCCTCCTCCTCCTCGTCATCCTCATCATCTACATCCGCAGCCGCAGATGTCCTCCCTGTCTCCTCCAAGAACAAGAAGTCACCCCGACAATAACTGTAAAAGTCCCTGGAGAGGCTAGACAGCTCTCCCCTCAGGCTCGGGATATCCTCATCAACTCGCTGCTCCATCCTCTGCCCCATCTTCTTCAACTCTCTAGTCTGCTTCTTCTGGCCCTCCGCCAGCTCCCTCAAGCTCTCCTGAATGGGCAGCATGATCTCCTGGATAGGCGTCATGACCTCCTTGAACACTCTCGCCGTCAACAACGGGTCCTGGAGAATAGTGTTCAGCTTCTCGTTCAAGGTGTTCACCACCGTGGACGTGGCGGCGACAACACCCGGAACCTGAAGCAAGGAGGCATGCCCCAAGAAACTTCGGACACCTTTCACGGTCATTTGAGGTGGAAGTTTAGAAATCACCTCAATTTTTTCTTGATCTACTTCGATGCCTTTCTTGGAGACTTTGTGTCCCAACACTATGCCTTTTTGAACTAAGAAATAACATTTCTCCCAATTGAGCACAAGTCCTGTTTCTTCGCATCTCTCTAGCACCCTCTCCAAGTTGGACAAGCAATCATCGAATGAATCTCCAACTACCGAGAAATCATCCATGAAAACCTCAAGAAAATTCTCCACCATGTCGTGGAAAAGAGCTAGCATGCACCTTTGGAATGTGGCGGGGGCATTACAAAGACCAAATGGCATTTTTTGGAATGCGAAGGTGCCATAGGGGCAAGTAAAAGTAGTCTTGTCTTGATCGTCGGCCTCAATGGATATTTGGTTATAGCCGAAGTACCCATCAGAGAAACAATAGTAAGCACGACCCGTCAACCGATCAAGCATTTGATCAATGAATGGCAAAGGAAAATGATCCTTCCTTGTAGCGGTGTTGAGCTTTCGATAATCCATACACACTCTCCATCCGGTTACGAGTCTAGTTGCAATGGACTCACCTTTGTCATTTAGAATCACCGTCATACCCCCCTTCTTGGGCACACATTGCACGGGTGACACCCACTTGCTATCGGACAATGGAACTATCACACCCGCATCTAGCCATTTGATGATTTCTTTCTTCACCACCTCTTGCATAGGAGGATTCAACCTCCTTTGGTGTTCTACACTTGGCCGACACCCTTCTTCAAGCAAGATCTTATGAGTGCATACCCCCGGATCAATTCCCCTTATATCCGCCAAGGTCCACCCTATAGCTTTAATCCCCCTCTTCACCACTTCAACAAGTCGAGATTCTTGAGTTTTGGTCAAGTGAGATGAGATGATTATGGGTAGAGTGGAGTTGGGACCAAGGAAAGTGTATCTCAGATGGGATGGTAAGATTTTCAATTCAAGTTTCGGTGGTTCTTCGATGGATGGTTTTGTAGGTGGGGTTTCTCGGTTTTCAAGGTCTAAGGATAGCTTTTTAGGTACATAGGGTTTTGATCCAAAGCCTTCTAGTGCCTTCACCACCTCCGCTACACTCTCTTCATTTTCCACATCCATGTTCCAAATTACCGCCGCCAACGTGTCTTCTTGACTAGCTAAGACACTCTCCTTTTCCACTAGGGCATCAACCACGACATCGACATAAGCGCATCATTATCCATTGGTTGTTTCAAGGCCTTGCAAATATGAAATACGGCCTTCTCTCCATTGAACCTAAAAGTAAGTTCACATCTCTCCACATCACAAAGAGCTCTTCCGGTTGCCAAGAATGGTCTCCCAAGAATGATAGGTACTTCAAAATCTACGGGGCAATCAAGAATAACAAAATCCGCCGGGAAGACGAATTTGTCTACCTTCACTAACACATTGTCAATAATTCCAATCAGACTTTTCATTGAGCGATCGGTCATTTGTAGGTTCACGGTTGTTGGTCTAGGTTCCTTGGTGTCCAATGTCTTATACACCGCATATGGCATTAAGTTGATACTTGCACCTAGGTCACACAAATCCTTCTTGAAGTGTCTTCCACCAATTGTGTATGGAATGGTAAAAGCCCTGGGATCTTCCATTTTTGGAGCTATGTGTTTTGACACAATTGCACTCACTTGATGAGTCACCTTTATTGTCTCGAAATCTCCATAAGTCTTCTTGGTCACCAAATCTTTCATGAATTTAACAATGTTGGGCATTTGTCCCAATGCATCAACCAATGGAATGTTGATGGAGGTACTTGCTATCTTCTCCCAAATCTTCTTTGCATGGGATACTTCTCTTTGTTTGTTGCTCTTTTGAGGGAAAGGAAGTGGTATTTTAGGAATGGGGCTTGGGTTAGAAGGGCTTCCTTTGGGTTGTGGAGTGTTCTTTGGTTTGGCTATTTGGGTAGTGGTGTTTTGGGGGGTAGGCTTTTTAGTGACTTCTTGAACATCATCATCATACTCTTGCACCAACACATCACCTTGCCTCTCCATTTCATCTTGCACCATCTCCTCTCCAATAGCTTCATTATCATTCCACTCGGTACCCACATGATCATCTTGCATTCTCAACTCCGCATCATCATTACTCATGGCTTCTGGATCTTCATATGTCTTGCCACTTCGAGTTTTGATCGCCATCACTTGGTCTTTACCGCCTCTTTTAGGATTCACTACCGTATCACTTGGTAATGGTCCTTGCGGCCTTTGATTGACTTGATGTGCGAGTTGGCTCATTTGCGACTCAAGTTCTTTGATGGATGTGGAATGTGATGTCATAGTTTGCTTCATGTCTTTCATGTCTCCGGAGTAGCCTTGTTGATTTTGAAGCATTTGACTCATCATTTCTTCCAATTTGGTGGGAGCCTTTGTCTCTTGATCATTTTGCTTAAATGGAGGTCTTGGAGCATATTGTTGAGAAGAACCGGCTCCTCTCCCCTCTTGGTTGCTACTCCAATTACCTCTTCCTTGACTCGGCCTCCATTGCCCTTGTTGTTGGTAGGCTTGTTGATATGGTTGTTGGTAGGGTTGTTGATAAGGTCTTTGATAGCCACCTTGATCATACCCTCTTTGCCCTTGGTAGTTACCCACATAATGTACTTCCTCCCATCTTGCACATGGTAGCATTGTTCCGGATAGTATCCCTCTTGCCCGTGTTGGAGAAGGGACATAGGAACACCTCCGGGAGTCACATAACCCATTGGGGCCACTTAATGGCCGACATTTGTGGTGTGGATATTCTCCACCTTGTGCAACTTCTTTTCATTGGCTTTCCTATCGGCCTTTGAGTTCTTGTTCATGAGTTCCACTGATGTCAAGATCCTTGCCATTTTCTCATCTTGGGCTTCAAATCTTTCCATCATCTTTGGACTAATCCCAACTTCTCTTCCCGGATTCTTAGCTCTTGATTGCCATTCTGGAGATCTCTTGGTCACTTTGTCTAGGATATCTTTCACCTCTTCGTACCTCTTGTCCATGGTGACACCATCACATAAAGTGTCCAAGGCGGATTGACAACCCTTGATAGAAGCTTTGCAACAACATGTTCCCATTGAAACCATGATTAGGACACCGGAGCAACCCATCTTGGAAAGCCTCCCAAGTCTCGGTCATAGAATCGGATGCCTCTTGCTCAAACATGTAGATCTTATCTCTCAATGCCGCTTGCTTCCCCTTTGGTGAAACTTCCCTAGAAATTGTTTTACCAACTCTTGCCAAGTGAAAATGGAGTTTCTCGGCAACTTGTTCAACCAATCTTTAGCTTTTCCGGTGAGAGAGTAAGGGAACACTCTCAACCTCAATGATTCTTCCGATACCCTTGCCGACTTGTAGAGATTACAAGTTTGCACAAAATTTCTCAAGTGATCATTTGCATCTTCATTCTTAGTACCACCAAAGCAACCATATTGTACAAGACCTTGAGTAATTACATTTGGGATGCTAAAGCTAGCATTGCCATGAATAGGAGGAGGAACTATGGCACTTGCAAAACAATTCATATCAATTTCTTCCTCAAGCTCCTCATCATCTTCATAGTCTCGCACCTCTTCTTGATAATCCCGAGCACCTCTAGCATACTCTTGTTGATAGTCTCGAGCACCTCTAGCATACTCTTGATTCCGGTTGACATTGCGAGCATTACCTCTATTGGCATTGCCCCCTCGATTGACATTTGCTCTACCTCCACGGTTTACACCTCGACCCCCTTGGTTTACACCTCGGCCGCCTCGGTTTGCATTGTTGCCACCCCGATTAGCATTACCCGCAACACCTTCATTTTCTCCAAGATTGCCTTCTTCATTTGCTTGGACCCCCGCATTTGCTTTGACAAACGGGTTGTCATCATGAGGGTTTACATTCTCCACTTGAGGATCATTAGCTTCATCTTGTATCTCGTCTTCGTCCACTTGTTCAACATGGAATAGATAGCCCTCTTGGTTGAGTTCTATACGGAACTCTTCATCATATTCTTCTTCATAACCTTGCGGATCCCCATGTTGTTGATTATAATAATGATTGTAATTGGGGTTCCGCAAGTGCCGATTCGGATTTCTCCTATAAGACATGTTTACCTACACAAGATAAAACCAAAAATAAAAGTAAAATACTAGGACTTGCGAACTAAACAACTTTGATTAACTAATGCAACTCAATATTGAAACCGTAGTTCCCCGGCAACGGCGCCAAAATTTGATCCACGCTCAATCTTACACCATTAATGGTGAAGGGCGGTCGTCAAAGTATAATACCCGATGTGAGTCGGGGTCGATTTTCCAAGGGAACTAGCACGTCAAGTGAGAGAGTTGCAAATAGATATTCAAATGTGGTTTAGTATTCAGTCCTAGAAGTATGATTTGTTCTATGAAAACTATGATTAATTCTAAAGTGTAAGCAATTAAACGAGTAAGTTGTTCAATATTACTAGACTAGGGGTGTAAACGACTATTAGTGACTTCCTATCAACGGGTGTTCCCACTTCACTTTCTCAACACAAGTATAATTATGGTCGAGCATTCCGATCGTGATCTCTAGAATCCTTCCGGCGTAGAAGAGATCTTTCACAACCCGCTCGCCAAAGCCTTAGTTGAATGCTTAAAGCACTACTCAATGACCCAAGGAAAGGAGACCTCTTCCGAGCGTAACCCCTTTTAGATGAGTTAGTCTATAAAGATAGCCTATCAACTCAAATCCTTGCCAACTCCACTATTCTACACTAGTTAACCTCTTCCGAGTCTTTAACTAGCAATGTAGACAAGAAATTCCAAATATCATAGATTTTGGGATTTTGATGTTATTGTAATGAGGAGTTGGATAATTGTTGCTTGTGTTATGTTGAGTGAAATGAAACAACACCCATTGATTTTCTATCACTATAGCATATTTACACCCCTAGTTATGAGTTCAGCTACTCATAACTAGGGTTTGAATCATAGCAATAAAGATGTAATGAAAAGATGAAATCAAGTTGGACATAAGTTTGAATTGATACATGGAATCAAGATTCAAAGTTACAAGATTAGAAGCTTACAAATCAGTGTTAAAACCTCCTCTTAGCTCCCAAAGTCGCCCAAAATATAGAGTAAAATGTAATGTAAAAGTTGATGTAATAAAACCCTAACTTTCCTATTCATACTCCTAAGAAAAATTACACAAAAAATCTTCTTCCGTCCCAATTGTGCGATCGCACAATATTGTGCTGACCGCACAATTGGGTCTTTCTCAGCATTGTGCTGACTTCAATTCCCTCAGCTAGGGTAATTGTGCGGCCGCACAATATTGTGCTGAGCCGCACAAATTCTTGAAAACTTGAAGTAGTTACTACTTCATTTTGCATTTTTGTGCGGACCATGAGCGGAGCATTGTGCGCACCGCACAATATTGTGCGGTCGCACAATGCTCTTTTGAGCTGTGCATTCTCTTCCTCTTCATTTGTTTCATGTTGTGCGGAGCATTGTGCTGTGTTGCACAAATTTGTGCGGTCCGCACAATATTGTGCGGCCCAGCACTTTGGCTTGACACTTGCTCCATTTCGCACGACTCCAACTTCGACTCGACTCGGCCTTCTTTTGTGTTCTTTCCGCTCAGTTTCTGGCCTCGAGCGTTTAAACTAAGTAGTACCTGGAATCACGCAATATTACATAAGAATTGGTCGTGAAATTAGCTTAAGAACACATAAAGTTCCTATAAAGGAAGGCTCAAAGTCGGTAAAATGCCGACTTATCAAGGATCAATTAAACTTAATGAGACTTGACTCTCCGAGAAGTTTTATATGTGCCCAGAATGATATGCAACTTGATTTCAGTGTCTCCATTGATTGTAATGTGCAATTCTCTAATAATTTTTATGTTATGCAGGATTGGCTACAGGGACGTTGATTGGTGCGGGTGAACGAAAGGATGGACTCTACTATTTCTGGACCGTACCTCGAGTGAAGGCAATGAGGGGAGCCTTGGAATAAATGGTAAAGTTGTCATTGTGTGACCTATAGGTCACGAGTTTAAGCCATAGAAACAACTACTAATTTTAGGTTAGGCTGCGTATATCACACCCCTAGGGATGCGGCCTTCCCCGTTCCCTGCGTGATGCTTTCTACACCGGGCTGCCCTACCTCGAGTGAAGGCTATGAAAGTTGATGTGATGGATTTGTCGCATCAAATGTTAGGGTACCTTTTGATTCAAGTAACCAAATCCCTTCTGATCCCAGAAGTTAGAAATAGGAAAAGTAATTTGAATGAAAAAGCATGTGATGTATGCCATCGAGAAAAACAAACAAGAAATGGTGGATCGACAATTTAATAAATGAATTAAGAGTGTCCAAAGTAATAATGAGACGGAACTTATAAGTTTGAAAGCCTACTTGAACAAGAAATCCATTTTCAAACATCATGTGTCAGGACACCCCAATAAGATAGTAGGATTGAATGTAAACATCGGCATATCTTCAATGTAGCTAGAGCACTTATGTTTCAAGCTAATCTACCGATTGAGTTTTGGGGAGAGTGCATTTTGACGGCATGTTACTTGATCAACCGGACGCCATCATCGATTTTAAATGGGAAGACCTCGTATGATACTCTAATGGGTGTGCCATCGAACTATGATTATTTAAGAGTGTTCAGATGCTTATGTTATACCCGTAACCAAGGACGGACAAGTGATAAGTTTGAAAACAGAAGTCAGTGATTTGTATTTTTAGGCTATTCGAATGGGAAAAAGGCATGGAAATTATATTATTTCTATGAGATTGAGTTTCCTTTTGCACCAAAGGACGATATGAAATAGAGTTTGAGTCATGATGTTGTCCATATGGACGGAATGGTAGAAGAAGAGGACAATATCGAAGTTGAGGAGGGGGGTTGTTAGAGAATCCTCTAGTGCATGTTTTGGATAAAGCTCAAGCGGAAGTAGAAATGAATCCGAGAATGAGGGGCCGGATCACGACAATCCTAACCTATATGCCATTCCAAGACAACTGGAAGCAGAAGTGCTGGGGAAAGAGTTGGGTCGAGAAAAGCAAACAAAAATGGAGAGTGTTCTTTTGCGAGATTATGTCACTACTATGGTCTGGAAACTGAGCCACTGGGTATCAACACGTATTCAAAAATCATATTGTTCACTCGAGCCTCAACAAGCCTCTGATAAGCTTTATTTTCTAGCACACTATGTCAATTATTGTAATTTCTCTCCAAACATTTTAGTTTTCTTGCAGCTATAATAGATGGACATGAGTTAGCCTCTTTCTCGGAGGCTGTAAAGATGAAAGATGGAAAATAGCTATGCAACATGAGTTGCAGGCTTTGGAAACAAACAACATTGGGTAGTAGATGGGTCAAGTACAATTCAGAGGGTACCATTAAACGGTACAAGGCAAGGCTTGTGATTTTTTAGAAATCAGCAAGTAGAAGGAATTTATTACACGGAGACTTTTGCACCGGTCGCTAAGATGGTTACCGTTCGGGTCTTTTTGGCTATGACTGCAGCTAAATAGTATGAATTGCATCAAATGGATGTGGACAATGCATTTTTGGAAGTGTATATGAAATTGCCTCCAAGTCATCCGAATCATGGGACCAAAAACATTTGTCGTCTCAAGAAATCTCTATATGGGTTGAAACAGGCTGCCCGTTGGCGGTTTGTAAAGTTATTGGTTGCTCTGAACAACTATGGATTTCGTCAGTCTTGTTCTGATTATTCTTCGTTTACGATGAAGAAAAGAAATGTGCAATTAACTATGGTTGGATTTGTGGATGATTTGATTATCTTCAAGAATGATCCTAGAGCTATTCAAATTTTCAAGTTGTATCTCTCCGACTGCTTTCATATGAAGGATCTTAGAATCTTGATATATTTCTTGGGGGTTAAAGTGGTGAGGGGTCCGCAAGGGATCTTCTTGTGTCAAAGAAAGTATGCCTTGGACATCATTTCTAAGACCGATTTGTTGGGTGCTAAACCAATTAGTAGCCTCATGCAACCAAATCATCGATTGGCTTTGTCTGAGCTATCTATGTTTTATACAGTCAGATTAATCTTATAATGTTCATGTTTTGTTTCAGTTCATGCAATGTCCTCGTGTCGAGCATATGTATGCGACTCTCATAGTGATACCTTATTTAAAGGGGTGTCCCGGGTAAAGGCATTGTAATGAATTTCCGTTGTGATCTCTGCTTGTACAGATGTGTGATTCTGATTGGGCAGGATGCTTGTTGACAAGACCATCATTGACAGGTTGGTATGTTTCATTGGGAGATTCACCGATTTTATGGCGGACCAAGAAGCAAAATTGTCTCTCGTTCCCCGGCTGAAGCGGAATATCGGTCAATGTCAATGACTGTATCTGAGTTGATGCTAGTCATTCGTTACTGATACAGCTTAAATGTGATAGTCAAACGACCTGAGTGGACCAAGCATATTGAAGTTAATTATCACTTCGTCCGGAATGAAATCATCGGAGGCACAATACGTCTTAGACAAGTCCCTACGGGCACTCAACTAGCAGATATTTTAACTAAGGCGCTATGACGGGCACAATTTGATTATTTTCTTGACAAATTGGGCACAAGGAATCCTCATGCCTTTAACTTGGAGGGTGGGGGTGGGGGGTAATGACATATATGTAAATACATGTAGTTAGCATAGAACTTAGGGACATACATGTAATTAGACAACTAAATTTTATTTTATGTTTATGGCCTTGGCCCCATAGTTACTTCATGAGCAAGCTAGGTTAAATTTCAAAATTTATATATATATACTCATTCATTGGATGAGAAAATGTGAAAAATATCCGTCTAAAATGTGAAACATCTCTAGCCTATGTTTTCCTCATTTCCTTCCTTGGCTTCTAACTTTGACAGGTGAGTTGACCATCCTAAATCAGTGACCAAAATCAACTATATATGAAGCACGCCCACTGGTGTGCTTTTGATGTTTGCTTGGACTATAATTGGTCAAATTAAAATAAATTACAGAAGTGACAATTTTGGAAAAGAAAATTGTCAAGTCATTGAAGCTTGCACATATGGCTCTCACCCTTTTAGATCAAATTTTTACTCTATTAACAAAACGGAACAAAGCAATGTGCATTACCATTTCCATATCTCATTGTGATAAACCAACACAGCCATTTTTACTGTTATAAAGTTGAAGTCATGTGTCACATGTCACAAGAAGTCATTAATTCGTTGACTTTCTGGTGTGCCGATCATGTTCAACAAGCCACACAACCTATTTTAAAAGTTTGATCTTAACCGCAATATGTCAAGTTATATATATTGGTCCAATTCCCACCTATAATACTTCTGAAGAACCAAACAAATATTTAGTCACATTAGTATAAAATTTACATGTTAGAAATTCCACCGATTACCGTAGTGAAACTTTGCCTCCCTTTATTAGCCCACCCATCCCAATTTAAATTAGACTTTGCCTCCCATTATTGGCCGACCCATCACAATTTAAATTAGTCGAGTTAGTTACTAAATATAACAAATATTTGTAATTTTTTTTCAAATTTACATGGTTAGACTAGAAACGTATGACTAACTTTACCGTGAGTTCTTCATTTTATGTTTAATTATCGATCTCTCAATATCTAAAGTCTACTGATTGAACTAATTTAGATTCGTATTGAATAGGTCCCATAAAGTTAATCATTTACAAGTTACTCTCTCCGTTCCAAAATAGTTGTCATACTTTGACTTGGAGCGGAGTTTAAGAAATGTGGTAAGACTTTTGGAACTTGTGGTCCAAAATAAGTCATACATAAATATGTGGTTATAAATCATTTCATTAAGGGTAAAGTAGTAGTTTCAACTCAAAAATATTTTCAAATTTAGAATTGTGCCATTCTTTTTGGAACGGACTAATAAGGAAACTATGACAACCATTTTGGAACGGAGTTAGTATAATTATGTTGAAACCCAATACCTTGGAATGACAAAAGACAAACGATTGAAACAGTCAGGTTAAACAAGCTAAAATCCTTATCTTCCGTTTCATAGGGAATAACATGATCCTTCATAGTATTCTCTATCTATTTCCATTAATCACATGTTCGAACTGCTTAGCTAGAATGGAGTTCAGCGGGTGGTGTCCTTGAACATGGCCTCTTCAGCCCTAGCGCGATATGTGTGGATATAGAACAAAAGGTTACCATGAATCCCTAGATGAAAAAGTAGCAAACCATGAAAGTCCAATGATTTTGAGCACCTCTGGATTTCTTATAATTGTTGGTGATGGAGATTTGGTCTTCATCTTACATGCCCATTCTTTCTCGGTATTTTTCTCATTTTAGTTTATGTGACAAAGTTTGAATAACCATGAAATCTAATAATTTTTGAAAGTATGATATTAAACATGTTATAATATTTGTGCAGCTATAGAACTAACTTATGGTCGTAAATATGCCATAAAAAACTTATCACGCAAGGTAAAAGGAGAAGTTTAAGTTATATATTTCGAATTATAGAAAATTTTCATCCTTTTTGGAACATGTTGAAAGGGATCACATAAACTTGGTCGGAGGAGTAGTTAGGTATGGCTGGATACTAGGGGAAATGAGGAAATAGTTGTCGCAGTTTGGTAGATGATAAAAATACATCAGAATAAGAAGAAAATTATAAAAAGACGAGACACTTTTTGAGGTCCATCGTGGGCTGCTGAATCCGTGAGAACTGCCACGAGTGAACATTCTAATGTGAAGTTGTTTGAGCAATTTACCAAAAATTTAACGCGATACCTCGGACCTTTATAGACACATCTTTGACTGATTTGTTTACAGTGTGAGAACGGACACTTTAAAGGTCGCTTTCATAGATATGAACTCAAAAGCTTAAGGTTATTTGCATGAGAACACTAATACAAGAGTTAGGACAGTATCCAACTCCTTTGATTTACCTAGTAAGCGGAGACAGTGTCAAAGCAGGCAAATAATCGCATAAAAGAGAGGGAAAATCAGAGATAGAGCATAGACACAACTTGTTCTCTATATATAGTAGCTTTGAAAAATAACATTTGTTACAACTATAGTTTCTAATTAGAGACAGTAATTTGTTGCCGAATGTTATCTTTTATCCCATTATCTAATGTAAAAAAGCAGTAAATTTTGGGTGTGTATACAGTTTGGGAGAGAGTGACCACAATTGTTTTTAATTCTCTCATTCTTTTAGAAGAGCTAACTTTTTATGTTTAAAAATTTGTGTTTATAAACAACATTCTCTCCTTTAATTCCAACTGAGTAGAAGTGGGATTAGTGGTGCACTTTCTTGAATAAAATACTAAAAAGGCTAAACATGGGAAAAAGAAATAAACAGGAGCACCTTGGAGCAGTACTAGGAAAACTAATGGAGTTGTATAGTGTACTAGTTGTTGCACTAGTTTTCTCATGTTCTTGCTTACCCCTTTTCGCAAGCCTAGACAGCATCAAGGTGGGCGAATCGCTCACTGGTAACCAGAAAATGGTTTCAGTTGGTGGAAGCTTTGCCTTGGGCTTCTTTAGTCCAGGCAATTCTACATTCAGCTACCTTGGCATATGGTACAATAACATTCCTGAACAAACAATCGCATGGGTTGCTAATAGAGAATCTCCAATCCCTCAAAATTCTGCTGCAGTTTTCACTATTTCTGATGATGGGAATTTTGTGATTCATGAAGAGAAGGGTAAACTTGTTTGGTCATCAAACGTTTCATCCACAACAGGGTTAGCTTCAAATACTACTGTGGGAGAACTGTTAGATAATGGTAATCTTGTTCTCATACACGGTGAGTCCAATATATTGTGGCAGAGCTTTGAACATCCTGGGAACACATTTATGCCTGAGATGAAAATTGGTTATAATAGAAAAACTGGACTACAAACTCGGATCAATTCATGGACAAGTAGTGAAGATCCTCGGCCTGGAAATTTCTCATTCGGACTAGGTCCTGATGAGCGACCACATTTTTATGTTTGGGAGCACAACCGTATTTATTTTCGGTTTGATGATACTGTTGAATACGCTGGAGGGAAAATCCTAGGAGTTGCATGCTTTCTTTCTGTTATTTCGGGAAATGATGGAGTGTTTGTTGCTTATGGTTACACCAAAGGACCGATAACATTAAGGGTCGTTTTGAATCCTAGCGGGTCCATGCAGTTACTGGTATGGATTCACAATGCTAACAAGTGGAATATTTTAATTCAGGCACCACGAACTTTGTGTGGACGATATGCCCATTGTGGTCCGTTTGGCAGCTGTGGGTCAAGTGGACTATGCAGATGTTTAACCGGATTTGATCCAAGATTTTCAAAAGATTGGACAAATGGGAAGTGGAATGGAGGTTGTGTGAGGAAACTAGCATTGGAATGTGATGGTAGAGATGCATTTTTGAAACATGATGATATGAAGTTGCCGGATCATGCTGTCTACTTGGGTAATATGAGCATCAAGGACTGTGAAATTCAGTGCATTAGGAACTGCTCTTGCTTAGCTTATGCTTATTCAAATAGCACCTGCTTAATTTGGTTTGGAGATTTAGTGGACCTTGCCTATAACTATTCTGGAGGCAGAACTCTCTATGTTCGAGTTCGTGGCTCTGACCCAAGTATTTTCACTTCTATCCCTATTAATTCTACAAACAATGAGTCTAAATTTCTTTGGTCTACACAACTAAGTTCATTTACTTTTCATCTTCTGGAAGCAGTTAGTGATGGTGGATCTGGGATTTCAGCTCGGAGACACAAAATTTTCATTGCAATAATTGTTTCTGCAATATGTGCTATCTTGATTCTTATTAGTATTGCTGCCTTCATCTTCAAAAGAAAGAACTTGAGAAGACGAGGTGTGTCTGATACTTCTTAATTATTAAATTTCCACTTGCAATGATATTTGGAAATCTTGTATGGATTACACTGCTTTGCCTAACTGATTGCTGTTTGAAACTAGGATGGAAGTATGGAACTAAAGCTCTCATTAGGTCAGTGTCTAGTTTATATCCAGTTGGGAAAAGCGATATGAAGTTGGTACAGTACAGCCTGCAGAAAATAAGGGATGCTACGAACAACTTTCATGAAGATAACAAACTTGGAGAAGGTGGTTTTGGTCCTGTATTTAAGGTGCTAAATTCAAATTTTCTCCAAGGATGTTAATATTTCCTTTCATGAATATGGAGGATGTCCATTTAAACATTTTGTTTCAGGGGTTTTTGGCGGAGTTCGGAGACGTAGCTATCAAAAGGCTATGCAAGAGGTCATCACAAGGACTAGAGGAGTTCATGAATGAGCTGAAGCTAATTGCGAAGCTACAACACAAAAATCTGGTCAGCCTCTTAGGATGCTGTGTTGAAGGGGAGGAGAAGATACTAATCTATGAGTATATGCCCAATTGCAGCCTGGACAAATTTCTTTTCGGTTAGTCTTCTACTCCATTTTTAAGATTTCAAAAGACTTCGCAATGTTATTCAGTTCCATTGGCTAAGTAGATGTTCATTTTTATTGTAGACACTTCAATGAAAGATACACTCGATTGGAGTACACGTTTGGGGATAATTGAAGGAATAGCTCAGGGAATGCTTTACCTACATAAATACTCAAGATTAAAAGTCATTCACAGGGACTTAAAGGTAAGCAACATTCTGCTAGATCAAGAGATGATCCCTAAGATATCAGACTTTGGAATGGCAAGAATTTTCGGAACTGATCAAACACAGGACAGTACAAACCGTGTGGTTGGTACATAGTAAGTGTAACCCCTCATACTTGTGGTTTCTGAGCCTTACGTAGCTTCTATGTTATGCCTGTTGTGTAGAGCTACTGATAACTGATTTGTGCCAATGTTGCACAGTGGCTATATGTCTCCAGAATATGTAGTGTATGGCCAATATTCAGAGAAATCAGATGTATTCAGCTTTGGAGTATTGCTGTTAGAAATTTTAAGTGGTGAACGAAACTCTCACTTTTTCAAGACAGAGATGTCTGTGTCCCTCTTAGGATGGGTAAGAAAAGACATTTGAAACTTTGTCCAGGCTTTTATTTTTTCCCTTCTTCCGTTGTCCTTTACCTTATACGTTTCAACTCTTTTGGACTTTCTAGGCATGGAATAAGTGGAATGAAGGAAGGATCATGGAGTTGATTGATCCATCAATAAGGGAAACCTGCGACAGCAACAAGGCAACGAGGTCTATTTTGGTAGCCCTTCTTTGTGTTCAAGAAATCCCAATTGATAGGCCAACAATGTCTGAGATAGTTGTCATGTTAAGCAACGAAACAATTGCCATCCCTGAACCAAAAGAACCTGCCTTTCGCGGCAGTTGGCAATCTCAGCAGTCAAATGATTTGTCCACAAACGAGCTGTCATTTAGTTTGCCGAAACCTCGATAAGAGAATCTTGTTTTCCTATTTCTTGTTGCAAGTTTTCCTTGTTAGTTATAGAACAATCTTTTCCAAATCAATTTGTTTGGTGATTTGCAACTCAATTTTAACAAAATTCTTAGGAACTCAATAAAAGTAATGCGGAACTTCTACAGCTCCGTGTTGTGGCCACATGCAGTGACCCATACGGTTAGGCGGCATCAAGGTGAAGAACTCTGTCCATTGTTGTTGACTCAGTTCCACAAGGTGCAGAAGCCGGCAATCTTGATCCTGGATTGCTGCCATTTGAAACTTTAGCAATCAATCATTTACATTTGATCGGTCAAGTGTTCAATCTATTAGACTTCCATTACGAAAAGATTCTGCTTAGTGTAAGTATGGAAGACTGTTTGAGAGAGTCTAGATTTAGAAATCAAATGTCGCTTCCTGGTTCTCTACTTTCATTATGCACTGCTTATGGTTTAGAAAGGACAAGCTATTTCAAAATAATTGACAAATTTGAGCCCCCCATTGTTTCAAACAAAATTTTCTATTCTAAATCTAAATTTAGCAAATATTAATCAGTATCCGGAAAATCTAGATCTCTTGTATCATAAGGAATATATTTACCTACAGAAGAATAATGTCATCCTCTCCCTAGAAATTAGAAAAGTACCCAAGAAATGAAGACAAATTATGAGAAATCTCTCTATTGCTGTCTAAATCAATTGTTGAAATGGTGCACTACTGGTGCAAGGACAGCTATAGTTGAAAAGTTACAAGAAAAACTCCACTAGGGCAACTAGTTAAAAGGTTCTAACTCTAAGCCACCACAGTTTCTCTGTTGTAAAATTTGGTCAAACATAGAATTAAGTAAAACTCTGACATTCTTTTCTGGAAAAAAAAGAAAAAGAAGAAAGAAACTTGGATGACTGGAAAGGTAAAATCAGTCGATGAAAATGTGGGGAAATAGAAAATTCTGTAATGGTTGAAGATTTAAAAATTTTGTCGACCTCTTTCAGCACTTTCAGTTAAATACTCACACTAGTAGAAAACAGATATGGAATTAATTTTGGCAAACCAGTACAACTCACTTTCTCAATTACATAGTGAGTCATGTTCACATTCTATAAAGCATGATTAGTGCCTGATGAAAATTTTCACTATTGGTTTAACGAAAGTAGTAAATTAATAAAGTTAAGTCTGAACATAATATGGCAAATTATATTTGCGCCTCTTATCTAACAGTAATATTACTGATTCATCTAACCTGTTCATGTTTTTCTTCCACCTACAATGTCATTAGCGGACCTACGTTATGCCTAATGGTGCACATGGTCAATTCATTAACCTAGGAAAATAGCAGATACTATGTCTTGACTCTTTACATAGGTATCTTGAAAAAATTAGATATATACTATGTGAACTCATGATTACAATATCACAAAATCATTAATGGTCACCGATTATGCTGGTACATACGGTGCACCCCATATTTCATTTTTCTATTCCATCCCCACATTTTTCAACAGGCTTGTTGCAAAATAAATTATAGGAGATTCATTATACATTCATCACAAGTACATGAATTTACTTAGTTCATGTTTAAGGAAATCAATGTAAGGATGAGTGTAAGGTCTTAGAGCCTGTGTGGTCAAATTTTCAAAATCAGTTTGTTTCAAAAAGTATTTTTGATAATAAGTACTTTCTGGAAAAATATTTTTAATGAATAGCAGTTTATATTTAACTAATCAATTCGAGAAGTGCTTTTTAACAATATTCGATAATTCATTCTTTGCTTGACCAATCTCTTAGAAAGTTTTTTTGAGTATCAAATTACGAATAAGGATAGATCACTCTCATTTTATTACTTAACTTAAATGTAAAAAAGAAAAAGTTACAATGTGCATTAATATTTTGGTCAATATTAATGTAATTAAACCTACATAAAATACTTATATTTTATATGGACGTTATTTTCTCAAATGATCTAAAATTAAGTAGCGTCAATTATTAGGTATTTATAATTTTCCTCACGACAACAATTAAAAACAGCTTATGTTTCTAAGAAAAAACTATTTTTTTTTTCTAACTTCTATTTCACAATACGAAAATAGCTTATATTTCCACTCAAAACACTTGCTCCATCCGTTCCAATTTATGTGAACTTATTTTCTTTTAGTCCGCTCTAAAAAGAATGACCCTTCTCTAAATTCAGAATAACTCCAAGTTTAACATTATATTCTTAATGAGGTGATTTATAGTCACACAAATATATCAATAACTTATTTTAGGTCACAAGTTTCAAAAGTTTTTATTTCTTTATTAAACTTTATACCAAGTCGGTCAGACTCACATAAATTAAAACAGATGGAGTATCGTTTTTCATAAAAGCTTGGTCAAACGCAACCATTTTTTCTTTTGAAAAATAAACACTTTTAGCTTGTTAGAAGCTTAGCCAAACATACTATTTCATTATTGATGATATAGGAAAAATAAAAAGTCTAGAATTAAATTATGATACATGTACTAGACTTGGTACATGTTTGAAGAATTCATCTAATTCCTGTCTTCAAGATAATTTGAATGATCTTGACACGAGATTCTTTGAAAGCTTAGTTGATATTAGCATCATAAGCTAAAGTAGGAAAATATTCGGAGCTAGCAAGATCTTCTGGACTCTGGTCACTCTATATTTTGCTGCATAGACTTGAATAGACATGTTCTTTAGTTAAGCAAAACTCATTAGACTTTAGTATTAAAACAATGCATTCCATATTAATTATCGTTTTCTCGTTGTTGCAAGATGTTTGAGTTTTGCAATGGAGGTGACACAAGCAAATATATCAGAAAATCTGAACCCTTTGACATGCCTATTGAATATTCAAGGGAAGAACGTCACATAAATTGGGATTGAGACGGATGGAGTAGCTTTTAGGACTGTATACTTATCTGTGTTCTTCAGTGAGCACACAGCAATAGTATCAGAGATATTCAATTCTCGGACAACGGCCACCATGGAAGATGATTTGCTATGAAGAACTAAGGCAAGACATTGATGACATCATGAAATCATTGGAAACTTTCAGCGTTATGAACAAATCAAGAAGGACTAAGGCTTCTTCATATAACTAGGAAGTGTCCAATGAAATTCATCTGTTTATATAAGTAATGAGGAATTTCCACAAGTTGAAGTGAACACATACCAATTTGAGTTTGTGAAAAGAATGATAACCAGATTGAAGACGATTTTTACAATAAAACTAGTATAGTACCCGCGCGATGCGCGGATAATATTAACGAATGTTACTCTTAATCTGATTGTGAAATATATGTGCGGACAAAATTAAAATCCTAATTGTCTTTATAAAATTAAAGGAATCAAATCGAATGATACAATCATAGAATAACTTATGAATGAGTGAAATATCATAATAATTATGATGAAAACAACCTTAAATAATATAACACGATTCAGAAAATATAAGAATAGACTATAACCAAATGAATATCTTTCAAATAATGTATCATATTTCTCTAAATAAGACTTCATAATTTGTATTGCAATGTCCCAAGAATGTGTATTATTTGTCGTGGCTTCAAGGATAATACATCAAAGTAGTTATAAAGTCAACGACTTGCTTTATTGAAATATTGTTCAATATATTAAACCATGACTTGTAAATAACGAATTACGTAAGTTCACCAATTAAATTGCATTACGACTTAAATGTGGATGTTCATTTACATCCTCTTCTTTACATCCCCTTTGTATGTTACGTGTACCTTTGGATTATCTTTCATGCTGTACATTGAGATATTTTTCACTAATGAATGACACACTTGAATACTAAAAAGTGAATTAGCAAAGCTTCATCTCCCCTCTATATTTCTTGCGTACATCTTAAAATATTATTGACTTTTTTTACAACACATTTTATAGAATGCATGAGTCTTAATTTTATGCTTTATACATGGAAGTGGATTAACTAAACATTGAATGACTAATTTTATTATATAGTCCCATCATATAAATTTGAAAATTGACTTTTTCTAGTAAGTCTGGTATGTGTTTTAGTAATTTATGGATTCTTATGTTTCTATAAACAAAAATTGGTTTTTGAACCCTAAAACAATTCATAGATGTAATAAATTTATAATAACATAGAATTTATACATGAAAGCATAATACCCGTGTAAGTTGGTATTCCAGACGATACAAAATACATACTTGCAACTTCAAGGTCAATTAGCAAATATTCAATTGATTTTATAACGTCCAAAAATTTATTTTAAAGTCTTTTATTTTTTTTTATACATATCGCATTGTCAGCATAAAGACGTTAATGCACCAAGATTATTCATCAATGACATCGCACAACTCATATTTGTTCTATATGACAATTTTAATGTCTAAGGTCATCTTGGCACTTTTTCATTCACATTTTAGGGACATAAAAGATGTCCAGATCAAATCTGTTTGTAAGAGCATTCAATGAAAGTTTTTAAACTTATGGAAGTTTAATGTCAATTAGCAATTCATTTCTGTAATCTCCAGACCTTTTTTCTTTTATTTCTTCCAACATTTTACATTGTCGGACACATAGATGCTACTACATCAACATTATTCATCAATGCTTTAATTGCATGTACCAGAATCATAAATTTCGGTCGACTTTCAACATTTAATTAATTGCACAACAAAAGCAACATTTCTAAGCTTTATCTTAAGCGTCTACATTATAAAAAAGTGCAAAGGGCAGCCCGGTGCACAAAGCATTCCGCGTTTGCAGGGTCCGGGGAAGGGCCTCACCTCAAAGGGTGTAATGTACGCAGCCTAACCTTATGCAAACATAAATGGCTGTTTCCAAGACAAAATAGAAAATACTGAAAGATGCAAAAGTAAATAAACTCAATGCTGGACAGTACATATATAACATCAAAAATCAAACATAGTCAACCTATCATTAAAAATCATAGAGAAACTGAAATTTTGTTGGCCATTATATGTTCTAGTTTTTGGTCTCCAAAGATCTAACAACTCCCTCCCTTGAATTCTCTTTTTCCATTGAAGATAGATACAACTCAAGACGTGAATGATTAGTGCTGATAAGATACCTTAATTCCCCGAAAAGGGATAAAAACAGTTCTCAATTTTGTACTTTTATATCTATGAATGTATGATATTACCGGGTATTCAAGACCGTCCATGGTTGCCGGTTTCATCATTGAAATGGCTGACTAACACCTAAATGGAAATAATAGTAAATCAAATCAATTGCCCTATCTGGAAGTGAACGTCATGCTTGATTGAAATACTGCCCAATTAACATCAACAAACCATTAAAGTTTCTATGAATTCACCAATTGTATGCATAACCGCTTAAATTTGTTGATTAAAAGGTCAGATTGCATGGCTCCATTTGTTGCTTTATTTGGCTTTATCAATCTGCAATGCATGAAGATATAGTAGTTAGTATCAGACGGTATTTACGTGGACTATAGAAAAAAAGGTGTTAGCCTTAAAAAATTAGGTCCAAAATTTTATATTCTGAAACTTCTAAGCAGAAAGATCATTGAAGTTGATAAAGTGAAAGGGTATAAGCAAAATGTAGTTGGATTTTGCACTATCCCAGATGGCAAATTTGCAGGAAATATAAGCAAGAATATCAAGTTGAAAATTTTCAACAGCCATCAGCCCATCACACACATACTGGTTGGAGAGTTGTGGTTTATGTTCTATGTTTTAGTATTCAATAATTAAAGCCCCAAGATGAGATAATTGATCTTAGCTTCACTGACGTGCTTTTGATTCTATCAACCACATACATCATATAAATCAGTTTCACCAACTATTTTCTTATTGAACAAATAAAATGATTCTATTTATCAAATGAATATGAAAAAGATGAATAAATACTTGTTGGATCGAAGGCGCTAATATTTAGATTAGTCAAAATTATAAATATCCAGACAAACGAAATATAATATATATGAATACCTTGGAGTTCTGTTTGACGACAACTTAGATTTTCTCAAACATGAATGACAAAAGATACCACAACTTGGAGCAATAGGGGTTATGGGATTACAGAAGAAAGCAAAATTATAACATTTTGTACCTAATAATAAAAAGATTGAAAAGAGACTTGTGACCCTAATGCCATGTAGACAAACTCATTTCACATTTTTTGTTTTTTTCTTCACTGATATCCTCGCTATGGACTTAATACTTGGAGCTCAATGAGTTTCAAAACAACAAAACACATTAAAACATATAAAATATAATCATCATCTTTACCTCAGAAAATTTCTGGACTTAATAAGTTTAGCAGGATGAATAACAAAGAAATCATGACTGCCCAGAATTAGACAGTAACTTAAATACCATCTTAATATCGAAATCATTTTGAAAGAAATGTTTCAAAATTACCTTAGTATTCTCCCTGGAATTAGCATCAAATGGACATGATCAACGTATCAAAGAAGTTTAACACTTTTGCCAACACAACATATCTAAATATATACATTAATTTTGTAATTTGATGGAAAGAAGGTAAAAGGAAATATTATATTCCATCCAAAACAGTACATACTTCAAGTGCAAAAAAGAAGAATAAGCAGTTCGTTTCTTGCTAGTAAAAATCAGAATATATTCAGAAAAGGTAATTATGAAGGAACCACCAAATCTGAAAATGAAAAAAGGATAGAAAATCATATACCTGAGAGACACGGATGTTCTGTAAGATAATTCATAGAGATGTAAATCGTCCACCAAAAAAAGTACATTTTCGTGCAAAATAGTAATGCATACATGACTCATGTTTTTTTCTACTGCTTCTTCCTGAACAAATAGAGAATACTTGATTAAGTAACTACCCAAATTTAAAATGGGGTTATCCAACTTTGTATGTAACTCCCACGTCTCCCACACGTCTCATGTGGATATCAGTTTCTATCTTTTTAAATTTAGGTAGTTATTAAACCACCACTTTTTAAAGTAAATGAAAAAAAGAAGAAGGTATATAGTTTTAATTTCTTTATTCTTCACGTTTTTATTTGGATAAATACAAACTTCAATAAGTAAAATTTGTGGTTATCTCCTCGATAAGTTTTGCTAAATTGCTAAATTGAATTTATCTTTTAATTGAATTGAATTGTTACTTCTTTATTGCCCGAAGTTAATTTTATCTGTTACTTCTTTGTTGCCGAAGTTATAAATGTTATCTATTGATCTTTTTGTAAAGTCTCCTAGTCTTTCTAAATTTACATCTAAAATTCATATTTTTTTTCCAGATATCTGGATAAATGTAGGAGTATAAATACATACAAACGGACAGTTTCTCAATTTCATGGGTATAAAATCAATGTTTTAAAGAATACGTTTAACATTTTTATTTACAAATTCAAAACTTCTTAACATTGCAATTAAATTCGGATTTTTAAATTTTATATTTTACTTTGAATAATTTAAACATAACTTCCCTAAAATAACTAACCTAACCAAAGCTAACTATTTTACCTAAAATTTACATATGGCTTCCTACTACTTTGACACTTGGCTAATTATTATAGGCTACTACATGCCTTTTAATATATATATATATATATATATATATATATATATATATAGATAGATAATAGATAATAGATTTTCAGCAATAAAGAGAAGTAACTTCCTACAGATTAGTGGAGAAAATTTTAGAGCAGTTAATTTTGTAAAATATTTTACAGATTTTAATTCAAATTTTAGATGAATAGTTAGGGATATGCCACTTGTTAATATTTAAACTAAAAGTAACCATATTTTAAATGTAGTAACTAATAACTAATTTTTGTCTTAAAATTGCCATGTGTCTTTTTAACTTATTGCCACTTGGCTAAACATGGTTGGCTACAACACTCCTTTTAATATATATATAGATACTCGGGTGACTTGGCTAAAAGACCTCTGCAATGAAGGAAATAGAGGGAATAACCCTCAAGTCTTAATTGGGTGTATAACCCTTTAATTGCTTAATGACCATTTAGCACTAATGATCTTACCCAAGTTCTCTAGTCTCAAACCCCCAGCCCCCAAGTTATAAAAACTACACTTTGGTCTACTATATAAACAATTATTATTTACCTAAAATAGCAAAAAACAATTAAATCTTCCCACCAAAATCCCTAGACCCCCAGCTGCCTTCTTCTTCCCTCCAAGCTTTCCCGCCCAGAACCACCTGCGCCTTCAATGGCTGTTTGAGCTTCGTTTTTTGCTCCATTTCTCCCATCAAGAACTGTGTCATCTCGATCTATAACTGTTTTATATTTTCGAACCCGTTTTTCTTGAAATTTCTTGTTGCGGCTGTAACGTCTCGATGCGAGTAATGTGGATGAAAATCTGAGGTAAATTGGTCTGGGCTTCCGTCTTTGCACATACATCCTTTCATTTCTTCAACTGGTAAGAAGTTCAAGCTGTTTTTTATTCGTTCGCCATTGTTGCAGAACTGCTGCATTATTTCATCGACCATCGACCACATTTGGTTGATCATCGACTTCGTTGAAGTAGATGGGAGGTTTCGTAGTAGTAGGTGCTGACTTTATGGGTGAATGGATTGAGACCCCAAAATGCTGGAATTGGCAATCTAGGACAAAGACAACAATCCCTATTGCATTAAATGTGGAATGTACCTACGATCAGTTAATTGACCAATTAATCGATCGCGGCAACTTAATGTGCCATCGCAGCGAGGTTTCAATTAGCTATGTTTTTAGTGCTGCTCCTACGAGGGGTAAGGTGGCTCCTTCTTTTATAAGGAATGATAATGATTTGCATATCTATATGCTCGATGTTGGAAATAATGGTAGCAGGCCTATTTTAAAGATATTTGTTGGCGAGAGCTCTCAAGCAGGCTCAAATGCTGCCACTAATGGTGCAGCTGATTCTGCAAGACCACCACGACCACCACTATTCAATGAGAGTACGGGTGATCATGGCAGTGATGCTGGAGTTGGTGATACTGCTGGTGATATGGATAGTGAAGAAGAAAATGCTATTGAAGATCCAGAGGTTGGAGAACCCGCTGTAAATGGGAGCAACTGTGTTGCCGAATCTGCTCCCACTCAAGGCAGCAACTTGGGTGATGTGGTTGATGATTGCACAGGTTTTCATACTGGGAAAACCTTCGATACCAAGAAGAGCCTGGTTGTGGCTTTGAAGATGGGTTCAATGAAGAAGCCATTCACATTCAAAACAAAGAAGAGTACTAAATCCCTGTATGTCGTGGCATGTGTAGAAGCGCGCTGCAGGTGGATGGTGCGCGCCATGAAGTATGTTAATTCCAACAGGTTTGTGATCACCAAATACTTTAAAGAGCACACATGTGGGGTGCAACATCTACCAAGCCATCATCCACATGCTTCAGCGGATGTCATCGGAGAATATTTCAAGAACAGGTTTATCGAAGGCAAAGGGTTGACGACAAAAGATATCAAGAGCACTTTGGATCAACAACTGAATAGTAAGGTAAGTTATTGGAAGTGCTGGAAAGGAAGAGAAATTGCAAAGGCTTTAGTTAGGGGCAGTCCGGAGCACAGTTACGCAATTTTAGATGCGTACAGTTTTGTGTTGGAAAGCCTAAATCCTGGCAGCAAGACTGGGTTAAGGGTTGATGAACAGGGGAGGTTCAAGTATTTTTTTGTAGCTTACGGAGCCTGGGTTAGAGGGTTTACATATATGAGGAAGGTGATATCAGTCGATGGGACACATTTATCGTCCACCTACGGCGGTGTTTTATTGACGGCTGTCGCGCAGGACACGGAGAACCACATTTATCCATTGGCTTTCTGTGTGGTAGACAAGGAGTGCGATAGCTCATGGCAATTCTTTTTTGAACAGCTGGCGCACGTTGTCCCCAATACACCAGACCTGTGCATAATTTCCGATCGCGCCAAGGCCATAGCAAATGGGATTAGAAGGGTGTATACCTTAGCATCTCATGGCCGTTGCACCAAGCACCTTGCTGAGAACATGCGCGTAAGGTTCAAGTGTGGATCATTTTTGAAGGATTATTACACCGCTGCGAAGGCGTACCGTTTTGAAGTGTTCAGCGATGCTTTTAACCAGCTCGCGTCAAAATGCCCTGCCGCAGCTGCTTGTCTTAAGGATGAAGTGGGCTTCCATAGGTGGACGAGAGCATTTTTTCCAGGAAACAGGTATGATGTAATGACGACAAACCTTTCCGAGTCCCTCAACGCAATGTTCAAGGACGAGAGAGAATACCCCATCGTGGGACTGTGCAATGCTATTACTCGCAGGTTTACTGACAAGTTCAATGAGAGGCGTGAGGAGATGAAGAAACACAACACCATTTTGGTGCCCAGTGCTGAAACAAAATTGAATCAGAATATGCTTGAAGGAAACAAATTGATTGCTTATCATGCAGGCGGGAACGTGGAAGTACCGAAGTACACTGTGGTTGGAGATGGCCTATCCCACACTGTCAATCTTCATTTCAGAACGTGTACATGCAGGGAGTTTGACCTGGACAAGATACCATGCAAGCATGCGTTTGCAGTGTTAAGGATAAGGTATGGAGATGAATATGGTGCTAGCGCGTACCATTACACTTGTCCATTTTATAGGCTTCAGACTTACATGTGTGCGTATGAAGAAAATGTTTATCCAATGCCACCGGAGCAAGAATGGATGGTTCCTCCAGAGGTAGTTCATAGAAGAATTCTTCCGCCGATGGTCGATCCCAGAAAGGGTAGAAGGAGAATTAATCGTTTTCCCTCAGTTGGTGAAACTTTTTTCTCAAGGAAGAGGCAAAATAGATGTTCAAACTGCAAGAGAAGTGGCCATAAGAGGACAACCTGCCCTGCTTTGGTACGAGGTTGATAATCAACCTTGCAATTTTGATTTGGTGTATTAGCTTAAGTTGTGATAATTTGGTGTGTTTAAGTAGTGTTAGATGTGGTTGTCTTAATTTGGTACTGTGTTATTTGTTGGAACAATTTGAACTGATTGTAATAGTTTCGTTAATGTATTTTATTTCTATTTTAAGTGTCTTGTATAAGAATGTCTATTAGTTGAGTTCAGCAAATGCTGGACATGTTTACAACCAGTTGAGTATTTACATTTTCGATTAATAGACAATATATGGGTTGATTATTGAAAAGAAAATAACGTAGATTAATTGACCCAATGCAATTGATAAAGTGATTGAACTCATTTAATACACGCGTGCGCCCCATCATTGAAAGCAGCCGGAATTGGGTTAAACGAAGTGGCAGTTCATAATTGCCACTTGAAACGATGAGACTCGAAGTGGCTGTTCATAATTGCCACTTGAAACGATGGGACTTTTCTTTTTCTGGGAACACCAAAGGCTGCATCGATTTGGAGCCTATAAATAGAGGCATTAGATTCAACAATCCACAACACAACTCAAGAATCACTCTCATCTTATAATGGCAAGAGCTCCAGGAAGTGCCACCAGAAATAACAACAATGGCAATGTCACTCTCAGGAACAACGACCCAGAGGTGCTGCAGATCCGTGCTGACATAGACAGGCTTATCCGCCTCCTGTGTGAAGATCGCAGGAGGCAGGAGATGAACATCCGCCGTACTGCTAGGATGTTGAGGGTGCTCATGGAACGAGCAGGGGAGGATCTGGACAACTACATCACCCCTCCCCCCTCCCCTCGTAATAATTAGTTTTTTTTTTATTTTTTAAATGTAAAAAGAAAAGAGTTTTCTTTATGATTGCTCTTTTCTTTAAAAATATTATATATGAAAAGCCCCCTGGGTTATTATTAACTCTGATTGTGCATTTAATTTCTCGTTCAGTTTTCCGCTCCCCCTTTTTTTTTGCGTATTCTTGATGAACTGTCCATACTCCATTTTGGTGTATAATCAACCAACACCAAGTAGATAAATCGATAGATAGGTTCGCAAAAAATGGAAATAATCAGAAAATGACCAAAAACAAAAATATAAATAGAAAAAGATAAAAGTAAAATAATAAATTACGATAATATTTAATTAATAGAAAAAGTGAAATTTACTGGAAAATGTAAATAAAATAAATATTAAGTAATACGAAAAATATTTAAGTCAATGGGAGAATTTCGGGAGAATTTCCTGAAAAAGGGAAACGTATCAGAAAAATAAAAAGTCGGGACTTGACTAGACAAAGGTAATCGACTATTAACCAAATGTCCATACTCCATTTTGGTGTATAATCAACCAACACCAAGTAGATAAATCGATAGATAGGTTCGCAAAAAATGGAAATAATCAGAAAATGACCAAAAACAAAAATATAAATAGAAAAAGATAAAAGTAAAATAATATATTACGATAATAATATTTACTGGAAAATGTAAATAAAATAAATATTAAGTAATACGAAAAATATTTAAGTAATGGGAGAATTTTCTGAAGTCGGAACTTGAATGGACAAAGGTAATCGACTATTAACCAAATCAACCCCGAAAGGGTTGATTATCGACCTAGTGTAATTTCAAATAAAATCAAAAAAATCATGACAAAAATGTGTTGTTACACCATATGTGATGGTATATGGACCCCATTTGAGTATTATTGACCACTTTAATACATTATAACAACTCATTGATGCCTACAAGGGAAAATCTCATGTATATATAAGCCTACTATGTCTATTCTTGTTAAGCAATGCCTTAGTGTTATGACTAAAATGTGTTGTTACACCATATGTGATGGTATATGGACCCCATTTGAGTATTATTGACCACTTTAATACATTATAACAACTCATTGATGCCTACAAGGGAAAATCTCATGTATATATAAGCCTACTATGTCTATTCTTGTTAAGCAATGCCTTAGTGTTATGACTAAAATGTGCTGTTACACCATATGTGATGGTATATGGACCCCATTTGAGTATTATTGACCACTTTAATACATTATAACAACTCATTGATGCCTACAAGGGAAAATCTCATGTATATATAAGCCTACTATGTCTATTCTTGTTAAGCAATGCCTTAGTGTTATGACTCATATGTCTTGTTACACCATATGTGATGGTATATGGACCCCATTTGAGTATTATTGACCACTTTAATACATTATAACAACTCATTGATGCCTACAAGGGAAAATCTCATGTATATATAAGCCTACTATGTCTATTCTTGTTAAGCAATGCCTTAGTGTTATGACTCATATGTCTTGTTACACCATATGTGATAGTATATGGACCCCATTTGAGTATTATTGACCACTTTAATACATTATAACAACTCATTGATGCCTACAAGGGAAAATCTCATGTATATATAAGCCTACTATGTCTATTCTTGTTAAGCCTACTAATTTCTATTCTTGGATTCGAGATTAATTCCATATGTTAATTTTCAAGATACAAAGTTGATTATCGACTACTATATGTCGATTATCCCTAAACCCAAACCCCCAACCCCAAATCCCCAAACCCCGAACCCAAACACGGAACACGTCACGCCCCTGGTCACGCGGCTTAGGTAAAAGTCAAAAAGTTTGAGCGGAAAATGGAGCCCAAATTTCCCGCCTCACTTAAACATTAACTTTAATATTTTAAAACAAATCCCCAAATATATAAAAGCTGATTTAACGATTCCCCAAACAATTTCTAGAGAACCCCAATAATTTCCCCCAATTTCTAACCTAACCCACCCAATTCTTCAAAACCTTCTCTTTCACGACCCCTCTTTCACCAGCTGAAAAATCAAACAACTCAAAGAACATCATGAGTGAAGATTCGTCCAGCTCCAACGTAGCAGCGGAAGCCGATATCTGTTTTTGCGGCAAAAGCACGAAGCTGAGGACATCCCGCACTAATACAAACCCTGGCCGCAAATTTTGGAGTTGTAAAACTCCAAAGGTGTGTTACTCATACATTATAGTTCTGTTTTTGTTTTTGATTATTTGTTAATGTACTGATTTTTTCTTGGGTTTTGTTAAATAATGCAGTCAAGTGGTGGGTGCGACTACTTTCGGTGGTTTGATGGTGGACCACTGCCTGTAGCAGCATCGAGTGTGATTGAGAATCTGGTTAGAAAGCTTAAGGATACCGAAGACAACTGTGTTTTACTGAGACAACTACTGAGTGAATGTGAAGAGCAGAATAGTTTTCTAAAAATCATGCTGAGGGATGCTGAAATGAAGTTGAAAGAAGCTGAGAAGAAGAAGGAAGAAGCTGAGCAGAAGAGTCATCGACTGAAGGTGTTGATTAAGTCGATGGTTGCTGGTTGTGTTATCTGCTCCGTTTTTAAATGGATCTCCTATTAGTTCGCTTCTTTTAGTATGTGTATTATTTTGACACTGTGTAAATTTTGTTCATAATCCGGATATGTGTATTATTATTTTGACGCAGTGTAAACATAAGGTCAATCGTTTGGCCGTTTTTGTATAAAGACCAATACCTTGGCCGTTTTTGTATAAAGGCCAATAACTTGGCTGTTTTTGTATAAACTTAAGGCCAATAATTTGGCTGTTTTTGTATAAAAGCATGGATATTGTAATGTAGTCGGGAAAGCTCTGTTTTGTTTTTTGTTATAAAAGCTTCTTTATTGTTTGAGTTGCGAGCACATAAGGAGAAACATGTTATTAGTGGCAAACCATAATTGAAAGATCGAACAATGAATGAAATGAGTTCTCTCCTAACAAGTACCCTGCATTAATAAACCCACAGTTCATGTCCAAAAACAAGGTCAGCCACCATACACTTGTCTATGACTAACCAGGAGATAACCAGAGATAACCATAATAGAATATACTAGACTGTCATCAATAGAATATACCTTAACAAGTTTAAAGTTAACCATCAACTACTGTTATAAACTACTAGTTCAACATTCAACTTATACAAAACCAGGAAACCAATGATTAATACTGAACCCCTCAAACATTATCTGTTCCAATATTCTCTAAAGGAAACTGAACATTCAGACTTGCAAGAACTTCATTCAGAGCAACATTAGCTTCATCCACATGCAATGCCGCCTGTGTCTCGCGATTTTCTTCAACAGTCTCTTCATTTCTAGCTTCCTCATCAATCTCTGCATTGTCTCCTTCTTCAGACATCTCTTTATCGACCTCATCAACTTGAGCTTCATTTCTGGCTTCTGCAGCATCTGCAGTCATCTCTTCATCTGCTCCATGAACTTGAGCATCATGGAAAACCTCTTCTTCTTCATCGACTGCTGCAGCTGCTTCTCTCACATCTTCATTCTTCTCTTCATCATTATTCCCTTCATTCACTACAACTAAAAGGAAATACTTAGAAACTGACAAAAATAATCAAATTATCATTAAAATGAAGATAGATACCTTTCTTTTTCCTCTTCACAAGCTTCCTTTGCTTGAACAGCTTCCTCTTCATCAAGTTCCTGGACTTTGTTTTCCTTTCACTGTTCACCTTCTTCTCTTTCAACAATTTTAAAATCTCCTCACTCACCTCCAACATTCTTGTCAGAACACCTTGCACATGCCCACAGTGCCTGCAAGTTCCCCTGCTACCACCATCAACACCATCACCAGCACCAGCACCAGCACCACCATCATCACCATCATCAACATCATCAACCCTATCTTCCTGGCTTTCAGTTTTGTGCATTTCTTCAGCATACTCCTCCACAATGTACTTGATCCCAGTGACCCCCTCCAGCATAGCCCTTACCCTGTCCAATGCAGGATCCTCGACCTCATCAGCATGAGGAGAGACAAATTTTTTGCAACCCTAACTTCTTTCACTGTTGGGATCAAGAAAGGGTGCAAAACCTGTCATCAAATGATAAAATAATTAATAAATGAATTAATCATTAAATGAAAAAATAATTAATAAATTGAATAGGTACATACCTGTCTGGCTCCTTGATGGCCTGCATCAGCATCTCCCACATTTCTTCTTGTATGCTGCCACCTCAGCATCCTTGGGATTGGCAAGGGGAACTGTTCAGATTTCCCAGCATTACGGCCAACCAAGGGCACAGCCTCATATATCCATGCCTGTCATGAATGCCACAGTCACATTACTTATGTTTTCACACAATCATTCTTAATAAAACTGGAAAATAAAATAATAATACTTACTAGGAAGGCCCATGGGAATCCAAACAGTGCATAACCAGCAGTTTTACCCTCTACATGCTGTCGATGAGTCTTCGCAAAATCCACTTTATTGTAGAGGTAGTCCACTGTCAGGTCATAACAAAGCCTGCCCCAGGGGTACTTGCTGAAAAATTCCAGGTTATCCACACATTGGATCCACCATTTCTCTACATTTTTAGTTTTGTCCCTGGCCATCAGGACAGTATGGAGGAACCACAGGAGAGCCAACTTCAGCTTCTCTTCCTTAGAGAACTGTCTCTGCTCCATCAAGTACAGTAGATTTTCTGCCCTCACATCCCCACCACCACAGACCTTCTCTAGAAATCCTTCACCATTTGCCAAGCTCTTGGCCTTCAATTTGGTATCTGGCTCTTGACAACAGTTTAAGCCAGTCATCAGGTAGAACTCCCTCAAGCCAAAACAGACTGGCTTACCATCTATTAAGAACCACATCTCATGCTTTTTCTTGGACTGTCTAATAGTCCTCAAAAGCACTGAGTGCACCAACTGCCCATTGAAGGTCCAGCTCTCAGAAAGGTTTAAGAAATCCCCAAAAACTGATCTCCTAAACATCTTTTCAAGACCCATTTTTGCCAGCTTGGTCTTGAAGTCATTAAATTTTTTCAGTGAAGATCTCACAGAGATCTTTGCATTAAATGATTCAAACCTGGACAACCAGGTTTTGAACCTAAAGGTACTGACATCAATGTCAATCACCTTCTGTGGAATGCTTAATCTGTCAAGAGGATGCACATCCTCTTCATCATCCTCATCTCCCTCTTTATCAACTCCATCATCTGCTCCATCATCCCTCTCACCAGCCTGATCCCTATCGACCTCTTTATCAACTCCATCATCCCTATCACCAGCCTGATCCTCCTCTCCATCACTCTTCCTACTTGCATCCTCATCATCATCATCATCAATCACAACAGTTTTTCCTCTTCTTTTTGCTGCAGCAGCAGCACTACTACCAACTCCATCTTCAGCTTGAAATCTGTCTATCTGATCAAACGTATCATCAGATGCACCTTTTGAACTCAAGTTGTCACCCACCTCTGTTTGACCACCACCAACATCTTTATCAGTTGATGTGGCATCACTGTCATCATGTTCTTCCTCCACCCTTCTTCTTTTGCATTTGACAAAATCTGAGGGGATGTTCGAAGCACCCAAGCTTCTTGTGCTGCTTTGCGCATGGACCACCTACGCGTACCTAAATTTTGTCCCTTAGCTTTCTTCTCTTCTAAAAGCTCCGCTCTACGCTCTTCCCAAGTTCGCGGACCTTTTCCTTTCGGAACGGCGTGCTTTACCCTAGGCATTTAATCACCTAAACACAACACAGTTTTACAACGAAAGTTAAAGAAAAAACACCCAATAATTACACTTACACAAACCACATTTTAATACGAAAGTTAAAGAAAAACCCCCAAAAATTAAACCGTAAACCAGAATCGAAAATTGCGTATAAACCGGTAATATAACAACACCCATTGCCCGAAATCAAGATGTAAAGATGCAGAATAGCCATTAATCGTAGAAAATACAAAGTTAAATTTCAAATAAAAACCCTAACAAAATCTCGATGCGTACATGTTTATGCTGTTCGTCGATAATGTGCTTAATCCACAGAGATGAGAACCCCACAGAGATCCTTTAAATAACTCCAAAAAGACACTCACAACAGTTGTAGTCGTGCAGGCAGTTGATAGAGAGAAAATAGGAGAAGTTGAGAGTGAAAATTGGAATGGAACGCAGTGGTGTATGATCAACCAAACAGAGGAGATGTAGTATCCGTTATTGTTTAAATTACCCGGTTACTTTTTTTTTATTTCAAAAAGAGCTCACAAGTTTTTTTTATGTTTTGCACCCTAAGGAATTATTGTTTTGCACCCACAAGTTTCTAAGAGTACTAATCCAGTCCTTGGTCCCCACTTAAACCCACTTAAGTTTTTCTCTCTCCAAAAATAAGTCAAAAATAAATGGAAAGGTTAAACTTTTTATTCAACACTTTGAGGGGTCTTTTAGCTAATTCTTCTCTAGATACTCATTGCTGGAAAGGTTCTTCAAAATGTTATTTTTCCAAGTATTATAGGGATAGCACACTGCCTATTCAAACTCTTATGACTGCTCATAGTTCACAATTTGCATTTGATCGTGGTAGCCTTAATTTACCAAGAACAATATATATCTGAAGTGATGATAAGGTTTGCGACTGCCGACCAAAATGCAAATTGCAGCAGAAACCAGGTTATTAGGTTGTTCAAATTGGAGTTACGATACCAGCTCCCTGAGGTTATTAAGATGAAGAGACGTATTACAGATTGTTGGATTTGGAGGCCAAAATAGTGAACATCAAATGTTTCATGGGTGAAATAGGCTGTGCAAGTAGTTTTCATATTCCAAAAGAGTTCCATGTAGTCGAGACAAATCCTCCTATTGTGTGGAAGTGAAAATGAGAAAGTCTCAAATGTAAAGAGGAATGAGAAACTTGAGAATATTAATATGATGAAACTTGGATATGTTCGGGAGATCTCATGGAATGCCAAGATGACTGGATATTCTTGTGCAACACCGTCAACTACAACAAACTGGGTTACTTTGGAAGTAGAACATCAGATTAACAATGTTGTAGCCATACTTTGATTTAACTCAAGTCCTCGTGGTGACAATTATGTCATAATGAGGTACGGGAAACATTTTGCAATGGATGGTGTGCTGATGACGCTCTCCGAACCAAATGCAAGCCTAAGGTTTGTTTGCAATGGATGGCATGCCGACGATGCTTTCCAAACCAAATGCACGTCCAAGGTTTCTTTGCAATGCACTTGCCAAACATGGGCTTTTCCATAACGATAAATGAAAGTTTGTGAGTTGACCTTTCCAAATTTCCTTTTGATGCTGGTGGAGTCTCACTTTCCTTCCATATTACTTGGTTAAAGAATCAGATTGGAGATGCTTTTGCTATTCCGGATTTACCAGTTTTCTTATCCTCACATGACTACATTGATTTGGAACTTGAAATAGTGTTTGATAAAAGGACAATTATCAGAAGCAATCGACAAGACTTTCAAAATTTTGATCAAATGGTTCAGTTGCCTACCTGAAGATAGCCCTGAGGTGATAATCATTCTTTTAAGCAGAAATTCCTTAACTTTGTCCTTGAGGACAGGGACTTTGAACAGGGGAGGATTTGTTATTCCCGGTTTAGCTGTTAGTTTGTTAAAAACTGTTAGTAGGAGGTTAGAGGAAGTTAACAGATCAATGTGCAACACTATTCAGAAGCTGTTCCTCTCCAACCACTTAGCTTTTTAGGTCACTCTCCCAAACTGTATGTATACACACCCAAAATTAACTCCTTTTAGCAACAAATTACTGTAGCTAATTAGAAACTATACTTGTTACAAATGTTATTTTTCAATGCTATAGAGAATAAGGTGTGCCTCTGCTCTATCTCTGATTTTCCCTCTCTTTTATGGAATTATTTGCCTACTTTGATACTGTCTGCGCTTACTAGGTAAATCAAAGGAGTTGAATACTGTCCTAACTCTTGTATTAGTGTTGTCATGCAATAACCTTAAGCTTTTGAGTTCATTTTAGCATATTTTACATGCTATGAAAGCGACCGTTTAAGTATCGGTTCTCACACTGTAAACAAATCAGTCAAAGATTGTGTTTATAAAGGTCCTAGGTTACTAATCGCCTTAAATTTCTGGTCAATTGCTCAAACCACTTCACATTAGAATGTTCACTCGTGGCAGTTCTCAAGGCTTCAGCAGCCCATTGTGGACCTCAAAAAGTTTTTTGTCTTTTTATAATTTTCTTATTCTGATGGTTTTTTGTCATCCACCAAACTGCGACAACTATTTCCTCATTTACCCTAGTATTCAGCCATATATACCTTACTAGTTACTACTCCGATCAAGTGTATGTGATCCCTTTCAACATGTTCCAAAAAGGATGAACAATTTCTATAATTCAAACTATATAACTTAAACTTCTCATTTTACCTTATGTAATAAAATTTATGGGAGGTTTATGACCAGGCACACTGGTGCAAGCAAACCCGAGGGAAAGCTAAACACGAAGAAAATGCGGAAGAATAACAAGATTAAAAGATAGAAGCAAGACAAATCTTGCTTCGATTCGAAAGAACAGTGAGGAATCTGTCTCAAAGCTTGATCGAATGAATATCAAGACGCACCTATGCTATGCAACAATCCTCAAGAAGAACAAGCTTCTTGCAAACTGAATGACCAAGAAGAAAATGTTCAATCGAAGACACCGAATGACACAAGTTCTTTAAAATTCCACGTCGGGGTTTGGCTCTATCGGAGACTCACAATAGCACTTGCTATATTTGATCATTCAACAACTTAATTGCCTACAAATGAAATGTAAATGGAGTATTTATAGACTAGGCTAAGGGTAGAACAGTAAACGGTCACAAGTGACCAATAACAACAAGCCACGCAGGGCTGAGCTAAGTGTGTGTTCGGCAGCCTTGACCTCGGTGCTTGGTTGCTTGCTCGAACTCATTGTCATCGGGCGCTCACTTGACTTCGAACACAATTTGTTGTGTTGTGCTGCTCGGAGCCAAGAGTTGGTGTTCGGTCACTTTGTCCTCGGGCTCAAATTTGAGGATGACGCCTTCGGTTCTTGAGCCCGGCCACTCAGCTTCGGAACAATTGCTTTCCTTCGACCAAGCCAAGTGAATGTGAACATCGTGCAGCAGCTTGGCTTGGTTTCGTGTCATTGACCTTGGTGGATCGAACACTTGATCAGCACGTGTTCGGGCTGCATCACACACAAATATTATAATATGTTTAATATCATAACTTTCAAAATATTATAACATGTTTAATATCATAACTTTCAAAATTATTAGATTTCGTGGTTATTCAAACTTTGTCACATAAACTAAAATGAGAACAATACCAAGAAAGAATGGGCAAGTAAGATGAAGACCAAATCTCCATCACCAACTGATGTGTTAATATTTTACCTTCACATTGAACTTTATGAGACTTTTATTGTCTTTTAGCTATTTTGGTGAACGAATCTTATGTAAATTTCTCTGTTTCAGGAAATTGGTGATACTATGAGCTAAGGAGCCAAATGAAGCTAAAAAGATTCAAGGAATAGCAAAAATGAAGCTTTGGACATAATTTAAGAAACTGGAGAAAAAGCAAGGCAGAGCCAACCTGAAATCAGTTGTTTCAAGCGGCTCCCCGCCAAATGGGTTCGGCTATTTGCATAATCATCGGCTGCCAGCCGAAATCATCATGAAGGGAATTTTTGACAACTTATTTTATTCAATTGTAGGATACTATAAATAGTTCCTTAAGGTCTTTGGACCATTATCTTTAGTTATTTTTCTAGTTTAGGGAGCAAGAATTCACTTCAAAACAATAAGAGAGTGAAGATTTGAAGCAACCCAATGAGAATTTATTAATTCTTTTTGCTTATTTCTTCATTTTTCATATTTTGTATTGAATATATTTGGTGTTGTTGATGTTATTGGGGACATGATTGTATGAATATATATCTCATGACTAGGTTTTCATATTAATGGGTTAATGTTTATCTAGTTCTTATCATATTTCATATTCAAGTTTAAGGTGTGGCCACACTTGAGCTAAACCCCACTTTGCTTTCATCACCCTAATAGGGTTGAAGGTATGTATTTATAAGAACTAGCAAGAATTTGGGTTATATTGGCTCACGAACATACCTCATCTAAAAGAAGTAGCTAAAAATAGCTATTTCTACTCAGGTCTTTGAACTAGGTCTTTACCCGCATCGTTATTGACCCCAACAGACTTAACTTGGTAGACCCTCACTATACCTAACGGTTTTAAAGGGTTAAATGAGTGGTTCGACCATAATACATAAACGCGATGCCATATTTGCAACCTAGGCTCCGAACTTGTCTTTCTTTCTTTGTGAGAATGCCACCGATCAGCTTTACTCGCTTTCCTAGTGTAGTTAGTAGGTGTTAGTATCGTAACCCATCAATTTATTACACCTATTTAGCTTTGTTCAATTGGTTTAGTTCCTCGACTACCTTAATCGCATCACATTGTCCCTTGCAGATTCGACCTCAACTCCTAGTTGGGTATTATTATTGTAATGACCGTTCATATCTCAATTTGAGGTGTATGTTGAGAGTTGTCAAAATTGGCATCGTTACCGGAGAACAATTGACGTATTAGAGTAGTTTGAGGAGTTGAACTAGTTGGCTTTGACACAAACTTCGTTGATATATGTTTGATGAATTGTGAATATTGTTGTGTTATTTGTTTAGTTATGTTAAATAGTTTAGTTTCGTAGTTAAATTGAAATGGCATCATGGAATCAAAATTGGTTAATGTTGGAAATCCATATATGAATGATCCTTGTCCTTATTGTGGAGGACCACACTATTTTCAAAATTGTGAAATTGTTTCCGGGAACGAGTTATGTGCACCTTCACAATCCTTTGAGTGGAACATATGTCATGAGTGTGGTTCCCAAAATGGTCATTGAGATGGTTGTCCTAATATTCTTTATACTTCTAATGATTTCTGTAATGGTGCTAATGACGCTTATGAGTTTGATAGGTCCAATGCAAGCAAGAATATTGAACTTGAGCCCGAATGGCAAGGTGTCCAAGAAAAGTTTCAAGAAAAGATGGACTTATCCATTTCACAAGAAGAACATGCTCAAAATGAACAATGTGAATATTTGTTGCAACAGATACTTTAGTGCCATGAAGAAGAAGCCAAAACCATCAAGAAAATAAAGGAGGTGGTCCACAAAAATGACTTAGCCATTCATCATTTGGAGGAACAAATGAAGCAAATGATTGAAGCTTTTAATGATCAAAAGGCTAAGGGGGTAGTCAAATTCCAAGAAGGACATTACATGGATGATGAGCTTGTGTTTCAAGAAGAAAATGTTGAAGAAGACAAAATTTGTAAAAAAGAAGAGATTGTGAGCCAACTTGGCTACAAGATCAAGCTCAAAGAATGGAGGTCTATGAAATGTGTCTTGAAGATTTAAATAAAATGTGGAGTGATTTTGAGAAAAAAAGAGTTGAGCTAGAACAGGAGATGAAACAATTTGGTTGGGCTATATTCATACCATGAAGGATGCATTAAGTGAATTAGATGAGGCGTCTAAGACCCAACTACTTTTGATTGTGGATAGTCCATTTGAGGATGATGAAGTTGAGATTTGAGAATGAACTTAGAAGCCAAATTGTGGAGCTAATGGTGGAATCCCAATTATTTGACCCGAAAGTTAAAGATAATGCCCAAGAGGAAGAAAGTTCACTAGAGCATTGTGTTGAGTTGCAAAACATTATTGTTGAGGATTCTAGTGCAATAGAAAATGAAGACGTCTAAAGTGAGAAAATCTTGGAGTTAAAGCGAGTTGGACCTCATTCCTTGAATTTCTACACATTGAGTTTAGGAGAGAAGATTGAAATTGAACCTTTCGAATCCTTGGAGGACATTTGGGATGAGAAACTAAGTACTTATTTCATAAGGTTTTACATACCAAGAAGACAAAACGATATTCCTCAATTAAAGTCAAAGAAGTGCAAGATGAAGCACATGTTGTTTGACACTTTGAGATTCATACCACCACCCTGGAGCACAATCGAAAACTTGATTCCAAAATGGGGAGGTAATTCATCTTCTCAAAGTGGACAGAAAAGTGGTAATGTTGGTACTCGTCCTGTCGTGACGTTAAATAAAGCGCTTCTTGGGAGGCAACCCAAATTTTACATTTTCGCAATTAGTTAGAGTTAGCTTTCACATGAAGTTCTTTGATTGTTGCCTTTGATCTTGGTTGAGTGGCTTAAGTGTAGGAATGAAAGCATGGAAGTGTGCAAAAAGTGGGGGACTTAGTCCCAAGAAGCTGAAAAAGGAACGACACCCGCCAAAAGAAGGGCAAAATGCCTTCGGTAGACCGCCGAATTATAGGCGGGATCGCTGGTGCTCATAGTGAGCAAACTATTTTAGTGGAAGATGGATGGAATTCAGCCGATTAATTAGCGACTTTTGATCCATCTCGGTGATCCACTTATTTGATTTGGCGGAACGACGACTGTTCTGCGGGAATTCCAATACAATGAAACTCGATCCACTCAACTTTCTATGAAAGATGCTCCTGAGGTCGCATTATAGTCCATTACTTGACAGTGAGCCCCTTCACCCTCACTCTAGTTATTTTTGTGCTTATATGGTAATTTTGTTGCTTGGTGACAAGGCAACGTTTTATGTTGGGGTGAGGTATATATGTTTGATTGTCACATGCTATCTTGTACTTATTACTTGCTTATTGTCTTTACATTCCTAGCTTAGTCGTCTTCAAATTCATAGTGTATTTGTCTTTCAATTGATAGTTAGTTGTTGTATTTAAAGAAAACCCAAAAACATTGAAAAATTTGAAAATCTCAAAAGATCAAAAGGTACTCCCATGAACTACGCTTGGGATGTTACTTCTTTCCTCTGATTCGCACTTCTTGCGATACGTAGGCAACCCACTCGGGCCCGAACCAGCCATTCTGAATACCACCCTTATAAATAACTTTTAGACGTAGATAATAACCTTCTTGGTTTTTCTTTGACACGGTTCTTTTCCAAAAAGAAATTTTTTTGAACCGGACACTTTTTAGGACTTAGTCATAAAAGTGTCATCTTGCTCTTGTTTCATGGCTTGTTTGATACCAACATGTTAGGAGCACACATGAGAAAGTAATGTGGATTGTTTGGTGAGAGTTACAATTTCAACCTTTAGGTTCTTTTGGTAACTCTATGTATGTGTAGTATAAGCTAACTCCTCGCTTTAGTGCTTGTGAAAGTTGATGTTCATGTCTATTGTCTCTTGAGCTATGTGTGGTGAGTCTCTGGCTTGAGCTTGTAATTGCATATACATGTTAGAACTTGGGTTGTGTGTCCTTGTAAATGAATGGAATGTCACTTTGATGTTGGATAAGATAATAGGCATTTCTTTGACCCATTTGAGCCTTTTCAAGCTTACCAATTGAAGTAATCCCTACTTAGCCAACTTTGAGCCTAACACCTTTCTTTTGTTAACCACATTACTAATCCAGACCAATTCTAAGTGCTTTTTGGCCCTATCTCCTTGAGGCATTGAAAGACATGTAATTTAGACTAAAGTCTAAGTTTGAGAGAGGGGAGTAAAGGAGTGAATGCTTGGTGGCTCTATAGAAAATGCACTAATAGAAAAGTTGAACAAAGAAAAGAAGAAAATCAAAGAAAAGAAAAGAACAATATATAGTAAGAAAAAGTGAAAAGAAGAATAAGAGCCACAAAGCAACATTGTGAGTGCAAATTGGGAAATAAGAGCTAACATGAAAAGAAGAGCTCAAAATGAAATGAATGGAAAATTTAGTGTAGTGCCCAAGGAGGGAGATTAGTCACTTTATACCCAAAATATACCCTACCTAATCCCAAAAGCCTATATTACAACCTTAGAAGTCCTATTTGATCATTTATCAAGTGATGTGAAATGAACAACAAATGACACTATAGCCAAGCCTATGACATTGTATATGTTGGGTTTTTGGAATGTGAAGAGTGTGAATGGAAAATGGGTGGAAAGGTGAAAAGGTTCCTTTTACTAGGAAAATGCACTTTCTCCCACATTGGTAGAGGAAAAGATTTTTGTTGGGTTTAAATAGAGAAGTGCTTCTTTTAACTCTTAAAAGGGCTAAGAAGAAGGGAAGCCTCGCGCCGCCGTCGTCGCTCGCTCGTCTCGGCTTCGGCTTCGGCTTCGGATTCGGTCAATTGATATGATTGATTGACTAAATTAATAATTTATTATTAATCCAGTTTTGTAACGGGAATTCCACGTTTTCCCATTAAAATCAGCCATTAGTGGTTATTTTTTATAACAGCCACATCTGAATGGTTGTGTCTCTTCAGGTTCTGCTTTCCTATAGGCTATATATATTTGTCATTCGTCAGTCCTTTGATAGACACTGATACACAGAACACGTAATATCTTACTGCATCCCCTCTCTTTCCTGCATACTAAAGTAAGTCGTGTGATTTGCTCCGTTCCTTTGTGTTCGCAGAGTTCTACGGTTTGAAGTGCCGCTACCGTAGAACTGATATCCCGTTCCATCCTGGAAGAAATTAACCCGTGAACCTTGGGCAACTGTGAGGGGGTTAGATTTCTTAAGGAGACACAAGTAACTTGTGGGCTCGGGATCGTCCCATACTTACTGATTTTGTTGTTCCCGCATTCAAATAAATTAGAAAATACAAAATAGAATTGTAAAATCAGTAAGTATGGAGACTAAAACCCTTCGTGGTTTTTCTACTCCAACTGTTTAAACAGTTTGTTGATATTGTTTCTGCTTGTGCATACTAAAAGATGACAAACGGAGTGGATCCAACTGTCCCTGCTGTGAGTGCCACTGCTACCACAGTTTCTGGTACTGCAGGGCCTAGCCGTCCTGCTACTGCAACGGTTATGCTACATGCAGAAAAGCCGGGGAAGTTTTCTGGTGTGGACTTCAAAAGGTGGCAGCAAAAGATGTTCTTTTATCTGACCACTTTAAGCCTGCAAAAGTTTATTAAGGAAGATGCTCCGGTCCTGACTGATGAAACACCTGAAAACGAACGCTTCCTTGTGATTGAGGCTTGGAAGCATTCTGACTTCCTATGCAAGAATTATATTCTAAGTGGCTTGGAAGATGACTTGTACAACGTTTATAGTAATGTTGAGACGTCTAAGAAACTGTGGGAGGCATTGGAAAAGAAATATAAGACTGAAGATGCTGGACTAAAGAAATTTGTGGCTGCCAAATTTCTGGATTATAAAATGGTGGATAACTAATCTGTTGTATCCCAAGTCCAAGAACTTCAAGTCATTATCCATGATCTCCTTGCTGAAGGTTTGATCCTGATTAATACTTATGTTAAAAGTATTAATTATATTGTTGGTAACAAACTTTTCTTTGAAGGTTTGATGATTAATGAGGCGTTTCAAGTTGCGGCCATGATTGAAAAGTTGCCTCCGTTATGGAAGGACTTTAAAAACTACTTGAAACATAAGCGCAAGGAGATGACCCTTGAAGATTTGATTGTACGCTTAAGAATTGAAGAAGACAACAAATCTGCTGAGAAGAAGGCTCGTGGAAATGCTACAATAGCTGGAGCAAATATTGTTGAGCATAATCCAAATCAGAATAAGAGAAAGAAGCCTTCTGGAGGGAAGACCAACCCTTGCAAGAAAAAGTTCAAGGGCAATTGCTACAACTGTGGCAAGAGTGGACATAAGTCCGCAGACTGTCGTGCTGCAAAGAAGGACAGGATAAAGGAAAAAGGTCAAGCAAACATGGTTGAAGAGAATAAATTGGCCCAAGGAGTGCAAGACATTGATCTGTGTGCTATGATCTCTGAATGCAACTTGGTTGGGAATCCTAAAGAATGGTGGATTGATTCAGGAGCCACCCGCCATGCTTGTGTTGTGAAGGAAGCCTTTGCTTCATATGCTCCCACTGGACCTGATGAGACACTCTCAATGGGCAATTCTGCAACGGCCAAAATTGAAGGATATGGAAAGATATTCCTGAAGATGACATCTGGCAAGGTTGTGACTCTGAACAATGTTTTTCATGTTCCTGAAATAAGGAAGAACTCGGTATCTACTGCACTTCTCGTTAAAAACGGGTTTAAGTGTGTTTTTATTTCTGACAAAGTTGTAATAACTAAGAATGAGCTGTATGTAGGAAAAGGCTACCTGACTGAGGGCCTTTTCAAACTCAATGTAATGGTCGTTGACACTATGAATAAAATTGCAGCTTCTTCTTAGTTACTTGAGTCAGATAATTTATGGTATTCTCGTTTGGGACATGTCAATTATAAAACCTTGCGGAAGATGATCAATTTGGAAGTATTGCCTAAATTTGATTGCGAAAAGTCAAAATATCAAATATGTGTTGAGTCTAAATATACTAAACACAGTCAATTGAAAGGGATTCTGAACCATTAGACTTAATTCATACGGACATTTGTGATATGAAGTCAATACCATCTCGCGGTGGAAAGAAGTATTTCATAACTTTTATTGACGATAGCACTCGTTACTGCTATGTTTATTTACTTAGTAGTAAAGATGAGGCAATTGACGCATTCAAGCAATACAAAAATGAAGTTGAAACGCAACTTAGCAAAAAGATCAAAATGACAAGAAGTGATAGGGGTGGCGAATATGAATCTCCTTGTGAACAAATATGTTTGGAATATGGCATTATTCATCAAACAACTGCCCCTTACACACCTCAATCTAATGGGATTGCGGAAAGGAAAAATCGAACATTAAAGGAGATGATGAATGCCTTCTTAATAAGTTCGGGTTTACCCCAGAACTTGTGGGGGGAAGCTATATTCACGGCTAATCAAATACTCAATCGAGTTCCCCATAGCAAAACACTTTCCATTCCATATGAAAAGTGGAAAGGAAGGAAGCCCAACTTGAATTATTTCAAAGTGTGGGGGTGTTTGGCAAAAGTGCAAGTCCCAAAACCCAAAAGGGTTAAGATAGGACCGAAAACAATTGATTGTGTTTTCATTGGATATGCTATAAACAGTAAAGCATATCGATTTCTGGTTCATAAATCAGAAAATCCCGACATTCATGTTAATACGGTGATGGAATCCGATAGTGCGGAATTTTTTGAAAATATATATCCGTATAAGAAGGAATGTGAGTCAGTTGGTGAAAGATCCAAACGACCTCGGGAAGGAACCAGAGGAAATTCACCAAATGAGGAAGAACCAAGACGTAGCAAGCGTCAAAGAACTTCTACTTCGTTTGGAGATGACTTTGTCACTTTCTTTTGGAAAATGAGCCTCGAACGTTTAAGGAAGCCATGTCTTTTTCAGACTCTCCATTTTGGAAAGAGGCAGTCAATAGTGAAATAAAATCTATTTTGAACAACCATAAATGGGAGTTGGTTGATCTTCCTCCTGGAAACAAACCATTAGGTTCTAAGTAGATTTTCAAAAGGAAAATGAAAGCTGATGGCACTATTGACAAGTACAAGGCAAGGCTTGTTGTCAAAGGCTATAGACAACAAGAAGGTCTTGACTACTTTGACACATACTCGCCGGTAACCAGAATTACATCCATACGTATGTTAATAGCATTAGCCGCTGTGTATGGTCTTGAAATCCATCAAATGGACGTTAAGACAGCGTTCTTAAACGGGGATTTGGAGGAAGAAATTTACATGGAACAACCTGAAGGGTTTGTGGTTCCAGAAAAAGAAAAGATGGTGTGTAAACTTGTTAAGTCGCTTTATGGACTAAAACAAGCACCTAAACAATAGCATGCGAAATTTGATCATACAATGTTGTCAAATAGCTTTAAAATTAACGAGTATGATAAATGTGTTTACATTAAGAACACTCCTAATTATGTAGTCATTGTTTGCTTATATGTGGATGACATGTTGATAATGAGTAATGACATTGCCAATGTAAATGCTACAAAACGCATGCTAACTAGCAAATTTGATATGAAAGACTTAGGAGTTGCTGACTTAATTCTGGGTGTTAAGATCCATAGGACTCCTCAAGGTCTGGCTTTGTCTCAAGCTCATTACATCAATAGTGTGCTTGAAAAATTTAAATATTTAGATTTTAAAGTTTCAAAGACTCCTATTGATGTAAACCTTGCTATTAAAAGAACAAAGGTCTAAGCACGTCGCAACGGGATTATGCTCGTATTTTGGGAAGTTTGATGTACATCATGAATTGTACTCGTCCAGATATAGCTTGTGCTATAAGTAAACTAAGTCGATACACGAGTAATCCCAATCAAACTCATTGGATGGCAATGAAACGTGTTTTGGGATATTTAAAATACACCCAAGACTTTGCATTGCATTATAACAAGTATGCTGCTGTCATCGAAGGATATTGTGATGCCAATTGGATCACCGGCACAACTGATTCTAAGTCCACAAGTGGGTATATTTTCGCACTTGGTGGAGGAGCGGTATCTTGGAAATCGTCCAAACAAACGTGTATTGCCCGCTCTACAATGGAAGCTGAATTTATAGCTTTAGATAAGGCCAGTGAAGAAGCTGAATAGCTTCGAAATTTCTTGGAAGACATTCGATTCTGGCCTAAGCCGTTGACACCAATTTGTATACATTGTGATAGTCAATCGGCTATAGGACGAGCTAGAAATGTCATGTATAACGGTAAGAATCGTCATATACGACAAAGGCATAAAACCGTTAGGGACCTACTCTCTAGAGGAATTATCACCATTGATTACGTGAAGTCAAGGGATAGTGTGTCGGATCCGCTTACAAAAGGCCTAACTAGAGAGGCGGTTGAGTGTTCATCGAAGGGAATGGGACTATGGCCAAGGACAAGTCATCACGGCGGCAACTCTACCTAGGAGACTGGAGATCCCAAGAACTAGGTTCAAGGAGAATACAAAGTTGTGTATGACGGTCCAACATTGTCAATTAAATTTTTTTGTCCATTCTCGTGATGAGACAATGTTCAAGTACCAAGGATAAAATGCTAGAGGCATTTTTTAATGATTATCTAAGTTTGATATTGTAATTATCAAATAGTGTACATCTATGGGATTACACATTTAGAAATCACCTATTTAAGTGTGAAGTGGAAGCCGCTTCAAGGAGAATTCGGTGTGGCCAATTCTCTAAGCACTTATGCAACCAGGCGGTGTTCATGGCTGAAACGAACACAACAGTGAGAGCCAAAGACGGTTAAGGGTTAGTTGTGTGACTTACGTTGTCTAGGTATACATCAAAGCTCAACGGTTTAAAGATATAAAATCTACCGATTGACCGAGTATATCCGATGTATGTTCACTACGGAAAGTTCAAAGGGAAACCTACTTATCCCGATGCAACTAATTCTTTCTTGCAAATCACACAAGTCTGTCATGTATTTTCCATATTGTAGCCATTCCCCATTCATGTGGGGGTTTGTTGGGTTTTTGGAATGTGAAGAGTGTGAATAGAAAATGGGTGGAAAGGCGAAAAGGTTCCTTTTACTAGGAAAATGCACTTTCTCCCACATTGGTAGAGGAAAGACTTTTGTTTGGTTTAAATAGAGAAGTATTTCTTTTAACTCTTAAAAGGGCTAAGAAGAAGGGAAGCCTCGCTCGCTCGGCTTCGGATTCGAATTCGGTCAATTGATATGATTGATTGACTTAATTTTTTTTTGGACCAACAAAAACTAAAATATTAAATTAATAATTTATTATTAATATTTAATATTAATCCGGTTTTGTAACGGGAAGCTGAAGTGAATTCAGCAGATTAATTCCTCCACATTTTCCCATTAAAATCAGCCATTAGTGGTTGTTTTTTATAACAGCCACATCTGAATGGTTGTGTCTCTTCAGGTTCTGCTTTCCCATAGGCTATATATATTTGTCATTCGTCAGTCCTTTGATAGACACTGATACACAGAACACATAATATCTTACTGCATCCCCTCTCTTTCCTGCATACTAAAGTAAGTCGTGTGATTTGCTCAGTTCTTTTGTGTTCGCAGAGTTCTACGGTTTGAAGTGCCGCTACCGTAGAACTGATATCCCGTTCCATCCTGGGAAAAATTAACCGGTGAACCTTGGGCAACTGTGAGGGGGTTAGATTTCTTAAGGAGACACAAGTAACTTGTGGGCTCGGGATCGTCCCATACTTACTGATTTTACAATTCTATTTTGTATTTTCTGATTTATTTGAACGCATGAACAACAGTATATGCATGAATTATAAGCTCTGTGTTGTCATGAATTATAAACGACTACTTTAAGACCTTGGCCAGGGCAATTGTATAATAAAAGAAAAGAGTTTCTTAGATCATTCAATAGTCGGTTATATTCGACATGAAAATATAGTTGGTGCCTATTGGGATTTGACAGTTAAACCATATCCTAGGGTGACTTAGAGCTATAACGACAGAAGGAAATTATACATCATTCTTCTACATGTTCTTGAGAGTAAATTGTATACTTCAATGTTCGATCGTTAAAGAGTGTTGCTAGACGCCACCCTTGATTAGTATATAGATTAGATCAATATACTACCGACTTAGTATTGAACCTATGGGGTCGCACACTAATGAGCGTTCTGATCTTTTACTAAAGGATTAAATAATATTTAATCTAAATAAAGTATTATTATATTCTTTGTTAGCGTAGAGAATGTAATTAATATGTGAACAAATTGAGTTTTACTATTTAGAATAGTAAATTGAGTTATATCTCTTGGTTAGTTATTGATTAAAATAATTACCAATATATATGTGATATATATTTGGTTTGCAATTAATGGTTACCTATACATAGAGATGTATTATAATATTAATAAAGAACTTATTTATAGAATTTGATGGACGTATATGAAAAGGTGACCAATTAGGACAAGTCCAATTCATAAAAGGACCTCTTATAAGATGTACTGAGAAAATTCTATTTATATTCTAAAATATTTTGAACACTTGTCACCATGCATGAAAAAGGAAGAGCACTTGGCTCTATACATGTGAAAGGAAGAACACTTGACTAGGTCTTAAAGAGAAGAATAATAAGTGGCTTCTTGCATCAAATGATCAAAATAAGTGGCAAATGAGGCTAGCCACTTGGCTAGCATGCAAAAGAAGCTAACATGTAAATACTCCTATAAATAGAGGCTATGCAGCCAAGATGAAAGGGAAGTCGTGATCGCCGCTTAATAAGTAAAAATAACCAAGAGAGAAAATTTACTGTGACAAGAAAATTAGTTCCTTGTTCTTTCATTTTGTGCGAAAGTTCCGAGAAAGCTTTAGCGTAATATTATTCATCCAATTTGTTCGCGGTTCCGTTGATAAAATAGTTGATAGTAAGGATCGGTCTCGGTGTATATACATATAGAGGCTTCGCATTATCGGAGCTTAGAAACAACTCTCGCGCTACCATGTATGTCTAAGATCCGATGTTTAGACGTAGGGAATGAATTTTTAAACACAAATAAATCTACCTAGGATTGCTTGTGTCTTCCGCTGCGTGTTATGAACACCCTTTGCAATTCTTACACTCACTACACCAGTCGGTGGTATTTCTAACATGTTAAATACTCATTATACTAGTTTAATAAATATTTGTATGGTTCTTCAAAAGTATGTATATTATAGGTGGGAAAGGGATTATGCCAATATAACTTGACATATTGTGGTCAAAAGTCAAATATTTAAACAGGTTGTGTAGCTCGTGAAACATGATCGCCACACCAGAAAGTCGATGAACTACACATGACTTTAACTTTATAATAACAGTAAAAATGGCTATGTTGGTTTATCAAAATGAGATATGAACAACGCTTTGTTCCGTGTCCTAATAGAGTAAAAATTTGAACTAAAAGCGTAAGAGTTGCCATATTTTCAAGCTTCAATGACTTGGCAATTTTCTTTTCCAAAATTGTTTCACTTCAGTAATTTATTTTAATTTGATCAAATTATAGTCCAATCAAACATCAAAAGCACATCAGTGGGCGTGCTTCATCGTAGATTTCGGTCACTGATTTAAGAATTAAGATGATCAACTCACAAGTTCAATATCAGAATCCAAGGAAGATAATGATAAAAAAACATAGGCCAGATGTGTTCTGTCTATTTTTCCGTAGCATACACACTAGTATCTTGGTAAAGAGAGGTAAATAAATTTCATTCATGAAAAAGTCCAAAATAGATTCACCCAACAGCAGTACTCCAAAGATGAATACATCTGATTTCTCTGAAAAGTGGTCTGTATACTGTTTGGAGACATATAGCCACTATGCCACATTGGCATGAATGAGTGTTCGGTAGCTATGCACAACAAGTATAACATAAAACATAAAGTAGCTCAGAAAATACAAATCATCTGGCGCTATACATCCTATGTTCCAAACACTCGATTTGTAATGGATCTGCCTTTGATGACTCCCAAGAATCCTTAAAGTTCTAAAGTCTGATACTTTTAAGAATCATCCCTTGATATATTTTTACAATGAGATTGTTTCATCCTTGATCTGTAATCAGTAACTGCATCCTCAATATGGAAAGCAAAATAAATGTGGTTTAATGTACCAAAGACATTAATTAAAGCATCACTATTTGTTACTGGTAGAATATTTAAAGATAGTAATGCAATATACCAAACACTATCTAAAAAATAATTCATGTATTACTTATCCATGTATTAATCCATATATTATGAATATATTTATTACTTTTTTTTACTAGATTAATTTATTTTTTACAATTCCTGTATAACTTGTTTCTGAACAGCCCAAGCCCGCTAGTGACACTGTCCGCTCTGGGCATAGGCCCGCACGGGTTTAAAACGCATCACTAGGGTCTAAGGCCAGTTAACTTATATACCCAGCATCTCTCCTGTGTTATGCCGATGTGGGACACTTAACCTTTAGCTGGGGTGTTACATACACCCCCTCTTATGGACTCAGCGTCCTCGCTGAGGTTTGCCCCGCGTACCGGGATTCGCCTAGACTCACCACGGAGGTTTGCCCCGCGTACCGGGATTCGCCTAGACTCAGCCCTGAACTTTGACCCACATCGACAAGGCTGACACGGAGTGGCTCTGATACCATCTTTAACAGCCCAGCCCGCTAGTGATATTGGGATTGACTATTTGCACTTCTTTCTTTCCTTTTCCTTTTCTCTTTTTGTTTCCATATAATTTAATATTTATATACATCCATAATAAATATTACAACATACTCTTGCAATGTACTTTAGGCTCGGACCTCGCCATAATATATGAAACGGCTTTACGTAAATATTTCTTTTCACGCCAATAAGAATCCTAAAACTTAGAAAATTTTGGGGAACGTCACATTCTTCCCCCCTTAAGATCATTCGTCCTCGAATGATTTTTACTCCTCATTCATAGGCCACTTTCCATTCCAACAACTTGCCAAATATTCCAAATTTTGGCTAAGTGTTAGATTTCTTAAAAATTTCGGCAGAGTCTCCCCTGTAACTGGACTATCTGAAAAAAATATCCCTGTCACAAATACAACAGCTACACCAACAACAACCAGTACACCATAACAGGCCATCCATAGGCACTAATAATAGCTCAAAATAACCACTATCACTCCGGCAAAGAGGTAAATCCCAACAATAAATAAAACATGCTCCGGCAAGGAGCTGAATCTCAATAATAAATCAAACAAACTCCGGCAAGGAGCTAAATAACACTAACGAATTAAATATACTCTGGCAAAGAGCTAAACCACACAATATCTCATAATTAACTGGAAAAAATTTAAATACTAATTAAACCTTTATAGTTCATATACCTTATTTTTCAAATAGATAGGGATACCTTTTCTTCATGTCTTCCTCAACCTCCCAGGTAGCCTCTTTTGAATTTTGACCACGCCACAATACTTTCACCGAAGCTATATCTTTTATTCTTAACTTTCTAACTTGCCTATCAAGAATCTGGATAGGTACCTCTTCGTAAGTCAAGTCTGTATTAATATCTATGGTGTTGGAAGGAATAACATGTGACTCATCATGGACGTACTTTCTTAACATAGACACGTGAAAAATAGGATGGACCGAAGACAACTCAACTGGCAAGGCTAGCTCATAAGCCACATAACCTTTCTTGCTTAAAATTTCATAAGGTCCGATAAATCTAGGACTAAGCTTTCGCTTCTTACCGAACCTCATAACTCCCTTCATTGGTGACACTTTTAGGAATACCATATCTCCTACATTGAACTCCAAGTCTCGGTGCCTCTTGTCAGAATAAGACTTTTGACGACTTTGAGCCGCTTTAAGCCTTTCTCTAATTAGCTGGACCTTCTCTAAAGCCTCATAAACAAACTCTGGGCCAAGCAACGGCACCTCTACTGGTTCGAACCAGCCCACTGGAGATCTACATCTACGCCCATAAAGCGCCTCATACGGAGCCATCCTAATACTAGCCTGAGAGCTGTTATTGTAAGCAAACTCAATGAGTGGTAGGTGGTCATCCCAATTACCACCAAAATCTATAACACAAGCTCGCAACATATCCTCGAGGGTCTGAATGGTCCTTTCTGCCTGACCATCAGTCTGCGGATGGAAAGCGCCAAAAATGAGCGGTGAACTGCGGACCTCTGTCAGAGATAATCGAGACTGGGGTGCCATGCAGTGAGCATACTGTTCTGCACTGTCTGTTGTCTAGAAAATGAGCTGACTTTGTGAGTCTATCTACAATCACCCAAATTGAATCATGTCTACGATACGTGCGAGGCAAGCCTCTGTAACAGCCCAAGCCCGCTAGTGATAGCGTCCGCTCTGGGCCTAGGCCCGCACGGGTTTAAAACGCGTCACTAGGGTCTAAGGCCAGTTAACTTATATACCCAGCATCTCTCCTGTGTTATGCCGATGTGGGACACTTAACCCTTAGCTGGGGTGTTACATTGAAGGCTGGTATAGGTCTACCCTTAGAAGCCTAAGTTCAAATATTCCTCTTAACTCGGAAAAATCAAACAGTAATATTGTCCAAGTAGAAACCACTGATCAGGAGTTCCTGTATGTGTATAAAATGTGAACAAGACTCACTTTTGTTTCAGGGGTTGTATTTGATAAAATGAGAATCCACTTAAATGGAAATGATAGAAAAAAACTTTTCCATTTTACTAGTTCTCTCATTTGTTTAATCTCCAACTAATTTTTGGCCAATATGGATCATCAACTACTCACTGCATTAACCAAATTTCATTCATTACTTTAATTTGACCAAAATTTTATCCAAGTGAACATCGAAAGCAAGATGATCAAGTTAACTCAAAGAACAGATAGGAAATGAGAAAACAATCAAAACACAATTGATTTGGACAAGTTTCTATAGAAACAGGAGAGCTAAATCCACTTATCGAGGTGTCGGCAAACTAAATGTCATCTCATTTTTGGACAAATCATTTGACTGCTGAGACTGCCAGCTGCTGCGAAAAGCTGGTTCTTTGGGTTCGGGGATATCTAATGTATCGTTGCTTAACATGACAACTATCTCAGACATTGTTGGCCGATCAACTGGGATTTCTTGAACGCAAAGAAGGGCAACCAAGATAAACCTTGTCGCCTTGTTACTGTCGCAGGTTTCCCTTATTGATGGATCAATCAACTCCATGATTCTTCCTTCTTTCCACTTATTCCATGCCTAGAAAGTCCATAATGGAAAAGGATAAAGAAAGAAGGAAAAAGAAAAAGAAAAGAAAACATTGACAAAGTTCCAAATGTCTATTCTTACCCATCCTAAGAGGGACACAGAAATTTCTGTCTTGAAAAAGTGAGAGGTTCGTTCACCACTTAGAACTTCCAACAGCAATACTCCAAAGCTGAAAACATCTGATTTCTCTGAATATTGGCCGTACACTACATATTCTGGAGACATATAGCCACTATGCCACATTGTGGGACAAATCAGTTTTCAGTAGCTCTACGCAACAGGCATAACATAAAAGCTAGTAAATTTCAGAAACCACAAATCATGAGGGGTTACACTTACTATGTACCAACCACACGGTTTGTAATGTCCTGTGTTTGATCAGTCCCGAAAATCCTTGCCATTCCAAAATCTGATATTTTAGGGACCATCTCATCATCCAGCAAAATGTTGCTAACCTTTAAGTCCCTGTGAATGACTTTTAATCTTGAGTATTTATGTAGGTAAAGCATTCCCTGAGCAATTCCTTCAATTATCCCCAGACGTGTACTCCAATCAACTGTATCTTCCATAGAAGTGTCTACAATAAAAAAGAACATCTACTTAGTCAATGGAACTGAATAACATTGTGAAGTCTTTTGAAATCTTAAAAATGGAGTAGAAGACTAACCAAAAAGAAATTTGTCCAGGCTGCAATTGGGCATATATTCATAGATCAGTATCTTTTCCTCCCCTTCAACACAGCATCCTAAGAGACTGACAAGATTTTTGTGTTGTAGCTTCGCAATTAGCTTCAGCTCATTCATGAACTCCTCTAGTCCTTGTGATGACCTCTTGCATAGCCTTTTGATAGCTACGTCTCCGAACTCCGCAAAAAACCCCTGAAACAAAATGTTTAAATGGACATCCTCCATATTCATGAAAGGAAATATTAACATCCTTGGAGAAAATTTGAATTTAGCACCTTAAATACAGGACCAAAACCACCTTCTCCAAGTTTGTTATCTTCATGAAAGTTGTTCGTAGCATCCCTTATTTTCTGCAGGCTGTACTGTACCAACTTCATATCGCTTTTCCCAACTGGATATAAACTAGACACTGACCCAATGAGAGCTTTAGTTCCATACTTCCATCCTAGTTTCAAACAGAAATTAGTGAGGCAAAGCAGTGTAATCAATACAAGATTTCCAAATATCATTGCAAGTGGAAATTTATAATTAAGAAGTATTAGACACACCTCGTCTTCTCAAGTGCTTTGTTTTGAAGATAAAGGCAACAATACTAATAAGAATCAAGATAGCACATATTGCTGAGACAATTATTGCAATGAAAATTTTGTGTCTCCAAGCTGAAATCCCAGATCCACCATCAGTAACTGCATCCAGAAGATGAAAAGTAAATGAACTTAGTTGTGGAGACCAAAGAAATTTAGACTCATTGTTTGTAGAATTAATAGGGATAGAAGTGAAAATACTTGGGTCAGAGCCACGAACTCGAACATAGAGAGTTCTGCCTCCAGTATAGTTATAGGCAAGGTCCACTAAATCTCCAAACCAAATTAAGCAGGTGCTATTTGAATAAGCATAAGCTAAGCAAGAGCAGTTCCTAATGCACTGAATTTCACAGTCCTTGATGCTCATATTACCCAAGAAGACAGCATGATCATCGTGTTTCAAAAATGCATCTCTACCATCACATTCCAATGCTAGTTTCCTCACACAGCCTCCATTCCACTTCCCATTTGTCCAATCTTTTGAAAATCTTGGTTCAAATCCGGTTAAACATCTGCATAGTCCACTTGACCCACAGCTGCCAAACGGACCACAAAGGGCATAACGTCCACACAAATTTCGTGGTGCCTGAATTAAAATATTCCACTTGTTAGCATTGTGAATCCATACCAGTAACTGTTATATGTCTGCACTTTCGATAATGACCAAAACAGAAATAAGATGAAGTAGAAAAATTCCAAGCCAACAGTATACACTGCTTGTCCTTAAGAAATCTAATCCCCTCACAGTTACCCAAGGTTTGTGGATTAATTTCTCCCAGGATAGAATGGAATTATCCTCACTGTGATAGCGGTAATTCAAATCACAGTGAACAGCGAACTCAAATAATGGTAGCAAATCACACTGACTCAGAACTTACTTTATTTTGAAAACAAATGCAAAAGTAATGAGAGAGAGTATGAAATTTTGGATGATTAAAATGAGGCAAAATGCCTCTCTATTTATAGCCACAAGATTTGGAGTGAAAAGGCATGAAGGTGTCTTTTGGTGAAATGGCTGTTCATGAAAGGCAGCCTTCAAGGTGGCTGTTCAATGAAAAGACCTTTTCATTGGTGAAGTAGCTGTTCATGAAAGGCAGCCTTCAAAGTGGCTGTTCAATGAAAGCACCCTTTCATTTGGAATAACTTTACAGCAGCCCACCTTTGGAATATTTGCATAAATAGTCCACTTTTTAATTTCGTTACGAAAACGGCTCCATATCAAATATTAATATAAAATATTAATATTTATTTCATTTCCCATTCACACCACTTTACCTTCCTTCCAAACCCAACAGTAACTGAAGGGGCCCGCTAGGATTCAAAACGACCCTTAATGTTATCGGTCCTTTGGTGTAACCATAAGCAACAAATACTCCATCATTTCCCGAAATAACAGAAAGAAAGAATGCAACTCCTAGGATATTCCGTCCAGTGTATTCACCAGCATCGTCAAACCGAAAATAAATACGGTTGTGCTCCCAAATATAAAAATGTGGTCGCTCATCAGGACCTAGTCCGAATGAGAAATTTCCAGGCCGAGTATCTTCACTACTTGTCCATGAACTGATCCGAGTTTGTAATCCAGTTTTTCTATTATAACCAATTTTCATCTCAGGCATAAATGTGTTCCCAGGATGTTCAAAGCTCTGCCACAATATATTGGACTCACCGTGGATGAGAACAAGATTACCATTATCTAACAGTTCTCCCACAGTAGTATTTGAAGCTAACCCTGTTGTGGATGAAACGTTTGATGACCAAACAAGTTTACCCTTTTCTTCATAAATCACAAAATTTCCATCATCGGCAATAGTGAAAACTGCAGCAGAATTTTGAGGGATTGGAGATTCTCTATTAGCAACCCATGCGATTGTTTGTTCAGGAATGTTATTGTACCATATGCCAAGGTAGCTGAATGTAGAATTGCCTGGACTAAAGAAGCCCAAGGCAAAGCTTCCACCAACTGAAACCATTTTCTGGTGACCAGTGAGCGATTCACCCACCTTGATACTGTCGAGGCTTGCGAGAAGGGGGAAGCAAGAACATGAGAAAACTAGTGCAACAACTAGTACACTATACAACTCCATTAATTTTCCTAGTACTGCTCCAAGGTGCTCCTGTTTATTTCTTTTTCCCATGTTTTGCCTTTTTAGTATTTTATTCAAGAAAGTGCACCACTAATCCCACTTCTACTAAGTTGGAATTATAGGAGAGAATTAAAAACAATTGTGGACTGCAATTATTAGTGTTCTTCACTGAGCATGCAACAGTTCGCTATGCCCAGACTATCCAGGATGTATCTAAGAGGATCTATAGCAGCTAAAGGTCCTGAGAAACCCCTCATGTAGAGAGAGAGAGAGAGAGAGAGAGGGTGGAAGCCACTGTTATGTCAATTATCTGATCTTTAGAAGCTATTAATTCTGGGTGTGTGTACATTTAAGAAGAGAGGGGCCACGATTCTGTTTAATTCTCTAATTCTTTTGAAAGAGATGGACACTTCGTTTAAAAAGTTGTGGTAATAAAAAAACAGTGTCTCTTAGTCGATTCCAACTTGACAGAAGTGGGAGAGGAGGACCACAAGGTGCACTGCCTTGGCTAAAACAGTAAAAAGGCAAATTAAAACATGGGAAATAGAAAGAACCAGAGCTGTACTAGGAAAACTTAATGTAGTTGGATACTGTCCTAGCTCTTGCACTACTAGTATTCTCATGTTCTTGCTTACCCCTTCTCGCGAGTGAAGACAGTATTATGGTGCGCAAATGTATCACTGGTAATCAGAAAATGGTTTCAGTAGGTGGAAGCTTTGCATTAGGCATCTTCACTCCAGGGAATCCAACATTTAGCTACCTTGGCATATGGTACAATACAATTCCTGAACAACGAGTCATTTGTGGGCTGCTAACAGAGATTCTCCAATCCCTTGGAATTCTTCTGCAATTTTCACTATTGGTGATGATGAGAAGTTTCTGATTTTTGATAAAAAGGGTACCCTCATTTGGTCATCAAATGTTTCATCCACAACAGGGTTAGCTTCAAATTCTACTGCAGGAGCACTGTATGAAAATGGAAATCTTGTTCTCATGAGACATGGTGAGTCCAATACATGGTGGGAGATCTTTGAACATCCTACGGATACATTAATGCCTGAGATGAAACTGGGTTATAATAGAACAACTGGTCAACGAAATATGATAAGTTCATGGACAAGTAGTGAAGATCCTAGGCCGGGAATTTTCTCTTTTGGAAAAGGCCCAGAAGGGCGTCCGCCATTTTACATTTGGAAACAGAGCGACATATTTTATAGGTTTGACTGCAATAAAGAATACCTTGGAGGAAATATTCTTAGAGTTGCATGGTATCTTTCTGTTGTTTCAGGAAAAGATGGAGCATTTTCTACTTATGGTTACACCAAAGGGTCGATCACATTAAGGATCATTTTGAATCCGAGCGGTACCTCCAGGCACTGTCATGGATTCGGATTGCTAATAAGTGGGTAGTTCGATTTTAGGCACCAAAAAATCTTTGTGAACATTATGCACAGTGTGGTCCATTTGGCAGCTGTGGGATCACACCCGGTGGAGTACGCAGATGTTTAACCAGTTTTGAACCAAGATTTTCAAAAGATTGGGCAAACGGGAACTGGAAAGTAGGTTGTGCACGAAAATTAGCATTGGACTGAGATGGTAGTGATGTATTTATGGAGCACGAGAACATGAAGGTACCGGATCATACTATTATCTTAGGAAATATGAGCATTAAGGACTGTGAAACACAATGCATTAGGAACTGCTGGTGCACAGCTTATGCATATTCAAATAGTGCCTGTTTAGTATGGGTTGGAGATTTACTGGACCTTGGCAATAACTATTCCAGCCGCAGACCTCTGTATGTTCGAGTTCATGGCTCTGAGCCAAGTAGTGTTACTTCTATCCTTATCAAGTCTACTATGAATGGGTCTTTGTGTCTTTGGCCTGGAAAATTTAATCTTTTTGTTTTCTTCTGGATGCAGTTACTCATGGTGGACATGGGATTTCAGCTCGGAGACACAACTTTCATAGCAAGAATTGTTTCTGCAATATCTGTCATCTTAGAGCCCGCTTGGGTGAGCTTAAAAGTGGCTTATAAGTTTATAAACTCATTAATATATAATTGGTAACTTAAAAAATTTTGGACTTATAAGTCATAAGTGGCTTAAAAGCTACTTTTTGAGAAGAGAAGGTGTATAAATTAGCTTGTGATGGTTTTGGAAATTTTGTATGGATTATAATGCTTTGACTTACTGATTTATATTTGAAACTAGGAAGGATGGAATATCTGATCTCATGAGGTCGGCATCCAACTTATGTTTGTTAGCCTCTTAGGATGCTGTGTTGAGGGGGAGGAGAAATTTATGTTTAGTCCGTCTTCTACTCCATTTAAGTCTTCAAAAATATTTTACAATTTTTCTCAGTTTCCTTGGCTAATTAGATATTTATTACTACTAAGGCATAAAGTTACACTCGATTGGAATACACGTTTCGGGGTAATAGAAGGAATTGCTCAAGGAATGCTTTACCTACACAAGTACTCAAGATTAAAAGTCATTCACAGGGACTTAAAGCTAAGAAACATTCTGCTAGATCAAGAGATGATCCCTAAGATATCAGACTTTGGAATGGCAAGAATTTTCGGGACTGATCAAGCACAGGCCAACACAAATCGAGTGGTTGGTACATAGTAAGTACTCGTAATGCCCTGATGATTTTGTGTTTTTTTAGCTAGCTTTATGTCATTACCTCCTGTGTATAGCTAATGAAGACTGATTTATGCAAATATGGCATATAGTGGCTAGCTATATGTCTCCAGAATATGTAGTATATGGCCAATTGTCAGAGAAATCAGATGTATTTAGCTTTGGAGTGTTGTTAGACATTCTGAGTGGTGAACGAAACTCAGAGTTTTCCATGACTGAAATTTCTGTCTCCCTCTTAGGATGGGCATGAACACTAGGTCATTTGAAAACTTTAGTGCAAATTTGTTCTCTTTCCTTCTTTATCTTTTCTAATTATATGTCGCGACTCATTTAAACTTTTTAGGCATGGAATAAGTGGAAAGATGGAAAAATCCTAGAGTTGATTGATCCATCGATAAGGGAATACTGCGACAGTAACAAGGTCTATTTTGGTAGCCCTTCTTTGTGTTCAAGAAATTCCAATTGATAGGCCAACAATGTCGGACATAGTTGTCATGTTATGCAATGAAACAACACCAATCCCTGAACCAAAAGAACCTGCTTTTCACAGCAACTGGCAATCTAAGCAGTTAAGTAGTGCGTTATCCATAAATGATATGACATTTACCTTGCCGAAACCTCGATAAGAGACTCAAAGTCTACGTTTAATTAATGTTGTGTTTCCTTTCAGTTCTTCCAGTATAAGTACTAGTATTAAGTTTGTGCCTTAATTAGCTCGATATTGAATTATTGACTGAACTATCTGTTCAAGACTGACATTTAAATGCAAATATATACTCATGATTGAACTATCCTGCAAATTTATTGGGGATAGCTAGACAACGAGAGGGACATGACCTTATGGTTGCAATAGTACATAGTAACTGGTGGCGCACTATGTGAAACTCATGATTACAAAATAACAAAATCACTGGTGGTGCACTATGTGAGGTAAGGGCGAGATTCTAACCATGAGCCAATAAGCTCTTGTTTAAGCTTCAAAATTCAAGGTCTCGCAAATTATTCCTATTAGATATAGGGATACAATTTTATTTTAGAGAAAAATATTATTCATGACAAATGAATTTTCTCAACTATTTGTCGTCAGTTTGTCACCATCATTAATCATATAGTTTTAAAGGTGTTTTACATAAATATACAATCCTAATCGCAAAATTACATAATATACCAATAGTATTCAATTTAGAAAACATAGCAATATTTTTATTACCCACACATTATATTAGTTTCGCTAATATATCTTTTCGCTTAGTTACAACCGCATGGGTAAAAGAACGGAAAAGAAGGCAAGCAGATGGTTGCTAAAAAAGTTGCAAAAGTCATTGGCGAAAACTAGAAAATAAACAGGTGAATCTTGATGATCAAAATTGAAGCTTACTTTCTTTTTTAGGCTTTTCATGACTTGATATATAAATTAAGGTATAAGCCTTTTTTTAATGATATATTTTTGGTCAAAACATCATTCTTGAATGCTATTTATATTATAATAAACAGCATAATATCCACATGCAATACACATGTCGTGTCTTCTTTCAATAGCCTTGTAGATCCTTCAAGCTAATTAGAGGACACCTACATATTGAAATAAAAAATGCTAACAGAAAATTAAATGTTCAAGTATAAAATAAAGACATTCCAATCAATACACTCAACCAGATAAGAAAATCTAATTCTTTTTCAAATTTCTATATTGATATATGTATGAGCCTAAATCAGTTTAGGTGTACAAATAGAATTTGGATTCGGATACAAGCAATTCTTCGTATCAAAGTTGAAATAATGCGCGTAAAAGATATAAAATGCGAGAAATTAACTGTATTTCAATATATGGAAGTTGAATACAAATTTGGGCAGAGTTTCAGTATGTATTTCTGGATGCCCGTTATACAAAATGAACTGCTATTTATAGGCCTAAGCTTTGCCCACGATCTCCACTATCTGCTGCCATGTTATCCCACGATCTTGGTGTGAAGTGGCTGAGTTAGTGGGGTGAAGTAGTGGGCTGCAAAGCCGCTTGAACTGAGGGGATCCACCGAGGTGCGAATGATTGACCTCGGCGGCTTGGTCCTGTTGCCTTACCGAGGTGGCTTGTCACCGAAGCTTGGCTTACGGCCTGCCTTCGGTAGCGACCTCGGTCTCGTGGCCTCGGCGATTGGTTCAATCGCTTCGGCGCTTGTCTTCCTGGGACGTGTTCGGTCGTTAAGATTTGCGCGACCGAGGCGAATCATCGCGGGTCGATTTTTGCCCAATACAGATAGTCCCCCCACTCCTCGGTTGCCTACCGAGGTGACCGAGGAGTGGAATGAAGTTTTAGCGGGAAAGCGACGTGGCTCGATCTTATCCAAGCGTTTCAAAATTTGCCAACGGTTCGCGTCCCATCAGGTCACTTCCTGTGGACACGTGGTGTTCATCTACTGGTCGTCTGAACTGCCGCGCCGTAATCCTCGCTTATCCCAACGTTACAATGATGACGGCGACGTCATCCTCTCTTCGTCTTCCATACCTATAAAAGGGAGACTTCACTAATCCTTCACTTCATTTACCCTTGAACGATCAACAGTGCGAAAGCCGGAAAATTCTTTCAAAACCATTCCCAACTTTCTGATTTCGTGAAAAATCTCAGCTTCTAATACCGCCACCATGTCTACAACAATTTCTAGACAAGATTCCAGTGATTCTGGTGAAAGGGCCAAGGCCGACCAGTTTGCTGCCATTATTTCTAGTGGCGAGTTTATCACCACCGTGCCGCCGCTTCAGATGATAGAGGCGGAGGGTGGTGAAGAGGTGACCTCCGACGTTGGCGGCTCTGGGCGGCGGAGGGAAAGAGTTAGTCACGACGTCGCCGCTGAAGGCGAGGACATCATCTTGGAGGAGGATGATGCCACTCATGGAGAAGAAGGTGCCGAGGGCGACAATGCCGCGGGCGGAGGAGAGAGAGAGAATGTTACCGAGGGGGGATCTTCGGGCCCTGCAATTCCCCTCGAGCAGGAGCTCGAGCCTCACCAGATAATCCCCTCCCATTTTGACAACGGCAAGGATTTGAAGCTGCAAGCCCAGACAGCTGACCAGGAGGAGAAGAATAGGAATATTCCTGTGAACACCACCGCGACTCGCATAACTCAAGCTCACATTGAGCGAGTTCGGAGGGAGTGCCGGTTCGAGCCCGAGGTGAAAGTGATCATACCGGAACCTACAAGCCGTGTATGCCATCATATCGAGGGGCTATCTTTTGCTTATACTTACCCTTTCACCCTCGGCTTCTCCCTCCCAGTGCACAGGGTTATTGATGACTTTTGCCGGGCCTACAAGTTATGTCTGGCTCAACTTGGCCCCACCGTTTGGAGGGTGGTCCAATGCATGGATTGGTTGAGCACGAAGGCCAAAGTGGACTTCACCTTCCAACACCTCATCTCGCTCTACTACCCCTATTTTCACAAGGCTGGGGTCGTGGCGCTGAACAACCGAGGCAAGTTTGCCCTTCTCCATAAGAGTGAGGACCATGGGGACCGGGGCTGGTGTGATCGTTACATTTTGCCGGAGACCAAGGTCTTATCCGCCGAGCCTAATTTCCCCGAACGGTGGAATAACACACGTGAGTATTTCTCCTTTCATATCCCGTTCCTCGGTGATTTATCCGTTTTTTGTTGATTTTGCTCCTTTGTTATTCTTTCAGCCAACAAGGTAGACATCGTGCCCCCGGTGGGGTTGACTGAGTGGGTGAAGGCGATGACTAAAGCTCGCAAACGTCCCGAGAGGACATGGATGAAAATGGCTGCCGACTTCGGTTGGCAGTGCAAGAGGCACGGTAAGTTTTTGATAGTGTTTTGGTAGGTGGGTCATCTTGGGATTTTGATTATTTTTCTGATTTTCCTTCCCTCGGTGTCAGGTTTTCCAAACCGTGCTATTAACACCAAGAAGAGTAAAAAGAAGAAGAAGGAAGAGAAGAAAAAGAATGATGAAGAGACCGAGTCAGATGATGATCTGGCTGCGGTGGCCGGGGAGTATAAAGGGATGAAGGCTTCCAAGTCTTCAAAAACAGCAAAGGGAGCTTCCGACCAAGGGACTTCCATAGGTAATCTTCGTCCTCGGTTCACGTCATGAAGTATCATTCCTTTTCCGTTTTCTTGCTCTTTTAACTTCTTTGGTTGTAGGCGTGAAGCGGAAGAGGGCTACCTCAAAAAAGCCATCCCGCTTGGTGACTCCTCGCACCGAAGCAGAGATTCCTCGCCAGCCCGAGGCAGTAGTTGAAAGGCATCGAGGATTGGTGGATGAGCCCGAGGACGCAGTTGCCGAGGCTTGGGCTCGAGGAGATGTAGATGTCATTGACCTCGAGGGTCAAGAACTCGAGTCCGACATAGCTGCGGCAAAAGCCAAGGGCAAGGCCAAAGTCGTGGAAGCCGGCACTGCTGCACTTGGAGAGGAGGCTGGCGCCGGGGCGGTAAGGGCACACTCCGAACCCGCAAGGATTTCGTCCTCGGTGGGGTCTTATCGGAAGCTTGAGGTGCCAATCTCCTCAAATCTATTAGCTTGTAGCGCCGAGGACCTCTTAAGCCTCACACCCTTGCTGGGGCCAACCGAGGATAGGCTTATGCAAGAGTTTACCTCCGGCCAGCTATCCAGTACCATGGCCTCCAACGCTGTAAGGGTAAGTTTCACCATACTTGAAACCAAAGAATTTAATTTCTATCTTTACCTTCGGGTTGTTTCTGACCTCGGTTATTTGATCTTTGCTTAGAGCTTCATCCTCTCATTGAAGGCCATTGAGGTTGAGTCCTCGAGGACTGCCGAGGTTCGGCGCGTAGCTCGCACATGGGATCAGCAAAGGGACAAATTCAATGCCCAGATAGCTTCGCTGAAAGCTGATTTAGCCAAGTCCCAGGCCGATCTACGCGAAGCCGAGGCGAATTCTGAGGCCAAGATTAAGATCCTCAGTGACGATTTTCAAGCTGAACGCTCGAGGCTAGGAGAGGAGGTCGCGAGGCTGGATGGTGAGCTATCTCGAACTAAGACCGAGGCCGTGAACATGGGCAAGAAGCATCATGAGCAGTTGAAAAGTCATCTGCTCCACATCAAGAAGCTGGAGAGTGAGAACTCCAAGCTTTCAACCAAGGATGCTCAGATTGCCGCCCTTCAAGACGAGATCGCCGATCGGAAGAGTAGGGCTGCACTCAAGGTCAAGAGGGCCGAGCTCGACAAGCGGTGGGCCATCATCAAGTCTCGGCTAAGGCTGCTCAAACGGTTCCGCGCCGGGGAGATCAACTTGGACGAGGAGATTGAAAAAGCCGAGGCCAAGGCAGCCGAGGCTCAAGCCATCATTGATGAACTTCCGTCAAGTGAGGCCTCGAGCGGCGACGAGGAGGAAGAAGAAGATGAAGATGCCGAAGGGGGCTCCGAGGATTGAGGTGATTCTCCCGAGGCATAAACTTCTTGTGGCACTTCTTTTGTAAGCCTTCGGGCTTTTAAGCTTGTATTTTGGACCTTCGGGTCATATTTGAATGTAAATATTCAGCCTTCGGACCTTTAATGAAAGTATTTGCATCTTTATTTCGTGTGATGGCTTTTTGCATATACCGAGCAATTTGATGCGAACTTTAATATTTGCTTGCAAGACTTAAATAGAATTTGACCGATGCAAACCTAGGACGACGTCTCGCCCTCGAGTCGATGCATTGTGCGGCTTTAGAATGTAAGATTCACACAGATAAAATGAGTGCAACCGAAGTCGTTTTATTGATATCAACGAGCCAAAAGTCGGCTATGTACATAGAACCAAGTCGAAACGGACCTTGGGTAAAAAACGAATTTTCAAATAAAAGCAGACTAACATCATGCCGCTACCGGGCTAATTTACAATGTACTAAATCTAATCCTCGGGCGTAAGTCCCCGGTTGTCGGATAGATAAGCTTCGGTTGGTAGGCTCGATATCGACCTCGATATCAACCCTTCTCACTCCCCCCCAGTGTTCGGTTGTGAATCTTGATGAAGATCCGAGCACTGGAGCCGGTTCGGTTCGCTTCCTGAAAAGGTCAAGCAAAAAGATGGAACGAGGAGTAAGTTAGCACATTTTCTATTGATGCCATGGGAGCGTTGTTCGGCTCGAGGCTGTTTGATTTAAAAAGAGTTGGAAGATATTTACCTCGGCTAGAAGTAGTATCGCTTCAAATTGGAGATATTCCAATTCAGAGGTTCGGGCTCTCCTTGCAAACTTTTGATCTGATAAGAGCCTTTTCCAACAATTGCTTTGACTCTATAAGGTCCTTCCCAATTTGCGATGAGCTTTCCCCCGTTATTTTCCTTTGTTGATTGATTCACAGTTTTCAGCACATAATCTCCAACCTTGAAGTCCCTGAATTTGGCCTTTCTATTGAGGTATGCTTCGATCTGCCTCTTTTGAGCAACTAACCGAACCAAAGCTAGCTCCCTTTTCTCCTCGAGCAGATCCAACTCTATGCGCATTGCTTCTCGATTTGCGTTCTCGGTCGTGTGAGCGTACCGAAGACTTGGTTCGCCCGCCTCCACGGGGATGAGTGAGTCCATGCCATAAGCCAGTGAGAAAGGAGTCTCCCCGGTGCTATTCTTTTCAGTTGTTCGCATGGCCCACAGAACCCCATGCAACTCCTCGGGCCAAGGACCTTTTTTCTCGTCGAGTCTTTTCTTGAGATTTTCAATTATCATCCTGTTTGAAGACTCGGCTTGGCCATTGGCACTTGGATGATAAGGAGTCGAGGCTATTCTTTTGATCCCCCACTGCTTGAAGAAGTTGGTGATAGCAGCCCCTATGAATTGTTTGCCGTTGTCACAAGCAATTTCTCTTGGAACGCCGAACCTGTAGATGATGTTCTTTTTGATGAAATCGATTACCTGTCTTTGCTTAACTTCGGTGAGAGCTACTGTCTACCCATTTGGTGAAGTAATCAGTTAACACTAAGATGAAACGAACACCACCTTTTCCCTTGGGTAATGGTCCAACAACATCCATTCCCCATTTCATGAAGGGCCATGGTGACACCACCGAATGAAGAGGCTCGGCCTGCTGGTGGATCATCCGCCCATGGCGTTGGCACTTGTCACACTTTTGCACGAAGGCCCTCACATCGGCACTGATCGTGGGCCAATAATACCCAGCTCTTAATAACTTACGCACCAGGGCCTTTCCCCCTGAGTGGTTGCCACATTCGCCTTCATGCACCTCGGCCATTACATATCTTGCCTCGTCGGGGCCCAAACATTTGGCCATCGGGCCGCAATATAACCTCTTGTATAGATTACCCTCGATCATATGATACGAGGCTGCTTGGGTCCTTAGCTTCTTTGCTTCTTTTTTGTCTTGGGGGACAGTCCCCGAGTCGAAGTAGAAGATGAACTTACTTCGCCAATCCCATCGGTTGTCCACCGAATTGACTTGCAGCTTCATCTCTCTCATTTGCGCGGACAGTAGCCGAACCACCGAGTCAGTCCCCGAGTGAGCTTCATCAATCGCCGAACCAAGATTAGCCAAAGCGTCAGCTTCGGTATTTTCCTCTCGAGGCACTTGCTTGACCTGCCATTCTTGGAATTGAGCCAAAATTCTTTGTTCCCGGTCCAAGTACAATTGCATTCTGGGCTCACGAGCCGTATAATCAACCGCGGATTTGGTTCACTACCAACTGTGAATCACATCTCAATTCGATTCTTTCAACCCCCATTTCCTTGGCCAGCTCCAAACCTGCTAAAGCCGCCTCATATTCTGCCTCGTTGTTGGTTACTTTCTTGAACCGAACCGAGTGCCTGACTTTCTCCCCGGTGGGTGCTCTCAAGACTATGCCTAACCCCGAACCTTTGGAGTTTGTTGCCCCATCGGTGTAGAGTATCCATAGTCCCGGGGTTGTTCCTTTAGCCATGGCGTTTTCCTTTTCAGCCTCGGGTAAGATTCCAATACTAAAATCGGCCACGAAGTCTGCCAAGACTTGGGACTTAATGGCGGTCCGAGGCTGATAGGTGATGTCATATTCACTTAACTCTACCGCCCATTTTGATAACCTCCCTGATAACTCCGGTTTATGCAATATATTTCTTAAAGTGAAGGTTGAAACTACTGCTATTGGGTGGCATTGGAAATAGGGTCGTAGTTTCCGAGCGGTAATAAGTAAAGACAGAGCTAGTTTCTCCAGATGTGGATACCTGATTTCAGCGTTGATGAGTGTCTTGCTCACATGATAAATGGGCTGCTGCTTGCCATCTTCTTCCCGAACCAGCACAGCACTTACTGACACCTCGGACACTGCCAACTAAACTAGCAATGTTTCACCTTCTTTTGGCTTGGCAAGCAACGGTGCGTTAGCCAAGTATTGTTTCAAGTCTTTCAACGCTTGTTTGCACTCCGGTGTCCATTCGAAGTGAGTGTTCTTTCTCAAAACGGAGAAAAACTTGTGGCATCGCTCCGAGGACCTTGAGATGAATCGACTCAAGGCAGCGACTCTGCTAGTCAAGCGTTGAACTTCTTTCACCCCGGTAAGTTCCTCGGGGATTTCTTCAATAGCTCTGATTTTGTCAGGGTTAGCTTCGATCCCTCGTTCAGAGACAATGAATCCCAAGAATTTTCCAGATCCAACGCCGAAGGCACACTTCTCAGGATTCAACTTCATGCCATATTGTCTCAACACAGCAATGGCCTCCCTCAGATGATTCAAGTGGTCCTCCATTCGGATCGACTTGATGAGCATGTCGTCTATTTAGACCTCCATAGACTTTCCAATATATTCTTTAAACATGCGACATACCAGCCTTTGGTAGGTCACCCCAGCGTTCTTCAACCCGAAGGGCATCACTTTGTAACAGAAAGTACCTCGGTCAGTGATGAACGAGGTCTTTTCTTCATCCTTCGGGTCCATGAGGATCTGATTATAGCCCGAATAGGCATCCAAGAAGGTCAATAGTTTGTGTCCAGCCGTGGAGTCTATTAACCTGTCAATTTGTGGCAGTGGATAAGAATCTTTGGGGCAAGCTTTGTTCAAGTCGGTGTAGTCTACACACATTGTCTACTTGCCATTCTTCTTCGGCACGACCACAACATTGGCTAGCCATTCGGGGTATTTCACCACCCTAATGAAACCATTTTCTTGCAGCTTGGTGGTTTCATCCTCGATCGCCTTCTTTTTGACCCCGGCATGTGGCCTTTTCTTCTGTTTTACCGGGGTGAACTTTGGGTCCACATTCAATTTGTGGGTCATGATCTCTGGATCGATACCCGTCATGTCTGAATGGGCCCAGGCAAAACAATCATGGTTGGACCTCAAAACTTCCATGATCGCCTCTTTCGACTCCGGGTCCAACTCCGAGCCGATGTGCACCTTTCTTTCTGGACGATCTTTCAATAGAGTGAAAGAGTCCAGCTCTTCAATGGTAGAGTCCTCGGCTTTCTGCTTCCGAGGCTCTTGAACGCATGCCGGGATCTTTTCAATTTCATTTTGGAGGTTCGCCTCGCTCGACCCCGGCTGCGTTGGTTGCTATTTCTTTGGCCCGCTCGGGGCGACTCCACTCTTCAGTGCAACTGAGTAGCACTCCCTCGCTACTCGCTGTTCCCCCTTAATTGATCGAACCCCCCAAGGCGTTGGGAATTTAATCACTTGATGTAAGGTGGAGGGAACAGCTTCCATGGAGTGGATCCATGGCCTCCCGAGGATCACATTATAGGCTAGGTCCTCGGGCATGACTTGGAATAGTGTCTCTTTGGTGACTCCCTCGGCGAACGTCTTTAGCGTGATCTCACCCAACGTCTTCTCCGTTAAGTTGTTAAAACCAGCCAACACTGTTGATTTGGGAATGATCTCCCCTTTTAGCCACATTTTCTTCACGGCCCCGTAGCTGATGATATTTACTGAGCTGCCGGGGTCAATCAAGACTCTTTTGATGTCAGAGTTGTTGATTCTTAGCATGATGACTAGAGCATCGTGATGGGGAAACATCATCCCATCACAGTCATCTTCATCAAACACTATGTCTTTGCCCGAGCCTCCAACTCGGGTCCTCTTCTCCATGGTGATGGAGAGCTTAGCAAATTTCTTGGCCGCGGCGAAGTTTACGCCGTTCACCTCGGACCCCCCGGTGATGACGTTCACTACTCTTTCCGGAGGTGGAGCTCGAGGTGGTTGTCCATCACCCCGGTTTTTGGAGAAATTTTCTTTCCCCTTGTCAGTGAGGAACTCGGCCAAGACTCCTTTCTTTAGCAGGTGGGCTACCTCCAGGCGCAAAGCTTTGCAGTCCTCGGTTCTGTGGCCGTAATCTGCATGAAATTCGCAGTGCAGATTATGATCTCGTTTGTCCGCCGGGGTCCTCATATCTTTGGGAACCCTTACCCCGGATGTCCCCTTGACGACATCGACCAGCTCCGAGGTCGATATGTTGAAGTTATAATCTTGGATCCGAGGAAGATCCTTTTTAGGGACCGAAGCGGAGCTCGAGGGGTTTCTTTGATTCATGTTGTTGGGTTGAACCTTCCCCCCGGTTCTTGAACTTGATAAGTTGGTATTTTACCAACTTAAATACTACTTTAAGCTTTTGTTTTTGAATCCAAAAACAATAATATGTGCTATTGATGCCGTGAATTGCTTAATTTCAGGTTATGACGAGTGTAAACGAGTCGTTGATTGAAGTTGAAGCAAAAGAGCAAGAATTAGAGTCAAGAGATCAAGATCGGAGTCACAGAGCCAGGCGCCCCGCCTAGCTCGGGCGCCCGCCTGAAGAAGCCACTGCCTAAGAAGAGAAAAATGTCACAGGCGCCCCGCCTGAATTGCAAGGTCTCCAGGCGCCCCGCCGACGCCCCGCCTGAAATAGAAGAGGTTCAGGCGCCCAGCCTAGAGCAGGCGCCCCTCCTAGCTGGCACACTGTCTAAAGAAGAAGAAATGGCTCAGGCGCCCCGCCTAAAATATGGGTTCCTGATCTTCTATAAATACTAAAAGCTAGGGTTTTAGCATTATCCAATTATATACTTATACTCTAAAGGTTTTGGGCGATTTTGGGAGCCAAGTTGGAGACTTAACATCATTTTTGTAAGCTTCTAAACTTGTATCTTTGAATATTGATTCATATATCAATCCAAAGTCTATGTTTGATTTCAATCCATCATTTCATTACATGTTGATTGTTTTGATTCAAACCCTAGTTATGAGTAGCTAAATCCATAACTAGGGGTGTAAATATGTTATAGTGATAGAAAATAATGGGTGTTGTTCCATTTCACTAACCATAACATAAGTAACAATTATCCAACTCCCTATTACAATAACATCAAAATTCCAAATCCATGATATTTGGGATTTCTTGTCTACATTTCTAGTTAAAGACTCGGAAGAGATTAACTAGTGTAGAATAGTGGAGTTGGCGAGGATTTGAGTTGATAGGCTATTCATATAGACTAACTCATCTAAAAGGAGCTACACTCGGAAGAGGTCTCCTTTCCTCTGGTCTTGAGTAGCACTTTAATTATTCAACTAAGGCTTTGACGAGCAAGTTGTGAAAGATCTTTTCTAGGCCGGAAGGATTCTAGAGATCACAATCGGAATACTCGACCATAATTATGCTTGTGTTGGGAAAGTGAAGTGAAGACACCCGTTGGTTGGAAATCACTTATAGTAGTTGCACCCCTAGTCTCATAATATATAATCAATTTACTTGTTTATTTGCGTGTCTTGTAGTTAATTATAGCGAACTTAAAAAAAACCCCACTTCTAGGACTCAATATTAAACTTCATTTGAATTTCTACTTGCAACTCTCTTACTTGACGAGCTAGTTCCCTTGGGAAATCGACCCCGACTCATATCGGGTATTATATTTTGACGACCGCCCCTCACCATTAAAGGTGTAGGATTGAGCGTGGATCAAATTTTGGCGCCGTTGCTGGGGAACTACGGTTTCAATATTGAGTTGCATTAGTTAATCAAAGTTTTTTAGTTCGCAAGTCCTAGCATTTTACTTTTGTTTTTGGTTTTACCTTGTGTAGGTGAACATGTCTTATAGGAGGAATCCGAATCGGCACTTGCGGAACTCCAATTACAATCATTATTATAATCAACAACATGGGGATCCGCAAGGTTATGAAGAGCAATATGATGAAGAGTTCCATATAGAAATCAACCAAGAGGGCTATCCATTCCACGTCGAGCAAGTGGATGATGATGATGCACAAGTGGAAGCTAATGAGCCTCAAGTTGAGAATGAGAACCCTCAAGGTGATAATCCTTTTGCCCAAGCAAATGAGGGGGCTCAAGCACATGATGAAGAAGCAAATCCTGGTGGAGATGAAGGTGTTGCGGGTAATATCGATCGGGGTGGCAACAATGCAAACCGAGGCGGCCGAGGTATGAACCAAGGTGGCCGGGGTGTGAACCGTGGAGGTAGAGCAAATGCCAACCGAGGGGGAAATGTTAATAGAGTGAATGCCCACAATGCCAACCGGAACCAAGAATATGCAAGAGGTGCTAGAGACTATCGACAAGAGATGAGGAATTTTGATGATGAAGAAGAATTGGAGGATGAAGTTGACATGAACAGCTTTGCAAGTGCTATAGTTCCTCCCCCGATTCATGGCAATGTAAGTTTTTGCATCCCAAATGTGATTCTCCAAGGCCTTGAACAACATGGGTGCTTTAGTGGTTCAAAGAATGAAGATGCAAATGACCACTTGAGAAATTTTGTGCAAACTTGTAATCTTTACAAGTCGGCAAGGGTGTCGGAGGAGTCGTTGAGGTTGAGAGTTTTTCCCTATTCTCTCACTGGAAAAGCAAAAGAGTGGTTGAACAAGTTGCCGAGAAACTCCATTTTCACTTGGCAAGAGTTGGTAAAACAATTTCTAGGGAAGTTTTCACCAAAGGGGAAGCAAGCGGCATTGAGAGATAAGATCTACATGTTTGAGCAAGAGGCATCCGATTCGTTGACCGAGGCTTGGGAGGCTTTCCAAGATGGGTTGCTCCGGTGTCCTAATCATGGTTTCAATGGGAACATGTTGTTGCAAAGCTTCTACCAAGGGTTGAACAAGATGAACCAATCCGCCTTTGACACTTTATGTGATGGTGTCACCATGGACCAGAGGTACGAAGAAGTGAAAGATATCCTAGACAAAGTGACCAAGAGATCTCAAGAATGGCAATCAAGAGCTAAGAATCCGGGAAGAGAAGTTGGGATTAGTCCAATGATGATGTAAAGATTTGAAGCCCAAGATGAGAAAATGGCAAGGATATTGACATTGGTGGACCTCATGAACAAGAACTCAAAGGCCGATAGAGAAGCCAATGAAAAAAAGTTGCACAAGGTGGAGAATATCCACACTACACATGCCGGACATCAAGTGGCCCCAATGGGTTATGTGACTCCCGGAGGTGTTCCTATGTCCCTTCTCCAACATGGGCAAGAAGGATACTATCCGGAACAATGCTACCATATGCAAGAAGGAGAAGAAGTACATTATGTGGGTAACTACCAAGGACAAAGAGGGTATGATCAAGGTGGTTATCAAAGGCCTTATCAACAACCCTATCAACAACCATATCAACAAGCCTACCAACAACAAGGGCAATGGAGGCCGAGTCAAGGTAGAGGTAATTGGAGTAGCAACCAAGAGGGGAGAGGAGCCGGTTCTTCTCAACAATATGCTCCAAGACCTCCATTTAAGCAAAATGATCAAGAGACAAAGGCCCCCGCCTCAACTAAATTGGAAGAAATGATGAGTCAAATGCTTCAAGGTCAACAAGGCATAAAGGAAACCATGACATCCCATTCAACATCAATCAAGGAGCTTGAATCACAAATGAGTCAATTGGCTCACCAAGTCAACCAAAGGCCGCAAGGTACGCTACCAAGTGACACGGTAGTAAATCCTAAGAGGAGCGGAAAAGATCAAGTCATGGCAATAAAGACTCGAAGCGGCAATGAATATGATTATCAAAAGGCCAAGAGCTATGATAATGAAAGGTTGAACATGCAAAGCAATGATGAGAGTGCCGAGGAACATGCTAATGATGCAATTGGAGAAGAGGTGTTGCAAGAAGAAGAAGGGCAAGGTGAGGTGTTTGTACAAGACAATGATGATGATGTTCAAGAAATTCCCAAGCCTACACCCCAAAGCACCACTACCCAAAAATTTAAACCAAAGAAAACTCCACCACCCAAAGAAAGCCTTTCCATTCCAAGCTCCATTCCCAATATTCCCCTTCCCTTCCCACAAAAGAGCAACAAGCAAAAAGAAATCACACATGCCAAGAAGATATGGGAGAAAATTACAAGCACTTCAATCAACATTCCATTAGTTGATGCTTTGGGTCAAATGCCAAACATTGCAAAGTTCATGAAGGACCTAGTAACCAAGAAGACGTACGGAGACTTTGAAACTATCAAGGTCACTCACCAAGTGAGCGCAATTGTGTCAAAACACATGGCACCTAAAATGGAGGACCCCGGAGCATTCACTATTCCATGTACCATTGGGGGAAGGCATTTCAAGAAGGCTCTTTGTGATCTTGGGGCAAGCATCAACCTCATGCCATATGCAGTGTACAAAACTTTGGACACCAATGCACCAAGGCCGACAACAATGAATTTACAAATGGCCGATCGATCAATGAAAAGCCCAATTGGTGTCATTGACAACATGCTGGTAAAGGTAGATAGATTCGTCTTCCCGGCGGATGTCGTCATCCTTGATTGCCCGGTGGACGTTGACGTGCCTATCATTCTTGGCCGTCCGTTCTTAGCCACCGGAAGGGCCCTTTGTGATGTGGAGAGGGGTGAGCTTACATTTAGATTCAATGGAGAGAGGGCCATCTTTCACATTTGCAAAGCATTGAAACAACCAATGGATGACGATGCCACTTGCTCGTACATTGATGTGGCGGTTGAAGCATTGGTAGAAAAAGCGAGTGTCTTAGCTTGTCAAAAAGACACGGTGACGGCGGTAATTTGGAATATGGATGTTGAAGAGAATGTGGCGGAAGTGGTGAAAGCATTAGAAGGATGTGGATCCAAACCATTTGTACCCAAAAAGCTATCCCTAGACCTTGAAAACCGAGCCACTCCACCTACAAAACCATCCATTAAAGAACCCCCAAAACTTGAGTTGAAAGTTCTCCCAACACATTTGAGATACACTTTCCTCGGTCCAAACTCCACCTTACCCATAATCATCTCTTCCCACTTAGACAAAGCTCAAGAAAACAAACTTGTAGAGGTGGTGAGACGGAGAATTAAAGCAATCGGGTGGACGTTGGCGGACATAAGGGGAATTGACCCGGGAGTGTGTACTCACAAGATCTTGCTTGAAGATGGGTGTAAGCCAAGTGTCGAGCACCAAAGGAGATTGAATCCACCAATGCAAGAAGTGGTGAAAAAGGAGATTATCAAATGGCTCGATGCGGGCGTGATTATTCCTTTGTCCGATAGTAAATGGGTGTCTCCGGTGCAATGTGTGCCGAAAAAGGGAGGTATGACGGTGATTCACACTGAAAAGGGAGAGTCTATTGCAACAAGGCCCCGTCAGCGGATGGAGAGTGTGCATGGACTATCGAAAGCTCAACACCGCCACAAGAAAAGATCATTTCCCCTTGCCATTCATTGATCAAATGCTTGATCGTTTGGCGGGGTGTGCTTATTATTGCTTCCTTGATGGGTATTCCGGGTACAATCAAATCTCCATAGAGGCGGAAGATCAAGACAAGACAACCTTCACTTGTCCCTATGGCACCTTTGCTTTCCGAAAAATGCCATTTGGTCTTTGTAATGCCCCCGCCACATTCCAAAGGTGCATGCTAGCTCTTTTCCACGACATGGTGGAGAATTTTCTTGAGGTTTTCATGGATGACTTCTCGGTAGTTGGAGATTCATTCGATGATTGCTTGTCAAACTTGGAGAGGGTGCTAGAGAGATGCGAAGAAACAAGGCTTGTGCTCAATTGGGAGAAATGTCACTTCTTAGTGCAAGAAGGCATAGTGTTGGGACACAAGATCTCCAAAAAAGGCATCGAAGTAGATCAAGCAAAGATTGAGGTGATTTCCAAACTTCCACCTCCAATGACCGTGAAGGGTGTCCGAAGTTTCTTGGGACATGCGGGATTCTATCGCCGCTTCATTAAAGACTTCTCCAAAATTGTGAATCCGATGTGCAAATTGTTGGAGAAGGATGCCAAGTTTGTTTTTGACAAGGCGTGCTTAGAAGCCTTTGAAGAAATAAAGAAGAAGCTAACCACCGCATCAATCATTGTGAGTCCAAATTTGGAGCTTCCATTCGAACTCATGTGTGATGCTAGCGACGTGGCTTTGGGAGCCGTGCTAGGTCAAAGGGTGGAGAAGATGTTTCATCCTGTCTACTATGCGAGTAAAACGATGAATGGGGCTCAAATGAATTACACGGTGACGGAGAAATAGCTTCTAGCAATAGTTTTTGCCTTTGATAAATTCCGAGCATACTTGGTGGGGTCGAGAACAATTGTCCATACCGACCACTCCACCATCCGGTACTTGATGGAAAAGAAAGATTCCAAAGCAAGACTCATTCATTGGGTGTTACTTCTTCAAGAGTTTGACATTGAGGTGATAGATAGAAAGGGCACCGAGAACCAAGTGGCGGATCATTTGTCACGGTTAGAGGAGGAAGGTCGCCCGAAAGAAGAAGTGGAGATAAATGATACATTTTCGGATGAAAGGATCTTGGCCGTGTCTTGGGAACCAATCCCTTGGTATGGCGACTTAGCCAATTTCATAGTTGGGGGAGTCTACCCCGAAGACTTCACGTTTTATCAAAAGAAGAAGTTGGCAAAAGATGCAAGGTTCTATTATTGGGATGAGCCCTATCTCTTTAGGGTGTGTGTTGATTGAATCATCCGAAGATGTGTTGCCGAGTCCGAGCAAGAAGCCATTATGAATGGGTGCCATTCTTCGCCTTACGGAGGACATCATGGTGGAGTTAGGACGGCGGCTAAGGTGCTACAATGTGGCTTCTTTTGGCCAACCTTGCACAAGGATGCCCATGCTTGGGTCAAGAGTTGTAATCAATGCCAACGGATGGGGGGAATTTCGAGAAAGCATGAAATGCCAATGAATCCCATTGTGGAGGTTGAATTGTTTGATGTATGGGGGATTGACTTCATGGGACCCTTTGTGAGCTCATATGGAAACAAATACATTTTGGTGGCGGTTGACTATGTGTCTAAGTGGGTGGAAGCGGTTGCGCTCCCCAATAATGAAGCCAAAAGTGTGTTGAGTTTCTTGAAAAAGAACATCTTTTCAAGATTTGGGACTCCAAGGGCAATCATTAGTGATGGTGGGAGTCATTTTTGCAACCGTGCCTTCTCATATCTCCTTCAAAAATATGGAGTGAAACACAAGGTTGCAACTCCCTACCACCCCCAAACAAGTGGCCAAGTCGAGGTTTCGAACCGGGAAGTAAAGAACATTCTTGCCAAGACGGTTAATGCAAATAGAACCGATTGGGCAAGAAAGCTTGATGAAGCTCTATGGGCTTACCGAACCGCATACAAAACTCCAATTGGAATGTCTCCATTCAAGTTGAACATGGATTGGGATGATGCCGCCAATGCAAGAATCTCATATTTGCATGAGCTTGATGAATTCCGGTTCCTAGCCTATGAGAATGCAAAGATCTATAAGGAGAAAATGAAAATGCTCCATGATTCTAGGATTTGGAACCGGACGTTCAAAGAAGGAGATGTCGTGTTGTTGTTCGACACTCGCTTGAAGCTATTCCCGGGCAAGCTCAAGTCCAAATGGAAGGGACCTTTTAAGGTGGTAGGAGTTACTCCTTATGGTTCCGTTGATTTGCAATCAAGAGAAGGCGGAAGAACTTTCCGGGTCAATGGACATAGAGTGAAGCACTATTTGGGATGCGACGCCGAAGTTGGTGAAGTGGCGTGCATCTACCTTGATGAACCTTGAGGAGGAAAAGCCAAAACCGTCGTGCCGCGACGTTAAATTAGGCGCTTCTTGGGAGGCAACCCACGATTTTAGTGTACTTAGTTGTTAGTGGTGCAGGTGTTCGAGTGTTCGTGAACTCGGGAGTTGAAAAGTGGAGATGAACGACCAAGGGAATCCCGGCTCAGGTCTTGGCGGACCTCCTAAAATGCTAGGAGGGCCGCCCAGGTAAATGTCAATGTGAAAAAGGGAAAGAAAAAAGGGACACAGGGCAGGCGCCCCGCCTGGCCCACAGGCGGCCGCCCCGGCCCATTAAGCAATAGCTCGGCGGGTAGGGTGTACAAAACACCCAAAACTCGCCCATTTTTCACTCTTTTACAAATTTAACAAAGGTACAACACCCCTTGGCCGAAAATCTCAACCCCAATCCATATTTGTCACTTTCAATCATCACCAACACACACAAATCACTTTCACTCTTCAAAATTCACTTGAATTCGGGTATGTGCACTTAAATTCTTCTTTTGTTTTTAAACTATTTTAGAGTTCAATTAATTTTGTAGTATAATGTCCTTAGAACTAGAGTAGTTGATATTGGTTGAAATAAGTAAGAACTTGTCCCTTGTGCTTGAATGCTCCACTGTGAAGATGAATTAGTTAGGAAAGTTAGGGTTTATGATGTAAAAAGTTGGAATTTTAGTGCAAGTTTGGACCCATAGCTTGAATTCCCTAACAATTGATGTTTTGAATCATTGGGGATGTGGGGAATGTCATTTTAATAAATTGAAAGCTTTCATTTGTCAAGCCACTAGTTGGGGGAAGCTAGAACTCTTGAAACATATGCCTAGATACTTGAAATTGAACTTGCGCTTGAAGTGATGAACTTGTATGCTTGATTGTATAACTTGAGCTTGTGCCGCACTTGATGATATGGTATTCTTGTGCTTGTTTAATTGTATAGCATTGTTAGGCATTCTTGAGGTAGGTTGAGTACTTGGAAGTGTCCGGAACGCCTTTAAGTTTGAATTGAATTAAACTCTTGAAAATGGGGTGCTTGATCTTGGCTTGAGTTGTTAGAAACTCATCCTTTGATGCCTAGTTTTGATTGATTGAAGCGACGTTGAAACTTGAAACTTTGCGTGCATATTGAGTGAAAAGCGCGGACTACACCTAGGCCAAGTATCTCCCTCTGTTTGCAATGCCACCTGATGAGAATTTGTTAGGCCCCCCGCCTGTGCCAGGAGCCTCGCCCAGCCTACCCACTGCTGCCCTTCCAGGTGGGCCGCCTGGGCACTTAGGCGCCCCGCCTGGTTCAATCACAGTTCTAAAAAAAAAAAAAAAAAAAAACTACAGAGCTTGCTTTTGTGTTCGTTGTTTTCCTTGTGTCATGTATTCCTCCGCATCTAACAACGCTTTGTATGTGCTTTAGGTACGATGGGGCAACCAGAAAAGAGAAAACAAGTTTCATCCACCCCCTCCGAGGAAGATGCAAGGGACGACGTACCCTTAGCAAATCTACCAAAGCAAGCCACAGGAGAAAACCGATCCAAGAAGAAGCAAGATGCTTCTTCATCTCATGTTGGGACAACAATGCCAAGGGCAACTGAGGCTACTCAAATGGAGGGGGGGATGCCACAGAGCAATCGCGGATCCAAGAAAGCGGGGAGTCACCTGATGGTGAGAACTGGAGGGAATCGTTCACAAGAAAGAAAGCTTTCTGGTTGTATCTAAGGAAATACTTGGACCGGGAAGCAAACAATGAGCGGGTAATCAAGTTCGACAGTCTTGAAAAGAAGAACCCGAACATGTATAAAAGGGTTCAGAAGCATGCCAATTGGGTCCAAGTCCTGAGTCGACCACTTCCGAAGGCTAATGATCGATTGACTCGTGAATTTTATGCTAACTTGGCTACCAACGAAGAAGGCGACACACGAGTGTTCTGTAGAGGTAAGTATGTGGACATGAGTGCAGCTGCACTCAATGAATTCTTACACCTTGAAGACTTCAAGACGCCCGGGTTCCAAAAGAAGCAAGATTTGACTGAAAAGCAACAGCGGGCATGGCTTGTACCCATCATTGGGAGAGAGTCCAACCCAAAGTGGAAAAAGGTCGGTGTGCAAATCTATAGAGGTGACCTTAATTTTGAAGCAAAGTACTGGCATTTCATCTTGATTTCTAGGGTAAGACCGACCAGTCAGGATCACAAGGTCACTGTCCATCAAGCCGTGATGATTGCATGCCTTATGCGTGGGATAAAGATCAACTTGGGAGAGGAGATGCCAAATAAAATAATGGAAGTGATACATTCAGACAGGAAGAGATTTGCCTATCCACAGACATTGACAGAGTACCTCATGCATCATGGAGTGGAAGAGTTCCCTGGAGACTTCTTTAGCCTGGCAAAGAAGCCGTTCGATTGGTATTCAGTCAAGGACGATTCTACAGCCCCTTTGGCCGCTAGTGCCCCTGCTTTGCCTGCCTCTCCGCTGCCTTCCAGTTCACGGGCGGACATTCCACTTGACTCCGACCCTGTTGCAGCTGGTGACGCTGCTTTGAGCGATGAGCCCGAGGTTCAGCCTCCACCTCCAGCAGCCCCGGCAGACCAGTCCATTGAGATGATACAGGCTATGAGGGCCCATACTCTTGCCATCGAGGCTAACACAGCAGCCCTTGCACAGCATACAGCAGCTATACAGGCACATACTCAGGCACTTGAGTAGACTAGGCTGTCCGTTGATCAGATGTCAGCAGTTGTCACAGGGTTATCTCAGCACTTTAATGTGCCCGTGGGTCTCATTGCTCCTTCTACAGCTTATTCCACTGTGCACACTGTCCATGCTCCTCCGGCTCCTACTCAGCCTTCGCCAGCTCAGGGTCCTATCACTTACAGACGCAAAAACAAGGATCTGGCTTGAGCACCACTAGGGAGTCCCTTTGTTACCCCCTTTGTCTTTCATTTGTCTACTTAGCATGCGGGACGATGCTAGAGTTTTTAGTTGGGGGAGGAGTTCGAATGTACATGTGTATTTTGGATTGGGTTGCACTTGTGTGTTATATGCTATCCATGTATACATTCGAACCACTTTTGGTGTACATACACTTTAGGTTGCTAGTCTAGCTTAATTTTTAGTTATGTTCCAAAGATGCTTTAGTTATTTTCTTTTTAAATAAGCCTCCGGTTTTCTTCACTTGGTTCTTTCCGGAGGTTCTTTTTGAACCAAGCATGTACATTGAACTCCTTTTGAAATGCAATAGTGATTCATGTGATACCGTCTTATGTTTCTTCATTTTCATGGCAAATGACAAGTGAATTTGTGTTTTGATTGATATAGCTTGAGTTGTAGACTGTGAAGTTCTTGTGTTGGCTTACTGAGTTGTTGGCGTAGTCCAATTGGACCATTGCATGCTTTGCGAGTAAATGTCCGTCTTGTGTGTCTGAAAAATGTACTTGAGAAATCACTTGCTTGTGTGGTGAGGCATTTTGTTCAATAAATTGTGTGGGTGACTTGAGAGTTTAAAGCTTGCCTTTAGTGTACTTTGAGACGAAATCTTAGGTGAACTTGACTTGAAACATGATTTTAGGCTTTTCTTTGGACCGCTACTATCCTAAATGGCCTACCTGTACATATTCACCCCAGTTAGCCCCTCTGAGCCTTAACCTTTCATTTGGCAGTCACTAAATTGAAACCCGAGCCAATTCTTGTGTGCTAAGGCACCAACCCTCTTTTTGGCCCTAACCTCCATGTGTGCATTGAAAAACGTGCAACTTAGGCTAAAACCTAAGTTTGGGGGAGATGGTAAAAGCTTGGAAGTCCATGGCGAATGTCAAATTGAAATATATAAAAGAAAGAAGAAAAGTGAAACAAAAAGAAAAAAAAATAGGGGAAAAGAGAAAGAAAAAAAAGGAGGGGGAGTAAAGAGGAAGAAAAGAGAAGTATTGAATAAAGAAAGGACTAATTGGCACCGTCTCCAAAAGAAGGGTAGGATAAGCCTAATGAAAAGAAAGAAAAGTTGCACAAAAGAGAATGAAATGATGTAGTGCTATGGAGGTATTAGTCACTAATTAGCCAAATCTACCACACCTTAAACCAAAAGCCTACGTTACAACCTATCAAGTCCTAATTGATTTTGAGTCAAGTGAGCCTACATTAGTGGAGAAGTACAAGAAGGGCAGGTCTTTGAATTCTTGAGAAGCGCGCATGAAATTTCCTTGTGAGAGTGAGAGCTTAATTTGTTAAGAGTCCTAAATGAATTTTTGTGAAAATATTTTTGGTGAGTGAGGAACTCTACTCTTTTCGGTGAGAATAGCAAGTGATTCTTGAGCGCAAGTTTCGGGTGCATGGTAAGGAGCATAAACAAGTGAAGCGAGCCGATGACCTTGAGGCAAGCCTTGAAAGTCATGTGTTTCCTCTAGCCGTAGTTGATTAGATATGAGTAGTGCTTGCCAAATGTCCATGGGAGTGATTGAGCCTAGTTAGTATCAACTGACTCATTAATGCAAAATGATGTTCGTGACTTTGAATCGAGGAACATAACTGAGTCTTGAGCTGTAACTAGAACATGATTTGGTCTCTTTGATTTTGAATTGCTTGAGGACAAGCAAGAACTTAAGTTTCTTGAACTTGATAAGTTGGTATTTTACCAACTTAAATACTACTTTATGCTTTTGTTTTTGAATCCAAAAACAATAATATGTGCTATTGATGCCGTGAATTGCTTAATTTCAGGTTATGACGAGTGTAAACGAGTCGTTGATTGAAGTTGAAGCAAAAGAGCAAGAATTAGAGTCAAGAGATCAAGATCGGAGTCACAGAGCCAGGCGCCCCGCCTAGCTCGGGCGCCCGCCTGAAGAAGCCACTGCCTAAGAAGAGAAAAATGTCACAGGCGCCCCAGCTGGCTAGGCGCCCCGCCTGAATTGCAAGGTCTCCAGGCGCCCCGCCGGCGTCCCGCCTGAAATAGAAGAGGTTCAGGCGCCCAGCCTAGAGCAGGCGCCCCTCCTAGCTGGCACACTGTCTAAAGAAGAAGAAATGGCTCAGGCGCCCCGCCTAAAATACGGGTTCCTGATCTTCTATAAATACTAAAAGCTAGGGTTTTAGCATTATCCAATTATATACTTATACTCTAAAGGTTTTGGGCGATTTCGGGAGCCAAGTTGGAGACTTAACATCATTTTTGTAAGCTTCTAAACTTGTATCTTTGAATATTGATTCATATATCAATCCAAAGTCTATGTTTGATTTCAATCCATCATTTCATTACATGTTGATTGTTTTGATTCAAACCCTAGTTATGAGTAGCTAAATCCATAACTAGTGGCGTAAATATGTTATAGTGATAGAAAATCAATGGGTGTTGTTCCATTTCACTAACCATAACATAAGTAACAATTATCCAACTCCCCATTACAATAACATCAAAATTCCAAATCCATGATATTTGGGATTTCTTGTCTACATTGCTAGTTAAAGAGTCGGAAGAGATTAACTAGTGTAGAATAGTGGAGTTGGCGAGGATTTGAGTTGATAGGCTATTCATATAGACTAACTCATTTAAAAGGAGCTACACTCGGAAGAGGTCTCCTTTCCTCGGGTCTTGAGTAGCACTTTAATTATTCAACTAAGGCTTTGACGAGCAAGTTGTGAAAGATCTCTTCTAGGCCGGAAGGATTCTAGAGATCACAATCGGAATACTCGACCATAATTATGCTTGTGTTGGGAAAGTGAAGTGAAGACACCCGTTGGTTGGAAATCACTTATAGTAGTTGCACCCCTAGTCTCATAATATATAATCAATTTACTTGCTTATTTGCGTGTCTTGTAGTTAATTATAGCGAACTTAAAAACAACCCCACTTCTAGGACTCAATATTAAACTTCATTTGAATTTCTACTTGCAACTCTCTTACTTGACGAGCTAGTTCCCTTGGGAAATCGACCCCGACTCATATCGGGTATTATATTTTGACGACTGCCCCTCACCATTAAAGGTGTAGGATTGAGTGTGGATCAGAACTCAGCTTCCTCCAATATGATTTTGGAGTAAGTGCGTCTATGCAGATCCTCCCACGTCAGGACCTGATATTGTTGTAATTCTTTACGCAATTCAGCGGCGGCGCCAGAATTGCGACTATTGATACCCTTTTCAAATGCCATGATGGCCAAGGTATCATCCATCCGAGGCAATTCCATACGTTCGGCGTGGAATCTCTCAAGAAATTCTTTAAGTGGCTCACCGGGCAGCTGCTTCACTTCACATATATCCTCCTTCCTTTGGAGGATCTTTTGAGCCCCGGTATGAGCTTTGACAAATGCGCTGGACATTTCTTTGAACGAGGAGATCGACCCCGCTGGTAAGCACAGATACCACCGAAGCGCCCCTTTCTCTAACGACTGACCAAACTTCTTTAAGAACATCGACTCGAGCTGCGTAGCCGATAAGTCGTTGCTCTTCACCATGGCCATGTATTCCCTTATGTGCTCTTTGGGATCGGTTGTCCCATCATATTTCTTCAGGAATGTAAGTTTGAAACCCGGAGGAGTTGGAGCTGGGGCCGCTTCAAGCTTGTAGGGCTGCTCCCTGTATTGATCGATGTCGAGGTCGTCTTCCTCCTTTGTTATCCCAGGCACGCCTTCGAGGCGCTTTTCCACACGCGCCTCGATGCGAGCCTCGATTTCTCTACTCATTCTTTCAACGTCCACCGAGGACGTTGTCTCCGCCACGGTGGGAACCGTCCCGAAGTGTGGCGTGGCCGTTGGATTGTTCTCCGAGCCCCCAGACGTGGCTCCGTTGTGATGTCCCCTTGTTATCGCGCCCGGAGGAACGAAGAGCGGGATGCCTCCACCAGGAGCCATGGACTGGTTGCCGTTAGGGGCAGCACTATTTCTCGCCTCTAACGAGGCGCGAAGCTCAGCGTTGATGCTTGCTTACTCATCCTGCTTAGTTTGGAGAGCTCTTAGCGTTGTGACAACATACATCTGGAACTCCTCTGTTGTCATTGGGGCGATGGGCTGTTGGTTCAACGGAACGCCAACCCGATCGCCGTTATTACTACTGTTATCGTTATCAGCCATAACGTTGGATCGAAAATTTTTGACAAAGAACGAATGCGGAACTTTGGAACAAAACGTTACTGCTTATATCCCCACAGACGGCGCCAATTTGTATGGGCCTAAATCAGTTTAGGTGTACAAATAGAATCTGGATTCGGATACAAGCAATTCTTCGTATCAAAGTTGAAATAATGCGCGTAAAAGATATAAAATGCGAGAAATTAACTGTATTTCAATATATGGAAGTTGAGTACAAATTTGGGCAGAGTTTCAGTATGTATTTCTGGATGCCCGTTATACAAAATGAACTGCTATTTATAGGCCTAAGCTTTGCCCACGATCTCCACTATCTGCTGCCATGTTATCCCACGATCTTGGTGTGAAGTGGCTGAGTTAGTGGGTTGAAGTAGTGGGCTGCAAAGCCGCTTGAACCGAGGGGATCCACCGAGGTGCGAATGATTGACCTCGGCGGCTTGGTCCTGTTGCCTTACCGAGGTGGCTTGTCACCGAAGCTTGGCTTACGGCCTGCCTTCGGTAGCGACCTCGGTCTCGTGGCCTCGGCGATTGGTTCAATCGCTTCGGCGCTTGTCTTCCTGGGACGTGTTCGGTCGTTAAGATTTGCGCGACCAAGGCGAATCATCGCGGGTCGATTTTTGCCCAATACAATATATAGAGACGTCAACAAGTTCTATAGGTTTTTTTTTTTTTAACTAAAGAAAATGTTTCAATAACTGAATCGGCAGCCAACAATCTTATCCAATAGAAAATACTAGCTAATTCTATATAGGTTTAAATTTCGTTGGTAGTCATTCAACTTTTGATTCATTGCGCAAAAGTCACCTAACTTTATTTTGTTACCCAAAAGTCAGTCAACTTGCTTTAGTCACCAAAGTCACTCTCAGCAACTATACTAGCTCCGGTTCTCACCTTTAAGTCACCTTTGGATAACAAAGCAAAGGTAACTGTTTTTGGCATAATAAGCCAAAAATTGGATGATCACCGGTGAAATTAACCTCTTTATATAATTTCTTCGCTATATTCTCAACTGAAAAGAAATATTAACAAAATTGTAAAAACATAGCTACTAAGTTTAGGTATGTTTATAAATGGAGATAAAATTATTCTTAAACATGTCCTTTCCATTTTTATTTAAGTTGGGACTTAGGAGTAACACTTTTGGATCTAAAAACTTGTTCATTCCTTCTTGAAAAGATATTTTCTAGTACTTGTTACAAGTTCAAATTGAGTGAACAAATTTTTGGAACGTCTATTTCACCCTTTTTCGAGTTAACAAAGATCAACGATTGTAAGGTTACTTTACTCCCACAGATTTTGAAGAAATAGAAAAAGATAAAAATTGCACATATACATAGATAAGATATAGATAACCTAAATTGAGTTTGAGATAAATAAGGTTTACTATGAAAAGAAAATGCGTAGAAAAGAATAGAAAAGAATATTCTATGAATGAGATTTTGAAAATTTAGTTGTTATCAGCATATCATAACCGAATTGAGAAAAATACTCAAAACTAGCTCATCTTTTGGTCACTATATATTGTGCTTACCTAGAGTTGAATATACACTCTTTATTGGTTAAGCAAAAACCAATAGACTTTAGTATTATAACTATGCTTTTGGTAATCATCATTTTATTATTGCTGCAAGTTATTGAGTTTTGCAATGGAGGCTTCACAAGCAGTTATATCAGAAAAGCCGAACCCTCCATTGACATGCCAATTGACTCTTTTCCACCTCCCCCTGGATATAATTCACCCGAGCAGGTTCACTTTCTTGTCACCAAATATTCTGTCTCTTTTTTTCAGACTCGAACCCAAAAATTCTGATCAATATAGAAGGATTCAAACCTATCCACCAAATTTCTTGGTGGCCCTTTTAATTTCATTTCATAAGATGCTAAGGAGTAATATAGTACTACCTCCATTCCAATGTCACATTCAATGCATGTTACATAGTTTGACGGACGTGAATTTTACGAAAGCAGTAAAAAGACATTGAAACTTCTGGCCTTAAACAAGTCATAATATTTGTTTGATTGTAAGATTGTTTAAACTTATGATATTATACATGTCATAACGGTTGTGTAAGTATAAAAAGTGTAAAATCATAAATTCAAGTTAAATTATTTTTAAATTAAAAAAATATGTCATTTTTTTCGAAACAAAAGGAGACAATAGGGAGTAGTTTGCATTAGATTCACATTTGTGTGGGTGGAAAATGCAGGTTCATATAACTCAAGGAGATCATGTTGGGCGAAGTGTGTTTATTTCATGGATAACTCCACTAGAAAGCCACCCAAATTTTGTGACATTTTGGGAAGCAGGGGCCAAGCATCATCACAAACACAAGGCTCGTGCTAAGACCACGTCTTATAAATACTATAACTACACTTCAGGTTATATCCATCATGCCACAATCAAACGACTAAAGGTATTGTGCAAATTTTACAATAATTACGTGATTATGTTCTTGCTGCTTTTGATTTTTTTATATAGTTTTTCTCTACTTTTTGTCAAACTGCAGTATAATGTGACATATATTTATCAATTGGGAGAACACAAAGCTACTCGAAGATTCTCCTTCACAACCCCGCCAAAAGTTGGACCAGATGTGCCTTACACGTTTGGCGTTATCGGTGAGTACTAAGGTTGATCTATACAGAGGGCCAGAGGCACATGTAGCCGTTAAACATTAGGTTCAACTGAACTAAGTATTTTCAGACAGGCAACATAGATAAGTTTAGTGCTAAGAACTTTAATGATTGAACCGAGTAAGTTTAAATCTTGAATTGACCTCTAAAATTATACATTAGTGCATCGTTCGTTTGTCTGTTTCTTTCGTGGTAAAGCAATATGAAATACTTGAATGCAGGGGATTTGGGACAAACTTTTGCTTCAAATCAAACGTTGGAGCATTATGTGTCTAACCCAAAAGGTCAAGCTATGCTGTTTGTTGGTGATCTATCGTATGCAGATCATTACCCCTTCCATGACAATGTTAGATGGGACACATTTGGCCGTTTTATTGAGAAGAGTGCTGCCTATCAACCTTGGATTACTGCAGCTGGCAATCATGAACTTGATTTTATTCCTGAGATTGTAATGCTTTTCTACAGTTATAATTCACTATGTTTTAATAGTTCATAAACATGAATGCCTTATAACATTTGTGTGTGTGTGTGTGTGCGTGTGCGTGTTTTCAATTATTTTAGGGTGAAAATATCCCATTCAAGCCATACATGCATAGGTATCATGTACCCTACAAGGCATCTAAGAGCACATCTCCTCTTTGGTATTCAATCAAACGTGCATCAGCTTATATAATAGTTCTGTCCTCTTATTCAGCCTATGGTAAGTAACAATCTCAATTTTCTGAACATTTGATTTTTACTTGTCTCAGTTTGTGCAATGACTTTGCTAATATAATGTTTCCCTCAGGTACATATACTCCACAATATGATTGGCTTGAACAAGAATTGCCCAAGGTTAACAGATCTGAGACTCCATGGCTAATTGTTCTGGTTCACTCTCCATGGTACAACAGTAATAACTACCATTACATGGAAGGTGAAAGCATGAGAGTGATGTTTGAGTCTTGGTTTGTTAAGAACAAGGTTGACATAGTCTTTGCTGGACATGTTCATTCTTATGAACGCTCGGTAGGCTTCTCATTTTTATCTTATAAAATTGACTTTCATTTTTGAACCACTTCAACAATACAATGAAAAAGATCAATAACAAGAATAGGTCTTGATCTCTGTTATATGCACATTTTTCTAGGAGCGCGTATCAAATGTTAAGTATAACATCACAAATGGACTGAGTACTCCAACGGAAGATCCTTCCGCACCTATATATATAACAATTGGAGATGGTGGAAATGTTGAAGGCATTGCTAACAGGTTAGACTTCTGTTCTTTTGAATCTTGTCTTTTAGTTGATACAATGAGAAGAATTTCTGATTAGAGTCTGCTGATCATTTTTGTGCAGTTTTTCAGAACCACAGCCGAGCTACTCAGCTTTTCGTGAAGCAAGTTTTGGTCATGCAATGCTTGATATTAAGAACAGGACTCATGCTTATTACACTTGGCACCGTAACCAAGACAGTGAATCTGTTGCAGCAGATTCTTTGTGGATTTACAACAGATACTGGTACCCTCGAAAAGAGACCAGTACTATGACTTGAAAACTATATTGGTAGGCAGTGCAGTTCTTATGTTCCTAGAAACCATGTGTTTTCTTAGATTAGTTCATCGGGTACTTTTGTTAAATGTTAGGTTTCAGTTTCAATGAGATTAGTGATTTGAGTTAGAAATAAATTCATGTTAGCTTGCATAAATATGAACATGAACTTATGAATCATATACTTTTTAAATGCCAAGTTGGACCTCAAATAGCATTCTCATTTACTTTGACATCAAACAAGTATTTCTGGCCAACTTCCCTTGCTGGACAAGTTCTTAGGTTGAGTATTGAGCATATAATTATACTATTAGTGTTGCCACAGCAATTCTTGCACTACAAGTTGCTGGCCCTCATAAATATGAAAGCAAGATATCTCCTCGCAAACAGAGAATATTAGTACTAGCCTAGAAGATGATAGTGTTTCATATGACCCATGGAAATATTATAAGTTCTGCTTAGCACTAATAGCTTGTTGACAACTTGACATGCATTATCAGTCCTTAGTACGCATTAATTAACAAAAATAATGGAGCCAATACAAATAATCAACTTGGAGGCGACTTGCATATATTTTTTATTATTCCAACTTGGAAACAACTTGGTCATAAAGAATTTTGCTGAGAAACCACAGACTCGGATAGAATTAAAAAAAAAAAAAAAAACAGTTGGGTATGTAATAACTAGAAAACAAAGAATAGTCCAAGTTCTCTTTTTCCCTTTTTGTTTACCCAACCTTCTCTGGGAATCGGTAAAAGTTCAAGATTGTCAAGGTGTTGTTTCAGCAGGAGAGGAGTATGTGAGCTTTTGATAATGTGGAAACACAGTGAACAAACTTCAGATGGTCGATCTGTTTTCCGCCAGTAAAACACACATTTTTATGTCAAAGAGGTACAAAGGAACCTCCAAATGAAGTAGTTGAATGCCTAATTAATGTTGAAAATTCACCTGATGGTGTATTTAACATTTCTTGTTCTTGGACAGTGGTATTTGTATGCAAATTGGCATTAGTAGAAGCAAACTCAGTAGCTGTTATGTTCTGAGGAGACCAAATTTTTCCATATCCTTGTCAACCTGTGATTAGTCCAGTAAATTGAACTAGGCCTAAAGTATTTTATTGTTATGTGGTAATATTAAATTGAAAAGTTACCTTTAATAGTGATTATGATTAAACCTTGTCAATATAATTGGTGATTTTATCTTATTACTTCCTCCATATATCTATTGGATATGCGCTATTTGAATGGACATTGAGTTTAAGACAGATAGGAAACTTTTGACACATCGGCTACAAATATCTGTAGTTTGGCAAAAGGACCAGGTCCTCTGGAACAAACTATAAGTTTTTGTATAATCATGGACCCTTTAGGAGTAGAAGGATTTTAAATACATGCCACTTCGTATTTTAAGCCGACTCTAGCTCTCTTCAAACTAAGCCTCTCATAAAGTATGATTTCAACAGTTGATGCAATATGCCTGGTCCTGAGCTGAAAAAGTCAGTATTTTTGCTGAATGCCTCTCCAATTGAGAGTTCTTCATTATATAGAAAGAATACTAATTTACATCCCTAAAGATATGCTATTTGTATCCCGAAAGATCTGCTATTACAGCCCTGAAAATCTGCTATTTATATCCCTAAATATATGTAAACTCTATAATTACAGAGATATGCACATCTACTCTAATATTCTACAATTAAAGGGAAATAGAAGGAAAGTATTAATTGATAAGCTGCCAATCATGCTAACATCCCCCCTCAAATTGATGCTGGAGCATCAAGAAGCATCAATTTGCCAACTAGAAACTGATGGCGTTGTCGCGGCATAGACTTCGTGAACGCATCAGCTATTTGGAGATCGTTGGACACATGCGGAAGTGTAAGGACTCCTTTTTCTAGAGCTTCTCGTATATAATGACAATCCACTTCGATGTGTTTGGTCCTCTCATGAAACACCGAGTTGGTAGCAATCTGGATGGCACTTCTGTTATCGGCGTGGAGGGGAGTAGGATTAGATTGAAGAAATTCAATCTCTGCAAGTAACCCACGAAGCCAAACAATCTCAGAGCAAGCAGTAGACATGGCTCGATATTCAGCTTCTGTTGATGATTTCGAAACACGATCTTGCTTCTTACTTTTCCAGGATATCAAGGAATCTCCAAGAAACATGCACCAACCCGTGACTGAGAGGCGAGTATCTGGACAGCCAGCCCAATCAGAATCACTAAAAGCATTAAGACGAATGGGAGAACCACGAGGAAAAAACAAGCCACGAGTAGATGTTCCTAAGAGATAGCGGATGATCCGTCGAACAGCCACCAAATGAAGATGACGGGGAGCCTGCATAAACTGACTTACTTGTTGGACTGCAAAGGAGATATTAGGACGGGTAATAGTAAGATAATTTAGGCTTCCAACTAATTGCCGAAATAGAGTTGGATCCGGAAGAAGATCTCATTCCTCACGACGATACTTTACATTCAATTCCAATGGAGTATCGACAGAGGAAGATTCTTGAAGACCAGCCAAAGCAATTAAATCCTGAGTATATTTGTGCTGGTTTAAGAACACACCTACAGAGTCATAATGAACTTCCAATCCCAAGAAGTAAGTAAGAGTACCAAGATCTTTCATGTGAAAAGAATCCTTGAGTTGCTGCTGGAGGCTAGTTATTGATAAAGAATCAGTTCCAGTGATAATAATATCATCTACATATACCAAAAGAATAACACAACCCGTAGATGTTTTACGAAGAAACAATGATGAGTCATATTTGCTCTGCTCAAAAGAAAAATGCAGCAAAGTAGAGAGAAACTTGTCAAACCAAGCTCTTGGAGCTTGTTTTAACCCATACAAAGAGCGGTTCAACTTACATACATCTGATGTAGGAGAAAAGAATAAACTAGGTGGAGGCTTCATATAAATATCTTCTTTGAGATCACCATGGAGAAAAGCATTTTTCACGTCCATTTGATATAGAGGCCAACCTTGTGAAGCAGCAGTGGCAACAATAGTTCTCACCGTGGTCATTTTTGCTACGGGCGCAAAAGTTTCCTCGTAATCCACACCATGCTCCTGTTTGTTACCAAGTGCACCCAATCGAGCTTTGTACCGATCCAAAGTTCCGTCAGAATTAAGCTTAACTGAATAGACCCATTTGCACCCAATGGGGCGAACATTTGAAGGACAAGGAACAATGTCCCATGTGTAATTCTCTTGGAGAGCCAGAAGTTCTTCTTTCATTGCATTTTGCCAACATTCATGTTTGGCGGCTTGCGAGTAACTTGTTGGAATAGAGATGGTAGATAAAGTAGAAGAATAGCCATACCAATTTGGAGTACGAGATACTCTGCCAGACCGTCGAAGAGTAGGCTCAAGTGGATTAGCTCTTGAAGAAATCTTAGATTCAGGTTGAGAAGCAGGCTCAGGTGGCAGATTAGTCTCGAGATGGGCTAAAGTTGGTCGACGTCGTTTATGCACATGTCCAGGTTTGAACCGAGTAGAGGAAGATGATAAATCCTCAAACGTAGGAAGAATAGTAGAAACATGAGATGGCTCAACATGAGTGAGGAAAAAATATTGATTTTCAAAGAAAACAACATTTCTAGAAACACGAAACTTATTAGCACTTGGATCATAGCAAATGAAACCTTTCTGTGAAGTACTATAACCCATAAAAGCACATTTAGCAGACTAAGCAGTAAGTTTATTACGTTCAGAAGCAGGTAGATGTACAAAACAAACACAACCAAATGTATGAAGATCATGATATCTAGGATATTGGCGATAAAGGCGATAATAGGGAGAGTCAAGATTCAACACTTGAGAGGGCATCCTATTAATTAAATAGACAGCTGTAGACAAAGCTTCGACTCAGTATTTAGAAGGTACAGAGGACTCAATCAATAAAGTACGACTGACATCTAAAAGATGACGGTTTTTACGCTCAGCAACCCCATTTTGTTGTGGTGTATGTGGGCAAGAGCGTTGTGAGACAATTCCTTTCTCACGCAAGAAATTTTGGAATTCATGAGACATGTATTCACCACCAGAATTAGATCTCAAAACTTTGATGCAAATAGAAAATTGAATCTCAATGTCAGCCAAAAATATCTTGAATATAGAAAATACCTCAGATTTGGAACGAAGAAAGTACACCCATGTAAACCGGCTATAATCATCTATGAATGTCACAAAGTACTTGAATTTAGCATGAGAGATAACTGGTGAGATGCCCCAAACATCACTATGAATGACATCAAAACACTTCACAGCACGACTACCAAAATTAGGAAAAGGAAGAATTTTACTTTTTCCTAATTTACATGTAGAACAATTAAATGAAGCAGTTGAAAATTTATTTTTATTTTCAAATAAACCAGAATTTGAAAGATGAGACATCACAACAGAATTTGGATGTCCTAAACGTTTATGCCAAACTTCAGTTTTACTACCTATAGAAGTACAAGCTAAAGATAGAACATGAGGAATTGAAAAGTATATAGGAAACAATCTTCTAACTTTAGGCCCCTTCGTGATTATCGTCCCCGACACCTGATCCTGTACAAGACAACCATCACGAGAAAAATGAACATTGCAATTATTATCTACCAACTGACCAACTGAAATAAGACTAGTAGAGAGCTTTGGTGATACAAAAACATTCTTGAAAGTTGGAGTAATATCCCCAATCTTAGTGATGGGTAAATTACTGCCATTAGCAATCTGAATTTCTGATGGACCATGATACTCACGAATATTTTTTAGCATACTCGTGGAGTTGGTCATGTGATTGGAAGCGCCAGAATCAACAAACCAAAATTGAGATGTATTACTATTACCTTGTAATCCCAAAGCTGAAAAGGCAGACACAATCATTTGTTGTACCATTTCAGGAGTAAGAACTTGTCCAGCTGCTGTGGGAGGGTACGCAGACACTACTGGAGCAGCATACTGTTTATTAAAGCCTGCTGAGGATGAGTCATCGGAAGTGAAACCCATTATGCCAGCCTGAAAAGCATTGACCCTGCGATTTTGAGGGCGTGTGGGACACTCCTTGATAATGTGTCCTTGTTGTTTGCAATAATTGCAGAACTTATTTCCACAATTAACAGCAATGTGGCCATATTCCTTGCAACTATAACACTGAGTTCTTGTCATGTCTCTGCCCTTTCCTTTTCCTTAGGCAGCAAATGCAACGGTGACAGTATTCTCTTGCTTAAAAGTGTTTTGCGTGAGAAGGCGCTGTTCTTCACGAAGTAATTCTCTAAAGCAAACATCCAAGGAGGGTGATGGGTCACGGTTCATCAAGTTAGAGCGAACATTCTCAAAATCATGTCGTAATTTCATCAAAAATTGGTCTCGCTTGCTTTGCTCATGAACCTGTTGAACTATAGAGAGATTCAGCAGGTATTTTAGCATAAACGATATCAATAAATTCATCCCATATATTCTGAAATCCAGAAAAATAATCTTGAACAGAGAGACTTCCTTGAGAGTAATTAGCAATTTCATGTTCCAACTGAAAACGTCTTGCGCTATTGTCTTGATTGTAAACCTTTTGTAAATCATCCCACATGTCCTTTGCTGTCTTGTATGGCCTGAGATTAAGAACAATAAGAGGGTCAAGTGATCCTAAAATCCATGTCATCACACGAGCATCTTTAACCTTCCATTGACGGAACTTCGCTGCATCGGTAGGAGCAGGATCACTTCCATCTATATGACCTCATAATTCTTTCCCCGTGACAAATAGTTGAAACTGAAACTCCCATGCAGAATAGTTCTTTCCAGTGAAACGAACATTGAAAGACTCAAGTTGTTGCGAAGCCATGTTCTTAAATACTAAGAAAACCAAGAACACAACAGATAGCCAGAATATTCTAGATCCAAGAGCCCTAGTTGTTTAGGACTAATTGCCAAAAATCAGCCAAGAAAACTTTGAAAAAAATTCAAAGAGAACAGCCTCAAGATTCTAAGAACTAAAGCAACCAAGAGAAGGCTCTGATACCATGTCAGTATTTTTGCTGAATGCCTCTCCAATTGAGAGTTCTTCATTATATAGAAAGAATACTAATTTACATCCCTAATGATATGTTATTTGTATCCCTAAAGATCTGCTATTACAGCCCTGAAAATCTGCTATTTATATCCCTAAATATATGTAAATTCTATAATTACAGAGATATGCACATCTACTCTAATAATCTACAATTAAAGGGAAATAGAAGGAAAATATTAATTGATAAGCTGCCAATCATGCTAACAGAAAATTCATGCCCTTAGAAATTTGATCGAAACCATAAATAGTTATAGTAAATCCAGAATAATAAAATTGAGCCTTTCATCAAATTGAGGTATCTAACGGTTTGAATCCAATCATCAAATTTAGGTGTGATATGTTGAATAGACAGAATTTCTTTCTCAAACTGAAGCTGATTTTTGGTGTTGAAACGTCCACCGGACAAATGGATACTAGCCTAATGTGATATTTTTTATTCCAATGTCAACCAGATCCCTTCTGACTACACATATTTAGTAAATTATGCTGATGAAAACGAAGTGTGTTTTGTTGCATTCTGACTGCACTTGCTATAAATAAGATTTCAAAGTCAGAAGAGATAGTTAATTGCAGAATAATAATGATATTTAGAAGCAACAAGGCTTATATTTTAATACAGGCTAAGTTTAAAGTTGAATAAATGTCTATGGGACAAAAGAAGGTTCCAGCTTGTTACAGATGGGTTCTGCAGTCAAAACCTTAGCCTTGATGCTTTCAACTTTTCATCTGCTTGTGCTACCCTTAATGTTATGTTTGGCATCGGATAGCATCTCTGAACATCAACATCTTCAAGATGGTCAAACTTTAATCTCAACAGGAGGTGTTTTTGAACTTGGCTTCTTTAGTCTTAATGGATCAGATGCACGATACGTTGGAACATGGTACAAGGGACTCCCAGTCGAAAAGGTTGTGTGGGTAGCAAATGTTGACACTCCTCTGACTGATACATCTGGAGTTGTTATGATTGGAAGTGATGGTAATTTGGTCATTGTTGGTAGTAATAACAGCAAGATTTGGTCGACTGATGTTGCTTTAACCTCTAATCACACAATTGCAGTGCTTCTTGATTCAGGAAATCTTGTTCTTAAGGAGAATAATGGGCAAGTATTATGGGAGAGTTTCAATCATTTATCAGACACTTATTTGCCTCAAATGAAGTTGGGAGCGAATACAAGAACAGGAGAACAAACATACCTCAGGTCTTGGAAGAATAATACAGATCCATCTCCTGGAAATTTTCTTGTAATGGTAGATCCTCAGGATGTTCCAGAAATTGTTCTCATGAAGGGTCCAATCAAGTATTGGAGAAGTGGGCAATGGAATGGAAGGAGTTTCCTTGGAGTACCAAACATGCATCTAGATTTCAGGACTGGCTTTCATCTTATTATCGATAATCAAGGTGGATCAATTTATTTCACATACTCTACGTTCAATGGTACTTATCCAGCATTGTTCTATTTAAGTCCTTCAGGAATTGTAATGTATCAGGAGTGGGATTTTAATAAAAAGGAGTGGTCAAAGAAACAGGTTGCACCAAATAGTCCTTGTGATATATATAATACTTGTGGATCTTTTGGAAAATGTACCAACGAGAAATCACCAATTTGTGAGTGCTTGAAAGGGTATCAGCCTAAGATTGTACATGAGTGGGAAAATGGAAATTGGAAAGGTGGTTGTACTCATGTTCAGAAGTTGCAGTGTGAGAAGAATGAAAGTTCTGGTAATGGAAAAGCTGATGGATTTTACAAGCTGACTGGAATAAAATTACCGGATAGCTCACATTACATTTACAGTCAAAATGGAGGTGAATGTGAAGTTAAGTGCTTAAGCAATTGTTCCTGCATTGCATATGCCTATGTGGAAGGGATTGGATGCATGATATGGGGAAAAGATCTTATAGATCTACAGGAGTTCCCTTATGGTCAAGAGTTGTATCTCAAACTTGCATATTCTGAACTTGGTAAAGATCTTTTAAACATTTGGTTATGCAGTGTTTTCAACTTTAAGCCATATCCATATAGGAGCTAAAGAAACTCCAAGTTCATTTCAATCTTGAAATGTTTTGGTAGTTCAAATTATATTTGCTTTATCTAAAATGAAAAAATTCTTCAAAATGTGATCATGTTAATCCCTTGGAATGCAGGAGGAAAAAGAAAAGTAACAACCTCTGCTCTTGTGCTCATTGTCATTGGGGGAATACTAGTGATGTGTCTCATGACATACGTTCTCTGGAGATGGAAAACAGAAATAAAAGGTATGCCATACTATGCAACTTTCTATTTTAGAAGTCATTTCAGTGTTTTGATGAAGTCATTTCTCTGTGGTTCAACCTATAATATGACATGGCATGATAATTGATCGAGTGCTCTTCAGGCTATTGGAAAGGCTTTAAAGACATACGAAGAAGGAGAAAAGGTGTCATAGTTTCAGGAGATTCCATAGCAGGATACCTGCTTAGGAATGGAAAAAATGCAGAAGTTCCTTTTTTCGACTTGCACACGATAGAAGCTGCTACAGATCACTTCTCCAATGCAAATAAACTTGGACAAGGAGGATTTGGTCCAGTTTACAAGGTATGACATACTTCCATTTTCAAAATAATATAGCGAAACCAGTGTTTCTCTTTAGTATAATATTATGGCATATTGTATTATGCCTATTAGGGGAAACTACCAGATGGACAAGAGGTTGCTGTTAAAAGACTTTCACGGAGCTCTGGACAAGGATCAGAGGAGTTTAAGAATGAAGTCATTTTAATTGCTAAACTCCAACATCGGAACTTGGTCAGGTTAGTAGGATTTTGCATCCAAGGGGAGGAGAAGTTGCTGGTCTACGAATACATGCCCAACAAAAGCTTGGATTCCTTCATTTTTGGTTTGTTCTTTGATATTTATTCTTATGCAATAGTTCACAGATGTAAATAATTGCAAACAAAAATACACAATCTTTATCTGTGTTGTGGCTGTTAGGATCTGTCTCAAAGGAACAAGCAACGCTCAATTGGGATCAAAGATTTATTGCTATTGAGGGTATTGCTCGAGGGCTCCTTTATCTTCATCATGATTCTAGATTGAAGATTATCCATAGAGATCTCAAGACAAGCAATATTCTTTTGGATTATGAAATGAATCCCAAAATCTCAGACTTTGGAATGGCTAGGATTTTTGGAGGAAATCAGATGACAGCAAACACTAACAGGGTAGTTGGTACTTAGTAAGTATAACTAGCTCAAAGTGCATAAAAATTATGCAAGACAATCATATGAATTTCTTCAAAATACTGCCAGTGATTGTCACCTTTCTAATATGTCAAGTGCTTCTACCAGGATAGATGAGGTGCAGTCGTAAAAACAAAGTTCAAAGATTTACACTGACTGTTTAATCTCTAATGCAGTGGTTATATGTCACCTGAATATGCAATGCAAGGAATATTCTCTGAGAAGTCTGATGTCTTCAGCTTTGGTGTTCTGCTATTAGAGATCGTAAGCAGCAAAAGGAACACCGGCTTTCATCAGTATGAAGATTCACTTAGTCTCTCGGGCCATGTAAGCATACTAACAGAAAATAATTATCTGCTTTATATTTTCCTACTTACATGTAAAAAAAAAATTCACAGGCATGGCAACTGTGGAATGATGGAAAGGCTATCGAGTTGTTTGATCCAAGGTTGAGTAACTCATATAATGAAATGCAAGTTATTAGATGTATAAATATTGGCCTCCTATGTGTCCAAGATCATCCAGATGATCGACCTACTATGGCAACAGTAGTTTCGATGCTTTGCAGTGACATGATCCTTCCAACTCCGAAGCAACCTGCATTTAGCCATAACAGAATTCCCAGAGAATCAAGTGCATCAGTTCCTAGCAGTAATTATGCATGCTCCAGGAATGCCATTTCTGAGTCTGTTATTGAAGGGCGATAAGCTACAATGTCTTTTTGGCTTTGGTTGCAACGAATATAACGTAGAAAATTTCTGATTATTCATTTGTTTATACCGAGTATTGGCTTAACATCTTATGACAGTATTTTTAATTAAAGGGCAATGGCTTCCTGATATACATTAGAGGCATCAGTTCTTGGCTTCAGATGCAAGTAATGAAGCTTGCAGTACTATAGACTAGCTAAAACTTATTGGAAGTGGGAGGGAATTAATTTACTAGCAACTCTGGTTCAACAAAGACCGGTGATCTCGTTTCAAGCCAAGAAGAGTATATCAAAAGTGATGAAAAAGAATGACAAAAGCAATTTCCAATTTCTTTCACTGTTTTCACAAATTTACTGTTTCCAAAATGATCAAACTTAGTATAATATGTAGAATCATCTCTGCCAAGTCATTCAGCATACAATGATTTAACCTATAGATAGGGATAATGTAAAGTTTTAGTACTATTAGTGCAATTTAATAGTTATAGCCGACTATATTGGATTTGTTACAAAGTATTTGTTGTTGTAGGTCAACATAACCTAATAATATAAAATAGGGAGATTTACACAAATATACAACTCTAATGCCGTATTTACAAAACATAACAACACTATACCCATTTACAAAAAATAACAATACTTTTTTTACATAGCATATACAAAATGCATTTACACCATACAATTAGGGTTTTATCATCTCCCTCACAACAGTTTCAGTCAACAGTGACGGCGCCAGTGACCAGCGGCCGGTCGCCGCCGGTCAACCGCCGGCTGGCGGCGGCAGGTCGCCGGATTTATAATTTTTTTTTTTTTTGTTTTTTTAGATCTACAAAGGGAAACATACAAAATATACACATATATACATATGAAACTTCATATAAATTATTGTTTTGAAATCAAACATACATAAACATATAAAAAAAACACAAACATACAAAGATATACAAAAAAATATACAAACAACACACACATATATACACCAACATACACATACACCAACATACAAATACACAAATATACAAACACATACACATATATACACCAACATACACATACAAAAAGTGGAAGATAGATATTTTATATATAAAAAATACAAGTATATACAGATTTTATACAAAAAAATACAAAAATATACAAACTACACACATACAAACGTGAAAAAAGGAAAAAGAACAGATATGAAAATCCACCACCAAAAAACCCACCGGAGAAGTTAAATCGGAGCAGCAGCCGCTGCAATGCAGCAGCGCCGCCGCGAGGAGCAGCGCCGCTGCACTGCGGCGGCAGCAGCAGCGGAGAGGAGTGAGGAGCAACTGCGGAGCGTGACTGGGGTGGCCGGATCTGCTCGTCGGAGAGAGGGAAGGGACGGCGGCAGGGGTGGTGGATGGGTAGAGTAGGAGAGAGGAAGAGAGAAGAAGAAATTAGGGTTTTGTGGGTGGGAAAGTGGAGATGAAAAAATGGTATGTAGGGTAAATATCAAAAACTATTGTTATGTTTTGTAAATGTAGAAAAAGTATCGGTATTTTTTGTAATTTAGCTATTAGGATAGTCATTTTGTGTAAATTTTCCTATAAAATAATAGTAATACACTATCAAGGCACAAACTATAAATACCAATTCCCACTAACCATAAAAAGAGATAGACTTGGGCACTTCGTCATTTACTCTCCTCATCTCTGTTTTCTATGTTCTATATTTGTTGAGAAGCAATTGACAAATTCAGCAGTTCTTTAGATCCTTTATTCGACTGCATTCACGTTACTTTATTATTCACATCAATGTAGTGGCGTATTCTACTCTGCAGACAACGCTTTCCAGATTATATCTTGAGTTTTTCACATTCAAACTCCATCCTTCTTCTACTTTTAACTTTTGCACCTTATTATATCTCGAGTTTTTCACATTTAAACTCCTAGGTGGGTGAGGGTAAGTGCTGCCTCAGGTAGAAGGGGTGGGGGGGGGGGGTGCTGGCTTAGGTAATACTTCAAGGCAATTAGCAGCCTTAGGCATCACTTCAAGGCAATTAGCTAGGAGAATTTGTGAATGAGGGCAAGTGCTGCCTAAGGCAGCATTTATGCAGAAACGGAGGCAGAGATACAGCGCTTCATTTATAAGATTCATAGGGTATTTCTGCCCTAGGCCATTTTTGTTGGAGCACATTGAAGTAAAAAAGACAAACCAATTGCCCTGGCATCATAGTTTTGTAAATATCTCGTCTTCACAGAGGCTATAATGTAGCAGATTGGGTCTCATTTACTAACTTCGCATGCCATGAGAATTATGTCATTCCTGACTCCAGTTTTGTACGGGCACTGAATGACAGAACTATGACGCATTAACGGGTGGTTTGCATATTTGGCTTCACTTAATATGCTTTGGAAACAATGACGCTATGCTGATCTAATGAATAAATTTTGGACGAAAATACACCTAATTAATAATGCGCATTTTGCCTCCCTCCCTATTGTCCTTCCATCTGAGTTTTGAACTACGGTAGCAGTAGATTCAATCCTAAGAGCTCCAAGTCTAGGCAAAGCAAATACTTGTCATCGGTCTCTTCCACTCGTGTGTTATTAAATTGTCTTGAAATTTTGAAAAATAGGGAACACTTGGCCTCGATCTTTTCATCTCCCTCTCCTATATAAAATTGCCGTGAAGTTTTGGCAAGAGAACACTTGCCCTCAACTCGTTCTTCCTGTCTCTAACTAAATTTGACACTTGCCCTCAACTCGTTCTTCCCGTCTCTAACTAAATTATCCTGAAATCAAAGAAAATAGGCAACAATGGCCCTCGATCCCTTCACCCCCTTCTCCAATTAAATTGCTCTGTCATCGACCCCTTCCACTATGAAATTTTGGTAACTAGGCAACACTTCCCTCGACCGCTTCACCCTCCACCCCCACTCCAGCTAACTTGACTTGAAGTCTTGGCTAGACAACACCCCTCGACCCCTATCTACCCATGTCCAACTAAATTGTTTTGAAATTTTGACAAATACGCGACACTAATATTCTATATTTCAATATAATATTGAATAGTTAATAACTAAGATTCCAATTTCAATAGTTTAGTCAATTACTATGTTTCAATTATGTAGATTAGCTTATTAGCTCAGAGGTTAGAGCATCGCATTTATAGTACGATGGTTTCAGCTCTGATAGCCGGATTTTCCCTATTCTTTTTTATTCCAATTTTTAGATGATTGATAATGTTCCTTATTTTTCTATCGGTGGATGAAGAATCGCGAAGACAATAATTTCAAGTTGACCATATTCTCAAAAAAAAGATACTTTAGAGAAAGGATGAGCACGACTAAAGTGACTATAATTTTATTGTGGATATGAATATGTAATTCGCATTAATGACGAAAGGTTGGTTTGTTTATCCGCGATTGAAAAAATTAATATTGTCCTCGACCCCTTCACTCCCTCCTGCCATCTAAATTTTCTTGAAATTTTGGCAGGGCAACACTTGTCCTCGATCTCTTCTCTCCTGCTCCAAACAAATTGCCTTAAAATCTTAACGAATAGACAACATTTGCTAATATATCATGACACAGTGAGAGAATGGAGGAATACATGAGTTGGATTATGAGGAAAAATCAAATATAAAAGAAGGAAAGAAAAACATATGTAGAGGAGACGAAAATCACATTACTCCAATGGAGAAGGAGACGACGGCAGATTGGGAGAGATTCATGCAAAGATGCTGCTAGGTTACACAATGGCAAAAATATCTTTTTCTTATATCAAAAACATGAGCTGGAGTCTTACTTAAAGCAATGGGAAACGGGGACAAATCTTCAAAACCAGCCACGTTGGGAATACCACGTGCCATTTCTTGGTTTTGAGGGGCGCAAGTGCAAAAATAGCTGCTTTAGTCAGTACTATCTAGAGAACAACCACATTCTAGTAAAGACCTAAGTGTCACAACCTTAGTCTTTAACTAAGTGAATCGTGCGGCACTTGACACTTTGCTCACTATCTTACTATGTCAAGTCAGCCAAAACTACTAAGGATCGCTAAGAGAATGGAAATGAACAAGAGAGAATTGCCAAAGGAAGCTTTTTATTATTTGGAAGATTGTTGTTTGATTACTTTTTAGTTTACAAATGAATGACCCCTCTATTTATACTGCTCACTTAGGAGCTAGTGTGCAAATATTAATTGTTACACAAGTCCCTCTCTAGAATCCTCCATATTTACAAATAGTCCCCTCTCTAGAATTATCTACAAGCTAGAATATTCTAAGGCCTTCCTAAGGATTTTTCCTAGCAAGTCCATAAGGATCTAGAGTATTCCCAAGGGAATATCTCCATACCTCTGTAGAATATTCCATCAAAGTGCTAGGCTCCTTTCCAAGTAAGCTTCCACATGGCAAAAACATGCGCCAAATGGCGCCTACGTGACATGATGACATGGCAGGTCATCACATAAGTCTCAACAACTTCAGCCTCTCTGGCTTTGTCTAAGCCTAGCTTCCGACTTTGCGGTCTGAAGTTGACCTGGTCTAAACTTCAATCTTTAGACCAAAATATTATTCCAAATATAGACCAAAAGTCTAAAGTTGAACTTAACTTGATACTGTCTGAAGTTGGCTTGTACCTGAAGTTTGGTCTAGAGCTGGGATCAACCTTTAAGCCAAAGTTGAGCCAACTTGCGTCCCCGTAGAACATCGGGCTTGTGGTCTGAACATTTGTAGCTAAGATTGCGTAAGTGGAGATGTGCATATATGCTACCTCACTAAATTTTTAGATGAAGTTATCTATCTGGCATGTTATACTTAAAGTGTGTTAGGGATTTGTCCTGAATTTCTGACATAATGAAGGTTATTGTAAATAGAATAAATATATAAATAGGTTAGTTATGTAAATTGTATATTGGAACAAGCCCATTAAGAGCTTTACTTGGTCCCTAAGTTAGCTTTCTAGGTTTCCTCTTGTATAAATAGGGGACTCCCTTCATCAATGAAAGGCAAGAGTTTTTACCCAAAGCTTATTCGTTTCTCGTTTGAGTGTGTTCTATTTTCGCTTGGTGTGTTCGATTTTTACATGGTATCAGAGCCACCGTAAAACTCTTCAAGTAGAAAAGTAATGGCAGCTCCAATAGGTGGTGCTGGTAGAGGAGGCGTTACCCAAGGAGTGGAGGGTGATGCGGTAGTTGTACGGTAGGCCATCTCTCCGTACGACATCACTTCGAATGATAATCCTGGTTTGATTATCACACAGGTCCAGTTGACTAGTGAAAAACTATGAGGAATGGGCGCGGTCGGTTAAAACGACGCTGCGTGCAAGGAAGAAGTTTGGTTTTGTTGATGGATCGATTAAGATGCCCGGTGAAAATTCGATCGATTATGAGGATTGGTGGACTATTAATTCTCTTCTGGTGTCATGGATTAGGAATTCGATAGAGCCCACTCTTCGGACCACTATATCGCACATGGAGGTGGCAAAAGATTTGTGGGAGAGTATCCAAGAATGTTTCTCCGTGGGAAACGGACCTCGAATTCAGGAATTGAAAGCGGCTTTAGCCGGTTGTAAGCAAAAGGGATTGACTATTGCTGCTTACTATGGAAAACTGGCTATGTTGTGGGAAGAACTTGGAAATTGTGATAAGTTTCCAACTTGTTCGTGTGGAAACTGCACATGCAATCTAACGGTTGCACTGGAGAAAAAAAGAGAAGATGATAGGGTTCACTTATTTCTTATGGGTCTGGATAAAAGTCTTTATGGAACCGTACGTTCCAATCTGTTGGCTCAGGATCCCTTACCATCGATGAATCAAGTCTACCAAAAGGTAATTGAAGATGAACGGGTCAAGGGGATGGCACAAACTCAGGAAGAACGAGGGGAGGTGACAGCGTTTACTGCACAACGATCACCTCCACCGAAGACAGGCAATAAGGAGTGTCACTTGTGTGATCGAGGTGGACATCCTCCGGAACGCTGCTATGAAGTTATTGGTTATCCGGAGGGTTGGGTGCATTATCCGAAGCAAGGTTCTTCGAATAGAGGACGTGGCAGAGGAAGAGCTGAAGGTAACTGAGGTGGAAGAGGTCGTGGAAATCAACAGTTTGGTTCGAATACTGGCCGAGGACGTGGCAATAATCGAGCAAATACTGCTCAAGCTGAGTTCGAGAATGGAGAGACCGGACACATCAGTGTCCCCGGACAAACTAACTTGTCTGGAATAACAAGTGATCAGTTGCAGATGTTGTTCGATTTTCTGAAAAAGGAGAAGACAAGCACAAGTAAACCATCGATTGGTAAGAAAATTCATCTTCCATGGATTATTGACACGGGAGCGTCGAATCATATGACCGGTCAAATGAGTGTATTGGAGAATTTACAAACAATACCAAAGTGTCCGGTAGGTTTGCCGAATGGAAGCAGTACGATGGCGACTCAGGAAGGATCCATTAGATTTAACGAAGACATGGTTCTTCACGGAGTGTTATATGTGCCCGAAATGACTTGCAATTTGATTTCTGTGTCTCAATTAATTAATCAAGTTGGTTGTAATGTAAATTTCACTAATGATTTGTGTATTATGCAGGACCGGGCTATGGGGAATTTGATTGGAGCGGGTGAACAAAAGAATGGACTCTACTACTTTCGGACGATACCCTTGGTGAAAGCTATGAAGGTCGATGTGGTAGATTTGTGGCATCAAAGGTTGGGATATCCTTCGATGCAAGTAATAAAATCTCTTTCAGTTTTAGAAGATAGTGGGAAAGGTAGCTTAGAAGAAAAAGCATGTGAGGTATGCCTTAGGGCAAAACAAACTAAAAATGTATTTCCTTCGAGTAATAATAAAGCTGCCGAACCTTTTGATTTAGTTCATTGTGACTTGTGGGATCCTTATAGAACTGAATCTTCATGTGGTGCATCATATTTTTTTATTGTTGTTGATGATTGTTCACGAGGAGTATGGGTGTTCTTGTTAGTTGATAAGAGAGAAGTCGGACAAAAATTGAAAGGTTTCTTTGCAATGGTAGAAAGACAATTCAATAAACGGGTTAAATACGTCCGGAGTGATAATGGAACCGAATTTGTAAGTTTGAAAGGGTATTTTCTCGAATAAGGGATCTTGTTCCAAACTTCATGTATAGGGACACCTCAGCAAAACGGTAGAGTTGAATGAAAACATCGACATATCTTGAACGTAGCACGGGCGCTACGTTTTCAAGCTAATTTACCGATTAATTTCTAAGGAGAATGTGTGATGACGACATGTTATTTAATTAACCGGACACCCACTAAGTTGTTTAATGGGAAGACGACTTACGATGTCTTAATGTGAGTGACACTGAATTATGATCATTTGAGGGTGTTCGGTTGCTTATGTTATGCTCGCAATCAAGGACGGACAGGTGACAAGTTTGAGAGTAGGATTCGTCGATGCGTGTTGTTGGGTTATCCAAACGGAAAGAAAGCGTGGAAAGTGTATGATTTGGAGGCAAAGAAGTTTGTGATATCAAGAGATGTGGTGTTTTACGAAAAGGAATTTCCGTTCGCATCAAAGGAGATTGAGGAAGAAAAACGGAGACAAGATACGGTCCCTGTCACCATAGAATTGGAGCAAGAAGAGGAGAGTATGCGAGGAAGAGGGGGGTATTGAACTCGGAGTTGTGACTCCGAAAATTGAACCCGAAGTTGTTCTCGAAGTTGAATCCGAAGAGTTGAGTCGTGGAAAATGAACTACGAAAGAAAGTATTTTGCTGAGAGACTTTGTTACTAATACGATCCAAAAGATGAGTCACCGGGTATCGTTCTGTGTTCGAAAGTCAGATTGTTCATCCGTTTCTCAACAATCCTCTGGTAAGCCCTATCCTCTAACACACTATGTCAATCGTGATAATTTCTCTTCGAAACATGTGAGTTTTTTTGCAGCTATAACGCAAGGACATGAGCCTACCTCCTATTCGGAGGCGGTGACAAAAGATAAATGGAGAACAACCATGGGGCAAGAGTTGAAGGCATTGGAAGCGAACAAGACTTGGGAGATAGTTCGCTTACCTCCGGGGAAAAAAGCCCTCGGATGCCGATGGGTATATAAGATAAAGTACAACTCGGATGGAACTATTGAAAGATACAAAGCAAGACTGGTGATTTTTGGGAATCATCAAATCGAAAGAGTTGATTACACGGAGACCTTTGCACCGGTTGCAAAGATGGTGACTGTCCAAGTTTTTCTGGCCGTAGCAGCTGCTAAAAATTGGGAATTGCATCAGATGGATGTGCACAATGTATTGGTTTGTGAAGTTGTCTACTGCTCTTAAGAAATATGGGTTCCGACAATCGTATTCGGATTACTCATTATTTACGATGAAAAAGGGAAATGTGCTTTTGAATGTGCTTGTTTATGTAGATGATTTAATCATATCTGGTAATGATTCAAGGGCAATTCGAATTTTTAAGTTGTATCTCTCGAAATGTTTTCATATGAAGGATTTAGGTGTTTTGAAATACTTCTTGGGGGTTGAAGTGGCAAGGGCTCCGAAGGGAATCTTCTTGTGTCAGAAGAAGTATGCATTAGATATCATATCGGAAGCAGGCTTGTTGGGGGCAAAACCGGTTGGTACACCGATAGAACAAAACCATCGCTTGGCGCTTGCGACTGGTCGTTTTATCAAAGATCCTGAACGCTATCGGAGACTGGTTGGAAGATTGATTAACTTATGTTTTACATGACCGGATTTGTCCTATAGTGTGCATGTGTTGTCACAATTCATGCAGAGTCCCCGTATTGAGAATATGGAAGCGGCGCTTAGGGTTGTTCGATATTTGAAAGGTTGTCCGGGACAAGGCATCGTATTGAATTCTCAGTGCGATATGAGATTGCACGGGTGGTGTGACTCCGATTGGGCAGGTTTTTCGTTGACACGTCGATCGTTGACTAGTTGGTATGTATCTTTAGGGGACTCACCGATATCTTGGCGAACGAAGAAGCAATAGATTGTGTCAAAGGTCCTCAGCCGAGGCAGAGTATCGATCGATGGCAATGACTGTGTGTGAATTGAAGTGGTTGAAAGGGATATAATGGAACCTTGGAATCGATCACAATTCTCCGATGAATTTGAAGTGTGACAGTCAAGTAGCGTTACATATTGCTCGGAATCATATTTTTCACGAATGCACTAAACACATCGAAGTCGACTGTCACTTTGTTCGAAATGAGATTATCGAAGGAATCATTCGTCCCAGCTATGTGCCTACAACCACACAACTGGCTGATATTTTTACGAAGGCACTGGGATGGGCCCAGTTCGAGTATTTCCTTAACAAGTTGGGCATAAGGAATCCTCATGCTTCAACTTGAGGGGGGTAATGAAGGTTATTGTAAATAGGATAAATATGTAAATAGGTTAATTATGTAAATTGTATATTGGGCCAAGCCCATTAAGAGCTTTACTTGGTCCCTAAGTTAGATTTCTAGGTTTCCTCTTGTATAAATAGGGGACTCCCTTCATCAATGAAAGGTAAGAGTTTTTACCCAAAGCTTATTCGTTTCTCGTTTGAGTGTGTTCGGTTTTCGCTTGGTGTGTTCGATTTTTATATAACATATTAGGACTACTCTTTCTTGAATGATTGAAACAAAAATATGTACAAATAAATCTCGTTCATATGAATTATACTTTTCTTGGAAGAAAAGTATTCTAAATCTATAAATTGAAGATCCTACTTCTCGCAACAACACAACAAGAACAATATACACAATGTAGTCATTATGAGAACTACGTTTATATGGGGAGATTTATAATTTAGTATTTTCATATCAGTATTAGTTTTAATCTCCTCCCTTATGAATGTAGGTTAATTGACGAAATCACTTTAGATAATAGTTTCTTTTGGTATATATCTTTGATGCATAATTTATCATTTTACTTTTGTTAATTTCCACATGCACCATGTTATTTCGATCTCAAGAAGTGGTATCGAAGCTAATTGTTTCATATACCAAGATTGAAGACGGGTTCAAAACGAGTTCAATTTTAGCAGTAACCAATTGATTATAATGAAGATTTTTATCCAATAAATCTGATGGTGATGCAATATGTGGAGACAGATTTTCAACCATATACTTAACATTGTTGTACTACACCTTTTAAAATAAAATTCACTTTTAATTTATGTTTGGGCTACTTTTAACCAATCTCAGTTTTAACTAAGGCATATATTAAGCATGAGCTCTTTTAACCCATTTTTAGGCGCATAAATCTCCTTAATACAACTTATCGTTTTCTTGGAGGAAAAGTATTGGACATTTATAAATTAAATATCTTGCTTCTCAGAATAATAGAGTAACAACTCTACACGACTCTTAAAAGAAATAAATATCCTTAATATGACTTATCCTTTTCTTGGAGTAAAAATATTGGATATCGATAAATTGAAGATCGTGCTTCTCACACTAACAGAATAAAGAGTATTGCTTAGGTGGAGCCATTATGTTAGGATTTTCTTTTATATAATTATTAGATTTTTAATCTCCTCCTTGTGTATGTCAGTTAATTGTACAAAGTAGTTTAATATTGTACAGATTTGTTGTTGTCTATCAGCTTATATACAATATACACGAGGGGATAGCTCAAGAGAAAGGGGTATGACGAGTCCTAATACAAGTAAACTATAAAGTTCTAGTAGAAGTCCTATTATTAATGACCAAATTATAATAAATAAATATTTTTTGAACCTGTTTTGATATTTGATTTATCGTCATTTAAATTGCTTTATTAACTTCTACATGACGCCAAGTTATTTCGATCCTAAAAGAATCGTTTACTTACATTTAAGACTTGCTTATTCTTCCGAAACTAATGATATATATGGCTTCTTCTTTTTTTTTTTTTTTCTGAGAACAGCCTTAAACTAAATGTTGCTAGCTAGAGGCCAGACAAAAGCACTCTAATTAAATAGGACCACAGAATGGACCAGGATTAATTTAGGAGCTAGCTGGTTTAATCTTATCCAAGAGGCTCAGGAGTAGGGAAGAATGATTTAAGATGCTTAATAATTAACCATATAATGCAAGCTGTACTAATGAGTTTCCAGAGCTAAAGAGCGAATGACTAATTGGAGTAAAACTGAACATAAAAAATGAAAGAATAAAAAATAAAATGTTATAAATCCACAGAATGTGGATGTCCATTTATGAACGGTTTTTGTTCATTTCTTCATTCATCGAACTACCTATCAATTACATATTAAATGAAGCATTTAGTTTGTGTAACTCTTAGGATGAATTTCACGTCCTATATAAGAGAGTTCTTTACTTTGTAACAGACACACTCAGAAGAGAATCATGAAACATTTATATTTCTCTCTCCATTTATTGCCCAATTCTTGTTCTTTTGTATTTTATTTACAACACGTTATCAGCATGAGTCTCTAAAATTTCATTTCTATCATCACCTTAAAAATCTAGTGTCTCCAAAATTTCAATAGTCAAGAATCATTATGTAAAACTGGCGACAACTTTTGGGCATTTCGTGTACCATGTCATTCAACTTGCTTCTATTACAAGGGAGTGTCACATTTAACTTTATCACCAATTCTGATTATAATTTATTCTAAGGTCTAATACTTGGTGTAGACATTATACTTGTACAATTGATTTTGTGCAGGAAATGGCTATTCCAGATATGCCTTAAAACCCATTTTAAGGCATCAAGCTCAGACAGATGCCAATTTGTGACCCGTGGCAAGCAGTTTATCATCAAGCATTAATTATGACTAACTTCATATTTAAAATGAATTATCCAGGTAATACGTCTCAATATTATTCTATTTTCTGTTGAGTTGCCAACTCCTTGGATGTTGTCTCACATTTTGATCGGAGAAAGGTAAACATAACTCTAAATAATTTTATGTTTGGTTAAAACTCCAATAGTTCAACACTATATTAAGAATAAGGGCAACAAGCAGCCCATCTTACTGCTGCTTATTATTACACGCAATAGCTTGGTTTTGATTGCCATTATACAGTAGCAAGTTTATGATTCTTTTAAGGAATTGACTACCTTCAGCTATGAAATCTATTATTATTTATTTAATTATGTGAAATAATTAATGCGGAAGGTTTCTTAAATTTCTTGGTATCATATTACCAAGTCATGCCACAATATATATATTGGTAATTGCTTTATTGACATATATCTTATTTATAATAAGGCTTTACTGTGTTCTATACAGATGCATTCTTAAATATTCTGAGACATTAAAAAATACAAGATACAAAAGTGGTTAAAAAAAGGGAATAGATCCAAAGTGATATCAATCATGATAGTGCTAATTTTCAGCATTCTACCATTACATGTTTATGAAGCTGCATAAAATATACATTTATATAGGAATGAGGAGCTTCCCACAGTTAGCTACAACCTAAATTTAGATAATAGTTTGTCTTATTTGATGTGTCAACTTTTGTGTACTAAATTATTTTAAAACCTTGTGATTGGCAGCTCAAATGAAAACGCATTCATGTACGTATTTACATATTTATTCTAGTCATTATATTATCTATAATAAAGAGATATGTAATTGAATGCAAAGTTATGGGTACTATGAAGGCTCATTATTACCAAGTATTATGCTTAAAAATTGTCAAAATATATTATCAGTGTTATTAGTTATCACTGAATATTATATCATATTTATTATTAATGAATATGCATTGAAGATATATTTTTTTTTATATATCATGCTTTGAAGCAAAATTCTGAAAGAGGTTTTAAGACATTATGGCCTATTATATACGCCTTTATATTGGTTAAGGACATTGGGTTTAAGTCCTGATGCACCACATTGATGAAAAATGATGACTGAGGCGAAATAAGATTATGTATTTTTGATGAAAACGTCCACGGATATACTCCATTCATAGAGGTGAGTGTGGGAGCAATATATGCTTCATTCCCTAACATGAATGTGGGAGCAAGACAAGCTCCATTCCATAAAGGTGAATGTGGGAGCACAACATAATGCTCCATTCTCATATGTGAATGTAGTAGCACATAATAATGCCTGAAAGAAGGCAAAATATCTTAATGCCCGAAAAAAGGCAAAATATCTTTATGTCTGAAAGAAGACACAATATTTTATGTCTGAAAAAAGACAAGTAATTTTATGTCCGAAATATGATAAAATAATTACCATGGTAAGAACCATGGTCGTGGACGTGGCAAATGACAAAATAATAGTCATCATTGTGAAATAAATAAGCGAACAATAAGGTTTCTCAAAAGTAACCGTTTAAACGGTTAATATAATAATGTCATCGATGTTTTATGTGAATATGAGGCACGTCCAAAATGATTATGGCCCGTTCCTGAAGTGAATGAGATAATTTATAATTAATTTTTATGAATATAGACCCACTCCTGGGAGTGAATGTGGTAATATATGAGAAAATGTATGAATACGGACGTGCCCATGCGTGGTTGATAAAGTACCACAACTCACCTCCAGAAGAGGTTCGAGTAGAATGAATCTATTTGTCATTATGACATAAATGGTCATTGCTCTCGTACAGAACGTACGTCATAATTATGTATTATTATGAATTACATAAGAGCAAGTGAAGCAAGAAATTGATCTTGCCTATAATGATTTTACCATGAGAAAAATAATATGATTTTCTCCTTGAAAGGAGATATTCATCATATGGTTGGTGTAATAAAATATATGGTAGTATAAAGCCATTTGAGTGCTCCGGAAGAGCCAAAACATTACTACCTGGAGGAATGAGATTGATGAAATATTTATTGTAGTATGTCTCGAAAGAAACTTGTTAAGTTTCAAATACATTTGCCAAAATGGCTAAGAGACTAAATTTGATGGAAAGACATGAATATCTTTATATTACTACAAGAATGTCGGGTGAGATATATGTGCTTGAAAAGCTCCCCGCCTCTTTCTCGAATATGTACTACTCAAAATATAAGTGTGGTAAAATCATATGTGCATGCCACAATAAACTAATGCTATAGTAAACCAGAAGTTTACTAGATGAATAAATTTATAAGTTGGCATGACTGGTTTTACCATCCCGGTTCAAATATGATGTACAAAATATATAAATGAGAATTCGCATGGGTATATGCTGAAGAATCAGGATTCTTCAAGAATTCTCTTTGTGCTGCTTGTTCTTAAGATAAATAAATTATTGGACCAACTAAATTTGGGATCAGGATCCCCGCAGTTCTGAAATATATAAAAGGTGAATGTGGGCCCGTTCACCTGCCATGTGGACCATATAATTATTATAAATAGATGCATCTATGAGAAGGTCACATGTGCGTTATTATAAATCCGCAATGGTGCTTGCGAGGTTAAGTATTTTCTCAAATAAATTTTATTATAAGCAGATTTCTAGATTATGCAATCAAGACAAGTTATCTTGATAATGTTGGCAAGCAGGTTTAGCAGATTCATATATTGAAAGCCTCCAATTGCTAAACCATGCATATGAGAACAATGCTACCTAAATCAGGTATGAGGTATGATATATTTATAAAGCAGCACTTGTGCACGACATGCCACAAAATGAATTCCCCCTCATAATTGGTTCAAGGTTAGGAACCAAATATTTTCCATCTAATAATTTTAATGCGCGGTATATTATCAATTGCTCCACCGCAACGCACAAAGATGGATCCCATATAAAGTTGGGAACGAATGTTAGTTTGGCTAACATTAGAGGGAGAAATTAAAGCAGCTGAGGAATAAATAAATTAAATTACCATTTGATTATGATCCTCATATAAAGATAATGCAAGTCACTGCCAGACGCATTACTGACCCAAAAAAAATATTATATTCCAGCTGCTAATGCTCCTGATGTCCTGGTGAGACAATCTATTTATGTAAATGAGTCTAAGGCACGCCTGAAGCGTGGTAGACCATTCGGTTCCAAAGGTAAAAGTCCCTGAAAAAGGAAAGGAGTAAATATTTGAGATGGTCAAATAAGGAGGCGGGCTCTAGAAGAGTCAAGGACATAACAATTCATAAAACCTCCTAAGGAGAGATTCAGGTACCTGAAAATTTATGAATATGAAGAAATCTCAATATGTTATGTCGGATTGGGAACCGAGATATGAAATTATCGTCGACGATATCTTACATATATTATAAAGCTCAATATTATATGATTATGAGGATATTGAGCTTAAGTCTGTTTGGAATACAGACATGAAATTATTGGCCAAAATAGAAAAATGCATTCAAGTAAAAATTGGTTTCACTCGAGTGACGTGAAGTTTTTGGACCTATAATCCAAACACCTGAATGTGCAAAGCCAGTGGTGTACAAAGATATTTTTGTGCAAAAATATTGATAATAATAAGTCGTTAGATATAAAGTACGACTTGAGACACAATGATCTGACATTGCTAATATGGAGATATATTCTCCTTGGTGGATGCATCACCTTCAGGTATGTTGTATGTCTGGCAATGCATGAAAGACTTGATATGCGTATGAATGTTGCAACAACCTTTTATATAGCTCATTGAGCAACAATATATTTATCCTTGAAGGATTCAAAATCCTTGAAGCATGTAAAGGTTCTCGGGAAACCTATTCAATGAAGCTTCATAAATATTTATACGGATTAAAACAATCCGGCGAGTTTCTTTATATTGAAATATCATATTTTAATGCAATTGGTGCATTGAAGTATCTTACCAAATATACTCCACTGGTTATAGCTTTTGTTATAAGCTTATTGGTAAGATTTAGTTCTTCCTCAATGCGAAGATATCAGAAGAATACATATGGTATCTACTTGATCCACAAAGCCCGATATCAACTAGCTAGCTATTTGCTTGTGGAAGTATGCCTATATTATGGCACTTCACAAAATACATTGTTGTCATGAAGAGATAAATAGCTATACATCAAGCTAGTCGTCAACATAAATGATTGAAACCAAGGACTCAACTTATTCAGCAACAATGTGACGTTTCTTTGAAGATGAAGATTCAGTAATATTATATGAAATATTACATAGACAATTCAGCTAAAAGGAAGATACAACTAAAGGAAACAGTATTAAGCAAAACTCCTTTCAATCGTGATCTTCAAGAGAGTGATGAATTTAATGTTGAAGAGTTCATTCCAGTGATAGTTTGGTGGATCTGTCCACTAAATCATTTCCAATCTCAACATTTGAGAAGCTGATTGGAATATGTTGTCTTCAAGATATTGAATGATGTTTTCATCAGGGGGAGTAAAATACGCGATGCACTCTTTTTCCCTTAACAAGGTTTTATCCCACTTGGGTTTGGTTTTTAATGAGGCAGCTCTAAAGGCGTATTACAGGATGTGTGTACTCTTTTTCCTTCACTGGACTTTTTACCACCGGATTTTTCCTAGTAAGATTTTAATGAGGCATATCATCTATATCAATGAACATCCAAGGGGGAGTGTTATAAATCCACAGAATGGGGATGTCCATTTATGAACGGTTTTTGTTCATTTCTTCATTCATCGAATTACCTATCAATTACATATTAAATGAAGCATTTAGTTTGTGTAACTCTTAGGATGAATTTCACGTCCGATATAAGAGAGTTCTTTACCTTGTAACAGACACACTCAGAAGAGAATCATGAAATATTTACATTTCTCTCTCCATTTATTACCCAATTCTTGTTCTTTTGCATTTTATTTACAACATAAAACGAATACTCAGAAGTCAGAACTTAAGAAAGCCTTGAAAAGATTTTGAAGTTTACGAAAATTGAAAGGACCATGTTTCCTGAGAAACCTTGAGGAAACTTACATTACTTCTTTAACTAATCATTTAAGGATCCTTGAATTAGAATCCAATTCTAAAGTCTTCTATGACTGTTTCAGCTTTTATTAGTTTTTTGTTCAAAAAGAAAAATGAGTCTCCAAGAAAGAAAAGAACAATAAGTTAACAGGAATAGGCAATTTCCTAGCGACTAAAAATTCTAGAGGCTTCCAAGTCCTTTTTTCTGACTTTCAAATTCTCTCTTTCTTCTACAAATTTGATGAAAATAATTGCTTTATTTTCGGGTGAAAGAATTGTAGAGTTTCTTGTAACTCATTATACGATGACCAATTCATATTAATTACAAAGAAACTGGTTAAATTCTCTCTAACCCAATTGACTAATTCAAATTCGTATCGTGTAAAGTTAAGGTCATTTTTTCTCTTTTTACTTGTCATTTTGGAAGTCACAACACAAAATATCATAACTAATAATAATAATAACATTGATTAAGATCCTAAGTTATTAAGTTAAAACTAACGTGCATATTATCCAGCAAGATCCATTTCTTAAGGTATTATACTGGATAATTTGATCTATTTTATAGGCGTAGAATTCTTTACTTTTGTTTGAAAAATCGATGGGATATAACTTCAAGCAGTATCAAGTATTCTAACGTCCATCACACCCCCACTTGGATTTAACTACCACATTGGTACTCTTATTAATCAGCATAAAAAATGGAAAAATTAGACAAAAAATAAATTTTTGGATTCGCCTCTTGGTTAGATATTTAAAATTACCTCTTATTAGAATTAATAGCCTAATTTGCAGAGACGGTATTACATCTTAGGACCTGCAAAATTGACTTGGAAATATCGCTTTATTCTTCTTCTATGATGAAAAGGATGACTTTATTTTCAATAAATAATAACAAAAAATGTAGTTTCTTGTTTACTCAATTTTTGGACCAAAACTGAAAGGGTGACCAAGTCATACTAAATAACAGACTCAGGGCTCAACCTTTCTGATTTCTCTTTCTCATTCTGTCTTTTTTTTCTTCTTCTATTTTTTTACTAATCTATTTTATAAATCTTCACGATATTTCCACAATAGACGTCATTTAAAGGACCACTACTTAGTTATCCACAAGATATATAAAAATTGTCATTATCGTGATTTTATCAAGTGACGTGTATATTATCCAAAACGATCCACTAAGTACTAACGTGCATATTATCCGACGAGATCCATTTCTTCAGGTGTTATACTGGTTAATTGATGTACTTTATACACTGAGATGTCTTTGCTTTTGTTTGCAAAAACTTTGAGATATACTTAACATTATAACTTTAAGCAGTATCAAGTAATTTTTAAACGAAATAATTTGATGTCCATCGGACCCATGATTACAAAAATGGTATTCTTGCTTAATACACATAGGAAATATTGGAGATAAGAGACCATTGAGTAAATTAAAACTCGAACTATGTATAAGATTGCTTGGGAATTAGCCGTAGGGGTGTTTATCGGTCGGTTCGGTTCGGTTTTGCACCTTATCGGTTTGGACTATCGGTTTTCGGTTTTTAAAAGTGCTAAACCAATAACCGAACAAATAAGCTATTGGTTATCGATTTTCGGGTTATCGATTTTAGGTTCTTATCGGTTCGGTTTTCGGTTTAACCATTAAGAAACTTAGGCCTAACAAGTGTAAAAAATAAACCTCTTAAACGATTGCATCCAATGCAAAATCGGCTTTATTTTCACAGCGAATTCAAATGCCTCTTATAGCATTCGCCATATTAAAAAAAAAAACCAACAATAGATTCAAATATACTTCATTATTCTATAAACTAATGGAGGAGGCAAGGAGTAAATCGGTGATTGAAATGAATGGGGAGACTTCAAAGTTACACAAGTAAAAGAAGACTAGAGTTTGAGGTTTCCAAGTTTCAACTAATAGTAATTAAGTATACTACTTTTATGCACATAACCGCTGTATGGGCCTAAACCGTTTTTAGGTACACAAATAAATTTCGGATTCGGATACAAGCAATACTTCGTATCAAAGTCACAATAATGCGGAAAAGATATATAAAATGCAAGAACGTAAAAGGTATTTCAATATATGAATAGTGAGTACAAATTTGGGCAGAGTTTCGGTATATATTTCTGGATCCATATTACATGAAAGGAACTGCTATTTATAGACGCAAGCCTTGCCCATGATCTCCACCATTAGCTGCCATGTTGTCCCACGACTTGGATGTGTAGTGGCTGAGTTAGTGGGGTGAAGTAGTGGGCTGCAAAGCCGGACGAACCGAGGGGGATCCACCGAGGTGAGAGTCTTCGACCTCGGTGGCTTGGCCCTGCTGCTTTGACCGAGGTGATGGTTCCCGAAGCTCAGCTCACGGCTCGCCTTCGGTGACGCATCCTCGGTGCTAAGACCTCGGCGATATGCTTAATCGCCTCGGCGATCACTTAGTCGGGACGTGTTCGGTCGTTGAAATTTACATGACCGGGGCGAATCATCGCGGGTCGATTTTTACCCAATACAGATAGTCCCCCCACTCCTCGGTAACCTACCGAGGTGACCGGGGAGTGGAATGAAATTCTAGCGGGAAAGTGACGTGGCTTGATCCCGTCCAAGCGTTTCGAAATTTCGCCAACGGTTCGCGTCCCATCAGGTCACTTCTCTGGGACACGTGGCGTTCATCCATGAGTTGACCGAACCGTCGCGCCGAAATTTTTGTTTTCTCCAACGTTATAATGATGACGCTGACGTCATCATCTTTCAAAATTCCATACCTATAAGAGGAGCCGCTCACCAATCTCCTCACATACTTCAAAGTAATCACGGTGAAACTTGAGAAACTTGAGAAATCTCCTAATCTCCCTTCAATCTTCTAATCTTTACAGAAAAGCTTCCTGTTTCGAATTCATTATCATGTCTACCACAATATCTAGGCAAGATTCCAGTGATTCTGGTGAAAGGGCGCGAATTCCGCCTCTGGCCGCAGCTGCTACCAGTGGCGACGCCGCCGCTGCTGTGCCGGCGACTACCACGGCTGTGGTGGAGGGCGGTGAAGTATCCTCTGGCGTTGGCGGCGTGAAGCGCCGTAAAATGAGGGCCATGCGCCAGTTGGCGGCGGAGGAGGAGGAGGTCGCCTCAGGCGAGGATGACGCTGTGCTGGACGACGCCGCCCTGCGCAGCTTTAGCGATGCCCTCCTTAGGGACGACGACGATGGAGGGGATGGTGAGGAAGTGGGCGCCGAGGGCGTAGATGCCGAGGGCGGAGGTGCCGAGGGCGTAGAAGTTGCTGAGGGGGGATCCACGGGGCCGTCTATTCCCCTCGAGCAAGAGCTTGAGCCTCATCAGATAATCCCCTCGCACTTTGACAACTCCAAGGACTTGAAGTTGCAAGCCCAAACGGCTGACCAAGAAGAGAAGAATAGAAATATTCCAGTGAACACCACCCCGACCCGAATAACTCAAGCTCACATTGAGCGGGTTCGGAGGGAATGTTGCTTTGGGCCCGAGGTGAAAGTGATCATCCCCGATCCTTCAAGCAGAGTGTGCCACAATATCGAGGGGATGTCCTTCGCCTACACCTATCCTTTCACCCTCGGCTTCTCTCTCCCGGTCCATAAGGTGATTGATGACTTCTGCCGGGCCTACAATTTATGTCTAGCCCAACTTGGCCCCGGTGTCTGGAGGGTGGTCCAATGTATGGATTGGCTGAGCAAGAAAGCTAAAGTGGACTTCACCTTCCAACATCTCATCTCAATATACTACCCTTATTTTCATAAGGCTGGGGTGGTGGCGCTAAACAACCGAGGCAAGTTTGCCTTACTTCATAAAAGTGAGGACCATGGAGACCGGGGCTGGTGCGACAGATACATTTTGTTGGAGACCAAGGTCCTGTCCACCGAGCCTGACTTCCCCGAGCGGTGGAACAACACACGTAAGTATACCGCCCTTTACACCTTACTCCTCGGTTTGCTAGCCTGCTTAACTAACCTCGTTCCTTTGCTATTTCTTCAGCCAACAAAGTCGACATCGTGCCCCCGGTGGGTTTAACGGCGTGGGTCAAGGCAATGACCGGGGCTCGTACCCGCCCTGAGAGGACGTGGATGAAGATGGCGGCTGAATTTGGTTGGCAGTGCAAAAGGCACGGTGAGTTTTGATTATGTTTTGATGGTGGGTAACTTTGAGATCTTGATTATTTAACTGACTTTCTCTCCTTCGGTGCTAGGTTTTCCAAACCGTGCTGCTAACACCAAAAAGAGCAAGAAGAAGAAGAAGGAAGAGAAGAAGAAAGATGACGAAGAAACCGAGTCAGACGATGATCTGGCTGCGGTAGCCGGGGAGTATAAGGGCTTGAAGGCTTCTAAGTCTTCAAAAACTTCAAAGGGAGCCCCCGATCAGGGGACTTCAAAAGGTAGCGTTTCTCCTCGGCCCACTATTCGAATTACCCTTTCTTCTCCATTTCAATAATTTCAACTTCTCCTTCGGTTGTAGGGGTGAAGCGGAAGAGGGCGACCTCGAAGAAGCCATCCCGCTCGGTGACTCCTCGCACCGAGGTGGAAGCTCCTTCCCAGCCCGGAGCGGTGGTTGAAAAACGCCGAGGCTTGGTGGATGAGCCCGAGGATCAAGCGGCTGCCGAGGCTTGGGCTCGAGGAGGTGCAGATGTCATTGATCTTGAAGGTCAAGAGCTCGGGCCTGACGCAGCCGTGGAGAGAGCCAAGGGCAAAGCCAAAGTCGTCGAGGCTGAAGCTGCTGCATCTACCGGGGAGGCTGGCACCGGGCCAATGAGAGCGTACTCCGAACCCGCGAGGATTTCTTCCTCGGTGGGGCCTTACCGGAGGCTTGAAGTGCCCACCTCCTCGAATTTGCTAGCTTGCGGCCCCGAGGAACTTTTAAGCCTCTCACCTCTATTGGGGCCAACCGAGGATAAGCTCATGCAAGAGTTTACCTCCGGCCAGCTGTACAGCACACTGGCTTCTAACGCCGTAAGAGTAAGTCTTGTCAGACTTCGAGCTTTTAAAACTTTGAGCTTAAAAATTTCCAATGTTTACCTTCGGTTCGCTGCTGACCTTGGTTCTTCAAACTTTTGTTCAGGGTTTCATCCTTTCGCTCAAGGCTATCGAGATCGAATCTTCGAGGACGGCCGAGGTAAAGCGCGTGGCTCGCCTATGGGACCAGCAGAGGGACAGGTTCAAAGCCCAGATATCCTCGCTGAAAACTGATTTGGCCAAGTCCCAGGCCGATCTTCGTGAAGCCGAGGCAAATTCTGAGGCCAAGGTTAAAATCCTCAGTGATGATTTCGAGGCTGAACGCTCGAGGCTGGGAGAAGAAGTCGCGAGGCTGAGCGGTGAGCTGTCGCGTACCAAAACCGAGGCAGTTAATATGGCCAAAAAGCATCAAGAGCAGCTGAAAGATCACCTGCTTCATATCAAGAGGCTCGAGGGCGAGACTTCCAAGCTTTCAGCCAAGGATGATCAGATCGCTGCCCTGAAAGATGAAATTGCGGCCCGAAAAGATAAAGCTGCGCTTAAGGTGAAAAGGGCCGAGCTTGACAAGCGGTGGGCCATCATCAAATCTCGCTTAAGGTTGCTCAAGCGTTGTCGCGCCGGGGAACTTAACCTTGATGAAGAGATCGATAAGGCCGAGGTCAAAGCGACCGAAGCTCAAGCTATCATCGACGATCTTCCTTCAAGTGATCCCTCGAGCGGCGATGATGAGGAAGAAGAAGATGAAGAGGCCGAAGGGGGCTCCGAGGATGGAGGAAATTCTCCCGAGGCATGAGCTGTTGTAGCATTTCTTTTGTAAGCCTTCGGGCTTTTAACTTTGTGTTTTGGACCTTCGGGTCTTTGTGAATGTATATATTCAGCCTTCAGGCTTTCAATGAAAAATACTTGCATCTTTATTTTGTGTAATGGCCTTTTAAGTATACCGAACACTTTGATGCAAACTTTAATTTAATCTTGCAAGATTTAAACAGAATTTGACCGATGCGAACCTAGGACGACGTCTCGCCCTCGGGCCGATGCATTGCGCGGTTTCAAAACATTATAAGTTTCACACAGGTAAAGTGGGCACAACCGAAGTCGTCTTTATTGATATTGACGAGCCAAAAGGCTATGTACATAAAACCAAGCCGAAGCGGGCCTTGGGGTAAAATTTCAAAACAAAAGCTAAATGACGATATGCCGCTATCGGGCTGATTTACAATGTACTAAGTCTAGTCCCCGGGTGCGAGTCCCCGGTTGTCGGATAGATAGGCTTAGGCTGGGAGGCTCGATGTCGATCTCGGTGCCAACTCCTCTCACTCCCCCCCCAGTGTTCGGTTGTGAATCTTGATGAAGATCCGAGCACTGGAATCGGTTCGGTTCGCTTCCTGAAAAGGTCAAGCAAAAGGATGGAACGAGGAGCAAGTTAGTACATTGTTTATCAACTGCCATAGGAGCGTTGCTTGGCTCGGGGCTGTTTAATTGAACAAGAGTTAAAGGATGTTTACCTCGATTAAAAGTAGTATCGCTTCAGATGAGAGATGTTCCAGTTCAGAGGTTCGGGTTCGCCTTGAAGAGACTCGATTTGGTATGAGCCTTTTCCAACGATTGCTTTGACCCTGTAGGGTCCTTCCCAATTTGCAATAAGCTTCCCCCCGTTGTTCTCCTTCGTTGATTGATTCACCGTTTTCAACACATAATCTCCCACCTTGAAGTCTCTGAATTTAGCTTTCCTATTGAGGTAAGCCTCGATCTGTCTTTTTTGCGCAACGAGCCGAACCAAAGCTAATTCCCTCTTCTCTTCGAGCAGATCTAACTCAATGCGCATCGCCTCTTGGTTGGCGTCCTCGGTCGTGTGGGCGTACCGAAGACTTGGTTCGCCCACCTCTACGGGGATTAGTGAGTCCATGCCATATGCCAATGAAAAGGGGGTCTCCCCGGTGCTGTTCTTTTCAGTTGTTCGCATGGCCCACAAGACCCCGTGCAACTCCTCGGGCCAAGGGCCTTTCTTCTCGTCGAGTCTTTTCTTGAGATTCTCAATTATGATCCTATTTGAGGACTCAGCTTGGCCATTGGCACTTGGATGATATGGAGTCGAAGCTATTCGTTTGATCTCCCACTGCCTGAAGAAGTTGGTGACAAGAGCTCCCATGAATTGCTTGCCGTTGTCGCAAACAATTTCTCTTGGAACGCCGAACCTATAGATGATGTTCTTTTTGATGCAATCGATTACTTGCCTTTGCTTGACCTCGGTGAGAGCCACTGCTTCCACCCACTTGGTGAAGTAATCAGTCAACACTAGGATGAAACGAACACCACCTTTCCCCTTGGGTAATGGCCCAACAACATCCATTCCCCATTTCATGAAGGGCCATGGCGATACCACCGAATGAAGAGGCTCGGCCTGTTGGTGGATCAGCCGCCCATGGCGTTGACACTTGTCACATTTTTGCACAAAGACCCTCACATCGGCACTGATTGTGGGCCAATAATACCCAGCTCTCAATAACTTACGCACCAAGGACTTCGCTCCCGAGTGGTTGCCGCACTCGCCTTCGTGCACTTCAGCCATCACGTATCTTGCCTCATCGGGACCCAAGCACTTGGCCATCGGGCCGCAGTACAGCCTTTTGTATAGATTGCCCTCGATCATGTGATATGAGGCTGCTTGGGTCCTTAGCTTTTTAGCCTCTTTTTTATCTTGGGGAACAGTCCCCGAGTCAAAGTAGGAGATGAACTTACTTCGCCAATCCCATCGGTTGTCGACCGAGTTGACTTGCAGCTTCATCTCTCTCATCTGTGCAGATAGCAGCCGAACCACCGAGTCAGTCCCCGAGTGGGCTTCATCAATAGCCGAACCCAAATTCGCCAAGGCATCAGCCTCGGTATTCTCCTCCCGAGGTACTTGTTTAACTTGCCATTCTTTGAATTGGGTTAAGACCCTTTGTGCCCGATCCAAGTATAGCTGCATTCTGGGCTCACGAGCCGTGTAGTCACCAAGGATCTGATTGACCACCAATTGAGAGTCACACCTTAATTCGATTCTTTCAACCCCCATTTCCTTGGCCAACTCTAGACCTGCTAAGGCCGCTTCATATTCGGCCTCGTTGTTGGTTACTTTTTTTAACCGAACCGAGTGCCTGACCTTCTCCCCTGTAGGTGCTTTTAAAACTATGCCTAACCCCGAACCTTTGGAGTTTGTCGCTCCATCGGTGCAAAGTATCCATAAGCCCGGGGTTGTCCCTTTAGCTTCGGCGTTCTCTTTTTCAGCCTCGGGTAAGATTCCCACACTAAAATCTGCCACGAAGTCTGCCAAGACTTGAGATTTAATGGCGGTCCGAGGCTGATAGGTGATGTCATATTCACTTAACTCTACTGCCCACTTTGATAGCGTCCCCGACAACTCTAGTTTATGCAAAATATTTCTCAAAGGGAAGGTTGAAACTACAGCTATTGGATGGCATTGAAAATAGGGCCGTAGTTTTCGAGCAGTAATGAGTAAGGCGAGAGCTAGTTTCTCCAGATGTGGATACCTGGTTTCAGCGTCGAGGAGTGTCTCGCTTACATAGTAAATTGGCTGCTGCTTGCCATCTTCTTCCCGAACCAGCACAGCACTCACCGACACCTCGGACACTGCCAAGTATACTAGCAATGTTTCACCTTCTTTTGGCTTGGCAAGCAACGGTGCGTTAGCCAAATATTGCTTCAGATCTTTCAACGCTTGTTTGCACTCCGGCGTCCATTCGAAGTGGTTGCTTTTTCTCAAAACGGAGAAGAATTTGTGGCATCGCTCCGAGGACCTTGAGATAAAGCGACTCAAGGCAGCGATTCGGCCAGTTAAGCGTTGAACTTCTTTTACCCCGGTAAGCTCCTCGGGGATTTCTTCTATGGCTCTGATTTTGTCTGGGTTGGCTTCGATTCCCCACAGACGGCGCCAATTTGTATGGGCCTAACCCGTTTTTAGGTACACAAATAAATTTCGGATTCGGATACAAGCAATACTTCGTATCAAAGTCACAATAATGCGGAAAAGATATATAAAATGCAAGAACGTAAAAGGTATTTCAATATATGAATAGTGAGTACAAATTTGGGCAGAGTTTCGGTATATATTTCTGGATCCATATTACATGAAAGGAACTGCTATTTATAGACGCAAGCCTTGCCCATGATCTCCACCATTAGCTGCCATGTTGTCCCACGACTTGGATGTGTAGTAGCTGAGTTAGTGGGGTGAAGTAGTGGGCTGCAAAGCCGGACGAACCGAGGGGGATCCACCGAGGTGAGAGTCTTCGACCTCGGTGGCTTGGCCCTGCTGCTTTGACCGAGGTGATGGTTCCCGAAGCTCAGCTCACGGCTCGCCTTCGGTGACGCATCCTCGGTGCTAAGACCTCGGCGATATGCTTAATCGCCTCGGCGATCACTTAGTCGGGACGTGTTCGGTCGTTGAAATTTACATGACCGGGGCGAATCATCGCGGGTCGATTTTTACCCAATACAGATAGTCCCCCCACTCCTCGGTAACCTACCGAGGTGACCGGGGAGTGGAATGAAATTCTAGCGGGAAAGTGACGTGGCTTGATCCCGTCCAAGCGTTTCGAAATTTCGCCAACGGTTCGCGTCCCATCAGGTCACTTCTCTGGGACACGTGGCGTTCATCCATGAGTTGACCGAACCGTCGCGCCGAAATTTTTGTTTTCTCCAACGTTATAATGATGACGCTGACGTCATCATCTTTCAAAATTCCATACCTATAAGAGGAGCCGCTCACCAATCTCCTCACATACTTCAAAGTAATCACGGTGAAACTTGAGAAACTTGAGAAATCTCCTAATCTCCCTTCAATCTTCCAATCTTTACAGAAAAGCTTCCCTCAGATGACTCAAATGATCCTCTATCTGGATCGATTTGATGAGCATGTCGTCTATGTAGACCTCCATAGACTTCCCGATGTACTCTTTGATCATGCGACATACCAACCTTTGGTAGGTCGCCCCAGCGTTCTTCAGCCCGAAGGGCATTACTTTGTAGCAAAATGTGCCTCGGTCAGTGATGAACGAGGTCTTTTCTTCGTCCTCGGGATCCATGAGGATCTGGTTGTAGCCCGAGTACGCGTCCAAGAAAGTTAATAGTTTGTGTCCAGCCGTGGAGTCTATTAACCTGTCGATTTGCGGCAGTGGATAAGAATCTTTGGGGCAAGCTTTATTCAGATCGGTGTAGTCTACACACATTCTCCACTTGCCATTCTTCTTCGGCACAACTACCACATTTGCCAACCATTCGGGATATTTGACCTCTCTTATGAAACCATTTTCTTGCAACTTCGTGGTTTCATCCTCGATCGCCTTCTTTTTCACCCCGGCGTGAGGTCTCTTCTTTTGTTTCACCGGGGTGAACTTTGGGTCTACATTCAGTTTATGGGTCATGATCTCCGGATCGATACCCGTCATGTCTGAATGAGCCCATGCAAAGCAGTCGCTGTTGGACCTCAAAACTTCCATGATTGCCTCTTTCGACTTCGGGTCCAACTCCGAGCCGATATGCACTTTCCTCTCTGGGAACTCTCTCAATAGAGTGAAAGAGTCCAGCTCCTCAATGGTAGAGTCCTCGGCTTTTTGCTTCCGAGGCTCTTGTACGCATGCCGGGATCTTTTCAATTTCACTTTGGAGGCCCGCCTCGCTTGATCCCGGTTGCGTTGGTTGCTATTTTTTGGGCCCGTTCGGGGCGACTCCACTTTTTAATGCGACCGAGTAGCATTCCCTCGCTACTCGCTGCTCTCCTTTGATCGACCGAACCCCCCAAGGCGTTGGGAATTTGATCACTTGGTGCAAAGTGGAGGGAACAGCTTCCATGGAGTGGATCCATGGCCGCCCGAGGATTACATTATAAGCCAGGTCCTCGGGCATTACTTGAAACAGTGTCTCCTTGGTGACACCCTCAGCGAATGTCTTCAGCGTGATTTCACCCAACGTCTTCTCCGTTGAGTTGTTAAAACCGGCCAACACTGTTGATTTGGGGATGATTTCCCCTTTCAGCCACATCTGCTTCACGGCCCCGTAGCTGATGATGTTAACTGAGCTACCGGGGTCGATCAATACCCTCTTGATGTCGGCATTATTAATCCTCAGCATGATGACTAGAGCATCGTGATGGGGGAACATCATCCCATCACAGTCATCTTCATCAAAAACTATATCTTTGCCCGAGCCTCCAACTCGGGTCCTCTTCTCCATAGTGATGGAGAGCTTAGCAAATTTCTTCGCCGCGGCGAAGTTCACACCATTCACTTCGGACCCTCCGGTGATGACGTTGACTACTCTGTCAGGGGGTGGGGCCCGAGGTGGCTGCCCATCGCCTCGGTTCTTTGAGAAGTTATCCTTCCCCTTGTCGGTGAGGAATTCGGCCAGAACTCCCTTCTTCAGTAAATGGGCTACCTCGAGGCGCAAGGCTTTGCAGTCCTCGGTTCTGTGGCCATAATCTGCGTGAAATTCGCAACGCAGATTGTGGTCCCTCTTGTCTGCCGGGGTCCTCATATCTTTTGGAACCCTTACCCCGGCTGTCCCTTTGACAACATCGACCAGCTCCGAGGTCGATATGTTGAAGTTATAGTCCTGGATCCGAGGCAGATCCCTTCTTTGAGCCGAAGCGGGGCCCGAGGGATTCTTTTGGTTCACTTTGGCTTGAACCTTCCCTCCGAGCCTTTGGCTTAAATTAGAGGCAGGGTATGAGCTACTGGGATTGTTTCCCAACCTCTGACTAACGTGCTGCCTCGGTGAGGTATATGGTTCATACCTCCCCCTCGAATTGCTTCTTGGCGCTTCGGCGCGGTTTGATGTATCACCTCGGTTGTTGTAGGTGTAACCTCGGTTTTTGAACTCCGCTTCCTCCAATCTGATTTTGGAGTAAGCGCGTCTATGCAGGTCCTCCCATGTCAGGACCTGGTACTGCTGCAATTCTTTGCGCAATTTAGCTGCAGCGCCAGAATTGCGGCTATTGATGCCTTTCTCGAAGGCCATGATGGCCAGGGTGTCATCCATCCGAGGCAATTCCATGCGCTCGGCGTGGAATCGCTCGAGGAATTCTTTAAGGGGCTCGCCGGGCCATTGTTTCACTTCACATATATCCTCCTTCCTCTGGAGGATCTTTTGCGCGCCGGTGTGAGCCTTGACAAAGGCGCTGGATAGTTCTTTAAACGAGGAGATCGACCCCGATGGCAAGCACAAATACCACCGAAGGGCACCCTTTTCCAACGAACTACCAAACTTCTTTAGGAACATGGACTCGAGCTGTGTGGACGTCAAGTCGTTGCTCTTTACCATGGACATGTACTCCCTGACATGCTCCTTGGGATCAGTTGTCCCATCATACTTTTTGAGGAATGTGAGTTTGAAGCCCACAGGAGTTGGAGCCGGTGCTGCTTCGGGCTTATAGGGCTGCTCCCTATACTGCTCAATATCAAGATTATCTTCCTCCTTGCTTATCCCCGGTACGCGCTCGAGGCGCTTTTCGACGCGCGCCTCGATGCGAGCTTCAATTTCTCTACTCATTTTTTCAACGTCGACCGAGGACGTTGTTTCAGCCACGGTGGGAACCGTCCCGAAGTGTGGCGTTGAAGATGGGTTACTCCCCGAGCCCCCAGACGTGGCTCCATTGCGAGGTCCCCCTGTTGTCGCGCCCGTAGGAACGAAAGGCGGGGTGCCTCCACCAGGAGCCATGGGCTGGGTGCCGTTGGGCGCAGCACTATTTCTTGCCTCCAACGAGGCACGAAGCTCAGCGTTAATACTTGCTTGCTCATCCTGCTTGGTTTGGAGAGCTCTTAAAGTCGTGACAACATACATTTGGAACTCCTCTGTTGTCATCGGGGCAATGGGCTGTTGGTTCTGCGGAACGCCAGCCCGATCGCCGTTATTACTACCGTTGTCGTTATCAGCCATGACGTCAAATTGGAAATTCTTGACAGAAAATGAAAGCGGAACTTTGGAACAAAGCGTAACTGCTTATTTCCCCACAGACGGCGCCAATTTGTATGGGCCTAAACCGTTTTTAGGTACACAAATAAATTTCGGATTCGGATACAAGCAATACTTCGTATCAAAGTCACAATAATGCGGAAAAGATATATAAAATGCAAGAACGTAAAAGGTATTTCAATATATGAATAGTGAGTACAAATTTGGGCAGAGTTTCGGTATATATTTCTGGATCCATATTACATGAAAGGAACTGCTATTTATAGACGCAAGCCTTGCCCATGATCTCCACCATTAGCTGCCATGTTGTCCCACGACTTGGATGTGTAGTGGCTGAGTTAGTGGGGTGAAGTAGTGGGCTGCAAAGCCGGACGAACCGAGGGGGATCCACCGAGGTGAGAGTCTTCGACCTCGGTGGCTTGGCCCTGCTGCTTTGACCGAGGTGATGGTTCCCGAAGCTCAGCTCACGGCTCGCCTTCGGTGACGCATCCTCGGTGCTAAGACCTCGGCGATATGCTTAATCGTCTCGGCGATCACTTAGTCGGGACGTGTTCGGTCGTTGAAATTTACATGACCGGGGCGAATCATCGCGGGTCGATTTTTACCCAATACAACCGCAGTATAGTAAATTTGAAAACCTTATTGGGTTATCGGTTTAACCAGTAAGAAAATGTACAAAACCGACAACCGAACCGATAACCCAATAAATTTTTTTTGCAAACCGTTAAATAACCGATAACCCGATAACACAATATTTATAAACCATTAACTTTTTATCGGTTCGATTTATCGGTTTAAACCGAAAAATGAACAGCCCTAATTAGCCGTTTAGTGAAGATCTCCATAGTTCAGCAAATCAACTATGTAATTTAAATGCGGATTAGCTTCTACTTAAGCTATTCATAATCCTGAAAAAGCAGTTTATTTCTCCAACGGAATTTCTTGAGATTGTAAATATTCGGTCGATTGCTACAATATACTCCATTCGGTCCATTTTATATGATTTTTTGGTAGGTCCAAAATATTTGATTTTTTCAAAAACCAAGATGTTATTTGTTTTGACTTTTCAAAGTTACCCATGTTAACAAATTAAACACATAAAGCTGTCACAATTTTCTATGAGTAAATTTTGAAAGAGATGATGGTTAATTTAGTAAATGACATCTTTAATTAATGCTAAAAAGTGAATTCCTTGGTATGTGTGAAAACAGTCAAAAAAATCAAATAATATGGACTGGAGGGAGTACTTAATAAGAGGTTTGTTAGTTTGAAGGCTAAGCGAAAAACTTGCGTTAACTTTACATAACCTTTATTTATACTATTAGATTTGAGCAACGGTTATAATCTAGCGCTTAATACATACTTTTTCACCTTAATTTGCACTGAAATTTCTTTAGCACACACTAATTACTCCACTGGCTCGCTAGGCTAAACACACTAAACTTTTCCAGAATATGTCTAATAATACACCACTTTTTGATGGGTAAAGCCTTGTCCACTGAATAGGGTTATGTCGAAGGGATTGGGCAAGTTGAGGTGACAAAGTATGTATTACGATTATAATCTACAAATAAAAAAATTAGAATCACCTTAACGTTTCACCGAATTGGCATGAGGAAATTTTAGGATTTTTCCAAAAGATTTATCAAGATTATTTAAAGCCTTTTGCCCTTATATACTTATAAACGTTACTAAAAATGGGACAGATGAATTAGCATTTTGAATTAAGAAAATGATCAAGTTTCGCTCATATTTTTTGAAATCAAGCAACTTTATTCTTGTTAAAGTTTTGAGCCATAGTGCCTTTCTCGTTACGACATAGATATTATTTTTCTTCGAATCTTAATGAAAATTTTAAGACAGCAAAAAAAATTGATGGGTAAATTTGGACCTTTCTTTCAAAGTATTCACGATAGAGTTTTATTAGTATTAATGGTAAGGCTAATCGGCAAATATAAACGGGTAAAAAGTGTAATGTTAAACAAAATTGAGCACTTCCGAATATAAAATTAGAAACATGTTTCTTGAATAATGATAATTTACTATGCTATGCATGTGAACATTTCTTCTCGTATACTGAATTAAAAGGAGGAGTGAGTTTGGCAGAGCTTTCCAAGAGATCCTTTCCAGCTTCCAAGTTTCCACCAAAAGCCCCCTCACAACCCAACAACAGTCACCAACTTCATGTGACCCCACTTACATTTAACAATTCCCTGCCTAGCAACACAACAATACCAAACCAACTGGAATTGCATTTTTAAACATCAAGAAAATACTTACTCCCTTCCTTTCATTTATTAGTGAAATCCAATCGATTGAACACAAACTTCTTAATTTATGATTTTAAGTATGTTATTATTTGTATGCTTAATAGAAATCATAAAAGTAAATGAAAAGTTTAAATAGCTTTTTTAATTTAGAAGGAAGAACAATATTGTTTGTTGGAATAGATTAAAAAACAATATAAGGCCACATAATCTTGGAAAGAGGAAGAAATTCTATCTAAATAAAATACTCAATGATATTTTACAAGTGGGGTCTTGGAAGAGTGAGATGTACGCAAACCTTATCCTCACCAATGTGGAGAGGTTGTTTCCAGTAGACCCTCGGTTAAAGAACACATTTTTAAAAAACTAATTTGAAAAATAAAGTGAAAGTACCACATCAAGGAACATAGTGACAAAATCTAAAGAATACTCAAGGTACAAAGAAAACACCAATAACAATGAAGACGAAGAATCAAGTAGATACAATATAGAAAGGAATAATACTATTGAATATGATAGAAATCGCTCGACTCCTATATAGCCTTCTATTATAATCCTCAACCTCCACACTTTTCTATCTAATGTCATTTTTTATGCCTAATGACTTTGTTTCAATTCTTCTTCGGTCTACCTCTACCTCTCTGTAGAGCTAGCACTGCAACTCCTCCACCTTCTCATCGGAGGATCTGCGCTCCTCCTCTCTACATCTCATTTTATTTGCTATACTTTCTTTATTAGTATGTTCTAAAAAGAATGTAATATTTTTAAATTTGAAAGTAATCTAACTTCAAACTTCTCATTTTATTATTTACAACTACACAAATATTTATTAATTTTTTTAGACCATAAACTTTTAAAATCATTTATTTTTTATTAAACTATTACAAATAAAGTGGTTCGAACTAAGTAAAACAAAATAAAATTCTCTCAAATTCGTCCTAGCAGTATGGAGCAGGTCAAAGGGAACATGGAACAATAGAAAATAGATAATAATCCATGTCTGAAATGACAGAATTTTGCCCTTAGGAGAGTGACAGGCTGACAGGTTTCTTCTAAGAAACAGAGAGGCAATTACAGTGTGCAAGTACCTAAGCCGACCAGCAATAAAATCTCTGTGATTTGGTTGTTAGTTACCCTCTATTCTTCCTTCATTTCTGTCCCTCTTTCCTAGAACCTCTTTCCTTTTTCCCTTTATATTAAGGATTCAATATTGTTCCCCACATCAACTTACACACAGAAAAAAGAGAGCTTCTTTTCTTTTTCAAGAAAATAAATGGCTGGTACAAAGACCAATGATTTTCAAGATATGTTACCTATGATGGCAAATAAACTAGGTGGGGATGGTCTAATAAGAGAGTTGTGTAATGGGTTTCAGTTGTTAATGGATAGAGATAAAGGGGTGATCACTTTTGAGAGTTTGAAGAAGAATTCAGCACTTCTTGGGCTACAAAATTTAAGAGATGATGAGCTGATGAGCATGCTAAAAGAAGGTGATTTAAATGGAGATGGTGCACTTGATCAGATGGAATTTTGTGTACTTATGTTCAGATTAAGTCCTGAATTAATGGAAGAATCTGAAGATTTGCTTGAAATGGCTTTGCAACATGAATTCAAGACTAATAATAATTCAACTAGGTGATTGATTTATCAAAGGGGGAGTTATTTGCAGATGCCTGATTGTGTACCTTATTTTACTTTTCTTTTGGTCTTATATGTACTGTAACATGTTAATTTTGGAAGGAAAATGTTATACTTAGCAAAGATGGAAACATGTACTGTATTGGGTATTTGATATCTGACCCCGAATATACAAATTCTTTGTAATTTCTATTTTGGAAATCTCTTCTTTAGGGTTCGATTTTACTTTTTGCCTATTTACTTCAGTGTTTAAAGAAGCGACCGAATTCTTGAATGTGCCTCTAGTGGGAAACTGGAATAGGTTTCAATGCTGTGAAACTTCCATTAATAGGTTCTATGAAGTGAAATTAACAAAACATATAGAGAAATTACACTTTGGTCTTATCATATTTGTTTGATTGAAGAGGATACAAGTGATCCCTTTTGAAACAGTTAGCTGATCCGGTCCTATGTGGTTACGATGCCCATTTGAAGTGAAATTAATAAGTCCCTATGGTTATGAATATTGAATACTACTGCTATTTACCAGGACTAAGTGCACCAAAGGCCAAAGTGGCCTTTGGTTTGAGGCCACTTTTTTTTATTGATTTTACATAAGAGGTCGCTTTTTAGAATTTCAATTATTTTGGGTTAAACTTCACGCAAGTTCAGCCTACAAGGATTGAAGTTCAACTTCAACCCACAAGGGTTGAAGTTTACACATCTATACCTAAAAGTTCAGCCCTTACATATTGAAGTTGAAACTTCATAATTTAGGCATGAAGTTCAACCCACAAGGTTTGAACTTCAGCACACAAAGATTGAAGTTCCAAAAAATGGCTTTTCATGTAAGACTAATAAAAAAAGTGGCTTCAAACTAAATACCAGTGACAAAAGTGGCATGTGGGTGAAAATTTTACTATTTACCATGAAATTTTTTAAATACAACACTTTAGTATTTGAACTTCAGGTAAACCATTGAAATTCTGATTTAAAGATGTATATCAAATAAATATTGAGTTTCTTTCAAAATAAAATGCTGGTCTCCGCTACAAAATTCAGATTTCATGAACCTTTTTTTCCAAGTGAATTTAATGGTGTTGCTCCCAAACGCACACGCAAGTATACGTGGTCGACAAGTAATAAAATGATAAGTAGAGTATCGTTCCCACGAGGACTATTTAGACTGACACTTAACAAACAATTTCTATCTACTATCTAGGGGTCTTTTTCCAATAGTGAGAGTTGTTATTAACAAAAGAGCAGTAATTAAAACGGTAAAAGTGAATTCAAACAATGGAGTAAAAGTTGGTTGTAAACAATATTAAGGAGATGGTCCAGGGTCAGAGTTACGAACAATCCAGTTGAGTTTTCCAATTGATTCCACTTCTTAAATCCCGGATTACTAACTAACAGATTAAATGTACCCGTGAAAACCTTTCGATTCTTCACGGTCTATGCAGGCTACTCCAATCCCTATATGTCTATGGGTTGAATCACGTGCACGCATTAACGAATTCTGTAATTAGTTAAACTAGGCGAGCAAGTATATGTCTATCCTACTCACGAATTGGTTCCCCGATGCCCGGGTTCACAAACTAGTCCTATTCTTTCTTATTACGTAATTAAATTCCCTCTTTCGAGTTCAATCTAAAAACCATAGATAATGCGTAATAATCGGGCCCTGACAATTACACAAGTGAAATCAAGAAAGAATAAGTAACCCGTAATGGGATTCAATTAATGGAAATCAATCTTCAAACATCAACCTTCATGAAATACTCTAACCCTAGAACTAGAGAATTAGCTACGCGTACTCATAATAACAACACAAGGATTTGATGAAATAATGAAATAATGATGTAATAGATTAATGGAAGGAAGAAAAACCCTTGTTCTTGATGTTATGAGCTCTCCAATTGCTCCAAAGTCTGAACTCCCTTCAAAAACTAAGTAAAGGGCTATTTATAATGTTTACAAACACCTAGTAATAAGTTAGACCCAATGCTAGACGGAATAGGAAGTAAAAATGCGCACAAGGGGCGCTATAACGGGCGCCCCGTTCCTCGGAACGCGCCTAGACAACCAGAACACGCCCAGCTTTGGCCGCTTTTGGCACGCCCCACGTGAGGAACCGCGCCACAGGCTGGCCGCTTTGCCTGGCGCGGCGCGCCACCTGTGGCGCTCAGCCATTTTTCTGTTTCGTTTGCTCCTTTACTCGCTCGTGTAATCCCTTCGTGTGCTCGATCCAATCCTCAATCAAAATCCAATCTTTTCTTGCTCGATCATGCTCTTTAAAGCTCCAATTACACTGCGTAACAACCTACAAACACACGACATAAAATTAGTGTAAAACCACATCCATAAACTATAAAACGAGCGAATAACAAGCTCAAACGTGAGGAAATATTAAGGAAATATAGGCATAAAATGCCAAACATCACCACCCCACACTTGAACCTTTGCTCGCCCTCGAGCAAGTCACAACTAACTTCCCAACCTAGGTAAAACAGGTCTGCCTATGACTATGGTTGATACCGACCATTGAACCAATGCGCCCATGACTACTATGGATCCACAAACATGCCAACAATTTACCAAACTCAAAAATATGCGAACAACCACCCCAAAATAGCTCAAATGCACAAACTCAACTTATTGCAACCATGCTCCCACAAAATCACACCTATCTACTCAACCAAGAACCATCAACTTCACCTATTTCATGCAAACCATGTGCCCTCACCAATATGAAGCAAGAGAGTGTCCCCCAAATATCACACACAACAATGAATATCAAGAATGAAATGGGGACAATAGCATAGAAAGAATTCACTCACTCTCATGAAAATCTCACATGTCACACACGATGTACCATAGGCTTGCCCGTAGTGTAGGACTCCACTAATGTAAGTTCACTCCAATCGGGATTAACTAGGACTTTAGAAAGGTCGTAATGTAGGCTAAGGGGCGGGTAGGATACATATGGTAATAGTGACTACCTCCCTAAGTACTTTAATACATCACAATTATTTCAAACACAATTCTCAACAAAGCCACCCAAATCAACACTTCCACACACACCTTCTCACCCAGTAGCATTTTTCTTTTAAGCACACACTAGCAAGGAATGGATATTCTTTTCTCTTTATTTCTTTTTCCACAATTTTTTCTTTTCTTTTCAACTTTGCTATTTTTTTTTTCTTTTTGGTTTCATTATCTTCCAACCTTGCCTATGCTTTTCACTACTTCACAATTTGAACAAGTATTCCCCTTCATTAGCTCCACTCAAAAACCTCCCAAAATCCAACCACAACTCCAAAACAACAACACAATATCAACTAAAGTGCTTAAGGAGTAAAGGGCCAAAAGAGACAATTTAGAACAAATGGGTAGGCTTGGGGTGTGGGTGCCAACAAAAAGGGTCAAAGAATTCACAACAACCAAGTCAAGGTGTATATGTAAGGGTAGGCAAATCAAGAGAAGGCCTGTATCATTTTCCGACTAGAGCAAACCTAGGATTTCGCTTTGCACACACACGGGGCAAGTTCTAGACATTAATATGCAACATGGAGTAAACAAGAATATGCCTCACACACACATTGCACATGATCCACACAAAAAGGCTCCATCAACAACTCTCAATCAAGCATCTAGAGTGCAACTTGTGGAAATTTAAGCACTAATGCACAAAGGTTCACAATCAAGTCAAGCAAGTGGACTCACGCATCTCAAGGGGGTCGTTCCATTTTTTCTAGCATGCACCTCAATTTAAAACCAAAGGATACCACCAATAGCACATGCAACAAGTTCAAGTCCACCGGTATCAAACAAATCAAAGGCACCTAGCATTCTACCTATTTCCTTCGTCTAGAGCCATCTACAACTAACTATCCTAATCCTAATAAAAATAAAAACTACCAAGTTCAAAGGCCTCTCCGTGGAAAAAAACTGAGGTCATAAGAAAAACCACGGGGTGGATGACATGTACCACTAACAAAAACTAAAAAGAAAATCTTTTTGGAATTTTTTATTGGTTTTCTAATTTTTTTTTTCATTTTTATATATTAAAGCAAGAAACAAATAAAAATACAGTCAAGTGACAAAAGAAAAATCCTAACGGTACATGCATCCCTAACCTCAAAAATAATTACAGGGTAGTTCCCCACCCCACACTTAGAGCTAAGCAATGTCCTCAGTGCTAAAAATAAGAAAGTGCAAGGGTAAAGAAAACTTCCCTGAAGACTCTAGTCCTTGGTGCTAGCATCCTCCAAGCTTCCATATAGTATGAGGTACTCAGACTTCCCCCAACAAGTCATCAATATTAGGCAAGGGTGAGGACACCCCAGACTTAGCATCAACATTACATTAACCTGCAATCCAAGGAAAAACAGAAACTACGTGACATTATAAATAAAATAATACAAGTACAAACTCGGGTTGCCTCCCGAGAAGCGCCTTAGTTAACGTCGTGGCACGACGACACTTTCAGCTCACTTCCAGCATTTATGTCTTCTCTTCTTACGACGAACTTTTGCTTTCTTCCCTTCTTTGAGGGAACCCATCTTCAACTTCACATGTGGTTTACTTCCATGTTCTTGTCTGACACATTCGATCATAGAGCACTCTTCAACCTTAGCTATGTGCTCCTTCTCAGTGTACACCTTGAAAGTAACCTTTTCTCCATGCGCTCTAACAGTCATCTCACCCAGCTCCATGTCAATAAGTGCCTTCGAGGTGACTAAGAATGGTCTCCCCAAAATGATTGGAGCTTCTAGGTCCTCTTCATAATCTAGGACTACGAAATCAGCAGAGAATGTAAACTTACCAACTTTAAGCAACACATCCTCCAACTTACCACCAGGGTGAGTGAGTGATCCATCCGCCATCTTAAGAGTAACTGAAGAAGGTTGGATTGCTCCTAGTCCTAACCTTTTGCAATCAGAGAGAGGTATGAGATTTATGCTCGCACCCAAATCACATAAGGCACCAGTAACACTATGCCCTCCAATGGTACAAGGAATATTAAACTTCCCAGGATCTTGAAGTTTTGGAGGTAGCTTGCTCAAGATTGTGCTACACTCCTCAACTAACTCACTTGCATCTATCTCTTGAGGCTTTTTCTTCTTGACTAAAATCTCTTTTAAAAACTTCACAAAGGATGGCATCAATTCAAACACATCAGTCAAAGGAATATTAACTTGAAGTTCTTTCAACATACTCACAAATTTTTGATACTGGGCCAGATCCTTCGATGGTATAAGCCTCTGGGGGAATGGTGGAGGCGGCAGAGGTGCTTCCTTTTGCTCTTCTTTCTTCTTTGCCTTCTCCACTTTTTCAACTTTTTCTATTTCAGCTTTCTCCTCAGGCTTGGCCATAAGCTCTCCACCTTCAATTAAAGTCACTGCAAGACATTGTTCAGGCTCTTTCTTAACAGTACCTATTTCTCCCACCAACTGCCTCAACTGGTGCTCCATGTTCTTATGAGCATTGGCAAGATCTTGTATGGCCTGTGCATGGGCTGCAGTGTCAGCTATCATTCTCTGCTGGCCCGCCATTATCTGCTTTAGCATCTCCTCAACTGAACTGCTGACCTGCTGTGGTGGAGCTGAAAGTGGGTGGTAATTATTTGGGCCTCTCGTATTGCCTTGATAATAACCATTACCAAACTGATTTTGACCCTGCAGCCTGTTTTGATTACCTACGTAATAAACTGACTCTGGATTAGAAGAGAAAACCTCTGTAGCATGGTCTTGCCCACAAACCTCACAAAAACTCTGGAGTTGTTGCACTGGAGCCACTGGTTGCTGAGTCTTTGGCAGAGCTAGCTTGCTAATTTGATTGGAAATAGCATCCATCCTCGCCCTTAGCTCTGAAACTGTATCTAACTGAAGTACCCCTGTTGCTTTCTGTGTAGTAGCTCTACCATCTCCCTGCCAATCAGATTGCCTTGCGAAAACTTATCTAGCAAATCATAGATCTGGTCAAAATTTAAGGCTAATACTTGGCCTCCAGCAGCAGCATCTACCACGATCTTAGTATGCGCAATCAACCCCTCCACGAAAGTATGTGCAAGAACCTCATTGGATTGGTTATGGTGTGGACAATATCTCAGTAAAGCTTTAAACCGGTCCCAGGCTGAATACAAAGACTCTCCTTCTATCTGTCTGAAGGACATAATTTCACTCCTCACCCGGGCTGTCTTGGCAGATGGATAAAACTTAGCCAAGAACTTCTTAGCCAAATCATTCCAAGTGGTGATAAACCCAGACTTTTCAGCCTTTAACCACCTCTTTGCTGCCCCAATCAGTGAAAACGGGAACAATGTCAAGCGAACATAATCAATAGGAGCTCCCTTTGGTGTATAAGTATCACTGATCTCCAAGAAATTCTGGATATGTTGTTGCGGATCTTCATGAAGTAATCCACCAAATTGTCCATTCGCATGTAACAGTTGTATCATGCCAGACTTAATCTCAAAGTCTCCAGTAATTTCAGGCTTAACTATGCTCGAGGCTACTCCCTCCAGGCTGGGGAGAGCAACATCTCGCACAGCTAAAGCTTGTTCTGCTGCCATTCCTGTAGGTAAAGATCAAGCAGGACCTAATACCTGAAACAACACAAAACTCCAAACAAAAATTAAACCTGAATAGAAAATAATAAATCATCTGAAAAGAAACAGTCAATTGTTTAGTGCCCGGCAACGGCGCCAAAAACTTGTTGCTCCCAAACGCACACGCAAGTATACGTGGTCGACAAGTAATAAAATTATAAGTAGAGTATCGTTCCCACGAGGACTATTTAGACTGACACTTAACAAACAATTTCTGTCTACTATCCAGGGGTCTTTTTCCAATAGTGAGAGTTGTTATTAACAAAAGAGCAGTAATTAAAACGGTAAAAGTGAATTCAAACAATGGAGTAAAAGTTGGTTGTAAACAATATTAAGAAGATGGTCCAGGGTCAGAGTTACGAACAATCCAGTTGAGTTTTCCAATTGATTCCACTTCTTAAATCCCAGATTACTAACTAACAGATTAAATGTACCCGTAAAAACCTTTCGATTCTTCACGGTCTATGCAGGCTACTCCAATCCCTATATGTCTATGGGTTGAATCACGTGCACGCATTAACGAATTCTGTAATTAGTTAAACTAGGCGAGCAAGTATATGTCTATCCTACTCACGAATTGGTTCCCCGATGCCCGGGTTCACAAACTAGTCCTATTCTTTCTTATTACGTAATTAAATTCCCTCTTTCGAGTTCAATCTAAAAATCATAGATAATGCGTAATAATCGGGCCCTGACAATTACACAAGTGAAATCAAGAAAGAATAAGTAACCCGTAATGGGATTCAATTAATGGAAATCAATCTTCAAACATCAACCTTCATGAAATACTCTAACCCTAAAACTAGAGAATTAGCTACGCGTACTCATAATAACAACACAAGGATTTGATGAAATAATGAAATAATGATGTAATAGATTAATGGAAGGAAGAAAAACCCTTGTTCTTGATGTTATGAGCTCTCCAATTGCTCCAAAGTCTGAACTCCCTTCAAAAACTAAGTAAAGGGCTATTTATAATGTTTACAAACACCTAGTAATAAGTTAGACCCAATGCTAGACGGAATAGGAAGTAAAAATGCGCACAAGGGGCGCTATAACGGGTGCCCCGCGCCTCGGAACGCGCCTAGACAACCAGAGCACGCCCAGCTTTGGCCGCTTTTGGCACGCCCCACGTGAGGAACCGTGCCACAGGCTGGCCGCTTTGCCTGGCGCGGCGCACCACCTGTGGCGCCCAGCCATTTTTCTGTTTCGTTTGCCCCTTTGCTCGCTCGTGTCGTGCCTTCGTGTGCTCGATCCAATCCTCAATCAAAATCCAATCTTTTCTTGCTCGATCATGCTCTGTAAAGCTCTAATTACACTGCGTAACAACCTACATACACACGACATAAAATTAGTGTAAAACCACATCCATAAACTATAAAACGAGCAAATAACAAGCTCAAACGTGAGGAAATATTAAGGAAATATAGGCATAAAATGCCAAACATCAAATGGCCAACACACAACTTAATTTTCACAAAAAGAGGGAAATTTACAGAAATGGGATACTTTGGCACCACTATTATTTTTTTGGGCCCCACTAGAAATTTTTTAAATTTTTAGCCCCACATAGCCAGACTTACAGCACAAAAATTACTGAAAGTCCTGGCAATCATCAGGAGTTTTTGACGGTCCTAACAATTAGGGGTAAGAATGAAAGAGTTTTTTCAGCAGCGAACGTATGAAAAAGAGGTAGGCGTTGTAGCGAAAAATTGGCTAGTTCGCAGTTTCTTGAAAAAATTTGGTAGTTCGCACTTTGTCAAGTAGCGAACTGTTGAAAAAACAAAAATATAAAATTCAGTAGTGAGCTGCTATAAAAAGGGGTAGTTCGCACTTTCTCAAATTGCGACCTGTTCAAAAATCAAAAATTCGAAATTTAGTAGTGAACATATAAGTATGTTTGCTTGTTGCTTACATTTGACCCTATCTTGAAATCTGTACAATAATAGTTTCATTTTCAGGTTTATACGATTTCATAAATTGTTGTAAATAATTTCATAAAATGCTTTGACGGACCTGTCAAAATTACATTTATTTATAGACTTTGGGGTCATTGTCATAAATTTACCAACAAATTTTGACCGATCTGTCAAAACTTGTGAATAAAGGAACCTTTGATGCATTTTGTGGAACTTGTGTGAGGTCTTGACGTATAAGTCAAACATGAAAAATGGGATGATGCATGCACAAATTTCAAAAGTGTTGTCAAAACTTCAAACAGCGTTGCTCCAAAGGGCCATCTCATTTTCGGAATTTAAACAGCCTGGTATCATATAAAGAGTACTGCAACTCTTTCAATTTTGTAAAGGCTTTTGATTAGGCGAATAATTTAAGATAACAGATAAAAGAAACTACTATCCTTGGCGTTTCGTTATACAAAAATGGGCATTGACAATCAATTCATTAGGAAACAAAATAATGCATGTGAGAGTCAAATGGTTCATCTCCCTGAGGAATTAGATATTGAAGTCATAAAGTATTAAAATTTTAGCTGTAATAATGTTGCAACATAGTGTACCAAATCTTTAAAAAATAAGAGATGAAATGCAATTGGTTTGAGATGAGAGGTAAATGCCTTTTGATCCGAGATCACTGGGAGTAAATGAGATGATCACAGTTGTGTTTTATAGTAAGTATGCTATCTACTTGATACTTTTGTTATATGAAAGAGGACATGTATTTAAATTCATTGTAAATGCAGAGGCTGTCATGCAGGGGTACCTTTTTAAGTTTCCATGTTTATTTAATTGTAGTGATACCCTTTTCATAAGAATAAATACTCTTTAAAATTGGAAAACAATAAAGATAAAGCAAAGTATTATTGTGATTGGAAAACAAACTCGAGCGTTCTTCACGCACGAAGTCTAGCTAGTATTTCACTGTTTTGGAAGTATTTTCTTTTTTCTTTTGTTGCTCTTTTGAAAGTTTCAAACCCTAAACTAACTAACCCTAATTACACTGTTTCATCTAAATTTCAGAAGAAAAATGAGATGAACCATTCTAATGGAAACAAGATCTGTTAAGAGAAAAAGACACCTTCATGATATCTATGCAAGTTGTTCAACCGGTGAAGACCGGATCAGTGATCTTCCAGATGCAGTTCTACATCACATTCTTTTCTTTCTTCCTATTAAATCTATTGCAAGAACTAGCCTCCTTTCTAAAAGATGGAGGCAATTGTGGTACTCTTTTCCGGATCTTGATTTCACTACGATCAATAACGTCCCATCTGCAAATTACTCAACCCCTAAAATTAGCTCAAGTTGTCGTAAAAAATTACACACTTGGACTGCAGGAGGAGCTGATTATATCGATCAAGTGTTGTCAAATCGTGAAAAAAATTCTGGGATTAGAGTCCTTCGATTTCGTGCCAATTTGAGCTTTTCCCGGCTAAATGCCCTGATTCGTGGCGCTGTTAAGCACAATGTACAAGAACTCGATGTTGAAGTTGCAACCAATGATTATTTCAATTTCCCTCGAAGTGCTATTAACAGTGACTCTTTAAGGGTTTTTAAATTAAAGTCTAAGTATCCAGGGTTCAGGTTACCTCCTTCATCCGTTATGAAGAATGGGTTCAAAAATTTATTCTCATTGTCGCTCTCGTGCATTATTATGTATGAGCAGCCTTCACTTCATGATTTGTTTACGGATTCATCTTTCCCATTGCTTAAAACCTTGAATCTTGATGGTTGCAGTGGACTAATGTGTCTAAATGTTAGGTGTCGGGTACTTGAAGAATTAAACCTTGAGAATTGCTTTCAACTGGAGCATTTGGACGTTACCTGTCCAAAATTGGAAAATTTAAGTGTTAAAAGTTGTTTTGATTCTTACACAAGTGGCACTGAGGTTAAAATTAGTGGTCCAAGACTTAAAACGATATTATGGTCGAATAATACTATCACGGATCAAAGTCGTTTGGAAAATTTAACCACTTTGCTTGAGGCATTGGTTGGTTTTTTTGTTCTTCTCGAGGACCTTAGCGCCATCAAGCTTCGAAGTGTGAATGATTTCTTATCAGGGCTCTCTCATTCCCATTCTTTAGTTCTTGAAAACCAAAGTGTTGAGGTATTTGCTTTACCATCTTTCATGCTTTTAATTAATGATAAATTTATGGACATATGTGTGGCGTTTTCTTTATATAACAATATTTCTTGCTAGTTGTTTCACCTTGATTATTTTATTTGGTAGCGCGTAACTAAGTCCGTCAAACTTTAGTTATGTAATGAAGTTGATATTGTTTTGACTCTACTAGAGTTTGATCTCCCATGGCTTCCAATTTTATTTTCCGAAAGCATCACCCTTGTGAAAGTTTATTGATAATTACCTGCCCTAATTTCTGTTTCTACATTTACATTTTGTGTGATGGTAACTCTACCAGATTTAAGCTCTGCTCTCCCGTGATTTCTCATAATTTTGTCCTATAATTATAGTGATTTCTATTGTAAAGTAGTTTGAAGAAGCCAAGTGAAATCAAATTTTGAATTTCTTTGCAGATAATGGATATACGTTTATGTTATTAGCTGGAAAATTAGAGTTGTAGACTTGTATTACCAAAAAGATAAGATTCTTGTTTAATGTTTTCCGATTGAACTGCAGATATTATCAAAGAATAATCACTTGGCAAGCATTTCTCTGCGTCCATTTACTAAACTCAGATTATTAGAGTTGCACACAGGCTTTCACAAACACAACATTCCAGGATTAGCAAATCTCTTTAGGAGTTCTCCAGCTACAAATACACTCATTCTCAAGATTACCAATGAGCATAACATTGAAAGAAGGGTAAGCCTGTCATTTCTTATTTTACTAGTTCCATTCATCTGGGTTGCACTTTTTTTTTCATTGTTTAGCTTTCATTCAAAACATTCTATAGTATGACTTTGAAAAAATTAAGCAACACTATACGTCAGAGTGAGTATGTCTTGTGTTTGTGGGGGTGAGTAACTCAATCGATGATAATGACCATGGCATATTGTTTACTAGAAATAGTTTTCATTCGGTAAACCAAGCATCATAAAACTTCTACGGTTACTGTTGAATATTCTAAACGCAGAAAGTATATGGGATAGAAGGATTGGATATATACGTAAACCACACGAAGAAAGTTGTCTTAGAAACCCACTCCATTCATTTTAATTTTTATGACCTAATTTGAGTGACACAATTTTAAGAAAGACATAGACATGAAAACTTTTAAAACTTATCCGTCATACTAACATTTGTATGGTTATAAAAGAATTTCATTAAGCCTAAAATGAAAAGTTCAAATTTAATCATTTTCAATTTTAGAAAAGTGTGATTCCTTTTTAACGGACATATAAGGAATTAGAAGTAATAGTGTTTCTTTTTTCTTTTTGGATTGATGGGAATGTATATGATCTTTATTGGGTATATACCGAAACCCCATTAATATATATCAATCTTTAAGAGAAAGATTATGTGTTCGCCGTGTCAGTATATAAGGAAACCCAAAAATTATCAAACTTTTCTTATTAATGTGCAATCCGGTAAATAATTAATTGCTATTCCCTTCGTTCGCCGGTAAATAAATACTTTGGCCAAACAACCTAAAAGCTTTTGAGTATTTGTAGAACAACAACAGGCTAGATATTTCTCTCTTCCATCGAATCAAAAAATAAACACCACGCCTTATAGTTTAGTGGTATTGCCTGTACGTGAAGTTTCATTATACTGACATTATATGTAATTAAAACTCGTAAGCACTTGCTCGATGGTGCAGCATCAGTAGCTAAAAAAACTCAATTAGTATTGGACTGGACGATTGAGGTTACAATAATGTGCCATATTCTAATTAGTTGTGGGAGACAAGGCTCTTGAATATTTTAAACGATAGAGGGAAATTAGGTGCAAGTTACTCAACTACTTTGATGTTTAGGCTCACACTTGATTCTTATATTTGTTCAAATTTTTAGAAATGGAATAGGGACCTGTGGCAACTGCCCAACTCTGGTGAAGAACTATTCTGGGAGTCACAAAGTCATGCAATGAATTCCTTCCTTCAAAATCTTAAAGTAGTGAAGATTCATGGATTCTCAGAGTGTGAAAGTGATGTTAGTTTAGTGAAGTTTTTGCTAAAGCATGGTAAAGTATTGCAAGAAATGTTCCTATGTGCAGAGCTTTCCAGATATTCAAGAGACTCGCTTCACAGAGAAAAAATCAAATCACAAATAATGGGGTTTTCCAAGGCATCCTGTAATGCTAAGATTGTGTTTAAGTAAAATTGTTATGTAATTCAAGATTAATACAAAGGCTAATCGTCCTTCCTTGAAAGAGCTCAATACTTTTCGTTGAACATTTGTTTTCCTGGTCATGACTACTTTGAGATAGTTGGGTAATTTAAAAAACTATGACCCCATAGGGGGTAAGTGCACGAAAGGCCACTTTTGCCACTGGTCTTTGGGCACAGGCCACTAATATCAAAACATTTAGTTTGTGGCCACTTTTGCTTAAAGAGATAGAACTTCAGTCCATAGGCCGGATTGAAGTTCAGTCCTTAAAGATTGAACTTCAATCCAGGGCCATATGGACTGAAGTTCAGTCCAGTCCTTAAGATGGAACTTCAGTCCATATGGCCATGGACTGAACTTCAGTCCATAGTATGGCCATGGACTGAAGTTCCATCTTTAAGGATTGAACTTCAGTCCATGGCCATACCATGGACTGAAGTTCAGTCCATGGCCATATGGACTGAAGTTCAGTCTGGAACTTCAGTCCAGGGGCCGTATGGACTGAACTTCGGTCAATGAGAGTCAATATTTATTTAGTAAAGGCCCAAAAGTGGCCTCTAGTGTAAGACCAAAGAAAATAGTGGCCTCAAACCAAATATCAGTGTTAAAAGTGGCTGCTGGGCGAAATTTTTACCCCCATAGGCATTGGTTTGCCTTATTGACCCCGTTGAAAGTAGATTTGCAAGAATGACCTCCATTAACTTTAATGAATAAATTTCATACGAAGATACTCCTACAAAATTTTATAATGACACCTGCATCCCGTCCTCACTTTCTTGTAAGTGTTGCTCCTTTTATCTCTTCCCATACTTTCCAGATAACTTGAAGTGTTACCCCGCCCTCCCTTTCTCGTAAGTACTGCTCTCTTTCTCGTAAGTGTCACTTGACTAACACTTGACTTTGATCCTCTCTTGCATATCCTTTTATCTCTTTTCACATTCTCACAGATAATTAGAAGTATTGCCGAAGTGGCAGTACTTGTCGATTTATAACTTAAAGTGTTGCCTCCGATGTCATTTTGCTAAACCATTCTTAAGTGGGAATAAAAAGTCATAAAAATTTTATGGAGATAGTTAGGTAAAAATTTTGCCCACAGGCCACTTTTGCCACTGGTATTTAGTTTGAAGCAACTTTTTTATTGGTTTTACATGAGAGGCCACTTTTTGGAACTTCAATCTTTTTGAGCTGAAGTTCAAACCTTGTGGGTAGAACTTCATGCCTAAATTATGAAGTTTCAACTTCAATCCATAAGGGCTGAACTTTTAGGCATAAATGCGTAAACTTCAACCCTTGTGGGCTGAAGTTGAACTTCAACCCTTGTGGTGGGCTGAAGTTGAACTTCACCCTTTATGGGCTGAACTTGTGTGAAGTTCAACGGGAAAATTTCATAACTAACCAAGTATGTTACATAGCCCTACTAGATAATAGACATATTAACATATATCAATGGCTAACCAAAATTGATGCTAAATAATAGGTACATGGATATCCTAACTTCTAAGAGATCTGCGTGAATATCTCCTAAATACTAGCGCCGATTCAATTAACTAAAAAAGAAGGGGAAAAAATGGGATGTAAAAACGTTTTCAGATTCCTATAATTATGGAATCCCACTAATCACGTACGCAATAATATGTGGCAAGTATATATCCCCAGTAAAGCAGTTTTTTTAGGTTATTATGTCATAGAAATATTCACCAAATACAAATCAGATTACATCTTCTCTTTTTCCATACAAGAACAAAAACAAGATCAGAAGGCATCTTACTAATTAATATTAATCATTGTTTACCTTAAATATCAGCGAGTGAATACCCACTGTGTATCACGTTAAAGGAGAAAATACAAGAATGTGGTTCAAGTTCAATAGATATGGTTTCAACTATGAATATTATGCGGGTTCCAGATGTAATCCATGATATCAATATACCTGAAGTAGTCGACAAGATACTATCTAGACACAGAAATAATTGATGGTGTACACATTGGAGAAATTGGTGTTATTGATAATCCAGAACATGACTACATGGAAGAACATCAGGTCTACAAAGACAAGGGAATCTTGCAAAGTGTTGTAAAAAACTACACTCTCAAAGGAAAGTTTGAAACTAAAGTTGATAGGTCTTCAACAATATGAATACTATGTTTATAGATGTATGCATATTATATAACATATATATTCAACAAATATGGATGTATGCATATTATATAACATACATATTCAACAAATATGCAGTGCACAAGCAAAATAATTTCAACATAGAACACTTATTCAGCATAGAACATTTATTCAATAAATATTCCCTTCAACTGTATACTAATAAACAGAATAAACATATGCAGATTATATTGATAAATATTCAAAAAATATACACATCAATTATATACTAATATTTGCAATCAAAATATGCAGTACACATAGTACATTTATTCAACATATGTATACTAATATGCAACTATTATAAAGACTATAGATATGCATGTATTCACAGTATCTAAACAAATCTAAAAATATTAAACTTCGCATTTGCCGCTTAATTGAGATAAACCCAAACGTTAGGAATAAATAAAGTGTGTAAAGTGCGGACCTCTGCACAAGTTACAAATGAAATTGAAGATGGAGTAGTTAAGGGAATTTTAATTTTAATTCTGATTTGTAAAATTTAAAAAATTTAGTTTACCGCTTTAGTTTTTTTAAGACCGAAAAAATGGGAATAAATATTAAGCGTTGTTAATACTTGAGAAGCGGAAAAAATTAATAAATACTCACTTAATGAATATCCACATCCCCATAATTATAGGCACAATAAAAGGAAGATAAGAAGTTTTTAAAAGTGTCTATTAAATGTTAAGTAAATAGGTCTAAATGTCTATTTGGAATAATTTAGATAAAATGTATCTATTTTCTGATAAACATCCTCCCAAATGTCTATATTGTGTAAAAATTCCAAGTTCAACCCAAAAGGATTGAAGTTCTAAAAAAATAGTCTCTCATATAAAACCAATGAAAAAAGTGGCTTCAAACCAAAGATCACTACCAAAAGTGGCCTTTGGTGTACTTTGTCCGATAGTTAGGTGTGTCTGGGGAAGTCGATTGGGCCTCAGGTATCGAAGGTTTTGTACAAAATAGACACTTTCGGGCGCTGCTGTTATAATTTTGATCACAATAAGAGAAGTCTTACAAAAATGATTCCAATCAGGAAAAATTGTTAACAGCCGTCAAAGAAAAACTTTTGGGTAAATTACTCAATAAGCACATGAGTAGTACTTATTTACTGTTCCTAGCCCCACTTTTCACTCCCTTTCTTTCTCTAGCCATTAGGTAATTTATAAATTAATTTACCTATTTTATAAATTAATAAAAAAAATTATCCCTTAATTTAAGGGTTTAGTTAATGCTGATCTCATATTTGTTAATGATTTTTAAGAATTAAAGACATAAGTTATTATAGGAGTCTATTTTTTTTTTAAATCTCTTTATTGTTTCTTTCCTACTGCTAGTTAATAAAATATTTTCTTTCCATTAGGTAGTATGCGTGAGAACATATAATATTTCTATAACTATCAAACTCAACTTATTTTATATTTTCTTTCCCATTGCATATTTATTTATGTTTATATTTTAAATGTACAAAATGAATATTTCAAGAATTTATTGTTAATAGTTATAATATAATAATGATTCAGTATATTACACACACACATAGAGCATTTTTTTACTTATTTTTCAAATATTTATAATCTTATTCATATTATTGTGTTAATATATTTAAAAAATAATTGTGTATTTATGTAGAGATCATAATAAATTTGTTAATTGTGTTTTGAAGCCTATAATTGCCTATATACCATATTTAGCACAAAATCAACTTTTTAACGATTTAAATCCTCCCCATGTGTGTATATATAAAACAAATATTAGTAATATATAAACAATACATACATAATATTTTAAAAAATTAAGAGAATAATTATTCAAGTACACGATATGTATGATATTAGATATTGTACATTTAATAAATAAATAGTAAATACATGATATTGTTTATGTACTATTTGTGTAGGTTTTTTACTATTTGTTTATGTACAATAAGCAATACATAGACAATAATATGTTAAAATATTAAAATATTCGATGTGCAAGTATTTTAGGATTACTTAAGAATATTTATTTATATATTATTAATTGTATTTCATAAAAAAATATTTATCCATTGTATTTAGGGATTAACCACAATTTGAAATATTAAATAATATATAAGATTGTGATACATTTAGTAACTAAATCAATATTACATACACAATAAGTTAATATATAAATATTAATTAAATAATAATATTGATATATAAATTCTAATTAAATAAATATTACATACACAATATATTAAAATATTAAGTGATTAATTATTAAATACGCAATATGTAATAAAAAAATATAGATATCATACATATATCGTATATAAAATAAATAATATAAAAATTATATTAATATCTAATAAATATTAATATATAAAACATTAATATTTTATAAATATCTAATAAAATATATAAAATATAAATATCATACATATATTGTATATCAAATAAATATTAAAATATCATACATATTTCGTGTATCTAATAACTATTAATATATAAATAATAATATTTTATAAATATCTAATAAAATATATAAAATATTAATATCATAAATATATCGTGTATATTTTAAATAAAAATATAAAAATTTCATATATGGTGTATCTAATAAATATTAATATATATAAAATAAATATTGAAGATCATACATATATTGTGTATCTAATAAATATTAATATATGAAATAATAATTCAATAAATATTACATACATATGTTAAAATATTAAGTGATTAAATATTAAATATACGATATGTAATATATATTAAATTTCTAATAAATAAATATTAATATTTACTATTTTAATACAATATATCATTATTTGAATATGGTGTATATTCAATATTTATTTATTTTAATACTTTTTATTATTATATTTAGGTGATATGTATTTTGTTTATGCAAATATTAAATATGGCGACTAAAATAAAAAAAATAAAAAATAGTATTATGCAAATTCTTCTTTTTAGGTGATATATATTTTATTTTTTTAGTATTGATATATATCTTTTATTTAAGAAAAATAGTATTATATGATTATTAACACTAGGATTTTTTTCTATTATTTTAGTGTAATATTGTGGCTACCAAAACTAAGGGCTAAAGAATTGTAAATATTTTCATATGGGCTTCTATTTATGTAAAGAACCCAAAACTTTTCGTTACCGCCAGGTCGTTGCTAATATAAAGATTTTGAGATCAACTAGAACTTTTTTACAGAAGCTATTTTTGTAAAACTTTCCTTACGGGTCAAATCGCCACAAGATATCCTTTTGTGTAAATCACCTGAGTGACCTGATTTTGGCCCGTGTGCTACTCATCAGAATTTTAGCCCTCTTACTAGAGGTAGCATTCTCTTTGTTTCCTCAAATTTATACTTTGATCCGAGCACATTTTATTTCGTTTCCTCTCAACTTATTCAAGTTTTTAGTTAGATGTTTGACACGTGTTTCTTTTAAGATTGATGATCTAGATTAAATTTGCTAAAACAAGGTCTTAACCGTGACTGGTTAAAACGATGGATATTTTCATATCAGTTCTCTCAAAATTGGCCTATCTCCCAACTTTGGCTCCAATAGTCCTTTTTTTCTCAAAAAAAATTGGAAGCAATCGTTGATAATCATTAATCGATCATTAAAAAAAATAGGTTGATTTACATATTGGTGCGTTTACATCAGTAAAAATTTTACCATCAATCATAAGTGAGTACGATTGATTTTTTAAACAGAAAAAGGTAATACTAATAGTTAACAGAAATCAATAGGCCTCAGTATGCACTTCCATTATGGGTTTGAGAAACTAATGAAGTCATCATAATTTTGTGATCCACTGATACAAGTCATACTTAGTCGTTCGATTATTCTCTAATTGAAATATGGAAAAAAACTCAAATAAACTATCGATATTAAGATGAGACAAAAAACAGAGAAAAATTTATACATCTGGTTACAGTTGTTACAACAAATCCGCACGAGGACTACACCTTATTGACAAGACATGAATGGTTCACGAGTGATCTCTTTGTCATTTAGTCAAGACAATTGAGAAGAAACTAAGGGAGGTTGTCTGATTGTTGAGGAGACATTGCATGCATGAAAACAGTAGTAGAGCTTGGCTTCACGCATTTATGGATAAGGGTTTCTGGCTATTTAATGAAACCCTACTGCAAAGCGTGCAACAAGTCATTGCAATAGTAGAAAACAAACAAACGAGTGAATTACATATATGTTCAATGCTTTTGATATATCAATGTCTAAAAGGTCCACATTTCCATTATTTTAGCTAGCAAAGGTGAAGAGATTGAAAACGAAGGTTGCTGTTGAATAGTATATAATAATAAATAAATTTTGTCAAAGCTTTAGCTAGCCAAATTGTACAAGCTGTCTTCTTACCAATTTCCAACAATTTTGAGTTCCTGTCTGCCAGTCTATACCTAAGTTTTTTAGTCAAATATGGTGAAATTTTCCCTATAATCAACATTAGAATTCTTAGTTGTTTCGTTTTTTTCTTTTTCAGTATGACTCTATAATGTCATTGTTTATCCAAATATTTTTTATTTGCTATAGTGAGATATTGTTATAAAAAACAAAATATATTAACATTAAAATTAAAGTCTATTCCAAAGATAACTTGGTTGTATATATAGTGCAGTGATATTATAGATGATGATTATTACGTTATAGAGAGATCTAACCTTATATTCATTAACTACTTTTCTTTCTCCTTGTTTAAGTCATCTTGTGCGTGTAGTAATCTTATCATGCCTTCGACATCTTGATCAGTTCATGTCATTTTAAAGCTTATGCCCAAGTTTTAGAATATTCGGTTGATTTTTCTGGGCTACTTTTAATTTCTATTCTGCCTAAAAGATAAATCTAGTTTAGTTCAGGTTATAACTGATTGTTAGAAATATATATATGAAACTAGCAAAATGTTCGAATAGGATACTAGCTACACATCAGCTTATCTGCTTATTGTATGAAATAAGAATATATTAGTATTATCCTATGGTTGATTATATATAATTGATTTTGGAAGCACAATTATTATTTGCCATGTCAGATGATAAGAGATGTTGATTTCCAATAATACAGCGTAATATTAATAATTACCTTTCTGAACTTAGGATTCTACTTAATCCAATTAAAGTTAGGCTACTACTGTTTGGGAGCTGATCAATTATTAGTGAGTTACATCAACTATCCTCCAAGATAATTTGAAATGGAAAGTCTTGTTTTCCTTTTCGTGAAGAAAAGGTAAAAGTACAATATCAATTATATACAATACAGAAAATATCCCTACATAATCAAGCAAGTCCTTCTTAAGAAATCTTAGGTGACTAGCTAGTGAATTAGTTTTGATTATTCAGGATTACTTTAAATAGAATGAGAAGTTGCTTTGATATGTATTATTGCTTTAGACTCGCATTTGGCGCATTAAAAGAAGTGAGACTTTGGATTGAGGTTGAATTATAATAATAGATGTCATTAGGCATATCTTTGTGGAGTCGGAGGATGATTTTCCAGAATACGTAGGGAATTCGTTTAAGAGAACTTAAGGTGATAGTTTTGAATGTCAAATGAGAACAAAAGTCGCACTTTATAATAAGAGTTTAAGTTTTATACACTTATATAGATTCTTTATGATATCAAATTAAATTAATTTATGACAATAAGCAAATCAAGCCCCACTAATTGTTGGGATCGAAATAACATGGCATGCAGAAGCTAACACATCAAACATTGGTTGACAATAAAGCAGACATATAAAAGAAATAAACTAAAAAGACTTTTATTTAAAATGGTTTGGCCAAACGGCCTACATCATATGGGAGAAGAAAAATCTCCCCCAAACTAAATTCTCTTAAAGACTACATTGTGGAGTTTAGTGTTCTCTTTGTTGTGAAGAGAAGATCTATTTATAGGAGTTCTAAAACTTATCTTTCAAGAAAAGGATAGGCATAAAAGGAGATATATTCCTGTTAGAACTCTTTTTCATCCTTCAAGAAATAGAGTCCTAATAGGTTACAAATTCAGGGCAAAAAAACCCCTAACGCTAATGAGCGTCTTTCAGTTCCCTTTTTTCATTCTTGTGATCATTTACTTCTTTGTAATCAAAATAATGTGTACATCTATCTCTCTTATTTTGACTCAAACTAAATACACATTGGAATTATTCAAACCCATTTACAATGCTCCAAGCCACGTGTCATAATTTGTTTGATATAATCACCTTAGAAAACAAATAATAATGAGATTTTCCTTGTTAAATTGCATTACTAATTAAAAGAAAATGTGTGTATATAACTTAAATTTTTAGTATCAAAAAAAGTTTGTGAAATATGAGCATATAAAGGTGGGCCAAGCACCTACATGTATAAATAGATGTTCTCCTGTTAATAACATGTGGAAGCAGAATCTATGGCCTAATCTATCATATAAGTAGGTTATAATTTACTTTCAAATTTCCAGGACTCGCACTAAAATATATGGTCGCAAGTCGGAATATAATGCTGGTCTTTGGATAATCAAGTAGGAGTACCATTTTATGTTATTTTTTATTTTGTATTTGTTTTTTTCTTAAAATAAATCAAATGATGGGCACAGCTAACTGAATCCGCTAAGACATACTCCAAGATAATTACCAGATTACAATATGTATCTAACTTAATCACGTATTTTTCAAACTTTTTCCCAACTTATGTACTTATACTATTTCTCAAATTTTCTTATGCTTCAATGTCGCATTAGCTTTCAGGAAACTGCAATCTCAAAATAGGTTAGACAGTGTAGTCAAATTAAACGGCATTCTCAAATAGTTTAGTCATACCAATTACACATTTAACTGATTATTTTTTAATACCAGTACAAGAGTTTTCACCCTCCCTTCCCGATTGACATAGTTGGAGTGGCATGGAGTAAAAAAAGAAATGAAGAATATTCAATTTTATAGTTTTAAATATTTCATAACACGTTATACGAGTTTTGAGAGTAAAATACTTAAAAGGTCACTCAACTTTGAGAAATGTGTTACCAAAGTCACTTTGCTTTGAATTGTACTAACAAATCACTCAATTTAAGGTAATTATCACCAAAAGTCATTGTAACCGAATTTTGCACAGTCATCTCACCGAAAATCTGACATGACATTTTCATTTTTAGTTATATATACATGTGGCATACTTTATTTTCCATATAGGATTTTATAACAAGTTGATTTATTTTCTAAGGATTTGAAAAATGTTCTTTTAAATTATCGCAATAATAGAATATTGTGTCCTAGCTAATTAAACTGCTACGGGTACTGTCGAAGTATTAGCTTTACAACTCTTTCAAGTACTTAACTCTTTAATTAGTTAAGGTTAGTTTCATTATTTTTTGCAAATCTATTAGTTAAAAATATATATTTTATATAACAGATAATAGATGGATAGGAAATATGGGACTGGACTCCTTTCCATTATCTAGTGTCTCCATTTTTTCAAGTTCTTATTTAGATGAACGACACTTGGCCCTCCTTAAAATTAATGTTCTAGATTTAATAGAGTAAATAAAGGTATTTAACTATAGTTTAAACAAAATATCTTTCCATTTCAAATTCAAATTATCTTAAATAATTCTATAATTTAGCAGCAAAATTTCACCCCACCCCCCTCCCCCAAACCTAAATTTCGATCATCTTAAACTTAACCTTTTATTTTATTTTAATTCTTTAATAGGAGTAATTTTTTGCTATTGTTCGAGAACGTGCACTCAAAAATTAAGAATCATTTTAAATAAAAATTACATTAATAATTAAACAAACTTATCTTATTTTTAGATATAGAAGCACTGAAGACCTATATGATCATTTCTATAAGTAATGCAAATTGGTTGGAAAGTTTCTTTCCAAGATAAAATGTGAATAACTATGAGCAAAATATTAGGTACTATCTTTGTAACTAGATTTAACGGATATAATTGCGTGAAAAGAATTTTTTCGCGTATTGCTATTTGAGTACATTGATATTATTAACTTTTGTCTGGTTAATTCTATTTCTTGCGATATTATCACTTGCAAATAGTTTAACACTGTTTTTGATTTTCTGCTATATGTTTGGGAATGGATTAGCAAAAATGAAGTCTTATTAAAAAAAAAATAAATGACTGAAAATTTTGGGGACCGAAAAATAATTTAGGAGGAGGGATGAAATTTGTTGTTAAATTATAAGATAGGTTAGACGCTTTGAATTTAAAATGAGAAGATATATTTTTCTAACCACGGTTAAATACTTAGTTTTACTTCATTAAATCTAGACCATCCATTTTGAAAAGGGAGCCGGATCCAAAAAAATGGGTAGGAAAAATGGGTTATGGATCAAGAGTTGAGTTAATCAATTTATTATAAAATCCTACATGAAAAATAGAGTGTGCCACATGTATATATAATTAAAACTGAAAATGCCATGTCAGATTTCCGGTGAAATGACTGTGCAAAATCCAGTTACAATGACTTTTGGTGAGAATTACCTTAAGTTGAGTGACTTTATTAGTACAATTCAAAGCAAAGTGACTTTGGTCACACATTTCTCAAAGTTGAGTGACCTTTTAAGTATTTTACTCCGAGTTTTGATATTTGTGATTTTAAAACTATCAAAAAAAAAAATTGTTTGTGTGACTATTAAATAATAAAACCTAACTATCATTAAGTGTAAAAAAATAAAGTTTAAATTAAATTATTTACAAATATAAAAACGTATCATTTTCTAGGAACACATTAATATGAAGTGCCATATATAATGGAACTGAGGAAGTAACAAATTTCCCATGTTCCTTACATGGATGATAAATTTTACTATTGTATATGGAATGATAAGAGATAAAAATGGAGAAAAGTAAAAATAAAATTGAAATGAACTTTCTGCCTAAACAAGTGAATGAAAATTTTACTTTCCCAAATACACGATTAAAATACAACTCAGATATCCATATAACAATCATTTTCTGGATCAACACTTCAGTACTATAATAATAGCTTTTAACAAAATTATATTCTTAATAACAATAACTTGTTATAGCAACCAAATAATATTCCGACATCGGGTGTATGTACCAAGCCAATACATATATGATATGTGTTGGTATACATGCTTCACTCTCTTAACTATAGTTCATTAATACTACGTATATATTTTTACCAACACAAGTTATGCATGTATTGACTTGATGTATACACCCGGGTAAATTTTTTTCCTATTCCAAATAATGTCAAGAAAGACATGAAAGATCAAAATAAGACCGACCAAATCAGCCGGGCGGCAGAACCACTAGGAATGACAAGAAGAAGTCACGACTATATGGACAAATAATTTAAAAGTAAAGAGTATTAATTCATCGAAAGAGTAGTAACATGCATGCAGCAAAACTTGTGCTTGCACATGCTTTAAATTACAAATAATGCCAAATCTAAATCTAGTCCACAATAAATTTATTCAAATAGATGGCTCCTGCAGTTTATTCTTTAATTTCATGTAATTTCTAGTAAATTGATCAACTGGAATAAGAATCAAACACGATGGATCATTTGGTCTCACCATTTTTTTCTTCAATAGCTAGTCACATGATTGCCATGTGAAGCTATTCAACAGAAAAGCTCTTTAATAACTATCGAGTCAAAGGCTATTAAGGGATGTGTTTGGATGACTAAGATCCTTTCACCATATTATTAACTAAAGGTTCTTTGAGTTCTGATAATGGAAAGACCACTGGGAGTGTTTCTCGTTTAAGGACTACTAAACTATATATGGGTATTTGAATTAGTCGGTCCAGTAATTACTAGATGCCAGATAATATAGAAAGAAAAAGCATAGGGGGAAAAAAAAAACTATCAAGTCAAAGTATCATTTTGTAATCGGATGAATTTCAATTTAATATAACCCCATGTTAATTACTTATTGATAGAATTTAGTGCTATCAAGCAACTGGAAAAAAAGAACTTACATTAAATCTGTACATGAAAAACGCACACACACAGAAGACATGAAAATAAGAAAGAAAGCAGTCTTGAAGCTGACAAATACAGTAGAGATTAATTCCCTAATCTAGCTTCTACATTTCTATGCATTTAGGCAATCTTTTCTTCAGCTTGAGCACCATTGCTTGTGACCAGGAACCCATTCAGGACATTTTGGGCTAAAATAGCTTGAGATAACTCTCGAGTTCAAAAGCTCAATAATTGGAGCATACTTCACACACCGTGGTGCTTTGTACTGATTAATTGAAGCACCATTACTAATGGCATAATCCATAAGCTTGTCAAATGTGCCATTCTCCACTATCTTTATTTCAAGAGGTCCAATCGACTTATCCGAAACACGACATTGTCGATAGACACTGTTTAATGATTCTTCAATTGTGAGACAGCAATCTTCAAAGACTGATGTAGGAATTTGTGTTTCAGCAGCTTTGTTAATTTCCCAGTACAAAATATAGTGTCCTGGAATTGTTGATGTGTCAGCATAACTTGTGTATTCTGTGAGAGATGCTTCATATTCCAAAAGATGGGTTGTTGCTTTTATAACTGCGTCATGTAGCTCAACTTCATCTGTTTTGTCAGAGTCGATGCTTAAAGCAACATTCTTTCTGCATATGAAATTAAATTGAGGCGCCCTGTTTTTGAAACCAGCAACTTTTAGTATGTCACCAACACGATAACGATACAGTCCTGTAAAAATCCATTAATTTGGGATTAGTAAGATTTTTTTTAATTACAAAGTTAACATGATAATGCACAAAAACTAGTGTTACAACGTAATTTGACTTTTACACCCCCATTCTATGTTATGTGACTGAGGATCAAACGAATTAGTTTTTAAAATGAACTTTACATATTTCAATATTAGATAAAAAGTTTTGTACGTCAATAATTGATACTCCGAGTGATTTGGTATATTTAAATGATACATGATCAGACAAAACTCCTTTTAGTAATAGTGTTACAAAAAGTAGAACATATAGTAAGTTAGTTTTACCTGCATAAGTGGTGACCACGAGCTCGTATTCATGTCCAAGTTTGACATCAACAAGATCTACCAAATCATTTTTCTCATATGAGTTGGATTTTTCTTGACCTTCATCTTCACGAGCAACGGGCAAGAACTCAAAATAGGCCATGGTAGGTAAAAGGGTATATGCAACTTCACTAGGTTTGCAAAGAGGATTAATATTTATACCAAAGTAGCATTCAGAAGAAGCATACATGGTACAAACAAGGGGTAGATCATTGCCATAATAATTAAGAGTCGGAATATACTGTGACATAGTTCCTGTCACAATTACATCGATGTACTTAGTATTAGGCCATAATCTAGGAATTATCCCTTTCCATGTTTCTTTGCTACATTCAGCTTCAACAAACTCTGCAAGTTGTGGATTTGGTTTAAGAATTTTCATCACAGCTTCTCTTACTTCAGGGTCTGTAATTTGAGAATTTAGAGTTCCAGTTTTTATATCGTGGCAAAGAATAGGCCAATGCTTTTCAAGAAAACGAATAGCACGGATAAATCCAGACGCAAAAACCGCACCAACACGTAGAACCTCAGTATTTTGGCAAAGGCCACAAAGCATTTGGGAATACATGCTTTGGTAGGAATCTAAACAAAGAATGGTTTCATTTGGGCTAGTGTAATTTGTGTAGGGATCATAAGGCCTTTTCTTGAAATATGAACTTTTGTAGTAACTTGTTAAAACTGGACGAGCTAGAAGACCACCTGGGGTTTTGGCTTCTGATTTTGTGAACAAAAAGTACATTCCTTTGCCTTTGTGTAAATCAGGCACAAATTGATCCATCACAGGCATTAAAAGGCTGTAGAGTAATGACCTTCTCCCTAGCTCTTCCTCAACTGTTGGCATCAATTTCCTTTCTCCTCCGGACGTGCCAGAACTAAATTTAAAAAATAAATAAAAATAAACTTGGTGCATAAACAAAGTAGTCCAGAAACAATTATTGCGTAGAAAAGATAACTTTCTTTATATCCAACTATCATGTTGCAACTCAAGTAGTGTAACTTGATACGTTTGTCCATTTAGGAAAAAAAATGTTGGTAAATAAAGTGCATTATTAATAATTTTAGTAAGTGGTTCAGAAAAAATATAATATACATATGGATGGATAAACAAACATAAATTGTTTTTGCATGTCTTTATAGATCAAAACCAAAAGCAGTGAGTTTAGTTGAACAAATTTATATAAGTGATGGGCGACTAACCTTGTCAAGAATTCGGAAATTGGTTGAGAACAAAGAATGGTTGAACGATCACCATCAGCGATACGATCAATATCGGGCTTAAGATCCTCATATGTGACAACAGGCATAACGTTCTTGAAGGTTTCATAGTCAGTGCTACCATTAAGGCCATGTCTTTGCAAGTACTCAACACTAGCATTACGACAAAGTATCTCATTAAGAACTCTTTTTTGAACTTCATCGGCATTAGTAGTAATTTCTTCAAAGAATTGAAGAAGCTTTTTATTGTTTTCATCAAAACTTCCATCATCTGACAAGGCCGAAGGAGCCTCTGGCATGGTTTGGGATTTAAAAAATGAAAGAATGTAGAGAGAGATGATGGAGGAAAGTTGTGGAACGATGATTGGAAGTTCTGTTGAAGAAAGAGAAGACACAGAGAAATATATATAGAGGAAAGGTAGGGGTGTGAACCCCCTATTGGAAACAGAGAATTCAATGAAACAGTAAACAAAGTCTAGGGGTGAGCTTGTAAATCCAAAAGCAAAATCTTTGTTTATAAAATTTTGACTTTTCTTGACAACCAAAGTTTTTTTTGAAAATAATTTTTCTCACATTATTGGGAGAGAGGGAATGGAGAGATGAGTGCACTAATTAAACTCACACCTATTATGCAATAGACTCTTCCACAAATACTAATAGTCAATTCATTACTTGCTTTGATGGTTTGACTATTGAATTTGAATTAGAAGTAAAAATACCGATATGGTTTAGGCAATAATCTACTTTTTCTGTAAACTTATCTTTGTAATGTTGTTTTACACCATTTGGTTTATAATAAAAGCTAATTTATAATTGAATGAAACTATTAACCTCTTATGACTTAATTATATAAGGGAGTGCTATCAATGAGCATTCAGACCCTTTTATAAAATTCATCCTCTAAAATAGCATTTCATTATAGCAACAAGTTTTCCCTAGAATCAATTTTTTCATATTATGTTACAGTAAGAGGCGGATATAAAATTTGAATGAGATGGAATTACCACTGTAAGGGGCAGAGCTACAGTTGGCGTGAACAATCTTTTGTTGTAAAATTATATTGTGTATATATATATTAAATATTATCTTATATAATGATATATTAAGTTTTGAAAGTATATACACAAATGAAAGCGTTAGCCTAATAGCCAAGAGTGTTCAAAATTTACTCACTGGTGTAGGTTTGAATCGCCTACGCCGCACTATACCTTTTTTTAAAGCAAAAAAATAAACAAGCTAAACAAATATAGTGAGAAAAAAAATAATAAAGGAGCATTTAGGTGGGAATTAATCTTTGTTTCCGAATTTAAGTGATCCAAAGCCTGATCAAGTGCACCATTCAAATTTTGGGAAGAAAAGTCTTACATTTTTTGTACTGTCAAGAAAAGGTTCCTTGCAAACGCCGTAAGTCACCACGCGAAAGTACCTAGCAGTCGCCAGGTCATGTTAATAGACAGATCTGGCGGTCGCCAGGAACAATCTTACGAGATAAAATATGTAACACTTTTTTTAAGGGGACAATATGTAACAAGGCTTCAGAAGTGTCATATTTTCATGATTTTAGATTACGAGTTTTATATATTTTTTATTTTATATTTTTTGTTCAAGTCAAATTATGACTTTTAAATTGAAAGAGATAATAAATTAAACTCCTTAATATATACACAGGAGAAGACAAATTCATGAGGGAGTTGGGGAGACTGAAGCAGAAGGTGATTGGATGGGAAAATTCCCAAGTAATATCGCGGTAAAATGTACTGGTTACATGGTTGCATGTACTACGGATGCTACTTCCATTACCGGCAAGCCCATGCATTGCTTCATCTTCAAGCCTTATTTCCTTTCCTTATTTTTTTTATTGGTTGCGTTTTCATTTTCATTTTTAATGGTTTCTTTGTACGCTACAAAGTAAAGGAGAAAAAGAGAGGATAAATTTTCTTTTGTTTCAAGTGTAATATATCCTCTCCGCCGACATCCAGGGTAACAGATCTTCTAAGATTTTTTGCAACATAAAGTTCCACACAAATTATATTTCTAATTATTTTACATATTTAATTCAGCATTGAAAATAAAAGTCAAACTAGATTACAATAGCCATAAAATTATCGACATGTAATATTCTTGAACAATGATCTCTTAATTACTAAGGTGTTTTGAAAACAGAAAGAAGGAAGCATTCATTAATTATATGCGTAGGGGAATTTTGGTATTATATTTTTCATAGCACCAGAACTCCTACCTGTTTCTCCATGTAGTAATTAAAAGAACTAACCATCTAACAATAGGATCGGAAGGTACAAATTTTAGCCTTGTGTTACACTCTTACTTGCCCCAATTGAAAATATATTAGCCCGTACACTAAGTTTTGCAAATAGTGAATACCGGCAACTATATATAAAAGAAAAAGTTTATAAAAGAGCAAAAATAACTGAAGACTTACCTTGAAAATTGATAAGGTAACCATTGTTTTCAAAGCTCTCTTGAGATTGCCTTATTTAAGCTATAGCGTTGACATTGCAATCTATCCAAGGAATGATAAAAAGCAAAAGAAAAAGATTTATGTACCCTTTACGCTATCCAAGCTTGGTTTCTGAACATTTCGCTATATTTTTTTCTTTTGTTATAACAGAAGGCCAAAATTTCTACTACTCATAACTTGCGTAGGCAAGTAACCGAGAGATACACAGAATTTTCAGGTCGGAAAGAAAAGACACGATTACAAGCATCTGAAAGACATTTTAAATACTAATTATTGTAAATATGTGTATCAACCTCTCTCTATTTACTAAACTTCTATACTCTATATAATAGTGTGATACATCTTCCATTTTCTTCTTTTTAATGACGAAAATTTTGTTTTAATCTTTTTTGACAAATTGGGGGAATGAAATTTGGTGGCTTTGATAGTGTAGTCACTAGTCACTATCCATAAAAACTTAAGCTCCCACTATGTGTGCTTCTGAGGTGGTGGCAGAATTCCTCTAATAATTTTACAAGATGAAAAACCAAAATTCAAGTTTATCTGTTTTCTATGAACCTTGCAACAAGCCAACAACCAATTTATTTGTTTAAATAATTTGGAGTTTTCTTCTAATAAAATAATTAAATAAACTTTGGAGTTTTCCTCCAATAGTTTCCATTGGATTATCCAAACCAAGTAAGACAAGTAGTATTTAAAACACTTACACCATTGAGAAACAAACTTTCCATTCTCAAATACTAACTCTATCAAACACTAACGTAATTTGTTTCAGTTGAGGGGATTTCATAGTTAGTCAAACAGAAAACAACAGCTCAAATATTTAACTCAAATTGAAGACTAACCTACCCAACGATAGTGAAACTAGGTTCAATAAAACCATACAAAGGCAACATTCGTGTGCTTCATTTAAATCAAGTTTTTTACGTTTATTAAGATACAGACGAGATAATCATACCAGACAACCAAAGCTACGTCAAAGCTTTTATTCAGATGAAAGATAACTACATCTGACAAACAAGGGAAACCCACTTTTATCAAATACCACTAACATGGTAGAGTTTATTTAATTTGTCATCTTTAATTATTCCAACTCAAACAATTCTCGGTCGCCCACAACTGAAAATAAAAAAAAATCTGAAACATTACACCATATATAAAGGAAAAGCATAAAAAAAAAATAGGTATCTTGATAAATTCGACCTCATAGGTTGTGCCAACCTCTATGTCAAAAGCTAGCTCAAAGGGATGAGGATTGCTAACATCCCTGTATGCCCAGAGCCCCAGGCCCATCATGGGTGGGGCATGAACAATATCGGTGTGTTGGGGGCTCGCTCTGCACGTCCCTCCGAACTTTGGATTAATTGGACTTTTCGTGTGCATGGAGGGGTCAATGTCTCGGAGCCATTGTGGCTCGATCCCAAAATATTTGTCTGCTCTGATACAATAAAAATTCGACCTATAAATTTGAACTTAATTCTACTCAAAAAATTAGTTAGCTCAAAGAAATGAGGATTGTCTAAAATCTTATATTGAGCAACTTTTGCCCTTCCCACACCGATGTGGACAACTTTTCTAATGTATTCAGACACGAAAGATATATACATGAAACCAAAATATATACTCCACGACACATTGGTAGAAATTCTTTATTAAAGCGTGGTATTTTTTCCTTCCTTTTTTAGCTTGTACCTGGCTTGGGGTGGAGCATATGAACCCATATATTGGATCAACTTTTTTAGATTCGAAAACCTACTTCCTCTTTTATAATAATTCGACTTTTGTCCTCAAATAAGGACCTTCATCAACAAGTCATATTAAGGAGTATAAACTATACTTGTTTACTCTATTGATTCTCTTTTCAACTAACCACCTTATTTGTTAGTATTATAAAGTGTCCTTCCTATTCTACCAAAAAAAAAAAAAAAAAAGGAACGTTATACATACATCTCATTTAAAAAGGTTTATGAATACGCAGGACCAGCCAATACGAAGAGATAAGAACGTTGGGTACTCTACTATCTGTTAGGAGAAACTAAGTTGGGTACTCTACTTACCTGCTATGACAAATTAATAAAGATGACCGGGCGGAATAAAATTTCTCCAAGATGATAATGTATATAACTTAAAATCTAAAATATTCGTGAAATTATGAATTCAACTTTGAAATGAGAAAACTCCCTCCATTTCATAAAAGATATTTTAATTTGACTTGGATCAGAGTTTAAGAAATATGGAAAGATTTTTGAAGTGGTCTGAATTAAGTCATAAATAAATATGTGGCTAGAAAGCATTTCACGGGTCAAAATGATAAATTTAAAGTAACTTGTTTCCAAATTTAGAATTGTATCATTATTTTTAGAACGGACTAATAAGAAAATAGTGTCTATCTTTTTTTAACGAAGAGAATAGTACTTTCCATTTAGAGAAATTATTTGCAAGCCCACGTTATTGAACATGCACACCAAAATTGAGAACTAATTATAATCCAAATTAGCGACAAGTTAGGGCAAAATGATTGGACTTTTGCACATAAAATGGGGAATTTGACAACCATAAAGAAGAATTTGTATGCTAAATAGTTTGTAATTCTAAGAGTTAGATTAGCGTACGTAATTGGAAGAGACAATACAGGCAAGTCAAGATGGCTGCAAAAGTAGGTGTTAACCACTACTTTAATTTGTCTAATGGACTTATGCATCAATAGTAATTGAGGTTAGTAGACTGCTCTTTTTGTTTATCTTCCTTTTCATTTTTAATATAATTTGTTCTTGGGAACAATTTTCTTGAACTAAGCAGGACTGACAAATGTGAACAAACAATTAAAAAGTACATTTGAGTACCCAGAACTTCTGAATTTCGATCACGTATAGGTAGGACTGGTCATTGGTTCCTGGTTAGTATAATGTTGGAGCATTCAGGGACATGACTCCTACTAAACTAACAATGATAAAAGGGGCATTAGATGCTAATCATTTTTAAAAGGTACAATATAGTCTGATTTTTGCATAAAGAAAGAAGAAAAAGATTAAAGTTAGAAAAAATTATAATTGTGCAACTGTTTCTAATAACGTGCAAGTTTTCATTTCCACACAAGCAACTAATATTAATAAGCTAAGTCAATATTTTTTTTTTTTTTTTTAAATTTATGGTTTTATAATCATTTGCAATTATTATTTTAGTTATAGGATATTTTCATTGAAGATCTAAAAGAATAACGTGAAAATTCTGTAAAATTAGTATAAGATTAGTATAGCACAATAAATTTTTTTTTAAAAAAACAATTTTATATTCTATTTAACTTGTACATAGGCGAGATGCAATTTGAATTTAATCGAAAGAGCAATCAACTGGGAAGACAACATTCGATATAAGATTCAAAAACTATAAAACTAAAACTCGTTTCTGTTTATTATAGTTTTGACAGAATATTTGATCGTTATTTAGCAAGTTCGCACCAAGATCGTGTGATTATACTATTCGAGCAAATCTCATCGATGACATCTAATTTATCATATATTGTATAATAGAAAGTTACTTTTCTTTGTTCTATTATCAAAAGTCATCCAACTTAACATTCACCCTACAAAAGATATTTTTTATTTTATTTTTTTAACCTAAAGTCATCCAACTTATTTCCAGTATGCACAAAAGTTATTATGATCAGATTTTAAGAAAATGTGGCCAGAAAGATGATTTGCAATACAAATTTATTATAATAAATATATGTAGGCATAGGCATCAAGCCAAACCGAGGTTACCATGCCACCCAGCTGAGCCCAAATCTGAGCCTTACCGAGCTCACTATGTCGCTAAGATGAACCGGGCCAATTTTTTTGAGCCTGAATTTTGATCGAGTTTTTACCACGCCGGTCGAGTTAAATTTTGAATGATACCATGTCGAGTCGACCCGAGGCTCTTTCTGAAACGAGCCGAGTTGAGGCGAGCTCTGGGCTGGTTCGACCCTATGCCCAAGCTTAATAAATTGGGGGTGGGGGGTGGGGAGGGGTCCTTTATACAAATAGCGGTTCTAGTCAGTACTCATGAATTATGCATATATTATGTACACAATATATATTACCTATGCATGAAATATTAACTATGCCAAATTGGTGTGGCCATTTAGCATCTCTCATTATATTTACAAATCCTGGAACATGGTTGTGTTTCACCTCCTCTTCCTTGTTGCTCTTTCAGGTTGTTCTTTGAACGTGGCATTCAGAAACACATTTCAATCAAGTTGACGGACTTCAATTCATTGACCATTAGTATCTTTTTCCAATATTTTTTTTATATCCATATCAAGTTGTTCAGAAACTCATCAACCAATCAGAAGAACGGTGAAGAGAATGCAATTAAACGGAAGTTAAACGGCTAATTAAGGGGTTGTTCGGTTGCTTAAAATCGGGAAGCTAATCTTCACATCGAAAACGGGATGAGTAATATTGTCTATATCTCACATTAGTTACCATAGTTTGATTGGTACGAAATTAAATAAAAAATAATTTTTAAAAAAAACTTATGGTCCTTATGGTCTAAATGAGAATGTTGGAGTTAAATTATTATTTTCAAATATAAAAGTATGATAATCTTTTCGGAACGGACTAATTAATAAGGACAGTATGGACGCAGGACAACGTTTGAGTTGAAATATTCTCATCATCAAATTAGATATAACTTTTTACAATATTTGGTTGTATTTTTGCATTTTCTACATAACTAATTCGGGCATAATTTGAAATGATCTATGTGTTATTTTAAACGATGAAATAAAAATGTGGATATTAACAATACATGTATTAAAATCTTAAAAGGATAAAACGAACCTTCATAATAGTAATAATACTCTTCTTATTTTCCTTTTCTTTTTAAAAAAATAAGAGTTAAATAAATATTTTAATTTATACATTGCAAATTAATTTGTAAATTGGGCTTTCTACCTCTCACGTGGTAGGGATAAGGTCTGCATACACATCACTCTCTGTAGACCCTACTGTGAAATTTCAATAATACAACAAGAAGTAATTCATGTGTTACTATCCTTGCTTTACATATCTTTATCTTATAATCATCATATACCTAATACTTGCATTACCAATCACTACATTAATAATACCCTTTTTACTAATTTATGTACTGTTAATACTCAGATTACTAATCCCCACATAGCTGTAATTGAAAACAGAACAACCCCTAAGTTACGTTTTATTGAAAGGACTACTCTCTAGCTCCATTTCAGTTTATGCGGTAAAGTTTGAATGAGCACAAAGTTTAAAATATAATTAAAGTTTTTAAGAATTTCTTGTCGTAAATATACCATAATCTTGTGGTTAGAAAATATTTGAATCTTATGGTTTTAACAAGGAATTTTTACACAAACGTACAATTTTTAGAACTTAATTACCAACCATAGCAACATTTTAGCAAAATAACCCTATATAGAGGAAAACACAAGTTAATTACAAACATAGTAATATTTTCCCATAACATTACAAACCCTTACATTATTCCTCCTATTTTCCCTACTATCACTTTTGCTCCCACCATTTCCCCCAATTTTACTTTAGCTCCTCCCATTTCCCTTAATTTCATTTTTCCTCATCTCATCCTCACTGTATCTCGCTGTATCTCGATGTTACTAAAACTACCAACTACCTCATATGTCATCGTATCTTTTCGTATCTCACTGCATCTGCATTGTTCTACACTGTATCTAATTATTTCTAGACTGTATCTAGCTGTTTCTAGACTGTTTTAGCATTTATTTCGTCCAGTTTGTGTGTTTTTTCTCACTTTTTCTAAAATATTTCACCTTTTTTGTGTTGTTTCACATTATTTTTTATATTTTGTTTCGGACTTTTTCACTAGTCGTTTCGGACTATTTCAGCGCTGTATCGGCACTTTTTTTGCTTCGTATCTCACTGAATCTACACTGTTTCTGATTGTTTCAGCATCGTTTCAGGTGGTTTTGTACCGTATCTAATTATTTCTAAACTGTATCTAGTTGCTTCTAAACTGTTTTAGCATTTGTTTCGTCCCGTTTGTGCGTTGTTTCTCATTGTTTCTAAGCTATTTCATATTTTTTGCATTGTTTTACGTTATTTTTTACATTTTGTATCAGACTTTTTCACTAGCGGTTTCGGACTGTTTCAGCATTGTATCTGCACTATTTTTGCTCCATATCGAATCATATCTAACTGTTTCTGCACCGTTTTAGGTTGTGTTCGCACTGTATCTAACTGTTTCTGCACCGTTTCATGTTGTGTTCAGCACTGTATCTAACTGTTTCTGCACCATTTCAAGTTGTTTCAGCACTGTATCTAACTGTTTATGCACCGTTTCAGGTTGTGTTCAGCACTGTATCTAACTGTTTCTGCAGCGTTTCAAGACTGTTTCAACACAGTTCAAGTCGTTTCAGACTGTATCGTATTGTTTCAATACCGTTTCAGACTGTATCATATTGTTTCAATGCCGTTTCAGACTGTATCATATTATTTCAATATCGTTTCAGACTGAAAGTTGAAAATTTTACTCTGTTCTAATTTGTCATAGGCAATAAAGCCGGCAAGAGAAGCCCAAGAACCCAAACTTTTGAAGATTGTTAGGATTGCCAGCCAGCTAAAAGAAGGCACTTTTATATTTGCTCCAGTTTTCATATCAATTTCCACCGCCAAACTTCAATTTAGTTGATATTTGATACCACTCATTAAATTAATTTTCACCCCCATTAATTTTGCATAGTACTCTTTCACTGTGAAAGCTTCACTAACGTTCCTGCCTCATTGTATTCCTAGATCTTTCCATCTCAAATGATACAAATATACTCATAAACACATACCAACACTATTTCCAAAAAGTGAGCAAATAAACTAGTATCTTATGGAATACCAAGTGTCTCCTATATATGAACAGAAGTTTAACACTAGTCATCATACTACGTAACAATAGCGCTCTGTTGTTAAGTACTTTCATGGTTTAATCAAAATTGTAGTTAATTTTGGAGGCAAAAGGCTTTATCCACGAGAAGGACTCTAATGTTTCAACACTTTCTCAAGAAACTCCACCACCGGCCGTCAAAAAAACTCCGTCGACTTCCTCAAATCTTCCCGAAAGTTCTAGAACTTCCTTTTCACTCTGATGCTGACGTATCGATTAAGAGACGTCTGATTCGTTGCAATTCATTATCCAAACTGATAATGAATTTAAAAATAATATTAGGGCACATATAGTTGAGATCTATCCAGGTGGTACTAAGATTGTAATTAGAAGTGATAATGATAATAATATTTTGGATTATTCATGCTGTGATTTTGAACTTGATTGTGGCGATTTCGTCTACCAGAGTCTATTATGCCGGAGTTGGCTGCTGTTTATTTGGCTGACGGTAAGCTGGTTGTGACGGTGCCTAAAGATTCTGATGAGGAAAATGATGGTTTGTGAACTCAAATGGTGTAAACGAGGAAAAAAATGAAAGGGAAAAAGGTTGCTAGAAAAAATATTGTTATAAGTTGTAATTTACAAAATATTGTTATTTTTTTGTAATATAGGGGTGTGGTTTTGTATATATGTGTAAAAACCCCTTTTAACAGTTACAAGAACTAAAAAGAATTATTTTCAAGGACAAAAAAGAAAAATATTGCCAAATAATATAAGGAATTTTTTACACAAAAGTATAATTTTTAGTACTTAATTACCAAACAGAGCAACATTTTAACAAAATAACCCTATATAGAGGAAAACACAAGTTAATTACAAACATAGCATAAACATAGCAATATTTTCTCATAACATACCAAACCCTTACATTCTTGCTCCTATTCCTCCCTTTATCACTTTTGCTCCTCCCATTTCCCTCTATTTCGCTTTTCCTCCTACCATTTTCCTCAATTTCACTTTTACTCCTCCTATTTCCTCCAATTTCACTTTTCCTTATCTCATGCTCACTGTATCTCGTTGTATCTCACCGTATCTCGATGTTTCTCAACTAGCAACCGCATCGTATCTCGTTGTATCTTCCCGTATCTCACTGTATTTGCACTGTATCTGGACCGTATCTAACTGTTTCTGCACCGTATCTGCACTGTCCTGCACCGTATCAAACTGTTTCTGTACCGTATCAAACTGTTTCTGCACCGTATCTAACTGTTTCTGCACCGTATCTGCACTATCCTGCACCATATCAAACTGTTTCTGCACCGTTTCTGCACAGTTTCAGGTTGTATTCAGCACTGTATCAATCTGTTTTTGCACCGTTTCAGCACCGTATCTAACTATTTATAGACTGTATCTAGTTTTTTCTAGACTGTATCATACTATTTCAACGTCGTATCAGACTGTTTCAACAGTTGTTTCAGACCGTATCATACCGTTTCAGACTGTATCATGCTATTTCAAACTGTTTCTACTTTGTATAATAATGTTTGCTATCTTTGGTCTTTCTCTCCATAACTATTCTTCTACTTCCAATTCCTAAGATACTGATGAAACAGTATTTAAAAAAAAAGTACTTCGAGCCAATTCACTAATTACAATTGAATAAAAGAAGCTACTAGATTTTAGATGTTTTGGTGAGAGCATTAAGCACCAGAACTATTTCTCCTAATATTTCAATCATTACAGTGAGGATCAAATTCAAAAGTAGCAAAACCAAAACACCCAAATTTGACCTAATTCGGCGCTACACCACTGCAGATACCAAGACTCAATTTCGTTTCATTATTTTCACAAAATCCTTAATTAATGGCGAACAACGGCGGATTTTAAAATGATGAACCGGTAGAAATCAACACAGACAAATCCTCCGACACCGCAATATCAAAAACCACAGCACTAAGCAATAAATCGCGGTGTTAAAGCAACAGAAAGTGCAGCTCGTTCACGAAAATGATGTAATCAAATCAGGAATCGAGAAGTTGAATAGCCAGTGAGGTACCAAAAATCTCGGTTATTGAAATGGCGATGGAAGCGGTTGAATGCGGCGGAGATACAGCGGATGCAGGCTGTGAGGATGGAATGGAATGGTGGTTGAGTGTATGAAGGTTTGATCGGAGATGCGGCAGTTCAGTGTAACGGAGATGCAGCGTTTCCGGCGATTCGGCGGCGTACGGTGGCGCGGTGCATAAGCTGTTTTGGACGATGTGGAATTGGGGGATCGGGGGAGGATATGGTGGGATGGGTTTGAGAAATGGGGGTTTGGTAGCTTTGATTTCCTTTTTTGATTTACCTAAATTATTGTAAAATGTGCTAAAAAGAATATTGTTATACCTTGTAATTTGAAAAATCTTGCTACTTTTTTTTATAATTAAGGGTGAAAATTTGTATATTTGTGTAAAAAACCCATAATATAAATCTAATTGGTGGGGCAATTTTCTTAGGCTGGGACTTAGGAAGGGCATATACTATGGAAAGGTCGCACGTGCTCTCCAATTCTAGCACTAAATTCAAATGGTTATAATAGTATCTTATTATGTGTATTGGGTAAAAATCGACACGCGATGATTCGCCCCAGTCATGCAACTTGATAGCGACCGAACACATATCGGCGAGCCAGAAACCGAAGCAAATCAATGAATCACCGAAGCCAGGCACCGAGGTCGTCACCGAAGGCAAGCCGTAAGCTAAGCTTCGGTGACAAGCCACCTCGGTCAAGCAACATGGCCTTGTCACCGAGGTCAGTTATTCGCACCTCGGTGGATCCCCTCGGTTCAAGCGGCTTTGCAGCCCACTTTCTCAGCCCACTACCTTGCCCATTAACTCCACCTATAAAAGCTCCAGACGTGGGTTGGCCATGAACAAGTAGTGGAAAACGTGGGAGGACACATTGTATCTATAAATAGTACTTCATTTTACATTGTACGGATCCAGAAATTAATACTGAAACTCTGCCCAAATTTGTACTCACAATCATATATTGAAATACAGTTATTCTTCCGCATTTACGTCTTTTTCGTGTATTTATTCAACTTTGATACAAAGAATTGCTTATATTCGAATCCAAATTCGATTTGTTGTCCTAAAACTGATTTAGGCCCATACAAATTGGCGCCGTCTGTGGGGAATATAAGCAGTAACGCTTTGTTCCAAAGTTTCACGTCCTTTTCGATCAAAGCTTACGATTCAAAGACGTTATGGCTGACAATAGCGATAACAATAATGAGCAGATTGGCGTTCCGTTGAACCAATAGCCCGTCTCACTAATGACAACTGAAGAGTTCCAGATTTATGTTGTCACTATGTTAAGAGCTCTCCAAAGTAGACAGGATGAGCAGGCTAACATTAATGCCGAGTTCCGCGCTTCGTTGGAAGCGAGGAACAGTGCCTCACTGAACAGCACCCAGCCTTCGGCTCTTGGAGGAGGCATCCCGCCCTTCGTTCCTACGGGCGCGATAATAGGGGGACCTCCCAACGGAGCCACGTCTGGGGGCTCAGGAAACGCACCAACTACAACGCCACACTTCGGGACGATTCCCACCGTGGCTGAGACAACATCCTCGGTCGATGTCGAAAAATTGACCAGGGAGATTGAGGCTTGCATTGAGGCGCGCGTGGAAAAGCGCCTCGAGGGCGTGCGTGGGGTGACAAAGGAGGAAGATGACCTCGATATTGATCAATACAGAGAGCTGCCCTTCAAGCCCGAAGCGGCTCCAGCCCCAACCCCCAAGAACTTAAAACTCATGTTTTTGAAGAAATATGATGGGACTACCGATCCCAGAGAACATGTGAGAGAATACATGGCAATGGTGAAGAGCAACGACCTAACGGCTATAGAGCTCGAGTCGATGTTCTTGAAAAAATTTGGTGAGTCCTTGGAGAAGGGGGCTCTACGTTGGTATATGTGCCTGCCAGCGGGGTCGATTTCCACCTTTAAGGAAATGTCTAGCGCCTTCGTCAAGGCGCACACTGGGGCACAAAAGATCCTCCAAAGGAAGGAGGACATATGCGAAGTGAAACAACAGCCCGGCGAGCCACTCAAAGAGCTTCTTGAGCGATTCCATGCCGAGCGCTTGGAATTACCTCGGATGGACGATACCTTGGCCATCATGGCATTTGAAAAAGGTATCAATATTCGCAATTCTGACGCTGCCGCTGAACTGCGAAAAGAACTTCAACAATATCAGGTCCTAACATGGGAGATCCAAAATTAGATTGGAGGAGGCTGAATTCAAAAGCCGAGGTTATCATCAAAGAAACCGAGGCGAATCTTCGCACCGCGCCGAGGCGTCGCGAAGCAACCCTAAGGGGAGGTATGAGCCATATACCTCGACAAGGCAGCATGTCAGCCAAAGGCTGGGAAACTCCTTCGGTAATTCATACCCAAATTCACACATAAGCCAACGGCTCGGAGGGAAGGTTCAACCCAATACGAACCAAAGAAATCCCTCAAGTCCAGCTTCGGCCACCAAAAAGGATCTGCCTCGGATCCAGGACTACAACTTCAATGTATCGACCTCGGAGCTAGTCGATGTAGTCAAAGGGACTGCCGGGGTAAGGGTTCCCAAGGATATGAGGACCCCGATGGATAAAAGAGATCATAATCTGCGCTGTGAATTCCATGCAGATTACGGCCACAGGACCGAGGATTGCAAAGCTTTGCGCCTCGAGGTAGCTCACTTACTGAAGAAGGGAGTCTTGGCCGACTTCCTTACTGACAAGGGGAAAGACAATTTCTCCAAGAACCGAGGTGATGGGCAACCACCTCGGGCTCCACCCCTGGAAAGAGTAGTGAATGTCATTACCGGGGGATCAGAAGTGAACGGGGTGAACTTCGTGGCTGCGAAGAAGTTCGCCAAACTGTCGATCACGATGGAGAAAAGAACCCGAGTTGGAGACTCGGGCAAAGAAATCGTGTTCGATGACGATGACTGTGATGGGATGATGTTCCCCCACCATGACGCACTAGTCATTATGCTAAGAATCAATGACTCCGACATCAAGCGAGTCTTGATTGACCCCGGTAGCTCGGTCAACATAATCAGCTACGGGGCCGTTAAGAAGATGTGGCTCAAAGGAGAAGTCGTTCCCAAAGCGACAGTGTTGACAGGCTTCAACAACTCCGCAGAGAAGACGTTGGGTGAAATTATACTCAAAACATTCGCCGAGGGAGTTAGCAAAGAAACATTGTTCCAAGTGATGCCCGAGGACCTTGCCTATAACGTGATCCTCGGTAGGCCATGGATCCACGCCATGGAAGCTGTTCCTTCCACGCTGCATCAAGTGATCAAATTCCCTACACCTTGGGGGGTTCGGTCGATAAAAGGAGAACAGCGAGTAGCGAGAGAGTGCTACTTGGTCGCCTTGAAAAGCGGAGTCGCCCCGAACGGGCCAAAGAAATAGCAATCATCGCAACCGGATCAAGCGAGGCGGACCTCCAAGGTGAGATAGAAAAGATCCCGGCATGCGTTCAAGATCCTCGGAAGCAAAAAGCCGAGGACTCCACCATTGAAGAACTGGAATCTTTCACTCTATTGAAAGATTTTCCAGAGAGAAACGTATACATCGGCTCGGAGTTGGACCCAGAGTCGAAAAAGGCAATCATCGAAGTTTTAAAGTCCAACAACGATTGCTTTGCTTGGTCTCATTCAGACATGACTGGTATCGATCCGGAGATCATGACCCACAAGTTGAATGTGGACCCAAAGTTCACCCCGGTGAAGCAGAAGAAGAGACCTCATGCCGGGATCAAAAAGAGGGCAATCGAAGATGAAACCACAAAATTGCAAGAAAATAGTTTCATAAGAAAGGTGAAATACCCCCGAATGGCTGGCTAATGTGGTGGTCGTGCCGAAGAAGAATGGCAAGTGGAGAATGTGTGTAGATTACATCGATTTGAATAAAGCTTGCCCCAAAGACTCATATCCATTGCCACAAATTGACAGGTTAATAGACTCCACGGCTGGACACAAACTATTGATCTTCTTGGATGCATATTCGGGCGATAATCAGATCCTCATGGACCCGAAGGACGAAGAGAAGACCTCATTCATCACCGACCGAGGTACTTTCTGTTATAAGGTGATGCCCTTCGGTTTGAAGAACGTCGGGGCGACCTACCAAAGATTGGTATGTCGCATGTTCAAGGAGTATATTGGGAAGTCTGTGGAGGTCTACATAGATGATATGCACATCAAATCGATCAGAATGGAGGATCATTTGAATCACTTGAGGGAAGCCTTTGCTGTTTTGAGGCAATACGACATGAAATTGAATCCTGAGAAGTGCGCCTTCGGCGTTGGATCAGGCAAATTCTTGGGATTCATTGTCTCTGAACGAGGCATCGAGGCTAATCCTGACAAAATCAAAGCTATCGAAGAGATCCCCGAGGAGCTGACCGGGGTGAAAGAGGTTCAACGCTTGACTGGCCGAGTCCTCGCCTTGAGTCGATTTATCTCAAGGTCCTTAGAGCGATGCCATAAGTTCTTCTTCGTTTTGAGAAAAAACAATCACTTCGAATGGACACCGGAGTGTAAAAAAGCGTTGAAAGATTTGAAGCAATACTTGGCTAACGCACCGTTGCTTGCCAAGCCAAAAGAAGGTGAAACCTTGCTGGTCTACCTGGCCGTGTCCGAGGTGTCTGTCAGCGCTGTGCTGGTTCGGGAAGAAGATGGCAAGCAACAGCCCATTTACTATGTGAGCAAGACACTCCTCGACGCTGAAACCAGGTATCCACACTTAGAAAAACTAGCACTTGCTTTACTAGTTACTGCTCGGAAACTACGACCCTATTTCCAATATCACCCAATGGCGGTAGTTTCAACCTTCCCTTTAAGGAGTATATTGCATAGACCTGAGTTATCGGGGTGGTTATCAAAATGGTTGGTAGAGTTGAGCGAGTACGATATCACCTATCAACCTCGGACAGCATTAAGTCTCAAGTCCTAGCCGACTTCGTGGCCGACTGCAGTGTTGGGATTCTGCCCGAGGCAGAAATGGAAAACTCCATGGCAAAAGCAACCACCTCGGGGCTATGGATACTTCACACCGATGGAGCAACTAACTCCAAAGGTTCAGGTTTAGGCATAGTCTTGAGAGCACCCACCGGGGAGAAAGTCCGGCACTCGGTTCGGTTCAAAAAAGTGACCAACAACGAAGCCGAGTAGGAGGCAGCTTTAGTGGGATTGGAGCTAGCTAAAGAAATGGGGGCGGAAAGAATCGAACTGAGGTGTGACTCACAGTTGGTAGTGAACCAGGTCCTCGGTGATTTTACGGCTCTGGAGCCCAGGATACAGCTATACTTGGATCGAGCACAAAGGATCTTGGCCCAATTCCAAGAATGGCAAGTTAAACAAGTGCCTCGGGAGGAAAATAACGAGGCTGATGCTTTAGCAAATCTGGGTTCGGCGATCGACGAAGCTCACTCGGGGACTGACTCAGTGGTTCGATTGTTGTCCGCTCAAATGAGAGAAATGAAGTTGCAGGTCAACTCAGTGGACAAGAGGTGGGATTGGGGGAGTAAGTTCATCTCTTACTTCGACTCGGGGACTGTTCCCCAAGACAAAAAAGAAGCAAAGAAGTTAAGGACCCAAGCCACCTCGTATCACATGATCGAGGGTAATCTGTATAAAAGGTTATATTGCGGCCCGATGGCCAAATATTTGGGTCCCGATGAGGTAAGGTACGTGATGGCCGATCAGTGCTGGGTATTATTGGGGGGAAATCTTTGGTTCGTAAGTTATTAAGAGCTGGGTATTATTGGCCCACAATCAGTGCCGATGTAAAAGCCTTCGTGCAGAAATGTGATAAAAGCCAACGCCATTGGCGGATGATCCACCAACAGGCCGAACCTTTACACTCTGTGGTATCACCATGGCCTTTCATGAAGTGGGGGATAGACATTATGGGACCATTGCCCAAGGGAAAGGGTGGTGTTCGCTTCATTTTAGCGCTGACCGATTACTTCACAAAATGGGTGGAAGCAGGGGCTCTCACAGAGGTAAAGAAAAAACAAGTAATCGATTTCATCAAGAAGAACATCATCTACAGGTTCGGCATCCCAAAAGAGATCGCCTGTGACAACGGTAAATAATTCGTGGGGGCGGCCATCACTGATTTTTTCAAACAGTGGGGGATCAAAAGAATTGCTTCGACTCCTTATCACCCAAGTGCCAATGGCCAAGCAGAGTCTTCAAATAGAATCATAATTGAAAACCTCAAGAAAAGACTCGATGAGAAAAAAGGCCCTTGGCCCGAGGAGCTGCCCGGGGTGCTATGGGCCATGCGAACAACTGAGAAGAACAGCACCAGTGAGACTCCCTTCTCACTTGCTTATGGCATGGATTCCCTCATCCCCGTAGAATTGGGCGAACCAAGCCTTCGGTACGCCTACACTGCCGAGGATGCAAACCAAGAGGCAATGCTCATAAAATTGGATCTGCTCGAGGAAAAAAGAGAATTAGCTTTGGTTCGGCTAGTCGCCCAAAAAAGGCAGATCGAGGCATACCTCAATAGGAAAGCCAAATTCAGAGACTTCAAAGTTGGAGACTACGTGCTAAAAACCACAAATCAATCAACAAAGGAAGACAATGGGGGAAAGCTTGTTGCAAATTGGGAAGGACCCTACAGAGTCAAGGCAATCGTTGGAAAGGGGTCTTATCGAATTGAGAATTTGCAAGGCGAACCCGAACCTTTGAATTGGAATATCTCCAATTTGAAGCGGTACTACTTCTAGTCGAGGTAAATGCTTTTCAATCTTTTTAAATTCATCCACAGCCCCGAGCCGACAACGCTCCTATGGCATCGATCAAAATGTACTAACTTGCTCCTCAATCCATTTTTTGCTTGACCTTTTCAGGAAGCGAACCGAATGATTTTCAGTGCTCGGATCTTCATCAAGATTCACAACCGAACACTGGGGGGGAGTGAGAAGGGTTGATACCGAGGTCGACATCGAGCCTCCCAACCGAAGCTTATCTATCCGACAATCGGGGACTTACGCCTAGGAAATAGATTTAGTACATTTGTAAATCGGCCCGGTAGCGGCATATTGTCAATTTGCCTTTATTGAAAATTTGTTTTTTACCCAAGGTCCGCTTCGACTTGGTTATATGTAAATAGCCGATTTCTGACTCGTTGATATCAATTAAATGACTTTGATCTATTCTATTTTATTTATGTAAATCTTGCACTCCGAAGCTGCGCAATGCACCGACTCGAGGACGAGACGTCATTCTAAGTTTGCATCGATTGAATTCAGTTAAGTCTTGCAAGCAAGTTATGTATTTCTAACAAGGTGTTCGGTATGTACAAAAGCCAACACTTGAAATAAAAGCACAAATGATCTTTCATTAAAAAAGCCCGAAGGCTAAGAATATTTACATCCAAAAAATGACCCGAAGGTCCAAAATACAAGCATAAAAGCCCGAAGGCTTACAAAACAATGCTATCAGAAGTCTATGCCTCAGGAGAATCACCTCCATCCTCGGAGCCCCCCTCGGCATCTTCATTTTCTTCTTCATCTTCATCGCCGCTCGAGGCCTCACTTGATGGAAGTTCATCAATGATGGCTTGGGCTTCCGCCGATTTGACCTCGGTTCTTGCGATCTCCTCATCTAAGTTGATCTCCCCGGCGCGGCATCGCTTGAGCAGCTTCAGCCGAGACTTGATAATGGCCCATAGCTTGTCCAGCTCGGCCCTCTTGACCTTGATTGTAGCCCTACTCTTTCGATCGGCAATTTCATCTTGAAGGGCTTCAATCTCAACATCTTTAGCTGGAAGCTTGGAGTTCTCACCTTCCAGCTTCTTGATATGAAGCACATGCTTCCTCAGCTGTTCGTGATGCTTTTTGGCCATCTCTACAGCCTCGGCCTTTGCTTGGGTCAGCTCGGTGCTTAGTCTCGCAGCCTCGGCCTCCAGCCTCGAGCGCTCAACTTGAAAGCCATCACCGAGGGCTTTGATTTTGGCCTCAGAAGTAGCCTCGGCCTCATGCAGGTCGGACTGGGACTTGGACAAGTCAGCCTTCAATGTAGCTATTTGTGCGTTGAAATTGTTCCTTTGCCTGTCCCATAAGCGAGCTACACGCCGAACCTCTTCAGTCTGCGAGGCCTCAACTTCGATGGCCCTCATTGATAGAATGAAGCTCTGAGCAAAGGATAATCAACGAATCAGAGTCAACTACGAACTGAAGGTAAAGATTAAAAAATTCCTGCAGCATGATTTGAGTGCGACAAAACTTATCCTCATAGCGTTGGCAGCCATGGTATTGTATAGCTGGCCAGAGGAAAACTCCTGCACGACTTTGTCTTCGGTCGGTCCCAACAAAGGCATGAGGCTCAAGATGTCGCCCCGGTCACAAGCCAACAAATTTGAAGAAATCGGCACTTCAAGTCTCCGATAAGGCCCCACCGAGGATGAAATCCCTCGCGGGTTCGGAATGCGACCTAACCGTGCCGCCGCCAGCTCCTTCTTCAAATATAGCAGTGCCGGCTTCCACGACCTTGGCCTTGCCCTTTGCTTTGGCAACCGCTACCTCGGATCCAGGTTCTTGATCCTCGAGGTCAGTAAACTCAACATCCCTCTGAGCCAAGGCCTCTGCAGCTGCATCGTCGGGCTCATCAATCAGTCCTCGACGTCTCTCAACTGCCGCCTCGGGTTGGGGAGGAATTTCTGCCTCGGTGCGAGGAGTCACCGAGCGGGAGGGCTTCTGAGAAACTTCCCTCTTCCTCTTCACGCCTACAATAGGGGTAGAAATTAGAACAAGAAAGTAGAAAAGGAACGATATACGATGAAGTCAACGGAGGATGAATATTACCTTTGGAAATCCCTTGGCCGGGATCTCCCTTGGAAGCTTTTGAAGACTTTGAAGCCTTCAGCCCCTTATATTCTCCAGCCACCAAAGCCAGGTTATCATCTGACTCGGTGTCCTCCCCATCTTTCTCCTTCTTTTCCTCTTTCTTCTTCTTCTTGCTTTTTTTGGTGTTAATGGCACGGTTTGGAAAGCCTAGTTCCGAGGGAAGAAGAGTCAGTAAAACAAAGTCAAAATCCCAAAATGACCTACCAAATAAAACACCACAAAAAATCTTACCGTGTCATATGCATTGCCAACCGAAGTCGGCAGCCATCTTCATCTATGTCCTTTCGGGGCGTTTACGAGCCCCGATCATGGCTTTTACCCACTCCGTCAGACCTTCGGGGGGCACGATGTCAACCTTGTTGGCTGAAGAGACAATAAAGAAATGAGGTCAGCTAACATAAATAAGTCACCGAGGAGTGAGATGCAAAAGAAAGAATACTTACGTGTGTTATTCCACCGTTCGGGGAAGTTAGGCTAGGTGGACAAAACACTTGTCTCCAACAAGATGTAACGATCACTTCAGCCCCAGTCCCCGTAGTCCTCACTCTTGTGAAGAAGAGCAAACTTGCCCCTGTTGTTCAAGGCCACAACCCCGGCCTTGTGAAAATATGGGTAGTAAAGTGAAATAAGGTGTTGAAAAGTAAAGCTCACCCCGGCCTTCGTGCTTAACCAATCCATGCACTGAACGACCCTCCAAACGCCGGGGCCCAGTTGAGCCAAACACAGGTTGTAAGCCCGGAAAAAGTCATCAATAACTTTGTGCACCGTGAGGGAGAAGCCGAGGGTGAAGGGATAAGTGTAAGCAAAGGAAAGCCCCTCAATATGGTGGCACACTCTACTTGTTGGATCTGGTATGACCACTTTCACCTCGGGTCCAAATTGGCACTCCCTCTGAACCCGCTCAATATGGGCTTGAGTTATGCGGGTCGGTGTGGTGTTCACGAGAATATTTCTATTCTTTTCTTCTTGGTCGGCTGTCTGAGCTTGCAGCTTCAGGTCCTTGCCATTATCAAAATGAGAAGGGATTATTTGGTGAGATTCAAGCTCTTGCTCGAGGGGAATCACCGGTCCCGAAGATCCCCCCTCGGCAATGTTCCCGCCCTCGATCTCGCCCACGACATCATCGCCCTCGGCATCGTCACCTTCACCATCACCTCCGTCGTCATCACCTCTGAGGATGGCGTCACTGAAGCTACTTATCATGACGTCGTCAAGCATGACGTCATCCTCCCATATATCGGCCTCCTCCTCCACTGCCAAGTTACGCATAACCCTAGCCTTACGGCGATTCAGGCCCCCAACACCAGATGACACTTCCCCACCTTCCTCCGCCGTCGTTGGGACCGCCGGCACAGCAGCAGTGACATCGCCACTAGCAGTGGCCATAGCCAAGGGCGGAACTCGCACCCTTTCACCCGAATCACTTGAGTCTTGCCTAGAAATGGTGGTAGACATGGTGGCAGCTTAAGGTTGAAGTTTTCTTTAAAGTAAGGATTGATCAAAAGGAAATATGGAAGCTTGTGTCTTTTGTCTTTAAGAATTCTTGATCGTAGAAAATGAAAGTGAAGGAAAGGGTTTGGTAGGCAAGTATTTATAGGTATGGAAGAGTGATAAGTCGGCATTTTACCGACTTTGAGCCTTCCTTTATAGGAACTTTATGTGTTTTTAAGCTAATTTCACGACCAATTCTTATGTAATGTTGCGTGATTCCAGGTGCTACTTAGTTTAAACGCTCGAGGCCAGAAACTGAGCGGAAAGAACACAAAAGAAGGCCGAGTCAAGTCGAAGTTGGAGTCATGCGAAATGGAACAAGTTTTCAAGAATTTGTGCGGCTCAGCACAATATTGTGCGATAGCACAATACTCAGCACAATATTGTGCGATAGCACAATGCTTAGCATAATACTGAAAAAGACCCAATTGTGTGGTCAGCACAATATTGTGTGGCCAGCACAATTGGTCAGCACAATATTGTGCGGTCAGCACAATGCTTAGCACAAGAATGCAAAAACAAGCAGCAACTACTTCAAGTTTTCAAAGAATTGTGCGGCCAGCACAATATTGTGCAGTCAGCACAATTGGGCAGGAAGAAGATTTTTTGTGTAATTTTCTTAGGAGTATAAATAGGAAAGTGAGGTTTTATTATAGCAACACTTACATTACATTTTACTCTATATTTTGGGCGATTTTGGGAGCCAAGTTGGAGACTTAACATCATTTTGTAAGCTTCTAATCTTGTAACTTCGAATCTTGATTCCATATATCAATTCAAACTTATGTCCAACATGATTTCATCTTTTTATTACATCTTTATTACTATGATTCAAACCCTAGTTATGAGTAGCTAAACTCATAACTAGGAGTGTAATTATGCTATTTGATAGAAAATTAATGGGTGTTGTTCTATTTTACTAACCATAACACAAGTAACAATTATCCAACTCCCCATTACAATAACATCAAAATCCCAAAATCCATGATATTTGGGATTTCTTGTCTACATTGCTAGTTAAAGACTCGGAAGAAATTAACTAGTGTAGAATAGTGGAGTTGTCGAGGATTTGAGTTGATAGGCTATTCATATAGACTAACTCATCTAAAAGGAGTTACGCTCGGAAGAGGTCTCCTTTCCTCGAGTCATTGAGTAGTGCTTCAAGCATTCAACTAAGGCTTTGACGAGCGAGTTGTGAAAGATCTCTCCTAGGCCGGAAGGATTCTAGAGATCACGATCGGAATGCTCGACCATAATTATACTTGTGTTGGAAAAGTGAAGTAAAGACACCCGTTGGTTGGAAATCACTATTAGTTGGTTGCACCTCTAGTCTAGTAATATCAAACAACTTACTCGTTTAATTGCTTACACTTTAGAATTAATCATAGTTTTCATCAAACAAATCATACTTCTAGGACTCAATACTAAACCTCATTTGAATATCAATTTACAACTCTCTTACTTGACGTGCTAGTTCCCTTGGGAAATCGACCCCGACTCACATCTGGTATTATACTTTGATGACCGCCATTCACTATTAATGGAGTAAGATTGAGCGTGGATCAAATTTTGGCGCCGTTGCCGGGGAACTACGGTTTCAATATTGAGTTGCATTATTTAATCAAAGTTGTTTAGTTCGCTAGTCCTAGCATTTTACTTTTGGTTTTGGTTTTACCTTGTGTAGGTGAAATATGTCTTATAGGAGAAATCCTAATCAGAACTTGCGGAAACCCAATTACAACCAACAATTGGCGTAATTGAAAACTCATACATGAGTGACTCGTCCTTATTGTGGCGGACCTCACCATTGGCAAGATTGTCAAATTGTTTCCGGGGGCGAGTTGTGCGCACCTTCTCAACCCTTTGAGTGGGACATATGTCATGAGTATTGGGGTCAAAATGGCCATTGGGACGGTTGCCCTAATATTCCTTATTCTTCTTCCAATGATTTTTATAATGATGCTAATGATTCTTATGAGTTTGATTGGACAAATGCAAATATGAACATGGAGCTTGAACCCGAGTGGAAAGGCATCCAAGAGAGGTTTCAAGAAGAGATGGACCTATCGACTTCACAAGATGAATGCAATGAAAATGAAAGATTGGAACATTTGATGGAGCAAATACTTAAAAACAATTGTGAAAATGCCGAAGCCTTCAATGAGATAAAAGAAACGTCCATTAAATGGCTTGGCAATTAACAACTTGGAAACTCAATTGAGCCAATTGTTTGACACCTTCAATGATCAAAAAGCTAAGGGTATTGCCAAATTTCAACAAAGACGTTATATGGAAGATGAGGTTGAGTTCCAAGAAGAATCCTCCATTGAAGATGTGCTTGAATATCAAGAAGGAATTATTGAAGAAAAGAACAATTGAGATGATGAAGAAATTGTGAGCCGAGCTTTGCTCCGAGATCAAGCTCGAAAAATGAAAGTCCATGAAGCATGCCTTCACGACTTACATATCGAAGGTTGGGATCTCAAACATGAAAAGGAAGAACTAGGACAAAGAGCGAACCAATTTGATCTTGAAGCTCGTGTCTTGAACATTCTAGTGCATGAAGTGGTTTAAGCCTCCAAGGCTCAACATGAAGAAATAGTGAACGATATGCTAGAAATGAGCGAATTTGTGGAAGAGAGCACAAGTCAAATCATAGAAACTCATGAAAGTGATCACATCTTCAAGATATTTGGTAATGATGGCGTGAACAAGAAATTTGTGTTGGAGTCTAAAGAGGAAATAAAGAACTTTTGTGATGAAGACTCTAGCATAGTTGAAGAGGAGTATGTCATACTTGGTGCTCCATTGGTGTTGAAAAAAGTTGGCCCTCATTCACTTCATTTTTCAACCTTATGTGTGCATGAGGCAATGGAAATGGAAGAACAAGCACCTTGTGATGACTTTGGCATTGATGAGCAAAATGGGTACATTGTTGAGTTCACCATGCCAAGAAAACAAAATGAAATTCCTCACTTGAAGGCCAAGAAGTGCAAAATGAATTATTCGGCCTTTGGAACCTTGAAATTTGTACCACCACCCCGGAAGCACAATGAAAAACTTGATTCAAAATTAGGGAGACAATTCACATTTACAAAATGGAGAGAAAAGTGTGATTTTGGTACTCGTCTTGCCATGACGTTAAATTAGGCGCTTCTTGGGAGGCAACCCATGTTTAAATTCATGCACGTTTTGTAGATATATTGTGATGCTCCTCACTTGTTCTTTAGTGGATGGTGTTTGTAGGTTGTGAAGTTGATCAAAAGTGAAGAAAGGAGTCCAATTGTGGCTTAAGGAATGGGATTGTGCGGAGTCGTGCTCAAAAGTGCGGGCCGAGAATGATAAAAAGTGAGAAGGCACAACACTGTGCTACCTAGCACAATTGTTATGAGGCTACTGCACGAAAATGGAAAATTGTGCGGGTCAGCACAATGTTGTGCGACCGCACAACCCAATTGGAGCCACCGCACAATGTCTCGTTCTTGGAGGAGACAGTGAGGACATCTGCGGGCTAGGGTTGAGCAGACAGAGACACATGAGCCATTGCCTGCCGCTGCCACTACCACTCCACTCCAGACAGAGCCTGCCGATACTCAGCCGACCCTTGAGGGTCCCACTACTGCGGAGGCATCTATCTCTCCACCATCTATCTCTCCACCGACCCTTGAGGATCCCTTGTCCACCGCTGCTACTACATCCAGTTCTCCACCAGCCACTGAGGGCTAGCTATGACAGGGAACATTCTTTTACTCATTCTCTTAGATGCTTTCATAACTTTTAGTTGCATTGTGGACAATGCATACTTTTAGTTTGGAGGGTGGGTACTTGTAGAATGTCATGTCACTATATCTTGTATATAGGATGCTTTTAGTACCTTTATTTGTCATGAACTAAGTATTGTATATATTTGTTTTATCTATGACATGGTGTTATGTTTGATGTATGTACAAACGTGTTTATGTTAAGTTGTGTTAAGTTGTTAGTACATATATGTATAGCAATTCAAAAAAACAAAACAAAACAAAAACACATGGTACTCCCATGAACTACGCTTGGGATGCTACCTTTTCTTTATCTGATTCACTCCCGGGTGATACGTAGGCATCCCATGTGGGTGCCAAAGCCTCATTTGGGTCCGAACAACTATTTTCATTGTAAATACCATGTTGCACAAAATTTTTGAAATAACCTCCTTGGTTTTTCTTTGCCATGGTTCTTTTCCAAGGAAGTAATTGTGTTGAACCGGGCATCTCTAGTACTAGTTTAGTATTTAGTTGTAAATAATAATGATTAGTTGTGGATTCTTGCTATTTAGCAACTTTTGGCATGTTTGGTTCCACCATTATTTAATCCTTATCATGTGAGCTTGTTTTGAAAAGTGAATAGAAAAACTTAGTTGGTAAATTGTGCTATGATCTTTAAATTCAACTTTTGGCTCTTATGTCACTAATTAGCTCTCATTAGGCTATGAGTAAACTTTGGATACTTAATTGCCTTTGATTGGGATTTGAATATACTTGTCTTCCTTGCTTTACATGTGCCATGTGTGGTGAGGTTTCGGTGTGTTCATGTGTGTGCTTCTTGATCTAGAACTTGCCCTAAGTGTGCTTCGAGGCGAAATCCTAGGTGATGCTTGACTTGAAAGATGATTTTAGGTTTTCTTTGGCCCGCTCAGTAATCCAAAAAGCCTACCCTTGTATTATATCCTTAGTCAACCCCTTTGAGCTTAATATCCTTTCCTTTGGCAACCACATTATTAACACGGACCAATTCTAAGTGCTTAAAGCACTAACCCTCTCTTTTGGCCCTACCTCCTTGAGTGCATTGAAAGACATGCAACTTAGGTAAAAGCCTAAGTTTGGGGGTGGCACGAGTTACGGTGAAAGTGTAGAAGTTAATGAAAATCAAAAGAAAATAAATGAAGAGAAAGAGCAACAAAAGTGAGTTGAATAAAAAAACGTGAAAAAGTGAAAAAAAAAACAAAAAGAAGCAAGTGAAAGAAAAGAAAGAAAAAGAAGAAAAAGAGAATTGATGAATAAAGAGGAGAAAGATTAGTGTATAATCCTCGATTTAGCAATGTGTAAGTGCAAGAAAAATAAAGTGTGCCTTAATTTTTGTACGGTGTAGTGCTCAAGGAGGTGTGTAGTCACTATTTGCCCATATTTTATCCCACCTTTGACCATAAGCCTACATTACAACCCTAACAAGTCCTAATTGATTTCGGTTCAAGCATTCCTATATTAGTGGTGAGGTACACGAAGGGCAAGCCTATGGATCTTTAGTGTGCATGATGAACTTCTTTTGAGAGAGTGAGCGAATTCTTCCTATCATTAATCCCACTTGTGTTATCATTGGATTTTTGTGGTTGGGATATTCTCTTGAGTGGTGAGGGCACTTGTGAAGTTGAGTTGAGGACTTGCGTTTCACTTTTCAATTAAGGTGAGCAAGTAAAGAAGTGAAGTCTTGTGATGAAGAGGCAAACTATGGCATGTTTGCTTTCTTTGATGTTTTGTATATGGGAGTTATGCTCACATGGCTTGGCTTAATTGTTGGCACCAACCAATGTCATTAGTTTTTGAACTTGAATCGAGTTTTGGCTTGTTGTTGCTTTAATGAAAAAAATGCATGAATTGATGAATTGCAACTTGGGGACCATTGAAGTGTGTTTTGCTTGAGGACAAGAAAAAGTTCTAGTTTGGGGGTGTTGATAAGTCGGCATTTTACCGACTTTGAGCCTTCCTTTATAGAAACTTTATGTGTTTTTAAGCTAATTTCACAACCAATTCTTATGTAATGTTGCGTGATTCCAGGTGCTACTTAGTTTAAACGCTCGAGGCCAGAAACTGAGCGGAAAGAACACAGATTCAAATCTTTCCCATTACCTCTGTTCCAATAAGCTTGCCATCCTTATGTGCAACGAGGCCATTTTCAGAGAAACAATAGTCATAGTCTTTTGTAACTACACATAAAATATAGAAGAAATGTCAATACGCAGAAGTAGGTAACTAGCCCATTAACTTGAGAGCTTTACTTTTTTTTTTTTTGGAGTTCTAACTTGAGAGCTCTACTTTTTAGCATCTTGTCCAAGATAATTTTGAGAAGAAGTTAAAAGGCACAAAATACACCCATTTTTCCGTTGTCATTTTCCTAGATTGATTGGACATATAGGGTATAGCATCAAATATATGCATATTTAAGAGTGAAGAGGGTACAAAAATGAGTTTAATTGTTACGTATTAAAAGAATTGAAATTATTTATCAGCTTAAAAGTGGGTTCCCTGTACAATATATATGAAGAAGTATAACTGCATAAAGTGTTGACAAGAACAGATTCCATTTAAATGAACATGGATAGCATATTGGGATGACCTAAACAGAAAAGAGAAGCTTTTCAGCCAGAGTGAGTAAGCCAAAAAGATGACCATGGGGAAGGAAAGAAACAGGAGAGCGCAGTAATTTAATGATTTATGGCACACCTCAAATGCTTACCACCAACAACCAAGGTTTCACTATGAGTCTATTTCAAGCTTCTTTTATTTTGAAGAACTATGCTCCGTGCACATTAAACTTTCAGGTGTCCTTCCGAAGAGTCCTGAAGGACAAAGAAGGCCGAGTCGAATCGAAGTTGGAGTCGTGCGAAATGGAACAAGTTTTCAAGGATTTGTGCGGCTCAGCACAATATTGTGCGATAGTACAATGCTCAGCACAATATTGTGAGATAGCACAATGCTGAAAAAGACCAATTTGTGTGGTCAGCACAATGCTTAGCACAAGAATGCAAAAACAAGCAGCAACTACTTCAAGTTTTCAAGGAATTGTGCGGCCAGCACAATATTGTACGGTCAGCACAATCAGTCAGCACAATATTGTGCGGTCAGCATAATTGGGACGGAAGAAGATTTTTTGTGTAATTTTCTTAGGAGTATAAATAGGAAAGTGAGGTTTTATTACAGCAACACTTACATTACATTTTACTCTATATTTTGGGCGATTTTGGGAGCCAAGTTGGAGACTTAACATCATTTTGTAAGCTTCTAATCTTGTAACTTCGAATCTTGATTCCATATATCAATTCAAACTTATGTCCAACATGATTTCATCTTTTTATTACATCTTTATTACTATGATTCAAACCCTAGTTATGAGTAGCTAAACTCATAACTAGGAGTGTAATTATGCTATTGTGATAGAAAATTAATGGGTGTTGTTCTATTTCACTAACCATAACACAAGTAACAATTATCCAACTCCCCATTACAATAACATCAAAATCCCAAAATCCATGATATTTGGGATTTCTTGTCTACATTGCTAGTTAAAGACTCGGAAGAGATTAACTAGTGTAGAATAGTGGAGTTGTCGAGGATTTGAGTTGATAGGCTATTCATATAGACTAACGCATCTAAAAGGAGTTACGCTCGGAAGAGGTCTCCTTTCCTCGAGTCATTGAGTAGTGCTTCAAGCATTCAACTAAGGCTTTGACGAGCGGGTTGTGAAAGATCTCTCCTAGGCCGGAAGGATTCTAGAGATCACGATCGGAATGCTCGACCATAATTATACTTGTGTTGGGAAAGTGAAGTAAAGACACCCGTTGGTTGGAAATCACTATTAGTTGGTTGTACCTCTAGTCTAGTAATATCAAACAACTTACTCGTTTAATTGCTTACACTTTAGAATTAATCATAGTTTTCATCAAACAAATCATACTTCTAGGACTCAATACTAAACCTCATTTGAATATCTATTTGCAACTCTCTCACTTGACGTGCTAGTTCCCTTGGAAAATCGATCCCGACTCACATCGGGTATTATACTTTGACGACCGCCCTTCACTATTAATGGTGTAAGATTGAGCGTGGATCAAAGAGTCAGACTGTGGGACATCATCATCATTGTAACGTTGGGAAAACCAAAATTACGGCGTGACCGTTCGGGCAACCAACGGATGGATGACACGTGTCTAGGAGAAGTGACCTGATGAGATGCGAATCGTTGACAAATTTTGAAATACTTGGATAAGATCGAGCCACGTCACTTTCCCGCTAAACTTCATTCCACTCCTCGGTAACCTCGGTAAGTGACCGAGGAGTGGGGGGACTGTCTGTATTGGGTAAAAATTGACCCGCGATGATTCGACCCGGTCATGCAACTTGATAGCGACCGAACACATATCGGTGGGCCAGAAACCGAAGCAAATCAATGAATCACCAAAGCCAGGCACCGAGGTCGTCACCGAAGGCAAGCCGTAAGCTAAGCTTCGGTGACAAGCCACCTCGGTCAAGCAACAGGGCCTTGTCACCGAGGTCAGTTATTCGCACCTCGGTGGATCCCCTCGGTTTAAGCGGCTTTGCAGCCCACTTCCTCAGCCCACTACCTTGCCCATTAACTCCACCTATAAAAGCTCCAGACGGGGATTGGCCATGAACAAGTAGTGGAAAACGTGGGAGGACACATTGTATCTATAAATAGTACTTCATTTTACATTGTACGAATCCAGAAATTAATTCTGAAACTCTGCCCAAATTTGTACTCACAATCATATATTGAAATACAGTTATTCTTCCGCATTTACGTCTTTTTCGTGTATTTATTCCACTTTGATACGAAGAATTGCTTATATTCGTATCCAAATTCAATTTGTTGTCCTAAAACTGATTTAGGCTCATACATTATGTTTTTCTAAATTTAAATTAGATTATAGTTTTAACTACCTTTTTCTCTTTTTCTTTTTTACAAACAGCGAGATTAATAGTTAGATAATAAAAGGTAACGAAGATACCAGAAGTCAAAAGGTGAATGGTAGTGTTCACACATGGGTTCACTCCCGGTGTCTCCGGCAGCTGTCTCCTCCGATGTAGACGCCGGATTTTGTTTGGGTTTATCCACGTGTCGACATATTATTAGTCAGTTATGCTTTCCACAGGTCAACTCAACCATTTTCTTACCAAAAGGAGCGTGAATTATTTTAATGTTGCATTAAAATCATTTAAACATATCTTAGCCACTATAATCTTAATTTAATTAAGACTCACAATGGGTGATTTGGTTGATTGTAGTAATATAATTAGTATAACTATGAATTCCCGTATAAAATAACACAGCACTTCATTTGTAGAAAAAAAAAACAAATCTATTTTTACTGGTTACTTTTAGCAAATCAAGTGAGATCCAATGATGCTTTCCAATTTCACCATCATTATTAAATATATTTTTTTTAAATCATAGTGAAATTGAAATTTTCAGAGCATAATTAATAAGGGTAAACTGATAAATAGTTAATCCATTTATAATTTCTTAATAAGTGTGAAATACGATAAATGTCACAAGTAAAAATGGATTGAGGGAGTATTTAGTTGGTTGCCTAACAAAAATATTCGTCAATAAATAGAACAAAAGTTGCTGATAGTGAATGAATCCTACACCCATTGTGGTATGTCGTAATTTGTCTTTCTGTAAGACTTGAGCAAATTCTCCATCTTTTTGAATTAGTTTTCGGGTTGAGTTAACCACAAGTCCAAGGCTACCCGATTATGAATGTATTAGGGAAAATACCAGCGGATAACCAAATTCCACCCGCATGTATCTTTCTTTAAATCCTTTTTGCAATAATTACCTAGTTTCTACATTTTAACTAGGTTGTGCATCTTTTTTCTAGTCGGTTTTCTATTATTTTCTTTCTCTTTATTTGGTGATGTCACCACAGGCAACTTTCCACGGGAATTTTCAAGTCGGTCCTCTTAAATAATCTTCTTCGGTAGTTCTCACTTCCAGTGTCGTGACGCCTTTTCCCCCTTTTTTCAATCTCTCTTCCTTCCAAACTTTTCACCGTTTTCTAATCTGCCATGGAGTTTCTTCTACTTTTTCTTGTTTGCGTCATTTTTTGCAAGTTTTGATGTATCCTTTGAGTTTTTGCAGTATACCATGTATAATCAGTGTATACTTAGTGACTATATATTAAATATTATCATACATGCAATGTATAATCAGAGGATATACTATTTGCATCCGGAAATATACTACATATACATCTAGTATACATTATGTATACATCAATTTTTGTTTCAAAATAAAAATATAATCATCTAAATATGAGTATACATACACAGATATGCTTTGGCATACAAATAAATGTATACAAAACTCTGTATATACATTTATGATACAACAAGAAAGCACAAAAAAATATAATTTTCAAAACTGTGAGTAAAGAAGAAGAAGAAGAAACAATATACTTTTCAGATCTCTGAGTGAAAAAGAAAAAAAGGGAGGAAAATGAGGAGGAGGGGAAGGAAGAGAAGGGAGAAGATGCAAAGAAGAAGGAGATTGTGGGGGGGGGGGGGGGGGAATCCAGCTAACTATTCTCTTTTCTTTTTATGCTATGGATGACTACAAAAGGTTAGGGCTAATATTATATAAATTGCTTCACTTGGGGATGTTTCAATATTTCTTCAAGTTATTATGGTATTAGAGTTATATTGGGCCCCTAGCACACAATATTTTCCATGCTCGAGTTAGGCTAGGTGTGCGGGGAGCAATTTGTTCTCTGGGGGAGGGGTAAATCCAACTGACTATTATCTTTTTGTTTTTAATTTTATGGATGACTACAAAAAGTTAGAGCTAATATTATATAAACGGCTTCACTTGGGGATGTTCTAATAATTTTTTCAAGATATTATGGTATCAGAGTGAAGTCGGGTCCCAACTCCCAACACACTATATTCTCCACACTCAAGTTGGGCTAAGTGGGGAGCAATTTATCCCTATATAAGGAGTGGGCAATTCTCCTCGTTTTGAGCTAATTTTTAGGATATATTAAGTTAGGCCCAAATCGAAAGCTACCTGATTGTAAATTTATTGGTTGCCATAAGGAAAAAATGTCCTACACATAAACTAATGCAGTTCCTAATCGATATTAGATGCAATAAGTATCAACATTAAGTCATTAAAGAATCTATATACTATTTTATGTGGAATATATATTAATTATGCATGGGCTACACAATTTAAAGACATAAATGTCCATAAGTAGTTCTATCTAACAACCTTCATTACTAATCACCTCACATCATAACAATTATAACCATATGGTAACTTGAAAATCCTTAGCAAAGATATTTTTATTGCATAAACAAACGTATTAGAAATTTTGCATTAGTATGTAAACTAAAGAGCTCCTCATTAAATGTTCATACGAACTTCTGCATTAGTATTGTTGTTGTTGTTGTTGAACGTTAACGGAAAGACATTGTGCTCTTCCATTTTTTCTTGATAACTCCCCTACCAACTTCCATAAATTGTTAATGGCTCCCTCATCTTTTGCAAACTCTGCGGCCACCTCATCTACTTTAAAATTATAGCTCATTCCAAATTTTCAGTATGGAGTACAATTGTCGTAGAACATTCCCTTCTACGATATACATAATCATTCTCTATATCTGTAATAATTCAAATTTACGGTCTTCAGTAACATTTTCACTCACAGTATTTATGATATTTTCTATTAGAAGGAAAAAAAAAGGTTTCACCAGCATAAATTATGTAAAGCCAAGTCTTACTTTTGATTTCCCTTGTTGTTCTGCAATATTGTCATTTCTTCAATCTTCAAGAAATAATGAACTAAATAAATAAATTAAACATAGAGCTATGTGCATGGAGTACGTGGTCCAGGAAAGATTTGTTTGAAAACATGCATATTAACACTGGAGAATAACAAATGCCTCAATGTATGTGTTTTCCCCATTTCGAGAAGTTTGTGCCTGTAACCGATACATATCTCCATAAGTGCATGGAAGCATGTTCGTCTTCTTAAAATTATCATCTCGCTCTCTTCGTATTAGCAGAGATGTCAAACCTTGAAACTGATGCACTTGGATTTGGAATATAACATTCCTTGGGATTATTGATCCTGCTACTTCACTCACGCAAGCAACCAAGTAGACTTTTCTTGTTAGCTACTAACGCCAGCTCTTTTGTTCTTAGACGTGGATTTTCACAGTCTTCCAAAACCTCAAAGGCATTCCACTTAAGGGTGGAACTACATTTTATCGCGGCGAAGCTTTTGGTCGCGAAAGCAGGACCGCTTATATAATGCGTCTACCTTTTTTTACCTCTACCAACTAAGTGATGAACTCGATAAACCTATCACATCTAAGTGATACAAAATCTATCACATCGATTTTACGAATTCAAGTACTCCCCACAAAAAATGCTTTAACAAACACGAAGTATATGTCACTAATTAGATCTAAACTTAATTAATGGCCTGCCAAACCCACCACGACATGGGCCGTATAACTAAAAACCTCAATTATTTGAGCAGAAAGAAAGAAAAGTAAGAACACATGGGGATTTTATATAGAGTTAGAGATCAGCTAAATGCTGGCGTCACGTATTCTTTTGAAATGTCTTATCATAATAGAAACATGGAGGTTAAGAAATGAACATTAGTTGAGTGCTGGACATTTTCTAATAGATGAAATAAGGAAGATTGCAACTTTGAGCGTTTTTTTATTTCTGTTTATAAGAGAAAGCAAAGGGAAGAAAACTTATGATAACTTGTTTGTGGTTTAAACTTGAATTCTCAGAGTCATCTATTCTGAATTAGCACTTTGGTGGGCATCACTAAATCTTTTTTTTTTTTTTTTCAATGTGAATATCAAATTGGAGAGATGTATCCAAAAGATATGTGCAACCTAATTACTTATCTTTGAATGATTTCTTGAATAGGCAATATTGTCAAATATTCCTTGTATTTGCCACTTCCTCCGATCCGTTCAAAAAAGAAAGGAATATCTAAAATCTGAATAATGATAAATTTTGAGTTTATAAAGAATTTAACTTCAAACATATCATTTTAGCGAGATTACTTGTATGGGCCTAAATTGGTTTTAGGATTACAAATTGAATTTGGATTCGAATATAAGCAAATCTTCGTATCAAAGTTGAATAAATGAACGAAACAGACGTAAATGCGTAAAAATAACTTGATTTCAATATATGATTGTGAGTACAAATTTGAGCAAAGTTTCGGTATAAATTTCTGGATCCCTACAATGTAAAATAAAGTGCTATTTATAGATACAAGGTGTTATCCCACGTTCTCCACTATTTGTTCATGGCCAACCCACGTCTGGAGCACTTATGAGTGGAGTTAATGGGCAAGGTAGTGGGCTGAAGAAGTGGGCTGCAAAGCCGCTTGAGCCAAGGGGACTCACCGAGGCTCGAAATAATCACCTCGGTAGCAATGCCCTGCTGCTTGACCGAGGTGGCTGTCACCGAAGCTCAGCTTATGGCTTGCCTTCGGTGGAGACCTCGGTGCTTGGCTTCGGCGATCCATTCGTTTGCTTCGGTTTCCGGCTTGCTGATATGTGTTCGGCCATTATTGATTTGCATGACCGGTGCGAATCATCGCGGGTCAATTTTTACCCAATACAGATAGTCCCCCCCCCCCACTCCTCGGTCACCTACCGAGGTCACCGAGGAGTGGAGTGAAGTTTAGCGGGAAAGTGACGTGGCTTGATCTTATCCAAGTATTTCAAAATTTGTCAACGGTTCGCGTCTCATCAGGTCACTTCTCCTGGACACGTGTCATCCATCCGTTGGTTCCCCGAACGGTCACGCCGTAATTCTTGTCTTCCCAACGTTACAATGATGATGATGTCCAACCACTTGGTTCTTCCATACCTATAAATAGGTGCTTACCAAACCTTTCACTCCACTTTCATCTTGAGCGATTGACAGTGCCAAAAAACAACTTTCATACTTCCTTTAATCTCAACTTCAAGAAAGCTTCAATCCCAAACAATTACCATGTCTACCACTCAATCTAGGCAAGATTCGAGTGATTCAGGTGAGAGGGTCCGAGCTCCGCTCTTGGCGGCGGCCACTGCTAGTGGCGACGTCGCCTCTGCTGCGCCGGCCGTCCCAACAACGGCGGCGGAAGGTGGAGAAGTGACGTCTAGTGCTGGGGGTCTGAAGCGCCATAAGGCTAGGGCTAGGCGTGACCTGGCAGCGGAGGTGGAAGACGCTGATTTGGGCGAGGAGGATGATGTCATGCTTGATGACGTCATGGTAGGTAGTGTCAGTGGCGTCATCCACAGAGATGGTGATGACGGAGGTGATGATGAAGGTGACGATGCCGAGGGCGATGATGCCGTGGGAGAGACCGAGGGCGGAAACGTCGCCGAGGGGGGATTTTTGGGACCGGTGATTCCCCTCGACCAAGAGCTCGAGACTCACAAAATAATCCCTTATCATTTCGACAACGACAAGGACCTTAAGCTGCAAGTTCAGTCAGCCGACCAGGAAGAGAAGAACAGAAATATTCATGTGAACACAACACCGACCCGTATAACTCAAGCTCACATTGAGCGGGTTCGGAGGGAGTGCAACTTTGGGCCCGAGGTGAAAGTGGTCATACCTGATCCGACAAGCAGAGTTTGCCACCATATCGAGGGACTTTCTTTCGCTTACACCTATCTTTTCACCCTCGGCTTCTCCCTCCCGGTGCACAGAGTTATTGACGACTTTTGCCGGGCCTACAACTTGTGCTTGGCTCAGCTAGGCCCCGGCGTTTGGAGGGTCGTTCAGTGTATGGACTGGTTAAGCACGAAGGCCAGGGTGAGTTTCACTTTTCAACATCTTATTTCACTTTACTACCCATATTTCAATAAGGCCGGGGTCGTGGCCTTAAACAACCGAGGCAAGTTCGCTCTTCTTCACAAGAGTGAAGACCATGTGGACCGGGGCTGGAGTGATCGTTACATCTTGCTGGAGGCCAGCATTTTATCCGCGGAACCCAATTTCCCCGAACGGTGGAATAACACACGTAAGTACACTCCTTTTGTATTTCACTCCTCGGTGACTATTCATGTTAGCTGACCTCATTTCTCTGTTATCTCTTCAGCCAACAAGGTCGACATTGTTCCCCTTGAAGGTTTGACTGAATGGGTAAGAGCAATGACCGGGGCTCGTTCACGCCCCGAGAGGACATGGATGAAGATGGCCGCCGATTTTGGTTGGCAATGCAAACGGCACGGTAAGCCTTTTATGGTGTTTTATTTGGTAGGTCATTTTGGGATTTTGACTTTGTTTTGCTGACTTCTCTTCCCTCGGAACTAGGTTTTCCAAACTGCACCATTAATACCAAGAAAAGTAAGAAGAAGAAGAAGGAGGAGGAGGAGAAGAAGAAGAAGAAGGATAGGGAGGAGACCGAGTAAGATGATAACCTGGCTTCGGTGGTGGGAGAGTTGAAGGGGCTGAAGGCTTCAAAGCCTTCAAAAGCTTCAAAGGGAGCTCCCGGTCAAGGGTCCTCCAAAGGTAATATTTATCCCCGGTCAACTTCATCGAATATCGTTCCTTTTTTATTTCCTTGTTCCAATTTCTTCCACTATTATAGGCGTGAAGAGGAAGAGGGCAGCTTCAAAGAAGCCCTCCCGTTCGGTGGCTTCTCGCACCGAGGTGGAAATCCCTCCCCAACCCGAGGCAGCAGTTGAGAGGCGCCGAGGACTGATCGATGAGCCCGATGATGCAGCTGCTGAAGTCTTAGCTCGGAGGGAAGTTGAGTTTATCAAGAACCTGGATCCGAGGTGGCAGTTGCCAAGGCTAAGAGCAAGGCCAAGGTTGTGGAGCCGACACTGCTACGTTTGAAGAAGGAGTCGGCACCGGTGCGGTTAGGTCGCATTCCGAACCCGCGAGGATTTCATCCTCGGTGGGGTCTTATCGGAGACTTGAAGTACCGACTTCTTCAAACTTGTTGGCTTGTGACCGAGCCGACATCTTGAGTCTTACGCCTTTGCTGGGGCCGACTGAAGACAAAGTTGTGCAGGAATTTTCCCGAGGCCAACTATACAATACCATGGCTGCCAACGCTATCAGGGTAAGTTTCATCGCTCTTGAGTTATGCCTTGAAAGAAATCTTTCATCTTTACCTTCGGTTCGTAGCTGATTTTGATTCCCTGATTAATCTTTGCTCAGAGCTTCATTTTGTCGTTGAGGGCTATCGAAGTTGAGTCCTCGAAGACTGAAGAGGTCCGGCGTGTAGCTCGCTTATGGGACAAGCAAAAGGACAGCTTTAACGCACAGATAGCTGCATTGAAGGCTGATTTGTCCAAGTCCTAGTCCGACCTGCATGAGGCCGAGGTAGCTTTCGAGGCAAAAATCAAAGCCCTTGGTGATGGCTTTCAGGTGGAGCGCTCGAGGCTGGAGGCCAAAGCTGTGAGATTGAGTGCCGAGCTGACCCAAGCAAAAGCTGAAGCTGTGGAGATGGCCAAAAAGCATCATGATCAGCTGAGGAAGCATGTGCTTCATATCAAAAAGCTGGAAAGTGAGAACTCCAAGCTTCCAGCTAAAGATACTGAGATTGAAGCCCTTCAAGATGAAATTGCCGATCGAAAGAGTAGGGTTGCAATCAAGGTCAAGAGAGCCGAGCTGGATAAGCGATGGGCCATTATCAAATCTCGGCTGAAGCTACTCAAGCGATACCGCGCCGGGGAGATCAACTTGGATGAGGAGATTGCAAGGGCCGAGGTAAAATCGGCGGAGGCCCAAGCAATCAATTATGAACTTCCATCAAGTGAGGCCTCGAGCGGCGATGAAGATGAAGAAGATGATGAAGATGCCGAGGGGGGCTCCGAGGATGGAGGTGATTCTCCCGAGGCCTAGACTTCTGGTAGCATCATTTTGTAAGCCTTCGGGCTTTTATGCTTGTATCTTTGACCTTCGGGCTTTTATGAAAGGCCATTTGTGCTTTTATCTCAAGTGTTGGCTTTTGCATATACCGAACACCTTGTTAAAAATAAGTAACTTGCTTGCAAGACTTGACTGAATTTAATCGATGCAAACTTAGAACGACGTCTCGTCCTCGAGTCGATGAATTGTGCAGCTTCGGAGTGCAAGATTTACACAGATAAAATAGATATAAGATCAAATTCATTTTATTGATATCGATGAGCCAAAAATCGGCTATTTACATAGAACCAAGTCGAAGCAGACCTTGGGTAAAAAAAAAATTACAATAAAGGCAAATTGACAATATGCAGCTACCGGGCCAATTTACAATGTACTAAATCTATTCCCCGGGCGTAAGTCCCCAGTTGTCGGATAGATAAGCTTTGGTTGGGAGGCTCGATGATGACCTCGGTATCAACCCTTCTCACTCCCCCCCCCCCCAGTGTTCAGTTGTGTATCTTGATGAAGATCCGAGCACTGGAAATCGTTCGGTTCCCTTCCTGAAAAGGTCAAGCAAAAAATAGAATGAGGAGCAAGTTAGTACATTTCGATCGAGGCTATAGGAGCGTTGTTCGGCTCGGGGCTGTGGATGAATTTAAAAAGATTGAAAAGCATTTACCTCGGCTAGAAGTAGTACCACTTCAGATTGAAAATGTTCCAATTCAGAGGTTCGGGTTCGCCTTGCAAATTCTCAATTTGATAGGATCCCTTTCCAACGATTGCCTTGACTCTGTAGGGTCCTTCCCAATTTGCAACAAGCTTTCCCCCGTTGTCTTTCTTTGTTGATTGGTTTGTAGTTTTTAGCACATAGTCTCCGTCTTTGAAGTCTCTGAGTTTGGCTTTCCTATTGAGGTACGCCTCGATCTGCCTTTTTTGGGCGACTAGCCGAACCAAAGCTAATTCCCTTTTTTCCTCGAGCAGATCCAATTCTATGTGCATTTCCTGTTGATTTGCATCCTCGGTAGTGTAGGCGTACCGAAGGCTTGGTTCGCCTACTTCTACGGGGATGAGGGAATCCATGCCATAAGCAAGTGAGAAAGGAGTCTCACCGGTGCTGTTCTTCTCCGTTGTTCGCATGGCCCATAGCACCCCGGGCAGCTCCTCGGGCCAAGGACCTTTTTCTCATCGAGTCTTTTCTTGAGATTTTCAATTATGATTCTATTTGAAGACTCAGCTTGGCCATTGGCACTTGGGTGATAAGGAGTCGAAGCAATTCTTTTGATCCCCCACTGCTTGAAAAAATCAGTGATGGTTGCCCCCATGAATTGTTTACCGTTGTCACAGGCAATCTCTCTTGGGACGCCGAACCTGTAGAAGATGTTCTTCTTGGTGAAGTCGATTACTTGTTTTTGCTTTACTTCGGTGAGAGCCCCTGCTTCCACCCATTTTGTGAAGTAATCGGTTAGCACTAAAATGAAGCGAACACCACCCTTTCCCTTGGGCAATGGTCCAACAATGTCCATCCCCCACTTCATGAAGGGCCATGGTGATACCACCGAGTGTAAAGGCTCGGCCTGTTGGTGGATAATCCGCCCATGGCATTGGCATTTGTCATATTTCTGCACGAAAGCTTTTACATCGGCACTGATTGTGGGCCAATAATACCCAGCTCTTAATAACTTACGCACAAAGGACTTTTTCCCCGAGTGGTTGCCACACTCGCCTTCGTGCCATCACGTACCTTGCCTTATCGGGACCCAAACACTTGGCCAACGGGCCGCAATATAATCTTTTATACAGATTACCCTCGATCAGCTGATATGAGGCTGCTTGGGTCCTTAACTTTTTTGCTTCTTTTTTGTCTTGGGGAACAGTCCCCGAGTCGAAGTAAGAGATAAACTTACTCCGCCAATCCCATCTGTTGTCCACTGAATTGACCTGCAACTTCATCTCTCTCATTTGTGCGGACAATAACCGAACCACCGAGTCAGTCCCCGAGTGAGCTTCGTCAATTGCCGAACCCAGGTTTGCTAAAGCATCAGCCTCGGTATTTTCCTCCTGAGGTACTTGTTTAATTTTCCATTCTTGGAATTGGGCCAAGATCCTTTGTGCTCGATCCAAGTATAGCTGCATTATGGGCTCCCGAGCCGTATAATCACCGAGGACCTGGTTTACCACCAGCTGTGAGTCACACCTCAATTCGATTCTTTCCATCCCCATTTCTTTAGCCAGCTCCAACCCCGCTAAAGCTGCCTCGTACTCGGTCTCGTTGTTGGTAACTTTTTTGAACCGAACCGAGTGCCGGACTTTCTCCCCGGTGGGTGCTCTCAAGACTATGCCTAAACCTGAACCTTTGGAGTTAGTTGCTCCGTCGGTGTGAAGTATCCATAGCCCCGAGGGAGTTCCTTTTGCCATGGAGTTTTCCTTTTCTGCCTCGGGCAGAATCCCAACACTCAAGTCGGCCACGAAGTCGGCTAGGACTTGAGACTTAATAGCTGTCAGAGGTTGGTAGGTGATATCATATTGGCTCAACTCTACCGCCCATTTTGATAACCTCCCGGATAACTTAGGTTTATGCAATATACTCCTTCAAGGGAAGGTTGAAACTACCGCTATTGGGTGACATTGGAAATAGGGTCGTAGTTTTCGAGCGGTAACAAGTAAAGCAAGTGCTAGTTTTACCAAGTGCGGATACCTGGTTTCAGCGTCGAGGAGTATCTTACTCACATAGTAGATGGGTTGTATCTTGCCATCTTCTTCCCGAACCAGCACAGCGCTGACAGACACCTCGGATACGGCCAGGTAGACCAGCAATGTTTCACCTTCTTTTGGCTTAGCGAGCAACGGCGCGTTAGCCAAGTATTGTTTCAAATCTTTCAACGCTTGCTTACACTCCGGTGTCCATTCGAAGTGATTATTTTTTCTCAAAACGGAGATGAACTTGTGGCATCGCTCCGAGTACCTTGAGATAAATCGACTCAAGGCGGCGACTCGGCCAGTCAAGCGTTGAACTTCTTTCACCCCGGTCAGCTCCTCGGGGATCTCTTCGATAGCCTTGATTTTATCAGGGTTAGCCTCAATGCCTCATTCAGAAACAATGAATCCCAAGAATTTTCCTGATCCAACGCCGAAGGCGCACTTTTCGGGGTTCAATTTCATGCGGTATTGCCTCAAGATAGCAAAGGCTTCCCTCAGATGATTCAAATGATCTTCCATTCGGATCGATTTGATGAGCATATCATCTATGTAGACCTCCATAGACACTACTAAAAAAAACTGGATATAGAAACATAACATTTCTGTCTCTAAACTGCCTAGTTCTATCGCTAAACACGATTTCTGTCGCTATTGGCCTTTTTCTGTCGCTATTCCGTCGATAATATCGCTTTAGCTAAGGCCATCCGTCGCTAAATCTGACGCCAAAACCAGATTTTTTTGTAGTGAGACTTTCCAATATACTCCTTGAACATGCGACATACCAACCTTAGGTAGGTCGCCCCAGCGTTCTTCAGACCGAAGGGCATCACCTTATAGCAGAAAGTACCTCGGTCAGTGATGAACGAGGTCTTTTCTTCGTCCTGCGGGTCCATGAGGATCTGATTATAGCCCGAATATGCATCCAAGAAGGTCAATAGTTTGTGTCCAGCCATGGAGTCTATTAACCTGTCAATTTGTGGCAAGGGATATGAGTCTTTGGGGCAAGCTTTGTTCAAGTCAGTGTAGTCTACACACATTCTCCACTTGCCATTCTTCTTCGGCACGACCACCACATTGGCCAGCCATTCGGGGTATTTCACCTCTCTTATGAAACCATTTTTTTGTAACTTGGTGGTTTCATCCTCGATCGCCATGAGGTCTCTTATTCTGCTTCACCGGGGTAAATTTTGGGTCCACATTCAGCTTGTGAGTCATGATCTCCGGATCGATACCCGTCATGTCTGAATGGGACCAAGTAAAACAGTCATGGTTGGACTTCAGAACTTCAATAATCGCCTTTTTCGACTCCGGGTCCAACTCCGAGTCGACAAACACTTTTCTATCGGAGAACTCTTTCTATAGGGTGAAAGATTCCAATTCCTCAACGATTGAATCCTCGGCCTTTTGCTTCCGAGGCTCTTGAATACAAACCGGGATCTTTTTTACTTCTCCTCGGGTGTCCTCCTCGCTTGACCCCGGTTGCTGTCGTTGCTATTGCTTTGGCCCGATCGGGGCGACTCCACTTTTTAATGCAACCGAGTAGCACTCCCTCGCTACTCGTTGCTCCCCTTTGATTGATCGAACTCCCCAAGGTGTAGGGAATTTAATCACTTGATGCAAGGTGGAGGGGACAGCTTCCATGGAATGGATCCATGGCCTTCCGAGGATCACATTGTATGCCAAATACTCGGGCATTACTTGGAACAATGTTTCCTTAATAACTCCCTCGGCGAATGTCTTGAGTATGATCTCACCCAACGTTTTCTCCGTAGAGTTGTTGAAGCCGACTAGCACTGTTGCTTTGGGGACAATCTCCCCTTTGAGCCACATTTTTTTAACAGCCCACTGATTATGTTGAGCGAGCTACCGGGGTCGATCAAGACTCTTTTGATGTCAGAGTCGTTGATTCTCAGCATGATGACCAAAGCGTCGTGATGAGGGAACATCATCCCATCACAGTCATCATCATCAAACATAATTTCTTTACCCGAGCCACCAATTCGGGTTCTTTTCTCCATGGTGATGGATAACTTGGCGAATTTCTTGGCCGCGGCGAAATTCACGCCGTTTACCTCTGATCCTCCGGTAATGACATTCACTATTCTCTCCGGGGGTGGAGCCCGAGGTGGTTGCCCATCACCTCGGTTCTTGGAGAAATTGTCTTTCCCTTTATCGGTAAGGAAATCAGCCAATACTCCCTTCTTCAACAAATGAGCTACTTCGAGGCGCAAGGCTTTGCAATCCTCGGTCCTGTGGCCGTAATCTGCATGGAATTCACAGTGCAGATTATGGTCTCTTCTTTCCGCCGGGGCCCTCATGTCCTTGGGAACCCTTACCCCGGCAGTCCCTTTGACTACATTGACCAGCTTCGAGGTCGATATATTGAAGTTGCAGTCAGTGATCCGAGGTAGGTCCTTTTTTGGAGCCGAAGCTGGGCTTGAGGGGTTTCTTTGGTTCGTGTTGGGTTGAACCTTCCCTCCGAGCCGTTGGCTTATGTGTGAATTCGTGTATGAATTACCGAAGGAGTTTCCCAGCCTTTGGCTGACATACTGCCTTGTCGAGGTATATGGCTCATACCTCCCCTTCGGGTTGCTTCGCGACGCCTCGGCGCGGTGCGAAGATTCGCCTCGATTTTTATGATGGTAACCTCGGCTTTTGAATTCAGCCTCCTCTAATCTAATTTTGGAGTAAGTTCGCTTGTGCAGATCTTCCCATGTTAGGACCTGATATTGTTGGAGTTCTTTTCGCAATTCAGCGGCAGCGTCAGAATTGCGAATATTGATACTTTTTTCAAATGTCATGATGGCTAAGGTATCGTCCATCCGAGGTAATTCCATGCGCTCGGCATGGAATCGCTCAAGAAATTCTTTGAGTGGCTAACCGGGCCTTTATTTCACTTCGCATGTATCCTCCCTCCTTTGTAGGATCTTTTGGGCCCCGGTGTGCGCCTTGACGAAGGCGCTAGACATTTCCTTAAAGGTGGAAATCGACCCCGCTGGCAAGCACATATACCAACGTAGAGCCCCCTTCTCCAAGGACTCGCCAAATTTTTTCAAGAACATCGACTCGAGTTCTATAGCCGTTAGGTCGTTGCTCTTCACCATTGCCATGTATTCTCTCACATGTTCTCTGGGATCGGTAATCTCATCATATTTCTTCAAAAACATGAGTTTGAAGTTCTTGGGGGTTGGGGCTGGAGCCGCTTCGGGCTTGAAGGGCAGCTCCCTGTATTGATCAATATTGAGGTCATCTTCCTCCTTTATTACCCCGGCACGCCCTCGAGGCGTTTTTCCACGCGCGCCTCGATGCGAGCCTCAATTTCCCTGGTCAATTTTTCGACATCGACCGAGGATGTTGTTTCAGCCATAGTGGGAATCGTCCCGAAGTGTGGCGTTGTAGTTGGTACGTTTCCCGAGCCCCCAGACGTGGCCCCGTTGTGAGGTCCCCCTGTTATCGCGCCCGTAGGAACGAAGAGAGGGATGCCTCCACCAGGAGCCGAAGGCTGGGTGCTGTTCGGTGCTGCACTGTTCCTCGCTTCCAACGAGGCACGGAACTCAGCGTTAATGTTAGCTTGCTCATCCTGTCTATTTTGGAGAGCTCTTAACGTAGTGACAACATAAGCTTGGAATTCTTCAGTTGTCATTGGTGAGGCGGGCTGTTGATTCAACGGAACGCCAGCCCGTTTGCTATTGTTATCGTTATTATCAGCCATAACGTCGTTGAATCGTAAGCTTTGATGAAAAAAGACGTGAAACTTTGGAACAAAGCGTTACTGCTTATATCCCCACAGACGGCGCCAATTTGTATGGGCCTAAATCGGTTTTAGGATTACAAATCGAATTTGGATTCGAATATAAGCAAATCTTCGTATCAAAGTTGAATAAATGCACGAAATAGACGTAAATGCGTAAAAATAACTTGATTTCAATATATGATTGTGAGTACAAATTTGGGCAGAGTTTCGGTATAAATTTCTGGATCCCTGCAATGTAAAATGAAGTGTTATTTATAGATACAAGGTGTTATCCCACGTTCTCCACTATTTGTTCATGGCCAACCCACGTCTGGAGCACTTATGAGTGGAGTTAATGGGCAAGGTAGTGGGCTGAAGAAGTGGGCTGCAAAGCCGCTTGAGCCGAGGGGACTCACCGAGGCTCGAAATAATCACCTCGGTAGCAATGCCCTGCTGCTTGACCAAGGTGGCTGTCACCGAAGCTCAGCTTACGGCTTGCCTTCGGTGGCGACCTCGGTGCCTGGCTTCGGCGATCCATTCGTTTGCTTCGGTTTCCGGCTTGCTGATATGTGTTCGGCCGTTATTGATTTGCATGACTGTGGCGAATCATCGCGGGTCGATTTTTACTCAATACATTACTTATAGACCACAAATATCTATGGTTAATATTAAATCCCAAGTTTTAAAAGTTTTCATTTATTTTAAAATTTTGAGCCAAGTCAAATTATGATAAATAAAGTCGGAACAAACAATTAGTTTATCCATCACATTACAATAATATTATTCTAAGATATTATTTTATTTTGATTTTTTGGTACATTCAAGTACTTATGTTAATCCGACATGCTAACCCACCCGTTATCAACATCACCGAGTATTCACTCACTATCGATAATATGTGGTCACAGGACTATCATTTTCGTTGATCACAATTTCTCCAATTTTTCAGCAGCTCTGGTCACTAGGTCTGATCAGTCACTATTTATAAAGACCTAGTCCCTCAGCTTGTACAGTTTATCCAACCAGTCCTCTATTCTGTCGTATTGAATAACCTTCTCTGTTTGTAGCTGAAAATGGTTCTGAACCTATATATGACAATGATTGTTGAGTTGACAGCCATCTGCGTTGTGGTATGAACTTCGTAAAAAAGAAACTTGAACATCAATTGATAGAGCATGAAGCCATGCATCACGAAATTGGCAGAACCATAAAGTGCAATTCCTCAATTCATAATAAAATTGTCAATAAAAAGAGCAACAAGTAGCGTCGATATGAAAAGGTTAAAAGGTAGTATTAGTGTATTACCCATTGCACTGACCGATTTAAAAATTTGAATTCCCATGTGACCACGGAACGTGAAATGCAGTAGCTTCAGTTATAGCATAACTTAGAATAACAGAAGCAAATAGAATTGTTTTGTAACTTTCTGAAAACGTTCTTTACTCGCTACAAGTATTTCAATCTGATTCTCTAATTATCTTAGTATCTTTTGCATTATCTGCTCGTGAAAGTGAAAAAGCAGAAGCGTCGACTAGTTAGTCACAGACTACTCGACTTTCTTATGATGATACAACATTAATGACCTCATTCAATCTTGAAACGACACTCGGTTGTTGGTTGCTAAACTTTATTGAAACTCTTTTACTCTCTTTTTCCACTTTATGTGGCATAGTTATGATATATATAATATTTGAACTTGCACAAAATTTAAAAAATAAATACAGATTTTTGAAACTTGTGATTTAAAATAAATCATTTTTATATGGTTATAAATTATTTCAATAAGGACAAAGTTAATATTTTGAAGCTAAATTATTTTTAAATTGAAATAGTTGCTATGCAAGTTAATAAAAAAAATATTGTCACATAAATTAAAATGAATGGAGTGATTAAAGTCTACTTGACATGATGGATCATAGAAAAGATTAAGCAATATGTTGACCAGTTTTAATATCCCAAAAGGACTCTGTCCGTAATATCGCCAAATTGCAAAACATGGACCATAGAATCTAAAGCAGTAAAGCACTACTTCAGATGCATGCATGGGGGTATGGGACTCTACATTTATTGATAAGTCTAGGCCAATCCTAACCTGTAGTGCAATAGTGTAAACTTTTGTGCAGATCATTCGTGCAGCTGCATTGGCTTACAATTGGGACCAAAAATACCACAACTGTCTTTTAATTAAATGCAAAACGGAAACCCAATGCGATTCATCTGAATGTCCCTCGAAATGGCAAATATGAGAAGACATTTCTGTATGAATTTGTGAATAGGCAAAGTGGAACCAAACAGGCCAGCCCCGGCCTATCCAAAAGCAAAAGACAATGAAAGGGAGTTGATTATGATAGTTTTAAGCTTAGAGTCCATTTGTCCCCTACAAAGGTTGCATGATATTGTGGATAAAGAGGCATGTATGAACTTGACATCATATAGCAATCAGCATCGATCTTCTTGGCCTCTACCCTTTAAACATTATGTGTACTTAGTTTCAATAATCTACATGTATACTGGTCACTACGTATACCAGCTGTCAATCGAGCAGCCGAATGTTTGGACGACTTTTGCTTCGCGTTTGTGGACTAACACTCCGTTGGATGGTTGTTACCCATCGTTTCATAATTTATTGTATTGTATTGTATTGTATCGTATCGTATCGTACTGTGTTGTACAATGTTTGGATAGACTGTATTATTTGTCGTAGTTTAATAGGTGAATATAAGTAAAGGGTAAAATGAAAATATTAAATAATAAGTGAGAGCATGATGGAAAAGAAAAATAAGTAACGACGCGATCGATCGTTACATAAAGTGATAATTTATATGATTACATATCCATGGATTTAACGATACAATACAATAATAATTAACAATCAAAACAAATGGCATACTCATGGTAACAATACAATACCATACAATGGGTTAAAACCATCCAAACAAGCTGTAAAGGGTCATTTTTTTCTTTCTAATTTTTCTTTCCAATAATGTCTTGGACAGTTTTTGGGAATGATCTTCAAAAGATATTCAATGAAGTTACTTGGTTATTTTGATAAACTTTAGCTCAATCTAATTGTAGAAGAACATGTTGAGTCGGAGTCCAAGAGGGATGGCCTTTCAGGAAATTTCCTGGTTAGTCCAAAGTTCTATGAACTTTTTCTAGGAGCTTCATATATGTCTGTCCCAAAATATTAACCTGAGACTTTTGAACTAAATCACAAAAAAAATTTGGGAGTCAGTTCAAAAGTCCCAGGAAACTTTACTCGTGTTTTGTCCTAGTAATGACTATTTTTTAAAAAGTTCTTTTCTGATGGCTGTTTCTTCTTCATCACCCTACAAAGTGGCTACCAGGACTAATTTCCATCATTTTGATGACTAGCCAGATTTTAAGCCGCTCAAAGAAAAAAAGCACACAATTGAAAACTTTTTTAAAAGTAGCCATATTATCAAAATACATTTTTCTGAAGATTAGCCATAGGAAAATATTCTGATAATTTAAACTAAACTCCAGAAAAATTTCTAGGTTTTAATTCAATGTTTCAGAAATATTTCCTGAATCTTCATATTGTGTTCCACGGAGTCAGTTCAAAAGTCCAGAAAAATTTATTAGACTTTTCGTGGCTATTTTTCAGTTTCTTTTTTTATATATATTTTTGATGCAATGACTATTTTTCTTAACCTTTTTTCTGATAGGGAAAATTTTATATCTAGCCAAATAAAAATAATGGCCCTACATTTAAAAAGACACAAGTAACAAACAAAGGCTAGCCAAATATTACCCAATATAAATAGGTATATACATTTTTTTCTCCTTAAATATAGGGAGAAAAAAGAATCCCAATTACAATGGAGATCCTTTAGTAAATCAGCTACGGATTTTGTTTTAAATTTGGTAGTTGAATTACATAATCCCTACTCTATTGGCTTAAATAATGGATAACTACAAATATATCAATTCTTCTTTGGACGATTTTTTTCCCCATTACAACATACACTTAACATCTCCAAATAAATTGAATTATTAATTAGATACACAATATGTATGTTGTGTGTGTGTGTGTGTGTGTGTGTGTGTGTGTGTCTATATATATATATATATATATATATATATATAAAATTAGATAACTTAATATATATTATACATCACATTTATATTGTAAACATATGTTGTTAGTAAATAAGTTGAAGACACCTATGTGAAGTATAGAGTGCATAATTTATGCATATCAGTTTGTATCCATTGCATATTTTTTAATATATATATATATATATATATATATATATATATATATATATATATATATGGTATGCATAAATATAAGTTGTATTACATTTTATATGCATAAAATATATATGAATATGAGACACTCATGCATACATATAATATGCATAATGTATACATACAAATAATTTTAACAATTACATTATTAATATTGCATATACATTAGATATAAGTTGTATACACTAGAAAAAATACAAAAACACTTCAAGAAAAAATTGATAGAAACAATAGATTTAAAAAAAAAAAGGAACTGCGTAAGAGAATTCTAATTTTCGGATGGTTACTTCTTCATAATCTAAATAAATTCCTGCCTTTCTTTCATATTATAAAATATATACAAAACTTTGAAAAAGAAAAGACTAGATTAGTAAAAAAAATTAGACTTGATCTATAGATAAGGAGAAGAATTTAGCAGGTAAGATTGGTTAGAGGTTAACAATTTCTTGAAAGCATAAAAAAAAGACGATAAAATGGAGAAAGAAGGACTGGGACGGGGGGAAGGTAAGTGGATATGCACAATTAAAACTGTCATTACCCATAAATCCCATGAAATTAGGCATTTAACTAGGTAAGTGTGAAATTAATAGTAATGGCTATTAAAAGTAGAATACCTATGGTTAAAGGTCTAGATAACATAAATAAGGAACAATGTATCTATTTAATGTTAGTGACACTAATAAATGTCTATTCTATGTAAAATTCACTTTCTCATAATTGTTTCTCTTTCAGCACCATACCGGCTATAAGGCCTAATTTTTACCTTTGCGGATCATGGGTGATGTACAGAAATATGACATTTATGGCCTCTAGGAGGAAAGTCTTACAAATTTGGTCTTGTAAGAAGGTATTTGGCAATCATCTGATCTTTCTATTAGCAAAGACTTGGTAATCGCCAGAAGTTTTCCTTTGACAGACGCCAACAACTTTTCTTGATGAATGTTATTTTTGTAAGACTTTTTTTGTGAGGTCAAATTGTAATAATAATGCCAGATCCGTCTATTTTATGCGAAACTTCGTTGATCATCTACAACGAAAACCAAGGTGATTTTCACAAATAGGCTAACACCAGCTACTTACTATCTATGTTTTGATGTAAAAATTTCGTGTAGGGGTCTATTTGGCGCGTGCTAATTGATTTGTAGCCGTCAAAAATAAATTCGCTGAGAAATAGCCACATTCGGACAAATCTCAGTATAAATACTGGGGCTTTGAACAAGTTTTATTCAAACACCCAGTATTTATACTGGGGGAAGCTTCAGTAAACTAGCCCCAGTATTTATACTGGGGCTTTGAACAAAGCATTTTGTTATGGGACTTTGTATAAAGCTTCAGTCCCATAACAAAATACTGGGGCTATGAACAAAACTTGTTCACAGCCCCAGCATTTTGTTATGGGACTGAAGCTTTATATATAAAGTCCCATAACAAAATAATAGGATTTATCCCTTTGATGGGACCTTTGTTATGGGAATAAATCCCATTATTTTGTTATGGGATAAAGTCCCATAACAAAATAATGGGACCTTTGAACATGTTAGTTCAAGGTCCCATTATTTTGTTATAGGATTATTTTGTTATGGACCTTTGAACAAGCTTCAGTCCCATAATAAAATACTTGGGCTTTGAACAACCCCAGTATTTTGTTATGGGACTAGTCTGGGATGTTTTTCCAACGCTAATGGAGCTTAAGTGTGCGCGCGAATTTTTGGCTATTCTTCAGTGAATTTTGAAACGGTGGATAGTTCCCAATGAGCGCGTCCAAAAATGACTAGTGATCAAAATTTCACTGTTTTGATATCATTTAATAATAAGTAGGAAAATTTACACAGCGTAGACACTATGTTAAGTAATAAATAATAAATAAACACATGTAACCTTTATTATGCAGTATAAACTTAAACTAAGCTAGCGTGTGGACATAGATTTGGTTGAAACTTGGTAATTTGAGTTTTTGGAGTTGAGTTGAAAAATAATTTTTGGAACTTAAAGTTGTGTTAGGACATAGCATTTACTTGAAAAAATAGTTGAAGTTTTGTTAATAATTTTTCAAATTTTCCAAAAACTGCCCAAAAACAGCCTTTGAGCACTTTTTGAGTTTTTGGGACTTTTTGAGAGAAGTTTTGATGAAATAGCATAAACAAACTGTTTTTCTCCCAAAAACTCCCAAAAAATGTCCCCAAAAATTATAAAAAAACGAGGGCTAAATGTATTGCACAATTCCTAGCCCTAAATTTTATTTAAATCTTTAGGATGGAAACATGCCTAATTTTAAGGGATAGTAATAATCAAATACTTTCTCTTTATTAATAGTATTTTAGTTGTTAATCTCCTAAATAATAGTATCAACAATAAATATCACGTGCTGATAATTTGATCTCCTCAATATCACTTACAATTGTAAAGGAAAAGCATAAATCAAACTGTCACTGTGTATTGGCCTAATTTGATTTTAGGTCACAAATCGAATTTGGATTGCGAATACAAGTAAATTAATGTATCAAAGTCAAAATTATAACAACGAAGACGAGAATTATGCGTAAATAACTGATATTTCAATATATGATCTTGAGTACAAAATTTGACAGAGTTTTGGTATATATTTCTGAATGATTACATTGTAAAATGAAGGACTATTTATAGACTAATGAATCACATAGAGCCGTGATCCCACGTTTTCCACTAAGCTGTGCATGCATCAACCTTTAGGATAATGGAGTTAGCGGGCCGAAATAAGGGGAATATCTCTCCGCTGTGGGCAGGCTGATTCACCGAGGCTTGAGCTGTTAACCTCTGGAACATGGATTCGCAAGGAAACTGAGGTGACGTTGCACCGAGGCAAACATATTAATCCTGTTCCTCGATTGCTGACTTCGGCAACCTGTCGCTCTCCTCGAGCCATGGTTTGCCAACACTTATTCGGTCAACTTCGAACCACGCCACCGAGGTGCCACGTCTTCGAGTCAATTTTTATCCAATACGGATAGTACCCCCACTCCTCGGACAAGTGCCGAAGTGACCGAGGAATGGAGTGAAATTGTGCAGGAGAATGACGTGGCTTAACCTTATCCGAGAGTTTCAAAACGTTGCCTATCACTTCACGTTACTGTTGAGCAATACGTGGTGACCGTTCACTGGCTTCCGAACGGTCACGCCGCTTTCTTTGGCTTCCCAACGTTACAATTCATCATGACATTTCCCACTTATTTTCTCTCTCCTCTTATAAATACCTCATTTAAGAATTTTCACATCACTTTTATGATCAGTGAGAACCAGTAGCAGAAAAGAGAAGATCACTTTCGTCCTAAACAACTTCTCCAGCTTCCAAGAAATCTTTGCTTCCATATTTGTAATCATGTCTGCAACACACTCTACTCAAGATTCTAGTGACTCAGGCGACAAGATTTCACACACTGCTGCCATGATCGCCAGTGGTGATTTCCTTGCCGTCGTCCCGCCGCTGCAAGTCATTGAGGCAGAGAGCAGCGCGGTAAAATAACATCTTTGGTGGGTGGCTCTAGGCGGCGCAAGGCTAAGGCGGGGCGCGGTAGAGCCGATGTAAGCGAGGGCGTCGACGTCAGAGGTGAGGATGATGTCATTAGAGATGACGTCATGGTTGATGACCCTGCGAACGTCACCATTACTGACGTCGAATAAGTCGGCAACAGGGATGATGGCGTTGAGGGTGACAACGTCGAAGATGAAGAGGATGAAGCAGAGGCCACTACGGAGACCGGGGGTGAGTTACCTGGTACCGAAGGTGGGCATTTTGCCGAAGCTGGACCCTCGGACCCTGAGAACAAGCTCCCAAAAATTCCCCTCGAGCAAGAGCTCGAACCTCATTAAATCATCCCTTCACACTTTAACACCAACAAGGATCTTAAGCTGCAAAAGCAATCAGCCGATCAGCAAGAGCTGAATAGGAATGTACCGGTGCAAACGACGCCCATGCACCTCACCTAAGCTCACATAGAGCTAATCCGAAAGGAGTGCAAGTTTGGACCCGAGGTGAAAGTCGTCATCCTTGATCCAGCTAGTAGGTGTTGCGATCATGTAGAGGGATTGTCCTTCGCCTACACTTATCCGTTCACTATTGGGTTTTCACTTCCCGTTCATAGGGTGATAGACGAGTTTTGTCGATCATACAACTTATGTTTGGCTCAACTGGGCCCCGGCATTTGGAGGGTTGTACAGTGCTTGGACTGGCTGAGCCGGCAAGCCAAGGTAGATTTCACTTTTCAACATCTCGTCTCTCTCTATTATCCATACTTTCACAAGGCTAGGGTTGTGGCCTTAAACAACTGAGGTAAATATGCGCTTCTCCACAAGAGCGAAGATCATGGGGACCGAGGCTGGTGTGACCGCTACATTCTCTTGGAGGCCAGCGCTTTATCCACCGAACCTAATTTTCCAGAGAAGTGGAATAGAACACGTAAGTGTCTCCTCGTTCATCATTCCTTTCAGTTAACGTTCTTATTTCTTATCACTCTTGAGTTTTTGATCTCAATCCCCTTTTGCTCTGTAGCCAACAAGGCTGATGTCATCCCTCTAGAGGGCTTGACCGAGTGGGTTAAGGCTGTGACCAAAGCTCGCAAGCGCCCCATTCGATCCTGGATGGACATGGCTGATAGTTTCGGTTGGCAATGTAAGAGGCATAGTAAGTTATTTACAATTTTATATCAGGGGTGTCGCTCGAAGCTTTTTGTTTTTGCCATTAATTTTTCTCCTCAGCGTCAGGTCTTCCCAACCGAGCCGTTAATAAAAATAAAGGTAAAAAGGGAAAAGGAAAAGAGAAGAAAAAGGATGGAGAGGAAACCGACTCTGATGATGATTTGGCCTTGGTGGCGGATCTCGTTGGAGATTTGAAGGAACTCAAGTCCTCGAAGACTTCCAATTCTTCGAAAGGATCCTTGGGTCAAGGGACCTCAATAGGTAATGCTCACCATATCCGTTGGTCATTACACTTGTACCTTATACTTCTCCTTGTTTTAGTGTTCGTAACTCTATGTTGTTCACAGGTTCGAAGAGGAAGAGGGCAGTTTCAAAGAAATCCTCCCGTTCAGTGCATCCTCGCACCAAAGTGATGACCTCTCCTCAGCCCGAAGCTGTTGTTGAAAAGTGCCAGGGGTTGATTGACGAACCCTGAGATGAGGGCTTTGAGGACTTGGAGCCTCGTAGGGAGGTTGAATTAGTGGACCTTGAGGGTTTGGAGCAAGACTCCGATGCAGCTGTTGGCAAGGCTAAAGGGAAAACTAAATTTGGGGAGATTGGGGCCTCTGCCGCCTGAGGGGAGGCTAATGCTAGGGCGTAATATGAACCAGCGAGACTTTCGACCTCGGCAGGGTCTTTGCGAAAGCTCGAGGTGTCAACTTCTTCAAACCTTTTGGAGAGCACTCGAAGGGATATTTTGAGCTTCATGCCCTTGTTCGGACCAAAGAAAGAGGCCATTGTGCAAAAATTTCCTCCAGCTCAACTGGCTACCACCCTCACTGCAAACGCACTCAGAGTAAGCCTTAACACACTCACCCTTCCTTCTGTTTTCGAATATTTGCTTATTTTGACCCTTAATAATTTTCATTCAGGGCTTCATCCTATCGCTGAGGGCTGTTGAGCTTGAGACCGCAAGGTACGAGGAGATTCAACGTGTCGCCAGTGTTTGGGACAAGCAAAGGGATAGCTTCAATGCTCAAACAGGTGAATTGAAAGCTCAGTTATCCAAGTCTCGCTCCAATCTGCGTGAAGCGGAGGTCGCTTCCGAGGCCAAAATTCAAGTCCTTGGTGATGGTTTCAAAGTAGAGCGCTCGAGGCTGAATCCTGAAGTTGTGAGGCTTGGTGAAGAGCTGGCCTAAATTAAGAATGAATTCATGGAGGAGGCCAACAAGCACCACGAGCAGCAGAAGAGGCATGTGCTCGACATCCAAAGGCCAGAGGGCCAAAACTCCAAGATCCCGACCCTTGAAGCCGAGGGTAAACTGCTTCGAGAAGAAGTAGTTGATCGCAAGGAGAGGGCCAAGGTCAAATCCAAAAGGGCAGAGTTGGACAAGTACTGGGCCGTCATCAAGTCTCGATTGAAGCTGCTTAAGCAATGCCGAGCTGGGGAGCTTAACTTGGAAGAGGAAATCGCTAAGGCCGAGGACAATGCAGCCAAAGCCCAAGCTATGATCGATGATCTTTCTTTAAGTGAAGGCTCAGGCGATAATGATGTCGAGGATGAAGAAGATGAAGATGGAGAAGAAGCCGAGGATGCCGATGACAGGGTCTCCGAGGGAGGAGACGGGCCCGAAGCATAGCGTTACTATTTTCATCTTCTATTTTTTTAATTTTTGTTTAGGCCTTCGGGCCTCATGATGTAAATGACTCTACGGCTTTCGGGCCTTTCATGAATGAATTTGTTTTTTATACTCAAGTGTTACAACTTTCATTTCACCTTACAAAATATTTTGGGCTTAACACTTAGAATAATTTTGCTTGCAAGACTTAGTTCATACAACGCCGATGCGAATTTAGAACGACGTCTCACTCTCGAGCCGATGCATTTGAAATATGACCTCGGTATAAAAATAACCTCAGTATATAAGATCATATAAATAAAGAGATATTGAATCAAGTTTATTTCATTGATGATATCAATCAAGCCATAATCAGCTTTTTACATAAGGCCTAGTCTAAGTAAAACTTAGGCGCAAAAACAAGTTAACAACATGCCACTATCGGGCGAAAATACAAAGTGCTAATCTATTCCTCGGGCGTCAGTCCCCGGTTGTCAAATAGATAGACTTCGGTGGGGAGGCTCAAAGCTGACCTCGACTGCATCCCACTCCTCACTCCCCCTAGTATTCGGGTGTGAATCTTGATGAAGATCCGAGCACTGAAGATCATCTTATCCGCTTTCTGAAAAGGTCAAGCAAAATAAAATGGGGAGTAAGTTTAAATATTTCAACTAAAGCCTTTGGATCTTGGCTCGAGGCTGTAGGTGAATTTTAAATGATCAAGGAATGCTTACCTTGATGTCAAAAATAATACCGCTTCAAATTGGAAATGTTCTAATTTAGGGGTTCGAGTTTGCCTTGCAAATCTTCGATCTGATAAGATCCCTTTCCAACAATTGCCCTAACTTTGTAAGGCCCTTCCTAATTTGCAATAAGTTTTCCCTCATTGTTTTCTTTTGTTGGCTGATTCGAAGCCTTCAGCACATAATCACCAACTTTGAAATCTCTAAGCTTGGCCTTTCTGTTGAGATACGCCTCGATTTGTATTTTTGTGTGCAGCTAACCGAACCAAGGCTAACTCTCTTTTCTCCTCGAGCAAATCTAACTTTATGTGCATGGCTTGTTGATTGGCATCTTCGGTGGTGTGAGCGTACCAAAGACTTGGTTCACCCACTTCGATAGGGATAAGCGAATCCATGCCATAGACGAGGGAAAATGGGGTTTCATCGGTGCTGTTCTTCTTTGTGGCTCACATATCCCATAGTATCCATGGTAACTCTTTGGGCCAAAGACCTTTTTATCTCATCAAGCCTCTTCTTGAGATTTTCAACTATTACTCTGTTTGAAGATTCAACTTGTCCATTGGCACTTGGGTGGTAGGGAGTTGACATTACCTTCTTTATTCCCCACAGCTTAAGGAAATCAGTGATAGCTGCCCCCCACGAATTGTGAACCATTGTCACAAGTGATTTCTTTTGCGACGCCAAACCTATAGATGATATTCTTTTTGATGAAGTCAATTACATCCCTCTGCTTAACCTCGGTGAAAGCCCCTACTTCTACCCACTTTGTGAAGTAATCAGTCAACACAAGAATAAACCGAACACCGTCTTTGCCCTTTGGCAATGGACCAATAATGTCCATTCCTCACTTCATAAAGGGCCATGGTGACACAACTGAGTGTAGGGGTTCGGCTTGCTAGTGAATCATTTGGGCATGGCGTTGACACTTATCACATCTTTTCACGAAGACCTTTGCATCTGCGATGATAGTGGGCCAATAGTACCCAGCTCGAAGTAATTTATGCAGTAAGGACTTTCCTCCCGAATGGTTGCCACACTCGCCCTCGTGTACCTCTGACATCACATATCTGGCTTCGTCTGGACCTAAGCATTTGGCCATCGGGCCGCTGTACATTCTTCTATATAGATTTTCCCAAATTATTGAATATGAAGCTGCTTGAGTCCTCAATTTCCTTGGTTCTTTCTTATATGGGGGAAGAGTCCAGGAGTCAAAGTAAGAGATAAACTTACTTCGCTAGTCCCATTTATGATCCACCGAGTTGACTTCCAATTTCATCTCCCTCATCTGAGCAGAAAGCAACCGAACAACTGAGTCAGTCCCCGAGTGTTCTTCCACTGTCGAACCTAAATTTTCTAAGGCATCGGCCTCACCGTTCTCGTCCCGAGGTACTTGTTTGACTTGCCATTCTTGGAATTGAGCCAAAATATTTTGTGCTTGGATTAAGAATTGTTGCATTTTGGGCTCACAAGCCGTATATTCACCGAGCACTTGGTTTACCACCATTTGTGAATCACACCTTAATTCAATTCTCTCTACCCCCATCTCTTTAGCCAGTTCCAAGCCTACTAAAGCTGCTTCATATCTGGCCTCATTGTTTGATATCTTTTTGAACCGGACCGAATGTCTGACTTTCTCCCCGGTGGGTGCTATCAAAATGATTCCTAACCCCAAACTCTTAGAATTGGTTGCCTCATCGGTGTAGAGTACCCATAATCCCGAAGTCGATCCCTTCGACATCAAGTTTTCCTTTTCAGCTTCGGGTAAGATCCCAACACTAAAGTCAGCCACGAAGTCCGTCAAGACTTGCAATTTAATGGTTGTTCGGGGTTGGTAGGTGATATCATATTTACTTAATTCTACTACCCATTTAGATAACCTCCCCGACAACTCTGGTTTATGCAGTATACTCCTTAAGGGGAAAGTAGTAACTACCGCTATTGGGTGACATTGAAAGTAAGGTCGTAGTTATCGAGCTGTAACAATTAAAGCAAGTGATAGCTTTTCCAAATTAGGATACCTGGTTTCAGCGTCGAGGAGTGTTTTACTCACATAATAGATAGGCTGCTGCTTGCCATCCTCTTCCCGAACCATCACAATGCTCACTGACACTTCGAGCACAGCCAGGTAAACTAGCAAAGTTTCTCCATCCTTCGGCTTGGCGAGCAACGACGCGTTAGCCAAATATCGTTTCAATTCCTTCAGCGCTTCTTTGCACTCCGGTGTCCACTCGAAGTGATTATTCTTCCTTAGGACTGAGAAGAATTTGTGGCATCGCTTTGATGACCTTGAGATAAATCTACTCAAGGCAGTGACTCGACCAGTTAAGTGCTGAACTTCTTTCACCCCGGTTAACTCATCGGGGATCTCTTCAATAGATCTGATCTTGTCTGGATTAGCTTCGATGCCTCATTCTAAGACTATGAACCCCAAAAATTTGACTGAACCCATGCCGAAGGCACATTTCTCAGGATTCAGCTTCATGCTATATTGCCTTAGAACAACGAAGGCTTCTCTCAAATGGCTTAGGTGGTCCTCCACCCGAATAGAATTGATCAGCATGTCGTCTATGTAAACCTCCATAAACTTTTTGAAGTAATCTTTGAACATGCGTCATACTAACCGTTGGTATGTCGCCTCAGAGTTCATCAGACCGAAGGGCATCACCTTGTAGCAGAAGGTACCTCGATCAGTGATGAACGAGGTTTTTTCTTCATCCTTCGGGTCCATGAAAATTTGATTATACCCCGAATAAGCATCTAAGAAGGTTAATAGTTTATGTCCGTGTGTAGAGTCTATTAACCTGTCTATCTGTGGCAATGGATAAGAGTCCTTGGGGCAAGCTTTATTTAGATCCATATAATTTACACACATTCTCCACTTGCCATTATTTTTGGGCACAACAATGACATTAGCCAGCCATTCGAGATACTTCACCTCTCTTATGAAGCCATTCTCATGAAGCTTCATAGTCTCATCTTCAATTGCTTTCTTTTTGACACCGGCATGCGGTCTTTTCTTTTGTTTTACCAGGGTAAAATGTGGATCTACATTCAGCTTATGAGTCATGATCTCCGGATCGATGCTGACCATATCTGAATGAGACCAAGCAAAACAATCATCTTGGACTTCAAGACTTTGATTATAGCCTTTTTCAACTCCGGGTCCAACTCCGAGCCGACAAATACTTTTCTCTCTAGGAAATCATTCGATAACATGAAAGATTCTAGCTCTTCGATAGTTAAATCCTCGGCTTTTTGTTTCCAAGGTTCTTGAGTAGATACCGGGATCTTCTCCATTCCTCCTCGGAGATCATCTTGGGAACATGGCTCTCCCTCTTCGTTTGACCCCGATTGTATTGATTGCTATTCAGTTGGTCCTGACGGGACGACTCCACTCTTCAACGCAACCAAATAGCATTCCCTCGCTACCTGTTGCTCCCCCTTAATCGAACGAACTCCCCATAGGGTAGGGAATTTGATGACTTGGTGGAGAGTGGATGGAACAGCCTCCATGGAGTGAATTCATGGTCTACCGAGGATAGCATTATATACCATATCCTCGGGCAAAACTTGAAACAATATTTCCTTGCAAACTCCTTCGGCATACGTGTTGAGCGTAATTTCGCCCAATGTTTTTTCGATGGAGTTATTGAAGCCAGTCAAGACAGTTTCTTTTGGGATAACTTCTCCCTTCAACCACTTCTTTTTGATAGCCCCGTAGCTGATTATGTTGACAGAGCTACCGGGGTCGATCAAGACTCATTTGATATCCGAGTCGTTGATTCTTAGCATGATGACCAAAGTATCGTGATGGGGAAATATCATCTCATTGCAGTCATCGTCGTCGAACACTATCTCCTTTTCCGATCCTCCAACTCGAGTCCTTTTCTCCATTGTTATTGATAACTTTGCAAATTTCTTGGCAGCTGCAAAGTTCACTCACATTCACAACTCTTTCAGGGGGAGGTGCCCTCGGTGGTTGACCATCACCTCGGTTCTTTGTATAGTTTTCCTTCCCCTTATCCGTGAGGAATTCAGCTAACACGCCCTTCTTCAACAGGTGCGCCACCTCGAGACGCAACGCTTTACAGTCCTCGGTGCAGTGACCGTAGTCTGTGTGAAACTCACAGCGTAGGCTTTAGTCTCTTTTGTCCACAAGATTTCTCATATCCTTTGGTGCTCTCACTCTAGATATCCCCTTCACTACATTGACCAACTCCGAGGTCGATATGTTTAAGTTATAATCAGGGATCCGAGCTAACTCCTTATTTTTGGAGACCAGAGCCGGTCCCGAGGTGTTCCTTTAGTTCGTGCTGGAATAGACTTTTCCACTGAACCATTGGCTCACATGTGGGTTTCCTAGCCTTTGGTTAACAGGTTGCCTCGGTGAAGTGTAGTTCATATCTTCCCCTCGAGTTTCCTCGCGGCGCCTCGGCGCGATATGAGGATACAGAGCAACCTTTATAGTTAAGGCCTCGACCAGCAGCTTTCCATTCAGCTTCCTCCAATCTTATCTTGGTGTACGCCCTATTGTGAAAGTCATCCCATGTCAAAGTCTGGTATTGCTGGAGCTCTTTTCTCAACTCAGCAGCAGTGCTGGAGTTGCGAACATTGATGTTCTTTTCAAATGCTATGATGGCCAAAGTGTCATCTATAGGAGGTAATTCTATCCGTTCGGCATGAAACCTTTCGAGGAAGTATCTGATGGGCTCGTCGGGCCGCTGTTTGACTTTGAAGATGTCCTCCTTCCTTTGGAGGATTTTCTGCGCACCGTTATGAGCTTTATCGAACGCATCAACTAAGTCGTTAAAACTAAAAATTGACCCCGCTGGTAAACGCATGTACCAGCGTAAGGCCTCCTTCTCCAAAGATTCGCCGAACCTTTTCAAGAACATCGACTCTTTTTCTATCTCTTTTAAATCGTTGCTCAACACATCGACATGTATTCGGTCACATGCTCAATGGGGTCGGTAGTCCCATCATATTTTTTTTAAAATTGAATTTTGAAAGTGCTTTGAAGTTGGTGCTGGAGCAGTCTCAAGTTTGTATGGCAATTGCCTGTACTGATCAATATCAAGCGGCCTTTGGGTCTTCGTTACCCCAAGACGATTTCAAGCCATTTTTCCACTCGCGCCTCAACTCGAGCCTTGACTCGGGTTTCGATCTCCTTGCTTGATTTTTCAACATCTACCAAGGAGCTAGCTTCTGCCACAGTGGGAATTGTTCCGAAGTAGGGCGTAGTGCTAGGTATTGTGCCCGAACCCCCAGATGTGGCTCCATTTTGAGGTCCCCCCTATTGTTGCGCCCATAGGAATGAAGAGCGGGATGCCTTCCCTTGGAACCATGGGTGGAACTCCATTCAGAGCTGAACTATTTCTCGCCTCTAACGAGGCACGAAATTCAGCATTGATAATAGTCTGTTCGGCTTGCTGTTCTTGAAGAGCTTTCAGGGTTTGGACGACTTAGGCCTAAAAAGCTTCAGTGGAACCCGAAAAGAAAGGATTTGTTATTGGTGGTATTAGGGGCGCGTTGGAATTTGGGTTCGATTGAACGCCAGCCTGTCGAAAACAAAAATCTGAACGAACAAAAACGTTAAACGTTGGAACAAAGCGTTGATGCTTGTATTCCCACAGACGGCGCCAATTTGATAAGTCGGCATTTTACTGACTTTGAGCCTTCCTTTATAGGAACTTTATGTGTTCTGAAGCTAATTTCACGACCAATTCTTATATAGTGTTGCGTGATTCTAGGTGCTACTTAGTTTAAGCGCTCGAGGCCAGAAACTAAGCGGAAAGAACACAAAAGAAGGCCGAGTCGAGTCGAAGTTGGAGTCGTGCGAAATGGAACAACTTTTCAAGGATTTGTGCGATAGCACAATGCTCAGCACAATATTGTGCGATAGCACAATGCTTAGCACAATGCTGAAAAAGACCCAACTGTGTGGTCAGCACAATATTGTGCGGTCAGCACAATTGGGACGGAAGAAGCAGTAACTACTTCAATTTTTCAAGATTTTGTGCGGTCAACACAATTGGGACGGAAGAAAATTTTTGTGTAATTTTCTTAGGAGTATAAATAGGAAAGTGAGGGTTTTATTACACCAACACTTACATTACATTTTACACTATATTTTGGGCGATTTTGGGAGCCAAGTTGGAGACTTAACATCATTTTGTAAGCTTCTAATCTTGTAACTTTGAATCTTGATTCCATATATCAATTCAAACTTATGTCCAACATGATTTCATCTTTTCATTACGTCTTTATTACTATGATTCAAACCCTAGTTATGAGTAGCTAAACTCATAACTAGGGGTGTAATTATGCTATTGTAATAGAAAATTAATGGGTGTTGTTCTATTTCACTAACCATAACACAAGTAACAATTATCCAACTCCCCATTACAATAACATCAAAATCCCAAAATCCATGATATATTTGGGATTTGTTGTCTACATTGTTAGTTAAAGACTCGGAAGAGATTAACTAGTGTAGAATAGTGGAGTTGGCGAGGATTTGAGTTGATAGGCTATTCATATAGACTAACTCATCTAAAAGGAGTTACGCTCGAAAGAGGTCTCCTTTCCTCGAGTCATTGAGTAGTGCTTCAACCATTCAACTAAGGCTTTGACGAGCGAGTTGTGAAAGATCTCTCCTAGGCCGGAAGGATTCAAGAGATCACGATCAGAATGCTCGACCATAATTATACTTGTGTTGGGAAAGTGAAGTAAAGACACCCTTTGGTTGGAAATCACTATTAGTTGGTTGCACCCTTAGTCTAGTAATATCGAACAACTTACTCGTTTAATTGCTTACACTTTAGAATTAATCATAGTTTTCATCAAACAAATCATACTTCTAGGATTCAATACTAAACCTCATTTGAATATCTATTGCAACTCTCTCACTTGACGTGCTAGTTCCCTTGGGAAATCGACCCCGACTTACATCGGGTATTATACTTTGACGACCGCCCTTCACTATTAACGGTGTAAGATTGAGCGTGGATCAAATTTTGGCGCCGTTGCCGGGGAACTACGGTTTCAGTATTGAGTTGCATTAGTTAATCAAAGTTGTTTAGTTCGCTAGTCCTAGCATTTTACTTTTGGTTTTGGTTTTACCTTGTGTAGGGGAAACATGTCTTATAGCAGAAATCCTAATCGGAACTTGCGGAAACCCAATTAATACCAACAATTGGCGTAATTGAAAATCCATACATGAGTGACTCTTGTCCTTATTGTGGCGGACCTCACCATTGGCAAGATTGTCAAATTGTTTCCGGGGGTAAGTTGTGCGCACCTTTTGTCACGACCCAACTTAGGGCCGCGACGGATGACCAACACTAAGTGTCGATCATCACTAATCCTACTGATAATATGCTAACCATTATAACTGATAAACAAAATAAGCATAAACCTAGCTGATAAGGAGTGTGCAATGCAAATAGCTGACAAGGCTAACATAAGCTGACATACATAACATACTGACTGCACCACACAGGGACATATCTACAGACCTCTAAGAGTGCTGAACTGAATATACAAAGGACGGGAAAAGGCCCCGCCATATCCAAACTGGCTGACTGTACACATACCAAAAGATAAGTAACTCCGGGAGTAAGCGGAGAGACTCCAATAGCTGATAGATGGCCTACTAACGTGGTCCAAGCATTGATCTATCCGCACCTGCGCAGAATGAAACGCAGCGCCCCAGAAAAGGGCGTGAGTACGATATGTACCAAGTATGTAAGGCATGAGCATATAATATGTCGTAGCTGAATGAAACTGTGGGCTGGAATATAAATATGTAAACATGAGCTGGAGCATAGCAATATAGCTGGAAATCTGAAGAACGTACTAAACATGATATGAATATAAGCTGAAGTCTAGCTGAATCTGAACCTGAAGACTGAGCTGAACTATACTGATAAATAATTGTAATATGACTGATAGCTGGTTACTAGAAACTGGAACTGATAACTGTCAACTGATACTTACGCTAAGAACTGGTGGCTGATAACTGTCAACTGATACTGACGCTGATAACTGAGAACTGATAACTGTCAACTGATACTGACGCTAAAGCTGAACTGTTATCTGAACTGGTACCTGTCCGGTGTTATGGGCTATATCCCCCCAAATCAGGTAACTGAACATCTGAACTAGTACCTGTCTGGCGTTATGGGCTGTATCCCCCCAAATCAGGTACTGAAAACCGGAACTAGCCTCATGTATAATCATGCAGTGCATATTGTGGCTATATACGCATATATAACAAACCTAGTAGGTGTTATGGGCTATATCCCCCCCAGCCAGTAATATCTAGTCTCTCTGGTCAGAGTGTGTGAATGACACCCGGTCACGCTAGGTGTTTCAACTCCCGCCTGAACCAGAGGGGCTGTATCCCCCAGACGGGTAGTATCACACGCGGCCGGACTGTGTGTCCAATGTCCAGCCTCTATGGGGGACTCCAAATCACACATAACATGATCACAATATAAGCATAAGCATGTATGAGGCATAACACATGTGGCGACAATATATATGGACTCAAAGGAATGATAAGAAAACTCTTGATGGAATTGTAGACACAACCTGAAACTTAGAATTTGTCTAACTCTTTGATTTTTATAAAAATTTCGGCAGAGTTTCCACTGAAACTGGATGATACGCAAAAACAGAACCAACACTATACTATACACGGGAATGAATACCCGGATAAACTGATAACATAAGCATGTTAAATGGATAACAAGATGAGACAACTAGATGACATAACAAATCCGAAGATAGAATGTCTGGACAGCACCACTGTCATGGCTTTCAACCTAATTTTCAGAGTGTAGATCAAAGTTATAGACTTCATAGTCTTCATGAAAGTTATAGATATATGTATTAGGATTCTGGAGATTCTTAAATCATCTTAATATCAATTTTGTATAAGGAGTTATGATCAATATACTAACAACTGTCCAAAGTTCAAAACAATTTTCCAAATTTTGAAACGTTTTGCCTTTCTGATTTGAACGTCTTTCACCTTGGATTTTAGTACCAAATTAAGTATATACAAGTTTTCCTTGGTACCATACAAGTTTCTCACAAGAAAAACTAAGTTTAAAACTAATAAAAGCTTCAAAATCTAAAAGATACATGCCTTGCCAAAAGAAAGGTTTAGCCTTACATACCTTTTGATGTTTCTCGCTTCTAAACTTCGTTTCCTTTGAATTCCACACCTTCTAAAGCTTAAACAAGCTATAAAATAGAATTTAGATACTTTACTTAGCTATGAAGTAATTCTAAAACTGAAACTATAGACGAAATTGAAGGTAGCATAATGTTACCCTAATCGCGTAGAGCGTTTTGACGCAATCCGTCTTCCGTTTCGAGTCAAAATTGATGTTGTTTATTCAAAATCATAAAAAATGGATTAAAACTGAAGTAAGGTCTGTTTATGTCGTGGGGTTTCTGGAAAATTTCGAGAAAATGAAGTTTTTCCCATTTATAATGAAAACATTTCATTTCTAGCCCTCTTTTGCGCTTATGTTCCTTTTTCTGGTCTGACTTCTGATACTCATATCTTTTTATCTATACATTATATGAATAAACCGTCAAAAGTGTTGGAAACTACACTCCAAGACCTTTAATTTGGTATATCATATGTCCCCAAAAGACTTCATATAACACATGAAATTAATTGCTGAAAAAGCTCCGTTACAAGGCAATTCCTTAGTCGGTTTTTCCGCAACTTAAATCTGATTTTTCCCAAACTTTATATTCAACATATAAACATCATATATGGTCATATTGTTACTTTAAACTCACTTAAATCATTCTTAACATGATATTATAATGATATACGTCAATTTAGACGTACGGGGTGTAACAATATTCCCCCGTTAGGAACATTCGTCCTCGAATGTTAAATGAAGTATGTAGAAGCATTAAACAACGATCTGTTACATACTCGAAGTAATGAAGAGATGTGTATATTTGGCCCTCATGTCATTTTCAGCTTCCCAAGTTATTTCTTCTATATTATTGCTTTGATATAGTATCTTAACTTAAGGAATGTCTTTCGTCCTTACTCGACGAATCTGCCTCTTTAAATTGCAACTGGCACCTCCTTATTAGTCAACTGTTCTGTAATCTGTACATCCTCTACTGGTACAACTCTAGAAGGATCTCTGACACATTTTTTTGAGCATGGAAATATGAAATACTGGATGTACCTCCTGAAGGTCTGCTTGAAGGTCTAACTCGTAGGCTACACGCCCAACTCGCCTGATAATCTGATATGGACTAATAAATCTAGGGCTAAGCTTTCCCTTCTTTCCAAATCTCATAACGCCTTTCATAGGTGATACTTTCAGGAATACCTAATCGCCAATATGAAATTCTAAATCTCAATGTCGATTATCTGCATAGGACTTCTGTCTGCTCTGCACTGCTAATAATATTTCCCTGATCAACTTGACTTTATCAATTACTTGTTGGATTAAGTCTGGACCTATCAATTGAGACTCGCCAACCTTGAACCATCATATAGAAAACCTGCATTTGTGCCCATACAAAGCTTCATATGGCACCATCTGTATGCTAGAATGATAGCTTATTATTATATGCAAACTCTATCAACAGTAGGTGACCATTCCAGCTGCTTCTAAAATCTAACACGTAAGCTCTAAGCATATTTTCTAATGTCTGAATGGTCCGCTAAGCCTGTCTGTCTGTCTATGGATGAAATACTGTACTCAGATACACCTGTGTCCCTAAACCTGTCTGGAACGATCTATAGAAATTAGCTGTAAACTGGTGCGCCCCCGTCTGAAATAATAAATACTGGAATACCATGTAGGCGCACTATCTCTCTGATATAAAGTCTGGCATAATCCTCTGCTGTATATATAGTTCTAACAGGAAAGAAATGAGCTCATTTAGTAAGCCTGTCAACTATAACCCAAATAGAGTTATATCTGCTCCGCATACGGGGAAAGCCTGTAATGAAGTCCATATTCACTGCTTCCCATTTCTATGATGGAATCTCGACTTCCTGTAACAAGCCACTAGGTTTTTTTTATGCTCGACTTTAACCTGCTGGCAGTTAGCACACTGAGCCACAAATTCTGCTATGTCACGCTTCATTTCGTCTCAAGAATAAATCTGCTTAAGATCATGGTAAATCTTAGTCGAATTAGGATGAACAGTGTATCTGGAATAATGTGCATCTATCATAATCTGTCCACATAAATCTGCAACATCAGGAACACAAAGTCTATCTTTATATATAAGAACCCCGTCACTAGTAACCTATATAATAATTTTGGTTTTCTTCTGGATATCTGCCTGTATTGAACTAGAACTAGATCCTCATACTGGCGCTGCTTTACTTATGTCACTAGGCAAGTAGTGGTTGCGTTCTGAACTGTAACTCTTGCGTCCTCTGAATCTATTAATCTGACATCCATGCTGGCCAACTGGTAGAGTGTATGAGCTAACTTTATTTTCTCTGGTTGTAAATAAGAGAGACTACCCATAGGCTTGCGACTAAGGGAATCAGCAACAACGTTCGCTTTACCCGGATGATAAAGAATGTCCATGTCATAGTCCTTTAGCAACTCTAGCCACCGCCTCTATCATAGGATTAGCTCCTTTTGCTTAAATATGTACTGGAGGCTCTTGTGATCCGTATAAATATCAACATGAACACCGTAAAAATAATGTCTCCAAATGTTCAATGCATGAATGACTGCTGAAAGCTCAAGATCATGGATGAGGTAGTTCTGATCGTGCTTTTTCAGCTGCCTAGAAGCATAAGCAATTACTCTTCCATGCTGCATCAAACACAACGAAGACCAATTCGAGAAGCATCACAGTAATGACATAGCCCTCAGATCCCTCTGGAAGTGTAAGTACTGGAGCTGTTAACAACCTGTTCTTTAGTTCTTGGAAGCTGTGCTCGCAAGAATCAGACCACTCAAATTTAGCTGATTTCTTTGTCAATTTGTTTAGTGGAGCTGCAATGGAGGAAAAACCCTCTATAAACTTTCTGTAATAACCTGCCAAACCCAGAAAACTACGTACTTCAGTTGGCGTCGTAGGCATGGGCCAATTCTTCACAGCCTAGATCTTCTGGGCATCTATTTTAATTCTTTCTGCTGAAACTATGTGGCCAAGAAATGCCGCTGAATCTATCTAGAATTTACACTTTGAGAACTTAGCATATAATTGTTGGTCCCGATGAGTACCCAATACTGTGCGTAGGTGCTCCGGATACTCTGATTCAGACTTTGAATAGATGAGAATATCATCAATAAATATAATCACAATTAAATCTAAATAAGGCCTGAATACGCTGTCCATTAGATCCATAAATACTGCAAAGGCATTAGTGAGTCCAAACAACATCACTAAAAACTCATAATGGCCAGTCCTAGTCCTGAATGCAGTCTTAGGTATATCAGATGTTCTAACTCTAACCTGATGGTAGCCTGATAGCAAATCTATATTCGAGAAGCACTTGGCACCCTGGAGCTTGTCAAACTAGACATCAATCCTGGGCAGAGAGTATTTATTCTTAATATTGACTTTATTCAGCTGTTTGTAATCTATGCACATGCGTAGAGAGCCATCTTTTTTTTTTTTTTTTACAAATAGCATCGAGGCTCCCCACGGGGAAATGCTGGGTCTGATGAGGCCTTTATCTAACAAATCCTTCAGTTTCTCCTTAAGTTCTTTCTATTATGCATGTGCCATCTTGAAGAACATGCCGCTGATGGCGTGCTGGTGCTGAGGAAGCAACTGCTGATCTAGCTGGCTGGGCTGCACAAGTACTACCCCTAGTCAGGCAATCTCTCATAAAATGGCCTGCATCGCGACAAATATTACAAGTATCAACTCCTAACTGACATGGTCCCAAGTGGCGTCTGCCGCAATCTTAACATCTGGGATATGTCTGACTGGCCGGTATAGAAGTACCACGACGCTGAAATCCTGAAGTCTGTGATGCCTGACTAGCTCTGGACTGAGGAGGTCTATCAGATCTCAGGCCACGAGACTCTGGAGGTATACTAGCTGGTGGCTGTCTAACACTCTGCTGCCTACTCGCTCTGGATGTCTCTCCGAATGAACCAGAAAATCTGCCCCTCTTGTGTAACACTCTATCCCTGTCGGCTCTCTGTTTCTGCTTCCTCTCCTCAAGTAAGAAAGCAAATGCCTGAATGTTATGTTCATACATGACTGCATAGAAACTATCATACGCTCGTTCACTAGGTGTGGAGCTAGTCCCACTATATACCTGTGAATTCTACATACTCACTACCACCGTAGGGGCAAACCATGCTAAAGAACTAAAGCAATAATTATACTCTTCTACACTCAAACTTCCCTGTCTCAAGGTCAGAAACTGATTAGCACGGGCTCCCTATGTCTCTATAGGCATATACTGATAAAGGAAGGTATCTGAGAATTCCTTCCAAGTTGTGGGAGTAGCATCAGGCCGTCTAGATAGCTCTCATGTCTGGTATCACCCTTCTGCTAGGTTATGCAATCTGAATGCAGCCAACTCTACTAACTTTGTGTCTGACACGTGCATAACCCTCAACACTCTAGCTATCCTCAATAGAAAATCCTGAGGGTCTTCTCCTGTACGGGATCCGGTAAAGACTGTAGGCTCTAGCCTGATAAAATCATTGATCCTGGATCCAACATCTCCCTGGGCATCTGCACTGTGTTGTCTAGTCTGAGCAACTACAACACTAGTCGATAATCTGATGGCATCCCTCATTTCCTGTCCCTGACTATCAGGCTAAGAAGGTGGAGGTATAGTAGCTGCAGTAACTCTAATATCACCCTGAACTGATAGGATCTGTGAGGCCTCGGATGGAGCCTCAGGTCTGGACTCCTCACTCTCATCCACCTTAGGTGGCACTCTACTAATACCCTGGCCGGCAATAACCTTGCCCTTCTGGGCAGCTGTTAGTTTCTTTGGCGGCATCGCTTTGCTGAAATTACTATTGTTAGAGGGCTGAATTCTATAATCATGCCTCTATCGCACGATCTAGAGAAGAAAGAAAGACAACTGTCCTGAAGTGCCTTGTAGCCTCCTGTTCAAAAGTATGGCGCGCAACATACTCCTAAACAAGACTCTACTAGACACGGCCTGTAGACACCCTAGGACTGAACTGCTCTGATACCACTTTTGTCACGACCCAACTTAGGGCCGCGACGGATGACCAACACTAAGTGTCGATCATCACTAATCCTACTGATAATATGCTAACCATTATAACTGATAAACAAAATAAGCATAAACCTAGCTGATAAGGAGTGTGCAATGCAAATAGCTGACAAGGCTAACATAAGCTGACATACATAACATACTGACTGCACCACACAGGGACATATCTACAGGCCTCTAAGAGTGCTGAACTTAATATACAAAGGACGGGAAAAGGCCCCGCCATATCCAAACTGGCTGCCTGTACACATACCAAAAGATAAGTAACTCCGGGAGTAAGCGGAGAGACTCCAATAGCTGATAGATGGCCTACTAACGTGGTCCAAGCATTGATCTATCCGCACCTGCGCAGAATGAAACGCAGCGCCCCAGAAAAGGGCGTGAGTACGATATGTACCAGAAAAGGGCGCCCCATATCAATTTTGTATAAGGAGTTATGATCAATATACTAACAACTGTCCAAAGTTCAAAACAATTTTCCAAATTTTGAAACGTTTTGCCTTTCTGATTTGAACGTCTTTCACCTTGGATTTTAGTACCAAATTAAGTATATACAAGTTTTCCTTGGTACCATACAAGTTTCTCACAAGAAAAACTAAGTTTAAAACTAATAAAAGCTTCAAAATCTAAAAGATACATGCCTTGCCAAAAGAAAGGTTTAGCCTTACATACCTTTTGATGTTTCTCGCTTCTAAACTTCGTTTCCTTTGAATTCCACACCTTCTAAAGCTTAAACAAGCTATAAAATAGAATTTAGATACTTTACTTAGCTATGAAGTAATTCTAAAACTGAAACTATAGACGAAATTGAAGGTAGCATAATGTTACCCTAATCGCGTAGAGCGTTTTGACGCAATCCGTCTTCCGTTTCGAGTCAAAATTGATGTTGTTTATTCAAAATCATAAAAAATGGATTAAAACTGAAGTAAGGTCTGTTTATGTCGTGGGGTTTCTGGAAAATTTCGAGAAAATGAAGTTTTTCCCATTTATAATGAAAACATTTCATTTCTAGCCCTCTTTTGCGCTTATGTTCCTTTTTCTGGTCTGACTTCTGATACTCATATCTTTTTATCTATACATTATATGAATAAACCGTCAAAAGTGTTGGAAACTACACTCCAAGACCTTTAATTTGGTATATCATATGTCCCCAAAAGACTTCATATAACACATGAAATTAATTGCTGAAAAAGCTCCGTTACAAGGCAATTCCTTAGTCGGTTTTTCCGCAACTTAAATCTGATTTTTCCCAAACTTTATATTCAACATATAAACATCATATATGGTCATATTGTTACTTTAAACTCACTTAAATCATTCTTAACATGATATTATAATGATATACGTCAATTTAGACGTACGGGGTGTAACACTTTTTCAACCCTTTGAGTGTGACATATGTCATGAGTGTGGGGGTCAAAATGGCCATTGGGACGGTTGTCCTAATATTCCTTATTCTTCTTCCAATGATTTTTATAATGATGCTAATGATTCTTATGAGTTTGATTGGGCAAATGCAAACATGAACATGGAGCTTGAACCCGAGTGGAAAGTCATCTAAGAGAGGTTTCAAGAAGAGATGGACCTATCGACTTCACAAGATGAATGCAATGAAAATGAAAGATTGGAACATTTGATGGAGCAAATACTTAAAAACAATTGTGAAAATGCCAAAGCCTTCAATGAGATAAAAGAAACGATCCATCAAAATGGCTTAGCAATTCACAACTTGGAAACTCAATTGAGCCAATTGTTTGACACCTTCAATGATCAACAAGCTAAGGGTATTGCCAAATTTCAACAAAGACGTTATATGAAAGATGAGGTTGAGTTCCAAGAAGAATCTTCCATTGAAGATGTGCTTGAATATCAAGAAGGAATTATTGAAGAAAAGAACAATTGGGATGAAGAAGAAATTGTGAGCCGAGCTTGGCTCCGAGATCAAGCTCGAAAAATAAAAGTCCATGAAGCATGCCTTCACGACTTAAATATCGAAGGTTGGGATCTCAAACATGAAAAGGAAGAACTAGGACAAAGAGTGAACCAATTTGATCTTGAAGCTCGTGCCTTGAACATTCTAGCGCATGAAGTGGTTGAAGCCTCCAAGGCTCAACATGAAGAAATAGTGAACGATATGCTAGAAATGAGCGAATTTGTGGAAGAGAGCACAAGTCAAATCATGGGAACTCATGAAAGTGATCACATCTTCAAGATATTTGGTAATGATGCAGTGAACAAGAAATTTGTGTTGGAGTCTAAAGAGGAAATAAAGAACTTTTGTGATGAAGACTCTAGCATAGTTGAAGAGGAGTATATCATACTTGGTGCTCCATTGGTGTTGAAAAAAGTTGGCCCTCATTCACTTCATTTTTAAACCCTATGTGTGCATGAGGCAATGGAAATGGAAGAACAAGCACCTTGTGATGACTTTGGCATTGATGAGCAAAATGGGTACATTGTTGAGTTCGCCATGCCAAGAAAATAAAATGACATTCCTCACTTGAAGGCCAAGAAGTGCAAAATGAATTATTCGGCCTTTGGAACCTTGAAATTTGTACCACCACCCCGGAAGCACAATGAAAAACTTGATTTAAAATTAGGGAGACAATTCACATTTACAAAATGGAGAGAAAAGTGTGATTTTGGTACTCGTCTTGCCATGACGTTAAATTAGGCGCTTCTTGGGAGGCAACCCATGTTTAAATTCATGCACGTTTTGTAGATATATTGTGATGCTCCTCACTTATTCTTGAGTGGATGGTGTTTGTAGGTGTGAAGTTGATCAAAAGTGAAGAAATGAGTCCAATTGTGGCTTAAGGAATGGGATTGTGCGGAGTCGTGCTCAAAAATGCGGAACAAGAATAAAAAGTGAGAAGGCACAACATTATGCTACCTAGCACAATTGTTATGAGGCCACTACCACTCCACTCTAGACAGAGCCTGCCGATACTCAGCCGAACCTTGAGGTTCCCACTGCTGCTGAGGCATCTATCTCTCCACCGACCCTTGAGGGTCTCTTGTCCACCGTTGCTGCTACATCCAGTTCTCCACCAGCCACTGAGGGCTAGCTATGACAGGGAACATTCTTTTACTCACTCTCTTAGATGCTTTCATGACTTTTAGTTGCATTGGGGACAATGCATGCTTTTAGTTTGAGGGGTGGGTACTTAAAGAATGTCATGTCACCATATCTTGTATATAGGATGTTTTGAGTACCTTTGTTTGTCATGAACTAAGTATTGTATATATTTGTTTTATCTATGACATGGTGTTATGTTTGATGTATGTACAAACGTGTTTATGTTAAGTTGTGTTAAGTTGTTAGTACATATATGTTTAGCAATTAAAAAAAAACAAAACAAAAACACATGGTACTCCCATGAACTACGCTTGGGATGCTACCTTTTCTTTATCTGATTCACTCATGGGTGATGCGTAGGCATCCCATGTGGGTGCGAAAGCCTCATTTGGGTCCGAACAACCATTTTCATTGTAAATACCATGTTGCACAAAATTTTTGAAATAACCTCCTTGGTTTTTCTTTGCCATGGTTCTTTTCCAAGGAGGTAATTGTGTTGAACCGGGCATCTCTAGTACTAGTTTAGTATTTAGTTGTAAATAATAATGATTAGTTGTGGATTCTTGCTATTTAGCAACTTTTGGCACGTTTGGTTCCACCATTATTTAATCCTTATCATGTGAGCTTGTTTTGAAAAATGAATAGAAAAACTTAGTTGGTAAATTGTGCTATGATCTTTAAGTTCAACTTTTGGCTCTTATGTCACTAATTAGCTCTCATTAGGCTATGAGTAAACTTTGGATACTTAATTGCCTTTGATTGGGATTTGAATATACTTGTCTTCCTTGCTTTACATGTGCCATGTGTGGTGAGGTTTCGGTGTGTTCATGTCTGTGCTTATTGATCTAGAACTTGCCCTAAGTGTGCTTCGAGGCAAAATCCTAGGTGATGCTTGGCTTGAAAGATGATTTTAGGCTTTCTTTGGCCCGCTCAGTAATCCAAAAAGCCTACCCTTGCATTAAATCTTTAGTCAACCCCTTTGAGCTTAATATCCTTTCCTTTGGCAACCACATTATTAACCCGGACCAATTCTAAGTGCTTAAAGCACTAACCCTCTCTTTTGGCCCTACCTCCTTGAGTGCATTGAAAGACGTGCAACTTAGGCAAAAGCCTAAGTTTGGGGGTGGCACGAGTTATGGTGAAAGTGTGGAAGTTAATGAAAATCAAAAGAAAATAAATGAAGAGAAAGAGCAACAAAAGTGAGTTGAATAAAATAAAAGGTGAAAAAGTGAAAAGAAACAAAAAGAAGCAAGTGAAAGAAAAGAAAGAAAAAGAAGAAAAAGAGAATTGATGAATAAAGAGGAGAAAGATTAGTGTATAATCCTCGATTTAGCGAGGTGTAAGTGCAAGAAAAATGAAGTGTGCCTTAATTTTTGTACGGTGTAGTGCTCAAGGAGGTGTGTACTCACTATTTGCCCATATTTTACCCCACCTTTGACCAAAAGCCTACATTACAACACTAACAAGTCCTAATTGATTTCGGGTCAAGCATTCCTACATTAGTGGAGAGGTACACGAAGGGCAAGCCTATGGATCTTTAGTGTGCATGATGAACTTCTTTTGAGAGAGTGAGCGAATTCTTCCTATCATTAATCCCACTTGTGTTATCATTGTATTTTTGTCGTTGGGATATTCTATTGAGTGGTGAGAGCACTTGTGAAGTTGAGTTGAGGACTTGTGTTTCACTTTTCAATTGAGGTGAGCAAGTAAAGAAGTGAAGTCTTGTCATGAAGAGGCAAACTTTGAAAATCTTGTGTCATGGCATTTTTGCTTTCTTTGATGTTTTGTATATGAGAGTTATGCTCACATGGCTTGGCTTAATTGTTGGCACCAACCAATGTCATTAGTTTTTGAACTTGAATCGAGTTTTGGCTTGTTGTGGCTTTAGTGAAAAAATGCATGAATTGATGAATTGCAACTTGGGGACCATTGAAGTGTGTTTTGCTTGAGGACAAGCAAAAGTTCTAGTTTGGGGGTGTTGATAAGTCGGCATTTTACCGACTTTGAGCCTTCCTTTATAGGAACTTTATGTGTTCTTAAGCTAATTTCACGACCAATTCTTATGTAATGTTGCGTGATTCCAGGTGCTACTTAGTTTAAGCGCTCGAGGCCAGAAACTGAGCGGAAAGAACACAAAAGAAGGCCGAGTCGAGTCGAAGTTGGAGTCGTGCGAAATGGAACAAGTTATCAAGGATTTGTGCGATAGCACAATGCTCAGCACAATGCTGAAAAAGACCCAATTGTGGGGTCAGCACAATATTGTGCGGTCAGCACAATTGGGACGGAAGAAGCAGTAACTACTTCAAGTTTTCAAGATTTTGTGCGGTCAGCACAATTGGGACGGAAGAAGATTTTTGTGTAACTTTCTTAGGAGTATAAATAGGAAAGTGAGGGTTTTATTACACCAACACTTACATTACATTTTACACTATATTTTGGGCGATTTTGGGAGCCAAGTTGGAGACTTAACATCATTTTGTAAGCTTCTAATCTTGTAACTTTGAATCTTGATTCCATATATCAATTCAAACTTATGTCCAACATGATTTCATCTTTTCATTACGTCTTTATTACTATGATTCAGACCCTAGTTATGAGTAGCTAAACTCATAACTAGGGGTGTAATTATGCTATTGTAATAGAAAATTAATAGGCGTTGTTCTATTTCACTAACCATAACACAAGTAACAATTATCCAACTCCCCATTACAATAACATCAAAATCTCAAAATCCATGATATTTGGGATTTCTTGTCTACATTGTTAGTTAAAGACTCGAAAGAGATTAACTAGTGTTGAATAGTGGAGTTGGCGAGAATTTTAGTTGATAGGCTATTCATATAGACTAACTCATCTAAAAGGAGTTACGCTCGGAAGAGGTCTCCTTTCCTCGGGTCATTGAGTAGTGCTTCAAGCATTCAACTAAGGCTTTGACGAGCGGGTTGTGAAAGATCTCTTTTAGGCCGGAAGGATTCTAGAGATCACGATCGGAATGCTTGACCATAATTATACTTGTGTTGGGAAAGTGAAGTAAAGACACCCGTTGGTTGGAAATCACTATTTGTTGGTTGCACCCTTAGTCTAGTAATATCGAACAACTTACTCGTTTAATTGCTTACACTTTAGAATTAATCATAGTTTTCATCAAACAAATCATACTTCTAGGATTCAATACTACACCTCATTTGAATATCTATTTTCAACTCTCTCACTTGACGTGCTAGTTCCCTTGGGAAATCGACCCCGACTCACATCGGGTATAATACTTTGACGACCGCCCTTCACTATTAATGGTGTAAGATTGAGCGTGGATCACAATTTATATTGGCCTAATCTGATTTTAGGTCACAAATCGAATATGGATTGCAAATACAAGCAAATCAACATATCAAAGTCGAAATTATAACAACAAAGACAAGAATTATGCGTAAATAACTGATATTTCAATATATTATCTTGAGTACAAAATTTGGCAGGGTTTTGGTATATGTTTCTGAATGATTACGTTGTAAAATGAAGGACTATTTATAGACTAATGAACACATAGAGACATGATCCCACTTTTCCACTAAGTTGTGCGTGCATCAACCTTTTGGATAATAGAGTTAGTGGGCCGAAATAAGGGGAATATCTCGCCGCTGTGGGCAGGCTGATTCACCGAGGCTTGAGCTGTTAGCCTCGGGAATATGGATTCACAAGGCAATCGAGGTGACGTTGCACCGAGACAAACATATTAATCATGTTCCTCGATTGCTGACTTCGGCGACCTGTCGCTCTCCTCGACCCATGGTTTGCCAACACCTGTTCGTTCAGCTTCGAACTACGCCACCGAAGTACCACGTCTTCGAGTCAATGTTCACCCAATGCACACCGCTCTCTCTACTTTGAGATCTAGACGACCATACGATTAAAAATTTCCTCCCAAACCTTTCTTTTTCAATCAATGTCCCTCTGTTCTTGTGACATTCTACCCCTCATTTTCGACCAAATGATACATTAAAATGCATAATAATCTTTTTTTTAAAAAAAAACAAAGTTGTGCACCCGAATGATATGCATCATTAATATTTTCTATATATATAACAAAAGCATCATGACTGATGATGTGCTATATTAAATGATAAGTTAGACATATCCGAAGTATACTTCTACCTTATGTAGAAATAACTAAATATACAATGAGCACAAATTGATATGCATACATTATGCATATTTTATGTAAATGATATGTATACATTACGCATATTCATTGTTTAACCTATATGTCTTAAGACTTATTGACTAACAATATATGTTTATAATTTATATCTGATGTGTAATTGATATATATTTATTTTGTTTTTAATAACAATTTACATGCATAAATGTTTATCTAATTAATGAATATCATTTATTTGGGGAAATTACTTGTAGGTTGTAAGGGAAACACGAATTTATCCAAAAAAAGAGAGCTGCATCTTAATAGCTTCCATTATTTAAGGCAATAAAATAGGGATTGTTTAGATTCGGTTACCAATTATAAAGAACGATAATTTCTCTTTCTTTTTGTTTTCCTTTTTATGGGGTTACTATATGGCTAGTCCTTGTAGAAACTTCATTACGGCTATTATAATGTAAGAGGATTTTAGTTTAAGGTTGTTTATGTTTACGTAGCAAAAATAACTAGCGTGACAAATCTTAGTCGATCACCAGAAGTTCTAGTGGGTGGATAAGATTTGTATTTGATAAGTTGGTATTTTACCAACCTAAAAACTATTCTAAGTTTTCGTTTTTGAATTCAAAGGCAACTGTTTAACCTAGATCCGATTTTAGGCCAATTAACAATTAAATTTGTATTTGCGGAGTCACGGTCAACAGTTGAGATTAAGAGTTATGCGGTGAATCGAGATGATGATAATGCGAGGACGAAATATCAATACTAAACAACAAAGATAAAATATAAACGAAAGCAAAGAGAGGTAAACATATCGTATCCTTCGTCTCAGGGGAGAGTTGGTCGATATCCACGACACTTCAGATGGTCCAAATGCTAAAACAGTAATCAAAATATGAGCAAAGAGTATATCTGAGCAAGACTGAGGGAGTATTCTTATTGATAGCGTTGATAGGAAGTAAAGTTGTTGTACAATTGGTTAAGGTAAACGCTATTTATAGGCCTGATATGCACCCGTTGGGATTGTAGTAACCATTGGGCGTGAATCCGTCTGGATAAGTAACTGCTGGGCACTTATTCAGCGAAGTCGTAACCTCTGGGCTGTAATGATTGCCTTAATGACCATTTAATGAATGATCGTGGATAATAATGCTAATAATTGCTCATTTAGACTATGTTGACCGTTGAGATGTTCCGTAACTTTCTTAGGTCTGCTCGTGGGAAATGTCTGTCCGGTGAATGTCTGTCTGTCGAAACGTCTGCTCGTGCCACGTGGAGGACATGTGTCACTCTTCAAAGTCCAGTCAGCTTTTATCCAATACAGATAGTTCCCGCACTTCTCGGGCAGAGTATCTGTCCGAGGAGTGGATAAGAATTTTGGCGGGAATTTTAGTAAACTTTTTGTCTTCATATGATGCATCTCGATGACGTATGAACCTTATCAGATAAGTGACAAGCCCTTATGACGTGCACATTAAATGCGCCGTATAAAAAAGTAACTGCAGCTGGAGCGCCTGTGGAACCGCAGTTTACTCTGAAGTGACTACTGCGTATCCCAAGGGTAAAAGTAATGATTTTAACCGCCTCAACCCCACGTGCACACATCGTCTGTTGATTGCGAGGTGACCGCTATTCTTCAGAATAATGATGGCGCTATAAAATTTTGATTAACCCTATTTCCTCCTTCGACGGTCAGATCTGGTCGTAGTTTCTCCGATAAACTCCACGTGTCTCGAGGGAAGTTGTGGGGCTGAATCTTTGTTCCTATAAATAGGGATTCACTTGATGAGAAACTTTTTACTTGCCTTTATTTCTTCTGCGTTGTTCTTTGAAAACCTTTGAACTAGCTTTTGAGTTTTTCTTGATAACTTCATTCTTTTCCTGAAATCATGGCTTCAAGATCTAGGAAAAATCAGAGTACCGATATTGCTGGCAGTTCCACGGCGGCCACTCCTAGGCCTCGGGCTACTCAAGCCACTGCTGCGGAAATAATCCCCAAGAAATGGGGTGAACTTGAGGCGGACTGTAATATTAAGTCCTTTCATAACAGAGAGGGAGATACGCGCAACTGGCCGGCGTATAGGTTTAAGTCGGGGATCACGAAGGAGGTGATCCCTCATGTGAGGTTGGACTACAACTGGGGCGATGAAGTTCCCCTCTTGCCGGTCTCTGAGGGAGAGAACATTACTTCCCATAGGGCTGGGTGGACAGCCATGTGCACCTACCCTTTCACAATGGAATGTAGGTTGCCCTTGCACCCTGTGCTGGAGAGGCTTTGCAGGGAGTACCTTCTCTGCCCGGAGCAATTGAGCCCCAGTATATATAGGATAGTTACACTTTTAGATTGGTTTGTGATAGAAACCGATCAATCTTTTGACTACAAGCATTTTATTTCTTTGTATAGTGTACAGATTTTTAAAGATGGCTATGTAAATGCCAGGATGCGCGGAAGCAAGGGCTTGGTGCGCAGTTCTGAGGATACCAGTGACCGAGGCTGGGTGCACCGGTATCTGTTCGTGCGCTCCTCGGCCTTGACTTTTGACGATAAGACTTACCTTCCATAAGTCTGGAATAAGACACGTGAGTCCCCGAGTTTTTTTTTTATACTCACCTTTCTTCTTCCGCTAACTTCATTCAATTTTTTTGTGCAGCGGCCAAGCAACCTTACGACAGGTTCATATCTGTTGATGAACTGACGGCGTGGGTTGAGCCGATTTTGAAGAAATTTGGACCGGAGAAAAGAGAGTGGGAGTACTTCGCTACTCTCAAGAGTTTGACTGTGAAACACCACGGTGAGAATATTTCTGCCTCCATGATAATTTTCTTCTTCCTTGAGCCCTCCTCATGTCTGACCGTTTCACCTTTTTTGCAGGTTTGGGCACTTCGGGAGATTTCTTTCCCGCTCCTCCCCAAGACGGACCTACCGAACCTGTTGCTGACCCAGCTGCTGAGGCTGAGGCTATACTAGCTTTGGTGGATGCTCTGCGCAGCAGGGAGGGGGTGAAGAATTCTTGTCCGATGGACTGGGCTCCTTGAAGAGGAATAAAAGGAGCCAAGGAGAGGGCGGAGCACGGAAGAAGTCTACTCGTAAGACTTCCATGGCTGCCGGGCAACCCTCATGTGCTGGTGGCGATCTTCCTCCTAGGGCCAGTGTCCCGAAGCCTGTAGAAGTGAATGCCGAGGTTGCTGCTGAAATCCCCGAGTCCGTGCGGGGAGAGGGTCTAGCCAAGTAGGTTATCTATCTTTCAGACACTGAAGCCGAAGTTGGTGTTCCTCTTAGGCGAAGACCTCATCTTCGTAGTGACAGAAGAAGGGCCGAGGAGGAAGCCGTCCGTACTCCGCAGAGGAGTCCCCGAGTTGGTGACGGGGAGGAGGCAGGTCCTTCTCATGTGGACAAGGGAAAGAGGAAGGTGGATGAAGAAGAAGTGAAGGAAGAAGCATGGGAAGAAGTTCCCCAAGAGAGTAGCCGAGGTCCTCGTGTTTTTCATTTCGAGGATCTGGAGAATGTGGCTACTGAGGGGGCGACTCCAGTTGGTCTTCGTGAATATGAGATAATTAATCCTGTAGCAGAAAATGACTCTAACCTCTCATCGTCGAGGTTTGTCTGGCGGTCAGTCATCAGTGGTCAGACAGAGTTGAAGGATATCAGGGGTATCCGTTACAAGTTCGGGCCAAATTACCCTTCCGAACAGGCTTGGCAACCCAAGTACTGTGAGAGGAAGCATACTTTGAAACTTGCCCCTGATGTCAACTTCATAACTGGGCTAAGCGGCTTGGCTAAGTCGGTCTCCTCACTTATCGGTCCCCGTGAAGAATGGGTGCTGAGGGAGCTGAGCGATGAGGAATTAGCCTTTCAGATTGCTGCTGATTCTGCCCGAGTAAGTATTTTCTCGTTCTTATGTTGGAAGTAACTTTAGCCTCGGACCCTTAACCTTAGCTTGTTTCATTTTTTTAGTCAAGCATGCTGGCTGCCGAACTTATGTTTCGCTCCAGGCTTAATAATGTCGATCAAGTGGTGGAGATAAAAAAAGAATTGTTGGAAACTCTGAAGGACAACAAGACTTTGGTTGAGCAGTGTGGTTTCCTTGGTGGAGAAGTTAATCGGTTAACTAATGTTAACAATGATCGTCTTGAGCAAATCAATGCTCTCATCAGGGAAAAGGACCTTCTTTTCGAGGAGAAAGAAGGGTTCGCACGCTCTATCCAGGGTTTGGAGAGACTACTTGAAGAATGCCGAAATTCTTTGAATAGTGCTAACGACAATCGCGTATCTCTTGAGATGGGTCTGCAGAGAGCAAATGAAGAATCAATCAAAGCCCGTTCTGATCTTCAAGCTGCCAAGGATCAGGTCGCTCAGTTAATGAGTGCTCAGACTGCATTAACCAAGGACTTGGCAAACTTGCGTGATCAATCGGAGATCAAGACCAAGCTCGCGGCCCTTGAAGCAAAGCGTACATTGCTCGTGCAGATCCAGGCTGGACAAATTAATGTCGAGGAGATGCTGCAGACAACAAAGAGCGCTGTTCGCAGAATACACCAAGCATTGGGTCTCTCCCCTGAAGAGTCTGAAGGTGATGATGATGATGGAGATGAAGATGATGGCGAGGATTCAGGGAATGATGGCAGGACTGACGGAGCTGGTGCGTTAAGTCCTGGTCATGGCCCTTCATGCTAATGCCCTTTTTCCTCAATCTATAATTGATGTATTTTCATTTTGTCTAGCAAGAGCTAGACTTGTTTGTTGGTGGACAGAGGTCTAGTAGAGACTCTCTGGTCCTTTGTATGGCCGGTTTGTTTTGGCCATTGAACACTCTGTAAATTTCTGTCAGCCGTTTTCGGCATTTTATCAATTTACAGGATAATGTATATATGCTACTTTAGATCTGCTCAGTGACTATATTTAGATTGAACTCTTGATCTTTTTGTTTGCATGTGCTGCGGCTTTCGTGCCTTATGATTGGGAATTATTTTTCTTGAATTTTGAACTTTATTAAGTTCGAATTTTCAAAAGTCTGCTCGAATGTTTTTATCTTAACCTTTCGTTAGGAAAAGGTCGTAAGTTGTAAGTAGTCTGACCAAGTTGTGGTCGTTAGGGTTTTGGCCAAATCATTGCTCTATGCGTATAACTCTGCTTATCGTTTTGATAGTCGAAAGTTTTTGCATGGCATTGTAGATTGGCTCTGGCCGAGTCGTTGGCCTTATGAACGACTTCTCTTATTTTCGTGGAAGCCTTGTCACATAGAGGTATTGTTTTGTGAATGACTCCTCTTATTTGTCGTGGAAGTCTTATCACGTAAAAGTTTTTATTTTTTCAATTTCTCTTTGAAAATTCGCTGCCCTTTGATAAGGTCTTTTGCCTGTATGAAGGTCTTATCTGGCCTACAGGGCCCTCACCACCCCCCTTGTTTTATTGTTGGAACACGTAAAGTGATAATATGAAAAGAGTTTTCGGTGAGTTGTATATTGAACACATATAACCAAACGAGGAGTGTGTCCGTTGTGGGATTCGAACCCACAGCCGCGAAGTTAAGAACTTCGAGCTCTACCAGTTGAGCTAAACGGATCTGACCTTATTTAGGTCGTTAGTACCATTTAGAAAGAATATATAATAAAAGCAAGGACTTTATGTAAAGATAAAAAGGTAAGTGTAGAGTAACTAACCGTTTTTACCACCTAGAAGTGATACCTTTTGAGGTGAACCACATTCCAACTGTTCGGGACAATCGAGCCATCTGGTCGTGCCAAGCGGTAAGACCCCTTGCCGACCGAAGCGATCACTTTGTAGGGTTCTTCCTAATTAGGGGCAAGTTTCCCTGAATTTGCCTCTTGTGTGCTCTGGGAGACTTTTCTGAGTACAAAGTCCCCGACTTGGAAGCTTTGTACGCGCAGTCCCCGATTATAATATTTTTCGATTCGTTCCTTTTGGGCGACCACTCGTACGAGGGCCAGTTCTCTGCGTTCTTCAAGGAGGTCCAGCTCTTCAGATAGGTTAACTGAGTTTGATTCCTCAGTGGCATGTGCATATCGCAGACTGGGTTCTCCTATCTCGACTGGGATCAGAGCGTCTGCACCATATACCAATGAGTAAGGAGTTTCTCCGGTACTCATTTTTATTGTAGTGCGATAAGCCCATAATACTCCAGGTAGCTCTTCTACCCAACATCCTTTTGCCTACTCGAGGCGCTTCTTAAGAGATTCAACAATGATTTTGTTGGTAGATTCTGCCTGTCCATTGGCAACATGATGATATGGAGAAGAAGTGATCCTCTTAATGTGCAAATCGTCAAGGAACCTAGTCACTTTCTGGCCGACGAACTGCGGGTCGTTATCCATGACTATTTCCTTAGGTGCTCCAAAGCGACATATGACAAAGTGCCAGAGGAAATCGACAACCTCTGTTTGTCGTATCTTCGAGTATGCTGCTGCTTCGACCCACTTTGTGAAATAATCAGTGATCATCAATAAAAAGCGCATCCCCCTTGGTGTCGTGGGAAGAGGACCAACAATGTCCATCCCCCATTTCATGAAGGGCCACAGGGAGATTATTGAATGCAATGGTTCTGCTGGTTGATGAAGAAGATGGGCAAACCTCTGGCATTTGTCACATTTCCTGACAAACTCATTTGCATCTTTCTCCATTTTGTCCCAATAATAACCTGCACGTATCAGCTTTCGGGTTAATGCCTTACCTCCAGAATGATTTCCGCAACAGCCTTCGTGGACTTCTCTCATCACGTAATTAGTCTGAATTGGCCCAAGACATTTTGCGAGAGGTCCTGCAAACATCCTCCGGTACAGCTCGCCATTGAGAATGGTGTATCGAGCAGCTTTTACTCGGAGTTTGCGAGCATCCTTTGCATCTGCGGGCAGAGTTCCATGGACAAGATAATTTGTTATCTCATTTCTCCAGTCCCAAGTAGTGCTGATGGCGTTGACTTCAAACTTCCCTCTGTCCACGGTTGTGTAGAGAAGTTGAACAACAGCTGAAGAGCTAGCTGCCCCTATTTCTGCAACCGATCCCATGCTTGCAAGAGCATCAGCTTCATGATTTTCTTCCCGTGGAATCTGAATTGCTTCCCAGTTGTCAAACTGTGCCAAAAGTTCTTTTACTCGGCCGAGGTACACCTACAGCCTGGATTCACGTGCAATGAAACCTCCATTGATCTGATTGATCACTAGCTGAGAATCACTTTTTAGCTTGACTATGGTTGCCCCATAGCTCCGTGCCAGTTCTAATCCTGCAATAACGGCCTCATATTCAGCCTCATTGTTAGTAATGAAGGGACATTTGATAGCTTGCCTTACCGTCTCTCCGGATGGAGCAACGAGGACCAGTCCGAGTCCTGACCCTTTTACGCTCGAGGAGCCGCCTGTATGAAGGATCCAGGTACTCGGAGCCTGCTCTGCATAAAGAATGGCTTCTTTCTCTGCCTCAGGATATATATTCATGCTGAAGTCTGCCACGAAGTCTGCCAGGACTTGTGACTTTATCGCTACCCTGCGCTGATAAGTGATGTCAAATTCGGATAACTCTATAGCCCATTTTACCAGCCTCCCGGAGAATTCCGGTTTGTGAAAAACATTTCGTAGAGGAAAAGTGGTAACCACGGTTATCGAATGACTTTGAAAATAAGGGCGTAACTTACGGGCAGCAGTTACTAGCGCCAATGCCAATTTCTCTAGAGGTTGATAACGGGTTTCTGCATCAATTAGAGCTTTGCTAATGTAATAGATAGGAAGTTGTTTACCTTTTTCTTCCCGTACTAGGACAGCGCTTACCGATGACTCCGAGACTGCCAGATAGATTAGCAGTTGCTCACCTTCCAGAGGTGTGGAAAGCAACGGAGGATTGGACAGATATCTTTTCAGATTTCTCAGTGCTTGCTGACATTCGGGAGTCCATTCGAATTCCTTGCTCTGTTTTAAAACATCAAAGAAACTTTTGCAACGATCAGACGACCGGGAAATGAATCTGCACAAAGTGGCCACTCTTCCTGTCAGTTTCATGACATCTTTCATGTTGTGAAGTACATCCGGGATTGATTCAATTGCTTTAATCTGAGCGGGATTGACTTCAATGCCACGCTGAGAAACAATGAATCCTAGGAACTTCCCCGATCCGACTCCAAGAGCGCATTTTTCTGGATTCAGATTCATGTTACACTGATCCAAGATCCGAAAAGCTTCTTGCAAATGTGCCAGATGGTCTTCTGCTCGTTTGGATTTGATCAGCATGTCGTCGATGTATACTTCCATGGTCTTTCCGATATGGTCATGGAACATCCGATTGACTAGGCGTTGGTAGGTCGCACCTGCATTTTTCAATCCAAATGGCATAACTTTATAGCAGTACGTACCTCGACAGGTTATGAACGCCGTCTTTTCCTGGTCTTCAGGATCCATCAGTATCTGGTTATACCCGAAGTATGCGTTCGAGGAAGGTTAGCACCTCATGTTCAGCTGTTGCGTCAATCAGTTGGTCTATCATGGGAAGGGGATACAAATCCTTCGGACAGGCTTTGTTCAGATCTGTGAAGTCAATGCAGACTCGCCACTTGCCGTTCTTTTTAGGCACGATAACCACGTTGGCTAACCAGTCTGGGTATTTGACTTTACGTACTGAACCGATCTTCAGCAACCGATCAACCTCGTCATTGATTACCTGGTTTCGAAAAGCTCCTTGCTGGCGCGTCTTCTGTTTCACCGGGCGGTGATATGGATCAACGCTCAACCTGTGAGTAATGATGTCAGGAGAAATACCTGTCATATCTGCATGGGACCAGGCGAATGTTGTATGCCGCTCTTTGAGGAACTGGAGGATGTTCCCCCGTAGGCGTTCGTTTAGATCAGTTCCTAAATACACCTTTCGCTCTGGCTTATCGGCGAACAGCTCTTTGGGTTCCAGAGCTTCTACGGTTGGCGTGTGGTTTTCCCTCTCGTCCATCTTCGTGATGAATTCCGGGACCTCGTATTTGACCTCTCCAGGCAGAATATCTGGCCCCGGTTGCTGTAATTGCTATTTGCTTTCCTCGGGCAGTTTGAGGGCTACCGAGTAGCAATCTCGTGCAGAGCGTTGCTCTCCTCGGACTTCACGTACTCCCCACTCGGAAGGGAACTTCAACACCTGATGATAGGTAGAGGGAACAGCTTGCATGTCGTGGATCCAAGGTCTGCCCAAAATGATGTTGTAGGCTAGATCCGCATCGACAACATGAAAGGTCGTCTCCTTTGCTACCCCTTCGGCAAGAGTCGTCAGGGTAATTTCCCCGAGGGTCTTCTCACTTGAGTTATTGAAGCCTGATAGAACTCGAGATACTCGCACGATCTTATCTGCTAGCTGCATTTCTATTACAACTCGTGATTGGATAATGTTCGCTGAGCTGCCCGCATCAATGAGTACTCTCCTAACGTCGAACTCCGCTACGCGTAACGTTATGACTAATGCATCAGCATGCAGGAATTGCGAGCCATCAGCATCGGAATCCTCAAATGTGATTACTTCTTCTGATCGCGGTCGCTTGTTGTTTGTGATAGAGATCTTTGCATACTTTTTTGCTGTGAGGGTAACGGAATCTACCTCGATCCCTCCTGAAATGACATTGACTGTCCGCTTCGGGGAGGATGCTCGCGGAGGGCCAGGTTTTTTCTGCTGAGCCTTCGCATGAGTTTGCTTTCCCTTCTCGGTCAAGAACTCCTTCAAGAATCCCTGTTTCAACAAATGAGCAATTTCATACCTTAAAGCTTTGCAGTCTTCTGTTGTGTGCCCGTGATCGCTGTGAAACTCGCAATATAGATCCTGATTTCGCTTGCTGGGATCAGTCTTCATGTCTTTCGGCCATTTGACTTTTTCTCCCATATCTTTGAGTACCGCCATGACTTCTGTCATTTCAACGTTGAAGCTTGGCAGGCTTGGGGCTCCACGGAGATTTGATTCGGAATCCTCCCTCCGAGACAAACCTCTGTTGTTGTTGCAGCTGCGTCCTTTGGAATTGTTACGCGATTGGTCAGGGTACGACTCATATCGCGTGTCTGGCCTCTCCGTCTCTGCTTTTCCGCCGGATCAGCTGCTGCGTGCCTGAGCCCTTCCTCGGGTACCTGTTTCAATCAATTTATCCTCATCGATACGTACCTTGGAATTAAACCGGTTGTATACGTCTGACCAACTGGCTGCTGGGAATTCGCGAAGAGATTCGTAAAGTCTACGCGTGGCCTCTGAGCTCCTAATATCCAGGCTATTGGTGAACGCGATTGCTGCCCATCGATCTGGCACTTTGGGGAGCATCATTCGCTCTCTCTGGAAACGGTCCACGTACTTGCGCAGCGACTCGTCGGGCCTCTGCTTGATTTCAAAGATGTCCTCTACGCGGGTCTCCGTCTTCTGAGCACCTGTGTGTGCCTTCACGAATAATTCAGCCATTTCTGCGAAAGACCCAATGGAGTTGGGTGGCAACATTGAATACCAACGTAGGGCTCCATCTTCTAGGGTTTCCACGAACTTCTTCAATTGTACTGACTCGATCTCCTCGTCGGTGAGGTCACTAGCCTTTAAAAGTTGCTGAACATCATGAGGTGATAGTTGGGATCTGATGTTCCACGATACCTTGGAATGTTTGGCATTTTAAACATCTTAGGTATCGCTTTTGGGGCTGCCTCCTTCTTCCAGGGTCTGAACGTCGACTTTCTTCAGTGTGGGTGGAGCGCCCGGTATCTGATAGATTCTCTCGTGAAGAGACTTTTGAAGTGCTTCTTGGCTTTCTTTGAATTGTTTGGTGAGAGCTTCCACGACAAGGCTCATATCTGTAGGCGCCATAGACCCTCCGTTCGAATACTGATTGGCTTGGGTCGTTGGGTCTGCAGTACCACCGTTGTTACGCTCTCCGCCTTGCCTCGAAGTGTGGGAAGAAGGTGCGTCATGGCCAGGTGCTGCAGCGTCAGCCCTTGCGGTCGAAGGGTTACTCTTCCGGAGAGAGGTGAGTGCCTCGTTGATTTCCCGGTTCACTTCTGCCTGTTCCTGCATAAAAGCAAAGAGCGTTTCTTGCAGATTCCCTTGGCCAGGGGAGAGACTCCTATGTCGTCGTCTCCTGGGTGGAGTAGTGCTCTGAGAGCGCATACGCCTATATCGCTGCCTGACCGGTCCTTGGGAAGATTGTTGCTGCCCGTCGGACGAATAATCGGGAGAATAATCAGGAGAATAATTAGGACTGAGTGGAGGAGTATTTACCTGTTGTCCGCTTACGATAGTCCGTAGAGAATTGCATTCTGCCATGTTAGTTATAGAGCAAAAAGATAGACGAGAATAGATACAAGACAAACTTTTAACCTACGAAGGCTATTGACCGGCTCCCATTGTGGTCGCCAAATTGTTTAACCTAGATCCGATTTTAGGCCAATTAACAATTAAATTTGTATTTGCGGAGTCACGGTCAACAGTTGAGATTATGAATTATACGGTGAATCGAGATGATGATAATGCGAGGACGAAATATCAATACTAAACAACAAAGATAAAATATAAACGAAAGCAAAGAGAGGTAAACGTATCGTATCCTTCGTCTCAGGGGAGAGTTGGTCGATATCCACGACACTTCAGATGGTCCAAATGCTAAAATAGTAATCAAAATATGAGCAAAGAGTATATCTGAGCAAGACTGAGGGAGTATTCTTATTGATAGCGTTGATAGGAAGTAAAGTTGTTGTACAATTGGTTAAGGTAAACGCTATTTATAGGCCTGATATGCACCCGTTGGGATTGTAGTAACCATTGAGCGTGGATCCGTCTGGATAAGTAACTGCTGGGCACTTATTCAGCGAAGTCGTAACCGCTGGGCTGTAATGATTGCCTTAATGACCATTTAATGAATGATCGTGGATAATAATGCTAATAATTGCTCATTTAGACTATGTTGACCGTTGAGATATTCCGTAACTTCCTTAGGTCTGCTCGTGGGAAATATCTGTCCGGTGAATGCCTGTCCGTCGAAACGTCTGCTCGTGCCACGTGGAGGACACGTGTCACTCTTCAAAGTGCAGTCAGCTTTTATCCAATACAGCAACGTTTGGTATTATTAATGTCGTGAATTGCTCATTTTCAGGTTATACTAGATGGTATGAATATCGATTAAAAAGTGAAGCTAAAAGAGCAAGAATTGGAGTCAAAAAGTCAAGAATCTTGTCACAGCTTGAGGCGCTCCGCCTAGAAAGTAGGCGCTCCACCCAGAGAAAGCATTGTTTAGGCGCTCCGCCTGAAAAGTAGGCGCTCCGCCTGAGCTAGGCCACTGTCCGATGATGCACATTTTCTAGGCGCTCCGCCCAAGACAAGCAATACCCAGGCGCTCCGCCAGAAGTTAGGCGCTCCACCCAAGACAAGCATTGTCCAGGCGCTCTGCCTGGCAAGTGGGCGGGCGCCTGAGCCAAGCCACTGCACAATTATGTATATTTTCTAGGCGCTCCGCCTAAAACACGGGATTCTAAACTTGTATAAATACCAAAAGCTAGGGTTTTGACATTATCCAATTCTATACTTACACTCTAGAGATTTTGGGCGATTTTGTGAGCCAAGTTGGAGTCTTAACATCATTTTGTAAGCTTCTAAACTTGTATCTCTGAATATTAATTCATATATCAATCCAAAATCTATGTTTGATTTCAATCCATCATTTCATTACATCTTGATTGCTTTGATTCAAACCCTAGTTATGAGTAGCTAAATTCATAACTAGGGGTGTAAATATGCTATGGTGATAGAAAATTAATGGGTGTTGTTCTATTTCATTAACCATAACATAAGTAACAATTATCCAACTCCCCATTACAATAACATCAAAATTCCAAAATCTATGATATTTGGGATTTCTTGTCTACATTGCTAGTTAAAGACTCGAAAGAGATTAACTAGTGTAGAATAGTGGAGTTGGCGAGGATTTGAGTTGATAGACTATTCATATAGACTAACTCATCTAAAAGGAGTTACGCTCGGAAGAGGTCTCCTTTCCTTGGGTCTTTGAGTAGCGTTTTGAGTATTCAACTAAGGCTTTGACGAGCGAGTTGTGAAAGATCTCTTCTAGGCCGGAAGGATTCTAGATATCACAATCGGAATACTCGACCATAATTATACTTGTGTTGGGAAAGTGAAGTGAAGACACCCGTTGGTTGGAAATCACTATTAGTTGTTTGCACCCCTAGTCTCATAATATCTAATCAATTTACTTGCTTAATTGTATGTCTTGTAGTTAATTGTAGCGTACTTAAAAACAACCCCACTTCTAGGATTCAATATTAAACTTCATTTGAATTTTTACTTGCGACTCTCTTACTTGACGAGCTAGTTCCCTTGGAAAATCGACCCCGGCTCATATCGGGTATTATATTTTGACGACCGCCCCTCACCATTAAAGGTGTAGGATTGAGCGTGGATCAATATTGCCACGAAATCCTAGCAGAAGTTCTATCGAATTATCAAAAATTTAGTAAAAGTTGTGTTCGCAAAATCTTGATAGATCATTACAAGTTCTGGTGAATGGGAAAGATTTTCTTTGCCAGCTTGTATGGATGGTAGTTCATATCATTTCATAATGTATCGTGTTATACATATTGTATTGGATTATATTATATTTGTGACTATAGTACTTAAAAATTGTACAATTTTCTGTTTCGTATATTTTTTTTATGATAAGGGAACCTGCAGCTGCTACCCTTCTGTTTTATAATATTACTCGCTAGCAATTTTAAGAATAAGCTTACAATATTGCAAAAAATAAGTATAGTACGGGGTAGATATGAAGTAGTGTAAAAGGTAAATAGAGATTATTAAACAATAAATAAGGGAGAAATGAGAAAAAAATAAGGTAAAGATGCTGCCAGACCAATTTGATCATTATATAAAATAATACTTTTCAGCGTTACTATCCATCGATGTTATCACTAGTTTGCCGCCACCGACAAGATTTTTTAAAAATAAAAAGAAAGTTTGAACATTGATACATAAAGTAAGAAAGAAAAATACACATCTTTATAATATAGTTGAAAAAAATAATCTTTTGTATTAATTGATAAGGTTAAAGAAGAAGAAGAAGAAGAAGAAGAAGAAGAAGAAGAAGAAGAAGAAGAAGAAGAAGAAGAAGAAGAAGAAGAAGAAGAAGAAGAAGAAGAAGAAGAAGAAGAAGAAGAAGAAGAAGAAGAAGTTGCATGTCTAATACGCTAGAAATACAATAGATATAGACATATCAATCTTTTGTATCAACTGATACATATTAAAGAGGAGGAGGAGAAGGAGGAGGAGGAGGAGGAGGAGGAGAATACACGTTTGATGAGGTGGAGTGGCATAAATGGTACAACTTAAGGATGTTTGATACTATGGAGACACATAATTGATACAAAAGTATAAAAAAGAAAAACAAAACAAAGGCAAAACACATCGACAATCCCTTTAAGTTGTCTATGCTTTTCACTTAGATAGGTCATCTTAAATTCGTTCCATTTGAACACTCCAACTACATCTCAAGTGTGTCATCTAGACACAACTTAGTAATATGGCATAGTGCATGTACTACACCATTTTACAAAGCGTGAGAGACATTTTTTCTTTTTAAGTTTTCTTGTCTCTTTCGTTTTCCTCATATTTTTCCCACACCATCGTTCCAAGTCAAACCTTATTTTCTCTCCCTCATTACTCCATTACAGTGGCTGCAATGGCTCTTAGAAAAATCCCAACTTTGTAACATTCATATTTTTTTCATTATTCCTCCAAAGAAAACCCTTTTTTATCCTTTTTTTCACATTTTAAAGGAAACTCATTTCTTAAAAGCCGAAAAGCTCAATCTTTACTAGTAAATTGTGTTGATTTGCACAAAATATTAGTTGGATTTTCCGCAATCATATACTTCAAAAAATCTAGCTTTTAATTCAAAAATTTCAACAAGATCCGATTTTTCTACTATTTTTTGACATTTCAATGGAGACCCATTTTACGACAAGCTTAAAATATCATTCTTTAGTTGTTGATTCTCCAAAAATCCTAAATGAGTTTTCTCCAAATTCACCAATTCAAGCTTAACAAAGTTCATCAGTGATGTTATTGACCACATCATCTAATAAGTACAACCTAATTGCACTAGCCGCCTTTTCATCCATCTCCGCCCAATCCTCGAGCTTCATGGGTCCAGGCTTCTCTCCATCCAGTGCCTTCAGTAATCCTTGTTGGATGAGCAGATCCCTCATCCTTTTTTGTCACATTGAGAAACCGTCATCTCCGTTAAAGTAGGCTAACTCATACTTTACTCCCGACATCTTTTCTTGCTTCGAGTAAAGTATCGCCCGCCGTGAACAATCATTCTGCAAATAACCAGCACATGTGCTCTCATACCACTTGTTGGAAAAATTAATCCCCAACGAAATATTATTCACGGTATAATAGCAATAATTTTAACAGAGTACTAAAAATACGGTAATCAACAAGAATAAAAATAATAAGGACACCAAGATTTTTACGTGAAAAACCCTTTTGAACTAAGTAAAAAATCACGGCCCGAGAGGAGCAAATTAAATAATTTCAGTATAGCAAGGACTTTTATACTGTGTAGTAAATACAACTATACACTCATAAAAAAAAATATCTCTCCCTTCCCAGTAGCAGGAGAGGCAAAACAGACCGCTAACGCCCCTTGCATTTCCCTCTTTGAGTTGGCCGATCAGAAAGAAAAAACAAGTGATCTATCATTTCTTTAAATTACTGGTACTTGCTTAGAGTGAGAACCCAGTCCATAGCTTTACTTACCAGTTATCTGTCGATTGCCTTCTCTCCCATTACCTTAAAGTTCAATCAGAAGCCTAGAAGAAAGATTGTACCTACCAATCCAATAAGCAGATAGAGTAGAAGAGAGGCCCAGAACAAGGTTGACTGCCAACTGCAAGAGAAGAGAGAAAGCAAGCCAGAAACACCTTACTATAAAACCGGTCACACTCTCTATTTTTTCCTCACAAAGTATCTTCATACACTGTGTATTCTCTCTTATATTGTGTTTCTCTAACACTCTGTGAAACTGGAAATGCACGGTCTATTTATTGAGCTAAAAACTTGCCCATGACATCATTGCTTACCTCAGCATAAAAGCTAATGTCAAACTTTAGCACAAAAAAGTGGCTGGTCGGTTACAAGTTAAAATTAGAACAGTAAACTTGATTTCACCAATCTGCATGTCTCTCATTTGGTAAATGAATTCCATGTTTGCATACTATGCATGGGATGGATCCCACGACATTAAGGAGGTTTTCGAATTGAATTTGAGGAAATGAAAGGAATTGAAGAAATTGACGAGTTAGCTATGCAGAAGAGACTAAGAATAAAAAGAATAAGATCATATATTCGTATGAAGTTGGACAAACAGCAAAACTACCAAACCTAAAATTTATAAAATGAGGAGGCTGCCACCCACATGCATTACAAACATCTATATAAGAGGAACTTTGGGCGCCGTTAAGGAGATTCACGTCACGTTGGAGACGAACACAAAGTCCGTTAATTATGTAATTTGTTATTTTAGGTTATTGATGGAATGTTAACTGTGTGAATATATTTGTTCTTCGTATTTTTGTTCAACTATGTTTTTCATATGATTAGTTGAATAGTCTTCAATTAATCATGCTTTCATACTTTGTGTTGCTCGGTAAAGAATATAGGGTTAGGTTGTTGTTGGACAGCGGTACTTCAAAGCAAGAGATCAGACGACAATTGCAAGGACTTAAAAGTGGGGTTAGGAATAAGGAAACTTTATCGTGATCGGAAGAATAACTCAAAAAATTACCGTGGTTGATCGAAAGATATTTACGATAACTAAAGAGCTGACGATCAATAGGATATAAGCGGTGAGATTGTAGGAACCCTTTCAATTGTTCATTCCGATAATTTAGGGAATCAATATCCTAGGCTCTTTCCTCTTGAATTATTTACTAGTTATTTTACTTGCATATTTTGTTTGTTCGATAATATTTAATTATTTAGTTTAATTCCTTAAATTAATATTGTTACCATTGTAAATTGTAGAAGTTATTCATCTAACGATACAAAAGTCTTGAAGCTAAACCTTTCTACATTGAAATTGACTCCGAACTTAAGAACTGAATTATATTTGTCAACTGCTTATTCGTTTGAGCACTAATTTTGGGCATGATCAGTTATCCATATTCACATCAACATGAACACATTCAATTTGAGCTCAGCCTAACATGGTATTTAGAAAAGGCTGAAAAAAAGGGAAAGGACAAGGAAGATTCCCACTTCTTACTCCGGGGAGATGTGTGAGCCAATAACTTCTGATTTCAGGAACTATTTTTTATCACTTCAACTCCAAAACAAAAAAGAAACGTACTAGATTTGTTAGTCTATAATCTACTTGTCGAATAGTCAGATGCTATCTAGCATTTTCGCAACATATTCTTCTGAACGAAGTGATTTCGGTACAAAGGATAAATAGTTAGATGACAGCTCACTAAAACTTTTAGCAACTATGCCATCTGAACAATTAATTTGTAACTAATAGTTCAAGCTCAACATTAAGAATTTTAAACGTTGAACTCTTTAAGTTTAAGCCATGACTCTGTGAATAGACGTCAACGTCTTTCATGTTTCTGGCCGTAGTGTGGAACAATTACCACTAATATATTCTGTAATAGACTAGTGCAAACACTCTTGTCCCTTCAGCTTTTGCCCTACACCAAAATGCTCGAAATTTTTTCTTCAAGAGTGACTTTTTGCTTTGTTTGATGTGGTTCAATCAGCTTTTATTTAAGGAAAGCATTTGTGCACCTCTCCAATAATGTAGAATATCAGCCTATGATTGCCCCATTTTTTCCACTGTGAAAGTTACTATATTAGTACTAGCTAGTCTGTCATATACTCGACTTTGAGAAAAAAGATCCTAATATATGGACTTGGTCTTGGTATTTCTTCTGAAAGTAGTAGTATTTATCGTACCTAAATTTCTTGAGTTAAAATCTCACATGGTCACTCAACTTTGGTAAATTAACCATCAAAGTCACTTTACTTTGGTTGGTCCCAAAAAGGTCACTCAACTTAAGGAAAATATCTCCAAAAGTAATTCTAGCCGATTTTTGCACCGTCACTCACGGAAAATCTGCCATGGCTTTTTAAAATATTTTTATATACCCGTAGGTCCCACTTTCTTTGCCATGTAGGATTTTTTTAAATTATAGTTACTAATTTTTTGGCACGTGCATTGCACGTGTATTCCTAATAATTAATACAAAAATTATAAATATCTTGTAATGAGCGTGTATAGTTGCTCGTAAATTAAAAAAAAATATAAATTCAAAGTACTGATATATCGAATTCTTTTCGATCGACATTTTTTGTTTATGCTATAGATAATCATACTAAAAATTATTTTTGTACGAAGGCCAGTAACTAATATTTGGACGATTTTAATCATGCAAATTTTATAATACATCAAGTACGAAGGCCAAATAATTATTTGTCATACTTCTAATTACTAATGCATAATAACAGTTTGGCATTAACACAAAATATCAAGAAAAGGTACTGATATCAAGCTGAATCCTGAATACTTGATATATTATAAAATTTGTCTATTATACGAAGGCTAGTAATTAATCTTTGAGCGATTTTATTCATGCAAACTTTATAATATATCAAGTATTCAGCTTGATATTAGTACCTTTTCTTGTTTTTTTTATTTTTTTGTGCTAATGACAAATTTTTATCATGCATTAGGAATTACAAGTATAGCAAACTATTAATTGGCCTTCGTACTTGATATATTATAAAATTTGCATGATTAAAATCGTTCAAATATTAATTACTGGCCTTCGTACAAAAATAATTTTTAGTATGATTATGTATTGCGTAAACAAAAAATGTCGATCGAAAAGAATTCGATATATCAGTACTTTGAATTTATATATTTTCCTTTAATTTACGAGCAACTATACACGCACATTACAAGATATTTATAATTTTTGTATTAATTATTAGGAATACACGTGCAATGCATGTGCTAGAAAACTAGTAACTATAATAAAAAAAATTCTACATGGCAAATAAAGTGGGACCCACGGATATATAAAAATATTTTTAAAAACCAAGTCAGATTTTCGGTGGGTGACGGTGCAAAAATCAGCCAGAATTACTTTTGGAGATATTTTCCCTAAGTTGAGTGACCTTTTTGGGACCAACCAAAATAAAATGACTTTGGTGGTTAATTTGCCAAAGTTGAGTGACCATTTGAGATTTTAACTCAAATTTCTTTCAGGTAACTTTTGAATTTGGACAAAGACAATAGGTGAAAAACAGAACAATCCATGAGGAACAGATGCCAGCTACCTTTATTTTGATGGACGGCATTAATCAAAGGATTCCTTTCTAAAGTTACTTTTTTTTTCCAAGATTGATTGAAGAATGCAATCAATTACACTAACATCGAAAAATTCCGTGAAGGGCCTCTCTAGGCAAAGTAATTATCATCGGCCACGGCTGGACTCTGCTTGAAAATATTAGAATCTGCACTTTCGAAATAAATAAAAATAGAAAGACATGAAGTAGAAAAATTTCGAGCCAACAGTATACGCTGCTTGTCCTTAAGAAATCTAATCCCCTCACAGTTACCTAAGGTTGTGGATTAATTTCTCCCAGGATAGAACGGAATTACCCTTACTGTGATAGCAGTAATTCAAATCACAGTAAACAGCGAACGCAAATACAGTAGCAAATCACACGACTCTAGAAGAGAGGAGAATTATTTTGTTGTGTATATCAAAAATGAGGAAGTGTCTCACTATTTATAGACCAAGAATGGGTGTAATGAAAAGGTGTGATACCTTTTCAACAAAGAGGTGCTTATGGTGTCTTTTCCCATTCACAACTATTCGAAAAATCCCCAACAGAAAATTCCTAGGCCAAGTTAAAGTGCTCATATATTCCTTCAATTTACCCCGCAAATCTCAATCATCAGTCAAGACTTTGAGTAATTCTCACTTAATTACAGCTAGTAAAAAATTAAATGCAAATAAAACAGAAGTTTTAAACGTATAGAGAAGTTTCTAGTTGTCTCGACGTCAACTTGAAGTACCTTCTTGCTAGGTGTTAGCATTTGTTCCACTGAAGAACAAAGGGACCGAGGTCTTGTTTGTAAATTGTAGTTTATTCTCCCTTTCAAATAAATAGGCACTTTCAAGTTTAAAGGAGCACAACACTTTGTTTTTCTTCTAAATTCTAGTCACAAGTTTAAGGTAAATGTTCCTTTATTGATTCTTAATCTGTGCTTCTCTAAAGCTAGCTCCTGCAATATTTTAGAGTTTTAATTTGCTCATCCATATTACTATTAACATCTCATACATGCTTCATAGTTTTTGTAATTAAACCCTTTTACTAATCAGGAAGACATGCAGCGTATGCCTAGTTCATTCCCTACATTATTGTCTTATGAAGATATGTTAAGAAAAACCTCAGTTTAAGCTACTTAATTCCCCAGTTGTCCTTATAATAGTTAGTACTAGTAACATAGAAACTAGAAACTCGTACTATCACAAAATGTCAAGCTGCAGTATCCTGATCCTTGTGGAACGAAGACTAGACTAGACCTACACGACCCTCCTAACGATATTCGTAAACGACATTTTAGCTTCAATAACCAGAAATTTTTGTTTCTTGGGAATATCATATGTCAAATATTAGATGTCAAACATGTCTTAGTTTAGAGTTTTTAATTGCCATATACTCGGTTTCCTAAAGGTTTACATTCTTTTTTTTTTTCCGCTTTGGTGAACAAGGTTTACATTCTTTATATCTCTGTTCCTTTCCATTCTATTTCAATATTATTTGACTTCATGACTTGTTAATTAGGCCTTTAAGAGCCTTTTGGAGACACTTCAGGATTTCTGTGTCCTACGAGTCAATCAAGCTATCAGCTAACAGTGAGGTAAGAAATCTTGAGACTCGTCTTTAAATGTTACAATAATTTTAACATTAAAAACGACGATGTCACATAGTGTTCATGATGAAGCAAGTGCTATCGCCTATCCAAGTCTTATTGTATTTTGTAGTTTTTTCTAGTGCTCATCTCCAGTTCTATGCTATCTCATCCCGTGGCAGAGTCATACATATATATGTGCTAGAGCATTCAAAAGAATACTAAAAAGTTATACTTGTGATTTTGACCTTATGACCTAGAACAACTTTTGAACCTTCTCATGTTTCACCAGAAGAGTCCATCACAAATAATTTCGTCTAAATAATTTGTAAGTTCATGGATGTAATGTCTAAATGACATATCATGTACAATTCTAATAGAAGTGTAGATATATCATTTAATATTACTTACTAAAAGCTTCAGAATAGCTTCTGAATTCTGTAGAGTTTCAAATTTCAAAGAACTCATATATCAATGCTTAGACTTGGACATTTACAATAATACAACACTTTGTCACACTTGGGAGGAGGATAAACAGATAGTTTGGCAGAACTCAGTTAATCGGGCTAGTAAACGAATACGGAGAAATTTTTGAGTCGTGGACTGAGACGGAGTTACAGCCGCCAAAGAGTGATCAGTTGAAAAAATTATGCTATGTATATAGGTCAAAGAATACTTTTGTACAAACACCCTTAGCAAAATTCCTGCCTTCGCCACTGGATGTGGATACAGGACTCTTTACATGTAAGACCTACTCCTCATGCAATTTTAGATCCTTAACCAGACAACCATAAACTCTCTAGTCTCTTCTAACGTTAGTAGACATGGCAGCAAATAATGAAGTAACTGATATTAAACCTGTGTCGATGATTATCCGAAAAAATATTCAATTACCATTGCAAACTCATGGCAGATTTCTTATTTTGCTACCTTTGATTCTTTGAAGTCTATATGAGGGCTCATTACATTTTTTACTTTGTTAAAATTTTCAGCAGAGAGATGGGCGACGCAATCACGAATGCAATAGCTCAGGTCATTGTGGAGGACTTGGCAAAACAAGTGAATACTCATGCTCAATATGCAATTCAATTTGAAGTCCAGTTTGAGGAAATGCAGAGAGAGCTGAATCTCATGCGTTCATATCTAACAGAAGCAAACAGGCTAAAAGGAAAAAATGAAACTGTCAAGGCAACCTTATCTGAACTCAGGGAACTAATTTATGAAGCAGATAATGTGATCACAGATTGCCAAATTCGAGAAGGCTATCGAAAGGCAAAAGGGAATAGTTCTTGCTTCTTTCTATCACCAAAAGAGATTTCTTTCAGATACCACACAGGAAAGAAACTGACCAAAATCAACAAGGAGATAGTAAAAATGCATCAGAAGTTGAGGACCTTTGTTGGTCCTATAACTGAACAACTTAGAAGTGATGAAAGAGGTGGCAAAAGGACAAGATGGACCTCACACATTTTTGACCAATCTGAAATAGTAGGGTTATCAGAAGATACAAGAAAAATCAAGGAATGGATCCTTTCTCACAATGAGTCAATACATAGAATTGGCATTGTGGGGATGGGTGGTTTGGGCAAAACCACAATTTGCCAAAAGATTTATCATGACAAGCAAGTAAATGTAAGGTTTAGAAAGAAAGTTTGGGTTTCTGTATCTCAAACTTATGATGAGCTTGAGATCATGAAGGGAATGTTGAGACAGCTAAATGCAGATGATAGTGGAACTGACAAAGGAGACTTGCTTAATAGAATCCTTGAAGCACTTTCACATAAGTCGTACCTCATTGTCATGGATGATGTATGGAGCATTGATGATGGATGGTGGGATAGGATCTCAAGGGGACTACCCAAGTCTATAGAGCACAATACGTGTATCATAATAACATCGAGAAATGAGGATGTTGTTAAGAGAATGGGAGTCACAGAAACAAGAATTCATCGACCAAGATTGCTTGATGATGATGAGAGTTGGTCATTGTTCTGTAAATTTGCATTTACGTCAACTAAAGGAAAGTATCATCCTCAAATAGAAGAAGTTGGAAAAGAGATCATGCGCAAATGTTGTGGTCTTCCTCTAGCCATCAAGACCACTGGTGGAATGTTATCATCAAAACCACATTCACTAGGGGAGTGGAGGCGGATATGTGAAAACTTTCGAGAGAAATTGGTTTCTGAATGTGAAAGCAATATCTCTGTAATGGCTTCTTTGCAGCTGAGTTATGATGAGCTTCCTGCTCATCTAAAGCAGTGCCTTTTGTGCTTCTCAATTTATCCAGATGATCATGAAATTGAGGCAGAACAATTGGTGCATTGGTGGGTAGGGGAGGGATTAGTCCGTGGTAGGGGCACAGAAACTGCAACAGATGTAGCTTTTAATTGTTTGTCTGAACTGGTAAGTCGATGCTTGGTTGAAGCTACTCAAAGAAGAAACTTTGATGGTAGAGTTTACGGTTGCAAGATGCACGACATGGTTCGTGACATGACAATCCTAGTTGCAGAAGAAGAGACATTCTGTAGCTTAAATAGAGGCAAGCCCACAGTTAACTCTAGGCACTTGGGGGTCACTAAAGAAACAACTTTTCAGTCCTTGGCAGGAAGCTCAAAGCTAAGAGCACTTCTTCTCACTTCAACAAATTGCATTGGCTTCACTAGGAAGATTGCACTGGCCGGAATCAAGACTCTCAGGGTTTTGGACCTGTCACATGTCAAGCTAGACAACATTTGTGTTGCGGATCTATGGTACTGGATCACATCACTAAGACGGCTAGGTTATTTAAATCTTAGTGATGTTGCAAAGTTGGATGAAATTCCAGATTCTGTTAGGAGGTTATGGGGCCTCCAGATACTGGTTCTTAGAGAATGCAAGGAACTGAAAAAGCTACCAACATCAATCACAACACTTCCGAGATTGACAATTTTGGATGTTGGAAATTGTCCCTCTTTTTCATGGTTACCAAAAGGCCTCTCTAAACTTTCCAATCTTGAAGAGCTCTATGGATTCAAGATACCTAATCCAGCAGTAACAGAAGCTTGTTGCCTCAGTGAGGTCATGACGCTGACTCAACTTCGTGTATTGCACGTAGACATAACAGAGGAAAGCGTAATAGAGGAAAAGGAATTAACTGCATTGAAAGAACTTCAACTACTAAGGGTGTTATCCATTAATGCTGGTGACCGTGAAGACAAGGCCATCTTAAGGAAGCTGGATACTTTGTCACCACCAAGGCGTATTGAAGAATTATATCTGAGACACTTCCTTGGAGAAACCACACCAGCATGGATAAACCCCATTTCACTTCCCCAACTGCAGTACCTTTGCATCGAAGATTCAAGAGTACTTAGTCGCTTGAGTGAAAATTTCTGGGGAGGTTATGAGGATAACTGGAATGTTGAAGGATTGTGCTTAAAATTCTTGCCAAGACTGGAGGAAACATGGGAAACATTCCAAAAAGCAATGCCATCCCTCAAGTACTTGGAAGTCAGCCACTGCAATTCACTGAAATCGTTCCCATGTAATGTTGAGGTTTTAGAATTTTGGACAAAGCCAGAGGAAGAGGATGAAAACAAAGGAGAACAAGATGTGATTTCGTGCCATGAAGAATCCAGCGAAGGAGAAATTGATGCAGTAAAATTATAGGATCCCAATCTCCAGTTTAAGTACAGAGTCATGCATTGTTTTTTACTTTGCCAGGTAAACCAGTACCACATTATGCTGTTAGCACATTGATGAATGTCATATTAAGCTGTATGTGAACAGTATGTCTTTAGTTAAGAGACTTTGTCATCTACCAAAAGAAGAAAATAAAGAGGTATTGTATGCTTGTGTTATAAAATAACAGTTGCATGTTTTGTCGAATCTTTACGTGCAAATAATTTTCATGTATTGGCAATTTGGCATTGATATTGAATATGATAGAACAACCAAGTTAGAAATTTGCAAATAGTAAAAGGGTGTCTAGATGAAGTCTATGTAGCTAATGGCTATTATATCCACTAACATATTTGGAGTTACAAAACTGAACATAAGAAACACAACTTGTTGAAGTCATCTGAGTACACTACATTCACAATTTCACATCTATAACTTGTACATCTACTATCTAAAAGGTAATGTGGATTGTGGTCAAGTATAAGACACACCTAACAGAGGATGCAAATGCTTTAATATGCACAAAATGAGAATGCTTATCATCTGAATGATATGGATAACTCCTCCAACTCAAAAGCTCTAGAAATTCCATGGATAATGAACGACTTGGATACGAAAACATCTGGTGCTGTGATCTCCACACCATCAATGGCCAAAATGCCCGAGAAATTTCCCGTAGTAACGGTGACATTTAGACCTGGAGCCAGTGTCTTGAGTGGTGATTTATCAGGCAAGAAAGCCAATTCCATGCAAGTATACCTCTGTGGCAATATATGAAGCCTTACAATTCGTTCAAGCAACGGTGAAGGGGATGATAAAAATCCCAAATTTGGAGGCGCAAAGATTGTAACAGAGCTCATATTTCCAGAATCTTGAAGTATCCCATCAAGAACAGAATGCAATTCAATTGCAAAAGAAACATATCCTTTAGTACTCAGCGACTTAATAACCCTTGACCAATCAACCAAGTTCTTGATATCACTAGTACTTGTATTTGACATCTCTTCACAAATAGGTGATTGAATAATGTCCTTATGTTCATCCATTCCATGAAAATCTAACTCAGAGAAGACTCCACTAACTCCATGAATTGATACACTTCCTTCAAGAAACAAGTCAGGATGAGAAACTGACACATTGTTTATTTCAATAGTCCTTTGTTTTGCATCTTTCTTGGTGATTGCAATGTTCTTTTCATATAAAAGGGTCGTCAGGCAACTTCTTTGTGACATTTTTAACAGTTCTTGAAAAGGGAGTTTTGTAGGAGAAGTATGGTATTGTAGGAGTTGTTTCATGGCCCAAGAAGGAACAGAGAGCTTGGAAATTGCAGAATCTTGAATGGCAAATATGGTGGATTGAGGAGTGGAGAGGAAAATTTCAGGGGAGATTTGAAGGAGAGTTGCTAAAATGTTGAATCCTTGATTACGAAGTGCTTTAGAAGCGTTCATGGTGAGGGAATGTTTGATGAATGGTTGTGATGAATTTGTGTAATTGTTGGTTGATTTAGAATGCATGCTGGAAGTGATTGCTGTGTAAGCAAGAATTATGGAAAGAAGTACGATAAAACAGGCGTAGCAACCAGAACTAGCCATACTTACAAACTTGCAATTGAATCTTTCTTTTCTTCTGCGTGTACTGTGATCGTGTGTTTAACAAGATGATAAAGAAAGATTATTTGAACCAGAGAAAGAAATTTGGATACTGCACTTCGATATTGTCTATTGACGGCTTGATTGTAGACTACTCGGCATTTTTTGTTATTTCATTTGCCAAGGAAGAAAAAAATAGTTTCCTTTAGTAGGAAATAGTATTATGAAAGAGAGAATTTACAATGGTGAGATTTGGTTATGTAATCCAATATAGGAGTAGTGATTTTTGTTGCGAGATTGTTTTATTAGGGTGTATTTGTCATGATGGAAAATGTTGTCCAATTTTTCCACGTTTGATTGGTCAAATATTTTGAAAAACACTTCTCCCCCGAAAATAAGTTTTTTAAAAATAAAAAAAGGACTTTGACTTTTCTACTCCATCCGTTTATGTTTACTTGTCCACTTTCAGCTTTTCACTCCTACCAAGAAAACATAAGAAAACTTAAACTTGACAATTATACCCTTATTAATTATACTTGAAAAGTACAAGATATTTAATTTGGAAGAGATTTTGAAAAGTACAAGGTATTTAATATCAAGGGTAAATTAGGAAGAACATAGACAATTTTATCTTGAATTGCTAAAAAAACAAGTAAACTTAGAATTTGACTTTGGTGAATTTGGACAAGTAAACATAAACGGAGGGAGTATATGAGTATCGAGAAAATTATTTATTTATTTTCACTTGCCCTTGTGTTATTAAAGGTAAAAAAAATTATTAGTAAATACCATTCTCAATAAGAGCATTTATTATTGACACATTTAACAATGGAATAAATGAAGAAAATTGGGCAAAGTAAATATAATACGTAATATTTTTTTATATGACGTGAACAGAAAATATTAGACACTTACACAGGAACGGAGTGGTACTCCTTATTCAAATGTGAGAAATTATTTTACTTTTTAACAAGCACCAAAATATAAGCTAAGTAAGGAAACTAATTACTTTTCAACAGGAAAAAATTTCCAAAAAATATTTTTGATGAAAAATATTTTCCTCAATACCCAACACACCCTTAGTTTATTTGTGTTTGTATCATAACGATTAATCTGCTTATGATCCTTGAAAAATACATTTAAAAACAAAAAAAGAGTGAATTCCACTTACCCCTCAACCTTTTAGGTTTGGGAAATAATACCTCATTTACCTTTTGAATGAGACGGTAAACCCCCTTAATCCTAAATCAACGGCTAAAAATGTGTAGATTATTACATGTATTTTCTTAAGGTCAAAACTAGCCTTTCCAAATTATGATAATTATTTTTTCAAAAATAAATTATATTGGGTACGTATTCAATATTATTGTATATAAATGCATAAAATAAATTTTACCTAACTGCCATAATATTTGAGGTAAGTAATACTTCATTCATATTCTGCATGCAATAAAATTATATTTGAATATAAGGTTATTTTTAAATTATGAAACATCATGTCATCACCTTTAAATTATATTAGTAGTCAAAATAGTACCTTTTATTTTTTATTATGATTACTAATAAAATATTAAAAATAATTAAACCTTACATTATGTAAGGATGACATGAATAGAAAAATATTTTATGCAAAATTATTATTCTAGTTACATTAAATTTAAATACTGGCAACATTTATAATTACATTTGAAACTCTACGGGAAAAATGCCTATAGAAATATAATGAGTTTCTTAAATCAAAAGAAAAAAATTAAAAGAGTAACACGAGATATAATATTTTAAATATTTATGTAATACTTCTTTAATTTTAATTAGTAAGAAAATATATGTTAAAATTTGTCATAATTAAAGGTTATTTTTGACCTTTTTGAAATGTATGCAATTGATAGACTCATTTTTAATTTTTAATGTAGTTGATTTTAAAATTAAGGGGGTATACTGTTCCTTTCAAAAAGTGAAGGAGAGTATTATTTCCTAAACTCAAAAGGTTAAGGGGGTTTAGTGGACTCCAAAACAAAATGAAGATATCAACCAAGCAATGTCTTTATTGTTCGTTCATTTGTAATTTCCTTAACAGACCTTTTAATTTGTATTCCGATTTGGTTTTACCAATTAGTATGACCTCATAATAACATAGCATGAATTCTCCTCAAAAGAGAGGTGAAGATCGGCGTTGCAGCAACGTTACAAAAAATAAATTTGTTTTTTATGAGATTTTCTGACCAAGGTCGGTGCTTCATCAATTTGTCCTTTAATGGGCTTGCAAAAAGTTACTACTACGTCTACAACGGCGGCAACAAATAAATAAAGGGCCTTCTGAAGAATACTCTATTTAACGTACACGATGACTCCATTCATCTTATTCTCTGTCCCGATCTTTGTTTCTTTGTTAAGGATAAATTAACTCATCCCATCTACTCCCTCCATCCCATTTTAAATGCCACCATTTGATCGGATACGAAATTTAAAAAAATAGAGGTTGATTTTGTAAAGTTTCAATTTTATCCTTAAAAAAATAAGAAAAAAAAGATTTGAGTAATAAAAAAGTTGTTGGTAGGTTTAAAAGTATGTAGGGTCCAACAAGAGTAAAATAGAGACGGTACATTAAATAGTTGTCGAAAAAGAAAGGTATCATTCTTTTTGGGACAAATAAAAAAGAAAATGGTGCCACATAAATTAAATTATGACGGAGGGGGTAAATTTTAAGCTATAGCATTCTATAGTTGCAAGACTAAAGTATGACACTGCGCTTTAATTTGCCTATCCATTATTTTTGTTTAATTAAGACGGATTAGAGGTTTTTTTCTTCTTATTTTCCATGACATCTTTTTAGTGAAAATGGAATGTCTTTAGGAGAGGGAATGAACCTCCCATACGTTATTTTCTACTTATGCAGTGATTACTTTAATCTCAAAGTAAGAAACTACGAACAAAAGCTTCAATGTATTCAGTTTGTTGCTTGTTCTTCAAGAACATAGCTCCGATTGAATAAACAAAAGCAATAACAAAGGGAAAAAGTTAAAGACGAAGAATTTTCCTTCTAATAAGACAAGTGTATTAACATCACCTAAATTAAGGCGCTCTTTGCGGCAATCTTTAATGTATGAAGTGTTATTATATTGTTTAAGCATAGTAATAATCATATGTTCAACTCAAATTTTTGCAAAATTAATAGACAAACCTCCAAAACGTCCTCAATATGCATATCAACTGTATGTAAATGATTTCCTATTCTAAACATCCAAATGTTTTCACATAAAAATTTCCTAGTACCTAGTATTACCTCTGTCAACAAAACCAACAAAATAATATGATAATCCTAACCTAAACTATTCACAAATTTTATCTCATACTAGAAATCATCTAATAACATGACAAATGAGCTGATCAATAACTACTGATCTCCATCTCTCTTTCTTGTTACCCGAATATAACAATAAACAACGGCAAAAATGGCAGTAACAAGTCCACCAATAATAACTCCACCACCAGCAACTGACTTATCAGAATGATGATGCTCTGTCTCTGGAGCTTCTGCTACGGAGTGTTCTTTTTCACTTTCATTTTCTACTTCTGGCGGATTTGCTATGCTACTTTCATCACTTCTTGTTGACAACAAGTCTCTTTGTACCATCCATTTTCTTGAGTATACTAGTGAACTTGTAGTTGTAGATCTGTCATCCACTGCTTGAACTACCAAGATTCCTAGTAGCAAAAAGTAAGACAGCAAAAATCTAAATCGACCCATGATGTGTAAGTGGAAATCTTTGCAAAAGCTGAAAAAGAGAATCTTGAATGAGCTTTTTGGTGAAATGTTTAGTGGCTTTAGAGTGCAGTTGATGATGATACTATGAGAATCTTTGTGGTTACAGCTTACATAGTCTAGAAGTATCTGTCTGAGCTCTGAATTTTGCTTTGGGTGGTTGTGTATAAATAGAGGACTTATGTGTGTGCGCGTGTGATGATAAATTTAAAAAAGAAACATATTAAGTGAAAAGCTTGAAGTTTAACGGAAGGTTCAGAGAGGAGAAGTGTCCAGCTGGGGCCTTTTAACTAAAAAGTAGAACTCAATGTCCAATGGGATTGGAGTAAAATGTGTAGATGAAATAGATGTGTATTGCATCAATGATTTGGTATAATAATATGAGTAACTTTCATACTATTAGCTACTATGTATATATAGATAAAATATGTATATATTTATTTATTTATGATTTTGATATATGTATGTATTTATTTAGTTGACATATACAATTCGGTGGGGATAGAATTTAGAGTAAAATAGTAACAGCTTGCGAATTGGTCGTGGACTCATGGTAATAGAAAATGTGATTTTGTGTTGCACGTAGAATTATGGACGGCGAGTGGGTATGGAGAGTGACAGCTGCTTTACTATGAGATTAAAAGGAGAAAAGAGAGAGAACAGCTGGAAGAATAATGAAGCAACGGAGAGTGTGAAGAAAATAAAGTAGAGTTTCATGCCGCTGACGCTTCCACATAGTTCTCCATTTTTGGCCATTAGAGAACACCAAATGCGACCTTTCTAGTGACACTAGTTGCGGAAAGCGGTCCAAGTTTAATATAGAGTTTCATTCTTACATATTTTGGGTATAATTCATCTTAATGATTTTTCGGTTATTTTTTTTGTTTAAAACGATAGCTTGAGTGGCTATTTTGATCAATTTTTCTAATTTTTTTGCCAACTCTATGACATTACTCGTGAATAGGAGTAAGATAACTCAAGTATTTTGACATTGTTTGAGTGATTATGTTCAAATACTCTGTAAAAATTGGTCATATTCTAATTAATAACGGTAAATATGGCTCTTTGGTTGGCAAGTCGTTCATCATATTCTAATTAATAGCGATAAATATGACTCTTTGGTCGGCAAGTCATGCAAATATTATCTCGAAGTTTCTTTTTACAATAGCGTAAACTTTATCAAACTTTTTTAAAAGTGTATGTTAAACTACGTAAGAATCAATGGATTTTCGTGAAAAAAATGAATTATATTTTCATCTAATAACCTTAAAAATGGTTATTTAGTTGGCAAACTATGCAAAAATAAACTTGTATTCAAAGCGATTCTAAAGTGGCCACTTGATAGTAATTACTTTAATTTATAGATGCACAAGCGGCTTACAAAAAATGGAGCTAATTAGTGAACCATAGGCTTGCAAATGTTGGCTATCGATTGAACTGCAAACCAAGAAGTGGCCATTTCTCTCACTCGGTGGCACAAACTCATAAGCATCACGACCCCAAGCAGGTCTTCCTCCACGCTTCTATAATAGTAGTAGTAAAAAAAAGAGCCTAGAATATTATAAGAGTTAAATAAATTTAATACACTAACAGACATAACAAATTTTAAACATCAAATCACTTATTAGATCTTTCCAAATTAATATTTATGTTAGGCATCAAGTGATAAAATTGTAGTATTTAATCCGTTATAATAGGTCAAACTACTTTAATCACTACACGGTATGTTTAATTATAGCTTAAATCCTTATTATATTTGAGCGATTTGTTTCCCAAATGGTTTGAGAGGGACAGAGTGAGAGAGTAATAAGGCAATTTAGGATTTACATTCAGGTCAACTTCCAGCATGTTTGGAAGAGCTTAAAAGTTCTGGCACTAGGGGTCACGCTTTAATTCACAGCACATTTAACACAACAAGCTGGCCAAAATGGAGTCGTGCATTTTTCATTTAGAAATCATCCTATAAGGCTTAAATCCTTATTATATATAATCCAAAAAAAAAGAAGTTCTATGCTGGAAGTAAATTTGATATAATCCAACAAGTGATCACTTACTATGTCAGACTATCAATGAATCTAACTTAAACTTATTGAGTTAAATTCGATCTGGTTTACTTAAACCGTGTTGCCAGTATCTTGAAAGGGCTCTGTTGGGAGCACCTCTCCCATATTGATAAAAAAAAAAATATTAATGGGTTTATAGACTAAATGGGCTCTCCCACCTACTAGACTAGTCTTTTGGGTTGGGCTCTCTTATTTGGTCTATAACATTGGTGCTTTCATTGAGAGTTCACGCTTGGGGGCCGCAACTCGGAGTGGTGGCCTACGCCAGGAGTGGTGGCCTGGACCCAAGGGGGTGCCAGCCGTGACCAACTGGATAGCCGTGACCAACGGGATACTCGGAGTGGTGGCTTGTGCCAGGAGTGGTGGCCTGGACCTAAGAGAGGGGTGCCAGTCGTGACCTCTGTTTTAAAAAACTCGCCTGGGGACTCGCCCCGGGGCGGGGCACTAGCAAAACGCCCTGAGACTCTCGGACGGGGTTAGATCCGTGAGACTTACGCCTCAAGCGCCCGATGATGTGCCCAGAGGACGCCCAACGCTCGGAACTCGCCTTATTGAATCTATGCAAAAGATCTGTCCAATTCCCTAATTAAGATTGTTCATCTACAATTTTCTTTAAAAATGAAGTTATATTCATCTATAGAAATTAAAAAATTGAGTATAACTCAATTAACGAGACATAATATTACATGTATTATAATTAAGAATATCATAAGGATGAATATCATCTGTATACTTAATCTAAAAAAGCATAGCCGCTGTTTATAGCATCACCACTTGTTGTTAGTCTTCATGTTTTATTTCAGTCACTCAAAATTGTTAGACTTCAATTATTTTGCAATTTAGTAGAAATTTCATATTTATCAATGAAGAATTAATGTTTTAAATTATAATAGTAATAAATTTTTATTGTTTATTCACTTTTAATAGTAACAAATTTTTATTTTTAATTGTTTAAAAGTTAAGGCTTTATGGTTTATTTGTATCTCATAAAAACTGTAACATTATTCAATTTCTTATAATTGTTAAAAAAGTTGGATCTTTTGTTTCTATAATTTTTTTTTCTTATTTTTAATTTTTTTTGTATTTTTGATATTTTTTTGGCTCATTATGCTATTTTATTAATTTAAAATTAATTAAAAAATAAGATCCATGGGACTTACGCCCCACGTCTCGGGACTTACGCCTCGCCTCATTATAGGTAAAACGCCTCGCCTTGCGCTCCCGCCTTTTAAAACATTGGCCGTGACCAACTGGGCAACCGTGACCAACGAGGTCGTTGGTCCTCAATCGGGGGCGATTGTTGTGAGCACCTCTCCCACATTGATAAAAAAAAAAGAGATGCTAATGGATTTATAGACTAAATGGACTCTCCCACCTACTAGACTAGTCTTTTGGGTTGGACTCTCCTATTTGGTCTATAACAGACTCCTTCTTGTTGTGTCCAACTTTGCTTATGAACTCACATTTAATTCCCCTTGTCAATTTGTGGGGAAATTTTGGAAATTGTTAGCAAATGTCGGAAGAATGAGTCCAATAGATTAGCTACTGCAAGGCTGGCAGACTCGAGGAAAGCCGTAAGTAGCATTCTATGTTATAGCTTAGGTCGAGATTAGGCATTTACTACCGACTGTTAACTATTGAAAGAAACCGTGAAGAACTGTAGTAGGTAGTAACTTTTACCTCTATGATTCATGAAAAGAATTTGGAAGGAAACGAACCAATGATCATAGAACTACAAAAAAAATCCAAAGTTTTTCCTTTCCTTCACTCTTTTCTTCAGCACAAATTTCTTTGAGTTAATAACAAATTCATTTGGAACAACAGAAACAATTAAAGCTACATCATAAGTTTGAGATTTGATGGTATCTTAGACTGTTGTGCTACCTGCATTTGATCAAGGTATGCAAGAGAGGACAAACAATAATTATGGCTTTACCATAATTATATTGATTGATACACAATTTTGCGGGAACTAAGCAAAATGCAGTCCATTATTTTAGTAATTCAAAGAGTTTCACTTAGAGAACAATATTTACAAACCACCAAGAAACATAATGAAATAGATTGGATCCCCTCACCCTCGACCAAAGTCGTAGATTCAAGTTTTAAAAATTAATTGTAAAATATATTTACGTAGGGAAACTGCTCCCTTTAATAGGTCTTACACGATGTAAAAGTGATTAATCTGACCAGTGGGTACATACCAAATACTAAATTGTTACAAACAAAAAAATATTACACATGGCAACGCATTGGACACAAGGTTTCAATAAACAAAGAGACTAGAAAAAGCCGGTAGGATTGCAGCAATCAGGCAAGTAGTATGGCTGGGCTTAAGGGGACAAGAAGAAATTATCATCAACGAATAATACAACCCAAGGTAATGGCATCGGCCTTTAGGCCTGTGATATGGATTACCCCAAAAATTGTGGGAACTTCCACATTTTTCGATTGTGATGCAGCACCCACGTATGTTTCTAATTTTATACATTTCCTTTGCATACAAATTCTCTAACTATTTTTACCGCAAAAACTTACCGACACTAGATATTAGTCATATCAATTCATTATGGTACAATGATTTAATAAAAAGATAATAATCATGCTTGAGTTATAATAGTGTATTTAAAAACGATATATTTTTATTGGTTGCGAGTAAACACCTTATGGATAAAAACTTACCTATTTTTAGGGTGGATAATGGGATGATGAGCATGTACGACTTAGCTTATTAACAATAGTCTTAAGTATGACTATCTTTTAGTTTTGAAGCTAATGTTATAAGTAAATAATTAAGCAGGCTTTGGATAAAAATTCTGAATTGATAACAAGTTATTGATATATTATTTGATAAAAAATGTTGATAATTATGTTAAAACGGTTGAAATGCCCTCAGTCATATTAACAAAATAGAAGCATAAAATAGGTATTTTACATAGAAAATGTCAAATGGATGGGAAATGGGAACGGATCGAGAGGAAGCTATTACAAGCTTTTTATTTGAAAAAGGTAAAGAATTGCAAAAACTAAAGTACTACAGAAAGTACAGATAAATTGATCAAAAATCATAAGTTGGTCATCTTCAACTTATGAATTTAGGTTGATTTTGACATAAAAACTTATTGATTTAAGTTGATTTTGACATAAAAAAGCATTTACAAGCTAGTTTAACCAGCTTATATCAATTCTACGGGTGCATAGTTGAACAAGATCTAACACTTGGTTGACCGACTCATATATTTGGAAAAGTCTTTCTAAAGGTGAAGAACTATGTTGCACGGCAACTATATGGAATGTGGGTGATGGATCTAAAATTAATATTTGGAATGATAATTGGATCCTTCAGAAGTATAATCTCCGCTCCTTAATTTATGGGCCTTTACCTAAGAACTATTTAAATGTCACCGTTTCTTGTCTGCGTACTAATGGAAATTGGGATCTTGACACACTACCTTTCTCCTTACCCACATCTATTTCTAATCTTATCTACATTACTTATGTTCAAATAACAAATCCTACAATTGATTCTCCTTACTGGAGCCTTACGAATTCAGGAATTTTCACTACAAAATCAGTTACGAAAATTATACCAACCGATAACTTTGAACTTGCATCCACCACACATATCCCCTTTGACCATCACTGGATCTGGAAAACAAATACTCTGCCTAAAATAAGATCCTTTTTATGGCTTCTCGTCCTTGGTAAACTCCCTACTGCAGATCTTCTACACTTCAGGCAAATTATCCCTAATTCAACATGCTCATCCTGTGGGGACACCAATGAGACCATCGATCATATATTCCTACATTGCCCTAAAGTCCTACCTTTTTGGTCCTACTTTCCACACATCAGCCCCCCCACAAATGATTTTACAATGTGGCTCAAAACCATATGTCAACGCAATCTTTGTTCTCTCACCTACGCTTCAGTCCAACTTCCCACGTCTACTCTACTATCCTTCATCACCTGGTCTATATGGAAAAACCGAAACAATCAAATTTTTAATGACTCCGCTCGCCTTATCACCCCTAATAAAGCCATCATACATGCAGTGGAGTTTGTTTCTTTAACCGATTCTACTCCATCCAAAACGATTACCCCTTCTCCCCACATTGTTTCCACACGTGGAGATCATAAATTTTGGAATCCACCTATGGAAGGTGTTTTCAAACTTAATATTGATGGATCATATCACGATAGTACAGGAAAGGGAGCAGCTGGAGGAGTATTCAGAAATCATTTAGGGGATTGGATCTTCGGCTTTACCAAAAGCTTCTTCAGCCCATCACCCCTTTATAGTGAAACCATGGCTTTGCTTCTTGGTCTTCAAATTGGTGTTGAAAAGGGTTTCACATCCTTGGTCATAGAAACTGATTCAAAGGTACTTTGTAACAATTTATTTAATGATAACTCTCCATACTCACATCTAATTAATGATTGCAGGCAGTTGCTGGAGTCTATGCAGATGCCGATGATCACGCACATATTCAGGGAGGCCAACTCCCTCGCTGATTCGCTTGCCTCTCTTGGGAGCACTCTGTACCAGTCCAATGCACTTTTACATTTTAATGTTATGCCTACTTTTTGTACTCCTTTTTGGAACTTTGAGCCTGTTTGGGTGGGCTTATAAGCAGCTTATTTTAAGTGGCTTATAAGTCAAAAAGTGACTTAAAAGCCACTTTTTGAGAAGTTAGGATTTCCTAACTTATCAAAAAGTGGCTTTTAAGCCACTTATGGCTTATAAGTCCAAAAATTTTCAAATTACCAAACATATATTAATGGGCTCATAAGCTTATAAGTCACTTTTAAGCCCACCCAAACGGGCTCTTTGATCTATCTAGCATAACAAATGCTAGAGAGATCCCCTTTTGTAATGACAACGACTGATTATAAATAAAACAAGTAGTCATTATTATCAAAAAAGATATACTAAGCTCAAACTTCAATTATTTAGTTAAGTTAGGATTCATTAGAGGAAGCCGGGTAGGGATTTAATTCAACGTTAGAAGAATGAGAACCAGTAGTTTGGAAGTGATCTGTCAATTAGCTGGTGCCACAGCTGGGATACAACGGGTCTTTTGTTAGGTAATCACTCAGCTATCTATTTATAGACTTGTACGTAGTTTATTTTCTGTAGATTATTGGGGTCCATAATGTGTGCCTAGAACTAATATATACGTTGAAACAAATCACTGAAAATGATCTATAGGCACGCAAACCTTGGAGTTGAATTTCATGGTAGATATGCTAATAAGCTCAACCTCAGAAGACGACAAGAAATTGGAATTCATTATGCTTCAGAAAAGTTCTCAATCTCATATCCAAAAATTCAGCTTGTTTGTTTCTCAATATTTGCATGACGTTGGAAAACGTTTAGGGAGAATTCTTGCAAAAACTTAAAACCTGGCCAAAAATCAGGGAGTATTGTTACCTTTTCAATAAAAAGCTTTTCGAAAGAGTTTCTCATGACAGATTCATATTCACAATAGAAATTCGACTACTAACAGGCACAACTACGCATCTTAATTTATTGGTGTCACGCCCTAAAAATTATTTTAATTAACTGCGCGGTTGCGAGTTTATTTATTTAAAGGCTCGTGACTGGTGTTAAACAAGGTACAAAATTATTTAGAGAAAACTCGGAGTCGCCACTTGACATAGTTTAAGGTGTGCCAAGTCACCAAAAGGTACCTTGGAACACCTCTGACTCGTCTAATGGTCTGCGTTAGAGATTCGGGTAAGGTTCTCAGTTGACTCTCGGGAAGGTATTAGGCACCCTCGAGTCCTGTGCTAAGCACAGTTGCTTTATTGTCGCAATTTTAATTTATTAAAAATGGTTGTTATATTAATGCCGTTAATTTGAATTTGAACTTTGATTCAGAAAAATTTAAAAGTGTTATTCTTATCCAACCTCACAGAGGATCGGACGAATTTGCACTTTAATTCATAGTAGATAAAATATATTACGCATTTCCAACCTTACAAAGGACTGGTCTATTTTAAAAGAATTGACTTCACCGAGACTATTAATAAAAGGTGAGTTGTTTGCCAAAATCATAAATGGGTTAAGCCCGTTGGCATTAATAAGCTGCCGTAAAGATTATTTGCGAAAATTATCATATTCTGATTTTTGTCCACCTAATAATCACTTCTTGCAAATATAATGTATGGCCAGATTTCAAAACGTCCTAACCATATTGCCTATTCGTATTACAATTCATTATTGAATAATAGCTTTTAATTTAAAGTTTAACTAACAGTGAGATGAAGCCAAAAATAATGGATGTTTATAAAATAAATGGATGTTTATCCAAATGGTTTGACACAATGAGCGTTAGTGTCTAGAAACAAACATGCTGCATATAACATTTCAGTCCGTTTCTTCACGGATAAAATTCTGAATTTTGTTTTTTTTCAAGTTGGTGCCAAATTTACAATTGTGACTTATTTTGCATGGTCCTATCCTACTTTCAGATTTTTTTACATTTTTTTGCTGAGTAAAATATTTGCTGGGAAAGCTTTGCTCTTTCTTTCTAAAATTGTGTTACATGGATACTAAATTTGCCAACTCTCATTTATGATTAAAGTGGCTCAATGCAACCAAACTTCTCACGTTTCAAAGCTCTAAATTTTTTTTTTGAAAAGTAACAGATGCTTCAATTCTAATACATTTTTTTTGCTTTTAAAATCAAAACAACTTACATAAGTTGGTCAATGAAAGAACAAACATTCTATATATTAATTCTCATCACAACAGATGTCATATAGGCGCATTATTCAAGGCTGCTTGACATACAGATTCAAGGCAATATAACATAGCTAATAATACATGAAAGTAAAGGAAAACTTTGAAGAAGAAGCATTACCTTGTGTAGAAATTCCTAAAAAAAAACTAGTAAAGCAAATGAAATAGCAAGCCAATGCAACAAGCTTTCACTCCAAAGTCAGCAACTAAACAGCCCTTTTTTGCCTCTATTTAACCCTTAAAACTAGTAGATTTATACCCCAAAAGACCCTTAGTATAAAGGCTTTTGGATCTTTTCTTCAAACTTACTATTTTTTTTTTAAAGTGTTTTGCTCTCTTTTTCTTTCAATTTCAGCTGGTTGTTGTGTATCTTATGAGGGTAGTAAATGCCTCTCTTTATGGAGGAAAATTGAGGCTAAAGGTTGGAATGTGGGCCTGTACAAAGTACAAACCCATCCCCCTAGTTACTAGAGTAAAAAATCAACCAAAATCTCATGAAATCAGCCCAACTACAGTGCAGCCACTCTATTTTCAACTGTGCAGCCACCCTATTTGTCTAGTAGGCTATCCTAGAGATGGGACAGTGGACCCTACTTACACCAAGTTGAAACCTTAGAAATCCTTTTATACTAAGCTAACAAGATTTGAAAAATTCAAGACTAGAGTTCCACAAAGGAGTTACAGGAAGCAAATAGCAGGTAGCAGCTTATGTTACAACTAAACTTATGCAAACAAAGTTTCCTCCAAAAAAATAGTCTGACCAAAAAAAAAACTCTCACATAAAAATTAAAACACTAATTAGACTTGACAAAAATAAAATGTACTTTGAGAATCCCACAAATCCCATACATAATCACATACTTATATCTACCACACACATATCCCTTTTATGCTTAAACATTGGCTTAAAGCAAAGGAAAAACTAACTTTATGTTAACGGGAAGTATCTTTAACACACTAAATAAAACTAGTACATATGCTACTTGAACCAAGCTATAAGAAAGAATATACAAGAGTATACCAGTCATGACTTTCATTTTTAATTCAATGGATAACAACCTCAATTCACTTCATGTTACAGCAGATCAAGTAAAGCTTCACACTTAAACCAATAGAACTTCACAACAACACCATTAGTAATATACTAACCAGATTCCATTTTGAAAGTATTGAAACAAATACATATATGATTGGAAAACGACAAAGCTGACATCTCCCACAAATTTTTTTTTTAAGACAAAACAAAACACACGTTTGAATCCAGAACTGCTCACTGAATATTTTTATTCACACAAACGCATGTATACATTTGGACATGGTTTTTTCCTATGACCAAAATCTAATCAACAACATGATCTAAACTAAACAAACAAACGAGTTAAAAGAAAAGCTTACGACTCAATCACTACCGTATTTAACGCTGCCCTGCGTCGCTTCAGTTCCAGTTTTGTCGCGACACTGTCACAGCTGCGTCTAAACTGCTACGCACCACTGCCTCGTTGTCCTCACGCCATCACAGCCTCGCCCTCGCCTCATCAAAAGCATCATCATCACAGCCCCTATATCACACCACGGCTAAGCCGTGTCATCACATCACAACTGCTATACGCAGCTTCATGCCACCACCAGTTCAAAATGCTAACACCATCACGAACCCGAGCAACATCAGTTCATCACGACACCACAGTTGCTACCTCGCCATCACCATAGTTTCAAACAAAAAAAACAAACCCCTACGTCGCTCCCTCAACCATGGAAGCCCCCAAATCCCCACACCATAGCATCACCGCACCACCAAACAGCTCACACGCCATAATAGAAACAAAAAACGGAACGAAAAATAAGAAAAAGGAGAGAGAAAGAAAAAAAACAGAAACGGGAAAGAAAAAGGGAAACAGGAAGCGGGGAGGGAAAAGATTTTTGAGGAATGGGGTATGGGGGAGGTAGAGAGGAGCAAGAAGAAGAGAAAGGAACAAGAAACTCACCGGAAAAATTCAAAGTGGCCGGATTTCCAATTTTGACCGAAGCTTTGACCGTCGATCTACGAAAATTGGTCGCTCCTTTACAAAAATTAATGGTGGAAACGGAACAAGGAGGTCGAGATCTATCCGATGGTACATTTTTTATATTTTTCGGGCCACCGGAGGTGGTGGCCGGCGGCGGAGCAGTGGTGGCTCCGCCGTGGGAGACGATTTCCGGCCGGTGGTGAAAATTTTGGCACGGTAACACCAGCCTTAGGAGACTTGTGGGTGTGAGAGTGAAAATGTGAGGTTTTTTGTTTATATAGGTGGGGTGTGGGCTTGGGTAATGGAGTATTGGGCTAGTGGACTTGTGTTTGGGCTATGATATTTTTTACAAATGGCCATAAAATTATTTATGCACACACAACTAAACTAAAATCAAACCACATAGTTTACAACACTATCACAATTAAACATAGAATTACAAAAAATTAAGCACGTAACAAGTGATTTTTGTTAATTTTCAAATTTTAACGTCCTAATTAGAAACAAATTTAATTAAGAACAAACACTAGAAGTCCAGAAAAATTGACGACACGTCCTAAGAATTTAATACGAATATTTTGAGCATTTTTTTTAATTTTGTGTGCCAAAATTAGGTGATTACAATTGGCAAAAGATTGCCCTTATCAGATGTTTACATTAAACAAAGCAATTTGAATGAGCAGTTTGTAATATTACATTACATAGTTTTTGAAAGCAACTCAGACGCGGATAATATGCATGCAGCAAGAGGCTCACGAATCTGGTGAATCTAGTAAGTTATGATGCCTGATTACTCCATTCACAGAAAACTTGTACTTGAATCAACCTTTCTGTAACTTTTACTTATTGAATAAGAGTTTAACCGGTTGTAATGGTAAGTTTGTAATTTAATAGTGTCTCATTTCCCCTTCCGAGTATATCTAACCAATGTTACTGTTGAGCATTGGTTTTGAAGAATCACAAACGAGAAGAACTCAGTGGTCTTGGAGAAGAACCTAGTCCTTGGATAGAAGGGCACGTCTGATCGAAAAGAGTTGCGGGTTGCAAATCCCTGCGGAACTAGGAATAGTGGCGCGTGAATGAATATGTATCCTAGTCAGACTAAAAGAGGCGGTGCCCAGGCTCTATCTTCGAAGTGTGAATAGGAGTTGGACTTCAACAAGGAAAGGAGTTGATGGGAATCCTGTCTTACCATAATTACAAGGATTCCTTGTAGGACTCAACTAGGGTTACAAGGCCCGTATAAATACAAGTAGTCGATGCAGCCGTAAATCAGTTATTCACAAACAGAGAGTTGAGAGCATATAAAGGCGATCTAGCATCTTTCTACGTGAGTAAACTGAAGAAGACAAAAGATGTGCTTGAGTTGATCGAATCTAGATATTCTGTCTAGGTTTATTGAGTTGTAAGTTGTCTTAGTTTGAGCTTTCATTGTTTTTACCTATTGGCTTATTGCAGAAGCATATGTATTAGGTGAACTTGTGATAAATTGCTTGAAAAGCTAGAATTTAGCTTTGAGTAGTGATTAGGGTCTAGAGTGTAGCCCCTTGGTTACAGAGTTTTGTAATCAGAAACTTGCTCATTGTGTTAGTGGATTAAGTTCTCAAATCCCAGAGTGTGGGTCGTAGTTTTTCTCCCTTGAGCAAGGAGTTTTCCACGTAAAATCCTCGTGTTCTCTGTGTGTGTGTTTGGTGTGTGTTGCAGTGGTTGAAATAGCAGAATTGCAAAGGCAAAAACTGGGTTCTTAATTCAGTTGAACTAGGTTCTTAAAAGCGAAAATCGGTGGACACTATTCAATCCCCCCCCCCTCCCCCTTCTAGTGTCCTTAGGAGGTGCATAGATTATAACAAGTGGTATCAGAGCGGGTCTTCTCGTTTGAGGCTAACACCTTGAGAAGGGTTAGAATCATGAGTGCACCACCTACTATTACTGAAGGACAATCAGTTCAAAGGCCCCAACAGTTTAACGGGCAGTACTATGCGTGGTGGAAGAACAGGATGGAAAATTACATATGTACTGAAGACTATCAACTCTGGCTGATAATATCTGAAGGAAACCTGATCCCCACTAAAATAGTTGGTGAATGAGCCACTGCCAAACAAGAACCTAAATTGAAAGAGGAGTTCAATGAGACGGATTATAAGATGATTGAAAAGAATCACAAAGCCAAACGTCTGGTCATTTGTGGTCTTGGTCCTGAGTAGTTCAATAGAGTATCATCTTACAAGATGGCTAAGGAAATCTGGGATGCTCTGCAGGTTGCGCACGAAGGAACAACCGAAGTAAAGGACTCAAAGAGAAGAATGCTGAAGAGACAATTTGAACTGTTCTCTATGGGTGAGAAGGAATCAATTCAGGATATGATGACCAGGTTGACCATCATTACTAATGAGATGAGATCCCTGAATATGGAAATGCCTGAAGTAGAGATGGTTGATAAGATTCTGAATGTGCTTCCTGAAGCATGGGAATCAAAGATGACTGCCATCATTGAGTCCAAACCTTTAAGATCCATCAAACATGAAGAACTGGTTGGTAGCTTGAAAACTCATGAAATGATGAAAGACTCAAAAGCTAAACCAGCTTTAAAGAAGGACAAGACCCTTGCGCTTGAAGCAACTGAGGAAACTGATGAATATGTTGATTTGCAATCAGTTGAAGCAGCAATGGTTAGTGCTCTAAGACAGAATCTCAACTTGGGCAGATTCAAAGGTTTCAAAAGAAGTGGCAAGGAGAATTCTGGCAGGAAGAACATAGTTGACAGTCCGGATTACTCAGGATGCTTTAAGTGTTTTAAAAAGGATCACGCTGTCATGGATTGTCCTATGTGGGAAATAGAGTGGATGAAAAATAGAGCATCTAAGGAAAAGGAGAAGGAGACGTCAAAGGAGAATGACAAAGATAAGAAGAAGTCAAGACGACCTCCAAACTTCAGAGCAGAAAGAAGAAAGAAGAAGGAAGCCTTCTATGCCACATGGGGACCAACTGACAGTGAATCTGATCATGAAAAGGATTCCAGAGATGACTCACCACTAGCACTAATGGGCCTGACAGACATCAGTTCAGATGAAGAAGACTCTCGAGAGTTCAGAGGAGGAAGAGATCCGTCAAGGCCACTTGTGTTCAACGGGACTAACTATAAGAGCTGGAAGAAACAGATGAAAATTTTCCTGCAAGCAACTAATGTCTGTGGCTAATCATAAAGAGAGGACCTCATGTCCCTGTGAAGAGAGCAGCAAATGGAGTTTTGGTGCCAAAGAAGGTGGAAGAACTAGATCCTCAAGATCTAGACTGGCTACAGGCAAATTCCAAGGCTGAATGGTACCTGAGGAGAGGACTTACCTATGATGTGCTTGCAAGGATACTTAAATGCAAGTCTGCCAAGAAAATCTAGGAAAGGCTGAAGGAGTTGTACACAGATGACAACCATAAGAAGGACTCCGCCCTTATGGCAACTGATGGAGCTGAAGCTGCTCATTCAGCAGAGGTATGTTTATCTGATCTTAAGAAAACTCTACATACATACTCTTCTGAAAATTTGATCCTAATCACTGCCACCTTGATTGAGGGCTATGAAAAGGAAAAAATTGAAAAAGATAAATTAACTGAAGAGCTAGGTGATCTCAGAACCAAACACAAGAGCCTCCTAGAACAAAACATTGAACTGGAAGAAATCAATATCATCTTAAAGGGGCAGACTCTTGTGTCAAACTCTAAGATCACTGAACTAGAATTGGACTGCAATCAGTTAAGAGAGAGTATAAATGGTAAGCAAGTAATGAGTGAAGTTCAAACCTTTCTAGAAAATGAACTAAAAAGAGCCAATGAGATTCTGTATTAGGAAACTGAAAAGAATAAGATTTTAAATCAAAAGGTTGAAAAATCTGAATTTGAGCTTACCAGATTAACTAAATGGAATAAATCATCGGAGGCAATGAACTGGGTTCTTGAAAATCAAAACAAAGGAAAACAAGGGCTAGGATTCAAGAAACCATTGCCTCCATATAATCCTAAGAGCAAGTATGTGGGACTGCCTTGCAACATGTTGTGTACCTTTTGTGGTGAAACAGGACACTTCAAATAAAAGTGCATGAATGTTAGGAAGGCAAAGGCCAAGAATAAAAGAAGTGTTCTACCTAATTGGGCTAGACAGGATTTGATTTATCCATTCTCTCGTAAGAAGGGACCCAAGCTTGTCTGGGTTCCTAAGGCCAACCCCTAATCTGTTTTGCAGGCTGGAGTGAGGGAGTACAACCCAAGCTGGATACTTGATAGCGGTTGTTCAAGGCACATGACAGGAGACAGAAGAAATTTTCTCTCACTCGCAGCATTTCAAGGAGGCAGTGTGGCCTTCGGTAGAGGAAAAAGTGGTCAAATCGTGGGAATTGGAAAGATTGGGAGAACTCTAGATCATGCAATTGAAAATGTTTACTGTGTTGATGGTCTCAGACACAATCTGCTGAGCATCTCCCAACTATGTGATAGAGGTAATGAAGTGAGTTTCTCGTCTGTAGGATGTATTGTGAAGAATCTATAGAGTGGAGAAATTGTTATGGAAGGAAAGAGGGTGAACAATGTATACAAAGCATCGCTGAAGTCACTACCTGAAAATAACTTAACATGCCTGAATGTGCAAGAAAGTGACTCTCAGCTGTGGCACAAAAGGATGAGTCATGCAAGTCTCTCACAACTGAACAAGCTTGTATCTAAGGAGCTGGTTCGTGGATTTCCAAGCAGGAGATTTGAAAACATAAAAATGTGTGATGCGTGTGTAAGGGGGAAGTATGTGAAACCATCCTTTAAGTCCAAGAAGGTGGTAAGTACATCAAAGCCACTGGAACTATTGCATATGGATCTGTGTGGACCCATGAGAGTCAGGAGCAGAGGAGGAAAGAGATTTGTGTTCGTGATTGTTGATGACTACTCTAAGTACACATGGACCTTGTTCTTGGCATCTAAAGATGAAGCTTTTGACAGCTTTAAAGACTGGACTAGTGTAGTACATAAAAGGTTAAATTTAGAACTCATCAGCATCAGATCTGATCATGGAATTGAGTTTGAAAACTCAAAATTTTCTGAGTACTGTGCAAAGAACAGCATAGATCATAACTTCTCTGCACCAAGAACCCCCCCCCCAACAAAATGGTGTGGTTGAAAGGAAGAACATGTCCCTGGAGGATATGGCGAGGACTATGATGCTGTCAAGTGGGCTTGCAAGAATCTTTTGGGCTGAAGCAATAAACACTGCATGCTATTTGCTGAACAGATGTTCCATCAGAGCCATTCTTGACAAGACCCCATATGAGCTGCTCAGAGGAAGAAAACCAAATATTGCTCACCTGAAACCCTTTAGTTGTAAGTGTTTTATTCACAACAATGGCAAGGAACCATTGGGGAAGTTCGACGCTAGGAGTGATGAAGCAATATTCCTTGGTTATTCCACTCAAAGCAAAGCATACAAAGTGTTTAACAAAAGAACACAAACAGTGGAGGAAAGTATGCATGTCGTATTTGATGAATCTGATAAGGCATTGGGGGAAACTAAGGCAGATGATCAAGTGATTGGCCTATGTCGGGAAGATGGTGTAGATGAACTGGAAGACTCAGAAGACAAAGAGATATCAGGAGAGACTCTGAGCACACTAGAACAAGGAGTCAACATGACAGGGGGAACATCAAATGAAGCTGATGATCCAGCAAGTCAGGAAGAACCCCCTCAAGATAATGTTGCAGGTTCTTCCAGTCATATTCAACTGAGGCCATGGAAACATCAAAGCTCTCACCCCTTGGAGAATGTTTTATCTGAACTAGACACAGGAATCATGACCAGGTCAGCCTTGAAGAACTTCTGTGCATTCTTTGTATTCCTCTCATCTCTGGAACCAAAGAATGTAAAAGAAGCTCTAGAAGATCCAGATTGGATTCTCGCTGTAATCACCTAATTTTGGCACCAAATTCTTAAAATTTGCTCAAAATAGCCTTGCTAATTTCATACAATTTTTGTCAAAGTTTTCCTAAAATTAGTCTTTTATTTTAACTAAGTTTGTCATTTAATTAGGAAGTAAAATATGGAAATTAATTAAAAAAATTACTTGTTATATACTTAATTGTGATTCTATGTCTTAATTGTGATGTTAATACAAATGATGTGATTTTTATTTTACTCAATTTAGTATGTTTTAATAAGTATAGATCTTTAGTGGCCATTTATGCAAAAACATGTAGCCCAATGCCCCAACCCGCGAGCCCAACTTCTAGACCCGGCCCACCTCCCCAATATATAAGCTGAATCCCCAATTTTTTCCCCATTTACACAAAAACTCAAAAAAAAAAAAAAGCAAACCCTTGCCAAATTTTTCTAAGTCCGCCGGAAACTCCTTCCGCCGTGGAGCCACCACTCCTCCGCCTCGGCGCCGCCTCCGGCCACCACCTCCGGTGGCCAGAAAAATACAAATTATATATCATTGGAAAGATCTCGAGACCCTCATTCCATTTCTCAACTCGGGTTCTCCATATTCTTAGCCGTTTCTCGTAGATCGGGCTTCAAAGTTCCGGTTGAACTTCAACTCCGGCCATTTTTCCATTTTTTCGGTAAGTTTCTTTTAGTTTTCTCTATCTCTTTCCTTTCCCCTTACCCTTCCCCGTCACCCCATTCCCTGAACTTCTTTTTTCCCTCCCGTTTCCATCCCGTTTTGTATCTTCTGATTTCTTCTTATTTTTCTTTCCTTTTCTGTTTCTGGCGTGATGAGTTGATGATGGGGCTGTGGTGATTGTTTGGGGTGGTGGGGCTGTTTTAGTCATTGAACGGAGGCAGTGGTGCGAGGCTATGATGACGAGGGAGCAGTAATGGCGAGGCAGCATTGGGGCTGTGGTATTGAAGCCGAGGGGATGGCAGTAAGGCTGATCCGAGGGTATTTAGGCTTTGAACTATGATGATTTGTTTAGGTGACTGTAGTGGCAAGGCTTGGTAACAAATCCATGGCGAAGGCAATGGTGGTGCAGCGACACGAGGCAGTAAGTAGCGTGGTAGCAGTGGCCTGGATGATGGTAATGCTGATGCGATAGTGGTTGAGACGAGTCAGCCGCAGTGAGCTTGGTAGCGATATAGCAACATCGTGTGGTCTGTGAAGATGGTGTGCTCGGCTCGACTGGTTAGATGAAAACCGTTTTGCTCTTGTTTTTTTTCTGTTGTTAGTTTAGATACTTAGCCATTGAGAATCATGAACCTATCTGCTATGTTTTAGTTTAAGCGTGTTTTATTGTGAATGCTTTCTTTTCAAGTCTTCGGAATTCATAAGAAAGTGGTGTTAACTTTGTTCCAATGAGTTTATATATATGACTATATCTCTGTGATCTTGTGGGCTGGCTAGTTTAGCTTTTCATGATTGGTTTGAACGGGTTCTTTTGTTTAGTAAGTAAGTAGTTCCAAGTTTTGAAGTTTAATTGTTTAATTCATGAATTGTAGTTTCGGCCAGTGTTTAGTTTGTTAATTTCATCTACATTTGACTTGTGTCGCATAGAAGACATTGAGTACATAGCCTGCAACTCGTTTGTTTAGAATTATTGCTTGCTGAGAATGCCTTAGTTTAAAAATTGGGAGGCAGAGGTCAAAAAGACCTTCTTTTGGTCAAGTTAGAACTTTGGTTATGGATTATTTAGTCCATTTGTGTTTTGAGCCATATGAGTTTTATTTTAGTTGAGTTTTGAAATATCTGGAATTCATTAAAGTTAAAAGAGTCAAAAGTGAGTCACATGGGATTTTTAATAGGAGTCAAAAGTCAAGTAACAAGACAAAGGGTGGCAGCACCTTTTTTAGGCTTTACAGCCCATCTCTTTTGTTGTTTGGCAGGGAAAGTTAGCTTTTCTGAAAAGGTAAAACATTGGCACATGGGGTGTACTTTTACCCCAACTTTTCACCACACTTCCTAGCTGTCCAACAGCTCTTATTTTGCCTCTATTTAAGAGAGGTCTTTACACATCAATCGGGGAATAGACAGAGAACACACAACACACAGATCTTGTAACACACAAGAACACTTCACAGAAAGAAAAAGAACACAGATCTGGAAAAACACTTCACTCTAAGATAAAAAAAAACTCTTCTCTCTAACACTTTCAAGATCCAAAAGAACACTTCACAGTAACAAAAAAGAGATCTGAATACTGGAGTCTTAGTAAAGAAAAATAGCAAGTAATTGAGAGTGAAAAAGAGAAAGAGTCGGAGTTAATAGGAAAAGTCTTCTGGAGTTTAAATGTGCAAGCCTAAGAGTTAAGGTTAAGTGTAAGGGTGCTGGTTGTTGCTGCTGCTGACCGGCTGATTGTTCTATTTTATGGTGCTGGTTGTTGATGTCATTTCTGGGGCTGTTGAAGCGCCTGCTTGGGGGCTTTGCCACTAGGTAATTTTTTCTTGTTTCTTTGTGTATCTTGTAGATCTTTGGCCCATTTTAGAAGCCTGAGCATATGAAAATAGTCTGACTCGGAAAGAGTTTCTTCTCATTTTATATGTTCACACTTGCTCAGCATGTCTATTTATATATTTGGTTTGTCTCTTATGCGCCTGATGATTTTGAATAATATGCATGTTGCTCAAAATGAATCTAGTAAATAACTAACTTGAGAAAATGGTTGAAGTTAAAGTTAGTAGGCAAACAAGAACAACGAAGATAAATTTGCAAACTGGAAATTTCTAATGCTCACTAAATCTGGAACTTTAATAACGGATGTTGACTGGTCCGAAATGTTTTGTCTACATCTTGAATCTATAAGTTTTCAAATAGGAAGGTAGATTTTACATTTGATGTTTCCCTTTTCATTATTATGCTAAGAGAATTAAACGAAGAATTTTGGAATAATAAAATGAGATGATATCAAAAGGGAACTAAAGTAATGAGGATTTGTACGATTAGGCAACTTTAGGTCGAGACAATTATATTAGGCAAAACTAATAGGCCGAGATATTTAATATTAACAAGACGCTCAAATGGTTATATGGAACTCATTTATTTGGAAATTCGAACGGATATCGGGTTCGAGGTTAATTTCCAATAGGGTTTCAATCAATGAAGTAGCGATGTTAAATTTAAATAACTCACTTGATCACATTGGAACTCATATTAAGTCAAGAGATTTCGAACGGGTGAAGTGCCTGCGCGATTTAATTGATTTAAGTCGGAAGATTTCGAACGGGTGAAGTACCTGCGCGATTATATTCGATTGGAGTTTTCAATCGTCATATGGTAAAATTTAATAATAAATTGAAGGCGTAACAATCAAGGCAAAACATAACGGATAATTTCAAAGAGTCGAAATGCGTCAATGAAAGCAACCGTGCTTGGCACAGGACTCGAGGGTGCCTAACACCTTCCCGAGAGTCAACCGAGATCCTTACCCGGAACTCTGACGCAGACCACTAAAAACGAGTCATAGGTGTTGTGAGGTACACCACTTTGGTGACTTGGCACACCTTTAACTTGTCAAGTGGCGACTCCGAAAATCTCTTAATAATTGTGTACCTTTGAACACCTAGTCACGGACCTTTTTAAACACAGTTTTTCTTTTTTGTGAAAAAAGGGTCGTGACAGCTTGGCGACTCTGCTGGGGATGAAAGTGAAAACTGAGAGTCTCAGGCTTTAAACTTTGTCGCTTTCGGCTTTTAAATATTGTTTGTACATGCTGCCTTGAATGTTACTGCTTTGATATGTTTGAACTGTATATACACAACTGTCTTCTCTCGTACACCTCTGAGTCTTCTGGAACACTGCACACATGCACGCCAGTCTCGCTTCGGCGTCTGGAATTTCTGTCGTGTCTAAGGACACAAAAAGTTAACCCTTTTTAGGAGGAGGTGCGTTGGGTTAGGCCGTTAGACGTTGTCGATCGGTACCCCCGAGGCATTTCCAAATTGCCAGAAACTTTAGAACATGATCCCATTGAGTCACCTAGAGTTGAACCTGTGCTTTTATGTAGGCCGATTTATTTGCATGTCATTAGACTTAGTGAGGTGCGGTACACCGGTACCGCATTTATCTAGGCCGACTCCCTCGTGTCAGGATGGGGCCCGCGTCCCCTAAAGACACATCATGGACATATTATGTGTTGCATTTGTTCTAGTCGAAGGGTTGTTATGCTGACCGATCACCGGGGGCCGAGAGTCAATTTTTGGAAAAAAAAAAAAAAAAAAAAAAAAGGGGAAATGATAGAAAACAGGTTTTAGCCCCATGTCTCAAAACAATTTTTTGTATTACGCCGTTATAATGGCGAAATTTTTCAATAATGTTTTGAGTCTCATTTGGTGTCCGGGCTTGGTCCCTGGTGTTAGAAAATAATTTGTCATAGTTTTGCACCGTTATAGTTTTGTGCCGGTATAATGGCGAAATTTTGGGACCCTTTTGTGTTTGTGTCCAAGTCAAGTTCATATTTTGAAATTAATTTATCGGGGTTTTACGCCGTCATAATGGCCAATTTTAGAAATCAATTTTGCGTCTAATTTGTGTAATATTTTGTGTCGTTCTAACTGCCAGATTTTGTAAATATTCTAAAGATTCTTTCTCGAATTAGATCAAAGAGTTTGTTTCAAACAAAAAAAAAAAAAAAAAAAAAAAAAAAAAATTGTGTCCGTCTTTGTGTTGTCGTAATGTCCGATTTTGGAGTCACCTTTCGATAAGAAAATAGTTTGTTTCATAATCTGTTCTTAAATTCCGTTTCGAATTTCCGGTTGAGTCTTAATTTTCAAAAAAAAAATGTTTATTTCAGGGTCCCACTTTATTTGTTTTGTTTAAGGTCAAGTCAGGGTGCATACGATAAATTGCAATTAGTTAAATTGTATTTTGCGTTGATCTTGGTAGAATAATTTGACTCCACTAAAAAGTCGAGGCTCATTATTTTTACCGTCCAGTGTACCCTCCCAATGTGTCAGTTTGTATATATCTTTGACTCGTGCATCATGTCAAGCACTTTTATTTTGAGTTTGTCTCGTGTTGTTTGTCTAAATTACGTTTGTTGAGTCAGAAAATAGGAAAGAAGAATAATAATCATCCAAGTTCGTCCTTGTGCTGATTACGTATCAGTTACAATTTTGTTCTAATCAAAGTGCATAAGCAATCTTTCGGGGATACGATCGGTACACTCGGCTTACGCCGTTAACCGTTTCGGGATGACGCATAACAACCTTAGGCTGCAATCTGTGATTCTTTTTGTGCTAACCTGATTTGTTTCATTAGTTTGGAGTGGGAGATTTGGTACGGAATTCTGGCATCGACCCATCCATACAGAACTAAATCAAAGGGACCTGTGACTTCACCTGTAGCCATGCCATCTGATGAAGAGAGATCTGAGACCGGTGCCCGGGAACTTTTGGCATTGGAAAATGAAAGGTTGACGGGGGAGGTCCAAACCTTGAAACAACTCGTGGCCGACATGCATCACGCACTGACCACAGGACGGGCACCTCCTCCTATTCCAACCAACCTAGATGGGGTTGTGCCGACAGCGGTACAGCGAGCACCGGGCACATCTACGGCAGTTGAGGATCCCACTTATCCTACTGGTCTTGCCCCTGTCTGTGGCGTAACAAATGAAGCTGAAGTGCGTCCTCATGCACCACCTCCACCAAAGGGACAGTATGGCCTACCTCCAGCACAAGTGCCAGTTTTTCAGGGCCCAGCTAGGCCAGTCACGGCCAGGTGCAACAGTGACTCATATGATCAAGGGTTCCATCGCGAGTCTCAGGTTGAGGCTGATCGATCGGGGAAGCTGGATGAGAGCGAGGTTCTGCGAAAAATGAAAGGCCTAGAACAAGCAGTAAGGACCATTCAAGGATATGGAGATCATACTAACATCTCTTTCAAGGATCTTTGTCCATACCCTGAATTGCAATTGCCAGATGGGTTCATAGTGCCAAAGTTCGATCTATACACTGGGCAAGGAGATCCAAGAGTTCATATGAAGACCTACTGCAACAAAATGAGAGGGGTCAAGAAAGACAAGCTGTTGATAGCCTACTTTTCCGAAAGCTTGGGAGGTGCAGCTGCTGAATGGTTCATGAGGCAGGATGTGACTAAATGGTTGGCATTTGATGACATGGCGCAGGCATTCTACGATCAGTACAAGTACCACATTGAAGTTTTGCCAGATCGATCCTCTTTGGATGCGATAAAAATGAAGCCAAGTGAAAGCTTTAGGGAGTACGCCCTCAGATGGCGCGAGCAGGCCGCTCGAGTGAGCCCCGCAATACCGGACGACGACATGGTCCGTTTGTTCATCGAGGCGCAAGATGAGGCGTTCTATGGTGCATTGATCGCCGCCTTTGGGAAACCGTTTAGTGAAGTCGTCAAGATGGGAGAAATGATTGAGAGGGGAGTCAAAGCTGGTAAGATTGTGAGCCAGACCACACTGAAAGCAACTACACAGGCTGTGCAGGCAGGAGCCTTTGGGAAGAAGAATCAAGATGATGTAGCCATGGTGGGTTCGGGTTCACAAAAGTGGAGCGAGAAAAGATACAATCAAACCCACTCATACCAAGCTCCACAAATACGTCCTCCACAACCCTACCACCCTCCAAAAAATCCGCAATACTCCACTCTTCCACCACAATACTCAGTCCATCTAGCACAGCCATATCCAGCGCCTTTCTATCCGCAATGGCGTGCTCCTACCCCGCAACCTACATGTCCCACTCACCAAGCTCCACACAATCATTTTCAAGCTCCATCAAATCTTCCTTACCGGCCAGGGGGGCCTCCTGTTTTCTGCCCAAGTGCTTATCATCAGAAGCTGGGTAAGGAAGAAAGGAACAGGTTCACGCCAATTAGAGAATCTTACTCCAGCCTTTTTCAAAAGCTGAAGGACTTGAATATGCTGAAGCCAATTGCTGGAAATGTCCTCCCAATGGCGAAGGTAGACAATACTCGTCAATGTGCTTACCACTCAGACATGCCAGGGCACAACACAGATGATTGTCGTAGTCTTAAGAAGGCGATCCAAGCTCTGATAGATAATGGTCAGATCCAAGTCGAGGGCTCAGATGCGCCAGATATCAACCAGAACTCATTGCCCGTCCATGATGATGTGAATATGGTGGGAATGGTGGATGTAGAAGATTTGAGAGCTGAATCTGCAATGCCGATAGTACCTGTTGGTGATGTGTCAATTAAGGCCAACCAAATGCTTGTGACAGTGAACTGTGTTCCTGAAATTGTGCCAGGGGTGGCAGACAGACTAAGTGGTGAAGAAATGAAGAAGACGAACATGTCTCTCGAGAAGCCAATTCCATATCTTACCCGGTCATTCATCAGTCCCAAAGAAGTGAAGTCTACCCCAATGGAAGTTGGACAAAATGAGGAAAAGCAGAAGATGTTGCCAGATTCAGAGAATTTCTTTGGTATCAGCATGGTACATTTTTGTGAAAGGCTCAACAATGCTTAACACAGGAAAACTAGCCCTGACTTGCAATTGAGTGACTGTGAAATATTGTAGCTTGTTTTGCTAATCTTTCTATGTACTTGGTTATTTAAGGGTTGTAATCCAAGTGCATTATTTTGCTTATTTTGATGTTCAAACCCTTCTATCTTTAATTCAATGAAAAGCGAGATCTTTCTCTCGTCTCGACATTATTTCTCTTATTTTCATTCTCGGTCTTGTTTTCTTAGTATTCTGTCTTATGTTTTGTCGGCCTTAATAACATGACATGCGTGCGGAATTTACGTCTTGATCTAAACACGTGGTCTGACATTGTGAGCTATCTGAGTAGTAACGAGGGACAAAAGAGGGAGCGAAATAAGTTGGGAATTAATCCATAGTTATCCGATAAGGGAGATCGGTGAGAAGTTCAAGATCGTGCACGGTCGCTTCGACCGAAGTTGAAATACCAGTTTTGAGAACCATCGTTGAAGTAGAGGTCGAGGACACGTGTGGATCAATCCAGGTCAATTGATTGAACCGTTATTTGTGCGAGGCATTCTCGGGTCGGGATGACGAACGGCTTTCGTTTCTTCTACGCAAACACTATATCCTTTTGTCAGTCCTTTTTTAGCCTTGTTTTGGTTTTTCTTTGGCCTACCCTCCCTTGGAATCAATGTGATTGAAATTGAAAAAAACGAAAAAAAAAAAGAAGAAAAATTGAAAAAGAAACAACAAAATCTACCTCAGCGGTAGAGCTACGTCTGACCTGATTCCTCTCCAAAGGATACGTAGGCAACCATTCGGGTGCGGTCATAACAGGGGGAAGTTCATTTGTTTTCCTGTTCATATTGACGCAAAACTTGCCTCCAAGTTTGCGGCCAACGTCAAAAAAAAATTTTGTTCCCCATTCTATGCTAAACTGGGGCAGAAGTTTGTTTTTATTTTATTTTTTTTATATATAAAATAAAATAAAAACAAACTTCTATTTTATCATACCATATATTCGTCTGTTTCATGAGATGTTTGGTATATCAGTCTCGAAATCAAGGAAGAAACTCAAAGCGCCCCAACTGGGGCAGAAGTTTAGTTTATTTTCAAAAGAAAAGGAGAAAGTCAATTTCTTTTGCTTTCTTTGTGTTCATCTCGGGGGAAAGTCTCAATATCCCCTATGTTTGCATATCAGAAAAATTCAAAAGATAATTTCTCGGTTTTTCAATAAATTGGGGCCTTAGTTAGTTATTATTTAAAAAAAAAAGAAAAAGCAATGATGCCAAGGGTTGTAATATTTTACCAAGTCGTTTCATGAGATGCTTTCATACCGCTCTTCAAAACAAAGAAACAAAGAAAAAAAAAGAAAAAAAAAGAAAGGAATCCCCAATTTGCCTAAACTGGGGAAATGTTTGGTTTATTTTTTCAAAAGCGGTGATTTCAAATCTTGTAATGTTCATTCTGATCGTCTCATGAGATATTTCTGAGCTTTTATGTTGAACCCCTTGCCTCATAGCCCAACCAAATCCAAAGTTACAGTCCAAATAAAGACCCTTCTGACCGATCATTGAGAACATCAAGCCGAGTAGGGTATCAGGGGATAAGTTCCACACTGTAAAGTCGCATTCTTATAGGCCGACAATCGCATTTAGGAGCTGGGAGCACCAAGGTCATTAAAAGAGAAATTCTCCGGGGAATCAAGATAAATGCTGAAATTGAAGAAAGAAAGGAAAGACGGGGTTGAGCAGCAAGGAGAGATGGGAGGTCGATTGGGAAAGAGCGAAAAAAAAATGAAAGAAAAAAAAAATGAAGTCTTGTCGGTGAAAACTTGAAAAGGCGCTGCAAGGCAATAGTGAGTTAAAAGAACAAAGAGAGAGGCTAGTTAGTGAAAACCCCGAGGGGCACTACTAGTCGACTGAGGGTCGTGGAATTCGTCATCAAGTTCGAGCTGAGAAGATTGTCAAACTGGGAGTAAGGTTAGGGTTATGGGCGTGTGAACTAGTCAAGAGTTGATTCTAATTGCGTGTCATGTTTACTAAGGTTGTCGTTTCACCTCCAAATAAGTTTCTTCTATCTACCAGGGACATCTTTCGTTCGATGCATTCTTTTGAGTTTTTTCACTTTCTTTTTCATTTGTTTCTTTCTCATTATTTTCGGGCACTCAGAAAGGTTCGCAAAACTTGTCTACAAGTTTCAGTTGTCCAGAAAAGTCGTGAATGGAAGGCTAATACCGAGATTGTACCATGAAGATCACCAGGGAATGGTTTGTTATTTCTACAAGGTGTGACCAAAGACTGATATAAGAATTTGGGTTGGGAAGTGTGAGAACGCAACTACACCAAGTCAGTTGCTCGTCGGGGACAAACTTGAAAAGCAGAAAAAGAAATAAAGAAAGAAATCAGGGACCATCTGAGCAGGGAGCAGGGAGCAGTGGTTTTCAACTTTCAAGACAAGAACTATTGGGATAATGGGATAGAATTTTCAACTTTAAACACAAGACCCATTGGGATGATGGGATTCAAGTTTCAATGCAAGACCCGTTGGGATAATGGGATTCCTCTTCAAGAACAAGACCCATCAGAGTGATGGTTTACAATTTCCAGCATAAGCAAGACCCATCAGAGTGATGGTTTCTAATTTTTAATAAAAAGCAAGACCCATCAGAGTGATGGTTTTCAATTTCCAGAAGGAGCAAGACCCATCAGAGTGATGGTTTTCAATTCAGCAAGCAAGATCCATACGAGTGATGGTCTTTCAATTCAGCATGAACAAGACCCGTCAGAGTGATGGTTTAGCAGGACCCATCAGAGTGATGGTTTCTCAGTCAGAGCAAGATCCATCAGAGTGATGATTTTCAATTTCCAGTACAAGAAAGATCCATCAGAGTGATGGTCTTTCAATTCAGCATGAACAAGACCCGTTAGAGTGATGGTTTTCAATTCAACAGAAGCAAGACCCATCAGAGTGATGGTTTTCAATTTCCAGCATAAGCAAGACCCATCAGAGTGATGGTTTTCAATTTCCAGCATAAGCAAGACCCATCAGAGTGATGGTTTCTAATTTTCAACAAAAAGCAAGACCCACCAGAGTGGTGGTTCCACTTTTATCTTTCAAGTCAAAGCCCGTCAAAGCGGCAATTTTATTCAAGTCAAAGCCCGTCAAAGCGGCAATTTCATTCAAGTCAAAGCCCGTCAAAGCGGCAATTTCATTCAAGTCAAAGCCCGTCAAAGCGGCAATTTCATTCAAGTCAAAGCCCATCAAAGCGGCAATTTCATTCAAGTCAAAGCCCGTCAAAGCGGCAATTACATTCAAGTCAAAGCCCGTCAAAGCGGCAATTTCAATTTTCAAGTCAAAGCCCGTCAAAGCGGCAATCTCAACTTTCAAGTCAAAGCCTGCCCGAGCGGCAATTTCAATTTTCAAGTCAAAGCCCGTCAAAGCGGCAATTTCAAGTTTTCAAAACTACTTTGGTAGTGGGAGCTTCGAACCAGTTTATTAGCTTGGGAAGCATGAAGAAGTTAGCTCAGGAATTGTATTTTACATTTCAAATATTGTATTTTCATTTTTCTTTTGTAAAGCAGTGACCACCAGCCAGCTAGCTAGCAACCAGCGACAGTGACCAGCAGCAACAACTCTAGTGTGTCAAAAGGGTCTTGTGTCAGTCCAGGTAAGTCTAGGAGCGTTGAGTCAGTCTCAGTTAGTTCTGAAAGTATCTAGAGTTAGTCTGTGTATGTCTAGAGAGTGCTTAGTGTTAGTCTAGAAGAGTCCAGTGTCTGTCTAAATGCGGTAGTCCCAGCTATCGCACGTAAGGAACTACACTGACCTGATTCCTTAGTTCGGGGATATCTAGGTAGCCTTGGTCTTGGTTAGAACCGAAAAGTCAAGGTTCGGTCACCATTTTGTGAAGCATGTTCTCGGCTAGAACCGAAAAAGCCAAAATTAGTTGTCGATTACGTCTTTGTCCGAAAACTCTTCATGTTCTCGAACAAAGAGGGCAGCTGTAATCACCTAATTTTGGCACCTAAAATACCAAAATGCATAAAATAGTAGTATAATTTTTCTCAATTTTTATCTGTATCATAGCTAATTCCAGTCATTTGATTAGGAGAAAAATGCTAGAAAATTATCAAAAAAATACTTGTTATGTGTCTAAATGTAATTTTATGTTTGTTTGCGATAATGTTGCGTTTTGTTGTTTTAATCCTAGTTGATAGTATAGGTCTTAAATAGTTTGGACTTTCTTAGAGGCTATTTGTAAAGTTCAGAAAAGAAAAATGCAGCCCAAATCCCATTTGACCCGGCCCATCACCCTTTGTATATATTCATTTTTTCATTGCCATTTTAGGCAGTTTTTACTTAAAAGCCAAAAAAAATACAACGGAAGCCCAAGCTCGGCCGATTCTCGCCTGCCGGAGCTCCGCCACCGGCGACGGCGGAAGCTCTCTTTCTCCGGCCAACTTCTTGCATCCCAGAATCATCTCTCGCTCCTCTTCCCAATTTTCACTATTAATTGCACTAAAATCTCACTGATTTAGCATCGATTGGAGTCCAAAGATTCAGGCTTAACCCTAGATCCGGCGACACCAATTTTCCCGGCTGATACGTACATCAATAGCTCACCTCGGTCTCCTCTACTCGTTTCTAATGGTAATTTTCTTTGAAAACTCCCTCAGTTCAATTCCGTTCATTTCAGCCGTGTTCTCGTCTTTTCTTCTTTTAAATTCCACCACTGCTTGATGATGGCGCGAGGTAATAGTAGTGGGGAGGACTTGAGGATGTGATGGTGCTGCGACAGTGGGGCTGTGATGTCGATGCCTTGAGCGATGGCGACGATGGGTTTGTTTCGATGGCTGTCGTGTTGGTGATTTGATCACGCTGCGGCGAGTATGGTGTTTATTTTGGTGAAGCAAACGGCTGTGCGTGGTCTTGATGCTATGATAATGATGGTGATGAAGAGACAGTGAGGGAACGGATTAGTGGTGATCCTTAGGCGATGAGGCAATGGCGTTTGTAGCTGAGCGAGGCAGCGATTGGTTTCGAGTAGGCAGCAGTGGTTGCGATGATTTGTTTCACGGTGGCTGTGATGATAGTTTGGTGAGTCGATGGCGACAACACAGCTATGACAGAGGCATTGGAAGTAGTTTTGGGCAGTGTGATGTCGTGTTGTTAAATCTGATCCGAGGCAGTCAATCATTGGTTGCGGGGACTGTTAAAGGGGCGGTGACATGATAATGACGACGCAGCAGGGCAACGGTGAATGGTTGATGAATTGGTGTGGACAAGAAGCTGGATGATGATATGGTAAGGGCGTGTCATTGAAGCTTTGATTTTCATTAGTTGTGATGCAACCCAGCTTAATTGTACAGACCCTTTGAGTCCCATTTATTTTCTTAGCTTGCTTTGTTTATTAGGTGTGTAACTAGAAGAGTCACGATGTATTAGTATAGTGTCAACTCACATGTATCAATATGGAATTTGTGTTAGTTTGAATGAAATAATAGCACTGCCAAGCGTGAATTCCTTTAACTAGCATCAGTCTGCCTGAGTATGGATGTTTGTCTTGATCATGTTATTTTGTCCCTGTTTGAGCATGAGCTTTCTTAGCTTGTTAGATGGTTTATCTGTCGGAGTCACGGATGTTTCATCATGTTAGTTTAAGTCTCGCTGAGCTTGAATTAGTATGACTTTGGGCTGTTTGTGCAAATAAGCATTGTGTGAGCTGAAACTGTCAAGCACGAATGAGTATGGTTTTTTTTAAGTATGTTTATGGCTATGTTTGTGCTGGAAATGAATAGCTAGTAGTTATCTCAGGGCTAGCTTAGTATGCGGATTAGTATGTAACTATGATTGGTGTGTGGTCTGAATATATTCTAGTGTGCTGGTGTTAGCTATGAACTTGTTTAGTAGCTCTGGATATGTCTAGTTAAGTTGTTCCTTTCTTGTGAGTTTTGTTTGAAATGTGCTAGGCTGGGAGTTTAGTTTGGTCCAATAGTTGAGTCATTTAGTTTAGTGGTTCAAATTAGAGTCAAATAAGAGTTTTTGGCTTTAGTTTTTGTTATTATTTTGGGTCAGCTTTAAATTCAGAATATTCAGACTTTTGTCTTTTGAAAAGAGAGGGAAAGAGGGTCAACAAGTGGGACAAAGACTTGCACAAAAGAGGTAAAAGGCCTTGCACCCTTTTGGTTGGTGAGAACCTTAGCATTAGAATGGTAATAGGCATTTATTGCCCTGGTCTTGGTACTTTGAAATGAGCTGTCCAACAGCTCTATTTCAGCCTATATAAAGTTGTCCATATTCACTCTTTGGACACGGAAATAGCTGAAAATACTACACAGAACACTTCAAAAAAAAAGGACACGAACAGAGAGAACAGATCTGAGACACGAACTTTCTCTCTAAAAAAGGGTTACTTGAGATCTGAAAATATTTTAAGAGTTGAGGAAAAAATAGAGAGGTGAGAAAGGAGCAGGAAACATAGAAACATAGTAAGAAAAGAGTGAGAAAAAATAGAAAGAAGGGGTTGTGGAAGAGTAAAAAGGGAGAGGTTTAAGTTTGCATGTTAGCTGGTTGTGGCTGTTGTTCGCTTACTGGGTTGGTGTCTCCTTTTGGGGCTGGTGTGTCTTCTTGCTGGACAATTACCATCGGGTAAACATTTTTCTCTCACTTTGTATATGTATTGTATTTTCTTTTCTCTTTGAAAAAACATATTAGCACCTTATATGAGATGTAATGTAGTATCAAAGGGCCAAAAGATTTAGTATTTACTTATGCGCATGAATCTCTTCATTACATATGAAAAAATCTGAAATGTTAGCTACGGGCCAGAATTGAATTAGCACCGTCTATTTCCATGTATATATGAATGTTAGGCTACAACAAGTATTCTTTAATTTACAAATCAGATCTGCATAATAAAAAGAAATAACTTGCATATCTGGGACAAATCTGAAATGAAGGCAAGAGTAGGACATATATGCAAATCATGTAAACTTTTGAAATTTGAACAGATAGACACGGTCAACATTATTCTAAGCTAACATGTTTGAATTGGTTTCTAAGCTAACATGTTTGAATTGGTTTAATGGGCTGATTTGAAACATTTTGACGGAAACTACTATGACATTTAATTTCATTTTAATGAATATCGAATTAATATAAGCATGGCTAGGCAAAGTTCATTAGGCCGAATAAAATAACTCATTTTGTTCACTTGAAACTCATTTAAGTCAAGAGATTTCGAACGGGTGAAGTACCTGCGCGATTTAATTGATTTAAGTCAAAAGATTTCGAACGAGTGAAGTTCTCGCGCGATTATATTTGATTGGAGTCTCAATTGTCAAACAATAAATTGAAGTGTAACAAAATCAAGGCAAAATATAACAAACAAATTCAAAGAGTCAAAACGCGTCAATGAAAGTAACTGTGCTTGGCACAGGACTCGAGGGTGCCTAACACCTTCCCGCGAGTCAACCGAGATCCTTACCCGGAACTCTCACGCAGACCATTTACGAGTCATAGGTGTTCTAGGTACACCACTTTGGTGACTTGGCACACCTTTAACTTGTCAAGTGGCGACTCCGAAATCTCTAATATTAGTGTACCTATCAACACCGTCACAGAACTTTTAAATACATAATAAGTTTTTCTTTTTTGTGAACAAAAGGGTCGTGACACTCGCCATGCAGGAGGAACTTCATCAATTTGAAAGAAGAAAAGTGTGGCACCTAGTTCCTAAGCCGAAGGACAGATCAATTATCGGAATAGAATGGGGGTTCAGGAACAAACTGGATGAGCATGGTATAGTGACAAGAAACAAGGCAAGGTTAGTGGTTCAAGGATACAGTCAGGAAGAAGGAATAGATTAAGATGAAACCTTTGCACCAGTTGCAAGGATGGAGGCCATCAGAATGTTGACAGCCTTTGCCACATACATGGAGTTCACACTATATCAGATGGATGTAAAGAGCGCCTTCCTGGATGGCTACATGAATGAAGAGGTATATGTAATACAGCCACCAGGCTTTGTGAACAATGAATTTCCTGATCATGTTTACAAACTGGACAAGGCTCTCTATGGATTGAAGCAAGCCCCTAGAGCCTGGCATGAAAGACTCTCAGGATTCCTACTGAAGAATGGTTTCTCGAGAGGAAAGATTGACAACACGCTATTTCTCAAGAAGAAAGAAAAGGATCTATTGGTGGTTCAAGTGTATGTCGATGATATCATCTTTGGAGCCACTGATGAGAAGCTATGCAAAGGGTTTGCTGATCTGATGGGAAGTAAATTTGAAATGAGCATGATGGGTGAACTAAATTTTTTCCTTGGACTGCAGATAAAGCAAATGCCTGAAGGGACTATGATTCATCAACAAAAATATGTCAAGGAACTTCTGAAGAAATTTGACATGGAGGGAGCAAAAGAAATGACTACGCCGATTGCTCCTGGAACCAAGCTTGATATGGAAGAACTAGGTCCTTCAACAAATGAGACAAAATATAGAGGAATCATAGGTTCACTCCTCTATCTCACAGCCAGTCGACCTGATATAGTGTACAGTGTAGGACTGTGTGCTAGATTTCAGTCCAAGCCCAAGGAGTCACATCCGACAGCTGTGAAGAGGATCCTGAGATACTTGAAAGGAACTCAGGACCTTTGTCTTTGGTACCCAAGGGAGGTACTTTTGAACTAATTGATTTTGCTGATGCAGATTATGCAGGTTATTTGGTGGATAGGAAAAGCACTTCAGGAATGGCACACTTTCTTGGTCCTTGTCTGGTCTCTTGGGCTACAAAGAAGCAAAACTCAGTTGCCCTGTCTACTGCGGAAGCTGAGTATGTAGCAGCTGCATCATGTTGCTCACAACTGCTATGGATCAAACAACAGCTGGAGAACTTTGGTATCAAATGTGGAGCAGTGCCAATTTTCTGTGATAACACAAGTGCAATGAATATTGCCAAGAACCCAGTCCAACACAAAAGAACCAAGCATATTGATATTAGACACCATTTTCTTAGAGATAATGTGGAAAAGGGTCTGATTACTATGAATTCTTGCAGGATTGAAGATCAAATTGCTGACATATTTACCAAAGCATTGAACAAGGTACAGTTTGAGAGGAACATGTTGGAATTAGGGATGACCAAAATACACGGATGACCCAGCAGGTGGTCCCTCAACGATTGGTTAGTTAAGTATTCAATTATCTGTGTGTAAAACTCTGTTATTACTGTTCAGTCTAATTTTGTACTTTATTAAGTATACTTGTTCAGCCTTAAAGCACCACGTGAGGACAATGTGATCCAATGAAGAACCTACTATGTACTAAGAAGGAACCGACTGAAGCATGAGGAATCATGTCTAGGTACAGTCACACTACCCTGCATGATAAAAGTCATAACTGAAATTAAATTGTCAATTATACGTGTATCAAGGGAGATCCTCCATGTTCCTGTAACTGTCCTAAATTATAGGAACACATTCCTTTTTGGGATAGAATTCTATTTGACTTGTTTGGACCCCACTACTTGAAAAGGCTAAATCAAATAAGTCTATAATTGTCAAATCCATAACCCTTCCCAGTTTTCAAAAATTTCAAAAAACTGCTTTTCTTCTTCATCTCGTTATTTCTTTGTCTTCCCTAGAGACTGTCTAATCACCAAAACCCTTCCCCTTCGTCAATACACACAAAACTCACACACTCAATTACATCGCCTCTTCAAATCTACATTCTCTCTCAAAAGCACAAGACCGAAAAATTCCTGAAATCCCATTCAATGCCCTAACAAACTTCAACATGTCTCAAGTACAATCTTCATCCACTTCACCCACAAAGACTCTCAGGAAAGCATCTGCAAAACCACCGCCATCCACCCTTGCTGAAAGAATTGCTAAGGCCAGGACAAAATTTCTTAAAGGGAGAAAAGAAATTGGTATTGAAAATGCTGTCAAGATCTTTGTCTGCTACGCCTACTACACAAGTTTCATCTGAGTCATCTACTGAGGTAACTCATGATCCTATCCCATCTACTCCTATTGGTTTAGAAGAAATAAAAAGCCCTGGTACATTAGATTCTGAAACCCTAGTAACAGGACTAGATGAAATTGTATGAGTAGTAGAGACTGGAGACACAACTGGTAGGGGAACATAGTTAAAGCAAAGCAAAAGGCCGGTCATGAAGAATCTAGAGTAAACTTGCATGTGCCCGTAGCAGAAATGACTGATTTAGGGATGGATGTAGCACGAAGAGTGATAGAACAACTAGGGGAGGATGATCTTTGTGAGTCCCTTAAGGAAAGTGCTGATGAAACAAGTGATAGTACTGTGCGTGCTGAGGAGAGTGGAGGAGGATTTGTCCCTAAAGGTCCTGTTGTTGGTGGACCTAGTCTTGCTGAGGCTTCACAGGATTTGAATCAAGAATCTGCTTCTTGCCCAGATCCTACTGAGGCTGATGATGCATGACTCAATTGGACAGATTCAGAAGAAGAAAAGGATGAGGAGGTTGAGAAAGAAAAAATTGAGAGTGAAGAAGTGACCAAGAAAACAGAAGAAACAAAGAAGAAAAAGTTGAAAAGGAAGTTTGGTGAGGAGGATGAGAGGCTGGTATGTGAGGAAGAGGAGGAAGAGGTAGTGTTTGTGAGGGAAAACAGAGTAGAGCCTGATAAGAGGAGGAGACTGGTGAAAGGGGGAATGCCAGTGTCAAAAAGCAAGTTGGTTGATGAACCAAGTGAAGAAAGTGATGACAGGACTGTTACTGAGCCAGTGGCCAGGAGAGTTGGAACTAGATCTGCTTTGAAGCAACAGCTGGAGACTGTTGGGAAGTTGGAAAGAACAATTACAAATGTGAGAGGCAGAGAGGCAAAGAAAAAGGAAGAAGAAAAGAAACCTAAGGAGGTAGAGGAAGAGAGTGACGAGGCTGGTAGTTATGTAGAGCCAAGTGACTCTGAGACTGACAGTGAAGCAGAGAACAGGAAGAGAAGGAGAGGTTTTGAAGAGGAAGTTGATAGTGTGGCCTTCTTTGCAAAACTTCAGGTGCTGCCTGGTAGTATTTTGCATGATGAAAAGGAACATCACATGAAACCACTGCTGAGAATGATTGGTGACCAAGGATGGCTTGGTTTTTTTGCAAACAAAGAGAGGAGGTTATTTGTTGATGAGGTCAGAGAGTTTTACACCAACTGCAGAGTTAATGCCAGGAGAGTGTTCACCGCTGTGAAGGGAGTTGAGATAGAATTTGGGAGGAATGAACTTGGGGTGATCCTTGACATACCTGCTAAAGGTTATTGCAGGTATATAAAGCTGAAGTGGCCTAAGAGGACAGATGGTGTAACCCCTCTGAGTGTGGTCAAGAAATTCTCAGGAAAACCCAAGCTAAGAAAGGAAAGGAAGGTAGACAAAAAGGAGATGGAACCAGCACACCAGTTGTTGTTTGAGTTTGTGCACAGGTTCCTTCGGCCTAGAGGAGAAAGAAACTGCGAAGCTAGTGCTCTAGAACTAACTTATATGGACCTGTTGGATAGGGGGTGAGAATAAACTTGCCTGGGCTAATCATCAGACATATTAAGAGGATTGCTGATACAGATCAAAAGCCACATTCTTTAGTGCATTCCTATGTCATTCAGCAGGTTATAGAGCATTTTGGGGTGCCACTGGAAGCAGGGTAGAAGCCGACCATTCACCAGATGTTTGGGCACAATGTGCTTAAAAACTGTGACTTCTTCACAGAAAGGAGAGCTTCCAAGAAGCCCATGCAGGTCAAGCACGAGCTAGCTGAGGAGAGTGAGGAATATGGACCTGAGGAGGCCATAGATGCTGTGAAGGAACTGGAGAGCCATGTTCTTGAAGTGAATACAGAAAATGCAGAGCTTCACAGACAGCTGAAGATGAAGGATCAAGAAATTGATCGTTTGAAGATAGACTGCCACAAGTACGAGGCCGAGCTTGTGATGGAGAGAGCCAAAAATACAAAGCATCTTGAGGCACTTGTCAAACACTTCAATCTTCAGTCTTGAGTCCTCCTGTCCTACCTTCCTGTTCTTTCTCCTAACTGCTGTTAATTCCTTCCATTCTCTCTTGCACATGTGATGGTTGTTTAAAACAATTTATTTAGTTTGGTTGTGTACTAATGGATAGGGTAGTGCTGCTGTCACACCCTGGATAATGATTTTAAATTCTCTCATGTTTATGACTGTTTGCTTTACTGTATTTGGTTCTTGTTGGGCCCTTCTCTTGCTTCTGTGTGTTTTTTTTTTTTGCTGACTTGTTGCCTTGTGCTAAAGACTGGATAGTACTAATAGGATCATTCAGGTATTTGAATCTTTTCGATGATGCCAAAAGGGGGAAGAAGGAAATGTTGGGGTGTTTGTGACCTAATTCATCTGTTTTAATTTTCTTGAACTTGTTACCTTTTGTTTTTGTATTTTTGGGAAATTTTGTCTATTCAGATTCTTTGGCAACATTTGTTTGTCATCATCAAAAAGGGAAAATTTGTTGAGCATTGGTTTTGAAGAATGACAAACGAGAAAGACTCAATGGTCTTGGAGAAGAACCTAGTCCTTGGATAGAAGGGCACGTCTGATCGAAAAGATTTGCGGGTTGCAAATCCCTGCGGAACTAGGAATAGCGGCGCGTGAATGAATATGTATCCTAGTCAGACTAAAAGAGGCGGTGCCCAGGCTGTATCTTCGAAGTGTGAATAGGAGTTGGACTTCAACAAGGAAAGGAGTTGCTGGGAATCCTGTCTTACCATAATTACAAGGATTCCTTGTAGGACTCAACTAGGGTTACAAGGCCCGTATAAATACAAGTAGTCGATGCAGCCGTAAATCAGTTATTCACAAACAGAGAGTTGAGAGCATATAAAAGCGATCTAGCATCTTTCTACGTGAGTAAACTGAAGAAGACAACAGACGTGCTTGAGTTGATCCAATCTAGATATTCTGTCTAGGTTTATTGAGTTGTAAGTTGTCTTAGTTTGAGCTTTCATTGTTTTTACCTATTGGCTTACTGCAGAAGCATATGTATTACGTGAACTTGTGATAAATTGCTTGAAAATCTAGAGTTTAGCTTTGAGTAGTGATTAGGGTCTACAGTGTAGCCTTTTGGTTACAGAGTTTTGTAATCAGAAACTTGCTCATTGTGTTAGTGGATTAAGTTCTCAAATCCCAGAGTGTGGGTCGTGGTTTTTCTCCCTTAAGCAAGGAGTTTTCCACGTAAAATCCTCGTGTTCTCTGTGTGTGTGTTTGGTGTGTGTTGCAGTGGTTGAAACAGCAGAATTGCAAAGGCAAGAACTGGGTTCTTAATTCAGTTGAACCAGGTTCTTAAAAGCGAAAATCGGTGGACACTATTCAACCCCCCTTCTAGTGTCCTTAGGATTGCATAGATTTTAACAGTTACTTATACCAGCTCCAAAAAGAAAATGATTGTGATTAAAATATTCGAGATTTCACTAGTCGAGGGTCTATTGGAAACAACAGCTCTACCTTGATGGAATAAGGTATGCGTATATCTCACCCTCCTCAAACCCCACTTATAAAATTATGCTGAGTATATTGTTGTTAACTATTCGAGATATATAGAAGGACAAGTTCCTATCATTTTGAAAAGAGTTTGATTTGTGTGAACAGTCAATGTATCCATCTTTGAGATTATCATGTTAAGTTGACTCTTATACAGCGTAAACACTCTTCGTGATATTTATCCACACCGGGTAAATAGAAATTTAGAATTATTATCTACTCCAACATGTTAAATTATTGAATAATATTAACATCTTTTATACTTTACAGTTTACATATATATAACCATCTTAGGAAGCTCTCAAATTTTATGGACCGTCGATATAAATTTTGTACACCAACAATTTTAATTGATCTACGAATGTTAATCACCCTTTATATGTACTTCATTCTTGTTAAAAATAAATACCACGTCATACAAATACTATGAATTAGATTTGTTTGAAGCAAAAATTTGCCCCAAAGAACAAAATGTAGAGCTAATTGGATTGTGGGCATGAATTTTATACTTGTCAGGACTATCCTTACACGAATTCAAAAAATAGGAACAATTTAAACAGCATGCTACAAGGAGCTTTATCCGTTCAACTTACCCTCTTTCCAGGCTTGTGGTGTTGAGTATGACTTTTGAATTAAAACCGAAACATCTTTATAACTGAAAAATGAAACCCAAATATATGAATACTTAACTCAAGAAAATAACTTCTTAGCGGGTTTGACTTCCTGCCAAGAAGAAAATGGGCTTATTTGCAGAAATATAACACCATAAGCAATTGTTTGTTTTTTTTGCCCGCGCTAACAGAGGTTTTACAAAAATGCCCCCAAGACTTGCCTTTATACCTCTCTATTTTTCAACACTTATCCCTTCAAGTGTTGGCAAAAGATAATACTTGTCGCACTTGGTCGTAAGTCTGGGCAAAAGGCCAAGACTTGCCTTTGACCCCTCTCTGCCAACACTTACCCTTAAAGTGTTGGCAAAAGGCAACACTTCCCGCACTTGCTCGTAAGCCTTGTCCCTTTCAGTCTTTCCCTGCATTCTCGCCATAAAACTTGAAGTATTGAGAAAACAGTACTTGCCCTTGAAATATTGACAATTTCCAAGACTTACAAAATTTTTGCGTTTAAGTCTTGGCTCCGGGCTAAAAAAGGTATTTTATTAAAATATTGCTCAGCGCATGCAATTTTGCAAAACCATTCCTTATGGAGGGCAAGCGGTGAAATTTTTTGAAGAAAATGAAACAGATGTTAGTTTGCGTTAAAATTTAGGGAATTTTCAAAACTAGGCAGCCCACAACACAAAATTACAAATGAGGGGCCATATTTCATCCATAGCACCCTTTTATTTTTATATTACACAATATAGCACCCTCTTATTTTCAAAATTACATAACATAACACTCATTTAAATTAAAAACCCTAAGAGCCGCTCCCTCACCCTCCCCCACCACTGCCCCACCACCAGAAACCGACCTGCCACCGCTGCCGCCGCCGGCCGGCGGTAGCTGGTGGCCGGAAAATCAAAAATTCACCGGATTTGTTTATTTTATTTGTGGATTTGTTTAAATATTTATTTTTTGATAATTTTATACACCTAAATTTATCAAAATAATAAATTATACACGTAAATACATATAAAATCGTGTATGCAAGAAGAAAAATACAAAAATATACACAAAAGTATAAAATTTATACAAAACATCCATAAAAAATGCAAAAAAAATCTGAAATTTATACTGTTTTATTCATTGTTCATACACGCATATACAGCTTTATAATAAATTTAAAATGCATAGAATGTGTTTTATACACTGTTAATGCGTACATATACAGATTTATACATTTTTATACACGTTTACAGAATTGTATAAACCTGTATAAAAATCTATAAAAGTGTATAAACTCACAAAAATAATGTTAAACAGTGCCTCGGGCAAATTTTACACAAAAGCTTAACAAATATCCAAGATCTATACAGTTTTATACAAGAAAAACACTAGATCTAAACATTAAACAAAAGTTTTAATAAAAAACTAGTAGATCTCATTGAATTTTTATGATAAAAGTGAAGAAAAAGAAGAAACATGATAAATAAACTCCTCACCGGAGTTTGGATCGGAATATATAACGAAAATCAACATATCTATTCAAAAAGCAAAAAAAAAAATGAAAAGAAGAAGAAGAAGAAGAAGACGAAGAAAAAGAAGAAGCAGCGGCGGTGGTGGTGATGACCTCGGCGACGGCGACATCGGTGGCTTGGAGGAGAGGGGATGACGATGGGGCAGTAGTGGAAGAGTTGGGGGGGAGGGGGGCGGCGGATTATGTGTAATGAGGAAGAGAAGAGAGAAAAATGGGAAGGAGGGAAGGAGGAGAGGAAAAATGGGGCTAGGGTTTTTTTTCTTTAAAAAGGGGGTGCTATAGAGTGAAAGAAAAAAAAAAGAGGGGGTGCTATGTCATGTAAGGTAGCAAAATAGGGGTCTTTTTTGGTAATTTTCATGAGTGGGGCGTCTCTCAATGTAATTGTCCCTAAAATTTAAGGCGGAAAGCCTACTTTCTCATCTATTTAATTGCAAAAGCTTTGCGATTTAAAAAAATTAACTACATGTACCCCTTTATTTTTTGTTATGATTTTTTGTCCCCACTTAAGAATGGTTAAACAAAAGAGAAAATAACATATCTAGCCAAAACCAAGTTTAGCCCTACATTCGAATAGACATAAAAAAGGTTAAACAAAGGCTAGCCGAAATTATTCTATATAAATATGTTCACACAGATTTATCTTCCTTAAACAGTGGAAGTGAAACTTAACAAACTAAATAGAGTGAGCGCTAATTTGGGAGTCCCAACAGCAAAGGGAATCTATTTTTGGATAAACTAAATTATTGGCTTAAATAGTGCACAACTATAATTGTGCTGCAGAGTGAGGAATTTGGGTGCATTTCTTCTTCTATGTTTCTCCGTACGCCTCATTATTCTGTTTCTCCAAACTATTTGTGTTAATTAATTAGATAAATATAGAGTATTAATCTAATATGTTATTATATCTACACAATGTACAATATAAGTTGGTATATTCATATCTGTCATATATCGAGTATAAAATAGGTATACATGTTATTACAAATATAAGTCCAATATAACTATGTCAAACATACAATATGCATACTGTATACCTATTAGGCCGTTTTTATTGTATAAGTATATCATTTACATTTTAGATATACATTGAATATGCATGATTTATACATATCAACCAACTTCTTATTTACAATTATGTCACTTTTTGGGCATACAATAGATTAAAAATTGAATACTACCTCTAAAATTATGTTATTCATACATTGGATATATATGTATTACAACTATGTAATTTAAATATTGAATATACAACTATTCTATTTTTAAACAATTAGATGACATCTACGTTATTCATAAAATATGCATATTTTATTTAATAGTTCAAGAGTTGTCACATTTTACTCTATCGCAAGTTTGAAGTCCACAATTTTCAATTTGACACATCTTTAAGTTGAAAAACAAACACTTTTTTTTTCCCAATATTAGTACTAGAAAATTTAATAAAATATGCAACTCATAGGTGTACATAACATGTGTATATTGATATGTCACAATGTGTTAATATGTACTTTATATATAACTTATGTATATTTAGAGCAGAAAATTCATAAAATTGTTCTACCCAACGGTGCATATATAAGATGTAGTACAAACATACTAATATCTCAAAGTCTATTAATATATACAACCAAGCAGTTTATATATCATACCTAATATATGGATATTCATATTACTGCATATTTATTCTTTTCAAGCATACATGGTGAATATTTAGTGAATACTACAACAATATTCATAGAATTTCATAATATCCGATCATAATTGGACTTCCTCTCATCCGATTCAATTTCCTCGAGATCATCATACGAAGCAATTTAGTATGGCGGGTGACCCTCACACCTTTATCATAGTGGAATACATAGAGCTTTGTGGCCACTTGCTACTAATGAATAGTGCGTACCACTGGACATGTTCAGTGTGTTAAAAGTTGCCACGCTATTTCTTTCGTATATTATCCCAACATCCCTTGATGTCAATCTTGGCCCAAGTATAATAGTTCTAAGACTCAATCAGACCACATCTTGAACGTCTAATTTTGGTGAGAGCATCTGATATTACTTGAGAAGAACAATGAGAAACTGCAATTTTTGTGAAACTGACATAATTAATTTGACATGTTTTAAACAAAACAAAAGGAAAAAAAAAAAAAAAAGCTCTACTTTCATAAGGTTTTGAGATGAACATTTAGCAGTAAAATTGAGAGGAAAGAACAATTAATTGGTAATAGCTGATTTTTAAGAGTAAATTATATGATAATATTTAGTAGATAATTAAGAAAGAGAATGTCATTGATCATCCATACCCCCAAATTTCGGATATTTAGGATATATCATAAACAAATTAGGAGAGCAATCCCTAAATAATCTCTAATGAGCCATCAAACTCCCCAATAATAGGCTTGTAATATGGCATATGTTTCATAGGTGTGTAGTGGCTATAATTAGTGAAATACAAATGGCTAAATGTCTATAAATCATAACAAAGGAAGAATGTGTTTATTTTTTGTTTATGACTACTAGTAATGTTTATACCGTGTAATTTTCTCTAAACAAAATGGCCTCGGGAGGCAACACTTCACGTTATAAATTGGCAAGTGCTACCTCGAGGGCAGCACTTAAAGTATAAATTACAAATGTTTCCTGCAAGGCAGCACTTCAAGTTATCTGCTGCTCCCAAAATAGCAGTTGTCAATTTTATAACATGAAATGTTGCCTCCGTGGTAACATTTAAAATTAGTGAAGGTCATTCTGGCGAACCATTTTAAGCCAGATCAATTGGGAAACCCATAGCCTAAGGTGTCATAGTTGTGTAATTCATCCTTTGCAATCATATCCAATCAATTTTAGGCCCGCGATGAAGTTGAGGCAAACTTCAGACTTTATGGTTTTTAGTTGAGCAAAAATTTGAGGCAAACTTCAGACTTTAATGTTTTTAGTGGAGCAAAATTCAAATCAAATGTTGAAGTAGAGCCCAACATTAATACCAAAGGATTTGAATCGCGTTATTTACATAAAAAGGACACTTTCTGGTGTCCCGTCAGAAATTTGACCATCACAAGAAATATCATACAAAAATGGCTCCCGTAAGATATTATCTAGCAATCGCAAGATTTTTCTATTAGCAAAAACATTGTAATCGCCGGGTCTGGTGTTGCCAACAATTTTTATCGACGAGACTATTTTTGCAACAGTATTCTAATGGGTCAAAAATGTAGCAGCAACGTCAAAAGTTACAAAAGTTAAAATTAATTCAAAGATAAGCATCAAAACCTATATCAAAGTTTGAGGCCTTAAAACTCAAAAACATTCATTTGATTCATTTGGTGTTTGGTAGATTTGACTGGTTCTAAGAGTTTGTCTCGGTTTAAGATGATTTTAGCAAAATGATATCTGCTTCGTTCGTGGGCACCACTTTAAATTATCTGACAAAACGTGGAAAGAGGTCAAATGGCAAGTGTTGCCTTGACAAGATTTTTTTCAACAACAAATGCTGCCGCAAGTGTTGCACCGATAAGTATTTCTACGGCAAGTGCTGCCTATGCAACACTTCAAGTAGTCTAGAAGAATGTGGGAAGAGATTCAAAGGCAAGTGTTGCTTAAGCAAAAGAAAGTCAAAGGCAAATGTCGTCTCTTAAGCAGTACTTATGAGAAAGGGAGAGCGAGATAAAAACGTTATTATAAAATTCGAAGGGGTATTTTTGTCCAAAATTCATTTATTAAACCAATAGAATGCCATTTTTACTGAACCATTCTAAAGGGTTCAAAAAGGCAAACCAATTGCCCAAGTGTCCTAGTTTTGTAGATATCCCCTTATAACTGGTTTTAAATTTATACAAAGTGCCGGGATTTTGCAAATAATATTCAAATACGGCTCATTCTTGAGAAAAAAATTCTTCAAACCAAATACTTAACTGCATTAGCGGAAAATCACCTGCCAGTTTTATTCATAACAGCACTTATATTTGGGAGTGCCTAAAACGTGAATCTCAAAGAAGGCGCACCCACCCAATTTGTTCTTCGGATTTTACTTTTCATGGTCTCATTTTTTTTCCTTTCAACTATAAACAATCACCTCACAATTGCACACAAGTATCTATTGTATGCAATTTTGGCTATAGGAACTCATACACTTTGCGTTTGGGAATCACTATTGACGAGACTCGGAAGAAAGTGAAAACTTTTGCATTGGCTTATGTTGCTCACAAAGCTGCTAGATTTCCTCCTACTGTAGCTCTATCACCAACTGTTGCTAGCTGAATTGGAAAGAAAGCTTTGTGGGTTGGAGATGGATTTTCTGGAGTATAATAAAGAGGGGTTAATTTATAAATTGGAGAAACTTTCGGATAAAAGTTGTTATTTCCAGCAGATTTTTTTCAAGCAAAAATTGGGTTTGAGGAATTTTTTCTTTTTGAAAAAACAACATCAAATTTTTTAGAAAAATTGCCATAGTTTTATATGTTCAAACATTTTGTTCCAAAAATTTTTGAAAAAATTTTATGGATAAACGGTTTACATTGCTAAAATAGGTCATTTGTGCTATTCCCTCTTCATTTGTTGTGGCTGCGCCCAGTCAAATTCGACACACCTTTTTGCGCGAATTACACAAATCTGGTACTACTTTTATATTTTTTACCCCTATAACAAAAGTCTAACATAAGTGATCTCCCTCAGGAAAAATTGTTGGCGACCGCCAGAGGGTAACACTCGGCGATCGGGAGGGTAATCCCAGAAATTTCCTTATAGGGCTCAAAATTATAAGACTTTTTCTTAATGTGGCCAAATATACGACAAGACATGAGAAGTGTTCTTTTCTTGTATATCACTAATTTTTTATATGTTGATCAAAATTGGGCCGTTGGGAAAGCCAGTTGGGCAATTCACAAAACTATACAAACTAACATTTTTTCTTACACTAAAATGTCAACATTTTCTCATTTTTAAAACATAGCAATATTTTTTTTCAAAACATAACAAAAATGCATAAAAGGGTGCTAAAAACCCTAGATCTTGCTTCTACCACCCCAGCCACCACCCCCATCACTGCTGCCGCCTCTCAGCCGGCGGCCACCGGCTGCCTCCGCCGCCAGGTCGCCGGAAAATTCATTTTTTATTTTTTTTTTGTATTTTTTTTGTATGTATTGTGTATTTTCAGTGTATAAACATGTATATTTTTTGTATGGCTAGTGTGTGAAGATACATACACAAGCCATACACAACATATACAAAAGAAGAAACACAAATATACACTTATACTTATTGTATGTGAGGTGTATATCTAATGTATGTCCGGTGACATACATTGGATATACACATGAAAAACAGTTTTTTTTGTCTCCACCACCACCACCAACAACCACCATGCACCGCCTGAAACCAACAAACAAACATACATTTTTCGTTTTGTATATAAAGTGTATACCCAATGTATGTCCGGTGACATACGCCGGACATACATGGGGTATACGCATTACATACAATCTCTTTGCCGTCAAAAACACCAAACATACACCACGACCACCGTAACCCCGCCGTGTCTCACCAGAAAATTCGAAAAACAAAAAAAAAAGGAGTACCAAAGCAGCCGGATCTTCACCGGATCTGCTTTGCACTAGCAGATCCGGCGCCGCCGGAGCTCAGGCGAGCAAAACCAGCAGCAGCAGCGCGACGACGGGGCATGGGGAGGGGATGCCGGCGACGGTGGTGGTAGGGTCACAGTGGGGTGTGGGTTTGGAGAGAAGGGAGAGAAGAGAGAAGGAAGAGAGAAGGGATAGAGAATGAACCTAGGGTTTTTTATGATATGTTTGGTAGCATTTTTAAAAATGTTGCTACGTTTGGTAAAGTGGCAAAATGTTGCTATGTTTTTAAAAAAAGTACCCTAAATTAATATAGAGTGTAATTTGCCCAAGCCAGTTTAGGCTAGTTCATGCTTTAGGCCAATTTGTAGGATTATGGTATCGTAGGCAGTGGTTTGACTTTTTACCCCACATAACTGTGGTTCAGTAAAAATGTCTGCTTAGTTTAAAAAATAAATTCTTGACAAAACTACCCCTATTCATATTATACTACGTATGTATTCTTGTCCTCACTTTCTTCGTAAGTTCTGTCCAAGAGGCATCACTTGCCTTTGACTTATTTTTCATTTGCAACACTTGCCATTGAATCTCACATTCTCCGAGATAAAGTGTTGTATGGGCTGCACTTGCTCCTTCAGATCTCTTTTCACATTCACCAAGATAACTTGAATTTATATCTATGCAACACTTATCACTTATTTATTCCTAGAAGGTAGTACTTGTTAATTGATAACTTGAAGTGTTGCTTATGGGAGCGAGGGGATTGGCATTTTGCTAAAACCATGTTAAACGGAAGCAAACTCTCAAAACTAGTCAATTTTGACAAAAAATTTCACCACAGGTACCACATTATTCCTGGTTATGTTCTTTTGTCCCCACTAAGAAATGCTTTAGCAAAATGGCCTCCTACTCATTTTAAAACGTATGAAAAGACTATTTTACCCCAGACCAATATTAACCCTAATTTCTAATTCAAAGCCGCCCATTTACTTCTCTCTCTCTCTCGCGCGCGTCCCCCTCCTTTCCCTTGCAAATTAGGGTTCTACACTTTCCTTAGTTTCCTTCTACTTTCATTTTTTTTTTTTGTTTAGTTTTCTGCAAAAAAAAAAAAAAAATTCCTTTATTGATGTTATCATTATTAATTCAATTTTTGGTTCTATCAATGTTTAAATTTTGTTGTTAATCAGTAGTGTTTATTTAATTTGTAATATGAAATTATTTTAATTAAGTAGTTAATGTATTTAGCAAAATATTGTCGTTGCGCTTTGATTTCCTTTTTTTGTAGAAATTGGTTCCCACATGGCAACAATTGACATAAATTTTATTAATTAGGTAGTTAATTTATTTTTTAGCAAACTATTGATGTTGCACTTTATTTTTTCTTTTACTGTAGCTAGTGTTGCCCACTGGGCAACAGTTGACATAAGATTCAAGAATAAGTTCTATTGGCTCTTGTGTTTTCCTTTTCCGTAGAAACAGTTGCCCACATGGCAATGGTTGAAATCATAACATCAGGCATGCATTGTGTTTTGTATGAAAAGTGTTGCCTGTCAAATTGTGTTTTTGTAATTTTTTCTTCCTTGAATCGTTAAATTTTGTTGTTAATCGGTAATGTTTGTTTAATATTGTTGAATGTGTTATATGAAATTATATTAATTACGTAGTTGATGTAAATTTTTAGCAAAGTGTTGGTGTTTCGTTTTTTTTTCTTTTTGTTGTAGAAATTGTTGCCCACAAGGCAACAACTGAGAGTACATTCAAGCATAATTTATGTTAGTTGTTGCATTTTTTTTCTATTATTGTAGAAACTATTGCCCACATGGCAATAGCTGACATAACATTTAAGCATATGTTCTGTTTGTAGGAAAAGTTCTGTCTGTCAGGCTGCTTGCTTAATGTTTAGTAATAGGTATTGTCTTATTTTTTTATTTTCCTTTCATTTTGTGATGTTGACATTGTATTTGTTGATTGTACATAGAAATTTGTAGCTTATTAAGATTCAGTTAATTATGGTGTAAGATGACATTTGTTGATTCGATTTTATATATTTTGTACTATTTTTTTGCATTTAGCCTTTCGTTAAATTTTGTGCAGGTATGATTGTAGTGCTTATGTGCTTAAGTTTGCTGACTCAATAATGCATGACAATGATGTTTTTGCAAGATGAAGTGTACGCAGTTGAGATATTATCGTTTTGATTAGGCTGTTAATATGTGGAGTCATGCAAGATCCAAGTCAAAATGGTGGATATGATACTCCTTCTGAGAAGATAGACGATGATTACCACTAGCATAATTCTTCTTTGTGAAGGAGTACTTGGAAAGTCATTCCCTGTTGTATAAAAGTAATGAGGATGACTGAGTTTTTAATGTGAATGCTTGTCTTTTAGTTGATGCGACTGAATAGTTTGTGTGTGACAGATGTTTATATTTTTAGCAATGTGAATGCCTTGGGATTTGTATATGCCTTGGGATTTGTAGAGTTTGATTGTATTTAGTGTTAAATTTACATTTTCCTATAAGCGTTTAATGTGCGTCGTAGCTTGTTTTTTTAATGTTTGTTTGTATTTTATAAGCTAATGATTTTGTTGGGGCAGTAACTCAATGCAAGTGGCTTATGGAATTTGGTGAGGGGTAGGGGTGAAGTGCTGCCTAGGCAGCATCATTTCAAGTGTATTAGCTTTAGGAATTTGGGTAGGGGTTGAAGTCAAGTGATGCATGTTCAGGGATCTGGTTTGTGAGGGGTCAAGGCCAAGTGCTGCCCGTCAGGCATCCACTTAAGGCAATTGGCTGTGAGGTTTTGGTAAGACTTTGCGGGCAACTGTTGCATATTTTCCAACACTTGTATCTAAACACAATGGTAGAGGGATGGAGAATGAAGTAAAGACATATTTAATGCTTAACTTGTAGTTTTAGTATTTGTTTGTATATTTTAAGCTTATTATATGAAGGCAATAACTCAAGGCAATTGGCTTGAGGAATTTGGTAATATGTGGAGGTCTAGTGCTGCATAGGTAGCATTTTAATGGAATTAGCCACTGGGGGAATTTGCTAAGTGGTGGGGACCAAGTGCCGCCTAGGCAGTATTTTAATGGTATTAACTTGGGGAATTTTATGAGAGGGTGGAGGCTAAGGTTTACCTAAGCAGCAACTTAATGGAATTGGCTAGGGGAATTTGGTGATGGGGGGAGGCCAAGTGCTGCTTGGGCAGCTACTCAAGGCAATTGCCTGTGAGGATTTAGTAAGGGTTGGCAAGCAACTGTTGCCTATTTACCAACACTTGCAGGCAAGCATAATGATAGAGGGGTTAAGGGAGAAGTAAAGCCAAGACATATTGAGTCAAAATACAATAAGACAAAAGCAAACAAATTGTTCTTTAAAATGTGCTTGAAAAAATATAATATTAAAAAAATAATGACATGACAAAATAGCACTAATTTGGTGAAGCCGATGGAGTAGATTCGTCGATGATATTTGGTTCGCCATCATCGTTTATACGTCTCGTAAGCATCCTCTCTCTAATTTGTTTGAGTACTTTATGGACATTGTGATTCGAACTCCAATCATCTAATTTTTCATTTCGTCATCCAGATTGCTACGTCGCTCTTTAAAATAGCGCTCTATATTTCGTTGTAAGCAGTGTAGATGCAATTTGTTGTAACTCAAATGCTGCACGCAATAAAATGGAAACACGAGTTTAGAGTTTGGTTAATATATTAACAAGATAAATCAACATCAATTTTTCTTTGTTAAGTGTTAAGCGAAGGTTGTGGAGGTCGACTGGCAACAAGTTGGAGAAACTTGTCTACACTTTTTTCATTAAAGTGTTGGCCTTCAGCCACAATTTGTAGGTAAATTCCCCTACACAAGTTATACCAGGTGCATGTAGAGATTTTGCAGCACAACTAAAGTGCTGCCAATTGGGCATCACATGTAGAGATTTCTCTACATGTTGCTTTGCACCAAACCTCTAAGTGCTGCCCACGAGGAACCACTTACGAGGCACTAGTTCATGCGATCAAAATTGTTATCTATTAGGCAGCACATGTAGAGTTACTCTACATGTCGTTTTGAACCAAACCTCTAAGTGCCGCCCACGAGATAACGCTTACAAGGCACAGCTTCATGTGATAAAAAGTATTGTCTATTAGTCAGCACATGTAGAGTTTATCTATAAGCAATTGTTTGAACCACAGCTGCTAGTGCTGCGCACAAGGCAGTGAATGCATTGCAAACAAATGCCTATGGAATAGAGCGTAAAAAGTGTTGTCTGTTGGTGACAATTTGCAGAGATTATCTACAAGTTATTTCAAGTTAATTTAGGGTAAAACAGTGCCATTGCAACTAGATAAGAGTAATCGCAAATCCGTAAATTCTACATCAAATACAAATTGAAAGTAATATAAACTTTTTTCAGTAAGATATAATCAATGTAACATTAATTATTGGATATACAACAATAGTTTTCAATTGGTATCAACAAAATGTACATCTTGTTTTAGCTAATATGTAATTGTACTGAATTTAAATAGATTATACAAATTTAAAACGCAATTATACAAAATTTAATTTAAAATTATGTATAGTCAATATGATATTGAAGGTATTTACCTTTGAATCTTTTTTTTTCTGGAAATTTGGAGTTCTTAGGGTTTGAATTAGTTGCAAAACTTCTTTTTTCTTGGAAATAAGTTGCAGCATGGTAAAGGTAGAGAAAGGGATAGGTCAGGTCTTTTTGTGTTTTGTTTAGGGGCATTTTTGTCCAGAAAACTTTCATTTAAGTTAGGCAAGATCATTCTTGCAAACCATTTTAAACAAGGTCATTTAGGCAAACTATTGTCTAAGGTGTCATAGTTCCGTAATTTACCCCCAGTTTTGAGCACACTTGGTGAAATTTTTTGTATGTTTTTCGGTTGGGATAATTACACTCAAAGACAAGCTAAAGACGAAAATTACCAAAAATGGCCCATATTTTCAAATCTTACCCGAGCTGTCACCCTTTTCCCGAGATAGCAGTCGCCGCAAGTTTATACAAGTTTATACAAGTTTATACAATTTTATACAAATTTATACAATGTATAAAATTGTATAAATTTATATAAGTGTGTATATGCGAGTGAATAAATCTGTATATTAAGGATATTTATATGATTTTTTACTTTTTTTGTGTATATGTTTGTATTTCTCTCATTGCTACATATTTATATATGTATATTCATGTATAATTTAATTTTTAGAGGAAGATTTGTGTGTATAAACTTGTCCAAAGCAATGATTTAGACGCAATAAACAACATAAATTCAGTAAAATACAAAAAAGTAATGACACCATTGGCGGGGGAAGGTGTTTGCCGGTGGCTTAGTGGCTGGGGAGGGGAAAATTTGATAGCTATGGTGTTTTTTATGAAGGAGTGCTAAAATTTGTAATTTTAGGGTGGGTGCTATGCATAAAAAAAAATATGGCCTCCTATTTATAATTTTGGGTAGTGGGCTGCCTATTTTTGAAAATTCCTTTTTTCGGTTGGCCTCAGTCTCCATGCCAAGAATTCAATTACATTTCTTGAAGCACATTTGACATTTCTATGCTTATTAAGGCTAAGTTGTCTTAATAGCAAGTACTCAGAGTTCAGATTTTTTCCAAAAGGTTTTGCAAAAAGATATTTATTAATCTTTTAACAATCACTTTATCTAAATTCCAACTTCAAATAAGTGTTACCTGCAGTATGGTTGATTTATCTAATTAAAAAAGATGACACCGTGTTAGAGCCTATTGAATAATGAATTTGTGCAATTTTTCATATCCCAGTAGATAAATCTGAACTACAATTAAACACAGCTCTAAGATAGAACTGCCGGGACCTTTTCTTTTTTTCTTTAGGCACGTACAACTCAAATAAATGGAAAATTTATCCTCCTCATTTTACTTCCACAAATCAAATCCCTAAAATAATTCATGGGTCCCTATTCCTTATTGTTTTGTTCTGAAATTGAACTCTCATCAGCTATTTTCAATTTCATTTTTGATAGAACCATGATTTGATGTGGTCCAAAATGAGAAGTCCTTCGGTGAAGATAACAGTTTTGGCTTCTCCTTTGGAGGAGGATTGGACACCTACCCTTAGCCTCTTTTGTTACTAGTAGTATAGTACTACTACTAATTTTTGGGTCCACAATGAACCTTTAGGTGGTGCAATAATTGGAGTCAGGAAGCACAAATTCAAAAGCATTAGATTGTCCCATTCCCCAAAGGATGATGAGATTTTCAGAGACCTTAAATAGAGTGGATCCAAAAGCAAACCTCCATCAAACACTCAAGTTCATTTCAATAGCCCCACTCTTGATTTTGAGTTGATAAGGGTTGCTCCCTCAATTTAATCATGCTGCTTTTAATTCATACCGTCAAGCCTTAATAAATATCACTGGCTCCAGCTGTTTCACATTTTTTTTAGGAATTATTAGTATAATTCTTTTAGTAAGGGTAAAATTTGTTTCAAAATTTGTTATTAAGGGTAAAATTATAAATTCTAGTTAATTTATGTTTCAAATGAACGAATATAAAAATGTTACTGTATATGTTTTGGGTAATTATTACTTGAGCTCATGGTCCTTTAGTTTATTCGAAATGGAAAGAATAAGATGACCAAAAAATGAAAAGATGCTGCTCATTAGATGATTAATGATTGACTGAGCTTGTGGTCCTATACATATAATTGAAATACTACTAGTAATAAGCACAGTTGTATCGCACTTATAAATAGTGCATGGTGGATATTAATACTGTAATTAGATTGTTGAAGTTTAGGTCAAAAACTAGGAGACTTAATTTGTAGTCCAATGGATGGAAATATTGATTAGGGCATCTAGATAGAGCCTAATATAGTATTTGCATTGAATTATTGAGCATATAGGCGTAGGGCATGGGAATCCGGGAGATTAATACTATTAGGGGTCGTTTGGTAGCAAAGTGGTTTATCTCGGGATTAACAATCCCGGGATTATATAATCCCGGGATTGTTAATCCCACCTCCTATATGGGATAACTAATCCCACATTTTTGGCATAAAAATTGTACTAGTACCAATTAGTACTTCCTACCAAACATGGGATAATATAATTCCGGATTTAATTCCGGGATTATAATCTCTTATCCTTCATACCAAACAATACCAGCCTATCCCACTTATCATTAACAAACAAATAAGTAAATGTCCAAGTAGTATACGAAATTAACAAGTCTTGTGATTCAATTTCTTTCTAGTTTTCCTTTTTGTGTTAAAAGAAGCTTTGTGGTACAATAATCCAAAGTTAATCATTCAATATGAATGTCCAATTGATGTGATCTGCAACAACCACATTAACTTCATCTTTCATTTGAACAGAAGCCTGAATAACTTATTCTAGCTAATGCTCCATTAATATTTCTTTTTCCACTCATATGTTCAATTACTACTCACTAGAACTTTGCCAACTTCTGATCATGATTAGTATGAAAACAATGGGCCTTATTCTCAGATTCAAAAATAATCACTTGAGATAAAGTTTTAGTGGTTCAAGTTTATTCTGGAATGGCATAGCAAGAAAATGCAGTTAAAGAATTTAGGTAAATAAGACCTCTATTATTGGGTACCGACATCTTTTTGGCAGTTCCATTACCCTTGGCTGCAAAAGAGCAATTGAATCGAATTCCTGGGCTGCCTTTCAAAAAAAGAATTCGAATTCAGGTTTTAGATGTTGATTTAATATTTTCCTTACCCAACTAAATTTTAAATATTAATATTTTCCGTCAATACATGATTAAAAGCTAGAGCACAAGCCACTCAATCAAACACTGCTCGAGTAGGCCTCAAATAAAGCAAGGAGCACGAACATGACTAGTCTTGAACTAGCATTCACACCACCTAGCAATGCAAATTTAAATAACAATAATAATCATCCCATCACAAGCAAGATTCTATGGATAAATATATGAACAACAAGAGATAGCCCAATTGAATAGCTATCTGTATTTTTAACTTATTGATTATCGTTCACTTTTCAACCTTGTTTATACGACAAAGGATAGGAAAAGAGAGACGAATAGACGCAGAGGAGTGAATAACAAGAAAGGCATGAGAATGGGATCACAATAGCTAAAAAAGCCAAGCACACCCATATTGTAACATCGTTTATGCAAAGTGCAAATAATTCACAATCTACCAATTCAATTAGGTGTAGTCATTGATTCAGGGACACTTATTACTAATAGTGCACTCAAAAACTGAAGTGACCTCCCTAGTAGACAACCTTCATCCTATAAATAAAGAATCTAAGGCCCACTCAAGTCGTGCTGATTCATCATGGACCCTTATGCAGCCTTTCATTTTCTTTTACCAAGTGCAGCAGCCCGTGAGTGAGTACTGAGGCTCTGAGAGGGACACGCTAAGAATTACAGAAAACAAAATACTACTACTCTACCAAATTCTGCACAATTTTCTCGTGGAATTGACAACATTGTTTGATATACCCAATCTTGACCACATACATTTGATTTTGATAAGGTTTCCGTACATCCTGACTATCTTGCTAAATGGTAAACACATTACGAATCCTTCATGCAGGATAACTCATGTCTCAAGTCTCAACAGAAACATTGACAGTCATGTATTGATACGGTTTCATAAATTAAACTTATAAATTTGAACTTTACAACTGACATACTCAATGTTATCGTACAAGCTGGGTATTGAATTTGAATTTTGACGTCTTTAAAACTCTATGCAAATCTAGTGAAATAGTTGGCAATTTGGTTCCTCTTAAAATTATACTACTAATAAGGAGTAATATTGATAAGAATCATAAAACTGTGAAAGATAATCCATTAAAAGCATAAAACATTAAACAAGGAGATGATAATTTGTACATACTAAAAGTGGATGAACAAAATTATGTAACATGGAGTTCATGTCTTGTTTTTTTACCCCTTCATTCATTCTTTATACAATGAACACTGAACCCCAATACCCAAGCAACAAATGATGCTAATTGTGACGGTGGTGCTGGCACTCAACAGGAGCAACAGGGAACCTAGCAGTATCAGTGCAGTAATCATACACCATATGGTTAGCCCTGACCCAAATCAATTGGTGGCTCTGGTGTAGGCTCAGTTCAGACATAGTTGGTTCATCCCACCAATACCTCTTCTCAGCACTGCTGCTGCACTTTCTTGTATTTTCAACAGCTGCAACAGTTGATGGACACTCACAGCCATCAATCTCAAATCCCTTGTATGATGCTACAAAGGGTGCGTGTGACCAATCTGTTTTGATCAATCCACCTTGTGTAGCCCAGTCATCTGCATTCCATATTGAACTATACACACCCATGGCTTGGTCCTTGGGAAATGGTATTCCCTTGTGCTCCAAATTCGAGTGCACACGAACTGGTGTGTCATCTACTAGAAAACTGCACAAATATTTAAAATTAATGTTAGCATAAACAATAGAAAGATTACAAGGATCAATGAGAACTTTATGTATATTAGTTAGTTTATATTAATTGAGGTTATCTAGAAAAGACATTCTGAAAAAATGCACAAGGGACCCCATTTAGCATGTCAAGAAAAAGAGCACCTAACTTTGGTTTCAATTATTGAATAGGCATGATAGTATATTATTGTTAAATAAAACCATGGTTCTAATTTGGCATACTTTATCGTAACAAATCAATTGGAAGAATAAGGAGACTTACACAACTTGGCGCTGGTTCCATAGAATGGAATAAGAGTGGAAGTCCTTAGATGGGTCAAACCAAAGGTTCAATCTTTGTTCCCTGTTTCCAACACCATTTACGTAGACATTGGTCTGTACCAAGTATGGTTCACCAGTTGTGTTACCTAAAAACTCAAAATCAAACTCATTGTGGGTTGGTCCGTCTGATGACATCTGCATATCACAAGTAAACCTAGTCAAAAAGAATACTTATCAACATCAAGATTATTAGTTATCAAAAATAGCAGTATACTACAAAAGTTTAGTAGACAATAAAGTCAAGCTAAGCTTTACATTATACATTGATTCGTTATTTAATTCGATCAATGACGCTGAAATTTATCCAATAGGAAAAGTTTTGGACAAGAGCGGACCAAATTTTCCTGGATATGACTAGAGGTGAAAATAAATTCAATGCTTGCAATTTAACACGTTCAGATATAGTGTCACACTCCTAATATTGTCAAATTTCACTATCAATGGATTCAATGAAACGTACAAGTCATTTCACTAAATGTTAATCTTTCGACTTGCAAAATCTCCATCCAACTGATTGCAACAATATTTAGTGTAATATATTGTAGTGATTGGGTGTAGAATCATGATTATAAGATATAACAATCTCATGTTAAGCAGGATTCTTACATAAAAAGCAGTGACAGTTCCTGCAGAGTCACCCTCAACAAGCTTAATCTGAACAGTGACTTTCCCAAACATGTATTTGCTCTTTGATGAAAATCCAGCACCTGAAATATCACATTATCAACATATTACTATATTTTCTTATCTAGACAATTCATGAACCATAATAAAACAGGAATCAAGAAACCAGTATATTAAGTACCAGAAAAGTTATCTAATTTCATTCTGAGAACCTCTCCTTCATTTGTTAAATGGTCCAAAGCCCAACTAGGCTCAAATAGTTCCTCAAATCTTGCAGAGCTAACAAAACCAACCATCATTATACAAATACCCAAGAAAACACAACTAAATGCCATAGAAAAAGACACCATTTTTTCTGAAAAATGCAAAGAGAAAAGAGAGAAGCTTCTGTTTTCAGAAGAATTGTTTAGAAGTATTATACTGATGAGTTCATAAAGGAAGTGAAGTGGCTTTTATAGCCAATTATGTTAGGCTTCACTAGGAAGCCACAATGCCATGTCAACATGCATTAATGTACACATCACTCTCCACGTAGGATTGGTCCACAATGTGTCAGAAGGTAAAACTTCAAAATATTTAGCCGTTGGCACTATAATTGGCTTAGCTGGATTAAAATTGGTCCCATAGTAGGGAGCAGCACAGTAAGTGTAGTCACTGTTGAGAAAAGGATGTGTATATATTGATGACTAATGAGAAGAGTACACGTGGAATATTACAGCTGGTCACTGCAATGTCCAGTTGTCATTGACAGTATTCAGTTAAAAAGAGGGTTCCCTCTTTTCCTTTCTAAAAGATATTCCCTTGGCACGTATAATGAGAAGAAAAGGTCACTCGCTCCTCTTGTAAAATTTGTGTAGGTGAATACACTTCATTAAGCTAGAGAGCTATGAAAAGAATTATCTTAATGAGCAAATTGAGTGTGCGAATAAAATCCTATATCGGAGAATTAATATATAAAAAGAAGTTACATATAAGGTGTAGTTGTATTTTTTATAGTATGAACTATGAAATTATATTGTGCATCTAAGATAAAAACAAATTTCTTTGTGTGCATATGTATTGTTGAGTGTCTTAACATAAGTAAAGTCTTTTAGGGGTCGTTTGGTATGATGTATTGCTTAGTTAATACATGTATTAGCATTTTTTTCAATGTTATCCACTTTTTGGTAGGTTTTTTTAAGTTGGGATAACTAATACATGTATTAATTAATACACCAATTCAAGTACTATCTAATACCTAGGTCACCATGGTATTAGTAATACCATGTTTACTAATACATGGATAAACAATGAAATGACTAAAATACATACCCTCAAACCCTTGTTTTTAATACATGGATAAGAATTCAAGGGTATAATTGGAAATAAAAGTTTATGCACTTTTAAACCAAACACAAGTTTAAGTTATACAATGTTTATCCCAGTTTTAATACAATGAACCAAACACATGACATAAAACAATTTATTCATTATTAATCCTTGCATTACTAATCCCTGCACTACTAATCCATGTATTGTTAATCCACGTATAACTCATTTCTCTACCAAACGACCCCTTAGTGCATTGGCAGAAATGGGTCAACAATTGCTTTAAGTTTCATGTCACATGTTGAAATTCCATGGTACAGTATCATTTTTCATTTTTGAAGCTCTTATTGAAATTGTTAGATCCATCATTGTGTATTTAGCTAATTGATTGATTATTTTAGCTAATTCAAGTGAATTTTATTCAGATATTTTTATGGGGAAATAATAGAAAGTGAAGAGGCTGTAAGGAGTGTGAGGGGCCAAAGAGAATAATGGGTGTTTGTCACTTTGATCTCTTGCATTTGTTTTTGGAATTACACTATAGTGATGATGGCAGTGCCAGCTGCAACTTTTGCCAGCTCGATACTGTACAATCTTTTCTTTATTTATGCTTTGCTTATTTAAAGCTACCTCCGATTTTTTATTTTGAACTTCAATTCTTCTTTTAGGGTACACTTCACTTTTAGACCCTCAACATGCGTGCCATATTACTGTACCTGTTTATCATTTTACTAAACATACAAATATTCTACAACTGGATCCAAATAGTCATAGAATATGATTAAAAGAAGCATATACTAAAATGTTTTCTGCAATGGCTTACATATTAAATATAGAGATTTATCAGAGTATTACATTACAAAATTATAAAAAGGAATGGTAGCAGGTGAGATCTGCTGCAGACACATCCCAGAATATCTTCAATTTACTGATAAACAGTTGTCTTCCAATAAGTATGTGTGTATTTTCAATTTAACCTCTCAAGCTAAATGTGATTAAGAATGTCTCCTCCACTTAATAAAGAAAGTTACTTTGCACAAGCTATATAATTAAGTGAGTTCTCAAGGGGTCATGGACCCATGGTAGATCGAATCTTTCATAATTGAATTGCTCTATTCATTGAATGAAAGTAGAAGAATGATTCCACTGTTCGATTCGTGTTATGTCTAATCTTCATAGTTGAAATACTCTATTCATTGATAAAGGAGAACTAAGTTGATTGGTAAATTCAAAGATTCTTCATTTTACGTTTTTTGTTATAACTGACATAGAAAATGGATTATCAGTTGTACGGAAGGAGCTCATAATATAGTGTGAAAGCCATATATTTAAAAAAGTAAAATGTTAGATGAAGCATTGATCATCACCTATCTCTTTTATTGTCTTACTTATATGTAACTCGAACTCTTAACCTCTAATACAAACGTCAAATTGTAATGTTAGTAGTATATGAACTCTCAACCACAAAACAAATTAAAATGCTATATTATCCTTTATGAGTCGAGTTGCATTGTTCGGAAGTGTGGACTTTAGGGCATGGGTTGGATTTAGGATCTTGAGAAAACAAAAGGACACTCAAATAATTGGACTCATAGATCAGCAACTCTTCTTATTCATAGTAACTCCTAAACACAAGTAATTGTCCGTATGACTTTGTAGCTTTGAGGGATGCGTCAACTTCAAACTTCCTTGAGTAATTGCCTTCAGACAGTCATGACTTATGGGCTTCTGATTCTTTGCCCAGTTTGTCAAAGGCTTGCTTGTTTGCATTATAAAGGTACTGTTCTTTTTTAATGTAACTTGAATGCCATTCAGACGCTTTAGTTGAAGGACAGTAGGGCAAGTCTTCGTCCTTTTCTAGTGGAAAATTAGATATTAAGATGAATATTTCAAACTTTTATACGTATGTAAAAGTTATTTGGACTAATTGAAAGATTTTTTGTGATACAACGTAAGAATGTGATGAGACCAATATCATTACTTATTAATTTCACTATTAACAAACGAGTTTGGGTTCGTGTAATAAAAAAAATGATTGAAACTTTTAATAGGGAGCAATTTCTGCATTATAGTCCTACATTCATGAATATAATTAGCCGGATCACTGCGTTCTAGAAATGACATGATTAAACAAAATATAAAGGCTTTCACAATGAGATCTGATTGTTTCACCTACGAAATGTTGTACATTATAGTTTTTCTTTTTCTTATGAAGTGAATTTTATTTTCGTAAATTAAAACTTCGGAATCTTCTATTAAACTTTATAAGAAAAATTAAAGATTTATATCTATGTAGTCCAAGATTTTCGTATTTTATAATGGATGGAATACTATTATAATTTGTCAATAGGAAGAAAATAGAATATACAAATTTGTATGTTAAAGAATCCAATATAGTTTAGGTCAAGTACTACTCCATATCCAACCTAATAATAGTAGTTGTTTTTATAAATTAAACAAATATATAGCATTTAAAAAAAAACTAAGAAGTTACTTAATTACATCTTACGAAATTTATTGTTATTATTCTAAGTAGTGGATAATTAATTAAGTAAGACGTTCATAAGAAATAAAATAATTTAAACTAATAATCTATTGATAAAGACTGTTAAATATTTTCGTAAAAGATGCCAGGAACTTGTTTGGTTTGAGACAATGGATGATATAATCATGGTATAGAAAATGATATTGCTTTATTTCATGTTTGGTTTGTATAATGATTCATTTATAATTAATGGATTACGCTCAACTACACCCTATAATAAAAGGGATTAACTGGTTGCATATAACTCGACACGTAAAGTCTCGAGGTCGATCCCACAAAGAATATGATTTTTAGCAGTTAATCTAATTAAATTATCTATCCAATCAACTTCAAGGTTTATATCTTTGGTATGGTTCTTTACTATCAACTACATAATAAGAAAGTAAATAACTAGTGATTAAAGATAGTTTTCGAGGAAGTAAAATCTAGGATTGATTATCCTAATTCCTAACTTGTGCTAAAGTATTGTGTTATTAATAGCCTGTTTGGCATTGCTTCTCCAAAGCCAAAAGTGCTTTTTTTTTCAACAAAAGTACTTTTTTGGAATTTTGAGGTGTTTGGCAACTAAAAAAAAGTACTTTTAGGTAGAAGCAGAAGCAGTTTTTCTGCTGTTGGGGAGAAGCTACAAATATCTGCTTCTTCCAAGAAGCAGAAGCAGAAGCAGTTTATTAATTTTTTCAAGACAGAAATATTCTTACCATGAATTCATATTTACCATATTATTCCTTATAAATTAACTATATCTCTCTCAAAATACAATTATATTTTTCTTTTTCTCTACGTACTTTTACAAATCTTCATCCTCTAGGACTAATTTTTATTTCTAGGTATTACTATCAATCATATATAGGATGTCCTACTCTTTAAATCATTTTTTAAAAACAATTGATTACTAGAAATTCCTAATTCCATTTTCACTTCGATTTAACTATGTTTTATGTTGTTCAATAGCTTAAATTTATATCTTTTACGTTATGTTTTACATTTAACTAAATAAATTTTCTAATTAAAGTCTTTTATGATAAATATTCAAAATTATTTTTTTGTTTTTATTAATCCAAATGTAAAATGAACTTCGATGTCCTTTTCGTAATTTGACACTGAAAAGTACTTTTCGTAACGATTAACCAAACAGAAATTATTTATCAAAAGTACTTCTCCAATGACTTGTCCAAACACAAACTGCTTATTATCCAAAAGTACTTATTTAAAAAGTACTTATGTCAAAAGTACTTCTCAAAATAAGCAGTTTTTGACAGCAATCCCAAACAGGCTATAAGTCCCCTTGAGTCTTCCTATTGAACAATAGCTCCGAGTTTACAATTACCCACTTCTGTTAAGTAATTATAACTTATGGTTCACATTAAGGATCAATAGTCATAACTCACCTGTTTGACAACCTAAGTAATGTCTTTATATTATGTTAAAATACTGTTATATGTTTAACCCTAACTCCTAAATCTATTCCTAGTATCACGAGAATAAAGGGGACAATTAATTGGGAATCCTGCCAATCAATGGCATGAATATTCTTAACTAAATAGATAGAAAGAATTTTCAAGGTTCATTCATAACACAATAATTGAGTCTCACAAGCATGTGGAGTGGTTCAAACAATCCTAAAATTGGCAATTTAGCAACTCATAGTCATTTTCTAAGAAAGAATGAACTATAAGCATGTAAAAGTCATAAGAGATGGATAGGTGGATGAAGTAAAGTCTTGAATCTTGATGTTCTTCCTTGACTCCTTCGTATATAAACTATGCCAAAAGTCCCGCCCAAAAGGATTTTATGGTGTATTTATAGTGTGGGAGACAACCTAAGTAATGCCTTTATATTATGTTAAAATACTGTTATATGTTTAACCCTAACTCCTAAATCTATTCCTAGCATCACGAGAATAAAGGGGACAATTAATTGGGAATCCCGCCAATCAATGGCATGAATATTCTTAACTACATAGATAGAAAGAATTTTCAAAGTTCATTCATAACACAATAATTGAGTCTCACAAGCATGTGGAGTGGTTCAAATAATCCTAAAATTTTCGGACTTAGGACTATAATGAAATCGAACGCTTACCCTTTTGTGACAAGTTTTCAACGAGATTAAATTTCCCTCGGTTTGACCCTTTAATTTGCCTGGTGACTGCATTTCCCTCTTATGTTATTCAAACTTTTAAAAGTATAGCTTCATTTTTCCAAAAGAAATTAGGTGGCATGGTTCTTGGACATATAGTTATCATTAGTCCCGATGCATGGAAGAGACCAAAGTGCAACAGATACTGGTAATCAGTGTCAGTAATCATGGTCGATTTGAGGAGTGTGTTGGTCTAAATCAGGATAGGACAACAAATCGAATTTGTATTGGGCTTAGTTGGTAATTTGCTTGTATCGAAGTACTGCTCGAACTAAAGTTAGATTTGAGCTAGATTAGAGTAAATGATGCCAAGAGAAAACTAAACGACAAACGAGACAACAAATAAGAAGGGACAATTACATTGAGAGACACCCCACTCATGAAAATTACCAAAAAAGACCCCTATTTTGCTACCTTACATGACATAGCACCCCCTCTCTTTTTTTAATTTTTTCTTTCACTCCATAGCACCCCCTTTATAAAGAAAAAAAACCCTAGCCCCCCATTTTCCCACTCTTCTCCTTCTCTCCTTCACATTTTTCTCTCTTCTCTTCCCCCATAAACCCTAACGCCGCCGCCGCCACCCCCAACCCTTCCACCACTGCCCCACCGTCACCTCCTCTCCTCCAAGCCACTGAAGTCGTGGTCACCACCACCACCGCTGATGCTGCTTCTTCTTCGTCTCGTTTTCTTTTTGTTCTTTTTTTTTTGTTTTTGTATAACAATGTCAATTTTGATTGTAAATCTCGGTTAAAACTCCGGTGAGTTTGTTTAAAAAAGTTGTTTATCATATTTCTTCTTCTTTTTACACAATTTTCGTAAGTATCCATTGAGATCTACTAGTTTTTTCTAAAAACTTTTTAGATCTAGTGTTTTTCTTGTATAAAACTGTATAGATCTGGAATGTTTGTTAAGCTTTTGTGTAAAAGCTGCCCGAAGCACTGTTTAAAGTCAGTTTTGCAAATTTATACACGTTTATACATTTTTATACAAGTTTATACAATTCTGTAAACGTGTATAAAAATGTATAAATCTGTATAAGCCACTGAAGTCGTGGTCACCACCACCACCGCTGATGCTGCTTCTTCTTCGTCTCGTTTTTTTTTTTTTTTTTGTTTTTGTATAACAATGTCGATTTTGATTGCAAATTTATACACTTTTATACATTTTTATACAAGTTTATACAATTCTGTAAACGTGTATAAAAATGTATAAATCTGTATAAGTACGTATTGACAGTGTATAAAACGCATTCTATGTATTGTAAAATTTGTATAAAGTTGTATATGCGTGTATGAACAATGAATAAATTGTATAAATTTCAGATTTGTGCACTTTTTATGGATGTTTTGTATAAAATTTATGTTTTTTGTGTATATTTTTGTATTTTTCTTCTTGCATACACAATTTTATATGTATTAACATGTATAATTTATTATTTTGAAAGATTTAGGTGTACAAAATTATCAAAAACAATTATTTAAACAAATCCACAAATAAAATAAATAAATCCGGTGAACTTTTGGTTTTCCGGCCGGCGGCGGCAGCGGTGGCAGGCCGGTTTCTGGTGGTGGGGCAGTGGTGGGGGAGGGTGGGGGAGTGGTTCCTAGGGTTTTAGTTTAAATGGGTGCTATGTTGTGTAATTTTGAAAATAAGGGGTGATATATTGTGTAATGTAAAAATAAAGGGGTGCTATGGATGAAATGTGGCCTCTCATTTGTAATTTTGTGTTGTGGGGTGCCTAGTTTTGAAAATTCCCCAAATAAGAATAGAGTTGAATATTGTATTGATCATATCCTGTTTGTTTACAAATGAATCCTATTTAGCAACTCATAGTCATTTTCTAAGAAAGGATGAACTATAAGCATGTAAAAGTCATAAGAGATGGATAGGTGGATGAAGTAAAGCCTCGAATCTTGATGTTCTTCCTTCCTTGTCTCCTTCGTATATAAACTATGCCAAAATTCCCGCCCAAAAGGATTTTATGGTGTATTTATAGTGTGGGAGACAACTTTAGGCGAAACTTCCCTTTCAAACTTCGTGTAGAACTTGGACATCACTAAAATCAGGCGTGCATAGCTTGTCGCATGCAGTGGCTTCAAGATTTTCTTGGCAATTCTGTTCTTTTGAGTCCATCATTGCGACCCTCGGATTCCTATTCAAACTTCAAAGCCCTTGATTTTTACCAAATATGCGCAAATAATGCATGATATCATCGATTTAATTCCTACCAAACAAAATATATCATATGAGCTTAATTCAGTTCAAAGTACGATAAAATAGCACATGTAAAGTATAAACATGAGGCGAAACAACCTAAATATTATTATATTTAGCCTCGTATCACTAATCCTTGTATATAATTTAACACATTAATTGATGTATTATTTTATACCAAAATCACCAACATAAAATGACTTATCCATGCATAAGCTATATATGGATGGAAAGCACCAAATGGATAAAATTACTCGTCTTTTTATTTTCCTAAAAGTCTATGAAAATCAAGCATCAAAAGTTTATTTAAAAGAATGACAAATATTTTAAGTGTACGTTGTATATCAACGTTTGAGCAATGAACCAAACATCATATAAGAAATAGTCCAAGTATTATTAATTTCTGTATTAACAATTTGCATTATTAATCCTTATATAACTTGTATTCGAACCAAACGATCCCTAATGTTTTAGAACTAAGTATTGATGACTCTCTTTCATTTTTTGTTTCACTATTTTCCTGTTTATTTAAAACGAATAATTTTTTTTCTTTTTGAAGATAGTTTAACTTTAAACATATTATTTTATTCTTAACAATATGCCTCAATAGTCACAAAATATGTCCTGATATATTTAAAAATTGTTATTAGCTTTCGTATTTATTCAAATACCACCACATAAAATTTTATGAAATGGATGAAGCTATATACTATAGAAACGACGCATCAGTCACAAATATATTCATTTGTTCCAACTTACATAATACAATTGATTGAGTATAAACTTTAAGAAAAAGAGGTAGAGATTTGAAATTAATGATTTTAAATATGTAATAACATGTGTGAATATTAAACTGTAAAACTTATAATGTTAGGTATGCCATAAATTTTGTATAACTAAACCATTGTACAATAGTAAGAATAAAATAAGAAATGAAATTTAAATTTATATTAAAAATAAATTTCGTTAAATCGACATTTCCGAAACAAGAAATACTATTGCCGAGAAGAAAAGATTTCATTAGCTGATGGGTGAGTTTGGAACTTGGTTTGGCAATGGGGGAATCAAGAACTCCATTGGGTAAAAGAGTATGGAAGAAGGCAATAGTGACGTACATGAGAAATATCGGTGTGAAAGGCACGCATGTTAATGTCAAACATGTCTTATCGTTAACTGCAAACCCTTTGGCCTTGCTCCCAAGAAACTTGTGCACCAACTCCTCTCTATGACTAGATATCTGTCCCTTTTAGTGTCAGTATCTATATATTGCGAGTAGTAATAATTCTATACCATTCCATCATTGGACCCCCTTCTACTTTTTAAATTTTTACACTTTCAGATTGGGTTTACAATGCAATCCCATCACCCAACTTTGTGCACTTCTTTGATCTTTCGAGAAATGCTAAATGGCCACACTAATTTGGCCTAAATTTGATCACACTTGCCAAAATAATTTCTATATCCTTCTATATATAATTTGTCAAATTTTATTTAACTCTATAAATAATCTAGATTAGACAATAATTTACCATTTTAATCCTATTTAGTGCCATTGTGGCCAAAATAAGTGTGGTCAAAAGACCTTTTTGTTTTAAAATATTGTGCAGTAGAGGTAATTTATTGTACTAATATCAAAGTTATAAATGTCTTTGAACATTCATTTTATTTGAGAACAAATTGAAGTTTGTTGATGGAGAAACAATCACTAAATCTTGAAAAGTTAGTCAAAATCTATTTTTAACCTTTTTCTTTAATTAAAAAAAGAAGTCTCATGCTTATGTAGGCGTTTGGCCATAGATGCCCATAAAAAATTTAATTGAAATTTTGTGAGTAGAGAAAATTATTTTTTGAAAAACTTAAAAAAGTAGTCGAAAATAATTTTTTTTATTTTTCAAAAACAGATTTTGAAAAAAATCACAAAAAACGGATAGTTTTTCCATGGACATATATACAACAACATACATAGATTTCCATGAACAAATATATTTCAAAAAGCTTTTAAAAAGAAGTGAAAAAGTATTTATGGCCAAACGGGTTCTTAGTAACCAAACTAATACTCCCTCCGTCCCAATTTATGTGGTGGTGTTTGATTTGACACGGAGTTTAAGAAATAAAAGTTGACTTTGAAAATGTTCAAATTTACCCTTGAAAAAGTAAGAGAGAGAAGATTGGAGTAATCAAAAAGTTGTTTGTGACTTTTAAAGTAAGTAGGGCCCAGTAGGGTAAAATAGAGATAGTGCATTAAATAGTTGACAAATAAGGAAATGTGACATTCTTTTTGGGACAGACCAAAAGAAAAATGTGACACATAAATTGGGACAGAGGGAGTAACTTTTTTTGTCCAAAAAAAAAAGTAAAAACTTTTTATACGAAACGGACCCTAAGTTCTCTTCCTCTTCCAAAAGGTACAATGATCGTTCAACATATAACTTTTTGTGCAAATTCCATTGTCATATATGCGAATTACAATAAACTAAGTTGTTTAACTCGCTAAATCATACTTTTGGTTACTTTGGTTAGTCAAATAGAGTACTCATTACTGTACTTTTTTTAAATCAAAAGAAGAACAAATTACTAAACAAATGTCTGAATTTATACAAAAATCAGATATGTTAGCTCCTAATACTTTATACTTTCTATTCTTTTCGAAAGAGGTATAGTAATTCTTACATCATTCTGGTTTATCTATGTTATCCGGAGCTTCTTATGTTATACTATATATGTAATTCTTATTGACAGGTTTATACTACTATGATTTACACTCTCAATTCACAAATTTGTCTCATTATGTGCTGGTTTAATTTATGTATGTTTGAACTGTCTATATGTATGCACAATAGTATAACTATAAATCTTTTATCATAAAAAAATAAAATAAAAAGAGAACTACGTTTGATTTTGTGTATGAAATGCAAAGAGAAAAGAAAATTGAAAAGGTAACTGACTGGATTGTTCCTCTACTACTACTACTTATTTTTATGGTGTAACACTGTCGGGTCGTTTGGTGGGAGACAAGTTATGCAAGGATTAACAATGTAGGGATTAGTTATGCAGGGATTAACAATGCAGAGATAAGTTATGCAGAGATTAACAATGCAGAGATTAGTTATGCAGGGATTTACAATGCAGGGATTAACAATGTAGGGATAAGTTATGCAGGGATTATAATACATGGATTACAATGTAGAAATTATTTCTAGTTGGATGTTTGGTTAGTTGAATTAAAAGTTATACTCTAATCCACAATTTATTTTTTTAAGAGAATAAAATAGGACATTTACTAAAATAGAGTTTTGAAGAAATGGATAAGGGTATTTTTGTCATTTTTTATTTTAATCCATGTATTGTTAATACATGTATTCTTATTCCACCCTCTAACCCGCATAAAATAATGTATAGATTGATGTATAACTTATACCAGTATTGTTAATACGGAAATGACAAAATGTAACCAAACAATGTATTGTTTGTACTTAGTTTAATACCAGTTTCTACTAGTCAAACCAAACAATGTACTATTAGTACAAACTCTTATACAGCCAACCAAACAATGGATTAATTTATCCAAACTCTTATACATGGATTAGCTAATACTATACCGCATACCAAACGATCCCTGTATGTATCAATTTTTGAAACTTGGATTGCTTGGCCCTGGAATTAGTGATCGAGAAGACATTGATGAAAGTCCAAAAATGTGAGTGAGGCTCTGGCTTTGTGGGGCAACGTGATGATCAAAAGACGGCAGGGCCGGATGGGCGGCGACGCCTTTTTCAGGGAAATCCACAAATATTCACATACTACTCGTGAGGCTGTTGATTACTATGCCACCACCATCTAATGCTTTTTTCGTCATAAATTATTTTGCAAGAAAAGATATTGGAAATAACTAATAGTTTTTATTTAGGCTTTGTATATACATATTTGAAAAATAATTTAATATATACAAAAAGTTAAGTTTAGAATTTGGCGTAAGTTGATCTACATCCATTGTCAACAGTATGTGTCCAGGTATTCATCTCACAGTCCCTATTTTAAAGGGTAGTTAACTTTTCATGGTAATCACAAATGAAAATGTAAAGATGAACCAACTGAAAAGGAGCTAACTTCAACTATAAAATATGAGTAGAATATAGATATTTGCGAATCATCCTCTGGTCATAGATCTCCAAAGTTTTGAATCTTAGCTAACGTTTGAACATAGATTCCCAAATAATTTTTGAAAAATATTTTTTGGGTGAAGTTTGATATGAAAATAAAAAAGTGTTTGGACATACTTTTTAGAAACAAATTTTTTGGCTCAAAAGAGCATTTGAGCTCTTATGAAAATGAAATCTGATGTGTAAATGTTAGTTTTTTTGGCTCAAAAACAGCTCAAGGCCACTTTTTGAGTTTTTGGGACAAGTTTTGCTCAAAAAGCATAAACAAACACTTTTTGTCTCAAAAACTCTCAAAAAATCCCTCCAAAAACTATGTCCAAACGAGAGCTTAAATTAAGAAAATAGTTACACTGTGCGAAAAGCCGAAGTTTGTGATTGTTCGGAAGGGTGACATCATGCACCACATCGAGACGTATGGGTTCCAATTCATTTTTGCGCGAAATAGACATTTACGGCAAAAAATTTCACTACATGTACCCCTTTAACCTTGGTTATGGTTTTTTGTCCCCACTAAAGAATGATTTAGCAAAATGGTCTCCGTAGGCAACACTTCACGTTATAAATTTTAAAGTGTTCCCTCGGGGGAAACACTTCAAGCGTAAATTGCAAATGTTGCCTGCAAGGCAGCACATCAATGGCCTCCGTAAGCAACACTTCACGTTATAAATTTTCAAGTGTTCCCTCGGGGGAAACACTTCAAGTGTAAATTGCAAATGTTGTCTGCAAGGCAGCACATCAAGTTATCTGGAGATAATGTTAACAGTGATAAAAGATCAAGTGCTGCCACGGGGCAACACTTACAGCACTTGTCATTCTATACTTGAAGTGTTGCCCCCGTGGGTGCACTTTATATTTGAAGTGTTGCCCCCGTGGGTGCACTTGTCAAGTTATAACTTGAAGTGTTGCCCCCCGAGGAAGCACTTACTTAAAATTAGTGAGGTCATTCTTGTAAAACTACTTTAAGCGAGGTCAATAAGGCAAACCATTGCCTAAGGTGTCATAGTTTTGTAAATTACCCCATTTACGGCGCCGCTGCTATACTTTTGACCCTTATAAAAAAAGTTATACAAAAATGGTCCAGTCAATAGAAGTTGATGGCTATGCCCGAAAAAACTAGAAAGCACCGGTGATCGCTAAAAACTTTTTAATAGGGTCCATTTTATAAGTATGAGGCTATATCTGTAATGAGGCGACAAAAGTGTCATATTTCTGTCAATTACCCTTAATAAGAGGAATTATTACCCACATAATCATTCCCAACTCTTATGAACTTTTTGTAACCATATTTTATCTTTTATTTCTTTTCCTATCATATTTATTAGATATAATTTGATGATATAAATATTTAAAATATATAAGACAAATATATGTGTATGTATATGTGTATAGAAGTTATATATAAAAAATATTATCTAAATATATGTCATATTTTAACTATAAATTAAATTTTAAATATAAATATTGTGTCTAGATTATGTTAGTATTAGATGACTTATTAGTATGGTATATTGAGGGCTATTTACGTGGATACAGTAGAAGTGACTCTATACCCACTTTGCATCCTGTTATTTGAAACTAGCCAATGTTTGAAAATTTTTAAAAAACTAGCCACATTAAAAAACACGAAAATTCCAGAAAATTTAACTGGCATTTGGAGATGAAAATCAAAACACATCAAAGTTTATGGGGACCTCAAATATGAAGCTCCAATAGATTTCTTTGGAACTTTGAACTAAACCACAGCAAAAATTCTAGAGTTTTTCAAGTAGCTAGTCATTAAAATATGTGGGTGTTTAAAATATGGCTACTTTTTTAAAGTATTGAAATTGTTGACTGTTTCTACTTGAACGGTTCGAAGACTAGCTAGCCATCAAACTGAGTTTTTTACACTATATACCCATAAAATTCAAAATATTTACAAGCTCTATCCATTAAAAATTACAGTACCCATTAAATTAAAAATATTTACCCAACCTACCTATTTATTACTATATACCTTTGTTATATCTTATGGGTGTATACCTTTAAGATATACTATATAAATACTAGTATACAAGTCTAGATATGGGTATATACCTTTAAGGTATACTGCATAAATAATAGTATACAAGTCTAGATATGTGTGTATCTCTTTAAGGTATAATGTGTGAATAATAGTATACAAGTCAAGATGGGTAGGACATGTAATTAGTTTATTGGTAGGGCTTGTAAATATGATACTTATAGGTAGAGATGAGTAAATATTTTAATTTTGATGGGTATTTTCATAAACCTTCCCATCAAAATTATCCACATTAGAATATGAATACTTGGGCCAAAATTTTTCACCAGGTGTCCTTCATAAGGAGTGATATTGCAAGTTTCCTACTGTTTAAAAATATTTTAGCAAAATACCTTTTGTTGGCACGGCACCAAGACTTCAAGGCGCAAATTTGTAAGTGATTGACTTTTAGGCAAGAGGTAAAAAATAAGTGTTGTCTTTCCAACACTTCAAGTGCTGCCTTTTGCAAATAGTTATGACCAAGTGCTGACAAGTATTGTCTTTTGCCAACATTTCAAGGGAGAACTGTTGACAACTAAAGAGGGGGGCCAAAGGCAAGTCTTGGCCCCATGCCAAGAGATTGACAAGAGTGTTTCGGACCAAATTTTTTCCATTAAACTTCACGGGGGGTATTTTGGAAAAATTAAATAAACGCTGGCAAAAAGGCAAATCATTGCTTATAGTGTCATATTTCTGGAAAAAAGAGCATATTTGGCATGTAATGGGCCTGATCATTCTTCACCAAATGGTAAAATTTTCACCCACAGGCCATTTTTGTCACTGATATTTAGTTTGAAGTCATTTTTTTTATTGGTCTTACATGAGAGGCCATTTTTTAGAACTTCAATCTTTGTGGGCTGAAGTTCAAACCTTGTGGGTTGAACTTCATGCCTAAATTATGAAGTTTCAACTTCAATCTGTAAGGGCTGAACTTTTAGGTATAGATGTGTAAATTCAACCCTTGTGTGCTGAAGTTGAACTTCAATCCTTGTAGTGGGCTGAAATTGAACTTCAATCCTTGTGGGCTGAACTTGTGTGAAGTTCAACCCAAAAGAATTGATGTTCCAAAAATTGGCATCTCATGTAAAACTAATAAAAAAAGTGGCCTCAAACCAAAGATCACTGCCAAAAGTGGCCTTTGGTGCCCTTCTCCCCACCAAATGGGGTGATTTACAGAAATAGGATTTTTGTGATGCTCTATTGCAGATTTATCCCCTTAAGAATAGTCATATAAATTTTGCCCCAGATCCTTCGATTAGATTTGAGGATAGGTTAAATGAGAAGCTCTGAAGTCAGGGAAAAATGCTACATAATTTTTTAAAATTGATTATATATTATTTTTCCACCTAAAATTGGCTATTCGTGCACTTCCCCCTTAAAAAACCCTTCTAACTTTTCACTTGATGACCAGAATTTAGAGCAATTCTTGCGGATAGCAAGGGGACTTCCTGTAGGTTCGTCAAAAATTTAGTTTAAAAAATTCCTAACGGGTACCCCTGAATCGTCATAATGTGTGAAAAGTTAAACACTTCCTCGGTGGGGCTAAAGGCTTAACATTGACGATCGCAAGAACAATTCTGAGAAGCACCTTTCTGAATAAAAGGCAGCTCAATCCAAATAATCCAGTAGCGAATTCAAATTTAATTGATTGTCCTCTTTTTTTATGGTAATGTTAAAGAAATTTTAACAAATATTGACATATTCGCCTATGAGTTCCAGATATGTGCTCCTCTTCAGTCCTTATTCTTCCTCCTCCATTCGTTTTGAAGCAAAAGGGTGGTAAAATTTGCACAAAATAAGCTATGGCGACGTGTCATAATTTGTTCACCACAACTTGCTGGTAAAACAGGTGACATAAAATCAATCAAGAAAGGGATCTTCGCGAATCAAATATAAATGGTGGTGTCGAAATATCTTATTTGGCTAATGGTACTCTTTTTTCTTTTGTTATGGAAAAGTACAAAATTTTATTTCATTCTAAAAGCAGGAGCATGCAGATGCATAAACACTTTATTATTTTTACAATAAACAAATATCCTTAATAAATTTGTTATTTATCAAACTATTTCTAATTCTTTTAACCTTAATATCTCTCAATTCTCAAATATAAACAAAACTTTGTTCTCCACTCCCCTCTTCTGGTTTAACTTTAATCTTTTTGACTAAAAAAATCTTATAATATATTTTATGTTATTAATTTTAAATAAATAATATTAAAAAAAATTATATCTTTCATATAAAATATTTAAATTCTTCTCCATTTATAAGCTTACCCGCAAATTGAATCTTAATATTGTCAATTTTAACAAATGGCTAAGGTTGGATATAAAGGAATAGCTTGTGTATTTATTGATTATTCTTTTACCAGTAAGGCTTATAGATTCTTAAATTTAGAATCTCTAAGTCCTCACACAATTATAGAGTTTGTTCATGCTAATTTTTTTAGCACATTTTTCCTAAGAAAGAAGGATACTTAGAACAATGTATAGATACTATACCTTCTCTTAAAAGGAAAATAGTTGATTCCTTGAGATAAATTCAACCACGACACAGTACTAGAGCAACCAGATCAAAATACTTTGAGCCCGATTTCCATATTTTTTGTTGAAACGGATCCTGAAAGCTATGGTGAAGCAATGGCCACACATGATGCTCCTTTTTAGAGAGAATCTGTTAATTATGAAATACATTCTATTATGTTAAATAATACATGGATTTATCAGATCTTCCTCCTGGATGTAAACCTATTGGTTGTAAATAGGTTTTTAGGAAGAAATTAAGGTCTGATGGCACTTTAGATAAGTACAAAGTTTGCTGGGTGGAAAAAAGTTTTACTCAACTGAAAGATATTGATTACTTTGATACTTTGATACTTTTGCACCTGTAGCTCGAATCGCATCTATTCACCTCCTAATTGCTTTAGCAACAATTTATGGCTTGGTGATTTATCAAATGGATGTGAAGATTGCATCTCAAAATGGTGATTTAGATGAAGAAGTCTACATCAAACAACCAGAAGGATTTGTTATTCATGGGCAAGTACGTAAAGTATGTAAGCTTCTTAAATCTAATTATGGCTTGAAACAAGATCCGAAGAAATGGCATGAGAAATTTAGAAAGACCATGTTTTCTAATAATTACTCAATCAACAATGGTGATATTTGCATATTTAGTGAAATTCTGATGTTCTAATTTACCTCTATGTAGATGACATGTTGATTTTTTGAACGGATATTGAAAGGGTTAAAAAAACCAAATCATTTCTTACTTCTAAGTTTGAAATGAAAGATCTTGGAAAAGCATATGTAATTCTGGGTATTGAAATCGTATGATCAGCTAATGGGGTTATTCTTAAACAATCCAGTTATGTTGAAAAAATTATAAAGAAGTTTGGTCATTTTCATGACAAGCCTGCCCCAACACCATTTGATTATAGTATCAAACTAGTACACAATTTTAGTGATGTTATGGATCAGTTGACTTATTCTCAAATTGTTGGGAGTCTTATGTACACCATGCATTGTACCAGACCGTATATTGGTTTTTGCAGTAGAAACTTTAAGCAAGTTCACTAGTAATCCGGGAATCGAATGTTGGAATACCTTAATACGTGTTCTAAGGTACTTGAAGAGCACAGTTAGTGTTGGCCTGCATTATTCATCCTTTCCAGCAATTCTTGAAGGATAGAAATTCTGATCCAATGATTCTATGTCTATTACTGCTTGGATTTCACTTTAGCTGGAGCAACAATCTCTTGGAAATCATAGAAGTAAACATATATTACTCATTCAACAATGGAGCGAGAATTTATTGCTATTTCTTCTGCTGGAGAAGAAGTTGACTGACAGAGAAGTATTTTGATAGATATCCCTTTATAGAGTAAGACAGTGCCACCTAGGGCTGCCCATAGTATGGTAAATACCGAATTACCGTACCGAACCGAAATATTTTTTACTTTGGTAATGGTATTTTGGTATTTGATACGGTATTTGGTATGAAATTTTTTAAAATTTCGTATTTGGTACGGTATTCGGTATCGATAAATAAAATACTGAAATACCGAAATACTTAATTACATATACAAATTATATATATATTATATTTATATAAATCATAATAACTCAATTAATCTAAATATGAGCTAATAAAATTCTAAATAGAATATCTAAAACTTGTGATATGATTATATATTTAATTAAAACTTATAAATATTTATAAATAAAATAGTATCAATACCATCAAATCTAGTTTAATTCTTTACTAGAGAGTTGTCTTCCAAGCACCGTCAAAACTCAAAAGCTTGTTGTTCTGTGTGTAAAAGATATATTAGCTTATCATAAGTAGAATTAAAATTTCAATAATAAAATTTTTTGTGCAAGCTTGTCTAGTAAAGTTGGTTTAATTAGATTTCGGCTAGTGTTATTTATACATTGAAGCTTTGCTACATGTTTTGTGGTATTTTTGTATTTTGCGCTGATGCATTGTGAAGGTTTATTATTAATTTTCAGATGAAGTTTCTTAGTTTCTTTCGCATTTCTTTGCAACATATATCTATTATATATAAGTCGAAGTCGAAGTCGAACAAACTATGGTTACCGACTTACCGTACCGAAATTACCGAAATTGATCATGAAAATACCGAATTAGATTGGTATGGTAATGGTATGACATTTTTAAAAATCGAAAACCGAAACTACCGAACCGAAATGTGAAATACCGTACCGTAGTGTACCACGGGCACCCTTAGTGCCACCTTTGACTATCTATTGTGCTAATAAAGTTGCTATATTTCAGGCTTCAAGTGATTGCTACAATGAAAAATCGAGACTAGTTTGTTTTAAACACAATCACATGAGGAGATTACTGAAGGATGGAGCGATCACCCTTCAATATGTGAAGTCAAAGTTTAATTTAGCAAATTCTTTGTCTAAAGGTTTAAGCAAAGAATTAGTGGTGGTAACTTGTAAAGGGATAGGACTAAAACCTGTTGTTAATTAATTGTACCCCATACCTTATGATGTAATCTTAGATTCAAAGGGAAAAATAAGTAAAATTACAATTGTGGAGCACATTATTAAAATTTTAATTTCCTAAAAGAGTGAGTAGATGTGTATAGGTTGAGATTCTAGTCTCTTAATAAATCTATAAGACCGATCTCGATTGGAGTGAGTACGAACACTCTTAATAGATTTATCGATATATATTCCTACTAAAGAAAGGATGAGATTATATTCTCTATTATTAAGTCTATAAATCATTTTTTGGTTGGAGTTCGTGGAACACTCTTGATAGATTTACAGAAACATTGTTGTGAAGGAGGTTGAGATAAAATTCTTTTAATGAATTCATGGATTATTTGATCGGAGTATGCAAAGTTACTCTTGATGCATTAAAGTTACTCTTGATGCATTCACCGCACTAAGTGCGAAGTGGAGGCCGCTTCAATAAGATTTTGACAGGAAATATAAAAGCACTTAGATAAAGGATTCACCCACATGGCCGTAAGGTGTCAAAGGATTTCGATTTTCACCAAAAAATAGTAACATATTTGGATTATATTCTTCTCCATTCAATGAGCTACTTAGTTCAACATTCGTTCACTAAATTGACAATAATTTAGAATACTTTCACTACCTAATGGTTCAAGTCCAAAAGACACAATTATTGATGCATGTTGCTATATTAATGTCTCAATTTTTTTAAAATTTCTTGAAATAAGCGGGGGATTGTTAATGAAATATTTCAATAATTTTGAAACACTTCATTTAATTTTAAATACTGAATTTTTATCAAAGTAACTTCTAATCTACAAAAGTGGATGAATGAAATCAATTTGTTCAGATTTCTTAAAGTAACTATGTTGACTAATTCAATTTATCTTTACAATTAATGAAGTTTATTTGCTATATTTTACTTAATGAAGTTGATAAGTTTTCAAGAACTACTTTGCTTATATAAATACGATTGATTTTATTGAAGATATAAGAATTCTTTGCAAAAAAAAAAAAAAGAAAAAAAAGTGAGGCATTAATCAAAATGTGAAATCACAGAGTCAAGAATATAAGAGCAACGTTCTTGAATGCTACTTGTTTGTGGCTTAGTTGAATTTCGGAGATAGTGCTGTTATTATTCTTCCGTTTGCTCGTGAGAGAAACTTGAACTATCTTCAAGAAACGTCTTGACGTGCCTATAAGTCAAGAAAGTTTTATTTTGGATTTGTAATATTTTTATTATCCTTGTTCTAATATTTTTAAACCATTAAAAAAAAGGAAATGAAAATGCACCATGTAGTGGAATAAGTTTATTTAAAGGCAAAAGGAAAGAACCTTAGAGGCACGGAGACATAACAGAACCTCCTAGGTAAAGGGGGAATTGGATGTGTGGAAAGTTAGAGCCAATACTAGCAGTTAGTTCCTGGGAGTTAGTGTAGTTGATGGTTAGTTAGTTGGTTAAATTAACTACAGTTAGGGTAATGCAGTTAGAAGTAACTGGAGTAGTTAAATGTTAGTTAGGAGATATTTTATTTTTAGTTAGTGGTCTATATTAGTAGGTGTAATAGCTGTATTACATTCATTCTTAATGAGCAAGTTTCTCTCTCTACCCAAAATATCTTAGCTCAATCTTAGTTCTTAGCTTGAGTAGAATTCCTCTCAGCTGAGGTAGATTCATCTTCAAATTACAACATGGTATCAGAGCCCTAAGATCATCAGTGTGATCGGAGGAAGAAAATCAAACAAATACTGAAGATTGACCTAGCAATCTACAATGGCGATTCAAGGAAATCAAATTCAAGCAGGAAATGGGGGAACTCCGGTGGAGATCGCGGCGGAGCAAACCAGAAATGAAACACCTGAAGGATTGGATCACAATCATCCACTTTTCCTTCATGCAAATGATACATCAGGTGCAATCCTAATTGCACTACAGCTGACTGGATCGGAGAATTACTCTGTGTGGAGCCGTGCGATGAAAATAGCTATTTTGGGAAGAAATAAGCTAGGAATGATCGACGGAACCTGCAAAAAGGAGAATTATGGTCTAGGGTTAGCAAATCAATGGGAAAGATGCAACGCGATTGTGCTTTCGTGGATAATGAATTGTGTGAGTAAGGAATTGTTTAGTGGGATTGTATACTCGACAAATGCAAGCAAAGTCTGGAAAGATCTGGAAGAACGATTCAATAAGGTGAATGGATCGAGAATTTTTCAGTTACACAAGGAGATTGCTACAGCTCAACAAGGTATCAACTCGATTTCTGTCTATTTTTCGAAGCTGAGGCTATTGTGGGATGAGTATGAATGCATAACCCCCAACCCTAGCTGTGATTGTGAGAGATCCAATGATTATGTTGAGCATATGCGTAGACAAAAACTCCTACAGTTCCTAATGGGCCTAAATGAGACTTATGATCAGGCTAGGGAACAGATATTGATGATGATTCCTATCCCTACTGTTAATCAAGCATATGCAATGCTTGTAGATAGAGAAAGTCAAAGAACCATGGCTCACTTGAGCACAGCACATGAGAACATAGAAATGAATGCCCTAATGAGTACTAGAAAGGGTAACACACAGAAACAAAGAAAGAATTACAATCTGAAATGTGACTTCTGCAATCTGAGGGGGCACACTAGGGATGGATGTTGGAAGTTGATTGGATACCCTGATGATTATAAACCCAAAGGAAAGAATGCAGGAAGTTCAGTCCATAATTCAGCTCATAATGCAATGGCTAGTATTAATAGAGACTATGAGTTTGGGGAAATGAACAGAACATTTGAGAAAGGAAAAATGGCAGCTGATGAAAGACAGATGAGTGGGCAATGTAGTACAGGAAGAAATGCAAATGCAAATGTACAATTAGGACAGTCGCAACAGCAGTTCCTTGGATATCCTAGCAAGATGGGGTACAATGATGGGATGCAGAATCCTGGTAAGATGGGATACAATGAAGGAATGCAGACACCATGCTTTACAGCAGATCAATTCAATCAAATACTCAGGATGATCAACAAAGGAAACAGGATGGAGGAGTCAGTGAATATGGCAGGTATGGCTAATGCATTCTTTGTTAATTCAAGTAACAGAGAATGGATTATAGACACAGGTGCCACAAGCCACATGACACCAGAAAAGGACATTGTCCATGACAAGAAGCAGGTAAGCAGACCTGATGCTAAAAGAGTACATCTGCCAAATGGAGAAGTAACTCATGTGACTCAGATAGGAAAATGTCAAGTTCTTGGAGAGGAGATGGTGAATGATGTCTTGGTTGTTCCAGATTTTAAGTACAGTTTGTTGTCAGTATCCAAGATAACCAGAGATTTAAATTGCTCAGTCACCTTCTTTCCAAAATTTTGTGTTTTCCAGGACCTTTACACTGGGAAGGTGATGCAGACTGGTAGAGAAAGAGATGGGCTTTATTTGCTACCACAACCATCTGCAAGCAGTCACAGGAACACAAATGTAGTACTGAGTGCTAGAAAGGAGATAACTGAATTGGAACTTTGGCATAGAAGGATGGGGCACACCTCGGTTGGAGTACTAAAGAAGATTTTCTGTTTAGGCAATAAAGGAGTAGAACATGTCAGTGAAAATTGTACAGTATGCCCCTTAGCTAAGCATACTCGTTTACCTTTCCATAGTAGTGTACATAGAGCAGAAGAGCCTTTTGCACTATTGCATTTAGATGTGTGGGGACCTTATTGTACTCAGACAGTTGATGGAAATAGATTTTTCCTTACTATTGTTGATGACAATTCAAGAATGACATGGGTGCATTTGCTTAAACACAAAAGTGATGTAATCATTGTATTAAGAAAGTTTTTTAAACTAGTACAAACACAGTTTGGACTGAATGTGAAGACAGTGAGGACAGATAATGGAAGGGAATTTGTTAACTCAGGCTGCAACCTTCTTTTTGAGTCTCATGGAATAGTGCACCAGAAAACCTGTGTGTATACACCCCAACAAAATGGAATTGCAGAAAGAAAGCACAGACATATATTAGAGCTAGCCAGGGGAATCAGGTTTCAGGCAGGCATTCCACTAAGATTCTGGGGACACTGTATCATGGCAGCTGTATACATCATGAACAGATTACCTACAGGAGTCTTAGGTGGAAAGAGTCCTCATGAAGTGTTCCATGGACACAAGCCAAGCTTGGAGCACCTGAGGACAATGGGTTGCCTGTGCTATGCCAGAAAGTTGAATAGCCATGACAAATTTGAGGCCAGGGCAATAGCAGCTGTGATGATGGGCTATTCAGAAACCAGCAAGGGTTACATACTCTATGACTTAAAGGACAAGGTCTTCTTTGTCAACAGAGATGTGACCTTCAAGGAATCAGAGTTCCCATTCCAGAAGAATAGAGATGAGTTGCAGGAGGTTTTCCTCAGTGACAGGCAGGAGCGCAATCTATCAGAATCAGATATTCAGGTACCAGCTGACTCACAAGTCATGGTTGATGAGAATGAGATACCTATACAGGATCATTTCCCAGAAGAGAGTCCCTCTCAGAGCCATCAACATGATCCAGGCACTCCTGAGCATCTTGAAGCACTAGGAGAAGCAGGAGAGGCTTATGTTATCCCTGCAGCTGCAGAAGATATAGCAGATACAGAACCTACCTATTCTCCTCCCAGAAAGTCCACTAGAGAAAGGAGGAATCCCAGCTGGATGACAGACTACATCACAGCTAGTGCACAGGTGGAGAACACCAAACCATATTCTCTCACAAATTCCATGAACTATCAGCAACTGTCCAAGAAGTACCAGCTGTGCCTTGCAGCTCACACAGCTGTTGTAGAACCAAGAACATTCAGGGGAGCTTCCAAAGATCCTAAGTGGGTAGAGGCAATGAAGGCTGAGATCCAAGCATTAGAGGACAATCAGACCTGGAAAATTGTGAGACTACCACCTGGGAAGAGACCAATAGGCTGCAAGTGGGTGTTTAAAGTTAAGTACAAGGCAGATGGCACAGTGGAAAGGTACAAAGCTAGGTTGGTTGCCAAAGGTTACAACCAGAAGGAAGGGTTGGACTACCATGAGACTTTTTCACCAGTAGTTAAGATTGCCACAGTGAGGACTGTGATCTCAGTTGCAGCTCAAGAAGGGTGGCACATTCATCAAATGGATGTATACAATGCCTTCTTGCAAGGAGATCTATATGATGAAGTCTATATGCAATTGCCAGAAGGTTTTGCAAGTCAGGGGGAGAAATCTACTACTGTTTGCAGACTTGTCAAATCATTATATGGCCTGAAACAAGCAAGCAGGCAATGGAATGTGAAACTGACCAGTGCACTAGTTGAGCAGGGGTTCAAACAGAGCTGCTTAGACTACTCCTTGTTCACCAAGAAGCAGAATGGAAACACTGTAATCATTTTGGTGTATGTAGATGATATGTTGATCACTGGAAACAGTATTGAGCAGATAGAGGCAACTAAACAAACTCTGCAGCAGGCTTTCAAAATCAACGATTTGGGAGAGTTAAAATTTTTCCTTGGGATTGAATTTAGTAGATCAAAAAGAGGGATAGTGATGAACCAGAGAAAGTATGCACTTGAATTAATTGCAGACTTAGGCCTGAGTGAAGCTAAACCTGCCTGGACACCTCTTGATTGCAATCAGAAGTTCACTACAAAGGAGCTGGATGACCTGATAGGGATCAAGGGTGATGAGCTACTGGAGAATAAGGAACAATACCAAAGGTTAATAGGGAAGCTGTTGTATCTGACCTTGACAAGGCTGGATATTGCATTTGCAGTACAGACCTTGAGTCAGTTCATGCAGGACCCCAAAAAATCCCATTGGGAAGCAGCCTTAAGAGTAGTGAAGTACATAAAGAGGGAGCCTGGAATGGGAGTGCTGATGAGTAGTGAAAGACAATCTGTGATATCAGCATACTGTGATGCAGACTGGGCCTCATGCCCAAATACTAGAAGATCAGTAACTGGTTTTGTGGTGAAGCATGGAGAATCACTGATATCCTGGAAGTCCAAGAAGCAGAGTACAGTGTCAAGGAGTTCTGCAGAAGCAGAATATAGGAGTATGGCTACTACAGTGTCAGAGTTAGTTTGGCTTGCAGGCCTGTTCAGAGAGCTGGGAGTTAGAGTGAAGTTGCCAGTTGAGTTGTTCTGTGATAACAAAGCAGCCATTCAAATAGCAGCAAATCCAGTATTTCATGAAAGAACAAAACATATAGAGATAGATTGTCACTTCATCAGGGAAAGGATTCAACAAGGAATGGTACAGACTCAGCATGTGGGATCAAAGGAGCAGCAGGCAGACATCATGACAAAGGCACTCAATAGAGCTCAGCATGAATACCTAGTTTCCAAGCTGGGAGTGCTCAATGTCTTCTCACATACCAGCTTGAGGGGGAGTGTGGAAAGTTAGAGCCAATACTAGCAGTTAGTTCCTGGGAGTTAGTGTAGTTGATGGTTAGTTAGTTGGTTAAATTAACTACAGTTAGGGTAATGCAGTTAGAAGTAACTGGAGTAGTTAAATGTTAGTTAGGAGATATTTTATTTTTAGTTAGTGGTCTATATTAGTAGGTGTAATAGCTGTATTACATTCATTCTTAATGAGCAAGTTTCTCTCTCTACCCAAAATATCTTAGCTCAATCTTAGTTCTTAGCTTGAGTAGAATTCCTCTCAGCTGAGGTAGATTCATCTTCAAATTACAACAGGATGGGTAGTTAAGAACCTCGCTGGAAAATAGATCATGGGCTTCTACAAACATGAATGTTGTACTGATAACTCTAACATTGAGCTCATGGCATTATGGCAGAGGTTAAACGTTTTAAAAGACAACAACCTCTTCCCAGCCATAATTGAGACAGATTCATCACAAACAGTGGAAATATTGACTAAATCCTCTACTCACTATTGTGCTTTATCTAATGATTGCAGAAAGTTGATGGAGGACCTGCACCACCTGGAAATTAAACACTGTTTCAGGGAGCAAAATAAAGTGGCAGATCTCTTGACTAAGGAAGGATTAAGCGGAGATCGTACATCCTCTTTGTTGGCCTTTGCCCAACCACCTACTACTAGTATTTTATCTCATGTTTTGTATGATGAAAATGGGTGTATGTACCCAAGAAGCATCTCTTTTGATGCATGTAACCTATTAGCCAAACTTGGCAACTTTGATGCACAACAGGTAGCTATGCCTGTTGTTAGCATGCCTTAATATATATATATATATATATATATATATATATATATATAATATTTCGTATTTTAACCAAAAAAAGAGTAGGGAGTGAACTACCCTTCCATTTAGATTCCTGATCATTTTATTTTGCCGAATCAGCTATTGATAGTCTTCCAAGCGATCTGCACTAGGCAGCTAGAAGTTGAAGTAGATTTTAGGATGTGTGACACTGTAGTTTAATTCTTGTCTCTTAATCACCACGTTGTTTTGTCCTTGCTGGACGTAGGAATACTTGATAGACGAACTTAAGTCGCCGCTAACATTGGTTCATATGTTCATGTTTCGTAAGAACCACTTTAAAAAATTGTATTTCGCTTTTATCATTTCTAAGATTCTCAATGATTCTAAATAAATTTTACGTTTGATGCTGCCCCCTAAACATAGGTGTTTTTTAAGAAAAGCAGAATAAAACAGTGCTAGACGCACAAATGGGGCATCATTGATAATGTAGAGTGTTTGTTGTTTGGTGATCATGCTGAAGATATATCCCATCTGTTCTTTAAGTGTAGTGTGTCATCATTCATTGCTCGAGTGTGGAAGCTGGGAGGAAGAGATCGACAAACTGGCAAAAGCTCATGCTAAAGGGAAGAATGCAGCTGCAGATGTACACAGAATGAGCCTAGTTGGATGTGTTTATATGATATGGCAAGAAAGAGACATGGTATTGCATCACGGGAAGAAGAGAGATCCCAGGAGCCTGGTGAAACTGATAATCCAAGACATATTCTTTAGAGGAACTAGAAAGAGTAGGATAGATAGGAAACTACAATGTCTTAATTTTTACCCAATGTAAAAGTTGTTATAGTAGTTGTTAGGAGTAGAAAGTCGTTGGCCTGAGATTGAGTGATGTCCATCTCGGGCTGGTTTTGATTGAGCTGTATTTTGGTAATAAAATTTAATTAACTAAAAAAAAAACAGTGCTAGACTGAAAAACAAAAACAGTTTAGCGCATACTAAACGGAACTACTTGGCTAATAGCAGTAAATTTTACTCTAAATTGGATAACATGACCAAGTGATGAAATTTTTTCTTTTAGAGGAAATGGCTCAGATTTGATTATGCAATATTTAAAATTGCTTTAATTTGTCATTTTAGAAACTTTTTGTCCATCCATAAGCTTACAGTTAATACGCCTTAGTATTTTTTCTTGGCATCAATTATCAAATGAGCTCTACGCGTAATGGATGAAATCTACGTGTCCATCGAATAAAAAATTCAGATTTACCCCACATCGATTGACTTTGATTTAAAATTGCTCCAAGACTGAAGCTCCATTAGGGCTCTAGGGTAGAAACAAGTAGTATTTGTTAGCAAAATAAAAGATTACACATACCCCTAGGTAAGTCATTAAATAGAGGCTAAAGGCAGTTAATAACGGCCTTTTTGACACCTAGCCGGTTGGTCGGTTCTGCAGGGAATAATGTTATACTAGTAGACTATTAAATTACAATTATCGGTAAGAATATTCGCCCTCTATGTCAGTTAAATTTAAAACTACTGCATTTCGGACATTTGCAGTGTATATTCTAAGTTATTAGTCTACTCCGTAGATGTTCAACTGAGATTTTATATGGTTTCATCTCCTTCTATTATTAGCATTATTATTGTTCCTTAATTAATCTGCATGTCAACAACCAAATTGACTTCATTAACGTGGCGGGTAAGATTCTTCTAAGTTCTTGTATGACTAAGTAATAAAATAGATTGTTGTCTGAGTAAGAGTTAAAAGTAGAAAAAACCATGTCAATAAAGCATTTGGGTAATTATTGATCGATTAATAAAGCAAACTCACTTTTTGTTGATCAGTACGAGTAAATTACCTAAATTTATAGTGATGATATAGTGCAATTTCATGGGATACCATCAGCCATAGTATGAGACATAGATGCAGGGTTCAGTTTTCACACTGTTGACAAACTATTGCTATTATTTTTATGTTCTTTTCCCCTTTATAGATTTTATTTTTGCCTCTTGTTGCCCTCCACCAACAGCAGTGGGGTTGCAATGTGGGATGAATATCAATGGACAATTCAGATCTTTGATGGAAACTTCTCAGCTTTAGGAGAATCTTTTACTTCTTGCAGACAATTTTCCAACTAGCATCATGCCACTGTCTCTACATGAGAATGATATGGAAAGTGACTTTACCTTATCATCCTAATTCTTGCACAACTCTCAGGGAATAAAACTGTTTTTACAGTGAGAATAATAACACTCAGCTTTTCAATTGTTCTTCCTTTTTATTCCTATATGCTCAAACAGTTCCTGAGTGTCTACTACACTGCCTTTTCCAGTTTCTGCTTATATACAGCCAAGATTATATACTCTGGAAAACATTTGATTAGTCTCAATCACCCTCCTATTGACAGCCAGAGAAAAAGTAAGTGGTGGGGTAAAAGTACTCTTGCTATTCAAACAAAGGACTTAATTTCATTTGCTATATACAAATACATTCAAAAGAAGTAATAATGTTAATAAATTAAATACAAAATGACTGGATTTATTATCTCAATCAAGAACACAGCCTTGGTAAAGACCTGGCATTGTTTTGGCTTGATACTCTGGATTTCATCATCTTTGCCATCTGAGTTTGCATTTTCCTGCAAACCTTTTCCAATTCAACCACTCTCCATTGCATACCTTGTAAATGTTCTTTAAGCTTCTCATTCTCCGTCGAAAGATCCAGCTTTCCTGCGTATAGCACAATCTGCTGATCTTCCTTAACCATATTCTCTGTTTCCATGAAACTGCAAGGCGAATCGAGGCAAGGACTGGCTTGATTGGTTTCTTGGAGCAGGCTTTTGAGCTTCACTTGTTGAGTGATGAGAGCTTGTACAGCAGATTTTGAAGGGAAGTTCTTGTTCTGAGCAAGGTGGCTACAAGCCTCTGATGACAGCTTCTCATAGTTCAGTCCACTACATACTCTCATTTTGTCCTCTTCAGATAACCCTGAATGGACCTGCAGTTTATCGTCTATCATCAAACTTTGACCAACTAGATAAGCTAAACTTTGGAACAATGGCTAATGAAATAGCTTGCGATATTCTTGAATATGAACTTCTAGTGAACTTATGTAATTGTTTCAGTTTAAATCATCAATAAAATACAAATTAACAGGTAATAAACTGAAGATCATACAGAAATTTGAATATTGTTCTTCAAACATACCTCAAAATACATAATTGTAGCATAGTAGATTGCATCACATGATTCCCTAGCAGACTCGGGCAGCGACCTGACTAAGGCAAGGAACTTGGAAGGTCTTAGACATGGATCTGGAGCTACTTCTGCTATGTACAAGTCCATCAAGCTAGCAACCTTCCTCAATCGAGTTAATGGAACACAACATGCCCCTTTGCCAATAAATGATTTCAAAAAATTAAGAACTAAATTCACATCATATAAATAACTCGATCCACCCGGCGACGGGAGCAGAAGGTTGTCCAAAGTTGCTTGATCCAATTGGGAGCCGATCATGTTCTCTAACTTGTTCCTGGAGGACTTGGTTATCTTTAAATTCAGAGTAACTCGAAGCATCCCAAATAAGCTTTTGAAGGAAATGCAGCTTAAATCTAGCAAATAAAGCATCTCAATAACTGTCTCCATAGTTTTGCATTTCTCATCCGTTGTTCTGGCCGCTGCAAATCTTGATTTTTGGTAATAGAACAGGAACTTACTAAGAATGCCATGGTCAAGGTTTCTGGATACCATTTGCTTTACCAGAATATCGATCAAAAAGGGATCAAAGCCAGCAAGATCCTCAAACCACCATGTTGCCCGAAATAGGCTATTTCTCAAGCTCTCTGTACTTTTTGAATCACAAGACAACCGAAATCCAGAACTGTCAGCAGAAGAAGTTGACGGACAAGGACTTGTTTCACAGGAAGATGCAATCCGTCCGATAAGAGAATCCAGGTACTTATCAATGACACCTGAAGAGATTGCTACAGGTATCAAATTTTGACACTGCCTTAGGGCATCAAGAAGCTCAGACCAAGTCCAATACCTTATGTCTGCAAGTGAATTCTCGGTTACCTCGAATAGATTTTCGTTTCCAGATACAGATTTCTCCATTTCCATATAACAGGCAGCACAATATAGAGTTGAAACATTAATGGGGTTTATCTCAATCTTCCCTTTGTTATAACAAAATCTTGTAATGAGCTCAAAACTCTCAGCTCCACCAGGGAAATCATGAAATATCACCTTTAGATAACTAGTCCCTCGTTTCGATTTGCCAAACAATTTATTAATCCTTCCTGAATAAGAACATATAACTTTCTGCAGAAATTTATAACAAAACACAATCAGATAACAATACTAGCATTTTCAACAACTTAAGAAGAAATGAATGAGTGAAGGAAAATAAAATCCACCAAGAATGGTATCTTTACAGGTGAAAAAGCTACACTATTTATGGACCACAATAAAGACTTGTGGAAATCCAATCATTTTCTTATTTTCAGGATGCAAGAACCTTATCAGTGGCATTGAATTAAAACCATCCAAAAGCAGAAATAAATGGAATAATCTAAACAATTATCAAAAGAATGTATGACAGGTCGTTATACACAATTAAATTAGGGAGGGGAATTGAGGAAAAAAGTCAGTGACAATACCAGCAAAATAGGGAAAGCACAGTAATGAATAGAAATGAGAGCAACCTTTTTGGTCACACTCTAAGAAGATGTGAAAAGAACCAAATTCTAAAGGGTGCAAAGAACATTTAAAGCATATGAATAACATCAACAATAAATGAGAGGAAACATACAAAAACAAAGGGCGGTGAGTTAACAAGTCACATTGGAGAAAAGAAGTGGCCAAGAAAGAGTAGCATGCTAATAGGGACTTAGCCCCACACATCAGCAATGTAGGTAGACAATTTAATTGTGGGTTAAAAATGAGTAGGAAGAGTTAAGTACAATAATGTACAGAGTTGAAAAACAGCAAAGAAACATGTAAGAGAATGATCTCTGAACTTCACAAGAGCACAAAATGGAAAGAAATACTCCCAGACATACTGACATTAAACTGAATACCAACAACAACATACCCTATTTCACAAGTAATGTCGGGGAGGTGAGATGTACGCAAAACTGTTTCCGATATACCTTCGGCTAAAGAATACCATTTATATGAAAAAAGATAGTAGTACAATTTGCATACATAAATTGGACCAAATAGAAGAGAAAACATGCCAAGAACTGAGAATTAGAAAATTAAACAGAATAACATAATTGAGAAGATAAAAATTATGGACAATTTTTTTTTAAAAAAAAAAAAAGACAAAAGAGAAGAAGCATAGAAAAGCTAAAAAGAAAGAAAATATAGTTACCTTATCAACCATAAAGACTTCTTCACCATTGACATCCACTTCAAGATTACAACAAGAAACATCCATAGAGAACCAAATAAAGAAACCACCTTAAATTAAGAGTCCCTTTTGGAAGTTACTTCAATAAAACAACTTATAAAACCTCGTAATGAACTGATCTTGGGAGATACCCACATAGATTTGAGAAGAAAACAAGAACTTATTCTGAAATAAGCATGAAGACAAATGGAAAAAGTTATGTTCTTGGTATAACAAAAATATATAGTACTACTTAATTGGTACAAAAGCTATGTGTTTTCCAACTGAAAAATAAGCTTAGAGAGACAAGAGTGTGAGTGAAGCAAAGAGGTGAGGGTGGGGGGTGTCTCAAGGACAAAGAAAACAAGTGATATATAGTAATGCATATAATAAGAGGATAATAATAAAACAAAGAGAGATCAGAAGTAGTGTAGAATAAGGGAAATGCTTGTATGCTAAGACAAACAGAGTTGTTGTATGCCCACTAATATGTATCTGACATTCCTGTCAAAATATCAGTCAAATTTTGTTAAGCATATGCAAGTTCTCAGTTCTGACTAAGTTAAGACCCTCCACACTTAGGGACTCAAGCTTACATACTATATATATATAAATAAAATAATATTATATGAATGTACTTGTAAATTTTTGTTGGTTTTATATTGTGTCTTTCAACTCTTATGAACACTTTTATGCCATTTTTCAGCAGCAAGTTTATGGCCAAGCATTTTAAAAGAATGTGGTGGAAGAATGAGACAATTTGGTGACGGGCTCGATCGAATTCAGCAGTTTTAGTTTAAATTATATATTTGTCTCAAAAAATTTATTGAATATGTGTATATTAATAATATATAATTAACTTAACTTCGATATGAGACTCATAAACTTCAAATCATGACTCCGAATTCCAATCATTTGTCTATAATAAAAGGTCTTAATTTATAACTTTAAGATTAAATTGATTTATAGTAGGGATCACTTCCCATTTAGTGACTCCTACACATAGTGAATCTTATAATTAATCAGTCAGTGTATCGGACACAAAATGAATAAACCAAAAAAAAAAAAAAAAATGTTCCTCTCCGGATTAGACAATCCCCCGTCACTCTATTAATAAATCTCTATGCCGTATAATACAAGTTGACGCTGTTATATTTTAGTAAGGACTAATGACGTATTTGCCACTGCAAAGCACCTTTTCTGGATTTTTAAAAATCTGTTTCCATTCTCTTTTTGCTAATTTTCAGTTTTGAGCATGAGGAAAACTTTTGCTTTTCTTCTGGTTGTTGAAAAGAACAATTCAGGAATTCAAGATGAACAAGAATGCCTTTTTTCTCTTTGTAAAAAACATATGAAAGGAAATGTAGGAATTACATCAAATGGAATAGAAATTACTGTGAAATTGATTTAAAATGCATCCATTTTCATATGGGTTTTAAGAAGAAGATAATACTCCCATATTTAGGGAGTATTATTGTACTGATTCAATTGACTGACCAGCCAAAATGGCCTAAAAATATTTGAAAACACTTCTTCTAAAAGAGTTTAATCTTAATTCACCGTTGGCCACGTTTATCTGTTGTAACATGCGGCTTTCGTATTACTATCAAGATTACAAATTTCAATTTCAGCGAGTGTAAACTTTTCTTTAAAGATATAAGATAGAGATATGTTACGTTGAAAGAATAAGAAAACCTATATATTGATGTTGTTTCTGAAACTCTTGTCCTGGAAATATATATCTTGATTTGGATTTTTTTCTCTAACAGCACTACTCTTTTTTTTTTTTTTTTAACAGCACTACTCGGTTTAGCAATTTTGAATTACTCCCTCCGTTCCAAAAAGATTGTCACAGTTCGGATTTCGAGAGTCAAACGAGTTTAGCTTTGACCGTAATATTTTTATATGTCTTTTAAATATTTTGAATTATTAATTATTGTGACTTATAGTACTTTTTATGTAGTTTCTAAATATATAAACATCGTTACAAAAAACTTAAAGATTATATGTTTAAATTTACGGTCAAAATGAACTCGTTTGACTCTCGAAATCCGAACTGTGACAATCTTTTTGGAACAGAGGGAGTAGTTGGTAGTAATTCACATTATTTATGAAGCTCGATTAACTTGGAAAAACGAAAGAATTAAAAAGTAGAACTATTGTATGCGAGTTTTGAAGCAAGTCATTTAAGCAAGGATAACATCTTGTTGATGTACTACATCAATTTATTCCGTAAACTCTTCAGAATAAATTAAAAGCGTAAAAAGGTTAATGATTTCTACTTGATTGGTTCAGAAAATTATTTCTAAGCTTTATCACTTTCTTTTTCTTTTTGTTTACCTTTCTCAGTACTCATAGATGCTTTTGGATTGAGACTTCCAAGTAAACTTTAAAGTGGAAATTCAATTTTTATACCTTTAGCAGTACTTGTTTGGAATCTGACTTCATGCCAATGTTATTGATGGTTTGAATATGCGGGATGTCAACTTGTACCTAATTTTACCAGAGTTTTACTTTAAACTGCATGCCAATTAGTTGAACTTTATCTAATGGTGCTTAGCTTGTTCCTCATATTGAAGTACAACAACTTAGGCCCGTTTGGGTGGGCTTATTTTAATTAGCTAAAAGTAAAAAGTTATTTATAAGTAAATTTTAAGAAGTTAGGAAATCCTAACTTCTTATTTTTGGCTTTTTTTAAATACAAAAGTACTTTTATTTTTTTAATTACCAAACACCTACTTTTTACTTAAAGGTATAAATATACTTTTAAGTAGTACCTTTTTAAGCGTACCCAAACGGGGCCTTATTCACCTTAATTTTTGGATTTGCTTACTACTTCATGATCCCTGTCAGAAAACATAAGGTTAAAACTTAAAAGTCCCTTTTACTTTTGGTAATATCACATACAACTTTCATGAGGGACCAATGTCAAAACTATTACTCGTAGATCTTCCTTTTAAACTAGCAAAATTGAGTTTATAAACTCCCTTTAAGCTATAACCGCACTTCTAACAAATTAAATTACGAATCTCCTTTTAAAGTATCAATAACAAAAAACGAGGGAATAGAAAAAATGGCCGGTTTGGGTTAGCTTAAAAAAACTAGTTTTTAAGTATTTGAAACTTATTTTTGTAAATAAACAGTTACATGTTTGGATGGAAGTGCTGAAATTGAAAAAGAAGTTGTAGAGTTGTTTGGTAAAAAAATGATTTTTATGTTAAATGACTACTAAAATATCTTTAAAATAAATTTAAAAATTCGAGGATAATGTAGACCCTTTGTTAATGAGAGTATTAGTGGAATTAGAAAAAATTATAAGGGATAAAATTATTGGTCAAACCATAACAGCTTTTAAGCCAAAAGCAATAAGTTGGGATTGTCCAGCTTCTTGCTTTTGGCTTATTTTTTACTCAAAAGTCAAGTGCTTTTAAGCCATTTTACACTTACCAAACACTTCTACGATCAAAAAGTGACTTAAAAGCTAATAATTTGACTAGCTTTTAACCTAACCCAAACATCCTCTATGTTAGCTATCACAAACTTTGGCCAAGTAGCCCATTTTTGTTCGCCTACAAGCTCGCACATCAGCCAACGGCTTGGGGGGAAGGTTCACTCTAACTCGAACCAGAAAAACCTCGGGCCCAGCCTCGGCTGCGAAGAAAGATTTGCCCCAGATCCCTGACTATAATTTCAACATATCGACCTCGGAGTTGGTCCACGTAGTCAAGGGAACTCCTGGGGTAAGAGTGCCCAAGGACATGAGGACACCGGCGGACAAGAGAGACCAAAACTTGCACTGTGAATTCCATGCTGATTATGGTCACCGAACCGAGGATTGCAAAGCTTTGCACCTCGAGATGGCCCATTTATTGAAGAAAGGAGTATTGGCCGAATTCCTTACTGACAAGGGAAAGGACAACTACTCCAAGAACCGAGGGGATGGGCATCCACCTCGGGCTCCACCCCCAGAGAGAGAGTTGTGAACGTCATCACCGGGGGTTCAGAGGTGAACGGGATGAATTTCGCGGCTGCAAAGAAATTCGCCAAACTGTCGATTACGATGGAGAAGAGGACCCGAGTGGGAGGCTCGGGCAAAGAGATCGTGTTTGATGACGATGACTGTGATGGGATGATGTTCCCCCACCACGATGCACTGGTTATCATGCTGAGAATCAATGACTCCGATATCAAGCGAGTCTTGATTGACCCCGGTAGCTCGGTCAACATAATCAGCTACGGGGCCGTTAAACAAATGTGGCTCAAAGGGGAAGTCGTCCCTAAAGCAACGGTATTGACAGGTTTTAACAACTCCACAGAGAAAACATTGGGTGAAATTACACTCAAGACATTTGCTGAAGGGGTTAGCAAAGAAACACAGTTCCAAGTGTTGCCCGAGGACATTGCGTATAATGTGATCCTCGGTAGGCCATCGATCCATTCCATGGAAGCTGTTCCTTCCACGTTGTATCAAGTGATCAAATTCCCTACGCCTTGGGGGGTTCGGTCGATAAAAGGAGAGCAACGAGTAGCGAGAGAGTGCTACTCGGTCGCCTTGAAAAGTGGAGCCGCTCCGAACGGGCCAAAGAAATAGCAACCAGCGCAACCAGGGTCAAGCGAGGCGGACCTCCATAGAGAAATAGAAAAGATCCCGGTATGCGTTCAAGAGCCTCGGAAGCAAAAACCCGAGGACTCCACCATTGAGGAGCTAGAGTCTTTCACCCTATTGAAAGATTTTCCAGAGAGAAAGGTATTCGTCGGCTCGGAGTTGGACCCGGAGTCGAAAAAAGTAATTATTTAAATTTTAAAGTCCAACAACGATTGCTTTGCTTGGTCTCACTCAGACATGATTGGTATCGATCCGGAGATCATGACCCACAAGCTGAATGTGGACCCAAAGTTCACCCCGGTGAAGCAGAAGAAGAGACCTCACGCCGGGGTCAAAAAGAAGGCAATCGAAGATGAAACCACAAAGTTGCAAGAAAATGGTTTCATAAGGGAGGTAAAGTACCCCGAATGGCTGGCCAATGTGGTTGTCGTATCGAAGAAAAATGGCAAGTGAAGGATGTGTGTAGATTACACCGATTTGAACAAGGCTTGCCCCAAAGACTCCTACCCATTGCCGCAAATTGACAGGTTAATAGACTCCACGGCTGGACACAAGCTGTTAACCTTCTTGGATGCATATTCGGGCCACAATCAGATCCTCACGGACCCGAAGGACGAAGAGAAGACCTCGTTCATCACTGACCGAGGTACTTTCTGCTATAAGGTGATGCCCTTCGGTCTGAAAAATGCCGGGGCGACTTACCAAAGGTTGGTGTGTCGCATGTTCAAGGAGTATATCGAAAAATCTATGGAGGTCTACATAGATGATATGCTCATCAAATCGATCCGAATGGAAGATCACTTGAATCATCTGAGGGAAGCTTTTGCTGTTCTGAGGCAATATGGCCTGAAAATGAACCCTGAGAAGTGCGCCTTCGGTGTTGGATCAGGCAAATTCTTGGAATTCATTGTCTCTGAACGAGGGATCGAAGCTAACCCAGAAAAAATCAAGGCTATCGAGGAGATCCCTGAAGAGCTAACTGGGGTAAAAGAAGTTCAACGCTTGACTGGCCGAGTCGCCGCCTTGAGTCGATTTATCTCAAGGTCCTCGGAGTGATGCCACAAATTCTTCTCTGTTTTGAGAAAAAACAATCACTTCGAGTGGACACCGGAGTGTAAACAAGCGTTGAAAGATTTGAAGCGATACTTGGCTAACGCGCCGTTGCTCGCCAAGCCAAAAGAGGGTGAAACATTGCTGGTTTACTTAGCTGTGTCCGAGGTGTCAGTCAGCGCAGTGCTGGTTCGGGAAGAAGATGGCAAGCAACAGACCATCTACTATGTGAGCAAGACACTCCTCGACGCCGAAACCAGGTACCCACACTTGGAAAAACTAGCACTTGCTTTACTTGTTACTGCTCGAAAACTACGACCCTACTTCCAATGTCACCCAATAGCAGTAGTTTCAACCTTCCCTTTAAGGAGTATATTGCATAAACCTGAGTTATCGGGAGGGTTATCAAAATGGGCGGTAGAATTGAGCGAGTAGGACATCACCTATCAACCCCGAACAGCCATCAAATCCTAATTCTTGGCCGACTTCGTTGCTGATTTTAGTGTTGGCATTCTACCCGAAGCAGAAAAGGAAAACTCAATGTCGAAGGGAAAAGCTTCGGGGCTATGGGTACTACACACCGATGGGGCGACTAATTTCAAGGGTTCGGGATTAGGCATAGTGTTGAAAGCACCCACCGGTGAGAAAATCAGGCACTCGGTTCGGTTCAAAAAAGTGACCAACAACGAGGCCGAGTACGAAGCGGCTCTAGCGGGCTTGGAGTTTGCTAAAGAAATGGGGGTGGAGAGAATCGAATTGAGATGTGATTCACAGCGGGTGGTAAACCAAGTGCTCGGTGACTATACGACTCGGGAGCCCAGAATGCAACTATACTTGGACCGAGCACAAAGAATCTTGGCCCAATTCCAAGAGTGGCAAGTTAAACAAGTGCCTCGGGAGGAAAATACCGAGGCTGACGCCCTGGTAAATCTAGGTTCGGCGATCGATGAAGCCCACTCGTGGACTGATTCAGTGGTTCGGTTGTTGTTCGCGCAAATGAGAGAGATGAAGTTGCAGGTCAATTCGGTGGACAACAGATGGGATTGGCGGAGTAAGTTCATCTCTTACTTCGACTCGGGGACTGTTCCCTAAGATAAAAAGAAGGCCAAAAAGTTAAGGACCCAAGCAGCTTCATATCACTTGATCGAGGGTAATTTGTACAAGAGGTTATATTGCGGCCCGATGGCCAAGTGTTTGGTCCCGATGAGGCCAGGTATGTGATGGCCGAGGTGCACGAAGGCGAATGTGGCAACCACTCGGGGGGAAAGTCCTTGGTGCGCAAATTACTAAGAGCTGGATATTATTGGCCCACCATCAGTGCAGATGCAAAGACCTTCGTGCAGAAATGTGATAAGTGCCAGCGCCATGGACGGATGATCCACCAGCAGGCCGAACCCCTACATACGGCCGTGTCACTATGGCCTTTCATGAAGTGGGGCATGGACATTGTTGGACCATTGCCCAAGGGAAAAGGTGGTGTTCGTTTTATTCTAGTGCTGACTGATTACTTCACGAAATGGGTGGAAGCAGGGGCTCTCACCGAGGTTAAGCAAAAACAAGTAATCGATTTCATCAAGAAGAACATCATCTACAGGTTCGGTGTCCCGAGGGAGATTGCCTGCGATAATGGTAAACTGTTCATGGGGGCAGCCATCACTGATTTCTTCAAACAATGGGGGATCAAAAGAATTGCTTTGACTCCTTATCACCCAAGTGTCAATGGCCAAGCTGAGTCTTCAAATAGAATCATAATCGAAAATCTCAAGAAAAGGCTCGATGAGAAGAAAGGTCCTTGGCCCGAGGAGCTGCCAGGGGTGCTGTGGGCCATGCGAACAACGGAAAAGAACAGCACCGGTGAGACTCCTTTTTCACTCGCTTACGGTATGGATTCTCTTATCCCTGTGGAAGTAGGCGAACCAAGTCTTCGGTACGCCCACTCCACGGAAGATGCAAATCAACAGGCTATGCACATAGAATTGGACTTGCTCGAGGAGAAAAGGGAATTGGCCTTGGTTCGGCTAGTAGCCAAAAAAAGGCAGATCGAGGCATACCTTAATAGGAAAGCCAAGCTTAGAGATTTCAAAGTCGGCGATTATGTGCTAAAGGCTACAAACCAATCAACGAAGGAAGAAAATGGGGGAAAGCTTATTGCAAATTGGGAAGGACCCTACAGAGTCAAAGCAGTCGTTGGGAAATGATCTTATCAAATTGAGGATCTGCAAGGCGAGCCCGAACCTCTAAATTGGAACATTTCTAATTTAAAGCGGTACTACTTCTAATCGAGGTAAATGTTCCTTTAACCTTTTTTAAATTCACCCACAGCCCCGAGCCGAACAACGCTCTTATGGCCTCGGTCGAAATGTACTAACTTGCTCCTCGTTCCATTTTTGCTTGACCTTTTCAGGAAGCGAACCGAACGATTTTCAGTGCTCGGATCTTCATCAAGATTCATAAACGAACACTGGGGGGAGTGAGAGGCGAGTTGTTACCGAGGTCGACGTCGAGCCTCCCAACCGAAGCCCATCTATCCGACAACTGGGGACTAACACCCGAGGAATAGATTTAGTACATTGTAATTTCGCCCGGTAGTGGCACATTATTAATTTATTTTTTCACCCAAGGTCCGCTTCCACTTGGTTTCATGTAAAAGCCAATTTCGGCCTGTTAATATTATCAATGAAATAAAACTTCATTTCATAACTTTATGTTTCAATAAATTTTCACTCCGAAGCTGCACTTCAAATGCACCGACTCGAGGACGAGACGTCGTTCTAAGTTTGCATCGATTAAATTCAATCAAGTCTTGCAACCAAGTTATTTATTATAAGATGTTCGGTACATGCAAAAACCAATACTTAAGATTAAAATACCAAAGTTATTTCATTAAAAATCCCGAAGGCTAGGAGTATTTACATCAAAAGGACCCGAAGGTCCAAAATATAAGCATTAAAGCCCGAAGGCTTACAAAAACAATGCTACCAGAAGTCTAAGCCTCGAGAGAATCACCTCCATCCCCCGAGCCCCCCTCGGCATCTTCATCGTCATCGCCGCTCGAGGCCTCACTTGATGGGAGTTCATCAATGATAGATTGAGCCTCCGCCGATTTCACCTCGGCTTTTGCAATCTCCTCATTCAAGTTGAGCTCGCCGGCGCGGCACCGCTTGAGTAGCCTCAACCGAGATTTGATAATCGCCCATTGCTTATCCAGCTCGGCCCTCTTGACCTTGATCACAGCCCTATTTTTACGATCGGCGATTTCGTCTCGAAGGGCCTCAACCTCGGCTTCTTTAGCTGAAAGTTTGGAGTTCTGACCCTCCAACTTTTGGATGTGAAGCACATGCTTCCTCAGCTGATCGTGATGTTTTTTGGCCACCTCCCCAGCCTCACCTTTCGCTTGGGTCAGCTCGGCACACAAACTCGCAGCCTCGGCTTCTAACCTCGATCGCTCAGCTTGGGACTCAGCATCGAGGGCTTGAATCCTTGCCTCGGAGAAAGTTCTAGCCTCAAGCAAATCGGACTGAGACTTGGCTAGATCAGCCTTCAATCTAGCTATTTGCGCCCTGAGGCTGTCCTTCCGCTTGTCCCAAGACCCAGCCACGCGTTGAAACTCCTCGGCCCTCGCAGTCTCGAGCTCGATGGCTCTCAACGACAGCACGAGCCCCTGGGAGAAAATTCGTCAAAAATCAGCGTGAAGAAACATCCCCAGAAAAGAAGTAAACTTAAAAGATCGAAGCTTACTCTGAGAGCATTGGCCGAGAGGACGGTGAATAGCTTAGCTGGGGGGTATGGTTGCACCACTTTATCCTCTTCGGGGCCGAGCAGGGGCATTAGACTCAATATGTCGCCTCGGGTGCCAGACAGCAAATTTGAAGAAGTGGGTACCTCCAGCTTTCGAAAGGACCCAACCGAGGATGAAGTCCTCGCGGGTTCAGATTGTGCTCGAATCGCACCAGCTTCAGCTTTTCCCTCGGTGGCAGCAGCCCCAGCCTCTCCAACTTTGGCCTTACCCTTGGCCCTAGCCACCATAGCCCCGGCATCTTGCTCTTGATCCTCCAGATCCACAACCTCAACTGCCCTTCGGGCCGCAAGGTCCTCGGGAGCGGCTTCATCAGGCTCGTCGATCAGCCTTCGGCGCGGCTCCGCTACAGCTTCGGGCCCAGGAGAGGTTGCTCCCTCGGTGCGAGGAGCCACAGAGCGGGAGGGCTTCTTGGAAGTTGCCCTCTTCCTTTTCACGCCTACAAGAGGTAACATGATTTCCTTTAATAAATGAAGAGTGAAGAGAAGCGAAGATCAGCAAAGTGAGTGAAAATGGTGATTACCTTTGGAAGACCCCTGACCGGGGGCCCCCTTCGAAACTTTTGAAGACTTCGCAGCCTTCAACTCCTTCAAATCACCCACCACCAAAGCCAGGTTATCGTCTGACTCAGTCTCCTCTCCATCATTATTCTTCTTCTTTTCCTCCTTCTTTTTCTTACTTTTCTTGGTATTGACGGTACGGTTCGGAAAACCTGATTCCGAAAGGAAAGAAGTTAGCGAAATGAAGCTAAAACTCCAAAACGACATACCAAATAAAACATCATAAAAGAACCTACCATGCCGTTTGCATTGCCAACCAAATTCGGCAGCCATATTCATCCACGTTCTTTCGGGGCGCTTACGAGCCCCGGTCATTGCTCTCACCCATTCAGTTAATCCCTCGGGGGGTATGATATCAACCTTGTTGGCTAAGAAATAATAGAAAAATGGGGTTAGCAAATATGAACGATCACCGAGGGATGAAATAAAAATGAAGGGATACTTACGTGTGTTGTTCCACTGCTCGGAGAAATCAGGTTCGGCGGATAAAATGCTTGTCTTCAGCAAGACGTAGCGATCGCTCCTGCCTCGGTCCCCGTGGTCCTCACTCTTGTGGAGGAGCGCATATTTGCCTCGGTTGTTCAACGCCACAACCCCGGCCTTGTGAAAGTAGGGATAGTAAAGGGATATGAGATGCTGCAAAGTGAATTCGACCCCGGCCTCTTTGCTCATCCAGTCCATGCACTGAACGACTCTCCAAACGCCTGGGCCTAGTTGGGCCAGGCACAAGTTGTAGGCTCGGCAGAAGTCATCAATAACCTTGTGCACTGGAAGGGAGAAGCCGAGGGTGAAAAGATAGGTATAAGCGAAAGAGAGCCCCTCAACGTGGTGGCGCACCCTACTAGTGGAATCAGGGATGATAACCTTCACCTCGGCTCCAAATCCACAATCCCTTCGGACCCGCTCTATATAGGCCTGCGTTATGCGAGTTGGGGTTGTGTTCACCGGTATATTCCTATTCTTTCCTTCTTGATCAGCTGATTGAACTTGTAGCTTGAGGTCCTTGCTGTTGTCAAAATGAGAAGGAATTATTTGGTGAGGCTCGAGCTCTTGCTCGAGAGGAATCACCGGGCCCGAAGATCCCACCTCGGTGACGTTTCTCCTTTCACCCTCGCCCACGGCATCATCGCCCTCGGCGTCCTCATCTCTGTGTGTGACATCATCAACACCAGCCGCCTCCATGATGTCGTCGCCCTCGACGTCATCACCCTCCTCTAGGCTGACGTCCTCGCTTCCAGTGGCGACGTCGCGCCCATCTCTTTGCTTTCGACGCCTAGAGCCACCAGCGCTAGAAGTTACTTCTCCGCCCCCCTCCGCCTCTATCACCTGTAGCGCTGACACGGAGGTGATAAAATCGCCGTTGGAAATAATGGCGGCGTACTGCGCGATCCTCGCCCTTTCGCCGGAGTCACTCGAATCTTGTCTTGAGTGAGTAGCAGACATGATTAAAGCTTGAAGTTTAGAATTCTTGTGAAGATGGGAATCTGTCGAGAAAAGTATGAAAGTTCTTGTTTTTCTCTGTTAGCACTGTTGATTGCAGAATGTAAAAGTGAGAAGAATAGTTTTGTGGAGAAGTACTTATAGGTATAGAAGAGCCAGGTGGAAAGGCATCATTATTGTAACGTTGGGAGAAACAAAAAATACGGCGTGACCGTTCGAGGAGCCAACGGTTGGGGGACACGTGTCAACGAGAAGTGACTTGATGAGACGCGAACCGTTGACAAAATTTGAAACACTTGGATAAGATCAAGCCACGTCGCTTTCCCGCTGAAGTTCATTCCACTCCTCGGTAACTTCGATAAGTGACCGAAGAGTGGGGGGACTATCTGTATTGGGTAAAAATTGGCTCGTGATGATTCGCCCCGGTCATACAGTCTGACAGCAACCGAGCGCTTAACAACAAACCAAGGACCAAAGCAGATAAGTGGGTCGCTGAAGGCACACATCGAGGTCGTCACCGAAGGCGAGCCGTGAGCTGAGCTTCGGTAACATCTCCCTCGATCGAACAGCAAGGCCTCACTACCGAGGTCACGTATGTGCACCTCGGTGGATAGCCTCGGTTCCAGAGGCTTTGCAGCCCACTACTTCAGCCCACTAACTCCCTTCTTTAATGCCAAGATCGTGGGCCAGAGCACAAACAATAGTGGAGAACGTGGGCAAGGCTCCTAGGCCTATAAATAGTACTTCATTTTGTATTGTATGCATCCAGAAATACATACTGAAACTCTGCCCAAATTTGTACTCACTACAGTATATTGAAATCAAATTATTCTTTCGCATTTACATCTATTTCTCGTGTTTATTTAGCTTTGATACGAAATTTTGCTTATATTCAAACCCAAATTTGATTTGTGATCCTAAAACTGGTTTAGGCTCATACACACATAATTTCAATACTTTCGGGGTAATCTAAAGTGTGGCTAGCTGCATCACCCCTGGTTGCGGTGATGTACGATATATCTATAAACAGAAGTGGTTCTCTTCCCTAATGAGGCGATCGATCGTGTTACCATATACTCGTATTGTATTATACACATAGACAACGTAACATTAAGGCTCTTTTCACTATCAGTTAGTAATGTTGCTTATGACAAACATTTTACTATCCTATAAATGATCTGTTTTCTGTAAATATCATTAACATTTGCATGAGCTGGTATATACTCGAGTCTAACAACATTGGGTTGGCTATTCTATTTCTCGCAGGGAGTTTCTCAAAAAGCAACCTTATCCTGTAAAACAGCAGGCAAACGGGGAGAAACGGGAGTCACGTGAATAACTTTGGCAATCATTTTTCTTTTCTTTTCAATTTTGCCCTTTAAAAAACTGTGTTATTATCAATTAGAGTTTGTGGCACTAGACTAGAGAAAGGATTTCAACATTTAACTCAAAATTTTAATTTTTTTTATAAGATAAAATACTGTAACTTAAACTTTCTAATGTAGCTTTAATGGGAATAGAATGTTTTGTGACCACAAATAAAAAATAAAAAATTCATTTTTTTCTTAAGCTTTATGTTTATTCGAATTTTGTCACATAAAATAAAATGATAGAGTAATTATTAAATTACAGCTTTAGATACATAACTTTTAAGATTACACTAACTACCGTAGTTTCATGTATCAGTAGCAGATGACCTTTCAAAATTCCATTCGAATTAAAGGTCGACAACAATAGTAGAATTTTAATTTAAGGGACCACAAGATCCACAAGAATTTTAATTTAAGGCATGTCTTTGTTCATAGTAATCTCATATTAAATCCAGCCATGATAGTTTATACTCTCGACAATCCAAAGTAAATGACGACATTTCTATAATACAACAAATATCGTAGAAGAGTTCTTCCTTCTTTTCCGCCCATTTCCAGAGAAATGATATAAGTAGAACCCACAATTAGAAAAAGTTATAAACGTAATCTATGCCAAACCATTTCAAATGAAATAACGAATACATATTAAAGTGAGGTGCAAAGTTACCAATATATAGCGAAAATCATTAACAAATACTCCCTCAATTCCAAAATATGTGGAAACACTACAATTTAGGGAGCCAATTACGACTATGGTACTGTCTAAAATCACACTAAAAATTAAGTAATTTGGCTATCATAGCTTTGCTGCAAAATTCGAAACTGAAGGATTCACCCATCTATATTATGGAGAATTGAATCTATAATCTCAAGAATGCGGAAACTCGAATGAAATGATTTTTTTTTTTTTTTTTTTTTTTTTGCAGAAAGTGTAATCGAATGCTCAAGTTAAGCTAACCTAGAGAGAGAATTCTTAGAGAATATATTTCTGGAATTGGTAAAAATGAGCTTAAGCTCTTACACCTGCACTGTATCCATATATATATATATATATATATATATATACTACCACATTAACTTAACTAACTTGAGCTACCACTAACCGGTAACACTACACGATCAATCACAGTGTGACACATGGACCACAGCTGGCTCTTAACTAACTCATAGCTGGCTTCTAGTGAGCTGACATGTAACTGAATATAACTAGCTAACTGAGCTACTAACTAACTACTACTAACTGCTCGATAATACTCCCCCTCAAGCTGGAGGATGCAAAATGTTGAGCACTCCCAGCTTGCTTAGAAGGTGCACATGTTGCTGTCTTGGCAATGCCTTGGTCAAAAGATCTGCTTGCTGCTCCTTAGTGTGTGATAAGTCAGCATTTTACCGACTTTGAGCCTTCCTTTATAGGAACTTTATGTGTTCTTAACCTAATTTCACGACCAATTCTTATGTAATGTTGCATGATTCCAAGTACTACTTAGTTTAAACGCTCGAGGCCAGAAACTGAGCGGAAAGAACACAAAAGAAGGCCGAGTCGAGTCGAAGTTGGAGTCGTGCGAAATGGAGCAAGTGTCAAGCCAAAGTGCTGGGCCGCACAATATTGTGCGGGCCGCGCAATATTGTGCGGACCGCACAAATTTGTGCAACACAGCACAATGCTCCGCAAAATGCTCTGCACAAAAATGCAAAATGAAGCAGTAGCTACTTCAAGTTTTCAAGAATTTGTGCGGCTCAGCACAATATTGTGCGGCAGCACAATTACCCTAGCTGAGGGAATTGAAGTCAGCACAATGCTGAGAAAGACCCAATTGTGCGGTCAGCACAATATTATGCGATCGCACAATTGGGACGGAAGAAGATTTTTTGTGTAATTTTTCTTAGGAGTATAAATAGGAAAGTGATGGTTTTATTACAAAAACTCTTACATTACATTTTACTCTATTTTTTGGGCGACTTTGGGAGCTAAGAAGAGGTTTTAACATGGATTTGTAAGCTTCTAATCTTGTAACTTTGAATCTTGATTCCATATATCAATTCAAACTTATGTCCAACATGATTTCATCTTTTCATTACATCTTTATTGCTATGATTCAAACCCTAGTTATGAGTGGCTAAACTCATAACTAGGGGTGTAAATATTCTATAGTGATAGAAAATCAAGGGGCGTTGTTTCATTTCACTCAACATAACACAAGCAACAATTATCCAACTCCTCATTACAATAATATCAAAATCCCAAAATCTATGATATTTGGGATTTCTTGTCTACATTGCTAGTTAAAGACTCGGAAGAGATTAACTAGTGTAGAATAGTGGAGTTGGCAAGGATTTGAGTTGATAGGCTATTTTTATAGACTAACTCATCTAAATGGGGTTGCGCTCGGAAGAGGTCTCTTTTCCTTGAGTCATTGAGTAGTGCTTTAAGCATTCAACTAAGGCTTTGACGAGCGGGTTGTGAAAGATCTCTTCTAGGCCGGAAGAATTCTAGAGATCACGATCGGAATGCTCGACCATAATTATACTTGTGTTGAGAAAGTGAAGTGGGAACACCCGTTGCTAGGAAATCACTAATAGTCGTTTACACCCCTGGTCTAGTAATATTGAACAACTTACTCGTTTAATTGCTTACACTTTAGAATTAATCATAGTTTTCATAGAACAAATCATACTTCTAGGACTCAATACTAAACCTCATTTGAATATCTATTTGCAACTCTCTCACTTGACGTGCTAGTTCCCTTGGAAAATCGACCCCGACTCACATCGGGTATTAAACTTTGACGACCGCCCTTCACCATTAATGGTGTAAGATTGAACCATGATCAAATTTTGGCGCCGTTGCCGGGGACTTACGGTTTCAATATTGAGTTGCATTAGTTAATCAAAGTTGTTTAGTTCGCTAGTCCTAGCATTTTACTTTTGGTTTTGGTTTTACCTTGTGTAGGTGAAACATGGCTTATAGGATAAATCCTAATCGGAACTTGCAGAACCCCAATTACAACCATTATTACAATCAACAACATGGGGATCCGCAAGGTTATGAAGAGCAATATGATGAAGAGTTCCACATAGAACTCAACCAAGAGGGCTATCCATTCCACGTCGAGCAAGTGGATGATGATGATGCACAAGTGGAGGCTAATGAGCCTCAAGTTGAGAATGAGAACCCTCAAGGTGATAATCATTTTGCCCAAGCAAATGCGGGGGCTCAAGCACATGATGAAGAAGCAAATCTTGGTGGAGATGAAGGTGTTGCGGGTAATGTCAATCGGGGTGGCAACAATGCAAACCGAGGCGGCCGAGGTATGAACCAAGGTGGCCGGGGTGTGAACCGTGGAGGTAGAGCAAATGTCAACCGAGGGGGCAATGTTAATAGAGTGAATGCCCACAATGCCAACCGGAACCAAGAATGTGCAAGAGGTGCTATAGACTATCAACAAGAGATGAGAGACTATGAAGATGATGAGGAGATTGAGGAAGAAATTGATATGAATTGTTTTGCAAGTGCCATAGTTCCTCCTCCTATTCATGGCAATGCTAGTTTTAGCATCCCAAATGTAATTCTTCAAGGTCTTGAACAACATGGTTGCTTTGGTGGTACTAAGAATGAAGATGCAAATGATCACTTGAGGAATTTTGTGCAAACTTGTAATCTCTATAAGTCCGCAAGGGTATCGGAAGAATCATTGAGGTTGAGAGTGTTCCCTTACTCTCTCACTGGAAAAGCTAAATATTGGTTGAACAAGTTGCCGAGAAACTCCATTTTCACTTGGCAAGAGTTGGTAAAACAATTTCTAGGGAAGTTTTCACCAAAGGGGAAGCAAGCGGCATTGAGAGATAAGATCTACATGTTTGAGCAAGAGGCATCCGATTCTTTGACCGAGGCTTGGGAGGCTTTCCAAGATGGGTTGCTCCGGTATCCGAATCATGGTTTCAATGGGAACATGTTGTTGCAAAGCTTCTATCAAGGGTTCAACAAGATGAACCAATCCGCCTTGGGCACTTTATGTGATGGCGTCACCATGGACAAGAGGTACGAAGAGGTGAAAGATATCCTAGACAAAGTGACCAAGAGATCTCAAGAATGGCAATCAAGAGCTAAGGATCCGGGAAGAGAAGTTGGGATTAGTCCAAAGATGATGGAAAGATTTGAAGACCAAGATGAGAAAATGGCAAGGATCTTGACATCGGTGGAACTCATGAACAAGAACTCAAAGGCCGATAGGGAAGCCAATGAAAAGAAGTTGCACAAGGTGGAGAATATCCACACCACAAATGCCGGCCATCAAGTGGCCCCAATGGGTTATGTGACTCCCGGAGGTGCTCCTATGTCCCTTCTCCAACATGGGCAAGAGGGATACTATCCAGAACAATGCTACCATGTGCAAGATGGGGAGGAAGTACATTATGTGGGTAACTACCAAGGGCAGAGAGGGTATGATCAAGGTGGTTATCAAAGACCTTATCAACAACCCTACCAATAACCATATCAACAAGCCTACCAACAACAAGGGCAATGGAGGCCGAGTCAAGGAAGAGGTAATTGGAGTAGCAACCAAGAGGGGAGAGGAGCCGGTTCTTCTCAACAATACGCTCCAAGACCTCCATTTAAGCAAAATGATCAAGAGACAAAGGCTCCCACTAAATTGGAAGAAATGATGAGTCAAATGCTTCAAAATCAACAAGGCTACTCCGGAGACATGAAAGACATGAAGCAAATTATGACATCACATTCCACATCCATCAAAGAACTTGAGTCGCAAATGAGCCAACTCGCACATCAAGTCAATCAAAGGCCGCAAGGAGCATTACCAAGTGATACGGTAGTGAATCCTAAAAGAGGCGGTAAAGACCAAGTGATGGCGATCAAAACTCGAAGTGGCAAGACATATGAAGACCCAAAAGCCATGAGTAAGGATGATGCGGAGTTGAGAATGCAAAATGATCATGTGGGTTCCGAGTGGAATGATAATGAAGCTATTGGAGAGGAGATGGTGCAAGATGAAATGGAGAGGCAATGTGATGTGTTTGTGCAAGACAATGATGATGATGTTCAAGAAATTCCCAGGCCTACGTCCCAAAACACCACTACCCAAAAAGCTAAACCAAAGAAAACTCCACCACCCAAAGAAAGCCTTTCCATTCCAAGCTCCATTCCCAAAATTCCCCTTCCATTCCCACAAAAAAGTAACAAGCAAAGAGAAATCACACATGCCAAGAAGATTTGGGAGAAGATAGCAAGTACCTCCATCAACATTCCATTGGTTGATGCATTGGGACAAATGCCTAACATTGCTAAATTCATGAAAGATTTGGTGGCCAAGAAGACTTATGGAGATTTCGAGACAATAAAGGTGACTCATCAAGTGAGTGCAATTGTGTCAAAACACATAGCTCCAAAAATAGAAGATCCCGGGGCTTTTACCATTCCATGCACAATTGGTGGAAGACACTTCAAGAAGGCTTTGTGTGACCTAGGTGCAAGTATCAACTTAATGCCATATGCGGTGTATAAGACATTGGACACCAAGACACCTAGACCAACAACCGTGAACCTACAAATAGCCGATCGCTCAATGAAAAGTCCGATTGGAATTATTGACAATGTGTTGGTGAAGGTAGACAAATTCGTCTTCCCGGCGGATTTTGTTATTTTTGATTGCCCCGTGGATTTTGATGTACCTATCATTCTTGGGAGACCATTCTTGGCAACCGGAAGAGCTCTTTGTGACGTGGAGAGAGGTGAACTTACTTTTAGGTTCAATGGAGAGAATGCCGTATTTCATATTTGCAAGGCCTTGAAACAACCAATGGATAATGATGCGACCTGTTCTTATCTCAATGTCGTGGTTGATGCCCTAGTGGAAAAGGAGAGTGTCTTAGCTAGTCAAGAAGACACGTTGGTGGCGGTAATTTGGAACATGGATGTGAAAAATGAAGAGAGTGTAGCGGAAGTAGTGAAGGCATTGGAAGGCTTTGGATCAAAACCCTATGTACCTAAAAAAACTATCCCTAGACCTTGAAAACCGAGAAACACCACCAACAAAACCATCCATCGAAGAACCACCGAAACTTGAATTGAAAATCTTACCATCCCATTTGAGATACACTTTCCTTGGTCCCAACTCCACTCTACCCATAATCATCTCATCTCACTTGACCAAAACTCAAGAATCTCAACTTGTTGAAGTGGTGAAGATGAGGATTAAAGCTATAGGATGGACCTTGGCGGATATAAGGGGAATTGATCCTGGGGTATGCACTCATAAGATCTTGCTTGAAGAAGGGTGTCGGCCAAGTGTAGAACACCAAAGGAGGTTGAATCCTCCTATACAAGAGGTAGTGAAGAAAGAAATCATCAAATGACTAGATGCAGGTGTGATAGTTCCATTGTCCGATAGCAAGTGGGTGTCACCCGTGCAATGTGTGCCCAAGAATGGGGGTATGACAGTGATTCTAAATGACAAAGGTGAGTCCATTGCAACTAGACCCGTAACCGGATGGAGAATGTGTATGGATTACCGAAAGCTCAACACCGCTACAAGGAAGGATCATTTTCCTTTGCCATTCATTGATCAAATGCTTGATCAGTTGGCGGGTCGTGCCTACTATTGTTTCTTGGATGGGTACTTCGGCTATAACCAAATATTCATTGAGGCCGAGGATCAAGACAAGACCACTTTCACTTGCCCCTATGGCACCTTTGCATTCCGCAAAATGCCATTTGGTCTTTGTAACGCCCCCGCCACATTCCAAAGGTTCATGCTAGCTTTTTTCCACTACATGGTGGAGAATTTTCTTGAGGTTTTCATGGCTGATTTCTCGGTAGTTGGAGATTCATTCGATGATTGCTTGTCTAAGAAGGCATCGTGTTGGGGCACAAAGTTTCGAAAAAGGGGATCGAGGTGGATCAAGCAAAAATAGAAGTGATTTCAAAGCTTCCACCTCCAATGACCGTGAAAGGTGTCCGAAGTTTCTTGGGACATGCGGGATTTTATCGCCGCTTCATTAAAGATTTCTCCAAAATTGTGAATCCGATGTGCAAATTGTTAGAGAAGGATGCCAAGTTTGTTTTTGACAAGGCGTGCTTAGAAGCCTTTGAAGAGGTAAAGAAGAAGCTAACCACCGCGCCAATCATTGTGAGTCCAAATTGGGAGCTCCCATTCGAGCTCATGTGTGACGCTAGTGACGTGGCTTTGGGAGCCGTGCTAGGTCAAAGGGTGGAGAAGATGTTTCATCCTATCTACTACGCAAGTAAAACGATGAATGGAGCTCAAATGAATTACACGGTGACGGAGAAAGAGCTTCTAGCAATAGTTTTTGCCTTTGAGAAATTCCGAGCATACTTGGTGGGGTCGAGAATAATTGTCCATACCGACCACTCCGCCATCCGGTACTTGATAGCAAAGAAAGATTCCAAGGCAAGGCTCATTCGTTGGGTGTTACTTCTTCAAGAATTTGATATTGAGGTGATAGATAGAAAGGGGACCGAGAACCAAATGGCGGATCATTTGTCACGGTTAGAGGAGGAAGGTCGCCCGAAAGAAGAAGTGGAGATAAATGATACATTTCCGGATGAAAGGATCTTGGCCGTGTCTTGGGAACCAATCCCTTGGTATGGCGACTTAGCCAATTTCATAGTTGGAGGAGTCTACCCCGAAGACTTCACGTTCTATCAAAAGAAGAAGTTGGCAAAAGATGCAAGATTCTATTATTGGGATGAGCCCTATCTCTTTAGGGTATGTGTTGATGGAATCATCCGAAGATGTGTTGCCGAGTCCGAACAAGAGGCCATTATGAATGGGTGTCATTCTTCGCCTTACGGAGGACATCATGGTGGAGTGAGGACGGCGGCCAAGGTGTTACAATGTGGCTTCTTTTGGCCAACCTTGCACAAGGATGCCCATGCTTGGGTCAAGAATTGTAATCAATACCAAAGGATGGGGGGAATTTCGAGAAAGCATGAAATGCCGATAAATCCCATTGTGGAAGTTGAATTGTTTGATGTATGGGGGATTGACTTCATGGGACCCTTTGTGAGCTCATATGGAAACAAATACATCTTGGTGGCGGTTGACTATGTGTCCAAGTGGGTGGAAGCGGTTGCTCTCCCCAACAATGAAGCCAAGAGTGTGTTGAGTTTCTTGAAAAAGAACATCATTTCAAGATTTGGACTCCAAGGGCAATCATTAGTGATGGTGGGAGTCATTTTTGCAACCGTTCTTTCTCAAATCTCCTTCAAAAATATGGAGTGAAACACAAGGTTGCAACTCCCTACCACCCCCAAACAAGTGGCCAAGTCGAGGTTTCGAATCGGGAAGTAAAGAACATTCTTGCCAAGACGGTTAATACAAATAGAACCGATTGGGAAGGAAAGCTTGATGAAGCTCTATGGGCTTACCGAACCGCATACAAAACTCCAATTGGGATGTCTCTGTTCAAGTTAGTGTTCGTAAAAGCTTGCTATTTACCAGTGGAACTTGAACACAAAGCCCTATGGGCATTGAAGAAATTGAACATGGATTGGGATGATGCCGCCAATGCAAGAATCTCAAATTTGCATGAGCTTGATGAATTTCGGTTCCTAGCCTATGAGAATGCAATGATCTATAAGGAGAAAATGAAAATGCTCCATGATTCTAGGATTTGGAACCGGACGTTCAAAGAAGGAGATGTCGTTTTGTTGTTCGACACTCGCTTGAAGTTATTCCCACGCAAGCTCAAGTCCAAGTGGAAGGGACCTTTTAAGGTGGTAGGAGTTACTCCTTATGGTTCCGTTGATTTGCAATCAAGAGAAGGCGGAAGAACTTTCCGGGTCAATGGGCATAGAGTGAAGCACTATTTGGGATGCGACGCCGAAGTTGGAGAGATGGCGTGCATCTACCTTGATGAACGTTGAAAATAAAAACCAACACCCTCGTGCCGCGACGTTAAATTAGGCGCTTCTTGGGAGGCAACCCATGTTTAAATTCATGCACGTTTTGTAGATATATTGTGATGCTCCTCACTTGTTCTTGAGTGGATGGTGTTTGTAGGCGTGAAGATGATCAAAAGTGAAGAAAGGAGTCCAATTGTGGCTTGAGGAATGGGATTGTGCGGAGTCGTGCTCAAAAAGTGCGGGCTGAGAATGATAAAAATAAAAAAAAATAAAAAAGTGACAAGGCACAACATTGTGCTACCTAGCACAATTGTTATGAGGTCACTGCACGAAAATGGAAAATTGTGCGGGTCAGCACAATGTTGTGCGACCGCACAATGTCTTACTCAGCATCGCACAACAGCCTTGTCACTTGTGCGGCACCGCACAATATTGTGCGGTCGCACAATGTGACGGGCAAGGGCAATTTGGTCAAAATCAGGTAAGTATAATTTCAAACAACCCTCTTCCTTTCTCATTTCACCCGATACACACAAAAGAGAAGGAGGGAACTTCACACACACCACAAACACAACACACACATTCAATCCTATCCACTTCAAGGATCGATCCAACATTATCAAATCTGGTATGTTTTCTCATCTCTATCTTATTTTAATTCAAGTGATTAGTTCCTAGAATTGAAGAAAACAAATGGGTTGGGTCAAATAACCCATAGGACCCGATGGGTTCAACCCAAACTTGGGTTACAATCGATCATGGTGAAGTCTGAGTAACCTATGAATCATGTGAACCCTAACCCACAATCCCGATTCTTGGTTAAAAAGAAAAGAAATTTGAACAAATTGAAAATGGGATTAGGGTTACCTCTTGAATAGGAATTAGTGTGAACTATTGCTTTGAGTGTGTGAGAGAGTGTCCCAATTGAGAAAATCAAAGAATATCTCGGATTAATAAGAGCACGAACACAAGTTGTTCAATTTTTGAACATTGTGCGGATCGCACAAATTGTGCGGACCGCACAATGTGGTAACACAAAGGCCATCACCACACTGCCTATTTTCTTGGAATTGTGCGGTACCACACAAAATTATGCGGTCCGCACAATTGGAATTTTTGGCACCGCACAATGAATCAAAAGCAAGCTGCCTGTTTTGCACAAATTGTGCGGTACCGCACAATGTTGTGCGGTCCGCACAATTGCCTGTCCAAGTGCAGTTTTGGCCACTTTTTGGTAGATATTTTCCATATAAATATTATTATTCCTCGTTGTTTTTAACCGTGTTTAGGGTAGTTTAACTAGTATAATTAGGGTAGTATAGAATGTATATATTAAATGTTCGTTTTAGACTAACTTTTTCTATTTTTCTTTTAGGTATCATGACAAATTCTAAAGGGAAGCAAAAGATGACGAGCAGGACAAAACAAGTAACTAGGGCCCGTCAAAGTACCTCACAGGCCAAGCCAAAGCAAACAAAGGACCAAGAGACCTCCACCACCTCCCGGAAGAGGTCGGCCTCAAAGAGGGTGGAGGAAGAGAGTGAGTCGAGCCCGAGCCCGAGCTCAGGATCTGATTCGGACTCCCAGTTCCAAGAGGTCCCCGGCCATGGTCCCAAACCGGCCAAAATTGAGAGATTTGTAGTGCCGGATGCTCGGGTCATTTACAAAGAGTTCACAAAGAAGCGCCCTATCCTCCCGGAGAAACGCTTTCACATCTCGGGCACGGAGGAGGAGTATGCTCGGATCTATGCCAACCTGGATAGACGGGGGTGGTTGGGTTTCTGTGCGCCACCGGGCAAGTACATCCCCAGTCTTGTGCGTGAATTCTATGCAAACGGCAAGTGTAAAAAATTCACCGAGAGCAAGGTAGTCATGCGGGGGACTGAGGTGTATTATGATTGGGATGACTTGAACGGGATTCCAGGGGTCAACAGAACGTGCATAATCGTGGCTTATTCAGAGAATTTGAGGTTGAAGGAAGAGGTTAGGCCATGGTTGGTCTCCATTATAACAGCCCTGGGCACCACACCTGCGTGGGCAGCCCCCGGGGTCGGTATATACAAGAAGGACCTCAATTTTGAGGCCAAGGCTTGGCTAGGGCTTGTTAGTAGCAGGTTGATCCCTTCGAAGAACGATACAAAGATCCCGTTGAGGAAAGCGGTGTTAGTTGCCGCCTTGATGGCAGATTATCCTCTAAATCTCAGTGCCATCATCCTCACAGAGATAGAGAACAGGATGGAGCAGAACGAGACAACTCTCATTTTTCCCTGTTTATTGACTAGCCTTATCTCCAATGTCAATGTTCCAAGAATTCCTCATCTGGACGTGGAGATCGAGGCCACTGGTAGGACTGAGGTAGATAAGATCCAGGATGAAGGGAACCCCAGGGACAAGAAAAAAAGGAAGACTACCGAGTCGACCACTCTGGATACTCTACTATCTGATGCTGCCCCCACAGTTGGGGAGTCCTCCGAGGCAGCCACCTAGGCACCATCCGCATCTACAGCCACACCAGCTGCACCTCCTATGCGCCCCACCTCTCGGGTGCCCTCATCTATCTTAGGCCATGCCTCCTTGCTTCAGGTTCCGGGTGTTGTCGCCGCCACGTCCACGGTGGTGAACACCTTGAACGAGAAGCTGAACACTATTCTCTAGGACCCGTTGTTGACAGCGAGAGTGTTCAAGGAGGTCATGACGCCTATTCAGGAGATCATGCTGCCCATTCAGGAGAGCTTGAGGGAGCTGGCGGAGGGCCAGAAGGAGCAGACTAGAGAGTTGAAGAAGATGGGGAAGAGGATGGAGCAGCGAGTTGATGAGGATATCCCGAGCCTGAGGGAAGAGCTGTCTAGCCTCTCCAGGGACTTTTACAGTTATTGTCGGGGTGACTTCTCGTTCTTGGAGGAGACAGCGAGGACATCTGCGGCTGCGGATGTCGATGATGAGGATGACGAGGAGGAGGAGGATCCCGAGCGCGAGGAGCTTATCAGGCGTCGGGAGCTAGACATCTTGGATAGGCAGGCCACTTCTATGGCTAGGGTTGAGCAGACAGCGACAGAGACACATGAGCCATTGCCTGCCGCTGCCACTACCACTCCACTCCAGACAGAGCCTGTCGATACTCAGCCGACCCTTGAGGGTCCCACTGCTGCTGAGGCATCTATCTCTCCACCGACCCTTGAGGGTCCCTTGTCCACCGCTGCTGCTACATCCAGTTCTCCACCAGCCACTGAGGGCTAGCTATGACAGGGACCATTCTTTTACTCATTCTCTTAGATGCTTTCATAACTTTTAGTTGCATTGGGGACAATGCATACTTTTAGTTTGGGGGGTGGGTACTTAAAGAATGTCATGTCACCATATCTTGTATATAGGATGCTTTTAGTACCTTTGTTTGTCATGAACTAAGTATTTTATATATTTGTTTTATCTATGACATGGTGTTATGTTTGATGTATGTACAAATGTGTTTATGTTAAGTTGTTAGTACATATATGTTTAGCATCCAAAAAAAAAAAAAAAACATGGGAACTACGCTTGGGATGCTACCTTTTCTTTATCTGATTCACTCCTGGTGATACGTAGGCATCCCATGTGGGTGCGAAAGCCTCATTTGGGTCCGAACAACCATTTTTATTGTAAATACCATGTTGCATAAATTTTTTGAAATAACCTCCTTGGTTTTTCTTTGCCATGGTTCTTTTCCAAGGAAGTAATTGTGTTGAACCGGGCATCTCTTGTACTAGTTTAGTATTTAGTTGTAAATAATGATGATTAGTTGTGGATTTTTGCTCCTTAGCAACTCTTGGCATGTTTGGTTCCACCATTATTTAATCCTTATCATGTGAGCTTGTTTTGAAAAATGAATAGAAAAATTTAGTTGGTAAATTGTGCTATGATCTTTAAGTTCAACTTTTGGCTCTTATGTCACTAATTAGCTCTCATTAGGCTATGAGTAAACTTTGGATGCTTAATTGCCTTTGATTGGGACTTGAATATACTCGTCTTCCTTGCTTTACATGTGCCATGTGTGGTGAGGTTTTGGTGTGTTCATGTGTGTGCTTCTTGATCTAGAACTTGCCCTAAGTGTGCTTCGAGGCGAAATCCTAGGTGATACTTAACTTGAAAAATGATTTTAGACTTTCTTTGGCCCGCTCAGTAATCTAAAAAGCCTACCCTTGCATTATATCCTTAGTCAACCCCTTTGAGCTAAATATCCTTTCCTTTGGCAACCACATTATTAACCCGGACCAATCCTAAGTGCTTAAAGCACTAACCCTCTCTTTTGGCCCTACCTCCTTGAGTGCATTGAAAGACGTGCAACTTAGGCAAAAGCCTAAGTTTGGGGATGGCACGAGTTATGGTGAAAGTGTGGAAGTTAATGAAAATCAAAAGAAAATAAATGAAAAGAAAGAGCAACAAAAGTGAGTTGAATAAAAAAAAAGTGAAAAAGTGAAAAGAAACAAAAAGAAGCAAGTGAAAGAAAAGAAAGAAAAAGAAGAAAAAGAGAATTGATGAATAAAGAGGAGAAAGATTAGTGTATAATCCTCGATTTAGCAAGGTGTAAGTGCAATAAAAATGAAGTGTGCCTTGATTTTTGTACGGTGTAGTGCTCAAGGAGGTGTGTAGTCACTATTTGCCCATATTTTACCCCACCTTTGACCAAAAGCCTACATTACAACCCTAACAAGTCCTAATTGATTTCGGGACAAGCATTCCTACATTAGTGGAGAGGTACACGAAGGGCAAGCCTATGGATCTTTAGTGTGCATGATGAACTTCTTTTGAGAGAGTGAGCGAATTCTTCCTATCATTAATCCCACTTGTGTTATCATTGCATTTTTGTGGTTGGGATATTCTCTTGAGTGGTGAGGGTACTTGTGAAGTTGAGTTGAGGACTTGTGTTTCACCTTTCAATTGAGGTGAGCAAGTAAAGAGGTGAAATCTTGTGATGAAGAGGCAAACATTGAAAATCTTGTGTCATGGCATGTTTGCTTTCTTTGATGTTTTGTATATGAAAGTTATGCTCACATGGCTTGGCTTAATTGTTGGCACCAACCAATGTCATTAGTTGTTGAACTTGAATCGAGTTTTGGCTTGTTGTGGCTTTAATGGAAAAAATGCATGAATTGATGAATTGCAACTTGGGGTCCATTTAAGTGTGGTTTGCTTGAGGACAAGCAAAAGTTCTAGTTTGGGGGTGTTGATAAGTCGGCATTTTGCCGACTTTGAGCCTTCCTTTATAGGAACTTTATGTATTCTTAAGCTAATTTCACGACCAATTCCTATGTAATGTTGCGTGATTCCAGGTACTACTTAGTTTAAACGCTCGAGGCCAGAAACTGAGCGGAAAGAACACAAAAGAAGGCCGAGTCGAGTCGAAGTTGGAGTCGTGCGAAATGGAGCAAGTGTCAAGCCAAAGTGCTGGGCCGCACAATATTGTGCGGACCGCACAAATTTGTGCAACACAGCACAATGCTCCGCACAAAAATGCAAAATGAAGCAATAGCTACTTCAAGTTTTCAAGAATTTGTGCGGCTCAGCACAATATTGTGCGGCAGCACAATTACCCTAGCTGAGGGAATTGAAGGCAGCACAATGCTGAGAAAGACCCAATTGTGCGGTCAGCACAATATTGTGCGATCGCACAATTGGGACGGAAGAAGATTTTTTGTGTAATTTTTCTTAGGAGTATAAATAGGAAAGTGAGGGTTTTATCACAAAAACTCTTACATTACATTTTACTCTATTTTTTGGGCGACTTTGGGAGCTAAGAAGAGGTTTTAACATCGATTTGTAAGCTTCTAATCTTGTAACTTTGAATCTTGATTCCATATATCAATTCAAACTTATGTCCAACATGATTTCATCTTTTCATTACATCTTTATTGCTATGATTCAAACCCTAGTTATGAGTGGCTAAACTCATAACTAGGGGTGTAAATATGCTATAGTGATAGAAAATCAAGGGGCGTTGTTTCATTTCACTCAACATAACACAAGCAACAATTATCCAACTCCTCATTACAATAACATCAAAATCCCAAAATCTATAATATTTGGGATTTCTTGTCTACATTGCTAGTTAAAGACTCGGAAGAGATTAACTAGTGTAGAATAGTGGAGTTGGCAAGGATTTGAGTTGATAGGCTATCTTTATAGACTAACTCATCTAAATGGGGTTGCGCTCGGAAGAGGTCTCTTATTGAGTAGTGCTTTAAGCATTCAACTAAGGCTTTGACGAGCGGGTTGTGAAAGATTTCTTCTAGGCCGGAAGGATTCTAGAGATCACGATCAGAATGCTCGACCATAATTATACTTGTGTTGAGAAAGTGAAGTGGGAACACCCGTTGATAGAAAATCACTAATAGTCGTTTACACCCCTAGTCTAGTAATATTTAACAACTTACTCGTTTAATTGCTTACACTTTAGAATTAATCATAGTTTTCATAGAACAAATCATACTTCTAGGACTCAATACTAAACCTCATTTGAATATATATTTGCAACTCTCTCACTTGACGTGCTAGTTCCCTTGGGAAATCGACCCCGACTCACATCGGGTATTATACTTTGACGACTGCCCTTCACCATTAATGGTGTAAGATTGAGCGTGGATCAGTGTGCACATATACAGGCCTCACAAAACCAAGCTTGATTTTGTCTCTAATGAAGTGACAATCAATCTCTATGTGTTTTGTCCTTTCATGGAAGATAGGATTGGATGCTATCTCTATCGCAGATTTGCTATCACTGAAAACACACACTAGTTTTCTAACTTGTATCCCTAATTCACAAAATAAACCCAGCAACCAAGTGATCTCTGAGACAGTTGATGCAATGCTTCTGTATTCAGCTTCAGCTGAACTTCTGGATACTGTTTGTTGTTTTTTTGATTTCCAAGAAATGAGAGACTCACCAAGCTTCACCACATACCCTGTCACTGACCTTCTAGTGTTGGGACAGGCTGCCCAGTCTGAATCACACCAACACACAAGGGCATTGGTTACTCCTGCCTTCAACAATACACCTTGGCCAGGTGCATTCTTCAAATACTTCAACACTCTAATTGCAGCTCCCCAATGGGATCTCTTTAGAGCCTGCATAAACTGGCTCAATGTCTCCACTGCATAGCAAATATCAGGCCTGGTTATTGTCACATATAGTAGCTTCCCAATCAATCTCTGATATGCAGTGATATCTCTGAGAACAGGATCTCCTGTGATTCCCACATAAGAATCATACTCTGTGGTTGTTAGTTTCAAATTCATCTCCATTGGTGTGTCTGATGGTTTGACACCACTCAGCTTCATATCTTGCAAAAGATAGCACAATACCATGTTTTGATCTAAGGACCTCTATGCCAAGAAAATACTTGAGTTCACCCAAGTCTTTGATCTTGAATTTCTGATGCAAGTTCTGCTTGGCTGCTTCAATTAGAATCTCACTGCTCCCACTAATCAGTAGGTCATCCACATAGACAAGGATAACCACAATGTGTTCAGCTTTCCTCATAGTAAACAAGGAATAGTCATAGATGCTTTGTCTGAATCCTGCAGCTATTAATGCATCAGTTAGCTTGATGTTCCATTGTCTAGAGGCTTGTTTAAGTCCATAGAGAGACTTAAGTAACCTGCACACCTTCATCTCCCCCTGTCTTCTGAAACCTTCAGGCATTTCTATGTATACTTCTTCATACAAGTCACCTTGTAAAAAGGCATTATAGACATCCATCTGGTACAGGTTCCAGTTCTTAGAGGCTGCCAATGCTATTACTGATCTTACTGTTATCATTTTTGCTACAGGAGAAAAGGTTTCATGATAATCTAAACCTTCACTTTGGCTATATCCCTTTGCTACCAACCTTGCTTTGAACCTCTCAACTTCACCATTTGCCTTTAGCTTAATTTTGTACACCCATTTTGAGCCCACAGTGTTGGCTCCACTTGGCAGATCTACTACTTCCCATGTCTTATTTTCTTCTAAAGCCTTAATCTCTTACTTCATTGCTTCTATCCACCTATCATCCTTGGCTGCTTGCTTAAATATTTTGGGTTCAGATAGAGCTGAGAGACCAGTCAAGTAGGCCTGATACTTTGATGAAGTTGCATCATAGGACAAATAGTTTGACACAGGATATCTAGTACCACCTTTGGTCCTGCTAGTGACTATGTAGTCTTGCATCCAAGTAGGCTGTTTCCCTACTCTAACAGGTCTTATATCCATTATAGGCCTGAGACTGACTTGGTGCAGTGGTGTCTTGCTGGTGCTGCTGTGGCACTGTATTGGTATCTTCAGCTTGTCTTACATCAACTGTAGCATCTTGTCTAAGGTGTGTGCTGTGAGATTTGTCCACTTCATCATTGGATGGTGGTGCTAGTTCTGGTGGCTTATGGGATGGACTGTCAACTTCTTCAACTGATACTGTATCCAGCTCAATGTCCTGGAATAGAACATTCCTTTGCACCTGACTTGTCAGTTTCTTGAAAGGAAACTCAGCTTCTCTGAATATAACATCTCTGCTAATGAATATTTGTTCTGTTTCTAAATCCAGTAAGATATACCCTTTCTTTGTTTCTGAGAAGCCCATGAGTACAGCTGGTCTTGCTCTTGCAGCAAACTTGTCTCCCTTAAGTAATGAAGTAGCAAAGCACAAACACCCTACTACCCTCAGATGAGCCAAATTCACCTTTCTATTGTATAACAGCTCATATGGGACTTTCCCTTTCAATGAAGTAGATGGAAATCTGTTAATGAGATATGCTGCTGCTTGAATACACATACCCCAGTATTTAATTGGAATTTATGCCTGAAATCTAAGTGCCCTTGCAGTATCCAGGATGTGTCTATGTTTTCTCTCTACTACTCCATTTTGCTGTGGAGTGTAGACACAACTGCTTTGATGAATAATGCCCAAGTCCTGCAGCAACTCATTGCACTGTGAATTAAAGAATTCAGTACCATTATCTGTTCTTAGCACTTTAACCATTACATCAAACTGGTTTTTAACCATGGCAAGGAAGGCTTTAACAGCTACTATTACTTCAGACTTCAACTGCAGAAGATAAACCCAAGTAAACCTAGTGTGATCATCCACCACAGTTAAGAGATAGTACTTTTTATCAAATGTGGGTATTTTATAAGGTCCCCAAAGATCCATGTGTACAAGATTAAAAGCATGATCAGCTCTTGAACTACTAATTGGAAACTGAAGTCTAGTCTGCTTTGCTAAAGGACATACAGTCACTTATTCTATATAGAATTATTTACATCATGCCTCAATTGCTCTATGCTCCTCATCACTGGATGTGAAGGATGCCTAAGTCTCTCATGCCAGGTCTTGCACCTCACATCCTTATTCACATTAGCTACCATCTTCCTGCTGTTCTTGACATCAACCCCTCCTGTACTGGTGATGTAAAGGCCTCCTCTTTCCTTACCAATGCCCCTCACCCTGCCACTGTAAAGGTCCTGAAACACACAGAAATCAGGATAGAAGGTGACAGAGAAGATCTTTGGTAACCTTGGAGACTGACAGCAGATTCAGTTTAAAATCAGGTACATGTAGCACATTATGCAACACATCAGTTTCAAATATGTGTGAACTACCAACATGTGTTATGTTAGCATGCCTCCCTGTGGGTAAAAGAACCTTCTCATTCTGTGTTATCCTGCTTTCATTCTTTCTTAACATATCCATGTCAGCTGTGATGTGGTGAGATGCTCCTGAATTAATGATCCACTCATTCCTCACACAACTGGCTAATGCACAAGTGGCTAGACCTGCTATACCTGTAGTATTGGCTTGGTATTCTTCCTTTGTGTCTTTGTTCAGAATGGTGAGAATTTGCTTATATTGTTCATCAGTGAGGTAGTTTCCTTTGCTGTCACTCTTCTCTTCATGTGCCTTTGAGCAAGAAGCACCATCATTATATCCACAGAAACTCCTGCTACCAGATTGTGATTGTTGTTGAACATCAGTGTATCCCAAAACCTGATTCGCATTCCCAAACTGTTGTTGTTGATTCACATACTCAGCTCTAGGCCTGTCATTTGGATAGCCTATCACCTTATAGCAGTTTTCCTTAGCATGATTCTTCAGTCCACAGTGTTCACATGGAGGATATTGTCTTCTTCTTCTGTAACCCTGTGACCTGCCATAGCCTTGTCCTCTCATAGAGGATTGTCCTCTGCCATAGGACTGATTTCCCTTATCATTCTGTCTCCCATAGTTTTGTCCTCTATAACTTTGCATAGCAATAGGTTCAGTTTTCTCATTGAGCACAGTCATATTCACAGATTGACTCTCATCCTGTATTATCATAGCATAGGCCTGATTTACAGTGGGGGTGTTAGACTTCATCAGAATTTGTCTCCTTGCTTGATCATATACATCATTCAGTCCACTCAGAAACTGCAGTAATCTCTGGTGCCTCAAATGACTCACATAGTCCTTTGATTTCTCACAAGCACAACTAAGTTGTGGCACTAATACATCATACTCATCCCAAAGTTCCTTCAACCTAGAATAGTAAAGGGAAACAGAACTTGTGCCTTGTGCAAAAGTTGCAATCTCCTTGTGAAGTTGCCAGATTCTTACTTGATTTACTTTATTAAACCTCTCCTTTAGATCTTCCCAAACAACAAAGGAATTACTTGCATAGATGATACTATTGACTAATTCATGTGCTACAATATTCATTATCCAGGAATGTTGCATTGCACCTTTCCCACTGGTCATGGAGTATTTCATCGAATGATTCCTTCTCACATGTTCCTTCTACAAACCCTAGCTTATTCTTAGCTCTTAGGTCAATTCGCATAGATTTATTCCATAATCCATAGTTTTCAGATCCAGTTAATTTGATAGAGATTAGGACTGAACCTGGTGTATCGGATGGATGAATATACAGAGGATGATTGTGGTCGATTACTTCAGTTCCTTGGTTTCCAGCTGCTGCCATTGATGCTTGAGCTACATTCACCATTGTTGTAGTGTAAAGCTTTTGTATTTTGGATTAGAAATCTCTGAAGGAAGCGGTTAATCCAGCATCGATTGCTCTGATACTATGATCGAATGCTCAAGTTAAGCTAATCTAGAGAGAGAATTCTTAGAGAAGATATTTCTGGAATTGGTAAAAATGAGCCTAAGCTCTTACACCTGCACTGTATCCATATATATATATACAGATCCACTAACTAACTACCACATTAGCTTAACTAACTTGAGCTACCACTAACCGATGACACTACACGATCAATCACAGTGTGACACATGGACCACAGTTGGCTTTTAACTAAGTCCTAGCTGGCTCCTACTGAGCTGGCATGTAACTAACTAACTGAGCTACTAACTAACAGCTACTAACTACTACTAACTGCTCGATAATAAAGTGTCAAAACACAAGTGTAAAGTGTTTAAAAATTGTGGGATCATGATGCTACGTTTTAGTTTAAAATACAACGTCAGCATATCATTGCGGGACAATTGGACAAACATGGGAAGATATTGTCCTATACTTTTGTTTGAATCAGATGGAAGCTCCGTTTAATTTCTTCCATGTTAAATATATACAATAATAATTAGCTTATAGTTATTGCTGATGTGATGTGATTTCTATATAATGTACTAAGGGGTCGTTCGGTTCCCCACATTACATAATAATACCCGCACAAAACTCAGCGTTAATTTTGCGCAGCGTTCGGTTGATTTCTGTGAAATTTTAACACCCGCATAAAATTAGTGCAACGTTTGGTTGCGTTTTTGTATATTCCGCGTTATTAATACCCGCATTATTAATGCGGGAATTTATGTATTATTTTATGCGGGGTAGAAGGTGGTATTAATAATGTGGGTATTAATAATGCAGGTATTAAAATTTAAAATGACAAAATTAACCCTCATAATAATAAGAATATTTTAAAATTTTATTTAAGAAGTAAATAAATATTTTAAATAATAATATTTTGTGTTAATTTGTAATATATCAGTGATTCAACAAATAATCCCTACGTTATAATATATGTGTGGCTAATACCCACATTATTAAACCCCACATAACTAATACCCGCATTATCAATACCTACATTATTAATACACACATTATTAATACCCACATTACTAATACCCGCATTAATAGTTAATACCCGCGTAAAAGGAAAGGCAAACCGAACGACCCCTAAGAGATTAGTTACTATAATCAAGAAGTGGAGGTACAGGGGAAGAATGTGCAATTTTGTGCTGGTTCCAAACAAGAAAATCCTGCACGTTGTAGACAACAAATAATACAGTAGTAAATAAATAACTCTCTTTTAAACAAGTTAATACTTTTAAATTAGACATTTTACAAAATCCAATCTGGGATTATAGCGGTAGAAGTGTTTGATTTGAGTCTCATCACTACCAACTAATAAAATAGTTATGTGTTTGGACAAGAAAGAGTTTTAGTAGTCCGCATGAAAGAGTGTTGCAAACTGAACAATAAATAAATTTGCGTCGTTTCTAACGAATTAAGTTTTAGACAATTCATAATTATACTTATATCTGTAAGTATTTTTTTTATTCATTTAAATTTAAATTTATTAAGAAATGAATACAATCACAAACCTAAAAGTTGTGGGGGTACGAGGAGATTTGGTTGGTTTGATTGACCAAACTTTGGATTTGGCATTGGAAATATTTGTGGTCGTCATATCCCAATAAAATGAAGATCATGTGTTACTCTTGAATTTGGTTCTCTGCATTTGGAGACAAAAAGTTCAGAATGAAATGTTCAATAGATCAACTCAACAAAGGGTTTTCAGCATTCCAGCCATCGCGTGAAATCCCACCGCTCAATCGTTTAACCAACCTACTTAATTTGGCAAAAGGCTGCTGATGGTTATGGGTCGTTTCTTAGTGACGTACCAGCAACACTGACGGTTATTGGCGTAATTTCCCAAACTTAAAATCATATAAGGAAGTTGTCTAGTGAACATGGTGCATAAAGGTGTTAAACGATGATGAAAATTATTAAATTGAGTTGAAGGAAGTTATCGTAAAAAATGTGTAAATTAAATATGGGTACGTGACGATTCATATAAGATGTGAATGTGGGTACGTGAGGATTCATACAAGATGATCCGAATTTTTTTTAAGATGGAGGCATGCATGGTGTAGTACACTTTGTAAACTGGAGTGCCACAGATTATTATGTTCTGATGATAATAAAAGATAAAGGAAATAAGAGCTCATTACGTGAGTTTGCTGCACCAAAAAAATATTTGCTGAACAATAAAGACAAGCACACGAGTCGATGAATGAAAAGAAGGGTCAAATCCGTTTAAAGTATATCTATATCTATATCTATCTATCTATACTAATATAAAAGTGGGAATCCTTAAAGTAAAAAGTAAAAGACGAAAATACCCCTAAAATATTAAACTCCCATTTTTTACCTCCAAAACTAAATACTATCTTTAAGTTTTGTATATTAAATTAAATAAGTTGCTACATAGTTAGTATTGCTTTCATCTTCCTATACGGATTAAAAAATTTAGAATTTGAAGAGTTAGTAATTGAAAGGTCAATAAATTAAATGAACAAGAAACGATTAGGACTCCAAAATTCTCAAGATTCGATACATATAAATTCATCCATATCATGCAACCGTTTATTCAGATTTTTTTTCCTTTTTGATTTAGCTGGTCTAGAAGCCAATAATATCTTATCAGTTTATTTGTTATGTTTATGTAGATGATACCGTATACGCATGTTTTTATGATGTTTATATCATTTTAAAGTTAGATATTCATGAAATATACGTGCAACACGCAATTTGTACTTACTTATAAGTATATACGCGCAACGCGCGTGTCCAAACACTAGAAATAATTAAATATGCATCTACTTAAAAAGAAAGAAGAGAAAACTACACAAGAGTTTAAGTTAGGAGATATTTTTTACAAATATAACAGAAATGGTGATTTAATTACAAAATATAGCGAAAGTGATGATTAAATTATAAAATATAGCGTAAATGGTGAGTTAATTAAAAATATAGCAAAAAAAGAAAACCTCCTCTATATCTCATTGTATCTCACTGTATCTGTACTATATTTGTACTGTATCAGCACTATATCTACACTATTTTCTAGTGTTTCTCCATACTTTTCCTAGTGTTTCCGTTATTTCTACTCTATTTCTACTTGTATCTGCACTATTTTTTTACTATTTCTGTTGTTTTTGTTGTTTTGTAGTGCTTCTACACTTTTTCTACTTGTATCTACAAGTAAGCGGCGGCGTCAGGTGGTAGGGGCAGGTAGCAGGGGAGGAATGGGAGATGAAAGCTAGAGTTTTCTTTTTCTTGGCGGCAACAGAAATGGTCGTGGTTCGGATCGGATGCGAGTCAAGAGTGAGTCGGATTCGGCATCAGTACTTGACTTTTTGTGTAATAATGTAAAACTAAGTAGCTGGCCAATTAATTTAGACTTAACCTTTCCTGCGCCATAGAATTTCGGAAAATATGTGGATTATGATGTTACCCTTAGGCGGCTCCGCTGAAATACTAATTTGTATTCTGGCGTGTGCGCTCCTCATAATTTGCCGGATATGTTACCTGGACTTGGGAGACGGATCACTGCAAAGTGATAATAATTTGGTCTTAATTATTTGTAATGTATAGAGTATTTGGCTCACCATATAAATAAGTGCTGTTGGATTGGCATGATGTTATTTTTTGGATATTTGTGGATGAGCGAATTGATGACGATTTGAACTCATTTAATTACAAAATGGATAGAGTATTTTGGCTCACTATATGAATAAGAGAGACCAGACCGTCCTAATTCTATGTTTTCATGTGTGTTTTTTGTGCATGATTGAAGTAAGGATAATTTTGCCTCATTTATTTGCAAAATGAACATAGTATTTTGATCATTATATGAATAAGCGCACTCAAAGTTTTGTGATTACTAAATATTGGCAGCTGAAGTTATGTATTTGTGCATGTGCGAAGTGAAGCCAATCTAGGCTCATTTATTTGCAAAATTGACATAATTTTAAGTTCACGATATGAATAAGTGAAGGCGCATTGGCCCGATTTCTGCTTTGTAGGAAGCGTGACATTTGTGTAATTACGACTTCATTAATTTTAAAAATACTAGTGGCTTTTATACCATTTCAGCTTCATTAAATGTAAAAGTAACCGCAATATTTTTGTAATTACTGCTTCATTAGACGTAAAAGTGCTCAATTTTTCAAGACCATCTTTAAAGTGCTCAATCTCTCGAGGCCAAGCACAAATGTGCTCATTTATGTGATTTACAGAAATAGGACACTTCTGGCGCCTCGTCAAAATTTGACCCTATAAAGAAAAGTCTTACTATTTTGACCCCCAAAAGGAAGTTCCTGGCTATTGCCAGATCTTTTTATCAGTAAAGACCTGACAATCGCCTGGTGTTACTTTTGGTGGTTGCCAGCAATTTTTTTTGATGGAGGTTAATCTGTTAAGAGTTTTCTAACGGGATTTTAAATTGTAGCAACAACACTTGATCTATCTACTTCACACGAAAACTTGGTAAATCGACTTCAAAGCCCAAATTTGAAAATTTTGGAATTGGCCGAAAATGTAGAAATAGCCACTTTTGGGCGTGCTATTGTAGTTTCATCAATATGTGGGTGCACAATTACGGAGGCTAGTCACTTTGCCTATCTTCAGACCGTTGGGATTAACGTTCAAGCAAAATTAACTTGATTGCTGCTCGTTTTCGTCTGAAGGTTAAATCCATTTTCGTCTTCTTCGTCGTCGTCGTCATCTTCTACTTCTTCTTCTTCTTTTTCTTCTTCAAATCAATATTTGAATTTGGTTTGAAGTTAAGCGCAACTTCACACTTTTGATCTGAATTTGGCTCATATCAGATTAAAGAGCTTAAATCGAGTGAACTTCAAATCATGGATTAAAGCTGAATGCATAACTTCAACCTTGATGGTTTGAAAGTAGATTCCTACACTTGCATAAAGTTTTTTAAAAATGACTAAACATTAAATAAGATGGGTAATATAGGCTGCCCAATCAAAGATTGGTTTGGGCCTATTGGTCAACGAGTAGGCTTTACAGCGTGGGTGATTCGCTGAAAGAGGACATTTCAGTGTCACCGTTTATATTTTAACCCGCTTAAGAAACTTTTGCAAGAAAAGTTTTGGCGCCAGAAACGCGGAGACACTTCATCATGGTATAATGATGGAATGTCTTAACGACCATTATTTTCAAAAAGATTTTTTCCACTAGGACTACTATTTTAACACCAAGTCTTTAGAAGTCTTCTCTAAGGCAGTCTATTTGCGCCTGCACATTTAGCTTTTAGCTACTTTAAAACCAATTTGCAAGCATAATCTCTAACTCTCAAGTCATGGGGCTGAATTATGCATTCAACTTCAAACCATGGTATACAATTTACTCAAGTTAGACTTTCTGGTTTGAAAATGAGCCAGATTAACACCACAGGGGTGGAGTTGTGCTCAGTTTCAAACTAAATGGGTGAAGTAAGCTTAATGTGGACGAAACTTTGACCCTAATGATCTCAAGATAAGCAGCTATTTGATCTAAAATAGCCAGCCCTTGCAAACTTGTGTCCACAACTGGGTACAACCGTAATAGGGCGCGCAAAATAAGCTATTTGTGCATTTTGCCTTTAAATTTTAGGAGGAAAGTGCACGAAAGACCACTTTTGCCACTGGTCTTTGGGCACAAGCTACTAATACCAAAATATTTAGTTTGTGGCCATTTTTACTTAAAAGATAGAACTTCAGTCCAGGGGCCAGATTGAAGTTCAGTCCTTAAAGATTGAACTTCAGTCCAGGGCCATATAGATTGAAGTTCAATTCTTAAAGATAGAACTTCAGTCCAGGGCCATGTTGACTGAAGTTCAGTCCGGTCCTTAAAGATGGAACTTCAGTCCAGCGGCCGTATGGACTGAACTTAAGTCAATGATCAGAACTTAAGTCAATGTTTATTTAGTAAAGGCCCAAAAGTGGTTTCTAGTGTAAGACCAAAGAAAATAGTGGCCTCAAACCAAATACTGGTGTTAAAAATGGCCGCTGGGCGAAATTTTTACAAATTTTAGTCCCTACAAAATATATGTTAATATGGAAGTTATTTTAACTAAAGTAATGACGATGCACCAGGAAGTGTTTCAAGAAACATATATTGGACAAGTTTCTATTTGGAGTTGGAGTTGGAGCATTCTTCCTTTTGCTTTTTAAGGACCAAATTTAACCACTCGCTTTGAAGTACTCTATTTTTGTAAATCTCCAGAGAAGCATTGGGCAAGTTTCTAGTTGGAGTTGGAGCTTTCTTCCTTTTGCTTTTAATTTTCTTTATAGGTTTTCGTTCCAGATATGAACTTAACCTCCCCACTTCCCAAACCCCCCCCCCCCCCCCCCCCCCCCGGGCAAAGAAAATAGATAAACAGTGAGAGCAGGTGGACATATATATGGTGCAAAATTTTGTTGGAAAATATCTTTACAAAATTTTCATTTAGTTGTCTTAAACAATTTACTATAATAATCAAGAAGAATATATTCTCTTGGTAACGTGTGCGCGCGCTTTCTTCGCCCTAAAGATGAGGTATTAAAAATTAATTCTAGCTTGATGACTACATAAATTTGATAGATCAGCTTGGTTAATTAAATTGCTTGACTTCATGTCCACTTGAATAGTCGACATTATTATTCATCCATCAAGGACATACCTGATCATTAGGATAGACCGAAAGGATAAGAGTGACAACTGTATCTAAACAAGGATCAGTATTTAAAGCTCAAAACTCAGATATTTTAGTTAAACAGTTCCTTCATTTTTGTGAGATTAATCTCATGAAGAACTGGATCCTGATCTCTGCCATATACAACAAGAACTAAAATGAGGGGATTGGAGTATATATAATAGATTCTATTATTTCCTTCTTTTTTGCATCTTGTCTTTCAACTTTCTCCGAGTTTATTAAAATAGACAAACGTCTTAGAGTAAGCAACAAACAACATTTCCTTGCCGCATTTTCTTTTGATCATGTCGCCTTTTACTAAAAATAGCATGGAATGGCATCATATTCTAGTAAGTACAAAGTATGTAATGAGTAGAGTAGTAGTTCATATTCCTAGAGTACTCACTAGCATAAGTATTAGCTAGATGTTTAAATTTTTGTTAAAACATAGAAAACATATGTAGGAGAAGTAAGTTACAGCTTTCGACATCCACCTCTCCATCTACCTTCACAAATTTAATTCCTCTTTCTTAATAGTGTATATATGTAAAGAAAACTAATTGGACGTGGGGAGGGCCAAGAGTGACTGTTATAATATTAATTTCAAAATGCTGAGAAAAAACATGGAACTTCCCTTTCTGAAAAGCAACTTTAGCAATAAATATCATTTCTTATTACTACTACTCCTATATACTAGTAATAATGATAACAAATATGGAGTGTAAGGAATATTAAAACCATACATAATTAAAAAGGAGCACAAGCATTTTCTTTTGAAAGAAAAGAAAATAAAAAACATCGTGGTGGTGATGATCTTGGGACCCCTCAGCATTGCCGCCACCCACCACAGTTTTGCCATGGTTTCCTCCAAGTGCATGACAATTATTTGATAGTTTCAGAAAGAACTCTCTAGAGATGGTCACATTAAGTGCGAAAGTGCGATTTGCTTATTTCATTAAATAATTTAAGTGTGGTTAGGGATCGATCGGTCGCTGCTTTAATAGATTATTATCAGGTATATATGTGGTGGAAACGGAAATGGAATTTCCATCTGAATCGTGCCATTTCCACTTACTGTAAATTTTCTTACATGGAGTTGCTTTGGTGACGTATATGGAAAGCAGCAAGCGTAGATAGTGGCGAACTCATAATTTTTGGGAGGAGACTCAAAAAAAAAAAATATAAATATTGTGCACGGAACTCAAGCCAAGAACTTAAATCATAAATTTGATACCCCTTCATCATTAGGCTAGGATATTTTTCGTTGCTAATTAAAGGAAATTATAGTATATATATTCATATAATTTTTTTTTACCTATATATATATATATACACACACAATATAGGTAGTTTTTCGATAAAGGGGTATTGTGTAGCTAGGTCCGCCCATGTAGACATTAGACACATCACAATTCACAATATCACATTTACTGTGCTTTTTTGTGCTTGAAAGGTGGAGAGACAGGGCGAAACCACAAAAAATTTCACCGCATTCCCTCCATAAGGAGTGGTTTTGCAAAACTGTCCGCGCTAAGGAATGTTTTAGTAAAATACCCTTATTTAGTCCGGAATCAAGACTTCAAGGCAAAATTTTTGGAAGTCTTGGCAATTGGCTATACTTCAAGGGCAGGTGCTGTTTTGCCAATACTTCAAGTTATATGGCGAGAATGCAGGGAAGACTGGAAGGACCCAAGACTTACGACGAAGTGCGGAAAATGTTGCCTTTTGCCAACACTTGCACGGCAAGTGTTGGCAAATCGAGCAGAGGTCAAAAGCAAGTCTTGCCTTTTTGCCAAGACTTATGGCCAAGTGCGGCAAGTATTGCCTTTTGCCAATACTTGAAGGGATAAGTGTTGAAAAGCAGAAAAATATAAAGGCAAGTCTTGGCCCCGAATATTTTTCATTAAACCTTAACAGTGACATTTTTGCAAACCATCTTTTAGCGCGGGCAAAAAGGCTAATCATTGCTTCCCGTGTCATATTTTTGCAAATCAGCCGCGAAACCATTTATCTTGTTAGGTGGAGCATTTATAGAAATAGACATCCCAACGCTGCTGTTAAATTCTGCCCCTAGCAAAAAATTCCTTCCTACATCGCTACAACTCGGAAGCAATTCCATTTAGTAAGAGTCACTAAACTTTCGGGGCAGATCCAGGATCCAAAGTTAGCGGATGTCACTCTTTATATTTATCCTTAGCCACAGCGATCAAATAAGAACGGCGGGTCGGGTCGATTGATTTTTTGTTACTTCGACTAGTTAAGTTGTTCTTTTTCACGCTTGTGTTAAATAATATATTATTGAAGAACTTGCAAAAAAATTATGAAATAGCGCGTCAATCAAAAATTTTGCTTAAAGGTAGCTTATTTCGATATTTTTTTGTTTGACTAGATTAATTTACCTTCAATAATCTAGAGTTAATTTCTTCAACTTGATTATCACGTTTTATGGAGATTATTTGCAGAACAAAAACTTTAAATATTCAATCTATGAGAATTAAATCAAAAGATCTAATAATCAGGCCACTTAATCTGTATAGATTGTGTTGTACAACAAAAAAGAGAAATATTACATTAATTAATTTTAATTATAAAAAATAAAATGCTTATGTATTTGATAGTGTTAAAAATAAAGTAGAGAAAACAATAACAAAATCTAAAAAACAAAAAAAGAAGAACAAGGAAGGAGAGGAAGATATCTAGCAAATAAAAGGCAAAAGAAAAGAAAAAGGGAAAAAGGGCAAAGAAAAGGGAGATATCCCATATGGGGTAGGTATGTGGGCGAGACCTAAAAAAATTGGGAAAAAAGGAGCAAAGGGAAGATTCAAACCCAAGTCAGCCAGGAGAAAATGCAACACCTTAACCAGTGGCACCACGACGCAATAGTATATATAACCTTCCGGCCGAAGTCAGCAGGTGTTGTGGCATTCCCTATACCCAACTTAAATCCTCCCCTGCTAAACTCTTACACTATAGTCAAATACTTAATAAAAATTCAACATAAAATATTTGTGTTATACTTGATGCACCTTAAAGTGACACTAGAAACTAGAGAGAGGGGGGGGGGGGTAAACAATGATACTGACTAATTTTCGTTTTAAGATAAAGGGACCAGTTCACAAAACAACAATTGTAAAACTGCACACATGATTATTCATGAAAAATCTCCTTGCTCGAGGGAGCAAAAACCACGACCAAGATACCAGATTTTAAAACCATTTCATAATAAATGGGCAAATGCAAGTTGCCTTTAAGTTGTTTAGCTACTATATTATTTATAGCTAATGTCTTTTAAATTATTGTTAAGTGTGATACTAGTTCATTTGCTATCTTTAGGCTATGAAAGTTTCATATTTTCACCCTTTGTAAAACAAGTATCCCATTATAAACAAATGGTTAAAAAGATTCAAACTTTAGCAATTTAGGAGATACAAAGAACCTAAAATTCCACCTATATTCCTAACTCTCTAACTATGTTTCCACTCAATCTATGCTCAATTTCAACATCTACTTCATTCCACTATTTAATCTATGTGTATTTCTATTAGTAGTGGTTTTAAGTATGTAATTACATCCAAATATAACGTAACTATGCAATTTCATCACAATAGAGCTAAATTCAACAATAAACATCATATTTTGACAAAATACTAACAAAATTCTCTTTAACAAAAACAGTATCATCATCACAAAAAATCAACGTGTGTTTGAAAAATCATATATTTAGTTAATTCATACACAAGAATAGGAGCAGCCCCGTCACCACTACTTTGCTGCAACACCCAAAACAGCCCCCATCCCTGTTACACCCTCTTCATCAACACACTAATGCAAACCAACACAACCTCCCCCACATTTTATGCTACCATAACAGCCACCAAAACAACATAACCTCCTCAAACGCCACCACCAAACAATCCCCACATTCAAAAACATCTCAGGCATCAAACAATCACAACCCCAAAAAAAAAAAATTTAAAAAACGAACCTGTTCTGGTGGTCCACCAGAATCACCCGGTCGAACGCCGGATCTGGTCCACGCGACCTGATTTGTGCAAGAAAATAAATTGGTGGTTAGAGTTTAGTGTGAAGAAATAATGAAAAAACATAAAAATTGAGAAATTTACCAATTTAAAGGGAGAGAAAGGAGTGTCGACGCCCATTTTTCCCCGAACCCCTTAAGGGTTCGAAATTGGCTCGACTTATTGGGACTCGCGGGTAAAGACTTGGAGTCGCCACCTAACATATTTTTTAACTAGGCGTATTAGGGCACCTATTTTATTTCTAGCCATTTTTACAATTAACTTTGAAACTTAGTCTACAAACCAGAATTCCTAGGTAAGAGGTTCAGGTTAACTCGAGAGGAAGGGATTAGGCACCTCTCGAGCCCCCACCAAATGTGGTTACCGACCGGACTTCATGTTGGGATTCAAAACAAGTAGTTAAGCAAATAAACTGATTAAAAGACGATTTAAATACTATGTGTATTATACAAAAGATACAAGTCTGCTAATAGGCTACTTCTTTAGGGAATTAAACCTTGCAAATTAAAGCAAACTAATCAGTTTATAAAAATAAATATTAAGTGAAGATAATAGCAAGTAAAAATGGAAGTATTTTTTGGAAAGTCGTTTTGAAGACATTTATCCAAATGTGCCTTGCAAAAAAAAATAGATGAAGTTAAATTAGTGAATAATGATAAAACAGTAATAGTAATAATAATGAATAACGATAAAAGATCCTTTTCTTCTAAGTATTTTCTTCAAAACCATGTCGTCTTTTATCCGAATTTACCTCGCAAAATATAAGAAAAGAAGTTAGTGAGTAATAATATTGATAATGCAATAATGATAATAATAATATAATAGTGAAAGTAATGATAATAATAATAATAGTAATAATAATACTAATAATAATAATAATAATAATAATAATGCTAATAATAATAATAGTTTTAAAATAAAGGGAGGGGGGAGATTTTAAAAGTGTCGGCTCAGGTGTGTATGAATTGGGTGGAGGTTAGAGATGTCGATACGGCTGCGAACACGCCGGCCGCTCGTGTTGCCATGCCAAGTATCGGTCTCGTTACTCCAACACCGGTTCGTTTGTAATAAACGGCTTACACACGTCATCATAGCCTTTTTTACTTGTTGTCGGGACACGTAAGGGACGGTAAGTACGGGACGGGACTTGTACTGGCCTCCAAACGTCATCGGCCTAAACGATGTAGTATCCGTTCAAATCAGTGCTTAGGCCTCAATACATGTATACGGATTTTTTCATTGGCCTATATCAGTGTAGGGACTATCAGATTTTAGAAACTGCAAAAAAGCCTAAAAGCAGTAGTCAATGAATCAGTATAGGAAACAATAATGTGTCCAAGATTAACGAAATACAGGTCACTAGCAGCATAGCGAAGTAATCCGAAAATAAATGGGCCGATCCAAATAATCCATCACAAATCAGAGAGACAAACGGAATATGTAAAGCAACGGAAAAACCCAGTCATGAACAGAGCCACTGCCGATCGGATCCCCGGCAAACAGAAACAATAGCACAGTGATCAAAAGAAACGCGACACCAAAATCGAGGGAGAAGGAGGAGCAACGCCAGCGGCGTCACTACCACTCCTCACCCTTCTTTTCCCGTTTTGGTTCAACAACTTATAATCAGAGACAAATAATAGGGACGAGGGTGATGGGATTTCTCCATTAACGATGGTGCACTTCAACTATTTCAGTTCACCGACCCCAATATCCCCAATCTCCTTCACCGATTTGATTCACCAGTACCCCGTCGATGTTCCCTTTTATCCCTTCTTTTTGGATCTGTGAGTATTGTATATTTACGGACTGATGATCTACTGTGTGTATTGAGGCGCATACATGTACTGTGACGGAAGAAAAAGATGAAGGGGTGAATGTACTGTGTGTGTATGGTGCAATTGGGGAAGAAGGTGAAGGGGGTTCTTTTTCCTGATTTTCTCTGTTTTTCTTTGGTGTTTTTTGATCTACAATATATAGGGATAGAGTGATAGAAGACCATTGAGAGGATTGGGGGATTTGGAGAGGAGATTAGCGAGATTGAAGAGTAGTTAAGGGAAAGACTTTGGTGATGGACTGATTTGTAGCAATACCTTGTGCTAAAGAGAAGGGATGGTGCACTTCAAACTAGGAAAACGTCTAGATTCTCAGACGACTGAATATTCTTACACAACGGGATTGAGAGGAGCTGCTAAATATGGACTACTGATACTAAGAAAGGCAGGAGCTATGTTTGCCTAATAGATGAGGAAGAGTAAAGTTGATAAAAGAATTAAAAGTTTTGAACAAGAAAATTAAGAAATGAGCACTGATGGGTACGAGATTGACGAAATTCTGGGAGATAAGGTTGAGATTATCTATTTCGGGAAAGAAAAAATATGGAAAGAATATGGTGTAATTAAGAAAGATTGTGAATGTATTTGGTTAGGTATTTGGTTTAGGTTCAAAGTAAAAGTAATTTGATAAATAGAAGGAAAATGAATGAATAAATAAATAAATAAAATGAATGAATGAATTAATTTATTAAAATGTATGGGTAGAAAGAAAAAGTTTATAGTATCAACTGAATGTATCCGGTCAAACTTTTGTCCACGTGCAAAGAAAAATATTGAATTCAAATTAATATGTCAATATTATGAGATGAATATGAACGGTATGGAATTTTGACCGGACATTTTAATTGGACTGATATTTAATTTAAAGGTGCATAATAAAGATTAAAATTAAAATATATATATGAATCACATATGGAAGAAAGACAAAATACACACATGAAACAAATTGTATCATATAAATATCCACACATAATTATCAAATATTGTAAATGCAGTTAAATTGCACAAATATATAATTTGAGATGTATTTAACAAGTAGCCTAAAATGATGAAATTATGTAATATAGCCACATTTATGTATATAACGTATAAATAGGGGGATAACACACGTAAATGCATGCCTTCTAATGCAAATTTCGTTCAAACAGTCGGTATTGCACCTTTAAACTAAATATAGCCAATTATGGAAAAAAGAGGGACAAAATTGGGTGTCAACAGCTGCCCCTCTTTGCCCGGGGATGATGAAAGAATCTTCGGGCAAAGATAGTTGACGGAGTAGCCAATTTTGTCACGACTGGCAAGCAAAAAGGTAGGAATGGGGAATGAGAGTTTTGGGGTGTTTCGGCCGAACCCCGGTCTCTGAGTTGCCTACATATCTCGGGTTTCACGAGAATCAGGCCGTGTGTAGTTCTAGAATGGCATGTTGCCTGTGTGAGATGTTTAGGACGCACGATTTTAGATGTCAGGAGTAAACTTATCGGAGTATGTAAAGTTTACATTTCAATGTAGCAGCCTTTTGTCGAGTTAAATGAGGAATAAAACAGAGACACTATCGAAAATGAGATAACATCAATAGATCGAGCGTGGGAAAAGAGGCTTGCAATCATCCTAGTTATGAAAATGTGGTGCACGACACACCCATAAAGAGGAGTTTACACGTACGTAATTTCCACTTCATCTCGATAATCGAGTCATCTTGTCTTTAATATTATCTTTGAATGAGCTGGGGAATACTGAAGAGTAAAGCACAATAAGAATGCACGATGGGCACGATTTAGGCACGAGAACACGCACGATTGACACAGATAGGCCTGAATAGGAAGGAATACAAAACTGACATCCAATCAGGAATGAAAGATTAGGTGGATCACTGGCATGAGTATGGAATTGTAGCATGGAATTTGGAAAGATAGGTAGGTTGCGGGTGTAGCAAAAGGTATTGTATGTAGGATCAGGCTTTGCTTTGTATGTTTTTGAGGTTTTGTGGTTGCCTAATTGGCCATGATTTTGGGAGTAGGCGTGAGAGTATGGCACAGGGGTTTGTCGAGAGATTGGGAAGTACCTTGCAGCAAAATCATGATAAATGCAATATATATAAAGATAAAGTAAAGTAAACTTCCCTGATGAGTTGAGCTCTCCTTTGTCATGTAGCTGTCTAGTCTGTTTCCAAGTGCTTTGAGTGTTTAGGAAATATATTCTTCTCCTCTAGAGATATTCCTGTCGCCGGGCTGTATCTTGGAATATTGTACCACTGTTTCCTTTTATAATGCTTTCATGAATGTTGGGCCTTTGTCAAGTTTTCTTCGGTGAACACCCAGTTTCTGTACTTCGTCTCTCTTGAAATTTTTGAGGGGACCTCAAAAATTTCTGCCCCAGTGTCAGCTTGCGTCTTTTGGGAATTTTTGAGGGGATCCTCAAAAATTCTGCCCCAGTTTATTGCCTTTGATAGATCATCATATCATGATAGTACCTGCAAAAATAAACAAAAAAAATATGTGTGTATGTCCAATTCTAAGGCGGACGAGCCTATTGTAGCGATGCCTGCAAAACAAAATAAGTGAATTTGTCCTATTTTAAGCCGGATAAGGCTGATTATAGTAGTGCCTGCAAAACAGAAAGAATGAGCATGTCCAATTCTAAGGCGGACGAGCCTATTGTCATATTCTAAGCCTGACGGGGCTCATCGTCATATTTTAAGCCTGACGTGGCTGATTGTCATATTATAAGCCTGTCATATTTTAAGCCTGACGGGCTAGTCGTCATACTTTAAGCCTGACGAGGCTAATCGTCATATTTTAAGCCTGACGTGGCTAGTCCTATTGTAGTGGTGCCTGCAAAAAATAAAATATATGAGTTTGTCATATTTTAAGCCTGACGTGGCTAGTCGTCATATTTTAAGCCTGACGAGGCTAATCGTCATATTTTAAACCTGACGAGGCTAATCATCATATTCTAAGCCTGACGTGGCTAGTCCTATTGTAGTGGTGCCTGCAAAAAATAAAATATATGAGTTTGTCCTATTTTAAGTTGGACAGAGCTGATTATAGTAGTGCCTGCAAAACAGAAAGAATGAGTATGTCCAATTCTAAGGCGGACGGGCCTAATAGTCATATTTTAAGCCTGACGGGGCTAGTCGTCATATTTTAAGCCTGACGAGGCTATTCGTCATATTTTAAGCCTGACGAGGCTAGTTGTCATATTTTAATGGTGCCTGCAAAACAAAATATATGAGTTTGTCCTATTTTAAGCCGGACAGAGCTGATTATAGTAGTGCCTGAAAAATAGAAAGAATGAGCATGTCCAATTCTAAGGCGGACGGGCCTATTAGTCATATTTTAAGCCTGACGGGGCTAGTCGTCATATTTTAAGCCTGACGTGGCTGGTTGTCGTATTATAAGCCTGTCATATTTTAAGCCTGACGGGGCTAGTCGTCATATTTTAAGCCTGACGAGGCTATTCGTCATATTTTAAGCCTGACGAGGCTAGTTGTCATATTTAATGGTGCCTGCAAAACAAAATATATGAGTTTGTCCTATTTTAAGCCGGACAGAGCTGATTATAGTAGTGCCTGCAAAACAGAAAGAATGAGCATGTCCAATTCTAAGGCGGACGGGCCTAATAGTCATATTTTAAGCCTGACGGGGCTAGTCGTCATATTTTAAGCCTGACGAGGCTAGTCGTCATCTTTTAAGCCTGACGTGGCTGGTTGTCGTATTATAAGCCTGTCATATTTTAAGCCTGACGGGGCTAGTCGTCATATTTTAAGCCTGACGAGGCTATTCGTCATATTTTAAGCCTGACGAGGCTAAAGTGTTATCATGTCCATTGTGATTGCCTGCGAATTCTTGTGTTTGTGTCGAAAGATATGTTGTCAAAGAAAGATTCGTTAGTTGAAACAAAGTGGTTGCTTTGCATTGAACACCAATGTATTTGCTTGAATCTGCATTCGTTTTTCAGTATGATGATCAGGTATCTCGATGACTCTGATTGTGTGGATACTGAGGTTGGATTTATCGGATTTGGAGGCTGTCCAAAATGGTATTTGTCTTGGGGTTGTGATGGGGTGTCTTCATATTTCATGCTTTTTTTTTTTTTTGACAGACATGGAGCTGACTTTGATGGGTGGTTGCAATATCTTTTGACTGAGCTAAAGGAGTAAATGTGTGAGGTTTTGTCTTTACGTCTGTCCTCAATTGTGTTGAGCCTTTGAAAGTCTTGAAAGAGAGGAGATTGTTTATGGTGCAAGTTGGGGTACGGTGCGAGGCTGTGAGTTTTGCCAGTTTTGGTCGTATAGTGATTAGGATTTTCTCTTGCGACTCTTGTATGAGTATATTGTCAACTGATTTTGGTTCGTTCATACTACAAATCGTACGGAAGTGGAATTGGGCTTATCTGAGTTTTCTTGGTGTCATATGCTGGTGATTCGAAAGACTTTGTTTCAGAAGCAAATATTATCAGCTTGGCTTGCCATTTCGGATTTTCTGAATGCAGATTCTTGACCAATTTCAGTGTTCAGATGCAAAGCGACCGTAATAAATGACAACATGCGCAAAAATGTGTTAGGCCATTTAGCAAAAATTTGATGCAAAAACAACACATATAGCTTAAAAGAATGCCTAGACCGCGGATGATAGAGTAGCACTTGAATTTGGAGATTATGACAAATTGTATAAAGATTCTAAAAGATTGCTCGAGTGCTTTATGTAGCAGTCAAGACAAGGATTTTGGTCGAATGACCGATGCTCGCTTAAGCAGGAGATGAGAAGTTGAATGTCAATGAAAGATAATAAAGATGTTGTGTAAAGAATAGGTTGTGTTGATAGAAAGGAGGTTGGCTTTTGTTGAACACCAACACCTAAAGTGCATCTCCCATCCTGTCTTGCAAATCTGCGTGTCATAATGCCCGCGTGCCTTTGAGAGAGATACTCAATGTCTCTCATACTTGTCAACCGACTGCTGCAATTCAATCCTGCCTTAGCTTTTGCTTGTCATGTAGATTTTGTGGCCGAGAGACTGATCCCAGTGTATCATGTATATTCTTAGATCACTGCTTCAGTCAAGAAAATTAATTCATGGTTTTGTAAGTGTCTCAAATAGCTTCATCTTGAGATCACGTCTCATCCCACACTTGCTAGTTGGTAGGGATATGCTTCCAATACTCAGCAAGAGCTTCTAGCTTCGTCATATAATGGAAATTTTGTCACCGCGCCTTTGCATTTTTTTCCCAAATTGAATCAGTCTGTTGACTCTGGTTGTTATGCATAAACCTTTGTATCATCAAACGGGTTCCGATCATCTCTCACTTCCTTATTGCCTTGTGTCCCTTCGAACATATTTTGAGCCAGGAATAGGTGCAAGTTTGGAAACATTTTGGATTGCCTAAAATGCATTACAATATAGACTAGATTAACAAAATGATCCTCAGACATTGTGTCAAAACGAAGTATTTCGATGAGTCATGTGTGCCCTTGAGTTTGACCAACAAATCTCTTGCCCTGTCAATTTTCCGCTTTGTATGTATAGTGCCTGCTATTATAAACTCTTCTTGTTTTGAAAAATCCCTGATAAGCACACTTTGCTTAACCAAATCTTCTGTATTGGTATTCAACTTAAGCCAACCTTTTTGGATAATAGGTTTTGAGTTCATAAGGGATAGGGAGTTATCAAGACATGCAAAAGATTTCTGATATCATAATTTAGGAATAAAGTAGGGAGATGAGGTGCCTTGGCAAGAGATTGGATTCGGGAAGGGATTGACTTAGGTAGAAAGAGACCTAGAGCAATAAAACAAATTCACGTAATGCACACTTAGCAAATGAAAATGTATCCTACGACCGCTTTATGCATGATGATTTGGGAAGCGCTTTGTGCCACATGTATCATTTCATCTGCTACAAAACGCGGAGTCTAAAAGAGAATATTGCATTTATTGAATATTGGTCTTATTACATTGGCTGATATTGAAACAGTGTAAGAGAAGGAAAAGACTAAACATTTCTGGGGGATTAAATCATGGCCAGTTGAGCATCTTTCATGTTGATCCATCCCCAGAAGATTCATCTTCTTCCTCTTCGGACGAATCTTCGCTAGACGAACTTGCCCCTGATGAGTCTCCTTGGAAGATGATATTGTCTGCGTCAGTTAAGAGCCGGGATATGTCGAATGTGAAGTTTTTCAACATTTCCCAAGCTTTCCTTCCTTTCTCCTCTATTCCTTTGTCAGCCACAGAGTTCATTCCTTCGCTAGCCCATACACCGATAGACTCTATGCGTTTTGTCAGGAGTTCTGCCTTATTGCGCCATTTGTCTTTTTCTTTGTTCTTTGCTTCAACCAAACTTTGCTTCTTCGTTATTTTCTCTCGTGCATTTGACAATTGTCTGTGTAGCCTCTTGCACTCAGATTCCAATTCATCGGCATTTCTTTTCCTTTTTCTTGTTGCTCTTGGTTGAACTGCCTTTGCTATGTCTTTCCTAAGCCAGTCTGGATAGTCTTCATCATAGCCAGCGTCAAACCTGTCTCGTCCAATATTCTCGATTCCCATTCGTTGCCTTTCTTTCCAAAGTTCTATTATCCTATCTTTGAATGGTATCACTCCTCCAAAAAAATCAGCTTTGAAACTTCTGATGTCCGCAATTTGGGGTACAATCTGCTTTCTCCCCGCTTGTCTAAGTGCCCTCAAAGGAGTGTATGGGTAAACTCCTCTAAAGCCCACTAAGATGAGAAATGAGTCTCTTTCGGATCGCGTGATTACTGTTGTGCCGGGAAAGTAATCAAACATCCATTGTATGTTTTCAGATGTCAATTGAGAGAGTTTGTGATGCCATCCTTCGGTTGTTGTTGGCCGGTCCCACTTTTCAAGGGCATTGTCCATGCGGGTGATATGTGTCAAGATATAGTTTTCTCTCGGTATGGAGTGGAAGCCTTGGTCTGTGCTGTTCATTCTTTGTAAATGCTCGATCAACCAAATTTGTAGGAGTAAATTGCAACCTTCAAAAAAGCTAGCACCTTTCCTGCATCTTTCTAAAGCTCGGTACATTTCTGCAACTATCATTGGTACCAAAGTGTATTCTTTGTTGAGATCCTTGAGTAAGGTATCGGCAATTGATACCATGCAAACATCAACTCGTCCTTTGTGTTCTGGAAAAACGACAGTTCCTAAAAAGCTGGTGACAAATGCAAGTACCCTCCGCTCTTATCAATCGGCCTGGTTAATATTGAAATAGTCTTCGGCTTCTTGAAATGCTTCTCCATACCCAAATTTGATGTAGAGGGAAGTCAGAGAAATTCCCGACTGCCTTATACTGTCCGTGCATAACTCGGGCTTAAGCCCTACCATTTCGAAGAATTCCTCGGGTGCGATGTTCTTAGGCATCAAGACTTCTTCACTTTCAAATGGTAATTGGGTTAATCCGCCTATTTCTTCCAGTAATGGTGTCAACTCTACATTCCCAAAGTGAAAAACTGCTCGGCATGCATCCCAATAATGTACTGCTGCTTCTACTATCCCTTTCATTGCCGTATGATCCATCAGTGAAATAAGGTTCCCTAACACTGTCTTAACTCGGTCTTGTTGATCTATGCTTAAGTTTTCCCACCAATCTCTTAGCAACTGAGGGACTTCAATAACCATGTCAAATGTTCTAGTGGCCATGATCTTTTGGAAAAGGTGAAGGACGATAGGAAAAGGACGAAGAAAATGCCAAAAATTTGCTTTATTGCAAACAAATGATCAACGTGTGGCACAAGCTTTTGAAAATAATGCAACAGAGATGTGTCGTTGTGAGTTGAGAACCCTTTAGACACTTTAGAAGGAAAAGCTAATGGACTATTAACAAACTACGGGTGGCAAGTCTTTATATAATGCTTAAAAGATAAACGTGCGTTATGTGTCATCCCGTCCATCAAACGGTCATTTCTGCTTCAAATTGGGCCTTTAATGCCTTTTCGGTTACCTTTTGTGCCTTTGAATGACATTGAACACAGAATGATTTTAACCGCTTAGGAATACACGGTCGTTTCTGATTCTATTTGGGCTTTGATGCCTCTTCGGTTACCATTTGCGCCTTTGAATGGCATTGAATGCAGAATAATCCCCATAAACGGTCTACATTTGCACGTTCAATCCTTTAAGTATATGCCAATAAATCATGTTTAACACCTTTTAAGGCCAAAAGCCGTTCAGATTATTTGAACAAGTTGGCTTATTGGACTTGAGAACAAGTTGACTAATGATATGTCATGATGCATGATTCCTAGCATTACTACTAAAGAAAGGAGTTAGCTAGACCGAGTTTTATTATCCTCCCAAGCGGACAACTCAGGAGCGGGAACGTCTTGGACCAAATAGGTTCCAAGTTGTTCCCCCTAAAAAGAGATTTTTGCGAGGGAAGAGGTGGTCGTAACCAACGCACGATTTAGAAACTTGCCAGGAGCGGCGGAAGGTATGCATGATATGTACAATTTTTTTTTTCTTTTTTTTTTTTTTTTTTTTATAGAATGCACAAGTTTTGAAAGAAATGCATATGTCTTGTAAAATGATGTACACATATTGAAGTATTTCGTAAATGATTTTAGAAGGGTAAGAACAAAACAAACGCATTAGTTTCGAAAGATAGAATTAATATAAACTAGACAATATTAAAAATCAAGTTATAGAAAAGATGCAAATATTTTACCAACTTTTTAAAAGAGGGAAAGATAAATAAAACAAGTTAATTTTGAATAGCAGGCTAATAGAGTTAAGGCGATATATTTTCAAATGCAAAAGAATTATGAAGTGAAACCTGTTTTAAGAAAAATATTTGGAAAATTTATGCACATATCGAAATGTATATATATATATTTTTTTTAAATAAATTTTAAAAGGGGGAAACAAACAAGTTAATTAAAAAAAAAAAAAAAAGGTTGAAATTTTCGAAAAAAAAGAATTATGAAGTAAAACTGTTTTAAAGAAAAAGATTTGGAAGATTCGAAAATAACTGAAGTTTAGGACATATTATGCCGAGAGTGAGTTTACTAGACGAGAACATGGTTCCCCTAGGCGGACAACCAAGGGGTGGGAACGTTTGGAGTTGTTGGTTGTACCACGGACCAACTTACCCCAACCGTTCCCCCTAAAGGGTTTTTTGAGAGTGAAACGGCCGTGAGATCCACGTAACCGTTTAATGTGTGTGCAAGTGTAAAAAAAAATTCCAGGAGTGGAGGAAATATGAATAAAGTAACAATTACAGATAATAAAACGCAAATGAAATAGAAAACTAAACTCCATACCTGCAAAAGGATAAGAAAGAAATATTAGTTTTGAGAAATAACGAAAATAAGAAAATTCATGCAAAGAATCCCAATTAAAAATCTGTTATGGTTAGAACCGTGAAATTCCCCAGCGGAGTCGCCATTCTGTCGACGCCCATTTTTCCCCGAACCCCTTAAGGGTTCGAAATTGGCTCGACTTATTGGGACTCGCGGGTAAAGACTTGGAGTCGCCACCTAACATATTTTTTAACTAGGCGTATTAGGGCACCTATTTTATTTCTAGCCATTTTTACAATTAACTTTGAAACTTAGTCTACAAACCAGAATTCCTAGGTAAGAGGTTCAGGTTAACTCGAGAGGAAGGGATTAGGCACCTCTCGAGCCCCCACCAAATGTGGTTACCGACCGGACTTCATGTTGGGATTCAAAACAAGTAGTTAAGCAAATAAACTGATTAAAAGACGATTTAAATACTATGTGTATTATACAAAAGATACAAGTCTGCTAATAGGCTACTTCTTTAGGGAATTAAACCTTGCAAATTAAAGCAAACTAATCAGTTTATAAAAATAAATATTAAGTGAAGATAATAGCAAGTAAAAATGGAAGTATTTTTTGGAAAGTCGTTTTGAAGACATTTATCCAAATGTGCCTTGCAAAAAAAAATAGATGAAGTTAAATTAGTGAATAATGATAAAACAGTAATAGTAATAATAATGAATAACGATAAAAGATCCTTTTCTTCTAAGTATTTTCTTCAAAACCATGTCGTCTTTTATCCGAATTTACCTCGCAAAATATAAGAAAAGAAGTTAGTGAGTAATAATATTGATAATGCAATAATGATAATAATAATATAATAGTGAAAGTAATGATAATAATAATAATAGTAATAATAATACTAATAATAATAATAATAATAATAATAATAATGCTAATAATAATAATAGTTTTAAAATAAAGGGAGGGGGGAGATTTTAAAAGTGTCGGCTCAGGTGTGTATGAATTGGGTGGAGGTTAGAGATGTCGATACGGCTGCGAACACGCCGGCCGCTCGTGTTGCCATGCCAAGTATCGGTCTCGTTACTCCAACACCGGTTCGTTTGTAATAAACGGCTTACACACGTCATCATAGCCTTTTTTACTTGTTGTCGGGACACGTAAGGGACGGTAAGTACGGGACGGGACTTGTACTGGCCTCCAAACGTCATCGGCCTAAACGATGTAGTATCCGTTCAAATCAGTGCTTAGGCCTCAATACATGTATACGGATTTTTTCATTGGCCTATATCAGTGTAGGGACTATCAGATTTTAGAAACTGCAAAAAAGCCTAAAAGCAGTAGTCAATGAATCAGTATAGGAAACAATAATGTGTCCAAGATTAACGAAATACAGGTCACTAGCAGCATAGCGAAGTAATCCGAAAATAAATGGGCCGATCCAAATAATCCATCACAAATCAGAGAGACAAACGGAATATGTAAAGCAACGGAAAAACCCAGTCATGAACAGAGCCACTGCCGATCGGATCCCCGGCAAACAGAAACAATAGCACAGTGATCAAAAGAAACGCGACACCAAAATCGAGGGAGAAGGAGGAGCAACGCCAGCGGCGTCACTACCACTCCTCACCCTTCTTTTCCCGTTTTGGTTCAACAACTTATAATCAGAGACAAATAATAGGGACGAGGGTGATGGGATTTCTCCATTAACGATGGTGCACTTCAACTATTTCAGTTCACCGACCCCAATATCCCCAATCTCCTTCACCGATTTGATTCACCAGTACCCCGTCGATGTTCCCTTTTATCCCTTCTTTTTGGATCTGTGAGTATTGTATATTTACGGACTGATGATCTACTGTGTGTATTGAGGCGCATACATGTACTGTGACGGAAGAAAAAGATGAAGGGGTGAATGTACTGTGTGTGTATGGTGCAATTGGGGAAGAAGGTGAAGGGGGTTCTTTTTCCTGATTTTCTCTGTTTTTCTTTGGTGTTTTTTGATCTACAATATATAGGGATAGAGTGATAGAAGACCATTGAGAGGATTGGGGGATTTGGAGAGGAGATTAGCGAGATTGAAGAGTAGTTAAGGGAAAGACTTTGGTGATGGACTGATTTGTAGCAATACCTTGTGCTAAAGAGAAGGGATGGTGCACTTCAAACTAGGAAAACGTCTAGATTCTCAGACGACTGAATATTCTTACACAACGGGATTGAGAGGAGCTGCTAAATATGGACTACTGATACTAAGAAAGGCAGGAGCTATGTTTGCCTAATAGATGAGGAAGAGTAAAGTTGATAAAAGAATTAAAAGTTTTGAACAAGAAAATTAAGAAATGAGCACTGATGGGTACGAGATTGACGAAATTCTGGGAGATAAGGTTGAGATTATCTATTTCGGGAAAGAAAAAATATGGAAAGAATATGGTGTAATTAAGAAAGATTGTGAATGTATTTGGTTAGGTATTTGGTTTAGGTTCAAAGTAAAAGTAATTTGATAAATAGAAGGAAAATGAATGAATAAATAAATAAATAAAATGAATGAATGAATTAATTTATTAAAATGTATGGGTAGAAAGAAAAAGTTTATAGTATCAACTGAATGTATCCGGTCAAACTTTTGTCCACGTGCAAAGAAAAATATTGAATTCAAATTAATATGTCAATATTATGAGATGAATATGAACGGTATGGAATTTTGACCGGACATTTTAATTGGACTGATATTTAATTTAAAGGTGCATAATAAAGATTAAAATTAAAATATATATATGAATCACATATGGAAGAAAGACAAAATACACACATGAAACAAATTGTATCATATAAATATCCACACATAATTATCAAATATTGTAAATGCAGTTAAATTGCACAAATATATAATTTGAGATGTATTTAACAAGTAGCCTAAAATGATGAAATTATGTAATATAGCCACATTTATGTATATAACGTATAAATAGGGGGATAACACACGTAAATGCATGCCTTCTAATGCAAATTTCGTTCAAACAGTCGGTATTGCACCTTTAAACTAAATATAGCCAATTATGGAAAAAAGAGGGACAAAATTGGGTGTCAACAAGGAGAAGAGGGGTTCTTATTTTGAGGATTTGGGAATAGGGAAGAGGAAATTGGGAGTTAGGGCGAAATCTGTGAGAAAATGGGGAAGGGAGTCGGGTTATAATTTGGGGGGGGGGGGGGGAGGGTCAGACTGGTACGATCGGACAAAATAAAAAATACATTTTAATTAATTTTCAGACTTTTACCCGATCGAATCAGTCGGACAACATTGGGCTACCGCCGTTCAGTCGGACAATGGCGGTCGGAAATATCCTGTTTTTTAGTAGTGACATGTCATCAGTTGCGCTATTCAGATTTGTTCCTTAAGTTTGCCAATCATCAAAACTGTATACCAACAACTTTCAGGCATATAAAGCAGACAATTCCAAAAAAAAAAAGTAATTACACAATTGTTTTGATTAAAAGTGATTTTTGAGTCTTTTATTTGAGAAAAGTGACTTAAGCTTTAAGTCCTTACGATAAACGACTTTTTTAAAATTAGTGCTAATTATACCTATTTTAGAAGTCCCTAAATTTTCTTATTTATACAAAATCCCACTTCTCCTCTTCCTCTCCTCCCTTGCCTCCTCCTTTCCCTCTTCGTCCTCTTCCTCCTATCCACTACAACACCTACTACTACAAGAGTGCATATCCTACAACTTCAGTACGTTGCTAAACAAATTCAATAGTTGTTTCAAAAATTTCAGTAATTTTTAAATGGATTGTAAAATTTCTTTCACTACTCAAAAATCTTTTCATAAATCTTCACGACAAAACAAGACTGTCCATAGGGTGAGAAGTGAACGAAGTGTCCATCTTGCTTGTTAAAAGAACTTCATAGATAAGCATACAAGGATCAAAAGTCAAACACGATCTTTGATTCATTGATTTCATAACTTTTTGCAATATAACATACACATTTAAAACTACATAAAATACAATACAAATTGCAATAATTAACAACAAAAGGTTCTTGAAATTGATTTGAAGAAAATGTAGTAGAAAGTATTTTAACTCTCCAAATAGTATTGTAATATAAAATGAAAAGGAGAAGGAAAACTCTCTATTAACGAGTAGTAGTAAGCTCATTATTTGTTTCTTGTGTGTGTGTGTGTGTGTTTTTTCCACGAAAAAGTCCAAATTCATCCTTGTATTTCTTAAAATTGTTCAATTTTATCCCCTAATAAATTTTTGGTCCGTTATCTATGTATTGTTAACAAATTCTTTTCGTATTTGATCTTTTCATTGACAAAGCCAGAATGAAATGGATGGACTCCCGTCCAAATTCTTAAAAGAAAAATAATTCAAACCCGATGGCCCTTCAACTTTGGTTATGAATTACAATTATTATCATGTTAGAGGTCAAGTGAAAAACGAGAGTTTTCCCAGAGGTTGCGATAATTTTATGCTAAAAGTTTAACGAACAATATTATAATAGTTGCCCTATTTGAATAGTATGACAAATTTGAACTTTTTTGCCTTGCAGGTGCTAGCAATTGGCAGATAGCTAGGGGAGTGGTTGCCCGTCATGTAATAATTATATTTGGAAAACCAATCATTTTCTTTTGGCAAGGAGTTTTTAATTAAATATTGTTCGTTAATGAGAATTTTATTTTTAATTTATTTATTGTAGCATTATGCCGTAGTTTTTAAGATACAAATTGTATGGGCCTAAATCGGTTTTAGGATTACAAATCAAATTTGGATTCGAATATAAGCAATTCTTCGTATCAAAGTTGAACAAATACACGAAAAAGACGTAAATGCGGGAAAATAACTGTATTCCAATATATGATTGTGAGTACAAATTTGGGCAGAGTTTCAGTATTAATTTCTGGATGCCTATGATACAAAATGAACTACTATTTATAGGCCTAAGAGCCTTGCTCACGTTCTCCATCATCAGCTAGTGCCTCGTCCCACGATCTTGATATTAAATGGAGAAGTTAGTGGGGGTGAAATAGTGGGCTGCAAAGCCGCAGGAACCGAGGTAATTACCGAAGCTTGGTCACAAGGCTTCGGTGGTATGACCTTGCTGTTCGGATAAGCGGACATGTCACCGAAGCCCAACCTTCAACTCGCCTTCGATAATGGCGTTAGGGCTCGACTTCGGTGACTTAGTCGCGGGTTTGACCATCTCTCTTTGGAGCGTCGGCTCGCTTTCTCTTCGGTCCATCATTCCGAGGTGCTGACCGAGCACGCTAATTTTTACCCAATACAGATAGTCCCCCCACTCCTCGGATGGACACCAAGGTCGCCGAGGAGTGGAATGAATTTGAGCGGGAAATCGACGTGGCAAAACTCTATCCAAGGATTTCAAAAAAGCTGCACGTCTTTCGGGCTGCCGTTCCGCGTTACGTGGCGGCCGTTGATAGGTCACCGAACGGTCGCGCCGTCTTTTTGTTTTCTCCAACGTTACAGTCATCATTGCTTCTCCAACTTGCACGTGTAAGTCTCATATAAATACCTCACTTCACCTCCTTCCATTCCACTTGAAAATCTTTCGCCATTCATCAGCATCTGCAAAGAAAAACTTAACCTTCCAAACTTGTTTTTCTGATCTCGATCTCTTCCCCCACTTGATTATTATCATGTCTGCTACGAACTCTGGTCACGGTTCAAGTGATTCTGGCGAAAGGGCGGAGCGTTTTGCCGCCATGGCCATGAATGACGAGATGATCGCCTCTGTTCCTCCATTGCAGGCGGTTGAAGCAGGAGGAGGTGGCGAGGCCACGTCTGTGGCTCCTGCCCCTAGGAGGCATAAGGCAAGGGTTGGTCGCGATACGGCGGAGGTCAGTTACGAGGTGGAGCTTGACGTAGGTGATGACGATTGCGACAAGGACAAGGGTGACGTCGAGGGTGATGACGTTATCAGCGCCAAGGAGGCGGGCGGTTCGGTAGGCGGAGCCGAGGTGAGTGGGACCAGTGGCCAAAAAGAGAAAACCGAAGCTGGCCCATCAAAGAAGTCGAAGAGGAAGATTCCTCTCGAGGTAGAGATTGATCCTCGGTTGGTCATTCCTTCGAGTTTCAACAATGATAAGGACTTGAAGGTTCATGCTCAGTCCGATGCCCAAAAAGGGAAGAAGAGGAATATTCCAGTCCATGTTACCCCGAGCATCATAACCGAGGACAGGCTTAAAGCTGTTCGGGCTGATTGCCGCTGGGGGCCCGAAGTGGAGATTAGGATCCCGGCGCCGGACTCGGCTGTTTCTACACACGTGGAGGGGTACTCCACGGTTTTCACCTACCCCTTCACTATAGGATTCAACTTGCCAGTACACCCCATCATCGATGTGTTTTCTAGATCTTACAATCTATGTTTAGCCCAGCTAGGGCCCGGGGTTTGGAGGGTTGTTCAGGCCCTTGGATACTTGAGCGACATAGCTGGGCTGCCTTTCACATTTCAACATCTGATGTCCCTCTATTACCCCTACTTTCACAAAGCCGGGGTGGTTGCTCTCTTGCCTCGGGGATCTTACGCGATTCTGAGCAAGAGCGAGGACCATGGGGATCGAGGTTGGAATGATCGTTATGTGCTCATCCCTACGAGACTGTTGTCAACTGAACCTGGCTTTCCCGAAGTGTGGAATGCCCAACGTAAGTGTGTGTTTTTATTTCTCTTCGGCTTTGAACTGTCATAGTTTGGCACTTATCTTTTTATCCATGGCTTTCAGCTGAGAAGGTTCCGATTAACCCACCGAGGAATTTACTCGAGTGGGTTACCGGAGTGATGCAATCGGAGACGCGCCCACACCGGCAATGGATGATTTTAACTGGTTTGGAGGGGAACTGATGGGTGTGTAAGAGGCATGGTGAGTTGTGCGTCAATGTTCACGATTGTTCTTTTTTTATTTACTTCGAGCCGTCATGGTCTAATATTTTCCCCGTTTATGTAGGTCTCCCTAGCAGAGCTGTGAGAGATACCGATGAGGAAGAAGAAGCCGAGATGGATGTTGAGGGGGAAGGAGAAGAGAAAGGAAGTAAGAAAGAAAATAAGAAGAGGGAGAAGACGGTGCTTGACATCACCGAGGGCGTTGCCAAGATGGCGACCTTGGCAAAGCGGATTATTGAAGAGAAGAAAGCCAAAGGTTCGTCAAGCCAAGGGGCCTCACAAGGTGATGAAATTTTCTTAGGTCGATTTTCGTGCGTCTCCACTCCTACCTATTCTCATGTTAAATAAATCGCTCCTCTTCCTTCCCCAGGCTCAAAAAGAAAAAGGGCAGTATCAAAGCGAGCGGCCAAGGCGAAAGGACCTCGGGTCGAAGAAATTGCTGCTCCTGTCACCGAGGCAAAGGTGGTGAAGCGCCGGGGTCTTGTTGATGAGGCCAGTGATGAAGAAGTTCCTCCCGTGGCTCCCGAGGTAAGGTTAGAACCGACCTCTGAGACGATTCTAGAGCCGATGCCCGAGGTCGCTAGGGCGACCGAGGTGATAAACGTGGAGGAGTCTGACCAGGAGGCCGCAAAGCGAAAGGGCAAGGCTAGAGTGGGTGAAGGTTTGATTAAGAGTACGGTTAAGGCCTCTCGAGCTATACCGAAGCCCTCCAGCTCCACACCTCGGGCCTTTGAAATATTCCCTGATGCAAACTTGCTGGACGCCACCAAAGAGGATATTGTCGCCCTAGATGGCATGCTAGGCCCTGCCGAAGCTCATGCTCTTCGGAACCTTAGCCCAATGAGTCTGATGGGCGTCTCTGCCGCTTCTGCCTTTCGGGTAAGTCTCAATGTACATTTGCATAGCTCGTGTCGCCCCCTTTCTGGTATTGATGCTTTGCTTTAATACAGAGTTTGGTTCTTGCACTGCAAGCTGTTCACCTTGAACGCGCACGAGCTGAAGAGATCCAAGCGGCCGCCGCCGCTTGGGATGAGCAGAAGAAAGGGCTTAAAGGAAAAGTTACCGAACTGGAGACAAAGTTCGCGGCTTTGAATGAAGAGCTGGAGCGCGCTAATGAAGCTTCGGCCAAAGCTGAAGCTAATCTTCGTGAGGTCGCGGAGTCCGCCGAGGCTAGGTTGCAAGCTTCCACGAGCGAGTTTACTGCCGAGCGTTCGAGGTTAAGTCTTGAGAACTCCCGCCTCGAGGCCGAGCTTTCCAAGGCCAAGACTGAGGTGCTCGAAGCAGGTGAGAAGTACCGTAGTAAACTTGGCGAATACAATGCCAAGCTCATCGGGCTGCATGGTCAAGTGGACCAAGTGCCATCTCTTCGGGGCCAGATCTCCAAGCTCGAGGGCAGGATCGCTTACCTCAATGAGCGGGCCGAAGTTAGGGCAACGAGGGCAAAATTTGAAGAAACATGGGCCGTTGTCAAGTCTAGGCTTAGCACACTTGAGCAAGTCCAGGCTAGGCAGATTGTCCTTGAAGATGAGATTGCCAAGGCAAGGGAGGCTGCTGCCGAGGCCCAAAGGATTTTGGACGAACTCCCCTCGAGCGAGAGCTCAGATGATGGCGGGCCCGAAGGTGAGGACGAAGGCAAAAGTGCCGAGGAAGGCAGTGAAGATGCCGATGGGGCGCAGCCTTAGTGGCGGGGTTTGATAAATACATTGATGTGTTATTTTGTTTCGGCCTTCGTGCCTTTTTGGACATTAGCCTTTGGGCTTTCATGAATGCATGACTTTTGACCTTCGGGTCTTTTTTGATGTACATATTCTTCAGCCTTCGGGCTTTTTTAATAGAAAAGTCATTCGTATTTTTATCTCGAGTATTGGCTTTTACATATACCGAACACCCTGTTTAAAATAGATAACTTGCAAGACAACTGAATTTAATCGATGCGAACTTAGAACGACGTCTCGTCCTCGAGTCGATGCATTTTGCAACTTCGGAGTGCAAGATTTACACCGATAAAATAGATGAGATCAAAGTCATTTTATTGATATCAACGAGCCAAAAATTGGCTATTTACATAGAACCAAGTCGAAGCGGACCTTGGGTAGAAAACAAATATTTTCAATAAAAGCAAACTGACGATATGCCGCTACTGGGCCAATTTACAATGTACTAGATCTATTCCCCGGGCGTAAGTCCCCGGTCGTCGGATAGACAAGCTTCGGTTAGGAGGCTCGATATTAACCCCGGCATCAACCCTTCTCACTCCCCCCAGTGTTCGGTTGTGAATCTTGATGAAGATCCGAGCACTGGAAACTGTTCGGTTCGCTTCCTGAAAAGGTCAAGCAAAAAATGGAACGAGGAGCAAGTTAGTACATTTCGATCGAGGCCATAGGAGCGTTGTTCCGCTCGGGGCTGTGGATGAATTTAAAAAGATTGGAAAGCATTTAGCTCGACTAGAAGTAGTATCGCTTCAGATTGGAGATATTCCAATTCAGAGGTTCGGGTTCGCCTTGCAAACTCTCAATTCGATAAGACCCCTTTCCAACGATTGCCTTGACTCTGTAGGGTCCTTCCCAATTTGCAATAAGCTTTCCCCCGTTGTCTTCCTTTATTGATTGGTTTGTGGTTTTTAGCACATAGTCTCCAACTTTGAAGTCTCTGAGTTTGGCTTTCATATTGAGGTACGCTTCGATCTGCCTTTTTTGGGCAACTAGCCGAACCAAAGCTAATTCTCTTTTTTCCTCCAGCAGATCTAATTCTATCCGCATTGCCTCCTGATTTGCATCCTCGGCAGTGTGGGCGTACCGAAGGCTTGGTTCGCCCACTTCTACGGGGATGAGGGAGTCCATGCCATAAGCAAGTGAGAAAGGAGTCTCAACGGTGCTGTTCTTTTCCGTTGTTCGCATGGCCCATAGCACCCCTGGCAGCTCCTCGGGCCAAGGACTTTTTTCTCATCGAGTCTTTTCTTGAGGTTTTCAATTATGGTTCTATTTGAAGACTCAGCTTGGCCATTGGCACTTGGGTGCTAAGGAGTCGAAGCAATTCTTTTGATCCCCCACTATTTGAAGAATTCAGTAATGGCCGCCCCCATGAATTGTTTACCGTTGTCGCAGGCGATCTCTCTTGGGACGCCGAACCTGTAGATGATGTTCTTTTTGATGAAGTCGATTACTTATTTTTGCTTTACCTCGGTGAGAGCCCCTGCTTCCACCCATTTTGTGAAGTAATCGGTCAGCACTAAAATGAAGCGAACACCACCCTTTCCCTTGGGAATTGGTCCAACAATGTCCATCCCCCACTTCATGAAGGGCCATGGTGATACCACCGAGTGTAGAGGCTCGGCCTGTTGGTGGATCATCCGCCCATGGCGTTGGCACTTATCACATTTCTGCACGAAGGCTTTTACGTCGGCACTGATTGTGGGCCAATAATACCCAGCTCTTAATAATTTACGCACCAAGGATTTTCCCTCCGAGTGGTTGCCACACTCGCCTTCGTGTACTTCGGCCATCACATACCTTGCCTCATCGGGACCCAAATATTTGGCCATCGGGCCGCAATATAACCTTTTATACAGATTACCCTCGATCAGGTGATACGAGGCGGCTTGGGTCCTTAACTTCTTTGCTTCTTTTTTGTCTTGGGGAACAGTCCCCGAGTCGAAGTAAGAGATGAACTTACTCCGCCAATCCCATCTATTGTCCATCGAGTTGACCTGCAACTTCATCTCTCTCATTTGTGCGGACAACAACCGAACCACCAAGTCAGTCCCCGAGTGAGCTTCGTCGATCGCCGAACCCAGATTTGCTAAAGCATCAGCCTCGGTATTTTCCTCCCGAGGCACTTGTTTAACTTGCCATTCTTAGAATTGGGCCAAGGTCCTTTGTGCTCGATCCAAGTATAGCTGCATTCTGGGCTCCCGAGCCGTATAATCACCGAGGATCTGGTTCACTACCAACTGTGAGTCACACCTCAGTTAGATTCTTTCCACCCCCATTTCTTTGGCTAGTTCCAAACCCGCTAAAGCTGCCTCGTACTCGGCCTCGTTGTTGGTCACTTTTTTTAACCGAACCGAGTGCCGGACTTTCTCCCCGGTGGGTGCTCTCAAGACTATGCCTAAACCTGAACCTTTGGAATTAGTTGTTCCATCGGTGTAAACTATCCATAGCCCCGAGGAGGTTCCTTTTGCCATGGAGTTTTCCTGTTCCGCCTCGGGCAGAATCCAAACACTAAAGTCGGCCACGAAGTCGGCTAGGACTTGAGACTTAATGGCTGTCCGAGGTTGATAGGTGATATCATACTCGCTCAACTCTACCGCCCATTTTGATAACCTCCCCGATAACTCAGGTTTATGCAGTATGCTCCTTAAAGGGAAGGTTGAAACTACCGCTATTGGGTGACATTGGAAATAGGGTCGTAGTTTCCGAGCAGTAACTAGTAAAGCAAGTGCTAGTTTTTCCAAGTGTGGATACCTGGTTTCAGCGTCGAGGAGTGTCTTGCTCACATAGTAGATGGGTTGCTGCTTACCATCTTCTTCCCGAACCAGCACAGCGCTGACAGACACCTCGGACACGGCCAGGTAGACCAGCAATGTTTCACCTTCTTTTGGCTTGGCAAGCAACGGTGCGTTAGCCAAGTATTGCTTCAAATCTTTCAACACTTGTTTACACTCCGGTGTCCATTCGAAGTGATTGTTTTTTCTCAAAACGGAGAAGAACTTGTGGCATCGCTCCGAGGACCTTGAGATAAATTGACTCAAGGCGGCGACTCGGCCAGTCAAGCGTTGAACCTCTTTCACCCCGGTCAGCTCCTCGGGGATCTCTTCGATAGCTTTGATTTTATCAGGATTAGCCTCGATGCCTCGTTCAGAGACAATGAATCCCAAGAATTTTCCTAATCCAATGCCGAAGACGCACTTCTCAGGATTCAATTTCATGTCGTATTGCCTCAAAACAGCAAAGGCTTCCCTTAAGTGATTCAGATGATCCTCCATTCGAATCGATTTGATGAGCATATCATCTATGTAGACCTCCATAGACTTCCCAATATACTCCTTGAACATGCGACATACCAATCTTTGGTAGGTCGCCCCGGCGTTCTTCAAACCGAAGGGCATCACCTTATAACAGAAAGTACCTCGGTCGGTGATGAACGAGGTCTTCTCTTCGTCCTTCGAGTCCATGAGGATCTGATTATAGCCCGAATATGCATCCAAGAAGGTCAATAGTTTGTGTCCAGCCGTGGAGTCTATTAACCTGTCAATTTGTGGCAATGGATATGAATCTTTGGGGCAAGCTTTATTCAAGTCGGTGTAGTCTACACACATTCTCCACTTGCCATTCTTCTTCGATACGACCACAACATTGGCCAGCCATTCGGGATATTTCACCTCTCTTATGAAACCATTTTCTTGCAATTTTGTGGTTTCATCTTCGATTGCTCTCTTTTTGACCCCGGCATGAGGTCTTTTCTTCTGCTTTTCCAGGGCGAACTTTGGGTCTACATTCAGCTTGTGGGTCATGATCTCCGGATCGATACCAGTCATGTCTGAATGAGACCAAGCAAAGCAATCGTTGTTGGACTTTAAAACTTTAATGATTGCCCTTTTCGACTCCGGGTCCAACTCTGAGCCGATGTATACCTTTCTCTCTGGAAAGTCTTTCAATAGGGTGAAAGATTCCAGCTCTTCAATGGTGGAGTCCTCGGCTTTTTGCTTCCGAGGCTCTTGAACGCATGCCGGGATCTTTTCTATCTCACCTTGGAGGTCCGCCTCGCTTGATCCCGGTTGCGTTGATTGCTATTTCTTTGGCCCGTTCGGGGCGACTCCGCTTTTCAAGGCGACCGAATAGCACTCTCTCGCTACTCGTTGTTCCCCTTTTATCAACCGAACCCCCCAAGGTGTAGGGAATTTGATCACCTGATGCAGCGTGGAAGGAACAGCTTCCATGGCGTGGATCCATGGCCTCCCGAGGATCACATTATAGGCAAGATCCTCGAGCATCATCTGGAACAATGTTTCTTTGCTAACTCCCTCGGCGAATGTTCTGAGTGTAATTTCACCCAACGTCTTCTCTATGGAGTTGTTGAAGCCTGTCAACAATGTCGCTTTGGGAACGACTTCTCCTTTGAGCCACATCTTCTTAACGGCCCCGTAGCTGATTATGTTGACCGAGCTACCGGGGTCAATCAAGACTCGCTTGATGTCGGAGTCATTGATTCTCAGCATGATGACTAGTGCGTCGTGGTGGGGGAACATCATCCCATCACAGTCATCGTCATCGAACACGATTTTTTTGCCCGAGCCCCCAACTCGGGTTCTTTTCTCCATCATGATCGACAGTTTGGCGAACTTCTTCGCAGCCGCGAAGTTCACCCCGTTCACTTCTGATCCCCCGGTAATGACATTCACTACTCTCTCCGGGGGTGGAGCCCGAGATGGTTGCCCATCACCTCGGTTCTTGGAGAAATTGTCTTTCCCCTTTTCAGTAAGGAAGTCGGCCAAGACTCCCTTCTTCAGCAAGTGAGCTACCTCGAGGCGCAAAGCTTTGCAATCCTCGGTCCTGTGGCCATAATCTGCGTGGAATTCACAGTGCAGATTGTGGTCTCTTTTATCTGCCGGGGTCCTCATATCTTTGGGAACCCTTACCCCGGCAGTCCCTTTGACTACATTGATCAGCTCCGAGGTCGATATGTTGAAGTTGTAGTCTTGGATCCGAGGTAGATCCTTTTTTGGAGCCGAGGCTGGGCTTGAGGGATTTCTTTGGTTCGTATTGGGTTGAACCTTCCCTCCGAGCCTTTGGCTTATGTGTGAATTTGGGTATGAATTGCCGAAGGAGTTTCCCAGCCTTTGGCTGACATGCTGCCTTGTCGAGGTATATGGCTCATACCTCCCCTTCGGGTTGCTTCGCGACGCCTCGGCGCGGTGCGAAGATTCGCCTCGGTTTCTTTGATGATAACCTCGGCTTTTGAATTCAGCCTCCTCCAATCTAATTTTGGAGTAAGTGCGCTTGTGCAGGTCCTCCCATGTTAGGACCTGATATTGTTGGAGTTCTTTTCGCAGTTCAGCGGCAGCATCAGAATTGCGAATATTGATACCTTTTTCAAATGCCATGATAGCCAAGGTATCGTCCATTCGAGGTAATTCCATGCGTTCGGCGTGGAATCGCTCAAAAAATTCTTTGAGGGGCTCACCGGGCTTTTGTTTCACTTCGCATATATCCTCCTTCCTTTTGAGGATCTTTTGTGCCCCGGTGTGCGCCTTGACGAAAGCGCTGGACATTTCCTTAAAAGTGGAAATCGACCCCGCTGGCAGGCACATATACCAACGTAGAGCCCCTTTCTCCAAGGACTCACCAAATTTCTTCAAAAACATCGTCTCGAGCTCTATAGCCGTTAGGTCGTTTCTCTTCACCATTGCCATGTATTCTCTCACATGTTCTCTGGGATCGGTAGTCCCATCATATTTCTTCAAAAACATGAGTTTGAAGTTCTTGGGGGTTGGGGCTGGAGCCGCTTCGGGCTTGAAGGGCAGCTCCCTGTATTGATCAATATCGAGGTCATCTTCCTCCTTTGTTACCCCCGGCAGGCCCTCGAGGCGCTTTTCCACGCGCGCCTCGATGCGAGCCTCAATCTCCCTGGTCAATTTTTCGACATCGACCGAGGATGTTGTCTCAGCCACGATGGGAATCGTCCCAAAGTGTGGCGTTGTAGTTGGTGCGTTTCCCGAGCCCCCAGACGTAGCTCCGTTGCGACGTCCCCCTATTATCGCGCCCGTATGAACGTAGGGTGGGATGCCTCCTCCAAGAGCCGAAGGCTGGGTGCTGTTCGGTGCGGCACTGTTCCTTGCTTCCAACGAAGCACGGAACTCGGCATTAATGTTAGCCTGCTCATCCTGTCTATTTTGGAGAGCTCTTAACGTAGTGACAACATAAATCTGGAACTCTTCAGTTTTCATTGGTGAGACGGGTGGTTGGTTCAACGGAACGCCAGTCCGCTCTTATTGTTATCGCTATTGTCAGCCATAACGTCGTTGAATCGTAAGCTTTGATGGAAAAGGACGTGAAACTTTGGAACAAAGCGTTACTGCTTATATCCCCACAGACGGCGTCAATTTGTATGGGCCTAGATCGGTTTTAGGATTACAAATCGAATTTGGATTCGAATATAAGCAATTCTTCGTATCAAAGTTGAACAAATACACGAAAAAGACGTAAATGCGGGAAAATAACTGTATTCCAATATATGATTGTGAGTACAAATTTGGGTAGAGTTTCAGTATTAATTTCTGGATGCCTATGATACAAAATGAACTACTATTTATAGGCCTAAGAGCCTTGCCCACGTTCTCCATCATCAGCTAGTGCCTCGTCCCACGATCTTGATATTAAATGGAGAAGTTAGTGGGGTGAAATAGTGGGCTGCAAAGCCGCAGGAACCGAGGTGATTACCGAAGCTTGGTCACAAGGCTTCGGTGGTATGACCTTGCTGTTCGGATAAGCGGACATGTCACCGAAGCCCAACCTTCAACTCGCCTTCGGTAATGGCGTTAGAGCTCGACTTCGGTGACTTAGTCGCGGGTTTGACCATCTCTCTTTGGAGCGTCGGCTCGCTTTCTCTTCGGTCCATCATTCCGAGGTGCTGACCGAGCACGCCAATTTTTACCCAATACACAAATAATGCTAGAAATTTTATTTTGGAAAGCTTCACGATTCCCACCACTTTTTGTTTTGTGGCAAATAGTTGATGGCTCCTAACAGCTTGTTTTCAGTTGTTTGTGTCCACTGAATTTGCTAGTAATATGCAAACAGCGGAATTGAAATAAACAAGTTTACACTCTCAAGCACGATGCGCCAAAGTTTGTTAATTTATCACCATTTTAGTTAGGGAGCGCTTTAATTGAAAAAGAAAAAACTCCACTTAAATCCTGTCTACGTGTAAACACGTTGAGGGTAGACATATATAATTGATAATGAACAATTAATCTCTCCTAGTTGGTTAAACTATATATATCAAATTGCAGCCAGTGTAGGAGCTTTAATATGCACAAGTGGGACTATAATATTTCCTACTGACCATTATAACTTAAGTAAGATTAGATAAGAATACATTTCAAGGTTGTAGCACGTTGGCCACCCATTGACTTCACTTTGAAGTTTTTCTTTTCTTTTTTCCTTTATATTTTCTTTTTAAAACATGAGGTCAGTTTTTTATTAGCATACTTTCCCAACTGGTAGGACTTAGCGAAGCTAGTTCTCTCTTTCAAATAATCAATTCACTTTTATGAATTAGTGTTCATTATCTTATGATCATTTAGATCTGTTCGAATATTCAGTGATAAAATTCTTTTTTCCCCTTTATTTTCGGTATAGAAGTTAACAGCTTTTAAATTGGTACTCATTTCTCATGGGTGTTGAATTAGTATTTCAATTTTATTTTAGAGGATCAATTAGGAAATTGCTTGAGAAATAAAATATTCAATGTAGAAGCATCTTTTTTTTTTTTTTGTTTTATGTTACTCTCCACATTTCGTCTTAATGTTGTAGTAAAAGAAACAAAACAAAAAGAAACAAACAGGAATATGCAATTGGCTTAATCAGAAAAGGTTAACGCCATTTGACCATTTAAAAAAATAAAAAAAGAAACCTATTGGCTAGTATTCAAAAGTAACCAGACCGTTAATTAAGCTGTGATATTGATACTTCGTTGACATCACAAGTTGAGTATAGTTTCTTAACACCACTTGTTTATAGATAATTCACTACAGAAAATGTTTGGTAGTAATAACTGCCTACTCAAACTGCGGCATTGAAAACCACGGAGCCCAACAAGGGGCATACACATACTACTACAATTTACAGCAAACCACGATTACTGTCACATGTCACGATCACCATTACATTACCTTTTCTCTAATATCTCCTCCACTCTATAAATACTAACGTTACGTGAATAACGCAGTATCTGAACTCACTTCCACGCTAAGCTTTTAATATCATTGTGAACCACCAAATGAAGTTCCTGCCAGAATTTGCCTCTTGTTGGGGTGGTGCCACCATCACCCCAACAGCAACCGAGGCTGCAGCCACCACTACTCCTCCGCAACAGGATGAGCAAAATCGCGGGAGTGATGGTGGCCTAGCTGCAACTACTCCACCCCCTACGCGGGGGAGGGTAGTTAGAAGGGTTGTAAAGCCCAAAAACGCGGCGAACTGGAAACCTGGGCTTCGTGTAATCTCAGAAGAAAGAGTGATGTCTGATGTTGAAGCTAATAGAAGAAAAGAACGTGATGCTGTTCCATCTAATTCTTGCGGCAAAGCCGTTGCTAAAGTTAAATCTAAATCTACTGCTAGATCTCAAGTCTCACCTAGGCACGGCGAGGATTACTGGTACGTACTAAGTTAGCTTATATGTGTTACAATATTTCATCGAATACTTGTTACTTTTTGACAACAAAATAAATCACCTAACATTCATTGTAAATTGAATTCTGATGTCTTGTGGTTTTTATTTCACTATATTGACAGCTAAATCAAACCGTTGAGTGCAATTTTTTTTTCTTCGGATAGAAAATGAAATTTTGAGCTAAAGTTGTCTGGAATTTGTGTATTTGCAGGAAATCTTCAGTTCCAATGGCCGTGCCAGTATTTGCGCCGACGGCTTTTTTCTAAGTGTATTCTGATGTTCTTGTAGTAAACGCGAATTGTGAATATCAGTGGATATATTGTTTTTCTAGTTTCATTCATGTATTTTTATCTTTTGCTTAAAGTTGGAGATTATTGAATAGAATTCTTCTGATCAATTCTATTGTAAACTGTATATATTAAAGCCTTCAGCAACCTTGTTTTGCTATATATGATCTCAAGTCTCAACTTCCAAACTACTCAACTCAACAGAACAATGAGATGTACTATAATCTAGTTTTCGCTCTAGATGTCTACATTAATTAGTTTAATGCAAGGAGAACCACTTAATTTGATATCTCCGATAAGTTGTGAGTAAACTAATACTTAAACTGATCGCCCACCTCTCCTAACAGGTCATGATATAGTGCTTCTAACAAATTTATCATATTGCTTAGCCTAATTAATTTCAAGAAGCCTAATTCATGATTTCTTAACTGTATCTTGTACAGTTTTTCCATGCCATATTGCTCTTCGAAAATGAATAAAGGGTCACTAGCATTTCAACCAACGTTCGATGACCATATAATATCCCCAACAACAATGGGGGTTATAGCTTGATTTTAGCCAAAAGACCGAGAAAGGTATAACAACAATGAGGTTATAGCTAATTAGAAGGAAGTTAGCACTAGCTCGAAAGTAATATACAAACTCTTTGATACAAGATTTTCAACAAATTTGATATATATTGGTGTTTAGTTACATAAAATATATTGCTGATTAATTATACAAATGAGCGGCGAATATAGAGGTGAATTAATGTTCGACAGAATTCAATAGCTTTAGTTCATACTTTGTATTTGTATCGAGAAATTTATTAAATATATATAAATAACTTATTCATAATCCAATGACAGATTAATTAACTTAAAATCTATATTATGCATATCTGTACAAAATATATAAATACCGTAAATCATATTGTTCCTCAGCCTCTTAGAAAACTTTGACAACTCAAGACCAACTCAGTCACTACCATATACACATGCAGCGTGCATGTGTCAAAATAAATAACCATGGCGTTGACATAATTATTATAATCTTCATATGAAAATATTTACCTTAATTATTGGACGTGTTGAAGCAAAATTGGAAAAGCATATTAAAACCGCTATTATTGGGCGTTTGATAATTCTAATTTATAGTACATAAAAGCAAATAAGCAATGTGGTTATCTAGTCCACGTTACAGTTGAACATTTGGTTTTTCATATTGCCACTTGGTTGTATTGTTTATAAGGTAAGTGAGGTTGTACAGAATTCCGTATGACTACTATAATTTCAAACTGTGTCATAGTTATCTGCTTTTTATACTTCATATTATTAGAATAAAACGCCAATTATATAGTACCATTCCTCGTAGTAGTACCATATCATTATCCAAAATTCAAATATCAATAATCTACTAACATATCTCTGTTTGTGAACAAAACTCATCGCAGAAGAGATAATTGGGGATTTTGTGAAGCAATCCAGGTTCTTTGACATGCAATGTCAATATGAACACCCTGGATTCTATTGAAAAATAACTGAATGAGTATTCCTTTTCAGAAAACAACCAATCTGATTGATATTTCATAAATGCGATGTCTTGTTAGGAGTAAAAGACAATTCAGAAACATGTCTAGCTATATTTTTCGTTTATTATGGTTTCAAATTTTTGCTTCTTAAATTACAAGCTGTGTGAAAGGAATTTTCCAGAAACAAAGCATTGAACACCAAAAGGGTTAGTGAATAGTTTTCATGATGACTAGATACGTTTTGTGGTAGAAATGCAATTGGTTTTCCCTCTGAACTGTGGCATTCACTAGAATCACATTGATTTATTATGTATCTTAGATTTTTATCTAAATTCTGCTTGTTTTTCTGGCTCTTACAATGAAAAAACTACCTAACCAACATGAGGGACCCAAAGAAATTGGACAGATACTACTAAAAATTTATGGATGATGGCGACAAATTAGAGATGTGATGTTGAAATTCATAGAAATAGAAAGAACGTGAAGATTTTATATGTTGTGGGTTATTCAAGAGACTAGTCCCCATTTGGCCATGCAAATAATGTCTAGTTTTAAGAAAAAAACTTTGCAATTTTTCAAAGAAATGGCGTTTGTTTTAATTAGTTAGACACCTTTTTGAAGAAAAAAACTTGCTAAATTAAATGGTTTCTTGATATAATTTTCTAAAAATTTTGGGAGCTCTACAATTAAGTCATCTGAAGAATTACTAAGTAGTATATGTACTGCACAAGTGCATTTAATCTACTAAATTTAAAATAAGATGCAATATTGCAACCTAACATAAACATAAGCTATGCTAATTTTAGTGAGGAGCTTAATTCTCATTTCAAACAATAAAAAATGGTACTCCTCAGTTCCAAAAAGATTGAAATAATTTTCTTTACTAATTTTTTTGAAAAAGAATAGTACAATTTTAAATTTGAAAATAAACTAATTAATTTAATGCCTTACCCTTAACGAGATGATTTACCGCCACAACTTTTAAAAGTCCTTCTTTTTTTCTTAAATTTATGTCAATTTAAATTATAACTTATAAATTTGAACGGGTGAATTTGTATTTGTTGTGCGAATATTAATGAGGAAACTAGTTTTCCAATTCAAGCAAACCAAACAATTTCTTTTTAGGATTTCCCATGCATCTTTTAAAATATACACGACGTATGCAGAAGTTACATCCCCTGAAGTGGGAATGTTAGACTTTAGCTTCGTATCCTTGATATGACCTCGAGGTATACCTTTGAAGGATCCGAAATGCTTTTTATATTTCGTGAATATGTTACTAGTAACATATGGTTAGACAGACGCAGAAGCATCATTTTTACCTAAGTATGTTTATCTTTTTGACTTGACCTTACACATTTCAACATAACTGATTCTCAACCTTAAGAAATGCATTAAAATTTGATCTAAGAAAGGTAAAGGAAGAAAGCAATGGAGCCTAAACAGTTAGAATCATGTTAAACCTTAAATCTGCCATGAATATTCTCTTGACCCATTACAATTGAAATGCCAACCAAACAACTGCTACTAAATATTTATAAATGAAGGTAATAAATTACAGTTCTGATTGCTATATTTGTTGAGGACCAGAGTAGTTACACTGATCCGCCAGATTAGTTAGGCCAACTATTTGATTTAGTAGTTTAGATTTTATTTATATGTAACACCCCAAGTGTATTGTACAGTAGTGGGCTAGATATATTACTTAGTCTAATTTTTGTTCCATTTGTGTAATCTGTAAATTTTGTGTAAGTGGCTCACTCGGCCCAAAGTATAAATAGTGGGTCCGAGATACTTTCTCAGGAAATTTTCAAAAATAAGTAGTCCACTGCCCAAAATTATAAATGAGGAACCATATTTCATTCATAGTATCCCTAATTTTTAAATTACATAACATAGCAATCCCTTATTTTTAAATTACATAAATAGCACCCCTTTGAACTAAAAACCCTAGGAGCCACTCCCCTACCCTCCCCTGCCACTGACCTGCCGCCGGCGACCCAGCCGTCGGCGGCGGCCGGAAAAGTGAAAATTCACCGGATCTTATCGGATTGCTTATTTTATTGGTGGATTTGTTTAAAGAATTATTTTTTGATAATTTTATACACCTAAATATATTAAGAAGGAAAATATATAGAAAAATGTGTATGCAAGAAGAAAAATACAAAAATATACACACAAAACATAAATTTTATACAAACATTCATAAATAGTGCACAAATCTGAAATTTATACAACTTTATTCATTGTTCATTCACGCGTATGCAACTTTATTCAAATTTACATAAGTGCATAGAATATATTCATTTACTGTATATACACACATATACAAATTTATACATTTTTATACACATTTACAAAAGTGTACAAACCTGCAAAAAAAATGTATAAACTCGCAAAAATAATTTTATATAGTGTTTCAGACAATTTCCACACAAAAGCTTAACAAATATCCAAGATTCATACAGTTTTATACAAGAAAAATACTAGATCTAAACATTAGATAAAAGTTTTAACAAAAACTAGTAGATCTCACCGGATTTCTAGGAAAAGTGTGAAAAAAAGAAGAAGAAACATGATAAACAAACCTCTCACTGGAGTTTTGACCAGAATATACAACGGAAAATCGATATTGTTATTCAAAAAAAAAAAGAAAAAGTAGCGGTGGCAGCGGTGATAAAGGTGGAGGCGGCGGCTGCTTGGAGGAGAGGGAATGAAGGTGAGGCAATGGTGGATGGGTGGGGGGCGGTGATATTGTAAGGGGGAAAGAGAAGAGAGAGAAAATGGGAATGAGAGAAAGAGAAAAGAGGAAAAATGGGGGCTATGGATTTTTTTCCTTTAAATAGGGGAGGGGGTGCTATGTGTGAAAGAAAAAATAAAAAAGAGAGAGGTGGTGCTGGGTCGGATAAAGTAGGCAAATACGGGTTCTTTTTGGTAATTTTTATGAAAAATATGTCTCTTAATGTAATTATCCCTACTTTCTAAGAAATTCAGTTTCCCCAAAATCATTTCTCTCTCTCTCTCTTCTATTTCTCTCTCTAACGATGGAACTCTAATAAATTTTTCTAACCCGGATCCATCTCCTCCGCAAACTTAACAATATTAGCCTTTACCACACGCCAGTTTAAAGCTCTATCGGCAACGTACTTTTTTACTTTGCTTTAGAATATGTTAAAATGTCATTTCGTTTTTAAATTTAATACTGCTATAATTTTACATTAAAAATATATTCGGAATGTTTATTCTCGTTAACTACTTTACGCATTCTAGTTTTATGATAAATTAGTAACACTAGAATTTTTGGTGCACTTTTAGTTGAGGGATGTTTGCAAAAATACCTATCAAAATTAAAATATTTACTTATTTTTACTCACAAGTTTCATATTTACCATTCCTATCTATAAACTATTTACATTTCATACCCATCCAGACTTGTATAGCATAATTTATGCAATATACCATAAAGATATACGACCCATAAGGTATAACAAATGTGTATATTAATAAATTGGTAGGTTGAGTGAATACTTTTAATTTTATGAATAATGTAATTTTTAATGAGTATGGTGGATAAATATTTTGGATTTCAAGGATACATGGTGTAAAAAATCCACTTTTAAAAGAGAAATTTTGATGCGTAGTCATTTTTGAACGCGTTAAGTGAGTTTTATCCACCGTTTCAAAATTAATTGAGAAATAGCCAAAGATCTGCGCGCACACTTACACTCTATTAGCGTTGGCAAACACCCCAGACTAGTCTCAGTATTTTATACTGGGACTTTGAACTAACATGTTCAAAGTCCCATTATTTTATACTTGGATTCATGTTCAAAGTACCTTGAGTTTTATATATAAAGTCTCCGCATTTTATATTGGGACTTTGAACTGACATGCTCTAGTGTTTAAGTAATCCTAGTATTTTATACTGGGACTTGTCCAAAGATAGCTAGTCTTCAAACAGTTTTACCCCACTGGCTATTATTCATTTAGCGCGGCACAAACATGCTACGATGCTCAATTTATACCATTACCTCAAGCCCCATAGAAATGAACCGGAGCAGTTCCTTTGCCACCCATTGTGGAAATGGTAAAAATATCACTGGTTAGCCTATTTTACCCATCTCATTTAGATTTTGGTCATTATTTAAAACTCTTAGCAAGTAAACCCCCACTTTCAAGCCATCAGGTTGAATTGAAGTGATGCAACTTTAGCCCATGATTTTATGTTCACTAGTCTTAAAAAATTTTATTTGCAAATGAACTAAATTCAAACTAGAAGTATGATGTTGGGTTCAATTTTAAACTAAATTCAAATATTTAATTTGAAGTTGAGTGAGAGAGAGAAAAAGAAGAAGAATAAATATATGATTTCAACTTCAGAATAAAAAAGCCTGAAGTTAGCTTAAGTTGGCTTGAACTTTAACTCCAATAGTTTGAAGATAGCCTAAGTAAATGTGCGCACACAAATGGTTGTAACTGAATGGCATGCCAAAATTTAGCTATGCACACACTTCCTCGTTAAATGCCATCAGATAGCCTGTCTAAGGCTGCGTTTATATTTTTTAGCCAGTATGTCCTGAAGTTTAGTTTAAAAGTTTAGGAAACTATGTCCTACAAGGAAGTTATTGGTTTAAAAAATTAGGACAATATTAGTACTGGGTAATTTATAAAGAACAACCTTAAGAAATGGCTGTTTATGCACTTCTCCCCCAATCTGATTTTATTCTTATGTGTCAGTATGTTCTTTCTCTTTAAAGTTAGATCTTTTCGTTCTGATTAGCTTAAACTTAAAAGGAAAAGGGCGTCTAATATTGATGCAACTGCAAGTGCTAAGCAGTGGATCATATATGCTGCGGTGCTAAATGCTTTTTCAAGTTATAATAATGTAATGGCTCTAGCATAATTTTAAGAGCATATTTGGTTCAACAGAGAATTTAGTACGTTGGGACTCTCATTTGAAACCATGCATCCCCTTACGTTTCATCCCATATGAGGTTTCGTTCCTTTTCTGGTTAATGCTAAATCAGTTAGTCCTTTTTTTGTTTACTAGTTTCTGAGTATGCGCGTTGCGCATGTTTTACCGCGTGTTTCATAAATCAATGAGTATAAATATTGAGCATTATTTTTGTATTATAAAATAATTTTTTAAAAGAACTAATTTATGAAAATGATGAATGTTTATTCCATTTAGACTTAATCAAGAAAGAATAATTAAAGAGAAAAATTTATAAAAAATGAAAAGACAAGAAAATCATTAGCTCAAATTTGGTGAGATGAGAGTTTTATTGAGTTAATACTAACCTAAGAAGATTTAATTTATTTAGTATTATTTATTTGAACAATTCACTATTTTTCAAAACGTTTATATTTCATTTTATACCTTTGTTTTTGCAATTTCAATAATGTGCTTACAATTTAAAAATTAGGTGCAATATCTACCATAAAAACCATGATTTCTATTAAATTTACGATAACACGACATATGTTTTCTTTTGCTAGTGCAAAGTTTTGTGGCTTCTATATCACTAAGGTGCAATTAGAAAATTAAGAACATATACAGATTTGGAATACCAATATATAAGTGGCACTTGATGGTTATATAATTTTTTATTACCAATAAGTGTTGATAGTTATATGATGTAATGTAGGGGGCTCTTTCATACAACCTTGAAAGTTGGTAGTCATATAGTCCCAAATGTTAGGTAAACACCATATATTAACTAAAGAATTAATGGATAAAAAGCATATGAAGCACCTTATTGATCAACCATATTACGTAAAAATTGTATCAGTGGAAAAGAATGAAAAACCTAATTAAGTCCTTTCATTTGGTGTTAAAATTGGTGACTATTAGATGCATAACACTTACATATGTATTATCAAATTGCACTATTCAATCTTTGAGTCCACAAAACAACTACGAAAATGAAAAGAAATCCTAATAAAATAAATTCACACATTAATTTTTGCATAGGTGAATAATTATTATATATAATGTATTACAACGCATACCGAACTATTATGTACTTCCATAGCAACTTCACCTGTTTGCATTCCTTGATGTCACTTTAATGAAATAAATTTTCATAAACCATCTCACAAATAATTAAATAGAAAAGAGACTCTACTTACTTAAATTCTAGAGTAAAAGTTGTATTAAAATTAAAGGAAGTCATACATAAAATCAGGAGCATCTTGTTGACAAGGTCCAATTAAGGACATCAGTATTTAATTCAAGACCTAGCAAATCACTCCCTTTATATTTCAATCATTTTTCATATGAACTTCTTATAATTAAAGACAATTTTAATTTCTACATCAATATGAATGAAAATAGAATCCCGTGAAGGAAAACCAAACAGCAGAATACTTACTGGAGTTATCCAATGACAACACTGCAAAGATGAAGCATTCTTTTTAGGTTTGGCAATGTTATGCTTTCGATCTGCCATTTAAATCAGCAGAACAACAAACAATAAGTCAAAATTACCAAAAACTAATAGATGGAATAAAAATTTAAGAAACTATAAAGGAAAATGCAATCTTCAATAATAGAAACATAAAAAGAAGAAACAAAGAAAAAATAGATTGTAAATTTAAATAAATCAAAGAGAATTAGCAGAATGGTGCTTCATAAAATTGTGAGAAGTTCTAATGAAGGCCCTTATATAGAGGCAAGGTCCGATCAAATTGAGTGTTTTTTTTTTCGGTTTAGAATTGTTATAACATAGTTACTTCTAGAATATCCAATTGTATAAGAATTCATGTTGGCTTGGAATAACTAAATAACATTAGAAGCTTAATATACAACAGCCTAAGGTTCTCCAATTAGTTAGCTTTAAAAACATGCGTATAAGGGAAAGACATCAAATCCCATTTCAAATTAAGTCCTAAATATTAGGAATAAATTTTAGAGAAAATAAATGTAATAAATAAAATATAAAAAATAGTAAATGACAATTTTGTCTATTGTAAATTTTTTTAATGAAGGACAAAAAGTTCAATCAACATTTGTTAAGGGCCTTCGTGCTTTTAATATAGTATAGATAGATATATGATCAAACTCTCACTAAGAATTACTATGATTATGAAACGCACGTCCTCTTGCAACTAATTTATTAAATAGTCTCTTATATTGGGATGAAGGTGATTTAAAAAAATAATTCATTGTAATACACGAACATAAAATAAAGGGAGTCGTCTTTAGAACTCCACATTCCACTTGATTTCATTCATGGGCTATTTTTGCCACTGCTATTTAATTCAGAACTTTTTTTTTTGTTGTGCAAAAAAAGCTATTTTTTGGAATTTCAATCTTTATAGGTGTGCAAAAGAAGCCCACAAGATCTGAAGTTCAACTCACAAGGATTGATCTTCCAAAAAGTGGTTAAAAACTAAATATGTTGAAAAAAGTGACCCCAACTATAATGGCGAGCCAAAAAGTGGCTATTTGTGCACTTTTCCCAACTTCATTTCGTTAACCAAAGAGGGTTTTAAAAGGTGTGATTTTGATGCGTAGCCATTTTTGGACGCGCTCAATGAGTTTTATCCACCATTTCAAAATTAATTGAGAAATAGCCAAAAATTCGCGCGCACACTTACACTCCGTTAGCATTGGCAAACACCCCAGACTAGTCCTAGATTTTTTTACTTTTCCCAGTATTTTATACTGATACTAGTGTTTAAGTGATCCCAATATTTTTTATTGGGACTTTGAACTAACATATTTATAATCCCAGTATAAAATATTGGGACTTGTCCAAAATGACTGTTCTCAGCGAATTTATTTTTAGTAGCTACGAATCAATTAGTGCATGACAAACAGGTTCCCTACAAAATTTTTACGTTCTGCAACCTATAAAGTTTTGTTTAACCGTAATTTCGTTTATTAGGCTAATTCACAATTAAATTTGTAATGCGGAGTCACGGTCAATAATTAAGATTAATCGCCTAAGTGTGAACAAATGTAAAAGCGTACGAGGATCGTAGAGAGAAGTAAATGCTTGGAATAAATGCAGGAAGTAAAAGTAAGGAAATAAGAACGCAGTTAATGCAACGCAATAAATGTAAATCAAGCAGAAGGAACCGTATTCAGGTCGCGAGGATCTGATGGAGTTCCTTCCTCGTACTCTTTATGATGTTGAAACAGCGAAATAATAAATAAGATTGCTTGAATTTGGATTAAAGTAATTAGTATGGACAGGAGATGAAGGCTTTTGTATAAATGATTGAAGTACAGATGTGTATTCAGAGAGAGAAAATTCGATCCCATGCTTGTGACTTAAACTACAATATATAAGCGACTAGACGCCTGTTCGCGAGCAGTTGCAACTTCCTGGTTGAGCAGTTATGCCGCCTGAGGATAAGATTCCTGTTTTTAAACCTGCTGGATGAAGAGTTGCGTCTGTTCTGGCCGCTGCAACTGTCTATCTGCCCGTTGCAACTGTTCATCCTTGATTCTACCCATTAACTTCTTATCCACTCGTAGCCACGTGTCGCCTATACGTCGTCCTACGTGGATGCTTAGTCATCAATCCTTGGTGACGACGGATTTAACCCAATACAGATAGTCCCCGCACTCCTCGGGCAGAGAATCTGGTCGAGGAGTGGAGAACGAATTTTAAGCGAGAAATGACCCTTCTGAACTCTTCTCCAATGATACACTTGAATTCTTATCGGGCACTGCCCGCTGAATTGATCGTCAACTTATCAGTACGCAAGCATTGAATGTTTTCTTGAGAGTTTCTTGATTTAATTGGCATCTTACTAGTGCGGGCATTAAATGCCTTACTAAAGACAAACCGTGCAGGCTGTCACTTCCGCTCCGCCTTTTACTGAAAAAGTGGCTGTTGCGTGTTCCGAGAACGCAGGGGTGATGATTACGCTGCGCCTGTTCACGTCTCGCACGTCTCAAGGTAAAAGAAACCGCCATTTTTATTATTTTATATGTTAGTGGCTGGATTTACCTATTGCACGAGCGTGTGACACGTGTAGATGCGGGTCGGGTCTGGTTAACCCTATAAATATGACCTCTGCTTACTTTGAGAGCTTTTTACTTCATTCCAAATCTTTTAGAGCTTCAGAACATCTCTTCAAAACCTTCCAAAGCTTAAGAACTCAGTCAATTTCTTAATTTAAATGTCTCCAAAAGCTAAGAAAAGCTTGAACATGGACGCCGCGGCCAGTACTTCGTCAGCGGCGGGTGATCAATCTACAAGCACCTCCACCTCTGTTGCTGATATAATCCCAAAACTTTGGGGGAGTCTTGAAAATGATTGTTCGATTAACCCTTCCAATCATTATGGCAACATTAGGTCGTGGCCTTCGAGCCGTTTCAAGAGTTCAATCACCCCTGACCTCTTGCCTAAGGTTAGGGCAGATTGTGGCTGGGGAGACGATATTATGGTTACTTGCCCCTTTCCTACTGAAAACATTACTTCTGCGAGGCCTGGATGGACGGCCGTGTCTACTTACCCATTCACAATAGGCCATTCGCTTCCGCTCCACCCCGTTATCGAGGACATCTGTAAACACTACCTGATCTGCCCGGGGCAGTTGTGCCCAAGTGTTTATAGGATTATTTCCCTGCTGCAGTGGTTCGCCGATGAGACCGAGCAGGATTTTGAATTTAAACATTTTATTGCTCTGTATAGCCTTCAGGTTGCTAGGGATGGGTATGTCAATGCCCGTATGAGAGGAAGAAAAGCCTTGGTGAGCAATTCTGGAGACTCGGGGGATAGGGGTTGGATGCACAGGTATGTTTATGTGGCATCCAGGCGCTTTACCCGCAGTGACAAAACCAATCTCCGCGAGGTGTGGAACAAAACTCGTAAGTCCCCGAGTTATTCATACAAAGTGTTTTATTTATTATTTTTTTTTTTTTGAATCATGCTTTCGCATTCTTTGATTTTTCTCCTCGTTGGGCAGCTGACAAGATTCCCTATGACGGCTTGATTTCCGAGAGGGAATTGACGGCCTGGATTGAGCCTATCTTGGCAGATTTCACTTATGAGCAGAGGCAGTGGTCTTACTACGCCACTAAGAAAAAATTGTCGAATCCCAGCACTCATGGTAAGTTAACAATTGGAGTTATTACTGTATTGAGTAAAATTTTTCGCAGTATTAATGCGACTTTCACTTCCAGGTCTGGGCGCTGGTGGTGATTACTTTCCTGCCCCTCCTTCTGTGGAGGAGGCCATCGATCCCATGGCTGAGATCAATGAAGAAACAGCTGCTATCCTTCAGACTGCTGCAGCTGTGAAAGCTAGGGAAGGGGGCGAGGAGGTTCTCGCGAGCCTGAAGAGGAAACAAGCTGACTCTGAAAAGAGTCATCCTAAGAAGAAGAAAAGGACGGCTCGTAAGACCCCTCAGTCTTCCGAGAAGACAGTCGAGGCTACCGTTGCTGCTTCTGAAACGCCCAAGGCTGGGCAAGAAAGTGTTAAGAGCTCGGCGGCTGCCCCTGAGTCTGCTGAACCTGAAGTGGTAGTCCTTTCAGATTCAGAGGTGCCCGAGGCGAACTTAACTCGAAGGAGGAGGATGTTTCTTCGGGGAGATCGGAGGAAGGAGGCGGAGACTTCTTCCTATGCCTTTGAAGGGAGTCCTCGAGTTGAGGAGAAAGAGGGGGATAAGGCTGGAGAAGTAGAGGAAGACAGAGTGCCCGAGAGTTTTGCCTTCTTTCCCGAGGATGAGCCTGGACGGGCTGATAGTCAACAAGGTGAACCTGAGCGGGTTGCCCACAGGCGTCCAGGCAAAGAGCCTATGAGGGAGGAAGACGGGGAGAAGGGCGAGGATGAGGATGAGGATGAGGAGGTAGGTGACCGGAAGAAGCCTGCGGGGGAGGCCGAACCCCAGGTTTTCTATTATAAGGATATGATGAACTTGGCTGCCGATGGGGCGGCGCCGGTCTACTTGCAGGAGTGCGATACTCTGGGCCTCGATGAGTCAGGGGACGTCGAGGTTTCCCGTACTAAGCTGACTAGGAGAGTGTCTTTAGGGGGATCGGTTGGGGCGCACTCTGTTAAAGGTATTCGCCACAAATTCGGCCCCAACTATCCTTCCGAACAGGCGAGGGAGCCTAGGCCATGTGAGAGGGAGTGCGACTTTATCATTCCTCCGGGCACAGATTTTCTGTCGAAACCTGGCCATCTGGTCAAGGTGACGTCCAACCTAATTGGCCCTCGCGAGGAATGGAATATGCGCAGTATGAGCGACGAGCAGTTGGCCTATGCAATTGCTGAAGATGCTGCTCGGGTAATGTCTCCTTTTTTATTCTGTTCACCTTTTATTGATGACCTTAATTCTAACTACTTGTATATCTTCACTTGCTGCCAGGCGGGTATGATGGCTGCTGAGCTTATGCTCCGATCCAGATTGAACAATCAGGATCAAGTTCTTGGCTTGAAGAAAGACTTACGGGAGGTTCTTCGGGCCAACAAGACCTTGGAGGAGGAGAAACAAGCCCTGATCGAGGAGAAACGGGCCTTGGAGGGGAGGCGTGGCTTCCTCGAAGAGAGGGTAGACAGGTTGGAAAAATCCAACGCTGATGCCAACGGTAAGATACACGCCCTCCTTGAGGAGAAGGACCGTCTTCTAGATGAGAAGAAGAGGTTTACGCTGTCATTCGAGGAGCTGAGGGCCAAGATGGATGAGCAAGGTCAACAGATCTCCAAACTCGCCCATGAACTTAATATGAAGGAAGTCACTCTGGAGAGCATTCGCAGCGCTTCCGACTTGATGTTAAGAAACATGAACCAGGCTGAAGCCGAATCTCGGGCTGCTCGAAGAGAACTTCAGGAAGCTAAGGGCCTGGTTGAGGAGTCTGCAAGGACCCAGGAGCAACTGAGGAGGGATCTGGCAAACTTGAGGGATCGTTATACAATTGAGTCCAAACTGGAATCCCTTGAAGCCAAGAAAAAGTTGCTCATCCAAATGCAGCGTGGACAGATTGATGTTGACTCGGTCCTCGATCAGACTATAGGAGCCATCATCAGTGTTAAGCAGGTTCTGGGCATGGATGTAGGGACTGCTGAAGACGATGATGGTGAGGACGATGATGAAGACAATGATGATGATGACAATGAAGATTTGGGCGGGGACCCGACTGATGGAGCTAGTGCATCAGGTCGAGACCCTGGCCCGGACAACGATTAAGGCCTTGTCTGGTTCTTCTTGTAAATTTTGTTGAACGCTGTTGACCTTTGAACTCTTCATGAATGAATGCATGTTTTTGATTATATCTTTGGTTGATTCGGCAAGTGATTATGACCTTGCTCTGCACGAAGATCACTTATGTTGGACAAAACTCTGGCCTACTGGGGCCCTCACCGCCCCCCTGTTTTTATGCTGAAATTCCGTGATTTCAGCCATAAAAAGACAATGGGTGAGACGCTGGATCAAGGAACACATATAGCCATAAGAGGAGTGTGTCCGTTGTGGGATTTGAACCCACAGCTGCGAAGCACGAGGGCTTCGAGCTCTACCAGTTGAGCTAAACGGATCTGGTCTTTTTAAGACCGTTAGTACCATTTAGACAAAAGCGATAAAACAGCTTAAAAGGCAGTAATAACAAGTAAATAACAAAAATAGATAGAGAAACTAACCCGCGTACTACTTAAAAGTAGTACCTCTTTAAGTGAGCTACGTTCCAACTGCTGGGCAAAAGCGATCCATCTGGGCGCGCCAAACGATACGAGCCCTTACCAACGGATGCGACCACCTTGTAGGGACCTTCCCAGTTTGGACCGAGTTTGCCGACGTTTGCTTCTTGTGTATTCTGGGAAACTCTACGCAATACAAAGTCCCCGACTTCAAAATTGCGCAGCCTGAGTCCCCGATTATAATATTGTTCCATTCTTTCCTTCTGAGCCATCACTCGTATAAGTGCTAACTCTCTTCGTTCCTCCAAGAAATCCAACTCTTCGGAGAGGTTGACTGAATTGGATTCTTCGGTTGCGTGAGCATATCGTAGGCTTGGCTCGCCGATTTCAACCGGAATTAGTGCGTCAGAACCATACACTAAGGAATAAGGTGTCTCCCCAGTGCTCATTTTCGTAGTTGTTCTATATGCCCAAAGAACCCCGGGGAGCTCTTCTACCCAACACCCTTTGGCCTGCTCGAGGCGCTTTTTGAGAGAATCCACTATTATCTTGTTAGTGGATTCTGCCTGCCCGTTCGCCACAGGGTGGTATGGTGACGAAGTGATTCTCTTGATACGCAAGTCCTCAAGGAACCTTGTGACCTTCTGACCAACGAATTGAGGACCGTTGTCCATTACAATCTCTTTGGGCGCACCAAAGCGGCAAATGACGTAACGCCAAAGGAAATCAATTACTTCCGTTTGACGTATTTTCGAGTATGCTGCAGCTTCAACCCACTTTGTGAAATAATCCGTGATAATCAGTAAGAAACGTACCCCTCTAGGTGCAGCGGGCAGTGGTCCTACGATATCCATCCCCCATTTCATAAATGGCCACGGGGAGATAATTGAATGTAAGGGTTCTGCCGGTTGATGGAGGAGATGTGCGAACCTCTGGCATTTGTCACATTTCTTAACAAACTCATTGGTATCCTTTTCCATTTTGTCCCAATAATAGCCTGCTCGTATAAGTTTTCGTGCGAGCGCTTTGCCTCCCAAGTGGTTTCCACAGCAACCCTCGTGAACTTCTCTCATCACGTATTCGGTCTGGCTGGGGCCTAAACATTTGGCGAGTGGGCCTGCAAAAGTCTTACGATAAAGGGTATTATCCAAAATTGTATACCTGGCCGCTTTTATTTTCAGTTTTCGAGCAGCTTTAGCGTCTGATGGCAGGGTTCCATGCAATATATAATTGATTATCTCATTCCTCCAATCCCAAGTTAAACTGGTTGTGTTAACCTCCATAGCGTCTTTATCTATTGTTGTGCAGAGGAGATGAGCCACGGCCACTGAACCTGTTGTTCCCATTTCTGCCACCGAACCCAAATTCGCCAGGGCATCAGCCTCGTGATTCTCTTCTCGTGGGATCTGTGTGGCCTCCCAATTGTCGAATTGTGCCAGCAAACCTGTGACTCGGGCGAGATACCTTTGCATACGAGATTCCCTTGCTACGAAACCCCCATTTATTTGATTGACAACCAAGGCAGAATCACTTTTAAGGTGGATTTTGTCTGCTCCATATTCTCGAGCCAGTTTCAAACCTGCAATTACGGCCTCATATTCGGCCTCATTATTTGTAATAAAAGGACATTTTATGGCCTGCCTAATGGTCTCCCCCGAGGGGGTGGTAAGGACCAAGCCTAATCCTGATCCTTTGACACTTGAGGACCCATCAGTGTATAAGGTCCATGCCCCTGATTCCGACCCGGCGAAAAGAACCGCCTCACGCTGAGCGTCAGGGTACATAGTAGCGCTAAAGTCGGCGATAAAATCTGCTAGAGCCTGAGACTTTATGGCTACTCGGGGTTGATAGGATATGTCAAACTCACTTAATTCTACTGCCCATTTTACTAACCTGCCCGAGAATTCAGGTTTATGCAAGATATTTCGCAAAGGGAAGGTAGTAATTACAGCTATCGAGTGGCTTTGAAAATAAGGTCTTAGTTTACGGGCAGCGATTACTAAAGCTAGTGCTAATTTTTCCAAAGGTTGATAGCGAGTTTCGGCATCTAATAAGGATTTGCTAATATAATAGATTGGAAGTTGTTTACCTTTGTCTTCTCGAACCAGTACTGCACTTACCGCAGATTCAGACACGGCCAGGTAGAGTAGTAATTGTTCGCCTGGCTGAGGGATTGAGAGCAAAGGAGGATTTGACAGGTATCGCTTCAAGTCCTTGAGCGCATGCTGACATTCAGGGGTCCAATCAAACTCCTTGTTCTGTTTCAGCACGTCGAAGAAGCTTTTGCATCGATCAGATGAGCGGGAAATGAATCTTCTCAGTGCTGCTACTCTTCCAGTTAGCCGCATTACGTCTTTTCTGTTATGAAGTACGTCGGGGATGGCTTCTATAGCTTTGATCTGGGCGGGGTTTACCTCGATCCCTCGTTGGGAAACGATGAAACCGAGAAATTTCCCCGACCCCACTCCAAATGCGCATTTCTCCGGATTGAGCTTCATGTTGTACTGATCAAGGATTCGAAAGGCCTCTTTCAAATGTGTTAAGTGATCCTCTGCCCGCTTAGATTTGATCAGCATGTCGTCGATGTAGACCTCCATGGTCTTGCCAATGTGGTCGTGAAACATCCGATTGACTAGTCGTTGATAAGTCGCACCTGCATTTTTAAGTCCAAAAGGCATTACTTTGTAGCAATACGTACCTCGGCAAGTAATGAAGGACGTTTTCTCCTCGTCGTTCGGATCCATCAAGATTTGGTTGTAGCCAGAATATGCGTCAAGGAATGTAAGCACCTCGTGCCCGGCCGTCGCATCAATTAGTTGGTCAATCTGAGGCAGTGGATAAGAATCTTTCGGGCAGGCTTTGTTTAAGTCGGTGAAGTCGATGCAGACCCTCCACTTGCCGTTTTTCTTTGCCACCACGACCACGTTGGCCAACCAATCCGGATACTTGACTTCCCGGACGGAGCCAATCTTGAGCAGGCGGTCGACTTCATCATTTATGATCTGGTTCCTGAATGCTCCTTGTTGGCGCTTCTTTTGCTTCACCGGGCGATGGTACGGATCCACATTCAACTTATGACAAATAATCTCCGGGGAGATCCCTGTCATATCTGCATGCGACCACGCAAAAGTCGTGTGCCGCTCTTTGAGGAAATGCAAAATACCTTCGCGCAAGTCTTTGTTTATTTCCGCTCCCAAGTATACTTTTCTTTCGGGCATGCTGTCGAAAAGTTCCTCTGGTTCCAAAGCTTCAATAGTCGGTGTATATTCTCCCCGTGCGTCTAACTTTGATATGAACTCCGGGACCCGGTAGTTTGATGTATCATCGTTTGGCTCCGACCCCGGGCCCTTTGATTGCTATTTTGCCTCCTCGGGGAGCTTGACTGCAACTGAGTAACAATCTCTAGCGCAGCGTTGTTCTCCCCGAACTTCTCGTATCCCCCATTCCGAGGGGAATTTCATTACTTGATGATATGTCGATGGGACTGCCTGCATATCATGTATCCATGGCCTCCCAAGGATTATATTGTAAGCCATGTCGCCGTCGACGACATGAAATGTTGTTTGTCTCTTGACACCTTCGACCAGAGTCGTTAAAGTGATTTCTCCTAACGTCTTCTCGCTGGAATTGTTAAATCCCGAGAGAACGCGAGAAATTGGTAAGATCTTGTCGTATAATTTCAATTCCTGCACGACTCGAGACAGCATGATGTTCGCTGAACTGCCTGGATCGACGAGCACTCTCTTGACATCGAATTCCTCCACTCGCAATGTGATCACCAAGGCATCCATGTGAGGAAATTGTAAGCCATCAGCATCTGCTTCTTCAAAAGTTATTGTATCCTCGAGCCGTGGTCGTTTGGTCTTGGTAATCGATACTTTGGCGTACTTTTTTGCGGTGTACGTGACTGCATCAACCTCAATGCCACCAGAGATGACGTTGACCGTCATCTTTGGAGACGATGCTCGGGGAGGCTCTGATTTACTTTGCTGGGCCTTTGCGTGTGTTTGTTTTCCTTTCTCTGTCAGGTACTCCTTGAGGTAGCCCTGTTTCAATAGGTTAGCGACCTCGTACCTTAGAGCCTTGCAGTCGTCCGTCGTGTGGCCGTGATCGCGATGAAATTCGCACCACAGGTTCTTGCTACGCTTGCTGGGGTCACCCTTCATATCTTTAGGCCATTTGACTTTTTCACTCATCCCTTCGAGTACTGCTACCAGTTCAACTGCTCCGATAGTGAAGACGGGCAGGGATGGGAGTCCACCAGAGGTTGAAGCAGAATCATTGCCTCTTGCAAGGCCTTTGTTGTTGTTGCGGCCGCGTCCATTTGAGTTGTTGCGTGACCGATTGGGATATGGATCGTGCCGCACATCTGGTTTATCGGTCTCGATCTTTCCCCCGGCGCCGCCGGCGCGAGCCTGGCTCCGTCCCCGGGCACCTGTGCCAATTAATTTATCTTCGTCTATACGTACCTTCGAATTATAGCGATTGTAGACATCCGACCAGTTTGCTGCAGGGTATTCCCGCAAGGATTCGTACAATCGTCTGGTCGCTTCAGAACTTTTGACATCCAAACTGTTCGTGAATGCGATAGCCGCCCACCGATCTGGAACTTTGGGTAGTAGCATGCGCTCACGCTGAAAGCGATCCACGTACTTCCGGAGAGACTCCCCGGGCAGTTGCTTGATTTCGAAGATGTCTTCGACTCTTGTGTCTGTTTTCTGGGCGCCTGTGTGCGCTTTGACAAATAATTCTGCCATTTCGGCAAAGGATCCTATTGAATTTGGCGGCAGCATTGAGTACCATCGGAGAGCGCCGTCTGCCAATGTCTCCACGAATTTCTTTAATTGTACTGATTCGATCTCTTCGTCGGTGAGATCACTTGCTTTTATGAAATTACTAAACATCATCAAGTGATCGTTGGGGTCAGTTGTTCCCCGGTATCTTGGTATGTTTGGCATTTTGAATGTTTTGGGTATTGCCTTGGGCGCTGCTTCTTTCTTCCAAGGCCTTTGGGTATACCGCTGAACGTCTACTTTCTTCAAAGTGGGTGGTGCGCCAGGGATTTGATCAATCCTCTCATGGAGAGAACGTTGTAGGGCCTCCTGGCTTTCTTTGAACTGCCTGGTGAGAGCTTCCATGACTTCGCTCATCTCCGTTGGCACCGTTGATCCTGCATTTTGATTTTCAGCGCGTCTCGAGGCATGGGATGGCGAGGCATCCCTTGGGCGATCAGCGGGTGGATTTCCTGTGTTTGGCGGGGCTCGTCCTCGTAGTCCGTCGATAGCTTCCCGTATTTGTCTGTTGATTTCGGCTTGCTGCCGTATGAACTCAAGGATAGGATCCTGAGAATTCCTTGAATTCCCGGGGCCGTTGGGTCTTCTAGGCCCTCCAGGTCCTTGATCGGAATTTCTCCGGCCAGGAAGATGGCTATGTCTGCTACTCTGTTGGCTATGCTCGTTTTCCTGTTCTGCTGGGATCACGTTCTCGTCCTCTGCGGGAGGGATTATGTTGTCGTCTGCGGGGACATTTTGTTGCTCATCCCCGCCTGGATTCAGGTCCACTTGCTCCACGTCATTAAGGTTTTGTTGCCCCTCGACGAGAGCGTTGTTGTGTGAATTGTTATCTGCCATTTCAAAAAGAAAACGGAGAGAGCCAAAGAGCAAGAAAAATAGCGAGCAGAGAGTAAAGTACGATAAGCAATTAACCTACAGAAGTTATTAACCGGCTCCCACTGTGGTCGCCAAATTGTTTAACCGTAATTTCGTTTATTAGGCTAATTCACAATTAAATTTGTAATGCGGAGTCACGGTCAATAATTAAGATTAATCGCCTAAGTGTGAACAAATGTAAAAGCGTACGAGGATCGTAGAGAGAAGTAAATGCTTGGAATAAATGCAGGAAGTAAAAGTAAGGAAATAAGAACGCAGTTAATGCAACGCAATAAATGTAAATCAAGCAGAAGGAACCGTATTCAGGTCGCGAGGATCTGATGGAGTTCCTTCCTCGTACTCTTTATGATGTTGAAACAGTGAAATAATAAATAAGATTGCTTGAATTTGGATTAAAGTAATTAGTATGGACAGGAGATGAAGGCTTTTGTATAAATGATTGAAGTACAGATGTGTATTCAGAGAGAGAAAATTCGATCCCATGCTTGTGACTTAAACTACAATATATAAGCGACTAGACGCCTGTTCGCGAGCAGTTGCAACTTCCTGGTTGAGCAGTTATGCCGCCTGAGGATAAGATTCCTGTTTTTAAACCTGCTGGATGAAGAGTTGCGTCTGTTCTGGCCGCTGCAACTGTCTATCTGCCCGTTGCAACTGTTCATCCTTGATTCTACCCATTAACTTCTTATCCACTCGTAGCCACGTGTCGCCTATACGTCGTCCTACGTGGATGCTTAGTCATCAATCCTTGGTGACGACGGATTTAACCCAATACAAGTTTAACATTCAACATCACGAAAATAGATTATAATAGTAGAGTATTTTCTAAGAGATAACAAACAGAAGCATAGACTAATAAATCAAGGGAGATATTTCCAATTGAGTTACGGGGTAATGTGATCAAGAATCTATATATATATTAAAAGGCATGTAGTAGCCTATAATAATTAGCCAAGTGTCAAAATAGTAGGAAGCCATATGTAAATTTTAGGTAAAATAGTTAGCTTTGGTTAGGTTAGTTATTTTAGGGAAGTTATGTTTAAATTATTCAAAGTAAAATATAAAATTTAAAAATCCGAATTTAATTGCAATGTTAAGAAGTTTTGAATTTGTAAATAAAAATGTTAAACGTATTCTTTAAAACATTGATTTTATACCCATGAAATTGAGAAACTGTCCGTTTGTATGTATTTATACTCCTACATTTATCCAAATATCTAGAAAAAAAATACGAATTTTAGATGTAAATTTAGAAAGACTAGGAGACTTTACAAAAAGATCAATAGATAACATTTATAACTTCGGCAACAAAGAAGTAACAATTCAATTCAATTAAAAGATAAATTCAATTTAGCAATTTAGCAAAACTTATCGAGGAGATAACCACAAATTTTACTTATTGAAGTTTGTATTTATCCAAAAAAAAAACGTGAAGAATAAGGAAATTAAAACTATATACCTTCTTCTTTTTTTCATTTACTTTAAAAAGTGGTGGTTTAATAACTACCTAAATTCAGAAAGATAGAAACTGATATCCACATGAGACGTGTGGGAGACGTGGGAGTTACATACAAAGTTGGATAACCCCATTTTAAATTTGGGTAGTTACTTAATAAAGTATTCTCTATTTGTTCAGGAAGAAGCAGTAGAAAAAAACATGAGTCGTGTATGAATTACTATTTTGCAAGAAAATGTACTTTTTTTGGTGGACGATTTACATCTCTATGAATTATCTTACAGAACGTCCGTGTCTCTCAGGTATATGATTTTCTATCCTTTTTTCATTTTCAGATTTGGTGGTTCCTTCATAATTACCTTTTCTGGATATATTCTGATTTTTACTAGCAAGAAACGAACTGCTTATTCTTCTTTTTTGCACTTGAAGTATGTACTTTTTTGGATGGAATATAATATTTGCTTTTACCTTCTTTCCATCAAATTACAAAATCAATGTATATATTTAGATCTGTTGTGTTGGCAAAATTGTTAAACTTCTTTGATACGTTGATCATGTCCATTTGATGCTAATTCCAGGGAGAATACTAAGGTAATTTTGAAACATTTCTCGGTCTTTCAAAATGATTTCGATATTTAGATGGTATTTAAGTTACTGTCCAATTCTGGGCAGTCATGGTTTCTTTGTTATTCATCCTGCTAAACTTATTAAGTCCAGAAATTTTCTGAGGTAAAGATGATGATTATATTTTATATGTTTTAATGTGTTTTGTTGTTTTGAAACTCATTGAGTTCCAAGTATTAAGTCCATAGCGAGGAGATCAGTGAAGGAAAAAACAAAAAATGTGAAATGAGTTTGTCTACATGGCATTAGGGTCACAAGTCTCTTTTCAATCTTTTTATTATTAGGTGCAAAATGTTATAATTTTGCTTTCTTCTGTAATCCCATAACCTCTATTGCTCCAAGTTGTGGTATCTTTTGTCATTCATGTTTGAGAAAATCTAAGTTGTCGTCAAACAAAACTCCAAGGTATCCATATATATTATATTTCGTTTGTCTGGATATTTATAATTTTGACTAATCTAAATATTAGCGCCTTCGATCCAACAAGTATTTATTCATCTTTTTCATATTCATTTGATAGATAGAATCATTTTATTTGTTCAATAAGAAAATAGTTGGTGAAACCGATTTATATGATGTATGTGGTTGATAGAATCAAAAGCACGTCAGTGAAGCTAAGATCAATTATCTCATCTTGGGGCTTTAATTATTGAATACTAAAATATAGAACATAAACCACAACTCTCCAACCAATATGTGTGTGATGGGCTGATGGATGTTGAAAATTTTCAACTTGATATTCTTGCTTATATTTCCTGCAAATTTGCTATCTGGGATAGTGCAAAATCCAACTACATTTTGCTTATACCCTTTCACTTTATCAACTTCAATGATCTTTCTGCTTAGAAGTTTCAGAATATAAAATTTTGGACCTAATTTTTTAAGGCTAACTCCTTTTTTTCTATAGTCCACGTAAATACCGTCCGATACTAACTACTATATCTTCATGCATTGCAGATTGATAAAGCCAAATAAAGCAACAAATGGAGCCATGCAATCTGACCTTTTAATCAACAAATTTAAGCGGTTATGCATACAATTGGTGAATTCATAGAAACTTTAATGGTTTGTTGATGTTAATTGGGCAGTATTTCAATCAAGCATGACGTTCACTTCCAGATAGGGCAATGGATTTGATTTACTATTATTTTCATTGAGGTGTTAGTCAGCCATTTCAATGATGAAACCGCAACCACGGACGGTCTTGAATACCCGGTAATATCATACATTCATAGATATAAAAGTACAAAATTGAGAACTGTTTTTATCCCTTTTTGGGGAATTAAGGTATCTTATCAGCACTAATCATTCACGTCTTGAGTTGTATCTATCTTCAATGGAAAAAGAGAATTCAAGGAAGGGAGTTGTTAGATCTTTGGAGACCAAAAACTAGAACATATAATGGCCAACAAAATTTCAGTTTCTCTATGATTTTTAATGATAGGTTGACTATGTTTGATTTTTGATGTTATATATGTACTGTCCAGCATTGAGTTTATTTACTTTTGCATCTTTCAGTATTTTCTATTTTGTCTTGGAAACAGCCACTTATGTTTGCATAAGGTTAGGCTGCGTACATTACACCCTTTGGGGTGAGGCCCTTCCCCGGACCCTGCGAATGCGGAATACTTTGTGCACCGGGCTGCCCTCTGCACTTTTTTATAATGTAGACGCTTAAGATAAAGCTCAGAAATGTTGCTTTTGTTGTGCAATTAATTAAATGTTGAAAGTCGACCGAAATTTATGATTCTGGTACATGCAATTAAAGCATTGATGAATAATGTTGATGTAGTAGCATCTATGTGTCCGACAATGTAAAATGTTGGAAGAAATAAAAGAAAAAAGGTCTGGAGATTACAGAAATGAATTGCTAATTGACATTAAACTTCCATAAGTTTAAAAACTTTCATTGAATGCTCTTACAAACAGATTTGATCTGGACATCTTTTTATGTCCCTAAAATGTGAATTAAAAAGTGCCAAGATGACCTTAGACATTAAAATTGTCATATAGAACAAATATGAGTTGTGCGATGTCATTGATGAATAATCTTAGTGCATTAACGTCTTTATGCTGACAATGCGATATGTATAAAAAAAATAAAAGACTTTAAAATAAATTTTTGGACGTTATAAAATCAATTGAATATTTGCTAATTGACCTTGAAGTTGCAAGTATGTATTTTGTATCGTCTGGAATACCAACTTACACGAGTATTATGCTTTCATGTATAAATTCTATGTTATTATAAATTAATTACATCTATGAATTTTTTTAGGGTTCAAAAACCAATTTTTGTTTATAGAAACATAAGCATCCATAAATTACTAAAAGACATACCAGACTTACTAGAAAAAGTCAATCTTCAAATTTATATGATGGGACTATATAATAAAATTAGTCATTCAATGTTCAGTTAATCCACTTCCATGTATAAAGCATAAAATTAAGACTCATGCATTCTATAAAATGTGTTGTAAAAAAAGTCAATAATATTTTAAGATGTTCGCAAGAAATATAGAGGGGAGATGAAGCTTTGCTAATTCACTTTTTAGTATTCAAGTGTGTCATTCATTAGTGAAAAATATCTCAATGTACAGCATGAAAGATAATCCAAAGGTACACGTAACATACAAAGGGGATGTAAAGAAGAGGATGTAAATGAACATCCACATTTAAGTCATAATGCAATATAATTGGTGAACTTACGTAATTCGTTATTTACAAGTCATGGTTTAATATATTGAACAATATTTCAATAAAGCAAATGTTGACTTTATAACTACTTTGATGTATTATCCTTGAAGCCACGACAAATAATACACATTCTTGGGACATTGCAATACAAAAATTATGAAGTCTTATTTAGAGAAATATGATACATTATTTGAAAGATATTCATTTGGTTATAGTCTATTCTTATTTTTTTTTGAATCGTGTTATATTATTTAAAGTTGTTTTCATCATAATTATTATGATATTTCACTCATTCATAAGTTAGTCTATGATTGTATCATTCGATTTGATTCCTTTAATTTTATAAAGACAATTAGGATTTTAATTTTGTCCGCACATATATTTCACAATCAGATTAAGAGTAACATTCGTTAATATTGTCCGCGCATCGCGCGGGTACTATACTAGTAATACATTAAAATCACATTCTATACTTTAGGAAAGAAATGGTTCGAAAGAGGGAAAAGATTTAGAATTCTCTCTCTTTCAAATAAAAGTAGCCTTAATTGGCGATCCTTTTATTACTGTAGTATGTGTATAAAATTTTATAGTATAATCTTTTCCAAATTTAGGAAACAATTATTGAATCCAAATGCTAAGTACTCATAAATTTGAAAGGTATGCTGTTTATAATTTCTGTAGAAGGGTACAAAATAATAAAAAAATAGTGAAAAAATTTTAAAAGCTTGTACAGTGAGTCAATGAACTCCAAAAAATGTTTGGAAACTTGTAAAGATGCAAATAACAGAGATTTCATCACTTGCCGTTCTTTTACACGTGTGAACGGATGAGCTCAAACGTGAGCTTGTTTTAAACAAAGGACCCTTTAAATTGTGCTCCCATAATTTTGACCAGAAAAGTTAAGTTCATCAGTACAACTTTTCTTCTATTTTTGGTACCAAAAGGGCAAAAGCGTTTTCAATTTTGTATTGACAAATTAACTTGCTAAAGCACTTTATTCGAATACCATCTAACAGTTTCTTAAGTAGCTATGTCTCTCAAATATAACAAATTTAAAGATGTTACCGAATTATAAAAGAGTGGAACACGAATTTGTAGATCGGCCTTCTGTTCATTGTGAACAATATTCTACTGTATTGATTAAGCATGTAATTTTCTTTAAAAAGGTATTGTGATGTAAACATGTGTTATCTATATTCCAAAAAATTGACACTCCGCAGAAAAAGAATGATACGATTCAATTTTGGAAGTAATTTAGCTTTAAATTTATTACTTATTCTTAACGAGATAATTTATAGTCATACAAATATATGTGTTTATTTTAGATAAAATATTTCAAAAGTCTTATTTTGTCTAACTGTACAATTCTTTTTAAAATGGTGGGAGTACTTTATTAACATAAAGGGGTAGCGCACATAGTACTTGATGAATCTTTTTAGGATCATCTAAATGGAATAAAATTATCCATTTTAGAAATATAATTCCAAATTGAGTCATTCTTTTAAGATGTAACAATGGATGCTTTTGAAAACTTGTGTTTCTAACAAACATACTAGTTTAACTAAGTACTCCGTTTACACTCTAACTTGGACTTCTAGGCAAACTACAAATAATTTTGTCATGTTCCCAGTTCACAACAGATGAAATAAAGTTAAGAAGCAACATTGTTTCAAGTCTTGACAGCAATTTCATGGCTTAGACATTTCTTTTCACTTAGTATCATTCAAACACCAAACAAATTTGAAGTGCCAAATCACACCAAAATGAACAACATATGTATGAGACATGGTCAACAAGCATAACTGAATCGTGTAAGGCCCGTTTGGGTGGGCTTAAAGTAAGTAGTGCTTAAAAGCACTTTTACTTATTTTAAAAATAAACAGTTACATGTTTGGATAGAATTGTTTAAGCTGAAAAAAAGCTGTTGAAGTGTTTGGTAAAAAGTGCTGATAAGCATACTTTTTCTATTAAAATGACTGAAGTATCCCTAAAGCTGTTAACACAATAAATAAGCTCATTATTTAAAATTTTTGGTTCTAATTATATCAAATACAAAATAATTTGTTTCCGCAATACACTTTTAATTATATAATGATTATATTAGATAATTTTTAACAGTTAATATAAATTATCCATACAATTAGTAGTTATCGATACTTAATTAAGAAGTGCTATGTCAAAGCTTGAAACTCCAAGTAGTCTCTCACCAAAGTCACAAAATGGTGAATAGATGCACCAATTTGGAATTACGAATATATATTAGGGATAGATAAGTAAAAGTAATGGTCAAATCCATATAGATTTTTAAGTAAAAAGCCATAAGTTGGGATTTCCCAACTTATTACTTTTTACTTTTTTGGCTAGAAATAAGTTGGCTTAAAAGTTGTTTTCACCATAACCAAACACCAAAACAAGGTAAAAAGGGCTTAAAAGTAGGCACCCAAACAGGCTCTAAGAAAGAAAATAGAAAGAGTAAGCCCTTAAGACTCTAGTACAGTGAATGAGTTAGACACACATCACCAATTTGAATACCGCAACAAACATAAGCATACTGTATTATTTATGTGGAAAATGAGAGACGAAAGATAAAAAGACAAACACATTATCCATCATTCGTACCAAGTTTTCACCTCCCTCATATAGCCTTGAAAATTTCTTGATTTTGTCTTGTGCTTAACAGAAGTTAGGAGTAAATTAAATTACCTTTGTTCATCTTCTGTGTGCATTAAAAGAAAATAAAAATCTTTAACACTGCTGGAGCTGAAAATTACCATTGATCATACTCTTACTAGTAAATCTGTTTGGATTGGTTCCTAGAAAGAAAAACAACTATAGGGTACACCAGTTTAAGAATTGAACACAATTCTCATTTGTCACTGCTCACTGGCCTTCACCCCTCTTATTTGGTCATAAAGAAATCTGATAGAATTTTGGGGAGCGCGGGATCCCAATAACAAAACTTAGGGACTCCCTCCAATTTGGGGTATTTCCCTCCAAGTTAAGTGCCAAAAGACTTTTTTACCCACTCAGCTTTACCAGACATCCTAATTACCTTTTCCTTTTATTATTTATTATTTCCCAAAATCGATGCATCTTCATAATGACAAAAGACCCCCTCCCTTTGTTTCATCAGAAAGATAAATAGTACCTACTTCCAGGCAGATTGGTAGTTTTTCCAATTTTAGCTTCAGGCACATATATGTGGGAATAGTTTCGGCTAAATTGAACCAAAAAAAAAATCATCCTTGAAGAGTGCTAGATCTTATTATGCCAAAACAAAACTGCACTTGTAAAGTGCACCGTATGTAATCCAAATCACAACATCAAAAATGGGAATCAATCGCCCAAAAACATCTAGCTCTTGAGAAGTTAAGATTCAACAATCATGTCATCATGTCCTTTTGCATTTAGAAAAATTAGAAAAGAAAAACATTCATTGTCGGCATCATTGAGGATCCATAAACAGAATAGACGGTCGAACACCATTTAGTTGAAAATGGAAAAAAAAAAAATTGAAAGTAAGGTAAATTTTAATTGGAAAAGTTAAAAATCTCGAGTAAAAACCCAATTAAAATCTTCCTAAAATTTCAATCAAAATCAGTATTTGCAAATATTTTGGAAAACAAAACTCCGCTCACTGCCTAAACCGTATTCATAGAGGTCCAGTAATAGTATGAATCTGTTAACAGTGCCTTGATAAAAGTACAAGTTACAAAAATGGCAATGAACGTAAATACAAAGCAGAAAAGGTTTCTTCTCAGGCCAAAAAGCCCAATAAAAGCCCGAACTCACAATTAAAAAATAAAAAAATAAAAAGTATATATCTACATATATACATGTAGAGAGAGAAATAATAAAGAGAGAGATTCGTCATCTTTATTTTTTCTTTCTCTGCGAAATCAACAATTCATTCATTCATTCGATCCCCGCGCTACAACAACAGCAATCAAAGCCCAAAGCCCAAACCCAAAGCCTATTTCTCTTTAAACTCTTCGATTCAAACTCGGACTTTGACTCAGCTCTATTTTACTCTATTCGATCTCTTAACTCAGCTCCGGGTTAATTTCAACTGGGTATGTTTTTTCCACATTCTAAACCCTAGTTTTTATTAATTTTAATTACTCTTTATACTGTTGTTTTTAAACCCTACATTCTAATTATGTTGTTAATTTCATGATTTTGCTTGTTAATTTGTAATCTAATTGTGTGTTTTGTTGATTTCTAGGGTTTCTGTGGAGATTTGGGAATTTGTACAGAGTTGAATATGAGCATAGATAACCCTGGCGATAATTAGGGTTTTGTTGTGGCGACTGGTGTTCAGGATAGAGTTATTGTGAGCTTTCCATGGGCGATGGAGGCGTTGCATGTGTGCCTGTACAGCATATTATGGAGCGTTTCGCGGTTTGTGGAAATAACACTACTAACACCAGCAGCAGTAATTTCAGTAATAGTACTACGAAAACTGTGAAGAAGAAGAAGAAGACGACGATGATGAAGAATGGTAAGACGATGAAGGCGAAGAAAGTGAGAGGAGGTGGAGTAAGCAAATTGAGTTCCAGGATTGGTGGTAAGGAAGTCGAGTGTAATGGTGGGGACGTTGTTGGAAAAGATGAAGTTGAGGAAGGTGAATTGGGTACTTTACCTGTTGTTGATAATGGAGAATTTGTTCCTGTGGAGAAGCCATTTTCGCGAAGGTATGAGATCAAGAGTGAAATTGAGAAGGGGGAGGTTGGTTCTGATGTTAGGAGGGGTGAATTTGTTACAGGTAAGTGGCGCAAGGGGGAACGGGAGAAGGGTAACTACATTGCTGATAATAAGTATAACAGAAAAGCTGAGCTTGATAGGAATGATCCCGGTTATGAACCTGGGGAATTTGTACCTGATAGGTGGCGTAAAGGTGATGGACCAGTAAGAGATGATTTTAACTATAGCAGAACACGCAGGCATGATTTTGCTAAGGATAAGAGTTGGAAAGGAGCGGACGGAGACTGGACGCCACCTTTGGCCAAGGACAAAGGATGGAGAAATGATCGCGAATGGACGCCACCTTCGGCCAAGGACAAAGGATGGAGAAATGACCGCGAATGGACACCACCTTCGGCCAAGGATAAAGGGTGGAGAAATGATCGGGAATGGACACCACCTTTGGCCAAGGACAAAGGATGGAGAAATGATCGTGAATGGACGCCACCTTCGGCCAAGGACAAAGGATGGAGAAATGATCGTGAATGGACGCCACCTTCAGCCAAGGACAAAGGATGGACAAATGATCGCGAATGGACGCCACCTTCTTCAGGTAAAAATTCTGGGGAGAAAGATGTTGGTAGAAGTGGTGGAATGCAGCATGCGAAAAGGTTATCTAGATACGAATCTAGCATCCAAGAAAGGAACCCCAGGATTAGTTCCAAGATTGTGGGAGAAGAAGGTTCTTCCAAGAGTGAACTGAGAAATGGCAATATTAATGCTAGAGAGTACTTGTCAGTTAATCGGTTGAAACGTCATGGTACTGATTCAGATAAAAGTGACCGGAAGTATCGGGATGAGTATGATGACTTCTCAAGCTTAAAAAGCAGGAAACTTTCTGATGATGGAAGTCGAGCTGTATACACAGCAGAGCATGGTTTGCGGCGCTCTACTGAGAAGTTTCACAAGAATGCACCTTCTAACCGGAACATTCCATCTGATAGGTATTCTTCCAGGCATTCTGAGACATCTAAAGTTTCTTATGACAGACATAACAGCAGTCCTCGTCATTCGGAAAGGTCTCCATATGATCGGGCCCGCCATCTTGAAAATTGGGACCGAAGCCCAGCCCGACGGGAAAAATCTCCCTATGACCGAGGCCGTCACCTTGATCACAGTAGGTCTCCTTACGACCGGAGCCATCATTATGATCATAGAAGCCGGAGCCCGAGTTATTCAGAGTGGTCCCCACATGATCAAGGTCGCCACCCTCATAGGAGGGACAGGACACCAAACTTCGTGGAGCGGTCCCCGCGTGATCGGAGTAGGACTGCTTATCAGCGAGAAACAGGTCGGAAAAGTGGACCAAGTGATAAAAAGGAAAGTCAAATTGAAGGCAAAAAGCATGAAGGGAAGTGCAGCCAAAAGGATGTCAGTGGAAAAAATCAAATTGCTAAGGATTCTGAGGTTAGAAGCTGTCCTGAAAATAGTAACTCCTCCATTGTTCAAAGTGGCACTCCTCTGGTAAGCAATGAAGGTTTGCCTCAATCTCCTGCAGTGCATGCCTTGGAGCCTCCACAGGAAAATGGAGCTGTTGAGGAGGTGGCTTCTATGGAAGAAGACATGGATATATGCAATACCCCACCGCATGTTCCCACTGTAGCAGAAGGAACCACCGGAAAGTGGTATTACCTTGATCAGTTTGGTGTGGAACAGGGACCTTCTGGATTATGCAAGCTGAAGTCGCTGGTGGAAGAGGGATATATTGTGTCTGACCACTTTGTCAAGCACGTAGATTGTGACAGGTGGGTTACTGTTGAGAATGCAGTTTCCCCAATGGCAACTGTGAATTTCCCATCAGTTGTTTCAGATACTGTTACACAGTTGGTGAGCCCTCCCGAGGCTCCTGGTAATGTCTTGGCAGATGTTGGTGATCTAGCTCAATCCAGTGATCAGGTAGGTGAGGATACTGTTGCTCCTTTGTCAGAGATTGGGCTGTGTCGTGTGGATAGTTTGGCCACATCTGAGCCTTCAGACGAACATCATATTGATGAGAGAGTAGGGGCACTGTTAGAGGGGGTTTCTGTAACTCCTGGCAGGGAACTTGAGATTATTGGTGGTGAGTACTCATGATTTTCCAACAATTATCTTTTACTTTTCATGATTGTGCAGATTCCTCACATCTAATATAATCCTGTTTGCAATTCTGTGCTGCAGAAGTGCTGCAAACGATCTTTGAGCATGTGGAGTGGGAGAAATGGGGAAGTGCTGAAGGTAAATATCTCTTTTTTTTTTTCTAGTTAAAAGGTGTAGAGTATCTTGGTTGTGGCACGTTGCTGCTTCTTTTAGCTACGACCTGGATTTGGTTTTCTTAGTTGTCCCTCTATGACCTGGATTTGGATTTCTTGGTTATCCTTCTAAGAGAATATAATTGCTGAAAGCTTTATTTTCTCTATTGATATCTGATTTCTGTAATAATAGTATACTTGTTCGAATCTCTTGTTCATCTAGTATTTAGTTGTATCTGCAGCTCATTTTATCTACTGTTGTTTAACTTCCTGAAAACTAGTAGCAGTACCATTTTTGAATGACAACTGCAGTTTCCCGAAAGCAATATACAATACAAGCAAGTCTGAAGCTATTTGAATGCAAAGGAGGAAGATCGTGAACAGATAGCAGTTATTAGCTCGATAGAATTGGGGTTTAGTACTTTTCTCATGGAGGAAAAATTATTAAACCCTAATGTTATCGATCTAACAACTGCTACTATTTACTATCTTCCTCCTTTAGTACTCATGAGATGATATTGCTCCTTTTACTTATATATATTTTTTCTGAATGAAGAAGATGCTGACTGTCTGCAGCTTCGCTTCTAACTTTTGAAGACTTTAAAGTCCGATATAATTTTTATTTTGGTTTTTGGGTGATGGGGGGTGGGATGAGGAGTCTGAGGGAATTACTCTTGAATGGAATTTTATGTGGTTGTTGTTGTAGTAGTAAAATGATAAATACTTTCATTATGATAAGAGACTTGTGATATACTGTACATTCTTTCTGGTTTCTGTATCAAAGCTTGTATTATGCGGTTGATTTTCTTTGCTTCTAAGTGTGTTTGCACTTGTATATATGCGGGGTTTGTTTTTCTTTTAAGGAGTGTTACTTTTAACGTGACATTTTGTCTATGTGCTTTTGATTTGTTTTAACCACTCAGTGAAGTTCTATTATGTTTTACTAGGCTGTATACTTTCAGTTTCATCTTGTTGATAAGGAAGTTTATGATCAAGTATGCATTGGTTTCTCTTACGTAGGTGAACACTCTGGTCAAAATCATGGTGAGAGCTTGCATAGTTCAGAGGGCCAGAAAGAATCCTCAGAACCCATGACCAGTGCACTGTCATCCAATGACAAGGAAAATGATTTCAGCTCCAGTGACACAGCCGAATTATTTTCTGGTCAGTGGTCATGCAAGGGTGGGGATTGGAAAAGAAATGACGAAGCTACACAAGATAGAATGTGGAAAAAGAAGCTTGTTCTCAATGATGGATATCCTCTTTGCCTCGTGTCAAAATCTGGGATTGAAGACCCGAGATGGCAGCAAAAAGAGGAATTGTATTATCCATCACACAGCAAAAGGCTTGATCTCCCATCATGGGCTTTTATCTCTCCAGATGAGTGGAATGATAGTAATAATGTCGGAAGACCCAGTCAACCTAAACCTCCTGTGTTAAGGGGTATTAAGGGTATGATGCTTCCAGTGATCAGGATAAATGCGTGTGTAGTCAAGGAACATGGGTCATTTGTATCTGAGCCTCGCACTAAAGTTAAAGGGAAGGATAGATATCCTCAGAGATCATCACGACCATATGTGGTGACCGCTGATACTAAGAGGTTGTCAGAAGAAGGTGTCTGTCACTCGAAGAGCAGGCAGGACCAAGAATGTTCCCGCAAGAGCAGCATCCCCATAAATATTCCAAAGGATCGTCTTTGCTCGGTGGATGAGTTACAATTACATTTAGGTGAGTGGTACTACCTTGACGGTGCTGGGCATGAAAGGGGGCCTTTTTCGTTTATTGAGTTGCAGGTTTTGGTTGATCAAGGTGTCATACCAGAAAATAGCAGCGCTTTCAGAAAGGTGGATAAGTTATGGGTTCCAGTTGCTTCAAGTACAAAGAATTCTGATCCGTCAAAGACATGCCAAGCACCTAATGAGATTCTTGAAGCTTCTGTGTCAGAGTTGACGAGTTCTCTACAAAGTGCATCTAGTGGTGTTCCCTGCACATTCCATGGCATGCATCCTCAGTTTATTGGGTATACCCGAGGCAAGCTTCATGAGTTGGTCATGAAGTCATACAAGAGTAGGGAACTTGCTGCTGCTATTAACGAGGTCCTAGATCCTTGGCTAAATGCAAGACAACCAAAGAAAGAGAGCAATCCAGGTATGTGCTCCTCTGCTTTGGAAGATTCCCTTGTTTGTTTTTGCTGCAAAAGGATTGTTTTGAATTCATAGCCCCATTTTGTTACAACTTTGTTCCATATGATGAATGATCCGTTTCCCGCAATTCTGCAGACCCTTCCTGTCCTTGTGTGCTTTTGTGATTTGAATGGTATTTATTTTTGCTCCATATTAGGTCAAAAAGCCTCAAAACCATCCCGGATTCAGAATGAGACAAGCTTGTGTAGTCACCCATTATATTTTCATGGCAGTTTAATATTTCTTTATGATGTGGCCTATCATGATGTGATCGACTCTGATTGCTCCACTGTTTTCATCTTTCTGTCTCCTTCCTCTCCATGTGTGTTGCCTCTCAATCTTTAAAGGTTTTCTGGATTTTCCTTTTCCATGACTTGAAGAAAGCTTCTCTCTTACAGATTTCCGTGCCAGCAAAAAGGCCAGGATTGATGGAAGTGAAGAGGATTGTGAAATGGAAGAGGATATCACAGTATTCCAGAATGCGGGATGCCAATTTGATGATTTATGTGGTGATGAAACTTTCAATATAGAAACCATTGGCAAACCTGGAATTGAAAATGGAAGCTGGGGTCTACTGGATGGTCGTATGCTTGCACGGATCTTTCATTTCCTTAAAGCTGATGTCAAATCTCTTGCTTATGTTGCTTTGACTTGTAAGCATTGGAGGTCCACAGTAAAGATTTATAAGGGTATCTCCAGCCAGGTTGACATGTTATCTGTTGCTTCCAGTTGCACCGACTCCATGATGATGAAGATAATGGTATGTTTTTGCTTTCATCATTGTGCTCCTTCCCTCTTCTCGTACTCGCTCCCAAATTGGAGAGAAGAAAAAAAGAAGGTCACTTGAGGAGCTATAATTCCTTCAAGAGTAACACACTTTTTGGTTTTGGTTTTTTCCCTTTTTGCAGAGAGGTTACAACAAAGAGAAGATTAGTTCCTTGGTTTTACGTGATTGTACTGGCATAACTCCCAGAATGCTTGAGGAAGTTCTTCAGTCATTCTCTTGTTTATCCTACATAGATATTAGAGGCTGCAGCCAACTTGAAGATGTTGCTATTAAGTTTCCAAATATTAACTGGATTAGGAGCAGGAGTTTGAATTCAAAAGTGAAGAGTCTCAAGAACATTTCTGATAGAACTTCATCATCTTATAGAGCTTTCAATAGTCAGGAGAATCAGATGGATGATTCAGTTGGGCTGAGGGACTATCTGGAAAGTTCAGAAAAGAGAGATGCTGCCAACCAGTTATTCCGCCGAAGCTTGTATAAACGTGCGAAGGTCTTTGATGCTAGAAAGTCCTCATCCATGCTATCTAGGGATGCCCAGTTGAGGCATTTGGCAATGAGGAAATCTGGAAATGGTTTCAAGAGGATGAAGGAATTCCTTGCCTCAAGTCTAAGGGAGATAATGATGGAAAATACTTTTGAATTCTTTGTTCCAAAGGTGTGCTATTTTTCCTCTTTGCTTACTTGCTTTGTGAATTCTGTTTAAAATGTTTTAAACCTTTACCTTTTCCTTTAGGTTGGAGAGATTGAGGAGAAAATCAGAAGCGGATATTATGCTAGTCGTGGCTTGAGCTCTGCCAAAGAGGATATAAGTCGAATGTGCCGTGATGCACTTAAGTAAGTTCATATTGGATATTGTGTAGGATCGTAATATCTGTAGTTTGAGATATAACTTTGGTCACAGGGTAGTTAAGTGGTTTGTCTTTTGTATCAGTAGGCATTTGCAATAGCTGAATTTTGTGAATTTTCTGGTTTGGGTTAAAAACCTATGCAATAGCTGAATTGTGTGAATTTTCTGTTTTGGGTGAAATGCACATTTGATCCATCTATTATGCCCTGTCTGTACCATTTGGTTCCTCTATTCAATCAATGAGCTATGCCTCAATCCCAAAGTAGTTGGGATGAAATGAATCCTCTTGTCCATTGTACCGCAGATTATCTTACTTGAACTTTACCAAATTTGTTCTATAATGAACTATATTAGCTTATTCTATTAACTCCGTGAACCTGAAATCAATATTGTGGTTGCCTTTTCAAGACCATGTTTGTGTTTAGTTCTCATTTTTTTAATGGAATGTGTTCCTAAGGGAGTATTGATGTGTGGTAAGATCACTGTTCCCTATTAAAATTGAGCCCTAGAGAAAGAAGACAAAATGCTCCGTTAGTCACTTTTCATGAGTCCTGGTAAATGAACCATCAAATCCTAGTCTCTTTAGGGTTGGAGTGACTTTTGCGTCTTTCCCTCTTTTGTGGCTAATGAATGAAAAGAAAGGTGGTTATGGAGGAATCACACGCTAGAAATGTTAAATTTTAGTTGTGTAAATGGTTCTGTGTTTTGTTTGGCATATTTGTTCTATTTTCGTAATTTCTGAAAATTCTGATAGATATCCTACGAATGCTGTGGCTCAGGTCAAAGAAACGTGGTGATGCCAAAGACATGAATCGCATTATTGCATCATTTATCCGTCTTGCTACTAGGTTGGAAGAGGGTCCCAAGTCATTTAGTGCTAGAGATGATACGACGAAGACTTGGAAAGATGATTCACCTCCTGGTTTCTCTTCTACTACAACAAAGTACAAGAAGAATCCTGCTAGAATGTCTGAAAAGAAATACTTCAGCCGAAGCAATGGATCTTCTTATGTTAATGGTGTTCTTGACTATGGAGAGTTTGCAAGTGACCGAGAAATCAAAAGACGTTTATCCAAGTTGAGGTTAAAATCCTTCGATTCAGGAAGCGAAACATCTGATGATCTTGGCAGATCTTCTGCTGATACTGCAAGCGATAGCGAGAGTACTGCTTCAGAAACAGAAAGTGACTTGGATGTAAGATCAGAATGTGGCACTGCGGAATCAAAAGAAACTTATTTCACTCCAGATGATGGTTTTGATTCTTTGGCTGATGATCGTGAGTGGGGTGCTCGGATGACAAAGGCTAGCCTGGTTCCTCCAGTAACAAGGAAATATGAAGTCATTGATCATTATGTCATTGTAGCAGATGAAAAAGAAGTGAAAAGAAAGATGCTGGTTTCTTTGCCAGAGGATTATACCGAGAAGCTTAGTGCACAGAGGAATGGAGCTGAGGAGTCTGATATGGAAATTCCTGAAGTGAAGGACTATAAACCAAGAAAAATGCTTGGTGATGAGGTGATAGAGCAGGAAGTCTATGGTATTGATCCATATACTCATAATCTTCTTCTCGATTCCATGCCAGACGAATCAGATTGGTCTCTCCTGGACAAGCATTTGTTTATTGAAGATGTGCTCCTTCGTACTCTTAACAAGCAAGTTAGGCGCTTCACTGGCAGTCATACACCGATGATGTATCCTCTGAAGCCTGTTTTTGAAGAGATTCTAGAAAATACAGACAAAATTCAGGACAAGAAAACTGCACGGCTATGCCAATTCATCCTGAAAGCCATAGATACTCGTCCAGAGGATAACTATGTTGCCTATAGAAAGGTGAGGATAGCGAATAATAATGTGATTACTTCTAAATTTGGACCTTTATTGAATGCTCATTCTATTTCTGCCAACATTTGATGGATGCATTTAGGGTCTTGGAGTTGTATGCAACAAAGAAGGTGGCTTCAGCGAGGAAGATTTTGTCGTCGAATTCTTGGGGGAGGTAAGAAAATTGCTTATTTCTTGGAAAGTTTTATCAGGTGTTGGACCGTGCTGACATTAAAAAAAAAGTGCTTTCCTATAGGCCCTATACTGACCTAAAGAGAAGTCTACAGTTGGTAGATGACGTTAAGTACTTGCCTTGCATTTTCTTTGGTGGTTACTTCAAAAACCCTTTGTTCATGACAGCTATCTATCATGCTATTAGTTTGTTAACTTTGGGCAAGTGGTGCACTTTTGCACTTTTGCTTGCTATCAGTCCACTTGCAATGGGCAATGGGAACATAAAAAACGATGTCAACTGTGAAATGTGAGATTGGTTGTATCAGATTTCTTCTGGTGCTTGTTACTATGAGAAATGGATGTGAAATTGCTTATTCAGATTTATGATTCTTGAGCTATTGGTCGGTTTCGAGTGTTAAGAGTATGCTAATTAGATGCTGGAAGGTCGATACACTGCTATATGTTGCAATTTATAGTAATTTCTTCCGTAGATGCTTTTTAATCTCATGTCCTGTTGGAAAATAACTGCATGTATCTTTGTTAACAATTATGTTTTTTCCTCTCTCAATTTAATGAAAAAGATCTACTTATCCACTTTGTTCGTTACCGACAACTATTTTAGTAAACGTTGCTTTGATATGCATTCATTTGTCGGATACTTTATGGAGATCTAAGTAAGTTTTAAGTAAACGTATTAAATGCCTCCAGCTTTTCTGAGTATCCATATTAGTTAATTGTGCTATGAGAAGGGATCATACATTCTGATTGATGACCTTAATTCATTTCTCTCCTAATGAGACATATAGGTGTATCCTGCTTGGAAGTGGTTCGAGAAGCAAGATGGAATTCGTTCCCTGCAAAAGAATAACAAGGATCCTGCGCCAGAATTTTACAATATTTATCTTGAGCGGCCAAAGGTATCTTCGGTTGATATGGGTTATTCTACTCAAAAAAAAAAAAAAAAAAACTTTTTTCTACTACCCTATTAATACTTGCTCTTGTTAGGGTGATGCTGATGGGTATGATCTAGTCGTCGTTGATGCAATGCACAAGGCTAACTATGCTAGTCGAATTTGTCACTCGTGCCGACCTAATTGTGAAGCAAAGTAAGTTCCCACTTCGTTCTAGTGTGATTTATAGCCCAGCTGTTTGTCGAACAAGAATGTAGAGCTTGTTTTTGGTAGTTCCAAACAGAGATACCAAAAGTGGATGGGTGGGGGATTCTTGGCTTGTGCCTTTTGCATCAACGTATATCTTATATTATCCACCCAAATAAGAGGAGGACCTGTAAGACTGTTTTTATTTTTTTGATGAAGAGGCTGATATACCGTCTTTGTAATTGCTATTATGTTTTCCCTTGAGAGGAGCACTAATATACCTTTATGTGTATGCATGTGTTTTTTTTTTTTTATTGTATTTACCTCCCCTTAGTTGATCTCAACTATCTTCCTTCTCATAATATTTATGTACCTTGTGTGAGCAGAGTAACAGCTGTTGATGGTCAGTATCAGATTGGAATTTATAGTGTACGTCCAATTGCATATGGTGAAGAGGTCACTTTTGATTACAATTCTGTTACTGAGGTGAGTTTTCAAAAAAGTACTAAGGATCTGTTTAGCTTGTTGAGGATAAAGCTTTTTTATGGATGGGTAGTTGTTAAATGGTGATGTCTCATGCTGCAGAGTAAAGAAGAGTATGAAGCTTCTGTCTGTTTATGCGGAAGCCAGGTTTGCCGCGGAAGTTACCTGAATCTTACAGGCGAAGGGGCTTTCCTGAAGGTACATTGTCCATTTTAGTTCTGAAGAATTATTTGTCTTGGCAGCTCATTAAGCTCTTATTTGGATGAGGTTTGGTATTTTAGAATTTTCACGTTTTGTAAATTGAAATGATTTAGTTATTGAAATGGACTTCTATTGTTTCATTGCTGTCACCTTTGTTGGAATATTTTTCATGCCTTATCATCTAGAAACATTTCATGTCACCTGAACTGTTATTGTTGTCTGCAGGTGCTCCAGGAGTACCATGGGTTACTTGACCGACACCAGCTGATGTTAGAGGCATGCGAACTGAATTCAGTGTCTGAAGAAGATTATATTGATCTTGGTAAAGCTGGACTTGGAAGTTGTTTGCTTGCTGGTCTGCCAGATTGGTTGATTGCTTATTCAGCTCGTCTGGTATGTTTTTCCCCTGAATTGATTATGGTTATCAGGGAATAACCTTGGAGCATTTTCTGAATTGTCTTTTGTTATTGAAGGTGAGATATATCAATTTTGAGAGGACAAAACTTCCTGATGAGATCCTTAAGCATAATTTGGAAGAGAAGAAGAAATACTTATCGGATATTTGTTTGGAAGTGGAGAAGAACGAAGCTGAGATTCAGGTAAGATGCTATCCACTGGGGTTTCATAGTTGATATCTATTCCCTTCTCATCCTGTATGTGCAGAGGTTTCGTTTTTCATGTAATCTTTTCTTGAATGATACAGGCTGAGGGTGTTTACAACCAAAGGCTTCAGAACTTGGCTCTGACTCTTGATAAGGTTCATACTTTTTTCCTGTTGGACCAAATCATATGTTAGCTTTCATCGTTCTTGCTTACAAATTGTCTTCCGAAGACTTAATTTGATGTGCTAAGATCAAGTGAAATCTAAGAGCTGTTGGGTGCATTTGGCAGGTGCGTTATGTAATGAGATGTGTTTTCGGTGACCCAGAAAAGGCTCCCCCTCCTCTTGAGAGGCTTAGTCCTGAAGAAGCTGTTTCTTTTATCTGGAGAGGAGAGGGGTCTCTTGTTGAGGAGCTTCTTCAATGCATGGCTCCTCATATGGAAGATAGTATGCTAAGTGACCTCAAGGCCAAGATTCGTGCTCATGATCCATCCAGGTCAGATGATCTCGAGATGGGCCTTCGGAAATCTTTAATATGGTGAGTAATGTAAACTTATGGTATCCTAGCTGTGTCATTGTAGCCAAAAAGACATTATTTGACTTGCTCTTTCTTGTTCTAGGTTGAGAGATGAGGTCCGAGATCTTCCTTGTACATACAAATGTCGACATGATGCTGCTGCTGACTTGATTCATTTATATGCTTACACAAAGTGTTTTTTTAGAATACGAGTATGTTGCTTTATCCTGTCAAACTTCTTTTGCATATTGGTTTTGTTGGGCATGGTGTAGGTTTTGACTTTATATCTTAACTCTCTTTGCAGGAATACAAGACTGTAACTTCACCTCCTGTTTATATAAGTCCTTTAGATCTGGGACCCAAATATGCTGACAAGCTGGGTCCTGGTGATCACGAGTATCGCAAGACTTACGGCGAGAATTATTGCTTAGGACAGCTGATTTATTGGTATAACCAAGCAAATGGAGACCCAGATACTAACCTTTTCAGGGCGAGCAGGGGTTGCTTGTCTTTACCTGAAACTGGCTCCTTTTATGCTAAAGTCCAGAAGCCGTCCCGCCAACGTGTTTACGGCCCAAGGACTGTGAAGTTCATGCTGTCAAGGATGGTAAGCTTTATGTTCACTTTTAGCAGAGCTCCTCCCTGTTGTGTGTTTTATGTATTGCAAAAGAAACCAAGAGGTGGATCCACCCTAAAAAAGCGCAAAAGAAACGTGCAGTATGTTTTAGAAGATGAATTCTTAAGCAAATAGTCTTACCATCCTCTGGGAGTATATTAGAACTTTTTCAAGGAATCCTGTGGTTTGTCTTGGCGAAAGTCGATCATCCAACCTAAAATTTTAAAAGGCAACGTGGAGCTGGCCTAAGACATAGTGAACCATGTATATTTAATCTTGTTAAAGTGTTCCTGCTTCTCAAATGATGTTATGCTTGAAGGGTGGTTTCAATTGATTACAGCAGCTCAATTTTTATACTAGGGATAGCTTCCACTTAACGCTAGTTCTTTTATCTTTTGGCAGGAGAAGCAGCCCCAGAGACCATGGCCAAGAGATCGTATATGGTCATTCAATGATAGTCCGAAAGTATTTGGCAGTCCTATGCTGGATGCTATTTTAAACAAGGCTCCATTAGAAAAGGAGATGACACATTGGCTGAAACATAGACCTGCAATCTTCCAGGCCATGTGGGATAGATGAAATTTTGCAGGCATCAGAACGCGGCATTAGGATGCTGCTGTAGGATATGATTGCTTCGAGAAAGGTGTTCGACGGTAGTACCGAATCCTCCCTCTTCCTATCTGAAGGGGGCATAGGTGATTTGATTGATTCGGGTCCTTGATTATGCTGTCTCCACACTTGATTCTTGTGTATAGTTTCTTTTATTCGGTCTTTCATTCTTGAGCAGTTTTGTAGTAATATGTAATTCATTGTTTATGAAATAGAAAAATTAGTGAATGAGTTCCTGATCTTTAATTCAATGGAAATGTCTGACGTAGGTAGTATTTGTAAGCAAGCTTCATTTGTGTACATATTTTAGTGTAAAGTTGGCTTGTAAGTAAAACTAAACAATTTGGGTTTCTTGAGTATTTTAATGATCAAATTCCCACTTAAAATCACTTGACGTTTATGCATAGAGGAGCATAGGTAAGATGGTACACATTGCATAAGGATAAAGTGAGTACGTATTATTTACAGCTCACAACCATCAAAATCAGGAATCTGCCAAATCCAGGTCCTGTAAAACAGTAGTACTTTGTACTGCAACGTCTACCCAAATCCCAACATAATCATTCCCTTTCTATATTTTTGTTTCAGAATTTCTAATTTTATGGATAATTTTCCTCCTCTTTGTTGTCCATATCCAGAAAAAGCAAATATATGCTCAGCTATTTTACTAGGAGCCAATCACAAGCTTACATTTTCACTCACCGTTAGATCAAAACATCAACGGCGTTAAAACAACCCGCCAAAAGTTGTTAGAAAATGAAATTCGAATGAAACGGGATAGTACACATTAGAGACAGAATCAATAGTACGCCCAGATACTTGTCTGTTATATACCTCTGTACATATCCTGCCACGTGTCCCTTAAATCTCAAATATATAACAACGAGAGATACAGATTCATGAATCATTTTGTGTTTTCTGTGTTGCTCAAGTCATGGATATAAAGCCTGTTTTTAACGCGGGAGAAATGTTTCAGCCACTTATGGATGGTGATGAAGCTTTCATCAACGGCATGTACGACGGCTTAAGCTATCAATCCATTTTGAATATGGACCTTAACCAATCATATTTTCACCCTCCTCTCCTGCAACAAACTCCTATGACTTTTGATTTCTCATCTACTACTACTACCGGAGATTTTCAAAATAAGCTGAAATGTCCAAAAGTCGAACCACTACTGTACGATGATTTCAATCCGTACTACTACGACGCCGGTTTAAGCACTTATCATCAAGTGATGATACCTCCTTTTCAAACTCCCAAATTTCCAAAGCCCGAACCCGATTTCTACTACTATTCATATCCATATCCAAACAACAATGACTTCATTTTAAATGAGCCGTACAACTACTCCAACATATTCACTACTCTTCCAGATCTCCGTTCAATACAACAGTATCCGTACAACTACACTGATTTTTTTAACGGTGAATCATCACTATACTCTACAGAAACCCTAGTGAAGCCAAAAAGGCAGAGGAAACCATATGAAAAATCCACAACACGAACACCAAGACAAAAGCTAAGCGAAAAAATGCGGTCACTCGAAAAGCTATTGCCATGGGATAACAAAATGGATACAGCAACAATGTTAGAAGAGGCGTATAAATACGTTAAGTTTTTAAAAGCGCAAGTTAGCGTTTTGCAAAACATGCCTGTGTTAGTTGAAGGAGGTGGTTCATCTTATGAGGATAAAAAAGGAAAAGAGAGTTGTACTAGTACTAGTGTTTGTGGTACATTATTGGAGAGGCTGAATAGGCAGCAGCTTTTACAGGTGGTACTTAATTCGGCTAAGGCTCAGACTTATTTGTATTCAAAAGGGTGTTGTGTTTATAGTGCTGAACAATTGGTTGAGATTCAGAGAAATGATAAGAGAAATGCTTTGAACCAACAAATGTTGTTTTTTACTGGTTTGTTATCTTGAAGCAGATGAATTCTATTCTACAGGTGCTAATTTTGAAAGAAAGTGATGAGTTTAGGAGTACAGGAGTAAAGGGTAAGGTGATAGTTTTGAATTGGTATCACTATCAGTTGTATGCAAAAAAGGAAGTAGTGTTGGGGATGAGTAGATGTTGAGTTTGTAGTAGGTAGCTATAGGTTACAGTCTATTATGTTTTGTTAATCATTACAACTATGCTATATGCACGTGATATGAATCTCTCTTTGCCAACTTCTGCATTCTATTTTAGCATTGGAAATTAAGGATGATTAGAGAATTTTGTTGTATTTACATACCACCTCTCTTTAAAAATACTATAAGAATGAATATCAAACCTTGTTATTTTTTATTGTGGTTTAATGTAATTTTAAAATGTCTAGTTTATAGACAAGTAAATCGCAGTTTTTATAAAATTTCAAAATATGTAAGTTGTACATTTAGATGTTTAAAAGTTCGACATCGGACTTTGCATATATATAGACTCTTACCCCTCTTCTGAGATGGGGGATTAATTAAGTTTATTAAAGTTCCCATTTTCATCAGATTAGTATTTTCCTCCGGGGCCTATTTAAATGATTATTCTAGCAGAAAAAGAAATTGAAAGGGAAAAGAATGAGCTCTTGCATTCTTTGTTCACAGCAGAAAATTGGCATGCAAAACCTTCGATGTTTACAGATCCATCAATGTTCGATTGCTCCACAGCTGATCTTACTATCCAATACTTAAATAAGCAGAGGAAATAGATTTCTTAGGAAAGGCACTAGCCTGACGTCTATTTATTCAAAAGTTAAGCCATTGACGCGTTATATAACCTAACAATTCACTAGAATTTGCAAAATGCGACACACTTCCTAAAATGTCTTGCTACAAAATTGTTTTAGATGCAAAACAGAGATTTGTAAGTCATGTAATAATGGAGTTAAATTCAGTTGTCAGAGTGCCTTGATTATTGGAAAGGTAACAACAGAAAAAAGAACCCAATTCTCATTGGTCGAACTCTCGAATGACTCCTCCATCCTCTGCGAGCGTATAGAGGATTCAGAGTATAAACCAACTTAAAAGACAAACCAGAGTATAGAGGAAAAGAGAAGGTTGCAGTATAAAGGGAAATACAGATAAATCAAACAAATGATGTGGAAGAGGATTCCGAGTGTTCATGGGAGTGTCTTCCCTATCACTGCCCGGCGATTTAGACATTAACACCATTTTTAAGTTGACTTGGCTGTTTGCAGAAAGCATAACAAATATTTATGTTTTCCATGACTATTAGATGAGGATAGACACGTAACCTTCATAAACAAATACTCCAAATATATAAAAGGGTCCGTAGCAGTCTTTTGAAAAATGTTCAAGCAAGCATGTCAACGGGAATCTAGTAGCATGCCTTGCGAAACTGAGTTCAGCAATATGCTCAAGGAAATGAAATATAAAAACGGAAAAGGAAAAAGGAATCCAGTGTAAACAAATCTCATTAATTTTGTTTAAATAAAGGACTTTTTGAGGAATATTGTTTCCATAAAGTCAATGTGAATTATTCATTAAGAAGGCAAGAATGACGACTAGCAAGGTACTGACAACCACATTTCAAGGAAGCCAGAATGTAATGTAATCAAACAGCAAAAAGAGTACTGTGAGTCACACAGAAGAAGAAATCTTGGGAGATTGAGGGAGATAAAATAGCAGAAAAAAATGGAACGGGAAAGGATTGCTACACTTGCAATCATTGTTAAACGCAATTGAGATGGAACCTTAGTACATCAATGTTCAATTGCTCCATGTCTAATATTGCTATCCACTGTTCAATAAAAGCAGAGGAAATATATTTCTTAGGAAGGCCACTTGTTAAGCCTTTGAGAACCTAATATTTCAGTAGTATTTGCAACATCCAACACACTTCTCCTAAATTATATTGCTACAAAACTGAATTGGATGCAATAGGATTTATGATCATGTCATAATGGATTCCATTTTCAACTATCCAAGAACATGAACTCCTTTTCCTAACAGAGGGATTGGAAAAGCAGAAATCGAACCAGCTTCACTTGTCAAACTCCCAAATGACTCCTCCATCCTCTGCGATTAGAGAGAGCAATCAACTTAAAAGGCAAACCAACAAATAGAGGAAAAGAGAAAATTACTGTAGATGGAAAATACAAGATAAATCAAACATATGATGTGGTGTGACTGGAAGAGGTTTCTGAGTGTACTCAATTGACTGTTCTTCACTAGCAGCGGCAGACGATTTAGGCATTAAGACATCATGTAAGGAGTTTTCTTCCCACCATTACCATCTTTTGAAAACCGTTCAAGCAAGCATGCATTGCTAAAAACGTGTGGAATGATGTAAAAGGCAAGAGAATAATGGGCAACCAATAACCACATTACAAGAAAGACAGAATGTAATGTAATAAAACAATTGCAAGTATTATAACTACTTGGAAAGAAAGAATAAAGGCAATCGACATAACACCTATCAAGCAAAATGAACCTTAAGGGATCTTATTTCCAAATAGTCAATTTGCATCATTCCCAATTGCACAAGAAAAATAAGCAGAAGAAATCTCATGGCATAAGCATTACTGCGTCCAAACAGTTTAACAATCTAACAATCTAACGGCCAGTTTAAAATAATTGAGCACTATCCTCAAGTATTTTGATATCACTTACAGAAAGAATTTCAAGCATTACTGCAGAACACATTGTTCTTGAGACCCCCATAATAGCTCATTTAAAGGCTTTATATGCTATAAATAATGGATGGACAACTAGCACCTTACACTTGGTTTTCCAAACCCATATGAACATTCTCAACCCCCTCTTTCTCACACGCCCCGAAGCTGGACATTTGGAGGGTAAACAACATAAAAATGGGAGTCCAACCTTGAGTAAACCAAGAATAAGGATAAGTTTGGATCTGATATGGTATTAAGAAAATGGACATTAAACATAACTTAATCTAAGAAATGATCAGGCTCATAAAGTGAGAATTGTCTGAAGTCATATAGGAAAACAGCTCCTCTAACATTCTAGCAACAATTGCAGACTTCAATCATGTACAACTAATGGTATGTAAGTACTAACATCTCAAGTTTGCAAACCAATTGGAAACGGGTTAGACCAAAAACCAAACCAGTAATAAAAGCCAAAGGTATTTGTCCAATTAATCTACCATGCTGTTGCGAAAGTTTTCTGGATAATGGTAAAGTTGGAAAATCTTTGTTATTGGATTACGACTTCGAGTGATTGAAAACTCTTATGGACCCAAAGGGTATGGATTCAATCAAGAACATTGTCCATGATTTCAGGCTACATGTTACCATGGTACTTACACATGGTTTCTAATAGCTCGTAGAAAAAACACTAGGCTTTACATGCTACTGATATATGCTCGAAGTGTAAAAGTGGAAACAGATGACATAAACATGATTCAATCTGTTTCGAATTAGAGCAATATATGATTACCTTTGATCTTCTTGTTGATCCATACTTCGAGCAACATTCCTGCACCAACACCTGCAGCAATACAACCCCCATAAAAGGCAATGTTGTACGGTAAGGATCTACGTGGAAGAAAATAAAACTCAGGAACTTGTCGAATCTTTTTTGGAAGGCGTTTCTTCACAGCTGGTCCAACACCAGGCTCACTACTTTCTGTTCCACCTATACTTTTCCAGTCCATCTCTTTCATTGCGTCTTTTGGCTGTTCGGTACCCATTACAGGACCCTAGACTAGTAACCTGCTTATAAATGAACGAGAAAGATCAGAGCTTAGAACTCAAATTGAGAGAACTTTCGGCACACTAGTACATAATGACACTTGCTTATACAACAAAACATCTAATTATCTTGGTTTTCATTAGGACGATACACGATGGTTTCGTGGAATAGATAAATCGTGTTAAAAAATAATATGTAAAACTCAAGTGCAGAGAAGTATTGGATTGTTAAACTTGTCTAATACTTATTTTAAGCTCATTTATTCAGATTAGTGAACAAGCTTTAACCAGAAAAAAAAAAAAAAATCATCATCCAAGCCACGAGACAAATTGAACAAAAAAGAAACATGTAAACTCTTAATAAATATTTCAACTGATAAAATCAAGAAGTTACAATTGAACAAATGGTTAAAAAAAGGATAAATAAACACTAGTATTAATTGGAATAGGTTAAGAGCACTAATGGTGTGAATCCATAAGCAAATATATGATTTAAAGCTTAAGTAAGAGTAGCAGAAAAAGGGGATTAGGGTTTTTGGCATAAGTTGTAAGTATGATTTATAGCTTAAGTAAAAGAGAGACACACATATATAAGAGGAAATGTTGGGAGATAAAATAAACTTACAACTCTGATTTCAATTGCCAGAACAAATTCGCTCTAGTAGTTAATTTGAAAAGGGCGGGCCAAGAGTTTGGGTCCGAATTTGGATCGGGTAACTCAACTCATGTTTGGCCTTTTGTTCCTCATCTTTTTTTAGAGGTTAAAATTTAGTTGAAGATCTAAAAAGAAAATTATTTGAATATGAACATTACTTTGAAAAAAATAGTTAAACAATTGTGAGTGAGACAATTATTTAGTACTATATTCTTCAATCAATTTTTTTTTTTTTTAATATTTCACTAGTATTCAAACTAAAATTTAGTATTTGCAAATAATAGAAAAATTATTTATGGTCAAAGGAAGCTTTTACCTACCTTTTTATGTTGAGGAAATTTGGACTCCTGCTATGTTTGGCCCAACAGAGGTATAAGGTGGTGAATAAGCAAAAAATTTCACCTACTGCTTCAATAAGACATGGTCTTACCTAATTGTCTCACTTACAAGTTACAAATGTTTTAAGTAAATGCCCTCCACATCATACTCCCTTATGAAAGGACTATTTTGCCCCAACTTGTTTAATTCATGCTGAGCATGTTTCCTTCTCTCTTTCCCCATTTCCGGCCTCCTTCTTTCTTCTTTGTGTGCTGGAAATTTGGGATTTTTTCTTGTGTTTGCTTGATTCCAGTGATTTGAAGGTTTTTATTGCCAATGGCTATTAGATATTCATGTTTTGCATATTACTTAAAATCTTGACCATGGCCAAGAGTTGCATAGATTTTCTCTGTAAGGTGCTTATTGCAGTAGAGTTTAAAGTCTTGGCTATTGCCAATACTTGCAGAGATGTTCCGTGTAAGTTGTCGCTTCCACCAGAACTTAGAGTCTTGACTATTGCCAAGATTTGCAGAGACTTTGTCTCAAACTTGTTCACTGCAGTAGAGGTAGAAGTCTTGGCAATTGCCAATACTCTTAGAGATTTTTAGTGTAAGGTCCCCCTTGCAACAGAACTTAAAGTCTTGGCTATTGCCAAGAGTTGCAGAGACTTTCTCTGCAAATAGGTAAAAGTCTTGGCAATTGCCAATACTTGCAGAGACTATTTGTACAAGTTGCTCCTTCCACTAGAGTTAAAACTCCTGGCAATTGTCAATACTTGCAGAGACTATTTGTACAAGTTGCCCCTTCCGCTGGAGTTTAAAGTGTTGGCTATTGGCAATAGTTGTAGAGACTTTTTCTGTAGTTGTAAAGACCATGGCAACATGGCTTAAAGTCTTGGCAATAGGTAAGAAGTCTCTACAAGCCTCCTATTGCAGTAGAGTTTAAAGTCTTGGCTATTGCCAATACTTTAGAGATTTTCAGTGTAAGTTTCCCTTTGCAGCAGAACTTAAAGTCTTGGCTATTGCCAAGACTTGCAGAGATTTTTTTCCTAAAGTTGGCCTGTGCAAGAGGGCTTAGAGTCTTGGCAATAGCCAAGAAGTCTCTCCCAGGTGCCCATTGCAGCAGAGCTTAAACTCTTAGCTATAAGCCTAGGGTTGCAGAGACTTTCTCTGCAAGTTGGCACTTGCAACAGGCCATAGAGTCTTGGCAATAGACAAGAAGTGTATGTAGGGTGCTGATTGCACCATAGCATAAACTCTTGGTAATAGTTGCAGAGAACTTTACCCTTGCAACTTGAAGAAATCTTACGTTGAATCTTCTCTTGAACAGATCAATCTGTAAAAGGAATGGGGTTTTATGGTTTTCTTGATAGCATGAATGGAGAAAAGGAAGGGGAGGGACTGGGGCGCGTCTTTTTATTGGTTTGTAGGGGTATTTTGGTCCGAAAAAAGTTTCATTAAACTAATGAGGGTATTTTTGCTAAACATCTGTTAGTGAGGGCATTTTGGCAAACCAGAGCTTCCCGTGTCATATTTTTGCAAATGAGCCATGAATAAGTGATTGTCTAATTATGGACCAAGTGTATGTGTATTTCTATTAAGCACAATGACATTAACGTAACTCATTAGACACGACTCGGAGGAGCTAGGTGTACTTTACCGAATAATTTATTTGTGGATTAGTTGATGTAATATAATAGACAAGAAAGTAAAAGTACATATTACCAGGGACGGATCCAGGATTTGGAGGTACCGGGTGCCACATTGGTTTGAACGTATACGTGTCGTTATTTACACTATCAAAGTAGGATATTCGCCTTTTACATTTATATACACTAATTGATTTAACTAAAAAATGTAATAATTATGACAACTAGGAGGCAAGATTAAAAATTTCAAAAGATAATATTAATATTATAAATATCAAATACACATCATTCACGATTCATCTACAATTGTCCTCGACGAATTTTCATATTTTGGTATCATTACTTACATTAGTAAATACATCACGCTCTATGTAACAAACTAAACAATCATTCAAATATTGATCTCCAATACTATTCCGCACTTCATTTTGTATCTTCTTCATGGATGAGAATGCTCTCTCCACACTTGCGGTAGCAACGGGTAAAATCAAAGTCAACTTCACAAGTAAATATACAAGTGAATAAGTCTCCATAAGATTTGCCTCAACCAACGCTTTTGCCAAATCACTAATTCCTTGCAAGTTGGAGAACTTGGGATTACCACTTCGCATATGAACTATAAAAGTATCAAGTTGGTAACTCAAATCTCGTATCTTTGATTCATCAAACTCATTTGGATAACACTTCGCTAAAGTCATAATTCTTCCCTTATCAAAATTAACAAAGGAATTGATTGGATTCAAGCTAGTCATCCCAAGAAACAAATCACTACTTACTACATCAAAATGATTGTTAAGCTCTTTAAGTTGCACATCAACCACGACACAAAATATTTTAAAACGCAAGTGGTGTGAATAACAAACTTTAGAGGACTTGCGTTGTGACCTTCCAAGCAAATAAGACTCATCCATATTGGGAATTACAATATCATGCATATGACAAAATGAGTTAACATCAATCAACAGAGAATCCCATCCATTTTCTCTCATCTCTTGCAAACTAGTAATGTCAAGAAACTCCATGGCATTAACAATATCTTGATCTCTTTTTTGTAAAGTTGGCTCAACTCATTTGGCAATGCCAGCACTTTCAACAACAAGTGAAGCATAAAAGCAAATTTGAATGTATTAACCTTACTAAGAAGATATGCTTGATTTCTTTCACATGAGTTAGAACCTTCAAGTTCAATCTTTCTAAGCACACGAACAATAATTGAGAACATAAAGATAAAGTTATCTATCGTTTTGAAATGTGATGCCCAACGAGTATCACTGGGTCTTTGAAGTCTGCGTTCTTGATTTAATCCTTGTCCGGTAAGAACCTTACCCGATTTAAGTAGTTCCTCCAACTTTTCGGCTTGATATTGACGAAGCAAATCTCTACGTTTAAAAAATCCTCCAACAACATTCAACACATTAGTAACATGAGAAAAAAAGTCTTCAACATCCAAATGATTTTTAGCAATAGCTACAAGTGTTAATTGTAATTGATGAGCAAAACAATGAATGTAATATACCGATGGACTATCCTTCATAATCAAAGTTTTAACACCATTTATCTCTGCCCTCATGTTACTTGCTCCGTCATAACTTTGTCCACGTATTTTTGATGGACCTAGTGAGTGATTCAAAAGTATAGAATAAATTGCCTCCTTTAGTGAGCAAGCCGATGTATCACTAACATGGACAAGACCAAGAAATGCCTTTATAACTTCACCTTTCTTATTAACATACCGCAAAACAAGTGCCATATGTTCTTTGTGTGAGATATCTTTGGACTCATCAACTAATATTCCAAAGAAATCTCCATTCAAATCTTCAATAATAACTTTCAAGGTTTCTTTTGCACAAGCATTAATAATATCCTTTTGGATCATAGGGCAAGTCAAAACATTATTGTGTGGAGCATTTTCTAATATAATTTTCCCCACATCCGGATGTTTGTCACCATGCCATCGCAAAAATCCTAGAAAGAGGCTTTGATTTGTTGAAGATTCACTTTCATCATGGCCCTTAAAAGGCAATCCATAATACAAGAGAAGTCTTGACACAACAATTGAAGCTTCTAAATGCATCTGATACTCACTTGTAACCTTTTTGGAATGCTTATCAAAAGCAACTTGAATTGATTGATTTTGATTTGTCAAATATAGCATCTTTTTGAAACATTAATCATGGGCACTATTAATATCACCAATATGTAAACGAAATCTTTCTCCCGCTCTATTCCAAGACCTAAAACCACTTACAGTATAAAATTCACTCTTGCCTCCATGAACTTCATTTTTGAACAAATAACAATACAAGCAAAATGCGACATCTTTCTTCACACTATACTCCAACCATCTAGAACATGGATCTTTAAACCAAGTTGGCATAAAATGTCGTATTCTTTTTCCTATTTTGGTTTTAGGAAATTGATGCTTGAAAGGTTGACACGACCCTTTTTGAATGTAGTACCTCCTCACTTCATCTCTTATTCGAGCATTATAGTTAGCAATGAATATTCTTTCTCCGGGATAGGCTTTAAGTGATTCAAAATTGAGTTCATCTATCATGTGTGAACGATTGGCATCCGTTGGACTCAATGATGAGGAACTAGAATTTGGTTGAGAATGTTTCGTCCTCGTGACAAATATATCCATCCCAAGTTACAAGAAATAAGAACAATACAAAACAAAAGTTCATTCAAACTCATAAGTCAATAAATCCATAAGCTTAGATTCTCTTGAAAAATATTAGTTTTATATTTGTTATTCAAGATTCATAATACCAAACAAAGTTTTTCAAGCAAAATAATAGAAATAGAGCTAGATATTTGAAGAAGAAAGAATAAAAAATAAACAATAGAATAACCAAATAAAGCTTGAAAATAAACAAGAGTCAAAGAAAGTAACTTACAATTGTTAAGAATTGAAGATTGAAGTAGTGGAGAAGGTGAACCACGGGTTGAAATTTTGAGTTATAGGATGAAGCAAGGGTTTTTTGATTTGGGGGGAAAACTTTTGATGGTTTTAACTTTTAAGAGGAAAAAAAGTCAACAATTAATAAAATATATAAAAACTAATAAAAGATTCAAAGTTATTATGCTAATAAAAAAGTTTTGTTTGGCCTTACTAAGCAGAGCTTAAGCTTTGGTACTGCCGTACTGGGTTGTTTTGTTTTATTGCTGAAGTAGGAAATTACTACTGGCACCAGGGTATCGTTTGATTCATTGGGTGCTGGTGCCACTTTTAATATTTCTATACTTTTCTATATATATACACACCTACATATACAAAGTTTCGGCCGAAGCCTGCGGGTGCCGTGGCACCCTATGATTACTATATAAATCCGCCCCTGCATATTACAAACTTTGTCTTGATTCACTATATTTCATCAAATTCGGGACACAATGTGGCACCAAGGATGCAAACGAATTTATCTTTCTATTATCTTGTCAAATTTGATACAATTCAAGATTTGACGTCCATAGTAACCAAAAAACTGTTGATATCCACATTAACCAAAAGGTTATTATTAGAAATATGTACAAGTTTTATGCATTCAATTTCAGCTATCTCATAATTAATGCTATCCAATGCGAGTTTTCCTAATCACCTGTTACTATACAAAAATTCACCCGATGTTGCTTCTTGCTTGTTCTCCACTTTGAGAGTTGGTGGTTGATTAAGTAATACTACCATGGTAAAAACCTTGTTGGACTTCCCATCAGTAGTAACCTTTCTCTCTAATTTTGGAAGTCTTTGTTATGGACTACAAGCCAAGTCCTTCCATAAAAGAAGAAGTTACTCTCAGTGTAACTTTGGAGATTTTATTTGAAGCATAAAGATATTTTTTTTACTTTACAAAAAATAACATATTTTTTCAACACATGCTACGAAATATAGCAGAATTCTAGAGGCTAAGAACCTAAAGCAGGCGCTTAACGCATTTTCTCCATTGAATAGTCATGAACTCCCCACCCCTTTCATCCACCATTTTCCACCATGAAAGATCCATAAACAAACCCCACATACACCTCTAGATTTTGGTGATCGTTCCCCTCCCCCCGACCTCTCTAATATCTCCTATGTTGTTGCAGTAGCCGCAAATAAAAAACGTCACGTTCAAACACCTGTTTCTGCTCCTACCGTATAGAACATCAACCCTAACCCTAATTCAACGTCTCTCCCTGTTAATTCCTCTATGGCGTCTTCTCCAGCATTAGAAAGTTGGATGCTGCATGTCAAATTATTTTTTCATTATATATACGGTAACACATAAGAGATACACTATACATGCAATGCAATGGACAAACACTAGACATACAAGTGAAGAGTTTGTGCTTTGATCGACAATTTTGATCGAATGAGATCCTCTCCAGTGCACTCAATATCCAGTCCATCATGTGCACTTGTAATCAGTTGACACATGTCTCAATTTATCTAAGGGTGTACTTTTGTTTCAGCTAAACAACTTTCTAAATCATGGTTAAATTCAATTTGTTTTGTGACATCCTAAGAATTAGCTAATAGTTTGGCGAAAATCTTGGGACGCTTTCGTATCCCAAAACACTTATTCTCTTATATTTCCTTATTCGGCAGCAAAACTCGTAACTTGATTTTTTATGATTTTATTATTTTTCTTCATGGTTCTCCAATAAGGTTCCCTTCCCTACCTCCCCTTTCCCCTCCCTTAACCCAAATTCGTTTAAAGTATAAGGATTAAACTGCATCAACTTATAAATTGTTTTCAAATTTCAATCTTGTCTATTCATTTTAGAGTATTAATCAAGCTAGTTTAGTTTTCCTAATTAACTTTGCACCAACTAACCTCAACCATATATTATCAATCTTTCAAGTCACCACAATTTATCGCTAAAGACAAATTAATATCATGTTCAATTACTTGTTGTGGTAAAATATTAAGCTATTTCTTTCATAAAACATAAACACTTTATTTGTTATTAGTAAGATTACGATATGCAAGTCAGTTGAGCTAATTGTATCCACCTAAGATACAGGTGTTCTTGAGTCCAAAACCAATGATACATGTATTTTATAATTTGGTGTTGTTCTTACATTTATAGTAATTGATACCCCTAGAATGGTCAAGGTACTATATCTAGAATCACACCTCACCGCAAATAACAAATAGCTTTGTTCTCAGCAAATGAAGAAACTTCTCATGCAGTATATTTAAAATTTCTTACAAGAAGCATTTCTTTCAGAGTAATCCAAATTACTGTTGAATATGCTGACATTTCCTTTGAAGGAGCTCCATAAGAAGTTAAGAGGTACTGAAATGGCTTGGGATATTTGCTAGCAGATATTGGCAAGATTTTCGGAAGCTGTTATTTGACCATGGTTTAGAGGGTAGTTTAACTAAAGTTGAAATGTACCATTAGATTTAATTATGGACAGGTGTCAAAAGATTAGATATGCATTGTATGGACTGGACAATGGGTGGATTGGAGAGGAGCCTGGTCACAATTCGATAATTCATGCTAGTCGCAGCTTATTTTTCTTCCCTTTTTTTTCGTTTCCTTAGCGGCTGCTCCTACTTTATGGTGGTTATGATGGTGACTATGGTTTTTTTTTTTTTTTTTTTTTTGGTGGTTGAAGGTGGAAGGTAATGTATGTCACATGTATATCCATTATATATTTGGTGTATGCCTTATGTATCATTATATATGCAATGAGAAATACAATAGACATATAAAGCATATAAAATGATAGTAATTATGTGTAGTTTATCCATTGTATGTATATTGTATATATAATATATGTCCTATGTATTAAACGTACATACATGGGAATACAATAAACATACAAAGTATATAAAATGACATACAATCATATCATATTAATATAAAAGTGGGAATTTTCTAAGTAAGAAAGTGAGTGACCATTTTGCTCTTCAACTAAATACTACTATCTATAAAAAAAAAATTTGGACTTCTACCTATAATTCACTAACAAAAAATGATAATTTTTTTCTATAAACACAATGTTCAAATACGGAGTATGATACTTGTGCTTGCCTCTTCACTTTTCGGGCATTATTATGCTACATAAATTAATACAAATTTCACAACTATTTATAAAAGATACTTGAACAATACACATCTTAGTTCAACAAATTGAAACTGTGAGCAAATGAAGAGAAGATTGTCAGAGTCTGTGTCTCATAAGTGCACAAGGAGCAACGATTACATATAGCCTTATGCATGTTCTTTATTTATCATTTTTTATTAATGTGGTGATGCACACAATCTTTCACTCAATTTTGATTATAGCTCCAGACATTGATTTTGTCAACTTTACAACACGTGCTTCTTAATATACTTGAAGCACTTCACTGAAGTCTTGATATTGTTATGAAGGACCGGTGGTGTTGGCCACCTTTGTACTAGGAACCATAGTAGATTTAGATCAAACATAATATTTGAGTGGAAAATATATGTATTCATATATATTCATATATTCTAACTCTTGTAGTTGATTATTGTTATGATGTTTGTTTTTTCATTTATATTTTCATTTTGGTGAATTCACTCTAGAAATTTGTTTCTTTTAAATTTGAATTTACTTATTCACCTCAGTTATGTTTCGATATTTCATATAATTAATGTTTTCTTAAAGATGGGAAAGGTCCCTTTTTTTGCTTTAGTTTAGTTTAAATTACATATACTCTGAGAAGTTAAGGCGAGTCCCTTGCGCTTACAGATCTAGCTAATTGGAAAGAAAAAGGTTTGTTTTCTTTGTTCTTTTTTCCTTCTTCAACTTCCATTTTATTTTTTGGATTAAATTTATTCTATTTTTTTTCATTTATTTCGTGTTGAAATTTGTGTTTACTCCAAAACGGGTAATTAGTTTGGGTTAGTATAATTTTGCAGGCGCTTATGTCTATTTTGTACTCTTCATATTCATCAAGTCTCATTTTTGTTCCTAAACTTTATGTTCATTTGTTTAACCTTCGTATTATCTAAATTGTAAATGTTTTGTGTGTTACCTTCAATTTTGTATGGTTGTGGTATTTTGTATCCTCAATGCTTTATTCAAGTTTTAATTTGTTTGCAATTTTTCTGTTATTTTATTTGTTCATAATAATTGCTAGAAAACAACAACAATTATGTTTATGGATACAAGGATCCTTAGATGTTGATTTTAAAAATTTAAACTAGAGTGTAATACAAATAGTTGTTGAATCACTTATTCTAAGGCTATAGTAGCGCTCCCTTCCAAGATGCTTCTTAGACCAATTCCTTAGAGTGATAGGTGTTCTAATGTTGTTATATTGTTTTCCATTATTGAGTTATAGAATCACCACTCATTATTTACAAGAACTATTCATATTTTTATTTTATTTTCTTTATGTGTAGTTCAAACATATTTTTTTAATTGACAAGGATTCACGCACATTGCGCGTGCACAAAAACTAGTATATGTATAAATGTATGTCCAGTGCATCTCTATTGTATGTACAATGTTTTATTCTAAACTCCCTCTTCCTAGGCAAACGTAACTTATGGTATATCTATATCTATATTATATTAAAAGGAGGGTAGTAAGCCTATGAAAAATAGCCAAGTGTCAAAGTAGTAGGAAGCCACTTGGAAATTTTAGGTAAATAAGTTATTTTTTAGTTAGGTGTAGTTATTTTAGTTATATTTAAAATTTGAATTGAAAATTTAAGAATAATTGTGAGAAATTAAATTTAAAATTTGTATGGTAATATAAACAATGCAGTTTTCTCTTTTTTTGGATGAAAAGTTATTCAAAGAATGTGGTATCAGATTGGAAAAAAAAAAGGAGAGAGAACGTGGTATGGATAAGAACGTGGGTAGTTCTTTGATAAGAACGTGGATTGTTGCTTTTAAAGATCAATACGATAACTTATCACTTGCATTATGCTTTCAGTCACATTATGGCACAGAAAATGTAATATTGACATGTTTCAACATCACATAAGAAAAACTCAAGGGTCTGCCAATGATATGCATCACCCGTCAAGACTGTTGCCTTGGCTTTGTGTGTAAGTAATTCCTTGCGATTGTCAAACCAACATTCTTTCTTATTTCTTCTATCAAACCAAATTTTTTTTAGTTCTTCTGTCAAACCAGCATTTGAATTGCAAAACTCTTATTAAAGTACTTATAAAAAACGTGATTAGAATGAATGAGGTGTTGAAAATATTTTGATGCCCGTCTAACTGTAAACTTCAAACACCATGAATTGTCAGCGGTTGTTCTTTGTATCATTAGAAGACTAAGAAATTCCCTGTATTTCGTTTTATTCCATGATTAGCGAAATCTAGATCCAATCGTAATCTTCTCACTAAAAACTTTTCCTGAACATTGTAATGTGACGAATAGGTAGTAGTTATCGACATTAAATCAAGAATTAACTTGAGGTATTTAAGCTTCATTATTTAATAGTATAGATATGCCTGATACTCTGTCAATTAATTCTTATGTGGTAAGCTACTTTGATAGAATTGTTTTTATGCTTACAGGTTTTAAAATGACGGACAAGGTAGCGACGATTATAAAAAGGAAGCATTATTTCAGGTGACTTATAAATGCATTCGCTGGAACTACCTAATGTCTTTCTCTCTAATTTTTTGGGCCAACTTATGGCTCTAAAAAAGCTGATTTATTAGTGCACGAGTATTAACCTTTTTTTTTTTCATGCAGATTCGACAAGAAGATGGATGAAACATGAACAACTATGTTAATGTGAATGGTCTAGATCTCCATATGCCTGAAACATGAACAACTACGTTAAAGTGTGAGAACTGCCATGTGGTTAGTTTTTCAAATTTGTAAACTCCTTATTTGCATGATAAGGCAGTTTTACCCATGTTTCAATCTTCATATACATGCACAGTTTTATTAAAACTCTCTACACAATGGTTAATTAGTATTTGAATTGAAGATAAATTTCTTTTTAGTGGTTTATCATTATCTTTAATCGTCCTTCTTTATCATTACTGAGAAATAAATCTACTTTTTTTTTTGAAGATAAATTTTTTTTAATGGCTTATCATTATCCTTAATCGTCCTTCTTTATCGTTACTGACAAATAAATCCACTTTTTTTTGGGCTCTTTCTCTATAATAGGTTACTTATCTTATAAAATCAGTATAAATAATTAGGGTTGCTTTCTCTATACGTTGCTTATGATACTCCCTAATTCAGGTTTCTGTATTGGTAATATCTTAGAGTGCTTTCGGGCGCAACTTCAAAATTAATATTATTTGGTTGACAGAAAAAAAAAGAGCAAAAAGGTTGTGGTAAATATTATGAAGTATGCATAAAAATTGACATAAGTTTTATGGCTAGCTTTCTGTTGATTTGAGAGGATGAGCACATTAGAGAGATTTATCTTTTTTGTGAAATTTAATATTGGTAAGCTTTGCTTTTTCCATCCAATTTTACTATTGTTTTACTGTTAAAAATTTTCCTTAGTTTTTATTCTTTAAAGGATAAGGCACTTTAAAAACATAGGCCATCCCACATAGCAACAAATTATCCCATTAATGTGCAGAAAATATCAGATTAATTAGTAGGTAAGTATTAAATGATTTCAACATGTGTTTAGTACCTGTATTTTTGTCTATTAAAGATCTAGCATAGATAGTATTATACTTTCTATCTATTTGTGAATGCACTTCTCAGGTATTTTATTCTAATATATTCTCCTACACTATAATGCTATGCATTAGAAAGAATTAAGAAGAGTTAAAAAGATGCACATATTTTACAATGAGTTGGACGTGTGTGCCATGAAGGGGGTAGGCGTGGTATCATAAAATGGATGATGGGCAGAGGGGTACGAGTGCATAAAATAAATATAAATGTCATAAGCAAGAATGCCTAGAGTATGTATATTACAAATAAGAAGGTACTTGGAATATAGAAAGTGATCTATCAATCATGTAGAATGTATATTGACAATGAGAAATGTAATTTAATTTGCCCGTTAATTTTTACTAACTTTATTTTTGAAGTATGAAAATTTAAACAATTACCTCAATTGAATTTAACAGAATTAAGTAAAATAATACACTTTCTTGGAACACTTGAAAGTATGATTAGTTTCTTTTAATTTTGTAAAATTTTTGGTTTTGGGAATATCATAGAGAAGTAAAATTATTGTTAAAATTTTGTTGAATTAATTGAGAGTATTATACCTAGAAAAATAACATAATTATAATGAAAAGTATAAATAATAACATGGTATACTTTAAACAAATTCACCGCATCATTTGGATTAATTATAAATCAACGATGAACAATTAATTAAGTTACCAGAATAGAAAAAAATGTACATAAATGGAATGATAAATAAATATAATGCTAGTATAACAGACAATAAGGAAGAGGAGAAATGTCAATTGTATTAAACGGAGAAGGTAGTTGATCCTCCTCTTCACAAAGTTAGATGTGCAAAATGAATTTACAGATCATTCATATGGAAGGCATAAAGTTGATAATCACAATACTTGAAACTCAAGTTATTGAAAAGAAATATTTTATTAGAAATATTGCTATAAATGTTCATTCCATAATTGATGTTTAAATTAAATTTAATGGAAGAATACCGTTGAAACTCCAATTAGTAAAAAAAAATAATAATTATTTTAATCTAATATTAACCGCGCATCGCGCGGGTACTATACTAGTTACAACTAGAATTTAAGTCAAATGGGCAACATAGATCACTTTTTTAAATGTTTTGTTAAGCAATGCTAAAAGTTCAAAACCACCCGTTACACTGTCCTATTTCTGCAATTTCCCCTTCTTGTCAAAGATCCCGTTGGGTGATTCATAATAATGAGACACATTAGGTATTGGTTGAACTTTTAGCCCCGCTTAAAAAAGTTTTTTAAAATGATCTCGTGAGTGGAGTATAAGTTTTAATTAGTTTAATGGTATAGTTGCTCATTTGTCATATGTTTTAATTAGTTGAAACCCTACCCAATATGCAACACATTATATTATCTTTAATGTCTGTAATTTATGAAATGTCCAGAACTCGTATTTCATAGGCAAAACTATAACTTATGGCGAATCATTTATTTTAAGATTTTGTTTAGCTGAGCCAAAGTTCAAACCAGCCGTTATGGTGTCAGTTTAGTGCAATTTTACGACACAGTCAATCATCAAAATTGTAGCTCATTCACACAGTAAGTATTCCAATATGATCTCTGGCTCAATTTAGTGTTCAGATTTGATGTTTAACATCTGGCAAAAGCACTTTTAGCATACTAATAAACAACACTGGAAACATAAACACATGAGATCAGAAGTCCTGTCCGGGACTGGCTTTTTAGTTGTATGAAAGACAATATATTCTTACTTCTTGCTCAAGGAGCAGTGATGCTTGTGCAAACTACTTACAATATTCTTGTAGATCTTCTTTTCTCTCTTTTGATCTTTCCCTTTTCTTTAGCATCGTGACGGTATTATATCATTAATATAAGATCATAACATTTAGATCTTTAAATTTACTCAGGAACTTGAAGGTAATTGACTTCATAGGTGTAAGATTTCAAAAAGCATGTTTCAACGGGAACTGCAAATTCATAAATTTTAGAATCTAAATGATTTCAAATGACATGCTTTTATAGAAAAAATAAATGACTATTAGGTCTGTGCTTTAAATCCAAATCCCTTGAGTATTATTCAAATGTGTTTAAGTTCTATATGCAGCGATGGTTGCACAAAAAAATTATACTTATTAGATAATTACAAATAATTATCTCTTAGCAAAGTATTGGCTAGTAATCAAATAAAAACAATAACTAACTTGATATAACGAAGTAAAGTTTATTGAAAGTGTAAAAATTCTTTACGCTTTATGCATATAACTTAAATCATGTTCAAATAGATGCGAAAAGTTTTACATTCTTGAGTTTTTAGTAAATTAGTTCGAAATCCTTCCTTCGCTACTAGAAATCAAGGGTTTTCCGACCGCCTATATGGTCGGATATCGGTCGGCTAGTCGATCGATGTTCGACCAAAAAGAGCGGTTGAAGATTTGCTGGTCGCAGGAAGGTGTTCGACCGGATCGGTCGAACCATTCGACCGAAATCGATGGGAAAGCGGTCGAGCACACGAATTTCTGGAAAATAAAATATTAAACTGTCCCACCGATTCGGTCGGACACTTTAATTTCTAAAAAAATTGAAATTCATCTGTCCGACCGAATCGGTAGGACAGTTGAATTTCTGAAAAAATTTTGGGTGACGTGTCCGACCGATTTCTGGAAAAAAAACCCATTTTTTCGGACCGATTCAGTCGAAAATCTGGGTAAAAATCTGCAATATAAAAGCTGTAATTAGAGCTCCACCACCTGTAAACGCAGTAAAATCCAGCAGCATATACACAATAGGCTTCTACAAGCCTCAACATATTTCTAAACAAGGCTTATTGCCTTTAAACTAAAAGTCTAACAATTTACATAATATCAAGACTTCATAACGATAAAAGAAGTCAAACAAAATCAACTACAAGTCTTACAATCAAAGAAGGTTAACAAAAACTATCCACAAGTCTAACACATGTCTAAAATCATCATCAATCCATTATTACTAGTATTAGTAATATTATATCTTGGTCAATTACTTTTATATTACTAACTAATTTGTTCTATAAGATTATCATTTAGTAATTAATGATACTTCTCAAGAATCAAATGAAGTAGAATCAAAGATTACTAAATGGAGATTTAGAAATAATTTAATTTATTCAAATCAATTTACGAAAATAATTAAGATATTTTAAGTTGTGTAACTACTATATTACTTATAGCTAATGTCTCTTAAATTATTGTTAAGTGTGCTATTAGTTCATCAACACACTTTAAGCTTTTATATCTAAGTCAATTACTTTTATATTATTAACTAATTTATTCTCTAGGATTATCGTTTAGTAATTAATAGCAATTCTCATCTGCAACGTATATCTATTTCTTTGAAATGAAATAGAATCAAAGATTACAAAATGGATATTTACAAATAATTTATTTCATTCAAATCAATTTACGAAATAAGATATTTTAAGTTGTTTAGCTACTAAGATTTCACTTTATTACAAGTCTCTAAACATGCTCATACACCTCCAAACTACTAATCCCAATTCATGATATCAATTCCGAGCAACTAGCTATAGCAAGTTCAAGAGCAAGGTCACAAGGTTCAAGTTCAAGCACCAATTTGTATTTCTATAGCAAGGTCACAAGGTTCAAGGTTTAAGTTCGAGCACCAACTAGCTATAGCACCAATTTGCAAGTTCAAGGTTCAAGGTCACAATTATACAAGGTTACAACTTCAAGCCTAACCCAACTTCAAGTGCACATTACAATTTTCACGAATTTTTGCTTCCCCAAACTAATGGTTTCAAAGCTTCACAAGTCATTCAACACATTCTAAACCACAATTTCAAAGTCACAAGTCAAGCAACCAATTTTTGGGGAATTCAAAGTTTCATCAAAAAGATCATGAATTCTTTTCTCAAATCTCAAATATCACAATTTCATCCTACTCAAAATTACAATTTCATCCTACTCAAAACCAATCTTTTCTCAAATCTCAAACATCAAAGCATAATTAAACCATATATAATTATAATTGAAAAAAAACGAAAAAACACACCTTAAATAGTGGTCACCGGAGTGGACTGCTCCGCAGCGACAAAGGGGTGGTCTGCTCCGCGGATCTGCAAAAAAAATAGAGTTAGGATTTTTGGATTTGAGATGAAAAAAATGAGAAATATGCAAATTTTTAGAAGGATTTACATGTAATGGAATATGAGGTGAAGATTTAATGGATGATTTGAGAGATTTGAGTGTTTTAGGGTGTTTTTGAGTGTTTGGGTCGGGTAATGGAGGAGATAAAACGGGTTAAGGTAAAGAAAGAGGAAGAAAGAGAATGGGAAAAAGGGGTCTGTGCGTATCTGTATTTTACGCTTCCGACCGCGTCGGTCGAACGGCGGTCGGACAATATTAAAAAAAAAAATTATTTAATTTTTGTTCGACAGCAGCGGTCGGACAATATAAAAAAAATATTTTTTTAATAAATATTAACGGGATTGTTCGACCGCTTCGGTCGGACACAGGGTTTCCACTGAATTTCGGTGGGAAATCTTCGGTGGGAAAGCCCCTGATTTTTAGTAGTGATTCAAACAGGCTAACTATTGGGGGCGAGACTGTTTTATTTTTTGTTTGTCCTTTATCATAGGGAGAGGAATTAGATGAGCTTGTTATGAACAATTAGATGAATTAGCAGTACTGAATTGTTGAGGAGAAAAGTAATTCTCAATCTAATGTACCTTAAAATTCAAAGTCAAAAAGACAATATGGGAACTCACCGATTTACCTTTTGTTCTGTGATAGATGCCTAAGCCACATTAGATTCTTTACTCCTTAGCTGGTTTATACCTGACTTTTTTTCTATGCAAATTAGAGAATCCCAAGAGGAGAGAAAGTAGGCAAAAAAGCACAAATAAAGCTAGTATTGTATGGACAAAAGAAACTTTTCTTAAAAGCTACAACCTACAGATATACACTGCGGTACTACTACATTATTTTATTTATACCATCACTAATGAGAGAAATTTCATTAGAGCTTAACTATTTATACTATGGTAAATACGGTGTTTCCATAAAGATAAGAAACAGAGAGAGGGGATAACTCTAAAAACATATAGTAATACATTGTTCGTGTTGAAAGCCCTTTGAAGTTGAAAAAATGGCTAAGTTGTTTGGTATATTTGCATGCTTGTTGATTGTGGCGTTAGACGCCATAGCTGGGATTCTTGCAATCAAAGCAGAAGCAGCTCAAAACCAGGTATATCTCTTTCAAACGGCAATACATGCAAGGCATCCTCAAGCCCCCATATAAAATTTTGGATTTGATTATGTTTCGAGTTTAACTTCTATACACTTACCATGTAAAACAGTTTTACACCACTAGATCACTTAAAAGATAGTAACAAGTTATAACTGTCTACAGTAGAGCTGATGATAACCTACGAGTCTAAGATAAATTACTAGTACTCCAGTATTTATACTGTTCAATGTATATATATGTATCCATTTTGAGTTTGTTTGTGTATTTGGAACAGGAAAAGCACCTGAAGTTGTGGTTATTCGAGTGCAAACAACCAAGTCATGATGCATTTGTACTAGGTGTAGCTGCAGCAACTCTTCTAGCAATAGCTCATGTTCTTGCTAACCTTCTTGGGGGCTGTAGTGTCTGCGCTACAAGTGACGTTAAGACAGCATCCCCAAGCAGGAAACTATCAATGGCTTGTCTTGTTTTCACGTGGTACGTCTTCAACTCCTTTATTCATCAAGCCTAGAAATGTTGAGAATGTTTCGCATAATTTGAGTGAATGAGTTGTTATCTTCTTTAATTTGTGCAACTCTTATCTCATCAGATACTAGGTTAAGTAAAGTCATCCCAGACGACCATTAGTTTATTGGTGTATTACCTTAAATGGAGGGTAATTTCGACGTTGGGTGGGGGTCAGTAATGGAGCTACCTTTGGTGGAGGGGTTGAATTGAATCTCTTTCAATGAAAAATTGCACTGTATAAAAAGGGTAGAAACATCTTCTGTGCTTTTTTTTTTTGATATAAATATTAACCGTTGAATGTCTCCACATATAACATATAAGTTCATATCTTGTGAGATTTTTATATTTTTCTGAATCTCCTTACTCCTGGCATCGCTACTGGATGGGAGTAAAGAGCATGGGTCAATCAAGAAAATTGTCCATGATTGTGTGTAAAATATCACAAGGACATAATTCAGAAAAAAATATCTTACTTTTTGACAAAACTAAGAGCTGCAAGACTAGAGACAACAAAGCCCCTACCGACAAACATGCAAAGTTGTATTACTAGCCAAATGCAATTACTAAAATTTTCATTTTCTCCATTTCACATTTCACTTTGACAGGACAATTTGCTCTGTATGTACAATATGAGTACTTCAATAATAAATAAAAAGAATTCATTTGGTAATATGTTTAATTCTGTGATTCAGGATCATAATGGCAATTGCAATGGGAGTGCTGGTGATTGGGACGATGGCAAATAACAAGAAAAAAGCTACCTGTGGGTTTTCACATCATCACTTCTTCTCTACTGGTGGAATTTTGTGTTTCATCCATGCCATCTTCTCAGTTGCATATTTTTCAACAGCTTCTCTTATACTCGCCCCTTAGTCTACTGTTATTAACTTTTTCACTGCCCTCACCGCTCTTTCTCACGGTAAAACGCATTTTATAAATTTTAAGTTCAAAATTGTCTATCTCGATTGTCTCTTTCTTTTTTATTAGTCTACTTTTCAATTTTTGGGCCTGTAAGAGGATGGCAGATGTGCTGCTTTAGATGGTTTAGCCTATATAATTGTGGATCACAGTTCTAACAGTTGATGTTGAAGAAAATATTATTGATAATCAATGTTCTTGTTATGTTTTTTTACTGAAGGCTTTAGTATTATTCAATTTGAGCACCCATGCTCTTCCAGGGACTAGTTTGGTCCCAAATGGTTTAGACCACCGAACACAGAGGATGGTTCCCATTTGGAACTGAAAGAATTGAATTCGACAATTTGAAACTCAAATGTTACAAGTAACTTTGGACTTGGACAGCCTTAAATGCAGTAAAACTTCATATATGCCTACCCTGGCCTAGTTGCAATTTGCAACCACAATATTAAACTGCTATAGACTTTAACCTCTTACCCTTATTGATCATTAGCTATATTGATCAGCTCCACTGAGTAGTCTTCAACAATTTCTTCATGGTCATGTTATTTGGTTTAGCAAGATATCAGATACATATTAGTACTCTCGAGCTAGTCCAAGTAACTGCTAGCAGCACGCTAAATACTAAAATAAAGAGCTAAAGAATATAGAGCAAAATCAGGAATTCACTTGACGAGGCAGTAAAATGCACTAAATAGAACAATATATCGTGTTTTCTAAGGAAAAAAGAGGACCTATCATCAAGATCAAACTGACTGTACCAAGAGAAAGATGTATTGATCTGCCCATCCTACAGATATTATTACGATTAAGATCACCCGACTGTATCAGAATTCATAAGAAAGTGTATCCAAAGCCCTGCTAGAGATTTGATAATATCTCAATTGAGATCTATTGAATTCCAAAGAATAATCAAGTTTCATGACTACAAGTAAATGTGGGATTCCAGCAGTGAAACAATGAATACTATTTTCAGCAGCACAAAGAAATCCAGCATTTAAGATAAACAGCAAAAGTCAAAACCAGCCGCTGAAGGAAAAGTCTCAGCAAAGTAAATTCATTTTGACTAGAGCTGGCAAAGTGGTTAAATAAAATGAGTATCCATCCAATTAGGCCCACTTTAAATGGGCTGGATATTGAGTTATTTTTTACCAGGTCAAAAATTTTTACCAACAGAGAATGGTGCGAGGTAATTATGCAGGAACAGAAGCCAGGGAAGAGTGCAGGTAAAAGGATAGATGGAAATTAGAACAGCATAGCGATCACAGAGAAGAGGATAAGGGAGGGCAAAGAAAGCAGAACCCCCCCCCCCCCTTCCCAACAGATTTACATTAAAAAGAGCTATGATGCCAGAGAAAGTGCAGTGATGGGAGTTACATTTTACAGAGCTTCACTACAGTTTTCTTCTTGTTTTCCTTTTCTCCAAGTACAAGCAAACTTTATTCGGATAAACAGAATGAAGACGGGGTTATGGTGCTTAATTGAAACAATTTGGATATGAAGTCTTTAGTCTACCAGAAAAAAAGTACGAGCGATGAAGATGTAAACAGCAATTAAATTAGGATGACTGAAGTGGAAAGGCTACAAAATTTGCATGCAATTAAAGTACGTAGAATGATAAGGTAAATTGGATAAAATTAGAACTCATTGCATTTGAGAGTGCAAGTAGCACACGTAAAGGATAAAGTGAAGATCACTTTAGATAGTTTCGACGTATCTTACATAGACCTCCAAATACGCTGGTCTATAGGTTTGACAATATGATAATTGAGATTTTACAAGGCAGATAAGATACACCTAAACTCACATGGAGAAGAAAAGGTTGAAAACGATGCAGACTCAGTTAAGAACTAAATGGAAGCTAAAGATACATGTGTGTGATGTCAATCAGTTAAGATTAAACTAATTTGTTAGGGATGGGTGCCAGACTCGAGACTTAGAAAACCCCCTACTATTCCTCTAAAACCTAATTATTTAGTATTGAAATGCAGCGGAGCTGAACAAATCATTCATGCGTGTGAAACCTGAACACACGCTCACACTCTCTCTCTCACGCACAATAAAACGCCTGCGTGTGTGCAAGCATGCTATGCAGAATGTCTTCACTAAGAAAGAATAGAAAGTCAACAACTAAGATAACCAGGACAGACAATCCAAGCTGCAAAAACTGAGAGAGATAGCATTTAGATATATTTTTATCTGGAATTACAAATGATATACTACAAAAAATGATCAGAATATCTCCAGACATTCAATAGACAATAATCTACTCAAATTTGTCGTGTTATAGTGGAATTTCTAGTTCAGCTGGTTCCTTGCTTTCTCCTTACAGGGGACTATCGGATACATGTTCGCAAAATATGGTGTCAATGTCACAGAAAATTTGGGAATGAAAAGGCATTTCATTGCTAATTTAAATAGAGCCAATCACATCTCCATCCCACTCAAACAAACAAAAGAAGCAAAACTAATAATATCAAATCAACCATTTCACTTGAAAACTAAAGAAGCAACATGTACTATGAATTAACCTGAAAATCTAACTTGCCGGATCAACCATAAGTTCATTAACATGAGATTAAATTGTCTTAAGAGACAAGAATATATGAAACAAAATCTAAAAAGCTCCACAAAACCAGTATCCAAATAGTTACTTCTCCAGCAAAAAAGAAACATAATCCGTCAACATCTAATTACCTCTCATAGCATCAACCACCAACTTGTAATGCTCCCTAACCAAATCCAAACGTTTCAGCATCAAGTCAGCTTCCGCATCATGAAGTTTCTTCCACTTTTCCTCCAACACCTTAGCCTTATCACCATCAATCAAACTCATATTCTTTTTCAACATATCCGAAGCACTCGGATAGACCGCAGGCAAATCGAATGATGCAGCCAAATGCGGATACTTGGACTGAAAATCTTGTCGATCACCACCCTTTACTATATCCTCCTTAACTACCTCTTTTACAGCAACATCCTTAACTTTCTCATCTTCCTTAGGTTTCTCAACATCCTTCAGTTTAGTACTAACTTTCGCACTTTTCTTAGACTCAGAACCCTTCTTAACCTCAACAGCTGCAGTCTTTTTAGCTTTACCATTCGCGTTAACAACATTTTCACTAACTCCATTACTAGTTCCAGCATTACTATCAGCCTTACCACCACTACCCCAAATCTTCTTCGAATACTCGAATACTAAATAATCATGAGGCTTAGGGAAAACAGGGTCACCACCATTTTTCACATGAGTAAAAAATTTCTTCTTTAACCTCCTAACCTTATCACTCAACTGACTCTTAGAAACCTCAACTTGTAACTTCCCTTTAACGAAATCATGAAATGCAGACATATCAGAATTGGGCTCAATACCTTTTTGGGCTTTAAATTCAGCCATACCTTTAAGTACAGCAATTTGATCCTCGTCATTCCAAAGCCTGTTCGGGGTCGAAAGGGACGACGGCGCCTTCTTGTCTTCTTGTTCTTCAGCAATCTTGGGCTTTTTCAACCTTCTTGAATCTTTTTGGGCTTTTTCTTGGGCTTCTTGAGGCCTTTTTGCTGGGACTTTTGTTGGTACAGGAGCACTAGGCTTGACAGTGAAGTCAGAAGCAGAAGGTGAAGGTTGTTGGGATTGACCCGAATCCGAATCGGATCCTGACCTGGATTCTGAAGAAGAAGACTGGGACTTTTGTGGGGTTTTTGAAATAGTGGGTTTCTTTACAACTGGAGCTGTTTTGGGTTCTTCTTCTTCTTCTTCATCACTTTCTTGTTCCTCTTCAGATTGTTCTTGTTCTTGTTGTTGTTCCTCTTCAGATTCTTGTTCTTCTTGGGATTCTTCAACTTGTTCTTGTTCTTCAGAAGATGAAGCAGAAGGAGGCTCTTCTACTAACCGAGATTTGCTTTTGGGGGCCATTGTGAGTGCTTTGTTGGAACAAGAGAGCAAAAGAAAACAAGACTTCGGCCGTGTGTTGTGTGCCTTGGGTTAGTGTCAAGACAATGGGTAATAATGGGGTTGTGTAGGGTTTATATGAGTGTCAAGGTGTCTCAAGGGCCTTTACCAATTGCGGGTTTTGGGTTTGAGCCCTTAGAATTGAGAAATTTGTAGAAGGGATTAGGAAGGGTTTTGCTTTTTAGTGGACTTTACGCGACGGGCAATCGACGGTCCAAATTAGTCGGGCCAACATGTATTGGATATCTGATGGTGGGACTAGGGAGTGCTTTGCTTTTTAGTGAACTTTATGGGATGGCACTCGACAGTCCAAATTAGTCGCGCCAATATGTATTTGGATATTTGGTGGTTATAACGGACATAAAAGGGTGATTCAAAAAGTGACTTTTTAAGTTACGTGCACGAGTTGTCCATGCATGAATTTTTATTCCATCACGTAAAATTGACCAACAAGAAAATATAATTTTTTATATCAAGTCGAATGTGTTAGCTGAAAAATAGAGTAATAACAAGTTAAATTGCATTTATAACGTCAACAAAGCTCCGACTATAATAAACAAAACTAAAATCCATCAAAAGATACTTCATGCATTAAATACACGTGATACTATATAAAGTGTCTCGGTTAACAATGATGTATTAGTATACTTAATTATCATTTAACTAGAGTAAATTAACACAATTCGGTACATACAAAGTCCAAGTAAATTTTACCACTACTTTAAGAAGGCTAATTACACTATTTTGTAACAAAATTTGATTTGCTTTCCCTATCATAGATTCAGAATTCGGAGTCGAGATTTGAAAATTCTAAGAAGATTTTGTAGTTGTGTTGTAGCTGCTGTTGGCGTTCTTTTTTGGTATGTCCAGATCTGAAGAAATGCCAAAAATTAACACCATTCTCGGTAGAACAGGATGAATCAACAATCATGCATCATTTGACCAGAAAAAGAAGTTGGTAACTGGAAAGAAGAAAAAGTTGCAAATGCACAAACTGGTCCAACTTCCTTAAACTTCCAATTTATACTAAAAAGAAATTCATAACATAGAGGAGACTTCAGTCCTTTTACCATCTCATAGTCAAGAAATAATTAGATTCTTATAGACAAAGTTGACTACAAAACATGGAGAGGTCGTGATTTATCTCCACGGATAGCTGTAGTAGACCATACTATAACTATGACATCTCTAGCTTACTCCATTCTTCCTACTGCTAGGGCTCTAAGAGAGCTTATAGAAGCAATTGCCTATACCCCCTCTCCACATAAACATGTTTCAGTAACTGGGGTGTACGAGGCAGACCTTAGGCCTCACATACTTAAATACTACTATACGGTTCTGCATACTATCTTCCACCCATATTAGCTCCAATGCTTCTGCCTCCTCCTATGTGTCAAAGCAGCAAAGTTAGAACTCATCAGCCTTCTGAGCATGATTAAAGTCAAACCAAAACCGTTACGGGCTCGAGCTCTCGTCATCTGAACTAAAATCGCTCGTACGTCGCTCCTGGATTGCAGGAAATAGTCGCATACGTATGTCTGGCAAAGACTCATGACATGATTCTTGGGAAGGAGATGCTGTTAATGTCTCTTTTCTAGGAGTCTTCGCTGGCAAATTTGTTGAGTTCCTCACCACTATACACGCCTTGTCCAACATATTCAAGAAATCATGAACAATTGAAAAGAGACGCAACCCTTCATCCTTTGCTGCATTGCCATGGAAGTAATCTCCTGTGTTCTTAACAAAAGACATTATTCTTTTCTCCTCTTCTAGTATCGAAGATATCTCCTCTTCTGCCTGTTGGATAAAATTTGTGAGTCTATCACGGAACTTACTGTCTTCCTCCAAACTTCTCATATCAGTGTCCAGAAACTCTTTTGTTTTCACTAGTGACTGGCTAAGCTTGGAGACAGCTGCACTTAAGTTCTCGCCATCAATAAGTGATGCTTTGCTTACATTCTCAAGCTCGTTGCTTAAACCGGAAACCACCTGGAGACCAAGTTTACGATGGTAATCTGCTGACTCCTGAGCTGGATCCTCTGCAAGATCTTCTGTCTTCGCACTCAACATGCTTTCGTTCTCCCTTAATCTGCGTGCTGCCCTTACTCCTTCAGATCGGATAATTTCCTGAACTACAAAGTTCAAGAGTGTGGTCTTTCCATCAGTTCCTTTCACATCTGAGAGTTTCAAAAGTGTGTCGAGCTTGAATGCCTGTGCACCACCACGATAGGTGCCATCATTCATGCGGTTGCCAGTTTTAAGAACTGCTTCAAGAAGTTTCAGGAAGAGTCTGCTGTTTCTCAGCTCCTTACATGCTACCTGCAAGTTATGACGATGAATAAAAAGCCATTGTGAAGTCATAAAAAGGCTTCTATATAATCATGAAGTACAGAAAAATGCTTAAATTTCCCAAGGATGGTTAATTCCCATGGCACAATTTCCACTATAAGCTAAAGCCAATACACATCTTCAATCCTATAGTTCAAGGTGGTAAGATTCTCAAAAATCTTAAGCACTACCAGAATCAGGTGAGATTGTTGTCCAATTTTTAAAACTCTGTAGCTACGGTATTTCACATACTGTGAAATGATCCCCTTCAATTTGAAAGATCTTTGTCTGTTATTTAATACAAAATGTGGGAAACCATGAACTTAAGATCAAAATCGGGTGATCCCTACTAACTGTTTAAAGCTGTTAGAGTATAATTACATGAAGAAATGGTAAATTCACTTAGTAAAGTCTAGTTTCCACATATTTGTTGCCACTAATAATCAAAGTAGTTGACTTCTTTTCACTCTTTCTTATTATTCATAGTGTTTTTGTAGAACGACTCTATTCCAAGATGCAGGGATGATCTCTTAGAGATGAAAATACAAGATTACTCACACGATGCGTAGCATATATATGTTGCTTATTTAGTTTTGTTTCCTCTTTACTCTTTTACTTTATTATTTTTCTTAGTTTATATAAAAAGATTAAATTCCAACTTGCAGAGACAACCTCCTAGAGATGAAAATACAAGATTAGTCACACAATACATAGCACATACATGTTGCTTATTTAGTTTTCTTTCTTTTTTGTTCTCCAAGTTTATGTCATGGTGTGTGTATAACTGGTAAACCACCGAGCAGTAGAAAATCAATATTTCACACTCACCTCTAAGGTCGCGAAGGACTCTTTAATGGAAGAAACTTCATCCTGAAGAGAACTCACGAACAACAATGCTTCCATCCGTTTGAAGGCAAAGGGAACTGCAACCATGGACTTGAGAAAGCGTTCAGCAGGACCAAGCTGAGAAATGTCTCCAGCAAATAATCTGAGTTTTAGCTCTTCATCTGTTGTTGGTGCCATCTTCAACAGAGTTCGTATGAGTTCGGGAGGCAGCTCATTACCTGATAAGATACTTAAGCAATTAGAATTAAACTTCAGAAACTTTCTTGTTGAAAATAAGACATTATTGAAACTGCATGAACACGCAAGATTGAATTATCAATCAACATCAAATTTTTCATGACTTAATATGGAATAGATGTACAGCATGTGCTAACGGAAAGGAAAAATAAGAACCTTTAGTTATCATGAAACTTCAATATTTTCCTTGGGAAATTGTTCAGAGCATCAAAGAAGTACCAGATAAATGTATTGATTCTAGTAATACCATGATTTGACAATCAATTTCAAGCTAGAGAGCCACTAGCAGTGAGTGGAGGGATGTCAATTCAAATCCATGTCACTTTTCCAGAAGATCATGATAAATGAAAATGTGACAAATTTAGATAATATAAAATTGTTGAATTGAGGAGCGTTACAAGAATGTTATGGGATAGGAAAATATGTAACAAGTGAAAAGCAATTTCCGTAGAACTATTGTGAAACAATGTTACTCCCTCCGTCCCACTTTGTTTGTCGTAGTTCGGATTTCGAGGGTCAAATGAGTTTATTTTTGACCGTAATCTTCATATATATCTTTTAAATATTTTGAGTTGTAATTTATTGTGACTTATAGTACTTTTCATGTAGTTTTCAAATATGTAAATTTTATTTAAGAAAAGTTAAAGATTTTATATCCTAATCTACGGTCAAATTTAGGAAGTTTGACTCTCGAAACAGCAACTATGACAAACAAAATGGGACAGAGGGAGTATATCAGAATGAATGTTGAGCTGCTAAGATCAATATGGGTTGTAGAAATGCAGATGTCAAGATAGATGCGCACCACTCAAAATTTGAGAAGATTAAATATAAACACATTTGACAGAGGGTGCAAGTAGCGCATAGAGGAAAATGAGAAAAATGATGATTTGATATGTCCTACATAATCACCCAAATTGCAGGTGCCAAAAAGGGACTTTAAACCTCCATGTTTTCTCAAAGTCAATGTGGACTTAGCTAAGAATAGGAACAACATGAAACAACGAATTTATAGGCGAGACCAACCAGTTGGGCTTATGCTAAGTTATTAATGTTACACTTACTTAGATCAGGTGTTTTCCAGTCTTTTAATCTGGTTAGAGACTTATATATCAATTTAGGAAAAAACCTGAGATGGACAGCCCTCTGGCATTAGAGAACCCAAAATTTTCTTTTAAGATTGATTACTTAGTATTACAATGAAATCAGCCAAATAGAGTAGAATTGCAAATGGGGATTTATAGAGCCATCTAACTAGTTTTGATACTGCAGTTCATCTGATTTAATTGATTAATTGCAACATCTAAGTAAAATAATATGGTTTTCTAATGTGTGGGGAGAAGCTTAATGTGTATTCTTCATTGTTTAGGCTCTTCCTTTTCTTTCCTAATACTTTTTACCTCTTTAGTTGTAAGTTGTAACCCAATGAGTTAAACGCATACAAAAGTTGAACGGCTGAAAGAGCTTAAATGAAAATAATTTAATGGGGTGCGATACTCCTACTAAGAGAATCTCCTGTAGTCTCACTCTTTAAAGGGTGCTAGTGTACTAGTTCTCATTTTGCAATTGCTATACTATTTAAAAGACAACAATTTCAACCTCAAAGAGACCAGAGAGAGAGAGAGAGAGATTTACCCTCCTGAAGAGCATCATAAACTTCTTCTGTTGTCACATTTAAGGCTTTGAGAAGAATTGCTAAATTCTGTGATTTCTTAGCATCAATAATCTGAATATACTGGGGGGATTGGTCAAAGGATGAGGAAGCCTTTCTTCGGTCATCTTTTCCTTGGTCTCCTGGTGTATATCCAAATAAGGTCTCCATCATCTCCTCATTAAACCTGTAATAAGATTCGGAAAACACGGTAAAGACAAGAGACAAACTCTTGCAGGCACAAAGTGAATAGCAAGAACAGTGCAAAGCTTACTGGAATGAGCCGGCTTTTATTTCATGCCAAACCATAGATTGGTCAGGATTAGCAAGAACCTTGTCCCAGAAGAAAGGCTTTAATTTTGCTTTTGGAGCATCAGATTCACCCAATGAGTCACTTCCCCCCGACCCAGAAGAACGTCCTCTCTGATGTGCTCCATGAGGTAAAGGCTTTGCCAAGTTGCCAGGTTTTGGTGGATTAGGAGGGCGAACAACTTTTGGAGGTGGAGGGGGGCTCGGAGCAGGTGGTTTAGGAGGAGGAGGAGGTGGTGGACCAGGAGGTGGAGGTGGAGGTGCAGATTTTCCTGGAGGAAGTGGTAATGATGCATGAGCATTTGCATTCATCTCGGCTTCAGAAGAAATATGAGGATTAGCCACGGGAAGATTGCTTACTGCAGATGCGCTTTTCACATTTAAAGAACCTGACAACAAAAATTATACAGCTTACTTCTATGTAATAAGATAGAATGAGGCAATGAGATAAGAGGACCATCATGATATATAGCACCAAACAGATCACCTGAATTCAAATTCAGAGGAGGTTTCCCATCGCTTTGCCCATCTTTTGGAGCTATTTCTTTCTTTTTATTCTTAACACATAATATCAACAGAGCTAAAAAGGCAATTCCTGCCACAGAACATCCAGCCACTGCAGCAATTAAATATTTTCGATCTTCCTGTTTTTTTACCCGAGAATCAGAGCCATTTTGTGATTTAGCTGGAGGATGATTGACAGGCAATAGTTTAGAAGAATTGCTCTGATCTTGAGGTTGTGGAGACTTTGCAGGAGACTTTATAGCTGGAGAAGGAGGCTGCAGAATTGGAGGAGAGCTAGTGTGCACTTCAACAGAAGGCACTGGAGCAAAAATTGGTGAAGCAGTTGCAGGGCCCGGAGATGGAGCGAGGGTTGGAATTGCTGCAGGACCTGGAGACGGGGCGAGACTTGGAACCATTGCAGGGCCTGGAGATGGGGCGAGACTTGGAACCGTTGCAGGGCCTGGAGATGGAGCGGGGATTGGGACAGGAGCATGACGTCTTGGCATACGCGGACGCTTTCTTCCTCTTAGGTACCTCCTGGGAATGCTGGACCATTGTGAGAAAAGCTCCTTGTACTTGCTAAACCAGGTACTGGATGCATCCTCACTATCAGAAACATGAAGCCGAACATTTTTCCTTCTTAAGCACTCCAACAGAATCTGCTTCTCTTCAGGAGGCAGATCTTTAATAGCCTTTTGTAAGGTTCTTTTTTTAAACAAAGCTATATCCTGTTTTAAGTAACTATAACTTCCTGTTGCGGCCTGACGAATATAATATTCCAGAAAATTTGCGGCTTCTGTACTCTCTTCTAACTCTTCTCTGCAATGAATCCATACTTGCTCAGCCTGCATACAGAAGATTTCATCAAAGTCAATCGTATTTTGACAAGGATAGTATTCAGTAGGAGATACGAAATCTGAAAGACTAACATAGCACTACTTTTCGTCTCCCTATTATATAACAGATGCTTCTCCATCATGTAGTAATTGCATCTTTTGAAAATTAAGATTTGCACATTTAATCAAAATATTCAACAACTAAAACAGCAGCATGCAACTTGTCAGGCTATACGGTTGACTGTCCAAGAGATGTCTAGTAATTGTTTTCTTATCATCATTGGAAGCCAGAAATCGCTGCTGGATAAATGCAACAGCTTGGAAATGCGGATTTACATGCTACGCTGGTTTGGAGAAACAGAAAGCTAAAACTTCAAAATAGATCTTTTGAACCTTGTTATAATTCTTTGGCGCAATGATCTTTAGAATGCTCATGCGAGTGATAAACCATTAATGCCAAAAGAATTTAAGATTGACGAAACTAGTTCAAAGGTTGCTGATTTCCAAAACTAGGATAATCGTTGGTACTCAGGTTCTGAGGTGGACATTTAGAGACTCTTCTTCATCCTCATTACCATTAACAGTTCCAATTTTTGTTCTATGAACCTCCACATTTTCAGACATCTGTACAACTAACATGATTACTCTCTGCTCTTTTGGAAATGAAAAACTTTAGAAACTTTGGTATGTAACTCCTAGCCGATAAAAGTTGGTTGCGCACAACACCAACACCAAGATACATTGGTTAAATCTCTCTCTGAATAAGAAAAGTAAAAACACAAACTTGCTTAGATAATCCAAAAGTTTCTTCTTACCATAGTAATGCTACTTGAGTCTCAACCCAATTATAAATACTGATCAGAACACAGTAATTAGGTATCAAGAGACAAAAGCATTGCTGCAGGCAAGTCGTTATAACAACAACATACCCAGTATTATCCCAGAAGTGGGCAAGTAGTAAAGAATCACAAATATTCATTAAGCAACTCATACTAAATACATGTACTTCACACATTTTATACATGCATATTGTATTGAATGCAATTTTAATTCTCCAGCTAGAAATGAAATTCATACCGTATCTTCGTCTATCACAGGATCATGCCAAAGACCAGCATCATCTAACTTGCTTCCAGGAAACTTCCTTTTCCCTTCAGAATTTCTTGCTGCCCAAACACATACTAAAGCAACAAAACCAAATGCATAGGCTATCCTTCCCATTCTAATAATGCTTATCCCATATTTTGACCTTTTTCTAATTGTATTTGGCATATAGTCAATATTCAAGAACTTGTGATCAAGTATACCAATAAATCCACCCAATGCAATCCCAGAAACAACCACAAAACCTTAGCCTTTGTGGCTATTTTGTCAATCCAGTTCAAAGAATTAGAAATGCTTCACAGCTAAAAGGAAGAAATGAATTATATAAAATGTTACATGCAATAAGATATAGTATCAAATATATATGTTTCAAACAGATATATTATATCTTTGGCCCCCTATCTTGCATCCAACATCACAAACTTCTCAATAAACAATATCAAGATTCAATGTTTACACCTAAAATGCATATGCATGCACATAAAAATTGTATCATAAGCCTTCAAAATGCAATGCAAAAGCAGAACCCACCACCCTTTTAGTTCCTTTGCAACAAATACTAGAAAAAATGAATAATATTAGCAAAGGTTTTCAAGAAGGAGATGAATTCTATAAACGATCAAGAATTGTGTATTGTAATTAGCAGAAACTATTTTTAGAAAGGATCTGAGCTTTTGGACTTTTTTTTTTTGGGTCAGATTCTGTGTTGGGATTTTTGTTTGTTGGAATATTTCATGTATTTTCGGAGGCAAATTAAAGAGTTGTGCGTGCGACAATTATTTTATATTTATAGTAATGTAACGTGCATAGGACAAAGCTGAGGTGAGAGATAAGGGTCAGCTCAACAATTTTTTTTATTTTTCTCCTGAAGTTTAAGAGAACTTTTGCCCTCATTTAGTAATCTGAAGAAATTGATTTAAGTCAAATACACAGGCCTAGTAAATATCTTTTTATAATTTTACTGTAGTTTAGACTATGATATAACTTTAATGCTGTAGTTATTACTCAGATTACCGACGAATGCTTATTGTAGAGATGTGCATGTAAGATACACAAAAAACACAAATTATTTTACCCAAAAACACACATGACTTATTATTATATATCAATGTCTGCAAATACATTTGTCTTACTTAACTATAGTTAATTATACATATTTTTCCTTCATTAATTAAATCACTAACTAAACAATTTTGTCGTATTGGGATACATTCAATATTCTGCTTGGAAATTGAAACATAGTTGTCGTCGTTACTCCTCAAGTGCTAGAGCCTAGAAGAACTAAATTTTTAGAATTTGAATATGTATCATTTTGTTGTGAATCTGACATTAGTTTCCTTTTTAAAAAAAAAATTACCTATTCAAGAACTATATAAAAGTACTATAGCTCGCAAAAAATCTATAGTTAAAGTGATCTAAAATGTTTGAATTGTATAACAAAAGAAAAAAAAGTTTGATTCTTAAATAATAATGCGTCATTCTATGCTCTAGGAAACAAGTACTCTTTATGGAAAAAATATGACTTGAAATCATTTTGCAATTAATTCTTTTCCACATTCAGATCACTGATCTAGCAGGGACCAAGAACTAGAATGGTGATGAAATGGTTAACCATAACTATATGAAATATATTATTACACCTGGAGCAATCTACTTTCAACTGGACAGCCGGGTCATCCAAAATACCAAGGTTTATTCAAAAAAAAAAAAAAATTAATTGTGAAGAGAAGCAACAGAATCCATAGCTTCTAATTTCCAGGTTCAAATATTAAAAGAGACCTTTAAAATCTAGGAGGATGCAAAAATTATCAAAATAGAAAAACAAAAACAAAGCTAAATCGTTCTTTGTTCCAAACGTTACTTAGAGCTCACATATGATTGTGCCATACAAGAACTCTAAAAGTTGTGCAATAAAAGATAGGTAACATAATCCCTACTTTTGCTTGCCTGATTGTTGAAAGTTGTTCACTACATTCTTAAAAACATAAACTAATATCCTGCTGCAGCTTTAGGACACCAGAGGCTAACGCAGGCGCGATCCTGTCTGTTCTCACAACTTTCATCCCTTACTGAATTCCTACAGACAGAGAACCAAGATTTAGGAAATTTTATGTGTATCAAATTCAGCAGAGTATTCATTAATCATAAGTGGGAGGCATAAGATATAACCCGGGGGGCACGTGCTAATCTTCTAATCCCGAGCATCAATGTCATAGTACATATTGATTAGGGGCAAACCTGTTGCTGCATTGAGTTTTGGAATGACAAGTCCTTTCCAAACCTCAAGAGGGAAGGGTCATCTCATGCTAAACATCCCCCCTAGAATCCCTTTTGGTACCCCAAACTCATGTTATATGCATAACCTGCCTCGTTTTTATTTTTTTCTTCGATCAGTCATAACCTATCCCCTCCTTCTGAGGCCATAGTACGGGATACTCTGCCACCTGAATTGGTTAACTTAGGCATTGGGAGAACTAATGCTGGAGCGACCTAAGCACTTTGGCATTGTCGTATTGGGTCACCCCCACTTAGGTGGTCAAACAACCTCCTAGAACTCTTCTTCAAATTTTGCGCGAGAGGAAAAAACATTCTTTCAAACATTTCATGTTTGCAATCTGAAAATAAAACCCTTTTTCTTCTTACCATTTACCTTTTCTCAGAGATAGAGTTAAACAGTTTGAGAAATTGAACCACAAAAAACTTAAAACACATGTAAATGGGAAATGCCAAACTTAGGTTGCACTTACGATTTGAATATGCAACTCTGTTACTTGCATCAGCTGAATCCTCTGCATTGACCGAAGCAACCTAGAAATTTTAATGCTAATAATTACTTTCCAAACAGAATTCGGTGAAACAGTTGAGCATCATTCCAAGTACGGCATGATAAAAAATGGCAACTTTGTTAAGCTTAAAATTATTTTACCTCGACATTTTCATTTCTCTGAATAAATTCTTCACTACCCAACAGTTTTGCCTGGTAAGAAGAATACAAGAACATTATCACACTGATTTTACTTCAGTCCCTCCCACATAAAAAGAGCAATAAAAGTAAAGAGTCGAATCAGGCTTGAGATATGCTCACTTTTGATTGTTGTATCCGTTCCAGAGCACTCATAAGGAACTGCTGGCATGCAACAGCTTCCTGGACAGAGTTGATCTCCTCCATTCGTGGCTCGTAATACCTGCTCAGCGCGAGGAAGAAAAATATTATTATCCCATATACAAGAGGAAACTATTTTCTGGGCAAAGATTAAAAAATCTACATTCAGACCATAAAATTATCGCACCGTTCCTAATAGAACATCCAAAAAAAGATGCAGGAGGCAAAAAGAAAAGACAAGAAAGAGAAAGTGAGGAACTCCTCGACCTTAATTTTTCTCGAGCTTCACGTAGTCTTCGAGCGAGCTTGTTAAGCTTCTCCTCATGAGCCTAAGATAGATATACATAAAAAAAATGCATCAAGATATGAACTTGCAGTAGCAGGAAAGGTAAGTTTCCAACTATTTGGTCGAAGGTGATTTCCTTTATAAAATGCTGTCCTATCTGTAGTGATATATCCTTGGATCTACACTATTCACCATCAAACCAAAAGTTGGGAGACCTTTGGTTCGTCGGTCTTGCAAAAGTTAAATTTTCAATATCTTTTAAATATAACCTTCCACGAGAATGCTGTAAAACTTCTACTACCCATACTCCATTTCTCGTGCAGGTTTTAGAAGTTAACTTCTTGTTTTCCCTGACTTGTCGTAATGTGTAGTTAGTGGTTCGGATAACTGGTTCACTGACAGACTGTCAGATAAAACATAAAAGACAAAAAGAACAATAATGGGGAAGCATCACATCTTACCTCGGCACTAAATCACATGTTGACCGATCATCAGCATTGGAAAAATGCCCAGCAGAAAAGACAAGTAATTAAAAGCCATTTACAAAAACACCAAGCAAAAAAAGAAGATAAAAAGCCATGCATAAACTCACATGAACTAATAAAATAATACATAAGGAAACCACAACCCTGGCAAATGAAAGGAGTGCAAAAGGAGAGGGACATACATAGCTATCTTTTCCACCATTTCTCCTTCATATTTTAACTGTGTGAGCCTCTGAGACATGTGCTGCAATGAATAAGGCATGTTAAGGTGAGATGACACTCCAAAGACTCGCTGGCCAAGTGGGCAATCAGTAACATGTAAAACTTATTACCTGTTCATCTGGAATGAATCTTCGACAATCATGAGGATTGGGACAACAAGAACAGAAAAGGAAAAAAAACAGATGAACTAGTCAGTTATAAGGAATTAAGCAAGTTCAATTCATGGATTTGGCACATGAAACAACATACCTTCTGTTCAGTTCGCCAGGCCGGTTCACAACACGGAGCATGATATCCTCAACACTATAAAACCAAAGAGTATCGTATAACATGCAGTGTTTCAAAAATGAGCATAAAGGAAAAGTAGAATATTCAAACAACAAAGATTTTCATTTTAGGGTACTCACCTTCCTCTGCTAGAATAGCTGGTTAATTGACCTGTTGGGGAAAACATTAAAAGAGCAACATCTGTGTCGCATAAAACAGCCAACTCATTTGCCTTCTTAACAATACCATCCTTGCGCTTTGAATAGGTTTGTTGGCGGGATGTTGAATTCTCAATTTTCTTCATCACGAGCTTATTCCGACCCATGAAAGGGTGCAAACTAGAATTGGAAGTAAGATGAGAGGTTGTTCTTCAACGAACTCAGAAATATATAAAACAACAGAAGAAGAAACGACAAAAAGGTCAAAGTAGTTAATGGTTGAGATGTTAGTCAAACATGGTTATTACAGATATTTTTCCAGATTTCGTTAGTCACGGTCAATAGAGAATCTAATATATAATCAGAGCCAGCAAGATTTTGTGAAGAAAACAAGTTTCAGTGGTATATTGTTATTTATTGCCAAATCCTAAGTCAACTGTAGAAAATTTTTGATGTAGCTACATCCACAGCCAAGTAACCTGCACCCATACAATTAATGAACAGAATTCTATTGTGCTGTAAACCTGGCTGTAACCTGCGAGTGGAAAGAGGTACCCCCATTCAAAAGAACTATATGGGCGTGTTGAAAGATATCATCAACTAAACAGCACTAAAGTAACTTATCATTGAAACAAATTAATGCATCCCACAATAGAGCAAAAGTATTTCTTCTGAGTAAGCCTATAGCCTTAAACCATAGAGAACTAAGATGTACAGTTGATGATGAAACTTGATACTTAATAAAATAGTTAGAAGAAAAAAGAAGTCATATCACTTGGCTGATCTTCCTTTCCTCTCGTCTATCAGCTTTACCCTTGACCTAACTAGTACTCTACAGTTTGCAGGAAAAGTTTTCATATCCAAATATTCATCTCTTCATATTCGTATGCAAAATATAGCTCAAAACTTTCTAGTGGCACCCTTGATCGTTATCTGTACAATCAATTCATACAGAATGGTGAAGCCTAAAAATTCTAAATATTCACTTCTATTAGTAGGAGTGACACGGACAAGCAGAGTTTCATTGAGTCCATATGTTGAGTAATCAGTGTTGTCAAAGGAGCACTTAAAGTGTGCTTAAGCCCTGAAGCAAGGCGCAAAATAGGCTGTGCGCTTTGCCTCACTTAATGGGCACTACAGTGTTGTCATCAAGGCTTCAAGGCATACTTCTTCTTGCCGATGAGCATTATCTTGAAGAGGCGACACTAAACATTTGATATTTCAATCTATCTTAATTTTTTTCAACTTCTTTGTCAATATTTTTGTATATTCTTGCTTAAAAAAATTAGTCTTGGAGAATGCATTTAATTTGCATACTTTTTTTAGTTTCTTCATTAAAGCTCATGCTTTATTTGCACTCATGCGCTTAAAGCCCAAACAGACCTTAGCGCTTTTGTGCCTTTTTTGTTTTTGATAACACTAGAGAGTTATTGAGCTTTAGATCATTGAATGTGAAGTGAGAAAGTAATGAAAACCAGCAAACCTCAACCTTCACAAATTCATTACTATATTGCAAGCAGATATTATTGTTACCCAAATAAAGTTGCATTAAGCCCCTTATTAATAGCAAATGCCTTCTGAATTGCACTAACACAAATTCGTCTTCCCACTTAAGAATATTTATGGTTGTTTTTCACGGTACCAGCTCCAATACAGACCACTAAAACTAGCATTTTCTCAGGCATTCATGCACTGCGGTCGAGCCATTTGAGACTACCTGGCCTTGGAAAATGCTTTGGAAAACTAAGGCTCCAACAAAACATAGGTGTGATACATCCATACCCTTGACAATCAGTGTGCCTGGTTACTAGTTTAAGTGTCTAGAATCTACAATAGATGGATATAAAAGGAAACCAATAAATTAAATTTAGGACGGAAAACACCAATGAACAGGACCCAAAACTTTTAATGGGTAGTATTTAGTACCATGACCAAGTATACTTATGGAAAGCTTCATCTTCAGCGGCATAAAAGAGAAGACCCTTCTGAGTTTGACTAAAGGAGAAAGTTTGAAGCACATAAATGCCAAACACATGCATTGTGAGGTAAGTTAATAACTTGTCCTATACCAGACGGAATGTTGAAACCCAAGAATTCTTCATTTTTGTTGGAGTATACGAAAAAGACAAGCATAGAGTTTCATGAAGTCCATACATTGAGTTACTGAGCTTTCGATCAATGAATGTGAAGTGACGTCATATAATGAATGTGAAGTGACGTCATAAAAGCCGCTAGAAAACGTCAGTTGTCACAACCTCACTACTCAACTGATGTGGCAAGCACCTAAAAACGATATTTGGATCTTTGTCCAAATAAAGTTGCGCCAACCCCTTGATAAAAGCAATGATCATTTGCATTGAAGTAACTCAAATTTGTCTTTTCACCATAGTATATTTATTGACATTGGGCATGGCACCAGCTCCACTACTACCCGCCAAAGCAAAAACCAGCATCTTATTGGGCATTTGCGCTCTACTGTTAAGCTAGTTGGCCGCATTTTCTTTTCCACGTGGCAACAAATGTTTCGACATGGAAATTTCATTTTTTAGTAATAGGTAGACAGTACCAGAAACATTCCCAAATCTAGGAATGCTTATATGGCATGTTGCCATTATTTTTCATAAGAAGTTGGAACTCTTGAGTATCTTGAGCACAATTGCTTGCTTAAGTCAGTACATTTCTCCTTTTGATTTTTTTTTTTTTTTAAATTCTCTTTTCCGTGTTCGTCTTACTCCACGAATTAAATTGCACCTGATACTCCCTAAGGTTTCAAAGAACTCCAATCACTTTCCATTATCATCAACTAGTTTTCTTGTTAGACACACATGCAAATGTGATCTACAAAACACATCAAACTAGTTTCCTAAACAATCTGTCATCTGATTTTTAGAATTAATCAATGTTAGGAATTAGAATGAGTGAACAGGACCAAAAACATTTTCATGGCTAGTATACACCAACATGACCAAATATACTACTAATCAAAAGCCTGACTTCCTGAGCTAATTTTGACTAATGGGGAAATTTTCCAAACTACATTATATATATATACATGCATTTAAGGTAAGCAGATAAAAAATGATATTCTTGCATGATGGGGACTAAAAGAGAAACAAAGTAGTAGCTATGAAGTTGAAAAAAGAAGGAAAGACATACCTTGAAGATGAATAATGTAAGGAAAGGGAAAATGAGAAAAGAGCAACTTAAACGGATGAAAGAGGCAGAGTTTGTCATTCTTCATCTCTCGCACTGCACGTGTGCCCACTCACAACTTCTTGATTCTTGAAAGACAGAGCTAATCCTAGTATCCAACATCTGCCTGCGAATGAGGTACACTTGGTGGTGTTATCGTAACACATGGACTGTTTATACAAGAATTAATTAATACAGTAAATGTGATTATTTGGAAATTAAATAATTCGAGATTGTTATAAGTGAGAATAAATAATGATAAGGCCATATTTATTTATAGGGGTTTTTACACTATATACCCATGAAATTCAAAATATTTACTATCAGCGAATCTTCTGTTTCCTTAATTTGTGTAGAGTTAATTGTATATGGTTAATTTACAGCTCATCTCCTAGAATATTACTCCTCTAATTTAGGAGTTATTCTTGGACCTTCTTCTGTATTTATAGTGCCTTGCACATATGAATAATATACAGCAGCTTCATACATATTCTTCTGGCTGTGAATCTTTATGGTATCCGAGCCTTTTAATCTCCTACGAGAATTAATTGTCTTCTTCTTTTTCAAATCATCCTTAAAGTTTTTCTATGGCTTCAATGGTGAATCCAGGTGATTCAATCATCTCTGCTAACAACACCAATCAACTGGTTCAATTTAATCCAAGTTCTCAACTTCCTCTAAAGCTTACTGGTCCAATCAATTTTGTCAACTGGAAGGCCCAAGTCGAGTCTCTCATGTGGGGGCACGATCTCTACGGCTACCTAGATGGAACCACGGAAGTACCAGCAAAGACTATCACCACTAATAACTTAGAGGCACCCAATCCTAAATATAAAATCTGGTTTCGTCAGGATCAACTGATTCGTAATGCATTGATGGCATCCGTTGACCCGACAATCACCTCTGCAATCACAAAGACTTCCACCTCCAAGCAAGCGTGGGACTCACTGCATAGTCTGTATGCGAACAAATCTCATACACGAGTTTTTAGTCTTCGAAACTCTTTAGCTACAATCACAAAAAATTCTCGCAGTATGTCTGAATACTTGCGAGAAATTAGGAATGTTGCTGATGAACTTGCAACTGCCGGAGCTCCTATTCCAGATGACGAACTTGCTGTTAAAATACTCAGTGGTCTAGGACCTGAGTATGACTCAATTTCAGCAGCTATTCAAGCACGTCATGCACCTATCTCATATGAAGAACTGTATAACAAACTTCTCAATCGGGAACTTCTCCTCAAGCATAAAGAGCCTAACCAAGCAACATCCCCAATCACTGCTGCAGTAGCACAAAAAGCCTCCTCAAACAATTATGCATCTCGCAACAATAGGCGAGGACAATCTGGGCGTTCACAAAATCCCAGGCAGCAAAATGCGTCGTCTTATCCAAAGCAACAAAATGCAGCTTCATCACAAAACTGGCGTTCATCACCCTCTCATCAACAAAATCGTCCAGTTTGTCAACTCTGTGGACGCACTGGACATACTGCTGATGCATGCCGCTCATGTTCTCATAATCATCTGGAAGCGAGGGCAAACTTTGCTGCCTCAATGCCTTGGATTGTTGATTCTGGAGCGTCACATCATGTGACCACGGATACTCAGACTCTTCAACATCTGGATGACTACACTGGTACGGAGGAAATTGCAATGGGTAACGGTAATAAAATTCCTATAACTCATACTGGTCATGTTCAAATAAATGCTTCAAACAAAAAGTTTCAGCTTTAGAATACATTGTGTGCTCCTGATATTAAACGTAACCTTATATCTGTTTCTCAATTTTGCAAAGATAATTTGACATCCATTGAATTTTTTCCCTCTGATTTCCTTGTCAAGGATTTGAGCACGGGAGCACTGCTAGCACGAGGCCAGAATAGACAAGGCCTTTACGAGTGGCCTTCAGAAGGATACCAATGCAATTTGAGCTACCAATCTAATAAGGAGGAATCTCTACAGCTTTGGCATAGAAAATTAAGACATCCAAATAAAAGAGTGCTTGAAACACTCTTAAACAAGTTTTCAATTCCAGTTTCAAACTCTCAAAAGTTTGATCATTGTAATTCTTGTTCTTCTAATAAAAGCCATCGGCAACCTTTTTATCAAAATATTCTTGTCAGCAAAAAGCCTTTACAGATTATTTACAGTGATCTTTGGGGGCCTTCACCTGTTTTGTCGATTGATAAAAAGTTATATTATGTAATTTTTGTTGATCAATTTACAAAATACATTTGGCTATATACACTTAAGAACAAAAGTGAGGTTCAAGCAGTTTTTTCTAAATTTAAACCGCTTGTTGAAAATTATTTTCATACAAAAATACTCTCGCTTTACACTAATGGTGGTGGTGAGTTTGAAGGCCTAAAATCGTTTCTTCATGCCAATGGCATTGAGCACCTAGTATCACCACCATACACACCACAACGAGTAGCCATGGCTGAACGTAGACACAGACATATCATTGAAACAGCAAAAACCATTTTACATCAAGCCTCCCTGCCTCCAATATTCTGGTCATTTGCTTGTCAACAAGCCACATTCTTGATTAACAGACTTCCTACCCCAACACTTCATAATGATTCCCCATACCACAAGCTATTTGGAGAAATTCCGAATTACCACAATATTCGTACTTTTGGTTGTCTATGTTATCCATGGCTTAAACCATATGCAAAACATAAATTAGATCCTAAGTCAACTCCATGTGTATATCTAGGCTATTCTAATACTCATCACAGTCATCAGTGTTATGACCCTATTTCTCAAAAGATATATATTTCAAGAGATGTTATTTTTTATGAAAATAAGTTTCCTTTTTCTGATATTTTTTCAACATTAAAAGATAAAAAGGTTTCGAACTTACAATGGAATATCCTATACAAAGAGTCACCTGACTCTAGTTCTGAATCTATGCCATCCATAACTCATGAGATTCCACCCCTAATCCAGGTAGCTTCACAAGTGCAGACGCCTTCCTCTGTTGGTCCATCTCCAGGTCCGTCCCTCGCGCCAGCTCCTGCCACCGTCTCAAACTCCAACACCCAGCACCCACCTGACCAAGTTTGCGCTACTGCTGCTCCACCAATATCCCAACCACTAATCCAGTATCAACGCCGAAACCGCCAAACCCAACAATCTGCCCCAGTCACCAACCCATCCCCTATTCCCAACCAACCATCATCCACAACTACACCACATACCCAACCACCTGTTAGTCACCGCCCAATAACTCGTTCACAGAATAATATCACCAAAACTAAGCAGGTTTTTGATATTCATTAAAAATTACACGTAATTAAAAGTATTACCCAACCTACCCATTTATTATTGTATACCTTTGTTATACCTTATGGGTATATAACTTTAAGGTATACTGCATAAATAATTGTATACAAGTCTAGATATGGATGTATACCTTTAAAGTATACTGCATAAATAGGAGTAGTATACAAGTTTAGATGGGTATGCCATGTAAATAGTTTATGCATAAGGCTTGTAAATATGAAATGTAGGTAAATATTTTGATTTTAATGGATATTTTTGTAAACCTCCCCATATATATATCCTAATCAACCTATTGCTAATACATTTAAAGAAAATTTATGCTGAAAGACACTCTAAGAAGTTTTATTATATATTATACCGATATTTTTAAAAAAATTATGATATATATAAATATTTTCTGTTTTATTTTCGTAGATATACCATTTATATATTTCCTTCTTTCTCTTACAAAATCCTAATTTCTTCCTCGCTCTTTCTCTCCCCTTCTCTACCCACCCGCCAGCCGCCTTCTTCTCCAGTGACCTTCGTTGAATAGATTTATCGGCGACCTCTCTTCTCTGGCGACCTCTCTTCTTCGGCAACCTCTCTTCTTTAGAGACCTCTCTTTGCCAATCTGTTGTTGCCTCGTCGCGGTGCTGCTGTATCACCGCTACTATTGATCTGGTTGTTGGTTGTGCTGCCGCGACGACGCCTGAGCTCCTGCCGCGGATCTACTTCTCCTATTTCTTTCTTTTATTTATATATATAATTTTTGTATTTATGTGTGTATGCCTTTGATTGTTTAATGTCTAGTTGTATTTCTTTGCATATTCATTGTATCATGTTTGTGTATTGTATTTCAAGTGTATGTTTGTCCAAATATTTTTGTTGTATATTCTAGTATGTATGTGTATTGTCTGTCAAATATATATCCATAAATATTTTGAAGGTTTAGGTTTGTATATTTATATAAATGCCTCATAAAATAATGCTAATTTACATACTTTGATTATACACCACTGGGCTATTTATAGTTTAGGCGGTTGTATAGCCGGCTATTTATGTTAATTAGTCTTATTATAAATTTGACTTATACCTCAAACCAAACAATCCATTATAAGTTGGGTATAGCAATTCTTTTTAATTAGAAAAGAAAATCTTTTTCCAAAGCATAAAAACTTCTAGAGTTATATTTAACAATGTTGTTAGAAATAATATTTACATACTATTAGCTTTTGGTTAAAAAAAATTGGTCAATTATTCAACTCCACTTGAAATAGGGAATTCGAAGTAACAAAACATGTTTGAGAAGTATTTCAAGTGAATTAATGATATTCATTCATAATATCTCAATGTTCTTTTCAAGTGAAATTCCTATTCTTGCTGTATTCATCTTCCATGGTAATATCGAACAACATATTTTGTACATGTAGGAATATATTTTCTCTTTATTAGCATAAGAATGGATGTAATTATAGAAATGGCTGCCAAAGTATTATCATTATCAAATCTGGTAGTATTCTTCTGTCTTTAGTAACCTCCAGATGTTATTCATTTGGCACAATACCTGCAAATATAGCTTTCTAGCATACCCATCTTTTCATTTTTTCACTAAGCACACCAACGCTCCGAGTCTAAACTTTTTCATTGAATTCTCAGACAGACTCAGGAAATTTGGTTCACAGCAATGATTTCTTTTCAACATTACTACACTGATTTGGCATGAGATAATTTCATCCTTATATGAACATAAGATAGACATTTCAGACTCAAGTTGTGTTTTCTGAAATTTGCTTTGAAGTATATATAGACATAAAAGTCTCTTACATATCTTTACACTTAAATTTACATATATATTCAGATAAAAAATGAGATTTCCTAGCATATGAAGTTCAGCTAGTCAGGAATAATGAAACTCTTCCATGGCAAAGCAGGTGTCAGTTAGAGAGAAAGAACTTGTTAAGCAGCCTATCCCAGTATTCAGCTAATATACCACCAACTCTTGCGTCTGTCTGGTCATCCCATGGGAATGGCTCTGATTGTTGGCTTGCTTCAACAAGTTCTTCAATTGAAATCTCCTCTTTTGATCTGCTCAGTGGAGCCGGTTTTTCATATTCTGGACAATAATCCTGTCAAAGACGGCAATCACTGGAATTAGAAACTCAAGGCTTTTCTAAAATTTCTCACCAAAACTTAGGAGGCCACTAACCAAATCAGCGTGCATTTTCTTGACAAATGTTTTGAAGGTGTTGAAGTTCCTCCTTTGAAGGAGCTTTTCTGATAATCGAAGGTAAGTTATCCCAGCCATCTTTAGTTTTGGTGGACCATTTTTATTGATACCATTTGGCCTAGCATTAAGAAGGATTTGGTTATAGGCATAGCCATCATATCTTGAAAGTGCATTCTCCCCTGCTACATCAATGTTCTCTTTCCAGCCAACACTTAAAACCTGCACATAATCAGGTAAAGTGCTTGTTAATTCCCGCCCCCAGTTCTTCGTGAAAAAAATGTTAACCAGTCTTTTATGCAAAATTTGGGTCTCCCAGAAACTGGTACAGGTATATTTTGTCTGAGATCCACAGAAACAAGCATTCAGCTCAATTTCTAATTTAACCTGTTGAACTAGCTCTTGAGGGCCACATTTAGCATAAGCTGGATGTTCTGAATTTCTCATCTCCATGCAGGTGAAATTAAAGGTACCATGGTGCCTTGATAACATTCTTGCTATAGGTCGATACCCATTTCGATCGTCCAAATTATAATATCCTGCTGTTAGTTCTGCAGCATGGCTGGCATCTTTATACCACCAGTGGATTCCAGCTACCTGTACGAGCAAAATTGACAGAAAGAAGGGGGAATTCTCTTAGCTTGTGCTGTGGAAAATTGTCAATAATCTCAAGATTAAAAAATTTCTGGCGGAGGAAGACTTGCTTTAGCTGATAACTTCACTTTGCATCCAAGGAAAGCTCTGTTTGCTTCATCAAGGATCTTATCTCCATGAAGCAATAGCTTGCTAGAGTACCAGGTCAAGAAGAACTTCCCTTTCTCTGTAAGGTACGTTCCGTTTGGTCCAAAGAATCCTGTATTGACAGGTATATCATTATATGTTCCTGCATCATCTGGAAGATCCCACTCTGGGTGGCCCGCCTTTGTCGCTGCCTCCCTGAAATCTGTTCTCAAATACTTATCGTAGCACTGCAAAATTTGAATAGCAAAAGGTATAAAGAAGCAAGAATCTTGAGTCAGAAAATGGTTGATTCTTATACTTGAGTAGTATAAGTATTTCCTATTAGCAGCTGACCTGAAATTCTCCAATGCCAGGGAACTTCCATCCTTGAGACTGAGTATAGGAGGGATATCTTAGCTCACCAGCAGGACCAAGCCCTACCTCTATGTCTACTAAGCTCCCAGCTTCCAAGAAGTCAGACATGTTCTCTCTGAAGCTCCTCATATAGTCACTGTACATCTAAATGCATCAGGAATTTTAAGTAGAGTAAGCTCAAAAAACTGTACACGTCTCTTGGGATGCGAGGGCAAGGGTTGGATTGATCCTCCTGAGAATTACCTGGACAGCCGTTCGACCTTCAAACAGAGGTTGGTTATCAACAGCAAGTGACAGGCATTCTTTGTTCCTCGTACCAGCCTGATTGGTATAGAAAATATCAGGATTATTTTCTCCAACCGCAAGTACCCACTTGGGTATAGGAATGTAAACATCATCTCCTATATTGCCACCACATTGGTGGAATGACATAATAGCTTGTATTTTCAGTCCACTCTTTTGAACAAGCTGGAACAAGCTCCTGTAGGCAGACCAATCATACTGCCTGGGGCCATTGGCCTCTACAATACCCCACCAGACATCCACCATGATCCCATCAACTCCACCTGCTCTCAACTCCTTGAACTGCTTCTCACACTTATCTTGGTCCCGAAAAACATTGTCCACTGAAATAACATCTAACTGTTTGTCACCAGAAGAAACAAAGAACGTAAAATGTTAAAACTAGCATTTGGATCAATGTACTTTCATTCTCAATGATGAGGTTTAAGACTTACAGGAAGCATTACACAAACAGGCACATAGTTGTCTAAAGGGACACTGCTAGATGTTGGGTCTATTGCCTGCATAAAAAGAACAAAGATTAGTTTTCAGTTCTGCAGCTTTGAGTCGATCCCCGTTCCATTGTGACTTCATGTATATAATTGTTTCTCTACCTCATTAGATATCTTTTGGAAGTTGCACCAATCTTAGACATAAAAGAGATTAGCCTGGTCGAAATATGTAACAGGTCACTATGGAATATCAAGAAATTGCTATAAAAAGATGCTACTTTTGGTAAAGAGATTAGATAAATATAACTATAGACCCCTTAATATTAGACTCTCAACCAGCAGTCACCATTCAGGGAAAGCGTGTCACTATTGAGAATGTCATAAATTACGAAAAGCTTCTGTAGTATCCAGCCATGGAAGAGTATCATTTTGTTAACCACAAATCATACGGGTAGTCCATATTGCTCTATCACCTCTAGTTTCATAATCTGCACAAATTTCATAGTCTACACAAAACAGGATCACAAAAAGGACGATGAGGAAGAAAATGGACAATGAGCCTAACTCAAGCATGAAACATAAGACAGTTGAGTAAACCAAGAATAAATATATGTCTTGTGCTGATATCATATACTAATCAAACTCGAGCCAAAAGTAGCTCATGATCAGGGGCAGAGCCAAGATTCTATACAAAGGGATTCATAAATGTCTATACCTGGGATGTGAACATGTGACCTAAAGCAATTTCAGCCCCGTTTCTTCTTTATTACTCCCTCTGTTCCAAAATGGTTGTCACTATTTCCTTATTAGTCCGTTCCAAAAAGAATGACACAATTCTAAATTTGGAAACATTTTTGAATTGAAACTACTATTTTACCCTTAATGAAATGCTTTATAGCCACATATTTATCTATGACTTATTTTGGACCACAAGTTCCAAAAGTCTTACCACATTTCTTTAACTCCGCTCCAAGTCAAACTATGACAACCATTTTGGAACGGAGGGAGTAGAAGTTTTCACTCATTCCAAGGGGATTCAACAGCTTATATATAACAAAAAAAACTGGTTTTTACCCTATTTGCACAGTATAATTTTGTCGCGAAGGGGGTTCAATAGAACCCCTGCTCATGATGCAAGGATTGGCCAAAACCATGTAAGGATAAACCATACCGTCAACCAATGTGGCACTCTAACTACGGAAAGAGCAGCAAAAAGAAGAAAAAGCTCTTACCTTTATTGCTTCTGGCGCTATGGCTCGAGTAATTCCAGTTTTTCGGTGACAAGTAAATGCAAGATTTTGCTGGAGAAGTAACTGTTTTCTTGCCAGCTTCATTTTCTTGATCATGACAAGGGGCATTTCTTTGTGTGGAAATCCCATTACCTCTGGCAAAACACCTAAGTTTGAAGTTCCAATACTTGCCATGCTGATATTCATCTAATATATCAACTAATTTCCTCCTATTTCTTGCTAAAACTTGTAAATAAATGTATCTAAGTTCTAAAAGAGTGATCAGATATGTTATGTGAATTTATAACATTGCAAAAAAAAGCCATAAAATATCAAGGGTAAAGATATTTATCGATTAAAATATCTCTCTTTGGTTAAGGAACTAGTAATATTTGTGGCCTGCAATAATGTTTTTTATATATGTGGATCCTAAAATTTGAATTTGGAGCAATATGGATTCTTTTAGTCGAAGACAAGAATATGATTAGTACTAGTTGAGGACAAGAATATTGAAAATGAAAATGAATCAACGGTGGTTTATTAGAGTTGCATGTACGAAGACAACATGTTTTGAATCAATCTAGTTCACTTAGGTTTGTGTCGTTTTCCTCGTCACCTTTTTTCACCTTTTGCATCAATCATGTTCACATGAATGCAGGTGCACGAGTTTCGTATTTGGTACAACTGAACAAGTTTCATGCCCTAATGAGCGATCTAGCAACAAATTTAAAAGAGTATTTTATTAAAATTAAATAAATTTATCCTATTATATTTCTTGATTAAAAAGAAATATCGATAGGAGTTTCCACTTTCGCCGTGCTTTGAGCCTTTGACCTTGTCCTTTGTGTTCCTTTGCCATCTTTTCACGACGCATACTAAGCAACCAACATACATGGTGTCACAACGGCGATTTTAAGCACACAAACCTGCTGATGTTCAGCCCCATACAGCAGTCAAACAGCCCGCCCGCAAAGCTTCAGCCGTTCAATACTTAGAATATTTTTAGGATCGTTTGTACTTAGAAAATAAAATAAGCAGAAATATTTGTATGTTTTGGGCAGAAGATTGAAGTTATATTTAGTAAAGATCATAAACAACAATGAAACGTAAGGACATAAATCAAACGTGACAGAATTTACGGGAAAATCTCAATCTTTATATTATTCACAACAAATACAAAGGAACCAATACAAAGCCATCCTTGACCAACGTTTTCTCCAAGGGAGAAAACGATTGTGTTTTTCTGTCTGAGTGATAAAATAACAGTAAAACAACTTAAATACATAGGAGGAATCAACTTTAAGGCTTTACAAGTGGAATGTGGCATTTTTCACACTAAGCAGGCCATGTTTCGGCCACATCAGCGCACGTCACGGCCACATAAGCCCACGTTTTGCCCACCTTTAGGCGCTCAACTAGCCGGTCAGATGCACGGCACATGCGCCCAGCGCTGCCTGCATGTTTGCCCAAGACTGTGCCTACATTCAGCTCAATGTACCCAATTTCTGCCCATGCGTCCACGCTTAGCCAAATGTCATGCACAACACTTAATTAATCCATTGCATGCCTTGGCATCAAGACACCAAGTCTTGACACCCCGTTGCCCACAAAGTCTTTTATCCCGCCTAGCTCACTTGCCACCTGACAAGCTGGTTGCCATCTTTAACACACACAAGACACTAGGTTGCCTAGCCATCATGCCACCATCATTTGTCAATCAGCCCACACCTGCCTTGATCCCACAAAGTCAGTCTTAGCTTGCACTTGACAAAATAATAAGCCAACATGTTGTTTTTAACCCGCATATAGCCAACACCCCAAACCCTCGTCATAGCCATGCCGCCCATAAACCGTCCAGTCTAAGGGGCTAACACATGGTGGGTTTGGAAGGGAAAATAATTTTTCTAAGTGATATTGCATGGTAATTGTCTCTTTCCTATTTCAAGTTTCCTGATCGATCTGGCCACTTTCCCTATCTATTCAGACTAGACTGAAAAACAATAAAAAAAATAAAAAGAGAGAAATTCCTGCCAACAACTAGCGTTGGGAAAACGGCTCTTTTGACCCCTCGCTTGGGGAAAGTGCAGAAATAGTCACTTTTTGGCTCGGCTTTACAATTGGAGCTATTTTCAAAACTATTTAGTTTTTAGCCACTTTTTGAACTATACACTTTTGGGACTGAATTTCAAACCTTGGGGACTGAACTTCAAACATTCAAGTATGAAGTTCAACTTCAGACCTTAATGCCTAAACTTTAGACCTGAAGGTCTGAAATTGAAATTCAAATCTTCAAGTTTGAAGGTCTGAAGTTGAAAACCCCAAGGTCTGAAATTTAAAAAAGTGAACAAAATAACTTTTAAAAAGTAGGTAAAAACTAAAGGGAGATTTACAAATATATACAATCCTAACACCAAAATTACAAAAAATACCAACATTATTCCATTTTACAAAAATACCAACATTTTTTTACACATTATATACAAAAATCAACAAAACTAATAAATTAGGGTTCCTCCTTCTTCCTACTGCCCCTCCCCCCCCACTGCTACCACCCCAGGCGGCGGCGCCGCCTAGTCACCGCCGGCTGCCGCCGCCATCCACCACCGGTTTTTTTTTTTTTTTTTTTGAATCTAAAAAATGAAATACACATAAATACACATATAAACATTGATTTTTTTTGAAATTAAAGTTGGAAAATACATATAAACAAAAATACATGTAAATACACAAAAAAAATTGTGTTATACATACACTAAACACACACATACATATACGAATCTACAGATCTACAAACGAAACATACAAATTTATGTGTTTGACATTTATTACTTGACATACACACAAAAATACATACAAAAAATACAAATAGATGCTCGGATATACACGTTCATACAGTGATATACACGTACACACACTTGTGTGCTGAAAATTATTACGTGTATATACACGAACATACAGATACATACACTTGCAGATCTGAATATGAATGTGTATATTCAAATGCAAAAAAGAAGAAGGAGAAGCAGATCTGAACTTGTATTAACAAAATAAATGTGTATACATAAAAATACACACATATATACGTACAAAATGAGAAAAAAAAAAAAAAAAAAAAAGAGGAGAAGATGAAAAAAGAGGAGCAGATCTGCTCCAATCGCCGTGGTAGAGCCACGCAGCGGCGGCGACGACGGAGCAGAGGCACGGGGGAGGGGGTGACGGCGGGAGGGTGGGGTGGGTGGAGGAGAGGAGAGAAAGAGAGAGGAAGAAGTTAGGGTTTTGGGTAGAGAGGGAAGAAAGGAAATGAAAAATTGTATATTTTGTAAAATGTGAAAAGGTGTTGGTATATAGGGTAATTATTTAAAAATACCGATATTTTTTGTAATTAAGTGGTTTAGTATGTCAATTAGCGTAAAAATTGGCAGGGGGAAAGTGGCTCCCTAACAAAAATTTCGGCAAAGTGCATGAATAGCCACTTTTGCTAGTGGTCTTGGGTTTGAGGCCAATTTTTTTAGTGATTTTACATGAGATGTCACTTTTTGGAACTTCAATTCTTGTGCGCTGAAGTTCAAACCTTGTTGGTTGAAGTTCAATCCCTGTAGGCTGAACTTCATGTCTAAGGTATAAAGTTCAATTTCAACCCGCAAGGGCTAAACTTTTAGGCATAGATGCGTAAACTTCAACCCTTGTGGTATGAAGTTCAGCCCACAAGGATTGAAGTTCCAAAAAGTGGTCTCTCATGCAAAATTAATAAAAAAAAGTGGCCTCAAACCCAAGACCACTGGCAAGACTCTGAGCAAAATTTTTACCTAAAATTTTACCCCTAGATGTTGTCCAATGTCAAATAACGTCCAACTTTTTCCCTCCCCCATCACTCCTAACACCCCATACCCCAGCAGTATTCTTTACCTATAAATACCTCATTATTTCATCATTTGTTTCACACCAATTTCTAATGTCTCTTTAATTCTCTCAATTTCTCTCTAGTATTGCTACTTTGCTATCAATTTGGCTATTTGTTGAAATATTCAATTATAAGTATTCAATTAATTAATTGGACTGAACGATCAAATTTTGACTTCACCACAATTATACGGTTATATTTGGTAAACTCGTTCCTACTCTTTTTTAATAGTATCATTTTTAGCATATATTTACTTCTATTTATTTTAATTATAATGCCTCAAAATATTAGAGGAATGCTTGGAGGACATAGAGTACGTGGTCATGAGGGATAAGGGAAAAGCACATTTTGGTAGTTCTAGTCAACCTTATAGAGATGATTACACTCACATAGATGAATTTCAATATTATCATGATATTATTGCAAATAATCCACTAGATGATGACATGTTAGAAGTACAATACTAATATTTTGATACCACACAAAGGGTTAATTTTGAAAAAAATACCTACTAGTCATTTCCAACCTAGTCCATCTGAAGCTCAGTCTCAGATCCACCCTATTAGAAAATTGGTACCACGAAAGAATAGATTAGAGGTGTGGAAATTTGTAACAGGATTGGAATTTTAAAACTAGAGGACATGATAGTGGTCGTTCTGTTGATGGTTATGATTATTTAACAGTTACAGTCCATTGGATAGATCCTAATTGGATAATGATAAAGCGTATTTAGCATATAGATGCGTTGATGAACCCATAGGAGATCATTTATTTCTCGGGAAGTATCATCAATTTGTAATTTGTATAGACTCAGTAACAAAATTTTAAGTATAATTGTAGATAATGCTTCAAACAACGCTATTGCTCTTAGAATAAGACATTGGGCTCTGGTTTGTACAAATTTAAATGTTCCTACTAGGCCTGGGCATCAAGCGAGCGAGCCGAGCCTAATCGAGCTTACTATGCTACCGAGCCGAGCTAAATCGAGCTTTATATCATACGGAGTCGAGCCGAGCCCGAGCTAAACCGAGCTTTATATCATACGGAGTCGAGCCGAGCTCAACCGAGCTTTGCTAGAGTTTGACAGAGCTCGAGCCGAGCTTGAGCCGACTTTATTATTTTGTGTTCCCATACTTAATAATATAAAAATAATTTTTTTAATTTTTTTTATCATAATCATAAATAAGGATAGAAGTACTAGTTTGTCAATTGTTAATTATTGCATTAAAACCTTAAATATAATGTAAAGTTCTAATTTTTTTAGTAATCAAGCAAACCGATTTGAACCGAGCTTTGATCGAGCTTATTCGAGCCAAGCCAAACTTTAAATGAGCCCGAGCCGAGCCTCTTTTCAAAATGAGCCGAGCCAAACTAAAAGACATTCGAGCCGAGCCGAGCTCCGAGCCAACTCAGCTCTATGCCCAGACCTAATTCCTACTAGTAGAGTCCAAAAAGAAGTTGCTATGAGGTGGAGCACTCTATATGAAATATTGTTTATTGCTTACCAATAAAGAGAACCTATTTCACAATATTTAATGCTCATATGTGAGAATATTTTCGTTCATACCAAAAATAGCTACCAGCAATGAATGTACACTTGTTATCGACTCGAACTTACTAAACCCTTTTAGTCTTACTTTAATTGACTTTTTGACTATTTCCAAATATATTAAGAAATTAACTTTTTAACATTAATTAAAAAGGCTATTCAGTATAGTGCCCTTTTTTCTTTCAAATTTAATCATAGAAAATTGTAAAGATATTTTTAGAAATGGTGGAGACGATAATTTATTAATAAGGCTAACTTAGGAAAAAGAATATTAATAACATCTTTGTTTTTGAAAAACCAATTATTTTGAATCAAAATTAAAAAAAAAAAATATCAGATAAAATGAACTGGAGGAATCGAGTACTATAAATACAATTTCAGGGAGAGGGACAGAGAGTTCAAAGAATTTCCTATTCAAATACTTGAAAGGTTGCACCCAAGCACTTAATCAAAATTATCATTTCCAAATATTTGAGTACGAAAAGTAAGAAGTGCAGTCCGACCATAGGTTAGTTAGGGAGGAGTCTTCTCTAATTTACCCAAACAAGAAAGAAACTCTTTATATCCATTTTTTATTTGTTTAAAGTTGCCTAGAGATTAATTTATCCATTTTATTAATATATATTCTTCAATGAACTTCATTATTTCCATAATATTACCATGGTATACTTTTTGGGTGAAAATCATTTACACCCCTCAACTTTAAGTTAAAAATCAAACTCCCCCCTCAACTATGAACAATGATCAAATTCCCCCATTTTTTCAATAAACTTTTAAAAATTCCTACTTTACCCTTAAGATTATCAAACCTTTTAATTTTTTTCTATTTCATTAATATCATAATATATTTTATTCTATTCTAAACTTATATAAAAAAAATATTTTAATTAAAATAAAAAAGAGTGAATAATAATTAAAGCATAAAATTTAATGATTTCATCAATAAAATATATGAGGAGAATAAATTATAGAAATAATTTTACTTGTATTAGTACTTTACGAATAAAAAAATAAAACTCAAAGTTAATCTATTGCACAATAGAAAATAAAATTTTAATGTATGAAGTATTAGAGGAAATTATTGAAGATAGAAGTATATTCTATATAAAATAAATTTATTGATTTATATGAAATGAATTTTAAATAATTATGTAGATTATATTTCATCACAGAGGCAGACCCCACATAGTGGGTTAAGTGCACTGGTACTCGCCAGCTTGGCCAAACTTTCTGTATTTATGTGTTGATTTCCTTGAAAATAGACATATGTATTAAGGTGGCAACCATAGAACATAATTATTTTTGAGTGCATTGGTCAATTATGGTTGCAATACTTTCATCTTTTTTAGTGTACCCGCCATATTTTGAATTCTTCTGCTCTCTTCTTTATTTTATTTTTATTCATACATTATAAATAGTGGCACCCGTAACTTCTAATTCTTGAGTCCGCCTCTATTTCATCAATGATAACTAAAACTCAAAAATCTATCTACACGATAGAGAATGGGAGAATATACTTTGTGGCAAATTCATATTTAAACATATTGATAATATTGATGAAGTTAAATTATTTTCTAAATCTATAAATTATTTAAATTATAGGTAAAATATTTTGATTAAAAAATTATATATAAAAACATATCACATAGATGAGGTTTGAAAAATGGGAAGGACAAAATGGACATTGTATAGGATAAAGGGGGAGTTTGATCATTGTTCATAGTTGAGGGGGGAGTTTGATTTTTAAATCAAAGTTGGGGGGTCAAAATGATTTTCACGCTATACTTTTTAAGTTAAAAGATTGGATGAAATTCATCTGCCGATAATTGTGTATTTAATTTAAATAGATAAATTTATATATGAGCATCCTCAATCTTTATCCTAACTCCACTCCAAAACTAGCTCAAAGAATGAAAAATTGCCCAATATATTGACATGTTGCCCTTAATTTCCTTTGGCGTGGGACTTCCATGTCCCTACACCCACGTTCATTCAACAAAATTGATTAATTTTAACTCAGTTTAGCGTCGATGCTCAATAAAACGAGATAGTACTTATATCAAAAGTGAAACTATCAACTAGCGTCTTCGATTAAACTTTTGGCATAATCGAGAAGAAGGGAGTGATGAAGGTACTGTTAAAAGTAATACCAAGAGGCCTTTGATATTATTACTTGATGCCTGCCCCAAGCGAAATTATTTAACACAAGTTTGTGATAAATTGAGTTGTAAATATTTATCAATTTAATCATAGTTAAGTGAGGAGCATATGAGTATGGCACACATTATATGTATCGATAAATTGATGTAGACAACATATGTTTATAAATGTTCTCTCTTTAAGATTTGTCCTTATGAGTTACTGTATGATATTTGGCTTTGCTACTGGAAGCAATCGAGACGGTCGTTTCAATTTATGTCGCAGTATTTTTTTAATAGTTTATTTAAAAAAAGAATGTTAGTGTTTTGAATTTATATTTACACACATATATAGAGATTTGAAACGAGTAGAAATAGAAATAGAGCCTATAGAAGAGATGGAAAGAAAAGTACCATTGCCAACCATAACCTGAGATGATTCAGTATAGGGCTTGGAGGAAGAAAAGATGGGAGGATCATTGATCATGTGAGTGGATGCTCCAGAATTCAGAAACCAAATAGTAGGCCGCACCTCATTCGAACTCATAGCGACAAAAGATGGTGGTTGAGAAAAATAAGAAGTGGAAAAAGAGGTGGAAGCCATGGTTGATCGATTTAAGCTCTTGATACAAAAAGTTGATTTTGAGAAGAGCCAAAAGTCTTGCTCCGGCAGCAGGTTCATTGTAATATTTATTGAAGGAACATGTACAATACTTACAGCAGAATGTATAATTAATTAATATTAATTAATAAATAAATAATATCTATTCTAAGCTAGTATATCCACAATATGCTACAATATATATAATCTATTTTAGAGCACAAGACTATATAATTTTTATTTCTCCTTTAGATTTCATGTATGTTCGTTCCACATCAAATAAAATAGATGGAGTAATATGACCAAATAAGAAACAAGTGGTTAAGCCTAGGGGTGGGCACAAACCGAACCAAACCGAAAAAACCGACCGAACCGAATTTTTTTTTAATTCGGTTTTCGATTTTTCGGTTTATGGTTTGGGTTTGGTTTTACATTTTAAAAATTTCGGTTTTACGGTTTGGTTTTTGGTTTGGGGTGCGCACAAACCGAACCAAATCGAAAAACCGAATTTTATATATATATATTAATTTCACAACTTTTTTTATATAACTAGTTAGTAGTCCAGGCTACCAGGCCTAATATAGGCCTTCTAACTTCGTCAACTAGAGTGTAAAACTCATAATAACATCTTCAGTCTACTAAGAAGTAAGCTTATCATGTACGTACCATACTTAATATCATGGAATTAAGTGTTTGATATTTTAGTTTGCACCAGTACGTACCAAGTTCGATTGTCATGTCATTAATCTGAACTACTACAAGATATGTTTAGCTAAATGGTTTTTATTTTCAACTACTAACTTTGATTTACTGTTGTACTTATTCTTCTTCGCGCATACAATTGAAAAATAATGATTTTGACATATTATTTTATATGTGAAAACCGAACTACTAAACCGAACTAAACCGATTTAAACCGAACCGAATTCTTAAAAACCGAACCAAACCGAATTAATTTTGGTTTGGTTTTGGTTCCTAATATTACCAAACCGAAAACCGAAAAACCAAACCGAAATGTCCTAAACCGAACCGAACCGACCGAACGCCCACCCCTAGTTAAGCCTAAGGGTGACTAACGGTTTGGTCCGGTCCCGGACCGGTACCGGCAATCGATTTCGGTCCGGAACCGGGCTAAAAAATTTTCAAAATCGGAATAAAACCGGCCTACCGGTCCGGTCTCATCCGGTCTTAAAAATTGGAGCCGGATCGGGACCGGAACCGGCGACCGTTAAGCCGGTCGGTCCGGTTTAACGGTTTTTTATTTTTTTTAGTTTTTTTTCTTTAGGACAAAAAAACTTGAAAATTGAATTTTTTAAAATTATTACACCATTTGTAATAATTATGTAAATTATATTTTTTAACAAAATTAAATAATTATGTAAATTATACCTAAACAATTATGTAAATTATATTTTTAAATTTAGCAATGTAAAGTAAATAAAGAAACACTAAACAAACGTTGATTGGAAAAGGAATACACACAATTTATTGAAAATTCGGGAAATACATAATTGAAATGACAAAAACAAACTAGAAATTGAAAATTACAAAGATACTAAATAAACTAGAAATTCGAAAATACATAATTGAAATGACATAGAAAATTTCTTAACCATTTCTTCAATTATTACGCAGATATATGCCCCCCACCCGACGACTCCATTCGTAATTATGTTGTTTTTCTAAGTGTTGTATAAGTTTATGGGTTCCACCCACTAAGCTCCACTCTCTTTCACAAATTCTACATTTAGCTTTGTGATCTTCTCTATTATATTCCATAAATTCCCAAATTTCAGAGCGACATCTTCGTTCAGGACGTTGTGGAGCAGCAGGAACAGTGGGAGCAGCGGGATTAGCGGGAGCTTGATTTCCAGCCATTATAATATATAATTGTTTGGACTTCTTTGGAAGAAATTTAGAAAATAGCCTTTGAGAGTAATTTGAGAGATAAATTGATAGAAAGTGCTAAATTGTGTGATATAATGATGAAATAATAGGGTATATATAGATAAAAATAGGTTGGGGGTATGGGGGGCGTTTAAGGGGGGTGATAGGCAAATATAGTCGTTTTTGGCCGTTGGCCAACGGCTATATTTGAAAGAGAGCCGTTCGCCCAAACCGCCGGTCCGGCAGTCGGCCAAATATATTTTTTTTTGCTTTTTTTGTTTTTCCTTTGTGTTTTATTTAAAGTGGTGGATAATTTGAAAAATATTACAACAAAATATTATCAAGTTTTTACTTGTACAAATGTTTGGAATGTTTAGTTTATTTCAATGTTTAAAGTTTAAACTTAGAATTAAAAAACTTGTATTATTTTTTTAAACTTTGAACTTTGAAGTAATGAAATTTTTGAAGTGATGATTGAAAGTTCAAACTTTTGAATTAATTTGTTAAGTTCAAAATTCAAACTTTGAATTAATTTTAGAAAAATCAAATTTGAACCAATTTACAAACAAGTAATTAATTGTAGTATTTTTGCGCAAACTATAAATTAAAAATAAAAAGTATGAAGACAATAGTTGTGATTGAATTCCAAGACTTGGAGCAATTTTATTGAATTGTTTGAGACATAAGTAGTGCAACACATACTACAATAGCTAAACTTCATACTTGTAATTTTAAAATTCTTATTTAGAAAATTACATTCTTTTAAACATATTAGCTAGTTTCTTGAGGATAGTTGTAGGCTTTTCTTTAGGAACTGGCCGTTGTTGTTCTTGTTCATCATCTCCTTCTGGTTCTTCGTCTTCTTCTTCTTCTTCTTCTTCATTGCCGGTTTGACTCCCTTCACTTGTTCCGTCGCTCAAAATTTGATCGAGATATGCTTTGCCTTTTTTCTTAGTAAGTTCTGGTAGGCCAAAGTTTCTTCGCTCTGCTCTGATCCAATCCCTGAATAAAACTCCTGTCTCCATTGCCTCCTCCTTCAACGAATATCTGTGATCTCCAATCTGAAATCTTCCTTGGCTAAAAGCGCTTTTCGATGCAACTGATGAAGTTTGAATTGTTAATATATCCTGGGCCATTTTTGAAAGAATTGGAAATTGCGATTCTTGATTCTTCCAATAATCCAACAAATGATGAGTTCCAAAGTTGTTGAGTTTCTTTGGATATTGAATTAAATACACTTAGAACTCGCTGTATTCCTCCCCGTACTCGTCCTGTTCTGAAAGCAACTTTTCATCAAGTCCCCCAAAAGTGCTCATCCCCGCTTGTGAAGAACTTTGCCCGGTGGATTGTATTGGTTCCGTTGGTGTAGCAGTGTCTGCCCAAGCTCTATACTTTGCAAAAACAGCCACGGTATCTGCATAAACTTTAGCAATAGCCTCGTCTACACTTGGATACTTGTTAGTAGCAATTTCAGTAGGAGTAATTTCTAAATTTGCATATATTTCTCTAACAAGTCGTTCAGTTAACTTAATTTTAAAAGCAAGATGCAACACAGAAGCAGTGTAAAAAAGAGGAGGAATTGGAAAAAAATATTTTCTAAATTTTTCAATCATTCTCTCTACAGCCGGTTTGTAAACTTCATATTGCTTATATAATTTCAATAATTCCGATATTCCAGCTATATAATATAACATGGTAGGAGTAGTTGGATAATATTGACCGGAAAATTCTAAAGTAGCTTGATAAAATTTTTGTAAAAACTGAAGAAGATGTTGAACAAGTTGCCAATCCTCATCTTTAAGGTGATAGATTTGCATAAAATGTTTATTATACATTTGAGAAATAGGCACTCTATAGTCATAAGCGACAGTCAATGCATCATATAAAGTGTTCCACCTAGTATAAACTTCCTTTGGGACTCTCCTAATTGGCATTTCTAATTCTGTACATTTTCTTTCCCATTCTCTTCTTCTTTCTTGGTTTTTATTTCTAAAAATATAAGTAATAGCTATTTGAACCTTTGCGATAATGTCGTTAAACAAGTCAGGACCATCTTTTACTACTAAGTTGTAAATATGACATGCACACCTAACATGAAAAAATTCAGCAAAAGGGGGGGGGGGGGTTCAAAATAGGTATCAAGTTCCTAAGTGCATCTGTGTTGTTTGTAGCATTACCTACCGTAATACTAAAAACTTTGTTAGTTAAACAGTACGTACGACAAATTGATGAAACTTTATTACAAATATAATTTTCCGTGTGTGGTTCATCAACAATTTTATAAGCAATAATACGTTTTTGAAATACCCAATCAGGATCTATCCAATGAACAGTAACAGTAATATAATCACATCCATTAGTAGAACGACTCATATCCATAGTAAGACATACTCTAGTGTCAAAGTTATCAAACATATATCGCAAATAATCCTGATATTCGTTCTTATATTTAATAATATCATTTTTAACAGTAGTTCTTGGAAAACCATGAAAAGAGGGATTATATATAGACTGAACATAACGAACAAAACCAGTAGAAGAAGGAAAACTATAAGGTAAACCCTCGAGGGCAACTAGTTTAGCAATAACTTCCCTATCCTTTTGTTTATCATAAGTAAGAAGCCCTCCTGTTATTTGGTTAATTCTTGTTTGGGTATCCGAAGATTCATCATGCGCTACTCCCCCATGTTCGGTCCCTAAATATATACCACCCGCCCGCATTGACCATTCTTTAGGATGTTTTTTTTGTAAGTGGGCCCTAAGTTTACCCGTCCCACCCTCATTACCCCCAGTTTTAAAAACCCACACCTTTTCACAAATCTCACATGTGGCCGTCTGCGCATCAACATTCTTTGTTGCAAATTCCCACACCTCATATCTTTCCTTACGTTTAGCCGGTATTCTAGTAGGAGGTACAGGAGGCAAGTCAGACTGAACTTCGGGTGGACTAGCTTGAAATTCAGGTGTTTCTTCTAAATTAACCCCGCTTTGATTCCCATATCGTGTTTCTAACATTTCGTGATCAAGTATATTATTAGCGCTAACATTATGATAATATTGAGAATCATCTATGTGGGTGAACTGACTAGAACTACCAGCAATTTCTTTACCCCTATTTTCCCTACGACCACGTGCCCGCCCCCCACCACTAGTTCCAATTGAACCTCTTTGAGACATAATAATAGCAAATAAAATAAATATATATGACAAAAAATATTATAAAAGAGTAGAAGTAGGAACGACCAACCAAATATAACCGTATAATTGAGGTGAAGTTGAAACTTGAGCCTCCACTTCAATTAATTAGTTGAATACTTGATAATCGAAAAATTGTAAAAATAGCCAAATTGATATTTCAACCAAGTAGCGCCTTCAATTGACCCAATACTTGATATTTGTAAACTTCTCCAAATAGCCAAATATAACTTTGATAGCAACTCCAAATAGAACTTGATAAAGTAGCCAAATTATAATTTTTTAACAAATAGCCAAAGTAGAATAATAGCAATATTGTAGAAAATTTGAGAGAATTGGAAGATTTGTGTGAAAAATATGATGAAATAATGGGGGGTATTTATAGAAAAAAAATAGTTAGGGGTGGTTATGGGGTGGTAGAGGGGTCAAAATGACCGTTTTTGACCGTTGGACAACGACTAGGGGGTCAAAAGAGCCGTTGCCAACGGCTAGAAAAATCTGACTTTTCTTTTTCTTTTTTGTTTTTTTTTGGACCGGTCCGGTCCAGTTCCGGTTCGGTCCGGCCGGTTCCGGTCCAATTTTATACCGGTCCATCCGATTTTTTTGGTCCAAACCGTTTCGGCACCGGGGCTCGGAGCCCGTCAGGGACTAACGGTCCGATCTCAATCGGTCCGAGCCGATTTCCGGCCCGAATCCGGCCCGGTCCGGTCAAAACCGGACCGTTAGTCACCCTTAGTTAAGCCGTTTTGGTAAAGACGGAGATGGTGCCACGTTTGCAACTGTAATGTGGCAAACTGCAGCAGGAGTCCCCCGTGAGTAGCAACCTCGGAGGCGGAAATCACAAAGTGAAAACTGAAAACAGAGACTAAAAAGTCAAAAGAAAAGTAGGGGCATTTGGGTTATTTAAGGAGAATATCAAGGAGGTTTATGTAATAAAGGAAGGATCAAAAGGACTGACATTGCCAGCTTCATTTATGGGTGACATGGCAGACAATACTGGCAGGCTCGCTTTTCCAAATATCCCACCTCAACATTTGTTCGCCCCTGCTCATTAATTGGAGAAAAAGAAGATAAAATGAGAAATTATTTACCACCATGTCACATTTACATTAGTCAGGTGATTAGGTCCAATTTGTGTTTGAATGGTACTCTTATAAAACTCGAAAAGTTAACTAGTCTAAGTGTAAATTTATCACAAGAAATCTCGTTTGGGTGCAAGTGAATCATGTGAGCTTTCCTCAATTTTATTAGACTAGAATATGGGGAAAGGGTCTATTTTGGAGTATGGGCATTGCCCCCCTCTACCATTGATAGGTCGTGGGGGGGCTGAAATAGGGGGATAAAGTAAGGGTGTCTCTATCAATCGAGTTGAGGGTTAAACATTGTGAAAAGCAACTTTAGCGAATATGAGACACATTTTCAATTAGGTACCAGAACGGAAAGCTTCATCTTTAAGGTGTTTTAGATTGTACAGTAATTGACTCACTAACTAGAGAATTAAGTGGTTATTCGAGTTAAAACAAACTACTATGTTGCATAATAGAAGGGATAATTTCATAACTAACCAAATATCTTACATAGCCTTACTAGATAATAGACATATTAACATATATCAATGGCTAGCCAAAATTGATGCTAAATAATAGGTACATGAATATCCTAACTTCTAAGAGATCTCCTTGAATATCTCCTAAATACTAGCGTCAATTCAATTAACTAAAAAAGAGGCGAAAAAAATGGGATGGAAAAACGTTTTTAAATTCCTATAATTCTGGAATCCCACTAATCACGTACGCAATAATCTGTGGCAAGTATATATCCCCAGTAAAGCAGTTTTTTTAGGTTATTAAGTCATAAATATTCATCAAATACAAATCAGAGTACATCTTCTCTTTTTCCATACAAGAACAAAAATAAGATCAGAAGGCATCTTACTAATTAATATTAATCATTGTTTACCTTAAATATCAGCAAGTGAATACCCCCACTGTGTATCACGTTAAAGGAGAAAATACAAGGGAAATAGTATCTTTGCATATGAATATCATCAAAATATGACACCAACGCAAATATGCAACAAATATGTACAAAAAATATGCAGTGAATACCAAATATGGAATAAATACTTACAGTGAATACCAAATATGCGATGAATTACAAAATGCCAAATATGCATCAGATATGTACAAAATATGCCGTGAATACCAAATATACAATAAGTAATTACAAAACACCAAATATGCAGCAAATATATACAAAATATGAACTATGCTATCAATACATTCAGTAATTGTTAGGCTGTCTGACAATATAGGATCAGACTTCATCCAACTAGAGATAGAAACAAATATAAGTGGTTGCCAAATGATGAAAAAGTTCAGCCTTCCAATAGTCGAGGAAGAAACGAGGGAATGGTCTCAATGATGCGAAGGTCACTCACTTTTGCATCCCACACTCACAGTGTATATTTATTGTTAATAGGAATTACAGCCTGATGAGGAATTCTCCACATTTTCGAGAAAAGGGGGCAGGCCTGCCGTTGTCTATGCTGATAGATAGTGTAATACATCTCTCTGTTAACACATAGGTTAGAAATGTCAAATCTTAATGCATATCCTAATTCCCATAAATATAGGCATAGTAAAAGGAAGATAGAAAGTTTTTAAAAGTGTCTATTAAATATAAAGTAAATAGGTCTAAATGTCTATTTTGAATAATTAAGGTAAAATGTATCTATTTTTTGATAAACACCCTGCCAAATGTTTATATTGTGTAAAAATTCCTAATAAAGGGAAGTGTAATGCTTTATTTGTTGGACCTCTTCTTTCTCTTAGACTGTGCCTTTCCTCCTTTTAACAGGAAAAGATTAAAATATAAACAAAACAGAACCATGTTAAAGTAGCCTCTTGCACAATTCTTCTGTGATTATAACAGTAGATACTACTAATTCTTTCTTATAACCGGTTATTAATGAAGACAAAATCCCTAAAGATACTCAAATTGACCGTTAAAAGAAATCCGAACCAGTCAAACCTTTTTCCCAAACTATCCAATTATTTTGAGACTACCTACCTTAACAACACTTCCACTCCAGTGTTCTTTTTTGGGTTTTCATCCGATGTTTCACTTTGGGACCTGATTAATAATAGTGCAAGTCGGTCTAATTTTGAGGGTACAATCACAATTTTATTTTTATTCAAACCAAGAACCTCTAAGAACAAAGAGCTACTATCTATCATTCAAACACTAGCTTTGATTGTAATGGACTAATGGCTATCAAGTGGAGTAACAACTAATTAATGGAAGGTAACTGCCAAAAATAAAACCATAGAGAAACAACATTAAATAATGGTTTCCTCCTAATTGGTATCACATGTCAAACTGCCACCTTTTTCTATCAGCCAATCACAAAAAAGGCAACCTCAAAATCCCCATCTTCTCCTCCATCACTACCTTTTTCCAGCACCCCAAGACCCAAGTGCTCACTTACACATTCCTCTTCAGTCCAAACTTCCAAACACCATGACAAGAAAAAGAAAGAAAAGAATCATAATTATATAACTATAACAACATACAAAAAGTGAAAAAAGCCAAAGGAACAGACCCCCTCTCTGTTTCACCTGCCAAGCAGATACAAAAAGCACAAACAAGAAATACTAACAGCCTAGCTAACTCATACAACTACTCAGTCACTCATCATTTCTTTAACCAATTTCTGAACCAACCCAGAAAGTGAAAAAACAATGTGCTATGTGGGGAAAGCAACCAAGATCTTCATTTTCATTGTCACTGTTTTAGTTGTTTCTGGTCTTATCTTGGGATTTGGTTTGATTAGGCATCATAGTCAAAAGGGTAACAGATGTTCTGGTGATTCTTGTGATGACCAAAATCAGTACCAAAGTCCCATTGTTTTTCCCCCAACAACACCCTCCACCTCCACAAATAACAACAACAATAGCAATAATCCAAGTTCAGCATTGCCAATTACTAGTCCTTCACCACCTACTAATCCAAATCCTAACTTTGCACCCCCACCCCTACCCCCATCTACTGATAATCCTACCCCTGTAACTCCTAATTTAGCACCACCACCTTCAGCTACAATGGTCTCTACCGTGCCGCCTCCGCCGCCTGCGGTTGTTTTAGCTCCACCACCAGCATTGAGCCCTCCTAGCCCAGTGGTGGTTACTCCAGGTCCAGTGCAATCTTAGGCTCCTTTTTCTTGGTCTTGATCTTTTACCCTTGTGGTAATTTGGATTAGCAATTAGTGTTTAAAGGGGAGTCTGATGCACAAGATATTCTGCGTTCATGCAGGATCTAGAGAAACTGCACCAAACCAAAGGTGTAGTTGGATTAGCATTTTAGTGTTTGTATAGAAAATTGGCATGTCACTGCTATTGAATTTTTGGTGGCAGATTTTTTCTAAAGACAATTTTGTCCACCTAATGTCATTTTGTTGTCCAGTTTTTAAATAATTATATGACTGAATTGCTTATCACACTGCTAAGGATTATAATTTACTGATATTTGGGACACTTTCTTATAAACTGTGTGTGTGTTCAATTAATACTGGCCGATCTTACAATGGAATGACGAATTTTTCATTCTTTTTCTATGATTACCTGTACTCAATGACTGTCACAACATAATTGTATACATTATGTCCAATTATCATTTTTATAATTTTTTTTCCCCCTGTGGATGATCTTTACAGTAAGTTGTGATATTATTATTAGTCTTATTATAAAGGATTGTAATTGGCTGCAAACTAGTCAATCTCTTCAATTGTTGAATTTATTAGAGGATGAGATGGTTCATGCCTTAATGGTACATTGGTCTTCCAAAATATTAATTAAGTACACTACAGAATAGAATAGTCTCAGGTTGACCCCAAAAAAAAAAAAGATACCCAAAAAAAAAAAAAAAAAAAGCAAGCGAAGGGAAAAATGAAATGCGCTGGTTGATGGTCCTTAATTGGATCAAAGTACAAATAGTTGAAAGCAAAAGGTTGAGAATCCAATGAAACTGTCTTCTATTTGGTGGAGCAAATTTCTCATGTGACTAAGATTTATTTTGTAACGTATACTAGTCCAAATACTGCTCAACAAACACGGAACAGGTTCCTTGATGCAATAATGATTTACAAGAATAGAAAGATAAAGCCGAAGAAGGTAGAAGGAGATGGGATACAGACTCGGAGAAGAACAATATAGAGAGGGAGGAACAGAAAGAGAAGATAGAGGGAGATAACTCAATATATTTTTGCCTGTCTCTACTATTCTTACCCTACTCTATTTAAACAATTTCCTTGTACCTTGCTAAGGCCCATTAACCCGGATCCACGTGAACATTACTAATTCTCGACCTGTGTCATCTATTGGGCTATGTTTGTTCATAACATATTTTGCATCCCCAAGATCTTGTTCCATTACACCATCCACCGCTATTTTTATTAGAAATGAAGTGCCATCTTTGTATTAACTAGATTTAGTTGTGGTGGAGATGCTGCATCTCCTTCAACGGAATAAAGAAAACCTCCTTGACCTATGACAATTTTTGATACTTGATATAATATAGGAGTATCTTTTGATTTCAAGTATTGGTTGTTTCACTTTAAGAAAATTAGAAATGAATTTTTACACCTAATGTGAAAAAAGAGGTCATCTACACAAGTTGCACACTTGGTTGGACAAAGACACAATTCATTTTCTTTGGGTTAAATGGATAGAACTTCGATTTTAATAATCGAGACTACAATAATATAATCACTATTCACTAACTTTAGTATTTAGTATTAAATATATTTCTGAGGTTAATATTAAAAGAATTAATCAATTTCATTTGTTTATTAATAAAGACAAAATTGCTTACATATATAATCGAATAAAAGTATGACAATTTCAGAAAGACAGAATTAAGATGTGAACTCAATAGTAAGTGAACATATAAATTCTGACCATCTTTTTCAAGAAGCAACGATCAAATGAAGCTTATCTCCGGTTGGCTCACAAATTATATAGGATATTCTACGTACGGTTAGGTATTTAAGTAAGACGTCCGAGTAACTCAACCAAACATTAGTTACGTTGTTCGGTTCCAATATAGTTGCAGTTTCCTTCTCTATCCCATTAGGATAATATAATGAAAATAAAACTGATGATTGATGAATGTGACAGATGAATATGATAAGCTATGGTTAAAAGTGAAGTAGCACAAAACATGCTGCTTTCAGTTTATCTATCCAAAAAGCGTTTACTTTGGCAAGTAAGATGACGAAAATGCATTGTCATGTTCTATATGCTACGCCGTCCATATCACATTTTTTATTCCTGCATGTGATGTTAACTGTTTAACTACTACTATTAGTACTACTTGTAGTAGTTCATTAATAGTGTGTAGAGTAAAGAAAGAATACCATCATGGAGATTGATTCAGCTGGGAATCCTAATTGGCTATTTGATTATGAGGTGATGACTGATATTACTTCCGTCTCCATCGCTGATTTCCAGTCTCCGGCTACTATTGACTTCACCTGGGCTGCAGCTCAAACTATCCATGCCTCCTCTAATGTGATGTACGTCTGCTCCTTCACCTTTTCTATTAGATGAAAGTTTCAATCTTTATTCTATTGAATGTAGAAATGTGTAAAGAAACTTTTATGATTTTTCTGTTAGTTAGAATTCTTACAACATGCACCCAGGGTTGCGGCTTAATGGTCAATAAGAGGGATAAGAACCATGAGGTCTCATGTTAGAATTGAAATTAAAAAAATTCTAGGTGATTTTTTCTAGTATGTAGGTACCAGGTGGATTTAGTCTAAGTGCACGTAATATGCTAGTAGTAATTTACAAACTCCAACCATGTGAGCTTTTCGAATTAGAGGAGGATTCTTATAAGTTGATGCCTAGTGTCAAACTACTCTGTCGAATTATGTTGAATATGTAGAAATGTCTGTGGAAGCAGATTCATGCTGGTATTAAATAATTTAGAATTGAGGTTTTCATTGATTCTCTGTACCAGATCATGATAAATCTGCCTGATGGCACGCTTTCTGCTGCTACTTGTTTGCGCCTTGGGTGTCTATGTAACTGTTAGTTTCAAAACATATTTCAATCTTGCACGAGGAAGCATGAACTGAACCTCAACTAGTTTGGTAGTTTTCTCCGGATTAGGATGACACTTGGAAAATAAAGGCCAAAAAATGTCAGTCCTCTCCAATATAAAAAAAATCTTAAGTACTTTGGGTCCTATCTGTTTAAAACTCTAGTTGTTTTCACAATTTGTTAAATAGAGTGCAATTGTGCAGATGAAATGAATGAGAGAAAAAGTTACTACTAAAAAGGGTTGTTTTCAAGCAGTCGTGTCTACTGGAAGTTCTGATGATATTGAAGGTGATTTAGGGGGGTAGCAGGTAACTTCAACAAGAAACTCTACGTGTCACTTAGCCAGTCTGTAGCTTGGAGAGTTGTTACTTTCAGACACAAGGAATTATCACTTTGTGTTGAGGTTATAGATTTCCTCTGTAGATTACGTTCTGTAAATATATGTATTAGGATTTAAAATCATCGACATTTCCACCAAGAATATCTCAAGTAAGAAGTATGGTATATGAATGATGAGATTCTAATCTTATGGCACATACATGTCTGATGTCTTAAAAGGATGTTCTTTGTTTTTACCATTTCGATATTCTGATGGGCACCTATCTCTTTCAGTGGAGAGACAGAATACACATTTGATGATTCAGAAGTCAGTAAGGAGGCAAGCTCACGAAAGCGGTAAGAAAAATCTCCATTTCACTTTTAGCACTGTTTGTGAGGTTGAGTGAACTCTTGATATTACTTTCTCCTTTTAAAGATCTGGATCTGTTTATACCCTATGTTCCAAATGAAAGGCCCAGTGCCAATTATATATGCATTTTGTGGTTTCTTATGTGATTGGAACACGATTAAATAACAAAGGAGATTGTGATGCTAGAAATCACACATGACAAATCTCTTCTTCCCAATCACTTGTTAAAATGTTATGGTTATATTTCACTGAGAGAACTTAGCTGATCACTCAAGAATCATATTTCCCTGAGGTTCTTGGTTGTAGTCTAATATAACTTTATCAGCATATCCTATGATGTCTCAGACAAACACAGCTGACTAGTTTCTAGAGAGAAAAGAGGGCAAAAGACCTCCCAAGTCTTAATAGAAGGATAGGGGACAAGACCAAGTCAAAGGGTCATTAGCTTAAGTGAGGGTTGAAGTGAATTGTTTAAAAACTTGTGGGTATAATTAAAAGTTTTTATATTTACGAAAACACCCACTTTTCAAAAAAATTCAGATTTTGAATTTCCCCCCTCCCACCCACTTTTACACTCTCTTTCCTTATTCTATCATTTCAAATTTTATTTCTCTCCCTCTTCTCTCTTTCTTCCTCTTTTCTCTTCTTCCTTTTCATTCTTTCTTCTAAATTTCCTTTCAAATTTCATTTTATCACCATCTATATTAATTTATTTTCTTTTTTTTCCGTATCCATTTTGTTTCTTCTTCATCCCCGTTTTATCCCTTTTCATTTTTTTAATTCTAATCATTTTATACATCTTTTCAGATGTGTAAACATATTTTCTATATTTTATACATATTTGAAGATGTTTTCACGGCTGAAAAAAGTGTGTACACATCTCGTCAGATGTGTACACATATAATAATATGTGCACACATATATTATATGTGTGCACATATTATTATATGTGTACACATATGACGAGATGTGTAACACTTTTATCATATATATGTGTACACATATAATAATATGTGCGCACATATAATAATATGTGCGCACATATAATATATGTGTACACATATATCATATCTGCATGTGTACACATCAGTCGAGATGTGTACACATATAGTAATATGTGTACACATCTCGACTGATGTGTACACATCTTTTTTATTAGAGTGGTGTAGGGTGGTGGGTGGTGGTGGAGAGTGGTAGAAGGTGGTGGTGGGAGTGGAGGGTGGTAGAAGGTGGCGGTGAGTGGTGGAGGGTCGTGGTGGAATGGTGGATGGGCGGGGTGGGGGGTAGGGGGCCGGATGGGGGCTAAGGGGTTGATGGGGTGGGTGATGAGAGGTGGGGGTTTTGTGTAAATAGAAAAACTTGGGGGCTTTTAAAATGTTAGTCATTAGTACTAATTTTAAAAGTGTCCTTATAACTAATAAAAGACTTGGGGGTCGTTCTCACCCAAAAATCCCTAGTTTCTAAATATCGTTTTTTCCTTTGTTTCCAAAAAACTGTTGTTGCCTTTTTGTTGCTGAGAGTAGGAAAATTTATTGGTTATTTCAATACTGGTTAGTATAGCAAATAGGGTTTCAATGTAGTCAAGTCATAGCCAACCTTTATTCTGAAGGCTGGCGATATATCTTTCCTCCAAGTTCCCAACCCTTCCTCTAGCTAATCCCCACTGGTGAACTCAGGTACGAGTGTCTGATAAATTTATTCAGTTTCAGCAACCATTCCTGTTTTGTGGCGAATCCATTTAGAGTGCCTGTGTGGTATTTTTTGGCGTTTGTCTGCTTTCAAGACTGTATAAAGGTTGCAATCTTGTAATTGCTATTTGAAGGAATGTCCTCTTAAATTTAAATTGTTTCTGTAAAGCTCTATTCTTAAGCTTCAGTGTCCAAAAAATCTAATTGCTAATACAGAAACATAAACTTCAGAGAGAGCGTCATAAATATGGTCAATTAGTATGCATCCTTTTCAATAGTTATGAAAATTTCATGTCATAACACTATTCATCCTAGCTTTTAAGATGGATGCAGCTGATTAAGTTTCCAGACTTAAATGCCTTTTGAGATGGGCTCAAAGTAGACAGTAAAGTTGTTGCTTGAATAAGGATAGTAAGTGAAACCGTTTCAGCAACTTAAGCATGACTTCGTATTCGATTCTCATCCTTTGATACCTATGTAGACCATCAAAGCGAGAAACTAATGAAATCATTATGTCAAGTACCTTTGCTTAAAATTTGGCTTTGCGTGTAAACTTTTTAGAATGTAGAAGGGGGAAGAGGAATTGGTATTAACTTCATTTGAGTAACCACAAAGAATTATGTGTACTAAGGAGAGCTTATTCACATGATGTGTGAGCAGAAGCTTATTTGCTCATGCATCCCATCTACTAAAAATAGGTGAGGGGATGTCTGGTGCATTATTGCTGGTTTAGTGAGATATATGGCGTACACAGGTTTCTTCTCTCCTACCAAGCACAAGATGAAAGTCAAGAAGAACAGAAAAATCGCAATTTCACCTTTGAAATCCAATGTTCAATATCTCCACTTAACAATTCAAAATAATAGCAAGTCAAGCTTCAATAATAGAAAATTATACAGACCTAAACATCACGCTGCAATTATTCAGCGATAAAAGATGGCAAATTCACATAAGAAATCAGTAGTTTTTTGTTTCCATTTTAATACTTGGGGTTTGACAATGGTATCTGGTTAAACTTAGAAAAAAAATAACGAACTTGGGAAAGAAGAGTTATGTAAGTAGACTAGGAGTAGGAACGGGGAAGAGTTTGAAAGAAGACAAAGTTGCAGCTACATCTAAGTTTAAACAAGCCTGTGAGCTACTTCCTCAGTTTTTATGAAGCTGAATTAAATTATCGCTTTATAGCTGGTCGACCAAAAGCCTTCAAAGGACCAGTTGGTTGACCTGAATACTATTATCTTAATTTCATATTTGGGTAGCACATAAAGTTCTGATAGGATTCCTTTTGATCATGCCATCTTTCTTTGATAGCATTCTCCAGTGTCATTTGTTCCAAGGGAAACATCCTTCAAAAGTGTTGTAGAATTGTAAATAGGTAGAATAGAAATTATAGGAATTCTAGAACATTCTCTTATTTCTAGTCCTTATTGTATTATGTCTCCTACCATAGTTAGACTCTATTGTAACAGTATATATATCGGTTACGACATCAATAAACACATTCTCTTCTCCCGAATTACATGGTATCAGAGCCAGGCCCGTTCCCGTTTGGGCCCCTATTAATTTGCCCACGCCTGTCTAGGCGTGCGGGGGTGTTGGAGTGGGTGTTATCCCACATTGGTTGTGGAACGGGGTGGTTGTTTGTATATATGGACTTGGGCAATCCTCCCCCTTGAGCTAGCTTTTGGGGTTGAGTTAGGCCCAAGGTCCATTTCTTTGACATGGTATCAGAGCCTAGGGCTCAAGAATTATTCAAACAATTTTGGAGTCTTTTCTTGGTTGAAGAAAAGGACTCGGTTGATTTTGGCCTAATCTAAGGAGTAAGTATTTGTCTCACCTCCACCATAGCAGAGGTGCGCACTGAATTTCCGGCCGGAATCACCAACTCCGGCATCTCGGTGGACGGCGAGTAGCTCTCACGCGCCGCCACCTTCCCGCCTCTGTCTCCCACGCGCCGGCTCGTGTGGGCGCGTGTGGCATCGGAATCGATCGCGGCTTGCACCCTTCTCCTCGTCTCCTGATTTCCGGCATTTTGGTACCCTTCGTTTTTGATTTTACAGCTTTGTTCGAAGGCAGCCTTGATTTCAGATCTGTCTTTTAGAGTTCTGCTGCTAGGGTTCTGCTGCTGCTCCTGTTTTGGTTTGGTACTGCTTGTTTTTTGTGTGCTTCCAGTGATTATTTGGGCTGCATCTCTGGGATTTAAGGTTCGTGTAGCTGTTTATTACACTCATGGCTGAGGATAAGGCTCACATTACTGAGATTTTACCAGCAATGTCAAAAATAACGGAGTATAAATTAAATGGCTCTAATTACTTAGATTGGAGTAGGAAGATTAGGGTTTATTTGCGTAGCGTGGAAAAAGATGATCACCTTACTGAGGAACCTCCAAAAGATGCTGCTTTAAAGACTTGGTTGCGAGACGATGCTCGATTACTTTTGCAAATTACAAACTCAATTGACAATGATGTAGTTGGTCTAGTTAATCATTGTGAGTATGTGAAGGAATTAATGGAGTATTTGGAGTTCTTATATTCTGGAAAAGGCAATGTCTCTCGCATGTATGAAGTTTGTAAGGCTTTTTACCGTTCTGAAAAGGAAGCTAAGTCACTTACCACCTATTTCATGGAGTTTAAGAAAAATTATGAGGAGCTCAATATGCTTATGCCGTTCAGTATTGATATTAAGAAGCAACAAGCCCAGAGGGAACAAATGGCAGTAATGAGCTTTCTAGCTGGACTCCCAGCTGAGTTTGAGACCGCTAAATCTCAGATTTTGTCTAGCGCTGAGATCACTTCTCTTCAAGATGTGTTTAGCCGGGTGTTGCGTACAGAGAATACTCTTTCCACTCAGCCACCCAATGTGCTTGTTGTTAAAGGAGGAGGGGGAAACGATACTGCACGGAGGAACAACAACAATGATGGGCGATGGAACAACAATAACAATGATGCTGGTAAGTGGAATAATAATAGCAATGGTGCTGGTAAGTGGAACAATAATGCTGGGAGATGGAATAATAATAATGATGCTGGGGGATGGAACAATAATGGTGAGCCTATTTGTCGCTACTGCAAAGAACCTGGACATATAAAGCGAAATTGCAGGAAATTGCAGATGCGCAATCAGAGGACTCAGACTGCTACTGCGGCTGCTGCTTCTGGTTCCTCCTCTGAGAAGACTATTACAATATCAGCTGATGAGTATGCTAGACTCTCCAAATTCCAGGAATCTCCTCACATTACTGCTTATGCAGAGTCAGGTAACAAATGTCTACTCTCTTTCTCAAACCAATGGGTCATTGATTCTGGTGCCACCGATCACATGACAGGTAATTCAAAATTACTCTCTGATTTTCGGTCACACAAAGCACCATCTTCTGTTACTATAGCTGATGGGTCTAGTTACAACATTGGGGGACTTGGGACGGTTAAACCAACTTCATCTATTACCCTGTCTTCAGTGCTAGATCTGCCTAGTCTTGCCTTTAATCTGATTTCTGTGAGCAAACTTACCAAAGACCTCAATTGTTGTATCTCATTCTTTCCTGATCACTGTCTTTTTCAGGATCTCGTGACGAAGGAGATAATTGGTAAAGGACATGTATCTAATGGTCTCTACATTCTGGATCCATGGGTGCCTCAATCAGTTGCTTGTTCTAGTGTCGTCTCACCATTTCAAGCTCATTGTCAACTGGGACATCCTTCCCTTCCATCTTTGAAGAAGTTGTGTCCGCAGTTTAATAATGTATCTTCGATAGAGTGTGATTCTTGTCATTTTGCTAAACATCATAGAAGCTCGTTAAGTCCTCGAATTAATAAACGAGCTGATTTTGCTTTCCAGTTAGTTCATTCAGATGTTTGGGGACCTTGTCCTGTTGTTTCTAAAACTGGGTTCAGATACTTTATAACATTTGTTGATGATTTTTCTCGAATGACATGGATTTATTTTATGAAAACTCGTTCTGAGGTATTCTCCCATTTTTCTAACTTTTGTGCTGAAATCAAGACACAGTTTAATGTTTCTGTGCATATCTTAAGGAGTGATAATGCCAAGGAATACATGTCAGCCTCGTTTCAGAATTACATGAGTCAACATGGTATTCTACATCAATCATCTTGTGTAGATACACCCTCACAAAATGGTGTGGCTGAAAGAAAGAATAGACATTTGCTCGAGACAGCACGTGCTTTGATGTTCCAAATGCAAGTCCCTAAGCAATTTTGGGCTGAAGCGGTTTCCACAGCTTGCTTTCTGATTAACCGCATGCCATCTAGTGTGCTTACTGGTGATATTCCCTATACTGTATTATTTCCCAATAGGCCATTATTTTCTCTAGAGCCAAAAGTGTTTGGAAGTACATGTTATGTTCGTGATGTTAGACCTCATATTACTAAATTGGATCCAAAAGCTGTGAAGTGTGTCTTTTTGGGATATTCTCAACGTCAGAAAGGTTATAGGTGCTACTCTCCAACCCTTAATAAGTATCTGGTATCGATAGATGTGGTGTTTTCCGAGGCAACACCATTCTTCTCCACCTCTCACACTTCTCCCACTCAGGGGGAGGACGAAGATTGGCTCATCTATAAGGTCACATCATCAAGTTTAGTTGAGACACCGGCTAAGGCTGGGTCCTCTACTGCTTCTCCCGAAGAACAGTCGACTGAAACTGTGTCTTCTACAGCTCCTCTTGTTCCTCCAGTTGACCAGATTGCTGCTCGAGCACAGCCACCTATTGTCCAAGTTTACTCCAGACGATCAAAGACCATTGATACATGTCCTGCGCCAACTCCTTCGTCATCAGATCCCCCTCCGGTCACTCTCCCTCCAGACGACCTTGACATTCCCATTGCTCTTCGAAAAGGTAAACGTCAATGTGACTCTTTATATTCTATTGCAAACTTTGTCTCATATGACCACTTGTCCCCTGGGACTAGTTCATTTATTGCTTCTCTAGACTCTGTCTCTGTACCCAAGACAGTTCAGGCAGCTTTATCTCATCCTGGATGGCGTGATGCAATGCTTGAGGAGATACATGCACTTGAGGAGAATCACACATGGGATTTGGTGCACTTACCGAGAGGAAGGAAGGTAGTGGGTTGCAAATGGGTCTTTACGGTAAAAGTCAATCCGGATGGTTCTGTGGCTAGACTTAAGGCCAGACTGGTGGCTAAAGGTTATGCTCAAACTTATGGGGTGGATTACTCTGACACCTTTTCTCCGGTGGCCTATGTTACTCGGACTCTTCATTTTGGTGCCGCACCCGTGTCGGATCCGTACCCGTGTGGGTGTGGGTGTGGGATCCGTACCCGATTCGGTCAACTGATTTTGGGTATTTTGACCAAAATCAACCGAGAAATTCTGGACATATTCAATGATTTCTTTAATCAAAACAAAAGTAAGGGGAAATTGAAGGAAATAGAATACCTTGTATTATTGTATATAGAAATTTCTATGTCCTGATAAATATTTTTTCCTCAAGTTTTTCACATAATATCTCATAATTTCGATTTTATAACTCTACTTTTAGATTATTGAATTTTTTTTAGCCGAATTCCCACGCCCGTATCCATAACTGGATCCGTATCCCCGAATCTTAAAATATAGATCATGAAGGATCGGACCTCTAGATCCGCACCCGTATCGGACACCCGCACCCGAGTCCGAGTAACTTAGCCGGTGGCCAAACTCACCTCTGTCCGCTTGTTTATCTCTCTCGCTGCTTCTAAGTGTTGGCCTTTGCATCAACTGGATATCAAGAATGCCTTTCTTCATGGTGATCTCTTTGAAGAAGTCTATATGGAGCAACCACCTGGGTTTGTTGCTCAGGGGGAGTATGGGAAAGTCTGTCGTTTGAAGAAGTCATTGTATGGCTTGAAGCAGAGTCCTCGGGCTTGGTTTGACAAGTTTAGCGCGGTTGTTCGAGAGTTTGGGCTGCGGAAAAGTAGATGTGATCACTCGGTCTTCTATAGGCGATCATTAGCTGGCGTTATACTTCTTGTTGTATATGTTGATGACATTATCATTACAGGAAGTGACTATGCAGGGATTTCCTCACTTAAGCGGTTCATACATAAGCGGTTTCACACGAAAGACTTGGGCCAGCTAAAATATTTCTTGGGTATAGAAGTTTGTCGGAGCAGGAAAGGGATTTTTCTATCTCAGAGAAAATATGTTCTTGATCTACTTGCAGAAACTGGGAAGTTGGCAGCCAAGCCTTGCAGTACTCCAATGGTTCCCAATGTGCATCTCACGAGTGGTGATGGTGATCCATTTGATAATCCAGAGAGGTATAGGAGATTAGTTGGAAAATTAAACTATCTCATTGTGACCCGTCCAGATATTGCTTTCGCAGTTAGTGTGGTTAGTCAGTTCATGTCTGCGCCAACGGTTAACCATTGGGCAGCTCTAGAGCAAATCTTGTGTTACTTAAAAGGAGCACCAGGACGTGGCGTGTTATATGGCAACAATGGACATTCTCGCATAGAGGGTTTTGCGGATGCCGATTGGGCTGGATCTAAGGTTGATCGAAGATCTACTACAGGGTATTGTGTCTTCTTTGGTGGAAATTTGGTATCATGGAGGAGCAAGAAACAACATGTTGTATCTCGATCGAGTGCAGAGTCCGAATACAGAGCTATGGCACAATCCACGTGTGAGATCATGTGGATACATCATCTTTTGACAGAAATTGGACTACAACATTATATGCCGGCAAAGCTTTGGTGTGACAATCAAGCTGCTTTGCATATCGCCTCGAATCCAGTGTATCATGAGAGAACCAAGCATATCGAGGTCGATTGTCATTTTATTCGTGAAAAGATTGAGGAGAACTTGATTTCCACTGGTTATGTTAAGACAGGAGAGCAGCCAGCCGATTTACTCACAAAGGCGTTGAATGGAGCTCGAGTTGATTATCTTTGTGGCAAGTTGGGCATGATCAATATCTATGCTCCAACTTGAGGGGGAGTGTTGTAGAATTGTAAATAGGTAGAATAGAAATTATAGGAATTCTAGAACATTCTCTTATTTCTAGTCCTTATTGTATTAGGTCTCCTACCATAGTTAGACTCTATTGTAACAGTATATATATCGGTTACGACATCAATAAACACATTCTCTTCTCCCGAATTACAAAAAGGTTCGCCATTAAGTGAGTAGCAAATAGCCCTCACCTTCATCCCCATGAAAATAGAAAATATAATAGATAAGGGAAGTTTCTATGTATCGAAGCTGGTTATTTTAGACAGCATTTTATGTGCAAAGAGCTATGCCATTTGAGTCAGTATCATTCATTCCTTCGAATGATATCTGTTTAACTGTATGTACAGGTCGAGAACTGAATGTTGCAGCTCGCCGAGAACTAAGGCATGTCGAGAGAAACTAAGGAGGGATAGACTGAATGAGAGGCATGATCTCTCCCTCTAGTCCTCTCAGTCATGATATGTCACTGCCTTATGATTTCTAACATTTAAATCTGTCATCATCTAGGTTTCATGAATTGAGCTCTGTCCTTGATCCTGGAAGGCCACCTAAAACTGAGAAAGTTGCAATTCTAAGTGATGCTCAAAAGATGCTGATTGAGCTGCGAACTGAAGCCCAGAAGCTGAAGGAGTCAAATGAGGAGCTGCAAGAGAAGATTAGAGAACTTAAGGTGTAGTTTCAACTCTACTGGTACTAAATGCCAGTTATACTTTCGACTTCATCATACCCTTGATTCTAGTAATTAGTGGAGCAAGGTGACAGTGTTCTTTTGTTTAACTCTGTTCAGGCACTTACAAAAGAAAAACTTATTGTTTTTTCAGGCAGAGAAAAATGAGCTGCGCGATGAAAAGCAAAGGCTTAAGGAAGAAAAGGATAATTTGGAGCAGCAGGTTAAAAGCTTAGCTTCTAAACCAGGCTTTCTCTCCCATCCCTCTGCCATGGGAGCTCCATTTAGTGCACCAGGACAAGTCGCTGGCAACAAATTGATGCCTTTCATTGGATATCCCAGTGTCGCAATGTGGCAATTCATGCAACCTGCTGTTGTTGACACATCACAAGATCATGTTCTCCGCCCTCCAGTTGCTTAAGCTGGATTTTCCAGGTGACTTGCTACTGGAGCTTTACTCTTTTTGTATCTCCTTACGCGTGTTGAAGGTCACAGACAACTGAGACATTGGCCGGTTGTATTTATTCGTCTTTGATGTATGTGTCTGTCGTTATGGTTTGCTAAATCGTGTACATCTCAGGTACTCGCGCACAAACAGTATGTGTATTATAATCCCTAAATGGGATTCCTACTGAAATAATTAAACTTGGGTTTTATGCACATTATTAGCTGTTTACCTAAGCATGCATTTGCCTCCCTAGTACATTTTCTTCTGAACTGAAGCAGAAACGATTTGCTTATTATGCTTTAGTGGCCATTGATGTCTTCCGCTTCCTGACTGCTACCAGAATTCCTTAATTACTCTTGGATTTACTATTTTGTGTTCTCTCGATACCATGGTGCTTGTACTCAATAATGCCTTGTTTGCTCTGTCATGCTTACTAAGAGGGCAATCTGTGCAGAATTCATGTGGTTCCAATAATTCACACCAAGGACTTTTAAGTCGTGGAAGCACGCATTTTCAGACTATTTACATTGTTACAAGCAATATCATTTAGGAAATTTGTCCTGTTAATTTTTTGAACCTTTTAAAGACACAATCGTAGGATGTTTATAACTCCATATTCCCCAAGATTATTGCCGCTACTGATTCTACTGAATCGAGAAATTATCCAAAGCTGAAAGAAAACTACGAAAAGCTTTAGGTGAAAAATCTCAATATAGTCCATTATATCTCCATCAATAAGATGGAACATGTTGAATAGAAACAGAATTTGAGGAAAATCACGTACAAAATAGAATTGATACAACGATAAAATGAAAAAAATGACAATATCCTCAAAATATTGTTTGATGGCTTAAAGAAGGAACAGCATCATGGCAACAAAGCCAAATCCCATTGTAGAACCAGCTACGACAGTGATTTTTGCAGCGGATAATGCAGGAGATGGTGCAGGTGCAGAAACACCAGAAGGGGGTAATCCTGGGGCCTCAACATCAGGGGATGTTGGAATTGCAGCAGGAGACATGGCAGGGCTGTCAGTTTGGGAAGACTTGGAGGGGGACATTGCAGGAGAGGTTTTAGGTGCATGTTTTGGTGAAGGTGCTGATGAAGACTTGGGAGATGGTGATGAAGAGGGAGTGGGAGCAACTGGGGTGGTGGAAGGGGCTAATGCTGGTGATTTTGTGGGGGTTGATGCTGATGGAGTTGTGGGAGTTGATGGTGGTGGAGTTGTGGGAGTTGGTGGTGGAGTTGTGGGAGTTGATGGTGGTGGAGTTGTGGGGGTTGCTGTTGGTGGAGTAGCCGGTTTGGCTGGTGGTGGTGGCGATGCCTTGGCAACAGTGTTAACTTCAAGTTTCATTCCCGTGGAACAATGTCCTCCACTTCCACATATGAAGTATCTCTTGCCTACAGAAGTTAATGTGATAACTGTCTTGCCTCCAGCATTAACTGAAATAGCATTTGTTGTTTCACAGGAGTCATAATCAGCCTTTGTAACTTCAAGCACAGTGTGGCTTGGAGCATATTCAAAAACTGTTGAGAAAACACAAAAAGACATTAGTTTAAACAGCCAATAATCATATGCTTTTGACAATAAAACTGTCGAATATACACAAGCTAACAACTTGTCAAGTCAAGATCAGGGAGAACATCTGTCTGAGTGACTAAAAATGGGCATTTTCCAGTTTTGAATTTAGGTTTAGACTCAGGAAAGGCTTCTCATTCTTTTGTGCCAACTCAAAATATCAGAAACATGGTTCTTTTCTACGATGTATTCTTACGGAGAGAGGATCATTATATATAAATTATTTAAAATGCTAAAAAGATAGTTTTCTTGGATGCATATGTAATATAGGGATGGCTTACTTATTCTATCTCCAACAAAGAAAGTGTGGGATGCAGCCCATGATGGAAGGTCGCTAGATTGGTCCCATCCACCATTAGGACTTCCCACTGTGTAATCTGTAGCCATGGCTGAGCCAAACACCATGGCTATGGCAACCAAGCTCATCAGTAGTCTTAGCATTGCCATTTTAATTAGCTAATATGGTTGTACAACTGCTGCCAAAGTAATTTGAGTATCTTAGAGTTGTATCTTGGCTCTTGCAAGATTTTGGTATTTATATGCAACTTCTATATATAGAGTGAGGACAAACACGTTGTTTTATATTTTAATCTCAAGAGCCATTGACAGGTTGTTCCTCAAAAAGCCACTCTTCGTGCTCTCCTTGTTCCTCATCTTATAAGTCCTCACTATTCTATAGGAGTAGTATTATTTATTCAACTCCGCGTTACTGATTTCTGATGTTTGTTTTCGACAAATTGCTAATCTATTTTAATTCGGTAAAAGCTGAGTAATATTTTGTTTTCTGGTTTTGCTGGCATGTTATTCCATGATAGTTGACTCCTTCTGGGAGTCCAAACATAACACAAGAGTATGCTAAATGGTGGAACATAATTTAAAAATTTGACAACACAGTTCATTCAGGAGAAGAATCAGATATTTATTCCCGTAAACATTACATTTTTCGAAATAAAAATTAAAGAATGTTGTAAACTTTTCCAATGCTTTTACAAGATTACTTCTGTTTTTGGATATAATTTTAAGTAAACTAAGTAAGAACTATTAAGGAAAATAGATCCTATTGTTTTAACTATTGAGTTTATGGTATTTTCCTACAGTTGATCTTTATTGATCAAGAAATAAGGAAGATATGGTTAAATAATACTACTATTAATGAGGGGTGCTTTATTCATGGAAGCCATGCCTAAATAGAAGACTTAGTCCTAAATCCTAATCCCAGAAGAGGTGATCTAATCATTATAACTTACCAGCCACTACTAGTCTACTATGATAATCACAGTTCATGAGAACGAATGATAAAAAAAAAAAAAGAATAATTTGGAGCTTTATGATATAACAGGATGCACGTTCTACCTCTATATACCTTGCTATTAATATATTGACACTAGATAATGGAAATGCTCAAAGTTTTAATTTCTCTTTCTCAAACGTGATAACAGGATGTTGAACAGGCCAAGTCAAATGTATAATGTCTACCACGCAAATTAAATCAAATCTAAGGATATTTTAAGATAATGAAAAAATTCTAATTCTTGATGATGAGAAGAACAAATAGAAAACATATAATTCTAGTGTTTATTCCTAGTTGGATGGATATTTTCTTGCTTACTTATACCAGAATAAATTCGTACTCCAAACTTGTGTAATAGAGAGGTTACTCAGCGGATTTTAAAAGAGTTAATTTTATCGGTGTTCACTCAACTATTGCTTCAGTACTATAAAGTCACTTTTGTTAATCAAAAGTCACTCAGCTTTCTTCTGATCTACACCAAAGCCACTATAGCCGGATTTTACTTTAATCTCACTGAAAAAATGATGTGACATCATTAATTAAAAATTATATTTTTTAATTATACTAACCCAATTCCTTAACCCATTAACTAATTCTACCCAACCCAAGAATTGCCGCCACATGTATTTGATCTCATCATTTTCAAATCACATACAACTATATTTCAAATATTATGACAATGAAAATATAAGAATCACATACAACTATATTTCAAATATTATGACAATGAAAATATAAGAAAAAACAGAATATACATTCACACGTCTTTCTTACAAATATGTGAATTTTGTGTTTGGAAAAAGTTGTTGACTAGTCGTCGTTTGATTCCATTGTATCACTTGATCAAGTTGATACAGTCAAACCTCTCTATAAAAGCCCCTCGTTATAATAACATTTCAATTTAACGGCTTAATTTTCTCCAGAACCGATTTTTCATGTTATATTTAACATTTCTATAGCAGCAATGACTTTCATTATAGCGGGACACTCTTTATAGAATTACCTCTATAGCGGCCATAGTCAAATATTGTGTAATATGAGTAATATTTTGTAAGAAATATATTATGTATAAAATAAAATAAAATATATTTATGATAATCATTCATAACATAAATAGATTACCTTTTTTACATTCGTACCATAAAAAAGATCTTTTGCTGAAAGTTTGGACAAAAATCTTTCGCTAATTCAAGCGTTATATTGTTACTAAGAGACTGCAATTTTTGAAACCACCTACAATTGTAAAATTCTTACATCAAGCTTGATTTTTTTTATTTACTGTTTCAATTAATTTTAAATGCATATGTTCCTTATATTTTAATTTTTTATTGATACGGTACAACTAGTTAGATATTTATTAATATTGTATTAACCTTTTAAATTTTTAATTAATGAAATATTAAAATCTATTGAGATTTTAAATTTAACGTGTATTTTTTGTGAACTTTTTGACTATAACAACTAATTGAGATCTAAACATCAAATGCCAGTATACATGTATAACAACACCTCACTATAGCAGCTATGAAAGTTCCGGGCAAACGCTGCCACTATAGAGAGGTTTGAACTTCATGATCTTAATGAAACAATAACAAATCAAACCGGCAGAAAATAATAGAAAAGAAACTTAACAGATTGGAAGTAAAGTCCATTAAGAAAATAAATTATATTTTGTAATAATGAATTGGTAGTATATTACTAGCTCATTAACATGAAAACCATGATAAATTTGCAAAATGATGCAACTACTCATAAGGGGGTAAAAGATATCTTAAAACAACTGAAATGGGTAGATGAACTTTTTGTATTGGGTTCAAGTGTGTTAAGTAGTGAAATTGATTTGGGTCTTGGATTGAGTAGAATTAGTATAATGGGTTAAGGAATAAGATACTTACAAAAATATCCACAAAACCTAAAATAGTTACAATCACTACCCACTACTTTTAAATATTACCGGACATACTCACTAAATTATTTACCTACTCTATCCATCCAGACTTGTATACCATAGTTTATGCAGTATACCATAAAGGTATACACATGTAAGGTATAACAAAGGTATACAGTAATAAATGGTCCTCCAGATTTTTATACTATAATTTATGCAGTATACGTTAAAGGTATACACTTATAAGTCATAACAAAGATATACAATAATAAATAAGTATGTTGGGTAAATATTTTTATTTTTATGAGTAGTGTAATTTTTAATGGGTATGACTTATAAATACTTTAAATTTCATGGGTATAGAGTGTAAAAATCCCTTAAGTTAATATAATTACGAAAGAATATTTTTAATAATGACGCCACATTATTTTTTCGGTGAGTTTAAAGTAAAATCCGGCTAAAGTGACTTTGGTGTAGTAGATCAGATGAAAGGTGAATGACTTTTAGGTAACAAAACAAATAAAAATAATTTTGTGATAATGAATCAATAGTTGAGTGACCACAGGTAATGAAGCAATATTTATGACAAAAACTTGGGTTCGATGATGCTCACGTTGGGAATTATGGCTCATTTGGTTACAGGGATGACGAAATAATGGGGATAGAATTTTTATCATGTGTTTGGTTGAATTTTTATTTTCAGTATAGGAAATCTTAAAATTATTTTATACCTCATCCGATGTAGTTTCTAGATTAATTAATCCCAAGACAAAACAAGCAAATGATAAAAATGGTCTTCACCAAAACTTTTATTAGATAAGATTGGAAATAAAAGTTTATTTAAGTTTATTTAATAAAAACACATATTCCCTTTGTCTCAAAATATTTGTCCTTCTTATTAAAAATGGCGTCTCAAAATAATTGTCCACTTAGGAATTCAAGGTAAAATTTTTTATATTTTTTCTATTTTACCCTTATTAATTATTGTCCTTGAAAATACAACTAGAGATAACATTTATTGAAGAGAGAATAATAAGGTGGGTAAAATAGTCAATAATCCCTCCTCATAATGATTTTTAAGGGGTGTGCAAAAGTGAAGATGACAAATAATTTGAGACGGAGGGAGTACTTTATAATATACATGTCTCATGTTTTTAATCTAATGAAACCAAGATCTACCAAAAAGAATAATCCTATTATTGCATGCTTAATGTCACGACTCTAGACTCGCTCAAGGCGGCGTGTCGGCACTTAGACAATTGCTGCCCAAAAGCAACGTTCAAGTTCAGCCTTGAACCTATATAGGACACCTAAGTGTCAAGCTAAGATCCTTGGATGATCTCTAAGTCAAGCAAGCAAAGTAACCAAGTGCTTGCACATGGTTAAAGCACAAGTTGTTGGCAAAGAGACTTATATTAAGATCAAATATTTTGAACAAAGAAAGGAAACCTAAGGAACTTGGTTGGATGCTAGGTTGCAATGCTAGACACTATTTAGAAGACTTGGATGTTGGACAAGTGCAAATGAAATGCATACTCCTATTTATACTACTCTAGGGAAGGTTCTCGACTACACTAATAAGGTAGGTGGAAATTGGCATGCTCTTTCTTGGTTCTTCTAGAGTGTTCCAAAAGTTGTTGATTCCTTCCAACTCCAATCAATATTCTCCCATGATCTGGATCTCTCTACACATTTCAATGAAGCCCTAAGTCAAGGGCCTTCAAGGTTCTAGAGTCTTCTACACTCTAGGCCACTCTTGCCTCTCTAGAAGCTTCTGTTGCCTTGTGTACATTATTTGGCTCATGATGTGGCGGTACGTCACATTAATTCATTTTGTTTGGTACAATTTGAATTTTGTGAGATCAAACAAGTTTTTTTTAACTGTGATATTTTTACATTTTTTAAATATTTTAAAATATTAATTATTGTGATAACTCATAGTACTTTTTATATACTATAGTTTTCAAATATGTAAATTTTAATTAAAGATTTTATGTCCGAAATTTATGGTTAAAATTAAAAGCTTGGCTCTCGAAATTCGAATTGTGACAAATAAAGTGGAGCGAATGGAGTATTTACTTAAATAACCCAGTTTCAGCAAGTTGTTCTTGAACTCCTAAATACATGTAAGTGTAGACACGTGAATTTTATTGAATTTAATTCAATAAATAAATTGATTTAATTCAAGATTTATTAGTCAAAGGTCCCTGCCACATGTCAAATGATGTGGCGCCAAGTAAAATCAAGGGCCAATGAAACTATGACATGTGAATAAATGATGTAGCATGTCTACTCAAATTGATAGCCAATCAAAACCATCCAAGTGTCCAATATGACATGTCTTGGCCAATTAAATTCATTCTTATCACATAGCTTTTGTGATAGGTTTGATGACTCAAGTGGACCAATCAAATCAAAGTAAGTCCATTCCCCTACAACTATAAATAGAGGGGTTACATAACTCTTGAATACATATTCAGAAGTTGGTGAAAGCTCCCATCCACCGGTGGAGAAATCAAGGAGGAGATACATAGAAGTCTTCCATTCTGCCGGAGATCAAGAAGCATTCCATACATCAAGAAGCCTTCCCTCCTGGCTATGACCAAGAAGTCTTCTATAAATCACAAAGCCTATCCCTCCTGGCTGTGATCAAGAAGTCTTTCCACACATATTCTGCCGCCACGTTCGTGATCAAAGCCTGCCGCCACGTTCGTGATCAAATCAAATCCATACATTCAAGAACAAGCTCCTTAGCCCTTGAATCAAGTCAAATCCATATATTCAAGAACAAGCTCTCAAGCCCTTGAATCAAATCAAATCCATCAAGTTCAAGATCAAGCTCAAAAGCCCTTGAATCAAATCAAGTCAAATTCACATATTCAAGATCAAGCTCAAAAGCCCTTGAATCAAATCAAATCCATCATGTTTGAGATCAAGCATTAACGCCCTCGAATCAAATCCGTGAAGAGAAGAATCAGAGGACTACATCTTAGATTTAAGATATTCTAGAGATTGTAACCCGCATCCTTTTTCTTATAAATCAAATATTACTTGTGGATATTTTTTCTTGCCTTGATTATTTTCAGGCAACAAATTTATTGTCTACAAATTTGGCACGCCCAGTGGGACCATCTCTACCTCTCATCTCCTCTCTTTGAAATCAAAAAACATCAAGATGTCTCAAAAGACTATCAATGCTGTTGATTCCAAAAACCAATTGGATGCTATCATGGAGATCATTTGCCAAATCAATAGGAGCAAAGTTGAAAAGTTGGGTCAACAAGTACTTCAAGTGCCATCCAATTCAACTCATTCTTCTAGAGAAGCAAGATCATCTTCCCTCATGCTTAAACGAAGGTCTAGCACAACTGAGGTGGTGGAAACAACTCTGGCTCAACTTAGCAAGTCCAAAACCCATTCCATGCTAAAGGATGATAATGTCTTCAATACTAGATCTACTCTAGTCTCTCCTCATGGCACTCCTCTATCCGATCTCTATCCAAAGGATGATCTGTGTAGTTCTTCTTCCTCCTTGGTGGTCGCACAAGCAATGACAATCGAAGCCTCTACCATAGAAGAAGAAGTTGCAAAATTGACAAAAGCAGTTGATGACTTTACAAACTATATGAAAAACCAAGATGCTCAAATTGCCAAGTTGTCAAATATATTGGAGGGCAAGGCGGAAGGAGAGCCAAGCCATGCACATGGAAAGCTCCCTGAAAATCATGAGAAGGAGAGTCTCTCTGCAAAGCAAATTGAACCCTCCAAAGAAATTCAAGTTTCTTCAGAAGGTCTCATCCCTGTTGATAAATTGAAGGACTTTATCATGGGGGCAATTCAAGATAATTTTGAGCCCCCCGCCAAATCTTTCCTCACATATACAAAGCCGTACACTCAAAGGATTGACAACTTGAAGATGCCTGCTTCCTATCAACCTCCAAAGCTTCAACAATTTGACGGTCAAGGAAATCCCAAACAACATGTGGCGCACTTCATCGAGACGTGCAACAATGCTGGAACTTATGGGGATCACCTCGTCAAGCAGTTTGTTCGATCTCTCAAAGGAAATGCTTTTGATTGGTACATAGACCTCGAGCCTGGTTCTATTGACAGTTGGGAGCAGCTGGAGCATGAATTCCTTAACCGCTTTTACAGCACAAGGCGTATTGTTAGTATGGGTGAACTTACAAACACCCACTAATTGAAGAATGAGCAAGTCATCGACTTCATCAATCGTTGGAGGAGCTTAAGTCTTAACTGCAAAGATCGCCTTAGCGAAACATCTGGCATTGAAATGTGCATCCAAGGCATGCATTGGGGCCTCCGCTATATCTTGCAAGGAATAAAGCCCAAAACATTTGAAGAATTGGCCACCCGTGCACATGACATGGAACTAAGCATGGCTACGAGTGGAAACCAAGAGCCTCCCGTTTACAATCCTTGTAAAGGTGATGAAGACATGCAAGAAACCGAAAGTGGGGGCAAGTTTGCATCCGATGATGAAATTGAAGAATCCATGAATATCAACACTTCTCCCTTGAAAGTCACCGCAAAGACGAGTAGGAAGGGAAGTGTTGAATCAACTTTTATGCGAGACAAAACAAGTCAAAATTTAACATTGAAAGAAATGCAAGCAAAGAAATATCCATTCCTCGACTCGGATGTTCCTGCCATCTTTCAAGAACTCCTTGAGTTAAAACTCATTCAGTTGCCCGAGATGAAGCGACCAAATGAAGCTGGGAAGACTGATAGTCCAAATTACTGCAAGTACCATCGCCTGATAGGTCACCCCATTGAAAAGTGCTTCATCTTCAAAGAAAAGGTCATGAACTTGGCTCGTGAAGGAAAAATCTTGCTAGAAGAAGAAATGGCTAGCACGAATCAAGTTTCTCTTTCCTTTTGTCCATTCAATCCTACAATTGAAACAATTGAAGAATATGAAGGCAAAGACATTTCAGCTGCAGTGCTCCTCAAAGCACGAGCCTAAACTGCAAGTCAAAGTGCTCCTCTACACACGAGCTTAAACTGTATGTTACTCCTTTTTTGCATGAGTATAAACTGCATAAAAATAAAATCACACTTCTTTCGAACTACGTAATGACTTGATCCTCTTCACCGAGGTACGTAGGCAACTTAAATTTTTATTCTAAGTTCAGTCGCATTAAAAAAAAAAAAACTCAAAGTCTCAAAGACCTCAAGGACATGCATAAATTGAGAAAACGATACAATTTGCGAAGAATTGTAAATTATCAATTTTTACATTAGAGTTTAAATTGCTCGATACATCAATGATGAAAAAGGGGATGAAAACAGCTACATATAGCTACATATCATCCTATACAAAGTAACCTAAGTCATGAAAGCAATTGAAGCCAAGGATTTTTGCCAACTCGTCTTGGATGCTTCCGCCAAGTTTGTGTTATTTCTTCAAAAAGGATGACGCCATCGAAAAATTTGGTGGGTATATCCAATATAAAATCTTGCCACCGACGTCAGCTTACTTGCAACACTTATGATTTGGAGTTCCGAAGAATCACATGTCACATGATTTGGAAGGCCCTAGCCAAGATATGAAAATCTTGTCGCAAGTATGAAAATCTGAAAGTTTGGTGCGGCTGCATCAACTCTGAGAAATTACTGAGGAAAATGTTGAAAGACTTAAGTCTTGATATCTTCAAGAGTTATTTTGTTGTGAGACCACTTTCCAGCAGTGCATACATCTCACAATTCGGACACACCTGTAAGGAGTCATGATTTGTTTTTTTCAAGATACCCAAATCTGCAACAATATGAATGTCAAAATTTAGAATAGAATTCAAAAAATAAACTGTATTAATCTCAAAGGATTCAGAAAATGATTTTGACATATGTTGTAGCCTCAGAAGTCAGCTTTCCAACGGTTCAAACGGCTTGTGATTTTTGACACTCCTAGCTCAAGATATGGAGTTTTCCGTGAGGTCGCGCAGGTCTGTCAAAGTCAGCGCGGGAAAAACTGCATCAATGTTAAAAATTTATTCTGGCTAATTGTGAAGGATTTTGGCCTTAAAAATTTTATATGTCGCAGAAATTCGAGTTGCAATTCTACAGAATCAAGCAGCTCTTGATTTGCATACTTCTATTATAAGATGTGATATTTTTAGCAGGACTATGCAGGATTATCAAATCAACAGGGAACACCTGCATCAATTTCAGAAGTTAAGTTTGGCTAATCGTGATGGCGTTTGGCCTTGAATTTTATGTCTGTTACAGCTCTACGAGTCTTGATTCTGCAGAAATAAGTGGACCGTGAGTTAAACCCTTCTATACAAAACTACCATCAATTTGGTAAAGTGTGAGAAGTTGAGTAAAAAGACAAGGCAGATTCTGAGCAAAGTTTAGAAGATACATTGATGAAAACTACTGCATTTTTGAACTTGCTAGTTCATGTACCATGTCTTAGCTTAGAACGCTGGCTAGGATCATGTGTTTTCAAATACTCCAAGTACTTCAGTCCTTCATTTGGCCGAAATGTCATCTTTATTGGTACTTCAAGTCTTGTCGTTATATTTCGACAAATCTGCACCCCGACAAGCCATGAAGTAGGGGGCATTTGTAGACACGTGAATTTTATTGAATTTAATTCAATAAATAAATTGATTTAATTCAAGATTTATTAGTCAAAGGTCCCTGCCACATGTCAAATGATGTGGCGCCAAGTAAAATCAAGGGCCAATGAAACTATGACATGTGAATAAATGATGTAGCATGTCTACTCAAATTGATAGCCAATCAAAACCATCCAAGTGTCCAATATGACATGTCTTGGCCAATTAAATTCATTCTTATCACATAGCTTTTGTGATAGGTTTGATGACTCAAGTGGACCAATCAAATCAAAGTAAGTCCATTCCCCTACAACTATAAATAGAGGGGTTACATAACTCTTGAATACATATTCAGAAGTTGGTGAAAGCTCCCATCCACCAGTGGAGAAATCAAGGAGGAGATACATAGAAGTCTTCCATTCTGCCGGAGATCAAGAAGCATTCCATACGCTGTGATCAAGAAGTCTTTCCACACATATTCTGCCGCCACGTTCGTGATCAAAGCCTGCCGCCACGTTCGTGATCAAATCAAATCCATACATTCAAGAACAAGCTCCTTAGCCCTTGAATCAAGTCAAATCCATATATTCAAGAACAAGCTCTCAAGCCCTTGAATCAAATCAAATCCATCAAGTTCAAGATCAAGCTCAAAAGCCCTTGAATCAAATCAAGTCAAATTCACATATTCAAGATCAAGCTCAAAAGCCCTTGAATCAAATCAAATCCATCAAGTTTGAGATCAAGCATTAACGCCCTCGAATCAAATCCGTGAAGAGAAGAATCAGAGGACTACATCTTAGATTTAAGATATTCTAGAGATTGTAACCCGCATCCTTTTTCTTATAAATCAAATATTACTTGTGGATATTTTTTCTTGCCTTGATTATTTTCAGGCAACAAATTTATTGTCTACAGTAAGCTATTTGGTAAACCAGAAAAAATAAAATTTTAGGTAACTATTTGACGTTTATATTGGGTGAGTTGAGTATATTGTCTTGCCACAATAATCATTCTTTATAATTATAAAAAAGTAAGAAATAAAAGGACTCACATACAAATATACAGGGATATGTGCGCATTGGTAAGCATCGCTTCCGAAGTCTTTTACGTTATGCTCAGAGAAAATTGATCTATACGCATAAACATTTATCAAGTTGTGATACAAATTTTATACGAAGTATTTTGGGATAAACGTTCCCAAAGACTAGTATTAAAAAAAAAACAATAAGGAAGTGAATATGTGTAATTTAGGTGAATATTTGCAAATCAACCCGCATAAGTAAGAGAAATATCATATTAATGAAATATCAATTAATAATAAGAAACTTTACGGTAATTTTGTGTATTCTGATATTGACTAATTAATGACTTCCATGACGTAAACCCTACACACCTTTGCCAATTCTGAGAAGAAAAATATAATGGGTGGTGTTGGGCGTGGACAGGATGAGTGTAACATTGACAAATTGCCGAACGAGTTGCTTTTGGCTATTCTTTCATGTTTACCCGTAACGGATGCAGTAAAAACCTGTCTTCTCTCACGTAGATGGAGATATTTATGGAAGTATACGTCTTGTCTTGAGATTAATACCGCTGCAGTTGGAGGAGGCTTATACAAGTCCATGAAGTTGATAAACGATGTTATGGAATTGCACCAGGCTCAACCATTAGATCAATTCCGCATTGCCTTTTGCAATTCTACTGCTCGCTTCATATTTGACGACTGGCCGATTGAATTTGCCATTCTAAAGGAAGTAAGATTATTTGAATTAAACTTAACAGTAGACGTCGGGGAACGTTGTGTTCGTAGGAGGAGTCCATATGATTTTCCTGACATTAAGACAATGTCGTCCTTGTGTGGGCACCTAAAGTTTTCAAGATTTTGTTGTAATTTAAAATCACTTACCCTCATCAATGTTAATGTCGAGGAGGACATTATTCGTTTTTTCCTATCCAATTGTCCATGTCTTGAGCATGTATGTGTTTCAGGTTCTAATGTTTTACAGAATTTGAAGATTACTGGTCCAGTGAGGTCCATCGAAATATCATGGTGTTACAATGTAAAGGGTCTGGAGGTAATTGATGCTTATAATCTAGTCTCTTTTACATACATTGGGCCTGATATGGAACTTGTGCCTGATTTTCAGAATGCTCCCCGGTTAACTGAGCTAACAATTGGACGAGAGTATTGTTATTCTTTTATTTTTGAAGCTGACAGGCACATCAGCTATTACTCTAAGCTGGGGAAGCTTAAATTAAAGGTACCTACTATGGTTATGTTAAGAAGTTGGAAAACATTCACCTACCCAAATAATTTTCCTAGATTGGACAATCTAAGGGTATTGGAATTGGAACTCAAGTGTTCAGCCGGTGACAGCCTACTCTTCTATACTTTTTTTACCAAGACATCTCCTTTGCTGTCTAAATTCACAGCTCGGATAACATATCTCCAAGTGACTAAGGAGCTTATTGATCGTCATGAGGCTACTCATTTTGTTCACAAACATCTAAAGGTGGTGAAGTTAATTGGTTTTACAGGGTGTGCAAGTGATTTTAACCTTGCTTTGAATTTGCTAAAAATTGGTGCCCAGTCTCTTAAGAAGATCATCTTGCAGCCTACAAATGACCACCACACCAAGGTTAGGAGAATGGCAGAAGCATCGATCGCAATGCAGAGAAAGCAGCTTGAAGCCAAGTTGCCACCAGGGGTTGAACTGGTAATGCTATAGTTTCAATTCCCTCTTTGACTAGCAAAATGTTTTTTTTATTATTTTTTAATAAAATTTTAAATTATTGCCGTGAACTTTGGGATCTTTGTTTATTACTCTACCAAACATGCATCAGTGTTTTAATACTTGAGCAAGAAAATCATTTATCTTCAAGAATTCAAGCATGCCAGTTGTGGTGTAGAGCTCTTGCTTATGAAATATTTTAGGTGTCAAACAAATGCAGAAATCTTGAAGGCTGGGAAAGGATCACAGCCCACAAAGTTAAAGAGTTTAAGTCAGCTTGTTGCTTCATTTATGGCTAAGTGGCAAATTTCATACGAGGAAAATGTCAAATATCCTTAAGAAAGACAATCTTGTACAAGTTTCAGCGAAAAATTAAAATTTTGGTTAACTCAAAAAAGTTCTTCTCATATTGCATGTGCCTACTTTCCTGATGTATATGTCTTATAATCCAAGTAAACCCATGTAAATAATTGATTTCTGAATAGAAAGCTTCCCCTTTATTCTGGCCTTGAATTCTCTTTGATCATTGAACTTGAATGCTCAGAAAACAAAGTAGCGTGCCCTGATCAAGTTATCCAGTCCAAAAATCTCCAAAAGCTGTTGGCAACTTCCTAGGCTTGTGATTAGACTCCTGTATGCTCAATTAGTTTCTTCTCAAGAAAAATAGGCCATCAAACACAACAAAAACGGCTTCGTTCATATAAAAATTTTCGTGGGAATAAAGGTTGAGCAATTCGATCAGGAAAAACCATCAATCCGTATTTTCATGATATTACAGGATGTCGAAGATCATATATCACAGTGATCCATTATATTCTTGGAGCTAGCAACTGGATATTACATTAGACCAAAAATTAAAAATTACGTATATTTATACTAGGAAATTTTAGAATGCACAGAATTTAGAAACAGAAAAGGGTCTCATTAGCGCAAGAAACGTACATGTTCCTTGTTAAGGACTAACTTGCTCGATAACACTCTGATTTTTTCTAGTCTTCCAGGTAAATTCATGTCAAGTTTGCATTTCTCACACGTCGTCTTCTTGGAAATGGTTAATTTCATTGGTGCCAGAAGACACTTTGTCCAAAAAATCCACTCAAATGACTCTTTTAAGAGAACATAGCTCTCTTGTACGCGCTACATTTGGCAAATGCAGATGCCTATCAAACACTTGAACAGCATATCCCCAGATGGTGAGACTGTCCAAGTAAACCAACGATCATATCATACTGGTTGCTGTAAAATCCCATGTGGATCGAACTTGCTGCCTTGTACAGATGCTCCGGAGCCTTCACCATTATCATTTGGAACTATGGGTTCAATTGTCTCCATATGATGCATAGCTACCAAAAACATAATGGGATGTGCAGCCAACGTTCCAAACACATTTTCATGAAAATCCAACCAATATTACAATTTTGCATAAACAGAAGAAGATATTTCCATCATATATAGTCTAAGAAATGCAAAACTCACCAAAAAAGGTTTCTAAGGTAAACGAAAAATGCACCCAATGGAAACTGGGCAGCTCTGCCAAACAGGATTACTTCGACCATCACTTCCGTATAGGTGAGGGTCCCTTTCAATGCATGAAAAAAAGACTTGCCAAAACTTTTGCTAAAGGATAACTTATAGCAAAAACCAGCTCCACCAAAGCAATTCCATGGGAGAAAATTTTGTTCTGCATAAATACTTCTGAATTTGTTCCAATGTAGTACCAAAGAAAAGTAACCGAGGATCAACATCATAATTCATACGTAGCATTGCCCCACTTTTCTTTTGTGTTAATAAGAAATTAATAAGTAGAGAAAAAATTCTCCAGCACTAATTTAAGGTTCCCATAAACTTACTCGTTATTGAAATATGTTGAAAAATGAAAGCTCAAAAGCAATGCTATAAACATTCAACATAGAGTAATACTTATTCTTCTAGGACGCTTCAGTTTTCCTATTTCTTCTTTTATCTCCAATTCGCACTCTCTTTTAAGCTCATTGTCAGATAGAACCTCTCCTAAATTGCTTATAGAAGCATAATAAAAAGATTAAAAGGTTAGAAGAAAACAAGACGGGGGAGCTAACTTCAATATTTGACCCGTGAATGTGGAAAAGCTCGTTTAAGGAGTGTTTCAAGTGATATAACGGTTATCATTGAACTTCAATTTTGTTTTTTAAAAGAGAAATCCATATCTAAACATCATTTCAATTCCAGCTATTCTATTTTGACTTCAACTTCAAAATTTTGTCTTCCACTTCAACTAACTATTGTCCATACGCCTACTTTAATAATATCACTTCATTTCCACCTTTCAAGAGTGCACTTCCAAGATCATATCCATCATCCACAATATTCAATCTTCATAACCTATAGTCTATGCTATAATTGTTGAAAAGGAGGAAAATCATAACCAACAGTTGTGGAGTATAATGCTATAGTTAACATCACAGTTCCCAAGAGGAAAAGATCATATCTCTCTACTTGTGGCCTAGTGATCAACAAACATAAGCAAAAGCCCTTTTTATTTAACAAACTACAAATGTCAAAACAGCGAAGACAGCATGTAAATCAGATGTAGCTATCTTTCACAAAACGATGTGAAGTTATGGAGGTCGAAATATGATCTACTATAACTTTTGACTTAACTAATTTGTTGAGCAGAGGATACAGGAGCTGTAGAAATCACTTGTGATCAATCTGGAAAGATTTTATAACATAAAGTGTACTGGCTCTGAACGACAACAAAACACCTTCCAGAGACGCATGGAATGCATCAATTATGAGAAAATCTGACAATTTAAGAACACGTCTAACTGAAAGGTAAAATCATGGGAGAATCTTCTTCCGCCGACGTGGGGTCTCTCTCTTGACAAACATCTTCTCGAACTCATCAAGGGGTCGGCTGGAACCATCAGGTTGACTAACAAACTTCCAACCACCACCATTCCCACGCTTGCCGCGAGATCCTAGCATCTCAACAGTGAAATTCCAGCCATTTGTAGGGCGCCTGCGGCTATACTTGTGGCATTTCACTTTTTTGGCCATCTACACCCAAGCAAAACCACATCGCCCAGAGTTAGTAAAACAGATTAATATTGCACATAACAGATCGAAACCAAACTTTGGTAAGAATACTTCATATTATAATGGATACAACTTATTGTTTCATTTGGTTCTTAGAAATGCTAACCTTCATCTTATTGAAGTTCATTCTTTGGACGAACTCTTGATACAACATCTCATCTTCCTTCATTGATATTTCATAGTGCACCTCATCAGGATCCCTGGTAGTCCCATCCCAACCCTCAGGCATGACCTTGAAGTCAGGTTTATAAGGAAGAGTTGCAACATGAAATTCCCTGTCATGAGAGTTGAAAAATCTGCAGAGCAAGCAAGATAATTATTACCATAACAGTTTCTTCTTGCATAAAGTTTAATCATTATTGTCCAGGTCAGGTGATCAGCACAATCATATTGCTAGACCAGCGAGAACACGAGTACGGCTTTCACCAAGATATCATTGAAGGTAAAGGTGCCATGTGAAAAAGAAGTTGAGTTATAATGATTTTTCAAGATAATGAAGTTAAAGATTGCTAGACAGAAATCAAAGATTCTTTCAAGGGAAGAAGAGAGAACCTGCAAATATTGTCCGCTTGGTAATTCAACATGTCCACTGTAGAGGGTCAATGAGAAGTAAGCTAAATAGGAGGTTAAGGGAGTTAAATTTCTATGCTTATGACCTATGTATTGATCTGGTTGTGCAGCTGAATTTGAGACAAAGCCCAATCCAGCTGGGATTAGTTCTGAACGAGTACATGGTAATAAAAAACATTTAATTACCCAAAAAAAAAAAAAAGGATCGCTAGAGAAGATCTATAGTATAAGTTGAGGTTACATAAAACTACAACACTAAGAGGTTACACCTACCACTGACTACAAAGCCTCAAGGCAAAGTTGCCGCATTCAAATGGGTTTAACTATGTATTTTTCACAATAAATGAAGTTAACATCGCTCAAAAAGATAGAATAACAACTAACAAAAATGAATACATAGTACTGGTTCAAATTAGTGCGACAATATAAGTAGTCTTACCAACATGAATAGCACTACAGCGCACACGTACTGCCACTTAGAAGGTTACTAAAAATCTCACTACAAGAATTCCCTATTTAAGATGTGTACATTTTCAAGTCCCCACACAACAACCTCCAGTGTTGAGTTTATTTCCTCACCTAAGCTACAAGATGGCATTGAAAGGATATAATACTGATGGTTCCATTTTCTTGACCATCCATATTATACATCATACAAATATCATATAGCTTGTGTACAGAAAAAGCTGTAATAGAAGCACTGCTGCATAACAGTTTGACAATGTAATCCTTAACCACATCCGTTAAACTTTAACTTCTTCCTAGTAAGTTGTCGTGGATTTCCTAAGTTATATTTAGTTTCCGGACACGAAACTGCTAGGTTAGTAGTAAACAATTCTTTCATAGTGGCATAAACAAATTTAATCATTTTTTATAAGGTAAAAAACAAAATTTAATCATGTAACAATGAGAACGTGTGTGTTATTCCAATCAGCAATTAGAGAACCACGAATGTGCACAGCCAAATCCAATAATAACTATGAAATCTAACGTCGTGGAAAAACATAAACTAGAGCAAGGCTTTTCCAATCGGCTACTTGAAGTTGAGACACTCCTAACTACCTTTATAAATTTCATGAAATGGCTAAGGCTCTGAATGTCTTTTCATCACATAAATAGTAAAGGGTAGGTCTAACGGGTATTTAGGAATGTAAAAGTAAAATTCAGTGCTCTCCAATGAATCAAGAAACCTTTTGTGACAATCTTCTCCTAATGCCAATGGATGATCTTATCGGCATGATCTTGTGGGTTTAAGTCAATATTCTTGCTCTGCTTATGTAAGAAGATACGACTGCCACGTAACAGTAATAATGCGCCAATTGCCAACAACTATGTGTATGGATGTCTATAATGGGTTTTAGCCAACAGCTTTGGGCTATCGTCAAGGAAGAACGAAATTTTTTTAAAAAGAGAATTGCAAAAATATTTAAGCAAGAGTTTTTGACTTCCAATCCACACACAGTTAAACGGAAGATAGAAGTGCATAGCAATGAAAATACAAACTATGATTCCTGGCAGGATAAAGAACAAGTTCAATCCAAGCAATCCAACGACCTGACACCCATCATGGCTTATCTATATAGAGTTGATTCATTTTTGCAGTTTCTTTGAGATGGTACACCCGTTTATTCAGTTTTACAGTTTGCGAAAATATTATAAGTTTATAACTCAACTTATAGCTGATTTGAACCACCCAATTCTCGGTTTAGCACTCTCTTTGCTATAAGGTTTTCATCTAACAGAAGTCGCACCATCAGAAGATCAAAGAAATGAAAAGATGGACATAATCTTTGCAATTGATCACCATGTGCATTTCTACGTTACAAAGCACCTTGATAATATTTTCTTACTTCCTTTTGAGATCAACTACCTTCATACAGGACTAAACAAAACCATCCAATCATTATATGAAAAGAAAATCATCATGAAATACAAATGAACCTCAAAAACACTTAAAGCAAGAAAAAGAGAAGAAAATCTAATTCACTTACTCTGGGCATGTATCAAGCAAGAGCTCTACAGAGTCATCCAGTGGACGTCCAAGCTTCTTCTCTTCCTCCTCCTCAAGTTCTTTCAGCCACAGAATTGCATGAACCCTCTGTCTCATGATCCTGTACTCTTTCGCTAAGCGCTCAACCGTGTACAACTCCGGATTCTCCTTATGCTTCTTGTACATTTCTGTCTTCTCTGAATCCTTCAAATAAGACCCCCTTGCACCTGGCTCCATTACCTGCTCCAATAACACCAAACTTCAGTAACCCACCATAGTTATTAGCTCGAAAATGGAAACAAAATTTTTTAACCCTTGTACGCCAAACTACATAATGAATTTGGCTAAGTTACTCGGACTCGGGTACGGGTATCCGACACGGGTACGGATCTAGAGGTCGGATTCGGCAAAATCTAAATTTAGGGATTCCGCACACGGGATACGGGTGCGGGGATCTGTCTAAAAATTTTCAAAATTCTAAAAATAAAGTCATAATCCTTAATTTCGATTCTTCCAAGAGAAGTCCTCTTCCCCAATATCTCTGCTTTTCTCTATTAAGTCGTCTTCCCAAGAGTTACCCTTTCAAAACATAAAATTAGAAATTCAAGAATGTCGACAAAAGATGAAAAAAAGACAAAAGACTATAAATTTCTGCATAATTTTGAAGGTATGTCATTTCCAATGTCTATCTTGAGAGTCTATTTGTCAAAAAAAATCTTCAATTTTCTGTGGATTTTGGTCAAAGTATCCATTTTTATTTGACCACATCGGGTGTGAATCCCGTGTCCTATCCGACACGGATCCTATCCGACGCGGGTACGACTGCAATTTTGAAGAGTCCGAGTAACTTAGGAATTTGGGAACAAAGCGAGTACTATACATCATCTCTAATCAATCAAGACCGCACATATTTACAGAAAATACAAATTCAAAACCACAAAAACATTACTTTTACGGAGGTTACTATGTATGCAAACTTCAGAGTCCAAAAATAAAGGAAACCCCTACCATTCTACTAAAGCATAAATCTATAAAATTCTAATAAGCCAACACTATATGTTACTCATACCAACATTTTGTCATTTCTAATTAAAACTACAATAACCCATAAAAACAACAGCATTAAAGTAAAAAGAAAAAAGTTTCTTCTTTAACACTGCACCGAAAAGATATTAACTTAATCAAAGTTGTGCACTATGTACTCAGTTAAGAGCTCATTATCAAGTAATTGTCTACACTAAACATGGGTTGATAACCTGAAGATTATGGTAGTAAACTTCCTAACCAGTGTAGTTTGAAAACAGTGATTAGTTAGGTAAAAAAACGACTAGGCCTCGAACACAAATAAGGTGTGGTCGACTATATGAATCCTTGCTGAAAATGTTACTCCATTTAAACATGAGAACAAAATATACAGCAACTATAATATACAGCAACTATGGCTCAGTCACAAACAAGTTGGGATCGGCTACATGAATCATCAATAAGCATGTTACTCCATTTAAACATGGAAACCAAATATATTACAACTCAGTCTCATACAAATTGGGATCTGCTATAAACAAGTTAGGTTGGCTATATGAATCCTCCGTGGCCATGTTACTCCATTAACACGAGAACCAAATATACAACCACTACACCTCGGTCACAAACAAGTTGGGGTCTGCTAAATGAATCATCACCAACTATGTTACTCCATTTAAACAGGAGAACTAAATTTACAACAACTATGACTCAGTCACAAACATGTTGAGGTTGGCTCTATGAAGCTTCACTGACCATATTACTCCATTTTAACATAAATATACAACAACAAGAAGTACACAGTCACAAACAAGCTGGTTTGGTTATGATTCCTCACTGACAATGTTACTCCATTTAAACATGAGAACAATATATACAACAACAACTAAGCCAGGCCACAAACAAGTTGGCTTCAGTCTCAGATAAGTTGGGGTTGCCGATACCATGTTACTCCATTTAAAACACGAGAACCTGAATTACAACAACAACAACAACTATGCTTCAATCACAAACTAGTCGGGTTCTGCTACAAACAAGTTGTTTTCGTCATTTAAACGCATCGCATACCAACATTACACAACTAAAAACAAAATGCATAACTATACAACTTGTCAAACTCACCTGTTTCATCAAAACACTCATCTCATTCATCCTATCATCCCAACCATCGACAAAAACTTTCCCTTTTCGATTCTCAGCTTGAAGTTCCTTCATTTTATCAACCTCCTCATCAGTCCACCTAGCTGAACCACCAAAGCCGGATCTCACATTCTGACCCGACCCAGTGCCAGACCCGGAACCCGAACCCAATTGTCTGCCCACAACTTCACCGTCAAAATGCTCTTTAGTTAACCCAGTTGACCAAGAATTAGAACCCACATCCCAATTCAAATCATCTTTTGACCCGGACCCACCAAAATTAGAACTCCAATCATTATTAGTTGAAAAGGCTCTAAAGTTGAGATTTTTAAAGGGTTTATGAAGTGGGTTTGTAGTGAAATTTGTTAAAATTCTTTGTAGAGCTCGCATTTCTTGAATCTTTGTTTGTTAAAACCCTAATAAGCTATTGGTTTATTAGGAAAGAGAGAAAGGGGAAAACAAAAGTGAAGGGTTTAAGGTGGTCATGTGATGTTTTTTGATTGAAAAAAAAAAAAGGTTGTTTGTTTTTTAATTTATTACTACTAGTTTTTTTATAGTAATAGACAGATATCACCCTCATATCGAAAATTATGATGATATTTATCGAAAATTAATAGACCTGGGAATCGTCATAAGTTGCTGGCTTTATAGCAAATTATGATGACCCGTCACGAGTTTGACAAATTTTCATAACTTGTTGTATAGTATGATGACCCGTCAGGAGCTAAGCAAAACTTTTTTAAGGAGGGGTCGTCAAATTCTCTTATATTTTGATACTTTATATGCGATTCAAATTAATCGACTTAACTTCAAATAATTTAAAATTTGATATCCTACATTTCCAACCATTTTCAATGCTATATTTAATCAAAATCTTCAAAAATTAATACTCACTTTATTTTCTTCAACAATCAAATTTAATAAAACCAACAATGATATTTTTTCATGTTTATTCAACCAACCAAACCCAAAACAAACAACAAAATAAGTAATAAGTTCTATTTTATTGGAGGAAGGAGAGCAAAAAACGAGAAATAAAAAGAAGGAGAATAAGGGGCTATAAGTGTAATAATTTTTTTAATGGGTTTAAAAATCTAGTGGATTTCTTATGAAGGTTTCTGGGCGTCAATTTTTCAAATATTATGCTGGATTGATCTTTTCACTTAGATTCTACTTTAGTTACAACACTCGTCATTATACAACAACAACAACAACAAAAAATCCAATGTTATTTTATAGGTGGGATCTGGAAAGGTTGAAATGTACGCAGACCTTACCCTACCAAGGTAGAGAAACTGTTCCGATAGACTTTCGGCTAAAGAAAATAATTTTGTAAACATGTGTAAAAAGAGAAAACAAGATAAAAACATAATGATAAAACAAATATTGACATTAAAACTAAAAATAACCTAAGTGAACAGAAAATACGAAAACAATATAAATAAAGAATAAGATATGAATAATAAATATATATGAATCACCATAAAGCCAATATAACAGATATCTCTCGACTAAAATCTAACATTCTACCCTAATTCTCGACCTTCATGCTTTCCTATCTAGAATTATGTCATCAGTGATCTGGAGGTGAGCCATATTCTGTCTAATTACCTCGCCCTAATTTTTCTTCGGTCTACCTCTATCTCTCCGTAGATCGAGCACTACCAACCCTTCGCACCTCCTCACTGGGGCATCTATGCTCCTCCTCTTCACATGTCTGAAACATCACAATCTTGTTTCACGCATCTTATCCACCACTGATGCCACTCCCACCCTGTCATGAACGACCTCATTCTTAATCTTATCCATCCTAGTATATCCACACATTCATCTCTGCTATGCTCATCCTTTGAATATGCGTGTTCTTGACGGGCCAACACTCGACCCATAGAACAACACTGGTCTAACGACCACTTTATATGATTGGAGAAATGGAGGAAGTGACATGATTTTTTCTTTTGATTTTTTTTTTTTGGTAATTGAACTTTTATTATTACCAAATTGCTATTACAGAACTAGGAGTTATACATTACCAGTAGAGGCATACTCCTCCTACTGGCAGCTTGCTCGTAACTGTCTAAAAAACTATAATACTACTCTCTAACATTAATATCACATAAGCATTTTAAGTGTAGAAATCTAGTTGTGCTAATCTAGTCTTCAGCTTGCCATATAGGGTTCCCTTGCAATGTATTTCCTGGATGATGATTCTTACCATTGCTCCAGCTTCACACTTCTTTTGTTCAAAGGCTCTATTGTTCCTTTCTAACCAGATATGGTAGACAGCTTCTGCCATTGTCATTCTATAAAGTTCAGCTTTAGCTCCTTTGCCTCTAGCATTCCTCTCTGCCCAAGTTAATTCCTGTTGCCATGTTAATCCTTTTCGCTTGATGCCTTGCCATGTTAGTAGTCTAGTCCACACCTCTTTAGCGTACCCACATCTAAAGAATAGATGGTCATGACATTCCTCCTCAGTCTCACATAATGGACAGGTGGCATTGTTAACAATACCCCATTTCATAAGCCTGTCCTTAGTAGGTAGTCTATTGTGAATAGCCAGGAGCAGTATAAAGTGCATTTTAGGGGGGCTGAGATTATTACAGATCAGTCTTCTCCAGGGGACTCTAGTAACATCACCTCTCAGCTTCAGGTAAGCATCCTTGATAGAGTAATTGTCCATTCTTATTAGGTCTGCCTCACTATATCCAGCTGCTTCCATGAACCTTTTAGAACTTATGATCTTTTGAATCATCCACGAGGCCTGTTTAGCTTGGGTTTCCCACACTCCTTTCCCTTTAGTATAGAAAGAATGTACCCACTGAATCCACAGTCTATCCTTCTTCCTGCTGGGGCTCCATAGCAGTTTACCTATTGCAGCTTTGTTCCAAGCCTGAATATCCAGCATGTTAATTCCTCCTGCAGCTTTAGGATCACACAGTTTAGACCAGGCCAGCAGGGCTTTTTTGGATGGATTATTGCTACCAGTCCACAAAAAGCACCTGCACATTGCCTCTACCTTCTTTATCACTTTCTTTGGTAGGATGAATATTTGAGACCAGTAGGACTGTATAGCAAATAGCACACTCTTGATCAGTTGAATCCTGCCACTATAGGATAGGTATTTTGCTGTCCAGGTGGTAATTCTACCCATCATTCTATCTAGCAATGGTTGATATTGGCTAACAGTTATTCTCTTAGTGCTTAAAGGCACTCCCAGGTACTTGAATGGCAACTCACCCTTCACAAATCCCAGCTTCTCCAGTATAGCTTGCTGATTATCCTCCTGAACCCCTCCAAAATAGATAGAGCTTTTTTCTTTGTTTGCTTGCAGGCCTGAGGCATCCGAGAACTCTCTGAACACCTTATACATCATCTCCACAGATATTACATCTCCCCTGCTAAATAATAGCAGGTCATCTGCAAAACTGAGCTGTATGATATTCAGCTTATCACATCTGGGGTGAAAGTTAAAATCAGGGTTTTTGCCTAGCTGTTTTAGAGCTCTTGTCAGGTATTCCATAGCTAAGACAAATAAGAATGGTGACATAGGGTCTCCTTGTCTCAACCCCTTCCTAGCTGGGAATGGCTTAGTAGGCTGGCCATTAATGATGATTGAATAGGACACTGTAGTCACACACTGCATGATCCAGCTCACAAATTTCTCTGGGAAGTTTAAGTATTGCAAGACCTGTCTCAGGTAAGGCCACTCTATAGAATCATAGGCCTTCCTCATGTCAATTTTCAGCATACATCTAGGTGAGATGCCTTTCCTGTTGTACTTCTTCACTAACTCATGACTCATGATTATATTATCTGTGATGATTCTCCCTGGTACAATGGCAGATTGCCCCTTATCTACTAGACCCTCCATTACACTCTGTAGCCTCTTAGTTAGGACTTTGGAGATGATCTTGTAGAGGGTTGTACAGCAGGATATAGGCCTGAATTCAGTTATTCTTGATGGATTCTGCACTTTAGGAATCAGAGTAACTGTTGTGCAGTTGATAGGCTCATACATTATCCCTGTGCTAAAGAATTGCATGACAGCTTCTTTGACATCATCCCCTATTGTTGTCCATGCTTTTTTGAAAAAACATGCATTCATGCCATCACATCCTGGGGCTTTTAGGTCTCCAATATCATGTAGAGCTGAGATAATTTCCTCCTTGGCAATGGGTTTTATCAGCTGCAATTGTTGTTCTCTATTGACCACATGTCCATCTCTCATAATAGTGGGGTTGATGGCAGATAGATTGCTGGCTGCAGAGCCTAGTAATTCCTTGTAGAATCCCAGGATTTCTTCTTCCACACCTTCTTTGCTTTGTACTATGCTTCCAGTGGTAGTAACTAGGCTCTGAATTTTATTCTGGGCAGATCTATTCTTCATGCTAGCAAAGAAAAAAGCTGTGTTAGAGTCTCCCAGTTTGAGCCATTGTATTCTAGACTTCTGCCTCATAACACTTTCTTGTACATTGGACCACTTCTCCAAGATCTTTTTTAGTTCTTTTTCAACACTCAATAGTTCTTGTTGGTGGCCTGCTCTGAGTTGTTCTTGAATTTCCTGCAGCTGTCTTCTGACATCAAGTACTTTTTGATCAATACTACCCCCCTCAGTCCTGTTCATGCTCTTGAGCCCTATCTTCACCTGTTTTATGTTCAACCAAACATTTTTCATAAGGTTCTGCATCTTTGGGACCTGCCAGGCTTCTTCAACTACCTCTATGAAGTTTTGTTGATCCGCTAAGTAGTTAAAGAACCTGAAAGGTTTAGGTCCTCTCTTCACCACTTTGTCTAATTGTAAGCTTAAAGGAGAGTGATCCGAGCATCCTGGTTCCAGTACATTCACCTCTAGGATGTCCATTGTATGCATCCATTGTGCATTAACAATGGCTCTGTCTATTTTGCTATGGACTGTTCCATTACACCATGTGTAGGTACTCCCAATAGCTTTTAGTTCAGTAGAGCCTGTATCCTCTAGGAACTGTCTCATATCTATCATCTCAGCATCTTGTATAGGGTTCCCTAGGATTCTGTCATCAACATCTTTCACAGCATTATAGTCTCCTATGGCTAGCCAAGCCCCCTGGCACAGGTTATGCAGCATCCTCAGTTCAGCCCACAGCCTCTTTCTATCCTCTACTCTATGCAGATCATAAACAGCAGTCAAATGGAACCTTGTTCCTTTATTCCTCACATTGACAGTTCCATGCATACACTGAATTGAGTCATGTATCAGGTGGAATTCAATCTCTTGGGGGTTCCACATAACAAGGATTCTGCCCTTTGGGCTTTGACTGGAGTTAGCACACCAATACCATCCCTGCTCTACTTTTTTTGTAATTTTTTCTAGCTTCTCAGCCTTTATTCTGTGCTCCAGTATTATAATCATAGCTACTCTATTTTTCCTAATGAATATCTTCAGCTCTTTTTGCTTATAAAGCTTATTCAATCCCCTTATATTCTAGGCTACTATTTGCATGAGGATAAGATAGTTGCTGGTCCTCTATCCCTCACCTCCACCTCTTCATGTCTGCCTTTAGGGTCTAATTCAGTGTTGTCTGTTGGGGCTTGGGGCTCAGGCCTGCTTAGTGGTGCAAAACCATTGCCCTTTGCCATGTCTGCACCTTGCACACTGGTTTGTTGGGCTCCTTTTGCTACCAGCTTTCCTGTTACTCTTTGCCAGCCATCTCCCTCATTTAGCTCAGCTATTTGGGCTTGCTTCCCTTCTCTCTGTGTCACATTGCTAGGTTCATTTGTTGATTTCGACTGCTGGCCCATATCTCCCTTTGATGTTTGCTGCCCAGGGTCCTCAGCTCTTTTGTCCATCCACACTTGTTTAGGCTTGTGTAATCTATTTCTCTGTGGTATGGCCTGTTGTACAGGCTGCTTCTCTGGCTCCTGACACTTGTGTCCAACTTGGAGGCATGTGGAGCAGTATATTGGCTCCCATTCATAATGCACCGGTTGATTAAAGATCCTACCATTGGGATCCTTCAGTTTTATTGACCTGGGTAACTCTCTTGTAACATCCATTTCAACCAGTAGCCTAGCATAGGAAATCCTTTCAATGTTTGTAGTACATTCATCAGCATATAGTGGAACCCCCAGTGCACTACCAATTCGACTCAAAGAATCAGTTCCCCAGCAGTTTAGAGGCAGACTATACAGTTTAATCCATAGAGGGATTGTTTGCAAGATCTCAGCATTGAAGTTAAAGTCAGCCGCCCACATCTTCAGGATAATTGGCCTATTGAACAAGGTGTAGGGTCCTGAGTACATCACCGCATCCCTATCCTCCATGGAGCTAAATCTCACCACAAAGTAACCATCATTATAGTAATATACTACTGGTTTGGACACAAAGTTCCATTGATTTGCCATGAACCTCTCTAGGGTTGCAAAAGTGGGAGAGTCCCCTAATACATAGAGGATTAGAGCATGTTTCCATTTCATTGTTTCAGACTCAATTTCATCCTTATTTAGCTCAACAATTTTTTCCCCATCCTTCAAGGTTGGGGCTATGAAGCTAAGGTTCATACCTCTGGCAGCCAATTTGTTTCCAGTGAATAGACTGTTCCATTGCTTTGTTTTCTCTTCAACTCGTGTTAGATTGAGCTTGCGTTGCACCTGATTATGTCCTTGACCTTGTTGTTGCCTTAATAGATCTGCTTCTTTGTCCTCTTTTGCAGGAGCCTTCGAGCTAAGACCCCCTGTTACTAATTCCTTTGAGCTAGGAGGTTGTGCTCCAACTGTATTACTCTTAGTAACCTGGTACGAGCTTGAAGCAGCTTGCGAGTGGTTAGAGATGCTCTGCGTGAGTAGCTCGTTAATTGTCGCCGGCGGAGTTACATTGCTTAGTATTGGTGGCCACTCCTCTTCTTCAGCTAGTGATCGGGTTTTAGGGCCTATCGATAGTTGTTTTTCATTCCCTGCTTTTAGTTCCTCTGTTTTGTTCTTACTGTTTTTACGAGTGTTAGCTTGGTTTTTCATGGCTGATTTTCGGGGTCTTCCTCTTGGCATTTCAATGGAGGGCGCAAGTTAGCAGGAACCGCTAAACGTGCGCCGGGAGAACATTGAGAAGAGGTTAAATGGCATCAAATTAATTGAAGCTCCAGAATCACTTTCTTTTGATTTTTTATTTTTATGTTTTCTCTATCTTTTAATTTTCTTTCTTAATTTAGATATTTTTTATCCAAAATCACATTATTAACACGCTTTTATAAGCTTAACTGGTATAATATTCGCTAAATCACATGCATCGTTGTTGTATAAGTACAGTCTATCGTTAGATGTGTGTTTATTAATAGTTATTCAAATAGCTCCCCAAATGCATTTATTTATAGGCATAAATACTATACTATGATGATTGACTTAGTTATTTTAGGATGATTTCCTATTATGTTTTGCTCTTTTGCACTAGGTGGGTTGAATGATGATTTTGAAGAAAAATCATCCAAAAGTACTGCATTGGAGAACCAAAAAATGGAAATTGAAAGGAATTGCAGCTATTTAATTCAGCCAATAAGGTATATATACAGGCACTTGAACATCAAACTATTTGATTGACCATATTGTTTGTAAGATTATGGCAAATCGAATGAAGCATTGTTTAACTGATATTATTTCTGAGGTTCAAAGTGTATTTACTCTAGGTAGATTTATTATTGATAATGCCATGATTTTATTTGAGATAAATCACTACTTCTGGTTTTTACTAACCAAACACGCGTCGGTGTTTTACTACTTAAGCAAGAAAATATATCTATCTTTAAGAATTCGTGTATTCCAGATGTGGTTAGTACTAAATTTAGAGTTCTTTCTTATGAAAGATTGTAGGTGTTTAACTAATGCAGAAATAATTTTGAAGGCTGGAAAAGGGTCATAGCCCAAAAAGTCGGAGTTTAAGCCAACTTGTTGCTTCATTTATGGCTAAATGGCAAATTCATACGAGAAAAATGTCAAATCTCCTTAAGTACTCTAGCTGACATTAAGAGCCCGTTTGGGTGAGTTTAAAAGTGACTTATAAGCTTATAAGCCTATTAATATATGTTTGGTAACCTCAAAATTTTTGGACTTATAAGCCATAAATTGCTTAAAAGCCACTTTTTGAGAAGTTAAAAAATTCTAACTTCTCAAAAAGTGGCTTTTAAGTCATTTTTTGGCTTATAAGCTACTTTTAAGCCCACCCAAACAGGCTCTAAGAAAAACATTCTTGAACAAGTTTCAGTCAAAAGTTGAAACTTGTTATCTGGTTTAACTCAAATTAAAAAGGTTCTTCTGATGCTGCTAATTAACTGTTATGTTTGTCCTGATCAATTAGTCAAATCCAAAATCATCCAAAAGCTGCTAGGCTTGGTATTAAACTCCTTTATTTTCTTCTCAGGAGCAATTCGCGAGTTGATTGCCTCTATAGTCACTCAACTTTGGATAATAGACCATCATGGTCACTTATTTTTGTTTTGTCTTTCTATGGTCACTCAACTTTGGGTAATATGCTGCCATTATCACTTATCTTTAATTTGTCTTTCTATGGTCACTCAACTTTACCCGGTTAACTTTCATGGTCATCCAACACAAAATTCTACAAACTTCCGTTAAGTATATGCTAACGTGACAACTTTATTTTTTATGCAAATTACAGAAAATGAAAAAAACTAAACTAACCCACTTTAGATCCCACCCAGTCCCAAACCGACCCAAGAATTGAATTTAGCAGAATTTTCTTACTGCAAAACAACTTGCTTTTTTTTTCTGTTTCTTTTATCTTTTTTATATTTCATCCTACAAATTATAGGTAACAGTTATCGTACCATTACGAAGTGAAAAAAATAAAATAAAGCATCAAACAAAAAGTGAGTATATATATTATCCAAAGCAAAATGAAAACATCAAACCATTATAAAATTATTTAAATTCTTCAACAAAAAATATAACCATTTTAACCATATAATTAACTTCTTTATAACATATCCTATCAAACTGCTGTCTATGACTTCTTTCTTCCAAGAGAGCATAACCATTTTAACCAGCAAAACGATATGCTATAGTCAGTTCATTTAATATCAACTTGAAGCTATTATCATATCTGCTAAATTGATATCAATATCAACTATGAAAAAGCTGTATATAAATAAAAGCAGTACTACTTAAACAAACTGTGAAATATCTTTATAATTAATTAAAAATATACACCACTTAAATAAAAATTTCTGCTTATAAGATGCATGAATGCAGCTACCTCGTCAAGGTCAGACTACCAAGTTTAACTCGGATTGGAGCTGGGTGAGGTCTAAAGTGGGTTGGTTTAGTTTTTTTCATTTTCTGTAATTTGCATAAAAAAATTAGTTGTCACGTCAGCATATACTTAACGGAAGTTTGTAGAATTTTGTGTTGGATGACCACGAGAGTTAACTGGGTAAAATTGAGTAACCATAGAAAGACAAAACAAAGATAAGTGACCATAGTGGTCTATTACCCAAAGTTGAGTGATCATAGAAAGACAAAACAAAGATAAATAACCATGGTGACCTATTACCCAAAGTTGAGTGACCATAGAGGCAATCAACTCGCAATTGGCCATCAAGACAGCAAAATTGGTTTCGGACAAAATAGAGATTGAACGATTCGATCAGGCAATTGAGGAAATTATCAGATGCTGAATGTCTCAAGACTAAATTGCACTAATGGTGCATGTAAATTAGTGAATATATCACAGCCATGCCTTCTTGGTGCTAGCAGCATATGACATTAGACGAAAACATTGAAATTTAAATACATGGAAATCTTAGAATGCACTGAATTTGAAGAGGACTAAGAAAGATTCTGTTCCCTGTCAAGAACAAACTTGCTCGATAAAACTATTAGAAGTCATATCAAATCCGCATTGCTCAGACGTCTCCTTCTTGTAAATAGTCTCAATTCCATTGGTGCTGGAGATACTTTGTCCAAGAAATTTAACATCATGTCTTATGGCGAGTCTGATTGTTTGGTTAAACGGGTTGAGTTTGATCATTTTTATGTGAAAAAATAAGATAGTAAATTTTGTGCAATATACGAACATCTGCTAGAATGACCACCCAATAGATTTACCATTTAACTTGGTAGTTGGTACTAAGGCAAGAACTGACTTCTCCTAGTATAATTGCATGTATTCCAAGCAGGACGAGGTTAGCTTTTTTTTTTTTTTTTTTTTTAATTTTCCATATACAACAATCAGCTGAAGAAATTTTGATCCTTTATCCTCACTATTTTTTGCACGGGTAAACACATATTGATAAAATTTAAAGCAATTTTGACAGAATTTATCTCTAATACTCCCTCCGTCCCAATTTATGTGGCACCATTTGACCGGTCACGGAGTTTAAGAAAATAGAGGTTGACCTTGTTAAATATCAATTTTACCCTTGAAAAAGTAAGAGAGAGAGAAGATTTGAGTAATAAAAAAGTTGTTGGTAGGTTTAAAAGTATGTAGGGCCCAACAAGGGTAAAATAGAGATGATGCATTAAATAGTTGTCAAATAAGGAAAGGTGCCACTTATTTTGGGACAAACAAAAAAGGAAATGGTGCCACATAAATTTGGACGGAAGGAGTATAATCTATGGATATAAAAACAGTCTATAAGAGAAGGAAGGGAAAAGTGAAGAATGTTATTGAGTAACGTGGATGCTGCAAACTTCATGGCCTTGAGATTTATAGGTGTTGATGTGAATTGTTTCCATGGCCAAATAGTTCAGGCTTTGTCTGGCTACTTTTGTCTTTGTCTTCATTTTCTTTATCTTTACCCTTTTTCTCCTCCTTTTTTTCCATTTATTGGCCTTTTTACTTTATTTTAATTCTTGAAGGATAGACAGAACGGTTCAAAAAATTTGATCCGTAAATTTGGGATTGATGGATTCACTTTGCTTCTTTTTCTCCACCTTTCTCTTTTATTTTGTTATTTTTGTTGACTGCCAGCCTTATATTGGAATTAACACCTTATTAAAACTGATACCTACTATTTGGAATTGAAGACAAAAGGATCTTTAATATTTAGATACTACCATAAGAAAATAATGCTCTATAAAGTTTAGCGAGGTATTATATGCAAATTCACTAGTATAAATCAAACCCCAACACATTCCTTCTTGCAGAACCCACACCTTTGGTATGAAGAAGGGATGTGAGATCGTGGAGTGTAAGATGGACAATTTGACTGAAGAATTGCTACTGATCATTCTTTCATTTTTATCCATAAAGGAAGCAGCAAGAACCAGTGTTGTCTCTCGTAGATGGAGATATTTATGGAAGTATACGTCTTGTCTTGAGGTTTATGATAAGGATAATAGCACTACAGTTCAACAGGTAGCAGACGAATATATCAACTTGGTAAATCATGTTATGAAATTACTCGAAGGTCTAACTCTAGATCAATTCCGTGTTGGTGTTTGCTATTATAGTCGTTGGTCCACATATGAATCATTTTATCACTGGGTTAATTTTGCCATTCAAAAGGAAGTAAAAATATTTGAATTAAACTTAGCAGGAGGCCGCCAGGGACATGTTGTTCGAGGGTACCAATATGTTTTCCCTGACATTGAGAGAATGTCGCGCAAGCAAAACATCTCAAGATTTTGTTGTAATCTAAAATCACTTACCTTGATCAATGTCACTGTTAGTGCAGAGACCATTCATTTTTTCGTATCCAATTGTCCATGTCTTGAGCATGTATGTGTTTCAGGTTCTAATGTTTTACAGAATTTGAAAGTTACTGGTCAGATAAAGTCCATGGAAATATCATGGTGTCCTATAGTGGGTCTGGAGGTGATTGATGCTTATAACCTAGAGTATTTTACATACATTGGGCCTGATATGGAACTTGTGCCTAATTTTCAGAATGCTCCCCGGTTAACTGAGCTAACAATTGGACGAGAGTATTGTTATTCTTTTATTTTTGAAGCTGACAGGCACATAAGCTATTCCTCAAAGCTGGGGAAGCTTAAACTAAAGCTACCTACTGTGGTTATGTTAAGAAGTTGGAAAGCATTCACGTACCCAAATAATTTCCCTAGATTGGACAATCTAAGGGTATTGGAATTGGAACTCAAGTGTTCAGCCGGTGATAGCCTACTCTTCTATACTTTTTTTACCAAGGCATCTCCTTTGCTGTCTAAATTCACAGCTCGGATAACATATGTCCAAGTGACTAAGGAGCTTATTGATCGTCATGAGGCTACTCATTTTGTCCACAAACATCTAAAGGTGGTGAAGTTAATTGGTTTTACAGGGTGTACAAGTGATTTTAACCTTGCTTTGAATTTGCTAGAAATTGGTGCCCAGTCTCTTAGGAAGATCATCTTGCAGCCTACAAATGATCACCACACCAAGGTTAGGAGAATGGCGACAGCATCGATCGAAATGCAGAGCAAGCAGCTTGAAGCCAAGTTGCCACCAGGGGTTGAACTGGTACTGCTATAGTTTCAGTTCCCTCTTTGATTTGCAAAGCCTGTTTTTTTTTTTTTTTCTTTTTCAATAAAGTAAGTTTTTAAATTATTGCCGTGAATTTTGGGATCTCTGTTATTATCTAGCAAACATGCATCAATGTTTTAATACTTGAGCAATAAAATCATTTATCTTCAAGAATTCGAGCATGCCAGTTAGAGTTTAAGTCAGCTTGTTGCTCATTTATGGCTAAGTGGCAAATTTCATACAAGGATGTCAAATAAAGACAATCTTGTAGTACAAGTTTCAGTGAAAAATTGAAGTTTTGGTTAAACCCATGTGAAATAGGAGTAATTGATTTTTTAAAAGAAAGCTTCCCCATTATTCTGGCCTTGAATTTTCTTTGATCATTGAACTTGAATGCTCAGAAAACAAAGTAGCCTGCCCTGGCCCCTGATCAAGTTATCAAGTCCAAAAACCTCCAAAAGCTGTTGGCAACTTGCTAGGCTTGGGATTAGACTCCTGTATGCTCATTATTTTCTTTTCAAGAAAAATAGGCCATCAAAAAAAACAAAATCGGCTTCATTCATATAAAAATTTCCGCGGGAATAAAGGTTGAGTGATTCGATCAGGCAAAACCAAGGGCGGACCTAAAGCCTATGAAGGGTACCAATTGATACCCCTTCGTCGAAAAAATACACTGTGAATATAGGTAAAAAATAATTTTTATATGGATATATACTAGTTTTAAGTTCTATTAGCAACAAAAGATTCTCTAACTTAGTGGTAAATGGGTGTCAAACTTATGTTTTAGGTCCTTAGTTCGAGTCTCATGTGTAAAAACTATGTTTTTTGAGTCTCCTTGACAAAAATTCTACGTCTGCTACTGGGCAAAACCATCAAATGGTGATCGTTATGCTGAATGTCTTCTAGAATATATTGCACTCTTCCTTGCATCTATCCGTAATTTCATGATATTACCGGATGTAGAAGATATTATATCACAGTGATCAATTGTTGGAGCTAGCAGCTGGATATTACATTAGACCAAAAATTAAAAATTACGTATATTTATACTAGAAAATTTTAGAATGCACAGAATTTAAAAACAGAAAAGGGTCTAATTAGCTCAAGAAACGTACATGATCTTTGTTAAGGACTAACTTGCTCGATAACACTGATTTCTTTTAGTCTTCGAGGTGAATTCACGTCAAGTTTGCATTTCTCAGACGTCTTCTTCTTGAAAATGGTTAATTTCATTGGTGCCAGAAAACACGTTGTCCAAAAAAATCCACCTAAATGACTAAGGGAACCCAGCTCTTTTGTACGCGCTACAATTTGCAAATGCAGATGCCTATCAAACACTTGAACAGCATATCCCCAGACAGTGAGACCGTCCAAGAAAACCAACGATCATATCATACTGGTTTCTGTAAAATCGGATGTGGATCGAACTTGCTGCCTGGTACAAATGATCCAGAGCCTTCAGCGTTATCATTTGGAACTATGGGTTCAATTGTCTGCGTATGATGCATAGATACCAAAGGTCTAAAGGGATGTGCCGCCAACATTCCGAACACATTACCATGAAAATCCATCTAATATTACAATTTTGCATAAACAGAAAAAGACATTTCTATCATGGAGTATATAGTCTAAGAAATGGAAAAGTTACCATAAAAAGGTTTCTAAGGTAAACAAAAATGCACCCAGTGGAGACTAGGCTCGCATGTTAAGCCAACCCCTAGCTCTGCCAAACAGGAATACTTCTACCATCACTTCCATATAGGTGAGGGTCTCCTTCAATGCATGAAAAAAAGACTTGCCAAAACTTTTGCTAAAGGATTACTTATAGCAAAAAGCAGCTCCACCAAAGCAATTCCATGGAAGTATATTTTATTCTGCATAAATGCCTCTGAATTTGTTCCAATGCAATACCAAAGGCCATGATCATATTTAGAAAGTCTCTTCACCAAATTATCAAGGAAGAAAATAGTATCATCATCACCAAACACAGACCATCTTTTTGGAATGATCAAGAGCCACCGTCCAGAGAACCCACACCAGAAATGCACCTTTGGCAAGTTCTTCGGAAAGATGAATGTGATGGAAAACATTACCTCTCTCGTGGTCGTGGAGTGCAAGATTGACAAATTGGCCGACGAGTTACTTGTGGCCATTCTTTCATATTTATCCATAAAGGAAGCACGCAAGCAGTAAATACCTGTCTTGTCAATGTATATGCAGGGGCGGGTCCAGGATTTGGAAGTTGGGGGTGCCACTTTTTTTTATCGACCCTTATACATACCGATCAAATAAAAATTGGGGGTTAAGTCGGTCAGAATTTTGTTACTTCGACTAGGTTGTTATGCATTTTATTTGAAATAGACAAATAAATTAGGATTAGTTATTACTTTTTACACTTAATTTATATTCTATATTATGAAGAACATTGTGAAAAAAAATCATGAAAGAGCACCCTAAGAAAATTTTCTAAAAAGTAACTTAATTATTATACTTTTTTATTTGACTAGATTAATTTATCTTTATTGGAGTTAATTTTTTTATTTTAATTGTCACGTTTTATGGTAACAAAAACAGAGACAAAAAAATTAAACCGTAAGAATTAACTCAAAATTCGATCCCAGGTGAGCAGGAAGAAAACCACATGTTTTTACCATTGGCACCACAGCCCCTTTTGTGATTGTGGGTGCCACTTTATATATTTGTAATAATTTGGATTTAAATATGCCTACATATACAAAGTTTGATCGAAGTTACCGGGTGTCGTGGCACCCCCACCCGCCCATGTAGATCCGCCCCTGTATGCTGTTGAGAATATGTCTCAGAAATTTGCAGCGATAAAAGACGGTAAAAATTATCTCTGAAAATCTGCAAAAAGTCATTTTATCAGTAGGTAAAGTTTTAGGACTTCTTTTTCTGTTAAAGTCCATTCAGGAGTTTGTTTTTTAAATTATCTACAACAATATTTTAGTAGTTTGTTAAGCTTTTTAGTTATTTTATTTATACTTAAATTGAGTTTATTCAATGAGAAAAGTAGTTTCCTTTACTGCATATTCCAGCTTACACTTCTCCTTTTTCTTCTTCTGTTAGTATTTCCCTTTATTTCTTCTATTGAAAAATCAACAATTAATATTAGAGCTATTTTTCGTGAGGGACCTGTGAATGAAGACATTGACTCCGAATATAGTTTTTCAAAAATGACTCCTCCTGTTTTCGATGGTGAAAATTACCAACTTTGGGCTGTGAGAATGAAAACTTACTTTGAGGCTTTAGATCAGTGGGAAGTCGTGGAAGACGATTATGAAATTGCTCCACTGCTGAACAATCCTACCATGGCACAAATCAAGAGTCACAAGAAAAAGAAAACCAGAAATTCCAAGACGAAATTAAGCAATCTTATTTTGTTGCTGTTTCAACAACTATTTTTATGAGAATTATGTCTCTCGTTTCGCCAAAAGAAATCTGGGATTCTCTGAATGAAAAATATATTGGAGATGAAAGAGTACGAAGTATGAAAATTTTAAATTTAATAAGGGAATTGGAGTTACAAAAAATGAAAGAGTCTCAGACAGTTAACAAGTATTTGGATAGATTGGTTGGCATTGTTAACAAGGTAAGATTGCTAGGCACCAAATTTAAGGATTCAAGAATTGTTGAATTTTTTTTGTAACGGTACCAGAAATATATGAAGCATATATTACTACTTTGGAAAACACAAAAGACATGTTCAAAATTACCTTGGCAGAACTGTTAAGTACTTTGCAGGCACAAGAGCAAAGGAGACTTATGAGGCAAGATGGTATGATTAAAGGAGCCTTGGAGATCAACCACAAGACTCAAAACAAGGGTAATAATTAAAAAAATAATAAAAAAATACCCACCTTGTAAACACTGTGGCAAAAAAGGTCATCCTCCATTTAAATGTTGGAAGAGGCCAGATGCCAAGTGCAAGACTTGCAAGCAGCTTGGTCATGAAGCTATGATTTTTGAAAGCAAACCTCAGAAGTGTGAAGTAGATGCACAAGTCGCTAATGAAGATGAAGAAGACCACTTGTTTTTGGCCAAATGTCTTTCAAGTAAGCGATTTTCTAAATCATGGCTGATTGATAGTACTTGTACAAACTATATGACATATAATATAAATCTTTGCAAAGATTTTAAGTCTACTAGAATCAGGAAGATCAAAATAGGGAAATGTAGCTATATTATAACAAAAGGAAAAGGAACAGTTTCCATCAAAACAAGTTCAGGTACTAAGACAATTTCAAATGTTCTCTGTGTACCTAAAATTGATCAAAACTTGTTGAATTTTTGTCAGTTGGTAGAAAAAATGATTCAAAAATGCTTTGAAGGCGGCAATTGTGTTACCAATAATACTGATGAAAAGGAAATTTTAAAAATTAAAATGAGAGATAAGAACTTCTTATTTGATCCAACAGAATATCGATAAGCGATGGAGCCAAAAGAATCCACAAAGTGCCGATGAATCTTCATTAGTTTTAAAAGAAAATATTCTAGTCGAAAAAGCAAAAGATTCAAGAAAAAATAAGTTGAAAGATGATTCTCCAACTAAAGACAAATGCGAGCGTACAAGATATGGAGAAGCTGTTAACCGTCCAAGAAGGAATAAAGCAAAGGATAGAAAGATACAGTTTGGAAGCTAGTTGACAAGCCTCAAGACAAGTTGCAAATGAAGCAGGGAAAAGAGCCAGAATATTATGTTGAAAATCAAGAGCTGCAACAACTTGGAGAAGTGAATCAAGCTTACTACAAGACCAAAAATGAATTGACAGATTTATTCACAAGGTCAATTTCAGTCAAGACTACGATCTGTATTCCTGATCCAATGGGGAGTGTTGAGAATATGTCTTAGGAATTTGCAGCTATAAAAGATGGTAAAATTATCATTAAAAATTTGCAGAAAGTTATTTTATTAGTAGCTAAAGTTTAGGACTCCTTTATCTGTTAAAGTCTATTCAGTGTAGGACTTTGTTTTTAAATTATCTAGGAGTACAACATTATTTCAGTTTACACTTCTCCTATTTCTTATTGTGTTATTTCCCTATATTTCTTCTACTGAAAAATCAACATATACAGATATTTGTGGCAGTATAATTCTGGTTGTCTTTATATATTTTTGTAGAAATTGCACGAAACTTCGGGAGGTAGCATGCGAGTTTATGTTATTGGTACCAGGGTATATGTTCAAGAATTCAATTTGCGTGAAATGTCACTATTTTTCGGGACAAAAATGTCACTAAACTTTCCTCTCCATAACAATAAAGTTACAAAATTATAACAAAAAAATTTGTAACAAAGTACAAATCACCGGAAAAGTAACAAAAAAATCCTGAGACTTTGATTGCACACAAAGTACAAATCACCGGAAAAGTCAAATCTTCGGTACAGAAAAATAACACCTCATCGCCATATCATCATTTTACCATTCTGTACAATCCACGGCAGAATTTTTTCTTAAAAGCAAATTCACCTAATTGTCATACTATATTATAAATCATAATTATTTTAAAAGACATGGCAGTGTTTCTTGTATATTCATCTTCATAACCAATTCCAAGTTCAAACTTTCTCTCTCTCCGTTCTTACTAACCCTGATGGACGCCCTTTTCTCTACTTTGAAGTGTGAATTCAAGTCAACAAACTAGCCCTCCTTGATTTTTGTCTATTTCGCTTGTCAAATTGGTTTTGTCGCTGATTGGCTTCATGTATTGAAGTAAAGAGCCCAGAATGACTAGTTTCAAGCTTCACACAGTTATTTAAGATTTGAAAACCTTACGGAACTACTATAAACTTTAACACGAAAGTATCTATCTATTTAATATAACTTTTTAAACTTTTTATGATTTAGGAATATGCGATGAAACCGTGGATTTAAGGAAAAAGAAAATGGTGTCGCATGTGTACAACAACAAAATGATGATATAGCGGTGATGTATTGATGTGTCATATTCTGGCACCGGAATTATGACTTCTTTGTGATTTGTATTTTTGCTGCAACAAACTCGAGCCCGGCCCTTGAGTGAGACAGCTAAAGCATATACTTTAGCCCCAAAAAATGAAGGCCCATTTTTTTAAAAAATATATATTATATGTTCTTTAATTAAAATAAGATTACTTAATAAATACATAGTCAAATATAATATGAAGTATGTAATAATAAAAAATATTAATTTGATGAGGGACAACACCAACATACTTAGTGATATTCCATAAATGGAGTCCGAAGAATTTGATGACAGAATAATAAAAATAAATTTTCTTGTAGTAGCTTTAAAGTTGTTTATTTCGTACAAAAGAGTGGATCAAAATAATCTTTCAATGTTATGAAATTATAGTAATTAACTAGGATTATAAAAGATAATAATAACTAAATAGATGAGAGAAGAGGGAGAGTAATTTTATTGCTCTATATTGAAGTGTATCTAAAGAATCAGCAAATGATACATAATTGAAGATATTATTCATAGTCAAATTCATGAAGGATAACACGACAAAGGGTATGGGTATCTCTGCACAAGAAATAGTGCACAATGAATAGTGGATTGGACATCCACCACTGTTCAATATTTTATAACATTCAATCCAAAATAGCCTCCATTCAATATATTTCAAATGCATGAAACTATATTAACATCTACTTAGTAGTACAAATTTGAGATCAGTAAAAGAAAAAAACTTATAAAATATTATCTTAACTGTGAATATTGTCAAAGTTTTAGCTAGTTGAGTTACCAAATATCTTGTATGGTAACTCAAACTTACACGTATCTGATTGAAATACGTACGATATGGATATTACACTATTCGTTACAAAAAAAAAAAAAATTTATAGAATTTTATTAATTAGAATTAAGGCAGGCCTCTTCTTGAAATTTGACATTAGACCACACATTTCGTTGGGTCGCCTCTGTACAGACTATAGGTTTAATTTGTGACTTTTGTTAAAAGAAAATAGTTTTGTAACTTTAGCATTAAAAAGAGAAGTTAAATGTCTTTCTTATCATAAAAAAAAAATTGTGACTTTAATATTAGAGGTAAAGTATTTTTAATATTATTATTATTATTATGAGATTGGAAAAAGAATAAGTATTCTGTAAACTTCAGCAGGTATTTCCCGCGCGGGAAAACTCCCAAGTTTGGTTTATAAAGCAAACCCTAGACACTATCAAACAGAACCTATACAAATTGCACCTTTAGCAATTCTTCGTCTCCGCCGGGTAAGAAGAATGTGTGATGGACAACTTGGTGTTCGGGTTCGACAGGTTTCCGTGGAGTGTAAGATTGACAAATTGTCCGACGAGTTACTTATGGCCATTCTTTCATATTTATCCGTAATGGAAGCAGCAAAAACATGTCTTGTCTGTCGCAGATGGAGATATTTATGGCAGTATACCTATGGTTGTCTTGAGATTTATGATAAGGATAATAGCACTGCGCAGTTTATCAAGTTGGTAAATGATGTCTTGGAATTGCACCAGGGCCAACTTTAGATAAATTCCGTGTCGGTTTTTGCTATTATAGTTGTTGGTTCACGTTTGATCACTGGGTTAAATTTGCCATTCAAAAGGAAGTAAAATTTTTTGAGTTAAACTTAGCAGTAGACAGCCGGGGACGTTCTGCTGGATGGATGCAATATGATTTTCCGGACATAGGTAGATTGTCGGACAACATTGGCAAGCAAAAACTTTCAAGATTTTGTTGTAATTTAAAATCACTTACCCTGGTCAATGTTAATGTGAAGGAGGAGCTAATTCAGTTTTTTCTATCCAATTGTCCATGTCTTGAGCAAGTGTGTGTTTCAGGTTCTAAAGGTTTACATAATCTGAAAGTTAGTGGACCAAGTTTAAGGTCCATGGAAATATCATGGTCTTTCAATGTAAAGTGTCTGGAGGTGAATGATGCTTATAATCTAGAGTCTTTTACATACATTGGACCTGATATGAAACTTGTGCCTAATTTTCATAATGCTCCCCAGTTATCTGAGCTAACCATTGGAGGAGAGTATTGTTGTTCTTTTATTTTTAAAGCTGATAAGCACACAAGCTATTCCTCTAAGCTCAGGAAGCTTAAACTAACGGTGCCTCCTGAAGCTATGTTTAGAAGTTGGTATACGTTCACTTACCCTGATAATTTCCCTAGACTGGACAATCTAAAGGAGTTGGAATTGGACCTTATGTTAAAAGCTGGTGAAAGTCTAATCTTCTTTACTTATTTTACCAAGGCTTCTCCTTTGCTGTCTACATTCACTGCCCGGATAACATACACCTCTGTCTTAGCTGAGGAGCTTATTGATCGTCCTGAGGCTACTCATTTTGTTCACAAATATCTAAAGGTGGTGAAGTTATATGGTTTTACAGGGTGTACAAGTGATTTTAACCTTGCCTTGCGTTTGCTAGAAATTGGAGGCCAGTCTCTTAAGAAGATCATCCTACAGCCTACAAATGATCGTCACCACCAAGATGTTAGCAGAATGGCAGCAGCATTAATCGAAAAGCAGAGCAAGCAGCTTGAGAACAAGTTGCCACCAGGGGTTGAACTGGTGATGCTATAGTTTGGATTCCATCTTTGATTTACAAAGCCTGGTTTTTTTCAAGAAAATTTTAAATTATTGCAGTGAGCTATAGGATCTCTATTTATCACTCTACCGATATGTGATAGTAAAATGGAACATATTTCTTTACACTAATACATCTCAAATTTAGCAGTTCATCTCTAACAGAAATAGATATCTCGGAAAAATCTCAATCAACCAAACATGCATCAATGTTATTACTACTTAAGCAAGAAAATTATCGATCTTCAAGAATTCGAGTAGGCTGGATGTGGTTAGAAGTTTCTAATTTTACACTCTTGCTTATGAAAGATTACAACTGTTTAACTAATGCAAAATCTAGAAGTCTGGAAAAGAGTCCTAGCTCAAGAAAGTCGAATTTAAGTCTCAGCATGTTGCTTCAATATGGCTAATTGGAATGCCATGGGGGGAAAGGTCAAAACTGCTGAAGTACTCATCATACAGGAAATTAAGAAAGAAATCGTCAACAAGTTTCAGTCAAAATTGAAACTTTTTCTGGCTAATTCAAAAGGTTCTTCTCATGTTGCTAATTGACTGTTAATCTGTTTATGTGTCTTCTTTCCTGATGTATACATCTAATCCAAGTAAACACATGTACAAAATTGATTTCTGAAAACAAAGGTTCCTAATTTATCTAGTTCTGACTTCTGAGTTCTCTTTGACCATTGAGCTTGAATGCACAGATAACAAACAATTCTGCCATGATCAAGTCATCAAATCTCAAACCTTCCAAAACTGTTGGCGTCTTGCTAGGCGCTTGGCATTTGACTTCCTTATGCCAAATCTTTATTTCCCAGGAGCAATGGGCCATCATCACAACAAAGTTGGTTCCTTTCAGATAAAAGTTATGCGGGAATGGAAGTTGCACGTTGTGGATCAGGCAATTGAAGGAACCATCAAATTGTGGTTGCTATGCTGAATATCTCAAGAATATATTGAACTAATGGTGCATGTAAATTAGTTCATCTTCCTTGCATTCTCTTATCCCTATTTCCATGACGTTACCGGATGTAGAAGGTAATACATCACAGCAATGCCTCCTTGGAGCAAGCAACTGCATATGACATTAGACAAAAAGTTTTGAGTTTTAGAATAATGCACAGAATTTAGACACAGAGGAGCACTAATGAAAGGGTCTCATAAGCTCAAGAAAGGTACCTGTTCCTTGTCAAGGACTAACTTGCTCGATAACACTATGATTTCTTCTAGTCTTCTAGGCGAAGTCATGTCAAATTTACATTTCTCAGACGTCTTCTTCTTGTAAGTAGTCTCAGTTCCATTGCTGCCAGAAGAAACTTTGTCCAAGAAATAAACAAGCTGCCTTTTGCATGGATCAAATTCATATTTCCTCGTATCGAAGTCATACAATCCACCCAAATGACTCCTTTTCCAGGGAGCATAGCTCTCTTGTACGCGCTGAACATCTGGCAATGTCAGATGCCTTTCAAACACTTGAACTGCATATCCCCAAGACACTGAGACTGTCCAAGAAAACCAATAATCATAGCATACTGTTTGCTGCAAAATTCGATGTGGATCGAGGCTTGCTGCCTGGTACAAATGCTCTAGAGCCTTCACTGTTGTCATGTTAGGGAATATTGGATCAATTGCCTCCATATGATGCATAGATACCAAAGGTCTAATGGGATGTGCAGCCAACATTCCAAACACATTTCCATGAAAATCCATCTAGTATCAGAAAGAGAACAAAGCAATTTCCCTCTTATTGAGTTAGTCTTTAAAATGCATATAATTCAACAAAAGAAGGGGAGAAATTCAAAGGTGAATGAAAATGGCACCTGATGGAAACCGGGCTCGCGTGTCAAACCAACACCGAGCTCCGCTAAACAGGAATGAATTCGACCATCACTGCCATATAAGTGAGGGTATCTTTCAATGCAAGAATCCAAGACTTTGGCCAAAACTTTTGCCAAAGGATAACTTATAGCAAAACCAGCTCCACCAAAAGCCATTTCATAGGAGAAAAACTTGTTCTGCATAAATGCTTCTGAATTTGTTCCAATGTAGTACCAAAGGCCATGATCATATTTAGAAAGTGTCTTCACCAAATTTTCTGGGAAGAAAATTGTATCATCATCACCAAATACAAACCATCTTACATTAGAATGATTAAGTGCCACCGTCTCAGAGACCACACGAGCCACACGAATAGCTGAAGGTGTCCCACCTTTATAAGTATATCTAAATTTAGAGGTATCCCCAGAAATGCAAATTGGAGGCAGAGAATCATCAATTGTTTCATTTGAGGAAACTGGTGGCATTTTTTCAAGAAACACACATCCCCTCATGCTATCAGGTTTCCACCAGAGCTTAACATATTCTTTTCTTTTGGACCATGATAGCTCGTTCGATGCAATTCCAAAAACGACATGATCAAGATTGGTTTGTAATGACAAATGATCATCCTGTAATGAAACTGAGGTACGGAGATTCTTGGTGTTATTAGGAGCAAGAAAGATGTTACAAACAAGATAAACCATGCAACCAAAACAGGATATTATAAGGAGATTTTTTATGCCATTAGAGGAATAATGTGTCTTACTAGGAGCCTGAAAAAACTGCATTTCTGAGGTGGATGAAAGAAAATGAAATAAGGGGTTTACAGGAGTTTACTGTTATATTGGTTAAAAGACCACCCCTTTAGACACGGAGATCCTCGGACAAAGCAAAGTTTGGAGAAATTTGACAATCTTTTTATTTGCCTTACTTAGAAAATCGGTTACATTCCCACATGTCTTTAATTACAAAAAGTACTTTGAATTAAGAAAATAGACGAGAACTTTAGGTTACATTGAATATGAATGTTAGTAGGTTTGAAATATGTAACGCTTCTTTTCTTTATTAATATTCGGTGGACTAATCAGAGGTCTCCAAGTGGTGGAACTGAGTCAACAATGTTATGTGAAAATTGACCTGAAATCAAGAAAATAGAGAAAATTGAATGCTTTTTCCCACATTCAATAAAGAGAAACTAATGAAGTCAATGTAAGAAATGAAAACTAGCTGCGTGACATATGTAAATTAAGAATAGTGACATTAGCAAACGAAACAGCCAAACAGGAAATGAGGGTTCGGTTGCCGAACTTGGAGACTGGTACAACCGCTACCTTCCCTAATCAGTAATCTCCCTGTGGAAGCAAAATTTTAACCATCTCACATATATACCCTCTCCGTTTCATTTTAAAGAAATAAACTTTCAAATATATATATTCTTAGTATGTCATACAGTAGTATTTATGATCTTAAATATGTTACTATAATATTTGTATGACTACAAACTTGTCATTAAGGAAAATCTAACGTTAAATTAAAATATTTCATTTAAAAAAGAACCATTCTTTTTCAAATAAGCTAGTAAAATGAAATAACATCACATAGAGTGAAACGGAGAAACAAAACTCTGCCCTCAATGTTTGCATCTAGTCGAGATAAGTTTAGCTTTAGGTATGTTTAACTTGCTTTTGAATTTCTTTCATTACTCATCAATCACTGCAATATATTGTGAATTAAAAGATTTTCATTTTATTACATTTTTATTGATAACGTGTGCGAAAAAATTCCTTTAGTTAACTATCATTAAGTGTGTTAAAAATTAAAGTACAAAAGAACAACGCATGTCATTTATTTAGTACATATATATACAAGTGCAACGAACCTTTCCACATTATAGTAAAGTAACACGTAATGCATCCTAAATTGACCGCTCTCAAGTCTCAAGTTGCCTGTTTTGCTCCATAATGTGCCCTGGATACTTCCTTGTTGGTTTTATGTGACAATTTGATTCGAGACAGATCTAAAATGTTGGATGGAAACAGAAAGTTGAGTGGTAGTTTATTGGTAGAACTACTATCAGGAAGAAAAAGCCAAAAGGCTAGACTATTATGGAGAAGCACTTCCTACCTGCCCCAACGGTATCTGGCAGGTGTAAACAAGAAATGTTTTCGGAAAACACAACTTGATGAGAATTAAACTATAGCTTTATGAACCAATATGCCTCTCGTGCCATCTTTACAAAATTACAGAGCTCAGCTGAAGTTTTTATACAACTCATCTTTCTCCAGTTACAAACGCCTAAAATCTGGCAAATCATAGTTCATAAATCATAAAAACATCATCATAACAACTTCAATCATGTAAGAATACACCAATATAAGCATAGGTTGCTTTTGCCATGAGATCCCTGGAATAGATGGGCCACCGCGGTTTTTGAGGAGTGATTAGTACTCATACATAACACCGTCCTAACCAGGGTGCTTTAATATTAGAAGTGGTAGAGTAACTGTCAGCACATATCTGCAAGTCCAAGGATAAGAAAATGAAACTCACTATTCCAAACCAAAGGGACAGAAAAAGCTAACTCCTTTATCAGTCTCACAAGCAATGAATAACATCTTGCCGTAACTAACTTCAATCTTCATAGTGATAAGATCAAACTACTGAAAACTAATGCATTCCATCCTTAAAACAATGTGCAAAAGAGAAAGCCGAAAGGAAAAGAAATTTAGCGCCAAGGAATTCTCCAATGTTCCTTTAGCACTGCATATACCATTCAGAAATTCTCTGATACTGGCCAGGCTGATTTCCAGCCTGTGATCAAGTAATATGACTCAAAACTCAAAAGCATGGTTATGATCACTTCCCATCTGTCCAAGCTTTGGTGGACATAGTTACCCGATACCTATGCTGGTGGAAGGTAACAGGTATGCTGTGGAATTATTCAAGGTGTGAGCAAATTGGCCAGAACACCACGGTAATCAGGAAAAAAAAAAAAAAAGGACTTGGTTATCATCACTACTAAGACCCCTATATTTCACACTACACTGCAAACTGCTGAATCCATCTTAACATTTTATTTTTTTGAGAATGGTAACAATATCTTAACATTTTAACAATGCAATGCTCTCTACAAACTATTCAAATAACAGAAATTTAAACGATATGGCAGAAGTTATAAAAGGCTCCATTTAACAAAATATTAATAAAAAAGTTGGCTTGCTTTAATAGATAAGACAGCTGAGTGCTGATTATCATGCTACTAGCCAGCTCGTGAATAATTGAAAAATAAATCAGTAGTTCAACGCATTTCAGTTTCAAATCTCTTTTTCACATATTATGTTTGCTTTACACTACAGATTGCTCAGGGATTCTTGGATACGATATACTGCTGCTCCTAAATAGGGCGTCTTCAACTGAGCCGTGAGTGTTGGATTTGGTCTAACAGGAGTAGATGGATGTTGAGTATTTCACACCGCCAACCACAACAATCAGTTTGGGATTTCGGAGTTATTGCACTTCATTAAGTAGAAGTTCGAGAGCATTTAATTCATTAGACATTCCTTTGGGTTATCACTGCCTTGAATTTCATAGTCCAAGGACGGAAATATCATCTTATAAGAAGCAAATGAATAAATAACTTATTATTACTATATATGTTCATCTGTATGTTACATAGTACCTGTTAATTCAGTAAGGATTTAAAAGTTACGTGCAGTTGGGACAGCATGTATCTCATGCCCATCTCAATTCTCAAATCAAAGGCACTATAATATTCTTCCCTTCCTTGTACTCCCTTCTACTAAATTTTTATGTAGGGGTGCAAAAATATTTGAACTACTCGTGATGTCACTCTCGCTTAGGACATGGGCAGGGATGGGGGAAGTACAGGTGGTTCAAAGTTTCCCTAAATTGTTGCACAAAATGATGATGCCAACTTCAACAGATTGATAGGATAATAGAGTAACATTTCATGAAAAACATCCCATCGGTAGGCAAAGCCATTCTGGTCTATAAACAGACTTGCCAAGCTGTTACATCTTTAAACTGAAAGAAAGCAAATGATTCACAGTCACAACAAACATAAATAGGCACAGAAGCAACCAATAGGCAATAAGGCAATAAGTCATCAGAAAATGTGACTAATATTTCCATCACGAGTAGGACCTAATATGATATAGACATCGTAATAGCATTGGGAGAAAGAGTGTTCTATAAAACATAGTAACCAATAACGTGTGAAAAAAATAGAAGGCATATGATGGCATTTTAACAAGAAAGCATACCTTACAAAATTCTGAAGTCAGAAGAGAGTTCCTTTTCAAGAGAATGCATGACCCCCGCTCATCCACCCATGGATTGACAGGTCAGTTGTCTAGAGCAATTTCAAGGATGATTTAGGTCTGCATTGAGATCAACTCATCATGTCCACATTGTCTAATACCAACTATCATCGTCTCATTGATAGGTGATGAAATGTCACAGCATGGTCGACGAGGTGCCTTCAACTGATTCAGGAAACTTAGATATTCAGCGGAAGAAGCGCAAGATAGAAACACACCATAAATAAAGGAATAGTAATAATAACATCAATAAAAACAAAGTTCAGGGTCCATAGGCAAGCAGCGTACCTGCTCAGTATCAAAGACTAGCTTCTGCGAGAAGACTCTTATCTTCACCAATTTTTTTGTAGGATTACTTCTTGCACACTTCCCAACATTATGTCTTATATACTCAGTCCATACACCATCTCTAGTGGAAAGTACATTATGCAAGAAGAAGATCACGGGTCCTTTGCATGGATCACTAGGGAAGACTCTAGTGTTGAACATATACTTTGCAGAAGCATTTTTGCCCCTTTTCCATGGTTTAAATGTTCGCTGCAGGGAGAGGAGATCTGGAAGAAGTTCATTCCCTTCAAACACCTGAACGGCATAACCCCATGCAACTGAAACTGTCAGTAAGTTGGACTTGTCATAGCAGACAGTTTGTTGCAAAATCCTAACAGGATCAGCATGGACAGCTTTGAAAAGATGCTCCGTGGCTTCAATCCTGGTCAGGCCAGGGAAAAGTGGCTCCACAGCTTCCAAGTGATGGAGTGATAATAGAGGAGATAATGGATGTGCGGAAAGGATACCAAACAGGTCTCCTCGAACATCAACCTATTCATAGTGAAAGCAACTTCGACTTATCATATAAAACTAAAATCAGGAATATCTTGGTGGTTATGTATTAGATGTGCACCCTCAAAAGGCAAGTCCAATTGAACTCCATAAGCAAATAAACAAGATCTGAGGTCCTTCAAACAGCCATGGAGTTATTGAGTTTGGTTCTAATTGACACGCGAGGTTGGACTCACAAGCTCACTAAAAGGTAGCACACCAAACACATACAAATATAAAACACTATCTTATCGAAACCTTACTTAAGCTCTCATTGCTATTACAGAAACTATGATTTGATAAAATCAAAAAAAGGACAAACTTTCCACTTGAAAAACATTCTAAACAGAGTGGCATAACTTCAATGCACTCTAAATCTCAAAGATATCAAAAGTTATCGCTAGGCGATATTATGATAACCATACTTCAACTTGACAAGAAAGGATTCATTCACACGTCATTTAACTCTTTAACATAGTATTACCACGCTTTATCATTTTTCTCATGTTTTTACCCAATTAGGAATACATACACCTAATAAATGAATCTTTTTTTATCACAGTGGAGTCCGGGCCAGCTTCTCGACTATTCAACTAGGCACATACTACCTCCCACCAGCACATCTACCGAATAACTCTCCCCACCAAGGCTTAGGCACAACTAATAAATGAATCTTAAGATCATCCAATATACCATCTTGGTCCGTTTTTACGTTTAAACTCCAACTATCATTAATGAAACACAAACCACAGAAACAAAATCGACTAACAAACTTTTTTAAAGAGCATTATCAAAAAAAAAAATTACCTGATGAAATCCAGGTTCATGAGTCAAACTTACTCCAAGCTCAGCTAAACAAGAAAAGATCCTAGAATCACTTCCATACAAATGAGGATACCTCATCAAACAAGAATCCAAAACTCTTGCTAACACCTTAGCTAAAGGAGCACTAAGTGCAAATCCACCACCTCCAAATGCCATATCAAAAGAATACTTCTCATTCTGCTCATAACTCTCAGAATTATACCCAACATAATACCATTTCTCATAATCATATTTCGACAAAACACTAACCAAATTCTCCTTAACAAAAACAGTATCATCATCACCAAAAACAAACCAACGTGTGTTCGAAACATTCAAGCTGTAAGCTAAATCAAATGTATCTTTAACAACACGCGCAATTCGAATAGCTGAACGACGACCAGAAGGGAAAGAATAAGGGAATCTTGAAGTATCTGAAGAAACAAGAATTGGTGGACAAGAATTAAAGGGTGTACTAGAAATTGGGCTATCAATAAAAACAACAGCTTTTGTTACATTGGGTTTGTACCAAAGGTTAATGTAAGGAAGACGAAGGGAAAAAGAAGAAGAGGAAGCAGCTATAGAGAAAAAGAGATGTGAAAGGTTAGTAGTGGGGGTTGATTGTGGGGTGGTGGGGTAGTTATGGATGAAAGTAGTTTTAGGGGTGTGAAGATGGTGAAGAAGGAAAATAAGGTAAAAGATAACAAGTGTAGTGAAAAGTAAAAGAAGATCTTTGATACGGTTTTGGCTATGGTGAAATCTTGGAACCATGGGCATTTCTGAAGAGTTCGGTGAGTTGAGCATGAAATGAAAGTAAGATAGTGACTCAAGTATGAAAGAAGTGTGTTGTGTTGGGACAGATCTCAGATGTTTGTTTATGTTTCAGTTTCTTGTTTTGAACGAGGTTGTTGTCTCTGTATTCAATCGTACATTTGTATTCATAACTTACAATTTCGCACATGTGATATCTTTATATACAATTTTATTATTAGGAATAAAATATGAAGTTAGATCACTTCTAAATATTGAAAAGTGTAATAATCGATCAATTTTATTTTTTAAGTTAGGTGCATTATTGGTGTATAAAATACTATAAAAATAATTAGTACGTACTCCCTTTTTATTGTTTTTCCCTCTCCCTCTATGTCTTCCTCCAATCCCTTTCTCTTCGTCTTCCTTTTATATTCCTCTTTTGATACAATATGTGCAATTCACCCTCTAAAAAAATAAAAAATATTATAAAGATTCATCATGTATTTATAAAATTTTACGATGACTGTCGGTTTACTGCAACTCCTTTTCTTTATGAATGAAATGGAGAAGTGCTTAAGTGCTATGTGATAGAACGATTCATATCAAGATGAAAGGTAAACAAATATAATCTATTTTAAAGGTTCAAATAAATCGGAACACTGGGTTAATCAAAAGTACATCAAAATTTCATCACAAGCTCCAATAATCATACATTTGTCCATGTTAAGACAGTCGTAAACAGCTGCTAGGGAGACATTGTAATTAACTCATCAATCCCGCATGGTCTAATTTGGATATCCATGGATTTATCGGACGACAATGATATGTCACAGCATTGACGACGTAGCGCCCTAACCTGAAACGTGTTAGAAAAGAAAAGAGAAATCAAACACTAACATGAGAAGGGTGTTCGAGTGAGTGAACTTATAAGTGTGTTAAATGAGCTTCTAAATACTTCTGACATTTTTACGAGTTTAGTAAACACTAACATATTTATAAATCAAAATTAACCAAAAGTATCAGCTGATCACTTATGATTGTTTAGCTTATACAAAATCTTAGTTCAACATGATTGTTACTATTTTATCTGTGTATCTTTATAATCAGCATTCACAAAACAAAAAGTTCGTACAATTTCAGTAATTCAGTTAGTTGGCTATCAGAAACTTTCATATTATTATTATCGATGGTTGCAAGTTGTTATCTCATTCCCGGTTCACCTTTCTTTTCCCCCTCCTTCTATGTGTAATAATTCTTTTTTTTTTTTTGGGTAAAAGCAAGACATCGTCCATCATTGTCCCTAAACGTTTTTTTTTTTTTTCCCACCCGGTGTTCGGTATCCTCATTGGAGCCCCGACTAATCCGGATTCGCGCCGCGTAGGGCCCCATTCAGGGGGAAGCGCTCCCTACCAGTGATTTTTCACTACCCAGGGCTCAAACTCGAGACCTCTGGTTAAGGGAGGAGTAGCCTTATCCGCTACACCACGTCACTTGGTGGTGTCCCAAAACGTTTACTAGATAGCTATAACACTTTTTTTTTATCAAATACTACATCTAATGAAAGTGATTGAAAAGTACACATAACAGAGTAACAGAATTGTGGAAAGGGAAGAAGCAAAACAACAATCAATAAAAACATTACTAACATAGATTAATTAGTAATTGTACCTGTCTTGTATCAATATCCAACTTGCGAGAGAAGACTCTTATCTCCTCCAAATTCTTGATTTTATTGCCATCTTTTGTGCAACTTTTCCAATTTCTATACCTTGTATAGTTGGTCCATACATTATTTCCTATAGAATCAACACTCTTTAAGAAGGCTACCATTTTCTTACATGGATCATTAGATTCCACCCTTGTCCTGAACATGAAACGTGGTCCTTTCTTATCTTTATCCCATGGTTCAAATGTCCTTAATACTGTAATAAGATCAGGAAGTTTAATGTTACCCTCATAAACTTGCACAGCATAACCCCAAGCCACTGAAACAGATAATGATTTTTTTCTATCGTAGCAAATAGTTTGCTGTGTTATTCTTGCAGGATCAGTATTAGCTGCTTTAAAGAAATGTTTCAGAGCTTGAATTTTTGTCATGTTGGGAAATATTGACTGCACTCCTTCAATATGATGAAGTGATAGTAATGGTGATAATGAATGTGATGAAAGCAAACCAAATAGATTTCCCCATAAATCAGCCTGGCCAGTGAAAAAAAAAAAGATGAAGATATTAGAAATTATAAGCGCAAATGTTTGAATAGTTGAATTAGTAGAAAGCAAAGTCCATGTAGATTTTGGTCTAACTATCGTATTTCATATGTAATTGACTGATAAGTGGAATTACTAACTAGGAAATTAGACAAAGTCTTGTACACTAAATTTCACTGATTGTAAGAATTTATTCACACTATCAAGAAGATTTAAAAACGTTTCGAGACAAATAAGTATCTAATAATAGGAGTACTATACTATAAGCTTCTTATGTAGACGTGACTCGAGTTATGTAATTTTTGCGGTCAATTTATCAGTTTAGTAATTTTACAATATAGGTAATTCGATGAAAAGAATTCAAGTAGATTTAAAAGAAATTGCTGGATTTAGATTTGTTTTATTTGATGGATTCGAGTGTTCGTGTGTGTAGTGCATACAGAGAAAACTTCATGAGCAGTCAGTCAGCTTTCGGATTCATTAATCAAAACTCACTATTCTTTATTTTATTTTGCAAAATTCATCCAACTTTTGAGTTTATTATTTAAAAGTTATTAACAAAAGTTATCCAACTTTGCTTCAAGCTTCATAAAAATAAATTCCCGAATTTTATATATAAATCTCTAATGATATGGTATTTAAATATAGTACATGATTTTATTAAATATGGTTAATGTATTAAGCTAGATCATGACCCATTAAGTCATATAAAAATGATGTATTAACCTATATATGACCCATATTATTTTCCTGATCCAATTGTTTGAAGGCTTACGTGAGCCGCACCTTCGACAAAAACTTGACATGCTAACGTACTTCTTGGACACAAAAGGATCTAAAACGGGAAGACAACACTATTTTCGTAAAATTATCAGTACTCCATCTTCATTCTCCGCAGCAATTTTGGATATATGTTATGGATATGAGATTGTATTAGTGTATTCATCTGGTTTAGTTAAGTGAAGGCCACACCATTATTCAGTCGAGTTTTATACAAAATTCGGTGTGATTTATACAAAATGTTATGAGATTTGTAAATTTTGAACCAAAGTTGGATGACTTTGTAAAATAATATAAAGAATAATAACTTTACGGTAACAAACTCAAAAGCTGGATGATTTTTATGTGATAAAGTAAAAAATAAAGACGTATGGATAACGGATCAAAAGTTGGATAATCAGCCATAAAATTTACTCGCAAACATAAAGAGATACTCCTACTATTTTAATTTATGTGGTGGAGTTTGACTACGGGATTTATAAAAGAGAAAAGACTTTTAAAATTGTGGCCTAAAACAAATTATAGAAATATATATAGCTAGAAATCATTTCAAAAAAGCGAGTTGTTTCTACTTATAGAAAGATGATATTTTTTTTGTAACACACTAAAAAAATAGTGTCACATAAATTGGGACAGATAGAATTGAAGATTAAAGTTGTGACAGTCAGAACTTCGTTTTTTTTTTTTCATTTTTTCTTTTTCCGCTAAAATTAAATTAAATGAACAGATGGTTTAATTCAAATCTTGAATTGAAGCCTTCCCTAGTTAATATCGACTTTTTCAAACAGTAAATGCATTAAACATAATTATTTGTCCTTTTTCAAGAGTTTATCCTAGAAGCTAGTTCTTCATATTTACTAGCTATATATGCCAAGATGATTTTTAAAGAAGAGCCAATAAATAACAATTCAATCCTAAATTAGTTGGGATTAGTTGTATGAATCATTCACACTTATATTCCTTTCTATTCGCCAGATATTGTTAATGAAACAAGATGCACCGAATTTGACTATCACCTGAACTTGAAGCAGTTTTGAATTGAGCAGGATTATTTATTTTGTTGTTTTTGGAAAAATCAAGATTAAACCACAAAGTTGAAAAGTAATAACAGCAAGTTAAACTAAAACAAAGAGTAATAGGATTGAATTTCTACTTACTTGGTGAAAACCAGGTTCATGTGTTAAACTTACACCAAGCTCTGCCAAGCAAGAAAAAATCCTAGCATCACTTCCATAGAGATTTGGGTACCTCATCAAACAAGAATCCAAAACCTTAACTAAAGCTTTAGCCAAAGGTCGACTTATTGCATATCCTCCACCACCAAATGCCATATCAAAAGAAAAATAAATATTTTGAACATAGCTCTCTGAATTAGACCCTATATAATACCATTCATCATGATCATACTTTGCTAATGTCTTCACCAAACTATCAACGAAAAAGACTGTATCATCATCTCCAAAAATGTACCATCGCACGTTAGGATCGTTACGTGCGACCACTTGTTTTATCATGTACGTTAGGCCAAGGGCATAACGTTTACCTGTGGAATGAGTATATGGGAAACGAGAGGTGTCTTCGTAAAAGAGAAATTGTGGAAGAAGATCGATGTTTTTCGGAGAATTATCTGATAAAGGGTGGTCTAAAAAGACATAAGTTTTAGTAGAGTTAGGTTTGTACCATAGACGGAGGAATTCTTTGCGTTTTGAAAATGTTTTAGAGGAAGAAGCTATGGAGAAAACAAGGTGGTTTACTGTGGTCGGAGAGATTTTCTTGGGGGTGTAGGAGAATGAGGTGTATTTGTGGAAGATGGAAGTTGTACGTTGATAATTAAGAGCAAGTAAAAAGACTGAGAAAAGTGTGACAATTAAGCAAATGTCTTTGAAACAAAACGGGGTCTTGGAAGCTGACATTTTAATTTTATTAAAGAGGCTAAAAGGGAACTGAAAATTGTAATGATGTTCAAGTCACACTTGTGTTTAATAATCGTGAAACATTTTTCTTGGACAGTTTTTTATTAGTGTGACAAGGTATGTGCAATATATTGGAAGACCTGGTGAATCTTACACTAGATTTTGTGAGCAGAAATGAAAACTAATTTTGAATATTTGTGATGTTTAATCTGGTTCTTTACTAGCAAAGTCAAGTCAAATTTTGGTCTGATTCTTCGACGTGTAAACAGATGTTATTCTTGTTTTATATGGACACAAAATTAAATGCAATCCCTGGCTGCATGCTCGCAATAGTAAATACAGTACTAAGTATTGACCTTATAATAAGAACTGTACTTTCATAGATCATCTAAATATCAACTGTAGTGATTACCACTACTAAGTTTTTACCAATGACAGTAATAAGAGAGGAAGCTTCTTTATGTTGTACACGATGACAATGGGTATAGACAAATTAAACAAACACTGAAGAATTGGGGGATGAGAGGAAAGAGAGACAGAATAGAGGTGAGAAATACCTTAACTTTTTATTGGGCTCTCTAGACTATGACACCATGGCAACTGGTTTATCTTTTTGACTCCCATGCAAGATGTATTGGGGTACAAAAAGAATCCTTTTCCTTTACAGTCGTATCTATTGTGATAAGAAAGCGCTCTTAGTTCAGTTCGGTAGAATATGGGTCTTCAAAATCCAATATCGTAGGTTCAAATCCTACAGAGCGTGAATTTTATCTTCTTAGATCGAATTAAAATGAGATTCATTCAGTAATTTTCACAACAATCGGAATTTGACCTCCTGTGGTTTAGTGAAAATGGCATCCGCTTGGTTTAATGAATAAACTTCGGACAAAAATATCCCAATAAACCTTAGAAACGATGCATGTATCCCCGTTCTTCCTTTTTCCGTAAATACCGCCGAAGAAGCAACACTTGCCTTTAACTCCTCTTGCTTAGGCCACTTGCCCTTGAACTCTTCCCACATTCCCCCAAGTAACTTAAAGTGTTGTCTGGGCAGCACCTGCCGTTGATATTCATGCTTAGGCGACACTTGCCCTTGACCTCTTTCCCCGCTCTCCAAATAACTTGAAGAGTTGCCTACGGACGAGTCGGAAGCTATTTTGCTTAAACCATCTTAAACGGGGATAAATTCTCGAAACTAGTCAACTTTGGAGACACCGAGTGAAATATGTTGCTCTATTGCTATATCTCTGCCCAAACAATAGCCCAAGTTCATTTTCTTGGATAGGGTCCATCAAGTCCATGACATCAACCGAGTTTTTATTTACATTTTTTTGGGTTTTTTACATAAATAGCCTTCAATATACCATATTAACAAGTCACCTAGTACTAACATAATCTAACCACAATATTTATATTTAAAATTTTATTTATAATTAAAATATGGCATATAATTAGATTGATATTATTTATATATAGCTTCTATACACATATATACACGCATATATTTGTCTTATATTTTTTAAATATTTATATCATCAAATTATATCTAATAAATATGCTAGGAAAAGAAAGAAAAGATAAAATATGGTAACAAAAAGTGGCTAAGGGTTGGGAATGATCATATGGGGTAATAATCCCTTTTTTTCTCACCAGGTGGACAATACTCGATGCTTTGGTGCTCAACTAATTCGGATCTGAGCTGAAAGTCTCACGTTGGCGGAAAATTTTGCTCAATGTCCACAAATTTGATTGGTTTTGAGGATTTTGTTTCCCCTTTTTCCATGGTAATACGTAAATGGCCTTCAGCTTGGCATGTTTAGCATGCCAAAACTTCAAGGTAATATAGCTAGGAGAGGGTGAAGGAGTCGATTACAAGTCTTGCCTATTTACCAAGATTTCACGACAATTTAGTTGTAGATGGGGTAAGGGGCCGATGGCAAGTGTTGCATTGCCAAAAAATCAAAAGTTGCCTATTAGCTAAGGATTCAATGCAATTTAGTTGTACACGAAGTGGAAAGGATCGATAACAAGTATTGTCCTACCAATACATCAAGGTAATTTAGCTAGAAAGAGATGGAAAGAGAATGTGTGTCATTAGTTAAGTGTTGAGGAATAAATATTATCAGTAGAGAGTCATAAAAATATCTCTCATTTCTCTCTTACAAACCGAGGGTTTCTACTACACAAATTTGTACTTGAATTCATGATTGTAATCACTTAATTTTGTCAATAAAATTGCTTAAAATGTCATGTTAAAATTCCTAAATTATTTTCCATATTCTTCCTAGATTTTATCTTTGTTTTAACTAAATTTATCATTAAGCAGGAAGAAAAAAATGTGAAATCACCAAAAATTACTTGTGATATGTTTAATTGTGATTTTACATTTTGACTATGATAATCTTTCAATTTATGTGGTGTTAAGTTATAATTAATTAGTTTATTTGTTAATTGTGTATGCTTTAGATAATTTGGACGTTTTAATCTAACATGCCATTGGAAGATCAAAAAACCAAAAAAAAAAAAGATAAGTACATTAAGAGACACATCCCATAAAAATTACCAAAAAAGACCCCTATTTTACAACCTTACCCAACCTAGCACTCCCCTCCCTCTTTTTTATTTTTTCTTTCACACATAGCACCCCTATTTAAAGAAAAAAAATCCTAGCCCCCTTTTTTCCTCTCTTCTCTTTCCCTCCTTTCCATTTTTCTTCTCTTCTCTTCCCTTTACAATATCATCCTTCCCCCCCTTCCACCACTGTCTCACCTTCATTCCCTCTCCTCCAAGCCACTGTCGTCGCCGGCACCGTCGTTAGTGCCGCCGCCGCTGTTTCTTCTTTTTTTTTTTTTTGCTTTTTAAATAACAATGTCGATTTTTCATTGTATATTTCGGTCAAAACTTCAGTGAGGGGTTTGTTTATCATGTTTTTTCTTCTTTTTTCACATTTTTCATAAAAATTCGGTGAGATCTACTAGTTTTTGGTTAAATTTTTTTCTAATGTTTAGATCTAGCGTTTTTCTTGTATAAAACTGTATAAATTTTGGATATTTGTTAAGATTTGTGTAAAAGCTACCCGAAACACTGTATAAAATTATTTTTTCGAGTTTATACAATTTTATACAATTCTGTAAACGTGTATAAAAATGTATAAATTTGTATATGTGTATATACACTGAATAGACATAATCTATGCACTTCTGTAAATTTATATAAAGCTGTATACGCGTGTATGAACAATGAATAAAATTGTATAAATTTAAGATTTGTGCACTATTTATGGATGTTTGTATAAAATTTATCTTTTTTGTGTATATATTTCTTCTTGCATACATATTTTCTATGTATTTATATGTATAATTTATTATTTTGTGATAGATTTATGTGTATAAAATTATCAGAAAATAATTATTTAAATAAAACCACCAATAAAATAAGCAATCCGATGAGATCCAGTGACTTTTCAATTTTTCGGTCGGCGGTCGGCAGCAGCGACGCCGGCGGCTGGGTTGCCGACGGTAGGTCAGTGGCGGGGGAGGGTGGGGGAGTGGCACCTAGAATTTTTTATTTGATGGAGAGTTCAAAGGGGTGCTATGTTATGAAATTTAAAAATAAGGAGGTGCTATGTTATGTAATTTAAAAATAAGGGGGTGCTATGACTAAAAGATGGCACCTCATTTGTAATTTTGGGTAGTGGGTTGCCTATTTCTGTAAATTTCCCCCAAAAAAAAAAAAAAGGAGAAGGTAGGAAAAAATTGATAGCTAGCCAATTTTGGACACCCTAAGTGAGTTTTATCCACTGTTTGAAAATTAATTGAGAAATAGCCAAAAATTCGCGCGCACACTTACATTCCATTAGCGTTGGCAAACACCCCAGACTAGTCTCGGTATTTTATACTAGGACTTTGAATATGTACTTTGAACTAACATGTTCAAAGTCCCATTATTTTATAATGGGATTCATGTTCAAAGTTCCTAAAGCTTTATATACAAAGTCCCAGTATTTTATATTGGGATTAGTGTTTAAGTGATCCCAGTATAAAATATTGGGATTTTGAACATGTTAGTTCAAAGTCTCATAATAAAATACTGGGACTTGTCCGGAGCTGACTAGTTTTCAAATAATTTTGCACCGCTGGCTAGTATTTATTTAGCGCGGTGCAAACAGGCTGCAGAGCCAAATTTTTACGAGAAGGTAAGGGAGAATTTAAGGGTACATTTGCAAAAATATGACACGGGAAGCAATGGTTTGCCTTTTTGCCCCCGATAAGAGATGGTTTGCAAAAATGCCTCCGTTAAGATTTAATGAAAAAAATTCGGAGCCAAGATTTCCCGTTATATTTTTCCATTCTCAACACTTATCCTTTCAAGTATTGGCAATAGGCAATACTTGCCGCACTAGGCCGTAAGTCTTGGCAATTGCCAAGACTTGCCATTGACCCCTGCTCGATTTTCCATCACTTGCACGACAAGTACTGGCAATAGGCAACTCTTGCTGCACTGCGTCGTAAGTCTTGGCAATTGTCAAGACTTGCCCCTTCCAGTTTTCCCTGCATTCACGCCATATAACTTGAAGTATTGGCAAAACAGCACTTGCCCTTGAAGTATAGCCAATTGCCAAGACTTACAAAGTTTTTGCCTTGAAGTATAGCCAATTGCCAAGACTTACAAAGTTTTTGCCTTGAAGTCTTGGCTTGCGGACTAAATAAGGGTATTTTGCTAAAACATTCCTTAGCGCGGGTAATTTTTTAAAACCACTCCTTATGGAGGGCATACGGTGAGATTTTTTGGAATTTAAGAAATAGGTAAAAAAGAACAAAAACTTTCACTACACGTACCCCTTATCCTTGGTTATGGTTTTTTGTCCCCACTTAAGAATGGTTTAGCAAAATGGCCTCGGTAGGCAACACTTCACGTTATAAATTTACAAGTGTTCCCTCGGGGGAAACACTTCAAGTATAAATTGCAAGTGCTTCCTGCAAGGCAGCAATTCAAGTTATCTGGGGAGAATGTTGATAGAGATAAAATGTCAAGTGCTGCCACGGGGGCAGCACTTGTCATTTTATACTCGAAGTGCTGCCCCCGTAGGTGCACTTGTCAAGTTTAAAACTTGAAGTGTTGCACCCGAGGGAGCACTTATTTAAAACTAGTGAGGCCATTCTTGTAAAACCACTTTAAGCAAGGTCAATAAGGCAAAACATTGCCTGAGGTGTCATAGTTTTGTAAATTGCCAAAAAATAAAAACGTGGTCTTGAAAAGTTAAGCACTTTAAAGGTGATCTTTAAAAATTAAGCACTTTTACATTATATAAAGCTGAAAATACAGAAATACCCTTACTAATAGAGCACTTCCCGTAATTACAAAAGTGTCAATGCAGCTTTTTGAGTCCGTAATTACAAAAATGTCACCGCACCTTTTAAAATCCAAAATTATAAAATATGTCATTGCTTCCTACAAAGCAGAAAACAATGACAATTTGTGTGTGTTTCACGTCTATTTTGTAAATAAAAAAGGCCAAATCGCCATCGTTTCGCTCATATACAAAAATCACAGCAAGACATAATATAAGACCAATGCGACATCATTACTTCATATAGTGAGCAAAAACTCACGTTCATTTTGTAAATAAATGATACCAAATCATACTTACTTTATTCGTTTACAAAAAATACCTTGAAGTGCTTATAAAATTAGAAATAATGACAATCCGTCTGTGTTTATGCTTATAATTGTGTCTGTTTTGTTAAGAAATGATGCCAAATTGGCCTCACTTTACACATCCACAAAACAGACCTTCAAGTGCTTATAAATTTAGAAATAACGACAATCGGCTCGTGTTTATACATATAATTGTGTCCGTTTTGTGAAGATGAGGCCAAATCAGCCTCACTTCACAGATCCTCAAAAAAGACCTTCTAGTGCTTATATATTTGGAAATAATGACAACCCGTCTGTGTTTATGCGTATACTGAACCAAAAATTGAGTCTGTTTTGTGAAAAAATGAGGCCAAATCGCCGTCAGTTCAAACATTCACAAAATACCTTCAAGTGCTTATATATTTAGAAACAACAACAATCCGTCTGTGTTTATGCATATATTGAACCAAAAAGTGTGTCTATTTTGCAAACAAGTGATTTTTAATTGTCTTCACTTCGTTTATCCACAAAAATACATATGAAATACAAAAATCAACAAAAATAATAAAAAAAAACATAACTACACCAATCTGTCATTATTTATTCATAATGTGGGCCAAATATTAAGTACATTTTGCAAATGAGTCCAAATCGTCTTTACTTTATTCATCCATAAAAATACACATGAAAATATAAAATGAAGACAATCTGTCTGCATTTACTTACACATGAACCAAATTACTATGTCTATTTTATAAGCAAATGACACCAAATCGTCATCACTTTGCCCATATACAAAAATCCAAAGAAAAAATAAAATCGAGACAATCTGTCTGCATTTACTTATAAATGAGTCAAACTAGTCTGTCTATTTACAAATAAATGATAACAAATCGTCATCACTCTACCTAAATACAAAAATTCAAAGTAAAAATAAAACAAGATCAATTCGGAATCAGTTGTCCATTATAGTTTACAAATACATTAGTCCAAATCATCATCACTTTCGTAAATTCATGATCAACTCATAATCCAAACAGTTAGACCATAAATTCCAATATCAAATTGTAGCTGAGAGAACTCTCACAAAGAATGACTATAACTATCAAATGTTTGAATTCAGTTCGTTACTCCACACAACATTTGCCTACATGCATAAGTGAGACACGCTCAACCTACATCATGAATTCTGAGGGGCGATCGTCAAAGATGCATATCCGATATGAGTCGGGGTCGATTTTCCAATGGAACTAGCTTGTCCAAGTGAGAGTGTCTCAAATAGATATTCAAGTAGGAATAGTTAATAGTCCTAGATGTATAGGTTGTTCTTGACAAAAATATATTGTGCAATAAGTAAACAAATGCATAAAAATGAGTGTTGATTCTATAATAAGGAAGCTAGAGGCGTAAATGGCTATAGTGGTGCTCAACTAATGGGTATAGTATTTTCACCTACATAACACAGATATAAATATGGTCGAGTCATTCTAAGATAAATCCTAGAATCCGTCAGGCCTAAAAGGGGTCAATCTCACTACGCTCGCCAAAGCCATAGCTTGGCGCATAAGGATCTAACTCATGGACCCAAGGAAAGAAGACCTATTCTGAGTGTAACCTCTTTTAGATGGTTCAAGTTAAAATTAGCCAACAAGACCCAAATCCTTGCTAGCTCAACTAATCTACACTAGTTAATCCCTCATGAGTCTTTAATTAGCAAAGTAGAAATGAAGCCCTAATGTCATGATCATTAAGATTTTGGTGTTAATGTTATAAGAGCTAGATAGCCATTACTCATATTATGTTTAATGAAACTAAGCAACACCTATTAATTTTCAACCACTATAGCATGTTTACACCCCTAGTTATAACTTTAGCCACTCATACTAAGGGTGAATCAAAGATATAATCATGTTAGGAAATGATGAAATGGACTGAAACATGAAATATGTATTGATTAAGGATTAAAGATTCAAAAGTACAAGTTATAGTGCTTACAAATCAATGAAATACCTTGTTTCTTGCCTCTCAAGTCTTGCCCAAAGTAGAAGAAGTTTGAATATGAAATATAATAATGAATAAACCCTACCATGTTCTATTTATACTAAGCCTAGATTTTGATTAAAAAATTGTCATTTTCGGCATGGGCGACCTCCAAATGACAAGGGGCGGTCGGCCTTTTGTGACATGACTGACTTGAGGCTTGTTCTTGCAGGTTGTTGAGGCGGAGCATGCCTTCATGGGGTGGGCGCTTGTTCTTCCCATCTCCAAAAGTGGGCGTTCTGCCTTTAACTCAGGCCGTCCTTTTCTAGCTCCAAATTATCTCGCTCTTTGAATCTCATTAGGTAGTCCGCCTAATCATCAGGGCGGGGCGCCCATATAGAGTCCTGATATGATGGCTCTCAAGATCTCATTAGGCGGTCCGCCTAATCATCAGGGCGAGGCAGCGCCCATCTTGAGTCCTGATATGATGACTCTCTGAATCTCCTTAGACGGTCACCCATTTCATCAAGGTAGGGCACCCAACTCTGCAACTGCTACATTTTCACACATTGGCGGACCAATCTTCAGTCATTAACTCTTGTAAAATCATTGTGACATGAAAAAAAGTAAATCGTAGCATTAATAACACAAAATATTACCTTTGGATTCAAAATTGAAAGTCTAAAGTAGTCATTAAGTTAGTAAAATACCAACTTATCATACGACTGCAAACAACGGTGGACGGCCGGTTGCCATGCCAGATGCCGATCCCACTACTCTATCCGGCTTGTAAAGCGCATACGTGTCGTCATCGCCTTTGTTTGTTTTCAGGACTCGTGAAGGTACAATGCACATGTAATAGGACGGGACTGTATTGGCTTCGAAATTGTCATTGACCTAACAACGTAGTATTCGTTCAAAATCAGTTAACTTTGCAACAACCTCAAATTAATATTTTCATAGGCATTTATAGCATTGTTCAACACTTGTTCAAATCCAAACCAACGAAACAACACTAGTATAGTGCAAATTTTATAAGACACTAGTGTGTGTCTATATATATATATATATATATATATATATATATATAATTACTATATAAAATTTCCAATAAGGTCAAAATACATCTAGAAAAGCAATAGGTTTAAAATCAATACCGACAAATTCCAAAAAATTGCATGTTTTTCGAGACAACTTCCTTTTATGTAATCTATAAGGTCTATTGCATTCTCTTTTAGCACCTTCACTCACCAAGTTTCATACCTATGAACCAGTACATCCACAGATCAACGTAGGACATCCGAACTATTTGAAACGACATTACCTAATTTCATCTTCTATGCGTGTACTTGCATCTTTTGTCGGATGAGATCATTTTTAATTTTTTATTCGTTGAAGATCTATGTATATAACCAATTAATTAATACTTTCATCCGTTGATGTCTTTAATTTCTCTCTATATCACCGATTTCACTACTAGTAATTCAATGTTAGTTCATTATATTGAATTGATTCAGAGTCTCATTTTTATTTTTTAATTATTGTTTGTAATATAATAATAAATTGAGCTGTAAAAGACTTTAGCTTTCTTTGCTCGTATATATTTTGCCCATTTAGAATAAGTATATAAGAGAGCTTGAGAACTTCTATTTTTACTCTTAAGAGGCAACTTTGTGCAGTATCGAAGTAAGATGGGCTGAATTGCAAAAATATGCTACCAGAAGCAATGGTTTGCCAAATTTCCCTCACTAATATATGTTTAGCAAAAATGCCCTCATTAGTTTAATGAAATTTTTTTGGACCAAAATACCCCTACAAACCAATAAAAAACGCGCACAGTCCATCCCCTTCCTTTCAGAGATTGCGATCACAGCAACCCTAAAGACCCATTCCTTTCAGAGATTGCTCCGTTCAAGCAAAGGTCCACTGTAAGATTTCTTCAAATTGCTATTGAATTTTACTAACAGTTTGATTAATTTCTTTATAATTTCATTTATATTATGCTTAACTTTGGTTAAAATTCTATATAAACCAAACGAGATATGGTTTTTATTCATAATAATAAAAAAACACATGACATTAGATTGATTACAATAATTATAATATGCACTTTCATTAAAAAAAAATCTATCAATTCTGAAAAGGTCTTGGCTTATTGTCAATAGTTTAAGCTCTGGTGCAATTGGAGGCTTGTACAAAGTTATTGCCTATTGCCAAGACTTTCAACCCTATTGCAATGAGGGGCTATAGCCAAGACTTGCAGCTCTGATGCAATGGGGTCCTTGTAGACACTTCTTGGCTATTGCCAAGACTTTCAGACCTGTTGCAATGGGGTACTTGCAGACAAATTCTCAACCAAGACTTGTAGCTCTAGTGCAATAAGCACAAAGCAGAGACTTCTTGGCTATTGCCAAGACTTTCAGACCTGTTGCTATGGGGGACTTGCAGACAAAGTCTCTGCAAGTCTTGGCTATTTCCAAGAGTTGCAACTCTGGTGGAATAAGCACTTAGGAGAAACTTCTTGGCTATTGCCAAGACTTTCAGACTGTTGCTATGATGGGCATGCACAGAAAATCTCTGCAAGTCTTGTCTATTGCCAAGAGTTGCAGCTCTGGTGCAATAGGCACCTAGGAGAGACTTCTTGCCTATTTCCAACACTTAAAGACTATTACTATGGGGGGCTTGCAGACAAAGTCTTGGCTATTGCCAAGTGTTGCAGCTCTGGTGCAATAGGCACCTAAGAGAGACTTCTTTGCAAGGCCTTAAGCCCAGAAAAGGGCAACACTTTTACCGATGATCCTGCTTCTATTAAAGCATATTATTTGTCTTGATTATGTGCATGATTACCACTATGGCGACTCGCTGCATTTATATAGCTTATAATGGGAATTGGGATGCAAGCAGCAAATACATCAACCATGATATAAAGTTGATACTTGTCGAAGACGGTATAAGCTACCACGCATTTAGAAAAGAAATTTGTAATGCTCTAACCATCAACACTGTTGAAACTGAAGTAAACATAAGGTTTGACACAAATCTCGAAAGGTGCAGAGGAATGATGGTAACAAATGATCAAGAACTTACGACTTGCATGTTTCTGCTGAAAAATGATGAGAATTTCAGAAAATCCTGCTTCATAGTAGAAGTAATTAAAATGACTGAAATACCACAACCTTTATAATTTTTAAAGTAGTAAAAACTCAAAACTAATAAAGGTATAGAATTAAAACAATCTTGCCAATAACATTTATTTATCATATTTTCAAATATTAACGTCACAAATAATAAATATTTTTAAAAATGAAAATGTGCTATGAAAGATATACCTGAAGTATTGGCAATAGCCAAGACTCTACACTCAACCTATTCAGAACTTCGGTTTCTTTTCGCACAAAATATTGGCAATTACCAAGACTTCAGTGATTGGAAAGTTCATATTATCAATACGTTCAACTCATGGAAATAGCCAAGACTTTACACATATACAAAAAATAAATTAAATTGATATTGACGCAAGAGTATTGTCAAAAGGCAATACTTGCCAACACTTGAAACTCATCCAATTTAAAACAACCCAAATATTCAAATTGACAAAAATATCAATCATCCAAGTGTACCTGTTTACATAAACATAATAACAACAAAAAATACAAAAAAAAATATTATCAGTAGACTAAACTCTTGGAAATAGCCAACACTTTACAGTCAAACCAGTAACCAGTTCAATTTAACTTGACCCAAAAGTATTGTCAATAGCTAAGAATTCCTACCAAACCTATAAAAATAGTTTCTAACTCTCAGTGGACTTCTCTAACTCTTTTTCAGTACTAAAAGTATCATTTGGACTACTACAAGAAAGATCACATGCACCATCTTCTTGTGACGGAGATAACAAACGGAAATTTGGAAGTTCATCAACTAGATCACATCTTTGCCTCCTCCTGCCACCTTCATCAGAAGATACTGGCTGACTTATAAAATCATCCACAGAGTTTATATGAACATTATATTGATCACAACACTCAATATCACTTACCTGCAAAATATGAAAAAACAACACTGACAATACATAACAACAAATAAATCAAACAATAAAAGGAACACCATATACAAACATACTTCTTTGACACTCGGCACTTCAACATCTCCTGGTTGGGAAAAGATAAGAATCTCTCTACTTTGCAGTTTAGCAATAATCTGAGAAGCAGTTTCTACAACAACATCAGTACCTTCTCCTTGAGAGCCTTTTATACCAGCACTGGATGAAACCAATTTTGCAACTCCCAGATTACTTTCATTGATTCCAATGCACCCAGAATCCCTTTTGTATACACCGCCTTCAAAACCTTTCTTAAACATAGCAACATGCTCCAAGACCGAGTCGACCTTGGAATCCAGACACTAAACAGGAATAAAATAAAGTCAAAAATTAATATTAAAGGGAGGCAATCAGAAAATTCAAAGTATGAACAGGACCGAGCCAAGACTTTCAGTTCTGGTGCAAAGGGAACACATGCACTGAAAATATCTAAACATATTGGCAATAGCCAAGACTTTAAACTCTATTGCAATAACCAATTTAGAAAAAATCTATGCAACTATTGGCAATAGCCAAGACTTTACGATCTGCTGAAAATGGGACCTTATAGCCAATACTTTAAACTCTACTGCAATAACCAATTTAGAAAAAGTCTATACAACTCTTGGCAATAGCTAAGACTGTACGCTATATTAAATTTGAAGCTTCAAATGACCGGAATCAAACAAATACAACCAGAAGAATCTACAAAAACCTCAAACATAAATCAAAATGGAAATAACTGACAAATAAATATATAAACAGCCACAATAAGTATACAAATAAAATTGCAGGCGAAAAAATTTGCAGATAAATGATTAGGCTTAGTAAAAATAACAATTTAAATAAAAAATAATACAATAAACACAGGAAAACAGAGAATACGAACTCAAAATCTCCAGCACAAGACGAAGAAAGAAGGGAAACAGACCAGGAACGTCGAAAGAGAGAGAGAGAAACCCTTTCAGGGAGGCTATGTTAAACAGAGAAACGTGAATTATGTTAGTCGGGGGTAAAATAGTACTTTCATAGGAGGAGCTATGAGGTGGAAGGCATCTAGTTAAAACATTTCTAAGTGGGGGCAATTAGGTAAGACCACCTCTTATTGAGGGTACTAGGTGAAATTTTTTGAGTAAGATGAGCACAAAATGAAAAAAAATTTTATATGACCGAACCCGGCATATTAGTTTAACATTGAATATACCTATAGGATCGAGTTACCAATTTTATTTGCCAAAACCTTTTTTTGAAAAATTAAATAAAAAAGGAAAGTTCACATTTTGTAAACGATCTTCTCTAGAACTTCCAAAGTAGATGTCTTTTCAAGACCTTTCTTAAAAGTTACAAACAAGCTGATGGAGCTAATGGTACCAGACGTTGGTTACGTTATGATTTATGAAAAGAAAAGCATTACGTATTATTTTTTTCCAACACAAAGGGTCAAAGAAAATGCCGTCCACAATCCACGATATAACAATAACTCAAATCAAAACTCAGAATTGTGATCTCTTTTGTTTTAGCCTCACACACCACATATTTTATAAACCGTCCACTTGGTTACCTCCAAACCTTGGATTCACATCCACCTGTAGGTTTTCTACGACAGCCGTGAGATATGATGAATCCCATCTAAACGATAATATACGACAGTGCAATTAAGCTTTACACCGTCAGTTAATTAGACCAAAAAAACATATTTTGGGGAAACAGAAAATTGGTAGCTTTGGATACTAACACTATCAACACATTTTACTCATTTTAATAAGTTGTTTACTTTATTATCTATATTACCGCAATTATGCTTATAGCCAGTGATTCCAAATTCTTGAATTTTATTCGACCCTTAGAATAACCTATCGAACTTTTAAAACTTAGTTTCAGAATCGAATATTTATAGTAAAATACTAAAATTTTAGTACTCCTATATATGCTATTAATCGAGAATGCTAGTTGATGAAACCTGTACCTCTAATTACATTGAGTCACGTGTTTTTTTGTAAGTCTTAGCAATAGTTAAACTCATCATAAAAATGGTAACAACAGTCCTCAACCACTTCAAGAATTTTGATAGACTAGAAAAAAGCCTATGGAAAAACATGAGTGGAGGCAGTCCAGTTTTACTTAGGAGCCAACGCCAAGTCTCAACTCTCAACCACATAAAGTATAATATCATACTTGATACTTGTTTCACAAGCCAAAGTTTTTGTAGTTTGAAACACAGACTTCTGTCGCCACTCTCCTTCATGCACGTTTGTGTTTCTTTGAAGAATGGCCCTACTTATTGGAAAAGAATCAGAACTGGTGTCAAATCTATTCTCTATCACCATAAGAAATTAGGAAAAGGTTTTGTCATTTCTTTATTAGTAGATGTGAAGGGAACTCCATAAACTCATCAGTTGGTGGGGTACCAGTGCTAATGACTTTAATTCTTGGCCATACAACTCTTCTTTAAAAATCTGAAATGATTTTGTAACCACTCATCAAACAAATATCATGGCTCACAACATTCCACTTCCCCCAACCCCCCGGTTGCCCCACCCTTCCAAAGCATCTCTAAGTTTCTATTGCCTTAATTTAATCAAGTGTACCCTTAATTTAAGTTTATGTGATAATATTTGACTTAACATCAAATTTTAAAATAGTATTGGACTTGCAATTCAAAATATATTATAACACTTCTATGGCCATAAAAGTATATTATGAAAAGTAAAATGAAAAACTTAAAGTTAGATACTTGTAAAGGTATCGTGTTGGGGGAATTAAATAAAAATGAATAGTCTGACTGTCACACGTACAATAAAACAAAGAGAGTAACTCTCTTATATATAGAAAAAAAAGTAACTTTCTTTATTTTTCTTCTTTTCATTTTTCATTTAGACTCAATTAGTTTTAGCCAATTTACTAATTAACACAACAAGAAGCTTGCAAAAATCAAGACAATATTTTCATTTGACAAAAAAAGAAACTTATCTAGCTTAATGTAAAATGAGAGAATATGGCAGAATAACTGGAGTTAGTTACATACTAATCTTAAAAGGATAGCTCTTATCTTTAATTCACTCAATTAAGTCTAACAAAATAACCCAAAAAAGAAAGGACAACGAAAAGTAGTCCAAAATAGTTAAACAAGATATCATAATCCAACAAAAGTGTGGTGGAATGGATGAGGAACACTCCTCGAGCATCAAAATTATTTTATTAACAGATTTGAGTTTAAGTTTTGGAAATGAAAATATTCATTAAAAGGCATTTATCCTATTATTTTTACACAAGAGGAATTTAAATTATTTGAATAGCACGTATTAGTTTATTTAAAATGAAAAGAAAAACAAGACACCCTGCGTTCAGAAACTGCTATAAATAGGCTCACCCTTGCACATTTTCTAGCATGTTTTATTTCTTCAACAAAGACTAAAGATGTGTAGAGGAATTAGAAAAGCAGGTGAAGAAGACACTACTACATCAATTACAACAGCTTGCCTGAAAGAGGGAGAAGCTGTTTGTTGTGAGCTCTGTAGTTCAGAAGCCTCTGTTTATTGTCAAGCTGATGATGCTTTTCTTTGTCGGAAATGTGACATACGGGTTCATGGGGCTAATTTCTTGGCTCAGAGACATATCAGGTGCCTTCTTTGTGGAGTTTGCAAGAGCTTAACGCGGCGATTTCTTATCGGAATTTCATCGGAGGTGACGTTGCCTTCAGTTGTCAGTTTGGAACAGACAAGTACAAGAATGGATGAAGATACTGACCAAACTAATTACTATAGAACGACTGTGAAAGAGCCTTTCTTGTTTCTTTGATCTTATACAATTTGTACTCTTTTCTTTTGTTTATTTTCCTCTATTTTCATGGTTCCAACTTCCAAAAGAATAGCTTACAGCTAGCAAAAACTTAGGACTTCATAGTATGCCTCGATGCTGTATCTTTTCTCTTGTTTGTTTGATTCCAATTTCCATGTTGGATGACATGTAAAGAAATATAGAAAGCCATGATTGTACAATGCATAGAGGAAATTATGGACAAGAAAAGAATTTGAATACTGTATTGATCATTGAATACTGCACTTCTTTTCATCACAAATCAGTTTTCATTTAGTATTTATTTCTTAACTTAAGAGTTACTCTAAATCTTTTTCATATGATAAGTTCACCTACGTCATGAAAAAACTGCAAAATAATCTGTAATATTTTCATTATCCTTCATATTTCTTTACCATCTTTGTCATGATCGTCCAGTTTAATTTCCAGTGGGCAGTAGCCATCTTTCGTTTGAACCATCCCCTTGTTCATTTCACACCACCATTAATTGCCGGGCTCCAAATACCCATCTTTTCCTCTTTTAAAACATCTGAATATTTGTTCACTAGTGCAATGTCCCTCTTCTCTTCCAATTAAGATCTTCCCCCCTTATTAGACCCTTGTTCCTGAATCTATGCAAGTAACTCCCCGCGCTGCAGGCTATGCCAACTTAACACAACATCTTTGGACTTCAAACTATGGCGATTCCGGAGTGACCCTCATAGCTCTATCTTGTGTTACTCCTTTTAGCAAAAGGATTATCATGAGGTCAATATTCATGCTGAGATTTACCTGGTGTCTCCCACTTGTTTTGTTGTATGGTGAATCTGGATTTTCTGAAGTGTAAATAGAAAGCACCCCTTGATGTGCATTGGCATTTTAGTCTCCCCCAACAATCCCAGATGCAGTCACCAATTGAAAATCAAGATTTTGAAACCATTCCAGTGGTGGAATGCACTTTATATTGCTCCTCTTTTTAGTGAAAATGGAAAATCCAGGCTAACTGTTTTGATTGGGCATTATTCATTTTATGAGCACACTGAATTTCATGGTGCAAGTGCTAACAATTGCAACTGTCACTGCATTTCTTCTATCCTTGTGGAAATATCATGCAGAATTTATGATCCAACTAACTATAAGAAGAATGCTAGAAGGAACATTTCTTTTTCTTTATGGTGCACATTTAGTGTTCGAGACAAACTAAATAATATTGTTCAAAATGCAATCATTTGGATGCCTTGTGTGATTAACTGCATTGTATTTGTTAAATTGTGAAGATTAGATCAGCTATGGGACAAAATCCAGCTAAGAACAAGAGCCTGATATTGAATCTAGAGAGAGAAAAATCTGAATTCATTCCTTGAACAAAGTCTAAACTGATTACATTGAGCTTACAATCTACTTCTATATATACAGCTAACATCCAGCTACGATCTAACTAGAAACCAATCTACCAGCTAAGATAACTAACTCTGCAACTGCTTAACTAATCTAACTAACTGCTCATTAACTTAACTAACTTGTTGACTGTACATCCACGCGTGTTGCTGACTGTGCATGAGTATGAGTGGACTCAACATCCCCCCTCAAGCTAGAGGATGTGAAAATATTTTTCATCCCTAGCTTAGACACCAAGTAGGAGTGTTGCATGATAGTTATACCCTTGGTGAAGATGTCTGCAGGTTGTTCTGAGGATGTGAGAAAAAGGATATGAACCAAACCTAGCAGAATCTTTTCTCGGATGAAGTGGCAATCAATCTCAATGTGCTTAGTCCGTTCATGAAACACTGAGTTGGCAGCTATCTGGATAGCAGACTTACTATCATAATTAAGAAGCACTGGCAACCTGATCTGCATATTAAGTTCTCTGTACAATCCAACTAACCACACCAGCTCAGCTACCGTAGAAGCCAAGCTTCTATACTCAGCCTCAGCTGAGCTTCTAGATACTGTCGACTGCTTCTTGGACTTCCAGGATATATGTGAATCACCCAGCTTGATTAAGTACCCTGTGACTGACCTGCGTGTGTTGGGGCATGATGCCCAATCTGCATCACAAAAGGCAGTCCGTTGATCTGTCCTGTTGGATGACATGAGCACACCCAGGCCTGGTGCCTGTTTGATATACTTCACCACTCGAATAACAGCCTCCATGTGTGAAGTCTTAGGGGAATGCATAAATTGGCTCAAGCACTGCACTGCAAAAGCAATATCTGGCCTTGTCACAGTGAGGTATAACAACCTCCCAATCAACCTTTGATATGGACCAGGATCTGACAGTGGTGCATCCCCTTTAATGTCCAGATGCTGATCATACTCCAAAGTGGTGAGTTTTTGATTAAGTTCAAGAGGTGCACCAGCTGGTCTTGATGCAGACAAACCCAAGTCAGATATAAGCTCCATTGCATATTTCCTTTGGTGCATCAATATACCTTTTGGACTCCTTGCAAATTCAATCTCGAGGAAGTATTTGAGTTCCCCAAGGTCTTTTATCTTGAATGCATCTTGCAACTTAGTCTTTGTGTGCAGGATTAAGCTCTCGTCATCCCCAGTAATCAACAAATCATCAACATAAACCAGAATAATGACAATTTTTCCACCTGACTTCTTAGTAAATAGTGAGTAATCAAGGTAACTTTGAACAAAACCTGATGTTTTCAAGGCTGTGCACAGCTTAATATTCCACTGTCTTGAAGCCTGTTTGAGTCCATAGAGGGACTTGAGCAGTCTGCATACCTATGGCCCTTTTGCAGTAGTAGCAAAACCTAAGGCAAGGTCATGTACACCTCCTCATAAAGATCTCCTTGAAGAAAGGCATTGTACATATCCATTTGATGAATGGTCCAATGCTTAATAGTACCTATAGAAATTACAGCTCTACCTGTAACCATTTTCACTACAGGTGAAAAGGTTTCTTGATAGTCCACTCCTTCCTTCTGATTATATCCTTTGGCAACTTGTCTTGCCTAAACCTTTCTATCTCTCCATCTGCTTTATATTTGATTTTGTACACCCATTTACAGCCTATGGCCCTCTTTCTAGGGGCAGGTGCACCAATCTCCAGGTCTTATTGTCCTCCAATGCCTGTATCTTTGTCTTCGTTGCATCTATCCACCTAGGATCCTTGGCTGCCTGCACATAACACTTTGGCTCTATCTCTGTAGACACCTTGCTGATAAAGCTTTGGTACTTAGCTGACAGACCTGCATAGCTTAGAACATCAGACAGTGGATATAAGCAGTTGTTGGCACTGCTCTTGTGGTCTGACATAGTCATTCAACCACCCAGGTGGTTTGCTGGCTCTTCCAGAATGCCTCTGTGGCAGTGTTTGTGGCACACGTACATTATCTAGGGGTGCTGCAGTGACAGGATTATCTTCATTTTCTAAATTTGTCTCTGGTGATGTAGGGTGTTGATCAGTAGTGTCAGGCTGAAGGTGTGGATCAGGTAATTGATGTTCAGTTGCTGGATCATCCCTTACAAACATATCTGTGTTAGGGGTTGATACAAATCTGTATGTGTCTTCAGTGCTGGTTGCAAAAGGAAAAATATCTTCATAGAATTTAACATCCCTACTAATAAGGAAACATCTGTTAGCTATGTCATAAAGTTTGTAGCCCTTTTGGGAAGAGCTATACCCAAGCAACACTGCCTGTATAGCCTTTGGACCAAATTTATCATGCCTGTTCAGAATGGTTGCATAGCAAAGTGCACCAATGACCCTTAAATGACTTAAAGAAGGTTGTCTATGATACAACATCTCAAAAGGAGATTTGTTTCTCAATACAGTAGATGGAGTTCTATTCAGTATATAGACTGCAGCTTCTACACATTCTCCCCAAAACCTTGAAGGTAAATGACCTTAAAACTTAATGGCCCTTGCAGTCTCCAAGATGTGCCTATGTCTTCTTTCCCCAACTCCATTCTGTTGTGGAGTGTAAGGACAGGAACTTTGGTGTAAGATTCCATGCTGTTTGAATAATTCTCCACAGTTCTGATTCACAAATTCTGACCCATTGTCTGACCTGAACATCTTTATTTTGGTTCCAAACTGAGTTGAAGCCATAGCAATAAAATTTTTTAGGATTTCTAAAACATCAGATTTCAATCTCATCAAAAATACCCAAGTCCACCTGGAGTTATCATCTACTAGAGTAAGAAAGTATTTCATTCCATTGTGTGTAATAGTAGTCTTACATCCATATGCAATAAGTCAAATATGAGCTGCCTTATTATTACTAAGCTGAAATGGTAGTCTTACTTGCCTAGCTAGTGGATATATATCACAATGAGCTAGTTTGAAGTTATTACTATTACTACCAGTGAAGGTTGGTATCTTCCTCAGCACAGTCATGGGTACATGTCCCATTCTCTTATGCCATAGTCTTGCATCCTCGTCCTGCACTGCAATCAATAATCTAACAATCTCTTTATTCTCGTTGCAATGCTGCATCACATACAAGCCATCTTGTTCTTTACCAATCTGTTTCACTCTCCTAGTGAAGAGATCCTGAAATACACAGAATTCAGGATAAAAGGTGACACAACAATTCAATTCTTTTGTCAATTTTGATACAGAGGAGGTTAAACTTGAAAGCTGGTACACACAAGACATTTGAGAGAGTGTCATCATTCAGTTTACAACTACCTATGTGAGAGACTTCAGCTGATTCACCATTAGGCAACTGCACTTGGCCTGATCCTCCCACTGTCATCCCATTTTGCAGTATAGTTTTATCACCAATCATATGGTTAGTTGCCCCTGTGTCAACTATCCATCTATTTTCATTCACATTTGCTAAATTGGCAAACAAATACTTACCTACCATGTTGACATTTCCTCCACCTACAGTTGACCTTTGCAGCATTGTCAGGATTTGATTACATTGATCCTGTGTGAGCATAGGTGCCATGTGCTGATTGAAGTGTTGTGGTGTAGGAACTTTGTATGAGTGAAAAGAATTATCTGAGTTAGCAGTGAAATGAGGACTTGGAACACCTCCAGAGTTGAATGAATTATTATGAAATTGCATTTGAGTTTGGGTTCCCTGTGGACTTTGATGTATATTAGCAGAATGGTGATAATTCATGTTTCCAGAAAACTGAGAGACATTTCCAGGTGTGCTATTGCTCAGATTGCCATGAGCAGCATTAGCATTCCCATGTGTAGTATTGCCAATTGTTCTTCTCTTGCCTTTATAACCTTCAGGATACCCTATCAATTGAAAACACCCATCTTCGGTATGTCCTGTCAATCCACAATGGTCACACTTCATCAGTTTGAAACAGCCAGCTCTAGTGTGTCCTTTTCCATGACAGAAATCACACTCTAAGTTGTAGATTCTCTTCTGTTTATATCCCCCTCCCCTTGCACTGTATAATGCTGTGGGATCTGTATGGTCCTGCACTCCATAAGTTCCCCCAGAAATCATCTTTTGGCTCTCATCCTGAATGATCATGGCATATGCTTGATTCACTGTTGGCATTTGAGGCATCATTAAAATCTGGCTACGTGCTTGACTATATCCATCGTTCAACCCCATAAGAAATTGGTACAATCGCTGATATTGCAGATGATTTGTAAACTCTTTTGAATTAGTGCATTCACAGGAGGAGGGTGGCATAATGGAATCATATTCATCCCATAGATCCTTTAATTTTGAGTAATATACTAACACTGAGTTGATTCCTTGTGTCAGAGTAAAGATTTCCCTATGTAAGTGATACATATGCGAGCCATTTACTTTGTCAAATCGTTCTTTCAAATCTTCCCATACCCTTTGAGCATTGGTACCAAAAAGTATCCCACTCACATGTTCTTTACTCACATTATGCATCATCCAAGAGATAACCATTGCATTACATCGCTCCCACTGATTATGATACTCAGGTTCACAACTATCCTTTGTTAATGAACCATCAATAAAGCTGAGTTTATTCTTAGTGAAGAAAGCAACTCTCATAGCGCGACTCCATAAAGTGTAATTATCCATACATGTGAGGAGAATTCCTACAGAAACTGAGCTAGGTCCATCTGAAGGTGCAAGATATAAAGCGTGATTGTGATCGATCGTATTGTTTGTGTTACTTGAATTATGAGGAATGCTAGTTCCAACGATATTACCAGTGGTAGCAGCAGGAACTCCAGTAAGTGAAATCGCCATGAAAGTTGATGGAAGAATACTCTGTTATTGAAGAAAAAAATCGAAAAATTAGGGTTCTAAGAGAGAAATTTGGGGATTTGATTTCAGCAGACACTGAAGAATTTCTCAATTCGTTGAATTATCCGTAACGAATTCCTAAATCCTTCCAATAACCTGCTCTGATACCATGTTAAATTGTGAAGATTAGATTACCTATGGGACAAAACCCAGCTAAGAACAAGAGCCTGATATTGAATCTAGAGAGAAAAATCTGAATTCATTCCTTGAACAAAGTCTAAACTGATTACATTGAGCTTACAATCTACTTCTATATATACAGCTAACATCCAGCTAAGATCTAACTAGAAACCAATCTACCAACTAAGATAACTAACTCTGCAACTGCTTAACTAATCTAACTAACTGTTCATTAACTTAACTAACTTGCTGACTGTACATCCACATGTGTTGCTGACTTTGCATGAGTATGAGTGGACTCAACAGTATTCATTCGTGCGTTCAAATGGAATGACCTAGTATTGTTTATCTGAAAAATGACATATGAGTCAAGTATTTATTCGCTTGTAAAAATATCACACAGAATTCTATTTCTATTCTTGCATTTATCTTTGATGTCAAATTCAATTTCTTTTCTTATTGCCATAAGTAGGATATCTTCTTGATTATCGAAATTTACTAAAGTCTCATCTCCAAACCTTGCTCTTAGCTAACACCATTCAAAGGTAGATGGTGTGCGATCATCTAATTAAGCATATGGAAAACAAAGAACGCAGACTGAGAGATGCAATTATTATTTAGTTGCAGGCATTATTTACTATTCAGATGATGAGATTAAATTATCATCAAAACCTGATACCATCATTTCTTTCAAAGTTCCCTTCGCGAGAAATAAAAAATCTGGAAAATTCTCATGAGATGATAATACCTGAAATCAGCTAGAAGAAAGTAAAGAAAAGAAAGGGAAGAAAAGGGGAAAAAAATGAACTAAGTGCAACCATTTGAAGCCTATCAGAAACTGGATGACTTTTAGGCAACCTCAAATATCAATATTTACTTGCGATCGGGATGATTCGTACGCATCAGACTGTAAGATGACAGATTGCTGAGAGTCCTTTGGCAAGTGTATCCTCTTATTGTCTCCTGTCAAAATCAAAGAGTGAGAAAAGCTCGCATAGTTGAAGTGTAGAATTGAGAAGAAAACATGCTAGCTAATTACCTATGAGAACAAATGTTTATACAGAACGGTAAAGCCATCGAGATGACAACTCTCTCTTGTTGCTCACTAAATCCTGCTTACACAGATAAGAGGTTAAAGTTGGAATGATGACAATGCTGCAGAGATTTATAATTAGAGAAAATTTTAACAATTCATATATCATCCTTCTGTATATGAGGAAACTGCATGAGTCATGATATCAAATTAAATGTAGATATAATCCGCTGCTGACTTCCCTTAAGCATATCGTTTAAGACCTAGTGATAGTTTATTATTTTCAATATTGTTTTAGAGAATGAGCAACTCTAGTTAGATAGATTTTTCTAAAGATCACTTATTACCTAATGAGAACTCAAAGTAGATGTTAACACAATTCCTTTCAGGCAGGTCAACTAATGAGTAAAAAAATTACAATAACTAAGAAAGAATTAATTAACAAAGCGGGAAGAATTCATATAGCCTACACCGACTAGTTTGTGGTTGACGCATATATATGGTTGATGGAATTGACGATTGAACTAAGAAAGAGTGAAGAATACTAGAGTACTAGTTTTGCTTGTAGATGCTAGTCTGGCAGGACTGGTCACAAAAATCAAGTACAAGAAAAAAACTATTTGCAATGTTCAACTCTCAAGAAAATTGGCAACAAAATGTTTAAAAGCATTTGTCATTTTAAACACACAGAGTTCCATCAAACTATATACTAATATATGCTTTGGTCTATGTTACATTGAGAGAGACAAAGACAAGATAGTAATAAATTGCTTAGCTCTTAATATTTTTCTTCTATAAAGCTCCATTCTTTCAGCGTTCTTCTGACATTAAGGACTTCGATCATATTGAGTATCTTTTGTAGTGTAGTACCTTAAAATTTTGGCAAGTCCTTGGCAAAGCAGAAGAGGCAAATTTCAGCTGTCTAAGCTCAGAAATCCCTTGCTGCTAATGGGTCATAATCATAAGCTTCCCCAGCCTTAACAAATCTACCTTTAACTCTTTTTCTGGTATCTGCCCTTGCCTTACGCGAAGCATATCTTATTTGCTTACTATACCTGAAACACCAAGGATGAATAATTACAGTAAATGTCAATTAAATGAAAAAACATAGGTTACATGAAACAGCCCTTATGCGCTAGGTCTTATGTGTGTATTGTCTTTGACGCCTATATGATCTACAACCGTTATGATTAGACAGTATGATCTACTTACATTCTGGTTTTCTTTTTCTCGTTATATCTCATCTTGGCTTTTTCCCTTGCCTGTTTCCGATCACTAGTTTCCATATCCAAGTTCAATTCCCATGGTGATTCACCAGTCAAAAAGTCCGGCGATAATCCACAATCTTGACAATCAGTTGCTGCACTACTTTCTCCAGTGATGTTGGAGAGTGATAACGAAATGCTTGAATGAACTGGTCCAGGTGGAAATGCTAAGCCTATGTTTCCATTGCAACCTGAATTCATAAGCATGCTATTGGCTGTGGCACTCATCGTATGCAGCAGATTCATTGAACTTGATGCTGCAGCCATTTGTGAGGACTGAAATCCAATGCACTCTTGATGTCCTGAAGATGATGCCTACAAACATACAAAATGGTAATTAGCAATTATGCCAAAAGGAAAAAGATTAAACACATCTTAATAAGCAACTGTACCTCTAGAGCAGGTTCCGCATGACCTTTAGATTCTGTGACAGATAAGTTCTTCTCCATGACTAGGCAATCCAATCCCCTGCTCTCTTCACTAGCGAATGTTGGATGACTTTGTCGTGAACTGCCAAAGATGTCGCACCCACCATCTAAGCTCAATGTTGCATCATCCAAGTCAATAGCTTCTAAGAGATTATCACCTCCTTGAAATCCAAGATCCTTAATAGTGGAACAACCTAGCTGCATTTAAGTGAAAAAAGAAAACATTACTAATGCATTCTAGCGATAGCCCGCCTAGCATTCCTAATTGATACTATTACAACTACCCTAGTGGAAAAAATGGAATTAACTAATATCCACTGATGGTGCAAATTTAACCTGTTACCGAAGGTTACTTGCCATATGTTTTAGGTTATTAGCTCCAGTTTTATCAGTACTTTACCGTGTTACCTTAATGATATGATAGTGTAGAAAGCTTTTACATCAGTATATAGAAGTTAAACTAAAAAATATATAAAACAGAAAGAAAGATAAGACAAGAAACATCTAACCTTTGGGAGACTAGAGCCCTCTGGGAAGTAAGATGCTGGCTGATTTTTGAAGGGTGGTAAGTAAGTGGGATTACAAGGAATTGGGATTGATGGAATAGTCACCAAGGAACTTAATTCATTTCCTCTAGGCTCCAAAGAGGGAGTTGAGCAATTATTTTCACTGATACTCAGTGAGCTACAAGAGTTATCAAAGCTGCAAGTATTAGCGACATTACTACTATTAGCCATTTCATTTACCCCAGACCAAATCTTTGCAAACTCAGCAGAGGAAGGACAACCACTATAAGAATTCAACTTTTGGCGTCGATGCCCTGGCACCGTGCAGCCATTCCCATTGGACTCACAGGCTTGGCACAGGCACATTTCATCGTCAATGCATCTTGTTACAGCTGGCATTGAACTGCATTTTTCACAAATGAGCGAACGAGGATGCCTTCGTGACAAAAAATTTGCTGAGTGCACCAATCCATCACAATCAAAACAAAGCCTGGCTAAATCTGATGTACAATACACCACGGGCCTCACTAACCCACAGAAGTCACATAGAGGCTCCATTTAACTAAATGGTTTCTTTATTTTTCTTATAACTTTTCTCCAGACTTCAAAATCCTGCATAATTCAGATACACCTTTATCAGAATCAAACAACATTAGCATCAATCAGAAAAGTATAAACATCAAGAGATGAATATCTTACTGATGAAATAAGTATGAAAAGTGCCACCACGTAAGAGGCAGTGGTGCACGTGACGAAAAACATGTAATTTGGTACCGTAGGACATTAGTAGTTCAATGCAGAAATATATGGAGCAGAGCAAGAGAGCTGGCGAGATCAAGAATTGGCAATTATAATTTGCAGCAGAAAATTGTTCGAAAGACATTTGTTTGTTCTGTGCTTCTGTCACCCTGCCCAAAAATTGGGCAAGGGCCAGGAATGGTCTAAATAACTTTTTATTAAGTACTACTTTATTAAACTAATCTAAACAGATAAATTGAACATGAAATATTGAGACTATAAAATCCAACGATGTTATGCTCTTCTTGATATGTGAAAGACTATTCAAATCATAGATTTTACTTATGAGCTAGAAAAGTTGAATCCTGCCAACTTCTGTTAAACTAGTAACAGAAGCAAAATCACATTAACCAACATCAAGAAATGAGTAACAAGTGGATTAATCAAGGGATAAATTAGCTGAGAATTGGAAAAAACAAACAAAAAATCTAAAAAAGATGTTGAAGCAAATGTGTCACAATATTTTTTTGGTTTGTTTGATTATTTGGAGGTTTTGAGTACACTCAAGTTGCATTGAGAAGGATTTGTTGAGTATTTATTCAGTACCTTAGTGAGTGATCGTCACGTGGAACAATGTTAGATGTCAAAGTGATACTATATTTAATGAGGTGGAATTAAATGTTAACAAAAATATCCCAGTCCCAGATTTTGAATACAATGCCTTGTGACTCGCTCTCTATTTCAACCGATGAATTTGCAGTAAATTTCGTGTAAGTTAGCTCCCTAGCTTTTAGATCGTCGAACAGTACATTGCAATGACTACTTGGACCTGTGGCAGCGCAACACTCTTTAGTATCATGACATTGCTTTACTAAAGGGTTTCTTTATATATATATAAATCTGTAAGTATACTTCTCTATCAGTAATTTGACATGGTTTGAATCATTTGGGAGAAAAAGTAAACTATCACAATATCTTTTGATAAATTTTCTTGTCGACATATATTTGATAAATTCAATGTAACTAGGTTAATTGTATTACTCAATTAATCCATTAAATCAAAGAAAACAATAAGAATACTGTCCTAAACTCACACCATACAAAGCTTGGCTAGACGAATTTGCATAAAATAAATTAAGTTTTAAATGGATATAGTTTTCACCCCATTGATGTATCAACAATTTAAAGGGAATTTTCCTTTCTCTCAACTATGATTCCGCTTAATTCCACCTTAGTTGCTTTAATTGTGGCGTCTGAAAATACTTTTAGTCATGCAATGACGCAGAATAAAGGCACTTAATGACTGAAACAACATTGTCAATGCTATAGTTTGTTTCAAATAGAGGATTGAAGCATAATCATGAGGTAATCAAAGCATAAAAAGTGATGCAGCGGAGGCGGATATGTTCGAAAAGGTCTTGGAAGTGTGCATAAAAGCAATGCTTGTTATTATAGTATAATAAAGATAATACTCCACTGAATCAATTCGAAAATATTGATATATGTCAAATCAATTTAGAAATTTGTAATAAATTTTATATTGATCGTACTTTGAAGTTTTTTTTTTTTTTTTAAATTGTGTCCAAGTCCAACACTTCATTTTTTGCATTTAAAATAGTAATTACAAAAATAAAAAATAAAATCGACACATGTAAGAGTTAGCCCACTCAGCTCAGGTCACTTAATTTTTTAAATTTTTAATAAATAGCAAACTAATACATATTTATAAACAATGTTACAGTGTATACAATTTGTCTCCTCGTGATTCGAACTTGAGCACTCTTCTATTCTAAGAGTGTTCAACATATGATATAAAAGCATACAAATCAATATTTAGCCTACATATTGGTATTATTTTTCGGCGAAGACCACCCTCGGCATAAGGTGGCTCCGCCCCTGTATACAGTTAAAAATTACAAAGTATACTTTTTGTTGCCATCTCCGGCAAACCTGATGGGCGGAATCTTGACTCCGGCGAACTCGAATCTATTGAAAATAAGGTGGATGGGGCTCAAATTACACCATTAATAAAACATATCAGAAAAATGGACATTTTATTTTAGACCGGAAAAGAGAGATGAAATGAGTGAAAAAGAAGACTATATTGTCGTCCACCGACGACAACAATGCAGATAGTTCTGATTAGCTCTATGATGAAGCCGTACCCATTGAACAGCAAGAAAGAGATGAAGAAAAAATGAGGAAAATGAAGAGAAAATTGAAGAAGGGGAAGCTGAAAAACCAAATCTAGATGAAGGTGGCGGCAGTAGGGCAGGGAAGAGAGAGGCGGCGAAGGTCGGAGGGAGGGGGAGGTGACCTCAGTGAGAGAAAGGGTAAGAAAAGAAAGAGACATAAAATCCTAGAAAGGAAGTAGCTAGAAAAATATAGAATAAATCCTAAATAATTGCTATGTATAATTTTTTTTAAAAAGTGGAAAAGGACGTGGGCTTTTTATCCTTTTCCTGTTATTTTCCCAAACATTTATTGAACTTAAGCTTTTCATAAATAAACTTATAAAAAGACAGCTAATATATAAGTACCATAAGAGGTGTACATCCAAAGTGACACCATTAAATAGCTCACACAATATAGGTAAATTCAATTACTCCCTCCGTTCCAAAATAGTTGTCACAGTTTGGATTTCGAGAGTCAAACGAGTTCATTTTGACCGTAAATTTAAACATATAATCTTTAAGTTTTTTGTAACGATGTTTATATATTTAGAAACTATATAAAAAATTCTATAAATCGCAATAATTAATAATTCAAAATATTTAAAAAACATATAAAAATATTACGGTTAAAATTAAACTCGTTTGACTCTCGAAATTATTCGAACTAGGACAACCATGTTTCAATGAAACAGAGGGAGTATATCTTAGGCTCATTCCTTCTCTCTTCTCGATCACTCATTGGAGGAAAATTTTATTGTCTTGTTCAGTGACACGTGTCCAACAGCCCACGATGGAAAATAACTAAACGAGATAACGCGCGACCAGTACCAAGCAAGTTTCATAAACAACCAAAGTATTCATTCAAAATGTTTCCATAAACAGTTGAATACTGTACGTAGATGCTGGACGAGGGTAGCAGCAATGAATTCCACCGCCGGCCAGAGCCGAGCACCACCGACCCAACCACCCCAAGGGTGCTAACCATCTTATCCTACGTTCTTGAAAAGCTTGTGGCTCGAAATGACCAGCTAATGCTCGGCCATGATGAGCTCAGCAACGGCGTTGGAGGCAGTGGTGATGGTTCAGCTACGGCGGGAACAAGCTTTAATGCTTTTCATGGGGTTAGAGCACCGAACATAAGTATACCAAAGTACTTGGAGAGGTTATACAAGTACACAAATTGTAGCCCATCTTGTTTTGTGGTGGGGTATGTGTATATTGACAGATTGGGGCATAAGTATCCTGACTCCCTCCTTGTTTCTCTCAATGTTCATAGACTGCTTGTTACCTGTGTCATGGTTGCTTCCAAAATGCTTGATGATGCGTAAGTAATTCTTTTCTCTCTCACAGTATGAGGAATGCGGTACTTCCCTGCATCATCGCGGAATAATTTGTGCATCGAACTACCTTTTTCCTACAGAAATATTTATACAATCACTACAGTTAAAATTAATTTTCTAGAACTATTTAACAAGCATTAACTAGTAATGTAGAATAAATGATAGTAGTACAGCAGTCAACTATATAATGGTGTCATGTTGGACTTTTTCACTTCTATAACGAGATGTTATATAGAAAAGATAAGTATATAACATAACATTAAAAGTCGATTTGATTGTTATAAATGAAGTGTTGTTATCACAAATAGTTGTTATAAAGAGGTCTGAATATACTATATACTACTCTAGTAACATATTCTAATAGGATAGGTTACACTGAATAATGATCTATAAATGAAGTGTTGTTATCACAAATAGTTGTTATAAAGAGGTCTGAATATATACTATATACTACTCTAGTAACATATTCTAATAGGATAGGTTACACTGAATAATGATCTACTAATCCATTATAATGTGGATTTCTTTATGTACAATGACACTATTTTTATTTCGACGTCCCAAAAGTTGACTTTTCGTTTGAAACTTTCAATGTTCAAATTTATTTATACGGTTTAAACTGCATTAATGTAAAAGTGATATGAATTGAGTGTGTGGGTGGGAGTGGGGGGAGGTATCCCTTTTAGAACCAACAAGGTAATTAAACTTAGAAGAGTACAGGAATATTTATTGAATAACCTGTAATAACTTAATGGACTTAAAGTTCCAGCAATCGCCCTTAGCTTAGCTAGCCACTGATAATTTCCTGATGTTTTTGTTGTTAATATGTATCAGACACTACAACAATGCATTCTATGCCCGAGTTGGAGGAGTAAGCAATGCAGAATTAAACAAGCTAGAATTGGAGCTTCTTTTCTTGCTAGATTTTGGAGTTAATGTCAGTTCGAGAGCTTTTGAAAGTTATTGCCAGTATTTGGAGAAGGAGATGTTGAGCAATGGAGCAATCCACAAGATTGAAAGGCCACCTATCAATGGCACTAGTGTTGATGATGCTACTGAAATTTCAGTAGAAGATACTAACACTTCTTCACCATCCCAAATGCCAGATTGACCACATAGCACAGTACTTGGCAGAGTAAGAAATACTAACATGAGTTTACGAAAAAATGTAAGAATGTCTATAGGTGGAATTTAATTGAATTCCATCGGATCATATAGCTTTGTCTTTGCTTCACACCTCTACTCGTGTAACTTATCTTTTTGCAACTGCCATTGTGCGACTCAGGTGCGCTTCTAAGGATACGAGTTTGTGTGCATGAGGATTTAGGACAAACCTATTGTATCATAACACAATTGATTGATTCATAAAATCGCATATACAAGTTCATTACAAGAAAAAGAAAAGATCATACCATTGCTTATAAGTACTATTTTTTTTATTTTTTTTGGTCATCTGTGAAAACAACATTATGAGTCGTTTGATTTAAGTTAGATATGGGGTAGTATAGAACTGCAAGACAATCCGACAAGATTTTAGAAATTAACAGCTTGGTTAGCGATGACATGGACCAGGGTTCCGTTACTTTAATCACCAAAGATTGTGACGTAGTGGTAAGCACTCCTCCATTCTTAATTAGAAGTTTCAACTTTGAGCTATGGTAATTGAGCCACCTTTCGTAAGAAGTGTTTTATCCCACATAGTAGTACTCCCAGACACAAATCTGGTTTAATAGGGACACGGATACACTACAAAAGTGAAACCAAAAAAGGTGGATCAAGGCTTGGCTTATAAATATTAATTGTTCGAGTATTCCGAACACTTACTTTCACTCGGTGTTTATACAACACACAAAGTAAATCCGATAAATATTAGATACATGTGCCTTTTATATATGTATTTATCTCTTAACTAAGATCAATAGATACGTATTCTCCAGGAATTAAGTTTTGAATTATAACAAAGGTGATTTTAGACAAAAATCCTTTCTACATCTATTGTGGATAGAGTTATTTAGAGACAGATTCAAGATTTGAACATTATGAATTCGAATTGAGAATTTATTATGCCAGTTGATTTCCTCAATTCCAAGTTTATACTTATATTTAATAATTAGTACTAGTTTATAACACATATACGATGTCTATACCAAAGCTATTAGGTTCGAATGAATTCAAATTATCTATAATAGGTTAACCCATGAAGTTATTTGACAATTATGCTTAAGTAGCAACTATGTGTTAGTTGAGCTATGCCTAGACTAATCATAATATATTAAAAGAGGTAATACTTAAGTAAAAAATAAACGACGTTATAATCCTTTTGTTAAGCACTGTTAATATATTATTTAAGGATAAAAATGTAAATACATATTTATAATAGTATTACATTTGATATAATGAATGTGATGCAGTTAAAAATATTAACTAAAAATAGGAGTAATACAAATAGATATCCTAATTAAGATTGACTCCACATATTACGGTATTTGTAGTAGTTTCAGTGAATTTATTACACGATTTGCACTTGAACTCTGTACCATTTTATTAAGTTAATCTCTTCAAATTCTAAAAACATCAACAACTAACTCTTCCAATTCCATAAGTTATCTTCTTACACAATTTTCTTAACCTACACTTTTCAAATTCTGACACAGTAAAGAAAAATATAAAAGAATTACTATGGCTCCTTTTGAGAGATGGAAAACTACTCACAGTCTTCATCACTGCCACATCACTTGAAAATCCTTTGTTGCTTGATTATTAACTCTTGTATGTCTATTCTCTCAATTGATTTTTTTCCCACAATTCTTATATGCGTAATTAAGATATTTGGACTTTGTCAAGCAAGTGATACTTTTAATTAGTTAACTATATTTGTTGGTTTGTGGATTTTAATTTTTCTCTCTTGGAATTTTCAGCTCAAGTTATGTTGATTATCTAACTCATCTTAGGAAGACAACTAGAGGACAAGACGCTGAACTTATGGTAATATATCATGGTGATATCTTGAAGTAACGTAAGTACACATATATTTACAAATATTTGTTTCTGAAAACTGCCAGTTTTTTAATCAGTAAGTATTTCTCTTTTCCTTTTTATCTTGTGAATTGATTTTTCGGTCTAAATCTCTCACTGCAATATTTTAATTTTTTTATCTTAAACTTGCATGTTTCTAATGCACTTTTCTCACTTAATTGTATGAGCAATATTTTTACAGTCATTCTCGCTTGAAGTTTTATTAATTGAATTGATTTTCATATGGATTTTGCTCTCATGCCTCTAACATATTCATCTATCAAATCGAAATTAACAAGGTCTCTGAGGTGTGCTGCATTCGTCGAAGGACTTCGACTACTAAAATTACCTCTTGAACCTTTCTTCTTCTTTTTTTTCAAATCTATTCATTTATATTGTGTATTTACGTAAGTTTATCCTTCATTTCCTTGCATTTATTTGAGGTTTCTTTGTCAATAATCAAGATTAGCTTCATATGTGGAAATAGATATACTTTTATGAGCAATGTGAATATAAATTTAACACATCATATTATTTTGATGATCTTAGCTTCTAATCGAATACAAACCCATGTGACAAAATTAGCATAAGGCATCTGAGTGCTCATTAATTTTTTTTATTATTCACAAACTTTGTACTTATTATGTGGGTACATTCTCAGAAACATTGTACTTCCTCCGTTTATGTTTACTTGTCCACTTTCAGCTTTTCACTCCCACCAAGAAAAAATAAGAAAACTTAAACTTGACAAATATACCCTTATTAATTATACTTAAAAAGTACAAGATATTTAATTAGGAAGAGATTTTGAAAAGTACAAAGTATTTAATATCAAGGGTAAATTAGGAAGAACATAGCTAATTTTATCTTGAATTGCTAAAAGGAAAAGTAAATTTAGAATTTGACTTTGGTGAATTTGAACAAGTAAACATAAACGGAGGGAGTACTAATTATATGGGTACACGCGCGTTGCACGTGCCCATAAACTAGTAACTTGAAAAACACCGTATCAAGAAAAGAAAAATCAATTTTTTTAAATAGTAATAGTACTATAATACAGAGTAAGAAGGTAATTTATCAACTATTGTTTAGTTTAAGGGCTATTTACAAATATATACAACCCTAACACCAAAATTACAAAAAATACCAATATTATTTCACTTTACAAAAAATACCAATATTTTTTTACACATTATATACAAAATCAACAAAACTAACAAATTAGGGTTCCTCCTTCTTCCTACTGCCCCTCCCCCCACTGCTACCACCCCAAGCGGCGACGCCGCCGGCTGCCGTCGGCCGCCGCCATCCACCACCGGTTTTTTTTTTTTTTTTTTTTTTGTGTTTTTGAATCTAAAAAATGAAATACACATAAATACACATATAAACATTGATTTTTCTTTGAAATTAAAGTTGGAAAATACATATAAACAAAAATACATGTAAATACACAAAAAAAATTGTGTTATACATACACTAAACACACACATACATACACGGATCTACAGATCTACAAATGAAACATACAAATTTATGTGTGTGACATTTATTACTTGACATACACACAAAAATACATACAAAAAATACAAATAGATGCTCGGATATACACGTTCATACAGTGATATACACGTACATACACTTGTGTGCTGAAAATTATTACATGTATATACACGAACATACAGATACATACACTTGTATTTGAATGTGTATATTCAAATGCAAAAAAGAAGAAGGAGAAGCAGATCTGAATTTGTATTTACAAAATACATATGTAAACATAAAAATACACACATATACACGTACAAAATTTAAAAAAAAAAGAAAAAAAAAAGAGGAGAAGATCGGAAAAGAGAGGAGCAGATCTGCTCCAGTTCTCCGCGGTGGAGCAACGCAGCGGCGGCGACCGGCGAGGGGGGTGGGGAACAACGGGAGGGTGGGGTGGGTGGGTGGGTGGAGGAGAGGAGTGTATTGGGTTAAATCCGTCGTCACCAAAGTTGGTGACTAAGCATCCACGTAGGACGACGCACAGATGACACGTGGCTATGAAGGGGCGCAAAGGCAACGGATAGAATCAAGGATGGGCAGTTATAACGGATAGATGAACAGTCACCACGGCCAGAACAGTCGCAACTCATCGTCAAAGCCAATTCAAAATAGAATCCTTATCCTTAAGCAGCGTAACCGCTCAATCAAGGAGTTACAACTGCTCGTGAGCGGACGCTTAGTTATCTATATATTGTAATTCAAGTCACAAGTCTTGGATCATCTTCTTTTTATCTAATTCTCTCTCTCTGAGCAATCATCTGTACTCTATTGATCAATTAATATCCAATCCTTTACCTTCCGCCAATATTTATTATTATTGCACGCTGTTAATTAATCTCATTTATTATATCGCTGTTCAAAGTATCCTAAATAGTACGAGGAAGGAATTCGATCGGATCCATACGGCCTGAACACGGTTCCTTCTATTTAAATCTCCATTTACTGCATCACATTTATTACGCCTTTATTTCCTTATCTTTATTGCAGTCATTTATTTCAAGCATTTAATCTTGATTATTGATCGTGACTCCGCTTTACAAATTTAATTGTGACTTAACCTAATAAACGGAATTACGGTTAAACAATTTGGCGACCACAGTGGGAGCCGGTCAATAACTTCCGTAGGTTAATTGCTTATCGTACTTTATTCTTTACTCGCTTTTTTTTCCTGCCCGTTGGCTCTCCTCGTTTTCTTTTTGAAATGGCAGATAATAATTCCCACAACAACGCTCTCATTGACGGGCAACAAGACCTGAATGCAGCGGAGCAAGTGGACTTGAATCTGGCCGAGAACGAGCAGCAAGACAACATTCCTGCGGATGACGACGTGATCCCCGTTGCGGAAGACGAGAACGTGCTCCCAGACGAACAGGAAAACGAGCACAGCCAGCAAGGTAGCAGAAACAGCCGCCCACCTGGCCGAGGAAACTCTGGTCAAGGGCCTAGAGGACCTAGAGGACCCAATAGTCCTGGAAATTCGAGGAATTCTCGGGACGCTGTCCTTGAGTTCATACGGCAACAGGCTGAAGTCAATAGGCAGATGCGGGAAGCTATCGACGGCCTACGACAAAACCTGCCGAACGCAGGAAATCCACCCGCTGGACGTCCAAGGAACGCCTCACCGTCTCATGCCTCGAGACGCGCTGAAAACGCTGAAAATCAAAATGCAGGGTCAGCAGTGCCAACGGAAATGAGCGAGGTGATGGAAGCCCTCACCCGGCAGTTCAAAGAAAGCCAGGAGGCCCTGCAGCGCTCCCTTCATGAGAGGATTGATCAGATCCCTGGTGCACCACCCACTCTGAAGAAAGTTGACGTTCAACGGTACACTCAAAGGCCTTGGAAGAAAGAGGCAGCACCAAAGGCGATACCCAAAACGTTCAAAATGCCAAATATACCGAGATACCGGGGAACAACTGACCCCAACGACCACTTAATGATGTTTAGCAACTTCATAAAGGCAAGCGATCTCACCGACGAGGAGATCGAGTCAGTACAATTGAAGAAGTTCGTAGAGACCTTGGCAGATGGCGCTCTACGATGGTACTCAATGTTGCCACCAAATTCAATAGGATCGTTCGCCGAGATGGCGGAATTGTTTGTCAAAGCACACACAGGCGCTCAGAAAACCGAAACAAGAGTTGAAGACATCTTTGAAATCAAACAACTACCCGGGGAGTCTCTCCGGAAGTATGTGGATCGCTTTCAGCGTGAGCGTATGTTGCTACCCAAAGTACCAGATCGGTGGGCGGCTATTGCGTTCACTAACAGCTTGGACGTCAAGAGCTCTGAAGCGACCAGACGATTGCATGAATCCTTGCGAGAATATCCTGCAGCAAACTGGTCGGATGTCTACAATCGTTATAATTCAAAGGTACGTATAGACGAAGATAAATTGATTGGCACAAGTGCCCGGGGACGGAGCCAGGCTCGCACCAGTGGCGCTGGGGGAAAGATCGAGACAGATAAACCAGACGCACGGCACGAGCCATATCCCAATCGGTCGCGCAACAACTCAAATGGACGCGGTCGTAACAACAAAGGCCTTGCGAGGGGCAGTGATTCCGCCTCCACTTCTAGTGGACTTCCAACCCTGCCCGTTTTCAACATCGGCGCAGCTGAACTTGTAGCAGTGCTCGAGGGGATGAGCGAAAAAGTCAAGTGGCCTAAGGATATGAAGGGTGACCCCAGCAAGCGCAGCAAAAACCTGTGGTGCGAATTTCATCGCGACCACGGCCACACAACGGACGACTGCAAGGCTCTAAGGTACGAGGTCGCTAACCTATTGAAACAGGGCTATCTCAAGGAGTTCTTGACAGAGAAAGGAAAGCAAACTCACGCAAAGGCCCAGCAAAATAAGTCAGAGCCTCCCCGAGCATCATCTCCGAAAATGACGGTCAACGTCATCTCTGGAGGTATTGAAGTCGACGCAGTCACATACACAGTGAAGAAGTACGCCAAAGTATCTATTACAAAGACCAAACGACCACGACTTGAGGATACAATAACCTTTGAAGAAGCAGATGCAGACGGCTTGCAATTTCCTCATATGGACGCTCTAGTGATAACATTGCGAGTAGAAGAGTTCGATGTCAGAAGAGTACTCGTCGATCCAGGCAGTTCGGCGAACATCATATTATCCCGGGTCGTGCAGGAGTTGAAACTATACGACGGGATTATACCAATCTCCCGTGTTCTTTCAGGGTTTAACAATTCCAGCGAGAAGACGTTAGGAGAAATCACTCTGACGACCCTGGTCGAAGGCGTTATGAGGCGGACAACGTTTCATGTCGTTGATGGGGATATGGCTTACAACACAATCCTTGGAAGACCATGGATACACGACATGCAAGCAGTCCCATCGACATATCATCAAGTAATGAAATTTCCTTCAGAATGGGGAATACGAGAAGTTCGGGGAGAGCAGCGCTGCGCTAGAGATTGCTACTCAGTTGCAGTCAAGCTCCCCGAGGAGGCAAAATAGCAATTAAAGAACCCGGGATCGGAGTCAAACAATGAGGCATCAGACTACCAAGTCCCGAAGTTCATATCAAAATTGGATGCACGTGAAGAGCATGCACCAACTATTGAAGCTTTGGAACCAGAAGTACTTTTCGATAACATGCCTAAAAGAAAAGTATATCTGGGAGCAGAGCTAAACGAAGACTTACGCAAAGACATCTTGCACTTCCTCAAGGAGCAACACACCACTTTCGCATGGTCACATGCGGATATGACGGGAATCTCTCCGGAGATTATTTGTCATAAGTTGAACGCGGACCCTTACCATCGCCCGGTGAAGCAAAAGAAGCGCCAACAAGGCGCATTCAGAAACCAGATCATAAATGACGAAGTTGACCGCTTACTCAAGATTGGCTCCGTCCGAGAAGTCAAATATCCAGATTGGCTGGCCAATGTGGTCGTAGTGGCAAAGAAAAATGGCAAGTGGAGGGTCTGCATCGATTTCACTGACCTAAACAAAGCCTGCCCGAAATATTCTTACCCACTACCTCAGATTGACCAACTGATCGACGCGACGGCCGGGCACGAAGTGCTTACATTCCTTGATGCATATTCAGGCTATAACCAGATCTTAATGGATCCCGACGACCAGGAAAAAACTTCCTTCATTACTTGCCGAGGTACGTATTGCTATAAAGTGATGCCTTTTGGACTTAAAAATGCAGGTGCGACTTACCAACGATTAGTCAACTGAATGTTTCACGACCACATTGGCAAGACCATGGAGGTCTACATCGATGACATGCTGATCAAGTCCAAACGGGCAGAGGATCATTTAACACATTTGAAGGAGGCCTTTCGAATCCTTGATCAGTACAACATGAAACTCAACCCGGAAAAGTGCGCATTTGGAGTAGGCTCAGGGAAATTTCTTGGTTTCATCGTCTCCCAGCGAGGGATCGAAGTAAACCCCGCCCAGATAAAAGCAATTGAAGCCATCCCTGACGTACTTCATAACAGAAAAGACGTAATGCGGCTAACCGGAAGGGTGGCAGCGCTGAGGAGATTCATTTCTCGCTTATCTGATCGATGCAAAAGCTTCTTCGACGTGCTGAAACAAAACAAGGAGTTCGATTGGACACCTGAATGTCAGCAAGCACTTAAGGAATTGAAGCGGTACCTGTCAAATCCGCCTTTACTCTCAACGCCCCAACCAGGTGAACAGCTATTACTTTATCTGGCCGTATCTGAGTCTGCAGTAAGCGCAGTACTGGTTCGAGAGGACAAAGGTAAGCAACTTCCAATTTATTACATTAGCAAATCCTTATTAGATGCTGAAACTCGCTACCAACCTTTGGAAAAATTAGCACTAGCCCTGGTAATCGCTGCCCGAAAATTAAGACCTTATTTTCAAAGTCACTCAATAGCTGTCGTTACTACCTTTCCCTTACGCAATATCTTGCACAAACCTGAATTCTCGGGCAGGTTAGTAAAGTGGGCGGTAGAATTAAGTGAGTTTGATATATCTTATCAACCCCGAGTAGCCATAAAATCTCAGGCACTGGCAGATTTTATTGCAGATTTTAGTGCTGCTATGTACCCTGATGCTCAGCGTGAGGCGGTTCTTTTCGCCGGATCGGAGTCGGGGACATGGACTCTACACACTGACGGGTCCTCGAGTGTGAAAGGATCAGGATTGGGTTTGGTTCTTACCACTCCCTCGGGGGAAACCATTAGACAGGCCATAAAATGTCCTTTTATTACAAATAATGAGGCCGAATATGAGGCCGCAATTGCAGGTTTAAAATTGGCTCGAGAATATGGAGCGGACAGAATTCACCTTAAGAGTGACTCTGCCCTAGTTGTCAATCAAATAAACGGTGGCTTCGTAGCAAGGGAGTCTCGTATGCAGAGGTACCTTGCCCGAGTCACTGGTTTGCTGGCACAATTCGACAATTGGGAGGCCACACAGATTCCACGAGAAGAGAATCACGAGGCTGATGCCTTGGCAAATCTGGGTTCAGTGGCAGAGATTGGGGCAGCGGGCTCAGTGGCCGTGGCTCATCTTCTATGTACGACAGTTGATAAAGATGCAATAGAGGTCAACGCGACCAGCCTGACTTGGGATTGGAGGAATGAGATAATCAATTATATACTACATGGGACCCTACCATCAGACGTTAAGGCTGCTCGAAAACTGAAGATAAAAGCTGCCAGGTATACAATTATAGATGGTACCCTTTATCGTAAAACTTTTGCAGGACCACTCGCCAAGTGCCTAGGTCCCAGCCAAACTGAGTATGTGATGAGGAAAGTTCACGAGGGTTGCTGTGGAAATCACCTGGGAGGCAAAGCACTTGCGCGAAAGCTTATACGGGCAGGCTATTATTGGGACAAAATGGAAAAAGATACCAACGAATTTGTCAAAAAATGCGACAAGTGCCAAAGGTTTGCGCATCTCCTCCATCAGCCAGCAGAACCCTTGCATTCAATCACCTCCCCGTGGCCATTTATGAAATGGGGAATGGATATCGTTGGGCCACTACCCACTGCACCTAGAAGGGTACGTTTCTTGCTAATTACTACTGACTATTTTACAAAGTGGGTCGAGGCTGCAGCATACTCAAAAATACGTCAAACGGAGGTGGTTGACTTCCTTTGGCGTTATGTCATTTGTCGCTTCGGAGCACCCAAAGAAATTGTTATGGATAATGGTCCTCAGTTCGTTGGTCAGAAGATCACAAGGTTCCTTGAGGATCTGCATATTAAAAGAATCACTTCCCCATACCATCCAGTGGCAAATGGGCAGGCAGAGTCAACCAACAAAATAATAGTAGATTCTCTCAAAAAACGTCTCGAGCAGGCCAAAGGGTGTTGGGTAGAAGAACTCCCCGGGGTTCTTTGGGCATATAGAACAACCACAAAAATGAGCACCGGAGAGACGCCTTATTCCTTAGTATATGGTGCTGAGGCATTGATTCCAGTCGAAATCGGCGAGCCAAGTCTGCGATATGCCCATGCAACTGAAGAATCTAACTCAGTCAACCTCTCCGAGGAATTGGATTTTCTAGAAGAGCGAAGAGAATTTGCACTTATACGAGTAGTAGCTCAGAAAGAAAGGATAGAACAATATTATAATCGGGGACTTAGGCTACGCAACTTTGAAATCGGGGACTTTGTATTGCGTAGAGTCTCCCAAAACACGCAAGAAGCAAACGTCGGCAAACTTGGTCCGAACTGGGAAGGTCCTTACAAGGTGGTGGCATCCGTTGGTAAGGGCTCATATCGTTTGGCACGACCAGATGGATCGCTTCTACCTAGCAGTTGGAACGTGACTCACCTAAAGAGGTACTACTTTTAAGTATCACGTTGGTTAGTGTCTCTGTCCCTTTTTTCCATTGCTTACTTGTTATCGTTTTCTTTTAAGTTATTTTGTCTTCCTATCTTTGTCTAAATGGTACTAACGGTCTTCAAAAGGCCAGATCCGTTTAGCTCAACTTGTAGAGCTCGAAGTCCCCGTACTTCGCGGCTGTGGGTTCAAATCCCGCAACGGACACGCTCCTCTCTTGGTTGTATGTGTTCCTTGATTCAGCGTTTCTCCCATTATCTTTTTATGTCTGAAATTACGAGATTTCAACATAAAAACAGGGGGGTGGCGAGGGCCCCAGTAGGCCAAAATCCAGGCTAACATGAGTGATCTTCGAACAGAGCAAGGTCATATTCATTCGCCAAGCCCATAACTAAGCGGAATCAAGTAAGTTCAATAGAACTATCTTATTTGCGCTAACGTTAACGTTATTTTTTGCGGCCAGTATTCGCCCAAATTTTACAACTTTACGACCAAACAATCTTGTGTCTTGATCACTGGGTTGCCTATTCTTTTCAATAAAAATAACAAGGTAAAACCCCAACTAACAAAATTTTTCTGCGGAAACTTTCAATCGTCAAATATGATAAGCAAAGTTTATCGCAAGGCCATCTTATACGGCCAGACTTCAGTCAACCTAAACGGCCTAGTTTCGTCTAGCCCAGAAGGTCTGACTTCATTTATCTTAACTAAGGGCAACTTAACCTAGTTATGATCAAAGTCTATTTTGAACATCTGCGCAGATTAACACCAAAAAAAGAACCCAGACACTAGGATTTGAAATATAATCCTGACTTCTGAAAACCTCGTTAAAACAACGAATACCAACGTCATTCATGTAAACAAGACTTGAGACCAAAAATGGTCATCAAGCCTTCATCAGTCGGGCAAAAACAGAAATAGGCAAAATGTGCACTTGTCCACAAAATTAGCAACATTCAAAATTAGCAGCATCCAGTAAATTTACAAAGAGAATCAGATAAGGCTTCAGTCATCATTTGGGCCAGGCTCTCGACCTGATGCACTAGCTCCATCAGTCGGATCCCCACCCAAATCTTCATCTTCGTTGTCCTCACCGCCTTCATCGTCATCTTCATCATCATCGTCATCAGCGCCCACCTCCATGCCCAAGGCCTGCTTGACACTGATGATAGTCGCTATGGTCTGGTCGAGGACTGAGCCAACGTTAATCTGGCCGCGCTGCATTTGGATGAGCAACTTCTTCTTGGCTTCGAGGGCTTCCAGTTTGGACTCGATCGTGTAGCGATCCCTCAAATTTGCCAAATCCATCCTCAGTTGCTCTTGGGTCCTCATAGACTCCTCAGCCCGATCCTTAGCTTCTTGAAGTTCTCCTCGAGCAGCCCGAGATTCAGCCTCAGCCTTGTTCATGTTTCTCAACATCAGGTCAGAAGCGCTACGGATGCTCTCCAGAGTGACTTCCTTCATATTAAGTTCATGGGCAAGTTGGGAGATCTGACGACCCTGCTCATCCATCTTGGCTTTCAGATCTTCAAAGGAAAGTGTAAACCCTTCCTTCTCAGCCAGAAGACGGTCCCTCTCCTCGAGGAGCGTGGTAATCTTGTCGTTAGCTTCAGCGTTGGATTTCTCCAACCTATCTATTTTATCCTCAAAGAAGCCACGCCTTCCCTCCAGGACCCGCTTCTCCCCGACCAGAACCTGGTTCTCCTCTTCTAGGGCTTGCCTATCTCAGAGAGCCCTCAAAAGATCTCTCTTCAGGCCAAGAACCTGTTCCTGATTATTCAACCTGGAGCGGAACATCAGCTCGGTAGCCATCATACTCGCCTGGCAATGAGCAAAAATACGCAAGTAATCAGAACTAAGGATTTTTGATAAAAGTAAAAGGAATAAGGAAGAAAACAATACCCGAGCAGTATCTTCAGCGACTGCGTAGGCCAGCTGCTCGTCGCTCATGCTGCGCATATTCCACTCCTCGCGAGGGCCAATCAGATTGGACGTTACCTTAACCAGATGGCCAGGCTTCGTCAAAAAATCCGTGTCTGGAGGGATGATGAAGTCACACTCCCTCATGCACGGCCTGGGCTCCCTCGCTTGTTCAGAAGGATAGTTGGGGCCAAATTTGTGGCGGATGCCTTTAACAGAGTGCGCCCCAATCATACCTCCTAAAGATACCCGCCTGGTAATCCTAGTGCGAGAAACCTCGACGTCGCCTATCTCGTCGAGGCCCAGGGTGTCGCACTCTTGCAGATAAACTGGCGCCACCCCGTCAGCAGCCAAGTTCATCATGTCTTTATAGTAAAAGACCTGGGGTTCAGCCTCCCCCCCAGCCTTCCTCTGATCACCAGCAACCTCCTCGTCCTTCTCCTCTTCCGCCTCTCTCATCGGCTCCTTGCCTGGACGCCTGTGGCTGGCCTGCTCAGGCTCGCCTTGTTGGCTACCAACCCGTTCAGGTTCGTTTGGCTGAGAGGCCTCAGGAAAGAATGCAAAACCTTCGTGCATCCTTTCTTCCCCCATCTCCCCAACCTTATCTTCTTCCCCGCCATCAACTCGGGGACTCTCCTCAAAGGCATAAGAAGAAGTCTCTACGGCCCTCCTCTTATCACTCCGAAGATATGCCCTCCTCCTCTGAGTCAAGCTCACATCGGGAGCCTCTGAATCTGAAAGGACAACCACCACAGGCTCAGCAGATTCAGGGGCAGCCGCCGAGCTTTTGACACTCTCCTGCCCAGCCTTGGGCGTCTCAGCAGCATCAACAGTGGCTTCAACTGTTTTTTCAGAAGATTGAGGGGTCTTACGAGCTGTCCTTGTCTTCTTTTTGGGTTTACTCTTTTCAGAGTCAGTTTGCTTTCTCTTCAAGCTCGCAAGGACCTCCTCACCACCCTCCCTGGCTTTAACAGCCGCAACAGTTTGAAGGATGGCAGCTGCCTCCTCATTTATCTCAGCCACAGGGTCAACAATCTCCTCCACAGGAGGAGGAGCAGGAAAGTAATCACCACCAGTACCTAGACCTGAGGGTAAAATCATATTAATACTACGAAGAGTTCTGCACAAATTAGCAGGGACTTAAATAACCGGCTTACCATGGGTGCTGGGGTTTGATAAACCTGTTTTAGTGGCATAGTAAGACCACTGTCTCTTCTCGTGGGTAAAGCCTGCCAAGATAGGCCCAACCCAGGCGGATAATTCCTCCTCGGAGATCAGGCCGTCGTAGGGAATCTTGTCAGCTAATCAACAAAGGATAAAGGTTAGAGGAGGCAAATACATAAGTCAAGGAGTAGTCAGTACAAGGACTCGGGGACTTACGAGTTTTATTCCACACCTCGCGGAGATTAGTTTTGCTGCCACGTGTGAAGAGTCTGGACGGCACATAAACATACCTATGCATCCAACCCCTATCTCCTGTGTCCTCAGACTTGCTCACTAGGGCTTTTCTCCCCCTCATACGAGCATTGATATATCCATCTCTCGCAACCTGAAGGCTGTACAAAGAGATGAAATGCTTAAACTCAAAGTCCTGCTCGGTCTCATCGGCGAACCATTCTAGCAGGGAAACGATTCTATAAATGCTCGGGCACAGCTGCCCCGGGCAGATAAGATAGTATTTGCAGATATCCTCTATAACAGGATGCAACGGGAGCGTATGACCTATCGTGAATGGATACGTGGATATGGCTGTCCACCCAATTCTCGCAGTTCTCCGTTGGAAGAGGGCAAGACACCATAACATCATCATTCCAGCCGCAATCTGCCCTGACCCTAGGCAAAAGGTCAGGAGTAATTGAACTCTTGAACCGGCTTGAAGGCCACGCCCTTATATTGCCATAATGGTTGAATGAGCCGACTGAGCAGTCATTTTCAAGGTTTCCCCAAACTTTCGGAATCACATCGGCCACCGAAGTTGAGGAACTCGTGGATTGACCACCTACTGCCGAAGAAGTGCTAGCCGCGGCGTCCATATTCAAACTCTTCTTAGCTTTTGGAGACATTTTGATTAGAAGATTGGAAGGGTTTTGTACGTTTTAAGATTTGTTGAAAATCGTTTTGAAAGCTCTGTTGAATCAGACGAAATTGGGAGTAAAAGTAAAAAGGTTCTCAGATAGGGGATGTCATATTTATAGGGTTGGCAAAACCCGACCCGCGCATACACGTGTCAAGCATTCGTGCAAAAGGAAATCCCAGCCACAACAATATAAAATAATAGAAAATCGAAGCGACGGTTTTTTGCCTTGGGACGTGCAAGACGTGAGTAGGCGCAGTGCAATCATTATTCCTGCAGTCTCGGAACACGCAACAGTCACCTTTCAGTAAAAAGTGGAGCGGAATTGACAGCTTGCACGTTTTGCCTTTAGCAGAGCATTTAATGCCTGCACTAACAGGACGCCAATCAGTCAAAAGCTCTTGAGAAAGCATTTAATGCTTATACTGAGGAGATGACGATCAACTCAACGGGCAGCATTTTGCAAGAACTCATGCTTACTACTCAAGGAGAGTTCAAAAGAGTTCGTTCCCGCTCAAAATTTGTTCTCCACTCCTCGACCAGATTCTCTGCCCGAGAAGTGCGGGGACTATCTGTATTGGGTTAAATCCGTCGTCACCAAAGTTGGTGACTAAGCATCCACGTAGGACGACGCACAGATGACACGTGGCTATGAAGGGGCGCAAAGGCAACAGATAGAATCAAGGATGGGCAGTTATAACGGATAGATGAACAGTCACCACGGCCAGAACAGTCGGAACTCATCGTCAAAGCCAATTCAAAATAGAAGCCTTATCCTTAAGCAGCGTAACCGCTCAATCAAGGAGTTACAACTGCTCGTGAGCGGACGCTTAGTTATCTATATATTGTAATTCAAGTCACAAGTCTTGGATCATCTTCTTTTTATCTAATTCTCTCTCTCTGAGCAATCATCTGTACTCTATTGATCAATTAATATCCAATCCTTTACCTTCCGCCAATATTTATTATTATTGCACGCTGTTAACTAATCTCATTTATTATATCGCTGTTCAAAGTATCCTAAATAGTACGAGGAAGGAATTCGATCGGATCCATACGGCCTGAACACGGTTCCTTCTATTTAAATCTCCATTTACTGCATCACATTTATTACGCCTTTATTTCCTTATCTTTATTGCAGTCATTTATTTCAAGCATTTAATCTTGATTATTGATCGTGACTCCGCTTTACAAATTTAATTGTGACTTAACCTAATAAACGGAATTACGGTTAAACAAGGAGAGAAAGAGAGAGTGAGAAGTTAGGGTTTTGGGTAGAGAGGGAAGAAAGAAAATGAAAAATTATATATTTTATAAAATGTGAAAAAGTGTTGGTATGTAGGGTAATTATTTAAAAGTATCGGTATTTTTTGTAATTAAATGTTTAGTATGTCAATTAGCGTAAAAATATCTTAGTTTAATTTATGTGAACTTATTTGACACAATATAAATTTTAAAAAGAAAATGAATCATTCATTTTAGAACAACTAAACAAGAATTAGAGTTGCAAGAAACCATAAAGCATTAAGTAGTTGCTACAGAGGGAAAAAAGGAAATAAGAAGGCACTTATTAAGTGGATGTGTTTGTTATGACTAAAAATGTTTTTCTACTAAATAAGCGTGATTTTCTTACTATGTTTAGTAAGCACGCAAAAAATAATGCCCCAAAAATATGCAAGGTGGGGGTGAGCAATGAGGGTATGGAGCAGAGTAGGCTTAAGGGCATAATCAAATGATTAGGAGATAAACAATGAAAATATAAGAGTACCTAGACAATTTACTTCAAGTACAAGAATCTTTGCTAGAATTCCTCAAGGTACATTGCGGTATTTCACTAATGGGGTGTGACGAAGTGATTACAACAAAAAAATTATTCAGAATGAAGTACTTCGTCTATAGTCATCATAGAAATGATAGAATATGACTCTAATAGCTCTTCTCGAGTCATTCCAGTACAATGAATCAAAAGAGTACCAAAAAATATGCAACACGATAGAATTGTTGAGGGATAAAAAGGGTGAGGGATTCAATTGGGTGTTGGGAGGGAAGGAAAATACAATCAACATGAAGTGTCATTGCTGACTTGTTTATTTTAGTCCCTAACATAGACGTCTTTGTTGTTATTTTAAAAAAGCTTTACAAAATATGGGAAAATAACGGAGGAGGACAAAAGGCCCGAACTATATTTTTTTTAACCTTTTTTTTTTTTTTAAAAAAGTACCCCTAAATAAATACTCAACTATCCTTCCTATTTTTTTTTTTTTTTTTTTTTTTTGTAGCCATTCCCTTTTTAGAGTTTGTGGTTTCTTCTTCTTCTTCTTCGATTCTCTTTCACCATCACCGCCACCCTTCCGTCCGGACACCGTTTCCCTTTCCTCCGGCAAGCGTTGCCTACCACTCCCACCACCATCCTCTACCATTCCCGCCCCTGCAAACTCCTTCCCTGCGTCTGGAATTGCAGATCTATTGCAACATCAGAGCTTCGACAAGTTGCTGCATCGATTTCGTCGCTGTAGATCTGTTGTGACGGAACTGGTGTAGCAGCTTGACGGAGCTCTAATGACCGAAACTGCTGCTCCGTCGAGCCTTTTTCCTTTTTTTAGATATGGATGTATACGCAATATATTCTATTAAAATGTGTATACAATGTAAAAAAAAAGTGTGTATACACTGAATATACCTGAAAAGTGAGTGTATAACTGATAAATCTGACTATATACATCATAAAATTGGGTGTAAACACTGTATACGTGAAGAGACAGTATGTATACACTATGATATTGTTTGCACACACTCTGTATTAGTTTGTGTAAACTGATTATAAAAAGTAAGAGCTATTGAAAAGTAAGGGGAAAAAGTTGATTGAGTGTTTTAGTAATCATCCCAAGAAATAACAATCAAAACATGAAAAAAATGGCAAATTATTTTTCCATACCAAACGCTTTCTTTTATTACCCGGGAAAATAAATAAAAAAGAAAGTAAAAAAAAAAAGGAGAATATGCTATATATCACCATTCTCCTCGAAGGGTGCGTCTTTTCTAATTTTTTAGGCTGTCAATTTCATACTATTCACCGTTTTAGATCAAAAGTTGGACTAAGAAGTCACGGTGCTGCAGCTGAAAACTGAACCGGCGACAAGGACAAATCAAATCTGGGTGAATTCACATAATTACCTATGGCGGATAATTCAAAAGACGATTTACTTCAACTAATCAAGCGAATCAGCTCTTTCTTAACCCTCAAGATTTCTAATCTCTTCCATACTCTGGTTTGCGTTTTCCTCTTTCTCTTTCTTAATTTTTAACATCTATTATTTTTTAATTAAGCACTGAATTATTTTAATTGCTAATTATAATTCGAATTGAAGTTTGTACTCTAGTCAGAAATGAAAATTCGTGCTTCATAGGTAGGGGTTATGCATATATTACCTCACTCGATTTCAAACTAAGGCTTGTTAAGCATAATTACTTTTATTTTTATGCAATTAGGGCATTATACCTGGATATTAAAATTGTTACTTGCTGGTTACTGTAACTAGGCTGCTTTAATCATGTTAGAAGAAGAATTACACCTTGTTTCGATGTCGATTTCAATTTTTAGGAGACATTTCCGTTACACAAAAAAGTGAGGTTCGAAAATGTGTGCATTTTTTTTATAATAGTGATGTACAGGCAAGCTTGTACGCACCTCGACTAATTCCACTGGTACCTGCTACCTCTAACTAGTACAGTACCAGGTAAACTCTGACCCTCAAGGCTTAGATAGATGGGAAGAGATGATTTGAACGTGAGATCTCATGGTTCTCTTGCAACTTCATTAACCACTAGGGCACACCCTTGGGTCCGAATATGTTCACCTAAATGGAATTTTCCATTATAACTGTGCTAGCTATGTTGCTGAAGTTCTGTTTACCTGAAGGTCCTTTGTGTCTTTTGGATTAGAAGTAGCATTTAGGACAGGAAATATGTTGACTTATTCTATGAGTTGAGAGATAGACGAATTAAGGAATGTAGATTATGAAGGGTTTTTTCTGGAATGATGAAGAGATGATTTTTATCAATTATCTATAACAATAGTAGCTCAAATTGTACAGGAATAATATTATAAGTTGTATAATTGCCATCAGTCGTCTGTCATTTCGAGCTTATACTGATGGAAAAATGGAAAGCAACATGTGGGTAGATTTAAGCGCAGTCAAAATTGTGATAGTTGCAGCAAAAGTTTTGTTGAAATCTTGGTCAAACTTAGTGCTCTAGTTGCTAAGTTTTAAAGTTGATAAAACTTAATCCAAAACAATACAGCTTTCTATTCTTACTGCCAAGTTATGATTTCTGTTGCCATTCTAATAGCATTTCTTGCGACTTCTTTGATTTTGAATATAAAATGCATTTCGTTATTTGATGGGTATTTGCTTTTCTTTTATTTCTCTGTTTCTTTCTGCCACTATTGGTATCTCCATTCTATTTTCTTCCTCCACTTCTTGTTCTATTGTTCACTTTGTTCTCTACAGTAGTATTTTTTGGTCACCTTTACACATTCTCATCTTTAACCTGTTCTTTCAAATGCAAAATTTGTGCTCTTATCTGCATTGTCCCTGTGCATAAGACTCTGATAGCCATTAAAGGCGGTTTATCTTCCAGGAAAAGGTTGTTATAATTAACCTTTTCACTTACTCTCATTCTGGTAATTTGACTATCCTGCGACAATGACCCTGATGCTGGCCTTAGCCTTATTGTGGTGAAGCTGAAAGAGGGGCTGATCTGGAAGCAAAAACTTAAGATTCTAGTATCCATTATTACTGTTATCTTTCTCAAAAAGAAAAACAAAAGAGTCTAGTATCCATTAAAGGCAGTTTAAGCTGCTGAGAGAACGTTGTAAGAGTTCCGAGGTTGAAGGAGAAAAAGAAGTTAGGGGAAATGATTAAGAAACACCTGCTTATCCGAAACCTTGCTGTTTTAGAGTTAAGTCTCGCAGATTAAGAGATTGAGTGAAGTTATGATTACCAAGCTATTTTCTTGACTATGATACTTAATATAGCTTTGTTCATTATCAAATTGCAATAAATCTTTTAATTTCCACTATCTATTAATGCCATATCCTGAAGGTCGCACAAAGAATAAAGCCACTCAGCTAGGACTGTCTAGTTTATTTTCAACTGCCGAACCATACAATTTGTTTTCTTATATTCTGTTTGTCATTTAGGTTTGAAATTTTGGTTTAGGCCAATTTGGATGCCCCCGGTTTATTTCTCCTTACAATTTCAAGTGTCTTTTTTCTTCTGGGTCATGGTTTTCGTTTAAGTGCCTTCTTTTGCAATTGATAGATTGAACATTATCATTAAATGAAATTATGAAAGAAAATTGATAGTTATTGAAGGAAAACTACGAAATTTACCAATCAAATGGTACGGAGAGTTGAACCTCTAAGCAGACAATCAATAACACTATATTAATAAGTGCCTTGATCTAGAGTTGCTCAAATGTTACATCTTAAAAATTCTGAATCACCAAATCATTCATACATCTTGCTGCACTCGGTAATGCAGTGCATGTAATATAAGATTCTAGAAAGCAACACGCTAAAGTGTGAGTGGCCAAATCATCCATACCACTTGCAGAGTTGGGAAAAATCGAGTGTTAACTTAGCAAGTTGTGTTCTCTACAATCCAATAATCTGTTATTCTCCTTTCTGTTTTTTTTAAAACAAATAAAGACTCTCTGTATTATAAGTTGCTGTATAAGATTCACTTTGCTTTTCTCCTTGCATTTTGAATAGGTGGTCTATTCCTTCATCTCAGGATGTATCAAAATATTGTACTGCTTTTTTCTGTAATGTGATGGTAACATCTATTTGGTAAATGCAGGATTCAAGATCGGTGGGGGCCATAGCAGGTCTTGCAGTTGCAATAGTTTTTACCTGGAGACTGTGGAGATCACCTAGTGGACCACAAAGGAGGCGCCCTAAGCGACAAGCTGGTACATCTAGTAGTTCTGGTGTAAGCACTCATTCAAGTGCAGATGTAGCAACTTCAGGAGTTGCCCCTTCTGAGGATTCAAATGCTCAAAATGTTATTGACGAGTTCTTTCAGCCAGTAAAGGTAGATACTGATAGTTCTCCTCTACACGCCATATTTATCAAATGTGGTTGGTGTATAATTAACTTTTCCTAGTTCTTTGTAGCCAACACTTGGGCAGATAGTTAGACAAAGGCTGAGCGAAGGGAGGAAGGTATATTTTTCACTTCTTCTATTGATATGTGTCAAGTGATTAGATTTATGGAGTCCTGCTATTGAATTACCTTCTTTTGTATCCAAAAAAAAAATTAAAAAAATTTAAAATTATTGAAATTATTTTATTCAGCCAACCCTTTTAGTTAGTGTATAGGTGAGAATACACTACCTTTTAATAAAGGTGAGAATACACTACTCTATTGGGAATCCAAGTTTTATTTTCTTATGATGGATTGGTGATGACAGATTTTGTAATAACATATATAATATTGAGAGATTCGGGATTGAGGAGCACGTTATATGGGGGAGGGCTAGAGAACATCACACTTCCTTTTGGGTGCCGGTTGAGGAATATTTTGAATGGATGGGAAGAATCCACTGGTGACATGACTTTCAGGTAGGGGAAAGGAGCAGGGTCAGTTTTCGGGGACACAAGCGATGTGGGAAAATGCATTGCGACATGTTTTCAAGCATCTAGTGACTTTATGCCAGAAGGAGATGAATTCCAATAACCTCTGAGGAAATTCTAGGACTTAAGGTTTAACAGGAACCTTGAAGACTGGGAAGTAGCATAATTTCAAAATGTTGTTGAATTGCTGAACAAATAAAGTGTTTCACATGGCAAGTCCTGTTATGATAAGCTCTTGGTCTATGGGGAATTGGTTTTACCACATTGTCGATTTGGATCTCTTGGGTGCTAAGAAAGCTGTGCTTCTTCACTCTTTTCTGACTGCTAATAACTTGAGAAAGAGGAGGATTACATTGTCAGTTGATGTTCATGTGTACGAGTTCAGGCAATTACGTGGACCGCCTCCTTTTTCATTGTCATGTGGTGTCCCGCTTGTGGTGATAAATCTTCAGATGATTGGGCTACAATTGGTGATTTCACACACTATGAAGGAGGCATTGTTCAACTAAACATTTAAAAGACAGTAGGAAAGACGAATCGTGGCAGATGCTGTTTTATTAGCACTCATGTGGGTTGTATGACGAGAGAAAATAGGAGAGCATTGAAGGAACAGAGAATGATCGTTTTTTCTTTCCTTTTTTTTTGGAGATATTGTAACATATTTTGTAGGCAACCAGCCTTTGTTTATCTCACAGGGCTTCTATTACATAAAAAAGGGAGTCTGTGTCCTGTAGGGATTCCTGTTTGCACCAAAAGTAAAACAAATAAACACATCATCTTGATTTTCAGGATAGGGCTGCATAATTTTTCCAAAACACCTTGATTCTTGAGTTCCTCTATTTCCAAATTATTCACCAGATACTATCCGGGACAATTTTCATCTCTCTTTATGGCTTGGCTGTCTTCCATCACTGTTCCAGCAATCTAGGACTTCAGTAACATTCCTTGGCATAGCCAGCTAATTTCCCTCAAATTAATGGATATCCTCCATAACTGGACAGTCACATCACAGTGTTAAAAAGATGGTTGATTGTCTCACCTTCCTATCCACGTAGGTGACATCAAGAACACAGTTGGATTCCCCTTTTTATCAGATTGTCCTGAGCTAAAACTACTTCTTTTGCCACTAGCCAAGAAAAACAGGAATAGCATCTTAGTCCTTGTTCTTTATAGAAGATTGAGTGTATTTTTTATCAAGAGAAGATTAAGTGTCTTTCACGGAGAAATAGACACTAGATCCTTTCTTGATAAAGAAAAGATATCCAATCTGCTATAAAGAAACAAGGACCAAGAGACTATTCCTCGCGTACAAAATATCTTTATAATCGTATTTTGTTATAGGTTCTTTACATTTTGGTATAGCACATGTATATGGTTGTCTCCTCCCCTCATCAGTTAGTTAGAAAAATAATACTTGTAGATAAAATTAAGAGCCAGGAAGGTTTGGTAGTCCAATTTTTTTTTTTAAAAAAAATAAATCTTACTTTTGCTTATCATTAGTCTTGAAGAATATAAGAGGAATCCAGGTTGGCTGGCCATGGAAGCCATCTGGAAAACCATTGCACCATCTAGAGCTGCCTGTTTTGTATGGATTTCTATTCATGAAGCTTGTTTAACCCACGATAATCTATAGAAGAGGGGGCTCACAATGTGCAGTAGATGCTTTCTATGTAAAAGTGCTAGTGAGTCAGTATATCATCTACTGTTACACTGCCCATTTACCAGACCGATCCGGGACAATTTCTTGCCATCTTTGGAGTCCAATGGGTCATGCCAGGGTCCATTAAACTTGCTTTGGACAGCTGGAATGGTCAACTGTCATCTATCAGTAGCAGATGTTACTGGAGTGCAATCCCAATTAGCTTATTCTGGAATAGTTGGCTTGAGAGAAATAATAGATGCTTTAGTGATGGAAGGGAATGTATTTGACTTGTAAAATCTAAATGTTTGAGAAGTTTGTACCTGTGGCGTAGTAAGAATATTGTCGCGGACATGAAATCACTTAGATCTTTTATACTCCTAACTTATAGGAGGATCATCTCTATTCTCTGATGTACTCTTTCTGTACCACTTGGTACTTTTAATAAAATCCTTTACCTTTTCATCAAAAAACTAGTTGATGTGGGTAGAAAGAGTTTGAATGTCATTAGCTGAAGTTGGGGCCCGTACAACTGAATCCAAGTAATACACAACTAAGGTAATTTACATTGTAGTTTGGTCCTCAAAGCTCAGACCACTCAGGCTTGAGCCTACCACTTTAGTCTTACACACTCACTCATGGAAGGATTTCTAAGAAATTATTTTCTCAGGACTGACTAGTGAGTGAATGTAAAGTGTTGAGATTCCTTTTGTATGAAGTTGGAGTTCTTGTTGAATTTCCTGTTTGAATTTTCTTAGGGTTGTTTAGAATGGTGTCCGAAGTACTTATTATAGTCTTAAAACAAATATCCGGACTTGTTAGTTCTCATAGATCTGGTTCACGATGAGCTTATCAGCTTTTGCCATACCTCTAATAAAAACGCCGTACAGCTGTTCAACAAGATTATACTGTTCCATGACCCACCCCCACCAGGTTTGGTAAGCTTGTTTTTTTCTTCGAGTTGAGTATAATTGCAACATACTGTCACCTGGAAATTGCTGAGAATGTGAGAAAGGTCATATGGTATCTTTTTCTTAGTCCTAGCCTCTCATCCATGTGAATAAGCACCATACATCTTTGCACCCTTCTGCAAGAAAAGACAGTGATCCACATCTGCTCTCCATAAGCAGCCATTATGTGTCCAGTCCAAGTCAGCACCTAAACTTCCTCAGAGGTAGGTGACTACGCGTTTAGTTTATTGAAGAAAGAACCCCTTTCTATCAAATTCTGATGCATTTATAGGCAAGGCATTGTACAGAACCTTTATAGGTTTACAGTGCTATTTTGAGCATTTCACAGAGCCTCTATCCTAATGTGTCGAGCATACGCATACTTTCTTTATTTATTTTTTGATAGTCGAGCATGCATATACTTTATAAAATCAAATGGCCATTTTAAGTTCAACTGCGGATCGTACTTGTGTTGGGCTCCTGCCTCCTGGATTGGGGGTTTTTTTTTTGGGGGGGGGGGGTGGTTCCTGGGGCTAGGTGTGTGAGTTTGGTTTCTGGGGCTAGGTGTGTGAGTTTTATAACAAAAAGTAAATTAATAATTGGAATGAGATTTTTTGTTTTTGAAGCTCTCTTCCTATTACAAGAGGGATACAATGATAGACTTTTAGTGATATTTCTTGAGGAAATGTTCTCTCTTTGTAACCTATTTGCTCATTTGCTGATACTTGTATAATCCTACTTAATGTGTGACAAGCTTACCCAGATAGATAGTAGACTTGTGACAAGCTTACGAAGATAGATTGTAGACTTCACTTCAACCGCCAGTTCTTATTTTAGTACCTTCTATTATTTGAGAAACTCTAGAGGTCTATATGATCATCTCGAATGGTTTACTAATTTGAAAATAAAAGTATATCTTAGCAATCAAATGCACGATTTGCATTATGGTTTTTACTCTATCATCCTGTGACTTTTTTGTCCCCGTATAGGACCATAGATAACTCCAACTTGTTTGACATTGAGGCTTAGTAGTAGTAGTAGTCGTAGTATCGTAACGTTGATAAGATTGTTTATATAATTAGCGAATCTACGGTTGTTACCATCTGGAAATATTTGATAGGATAATGGTGGTATGTACCTCAATTTGAAGAGAGCCATAATATTATTCAACCTAATTTTAGGAGAATAAACTAATGCAGGATGTCTCTGCATTTAGTACATAAGATTCTTTTTTATTACCCCTAATCTGTTGGTCCTGATGGATTTTTTTATGCTATCTAGTTCTGGTAGCACAAATAAGATACATCATTTGGATATGGTTTTTAATTACAGGTGACATGTAGGTTGCTTGGAGTGATCTTGGAGGAAACTAGCCCAGAAGAGCTACAGGTATTAATTATTTCAAGTATTAATTATGACAGGTGTTTAAAAGCTATTGACGTTTATTATACCGTTGTCTTGACAGCAACAAGCCACTGTGCGTTCCTCTGTGCTCGAAGTGTTGCTCGAAATCACCAAATTTTGTGACCTTTATCTCATGGAAAGAGTTCTTGATGATGAGAGTGAAGTTAGTTCTCACTCTTTTAAGCATATTCTATATGTTCATTTGTGATTGTTATTTATATCCCGGTTGCCTGATTCAGAAAGAATAGTGATATGGGGGCATCAGAGATGCCGTTGATACCTCTTTCAGAAGAGATGGGAAAATGCCTATTTTTGTGGGCATGATTCATTAGCTGTACCCAATAAATGAGTTATCTAAACCCATCCTAAATTGAAAAATCTGAAGAGACGCAAATTACTGTCTTTCAGTAAGGAAAAGAAGATTACACATTCAACAGTAGGCTAGATCAACCTACTAATCATCCGGCCGTGTCTTCATTGTGGCACAAACATCACTTATTAATCTTTGTATTCTTCATATATTTCTTTGCTAGAGCTCAAACTTGGGACCATTTAATTCTTGCCTTACTGTGAAGCACCGTGCAAAACTGGAGCAAGAGCTGTTACTATTTTTGGCTTGCTCATTTGCAAATTCCAGGTCTTGCAATTTTCTAAGTCTATTCAGAGTTTAGAACATGGACCAAATTCTTAAAACCGATACTTAAGAGAAATCCAAATAGGGGAACCATGATTCTAATTCCAATTTGCGGATCCGTTACAATATTTTTTCCAATAAATAGGTATAGTTAGTTGTGAATTTCAGTATTTAGTGTTATTACCCTTTTAGATTTTATTAGCTCTCTCTATTTGGCTTAGAAGCCAGGTTTTAGTCTTGGTTACTCACTGCTATGGTTATAGATCCTTTTGTAATAGGAGTTAACCAAGACGTTTTTTGTGTACTGGTTATGCATCTTCTTGATGCCTTTAATACAATATCTTACTACATCAAAAAAAAAAAAAAAAAAATCAGTATTTAGCTTTGTTGAACTCGCATGATCTACCCAAGCTGGAATTTTAAGATATCTTTTAGGAATTCCTCAAGCAAAGCATAATTCTTCTTTCATTCATGTTGGGTTTTATATCTATTAAGCTATCTTGCGAGCTGCTTTGTCACTTCTTAGCAGTCACAAATTCTTAAACTTGAAGGCATTACTTTAGAATGTGTAAATGCCATGTAAGATGAATCTGCATATGTATATCAACACTTACATTGTTTATCTATACATATTCATGGTACGAATTAATATGTGCAGAAAAAGGTGCTCTTGGCTTTAGAGAATGCTGGAGTGTTTACATCTGGTGGCTTGGTTAAAGACAAGGTAGCATCTTAACAGCTTTTAACTATCTGTTGGAACCGTGGATAATACATTGTTAATGTATTTGGTTTCTCTTCCTGGAAAAGATTAACCTGTTTGGCCATAGATTTCTTTCCAAAATATTTGTAATTTATTTCAGATAAGTGTTTTTTTTATTAATTTGATCCTTAATTTCAACTTCAAACCTGAAATAGAAAATTTGAAGTTTGAAAAACAGGTTGTAGGAATATTTCAAGTTTCCACCCACAAAACTTCAACTTTTCATTCATGTCCAAACTCAACCACTTAGAGACGCATCTATATTTTCTTATGGATGTATGTGCCTTCTCTAATAACCTGAGCTCATCGAAGTTTCCTCTGGTACAGTAGGTGAACATTTTTCCATTTTTGTTTGGGCGGGTCACAATTTTTTCCTGGCCCGTTTTTCTGTTTCTTCCAAGGGTCTTTTCTAGCTAGGCAGATTGTTACTGTGAATCCAAGAGTGGCAAAATCTCTTTATTTGTGAGCCACCGACCAAAGAGAAGAAAGGATGACAAAAATCCCATGAACGTAATGCATTGCCATAAAAAAATGTTGATGTGGTATGTCAGACGTTCAACTGCTGCAGTGTTTCACTTAAAAGCTTGTAGTGGACTATTGAATTTTACAGAGTGAGTGCAAGAAGTATTTGAATTAACTCAAAATTGAAATACACGCCAGATGCAAGGGAGTACATAGAACTGATTACTAAGAAGCAAATGTGTCTCCCTGTGTGTTGTGTGTGTTGATATTATGCAAATTGAATAATCAGAAGAGTAATTGATGGTTATTTAGCTCATCTGACACATTAATGCAGAAGTTAAGGAATCACAACCTTATGCCTCTTTTTTAGTTCCGTGTCAAATTGCCTTCTGCATTGATTACCTTCAGTGAGCTTCTCCTGTGGAACTGTCCTGTTCTTCTATGTGTCCTACTCCCTTCATATCCCCCAGAAATGAGCTAGTGTGATGCGTATTAAGGATAAATGTTTTAATTGATGATTATGTCATAGAGCAGTTTTAAATGTTGGTTGGGAATGTGAAAACGTGCAAAAATATTTCGAGAGGGTGCCACGTCAAGAATGTGAATTGCGATGAAATTTTGATTTTGTGTGATGCTTTATTGATCTCTATCATCTAATTGACATGTAACCAAGTACTTGGTAAAAGTAGACTTTTCATAAAACTTTCTTTTTTGTGCATTATATATTACTGATTAGACTGCAAATGCAGGTTCTCTTTTGTAGCACTGAGATTGGACGCACATCTTTTGTTCGACAGCTAGAACCTGATTGGCACATTGATACAAATCCAGAAATCACTTTCCAGCTAGCGGTACTCTTCATTTCCTTTGACTAAAAACATGATCAGTGAGCTCATCATCATGTTAATTGTTCTTTTTTTTATCAATAAAAGTGATTCATAAGCTGAAAAGTGGAAATTCTTAAGATGATAAATGCAGCCATTGATCTGTAATGTGTTTCTTCTCCTCCTCTTTTCTCCGTTTGTAATGGCATCATTCCACTACTGGTCTAATTGGCTTTTGCAATGTCATTCTACTATCGCTCAAATTGATCTTTAAAGCTTCCTTATCCTTCCATACCTTCTGATAGAAACTACGTTTCCTAGCAATTTGGGATACATAGTGCAGTTGCAGAGGTTATTCATTAGCTATTATTTGTGTTCAATGCTGGTTGTGAATGAAATAAGTCAGGTGCAGGGATAAGCATAATATTTAGAAAATTTCCGGTTTGTCTTGGAGAATAGTTATCGAGTATCAGAATGAAATAGTTCAGATAGAATGGAATGGATATAGAGGTTCTGATCCTTCCTAGTTTGAGATCACAAATGAACTATCTATGTAGGTTTAAGTGTAAGATTAGACAACCTCTAACTTGACTTTAAAGATACTTATTTTGAGTATTAGAATGAAATAGTCCAAATAGAATGGAGCGAATATAGAATATTTGTTTATTCGATCCTAGCTAGTTTGAGATTTAAGTTGTTGCTTACTGTAATTGAAGAGACCGTAAAAGAGGAGGTTGGGACTCGATGAAAGGGATAGTTAAGTGGACAGATATTGAGTTTGCATGTAAGACGTGCATCCATAGCCAATATTTGATGTAATTTTTTTTTGGGGGGGGGGGGGGGGGGGTGGGGCAGATGGTTTTTTATTTTGGATATGTTATAAATGAAAACTGGTGTTCATGGAGCAGAAGCAATTCGTTTAGTCTTAGAACGGTCCTGCGGTATTGTTTCAATTTTCGGTGGGGCAGAGAAGCTGCTATGATTTAATACACACTCTAAGGCTCACAGACGATTCTGTGGTGTGGACAATGTGAATGCCTCATATGTGCGCGAAGTTACTTGTCCCTTGTGTCTTCACAATGCGAGTTTTCAAATAAACTGGCTTAGGCCGCTTAGTCCAATCCAAGAGCAAACAAGGGACGCCTCATTAAGCAAGAACCCGAGCTAAGAGCAGGGTAGTTCAATTAAGGTATAGAGAAAGCTCCAAGCAGCTACCATTGGCCTCTGCCCATTGATTGAGAAAAAGCGGAGCATCCTCTGTCTATTGTTGTGCAAGCCGAAAGTTGTACAGACTGGTTTTTTAGGTCAATTCTTTTGTCAGGCACCTTCTGACAGGATAGTTCATTCTAATGATCCAATGTGTCTTCTGTTTTATTGCATCTAATATAATGTTTAATTCATTGCTGGTTGCAGAGATTCATCAAATATCAATTACACGTTTCACCTACTAAGCCAGAAAGAACAGCAATGAATGTTTTCAACTCAATGTCATTGGAACAGTTCTTTGGAGGTGTTTAGATGCAACCACCAAGAGCTCTAGCAGATATCGTTTATTTTAGGTTTTCTTGTTTTTCTTTTTTTCTTTTTCCCTTTCTTCTCCTCTCATCTCACTTCGGCATATGAGAAATTCTCATATGTTTATCTGACTTCTTATTTTTATTTCCTTTTTTCTTCGTACCTGCTGCTTCATAGTGTGAGATTAAGGAGTACTAATTGTAAGTTGTAACAGTGGTATTGTCGGAACAAATCATCTATATTGATGTGTATTGATATCACTTCTTTCCAAACATAGATGTGAGTGCCATTATAATTTACTACTCTTGGTTTTTATTTTGAGCGGAATAGGCTGGTTACCACTGAACTTGTCTCAAATTACACTTTTCCATCTTATTTTTACGGGCATTCATTTCACCCCTTAACAATTTTTAAGTGATACTCATTCTACCTTAAAAGCTGATGTAGCAGAGAGAATATAATTATCTCTTTAAATAGAGTGTGAGGAGCAAAAATATTATTTAAATCAGATTAAATTAGACACGTGTCAATATTCGATTGAGCATTTTATACAAATTACTCCTAATAATCTGTGGACCCTCCTTTTTCTTCTCTTTCTTTTTTCCTTATTTTCTCATGTATCTCTCTCATTTCTATTAGAACCCTCAACCCCACCCTTCCTCCGCTTTTTGAAACTTCCATCAGACCCTAATTTCACCCATCAAAATCAAGCACAATTTCCATCACACCCCAATTCCCTTCCTCCTTCACCCCCCCCCCCCCCCCCTCCTCACCTTTAGAACCAAACAATTTTTGCATCTTCCTTGTTAGAAATACTCTTGATTAGTCCCTTTACAAATAACCATTTTTTTAAAGTTTTTTTTTTTTTTTTTATAAATCGATTTGGTGGTTTGGTGGTGGAAATATTTTTGATTAATGGTGATAGAAACTAAAAGATATGGATGTGGTGGTGAGATTTTTTATAGTTTGTTTTGATTGTAATTTTTGGTGGTTTGATGGTGGGTTATTTATGGCTAATGGTAGTGAACGGTGTTCCGCCATGTATGGTGGTGGTGGTTCGACGGGGTATAATGGCGAGTGGTTACATTGATAGTGGTGGTGACAAATTTGGTGGTGGGAGTTGTAATCTATAGTGTTTGTATATGATATTCGAGACTCTTTTTCTATTTTCTATTTAAATGATGATGCAAAGATAGTTTTGGTGATGGGTATGACGGTGTTGTGACAGGTTAGTGATGGTAAAGTGAGGAAGAAAACCTTGAAAGACATTAAAATATTTTTATTTTTTTAACTGAAAAAAGTGTTAATATGGCTGCCACGTGTTGCTAACGTGGCGCTAGTGTGATACACTCTCCACAATACAACTGAGTAAGAGGTAGTGAGGTGGGATATAGTATCACTTGAAAGTTGTTAGGGGGAGGGAAATAGATATCCGTAAAGATAAGATGGGAAAATGGTAATTTAGGACAAATTTACGGGGTAAACAACTTATTCAACCATTTATTTTGTTGACAAAAGCCTGAACTCTTTGAGGTGGAACCTGGTCTGAACACATGGTCAAAAAATAAACTTTAATTTTTTAAATAATGAATACATGAAGTATTTTGTTCCGATAGTTTCAAGAGCCATATAAGTATGTTTCAACTATTTGGAAGTTAAATTTACAGTCAAATAATGCAAGGATCAAAACAAAAACTAGTTTGCTTAATAGTACATCGTTTAGCACTTGAGCTTTCAGGCAAATGCTGTTGACACATCCCTCATTCGAGATAAACTATAAAGCCAAAGTACTTATCAGCTAGGTCGCATCATCTGCAAAAAGCAGAAGCCAATTGATTCTTTAGCTAGACAGATATTTATTCAGTTCTATACATGTACCAAAAACATTCAGATATACTACACATTTTAACCATATATAAACTGCACACAAATCTTATCTTCTTTTCCACCCATTTCCAAATTTATAAACTGAATTCTCAACTTCTCCGAATCAATGATCAGCTGCAACCTTATTCCACTTCCATCAAAAACACCCTTAAAAACCTCTCCAAATTCCCAAAATCATCCCTCATTCCATAACAAACATAATGTAAACAATTTACATTTCTCCCATAACATAAAACAACAACAACAATTACCCAAAAAATACACAAATCACAAAACTTCACCCAACTTATTATCACTTCACACAAAAAACCCATATGCAATTTACAAAGTTATTCAAAATTTTGCTCACCAAAACAAGCTTAAAGAAGCACTTACTATTCTTGATTATTTAGACCATCGTGGTATACCTGTAAATCCAACTACATTTGCTTCTGTAATAGCGGCTTGTGTAAGGTTGAAATCTTTAAGTGATGGTAAAGTAGTGCATACGCATGTAAGAATTAATGGACTTGAAAATAATGAGTTTATACAAACTAAACTTGTTCACATGTACTCGGCTTGTGGGTCGATTGAGGATGCGGATAAAGTGTTTGATGAAATGCCTGTTAGAAGTGTGTACCCGTGGAACGCGTTGCTTAGAGGAAATGTGGTGTTGGGTGGACGTAAGTATCGTGATGTGTTGGGTACGTTTTCGGATATGAGGGTATTGGGTGTGGACTTGAATGTGTATAGTTTTTCTTGTTTGATCAAGAGTTTTGCTGGCGCTAACGCGCTTTTTCAAGGTTTGAAGACGCACGGGCTTTTGATCAAGAATGGTTTTTTAGGGAGTGATATTGTTAGGACTAGTTTGATTGATATGTATTTCAAGTGTGGCAAAGTTAGGCTTGCTTGTAGCGTGTTTGAAGAAGTCGAGGAGAGGGATGTAGTTGTGTGGGGTGCAATGATAGCTGGTTTTGCTCATAATAGGCTGCATAGGGAAGCGTTGGAGTATACAAGATTGATGATAAACGAGGGGATAGAGGTGAATTCTGTTATTCTAACTACTATTCTTCCGGTTATTGGAGAAGTATGGGCAAGAAGAGTTGGCCAGGAGGTACATGCCTATGTGATCAAGACAAAGGAGTATTCGAAGCAGTTGTTCATTCAATCTGGATTAGTTGATATGTACTCCAAGTGTGGAGATATTGTGTCAGGAAGAAAGGTGTTTTATGGATCAAAAGAAAGGAATGCGGTTTCTTGGACTGCTCTAATCTCGGGTTACATTTTAAATGGGAGACTCGAGCAGGCATTGAGATCAATTGTTTGGATGCAACAGGAAGGTTTTAATCCTGATCTTGTAACTGTCGCCACCGTCCTCCCTGTTTGTGGGCAACTAAAAGTATTAAAGCAAGGGAAAGAGATTCACGCTTATGCAGTGAAAAATGGTTTTCTGCCTAATGCTTCTGTAGGTACTTCCCTGATGATGATGTACTCAAAGTGTGGCTTGCTTCAATATTCATCTAGAGTTTTTGATAGCATGGAGAAGAAGAATGTTATATCATGGACAGCCATGATGGAGTCGTATATTGACTCTGGGTGTCTGCAGGAAGCACTCAGTGTTTTTCGGTCAATGCAGTTGTCAAAGCACCGGGCAGACTCTGTTGCAATGGGAAGGATTTTAAGTGTTTGTGGCAAATTAAAACTTTTGAAACTCGGGAGAGAAGTACATGGCCAGATTCTAAAGAAAGATATAGCATCTGTACCTTTTGTTTCTGCAGAACTTGTGAAGATGTATGGGAGTTGTGGTGCAATTGATAAATCGAGGTTTTGCTTTGATGCAATACCTGTCAAAGGATCTATGACATGGACTGCTATTATTGAGGCTTATGGATTCAATGGCCAACATGGAGAGGCAATAAATGTGTTTAAGCAGATGATATCAAAGGGTTTTAACCCAAACCATTTCACTTTTAAAGCTGTTTTTTCTATTTGTGAGCAAGCTGGATTTGCCGATGAAGGCTGTCAATACTTCACCATGATGACACGAAAGTATAAGATAAAGGCATCGGAAGACCATTATACTAGCATCATAAACCTTCTACATCATGTTGGCCGAGTTGAGGAGGCTGAAAAGTTTGCGCTTCTCAAGCAATCCTCGGCATGAGGTAGAGGAGGAAGACTGGCGTTATTGTGAGTTGGTCAGATGCGGTTATGCATGCAGTAGACCCAAACCAGTGGCTGGCAGTAGCTTTTGGTAGCCTCTTTCAATCAGCGTTGGTGGGAAGAGTAACGATTCGTCAAGCTGAAAGGTTACACATAAGGAGCATGACAACGGATCTTCAAAATAGGACGTGTTTTAGGAATATGGGACTTCTCTTGGCAGTGATTACTTATATGTATCTAGTTGGAAATGTTATACTGACTCAGATTGGTGCTGCTTCCATAGTGGCACTCTTTGTTAGCTTTAATGTATAAAATTTTGTATAGGCTCCAAACATTTTTTTTTTGTTGATAAAAGTGGTGTTCGGATTGGCTTGATCGCACCTAGTCTTTTCCACCGGATTTCTGAAAGTTAGTGCAATTAGCGATGCTTCTCATCCAACAATTCTTACCGAAGGTTATTACTTCATTGATTCAACGTAAAGGAGGTGCTTAATACTCGACATCATTTATAATGTCCGAAGTTCCTTCAATTATATATTTTTGTTATACATTGTAAAGGAGCAGTCTAATGGTCGAGAGGTTATTATTCGAACTACAGTTTCATAATTTCGAATTTCGATATAGCTTTTCTGGCTATTGCAGCTTAGCTAGACATCCCTTATTCTATTTGAGTCATTTTAGATATAAATAGAGTTTATTACATGGATGAATTTCAACTTTTACTTTATTGCACCAAAGTCACTGTGGATGCAATATCTTCTTTTGCTCATACATGAAATCAATCACCCTAAGAAGGGGAAGCGCAAATCCAAAATATACTTCGTAACAGTCATCAACAGTAGCTAAAGGATTACATTTTCCTTCTAAGTGTTTCCTTAATAGGCTTTGCTAATTCTAACCTTTGCCCCTTTATTTTTATCTTAGTTCTCAGTATCATTTATGGGTGCGACATGCTTCATTGACCACAAACCACGAGAAACAAGAGACCTTTAGAGGTGGGGGAGTTTGATTTTTTATAAATTAGGATATAGAAAATGGAATTAAAATTGTATTGAAAAGAGAAAACAAATTTTAGCAAAAAAGTAGATTTTGATGTCGTCCCTTCACAAAAATTTTGATAGTTACTCCCTTCGTTCCATTTTATGTGTCGTAGTTTGAATCGGCACAAAGTTTAAGAAATAAATGAAGACTTTTGAAATTTGTGGTGTAAAATAAGCCAAAGATGTTTGTGTGGTTGTAAGGCAAAACTGTAATTTTGAAGTTAAATTGTTACCAAATTTAGAATGTTGTTATTCTTTTTGGAACAGACGAATAAGGAAATGCTGCCACATAAATTGGAACGGAGAAGTATAAAAGAAGGCCTTGTCAGTTTATGACATACTAGTCCCTCGAGATCTGGTCCACAACTCTATATATTAAAATAAATAATCTTTCTACCTCATATAATAAGATGCTTGTAACGTGATTTTGTTAATACGCCTTGATAAAATGTAGGACCTTGTTGAAGGAATGAGAGTCCGACTTGATAAGAATGTCAAAAATCTAATTATGCAACTTTCGTTCAAAATATAAACCATTTTGGATGGATAGTCGTTTCCCTCCTTATGAAAGAAAATAATGATGCTAGATTTACCGTATAGGTTTGTTGTGCTGTTTTGCTTATTAATCTACTGCCAGCTTCTAAATTTTAAGACACTTAGTGTGCCGTCCCGCCACATCATGAGCCAAATAAGATACACAAGGCAATGGATGCTTCTAAAGAGGCCAAAAGTGGTCTAGAATGTGGAAGACTCTAGAACCTTGAAGGCCCTTGACTTAGGGCTTCATTGAAATGTGTAGAAGTATCTAGATCATGGGAGAATATTGGTTGGAGTTGGAAGGAATCAACAACTTATGGACTCTAGAAGAGCTAAGAAAGAGCATGCCAGCTTCCACCTACCTTACTAGTGTAGTCTAGAACCTTCCCTAGAGTAGTATAAATAGGAGTAGGCATTTCATTTGCACTTGTCCAACATCCAAATCTTCTACATAGTGTCTAGCATTGTAACCTAGCATCCAACCAAGTTCCTTAGCTTTTTTTTCTTTGTACAAAATATTTGATCTTCGCACAAGTCTCTTTGCCACCAATTTGTGCTTTAACCGTGTGCAAGCACTTGGTTACTTTGCTTGCTTGACTTAGAGATCATTCAAGGATCTGAACTTGACACTTTAAGTGTCCTATATAGGTTCAAGGCTGAATTTGGGCGTTGCTTTTGGGTAGCAATTGTCGAAGTGCCTACACGCCGCCTAGAGTGAGTCTAGGATCGTGACACTTAATATTATTCCTTTATTTGTCTTCAGTATGATCAAGGGAAGCAAGCTTAGAACAATCAGAAAGCACAATGATCATATTCAGTTAGATGTTGCTGTGAAAACAGCAGGATATGATGTACAATGTTTGAAATCCACAAGATGCATTTGTCATTCTTCAAACCAGGAGAGGCAGTATATGTATCATTTTACTCGTGCACATTTCACATCTATGCTTCTTTAGGTACTCTTATTACGTAGGAGTAATCACAAACAACAACTACGCCTTCAGAATTCTCTTCGCAAAGGGGACAACTTCATATTCCTCTTTTCTAGAGACTTGATGGGGTTAGATATGTTTCCTTGACCACAAAGCCATGAGAAACAAAAGACCTATATAGAGGTAGGGGAATTTGACTTCTTAGAATACTAGAAAATGGAATGAAAAATATTGAAAAAAATATAACAAGTTTAGCAACTTCTAGTATATAATAAGTTAACTGGAAAAGTAGACTTTGATGTCGTCCCTTAAATATTATTTTTGATAGTCACAAGAAAAACTTTGTCATATGCTACTTCTTTTGAGATTCGGTCCACAATTCTATATAATAAAATAAACATTCTCTATATCCCAAGTGAGAAGATGCTTATAGCATGATTTTGTTAATACTCGTTGAAAAAAATGTATGTCTCAAAGTTTTAATTATGTAAACTCTTACTCAAAATATTTGCACCAACAACATAAGTACAACGTCCGATTCTTAAATAAGTTAACATCAGCTACATGAATCCTTGCTAACTATGTGTACATTTAAATTCATTTTCAGAGAGCATTATACCAAATTACCCCTTTATTAATTTTCATTTGAAATAGGGAAAATAAAAAAGATTACTTAAATTAAAGTAAAATGAAAAGAAAAAAAAAAGACATATAAATAGATTAGTAGCTGCAAAAACTAAAAGGAAGCTGCTTTTCTACAAACTCAATGGAAATAATTTGCCCAATTGATACCCAATTCTCTGACCAGGTTGCCGCACTTCTTAAGCCACCTTCTCCTCATGAAGTCCAGGCATCAACTCTTTTCTCTTCTTTTTTTCCCTGTTTGTTGGAGTTAACTGTGTTTTAGTCTGTTAACTGTTTGATAAAATGTTTTACAGAATTATTTTGAAGAGCTTTTAGCTACTAGGCAATGCCATACCCTCAAAGTTAAACCTACTCCTCATTATGGAAAGGGTAAATTCTTTCTCCTTTTATTGCTTCATCAGTTTTATCAACAACAAGACTATATTTTGAATCTTTCTTATGAGAGTAGAGTGAATGTAGTGGAATTATATACCGGCCCGACTAGTCTTGCATTCAGTAATATTTTACTGACTGTCTAATATTTGATATGCCAGTAAAGTTAATCACTTGATGAGGTATTTCAAATTTGTGGATTTTCCCAGTGTAGTCAAATGCGAAAGGTGCAAAAAAGCGCTAAAGTATAAGTGCAAAGTGCAAAGTGCAAAGTGCAAATTGAGTTTGGGCTTTAATGAAGAATGGCCAATTGAAGAAAATATACAAAATTATGTGTACACTAAGACTAATAATTATAACCATATATAACAAATATATGGACAAATAAATTGAAAAAAAAATTAAGGTAATCTACATATAAATTGTGTTGTGTCACCGCTTCAGGTTAATGCTCATTGGCAGGTAGAAGTATACCTTAGAGCCTTGATGACGACACTGTGACGCCTATTAAGTGCAGATGAAAGAACTGGCAGAGCTACAAACACCAGGGCAATGAGAGATTTTTCAAGGTTCATTGAAGATATGGCATTAATTGATCTTCCCCTACATGGTGGTCAATATACTTTTTTTAGAGGCAACAATGAGCTATCGGCTTCAAGAATTGACAGATTGTTGATTTCGAGCAAATGGGATGATTATTTTAAAGCTATCAAGCAAAGGGTGCTTCCAAGAGTAGAATCAGATCACAGTCCAATTATTTTGGAAAGTGGAGAATGGGAGAAAAGAAAAGGGGATTTTAAATTTGAAAACATGTGGGTTGAACATGAGAACTTCATGAGCACAGTGGAAAACTGGTGGAATTCCTATGATTTTCAGGGAAGACCTGATGTGGTACTAGCAAAAAAGCTTAAGAAGTTAAAAGAAGATTTAAAGAAGTGGAATAAAGAAACTTTTGGGAACCTGGGAAGAAGAAAGGATCAAGCTCTGCAGCAATTGGTGAATCTGGAGCAAAATGTTGATCATGACAGAAACTTTGAGGAAGCAGAAGTTGCTAGAGATGCTTTGGCTAAAGAATTATATGATTTAGCAAAGGCAGAGGAGATCCATTGGAGACAAAATTCAAGATTTCTATGGATTAAGCATGGGGATAAAAACACCAAGTTTTTTCACAGGATAGCAAATTCTAACCGGAGATACAATTGGATTGATAAGCTGGAGATTGAAGAGGATATCACAGATAACAAAAATTTGATTAGAAGTCATATTCTTGAGTTCTATCAGGAACTTTTTTCTGAAAAAGAGGATTGGAGACCTACTTGGGAGTGTGCAGAGCTGGCCAACATTAGTGATGAAGAGAAAGTATGAATGGAAAGGCCTTTTGAAGAAGTAGAGGTGACTAGGGTAATTAATATGGTGGAAGGTGATAAGGCACCTGGTCCAGATGGCTTTAATATGTATTTTTTTAAGAAGTGTTGGCACATTGTAAAGGAGGATGTTTTGAAAACTTTTGAAGTATTTTACAGGGAAGGAGAATTTGTCAAAAGCTTCAACTCAACTTTCATTGCTTTGATACCAAAGAAGAAAGGGGCTGCAACTCTAAAAGATTTTAGGCCTATTAGTTTACTTGGGAGTATTTACAAGATAATAATTAAAGTGTTGACAGAGAGAATGAAAATGGTGATCAACAGGATTGTGTCAGTAAATCAGAATGCTTTCCTCAAGGGTAGGCAAATATCAGATGCTTCACTTTTGGCAAATGAGTGCATAGACTACTATGGGAAAAAGAAATTGCCTGGTTTGGTTTTTAAACTAGATATAGAGAAGGCCTATGACCATGTCAGTTGGCCTTGTCGGCTGAACTTGCTGGAAAGTATGAATTTTGGAAGGAAATGGATCCAATGGATTAAGTTCTGTATCTCCACCGCAAAGTTCTCCGTTCTTGTAAATGGAAATCCTACCGGTTATTTCAATTCCCAAAGGGGTCTAAGGCAAGGGGACCCAATTTCTCCTTACTTGTTTCTTTTGGTAATGGAGGTGCTGAGCCAGATGATTAATTCTGCAGTGAGATATGGTTGGATAAAAGGCTTTAAGTTGGTAGGCCAATCTGGAAATAATACTGAGGTCTCGCATATTCTCTATGCGGATGATACATTGGTGATGTGTGGGGCTGAAAGGGACCAGGTACTACATTTGAGGATGGTACTTTTGGCTTTTGAAGCCGTGACGGGACCGAGGATCAATCTGGCCAAGAGTTCTATTTTTTTTATTGAACTCTGATGGTGAAATTAATGGCTTAGCTGAAATTTTGGGATGTAAGATAGAAAAATTTCCAACCACTTATTTGGGGTTGCCTTTAGGTGCAAAATTCAAGGGCAAAATCTGTGTGGAATGGAGTAATCGAGAAGTGTGAGAAAAAGTTGGTACCGTGGAAGCAACAATACTTGTCTTTCTGGGGTAGGTTAACACTAGTCAACAGTGTGCTTGATGGCATACCTACTTATCTAATGTCCCTGATTCCTATACCAGCTAGTGTAGAGAGGAAATTGGACAGCCTAAGAAGAAAATTCCTATGGGGAGGCAATTCTGAAAAGAAAAAGTATAATCTGGTTAAATGGAGCAATGTAATAAAGCATAAGAAAGAAGGGGGATTGGGAGTTAGAAATCTTAAAGCCCACAATCAGAGCTTGCTATGCAAATGGCTCTGGAGATTAAATGACGGGAAAGCAGCTCCTTGGAAGACAGTGATTGAAGTTAAGTATGGAAGAGAGGGTTTTTGGGCACCTAAAGTAGTAAAAACTCCTTATGGAGTAGCAGTTTGGAGACAGATTGCAGACCTATGGGAGATATTCAAAAAACACATTGGTCTGGAGGTTGGAAATGGAAAAAAAATCAGATTTTGGGAAGATAATTGGGAGGGTGCTGGTTTGATGAAGGAGCAATTTTATAACCTGTACAGATTGTCCCTTAAAACAGATGTAGTGCTAGCAGATATATTTACTGATACAGGCTGGGACTTTCAATTCCGAAGGAATCTATTTGACTGGGAGATGTCGGAGGTCAATGATTTCATCCAAAAGATGCATGCTGTAGTGCTAACTCCAGAGAAAGAAGATAGATGGTACTGGAAGGCGAACAAGAAAGGATCGTTTACTGTCAGTTCCTTATACAAGATTCTTAACGCAGATCAAACTTTGCAAGCTCAAAAGTGGCCATGGAAAATCATTTGGAAGAGTACTGTTCCTACAAAAGTTTCTTGTTTAGGCTGGATTGCGTCTCATGGAGCATGCCTGACTCAAGAAAACTTGATGAAACGAGGTTGGATTTTATGCCGTAGATGCTATCTATGTGAAAAATCTTGTGAGACGGTGGACCACATTTTCTTGCACTGTGAGTTTTCTTGGCAGGTGTGGAACATGTTCATGGCTATGTATGGAGTGTTCTGGGCTAGTCCTCTGAAGTTTAAGGATATATTGGAGAGTTGGGAGTATATGTGTCCAGATACATCCCTGAAGAAGATTTGGGCAAATATTCCTTTATGCATTGCTTGGACAATATGGAAAGAGAGGAATTTAAGATGCTTCGATAACAAAAGGAATCAGACTCAGTCTGTGAAATATAATTGTTTACATTACCTGTATTTTTGGTTAAATGGAAATATAGTATTAGATGTCCATAACTTGCTGGATTTGCTAGATAGCTTAGGATTATAATATACGCAAGTTTCAACAATTTTTCTCTTCTTTTGTAATTCTCACATTATCTCCTAGATACTGTGTTTCTCTCAATAAAATCTTACCTTATCAAAAAAAAAAAAGTGAGGTGAAGTGCTTAACATGTTTTGCGCCTCTCTTCAGGGCTTGAGCGTGCCTTTGACAACACTGGATTTGCCTTAACATGTTTTGCGCCTCTCTTCAGGGCTTGAGCGCGCCTTTGACAACACTGGATTTGCCTAACCACTTGATAGGGAGTTTCAAAATGTTGGTTTACTTGCTTAAATGGGGGGATTTTTAGAGTACCCTATCTGCCCCCTCCTTTCCGTATTGATATTACTGCTATTGTTCTATCATTGTCTTATTCTTCGCTTTTATTAGTACTGGCATCTCTTTTATTATGGTTATCACTGTCATTACTTTTCTTTACTAAGGTATTTTTCGTCTCAGCTTTTTACTCTTGTATTGTTCAAACTTGTTTTCCGTAACACTTTTCTTGAGTGGAGGGTCTTTTGGGAACAACCTCTCTGCCTCACTCGAGGTACGGTTAAGGTCTGCGTACATCCCACCCTCCCCAGACCCCACTTGTGGGATCACACTGGGTATGTTGTTGTTGTTGTTTGGTTTTTGCTAGTCGGATAACAAGTGTGCAATAGTTACTAGAGTTAAGTTATTTTTTTGTGGATTTTGTTAATCAATGAGCAGTGGCGTCGCAGGGGTTTATGCTGAGACGGACTTCAAAGAAGCAGACCTTGTCTTGAAAGATCAAATGCTTGCTGGTGCCCAACACTCTTCAAATAAGGTATTGATTGAACTAGCTTTGAAGTATCATTTTCTTCCTAGCAGTAATCAATCAACTTTTGCAATCTTGTACTTCTCTCTTGGTTGACGTTCTTCACGGTGATCGTTTGTGTGTGGCAGGTTGACTGTTTGGTATGTAGTTATTGTTTCCGTTTTATTGGGTCTATAGAGCTTCAAATTGGGAGGAAGCTTTATTTAGAACAGCTTGGTGTCTCCCAAAACAGTGATTGCCACATGAAAAAAGATTGTTATAACTCCAATTCATCTGTTGGTGAAGATGATTCTGATGTAGAAGATCAGCAAGTCGCGGGAGAATGTGCTTCTAGCCCTTCAAAAGATAAAATTCCTCTCCCTACGGATGTGGTCGAATCATTGTTTAATGGTGAGATGCAACTACCTTTTTCTGAGAAGTTCCCATTGCTTCCTGTTGTTTCTTGTCCTGGTGGATGTAAAGAGAACTACTATTGCAGGTAAAGGTTCAGCTATGTTTCCATAATGTGCATATAAGTGTCTTTTAATTATGCTAAGCATCCGACCTTTAGTTTCTATAGCAGTAACTTAGCAATAACATGCCAATGAGATTGCATGTTAATAAGCCTCTGACACATTTCTAGTCGTGCTGAAGAGGATCTTTTAAACATTATAATGCTGCCATCTTCTGTCGATTAAAGAGTTTTCTATCTTCATTTTGTTTGAATCTTATCCATTCTATTGGCAACATAGAGGAACAACTGGCATTTTACTATATGAGAATCATTGTTGCACAACTTGAGCTGCCTAAATAGCCTCTCTAGTCTCTACTATCTAGACCATATAGCCTTCTTCTAGGTCACCTTCTTTTTGTGCAGCTAGAATTCTAAAGCTATTCGGAAAGGGCATGAGGTAGCTGGCATGCCCTTTATTTCTTAGGGGTGTACCTCAGCCACTAAACTTAGAATATCAAACTGAACACATCTTGGTGGTACATTCACTCTGGTTGTATCCTTATGCTATTCAAAATGATAGATAGCTTTAGGTACTGGAAAACTCTCCCAGGACATGGACTTGTTTTATTGGAAGTTCTCAATTTACTTGACCATCAATATGGCTGAATCATTTACTAACCTTTTTCATATTCTGGCAGCAAATCATGTGCTGAAGCTGATTGGGAGTCTTTCCACTCCTTGCTTTGTACGGGGGAAGGTTCAAAATCATTAAGCACAAAGGCACTTCTGAAATTCATTGAACATGCTAATGGTAAGGTTCAAATGTGGCTGCTACCCTTTATGATAGTCTAGTTTATAACCTGCCTACCCAATTATCTTGTCGCTTCAAGCTGTTTCCCTTTCTGATTTATTTTGCCAGATACAAATGACATTTTCCTTCTTGCAGCAAAGGTAAATCCTTTCCTTTTCCTTTTCTTGGTGCAACTTCCTGTTTTTCATTTTTCTGTCAAGCTGCAATATCGTTTAGAAGAATAGGCTATTTTCTATCTTTCCTACGTCTTGCATCTTGTTATGTTTTACGACAAATTGCAATTTTACTTGGAACAACAGAGGTGCTTATGTGAAGACAGAGACATTTGTGTTTGTATACGTTTTATTACAGGTCGGCACCTGCTTATGCAAGTCTTTTCAAAACATATTCTCATGTTATAGGTGATTTCTTTCACCATCTTAAGGAGTAGGAAGTTGAAAGATAGTTGTCTTGGAGGAAAAGGGAAGCAGGTTATTTTGGAAAGCAGTGATTTTTCTTTACTGCTGGAGGCATGGAAGCCAGTGTCCATGGGATACAAGAAAAGGTGCTTAAAACAATTTTCTCACTCTTCACTAGTTGCTAACTTGCTCTGAAGCTTGACCCCATTGAAGCAGCCAATAATTATGCTCTCACAACAAAGTTCATATTTTAGCCCAAATACTGATGTTTTATTGTGTCTTTCCTGAATTACCTTCGCCATGGTGATGGCTAACTGCATGACTGCAGAACTTGCAGCTATCCTAATGCACCTTATGGACCACCTTTTCTGAAATAATTACAGACCACTTTTATAAAAAAAAAAAAAAAAAACTTGACTCGTATTCTCCTGTTGCAACACAGTGATGAAGAATCCTATTCTCGCTGTTGATGATAACATTGAAGTAGGTAAATACTGTAACTTAAAAAATAGCTCAAAATTTTGTCAAGTGTCTGAGGTTAACAGTTGGAAATGAGACCATAGGAACTCTTTTAGTTGTCTTGACATTCAAGTTAGTGTTGTTTCCATATCTTAGTTGACAAACTTCATGCAACTCCACATTGCGTAAGTTTTGTTTGATTATCCTACAAATACTGTGTCATCTTGAATAAAAATGCAGTAATTATTTCTTGTTTCAGACCCAAGATAAATAAGTAAAAGTTTTCAAGGATGCCATGGGAAAAAGGGAATCAAAGGTACTGTTCAGTAATTCTTAAAAAGAAAATACTGTTCAGTACCTAATCTTTAGTGGTTTTTGGGCATTTGGCTGATTTGTCATTCCTAATCTGGCACTTTTTTCATTTACTTCCTAATTGTTCAGGACTTCATTTACAGCATTAACCTTTTAACGAGTTTCTTATTGTACAAGGATTCCTAGATTATTTAGGACTATGACGCTTAACTCGATAGATGAATTGAACATGTAGCATTAACTTGTCCCAGCTTTCATTTCTTTTTCAAGTAATTCTAGGGTTTGCTAATATTAGCCCCTTGATGGGGTTTTCCCTTGTTTTCCTTCTGTTAATTAGTGCTACGGCATGAAACGACGTAAAAGCCCTTCGTAGAGTGCTTCATCTAAGGATAATAATACTGACCCTATAAGCTCCAATCTGTAACTACTTGACTTTTAAGGTTCCTTCATTTTTTTCCTTGATTGAGTAAAATTCTGTGGCACAATTGTGTTGTAGGGATGATAAAGTTTTATGAATCTAAAATGATAACTCAGAGCTCAGCAACTTTTTCAAATTGAATTTTCATTTTTTCTTTTTGAGATAGTAGAATCCTCCTATGAGAAATATCGATGTTTCTGTGCAAGGCTGATGCATGATTTCTCTACTTGTCAAGTTGGTTTCATAGTGTAAAGTGGCCTTTTGTGTAGTTGGTGGGATTGCATTGCCTTGCCAGACGACGTTGATACTTCCGATGAAGCATCATTTAGAATACAAATAAAGGAGCTGGCGTTCACGGTAATCTCCTTTCTAAATTCTCCTGAGTTCCTGCCTTTATATTTAATCACCACTTCAAACTGCTAGTAGTGCTGAAGTATTTCTAATTGTCAGCTTCAGCTGTATATGTAGTTTTGCCACCTGTCATCAATGATTGGTGAAAGTTGTTATGTTTCCCTACTTGGAGTGGCAAGTTGACTGTACCAAAAAAGGGTCTGCTTCTCTTCTATTTTGGCTGAAATAGATGGACACGCTGCAACTCTCTCCCCAGTTTTGGCCTCTAGGCACTAGTTGGAGCAGGAATACCATTTTTCCATAATTTTACTTACGTTTGAAGATTAAAGTGGTTCTCTTTCTTTCAGAAGATAATGGAGCCCTATTCCTTCTGTAATTGAAGTGAAAGGTGCATCCTACAAACCACATTGTAAATATATAAAGAGTAAGCAATTATAAGCTAAAACCACATTAATGAATTTCCAATTTGATTATCTCATGCATAATCTATTTTCTCCCGAAAATCAAGTTTGTACTGATGTTGCCTGGACATAAACCGTCTCATCACCTAATCTGAGCACCTCAACAAAACTATTTCTTTATTCCTTTCAGGGGAATTAGTATGGTCTTCATCAAAAATATGTCTTGATGTAAACAATAAAAAAAAACTATGGTTTTGATGCAGCCAGTCAACTGGAAGAAAAATCTTTTCTAAAAAAAAAAAAAAAATTATTTAAGAAAAAGCTATTTTGTATAAATCATGCTCAAGTTTAGGTGCTTTTGTCATAATTTTCGGTGCTCTATTGCTGCTTTATATCTTATCTTATAATATATATGTATTTCATTTGTCTTGCCTCTTGGCTTTTGTATGCTGAAATTTGATTTATCAGCTTGATTTATCCAGTCTCTGCAGCTCCTCAAGGCGGCTATCTTTGATGAGGAATGCAAGCCATGTATCCTGATTACTTTTGAATCACTGGACTGCTCATCTTATCTGTAGTGTTGTTTTTGGTTTTTATGTGGTTCAATGTGGAATCCTTGACTCTCACTCAGTGTTCTCGCTTGAAATATATGGTCATATTATTGGCATGTTTGAGCTAAATAACCTGTAAGTTCATGATCCATCAAATACCTCCTTCATATTATTTCCAGCATGCGTGCGGCAAACTTGTTGATTGTTTCGCTTTTTTTAAAAAACCTCAAGCATACAAAATAACCTTTCCCGGAATGAATGTCCCAAATTGAGTTAGCATATTTACTTAAGATTGTGTATTACAAAAGGTACTCTTTGAAATTATTAGGGCTAGAACAACTAAAAGCAGCTTTGAGAAATATATGAGCCAAAGTGTTGGAATAACCTAGACGGATGATGGGTCTTGCGGAAACAGCCTCTCTACCCTCTCGAGGTAGGGGTAAGGCCTGCGTATACCCCACTCTCTCCAGACTACACTTGTGGGATCACACTGGGTATGTTTTGCTGGATGGATGATGAGCTTGGCACATTTGAATTTTGACTTGTACATTGCTTTTGGCACACTCTGTTCATTTTTTTCCTGTTTTAGTTTATTCTTAAATTCACAAACTTGTTGTGAACTCACTTGTTAAATCCTTTGCTCTTTGATAGTGATTTGGTGGTAGAATCACCAGTGGAGGATTACTTTCTGTACATTGATGATCTTCCTCTTTCTCGAAAGGTTAAAACCAATTTCTCGACATACTTGTGAATCTTAGTGGTATGCAGAAATTTGACAGCATCACTTTTAATGATAAATTGGCAGGGAGATGCTGAACAAATTACAAAGCCTATCCTGGATGCTCTTGGAGATGACTATTCAATTTGTTGTCAAGGTATACTATGATGTGTGGCCTATGTGAATATCAAAATTGATTTGAACTCCTCTGCACACACCCCTTCAAAGTTTAACTTGAAATATGGAATCTACACTACCCAAGCTTAGCGGTCAGTGAAGTGGGATGAAAACCATGGAAGACCGAGTTTAAATCCTAACATAGGTGCTAGGTGATTTCTTACTATTTGTCTAGGCCTTAGTGGGTAGAGTACCCAATACCATACCTAGTGGAGGAAGAAGGCATCTGGTGGAATAGTCGAGGTGTTCATAAGCCGGGCGGGACACTAGCTGTATGAAAAGGTAAAAATCTACACTAAATTTTAAGATTAATGAAAATTGGAGGAGCAAGGTTGTATGCAACATATTTACATAGTTTTCTCCATGAAAAATCAGGCAATGCTGTTCATTGTCCTTCCAAATTCTATGCCGACAGTGGAAATAGAATTCACATGGATGCAAATTCTTTTCCATGCATAATTGGCAAAGCTCTTGGTTATTTTTCCAAATTCCATACTAACGATGGAAATAGAATTCAACTGTGGAGGATAACCAGACTAAAGATAGGATTTTCCTCTTGGGGGGTGATGGGGTTTAATAATCTGTAGTACTATTATTCCTTGTCTAGCTTTTGGCATCTCTTCGTAATCCCGTCCAGCTTTGTTCTGTGACCAGATTAAAGTTCCTAGTAACAAAATGCCCTTGAAGAAGTTTGATTATAAAAGATTGAAAGTATTTGTTGTTCCTCATTCCTCAACCATCATTAGCATCTAGTTTTTTGTTGAGCCTTTAGAAATTGTAACTCGATGAAACCTCTTTCACAACCATCATTAGCATCTAGAAATTGAAAGTATTTGAGGAAAAGCGAAAGAGGATAGTTAAAAAGAGACATATGGTTTTACATATGAAAGATTTGGGGGAAAGGACCCTCAAGTCTTGAATTAAAAAAAGGTGCTTTTGACTCGGTACATTAATTAAGTAACTTTGGGATTCAATTATAGAACTAGTAAAACATTAAGGTAATATTGAACATTTAAAAATTTCGAAATTCAAATATCTCTCCCTTCTCAAATATCATTTTTTCAAACTTCAAATCCTATCTTCTTCCTTTTCTATCGCCCCTGCTTCTTTCTTTTCTGCTGCATTTTTTGGTTGTGGAGAAGATATGAGGACAAAATATTTCGAACCAAAGGAGGGGATTCTGATGTTGATCCAACAAATTAAAAAATTGTTGCAAAAAACCCACAACAATTTTAGTAGTTGTTGCAACAATTTCGACAGTTGTTTGTTGTGACAGCTTTTGATTCCCAAATCTTCTTCACGAATCTTCACGACCAAAACAAAAACAGTAGGAAGAAGAAGACAACGACGACAACAATGACAAACGTAGAAGAAGAAAAAGATCGAAGAAGAAGAAGAAAAAGACAAGGAAGAAGAAGAAGAAGATATGCAGCAAAAGAGAAAGAGGGAGGAACAAGATAAAGGAAGAAGAAGATGAAAGAGAGAGGATATGATTTGAAATTTGAGAAGAGGGAGATATTTGAATTTCAAAAATATCAGATTTTTATATTACCCCAAAATTTTAATGTTTTTTAAAAATCTAAATTGAATCCCAAAGTTAATTAGTGTTAGTTAACCTAGTTAAAGGCACCATTTTTTAATTCAACACTTGAGGGTCCTTTGCCCCAAATCTTCTCCAATTACACATAACTGTGATTACATTTCTGAATTCCATTTGGAAACTGGGAATGTCTTATCTGGCTCTTTCATTTTGTGGCAATCACATAGCTGATTTAATGCATATTCTCTGAGCCTCATTGGTTGTTGAGCATTGCATAGCTTTTCACATGGTGCAAGATATCTCCTTAATACCCTTGGACCCATTTGCTGCCAGCATTTCAACTAATAAAGAAGTTGACAAGGCATGATTAGTACAATAGTATCTTTGCTACCTTCTTCAATGTAATACGGAATATGAAACCTGATTTTCTCTTTCTTAATAATTTGGAAGAGTTTACAAATATTCACTGCTTTATTTAGAAGAATTGTTCTTGGGAAGGACTAGGAGGTAACCTGCTGGTGGAAAAAACTTTTAAAAGATACTCTTCAGTTATTTTGCTTGCTATTGCCCCTCTGCATTTTTCTAATTTAGTCCTAACTAGTTTTATATGTATTATGTGAATCATAACAATCAATCTTTGATGTAAGGTACTGCATTTTTTCCCTTGCAAAGCTGTATGAACCATTCGTGCAGACCTAATGCAAAAGCTTTTAAGCGAGAAGAGGTATGTTTTGATATCTGCAAATTCTTTCTTATTCTTCTCTCTCAATAGAATAACCTCTCCAAATAGTAAGAAAGACCGAGAAGTACAAAAGGAAACTCGAGTATTGTCTCAGACACTCTTGAAAGTAGTCAACGTAGAGGCAATTCAGAACATGGGCACAGATTCGAAGAAACCTTTCTCTTCTATTTTGTGACATTTTGGCTGGAAAGTTATAAACTATGCTTAAAGGTTTCAAGTTCTTAACCCTGAGAGGTTAATCTTATTTGTAATGTACTCGTCATAAATCGTGAAACATATTTATAAAACAGTTTTGAATGATATTTTCAGGATCGGGATGGCCAAGCATCCATAATTGCTCTTCAACCAATTGCAAAAGGAGAAGAGGTAGCTTTAACTTGGGGTCATAGTTTCAGTTTCAAATTTATTATGCTTAGGATAATTTACTTGTGGATTCACATAGAGAGAAGCTCCACATGTGGGGCAGGGTAAGAGAATTCTAACAATTTAAAGGTGTTTATATATTTGCAGATAACTATTTCATATATAGACGAGGACCTTCCTTTTGAAGAGAGACAGGCATTACTTGCAGATTATGGTTTCAGATGTCAATGTTCCAAGTGTCTAGAGGAAGCTTAATTAATTAAGATTAAAGGCCGCTTCTTTTGTGGAATTGTTGGAATATGTAATTGTACCAATGGGATTTATAGGCATTATTATAGATGTTACAACTAGACCAATTAGTAGAGCTGCTTGCTAATTCATATTTCTATTTATTTCCCTTTTCTGTTATATACATTACTACTATACAATAATCAAGGTCATGAGTTCAAGCCGTTGAAATAGTCGTTGCGTGCATTACATTCTTGGAGTGGAGTCCTTTTCTGGACCCAACGTGAATGCGAGATGTTTTGTGCACCAGACTATCCGTTTACTATATTATACCAGGATAAAACCCTTTGCTAAATGCTAATTCAGGATTAATCGATGGTTCCACATTCCTAGATTCACATAACTTGACTTATTTTTATTTTTGTTCCAAGAAAAAACTTGACACTCTGGCCAGGTATGAGAGCAAATAATAATCCAATCAGATTCGATTGCCACGTGTCAAGAAAATCCCAATCGTACAAGCTAAGGCAGAACAAAATCCCATCGACGGTTACTTTAATTAACTAAAAACCTTCCAATTCCATGCATCGATTGACCCGCACACTCACCTTTCTCAACTCCTCCGGGTCAACCCGTTTCCACTCATTCTCCGCCAATTCCCGCCCTCGCTTTTCAACCGTCAAATCCCTCGCTATTCCATTCTCCGGCCAAAAATCCTTCTCAATTCCGCTGAAAACATTTTCCTCCGTCGTACCCGACCCGCCGAGAATGGATTCGGATCGGCTTGAGTCATCTGGATTCGAGGATTTCGTACGAGTTGACGGTGCAATTGTGAATTCTTCTAATCATTCAGAAGAAGAGAGCGTAGTAGACGAAGAAGAGCGAAGAGAGGGTGATGATGAGGTAGTTTCTACGGTGAATGAAGAAGAAGAAGAAGAAGGTCAGAATAGTAATTTACCATACGAAAGGAAAGATTTGCCGGAGGAACTTTCTAGAAATGTAATGACACTGACGTGTGAATCAACTGCTGAAGGAGGCACTTGCGATGTCTATCTTGTTGGCACCGCTCATGTTTCTGTGGTAACATTTCTCTTTGTTTTTAGTAACAACTGATTTTATGGAATCATATTTATGTGAAGTTAGATGAATAGATATTGATCAATGTATTTTCCTCAAATAATTGTTACTATTAGCATTTATGGCTCTCAAATCATAGTAAAAGAAAGACATGTTTTACGTGATACATGTGCTGGTGGGATGTAGAAGGTACCCCATGGAATTAATCAAGGTGCACGCAAGTTGACACGGACATCGGTTATTAAGAAATACTACCTCCTTAATTAGGTAAAGTATATATAGTAATTAATACTTTTCTTAATGGAGGTGAAATTGAAAAAAAAAAAGAAATGGACACTTATAATGGGACGGAGGTAGTAGTAATAATAAAAAAGAGATGTTATTAGAACATAATGAGTTATCTTTACTTAGGAAGAAACAAGAAGAACTGAGTGAGTTTTTTACAATCAAATTAAGTTTTCAATGCATGATCACAGGAATCTTGCCAAGAAGTCGAAGCCGTGATCAAGTTCTTGAAACCCCAGGTGTTTTATCTACCATTCTTGTTATCTTATATCCTTCCATGCTTTAGTTTTTATTCATTTTAGATTATTGATGAAAACCCCAGGTTGTTTTCTTGGAGTTATGCTCGGGTCGAGTGGCTGTACTTACACCTCAGAATTTAAAGGTCGGACTTTCATCTCTGACATATATCGTCATCATTTTTTTTTTGGACAGAGATGTTCTTGGGCGAGGGAAGCATGAATTCTACGGGGGGTTTTTTTTTTTTTTTTCAGTTTTCTTTTACCGTGTACTATGTTTTTTTTTTCTTTCTATTTCTCATTGCAAGGAGCCTACGTTGGCTGTCTGACTTTTTATTGTGACTTTTCTTATTCTTAAAAGATAGTTGAGAAAAAAATTATTATACAAGTAAAATCAAGGTCCTGAATACAAAAATTGATTGAATGTGGAAAAAAGGGGCTTTTCTCGGTTAAACCTTTCAATTAGCTATATTTGGAGCTGGGTACCAGAGGATTTCTAGTAAAACCCTTTAAGGCGAGGCATTGTCGGGTGGCACTACCAATGCTGTGAATGGGAGGAGATTGAGGAATTTCTTCACACATTGTACAAGTGGCCTATATGATGAAAGTGGAAGATAGGATGGCATGGAGGGAGAGAGAGGAGCAAAGTCATTTATGCTAAGTTTGTATTTTAGAGGAAGGTATTGAAGAAAGTGTGCTTAATAGACCACCGTAAAAATTAACTTTCTTTACTTGGTGTGCATGTGAAATGCAATATTAACGATGATAGTTTAAGAAAGAGGAGGAGAGCTATGGTGAGTCAGTGTCGTTTGTAGAAGAAATGGGGGAGCACACTCTAGACATTTTATTTCATTGCAAGTATACGATACAGTTCTGGATCTTGCACCACCTTTGTTCGCTGTGGCTTGGGTGATGCTGAGAATGATGACAGAGAATGACTTTTATTGCGAAATATGGATCTTCATTTTCATGGTGCACAGAGTCAATATCCTGTTCCTATAGGGTGGTAACAAATATAATTTGATAATTGGAAAAAAAGAAAACTTTAGGGTGCGCTCTCCTGTAAGACTCCTTTTATAGTTGGAAATGTGGAACGATTATGGATGGGACATACTTCAATAGGATCAATTCCCTTGTTTAGGTAAATAAAATTAAAAAAAAAAATGGAAATACTAACAAATAAAAAACAGACATAGAAATAGTGCATAGAAGAACTAAGAGGTCTTACAGTAATATATAGGGAGTACGAGTTAATAAATCTATAAAAGATTTATCTAAATGCCAGTAGCTATTAAAAGGAATTTACCATTTGGTCAATGAAGTCGAGCAGGTTTTTGAAGTTTTAATTTTTTAAATTCATTTTGTTTTTGGAATAAAGACTTATATGGCAGGCCTCTAATCCTGGGATTTTTAGTTCGAGACCCCTGGGAATCAAATAGTCCCTTATATTAGGATAAAATAAAGCTTAGAATGACTTTTATTGGTCTACCTTTTGGTGTCAAGTTAGGATGGGGCCAGTCACTACATACCTCCTAATTTCAACTTTTTCCCCCAAACCACTGTGCTGCACAAGATGATATTGCTGGTCTTCATCTTTCACTTCTTTGGCTTTACTTTCTAATACGCCCAGTCCTGATTGTGCCAGGTACCAACTATGGGGGAAATGGTGGATATGTGGAAGAAAAATCAAAATCCATTTGGTATACTCTATAGCTGGTTTCTTGCTAAGGTATCGTACTATCATAAACCTGTAAATGTGACTTTCATCTCTTATTCCTCTCTCTCTCTCTCTCTCTCTCTCTATTTCTCTTGTTTCTCCTTTTGGGGCGCACATGGATCATTAGTTGGATTTTCTTCATGTTTTAGGTTGCTAACCAGCTTGAGGTTGTGCCTGGGGCTGAGTTCCGTGTGGCCTATGAAGAAGCAATGAAGTATGGAGGAAAGGTGATACTTGGTGACCGCCCTGTGCAAGTAAGATGCTTTGGATAATTCTAGCAGAATAGATTGATGTCGATTTCTAGTTCCGTTATATAATGTCTTATGTCCTTTTCATTTTTAGTGTAACGTCTGAGCTAAAATAAAGTATGAGATTCTCTGTTCATGTCTCTTGGTCTGTTTTCATGGATGACACAATTGGAAAATACGGAATCATTTAATTCATATATTAATTTTCTTCTTAACTGTACATCGATTAATGGGCGAAAAAGTATCTATTTTTAGAGGTTTTGGCTTTTATAGGAAGAATGCTCCCTGGGCCTATTTGGCATTGTTGCTTCATTTGGGATTTATTAATTTCAGGGGATTACATTTACGAGTCCTATAAATGCTTCTTGATTTTTACAAAATTTAATGGATCTATCTCAAATTACATTCTTGATTGATGTCCACGCCATGTGGTATCTTTTAATTGGTATCAACTCTCTGCTGGTTCCTAGCTATTCTGTTGTTCGCCGTAAACTTTGCTTGTACTCAATGCCTGATACCCAGATGATGTAATTTTTCTTCAACAATTCATATTTGTATCAACACCCTTAATAACTACCACTGTCTCTCCTAATTGGTTTCTCCAAAAATTCATATTTGTACTTTCAGTTCTCCAGTTATCTCTTTTTGATATATTTTTCGGGAAGTTTGATGGAATGGGTACCATCCAACTTAATAACTAACCTAAGATCAGATAATTTGGTTTTTCCAACGACTGCAGGACATGCTTGCTATTGTGTCTTATATATTGCTTCTTGACCTTCCTTAACATGGTATCGGAACATTTTCTTTAACCAAGTCCTTTATTACATTTCCTTGTCATTGTATTCTACACATGTTTCTTTAGTCTATAATTTTTCTCCCAAAATGTAAATCAAATATTTAATTAACCAGTTTGATCCTCTTGCTCTGTATCAGCCCACTTCTTTGGAGCAGATGTGGTGCTATCTATTTATCCCTAAAACAAAAGAAAAAAGGAAAATTACTATCACTTTTTATTATTATGAAGTTTTACTATTACTCATCTAATCAACTTGGAGCTGTAATAAGATATAAAGCTCCTTGATACTTTGGTGCTCTGGCAGGACTACAGTTGCTTTTTCTGTTTTATCGTGTTTTGCCAACAGGAAAAAAATATATCCTACTCAATGTCTTGTTTTCTTGTAAAGTGAAACCACTTTTTCATCTTTTATTTTACTGAAGTAGTTTAACTTTTAATATTAAGTAGATTTCTGTTCTTGTTAATCTTTGTCTTTGTCTTGTCTTATGCTTCAACCATGTAATGACTCAAATTATGCAGTTCTGTTTATTTATTAACCTTCAAAATTTTACCAACTTCGTGAACAGATAACATTGCGAAGAACATGGGCGCTAATGCCGCTTTGGCACAAAACAAAATTCTTATTCTCCTTACTGTTCCAAGCATTATTTCTACCAAAGCCAGAAGATCTGAACAAGATGGTAGGGTTCCTTGCATAATTATTCATGGGGTTCCCCTCTCTGCATATTGGATTTGTGAAGAATACCTTATCTTACACCGTATTACAACTTTTGCTGTTGGGTAGCTGAAGGAAATGGATGATGTCGACATGTTGACTCTAGTAATTCAGGAAATGAGCAAACAATTCCCTACTCTTTGGACTACCCTAGTTCAAGAGCGAGATCTGTAAGCACCTCTTACTTACGTACAAGTTACAACCCACTGTGATTGTGATACAATGCTCTTCTTACCTCTTTCTATGCTACTTGTTTGTTTCTTTAACTAGCTTGGGTCTAAAATCAGGCACTTGTAGTTAAGTCTTGGCCAGTGTTTCTTCAGATTTGGAGAGCTTGTTGCATGTAAATTCTTCAAATAAAAACTCAAAATAATCTGATTAACTATTCCATGTACTCTAGAAGTAAGTTATGTATCTGGGTATCTGGCTTTCTACATGTAGCTTGTACTCTGATATGACTTGCTATTATATGTGTTTGGAGGCGGCCTACTTCAGTTTAATCATTTATGGAACAATCTGTAAGAGGAATCAGTCTGGTTCCCAATTCTATGTATAATCGTCAGTTTTTGCATATCATGTCCTTTGTTCACTTTCAGTTTTTCAAAAGAAAAGCAAGCATTTGTTATTTTTTAGTACTTCCTCAGGCTTAATCGTGTTTGGTGGCAGCAGTGAAAAGAGAGGAACTCTGGGAAGGTAGAGGAGAAGTTAGCACAAGAAAGTATTCTAACTTAGTCAAACGAATTAAGACGCTGATAAAATTAAAATCAAAACTTAGTTCTATGTTGTTAAGTGTAGCAATGTCTGGACAATAATTAGCCAAGTGGAAAAGACAGACTCATGGTATTTCATCAAATAATGTTGATTACCTGTACCACTGTTAAATGGGGAGGTAGGTTCTGGAGTGAGATGTTTCATGATGCGTTTGTTGTAATTAATCTTTATCGCCATCAATTCACTAGTATTCAACGGCGGGAGATTTTATGATTGCAAATAGGGTCATTCGCTCTACTGTTCCTTCACATAAGATTAATGGCAATTTGGGCTTCCTCCTGGGATTTAAGTGAGGAAACATTGAAACTGACTTTGTTTTGACTTTTGATGATCATTAAAGTACTTATTATCCGTTTTACGAATGATAGAAATCAGCCTTTTGTCTGTCCTTCCGCAGGTTCATGTCATCAACATTACTAAGAATTGCCAGTGAACACAACTCTGTTGTAGCAGTTGTTGGGAAGGGTCACCTGCCAGGAATCAAGAAGAACTGGAAACAACCAATCGAGGTGATTAAAATTTTTGATAGTGTAGTTAGATAGAAGTGATGCTTCGTCCTCTCATTACAAAGCATCTGGAGCAAATATTTTTGGCTTTCCTATTTGCATATTTAAAGTTCACTGCCTGAATTTGAACCTCTTACCTATATTATCAATGATTCTTTATTTACAATTTGCACCACAGGTTATGGAACTGCTCACAGTACCTTCACAGAAACCTGCCATTTCTGTCACAAGAATCTTGTCAACTGTCGGAGTTGCAGTTGCAGCAGTGGCCATATTTTCTGGCATTTATACTTCAAGCAAGAAATAACATCACTGGATTTAGCTCTAACTGTTGTTGCTTTCATGTATTTTGGAGGTTGTACACATTTGTTATCTTTAGGTTGTTGAGGATCATACATTTCAACTCCGGTCTATCTAGCTTTAGGAAATAGAAACCATTATTTTTGTGCAAATTTCACTGTGGACGGAATGGTGGCCAAATTTGGCCCTCTGAAAGATTTTCAAAATTCTTAAACAGCATCTGGAGCAACAGCAATAAGGTCTCCGTAAAATTCTTGTTCTCTCTGACCTACCTGACTCCCCTTCTGGATTTCACTCAACAGTCTATTGGCTCTGAGTCTACTCATTATTAATTTGATTTCCCACTGTTTACCTATCAATTTTTGGCATCGTAGGTTTTTTTTTTTTTTTAAGAAGTCAAAAGCTGCAGCAGTATGTGGTCTGCTCAAAATAGGTTGCGATAAATCCATTGGCTTACGATGATAGGCATCTGCAGCAAGTAGTAATAGGAGGGAAGCTAGGCGTTTGAAGATATAAGGTGCAGTGTCGTTTGATTTGTAGCTGTGGTGACACAAGATCAAAGTAGAGGAGGTGAAGTAGTTTATTGTAACTTTCGTCTAACATCTTCTCTACCTCTTTTCTCTTGTAGTTTTCAGCTATCCAGCCACGTTTTTAGCACTTACCAGTTTTGACAGACTGTTATATGAGTTGCTTCTTAAATTAGAAAGCACTTGTCCGGAATTGAGCTTAAGTTGATATATAAACTCGAAAGCACCTGATAATATCTGAAGCACCCTTAATTACAAAAAAAAGAGAACCTGTAATGCTTCTTTTATCTTATACGGATCCCTTATATCAAACACAACATTTGTTACTGTTTGCATTTAAACAATTATGGTAAATGTCTATGAAGGAGTACAGGTATCAACACCTTTCAGCTGTTGTCATCTTGCAATAAAATAGTGATTCTCAGTGACCTCTCCGTCAAGTTTTCTATGATCCCTTTATGCGGCAGGTACACCATAACCCCCATCCCTTTCCCGTTGTAGTCCTATTCCATTTATCCTCCTGCTGCTGTGAATGCCTTCCCCGTCGCTCGATCACGCTGCTGCCGTGAACGCTATCACCGTCCCTGCCCCACCCCTCCGATCCCGGCACTGCTGTGAACTCCAGATCTGCGTGTAAAGTAATCGTCGGAGCTTTACACGCTGTCAATGCTCTTTCTGGCGCTGCAGCCCGTCCTTTTTTTTTTTTTTTTTTTTTTTTTTGAGTTTCTCCGGGGGATACAGCGAATCTGTGGTTCTTAAATGTAAGGGGATGTATGATAGGTGTATACTCATTGTATGTCTGGTGTATGCTTTGCATATACAGTAAGTTAGTAACATACAACAGACATACAAATTATATACACTTACATACACCAAATATATAAAACACACTAATTTGTATGTTCATTATATATACAATGTTGACTGATATATTGAACGTCCATACAATGGAGATACATCAAGTATACAAAATATATACAAATAACATACAAGAAAAAAAAAGTTCCGACGGTCAGCGGCACCAGAAGGGAAGTATGGGGGGAGGTTGGGAGGGAGCTGTAGCAAGGAATTTTAGGAATTTATCTTATTAATTGCTATGTTTTGATAATTGTGTAAATTTGGCATTTTAGTGTAAAGTGAAATGTTTGTTTGTATAGTTATGTAAGAAAATAATAAATGTACCACCTTAAAATTTATTAGCGTGCACATCATGTTTAAATAATATTCGTACTAATTATATCTATTGGATGCTAACGCATTTTCTGCTTGCTCTAGACTTTCTTATTCACACGAACTCCCGGTCTAAGAGTGGATCTGGTGTAATATATGTCTTTATGCAAAGTTGGTGTTTAGAAAAATGCAAAATGGGTGGCCAAGGTACGAGATAAAACATGCACTAGGTGTTCTTCTTCAGTTATACTGCAGACAAATAGTGGTGGTTATGTTGGTGAAGGTGGTCGCTTTGATTTATGCCGGGAAAGAGTTAACGAATATATTTTTTTTTTAATTAAAATTATGGGGGAATTAAAATTTGTAGCATGTCTGGCCTAGTTGTCGAAGTCAATTTATTTTGACAAGAAAATATAATTTCAATTTGTTGAAAATGTCCTATTGATTGCTCTAAAAAAAATTCCCAATGTTTCGCAATTGTGTATTTGTTTATTTATTCGTCATCGAGGACTTTATACTTTTTGATTGTCTAGCTATTTTGAATTTGAAAACTCTAAAATACAATACTTGAGAAAGCTTTTTTTTTTTTTTTTTTATATTGAAAACATGTGTCAGTGAATGCTAATGCAATAAGGGCATCTCCAACAAGGGCACCATTTTTTACACCAAATTTTACACCAAAATAGTGTAGCACCAAATTTATTTCAACAATAGCACTATTTTTTACCCCAAAAAAAAAATATTCTTTTTATATTCTTCTCTCTCCTCTATATTATATTATTATCTTCTATTTAAATTTTATTTTCTTCTTTCCATTAAATAAATTTTATCTTTTATTTCTTTTTTACATATTCATTACATATAATTTATATTCCTTTATTGTATAACCATCTAATATTAAATTATTTTAAACCATAAAATTTTAAATAATATAATTATAGGAAATCATTATAGATTATACATATTAACAGATAACTCAAAAAAAAAAAAAGAAGCGAAATCATTGAAATACAAGAAAATTAAATATATATACTACATTACATTACGGTAAATTAAGTCTAAATACAACAAATTTCTTCAACTTCCACCTCTAGTATGCTCTCATAGATGATCTATTAATGCATTGCGAAGTTCATAATGAGCATTTTGGGCTTTAATTTCTTTGTGCCGAGCTCAAAAGTTAACAAATCGCTGAGTTTCATTTACTGCCATTTCAACCGTTGGAGTTGGACTTTCACGAGCATCTTGAATTGGTGCACTAAGATCACGCTCATCCTCGATTATCATGTTGTTTAATATAATACATGTAGTCATTATATCACGTAGCACTTCTTTCATCCAAAAACGTGACGACCCTGCGATAATTGCAAAACTCCGAACGCACGTTCAACATCTTTTCGACACGATTCTTGTTTCATCGCAAAATATTTTGTCTTCGGCGAACTCGGTGCATGAATAGTTTGCACAAGGGTAGCCCATTTAGGATATATACCATCTGCTAAATAATAGCCCATGGAATATTCTTTTCCTTGAATAACATAACGGGCGGGGGGAGCAACACCATTAGCAAGATTAGAAAACAAATGTGAAGACTCTAAAACATTAATGTCATTATTGGTGCCGGGCATACCAAAATATGCATGCCATATCCAAAGATCATAATCAGCTACAGCTTCAAGAATAATTGTTGGATCTCCACTACGGCTTGCATATTGTCCAACCCATGCCGCTGGACACTTTTTCCATTTCCAGTGCATGCAGTCTAGACTGCCTAGCATTCCTGGAAAACCCCGTTGTTGACCGATTTGAAGAAGCCCGGCAACATCGTTAGCTGTTGGTGATCTCAAATAGCGCTCACCAAAGACCTCTATGGTAGCTCGGCAAAATCTCTTCATGCTTTCAATTGCAGTTGACTCACCAATTTTCACATATTCATCAGTACTATCCGCTGGCGTTCCGTATGCCAACATTCTAAACACAACTGTAATTTTTTGTAGAGTGGATAATCCAATTCTACCTGCGCAATTAGCACGTTGTTCGAAGTACGTATCATGAGCTTTAACTGCATCAACAATTCGGAGGAATAATGGACGGGACATCTGATATCGGCGATGAAACGTCCTCTCATTATAGAGCGGATTTTCAGAAAAATAATTCCGAAATAAATTTTTATCAGCACCTTCATGATCTCGGTTGATTACCAAATGACCCGGAATGGAGCCACCTCTGATAGGATTATTCTGATTTTCATGTAAATACTGCAACACATGATTATTCATTTCAATTGTTTGCATGACCAATTGCTCCCGAACTGTAATATCCCATAATAATAATAATAATGATAATAATATGTAATAATAATAATGATAATAATAATAAAAGATTAATGTTGTAGTCTTATAATATTATCAAGACATTGGGGTAATGTTGAGGCCAAAGTGAGGGTTCAAGGGCCCATTTGCAATTTTACCAAAATAAGGGAAAGGGAAAAATTAAAAGAAAACCAAAACGTTAAAAGAAAGAAAAGAATGAAAGAAATAAAAATAAAGTAATTAAATAAAATAAAACCTACCTAACTAGTTATCTGCTAAGAAGCTCATTGGCGCCGTGGAAGAGCTTTCTGGTGGAATTGGCAAGCTTTTGGTGGAATTGGAGCAAGACAACAGAGAAGAGTCTTTCCTTGCCAATTTGGTAAGCATGATTTTTTAAAGAAAAACATAGTAACCTCTACAAATATAATTCCTCGTGGGATTTTAGTATAATCGCTTTTGCTCCCTGAACTAGTAATGCACAGTATTGGGAAAGATACTAGCAAGAAGAAGATAACTTAGTTTTCTAGTCTCTATTGGATTTTAGAAGTTAAAGTTAATTCTTAAAGTTGACAAATTCAGTAAAAATTGATATCCAAATATTACACTTTGATTTTAGATTTTTGATATATTGGCGACTCGATCGGTTGGAAGCAAGTGGGAATTGTTCTACAAGAGTACTGTGAGTGAAATATCTACCCGTAGTTGGTTTTCCACTATAGCATATTTGAAACTCACTTTCTTGCATCAATACTAGTTTTATTAAATTATTTTATTGCATGGGACAAGCGCTAGTATAACTGTTATATTGTTATATCCAACTGTTATTTTGGTACTGAAGTTGTTGATACAAATTGATATATTTTGAACCTTTGTTTATTTTGAGAACTGCTACAGATATTGTGATTTGATATCTTGTTAGAAAGAAAGTACAAATATGAGATATTGTGTTATACAAGTAAATATTGTTTTGGGAATTAACTTAGCCAGATCGCCGTTATCTAACGTCGGGATCGTTAGGCCTGGTGCACCTTGTACAGTATTTCTCCTCCACTAGTAGGAAAGAACTAGTCCACCCTCTAGAAGGGAACCCAGCTGACGGGGTAGTCAGACGGCCGTGATAAACTCATGGTGTCAGACCGTAATATTTGATTCTGGCTCAGGAACTTCCATTATATATAAAGACACGAGTACTATGGTTGAAATTACTATTTCCAATGGAATTACGACATTATTTATTTATGCATGTTTTCTTATTTATGCTTGTCCCGAATAAAAACGCTATGGTTGATATTGTCCTCGCTTAGTCTATGTGACTAACCCTTCTCCTTTCCCCACTCACAGATAAGCTAGCTGAGGCTGACACTTTGAGTCAAGGCGAGTGACAGAGCTGAGGATTGATCCAGTAAGCCCCGCATCTGCTTCGCGAGGGCAATTATTTATTCATTTATTTATTTAAGTCATTAGTTCATTTGAATCTAGAGTTTTGCTCCTTAGTCAGTCTTGGGATGTCGTTTTGGTTTAAGTTGGTACCGAGGTACTCTGTGGTTTAATTATTATCGTGGACAGTGTGGATTTAGTGTTGTTGATCGTCCTTTAGACTTTAAATATGCGTATTAATGTGATAGTTATTTATTAGACTGGTTCTGGCTGGTTGCTGACAGGTACAAAATTTTGGTTTGCTTCCGGTACAGGGGAAACTCTGCCGAAATTTCTGCGCGAATATGATAGGCTTGCTAGGTAGGCTTAGTCTTGTCTAGCGCCGATCACGGCCCTAAATAGGGTCGTGACAAAGTGGTATCAGAGCTAGGTTTAGGGTATGACTAAGGAGCACCGGTTATAGCAGAGGCTTAATTGTGTATATGTTGTGCACCATATGCACGATCGGGACTCTGCAATGATCGGATAGGATGTGTCTGTTTCATTTTCTTTCACTATCTTTACTTTGTTTGTATGCGGTCTAGAGCCAAGTAAGAATACTAATACGTTCGTTATGATTATAGATGGCAAAACGTGGGGCCAGAGCTGGGAACAATGCGAGAAACAGAGATGAGGTACGAGCTGAATCAGAGGAAACTATTCGTGCTCCACTGAACTTAGGTGAAGAACATAGGAGAAGAGGTCGTGATGCACAAGATATACAGGATACCTACACCGCAGCTGAGAGTGAGACACCACTACCACCCCCACAGTCGCAAGTTGCCGCTAATGTTGCTGATATGGTAGCTACGCTGATGCATAAAGCTTTTGAAAGCTTGGTGGAAAAAGTTCAAGCACAACCTGGGGTTAACGCACTGCATGGAGGGGATACTTTCGGTAACATGCTTCCAAAGTTTCTGAAGTTGAAACCTCCCGTGTTCACAGGTGTTAGTGACACAGAAGATCCACAACTTTTCTTGGATGGAATTCAGAAGGCTTTGGATGCGCTTGAGTGTACCAGCACGAGATCTGCTGAGCTTGCTGCGTATCAATTGGAAAATATTGCTGAGACTTGGTATAAGTCCTTTAAGAGGGGACGTCCTGTTGGTTCACCTCCCTTGACATGGGACGAATTCTCTGAAGCATTCATGGATCGATTTCTGCCACAGAGCAAAAAGGATGCTTTTGCAATGCAATTTGAAGCATTAAGGCAGACTGCAGGGATGTCTGTTGATGAGTATGATAGAGAGTTCACTCGGTTATCCCGATATGCACCAAGCTTGGTGGAAAAGCAGACTATGCGGGTTAAGAGGTTCATACGAGGTTTACAGAAGTATTTATTCAACCCACTAGCTACACACCTGACTAAGTGCGACATCAATTACTCTCAGGCGGTGGATGTGGCCCGAGAAGTAGAGGCTAGAGGGATTGAAGAGAGAGCAATTCAAGCACAGAATAAGAGGACCAAGACTACAGGATACTATGGAGGAAATACTGGTTCTAACCGAGGTAGTGGATCGCAGAACCACCACAGGAATGCAAATACTGGGGCTACATCTTTTGTTAACTCATCTGTTAGTACACCTGCCCCTGGGCAAAGTTATAAAAATTCAACACCATCGTTCGAGCAAGCCAAACCCCCTGCATCTACTTGCAATTATTGTCACAGGAACCATTCGGGTGAATGTTGGGGAAAGATGGGGGCCTGTCTTCGTTGTGGTCAGATGGGGCATTTCAGGGATGATTGCCCACGTCGGAAAGGGGTATACAATCAAGCTTCAGCACCAGCAAATTCTGCACAAAAAATTTCCACACCTCAGAATACTAGGAACAATTTGGGAACAGCAGGCAGAGGCGCTGGGTACAAGGGTTCTAATACTAAAGGTTCAGGAGTGGCTGGTAGAGGTCAATCTCGAACATTTGCTCTTACTAGGCAGGATGCTCAAGCATCGAACGCGGTAGTTACAGGTATTCTTATTATGCATTTAATTGATTTTACTACTTTACTTGATCTTAAATTAGTTTATTCATGTGTGTCCCTTTATGTATGTGAAAGCTAACATAGAAATTACAGGTATACTCTCAGTATGTTCATATGACGCTATAGCTTTAATCGATCCTGGATCCACGTATTCCTACGTGTCTCCAAATTTTGCCTTGAGGTTTGGTAGACGACCTGAATTGTTAATGGATCCTTTTGAGGTTGCTACCCCCGTTGGGGAATCATTATTAGTGGACCGTGTGTACCGCTCTTGTCAAATCAGTGTAGAAGGGAATGACACGTTAGCAGACTTGATCGAGTTAGACATGGTAGATTTTGATGTACTTATGGGAATGGATTGGCTAGCTTCATGTCACGCCACTGTGGATTGTCATTCTAAGACAGTCCGGTTTGATATTCCGGGTGAACCAGACTTTGTCTTACAGGGTGAACGGTGTTCGACTCAGGACAACTTGATATCATTTATGGCTGCAAGTCGTATGTTGAACAAAGGTTGCCAGGGATTTTTGGCATTCGTCAAAGATACAAAGGCGGTAGTACCAGAGTTAGAGACGGTTCCAGTAGTTAATGTATTTACAGAGGTGTTTCCAGAAGACTTACCTGGGTTGCCTCCTGTTAGAGAAATTGATTTTGGTATTGATCTAGTACCTGGCACACAGCCCATATCGATACCTCCATATCGTATGGCTCCAGTCGAGTTGAGAGAACTAAAGGAACAACTGCAAGATCTACTGGATAAGGGTTTCATAAGACCGAGCACTTCACCTTGGGGTGCACCAGTCTTATTCGTAAAGAAGAAAGATGGGTCCATGAGGCTATGCATTGATTACAGACAACTAAATAAAGTCACCATCCGCAACAAGTACCCACTGCCGCGTATTGATGATTTGTTCGATCAACTGCAGGGTGCTAAGAGATTCTCAAAGATTGACTTAAGATCTGGATACCATCAGTTACGTATTAAAGGGGAAGACATATGCAAGACCGCTTTCAGGACCAGATATGGGCACTATGAATTCTTGGTAATGCCTTTCGGATTGACAAATGCACCAGCAGCCTTCATGGATATGATAAATAGGGTGTTTAAGCCATATTTGGACAGATTTGTGATTGTTTTCATTGATGACATCCTTGTGTATTCCAAGAATAATGAAGATCATGAACAACACTTGAGGATAGTATTGCAGACACTTAAGGAACATAAGCTATATGCTAAGTTCTCGAAGTGCGAGTTCTGGTTGGACAGAGTTGCTTTCTTGGGTCACATTGTATCCGAGGGAGGCATCTTGGTTGATCCGAAGAAGGTGGAAGCGGTACAAAAATGGGCCAGACCAACTACTGCATCTGAGATACGAAGTTTCTTGGGTCTTTGATGGATATAAATTATTCATGTATTTTTAATATGAAAAATAAATATTTTAAAATAATACATAAATATTTATATCATATCCTCGCATATTTTCTAATAATTCTTTAAAGGAAAAAGAAATACTTGGAAAAGAAAAAAAAAATAAAAATAAAGAAGCTTGAAAAGAGAAGCCACTTTTGCCAAAGTAATTTTGTTTGGGAGATTTCTAGCAAAGAAAGAAGTAAAGTCACTTTGGGCAAACAAAATAGCAAATATGGAATTTGCATGTGGGAAATAGAAGAAAAGGTTACTTTGGTCTTCCACTTTTGCCAAAGTAAATTGAAGAATGCTAGCACATGGATAAGAATGAAGAAAAAGTCACATTTGTCAAAGTAGCAACTAAATTGGAAATGTACATGAGATTTGAAGGAAGAAAAAGCTACTTTGGTCTTCCACTTTTGCCAAAGTAAATTGAAGAATGCTAGCACATGGATAAGAATGAAGAAAAAGTCACATTTGTCAAAGTAGCAACTAAATTGGGAATGTACATGAGATTTGAAGGAAGAAAAAGCTACTTTGGTCTTCCACTTTTGCCAAAGTAAATTGAAGAATGCTAGCACATGGGATGTGAAGGTAAAAAACTACATTGCCATCTACATTTGCCTAAGTGAGAGCTAGCACATGAAATTTGAAGAGAAAGAGATATTATTTGGGCAATTTACATCTCACTTTGCCATAAGTGAGGAGCCATCTTTGGCTATAAATAGCCACTCTCTCTTGTGTAGAAGAATAAGCCTTTTTTATCCATTGTAACTATTTTCTTCTTTTCTCTCTAGCAAGACAAGAATTATTCTTGGTCTCTCTCTTCTTCTCTTTGTAGTAAAAATATTTTTAGTCTTTTTAAATTTCCTTTTAGTTTTTGTTACTCCATAATGGAGTAATCTCTTTTGTTGGGATAGTTGATGAAGCTTGATATATTTATAATATTATCTCAATTTTAAAGCATACTTGGCTTGAACTTTCAATTTAATTTCATATTGTGCTAGAATGATATTTTTTACTTAACAAGTATTATCACATCTATGTATTTTATGTCTAAGTTATTGATATATTAATTTTGTAATTCTCACGGAGCAAAATTAATATATAAATAACCGATGAATAAAATAATAGTGTGAAAGTAATTTTTAGTAATTTATCATTCCAAACCCGTAATCTTGATTACCTCAATTTTAATTCTCACGGAGGAATTGTTGTAAGAAAGATTATTGATTTTTGGTGAAAATATTCTCACGAAATTTTTACTACTTTTTAGCACAATTCAAGCAAGAAAATTATTTCGGTTTAATCGTCACTAGTTTTAACTCAATTGATTTTACATAACCTCACGGAGTGTTTTATTAATTGATTATTTCTTAGTGAGCAAAACATAATTGAATTAGCAATAAGCAATTATTCCTTAGAGAAATACGTGTTATAAAATTGAGATTTTATTATAAATATTATCAAGTGAATTCAATGATTCCCAACTCTTTTAAAATTTGATATCTTTCGAAAATTGTCTTGTTTAGTTAAAGTAAATTAAACTTAAAAATCTCAACTTTCATCAGCTTGATTCTCTCAAATAGTAAACAAAATATTCCAAGTCTGTAGCATAGAATATCCAATCTCTGTGGGACGATATCTTAAACTATACTATAATTTGACAAGCACGAGCAGGAATACCCTATACACTTTGGACTCGTCAAATTTTTGGCGCCGTTGCCGGGGATTGGCATACATCTACTTCGGACTAAATATTTGGTTACTAATTTGAGGACTTATTAATATAACTAATAATTAACATAATCTACTAAGAACTACTATAACTACCTATTACTAACCGTACTAACTATTGCTTCTAACATTTTCCTTTCTGCTTCTAACATTTTTATTTTTGTTTCTAACATTTTTTTTTCTTTTATTATTATTATTAAATTTCTTTACAGTCTTTACTACTGTTGTTTGCTACTATATATAATATAATATTATATTATAATACTGTTATTACTATATACTATTATCTATCTCATCATTGAGTTTCTTTTACATTGCTATAAGTAGTACTACTTCTATTTCTATTATATTAATATACTATCTATTACGTATTATCACTTCTTTTTCTTTCTTTATTATTATTATTATTTTTTTTTTTATATATAGCCACTACTATTATCTATATTATAGTATTATAAGTTAATTTTCATCATTGATAGTGCTTACTGTTATGCTCATTCTCGTGTTTTTCATTATAGTCAGTATTATCACTATTAGTGTTATTATTTTTCTTATTATTGTTATCCTTATTTAAAAAGAAAAAAAAAGGAATCAGTAATTGTTTTTAGTACTAACGTTTATTATGCTTTAATATATTATGTTTACCTAATATCATACAGTTTTTTTTTTTTTTTTTTCATTGTTAAGTATATATCACTACCTACTATTATTATTACTAATTACTACTGCTATTTTTACTATAGTTATCACCGATCTTATCTATTTTAAAAATTAGCACCTATTATTCTCTTATCTTTCATTGACAAGTTTACTATTTTTTTTTTCACCGTTATTTTCTCATAATATATCTGCTGTTCTTTTTATAATTTTCTACTACTAGTATTTCTCTTTTTGTATTTTCTTGTAGTGTTATGATTACAACTATTTAGGACCTAGATTTGATTTTGATTTTTTTTAAAGGTTTCAAGTAGTTTATGACCCGCTCTTCTAATAAAGAGTTGGTAAATTACGATCCTGAAATTGAAAAATCTTTGCGGTTGCGCAGGAAAGGACAATCATCATCTTCTCAAAGCGTAACTCGTGATCAAATGGAGCACCAACTTGGAGATGGTGTTGATCCATTGGGAGTCGCACCACCAGCCCACCTAGAGGAGCAGTTTGATGAAGTAGCACCAAGACCAGCAAATAGAATCCTACGGGATTATGCTAGACCAGACCGCTTCAATTGTGAATCTAGTGTAAGGAAACCACCAGTGGCAGCAAACAACTTTGAAATCAGGACCGGCCTGATTCAAACAATCCAGCAATCTTGTACTTTCACTGGTGATCCAAGTGAAGATCCACATAGTCATTTAATTAATTTCTTGGAACTGATTGAAACTGCTAAATATAATGGAGTACCTGCTGAAGCAATCAAGTTAAGGCTATTTCCTTTTTCTTTAAAAGGTGATGCCAAGACTTGGTTGCGAAGTTTACCTCAAGGGTCTATTACCACATGGGATCAAATGACTCAGAAGTTTTTAAACAAATATTTTTCCCCTGCTAAAACAACAAAGTTAAGACAAGATATATCTAATTTCTTGCAGACTGACACTGAGTCAGTTTATCAAGCATGGGAAAGATTAAAATCAATGCTAAGAAAATGTCCACACCATGACATTCCTGAACATATGCAGTTGTATATTTTCTATCACGGCCTAAAACCATCTTCTAGAAATGTGATAGATGCAGCTGCAGGAGGTTCCATAATGGGTAAAACCACAGTTGAAGCATTGCAATTGTTAAATGAGATTTCTGAGAATGCCATTCAATGGCCATCTGATCGTATAATTATCAAAAAGGCCGCTACGGTAAATCAGGCAGATGCTTTAAATACACTAACACAATAGATTGCTTCTTTGGCACAAAAGTTTGAAAATTTTCAGGTGAATACACAACAACCAAGCCAGTCTGAGGCTTGTGACATGTGCGGAGGAAACCATCAAAATCATGAGTGCCAAGCAACCATTCAGAATGATGAACAAGTCAATTCCATTGGGTACAAGCCGTACCCTTTTGGAAGTCCAATGGCACAGAAACATCCAGGATTCCAGTGGAGCAATCCAAATGGTGCTGAGAACTCTCAAAGCTTCCAGAAGCAACAGGTACATAGCCCACCAAGTTACCAGAATCAAAATCGCGGGCAATCAAATTTCAGGCCATATCAGCAGACAGTTCCATATCAGCAAAGGCCTCAACAAGCCCATTCAAGTCTTGATGACCTTTTGTACAAGTACATTAAGGCCACTGACGAGAAAATGGAAAGCCAAAATTCTGCCCTAAAAAATTTGGAAATTCAGGTAAGCCAACTAGCAACTCTTGTGTCTGAAAAAATTCAAGGTCCTTTACCAAGCAATACAGAGAAAAATCCAAAAGAACACCTTAAGGCCATTGCTTTACGGTCAGGTAAGAATCTTGATGAACCTTATTGTAACGCCCTGTAAAATTTTCATACATTAAATTATGTAAGCGGCTCCATTTAAGTATGAAAAGTCGTATTAGATGAAATCTCAAACTAATTCCTAAATTTGACCATCTCATTTAGTGAGTAGTAAGTTGGGATATGCATACAGATTATACGAATTTGGAAATGGGAATGTATTGTGAGCATAAACCAAGTTGCCTAACCAATTTTGGGAAAAAGATTACTAACGTTAACTTGGTAAGCCATACAATGTGAAAGGGAAGAAATATAGTAACAAAGAGAAATGAATGAGGGTATCCACGTAAGAAATGTTTTGGAGTTTATACACAACTTGAAAGTGCACTACTTTTTAGGGGTTTATTTATTATAAAAAGAGCACAAATTAAAGAATGTACATATTTTCTTCTTGGGTGAATGAAAATAAGGTGCTCCAAGCTTGCAACACTTGCTGCCTCTACATCTTAATTTCGATGTGAAGAGGGGACCTAGAAAACACAAGATAAAGTTGAGCTTTGCCTTTTCAGCAGCTAGCTCAAAAGATGCAGGAAAATATTTTCTTTTTTTGGGTTAAGAAACCAGATCTAGAAATTTACGATTTGAAGCTATTTTGTTGGTTAAATTATTCGTTCATTCTTTGATGATAAGGTTGTTAGTTTCATAGCTAATTCGGAGTGATTGTGGAGAGAAATCTCAAAAAGAAAACCTCCATTCGAGGGTTTGTAAACTTGAAGAACTTTGAAGTGGGTTTGATGAGTTTTTAGTTCTTTTGCTGGAAATTTTTGTTGCGGTGCATTCGCAATAATGAAAGTAGCTTGTGGTTGAAGCTTTAACAGTTTTGGGAAAGTTTTAATGGGTATATTTGGATCAAATTGGGGCTGCAACGTGAGAATGAAAAGGAACTGCTTGAGCACGGTCATGAACATGAATTTGCACAAATAGGCCACCTGCGTGACAGAATTTAATGATTAACCGTTGATGCATAGCCAGTTTTTGGGTGAAGTCCAAACAACAGCCAAATTCGGTCAGACAACTTGAATACCAGGAATTTCACAGACATGGCTTACAGTTGTGGCATAATTTTTGATTTGGATATTTTGATGCACTTTTCATCCCCTACTTTAGAATACTCAATTGTATTTTTTTGAGATCGTTGGAACATCGGCTTCAAGTTTGGGACCAAGGGAAGCCATTTGGAGGGACTTTGCAAGCTTGTTTGGTCGTAGTAATTCGCCGGATGCGAGGTAAGGGAGACTTGAACTTCTACTTACTTAATTTTAATTAAAGAGCCTAAAGTGGATCTTGCTAGAACTATTCTTATTATTTCTCTATAATTTAATAATTATGCTTATTTCTAGTTTTAAGTTGAGATAATGAATATTGTTGAAACTAATATAAACTTGAGTTGCTTAAAGTAGCTTGGTTAAGGTGGTTTACTTGGATTTTGGCCTTGAACTTGTACAAGTGGTGTTATTGAGTGAGTTACTTTATATTTTTCAATTGAAATCGTCTATTAATGGTATGAGCCTACATTTTGGAACGGCTACGAGCCCATGTCATTAGAGGGTTACGAACCCATATATTCAGTTAGTTACGGGCTAGTGTTGATCTATTGGGATACGATCCCACATAATGAGTTGGTTGTGAATACATATTATTGTTTGTGTTGTCTTTTATGATGATCAACCAGGTTTTATTTGACTTGCAACTCATGTAAATTCGTACTAATACATACTAGTTGCTTACATAATTATGCACTTCTTATAATATATTATTACCTATGCTTGAGCAGTTATGCTGTAGTTAATTGTGATAGGCACACACTTGACAGGGGGTGTGGTGTGGTCTAAAGGCACACTTGACAGGGGTGTGGTGTTGCCTAGGATGAGATATTCTAATTTGTAAAAGAGGCACACTTGACAGGGGCTGTGGTGTGGCCTGGTATATGAGCTAGTTGATGTGCTGAGAAAATATAGCCGCTGGTCTAGCCTGTTATGGCGAGGGCCTATGCTACTGAGTTGATATAGCCATTGGTCTAGCCTGTTATGGCGAGGGCCTATGCTACTGAGTTGATATAGCCATTGGTCTAGCCTGTTATGGCGAGGGCCTATGCTACTGAGTTGATATAGCCATTGGTCTAGCCTGTTATGGCGAGGGCCTATGCTACTGCGTTGATATATCCATTGGTCTAGCCTGTTATGGCGAGGGCCTATGCTACTGAGTTTGATATAGCCATTGGTCTAGCCTTTTATGGCAAGGGCCTATGCTACTGAGAAGATATAGCCACTGGTCTAGCCTTTTTATGGTGAGGGCCTATGCCTACTGAGTTGAGTTGAGATCCCTTGGTTGATATTTTGGTTGACTTAGGTTCTCATTAGATTCTCTGACTGACTTTATAACTGTAGTGAAGAAGCTAAATCCCATCCTAGGGCTATTGCACAAACTTATCTATATATTATTCATCAGAATAGCTTTTAAAAGCGGTAAGGACAGAAGGGCTCATCGAGGATCTTACTGGGTCAGGGTGGCTCACTCCCTTATAGTTTTTGTGTGCAGGTTCATTAGTTGAGGCACTTCTGGAGTTCTTGGTCTTGTTCGTGGTTATCTTCCAGCGTTGTACATGGATGCTGCCGCATAGTTCGTGGTAGTGTCTAGTCCTTCCTTATAATATTTTTAGTTGGGTTTGAACCCATTGCTACATATCTTAAACTCATAGATGCTCCATGATTAGCTATTGGGTTTTGGGTTTGTATAAACTATTTTAGTATTTTATTCAAATTATCTAATTTATGACATTATTAGTTGTTTCATTTAATATTCTGCTTTACTTTTTCTTGTCCGGTTTCCTTTTGAAACTTGGATTTGTTGAAAATAAACTTGACTAAGAAGGTTGTTATGAATTGGTTCGCTTAAGGGTAGAAGCTCTTAAGTGCCATCACGTACTCGATTTTGGGTCGTGACAAATTGGTATCAGAGCACTAGGTTATAATATGAGTCCTAGGCAGTCATGGAGCAGTGTCTTGCTAGAGTCTTGTTTATGGGTATGTAGCGCGCCATACTTATAAACAGGAGGCTATGGAGACATTTAAGATGTTTCCCTTATTTCATTCCAAACTCATGCGTAGCGTTTGGATTGAAATATATATCACTTTCATCTCGTGCGTCAAAGAAGATGTATTTTGATAACCGGGTATTGATGAATTCCACTCAATCATTGCCGGGATTTGGCACAACTTCTTGAAATCATTATCCCTTTGATTATTTTGGTCTATAGTTGTCTTTCATAGCCAAAAGTGGGCATTATCATATTATACGAGGTAGTGAGACGTTTAGGTCGTGGCCCAATATATTGTTGCATTGTATAAGGTTGGGTATGTTATGTGACACAAAAAAAAAGTGAGACCTTCGAATAGTTTACCCTTGGATGTGACCCAGGTTAGGGAGAGTTTTTTTATGAATGATATAGTTGGAGAGATTGTATGATCACTGTGTGAGGGTGAGCCAGTTTAGTTGATATTGTCCTATCAATTGTGGCTGATTTGATGGTTAGTATATAATGAAAGTTCGTCCATATGTCTAGCGTCATTTGATGGTCACATTAGAGCCGTGACGAGGGAGGTTTTATGAAAGGGTGGTGTCATGCATGACGACTGCTTCTAAAGGGTACTTATATGTTACTCGTTCCTTAAAAAAGTTTAGAAAATGGTTCTAGTGGTTGTTGGTACCTCTACTATTGTGATGTGGGATATTCTGGTTGACGATTCCACCTTCAATAGTGTTCTAGATATATGTGCATATTTTGAAAAAGCTCTAGATGGGTGGATGTATTTCTTGATATGGAATTTGTGTTGGTGAAAGCTCATTGTCGAAGTGCTTAGATAATTTCGATGTTCTTCGTGTTGTGTAACTCTAGTAGGTAAAGGGAGTGGATATAGAAAGTTTTGATCCTTTCATGATATAGGCTTTATAAGCCCTACGTATATGACCTTCGGTGTGTGGTTGGAATTAGGAGATGATATTGTGGTCATATGGTTATGTCTAATAAGTTGAGAAAGCTCGATTTGACCTGTAGACAAAATCAGTATTCATCGCCGTGCATAAATTAAAATTGTGGGCTAGCTTAGAGTATGTTTTACAAATTTGGGATTGCAATTTGAGATCGTGGCATCATTGGTTGACATCGAGTAGTGGCGTGAATTCTAAGTTATATATTCGTGTTAGTTGTGACAGCTATATGATCTTTGATATGGCAATCGGGTTTTCTTATGCCTCGATGGTTTGGTGGGGCATGTGGTTGGTGGCTTTGGGTTGTTAGTGCATCTCACAATGGTTGTGCTCACCGTTGAGGATTTGAGCAATTTTGCAGTCGGATTGATTATGAGCTTCTTATGAGAAAGGTTGGATAGTATATCCTAAGAGGTTATTATTTGGTTAATTATTAGTCTTGTGATGGTTTATAGTTATTGCAGCCTAACGGGCTATATTAAATCAAAATACAGTCTACTCTAGTATTTAAGTAGTTGAGATGAGAGCCTGTGGTGCTTGAGGTTCATTTGTGGCTTGTCCGCGATTTTTGGGGTATCGCGTACTAGATCAACAATGTATATTCTTGGTACATTGATACTGCTTGTAACAACTTTTGTTGTATTTTGATGTCGAATGGTAATATGATATGATATGTGTTGTAGTAATTGAGATTGTCGAAAAGATGATGATTTTGTCTGTGGATTAAATGTCAACAGCGGTAAAAGTTGTCTTTATAGATGGTTGGCGTTTTGGCATGGCAAGTAATGCGATAGTAGATTGATCATAAGGGTTGGCTTATTTCATTCAGAGCGACCGAAATTGAGATTTCATAAGATTTAAAAATTGTGAGAAGTATTTCAGCTATTAAAAATTCTTATTGATGTATAAAGTCAAGAGAGACACCTTGGGTGAGAGTCCATATCCGGCATGGCTAGCTTGGCTATGAAAAGTTTAACCGTTTAGTCATGTAATTTTAAAATTTTTGTAATGAAGAGCTTAAACATGATGGTTTAATACCTTCCCGAGTGTTGCCTATGTTGCTGTCTATTTATCCAGCACCATTTGGTTTAAGGAAGATTATTATGAGAATCCATGTTTATTTGGTAACTCTCAAGTGCAAATTCTGAGTGGGGGAAGTCCTTATTCATGATAATGGTGTAAAGTATGTATTTCAAGTATATAATTATCTTTGAGCTCCTAACCTTATGACTTAGGAAGCGTGAAATTTAGAAAGGTGCAGATCTGTGGTATTAGATGAGGTTCGACATTTCTAGTTGCATCTAGACCTTTTGAGAAGCCGCTTCAGTGAAGAGGAGTGAGAAGACTCCTAACGATATTTAATTCATTGCTTAATCAGTCAGCAATTTATATATGAGTGGGATAACAATTTTGATCATTGGTTCAATAGAGCAGTTGGCTTGGGATTTCATAAATGAGATACGATTATATGATTCAATTTTTTCGTATCCGGATGAGATTAAGTTTTGGTTAGTTTTTGGTCAACTTTGTAAGTTTTATTCGGAATGTCTAGGTTCGAAAGTTGAAGTGAAAAAAAAAAGGAGAAAGAGTTAATTATTTAGTGAAAGTGTCGTGGCGCAGCCATGTTAGTTGGCATATGGAGTGTGATATCAATCCTTGCTTCGTTCGAGGGCGAACGAAATCTTTAAGTGGGGGAGAATGTAACGCCCTGTAAAATTTTCATACATTAAATTATGTAAGCGGCTCCATTTAAGTATGAAAAGTCGTATTAGATGAAATCTCAAACTAATTCCTAAATTTGACCATCTCATTTAGTGAGTAGTAAGTTGGGATATGCATACAGATTATACGAATTTGGAAATGGGAATGTATTGTGAGCATAAACCAAGTTGCCTAACCAATTTTGGGAAAAAGATTACTAACGTTAACTTGGTAAGCCATACAATGTGAAAGGGAAGAAATATAGTAACAAAGAGAAATGAATGAGGGTATCCACGTAAGAAATGTTTTGGAGTTTATACACAACTTGAAAGTGCACTACTTTTTAGGGGTTTATTTATTATAAAAAGAGCACAAATTAAAGAATGTACATATTTTCTTCTTGGGTGAATGAAAATAAGGTGCTCCAAGCTTGCAACACTTGCTGCCTCTACATCTTAATTTCGATGTGAAGAGGGGACCTAGAAAACACAAGATAAAGTTGAGCTTTGCCTTTTCAGCAGCTAGCTCAAAAGATGCAGGAAAATATTTTCTTTTTTTGGGTTAAGAAACCAGATCTAGAAATTTACGATTTGAAGCTATTTTGTTGGTTAAATTATTCGTTCATTCTTTGATGATAAGGTTGTTAGTTTCATAGCTAATTCGGAGTGATTGTGGAGAGAAATCTCAAAAAGAAAACCTCCATTCGAGGGTTTGTAAACTTGAAGAACTTTGAAGTGGGTTTGATGAGTTTTTAGTTCTTTTGCTGGAAATTTTTGTTGCGGTGCATTCGCAATAATGAAAGTAGCTTGTGGTTGAAGCTTTAACAGTTTTGGGAAAGTTTTAATGGGTATATTTGGATCAAATTGGGGCTGCAACGTGAGAATGAAAAGGAACTGCTTGAGCACGGTCATGAACATGAATTTGCACAAATAGGCCACCTGCGTGACAGAATTTAATGATTAACCGTTGATGCATAGCCAGTTTTTGGGTGAAGTCCAAACAACAGCCAAATTCGGTCAGACAACTTGAATACCAGGAATTTCACAGACATGGCTTACAGTTGTGGCATAATTTTTGATTTGGATATTTTGATGCACTTTTCATCCCCTACTTTAGAATACTCAATTGTATTTTTTTGAGATCGTTGGAACATCGGCTTCAAGTTTGGGACCAAGGGAAGCCATTTGGAGGGACTTTGCAAGCTTGTTTGGTCGTAGTAATTCGCCGGATGCGAGGTAAGGGAGACTTGAACTTCTACTTACTTAATTTTAATTAAAGAGCCTAAAGTGGATCTTGCTAGAACTATTCTTATTATTTCTCTATAATTTAATAATTATGCTTATTTCTAGTTTTAAGTTGAGATAATGAATATTGTTGAAACTAATATAAACTTGAGTTGCTTAAAGTAGCTTGGTTAAGGTGGTTTACTTGGATTTTGGCCTTGAACTTGTACAAGTGGTGTTATTGAGTGAGTTACTTTATATTTTTCAATTGAAATCGTCTATTAATGGTATGAGCCTACATTTTGGAACGGCTACGAGCCCATGTCATTAGAGGGTTACGAACCCATATATTCAGTTAGTTACGGGCTAGTGTTGATCTATTGGGATACGATCCCACATAATGAGTTGGTTGTGAATACATATTATTGTTTGTGTTGTCTTTTATGATGATCAACCAGGTTTTATTTGACTTGCAACTCATGTAAATTCGTACTAATACATACTAGTTGCTTACATAATTATGCACTTCTTATAATATTTTATTACCTATGCTTGAGCAGTTATGCTGTAGTTAATTGTGATAGGCACACACTTGACAGGGGGTGTGGTGTGGTCTAAAGGCACACTTGACAGGGGTGTGGTGTTGCCTAGGATGAGATATTCTAATTTGTAAAAGAGGCACACTTGACAGGGGCTGTGGTGTGGCCTGGTATATGAGCTAGTTGATGTGCTGAGAAAATATAGCCGCTGGTCTAGCCTGTTATGGCGAGGGCCTATGCTACTGAGTTGATATAGCCATTGGTCTAGCCTGTTATGGCGAGGGCCTATGCTACTGAGTTGATATAGCCATTGGTCTAGCCTGTTATGGCGAGGGCCTATGCTACTGAGTTGATATAGCCATTGGTCTAGCCTGTTATGGCGAGGGCCTATGCTACTGCGTTGATATATCCATTGGTCTAGCCTGTTATGGCGAGGGCCTATGCTACTGAGTTTGATATAGCCATTGGTCTAGCCTTTTATGGCAAGGGCCTATGCTACTGAGAAGATATAGCCACTGGTCTAGCCTTTTTATGGTGAGGGCCTATGCCTACTGAGTTGAGTTGAGATCCCTTGGTTGATATTTTGGTTGACTTAGGTTCTCATTAGATTCTCTGACTGACTTTATAACTGTAGTGAAGAAGCTAAATCCCATCCTAGGGCTATTGCACAAACTTATCTATATATTATTCATCAGAATAGCTTTTAAAAGCGGTAAGGACAGAAGGGCTCATCGAGGATCTTACTGGGTCAGGGTGGCTCACTCCCTTATAGTTTTTGTGTGCAGGTTCATTAGTTGAGGCACTTCTGGAGTTCTTGGTCTTGTTCGTGGTTATCTTCCAGCGTTGTACATGGATGCTGCCGCATAGTTCGTGGTAGTGTCTAGTCCTTCCTTATAATATTTTTAGTTGGGTTTGAACCCATTGCTACATATCTTAAACTCATAGATGCTCCATGATTAGCTATTGGGTTTTGGGTTTGTATAAACTATTTTAGTATTTTATTCAAATTATCTAATTTATGACATTATTAGTTGTTTCATTTAATATTCTGCTTTACTTTTTCTTGTCCGGTTTCCTTTTGAAACTTGGATTTGTTGAAAATAAACTTGACTAAGAAGGTTGTTATGAATTGGTTCGCTTAAGGGTAGAAGCTCTTAAGTGCCATCACGTACTCGATTTTGGGTCGTGACACTTATGCAGACAGGAAGGAAAAGAACTTGTTAGAACAACAAGTCAACAAGGGTAAGAATGTTGAAATATCCTCTGAAGAGAAAGAAAAGAATTTTGAAAAAATAACTCCTCTCCCTGTGACGATCCCTTTTCCACAAAAGATGAAAAGAGAAAAGCTTGATAGTTAATTTGCAAAGTTTTTGGAAATTTTAAAACAGATTCACATTAATATTCCATTCACTGATGCTTTATTGCAAATGCCTTGATATGCTAAATTTTTGAAAGAAATTTTGTCAAGCAAAAGGAAATTGGAAGAAGTTTCTGTGGTAATGCTTACAGAAAAATGCAGTGCTATACTTCAAAATAAGCTACCACAAAAACTCGGTGATCCGGGAAGTTTTACGATTCCATGTACTTTGGGAGGAGTATATTTTGAAAAAGCACTTTGTGATTCTGGAGCTTCAATAAATTTGATGCCATTTTCTATTTATAGAAAATTGGATCTTGGTGAGATGAAAAACACAGTTGTTTCTCTTCAGTTTGCAGACCAAAGTACTAAGAGACCTAAGGGAATTATTGAAAATGTACTTGTGAGAGTAGATAAGTTTATTTTCCCTGTTGATTTCATTGTACTTGAAATGGAAGAGTGTCCTGATGAACCAATAATTTTAGGGAGACCTTTTCTTGCTACTGGTAGAGCAATCATAGATGTCCATCAAGGACAACTAATTTTGAGAGTTGATGAAGAAAGAGTCATTTTTGATATGCACAAGATTCTAAAATTTTCAGGAGATGAAACATCATCTTCTTGTTTTTCAATTGACATGATTAGTGATCTTGCAGATGAATTCAAAGATGACCAATTGATTTCAGACTCAATGGAAAGATGCTTGACTAAATCTGGCACCACACACGATGATGATGCCACAATGAGAAGTGAAGCTGAAATATTGGAAAATGATTTTGAGGAAGAGGAAGAGGCACAGTCAAAAGAAGTTCAAACAAAATTTGAACTTAAAACTCTCCCCTCTCATTTAAAATATGTTTATCTTGAGCCCAAATTATTTCCAGTAATAATTTCATCTTCTCTGACTGCAGAACAGGAACATAAATTGATTGAAGTACTGAGAGCACATAAAGGAGCTCTAGGGTGGACTATAGCAGACATCAAAGGCATTAGTCCAGCTATTTGCACACATAGAATCCTCATGCAGGATAGCTATAAGCCAATAGTCCAACCCCAAAGGAGATTGAATCCAGCAATGCAGGAAGTTGTTAAAAATGAAATAATTAAACTTTTGGCTGCAGGTATCATTTACCCCATTTCTGACAGTCCTTGGGTAAGTCCTGTTCAGGTGGTACCAAAGAAAGGAGGTATGACAGTTGTTAAAAATGAAAATAATGAACTCATACCTACCAGAACAGTTACAGGATGGAGGGTCTGTATTGATTACAGACGTCTCAATGATGCCACAAGAAAAGACCATTTTCCTTTACCATTTATTGATCAAATGTTAGAAAGAGTAGCAGGATATGGTTTTTACTGTTTTCTTGATGGATATTCAGGGTATAACCAGATACCAATTGCACCAGAAGATCAGGATAAAACAACTTTCACATGTCCTCATGGAACCTATGCATATAGGAGAATGCCATTTGGTTTATGCAATGCACCTGCAACATTTCAGCGTTGCATGTCCGCAATTTTCTCAGACATGACTGAAAATTTTCTGGAGATTTTTATGGATGATTTCACACTGTTTGGCAAAACATTTGAGGATTGTCTTTACCACTTGACCTTAGTTCTTAAAAGATGTGAAGAAACAAATCTGATTCTTAATTGGGAGAAATGTCATTTTATGGTTACTGAGGGAATAGTTTTAGGACATAAAATCACTGCTAAAGGGATAGAAGTTGATAAGGCTAAAATTGATCTTTTAGCAGGATTACCGCTTCCCACAACTGTTAAAGGCATTAGAAGCTTTCTTGGACATGCAGGTTTTTACAGAAGGTTTATAAAAGATTTTTCAAAAATTTCAAAACCTCTGACTAACCTTTTGATGAAAGATACTAAGTTTGATTTTTCAGGTGATTGTTTAAAAGCATTTGACACTCTTAAGGAGAAATTATCAACTGCTCCTGTAGTTGTATCCCCAGACTGGAACCAACCTTTTGAGATCATGTGTGATGCTAGTGATACAGCAGTTGGAGCTGTTTTAGGTCAAAGAAAAGATAAAATTTTTCGTCCCATTTACTATGCCAGTAGGACATTAAATGAGGCTCAGCTCAATTATGCCACAACGGAAAAAGAACTACTGGCAGTAGTATTTGCTTTCGATAAGTTTCGTTCCTATTTGATAGGAACTAAGGTCACTGTTTTTACTGATCATGCAGCTTTAAAATACCTCTTAGCAAAGAAAGATGCCCGACCTAGATTGTTAAGATGGATTTTACTTCTCCAAGAGTTTGACCTTGAAATAAAAGACAGAAAGGGAACTGAGAATCAGGTAGCCGACCATTTGTCTAGATTAGAGACCCCTCCTCATGCGTCGTGTGAAATAAAAGAAGAGTTTCCTGATGAACATTTACTTTCTGTCAGCTCAATTGTGACTCAACCACCCCGGTTTGCAGACATTGCAAATTACTTAGTTGGAAATTGGACACCCCGAGATTTCTCTTACCAGCAGAGGAAAAAACTCATATTTGAAGCTAAATATTATATGTGGAATGATCCCTACTTGTTTAAACTTTGTGCAGATAATATTATCAGAAGATGTGTACCTGAGGAAGAAATGAGCAAGATTTTGTATCATTGCCATGATGGAGCAGTTGGAGGACACTATGCTGCAAATCGAACTGCCTTTAAAGTTTTGGAAGCTGGATTCTACTGGCCAACACTTTTTAAGGATGCACGTGCTTACGTTGCACAATGTGATAGATGTCAAAGAACAGGTAACATTACCAAGAGGGATGAAATGCCATTGCAATCAATACAGGTATGTGAGATATTTGATGTTTGGGGCATAGATTTTATGGGACCTTTTCCTTCATCTCATTCTTTTGAATATATCCTGGTGGCTGTGGATTATGTTTCAAAATGGGTTGAGGCCATTCCCACAAGAAAGAATGATGCTCGAACTGTGTGTAATTTTCTCAGAAAAAATATTTTTACAAGATTTGGCACACCTCGAGTCATCATTAGTGACCAAGGGACTCATTTCATGAATAGACAATTCTCCGCTTTACTGACAAAATATGGTGTGACTCACAAAAGAGGAACACCATACCACGCTCAAACTCAAGGGCAAGTTGAGGTTTCAAACCGCGAATTAAAAAGAATACTTGAAAAAACGGTTGGAATCTCAAGAAAAGATTGGGCCTTAAAATTAGATGATGCACTATGGGCATACCGAACGGCATTCAAAACGCCAATTGGAACATCCCCATACAGATTAGTCTTTGGAAAAGCTTGTCATTTGCCAGTAGAATTAGAACACAAAGCTTATTGGGCATTAAAAGCACTAAATTTTGAACTGAACTCTGCCGGTAAAAATAGGTTTTTTCAAATTAATGAACTGGAAGAGCTGAGATTGGAAGCCTATGAAAATGTCAAGATTTACAAAGAAAAAACTAAAAAATGGCATGATAACTTGATCCGACAAAAAAGTTTCAAAATTGGAGATCAAGTACTTCTTTACAATAGCCGACTTAGGCTATTTCCAGGAAAACTGAAATCCAGGTGGACAGGTCCTTACAATGTTACAGATGTTACCCCTTATGGAGCAATTGAAATTCAACAGATCCATGGAGGTAGCAAGTTTAAGGTAAATGGTCATAGGTTGAAATTGTACTTTGGAGGGCATTTTGAGAAACAACCTTCGGTAACCATGATAGCCTGATGAGTGACAGTTACTACGTCGAGCTGGCGACGTTAAACTCAGAACTATGGTTCCTTACCCGTAGCCATTGAGGGTGAAGCAATGGAGCCTCATAAGTCCAACATAGATTTGGATAATAAATGCTTAACCAATTGATCTGGTTAATATCCAGATTATTGTACAACCGGAACATCTCATGAAGGCCTCTACAAAAACAGAGTCACCTATACAGGAGCAACTCCATGGTGATCGGTATGCCTAAGTTACTGGTTGGTTAACCGTTTGATTGTGCAAATCTAGTGATGGCGCAGGTAATTTTCTAGTTTATATTTAAACTAGGACCCCATGACTGTTAAGGTATTAAATTAGTCAGTCTATTACACATAGAATATGTGTGATCACAGTTTCTTTCAAGCTTTCTTCTGTGATCGTAAATTTGAAAGCCAAAAATATTTACATTTTACTTATTAAGCAGTATTTTCTACTTTAATTATTGTATTTTTTTTTAAAAAAAAAAACTGTTTCTTTTACTTCCCTTTTAACTCATCCTGAAATGCATTTTCATCCAGGAGAATGAAATTTTCAAGTGTGGGGGAGGATTTTTCTGATTTATATATGTTTTATAAAATATTTTTATGATTTTTTGTAGGTATCTAATTAACAAAATAAATTCTTTGCATTGTATTCAATATTATTTTTTTTTATCTTCACCATATAATTTTTCATGTTAATAATTTTGATATTGTGAAAGCAAGAGAATGTATCTTCAACTCTGGAAATCATTGGAATTGAGAAAAGTTATGATCACAAAAACATGTAGAATCATTAAACTTAGCTAGAACTTGCTCTAAATATTTTTCAAGGCGAAATAATGGATGACACTGATTTTTGGAAAAGGAAATTAGGCCTTCTTTGATCCACAATTCAAGCCTCTTTATTTCTATCCAAATATAAAAATTTACCACTTAGAACCCTTCTTTAAGCCTTGATCCTATTTTTTTTTTTTTTCAAACACCCTCTCCACTAAAAAAAAAAAAAAAAAAAAAGTCTCTATGTATATTCCCTTATGTACACATATAGACGTAGTATCATTTCTTCCAGCTATGAAAGAGCATAGATAAAAATCAAAAAAAAAAAAGAAAAAAAAAAGGAAGGATAGAAATATTGTGAAAAAAAAAAAAGATGAAAAAAAAATTTTATTTTGAATATGTGATTGTGTATGATATTACAAAGAAAAGGAAATACAAATAGAAAATACTTAGAAAGGATGGAAGTACTGAGAAAGAAATATTTGCTCCTAGCTGGAAGAAGAAAAGTCACTATAAATATATCCTTATAACCTACCAGCCTGAAGCCTGATATTACAAGCCAAGAAAAGTCCTAAAAAGATTTTAAAAATCAATGTTGTATCTATATTAGTGGAGATAAATATGAGGAGCAAGCCTATGGACAATACTATGATACTTAATGAATAAGTGGTCATAAAACAATCAATTCTGAAAAATTCAAGGGGAGAAGAATGCAAACTTTTGTTGATCAAACCAAAATTCAGAACAAGGTAAAGAATTTGGTGAATTTAAAAAGGATAATTGCATTGAACATAATGAAGGTTATTTATTTTTGAACATATTTGATATCCTACAAAAGTCATTAGCTTTGAAAAAAAAAAAATCTTCTTTTTTCTCGAGGACGAGCAAAAGTTCAAGTGTGGGGGAATTTGATGGATATTTTTAATATGAAAAATAAATATTTTAAAATAATACATGAATATTTATATCATATCCTCGCATATTTTCTAATAATTCTTTAAAGGAAAAAGAAATACTTGGAAAAGAAAAAAAAAATAAAAATAAAGAAGCTTGAAAAGAGAAGCCACTTTTGCCAAAGTAATTTTGTTTGGGAGATTTCTAGCAAAGAAAGAAGTAAAGTCACTTTGGGCAAACAAAATAGCAAATATGGAATTTGCATGTGGGAAATAGAAGAAAAGGTTACTTTGGTCTTCCACTTTTGCCAAAGTAAATTGAAGAATGCTAGCACATGGATAAGAATGAAGAAAAAGTCACATTTGTCAAAGTAGCAACTAAATTGGAAATGTACATGAGGTTTGAAGGAAGAAAAAGCTACTTTGGTCTTCCACTTTTGCCAAAGTAAATTGAAGAATGCTAGCACATGGATAAGAATGAAGAAAAAGTCACATTTGTCAAAGTAGCAACTAAATTGGGAATGTACATGAGATTTGAAGGAAGAAAAAGCTACTTTGGTCTTCCACTTTTGCCAAAGTAAATTGAAGAATGCTAGCACATGGGATGTGAAGGTAGAAAACTACATTGCCATCTACATTTGCCTAAGTGAGAGCTAGCACATGAAATTTGAAGAGAAAGAGATATTATTTGGGCAATTTACATCTCACTTTGCCATAAGTGAGGAGCCATCTTTGGCTATAAATAGCCACTCTCTCTTGTGTAGAAGAATAAGCCTTTTTTATCCATTGTAACTATTTTCTTCTTTTCTCTCTAGCAAGACAAGAATTATTCTTGGTCTCTCTCTTCTTCTCTTTGTAGTAAAAATATTTTTAGTCTTTTTAAATTTCCTTTTAGTTTTTGTTACTCCATAATGGAGTAATCTCTTTTGTTGGGATAGTTGATGAAGCTTGATATATTTATAATATTATCTCAATTTTAAATCATACTTGGCTTGAACTTTCAATTTAATTTCATATTGTGCTAGAATGATATTTTTTACTTAACAAGTATTATCACATCTATGTATTTTATGTCTAAGTTATTGATATATTAATTTTGTAATTCTCACGGAGCAAAATTAATATATAAATAACCGATGAATAAAATAATAGTGTGAAAGTAATTTTTAGTAATTTATCATTCCAAACCCGTAATCTTGATTACCTCAATTTTAATTCTCACGGAGGAATTGTTGTAAGAAAGATTATTGATTTTTGGTGAAAATATTCTCACGAAATTTTTACTACTTTTTAGCACAATTCAAGCAAGAAAATTATTTCGGTTTAATCGTCACTAGTTTTAACTCAATTGATTTTACATAACCTCACGAAGTGTTTTATTAATTGATTATTTCTTAGTGAGCAAAACATAATTGAATTAGCAATAAGCAATTATTCCTTAGAGAAATACGTGTTATAAAATTGAGATTTTATTATAAATATTATCAAGTGAATTCAATGATTCCCAACTCTTTTAAAATTTGATATCTTTCGAAAATTGTCTTGTTTAGTTAAAGTAAATTAAACTTAAAAATCTCAACTTTCATCAGCTTGATTCTCTCAAATAGTAAACAAAATATTCCAAGTCTGTAGCATAGAATATCCAATCTCTGTGGGACGATATCTTAAACTATACTATAATTTGACAAGCACGAGCAGGAATACCCTATACACTTTGGACTCGTCAGTCTTGCAGGGTATTACAGGCGTTTTGTGCAGGATTTCTCGAAGTTAGCTGCACCCTTGACTAAATTGACTCAAAAGAATGTGAAATTTCAATGGTCAGACGCGTGTGAGCAGAGCTTTCAGAAACTGAAGGAATGTTTGACTACCGCCCCAGTTTTAGTTCTACCATCTGGAGTTGGAGGTTTTGCAGTTTATTGTGATGCCTCGCGAGTACGACTTGGGTGTGTGCTTATGCAAAACGGACGAGTTATAGCTTACGCTTCGAGACAGTTGAAGAAGCACGAGCAAAACTATCCTACCCATGATCTAGAGATGGCCGCAGTTATCTTCGCACTCAAGATTTGGCGTCATTATCTGTATGGTGAGAAATGTGAGATTTATACTGACCACAAAAGCTTTCAATATATCTTCCAGCAGAGGGATTTAAACTTACGACAACGAAGATGGGTGGAGCTACTAAAAGACTATGACTGTGAAATCTTGTATCACCCAGGCAAGGCTAACATTGTGGCAGACGCGTTAAGTCGCAAATCCATGGGCAGTTTGGCGCACATTGCACCAGTGAGGAGGCCTATTGCGAGGGAAATCCACGAGTTGAAGGGAAGTGGAGTACATTTTGAGATTGGAACTACAGGTACATTATTAGCTTGCGTGCAAGCCAAATCATCTTTGATTGAAAATATCAAGGCAAAGCAGTACCAAGATTCTAAATTGTGCAAACTCAGAGATGATAGGGGTACCGGTAAGGGAAAGGAATTCACTGTTGATGATGACGGGGTATTACGACTTGGTGAGCGCGTCTGTGTACCTGATATCGATGGGTTAAGGCAGACTGTGCTCGAGGAGGCACATGGCTCCAAGTACTCGGTTCACCCTGGTTCCACAAAGATGTATCAAGATCTCCGACAGTTATATTGGTGGGAAGGTATGAAGAAGGATGTTGCCGATTATGTCATGCGCTGTCTGACTTGCCAGCAAGTTAAGGCAAAGCATCAACGACCGGCAGGGTTGATGCAGCGGCTTGAAATTCCGGAATGGAAGTGGGAACGAATCACTATGGACTTCGTGACTGGGTTGCCACGGACACCTAAAGGCTACGACTCTATATGGGTGATTGTGGATCGACTAACGAAGTCAGCACACATCTTGCCAGTCAAAACAACATACAATGGTGCACGTTATGCACAGTTATATATAGATGAGATAGTAAAGCTTCATGGAGTCCCGATGTCTATTATTTCTGATAGAGGGTCCCAGTTCACCTCTCATTTTTGGAAGGAATTTCAGCGAGAGTTGGGAACGCGAGTGGATCTGAGTACTGCGTTCCACCCGCAGACTGATGGGCAATCGGAGCGGACCATACAGACCTTGGAAGACATGTTGAGGTCTTGTGTCCTTGATTTTGGTGGTAGCTGGGATAAGTATTTACCATTGGTGGAGTTTGCGTATAATAACAGTTTTCAAGCAAGTATTCAGATGGCTCCATACGAGGCTTTATATGGAAGACGATGTCGGTCTCCTATTGGCTGGTTTGAGGCGGGTGAAGTTAATATTTTGGGTCCAGAGTTGGTGCAATTAGCACTTGATAAAGTTCAATTGATAAGGCAGAGGTTGCTTGCAGCTCAGAGTAGGCAGAAGGCGTACGCGGATAAAAGACATCGTGAGTTAGAGTTTTCGGTAGGAGATCATGTGTTCTTGCGGGTCTCACCGATGAAAGGTGTCTTGAGATTTGGGAAAAAGGGAAAGTTGAGTCCGAGGTACATTGGACCGTATGAGATTCTTGAAAGAATTGGCAATGTAGCATACCGTCTAGCACTTCCTCCCGAGTTGTCTTCCGTCCATGCAGTATTCCATGTATCTATGTTACGGAAGTACATCCCCGACCCTTCTCACGTGCTTGAGGCACCGAATGTTCAGTTAGATGAGAACTTGGCTTATGAGGAGCAACCTGTGGCAATAGTGGATAGGCGAGTAAGGAAGTTGCGGTCAAAGGAGATTACAACGGTGAAGGTTGCTTGGAGGAATCACACCGTGAATGAGGCAACATGGGAAGATGAGGAGGAGATGCGAGCCAAGTATCCTCACCTATTCGAAACCGCGGGTACGTATATGTTTTAAATTCGGGGACCGAATTTCCTTAAGGGGGGAAGAATGTAATATCCCATAATAATAATAATAATAATGATAATAATATGTAATAATAATAATGATAATAATAATAAAAGATTAATGTTGTAGTCTTATAATATTATCAAGACATTGGGGTAATGTTGAGGCCAAAGTGAGGGTTCAAGGGCCCATTTGCAATTTTACCAAAATAAGGGAAAGGGAAAAATTAAAAGAAAACCAAAACGTTAAAAGAAAGAAAAGAATGAAAGAAATAAAAATAAAGTAATTAAATAAAATAAAACCTACCTAACTAGTTATCTGCTAAGAAGCTCATTGGCGCCGTGGAAGAGCTTTCTGGTGGAATTGGCAAGCTTTTGGTAGAATTGGAGCAAGACAACAGAGAAGAGTCTTTCCTTGCCAATTTGGTAAGCATGATTTTTTAAAGAAAAACATAGTAACCTCTACAAATATAATTCCTCGTGGGATTTTAGTATAATCGCTTTTGCTCCCTGAACTAGTAATGCACAGTATTGGGAAAGATACTAGCAAGAAGAAGAAAACTTAGTTTTCTAGTCTCTATTGGATTTTAGAAGTTAAAGTTAATTCTTGAAGTTGACAAATTCAGTAAAAATTGATATCCAAATATTACACTTTGATTTTAGATTTTTGATATATTGGCGACTCGATCGGTTGGAAGCAAGTGGGAATTGTTCTACAAGAGTACTGTGAGTGAAATATCTACCCGTAGTTGGTTTTCCACTATAGCATATTTGAAACTCACTTTCTTGCATCAATACTAGTTTTATTAAATTATTTTTTTGCATGGGACAAGCGCTAGTAGAACTGTTATATTGTTATATCCAACTGTTATTTTGGTACTGAAGTTGTTGATACAAATTGATATATTTTGAACCTTTGTTTATTTTGAGAACTGCTACAGATATTGTGATTTGATATCTTGTTAGAAAGAAAGTACAAATATGAGATATTGTGTTATACAAGTAAATATTGTTTTGGGAATTAACTTAGCCAGATCGCCGTTATCTAACGTCGGGATCGTTAGGCCTGGTGCACCTTGTACAGTATTTCTCCTCCACTAGTAGGAAAGAACTAGTCCACCCTCTAGAAGGGAACCCAGCTGACGGGGTAGTCAGACGGTCGTGATAAACTCATGGTGTCAGACCGTAATATTTGATTCTGGCTCAGGAACTTCCATTATATATAAAGACACGAGTACTATGGTTGAAATTACTATTTCCAATGGAATTACGACATTATTTATTTATGCATGTTTTCTTATTTATGCTTGTCCCGAATAAAAACGCTATGGTTGATATTGTCCTCGCTTAGTCTATGTGACTAACCCTTCTCCTTTCCCCACTCACAGATAAGCTAGTTGAGGCTGACACTTTGAGTCAAGGCGAGTGACAGAGCTGAGGATTGATCCAGTAAGCCCCGCATCTGCTTCGCGAGGGCCATTATTTATTCATTTATTTATTTAAGTCATTAGTTCATTTGAATCTAGAGTTTTGCTCCTTAGTCAGTCTTGGGATGTCGTTTTGGTTTAAGTTGGTACCGAGGTACTCTGTGGTTTAATTATTATCGTGGACAGTGTGGATTTAGTGTTGTTGATCGTCCTTTAGACTTTAAATATGCGTATTAATGTGATAGTTATTTATTAGACTGGTTCTGGCTGGTTGCTGACAGGTACAAAATTTTGGTTTGCTTCCGGTACAGGGAAACTCTGCCGAAATTTCTGCACGAATATGATAGGCTTGCTAGGTAGGCTTAGTCTTGTCTAGCGCCGATCATGGCCCTAAATAGGGTCGTGACACGAACTTCATCATCGGCACCTGAAGATGATGATGATGACCAACTGTCCTCATTATAATTAGAGGGACCTCCAGTATAGAAACTCATTTTTAAAAGATAAATAAAAATATTTAGAAGGATTTTGAGAAAAACTTGATGTATGATTTTCGTAAGTGTTTATTCATTTTATAGAGATAAAGTAGATGATAGGGAATGTGTTATTTTGACCCCAACCGTCCGATTGGATTTCATCCTAACCTTGGTCGTCCGATTAGATTTCATTTACTTTATATTTTTTATTAAATATAAAATATCTACTACGTAATAATTAAATGGTAGATGATAGGGAATGTGCTATCTTGACCCCAACCGTCCGATTGGATTTCATCCTAACCTTGGCCGTCCGATTAGATTTCATTTACTTTATATTTTTTTATTAAATATAAAATATCTACTAATAATTAAATGGTAGATGATAGGGAATGTGCTATCTTGACCCCAACCGTCCGATTGGATTTTATCCTAACCTTGATCGTCCGATTAGATTTCATTTACTTTATATTTTTTTATTAAATATAAAATATCTACTGATAATTAAATGGTAGATGATAGGGAATGTGCTATCTTGACCCCAACCGTCCGATTGGATTTCATCCTAACCTTGGCCGTCCGACTAGATTTCATTTATTTTAGTAGATATTTTATAAAGTAAATGAAATCTAATCGGACGGCCAAGGTTAGGATAAAATCCAATTGGACGGTTGGGGTCAAGATAGGACATTCCATATCATCTACTTTATCTCTATAAAATGAGGTGCCACCATTCATATCTCTAAGCACAATTGGCTATTATTTTTACTTAAATCATATAAACTCTTTTTCTTCTTTATCACTACTAAAAAATGACCAGTCGATCTGCAGGATACTCTGCAGACGAAGATATCTTATTATGTAAAATTTATTTAGACATTTCTCAAGATCCAATTATTGGAATCAATCAATCAAGAGATCAATTATGGGATAGAGTTGCAAATGCATACAATAGTAAAAAGTTAGAAAGTGGACAGATACGCAACAAAAGATCGCTTCAAAGTCGAATGCAAACTATTGAGAAAGTTGTACGAAAATTGAATGGATGTATTCGGCAAGTTGAAAATTTGAATCCTAGTAGTGCATCTGATAAAGATATTGTGAGTATTTATTTTACATTTAAATATACCTTTTTTTTAATACATTTACTTTCTATTTTGCTTAATTTTTTGTTTGATATTGCAGTTAATACAGGCAAAAACTTTACTCATGCAAGATTCGAGTTTCAAAAAGGGTTTTAAATTTGATCATGTGTGGAATATGATGAAAGATTTTGGGAAGTTCAACGATGGAGATGAGGGAAGAAAAAAATCAAGGAATGATACCTTTGCTTATGTATCATCAGAGTCTGAGGCTCTTACTCTCGATTCTCCCATAGTATCATCTCCTAACTTATCATCATTTTCACTAAATTTAAATGAGGATGTTGCAAGTGGTTCCACATCTTTACAGCGACCTTCTGGGGTGAAGAAAGCAAAAATGAAGAGGAAAATTGATGACAACTATATCAAAATGGTCACTGATCATAATGCTCAGCTTGTTGCGTTAATGAACGAAACAAATGAGGCAAAAAATGAAGCCTCAAGAGTAAAAAAGGAAGCTGCAGCAATAATAAGATATGCTGAAGAAAACAAAGTTTTGTTCATGGATATGAGTTATATTACCAATCCAGCTATTCGTGAACATATTTTACAAGAACAAACAAGAATATTGGAAAGAAAAAGTCAACAAATTCCACAGCCACAGCCACAACCACAACCACAACAATCCTCTGCCCCATTCACTCAGTTCTTCAATGACTTTAATGTACCAGGAGACGGCCTACCTGATTACTAAATAGTTGTTTGTTATTTAATGTTGTTTCAATTTTATTGTATTTTAATTTAATGCATTTTAAATTCTGATGTATTTTTAATTTTAAAATATTTTTATGTAATGTACTTTCACTTTTAGCAACATCTTATATTTTATAGTTGCACTCTTTTTTATGGTTAATATTTTTTAAAATTATAGTTATAAAATTAACTTTTACGAAAATTAACTTATAAAAATATACTAAAATTATGATGTAAAGTTAATATTGTGAAGATATTAAAAAATGATTAAATATAGGTAATATATTTAATTAAAGAGTTAAGTAATAATAATAACAATAACAATAATAATAATAACAATAATAATAATAATTAAATAATGAGTGAATAGTAAATATGGTGATGAATAGTGTCACACCAAATTTGGTGCGACACTATTCATCACACCAAAATGGTGCTTGTTGGAATTGAATTTGCACCATTTTTAACACCATTTTGACATTTGGTGTAAAAAATGGTAATACGATAGTGGGTATGCAAAGTTTTAGTTTTGGGTTTGCTTTTAACAACTATATACCAATTTTTAGCCTAACTCATTTTTTTATACATTAAGTCCGAGACATATGTTTTTAATGTTGTTACAACTCTAGACTGTCTAGAGTACTACTTACTTGAAATTCTACTCTACTTTGACTTTTGAATTGACAAGAAATGCAAGAAAGGAACTTGCTCTGTCCTAGTTTGGATCAAAAGTTCAGATGCCTTTACTTGTTTTATTTAACCATCTAGCATTATACTCACTAGTTGGACTAAATCTAAAAACATTTTACTCAACTTCTTCTAAAAGAATAAACACATACATGAAGGTAAAGCAAAAATTCATAAATAATGGAAAAGTATCATTTAGTTGATCTTGATAGGTAGGTATATATTAATGGATAAATGGTTAAATTCTCTACCGGTCCTCTCATCTTTGGCTATGCCTAACCTAGCTTCCAAATAAAGTTGAACAAAGAAACTACTAATATCAACCTCGAGTTAGTAGCACTACAATTTACTTAAAGCCGTAGCTCAAACTCCTCAAAAATAAGAGGCATAATAAATAGCTTCCATACCAATTTAATGATGCATCAATTCATTGGTTTCAAGTTCTATAAGTACCAATAAGACTATCTCCTTGATCACTACTTCATAACACTATAATGGCACCACTTTAGATTAGGAGCAATAGTAAGTAGTGATCAAAGAGACTCTTCACTATTGGTGTTTATACAATTTATACAACTTGAAACTAATTAAAAAATGCATAAATTAACATGTTAGCTATTTAAAGAGCCCAAGGATGAACTATTTGAAGTACGACTTTAAATAACCTATGATGAAACTAACTTCATGTCCATATATTTTTCTCACATTATTTAGAATAAGGTTAAGGTTAAGGCATAGCCAATGAGGAGAATAGGATCGAGAAAATATTCAATTGTACAAGCACTAATATACCTATCAAGATCAACTAAATGGTTTAGTCTACCTTCGATAAAATTTTTACTAAACCTTAATGATTCATTTTAAACAAATTTAAAAAAATTTACTTATTAAATTTCATACCTAGTTCAATTTAAACAACAAATTTAAAAACAAAAATATTTATTAAACTTTGTACTAGTCAAACACATTTACATAAATTGAAACAAGGTGGATAATATTTAATTTCTTGTATAAGAAAAGTTAATACTTGAGTTTGAATAGAAATATATATTTCTATCAAAATTGTTGACAAGATACGTTAGGTTAATATTGTGAAAAGGAATGTAATTTGGAAAAATGGCGATAATAAATGTAAGTGGCGTTTCCAGGATATAAAGGCACATTGTAATAAAGTCCATCAATCAGGATATAACCACTAAATTAAAATATAGCGTCTAAGCCATTATGCCTGTGAGGAACTGTTTATCCCCCAGAATTGGTAATAGACGCCTTTATTTGTTCTTCTACAATTGCAAAGATATTAAAATAATTTAGAAAAATGAGAAATAAAAGGTGATGCTCAGTGGAAGGAGAAGTCGTTTATTAAAATAGGCTCACGGAGAAGGCTTTTTAAACCTTCTTATTCCACTGCCCTATTACACCCTCTACGGTGTTAATCTCATCACTGCATACCTTTTTTCTCAATATAAAAAAAAATCATAAACAATTGATTAATGAGTTTGATTAAAAAAAACAAAGAAGAGCCTCAGTGTGTGTAACAATCAGATCATAGATAGTAAAATCTCACTGAAATCCGCTAAGATAATTGAATTTATCATCATAAGCCCCTTTTTTTCTAAACAAAACAAAATTAAAGAGTGTGCTCAGACAGCCAAGGGTTTGTCTTCAACCAAATAAGGATCAGAAACTCTAGTCCACAAATTTGCTTCCTCATCACACACTCTTTTATAAGCAAAAACAAAATTAAAATTAAAATTAAAAAAAAAAAACTGAAAATCAAATCAGATAAGGAACGTACATATTCATGAAAGAAGCTAAAGGAAGAGAGGACCCAATAGTCGGCAGAAAAAAGATGAGTAAGGTTGTGGAGAGGGGATGTATTTATATAGGACTATAGGAGGTATTCAGTTACGCAGCTAGGGTTTTGTACTGTTGGGGTATTCGTAATGGGCTATCCAACGCTGAAGTGCAGAAACAGCCTACTTTTCTGTTGTCGTTTAAATTGCAGTCGCTCTTTACACACAATTCACAAGGGATAGTCACTTCGTCCACATTGCTATCTTCGCACTATTGGGGATGAAGTTGAGACTAGCTTTAAGGTAACTTCGATCCTTTTGGTTTGAACTTCAATCTGATGGTTTTTTTTTTTGTTCAACTTTAATTCAAAAGGTTGGAACTCGATTTTAAATTTGAGCCTAATTTCACACTTCTGAGGCGAATAAGGCTTAATTTTAAATAAAAAATATTTTTTCTATCTTAATTTATGTGACATAGTTCTAAGTACGAAAATTATAATTTTAAAATTTTTACTGTAAATTTTGACATAGATTTTTCTAGTTCTTGAAAATAATTTTTATATATTTAAACTTCTTAAAAATTACTTTAAGTTATGTTAATTTATAACTCAAATTATTTATTAAAATATGCGAGAAGAATGTTGTCAAAGAACCACCTTGTAAACTCTCTCCTCCAAATAGTAAGTGTGTCACGTAAAAGGGGATGGAGGGAGTAATTTTTTTGAACTTGAAGACCCTAATCGTCTAAAGTTCAGTGACCACTTCTGGCAACAATTTTTTAAAAAAGTGTCTGAAAACTAAGGAGTCTGTAAAACAAGCCTCTAAATTTTCACGTATATAGTTTGGGTAAATTGCAAAACTATGACATTTTTGGTAGTGGTTTGCCATTTTGACATTGTCAACAGTGACAAGAATAACCTCCGCTAAATTTAATGAATAAATTCTGGATAAAAATACACCCATAAAATCTTATAATGACGTCAATTTTCCGTCTTCCATTTCTCCTCAGATGTTCGAATACTGCCACCTTTATGTAGTAGCTAGCCATTTTGACGGCTTGACTTCTATTCGGGCTTCAAATACAGCTAATGATAGATGCTTGCCTCACGGCAACTTGGGAAAAAGAGAGTAGGAGACAATAAAATACGATGTTAGTGATTGAAAAAGAAATTCATGGTTTCGACATTGTTGTATAACTAGAACATTTGTCGATCTTCCTACGTAGCTTTCATTTGTTTTAGTATAATGCAAATATATCCTTTAATAGAATACATGAATATTCATTACAAATGAAACTTTGGACAATTTGTGAGAACTTCAAATCATCTCTAGGAGAAAGAATGAGGAGGAGGAGGAGGAGGAGGAGGAGGAGGAGGAGCAAGCTGCTATATGTTGTAGGTCATTTCTCCTACATTAACTAAAAGAAAAATATTAATGAGTTTATAGGTAATGAGCTCTTCCATCTACTACATTAGTCTTTTGAGTTGAGATTTCCTATTAGGCCATAACTTTGATTCTTTCATTCAGAGTCAATGATTGGGGGCTGCAATTCAAAGTGGTGGCCAATGCCAGGGGTGTTGGGCTATATCCAAGAGAGATACCAACCGTGACCAACGGGATACTCGGAGTGGTGGCTTTGCCCTAAGAAGGGTGCCAACCACAATCAACTGGCAACTGTGACCAATAAGGTCGTTTTGGTGCTCAAGCGGGGGGAATTGTTGTGTGTCAATTCTCCCATATTTATTAAAAAAAAATATATTAATGAGTTTATAGCATAAATGGATTCTCCAACCTACTAGAGGTTTTTGGGTGAGAGAGACTCATAAGTCTTTAAATAGTTTTTTAGGACTCAAGTCTCAAAAAATAGGTAAAAGGGACACTTTTAAGATTAGTACTAATTACTAACATTTTAAAAGCCCCTCAAGTTTTTTTATTTACACAAAGCCCACACCTCTCATCACCCACCCCATCTACCCTTACCCCCCATCCGGACCCCACCCCCATCACCCCCTCCCCCACCCATCCACTATTCCACCACCACTCTCCACCACTCACCGCCACCTTCTACCACCTCCTACCACCCTCCACTACCCACCACCACCTTCTATTACCCTCCACCAGCAACCACCACCCTCCACCACTCCAATAAAAGGATGTGTACAAATCAGTTGAAATGTGTACACATATAATAATATGTGTACACATCTCGTACACATATAATAATATGTGTATACATCTCATCTGATGTGTACGCATATTATTATATGTGTACACATCAGACGAGATGTGTACACATTTTTTCCAGTCGTAAAACACATCTCCAAAATTGTATAAACATACAGAAAATATGTTTACACATCTGAAAAGATGTGTAAAACGACTAGAATTAAAAAAAAACTTAAAAAAATGAAACGGGAAGGAAGAAAACGGAGAAGAACAAAGAAAAATAAAATTGATACGAAGAACAAGAAAGAAAAATAACGTGGATGGTGATGAAATAAAATTTAAAAAGAAAGCTAGAAGAAAGAAGAAGAAGGAAGAAGAAAAAGAGGGAGAGAAAGAAGAGAAGTAGGAGAATAAAGTTTGAAATAATTTGAAATATGAGAGAGAGTGTAAAAGTAGGTGGGAAGGAGTGAGATTGAAAATTTGAAAATTGGAGTATTTTTGTAAATCCGAAAATATTTTTTTTGCTCACAAGTTGTTAATGACTACACTTCAACCCCCACTTAAACTAATCTACCTTTGACTTGGTCTTGTCCCCTATCCTTCTATTGAAACTTATGGGGACCTTTCCCCTCTTTTCTCTCAACCTACTAGACCAAGTTGTCCTCTTTCCTGCTATTTTGTTCTGCCGCCACTTAGGCGCCTAAATAGCTAAGACGGTTCCCAAATCAGAAAACAACTTAATTCTAAACCACTTCGTGCATTCAAAAGAGCAGGAAACTAGCCCTCTGCATTTGAACTCAATTCGGCCTTTGAACTACTGATATGGTCTCATTGAATCCTACAACTACAATATTGGTTGGATTGACGTTAGATTAGACAAGATTACTATTTGCACAATGTTTTGGGATAAAATTAAAATATTGATTAGTATTAGGTGAAATTGATAAATAAGAGGACATTCTCCTTGCATAAGGAGTTGCAGAAGGCTAGACAGAGCATGAGGGAAAATTGAGTTATGGAGATGAAAGTTCTGGTAATCATGTGCAAGGCCTAATTATTCATGAATCAAGAATGACGGATCTAAACACCTAACACAGTCATATAGTGTCATTTAAAGAAAATAATTCTTTGCATAGTCAAATTTTCTTATACTATTTGGTACTACCCTCTAAGCTAGGAAGTAAATAAAAGTAATATAAAGTTAATGTTTACCCATAATGTGACAAACTTTGAAATATATCACTCTTATATGAATCTGCTTGTTCGTTTCTTTTTTTAAAAAAATAAAAAATTCCTTTGGAAGTGTTTAATTATTATGGATATAATTAATTGTATATGCTTTACTTGCTTCCAGTTAAACTTAATTATCATAGTTACTCAAGAATTTAACTCTTTCCCTGATGCATAAATGTTCTTTTTAAGTTCAGAACCTGAAGGCAAACGTAGAAATTAATTGAAAGGCAAAACAAAATCCCAGCTAACTAAGATTCCCACATTTTCAATTTTCTACAAGAAAAGCTTGTCTTTGAAATTTTATTTCGAAAACCTCTTCAATGTACAAAATAGAATACATACTATTATACTCAATAATCCTCACAAAATACATAACAAAACACAAATATAGAACCCAATTAAAATTTTGAATAGATGTACAAATCGGTTCTAAGTGTTCGCAATTGCACACTGTTTTCTAATTTCACCAGCAGAGCCAGTCTTAACTTCAATTCTTCCCATTTTCTCCATGGCCTTTGCAAATTCAGCATAGAACTCTCGCAGTGATCCATTCACAAGTTGGTTGATGTATGACTTTGTTTTAGCACTTGTTGTTAAAGCTGCATCAGATTGAAATAGGCCTCTCTTTTTGAGCAAAAGTTTGTAATAACTAAGATCAAATGTCCTGAAACTCCCTGGATCCATCTCAACTATTGTTGGATTGTCATTGATTGATTTGCATTTTTTCGACTTGAGATTGGATGCATATTCACTGTCTAGTGATGGATCTTGAGTACCCAAAACGCCGGTGAAATTGTACAAACGTGTTGAAAATGAGGTACAATGAGAGACTCCTATTGTGTGTGCTCCTGAAAAAAGAAATAGTAGTGATTATGCTCAAGAAATGAACACTATTACGTACGAATTCCGGAGGCTGAGCTAATACACATGTAATGAAAGAGTTCAATTGAAATCTATTTGTCAGAAAGTTATACGTAATCCTATTGACAAGCGGAACTTGTAATGTAACCAGAAATATCGTTCACGAAATTGCTTAAGTTGCAGGCTTGAATCCCAAGTGAGACATTTTCTTTTTTAATTCATATTAACATTCCGAATTCTGCTTCTGAATTATGAACATGTCAAAGTGGTAGAAATGAGCATGTATTATGAGTTACCAGATAAGAGGACCAAGTCTTTTAGATCAAGGCCTTTGTTGGCAAAAGATGTCTGGAGACTGGTCAAGTTACTAGTTGGAGGTGGGATGTTTGCCAAGGCTTCAGAAGCGTTAGATAATTTTCCATCTCTTCTACCAGTAGGCACATTCCAGAAAGCTCCTCCCTGTCATGCAATGAAGAAGAGGAAATGAGTTGTGCATTAATTTGTGGAGGCGAGTTATGTCAGTTTTACTAAACTTATTGAGGAAATGAGTTATGCAAAAAAGTTGATAGGAACATATAATGAAATTACACTCATTTTAAACCAACTGACTCAAAATTTTAGATTCACCTATGTCAATGTGAGCTAAAGATTTGCATTGGAACTTGGAATGTACTCTATATTTCATTTATTTTCTGAGTGTTTTATACTTACAGTGACCAACACAGAGTCTCTGGCAACCAAGGCAACAATATCTGCACAAGAAACAACTCCAGGGCATTCAGCTTCAACTGCTTTCTTCACACCATCAATAAATGAGAAACCTCTCAGTGTTTGATTAGGAACAGCCACTTTTTCAGTCTGGTTTTTTGTGCTCCAAGTGAAATTCAAAAGTACAGAAGCATCACAACCCTGCAAAGACTCAAAAGAAATTAAAAAAAAAACACACGTTTATTCAAGAATCCATTATCTAGTAAATTAAAATGATTAAACGGAATTTAGACTAATTACCCTGACAAAGCAATCATGGAAATGCAATCTCAACAAGGCTGCTGCAAGAGATGGAGCATTAGGAATATGTTTTTGAACATAGTCCTGAACTATTTTCTCCGCTTTTGGACAGCTCTTGGCATAGAAATTAAGCTGTAACTGTGCATGGCTAAAATTTAGAACTACTAAAATACAAAGAACTAGAAAACCCAATCTAAAAGTAGCCATCTTTTTACTACTGGTGAAAGAGACCTTGTTTATTTCTTTTTCTTTCTGTCGCACATCATCTACAGAAGCATTAGACCCAATTTATAGGACTTTGCTTTCTCAAGCTAACTATTTTAGAGATTAGATTAGTTATAGTATGTCAATTCTGATAGCGCTTATTCAGTGAGATTCCTTTTGATCATATATTGCCAACCTCCCCCATTTTTGACACTTTAACAAACATGCCCTATGGAGATTTTCTAAAGGACCTAACCAAATTAAGGGAAGAAAAGTTTAAATAGTTAATCAGGAAATCAGTCCGACTAGCTAACATCTCCATTATATACATACGTACGTAAGTACATACATATGTCTGAAGTGGCGGAGCTAAACATAAGGAGATCAAATTAATATAAGATTAACATATAGGTATAGCTAGCATATTTGTGTTTTTTTCTTTTTTGAATCCGTCGTTAGAATATATGGCTTGGCTACAGTAGCGAAATTAAAATGTAGATATTACCACCTTCTCTAGAGAGATACATTTATTTCCATCGTGATGCATGTGGAAGCCCAAGTTCTTTCAATAATTGGTAGTAGTAATACCTGCTACCATAGCAGCCAGGCAAGCTAATTCATATGCTTTCCTCATCTTTCGTGTGTTAGACACATTGACTCTTTTACTTTTCATATGGGAGTAAAAAATATAGTAAGATTTTTCATACGGAAGACAAAACTATGATGGGGCGCCAAATATGTCCTATTTATGTAAATTTAAGCAGGATTCGAAGTAGGATTTTTTACACAAAAGTACAATTTTTAGAACTTAATTACCAAACATAACAATATTTTAGCAAAATTACCCACTATAGAGGAAATGAAGAGTTAATTACAAAACTAGCAAAAATATAGCAATATTTTCCCATAACATACCAACCCTTACATTCTTCCCCCTATTTCCCTCAATGTCCCTTTTCCTCCTCCCATTTCCACCTATTTCACTTTTTCTCCCACCATTTCCCCCAATTTCACTTTTACTCATCCTATTTTCCCCAATTTCACTTTTTCTCCTCCCATTTCCCCAAATTTTACCGTATCTTGCCTACCAACCAAATCGTATCTCATTGTATCTCAACTACCAACCACATTGTATCTCTTTGTATCTCACCGTATCTCAACTACCAACCACCTCGTATCCAACCGTATCTCACCTACCAACCACACCGTATCTCACCGTATCTCAACTACCAACCACCTCGTATCTAACCGTATCTCGCCTATCAACCGCATTGTATCTCATTGTATCTCACCGTATCTCAACTACCAACCACCTCGTATCTAACCGTATCTCGCCTACCAACCACTTCGTATCTCACCGTATCTCAACTACCAACCACCTCGTATCTAACCGTATCTCGCCTACCAACCACATCGTATCTCACTCTATCTCAACTACCAACCACCTCATATCTAACCGTATCTCGCCTACCAACCACATCGTATTTCATTGTATCTCAACTACCAACCACCTCGTATCTAACCGTATCTCGCCTACCAACCACATCGTATATCATTTCATACTGTATCATAGTGTTTCAATGTCGTTTACAGACTGTATCATATTGTTTCAACACCCTTTCATACTGTTTCAACTCCTTTTCAGACGGTATCATTTTTTGTTCGTATCAAAATGTTTCAGATTTTTTCGCTAGCGTTTTCAGACTGTTTCAGCGCTGTATCTCACTGTATCTGCACTATTTTTGCTCCGTATCAAACTGCATCGCATTGTATCTACGCTGTTTCAACACTATTTTCAGATTGTTTCATATTGTTTCAGGTTGTTTTGCACCGTATCTAACTATTTTTTAGAATGTTTCAGCATTGATTCATCTTTTTTCTCACTGTTTCTAAGCTATTTTCACCTTTTTTGCATTGTTTCACATTATTTTTTTACATTTTGTTTCTGCACAGTTTCAGCATCGTATCTAACTGTTTCTGCACCGTTTCAGGTAGTTTCAGCACCGTATCTAACTGTTTCAGCCACCGTTTTAGGTTGTTTCAGCCACCGTATCTCTATGTATCTGAGTTGTTTGAAACTGTTTCAGCGCCGCGTCAAGACCGTTTCAACATTATTCACTTTCATATACATCACCACTTAAGGTGTGTTTTCATGAGAAAGAAAGTAAAGAGTGAGTATGAGTATATAAAACAGATTTGTCATTAATTAGTTCCTTAATCGAAGCGCGACATTTAGTCGTAGTATTATCATCTTGTACTGTCTGGAATAAGTCCAATTGGGTCCAAATCAATACTGATAAGTAGACTACCAACAGGTAATTTGTTAACAACAACATCCAACCATCAGTGCTGCACAAAGATCAAGTGTGATTTATGAAGGAAACTGTACGGATGAGCAGCGGAAACCAGCGGAATTTTATGGAGAATGTTTATATTTTTTCCATTTTTCGGGAGGTTATGGCAAATATTTACAACGACGTTACCTGATGTTTCGCCGGCGAGTTTACAGGAATTATCCGGCGAACAATACAACAATGTTGAAGAAAAGAGCGAGAAATGCTACCCGGCAGCGAGAGTATAGATCTGTTACTCCGGCGACAACATTACCTGTGGTGTTAGCCGGCGGCGACGGCGTTACCTGTGTGAGTAGCCGTCGGTGGCGTTACATGTGGGATTTGTCGGCGGCGGCGTTTACCTGATGTAAATAGAGAGAAAAGAGAGATGGTAAATAGAGATAAAAGAGGAGGTGTGTTAGATAGGTGTAACTAAAAGACTATTTTACCCTTGCTAGGAAAAATATTGCTATGCCTAGTAATTTGTATAATGTTGCTATTTTTTTTGTAATTTGGGGTATAAATTTGTATATTTATGTAAAAAACCCTTCGAAGTATCGGCCTTATTGGGTAGAATGCCTTCCGCTGTGGGTTATTCGCTGAGGTATATAACCATTTATGTAAGAGAAAATTACACTAAAGTATAATTTTGAGTTTTTTTTTACAAAACATAGAGACATTTTATCCTAATTACAAAATATAGAGGGATTCAGGACTTAATTACAAAATATAATAAAAGTATATAAACCCTAAATAAAGCAAAACACTAGCCTACTCCTCCCATTTCTCCTCCTCCCTCCTCACCTCCCAATCTGCCACTGGACCCCACTTCTATTACCGCAGCAGACCACTTCTACCAGAACAACTTTGAACATTTTTTTTATTTGTAGATCTGTTGATTTTTGCCCAAGTTTAGTGTTTTTCATTTAAATATAGTGTTTTTCGGTCAAATCACTACTAGAAATTAGGGATTTTCTGACCGCCCATACGGTCGGCTACGTTGTCCGACCAAACAAGGCGGTCGGATAAAGGGTGGTCGCACAAGGGTGTCCGACCGACTCGGTCGGAATTCAGACCGAAATGCGGTCGGACAGCGGTCACATAGTGTAATTTCTGGAATAAAATATATTGAACCAGGCGACCGAATCGATCTGAGGTTGCAAAAATCTGGGAATTTTTTTTTTGAGTTGGGCGACCGACGCTGTCGGAGATTGCAACTTCTGGGCAAAACAATACCCAGATTTCGGACCGATTCGGTCGGAAATCTGGGTAAAACCTGCAATTAGAGCTACACCACCTGTAAAAAACAGTAAAAACAGCACCCAGAAGAAGATTAGGCTTCTACAAGCCTTAATTTTTTTCTAAACAAGGCTTATTGCCTTTAAACTAAAACTTTAACAATTTACATAACATCAATAATTCATAGCGATTCAAACAAGTTAAACTTAACAAGAACAAGTCTAACAAGTTTATCAAAAACCAACCACAAGTCTAATACATGTCTAAAACATCAACAATCCATTATTACTACTGCGTTGCTTCAGAACTAGACTCAGAACCAGACTCAGACGACGAGCTGTATTGACGTTTGCTCTTGCCTTTCCCCCGACTCTTGCTCTTGGTCTTGGTCTTGGTCTTGCTCTTGCCCTTGCCCTTGCCCTTCTTTCCCTTGTCCGGCACTACCACACACAATGTTCTGCATCATTTCCCGCATGACTCTCATATTTTCCTCATTGCGCAAACGATCTTCTTCACTCTTTCTCTTAAGCTCTTCGATTTTATTGCGCAAAGAGGCTTCCACCGAGGGATTAATTGAACTAGCAGGAGGAGTGTAAGTGCCAAACAAACCTGGATTTAGACGTTCCGAGGCATACTGCGATCCAAGGCCGTAAGCACTTCCCTTCTTTACTCCGACATTCACCTCCAACCATAGTGCAGTTTCCTCCTCTAGTGTCATTTGAGCTGGGGTACTGCTACCACACTCGGATGCCTAACTCGCCATCCTTTCTTCATAAGCCGCAATAGCCTTTTCCTGAAAAAAATTTAATAACAAGAATTAGATTTACAAATATTGACGGATTTAATAACTTTAAAAGATTGAATTTAATAACTTACATATAGCTCTCTAGCGCGGTCCTCGACCCACACTTCTTCTCCTTTTTTGTTTCTGTATATATGCCTCTTCTTAAAGATTTTAGGCACACATACTGGGCACCCTTCTTTCTTTTCCTATAAAATTAAAAAGATGACAAGTTAGATATAAAATTAATGTGAGTTACATAAAACAATACATATAATAATTAATAAGTTACCAATAGCATCCGCTGAGTCGCTGCGCTAACTGAACCCCCGGTGTGCAGCGATCCACCCTTTTCGGAGGCTCGTGCGGCTTTTCCTTGGGCGCTTCTCTTCTTAAATTGATCACTATCCTAATATTCCAGATATTTTACCCAAACGTGATCGTATATCCACTCGGGCTTCTTTCCTTTGGCCCGACAATCATACAGGTTACCTTTGACTCTATCTGCGCATTTTCCAAGAAAATTGCTTCGGGCAGCGCTATCAAAGGCAGGATGCCACTTACACTTTGTTTGAAATAATTAAAAATATTAGATTTTTAAGTGACACTTAACTAAATTATTAAAAAATAAAACATAGTTATTACCTTAAAATCGTCAAACATGGACAGCTTTACGGGGAAGGGTACCCTACCCCAGGATGGCCATGGCTCACTCCATCTAAATTTAATGCATAATGTGACCAAGGGAGTAGCCACGTGCGAGGGAGTAAAACTAGATAAAAATCACTAGTGTTAATAAATATACTAAATAATTAAACTTTACAGTAGTATTAAATAGTTAAAAAATAACAAAAAATAATACTTACCCACGACTACCCTCAGGATAAATCCTCACCCTCCAGTCATCATCATATGATCCTGGAGCACCATTTACTTTTATATTACTAACTAATTTGTTCTCTAAGATTATCATTTAGTTATTAATAACACTTCTAATTTGTAACTAATATCTATTTATTCAAAATGATAAAACTATTTACTTATATATAGTTAGTTGGAGTAATTTAAAATCCAATATTTGAATGATCAAATGAAATAGAATAAAAGTTTACAAAATGTATATTTACAAATAACTTATTTCATTCAAATCAATTTACAAAATAAAATATTTTAAGTTGTTTAGCTACTATATTATTTATAGCTAATGTCTCTTAAAATATAATATAAATAAATCATACATTATTAATCACTAAAAAAAATATTCATATTACTAATTACCCAAAAAGAAAATAATCTTAAAATTGTCATAATTATTTTCAATTTTTGAATTCTAGTTCTAGGCCTAATACTTATTTTTTATTCACTAGACTAGAGCATGTCTTACTATTATGTCTAGTTCCTAACTAATTTATTCTATAAGATTATCATTTAGTAATTAATTTATTATTCAAATCAATTTATGAAAACAATGAAGATATTTTAAGTTGTGTAACTACTATATTACTTATAGCTAAGGTCTCTTAAATTATTGTTAAGTATGATAGTAACACACTTTAAGCTATGAAAGTAACATATTTTCTCCCTAATTTGTAAAACAAGTATCCCATTCTAAACTAATGGTTAGAAAGATTCAAACTTAAACAATTTAGGAGAAAACAAGAACCTAACTTTCTCTCTATGTTCCTAACTCTCTAACTATTAGCTAGTTCAATAAAGCACATCATAACGACTATTAATCCTATTTTAATTTCTACATTATACTCTTCTTTGATACAACAACAAAGTTCATTATCACTGCTACCAAAATAGGATCCACAAAAATGTTCATTTCTAACTTACAATTATTTAACAACAACAACAATATTCAACAACCACAAAAAAATTCATTAACTCCATTGTCAACTTTCAAATTTTCCAACAATATCAACCCCAATACCAAGACTACACGCTATACTTTTCAATTTAAAATCTAATTTTTTATTTCAACTAAAAAACAATATTAACCCCAACAATATCCACATCCACAAAAAGGATTCACGATCTTCTACACTAACCAAAACAAACTTAACAATTTTACTCTCCAAAACCCAATTTTCTATCCAAAACCCATAATAGTTTTTCACCATTTCTCCATTTTCTATCCAAAATTCAAAACAGCCCCATAACATCCATACTTTTATCAACCCCATAACATCCACACAATCATCAAAATAGTCTAATGATTTCAATAAGTTGCACAAATAAAAGCAAATAAAAAGTCAAAAAAAAAAATTGGTAAAGAAGTAAGTGTATGTAGCTATCTACTTTTTTCAATTTTGTTGCATACCTAAATGCAATTACTTTATTTTACTACATTAATGTGTAAAAATTAAGAGTCATGTCTATCTCAAAGCAAGAAGCAACTACTACATCTTCCTAAAATCATGGAAAATCATATAAAAAACTTCATGGAAAATCATAAAAAAAAAAAAAGTACATGCTGCGCGCCTGAGCTGCTCCGCCGGAACTGGTACGCCGGTGGTGGTATGCTGGTGGCGCAAAAAAAAGGGAAATAAAATTTTGGCGGTTAGGGTCTATATTGAAGAAACGAAGAAAATTGATAAAAATTTAATTAAAAGCTTACCAACTTAAAGAATTTGGGAAGGGGGGGACAGATCTGGGAAAGGGGAAGAAAGGATTTGGGAAATGGAGATCGATCTGTGGGGGGAAGAAAGAATGGGGGTCGGGTTATTTTTTGGGTTTTGAGAGAATAAGAGAGGAAAGAAAATGAGGTCTGTTGCCCGTTTTTGTTTCTCTCAACGGTCGGACAAATTAAAAGAAAATATTTTTTATTCCTGTCCGACCGCAGCGTCGGATGGTTAAAGGAAAAAATTATTTAATATAAATTAAATGAAATGTCCGACCGCGGCGGTCGGATAGACATGTCCGACCGACTTTCGGTCCGAAAATATCGGTCTAAAAATACCTGATTTTTAGTAGTGAATGTAATGTTTCTGCTTATATTTGACTTTTTTGGTTCAAAAATAGCATATTCGGACTAAAATTTGGTATTTTTCTGCTCAGATATGATGCTTTTTGGTCATATTCGGTGCTTCTCTGGCCAGATCTGGTGTTTTTACCATCCTTTTAATTTATTGTAGCTCACCGTTTCAGTTCTGTATCTAAGTATTTCTACATTGCTTCCGCTATGTTTCTGCATTTCTGTACTTTATTTTTTGCATTATATCTGCTTATTTTGCACTATTTCTACGTTTCTACATTGTTTCTCTGTACTGTGTGTAGATCGGCAATGGCAAATATAGCAGCAGGCGACCGGGGGGGGGGGGGGGGGCAACATGGGTAGGGATGAGAGATGGAAGCTAAAGTATTTCTTTTTTAGTTATTTCTAGCATTTTGTACATAAAAATATTGTTATATTTTTTAATATCAATAGTCTTGTTTTAAAAAAATAAATAAATAAATGGTGTAGAATTATATGTAAGTGTAAAAAACCCAATTAAATCTCCCTATGAGGCCTTCACAGCTCAGATCAGCTTTAAGCAGGTGACGACCTACTCCTCAATTTTTTCTTTTAAAGAAACCTATGGAGATTTGTAGGTTGACACAAATGATATCATCACTTCTACGGTGACAATAATAAGAAGAAGTAAAGATTGATAAATACTTACAAAACATTGTTACTGTTATATAGAACGGATATACTAGTCCATTAAGCATATATATAAAATCTCTTTTGGATATATATTGTGTTGGCTAATCGCATATATGCAGCAGAAGTATGTGTTTGTGCGTCCTGGTTTTTGTCTTTTCCGTAATTCTATTCTGCCTGCCCCAGTTAGATCGAATCAAAACGTATAACCAATGCATGACGCAACCTTCTCATTAATTATGGCTAGCTCAAACATGTTCTTTGCTCATCCTTCATGTATAAATTAGACACAGCTGACCCTTTGTTGCTTATCTACCTTCTTTTTGTGTAAAAAAAAGCTGAGTTCTCAGATAATTAAAGGCATGTCTCTTGAAAACTTGTAAATGCTAATGAGCACGAGCACTACTAGAAATCGACCTGTTTACCATCCAGTCATCATCAATTAACAAGTTAAAATAATATGGTAAATAAAACTAAAAAAAACAATAGAGTATAATGTAACTAAGACGGTAAATGATAATGCTTATATATATGCTATGAATACATGTTTACAAAGCTTTGCCTTCTTTCGCTTTTTAAGTATTTTAGTTTGTTTATACTTGCAAGCATCTTGAAAGTAATTCCAACGCAACCCAGAGATGTATTGCTTTAATATTTTGTTACCTCAGCAGCTCAGCTAGCTGTAGGTCTATAGTGATTCCTGGACAACTTTAAGTTAGGGAAAAGAACACGTATGGATTGCTCATTAATTATATTTTCTGACTTAAATTGCCAAAAGAGGATATACATTGGCGTTTTGGTTCTGAAAATATTAAGAAGAAAAAATTATTATTATGTGCACAGGTCTAACTTTTATTCCCTTTATTTGAACATTTATATAATAAAAGTTAAAGGAGATGTTATAAAGACAATACCCCAGCTAGGAAAGATTCAGTTTTTCAATTTTTTATACGAAACTGCTCTTGGCATCACTTTTCATTTCTAGAACACCAGCAAGTTGCAAAATCAAAATGGAGTATATAAATATAAAATACATTATACAAATTACACCAAACTATTCACTCAGAGAACACATACAAATTCAACCACAAAATATTTAAAACTTAAAATAATAAAGGAAATGAGAGAATTTTCAACTATTCACTACAGCACAATGCTTCCTGATTTCACCAGCGGTGCCTGTCTTAACTTCAACTCTTCCCATTTTCTCCATGGCCTTACCAAATTCAGCATAGAACTCTTTGAGTGATCCATTGACAAGCTGGTCGATAAATGACTTTGTTGTAGAACGTTTTGTCAGTGCTGCATCAGATTGGAATAGACCTCTCCTTTTGAGCAAAAGCTTGAAGTAGCTAAGATCAAATGTCCTGAAACTACCTGGATCCATCTCAACTATTGTGGTATTATCATTGATTGATTTGCATTTTCTGGATTTGAGGTTAGCTGCGTATTCGCTGTCTAGGGATGGATCTTGTGAACCAAGAACACCGGTGAAATTGTATAGACGCTCTGAAAATGATGAGCAATGTGACACTCCAATGGTGTGGGCACCTGCATGGAGATAGTCCATGGTAATTAGATCACGGTACTTGTTATTGTATGTAACTTAACCTGATAGTATAAAAATATTAGAGGACATTATCAGTGCATGAAACTTAGACTCATACCCGACAATAGGACCAAATCCTTTAGATCAAGACCCTTCTTTGCAAAAGATTGTTGTAGTCTGGTGAAGTTACTAGTTGGAGCAGGGATGTCAGCATTGGCTTCTGAGGCATTTGATATTGTTCCATCTCTTCTACCAGTTGGCACATTCCAAGAAGGACCTCCCTATCATGCCAACAATATTAATAAGCAGTAGATAATTTGATATAGAAGATGGTTCAAGAAGTTTGTGTATTGTTAGTTCAAAGTTTGAACTTACTGTGACCACAACTGCATCTCTAGCAACCAAGGCAATGATATCAGCACAAGAGACTACTCCAGGACATTCAGCTTCAACCAATCTCTTCACAGCATCAATGAATGAGAAGCCTCTTAGTGTCAAATTAGGATTGCCTCGTTTTTCAGTTTGGTTTCCAGTACTTGAAGTGAAATTAAGAAGCACAGAGCCATCACAACCCTGCAATGACCAAAAGAGAGAAAAAAAATTCAGAACAAAAGGTCTTGGTTTCGAGCTCAGACAATAGAGAAACTCCTAGTAGAGAGCGTTTTCCTTTTTACTGGATTCTATATATGTAGAGCGAATTCGAATTAGTCACATCAGCTCATAAAAGAAATTAAGCCCATTAATTAAGAAAGCAAATCTTGAAACAAAAGCAAAACAGAACAAATAATAAGTAGTAGTTACCCTGACAAAGCAGTCATGGAAATGCATTCTCAGTATGGCTGCTGCAGTATTTGGAGCCTTTGGAACTTTCTGCTGGACATAGTCTTGAATGATTTTCTCTGCTTTTGGACAACTCTTGGCATAGTAATTAAGTTGCAACTGAGCATGTACTCCAGAACCTAGGATTCCAAAAACACAAATTACCAAAATACTGAAATAGCCAAATGAAGCCATATTAATTTGTTGCTGTCTCAAAGAAATCTCTTTCTTCTTTTATGAGTTTCTAGCACACATCAACTCCTATAGTATACTAGCAAATTTATAGGCACATTGCGGGCTTGCATCTCAAGCTAATAACTAACATCTGATTATTTTATTAAAAATCGAACTCTTTATAACAATAAAAAATGGTCTAGTTATAGACTGTTTCGTATTGGACTCATTCACTGAAAATTACGTATCCTATTCACGTTGACTCAACTTTTTTTTTTTTCGACACAGTATAATTAAACAACTCCCTCTTCGTCTTCCTTTAAAGTTTTGCCAGCATTAAAATTGAGATACTTTGAAATTAAAAAATGGTCGTTCTTTATTTGCTTTTCTCTATTAAAGATCCATTTGGATGATTATAACTTTTGGTCACCTGCTCCTGACAAAGATATCGATGTTTATGATGAGTGCATGCATGCGAGGACCAGGTTTTTTCAATAATTATAAAAACCTTATAAATACCTGCTACCATATCAATCTTGACAGCTCATTTATATGCTTTTGGTATATCCTTGTTAAACCACAAAGCCACAATAATTGGTGGTGCTGTTTTGCTATTCGTTCTATATATTTCAATGTATTCAGTTTTTATCAGGTATTATTTGGTATAACAATACAATGCAGTAGGGACAAAGCCTGCAGTAATTAAAAACTTCGCGAGGAATAATTAGCAACTTTTACATTTAATTAAAAAGTTCAATTTATATATAGTATACATGTGTTAAAGAATTTTAGTAATGTGGGATCCCCTAAAAGATGGCTAAAGATTCATAAACCTCAAACTTATAACTTAGAAAGAAGATCTTTTGCCTGCTACAATAGGTTCAATACACGGATGGTAAAATGAAATTCATACTATCAGTATATCTAATTAAGTTAACCAACAGTAGTTGCAAAATTACAATGCCACTTTATATGAAGTATTAATTGAAAATATCTTTTGGGTGGCCTCTAAAAAAAATTCCTCATCGAGGTATATACGTTAAAATCTTTGATTAAAACCTTGTGAAGCTTTTCTCCCTTTCTCTTGAAAATGTATGTCTTTATGCTCAAGAAATTAGTTTGTTCTTTGTATATCTGCGAAGCCAAAGCCATCAAATGTTTACTCATATGTATACTTACAGCTTAAGATCAAGATTCCTACTACTTTAATTACTTTGCGGTAAAACAAACCTTCCCCCATTCCCCTCCAAATAGAAGTTACATCTGATTCTTCATTAGTTTTAATTGATAATGTGCTCGGTCGAAGGTATGTAGATATTCTGAAAATTCTACAAATGTACCCTTTGTTTTGAAGTTTATATGTGTCTTTCCTCGTAAAAAACTGATCCTAACACCCTTGACTTGAAAGAAAATTGGATCTGCGCTTCATTCATTACGTAAGTACGGAGTACTAGAAATTACTTCATGTAATAATTGGATGAAATGACTCATGGTTAGAGAAAAGGGTCGTCAATGTTCACTATTTCTCGTAGGATTTGTTTGAAAGTCCACTTCAAGTTGGTATATGTAACCAATAACAACAACATACTCAACATAATTCCACAAATAGGATCTAGCTAGAGTGATGTATACCATGTACGCAAACAGGGGCGGATTTACATGGTATGTATTGGGTACCACGGCACCCGCAAGTTTCGGCGGGATCTTGTACTATATATATATATATATATAAGCGAAATGAGACAAATATTAAACTTCACACCATAGTAAACATAGGTCAAATGGTGCCATAGGTTATAGGCCCATACTTTCTACCCAATTTTTGGGGTTCGAGTCCCCCATCCGGCATCTTTTTTGTAACCTCCTTTCTCTTACAAAACAAGAGACTGTGTACTCTACTTTGCCTCTATTTCTTTTCTTTTCCCCTTTTATTTAATCCCTCCTTCTATCCTATTGTTTCTTTTTGTTGTTATTTTCATTTTTAAATTATTTCCATTAGAACTTATTCCATGATGAATTTAATTTTAATAAGAAACTTGAAATTGATTTCTGACGATTTTACATAATTTATATATATTGCAAAATAATCTGAATAATATCTTTTACTGACTTTTAAAAAATTAAATAATAATTAATATATTTTTTCAATTAATTTTGTAAATTTTTGTTGTGTAAATAATTGCTATAAAACGTGACATTTAAGCTGAAGGGTTGTTGAAAAAAATTAATTAGTCAAATAAAAAATATATTGTAACGGAGCCTATTAAATAAATTTTCTAATGGACACCTTTTCAAATATGCATATGTATGTTAGAGAGTGTGTGTGTGTGTGTGTGTATATATATATTATATATATATTCATTATATATAGAAATTTAAACAAGTGTGAAAAAATAACTAAATTAAATCTAATTTATTTGTCTCTTGAGGAAAAAAAAAGCTTAATAAACCTAACCGAACTAACAAAAAAATTTTCGACCCGACCCGCTTTTTCTATTTTGTTTTTATGGCTAAAGGTAGACACCAAAATCGGCACCCACTACCTTCAAATCCTGGATCCGCCCCTGTACGCAAACCTTACCCCTACCTCAGATGAAGTAGGAAGGTTGTTTCCGAAAGACCCTCAGCTTGGTATATGTAACCAATGTTTATATCAAATTAACAATATCAATTCTTCATAGTATAAATTTAATAAAATAAAAATATATAATACCTAAGTAGTTATGCTTAAGTGAGAAAAGTCTGCATACAAAGGAATATTAAGTATCTATTGATTTGGTATAAAAGTTTGATAGAATAAATGTTTATGCTTGAACTTGTTCATGCATGTACTCCTAAAAAGTTGATATTGCTGCTCGAAATTGATGATGTTGCATAAACTAGGACTATAAAGTGAAGTTGTTGTTGCAATTATATACATAAACTAGAACAAAATGTGTAATTAGAAGTAAACAAGTTAATATTTAATTTTAAAAATAGGAAACTTGGTGAACAAATTGCAATTGAAGTGTTTTATTCCTAAACTTAAGAAAATTAGCTATTTTTTAAATATTTGCTAAATTAGTTTACACAAGTATTTTAGTGTAAAAATGTTATAGTCTTTTGCATTGTTCTAAATATATCTGTTTGTAACATTTGTGTAGATAGAACGTGATGAAAATCATAGTTGGATGTATAATAGGTTGTATGAAAATCGCGGTTTGAGAAAAACTTTTGTAGATGGGGTTGACCGATTTATTGCTAAAGCTAAAATGATTCCTGAATATATAGGGGAGGGTAAAATCAAATGTCCTTGTGTGAAATCCAAGTGCCGCGACGTGCAACTCCTAACTGACGATGTACACCATATTTACAATAAAGTATTTATGCTCAATTATTTGGTGTGGACTGCACATGGAAAGTTTAATCCTAGCGTCGATAAAGTTAACTTATAAAATGAATATGCCGGGGAGAGTAGTGCGTATGTCGGGTATAACTCTCATATGCATGAAATGATAAATGATGCCTTTGGGATGTACCAAGGGGAACGGTCCCAACCAAATGTTGAGGAGTTTCCCAATGATGAGGCGAAGCTCTTTTACGAACAGTTGGAAGAAGCTAGTCACCCATTTTATGAGGAGGTCAACGCATCTGAAATTGTCAGTTGCAGTTAGATTGCTTAATATAAAATATGATTATAATATATCTCAAGAAGGTATGGATGGGATCATTGGGCTTATGAATGAATTAAATCCAATTAACTTGAGGTTACCTACTTCGTATTGCGATACAAAGAAATTGGTTTCCAAGTTGGGGCTCTCTTAAGAAAGAATTTACTGTTGTAAAAAAGGTTGCATTTTATTCTATAAGGAAGATGCGAAATTGGAATTTTGTAAATTTTGTGGTGTGGCACGTTTTAAGCCAGTCAGAAATGATAAACAGAAACAGGTCCCAGTTAAAGCGATGCATTACTTACCCCTTATACCACGGTTAAAGAGGTTGTATGCGTCAATGAGCTTTGCTCCTCATATGAGATGACACCATGAACATACAAAACAACCTGGTATTCTATGTCATCAGTCTGATTGAGAAGCATGGAAGCATTTTGATAGGGTGTATCCGGGATTTTCTACTGAACTTAGAAACATTTGGTTGGATTTAAGTTCTGATGGGTTCATTCCATTTGCTGTCTCTGCCTTACCATATTCTTGCTCGCCTGTATTTGTCACGCCGTATAATCTTCCACCAAAAATATGTATGACAAGTCCATATATTTTTCTGACTTACATTATCCCCAGTCCAAGTAACCCAAGGCTCGATTGATGTATTCGTGCAGCCTTTGATTGATGCGTTAAAAATATTGTGGCATGAAGGTGTGGAAACATATGATGGTTCAAGTAAATAAAATTTTAGATTGCATGTTTCTTTGATGTGGACAATAAATAATTTTCATGTTTATGGAATGTTGTCTGGTTAGTCCACTGCTGGTAAGTTTTCTTGTCTTTGGTGTATGGAAGATACAAAAGCATTTTATTTGAAAAATGGGCGTAAGCACACATGGTTCGACTGTCAACGTCGATTTTTGCCAGATGATCATCAGTTTAGGAGAAATACTGGTGCATTTATGAAGAATCAACATGATTTTGATGAACCTCCACGAAGGTTGAATGGCCATGAAATTTGGAACAAGGTGAAGGAGTATCCTAAGGTAACTGAGCAACAACCATAGCCTAGAATACCTGATTTTTGTGTTACACATAACTGGACTAAGCAAAGCATATTCTGGGAATTGCCTTATTGGAAGGATAATCTTATTCGACATAATCTGGATCCGATACACATTGTGAATTTTTTTTTTATGTTGTCTTTCACACCGTGATGGATGTCAAGAACAAAATAAAGGACAACTTGAAGGCTAGGTTAGACATTCATGCATATTGTAAGTGACCTGAATTGAACCTACAGTCAGATGGCAACAAGGTTCTCATCCCCACAACCAACTACATGTTTGACTTGGATGAGAGAAGAATAATTTGTGATGGTTACAAAATATGAGGTTTTCTGATGGTTGCACATCGAATATATCCAGGTGTTGACATGACAGAAGGTAAGTTAACTCCTATGAAAAGCTATGATTGTCATGTTTTTATGAAAAACTCGGTCCGAATTGCATTCAATGGATTGCCTTATACAATTCGGAAACCCCTTATTGAAATGAGTGTATTTTTCAAAGACTTGTGTTCTAATACATTAAGGTAAGACAATCTTGAAATGATGGAAAATAATATTCCCCTGATCTTAACCAGACTGCCTAAGATTTTTCTCCCTGGTTTCTTCAATGTGATGGAACATCTTTCGATGCACCTTGTGGAAGAAGCACGACTTGGAGGCCCAACTCAGTGAGATGGATGTAACCCTACGAAAGGTAATGAGAATCAATGATTTGCTCCCTAACATTTTTTAATTATTCTTTAATAATTATATAATGAAATGTGTTATGCAGACTGTTGGTAAGTGTAAGCGGACTGTAAAAAATAGAAATAAGATTGACGTGTCGATATGTGAAGCTTATCTTGTTAGGAAAACTTTCCATTTCTTTTCGTATTATTTTGGGGAGGAGGTGTCATCTCTAAGAAGTAGGCTGAATCGGCATGACGATGGCAGAAGCGGTGATGCATTGTTTCCACAATTTTTCATATTGAATCATCCAAGTAGAGGATCAAAAATGGGTTCCATGAAAGCATTCCACGACATCGATAGAAAAGTAGTTACTACACATGTAATGTTAAATTGCCGAGAAGTCCATCCATTTTATAGGTAATTTTCAATTAGTACAATGAACGTAAATACTAGATATAAATATAATTTTGATCAATGAAATTTTGTATTGTGCCGAACAGTTTATTTGTGAGTTGCTTTGGCCATGATGCTGTTACTGAAAATTTTTCAGACTGGTTTAGAGAATACGTGAGTATTTTTTTATTAATTCATACCCTAACTTTAATACTATTTTATAAATTATCTCAAGTATTGTATAACTTGTAAATTTTCTGGAACGACATATAGGTAAACAATTTTGTTAATGGAATAACTGCGCCTCTGTTTGGTGATTTAACTTAGGGACCTGTTTATAAGTACAGACGGATGTCTAAGTACTTTATCAATGGGTTTAAGTTTCATACTGAAGAATGATCCAAGTGGAAGAAAACCTATAATTACGGAGTGTGTGAATGCATGCACTGGTGAAGGAGACTTTGACTATTATGACGTGATCCAGGAAATATTAGAGCTAGATTTTGATGGTTGGCCAATAAAAAAGTTGGTGCTCTTTCGGTGTAAGTGGTTTGATCCAATACGACTTAGAGGTATTAGGGTGCATCCGCTATATAAAATATATAGTTGGAGTCAATCACAAAAGAACGTATGAACATTATGATCCATTTATCTTGCTCAGAATGTGATACAAGTGTACTACGTTCCTTATCCACCGTGCAAAAATAAAGTTAAGAACAAGGCTAAAGCTAATTGGTGGGTTGATTTAAAAGTCAAGCCGGTTGGAATAGTGGAAGTGGATGATGCATTGGAGGTAGCTTACCAAAATGACATTTCCAGTGTTCAGGAGATAGTGGATGAAGAATTACCCGATGAGTAGTATTTGGTATGAATTATTATGAAGAATTTGATATTTCAGTGTTCAAGTTTAAAAACAATAATTTTTTAAATAATTCATTCGGTAAAATATTTAATTTTTTGATATTAGCGAGGGAATTCCCTCGGTAGAAATTCTGTAATACATTTTCGCTGAAATTTATTTCAGAGGGACCACCGAGGGAATTCGGTGGTATGCACAGCAAGGAGTGAATATTGATGTATGCGTACCGAAGGAATTCCCTCAGTATGTTGTTAATATCGAGGGTTATCGTTCCTCGAAATTCGTTCATTTTCACTACTAGAAATTAATTGATTTGCGTCACAGTTTGGAGACAAAATTCCCTCTCTAAAAGGTGTTTGGAGACGGAATTCCGTCTCTGCGCGTCCTTCGCTTTTAAGCGCGTCGTTGGACAACTTGTAGATTTACCAGCGGACAGTTGAAAAATGATACGACCCAGGACCTCCCTCCACTCGTGGGACGGGGTTCTTCTTTCTATCAAAATAAATCGAATTCGAAGCCGAGAAAGAAAATCTCCTTTTTTCTACAGTAAGGTTTGTTCAAGAATAAGCCCCATTTTAAGTCAGAATTAATCGAGATGGGGCCTTTGCTCCAGGATGATTAATCTGATGACAAATAAATTCCGTCTCCAAATGCAAAAGTAGCTGACACACTGACACCACTAATTTAATGCTTGGAGAGGGAATTAATTTAATGCTTGGAGAGGGAATTAAATTTAATTAATTTAATGATTAGTGAAGAAACAGCTTCAGCAAAAATCACACAAGCTCCAATTCGACCCCCTTTCTTATGTCTTGGGCACATCTGAACAATAATTGGTATCAAAAAGATGGAAATGAGTACACCAAACACAGTGGCTGAAGGACAGTGTCAAACCCGTTCTACCTTAATCAACGGTGCAAATTATGGGTGGTGGAAAACACAGATGCAGAACTTCCTCGTATCTGAAGACTTTGATTTGTGGACTATGGTGGAGGATAGATTGTTGTTCTTATGATAATCAACAATGTGCAAGTGCAATATCTGAATATTCACATTCTATACCAACTATTGATTTTTCCCTACTCGCCTCCTCTTAACCTTGGCTGCAAGAGTAGAAACAAAAAAAAAAAAAAAAACAGTTAAATTCCAATGCAAAAGAGAACTTTTGCACAAAATTAGAAAGAAGAAAATGAAAAGCGAGTGGACATATCCATGATTTTTGTTAAATGGAAGGACGAAAAGAACTGAGTGAGTTGTTGAAGGGTTTTGGAGAAAATGGGGGTGGAGGATTTTGGAAATTTTGAATATTTTGGAGCCCGCTTTAATTGAGAATTATTTAGAAATTCCGTCTCCAACCAAAAAGCAGAAAAGGTGTCAGTTGATTGGAGAGGGAATTACGTCTCCAATCACTGACACCTTTTTTGGTTTTTGGTTGGAGACGGAATTCCGTCTCCAACTCTAAACAATTTAATTAATTTTATACTCAATACACTGATTGGAGACGGAATTCCCTCTCTAACTGATTGGAGAGGGAATTCCGTCTCCAACCATTCTGTAGCTTTTTACTCTTTTCTAGTAGTGTTTCTAGTAGTGTGATTAATTCATACCGAGGGAATTCTGTGGGAATAATTGATTTATGCCGCATCAAATTTCGATTGCTTCAAATATAAGAAATCGTTACCTAAAAAAGGTTCTTTTGAAAATAAGAGGAATACATTAATCAGAGAACTCTCAATGCATAAACTCGATATTCTTTTTCATTTCTTGCTAACTTTCCAGCATGCAAGTACTTTTAACTAATATGATTCTTCTAACTAAAGATCAGTTATCTACATTTGCCTTTAGCGTTTGCATCTTATGGTATGCTATATATAGGACGATCGTGGGCGTAAGAATGTGCATGGCAAATTAAAGACGTCGAAGAGATAATGGTGATTAAGACAGAATAAAGTGCTAACAAGTATTTCACTTTTTCTTTCTCCCTGTTGTCTCAGTCCTTTTGCCACCTATATATAATGGCGTTTATTTCCAGGCTGTGTCTGATTAGTTTCTTAATTAGGGAACTAATATCACTTTTTCTTTCTCCTGTTATATTGCTTTTTCATTCTTTACAGTTATTGTCCTTCTAAACTTAACACTAGTAATTACTAAATCAAGGGTCCAAGGTCTTTTGCTACATGAACTCATGTTGCATCATGCAGATATTAAATGTGAATTTTTTAACATTAAACCAGCCTATATAGGTCAAAGAGAAGGAAATTTCTCTAACATTTCTATTTTCTTTTAATTTTTATCCTAAATTAAGTACCCCAAATTAACTTGTTTTTTTTAAGTACCAGCCTCCATAGCAAAGGTTGTATTAACCTGCTTCATTAATTTTCTGATATGATAATTTATATTATACTCATAACAAAAGCAAAGTGAAATGCTATGTTTTCATCACTTTATGATCTTAAGAACTTAACTTTTAAAAGATTACTCTCTCAGTTTTCAGAATAATTATTCATTTTGATTTGGCACGAATATGAAGAGAATATTACTTGAATATATAGACTTTCTAAAAATATTTGTCTAGAAATAACATGGGGCCTATTTGACATTTATGTCATATATAAAAAGGATAAAGGATAGAATTATTCCAAAATTAAAATTGAAGCCCGAGCATTTGTTTCTGTAGTACTTATAAATTTATTGGAACTCTCTTTAATTATAAAAAGTAGACAACACTATCTGACAACCAATAAAGATAAATGAGACAACAATTTTGGGATGGTTATTTTAAACCATCTGTAAACAGTGTAAACTGTAAAGTGACAGATTAATAAGATGCTTTATAAGTTACAAGTTGTCCTGCTCAATCTTCATCTTCAATGTTGCTTCTTCTCTTGCTATCATCGCTAAATGCGAATAAGAAACTTATAATCGACTCATTAAATAATAAGCTGCACTTTATTTGGTTGCTTGAATTAGCAGAATTAATTTCCTTACTATCTTTAGCATAACAGGTACCTTCTTTTATAATTAATTGTTTATATTAATACTAAAGTATAATTTTATAAATCAACATAGGCAATACAGGAGTTGATTGCATGTGTGGTCACTCAGCTTGTGGTAATTGACCATCATAGTCACTTATTCGATCTTATTTTGTCTCTTAATGGTTACTCTACTTTATCCAATTAACTCCTATGGTCATCCTAAACAAAACCAAAAACTTTCATTAGTTTTTTTGATAACATGGCAACTATAGTTTTTGAGAAAAATAGAAAGAAAAAACTATATTCATTTAGAATCCAGGTCACTTTAAAAAGGTGTTTGGTTAATTAAAGGTGTTCGACAGTTTGTTTAAGTAGTGCTAACTTTATTTACTTATACAAGTTTTTGTTGGGTTTGGAAGGAAGGTAAAGTGGTGTGAATGGGAAATGAAATAAATATTAATATTTTATATTAATATTTGATATGGAGCCGTTTTCATAACGAAATTAAAAAGTGGACTATTTATGCAAATATTCCAAAGGTGGGCTGCTGTAAAGTTATTCCAAATGAAAGGGTGCTTTCATTGAACAGCCACTTTGAAGGCTGCCTTTCATGAACAGCTACTTCACCAATGAAAAGGTGCCTTTTCATTGAACAGCCACCTTGAAGGCTGCCTTTCATGAACAGCCATTTCACCAAAAGACACCTTCATGCCTTTTCACTCCAAATCTTGTGGCTATAAATAGAGAGGCATTTTGCCTCATTTTAATTATCCAAAAATTTCATACTCTCTCTCTCATTATTTTCTGCATTTGTTTTCAAAACAAAAGTAAGTTCTGAGTCAGTGTGATTTGCTACCATTATTTGAGTTCGCTGTTCACTGTGATTTGAATTACCGCTATCACAGTGAGAATAATTCCATTCTATCCTGGGAGAAATTAATCCACAAACCTTGGGTAACTGTGAGGGGATTAGATTTCTTAAGGACAGGCAGTGTATACTGTTGGCTTGGAATTTTTCTACTTCATCTTATTTCTGTTTTGGTCATTATCGAAAGTGCAGACATATAACAATCTTAAGAAATCTAATTTTGTATTTTGGTCTGCTAATCGATAATAGGCTGTTTGTGGAGACTAAAATCTGAAAAGATTTTCTACTCCAAATTTAATATTCCGTTTTTGAAGATTTAAATACTTCAACGGATTATTAAAATTATTGTGTGTTTAATCCGTTCAGAAGATTAAAAACTTCCGGATTATTAAGATATTTATATTATTATTTGCAGTTTGAAGATATAAAAACTTCACTGTACATCAAATCAGTTTGAAGATATAAAATCTTCACTGTACATTAAATCAGATAGTTTGAATCTGACCGTATTATTTTGTTTTTACAGAATAATGACGAGCACAGAAAATAACAACGGTGTTTCTGGTACACCAAATACTTCTATTGGTGCAAGCTCCAGCCGCCCTGCATCTGCACCGGCCCCTGCGCCAGCACCGGCTGAAAAGCCGGGAAAGTTTGGCGGGATTGACTTCAAAAGGTGGCAGCAAAAGATGTTCTTTTATCTGACCACGCTGAGTTTGCAACGATTCATTAAGGAGGATGTTCCTGTCCCGGCAGACGATACTCCTGAAAATGAACGTTTCGTTGTTATTGAGGCATGGAAGCATTCTGATTTTCTATGTAAAAACTACATTCTGAATGGACTGGAGGATGACTTATACAATGTCTACAGTACTGCTGCAACTTCGAAGGAGCTCTGGCTTGCTCTTGAAAAGAAGTACAAAACTGAAGATGCTGGGATGAAGAAATTTGTAGCCGCCAAATTTCTGGACTTTAAGATGGTGGACAGTAAAACTGTCATAAGTCAAGTCCAAGAGTTGCAAGTGATCATTCATGATCTCATTGCTGAAGGTATGATCCAAATTAATGCTCATATTAGAAGTATTAATTATCCTATTAATAATAAATTTCTCATTGAAGGTTTGGTCATCAATGAGGCGTTTCAAGTGGCTGCGGTAATTGAAAAGTTACCACCTTTGTGGAGAGACTTTAAGAATTACTTGAAACACAAGCGCAAGGAGATGTCACTCGAAGATCTCATTGTTCGTTTGAGGATCGAGGAAGACAACAAGATTGCGGAGAAGAAGGTTGCTCGTGGAAGTTCAACAGTAATGGGAGCAAATATCGTTGAGACAAATGATGCACCAAAGAACAACAAAAGGAAGAAACCTTCTGGACCAAACAATCAGCCGAAAAAGAAGAAATTCAAGGGGAATTGCCGCAACTGTGGTAAATATGGACACAAGGCTGTAGACTGTCGTGCCCCAAAGAATGCCAAAAATAATAAAGGTCAAGCAAACATGGTAGAAGATACTATTTCCCAAGGAGTGCAAGAGATAGATCTTTGTGCAATGATTTCTGAGTGTAACTTGGTAGGAAATCCGAAAGAATGGTGGATTGATTCTGGAGCCACCCGCCATGTTTGTGCAAATAAAGATGCGTTTACTAGCTATGCTCCCGCTGGACCTAATGAGACACTCTTCATGGGAAATTCTGCAACAGCAAAGATTGAAGGTTATGGCAAGATAGGCCTAAAAATGACCTCGGGCAAGGTTGTGACTCTCAACAATGTTCTTCACGTTCCAGAAATACGTAAGAACTTAGTGTCAGCTTCACTTCTCGTCAAGAACGGGTTTAAGTGTGTTTTTGTTGCTGATAAGGTTGTATTAACTAAGAATGATAGTTTTCTAGGAAAAGGTTACCTATGTGAGGGCCTTTTCAAGCTGAATGTAATGACTGTTTCTATCAATAATAAAGTTCAAGCTTCTTCTTACTTACTTGAGTCAAATGAATTATGGCATGCACGTTTGGGACATGTTAATTATAAAACCTTGCGGAAAATGATAAATATGGAAGTATTGCCTAAATTTGAATGTGATAAATCAAAATGTCAAATATGTGTTGAGTCTAAATTTGCGAAACATCCTTACAAATCACTTGAAAGGAATTCCGAACCTTTAGACTTAATTCATACGGATATTTGTGATATGAAGTCAATACCATCTCGCGGTGGAAAGAAGTATTTCATAACTTTTATTGACGATAGCACTCGTTACTGCTACGTTTATTTACTTAGTAGTAAAGACGAGGCTATAGATGCATTCAAGCAATACAAAAATGAAGTTGAAACACAACTTAACAAAAGAATAAAAATGATAAGAAGTGATAGGGGCGGTGAATACGAATCTCCTTTTGAATAAATATGTTTGGAATATGGCATTATTCACCAAACTACTGCCCCTTACGCGCCACAATCTAATGGGATTGCGGAAAGGAAAAATAGAACTTTAAAGGAGATGATGAATGCCTTGTTGATAAGTTCGGGTTTACCCCAAAACTTATGGGGGGAAGCTATTCTTACAGCTAGTCGAATACTTAATCGTGTACCCCACAGCAAAACACAATCCATTCCATATGAAAAGTGGAAGGGAAGAAAGCCAAGCTTGAATTACCTCAAAGTGTGGGGGTGTTTGGCAAAGGTACAAGTTCCTAAACCTAAAAGGGAAAAGATAGGACCAAAAACCGTTGATTGTGTTTTCATAGGATATGCCAAGAATAGTAAGGCATATCGTTTTCTGGTTTATAAATCAGAAAATCCTGACATTCATATTAATACGGTTATGGAATCAGATAATGTTGAATTCTTTGAAAATATATATCCGTATAAAAGTGAATATGAATCGTCAAGTGTCAGCACAAAACGACCAAGAGAAGGTACAAAAGGAAGTATGCCAAATAATGATAATCCAAGACGTAGTAAACGTCAAAGGACGTCTACTTCTTTTGGACCAGATTTTATGACTTTCCTATTGGAAAATGAACCTCAAACTTATAAAGAAGCAATGGCTTCTTCAGAGTCTCCATATTGGAAAGAGGCAGTCAATAGTGAGATTGAATCCATTTTAAGCAACCACACATGGGAGTTGGTTGATCTTCCTCCTGGGAACAAACCTTTAGGTTACAAATGGATTTTCAAAAGGAAAATGAAAGCTGATGGTACTATTGACAAATACAAGGCTAGACTGGTCGTTAAAGGTTATAGACAAAAAGAGGGCCTTGATTATTTTGATACATACTCTCCGGTAAGCAGAATTACATCCATACGGATGCTAATAGCTTTGGCCGCCGTGTATGATCTTCAAATCCATCAAATGGATGTAAAGACAGCCTTCTTAAATGGAGATTTGGAGGAAGAAATCTACATGGAACAACCTGAAGGGTTCATGGTTCCTGGGAAAGAAAAGAAGGTATGTCGACTTGTTAAGTCTCTTTATGGACTAAAACAAGCACCTAAACAATGGCATGCAAAATTTGACAGTACAATGTTGTCAAATGGCTTCCAAATTAATGAGTGTGATAAATGTGTTTACATTAAGAACACTCCAAATCATATAGTCATTGTTTGTCTATATGTGGATGACATGTTAATAATGCGTAAAGATATTGCTGACATCAATGCTACTAAGCGTATGCTAACTAGCAAGTTTGATATGAAAGACTTGGGAGTTGCGGATTTAATCTTGGGTATTAAAATTCATAAAACTCCTCAAGGTTTGGCATTATCTCAAACTCATTACATCAGAAATGTCCTGGAAAAATTCAAGTATTTAGACTTCAAAACTTCAAAGACTCCAATTGATGTTAATCTTGCCTTTACAAAGAATAAAGGACAAAGCACGTCTCAACGAGACTACGCTAGAGTGTTGGGAAGTCTAATGTACATCATGAATTGTACACGACCAGATATAGCTTGTGCTATAAGTAAACTGAGTCGATACACAAGTAATCCTGGACAAAATCACTGGATGGCTATGAAACGAGTTTTGGGTTATTTGGAGTACACCCAAGACTATGCTTTGCACTAAGATAAGTATCCCGCTGTTATAGAAGGATATTGTGATGCAAATTGGATCACCGGCTCAAAAGAATCAAAATCCACAAGTGGATATATTTTCACAATAGGTGGAGGAGCGGTAACTTGGAAATCATCCAAACAAACCTTGCTTGCTCGCTCTACAATGGAGGCTGAGTTCATAGCTTTGGATAAAGCCGGTGAAGAAGCTGAATGGCTCCGAAACTTCTTGGAAGACATTCCATTTTGGCCTAGGCCGTTGACACCTATATGTATACATTGCGATAGTCAATCGGCAATATCGAGGGCTGGGAGCCTTATGTATAATGGTAAAAATCGTCATATACGACGAAGACATAAAACCATTAGACAACTTATCTCTAGAGGAATTATCACAATTGACTATGTTAAGTCAAAGGATAATGTATCGGATCCACTTACTAAAGCTTTAACTAGAGATGATGTTGAGAGATCATCAAGAGGAATGGGACTATGGCCGAGGACAAGTCGTCATGGCGGTAACTCTACCTAGAAGACTGGAGATCCCAAGATCTAGGTTCAAGGAGCTCAAACAAAGTTGTGCACGACCGCTCCAACATTGTCAAACAACTCAACCCATCCTCTTAATAAGACAATGTTTAGTACCAAGGATAAAACGTTAAAGACGGTTTTTAATGATTATCTAAGTTTGATACGGGGTTTGTCAAACAGTGTAGATCTACGGGATTACACGTTTAGAAATCACCTATGTGAGTGTGAAGTGGAAGCCGCTTCAAGGAGAATTCTGTAAGGCCAATTCTCTACGCACTCATGAACCAGGCGATGTTCATGGCTGAAACGAACACAACAATGAGAACCAAAAATGGTCAAGGATTAATTGTGTGACATATGTTGTCTAGGTATACACCAAAGCTCGACGGTTCAAAGATATCAAATCTACCGATTGACCGAGTATATCCGATATATGTTCACTACGGAAAGTTCAAAGGGAAACCCACTTATCCAGATGCAATTAATTCTTACTTGCAAATCACATAGTTTTCTGCATGTTTTCTTCATATAGCCATTTCCCATTCATGTGGGGGATTGTTGGGTTTGGAAGGAAGGTAAAGTGGTGTGAATGGGAAATGAAATAAATATTAATATTTGATATGGAGCCGTTTTCATAACGAAATTAAAAAGTGGACTATTTATGCAAATATTCCAAAGGTGGGCTGCTGTAAAGTTATTCCAAATGAAAGGGTGCTTTCATTGAACAGCCACTTTGAAGGCTGCCTTTCATGAACAGCTACTTCACCAATGAAAAGGTGCCTTTTCATTGAACAGCCACCTTGAAGGCTGCCTTTCATGAACAGCCATTTCACCAAAAGACACCTTCATGCCTTTTCACTCCAAATCTTGTGGCTATAAATAGAGAGGCATTTTGCCTCATTTTAATTATCCAAAAATTTCATACTCTCTCTCTCATTATTTTCTGCATTTGTTTTCAAAACAAAAGTAAGTTCTGAGTCAGTGTGATTTGCTACCATTATTTGAGTTCGCTGTTCACTGTGATTTGAATTACCGCTATCACAGTGAGAATAATTCCATTCTATCCTGGGAGAAATTAATCCACAAACCTTGGGTAACTGTGAGGGGATTAGATTTCTTAAGGACAGGCAGTGTATACTGTTGGCTTGGAATTTTTCTACTTCATCTTATTTCTGTTTTGGTCATTATCGAAAGTGCAGACATATAACAGTTTTTCTGTTTTTGTAACTTGTAATTGTATCGACATTACTTGTACATGCTTTTGATGTATAGTGTGATATTGGTATTACTTATGCAGGTTTGTAGAACTGATGCAACTTGAGAAACTTGTTCTGGTGTAGAAAAATGCTGCGTTTCTGGTTAGTGTGGATTATTTATCCACCTTGATCGTGCATCCAGGAGATACATTCTTTCTTGTGTAGGATTTGATCGATTATGAGCTATAACGTTGTTATCTGATATCTTTCTACTACTCCATCCGCTCCATTTTAGTTGTAAGGTATTCCATTTATAGAAGGTCCAAAATGTTTGTCAATTCAGAATATCTAGGTAAAATTTACCATTTTTTCTCATAATACCCCTAATGTTAAATGTTATTGAAAAATACAAACACCTCAATATTAGTAGCTCTTCCTTGAAAAAACCAAGAAAAGGGTAAATGAATCCTGCCTGAACCTCCTAAATAAGAGAAGCAATCAATCACTTTCAGCATTCTAATCGTTGGCACTTCAGCGATTAACTTATAAAGGACAATGCAACAAGCTATAGACATATCGTCTTTTACATACTGTGACTGGATGAGGACTCTTGGCAGTAGACTAACAGCAATTCAATTAATAACCTTTCATACTTTCCCAGAAGTAAAAAATTACTGCCCCACAGGCATCGTTTAATTTATCAAACTATAAACTTTCTTAAATATAACAGTGGTGTAGCCATCAACTACTCTGTATAGAGGTCAAAACCATTTTTTCTGACATGAATTCTGCAATTTGATAAGTCATGAACTCTTTGTGATCAGACATGTCAAATGTAAGGGCACATTGTATAGGTAAATATTGCATGTATATGTTGATCCATGTTTCATGTTTAGAGGTAATGTATTACTCCTAGTTTAACAAAATTGCGATAAGACATGCAAAAATTAATTCTCACTCTCCCTACATGATCTTTCACTTTATATTTCATCCAATTTCATCAACAAGCAAATACACAATACATGCACTTTCATTATCTCATACTCTGTCTTCTCTATCTTCTTGTTCAGATCTAAATAGTTTTATTTTCTTACCATATCTCTTAATTGTTTGTCCAAATAATGAATATCACCATTGTTATGGATGGCTGTGAATTTGCTTTGGAAGTAAGTCCTCAAGAGCCAATTCTCGAAACAAAACAAAAAATAGAAAACTTCCTTGGAGTGCCAGTGACTTCACAAATTCTCTCAGTTTTGGGTTTTGAATTATTGGATGGACTCAACATTGAAGATTATCCAATAATTAATCAAGGTACAAAAATCCATCTAACTATACAAAATAGTTCTATTGCAGAAACATCCTTACAGCAGAATATTGAAAATTTTACAATTATTGTGAAAATTTCAGCAAGAAAAATTAACATAGACATTGATAGGACCGAAACTGTCCGAAGCTTAAAAGAAAAAATTCACATAATTGATGGTACCCCAATAAGGAGAATGGCTCTTTATTTTTGTGGAAATGAATTAAATGATGAATATAGGAGTTTAATTGATTGTGGGGTTCAAGAATTTTCAGAAATAATTGTATTCTTAAAGACCATGTCACGAATGGTTACTGATCCACCCTCTAGAGGACTGAGCCTAGTGGTACAAACTTCGTCTACATTGCTTAATTCAGCAAAAATTCCAGTGGAGATAAGTGATTTGAGCACTGTTAATGAGTTGAGACAACTGTTATTGGATCGAAAAATTCTGCCTATGGATGATTATATTTTCATTCACAAACAAAGGATCATGAGGGATAGTTGTAGTCTACGTTGGCATGGTGTTGAAAATGGGGAGTGTCTCTATGTATTCAAAGGGTCTGTTAGTAGGGGAGGGTGTTGAGACAACGGATCCGGATCCGAATTAGTCGAGTTCGGATTATATAAGAAACAAGCTTATGAATTGCATTATCTACGATTATATTTATGTACCTAGCTAGTATTGTTGTAGTATGTTCTAATGTTGTATTTCCAAAAGTATTAAAAAATCACTATTTTCATTGAGAATTAGTATAGTGAATTGTAATGCTTGGAGTCTTTATGCATCAATTTAATCATGTTATTCATGCGCGATTAATATACTACTTGGTTAGGTGGCATTCTTAGTCTCTTAATTATATAGAAAATGTTGACACTTTAAAATCGGTGTCATGTTTTGTCTTCCTTTTATCCAAACAAGTCAGTTTGTCATGAAATTTTGAGTGCCAAATAAAATTGCCGTTATATGGTTAAATAATACTCCTAAAACAGAAGGCAAAATTGCACAATAAAAACCTATTTTTAGTAACTAAAATTAAAATCTCTCACTAAATACTCTTAATTCACTTTGAACTTGGGGTAATTTACCCTCTATACCCATATATCTCATAATAATTATCCAACCTACCCATGCCATTTTTCTATACCCATAAATTTAATAATAATTACATCCTCTACCCATTTCCCCCAAACTCACCATTTTCCATCCCCCAAACCCTTAACTCACGTCCCTTTTTCCAGTCTCTTTATCCAACTTCATCATTCCCCAACTCTAGCTTCCCATTCCCTTGATCTGTCACCCAAATTCTTTAATTTTATCATAAAAAATATTTGTTGTTCTTTTTAATTCAATCTTTCTCTCTCCATCTTACTAATTCACCAACCTAATAAATTTATTTCTTCTTCACTATTAACCCTTTAATTTCATCATTAACTACTCAAATCTTTAGATTTGTAGTATTTATACACTATTTTGGTGTTTTGCTGATGAGATTAGCCTTTAAGTTTTAATATTTTTAAGGTTCAATTTTCAACTTGAAAAATTGTTGCTTGATTCGAAGTGGGTGTCACAAAATATTATTTCTAGTACCTTGGAGAAGTTCATATTAAACTTTTATCGTATTTGAAATTGATCTGAGATGTTTGGGAGATGATTTTTTAATACCCACCATTGTTGAACTTGAAGCTCTTGAATATGAAATTTTGATTTTTTTATTTGTTGTTTGATTCAAAGTGGGTGTTGAAGAATATTACTTCTAGTACCTTGGGGAAGTTCATATCAAATTTTGGTCACATTTGGAGTTGATTTGAGGTGTTTGTGAGATTATTTTTGAATACCCACCATTGTTGAGCTTGAAGCAAAATCAAAGAAGTACTGTCTAAATTATATATCGCAACAATATACTTCTATGGTATTCAGTCTACTGTAATAGTATACTGATATAATATACAATGAACACAGGGTGTTAGTTCCTATCGAAAATGTATTTTTTCAATTCATATACCGTTTGGCAAACTGTATACTACTATTTTTGTATACAATTTTTGTACACTAATGGTGCTGGTATCTCTGACATTGGTGCAACTGCCGTTACGAATGAGGTGGGTCCACCTGCACCTACGAGTGACGCTTCTATACCTCACCTGGGTGCACCTGCTATTATAGAGCTGGATAAGATTAAGGTATACTGATCTGCGTAGTATACTATAATGGTATGTTGTACTTTTTGTTGCTCTTTGCTACTGCGTGTATTGTCCTGTTTATTGCTGCAAAAAGCTTGTTGTGATTGTTATTTTAGAGAAATTTTGATAAATGTTAGATTTGGCGTTGATTTATACTTTGTTTAATGCCTATGCTTAGGTTGATACTTTATTCTACTAATTGAATCTGTGACTAAATGATTGGAAATATTTTCCAAATATTCAAGTGAATAATTTCTTGTGTTGTCAGTTTATATGAAGCATATGTCTAGGATTTATTTGTTGAATGTTATGAATCCCAAGAGTTTATTTACCGAGGACTTTACAAATTGATGCGCTTTTGGGTTGAGTAATTTAATCGAACATGTTGTGCTTCATAGTGTAGTTAATTGTTAAATCCCTTTATTGAAATATAAGTATGGATTATGCTCTGCATTTTGGACTATGATGTTGAATGTCTGTTTTAATTCACATAAAAAATTTTGAGGACCTCTTTATTCAATCAAAGTGATCAAATCTGAATTCTTATACATTACAGAATCTTGCAATAGAATCTTGCTATTCCTCTTAAGGAGTGCTTCCAAGATAGGAAGGATGTAAAGCAATCAAGGTGGACTTGTAATGAGCCTAAGTTGGGAATTAAGTCCTACGCCCAGGACTTTGAGGAATAGAACTATTCTTCTAGCATGAGATATGGTCTCAGTATTGGGCACGTTGGCCAGCAAGTTGATAAAGAACTTTGATGAGTTTGTCGCCTCTTATTTGAAGATGTTCAATGCAAGTTCCAATCATGGTTTGACTAGTGTCGCTAGCTTGTGTATCCCACGATGGCTTATAATAGCCAAAGAAGTTGCTTGTCAAGTCGCAATGATTTATCTGTCAGGGTGTCCTTATCAACGGCTATTTTATCATTTAGTGGTTCCTTTTATTTCAAGTGAACTTGGGATTCTTGATATTAAAAGCCATGCTTCATGGGTGGAAAAAGAAAGACAAACAACTTCTTGCAAAGGAAGCCTTAGTGAAGTATATCAAAAGGGATAACTATTAACGTGGATGGATTACTGGAGCTTATGGCTAATGGGTTGCAGATAGAGATACTTGGATAATTGACATGCTAGGCGACTTGTGTAAAAATTCCAGTAAACTTGAAGTTGTTATTATATGACGAAAGGATTTGTAGGTTACATTCCTTCCTTTTTGCAATATACCTTATTTGTATACCATATATTTGGTATTCTTTGTATTTGGATTAAAGAGTGGGGTGCTATCGAAAGAATGTTTTCGTTGTTATAAATATAGTATACTTTTTTTATATATCGTATACTCTTTTGGTATACATGTTTAAGTGTTTGTATCTAGTGAAAGATTTATCAAACAAATTGGCATTTCAATTTTATTGTTGTAAATACAAATATACCTTTTTGGTATATCATATACTCTTATGGCATTAGAAATTGATGATTGCTACCCGTCCATGTCTCACGTCATATGTGTGTGACTTCATATTTACCAAATATTTTAATCTACCAAATAATTTGCTATCCAAAATATACATACATGAACTAAATGGGGTGGACTTATAGTTTCACTGTATACCTTTATGATATACTCTCTTATCTAGTGTAATACCTTTATGGTATACTTCTATCCAAAATTAGTGGCATAAATTAGGTGAGGGTTGCGGTACAGTTATTGTGTTATACTCTCTTTTTAACTGTACACCTTTATGGTATACTTCTATCCAAAAGTATACATGTATTAATTAGGTGGGGTTTCACTGTATACCTTTATGGCTTACTCATTTTTCATACTATCTTCTTTACTGTATACTTTTATGGCTTACTCTCTTTTCATACTCTCGTGTTTACTGTATACCTTTATAGTATATTCTATCCAAAAGTATACATGCATGAATTAGGTGGGGTTTCACTGTATACCTTTATGGCTTACTCTCTTTTCATACTTTCTTGTTTAATGTATACCTTTATGGTATACTTTTATCCAAAAGTATACATGCATGAATTAGGTGGAGTTTCGTTGTATACTTTTATGACTTACTTTCTTTTCATACTATCTTGTTTACTGTATACCTTTATGGTATACTTCTATAAGAAGTATACATGCATGAATTAGATGGGGTTTCACTGCATACCTTTAGGGCTTACTCTCTTTTCATACTCTCTTGTTTAATGTTACCTTTATGGTATACTTCTATCCAAAAGTATACATTTTTGTGTTTGAATTAAAGTGTGAGATTTTGTATTGTAATAAATTATATTTGTATACCATTTCTGTAAATCATATACTGTAAAGGTATACAATAGAAGCATGGTTTTCTCTTAATACAAAAGTATACTGTGACAAATCAAACTTTGTATACCATTGTGGTAAACCATATACTACAAAAGTATATAAGTAGACACAAATATGTTGACAAAAAAGAAAGCCTTGTACATTTGGGAAAATCATATACCATTGCAGTATGTTAGAAAAGTATCGAATAGTGAGATATTTTTTTTTTAGTTGTATACCGTTGGGGTATATCATATACTAGAAAGGTATACAATAAAAGCAAGATTTTCTTTTAATTTATAGGCAAATATATTATGACATTTTAAAGTTGTATACCATTGGGGTATACCGTATACTAGAAAGGTATACAACAGAACCATGGTTTCTTTTTAGTTTATACACAAATGAATTGTAACAAATCATATTTGTATACCATTCTTGTATACTATATACTAGAAAGGTATACAATAGAAGCATGGTTTTCTCTTAATACAAAAATATACTGTAACAAATCAAACTTTTATACCGTTGTAGTAAACCATATACTACAAAAGTATATAATAGAAAACGGTATGTTTTTAGTTAGTAGACACAAATATGTTGACCAAAAGAAAGCCTTGTACATTTGGAAAAGTTGTATATAATTGGAGTAATATCATATATTAGAAAGGTATCGAATAACGAGATGATTTTTTTTTTAAGTAGTATACTATTGTGGTATGTCATATACTAGAAAGGTATACAATAGAAGCAATATTTTTTTTTAGTTTATAGGCAAATATATTGTGACATTTTAAAGTTGTATTCCATTAGGGTATACCGTATACTGGAAAGATATACAACAGAACCATAGTTTCTTTTTTAGTTTATACACAAATATATTATAACAAATTATATTTGTATACCATTCCTGTATACCATATACTAGAAAGGTATACAATAGAAGCATGGTTTTCTCTTAATACAAAAATATATTGTGGCAAATCAAACTTGTATACCATTTTGGTAAACCATATACTACAAAAGTATATAATATACTTTTAAGGTATAGAACAAAAAAAAGTACATAAATAGCACCACTACCAGAGGGCTCTGCCATGGGGTATATTGTATATAATAAAGCTATACAGAAGAAAAAATAAGTTATAAAACAAGTTGCCATTACTACTTGCTTAACTTCATCGGCAGCATCTAGGTTTTGATGAAAGTCATATACGTAACACTTCCTAGGATCCAATGCCACTCCACTAGGATCCAATATCACGCAACGAAACACTTCCTAGGATCCAATGCCACTCCACTAACACATACATAGGAAGGAGGACCTCATCAACATTCTTCCATGAAGTGTTACATAACAGCCTGTGACCAAGGATATACTCCTTCAAAGTAAGTTTTGTTGCTGCTAGTCCCTGATTCCCTTCCACACCTATGAACTTCTTATATAGACTTTGAATGACATTGTCAAAATAGTTGTTTGTTGTTGTTATCTTCGCTTTAACTTCATAGTTTGCCTTCTTCCGAAAGTAGTGGAGAATGACATCTATGTGCTGCAAGAAAACTATATTCCATGAGTATACAGTCTAACATAATAGTATACTAACCAAAACTAAACATACCACAGCGGAAAAGGAAGTAGTAGTCTTTTTTAGTTTTTCTCATTTTATTATGAATAGAATGTTCAAAGAAAAATGATCAGACTTTGAAAGACAGATCATATTCTCATCAGTAAACCCCAACAAGGCAATTCATTATAAACTCAATAAACCGGTATACTTGTAAGACATACTATATACCAAAAAAAAGTATACAATTACCAAATGTGCAGAAATTGCACTAGCAGGAAATGTTATGCTTTTCATAACAACTACCTAAGAATCACAATAGACGACAATATAAAAAGTATATTTCAATTATATCAACATTCCGATTGCCTATTGCACAATAATATTATTGAATGTCCAATGCCAGAGGATTCCCAGTTTGCAAAAAAAAAAAAAAAAAAAAAAAAGAAGGGGAGGGGGGAGGGTGGAAACCCAGGAAATCAATAGATTTTCAACTCAGCCAAGCAGTATACTTATAGAATATATTGTATATGATAAAGGTATACAATGATAATAAACAAAACTAGACATACCATAGCGGAAAAGGAAACAGTACTCCTTATTAAATCACAAACCACTATTTATCATTATTCTTTAGTTAATCCTTAAGATACTGTCTAATTCCTTCTTCATTTACATTCCATAAAGGAGAATTATTAGGATTTAATTGATATAAAGAAGTATACCTTTTCATCCATCTCAAAACTAGATGCCAATAACTTGACTCCATCCATTGCAAGAGAATAAGTATAACCCTGTAGTGACAGTGACCGCTGCTTCTTGGCATTGAAAAGCACACATTGACGACCTTGTGACCAAAATGGATATCAATATCAGCACAACTACAGTTGACTTGGCAAAATCAAGTCGAGTCTCTCCGTTGCTAATACAAAAGTAAATACTAACTGGTTAAGAAATAAGAGAAGCCAAGTAATATGGACGTCCCTTATCTGATTAGTATTAGTGCCTTACAATTTAAATAACAAATGGATCATCTCCAAGTGAGGAAGTCTCTTTATTAATGACATTATTGTCATACTGGGCAAACCAATATTGATCTCTATTCATCCCGTCGGCACAACCAATACTATCATCACTATCCTTGCAATCATCTCTAGTCGTATCCTAAAAAAAAAAACCCAAAAAGCATCAAACCTAAGTATTGTGCACCAAAAGAATCTGGTATACTCTATAGTAAAGCGCATACAGTAGAGAAATATTTTTGTCAACTTATTGCAAAATAGTCAAACAAGTATACTTTTATGGTATACAGAGTACTGCAATGGTATACAGTAAGAAAATAACTTTTTGTTATATTTTCAAGGCTGGACCTACAATGTTAAGCTGGTATACCATTGAGATATACAACATACTAAAATGGTATACAACTTTGGATCATAAACCAAAAAAAGAAAGTACCTTTGGATACATGCAACTTTAGCTTTGGCAAGTAAAGCAACAGCTGCAAGCACCTCATTAAATTTGGCAGAAAAATATTGCTTTAAATTCTCTAATTCTTTCTTCATAGATTGAGATGTACTTGCTATCTGATGAAGCAAGTCGCAAAAATGTGATCAGTAAATAATGTAGGAAGTGTTAACTAACAAAAATAAAATTCATAAACATACAAGTTTCTAAATTTCTACAACACTTCCATGGCACTAACATTGCTTGGTTGAGGATCACATTTCCTACTTTGTGGCGTATATTTTTCGATGTCGTCCCTCAATTTTACTTCTTTTCCAACAGCAATGTTACTTAGTGCAACATCACTACTCTTACTTTGGTTACTTTTGTTGAAAGTACTAGGTGGAGTGGTAAATTCATCATGACTCAGGACTTGTCTCTCCTGAGTACCAGAACAAGCAACCAGTAACCAAAGGATATATAATCAAAACATGCTTCCTATTGACTTATAGAAACAAATAACCGATAACCAATGTCGTAAACTGTATACTGCAAACCGTATAAAATTAAAACTTGTTTCCTCGTAACTTATAAACACAAATAACATGTATACTAAAAAGGTATACAGTAAAAACTAAAACATGGTTGCTAGTAACTTATAGACACAGATAACTGGTATACCAATGCCATATACAGTATACTCAAAAGGTATACAGTTAAAGTTAAATCATGACTTCTATTAAGTTAAACATGTTTCGTTACTTATAAACGCAAATAACTAATATACTAATGACGTATATCGTATCCTAAAAGGTATACACTATATAAATAAATTACCTTAAATGTTGTAACATCAAAAACCCTTGTTGCCTTCTTCTTCGACTTGTCCTCCCCGCACAGTTTCACTCCCATATCATTATAAATTAATATGGGAGGATATCCATCTTTTACAGCAAATTTGATGTCGAAATATTATTTCGATAAATCAATATTTAGGAGATTTGCAATCGCTGTTTGGAATTCTTTAAAATTACAACTATTTTCAATAATAAAAGCATCGACTTGAAAATTACAATATCAGTTACCTGAATCCCATTCGCCATCAAATTGAAGTAAAATTTTAACTTCCATTAATATGAAATTTTGACCAACTTGTGCAAGATTGTACGGTGAAAAAGGTATACAGATCTGTGTAAGTGCGTATTTAGGTAAGAATTAAAATTTTGGCATGAGTTTGAGGGTGATTAGCGTGAGTTTGGGAAGATTAGGTGAGTTTTGGAGAAATTCCCTGAGATTTTGGAGGCTGGGAGATGGTGGGAGTTGAAGTGGGTATTTGGGTAAATATTTTAGTGGGTAGGTGGGGTAATATCAAAAGTGATGGGTAGGAGCTTGTAATTAATTTATGTTTTGTGGGTATTTTAGTAAGTGTCCCTTGAACTTACATGATTGAATAGGTTAAGTGCTTGGGGACACGGACGAGTTACTGGGGTGAAACGACCTCGGTCAGTCGTTTCGGAAGTTAGGACTCAAATTGGCGTGCCGATAATTTTAAAATATTTGTAATGTCCAATAGGACCTGTCTATAAAATTTGAGCTAAATCAGACCTCGTTTGGTACGTATCGGAAGAAGGTTTCAGTTTTTATTGTCGATAAATATTAAAAAGAGATTTTCGAGCTTGGTTTTGGCGAATGAGCTCCGATTCGAAATCCGAAAGCGCCGTTAGGTTCGTATGATTATTTGTGACTTTTGTAAACTTTCAAAAGTGAATTTTGATGTTGTTTGGCTAGTTTCCGCTAAAATGCCAAAAGTTAAATAATTTGACTTTTTTTCATTTTAATTCGCATCTTGAGTTTCGGGAGTCCGATTTGAGATCCGCCTTCGCGAGTATGTTTCATATATTTTGTATAACTTGTATGCAAAAGTTAAAATTATTTCAAATATCGTAGGGTTCCGTTTTAATTTTCATCGCGAAAAGAAAATTGAAAAAAAAATGAAAAAAAAGGACAAAAGTGAAAGGCGGTTGCTAAGGGATTTAACTTTTTGAGCGAAATACACAGAAACGTGAGGGGTGAAGCAGAAACATGGAAATATGGAAAAAATGCCAGAAAATAAGAAAAGGGGACGGAGAAAAGTAGAATTTTCACCCTGAAACATTCAGGCAATGATCCTAATATATCATTTGAGTTTATTACGTTTGTTTGAATATATTTTTACGGTAAAAATTGGGATATTAGACATCGTTTTAATAAGTTCAACTGATAATTTAAAGGGTCAATTGGACCCCGATAATGGAATTGATTATATATTCATACTCAGTGAGTTATGGGCAACATATAAATGTAATTTATTTGGAGTTTGGTTATGTGACCTTAAACCCTGTACATAGGCCTGGCCTGCGTATTGCGTATGCGAATAGGGTATCAGGTTCCTAACCGGATTGTCCTAAGATGTGAGGAATGAAGCCTTTAGCCTAGTTTGATATATTTTTCTACTTATTGAACACAGTGGAATCGTTTGGCAATGAATTCAAAGAATAAAGCGGTTGTTGGGCAGCGGTGTTAACTTTGGAACGAGGTAAGTGTTTATATCCATTTCTTTGGAGGCACCTGGCCTCGTGGATTTTCTACCACGTGTTCCTTACGTGTGTAGCTGCTGATAGGCGTACTCCTTACGCCTTAGCTTTGGATTTACATTGTATATTATATGTTATGTCCTGTTGTTGGTATTGCATTGAGGATCTGAGTATTGTACTCTGGCTCTGAGTTGACGTCTACTTCCCGGCTGTCGATGAGAGTCCCGTGCCGGTGAAGGGTTATTATTGCATCACATTGCATTCATATGCATTATATGTCATTCATATACATTCCATTGCATATCATATTGGGTGCAGGAGTATTCCGCCCCAGGAGCAGGAGTATTCCGCTCCATTGTATCATATTGAGGGTAGGAGTATTCCGCCCCAAGAGCAGGAGTATTCTGCTCCATTGTATCATATTGAGGGTAGGAGGTTTCCGGCCCAGGAGAGTGCAGGAGTATTCTGCCTCAGCTTTACATTATATCGGGTGCAGGAGTATTCCGCCCCAAAAGAGTGCAGGAGTATTCCGCCTCTGGTTTATATTATATCGGGTGCAGGAGTATTCCGCCCCAGGAGCAGGAGTATTCCACTCCAGTTGGTTATCAGATTGGATTCCCCTCGAATGCAGGAGTATTCCGCTTCGGGATGGGATTACGGGCACATGTGACCCTTTGCATCACATTTCATTTAATTTCATCTCAATTCATACCATTGTGTAGACTTGCGGTACATGACTACTGTTCTGCTTATATGTGCATTGCTTATTTGTTGATATGTTTCTGGCTCGTATTCCTGGCTGAGTTTATGGTTTCATACGTGTTTTCGGTTATTATCTGGCTCCGCCTTTTTATAATTTAAATAAGAGGAATTTGGTTTATTTGTTCCTTTTCTCCCTGGCTAGCTATCCTATTCTTTGAGGTGGCTAGTCTGCCCCATTTATTGAGTCCTTTTGACTCACCCTTGTTTGTTGTTTGTTTCTTGTCTATCTATTTCGTTTCGGCAGGTTCGCTCCAGGATTGAGTTCGCCGCGTTGTTCAGGAGCGAAGACGACTTTAGCTGTCAGGGTGAGCCAGCTTTATTCAGGATGGCCACCAGTTTATTGTTTATTATTTCGGTTGCATTTTGCTCCCTTCAAGAGGTATCTGTTTTCTTTTGTACTCTTAGATCTCTAGTCTGGATAACCCTAAACCTAGTATGTTGGGTAGTCAGCTGTAATTTCTTTTGTACAGCTTAGAGGTATCGGTATATTTGTATTTTTTTCTAAGTATTGTTCTTATTTACAAATTGAATTATATTTATTTTCCTAATTTAATTGATAAGGGTTCGCCCGACGGGTCTAGGGAAGGATGTCGGGTGCCCGCACGGCCTAACCGGATTTCGGGTCGTGTCATTGGGCAAGATAACAGTCGACAGACAAATCCATATGGGATAATTACACAACTATGACACTGACGGCAATGGTTTGCCTAACTGTCCCCATTTAAAATGATTTGCAACACTGGTCTTCGCTAATTTTAATGAATAGATTCCGGATGGAAATATCCTTACGAAATATTATATTGATGCGCGCATCCTGCCCTCCCCTTTCTAATAAGTGTTGCCTCTTCGATATCACTTGACCTTTTATCTCTTTCAACATTCTGTCAGATAACTTGAAGTGCTGCCCCGCCTTCCAAGATAACTTGAAGTGTTTCCTCGGCAGCACTTGCATCTTTAATCTCTTCACAAGCAACACTTGCCCTTTATATTGCTCGAAGAGGTAGCACTTATCAATTTATAACTTGAAGTGCTTGCCCCTTTAATCTTTTCGCAGGCAGCACTTACCCTTTATATTTCCGTAAGAGATAGCACTTGTCAATTTATAACTTGAAGTTCTGCCTCCAATGCCATTTTGCTAAGCCATTTTTAAGTGGAAAAATAAAACCATAACCAGGGATAAGACATGGTGAAATTTTTTGAATCCATATAATGCAATTAGAGATTTATAGAAGTAGGACACTCTTGGCCCTCGTCACAGATTTAGCCCCATTAAGAGGATAGTTTACAAAATTATGACACCATAGGCAGTGGTTTCCTTATTGAACCTGTTTAAAGTGTTTTTGCAAGAATGACCTTCACTAACTTTAATGAATAAGTTTCGGACTAAAATACCCCTACGAAATCTTATAATGACGCCCGCATCTCACCTCCCTTTCTCGTAAGTGTTGCCTCTTAGATAATACGTTCTCCTTTTATCTCTTCCCATATTCTTCCAGATAACTTGAAGTGTTCTCCGTCCTCTCTTTCTCGTAAGTGTTGTTTCTTAGGAAGCACTTGACAGCACTTGACAACAATTGACTTTGACCCCTCTTGCATAGGAATCACTTACCCTTTTATCTCTTCCCACATTCTCCCAAATAACTTGAAGTGTTGCCTAGAACTTGTCCCTTCAATCTCTTCGGCAACACTTGCCTTTTATATTTTTCGAAGAAGCAGCACTTGTCGATTTATAACTTGAAGTGTTGCCTTCAAGACCATTTTGCTAAATTATTCTTAAGTAGGTACAAAAAAGCATAACCAGTAATATGTGGGTATACCCAACAAAATTTTTTGCCACTAAGAGAAGTCTTAGAATTTTGGCCATTCTAAGAAAGTTCCTAACGATCGCCGGATCTTTTTATTAGCAAGGACCTTGCGATTTCCAAGTGTTACCCGTCAGCCCGTGTGCACGACCCCTCTCTCTCTCTTTCTCTCTCTCTCAAATTAGTCCATGTAGTTGCTATGAGTTTTCCTCTCAAAAAAGCCAACCTATTGATTCGCTCTAGGTCCGTTTGTTAACACGTTGAGTCTATTATTTCTCCTTCCACTCTAAGCTCATTCCTGTTGGAAAAAAAGGGTGGGGGTGTTTACATAAACAATACTTTTTTCTTTCCCCTGTCTAGCCATAAAATTCCATGAACAATTCTGGTCAACGTCCTTATTTCATAATAGTTTTCAACCCTTTCAGTAAAAATAAATAATACGATCAAACCTAAAATCTATGATCAAATATGATATCTCCAAGTTAGTGTATCTTACACATATTCTTTTCGCTTTGATTGAATGTGAAAAAGAAAAAATGAATAATACACCGATATTTCATGTCTACTTAGTTAGCGTTTGTTTATAGTTTTTGGGGGTGTTTTTGGGGTGTTTTTTGGAGATTTTTTGGGATTTTCCAAAAAATCCCAAAAACTGGTGGGATTTTTTGGGAAATCCCCTCACAAACTTCAAATTTTGTTCCAAATAAAATGCATGTCCAAACAAAATTTCAATTTCCCAAGTTCCAAATCCCAAATCCCAAATCATGTCCAAACGGGAGCTTAGACATTGATGGTACAGTAAATTCGTCATGTATATCTCCAATGTATGCTCTGTATACTCGGTGCATACTTGATATATAATCTATGTACTTACTATCTATATACAATATATACTAATTCAACATAAATAATAAATCGTGTATATGCTGATTATACACTAACTATACTTTTAAGTACTAGTGAATATGATAACTTTAACTATTCGTAGCAAAAGGGTAATCATTACTTTCTCCGTTTCTGCAAGCAAAGATCAACTTATATTTTTATATATATTGGAGTAATTGTTGTTGGGTCCATCTCACGCAAGTATGAAAGCATGGAATTCATTTACCAAATAAGAAACATGCAGATTGGTGAAATCAAGTTTACTGTTCCTTTTTCAACTTGTAACCAGCCATCCACTTTTTGGTGCCAAAGTTTGATATTATTTTTATAGTGATAAAAGTGACAATGTCATGGGGCAAGTTTAGCTCTATAAATAGAGTGTTCCTTTCTCGAAGGCATCCAGTTTTAGAGAGTGTTAGAGAGAAATATCGTGTAAAAGAATACACAGTGTAGAAAAATACTTAGTAAGGAAAAATAGAGTGTGTGAGTGGTCCTATAGTGAGGTGAAAAAATCAAAAGAGAGATATTTATTTTGTGAGTGTGTAGTCGTAGTTACTACACAGTGTAAAAGTGTTTGCTATAGTGGAATTATATCCTCGGGTCGTGTTTAATTTTTTCCCTTAGTTCAGAAGGATTTTCCACGTAAAAAATATCGGTGTCCTTATTATTATTTTTATTCTCGTTGATTACCGTATTTTCAATACTCCGTTAATATTGTTGCTATTATACCGTGAATAATATTTGTGACGGCAATTAATTTTTCCAACAGTAACAGTGAATGCCTTTTCATATTAGCTCTCACATAGGATCTCCGTCTAAAAAGTTGCATGTGGAGACAATGTACAAATTATTGTTGTATGATTTACTCCTATTAGATGATACTGTGGTTTTTTTTTCTTTCTCATAATTAACTACATCATTTTTCTTCCCTAAAATATATTTGCAACTAAAATATCAAAAAGTAGGTGGTCGAATCTTCAATATCAAGATATGAAGATGATTATGAAGTAGAAGGAAACATGGAGAGAAACATGTTGCAAAAGATAAAGAGGAAGGAGAACAAGCTAGTGAAGAAAATCTTAAAATTTGATGCCAATGTACCAGAGGAGCTACTTGTGAATACTTGGGTAGAAGCAGTTGTTGGAGAAAAAAAAGAAAGAATATATGGACGTGTTAGTGGAAGTTTTCTTCTAAGAGATCAGTTGCACATTATTTGAGCATCCTCTAGAGCTCCGATTCCTACAAGTATTCCGACCCAACAAATATTCAAATGACCTAAGTTAGAACAACTTCTTGATCATGTGTTCGAGCAGCGATTGAAAAATATGTACACTAAGATAGAGTGGAGTGTTCGGGATGCTATGAAAAAAAGATGTGAAATTTGCGAGTTGTTGGCGGAATGCTTGGTTTCTTTCTGCAACCAGCACCAAATGGCTCACATTCTGCCCCAAGCATATTTAAATCATCTAAGCTAGAACAACTTCTTGATCGTGTGTTGGAGCAGCGATATGCAAGCAAATATAAAGTGGAGTGTTCCGGATGCTATGAAAAAAGCTGCAGAATTTGTTCATGCACTTGTTAGCGGAATGCTTGGTCTCTTAATTTCCACAACCAGCACCAAATGGCTCAGATTCTGCTCCAAGCCTACCTTAGAATGATACTCTTTATTTTATTGATATTTTAGAAAGAAAACATGTTTTATTTAACTAGTTGAATTGTGGTTCATCTTTTAAGGACTATTATTAAGTATATACGAACTGACATTACATGACGTATTAAGTGTACTCAATTGTTGATTGTATCTTATAATTAAATTATATAGAAAACAATAGTTAATGTATTTCATCATATGAAGCTACGGTTATTTAGTAGAAAAACATCCCTAACTAAATGGAAATATAGCTGGTATATTTATCAATTTTGCTTCAAAAATAGCTATAGAAGACATTTGTAAGACATCTTAGCTACTTTTAGTTAGTGCTTCAGCTATGACTACATTCTAAGCAAAAAGTTAAAAAAAGGCTAGGAATTGCTTCTTGAGATTTAGCTAAGAATATATGGACGTGTTATCGTCTTAGCTAAATCTCAAGAAGTCAACTTTGACCAAACAAATTCTGCCTTGAAACATAGCTTGGAATTGCCCTTGCCAACTTTAATTTGCTAGGAATATCTGCCTAGCAACAACATCCTAGCGAAATTAGCTAAAGGCGACGAGATTTTTCCAAACTAGAATTTGGCTAAACACGTACGTATTATTTTGGGACTAAGGTATTATGACCGAATTCTTAGCTAAAATGACTATAATTAGGAAATTTCACATGTTAGTTAGAATATTGTCACCATCTAAATGGTTGTTTTCTTTTAGTGTATAATGGATCTATTGTAAATCCATACAAATCTAACACATATGTATGAAAGATATGCATGGATCGATATGCATTGGTCATCTAATACAAATACGGACAGATCTACGTAGGGGCAGACCTAACTACATTGTAGGGGTATGAGGTATCAATTTATACCCATTCGAGGAAAAAAACAGTGCGTATATTGGTAAACAATATTTTTATAAAAATATATAGTAGTTTTGAGTTTCTTTAGCAACAAAAAATATTTTAGTATAGTAATAAAGGTGTATCAAACATTTATAATTTTTGAGTCCTCTTGGATTTTAATTAGAATACAAATTATCCCTGTCTTGGACCACTCTACTTGCTTTTGATATTTTTAGTTGAATGGTCGAATTCTTTCTTGGTAAAATAATACTACTAAAAATTGTAAACCATAATCCAATTGCACAAACATCACTGTTATCTGGTTTTTCTTTTTGGCCGTATCTCGTTCTTCTTTTGTCGGTTGCCGTAATCTATTGCTAGAAAGCTTTAATCTTTCCACTAAGTTTCAGCCGTTTTTTACTATAGTTTCTGACCTCATCACATCTTTCGTTTTCAATTTAAATGTCTCTTGTTAATTAGACTAGGCTCCATAATTTACAGAATTATGCAAGTAGAATTTTGTATTTATCACCAATTGGGGCGATAAAAGTTTTCGCAGATGATAATTATATTTGTTTGATCCTAGATAGAAATGCGTATGTCGAAAATTAGGGTAAATTGTTAGAAAATAGTCAAGCGCTTTCCGTTAAATTAGTGTTAGTATTATTCTTATATACTCCTATAATATTCTTATTCTATTCTCCATCTTTATTGCAATATTATTTCATTACCTTGATTATCTTTAGTTTTTATGTTAGTCTTTTTTTCCTTTATCATGATATTTTTATCTTATTTTTTCAAACGTGTTTTAAAAAATATTTTCTTTAGCCAATCGTCTACCAAAAACAACCTCTCCACCTTGGTGGGGGTAATGTTTGCTTACATTTCACACTCCCCAGTAATATTTTTATTTTATTCTCCATTTTTATTGCTAATGGTATTTCATTACCTTGATTATCTTTAGTTTTTTTGTTAGTATTCCCTTTTCCTTTATCATGGTATTTTATCTTAGCTTTTAAAACCTGTTTTCAAAAATAATCGTCTACTAAAAAAATAACCTTTCCACCTTGGAGGGGAGGGATAAAATTTGCTTACATCTCACCCTTTCCAGACCTCACTTGTGAGGTAACACTGGGTATGTTGTTGATTGTCATGTTTATGTGGCAATTTTTTTAGTCCATTTAACAAAAAGAGTTTTCTAAAATTTATCCAATTTTAGTATTGGACGTTTTTTCATTTTTAGGTCCGGGTCAAGCAAAGAATCTATATTTTTCTTGCAAAACAGGTATTAGTACTGCCTACTTTTTAAAAAAATCTGCACTTTTAACGTGGATATTCTCAAGTATGTTGCAAAGATCGGGTCAGCCCGGGCCCAAGTATTAATGTTGATTTATGCAAATATAGAATGTTTTAGTAGTGGTTCTTGAGTTTTAATCATCTTTAATAACCACTTAACTCATATCGACATAATTTGGAGCAATTTCTGATAGATCTGAAGGAATTTAATTCAATTCTCTAGGCTACATCTGGAATGACTGTAATTTTTAAGAGTAAGTTTTTTTTTTTATATTAGCAGTATATACGTAGACATTTATCTTTTGAAAATTATTGTTACTTCAGTATAGAAATCTTTTCCAATAAGTCCTATGCCCCACACTCAAGTAATATGCGTAAAGTGGTTCTTTGATTGCCAAGCTCTCCAACAATATCTCAAAATTTTATTTACACCAGTGTAAATTCTAAAAATAATTTTTGAAGTTCATGATCAACAACTTAAAAGTTCATGAATTTCATTGAAAAAAATTGATTATATTTTCATCAAATATTAATAGAAGTGGGTATTAAGTTGGCAAGCCATGCAAGAATGCCTTTATATTCCATTAGTGACCTTAAAGTGGCCACTTAGTTTTGCAAAAGGTGGTTATGCTTTAATTTATAGTTTTGAATGTGGCTCTTTGATCGGCATGCGGTATATAAAGTGACTATATTTCAGTTAGTATCCTCAAAAGTGGTTAATCAGTATACTTTAAAGATATGGAAAAACTGGCTACCTAATCAACTGAAATACAAAAAAGTGGCTAATTTGGAAAATCGGTGCACGCACCCATGGACGAACGGAAGCAGCTCACGGTTCACGCTTATATATAAGTACTACTTGTTAGTATTCCCTTTTCCTTTATCATGGTATTTTATCTTAGCTTTTAAAACCTGTTTTCAAAAATAATCGTCTACTAAAAAAATAATCTTTCCACCTTGGAGGGGAGGGATAAAATTTGCTTACATCTCACCCTTTCCATACCTCACTTGTGAGGTAACACTGGGTATGTTGTTGTTGATTGTCATGTTTATGTGGCAATTTTTTTAGTCCATTTAACAAAAAGAGTTTTCTAAAATTTATCCAATTTTAGTGTTGGACGTTTTTTCATTTTTAGGTCCGGGTCAAGCAAAGAATCTATATTTTTCTTGCAAAACAGGTATTAGTACTGCCTACTTTTTAAAAAAATCTGCACTTTTAACGTGGATATTCTCAAGTATGTTGCAAAGATCGGGTCAGCCCGGGCCCAAGTATTAATGTTGATTTATGCAAATATAGAATGTTTTAGTAGTGGTTCTTGAGTTTTGATCATCTTTAATAACTACTTAACTCATATCGACATAATTTGGAGCAATTTCTGATAGATCTGAAGGAATTTAATTCAATTCTCTATGCTACATCTGGAATGACTGTAATTTTTAAGAGTAAGTTTTTTTTTTATATATTAGCAGTATATACGTAGACATTTATCTTTTGAAAATTATTGTACTTCAGTATAGAAATCTTTTCCAATAAGTCCTATGCCCCACACTCAAGTAATATGCGTAAAAGTGGTTCTTTGATTGCCAAGCTCTCCAACAATATCTCAAAATTTTATTTACACCAGTGTAAATTCTAAAAATATTTTTTGAAGTTCATGATCAACAACTTGAAAGTTCATGAATTTTATTGAAAAAAATTGATTATATTTTCATCAAATATTAATAGAAGTGGGTATTAAGTTGGCAAGCCATGCAAGAATGCCTTTATATTCCATTAGTGATCTTAAAGTGGCCACTTAGTTTTGCAAAAGGTGGTTATGCTTTAATTTATAGTTTTGAATGTGGCTCTTTGATCTGCATGCGGTATATAAAGTGACTATATTTCAGTTAGTATCCTCAAAAGTGGTTAATCAGTATACTTTAAGATATGGAAAAACTGGCTACCTAATCAACTGAAATACAAAAAAGTGGCTAATTTGGAAAATCGGCGCACGCACCCATAGGCAGGACGAACGGAAGCAGCTCACGGTTCACGCTTATATATAAGTACTACTTGTTAGTATTCCCTTTTCCTTTATCATGGTATTTTATCTTAGCTTTTAAAACCTGTTTTCAAAAATAATCGTCTACTAAAAAAATAATCTTTCCACCTTGGAGGGGAGGGATAAAATTTGCTTACATCTCACCCTTTCCATACCTCACTTGTGAGGTAACACTGGGTATGTTGTTGTTGATTGTCATGTTTATGTGGCAATTTTTTTAGTCCATTTAACAAAAAGAGTTTTCTAAAATTTATCCAATTTTAGTGTTGGACGTTTTTTCATTTTTAGGTCCGGGTCAAGCAAAGAATCTATATTTTTCTTGCAAAACAGGTATTAGTACTGCCTACTTTTTAAAAAAATCTGCACTTTTAACGTGGATATTCTCAAGTATGTTGCAAAGATCGGGTCAGCCCGGGCCCAAGTATTAATGTTGATTTATGCAAATATAGAATGTTTTAGTAGTGGTTCTTGAGTTTTGATCATCTTTAATAACTACTTAACTCATATCGACATAATTTGGAGCAATTTCTGATAGATCTGAAGGAATTTAATTCAATTCTCTATGCTACATCTGGAATGACTGTAATTTTTAAGAGTAAGTTTTTTTTTTATATATTAGCAGTATATACGTAGACATTTATCTTTTGAAAATTATTGTACTTCAGTATAGAAATCTTTTCCAATAAGTCCTATGCCCCACACTCAAGTAATATGCGTAAAAGTGGTTCTTTGATTGCCAAGCTCTCCAACAATATCTCAAAATTTTATTTACACCAGTGTAAATTCTAAAAATATTTTTTGAAGTTCATGATCAACAACTTGAAAGTTCATGAATTTTATTGAAAAAAATTGATTATATTTTCATCAAATATTAATAGAAGTGGGTATTAAGTTGGCAAGCCATGCAAGAATGCCTTTATATTCCATTAGTGATCTTAAAGTGGCCACTTAGTTTTGCAAAAGGTGGTTATGCTTTAATTTATAGTTTTGAATGTGGCTCTTTGATCTGCATGCGGTATATAAAGTGACTATATTTCAGTTAGTATCCTCAAAAGTGGTTAATCAGTATACTTTAAGATATGGAAAAACTGGCTACCTAATCAACTGAAATACAAAAAAGTGGCTAATTTGGAAAATCGGCGCACGCACCCATAGGCAGGACGAACGGAAGCAGCTCACGGTTCACGCTTATATATAAGTACTACTTGTTAGTATTCCCTTTTCCTTTATCATGGTATTTTATCTTAGCTTTTAAAACCTGTTTTCAAAAATAATCGTCTACTAAAAAAATAACCTTTCCACCTTGGAGGGGAGGGATAAAATTTGCTTACATCTCACCCTTTCCAGACCTCACTTGTGAGGTAACACTGGGTATGTTGTTGTTGATTGTCATGTTTATGTGGCAATTTTTTTAGTCCATTTAACAAAAAGAGTTTTCTAAAATTTATCCAATTTTAGTATTGGACGTTTTTTCATTTTTAGGTCCGGGTCAAGCAAAGAATCTATATTTTTCTTGCAAAACAGGTATTAGTATTGCCTACTTTTTAAAAAAAATCTGCACTTTTAACGTGGATATTCTCAATTATGTTGCAAAGATCGGGTCAGCCCGGGCCCAAGTATTAATGTTGATTTATGCAAATATAGAATGTTTTAGTAGTGGTTCTTGAGTTTTGATCATCTTTAATAACTACTTAACTCATATCGACATAATTTGGAGCAATTTCTGATAGATCTGAAGGAATTTAATTCAATTCTCTATGCTACATCTGGAATGACTGTAATTTTTAAGAGTAAGTTTTTTTTTATATATTAGCAGTATATACGTAGACATTTATCTTTTGAAAATTATTGTACTTCAGTATAGAAATCTTTTCCAATAAGTCCTATGCCCCACACTCAAGTAATATGCGTAAAAGTGGTTCTTTGATTGCCAAGCTCTCCAACAATATCTCAAAATTTTATTTACACCAGTGTAAATTCTAAAAATATTTTTTGAAGTTCATGATCAACAACTTGAAAGTTCATGAATTTTATTGAAAAAAATTGATTATATTTTCATCAAATATTAATAGAAGTGGGTATTAAGTTGGCAAGCCATGCAAGAATGCCTTTATATTCCATTAGTGATCTTAAAGTGGCCACTTAGTTTTGCAAAAGGTGGTTATGCTTTAATTTATAGTTTTGAATGTGGCTCTTTGATCTGCATGCGGTATATAAAGTGACTATATTTCAGTTAGTATCCTCAAAAGTGGTTAATCAGTACACTTTAAGATATGGAAAACTGGCTACCTAATCAACTGAAATACAAAAAAGTGGCTAATTTGGAAAATCGGTGCACGCACCCATAGGCAGGACGAACGTAAGCAGTTCACGGTTCACGCTTATATATAAGTATACTAATATATATAAAATAACCTCTGCCCTTCAATAAATGTCTTTTTTTTTCACTTTTCACATCCATTTATATATTCTCGTAATTGTACTTGCTAATTTTTTAGATCTCTAACTGCAAGCGTAAGATTTTTAAAATAAATTTATTTTGAGATAAATAAAAATAAGATTATAAATAGTACTCCCTCCGTTCCAAAATGGTTGTTATAGTTCGGATTTCGAGAGTCAAACGAGTTTAACTTTGACCGTAATATTTTTATATGTCTTTTAAATATTTTGAATTATTAATTATTGTAACTTATAGTACTTTTTATGTAATTTCTAAATATATAAACATCGTTACAAAAAATTTAAAGATTATATGTTTAAATTCACGGTCAAAATGAACTCGTTTGACTCTCGAAATCCGAACTATGACAACTATTTTGAAATAGAAGGAGTAATTGTTTTTTTTTAATTTTTTTAAGTCGACTATACGGTTTTGTCATTTTGACAACACATTTGTTCCTGCAACTCGTGCAATATATAGTCTGTTAAGATAAACCTGTTAATACTCCTTCCGTCTCAAAATATTTGTCCTTCTTACTAAAAATGGTCATTTCAAAATAATTGTTAATTATTGTTCTTGAAAATACAATTAGAGATAATATTTATTGAAGAGGACAAATAATTTGATACTGAAGGAATAATAAGTAGAAGTAAAGGAGGGCATGGAAAGAAAAAGAAATAGGACAAGAGTCAAAGCTACGCGAAAAAAGAAATCATTTTCCTCGAAATGCTAAAAAGCAACTAGAGATATCAAGTTTCACACCTTAATGGACGAACCAATTTATTATGAAAAAATTGCACATCTCAAGGAGGGGATAATGAGATCTACCCCCAGTTCTCTTCTTTTTTCTACTTTTCACTACTGCTAGTGTGTATTATGAGATTTGGTTGATGAGGCTTGATAATTAACGCTATCCGCCATCACTTTCTAGAATATCTTTTTGTTACAATTTAATTCCGAAAAAGCAAATGAGAAATCTCATCTACAGAAAATGCCAATTCGTTATCCCCTGCGTCCTTCCTGTCTGGCATGTATATCTTCCCATGCTTAGTTGCTTATCCACTTCGGAGGCAGATTAGAATTTAAACTTTACTAGTACGTGTTAAAATTTCTTACAATAATATGTATTTGATTAAGTGGTTTGAACTCAATTATTTATGCATAATTAACGAATTTTAGCTAGAGCTACTATGACCGTCCTCATACACAACGGCAGAGCCACGCTTTACCAAGGGATCAACAGATACCCCCTTCTAAAATATTTATATACTGTGTAAATTAGTAAATTTTATAGAGAGAGGGGGGAGGGGGGTGGTCCTCTTGATCAATGACATTTTTGTATGTTTAATTCCTTATATTTTGATACTCCTTAGTAAAAGGTCCACCAATACTCCTATGCGACTGCCTAATTTCCTACGATTTATGTACATGCGTACATTTACCTTTAATCTTCCTCATATATATGCGACTGCCTAATTTCATACTACAATTTATGTACATGCATGTATCTCTAAAATAAATTAAAATATATTGTAATGTAAATAGTAAATAGATTAGTTATGTAAATTGTATAGTGGGCCAAGCCCGTTAGGTTTACTTGGTCCCCAAGTTAGGTTTAGGGTTAGGTTTTAGGTTTTCTCTAGGTTTCTTTTGTATAAATAGGGGACTCCCCTCATCAATGAAAGCAAGAGTTTTCACCCAAATATTATTCCTCTCGTGTGAGTGTGTTCGGTTTTACATGGTATCAGAGCCATCGTGAAACTCTTCAAGTAGAAAAGTAATGGAGGCTCCAAAAGGTGATGTTGCAGCCGTACGGAAGACAATCTCTCCGTACGATATCACTTCGAATGATAATTCTGGTTTGATTATCACACAGGTCCAGTTGACCAGTGAAAACTATGAGGAATGGGCGCGGTCGGTTAGAACGGCGCTGCGTGCAAGGAAGAAGTTTGGTTTTGTTGACGGATCGATTAAGATGCCCGATGAAAAGTCGACCGATTATGAGGATTGGTGGACTATCAACTCTCTTCTGGTGTCGTGGATTAGGAATTCGATCGAGCCTACTCTTCGGACCACCATATCGCACATGGAAGTAGCGAAAGATCTATGGGAGAGTATTCGAGAACGTTTCTCAGTGGGAAACGGACCTCGGATTCAGGAATTAAAAGCGGCACTGGCCGGTTGTAAGCAAAAGGGATTAACTGTTGCTGCTTACTATGGAAAACTGGCTATGTTGTGGGAAGAACTAGGAAATTGTGATAAGTTTCCAACGTGCTCGTGTGGAAACTGCACTTGCAATCTAACGGTTGCACTGGAGAAGAAAAGGGAAGAAGATAGGGTTCGCTTATTCCTTATGGGCCTGGATGAAAGCCTTTATGGAACTGTTTGGCTCAGGAGCCGTTGCCATCGATGAATCAAGTCTACCAAAAAGTAATCCAAGATGAACGGGTCAAAGGGATGGCACGAACTCAGGAAGAACGAGGGGAGGTGACGGCGTTTGCTGCACAACGATCACAACCGCCGAAGACAGGCTATAAGGAGTGTCACTTGTGTGATCGAGGAGGACATCCTCCGGAACGCTGCTATGAAGTCATTGGCTATCCGGAGGGGTAGGTGCATTATCCGAAGCAAGGCACTTCGAATGGAGGACGTGGTAGAGGAAGAGCTGAAGGTAACAAAGGTGGAAGAGGTCGTGGACATCAACAGTTTGGTTCAAATGCTGATCGGGGACGTAGCAATAATCGAGCAAATGCTGCTCAAGCTGAGCTCGAGAATGGAGAAAACGGACACATGAGGGTGCCCGGACAGACTAAACTGTCCGGAATAACAGGTGATCAGTTGCAGATGCTGTTCGATTTGCTGAAAAAGGAGAAGGCAAGCACAAGTGAACCATCGATCGGTAAGAAAACTCATCCTTCATGGATTATTGACACGGGGGCGTCAAATCACATGACCGGTCAGAGAAGTATTTTGAAAAATTTACGAACAATACCAAAGTGTCCGGTAGGTTTACCGAACGGAAGCAGTACGATGGCGACTCAGGAAGGGTCCATCAGATTTAACGAAGACATGGTTCTTCACGGAGTGTTATATGTGCCCGAAATGACTTGCAACTTGATTTCTGTGTCTCAATTAATTAATCAAGTTGGTTGCAATGTAAATTTCAATAATGATTTGTGTGTTATGCAGGACCGGGCTACGGGGAAGTTGATTGGAGCGGGTGAACAAAAGAACGGACTCTACTACTTTCGGACGATACCCGTGGTGAAAGCTGTGAAGGTCGATGTGGTAGACTTATGGCATCAAAGGTTGGGACATCCTTCGATGCAAGTAACAAAATCTCTTTCTATCTTAGAAGATAGTGGGAAAGGTAGCTTAGAAGAAAAAGCATGTGATGTATGCCTTAGGGCAAAACAAACTAAAAATGTATTTCCTTCGAGTAATAATAAAGCTGCTGAACCTTTTGATTTAGTTCACTGTGACTTGTGGGGTCCTTATAGAACTGAGTCTTCGTGTGGTGCATCATATTTTTTTACTGTTGTTGATGATTGTTCACGGGGAGTATGGGTGTTCCTGTTAATTGATAAGAAAGAGGTCGGACAAAAATTGAAGGGTTTCTTTGCAATGGTGGAGAGACAATTCAATAAACGGGTTAAGTGCGTTCGGAGTGATAATGGAACCGAATTTGTAAGTCTGAAAGGGTATTTTCTCGAACAAGGAATCTTGTTCCAAACTTCGTGTGTGGGGACACCCAAGCAAAACGGTAGAGTTGAACGGAAACATAGACATATCTTAAACGTGGCACGGGCGCTACGTTTTCAAGCTAATTTACCGATTGACTTCTGGGGAGAATGTGTGATGACGGCATGTTATTTGATTAACCGGACACCCACTAAGTTGTTGAATGGGAAGACACCTTACGATATCTTGATGGGTGTGACACCGAATTATGATCATCTGAGGGTGTTCGGTTGCTTATGTTATGCTCGCAATCAAGGACGAACAAGTGACAAGTTTGAAAGTAGGAGTCGTCGATGTGTGTTTTTGGGTTATCCAAATGGGAAGAAAGCGTGGAAAATGTATGATTTGGAGACAAAGGAGTTTTTGTTCTCGAGGGATGTGGTGTTTTACGAAAAGGAATTTCCATTCGCCTCTAAGGAGACTGATGCCGAAAAACGGACACAAGATACGGCTTCTGTCACCGTTGCATTGGAGGAGAAGGAGGAGAGTGTGCAAGGAAGGGGGGGTGTTGAACCCGAAGTCGTGACTCCGGTGATTGAACCCGAAGAGGTGACTCCGGAAGCTGAACCTGAGGTTGTTCCCGAGGTTGAACCCGAAGAGTTGGGTCGGGGAAAACGAACTAAGAAAGAGAATATCTTGCTGAGAGACTTTGTTACTAATACGGTCCAAAAGATGAGTCACCGGGTATCATCCTGTGTTCGAAAGTCTGCTTGTTCATCTGTTTCTCAACAACCCTCTGGTAAGCCCTATCCTCTAGCACATTATGTCAATTGTGATAATTTCTCTTCGAAACATGTGAGTTTTCTTGCAGCTATAACGCAAGGACATGAGCCTACCTCCTATTCGGAGGCGGTAAAAAGTGACAAATGGAGAACAGCCATGGGGGAAGAATTAAAGGCATTGGAAGCGAACAGAACCTGGGAGATAGTTCGCTTGCCTACCGGGAAGAAGGCCCTCGGATGTCGATAGGTATACAAGATAAAGTACAACTCGGATGGAACTATTGAAAGGTACAAAGCAAGATTGGTGATTTTTGGAAATCACCAAATCGAAGGGGTTGATTATACGGAGACATTTGCACCGGTTGCAAAGATGGTGACTGTCCGAGTTTTTCTGGCCGTAGCAGCTGCCAAAAATTGGGAATTGCATCAGATGGATGTGCACAATGCATTCTTGCATGGTGATCTTCACGAGGAAGTATATATGAAATTGCCTCCGAGAGATCGCATGACGGGGAGAGGAGCTGTGTCTCGCCTTCGAAAATCATTGTATGGATTAAAACAAGCTCCCCGATGTTGGTTTGCGAAGTTGTCTGCTGCACTTAAGCGATATGGGTTTCGACAATCATATTCGGATTACTCATTATTTACGATGAAGAAGGGAAATGTGCATTTAAATGTGCTTGTCTATGTGGATGATCTGATTATATCTGGTAATGATTCGAAGGCAATTCGAATTTTTAAGTTATATCTCTCGAAATGTTACCATATGAAGGATTTAGGTGCCTTGAAATACTTCTTGGGAGTTGAAGTGGAAAGGGCTCCGAAAGGAATCTTCCTATGTCAGAGGAAGTATGCATTGGATATCGTATCGGAAACAGGCTTGTTGGGGGCAAAACCGGTTGGTACACCGATAGAACAAAACCATCGCTTGGCACTTGCGACTGGTCGTTTTATCAAAGATCCTGAACGCTATCGGCGACTGGTTGGAAGATTGATTTACTTGTGTTTTACACGACCGGATTTGTCCTATAGTGTGCATGTGTTGTCGCAATTCATGCAGAGTCCCCGTATTGAGCATATGGAAGCGGCAGTTAGGGTTGTTCGATATTTGAAAGGCTGTTCGGGACAAGGCATTGTATTTCATTCTCAGTGTGATCTGAGATTGCACGGGTGGTGTGACTCTGATTGGGAAGGCTGTCCGTTGACACGTCGATCGTTAACAGGTTGGTTTGTGTCGTTAGGGGACTCGCCGATATCTTGGAGAACGAAGAAGCAACAGATCGTGTCGAGGTCCTCCGCTGAGGCAGAATATAGATCGATGGCGATGACTGTGTGTGAATTGAAGTGGTTGAAAGGGATTTTATGGAACCTTAGAATTGATCACGATTCTCCGATGAATTTGAAGTGTGACAGTCAAGCTGCATTACATATTGCTCGGAATCCAGTCTTTCATGAACGCACTAAACATATCGAAGTCGACTGTCATTTTGTTCGGAATGAAATTATCGGAGGAGTCATTCGTCCCAGCTATGTGCCTACGACCACGCAACTGGCTGATATTTTTACGAAGGCGCTGGGACGCGCCCAGTTCGAATTCTTCCTTAACAAGTTGGGCATAAGGAACCCTCACGCTCCAACTTGAGGGGGGGGGGGTATTGTAATGTAAATAGTAAATAGATTATGGTAAATAGATTAGTTATGTAAATTGTATAGTGGGTCAAGCCCGTTAGGTTTACTTGGTCCCTAAGTTAGGTTTAGGGTTAGGTTTTAGGTTTTTTCTAAGTTTCTTTTGTATAAATAGGGGACTCCCCTCATCAATGAAAGCAAGAGTTTTCACCCAAATATTATTCCTCTCGTGTGAGTGTGTTCGGTTTTACAAAATATCTTTCGAATAATTGTTATTCTTTTTCAGTTTTGGTAAGATAATTCACTGAGAACTAATCTGATAAATTAGTTTGGTATTTGTCCTTTCTGATATTCATTACTACTATTAAATAAACAAGCTGATCAAAGTAACTCTTTTTTGTTTCATAAAAGGTTATGTAATAATCATGAACTATTAGAATGGGGGAGCACGTACGTACTTTCCCTCTCTACTGTTTTTGCTTTTGGTTTTAATTTTTACGTAAAAAGATGCAACGCGACAGATTTTAGCCATCATCGTCCGAAGCTAATTCGCTATACAAGCAAGTAGGCAACAACTATCGCAAATCTAATTTCAAGATAGTTTTTCAAGCATGTACTAAATTCCGACTATATGTGCACTACAAGAGTTGCTTTAAAAAAAAACGTCGGATCATTAGAAAGAGTTTTCGATCATAATTTCATTTCCGGTAATACATCCCAGAGTGCCTAGGCTAAGAGAAAACGAACTGGTTTATTTTCGATTATATATTTAGTTTCGGTTAATACAAGTTTTCCAATTTACACTGACGTAAAACACACTTGAGGTAATATCTTAGAATCAGTAAGTAGCAAAGTAGTCTTCTAAAATAAGACCTAAATAGTTGAATTTACAATTACAAACCTAACATGCATAAATAAAGAATGGAATAGTAAAAGCTACAAATACATTGAACAGTCTGAAAAAGAGTGAAATGGCAGTCAATGCAGAAATTAAGCAGAGCTGAATCTCCGGCCTAGCTCCGAAAACCTTATCTGTTGCCATAATTTGACCGCCGCTGCGCCGCTCCTGCTTAACCATGTACAAATGTTGCACCTAACTTCAGCCACCTGGCCGTGGCTTTCATTTTCCTCTGGGTATTTGCAATTTTGTTGCACGTCATAATTATGTAATACAGTTGGGTTTATATCGATGTCACCTTCTTTGGGTTTATCCATATATTGGCCACGTATATAAGATTGGAAATGATGATATAAGAAGCTTTACTCTTCGCTTATTCTTGACTAAAAGGGTACTTGGGCTACAACCACATTTGCAGATCAAATGCTGAGATTTTTTATTGTAGGTCATAAGATAACTGCTTCAACAACCACTCTAACACTCTAATTGGTGAGATGAATTACACAAAATTTGTTTGTATTTTATGTTTACACTCAAATGAATTTGTTCACTGCCTATAACAGTTATACAAATATATTGATGATACACAGAATCATAGTTTGAATGTTCAAGATATATATGTCTTACGTTAATTTGTTTGATACAAAAAAGAAAACAAAAAGATAAAAAAATTAGGGATCAAGCGCGCGAGCTGCTCGAATGACAAGATTTGGGTACGTATTTTACGCGCATGCACTTTACTACTTGGCACCGAGCGTGACATGCAAGTGACAATGCTTGGCCTCATTGCGTTGCGTTTGAGGAAATGGTGAATTATATTCTTTTGCTAGTGTTTCTTTCTTTGTTTTGTTTTCATTTATAGAATCAATGTCCAATGAACCCAGCTACCTTAGTAAACTATCTGCCTTCATTAGCACCAATATTTTCTTACTTGTATTGGATAGTAATAAAATAGTTATATACTACTTTAATCACCTAAATAGTTTTGAAAAGTATAAACGTAACGATCCCAACTTTAATCAGGAAAGAACAGAGTTTTGCTACTTGGAGAATCAAATGAACCTAGTTTTGAATTATAAGATGAAAGTGCGACAAACTTTACCTGACTTCTATAATTATAGAATTGCAAGAATATTAGTATATCTCTAGACTAGAAGATAAAAAAAATAAAAAATAATATGATTTTCTTACAATTGCTGGTTTATACTCTAGACTAGCTAGAAGATAAACTAAGATCGAAACGGGTTAAACCATTATTTCTCTTTCTTGTCAACATGCCAACAGTCTTGCCAAAACTTTTATGGGTCGTGTGGTTTGAAATATCTCCACGCTAGTCATTATATACTACATAAATTATAGTAGTATTTTATACTTACAACAATTGACATGAAGTATAAATTCTGCATCAATATATGTATAATTTTATAACGTTTGATTGCGACTATTAAATATGCATAGCTTATACAATGTTTAATATATATATATATATGAAATCAAATGATATATAAAAAATCCTTTACATCATTGTGCATATAACTTAAACCCGAAAATTTGAAACAATAATTGTTATTGTTAAGGCCTTAATTAGGGAGTACTGCATATGGTAGCATGGCTGCATTTGAGAGTTGGACTTCTCTATGCATGAAGAATAAACTTCACTTATGTTTTAATACCATTTGTTTAATCTTGATGCTCACTAAAACAACCTAACCAGTTCTGGATTTAAGAAAACCAACAAGAAGAGTGAAAGGTGAAAGTAGCATTATGGTGGGTAAAGAGCAACAATCTAAAAAGAAAAACAGAAGTAGTTACAATTATAATGAGTGAGGTCATGCAAGAAGGAAACGGACAAGCACACTTGCAGAAAAATGTGACATGGTTGGAAACCGCCATTGCCTCGATATCTACACCTTTTGGCAAAGCTACAATTTTATCTTCATGAAAATAAATAAACAGATAGACCTTAATTAATTGTCGAAATGATGTGGAAAATTATTGGTTTTTATCTTATTCTTATATTTCCCTTGCCAACTTCACTACTATAAATTGAGGTCCTGCTCTCAGTCATTGCATTCATCATAGCAATTGTATAGATATAAACTTTGTACACAAAACAAGAATATTGAGTTCTAGCCATGGCTGCATCATTCTCAGTTCCTTCGATGGTAAGATCTCACCATCTTTTGTTTTTCTTTTTCTATTTAAGATTTCTTTATTTTATTGAAATGAGCTTTAATGGAGCGACATGATTAGTGAAAACTGTATCGTAATTGTTGTTATGTTGTTATAAGATTTCTTTATTTGGTTTTCTTGCTTAGTCCTTATATGTGGAACTTTGCATGAACAGATAATGGAAGAAGAAAGGAGATTTGAATCAGAGGTAGCAGAGGTGCAAGCATGGTGGAACTCAGAGAGGTTCAAGCTAACCAAGAGGCCATATTCAGCTAGGGATGTGGTGGCACTAAGAGGAACCATGAGACAAAGCTATGCATCCGATGATTTGGCCAAGAAGCTGTGGAGAACACTCAAAACTCACCAAGCCAATGGCACAGCCTCTAGGACTTTTGGTGCACTTGACCCTGTTCAAGTCACCATGATGGCCAAACATTTGGACAGCATCTATGTCTCTGGCTGGCAATGTTCCTCCACTCACACCAGTACCAATGAACCAGGCCCTGATCTTGCTGATTACCCTTATGACACTGTCCCAAACAAAGTGGAACATCTGTTTTACGCTCAGCAGTATCATGATAGGAAACAAAGGGAAGCTAGAATGAGCATGAGCAGAGAAGAAAGGGCTAGAACTCCTTTCATTGATTACTTGAAGCCTATTATTGCTGATGGTGACACTGGCTTTGGTGGTGCCACTGCCACTGTGAAGCTTTGCAAGCTTTTTGTGGAACGTGGTGCTGCTGGTGTTCACATTGAGGATCAGTCATCAGTGACCAAGAAATGTGGTCACATGGCTGGCAAAGTTCTTGTTGCTATCAGCGAACACATTAACAGGCTTGTGGCTGCAAGATTGCAATTTGATGTCATGGGAACGGAGACCGTTCTTGTGGCTCGTACTGATGCAGTTGCAGCTACCTTGATCCAAACCAATGTGGATACAAGGGATCACCAGTTCATTTTGGGTGTATCGAACCCGAATCTCAAGGGCAAGAGTTTGGCCACTCTTATGTCTGAAGCTATGGCTGCAGGCAAAACCGGGCCTGAACTTCAAGCCCTTGAGGATAAGTGGCTAGCAATGGCTGAACTCAAGACATTTTCTGAATGTGTCGTTGACGCAATCAGGAAAATGAACCTTACTGAGGCTGAGAAACAGAGGAGATTGAATGAGTGGATGCATTGTTCAAGCTATGAGAAATGCCTCTCACATGAACAAGCCAGGGAGATAGTTGAAAGACTTGGCCTTCCCAATCTATTTTGGGACTGGGATTTGCCAAGAACCAGAGAAGGGTTCTACAGGTTTAAGGGTTCAGTAGAAGCTGCAGTTGTTCGTGGGTGGGCTTTTGCTCACCATGCTGATCTAATATGGATGGAGACTTCTAGTCCAGATATGGTTGAATGTACCAAATTCGCTGAGGGAGTTAAGGCTATGAGGCCTGAGATTATGTTGGCTTACAATCTATCTCCATCATTCAATTGGGATGCATCAGGCATGAATGATGCCCAAATGATGGATTTTATTCCAAAAATAGCCAAGTTGGGTTACTGCTGGCAGTTCATTACTTTGGCTGGTTTCCATGCTGATGCACTTATTGTTGACACCTTTGCTAAGGATTTTGCAAGGAGGGGTATGCTGGCGTATGTGGAGAAAATACAAAGAGAAGAGAGGAAGCATGGTGTTGACACATTGGCTCATCAGAAATGGTCTGGTGCCAACTACTATGATAGAGTTCTAAGGACTGTCCAGGGAGGCGTCACCTCTACTGCTGCTATGGGCAAAGGTATAAACATCTTACTTTATCCCTAAAAGTTTTATACAATTTTTTGCTTATTGTTTATAAGAATGATGGATTTAACTCTATATACTGACAGTGTAAAAGAATTTTGACACTATCAGCTCACCTAAAATATAACTACGTGTAACCAAAAGTGGATCAGTAACCTAATGTAAAACATTTTACCTGCTACAACAGGTTAAAATACACTGATAGTGTAATAAGTTAAATTCAAGAACTATGAGTAACAGAATGTCTGATACCTGATACCTGGTAATTGCAGGAGTGACTGAGGAGCAATTTGAGGAAAAATGGACAAGGGAAGGAACAACCAACTTGGGTGATGGAAGTATGGTGATCGCAAAATCAAGGATGTAATAAAAAAAATGTGATCATTTGGAGCATAAAGAAGATGTGGGAGAGCTATGGAACCATCTCAATTTTCAAGTTTGGACTTCAAGTAAAATAAGCTATGTTTCAGCTTTTTAATAATTCTTCAGGGATTTGAATCAATTCGGGCATTATTTTGGCCCTTAAATTTCCTAAGTTTTAGTTACCATTTGTATCTCTATTTGGAATTAAATTACTGCTTAATGAATTTCTTGATGCTTTTACTATTCTGTTCAATCAAACAGACTTGCCATAAAAAAATATAGTAACTGATTTGTGAGCTAATAACTCAAGGGTGTAAAGCAAAGACTTACCTCGTTCGGGATTAATGGACTTTGATTTAGATATATTTGCAAACTGTTGTTCCTTTGCATGAAATTAGCTGGAAAACATGCAAGAGTCCTCAAATGAAACTTGTTAGTCAATCAAATATCAAAATTAGATCCAAGGAGAAGTGCAAAGAATCATCTGTTAAAATCTTATTGTATTAATTATCGCCTACAATACTGGCAACTTATTAGATACATAGAAGATACAAATTGAAAAGAAAAAGGAAGATACATGGAAAGGAAGAAGGAAAACTGAAAAATGGAAATCGGAATGAGTCCAGTATGACGTGAATGCGGAGCAAGTAATGTTGATTCTGTGTTAGTGATTACTTCTTCCAAGGTTTAAGAACAGAGAGGACGATAATAGCGGCAATAATGAGAAGCAAAATTATGGCAATCATCATGCATTTTCTTGATTTCTTCTGCAAGTTCTTTGCCGTTTGTAGAGCATCTGTACCCATGTTAACGTGGTCCACTGCATATCCTACCTGCAAGTTCAGAAAAACAAATTAAACCAACAAAATATAAGCACCTTAAATCTTAATGATAAGAAAATGAAAGTAAGTCATATTAGGCTAAGTGAAAGACGTGGGTTATTGCATGATAAGTTGAATGTTGCCAATCTAATACCTGCTTCAAATTTTTAACTAGATTTGCAGCTATTTTATCAAGGAGATACTATTATTTTACACATCACCTCTAAAGCTTGAATTTACTTGAGAGTCATTATAAGAAAACTTATAACTACAAGTGAATGTCTATAATAAGTGGAATTAGTTACCTAAAAATATAAGACAAGTAACATGTTGCAGCAGGTTATAATTTCCACTAACAGTTCAAAAGTTATTTACGTTTATGCAAGTTCAATCGAAAGCATCATGGTTATATACTAGTACCAAGCAACTATTTTTGTGACCTGTTATCACACGACAACTTGTAAATGCAACTACAAAATTAGAGCAGAAGCCACTAACCATAGCAATTAGTAAAATACTGCACCACAATTAGCTTATTTGAGAACTACATAGGCTAGCTACATTGAAAATAAGAGCCAAACTCTGAAACTAGTATAATGGTGGTCATCACAAGTAGGTTATGGGTGCGGTGGTGTCACATAATATTAGACTCAGAGTAATTTCAAGCACAATATACAAGAATAGAGATAGAGTATACTTTTGGCCCTTCCTCCGCTACTTTCATTCAATCCGTCTTACTTTTCAAAAAATGGGTTCCTATTGTTCAAAATGCAATATCATTATAGCTTAATAAATAATGGACCTCTATATCTGATTTTGTGGTTCTGTTACTAGTGAGAGGGCATTACAGAAAAGGGAGAAAAAGCAAAACAAAAACAAAAAAGATGAATTGGAAATTTGAAAGTATAAGTAGTATAAGCTCATTACACTAGCAATGATGTAAAATAGCAAATATTTCACTTGATGTCCCTTTGGTGTGGTTTGATGTTCTATTTAAGTTTTTTCCTAGTTGAAGAAATTCATGCAAGAATAGCCTCAATTTTCAAGTTTTAAAGCGTGTCAAAATTTGTGATAAGATTGAAAGCGTGTCAAAAGTTGTGAACAATCTTATCACAAATTTTGACAGATCAGCAGATGTTCATTTGTATATAAGTTTTGCCAACACCTTAAACACAGGGGCCACTATTAAAACTTACAGTCAAGTTCTATTGATTCAAAAAAACTTATGAATAAATGCACTTTGACAGATCGGTCAAAACTTGCATGAAGTTTTGAGGCGCCCATCAAAACCTGAAAATTTGGAGCTATTCTTGCATATATTTCTTAAATGACAACAAAACTTAAATAGTGCTCCTCTATGATCATTCTATTCATTCAAATAACCAATAAAATAGAGAAGGTTTTGCGTGTGCTGGACAGATTCGGCATTGCTGTTATAGTAAGAAAAGTGACTTACTTTTAGCCTGTCAGGAAAAATTTTATGGTGTTTGCCAAAAGTCGCGAAGGTAAAACCCCTGGCAATCATCATGAGCTTTTTTCCTGACAGGGCCTAAAAGACAACTGTGACAGGAAAAGTATCCTATTTCTGTAAATCTACCTAAGAATTAGATCAAATGCAATTCTTCCAAAAACGCATAACATTATGGATAGGCCTAGTTGACCTATGGCGAAAGTGCACGAAAGGCCACTTTTGCCACTGGTCTTTGGGCCCAGGCCACTAATACCAAAATATTTAGTTTGTGGCCACTTTTGCTTAAAGAGATAGAACTTCAGTCCAGAAGCCGGATTGAAGTTCAGTCCTTAAAGATTGAACTTCAATCCAGGGCCATATGGACTGAAGTTCAGTCCAGTCCTTAAGATGGAACTTCAGTCTATATAGCCATGGACTGAACTTCAGTCCACGGTATGGCCATGGACTGAAAGGATTGAATTTCAGTTCATGGCCATACTATAGACTGAAGTTCAGTCCATGGCCATATGGACTGAAGTTCAGTCCTTAAAGATGGAACTTCAGTCCAGGGGCCGTATGGACTGAACTTCAGTCAATTATCAGAGCTTAAGTCAATATTTATTTAGTAAAGGCCCAAAAGTGGCCTCTAGTGTAAGACCAAAGAAAATAGTGGCCTCAAACCAAATACCAGTCTTAAAAGTGGCTGCTGGGCGAAATTTTTGTAAAAATTTCGCCCAGCAGCCACTTTTAACACTGGTATTTGGTTTGAGGCCACTATTTTCTTTGGTCTTACACTAGAGGCCACTTTTAAGTCTTTACTAAATAAATATTGACTTTCATTGACCGAAGTTCAGTCCATACGGCCCCTGGACTGAAGTTCCAGACTGAACTTCAATCCATATGGCCATGAACTGAACTTCAGTCCATGGTATGGCCATGGACTGAAGTTCGATCCTTAAAATGGAACTTCAGTCCATGGCCATACTATGGACTGAAGTTCAGTCCATGGCCATATGGACTGAAGTTCCATCTTAAGGACTGGACTGAACTTCAGTCCATACGGCCCTGGATTGAAATTCAATCTTTAAGGACTGAACTTCAATCCGGCCTATGGACTGAAGTTCTATCTCTTTAAGCAAAAGTGGCCACAAACTAAATATTTTGGTATTAGTGGCCTGTGCCCAAAGACCAGTGGCAAAAGTGGCCTTTCGTGCACTTTACATAAGAAAAGAGTCTTAGCTACGGTGGTGGTGTCACACGGCCCATCTAAAGATGTGGAGAACTGTTGAGAAACTAGGAAGAGACCTTCAAAAAGTCAAAGACTTATCTGAGCAAATTACTCCCCCCTTGTCTTGTTTGATTGCGCAAAACTCACAAATTAAAATGTTGTTTATAATGGAAGTCAATTGTCGTGGAAAAATATTTTTTTGTTTTCCTGAAAAATGTTATTATGTGTTGTTGGTGTGAAATTTCTTTTATGGCAAATGTATGTATTAAAAACTAATAGTAATAATAATAATAATAAGTCAGAGAGCCTAGCGAAAAAATTTACATATGAAAAATTAATAATTGTATCGAAGTGTTATTTTTTTTTAAGAAAATGATAAAGTAGAAAGTCAAAGAAAGCTATAAGAAAAACGACTTCTGTCCATTTGTGCGAAAAGTCATTATCCCCCTTTTATGTAAAATTTCTCTGAAAAACATTAGAAAATTGAAAACAACAAGATCTTTGAAATTTTGAAATTTTTTTGTTCCGGGATATTTTCATAACTACCTAATCTACAAGATTTATTTTCACCGAGTACCACTTACATATAGTGCCACTTATTAAATTACAAATCTACCATAAATTTCATAATCTTAATATAATACTCTTTTTCATTTTGATATCCTATATATTATTATTATTATTATTATTATTATTATTATTATTATTATCACCTTTGATTTAATGTTAACATAATGCATTAATATTAATTTCTTACTAAACCATTCCGATATGCTATATGTTGGTATATAACATACTATATATTGGTATATAATATATAGTATTTCTCTACTAAATTACTCTCTCTCTCTCTCTCTCTCTCCCTCTTAACTATATACCAATATATAGTATATCATATACCAATATATATCACATACCTATATTTGTTCTATGATTACTCAAATGAAACACCGATATTCCAATGATATATTATATAGTATATAATATAAAATATATAGTATATCATTATTAATTTTAAGTTTATAACATCCCAATTCTTTCCCATACTCTCCAGAGTCTATACATAAACATAGACCAAATATTTCTCTCTACTAATAGTATATAAAGATTGTGATGAAGACTTACAAGTAACTTGGAGCAGCTGCTTCACTATCGGGAAACAATGAGATACCCCAAGAAGCTTGGTGGCCATTAAAACAAAATGATAGCAAGCTAGTTAAAAACGATAATTGTATTTTCTTTATTATATTAACTTGATATAGCAATACGTAAGAACTTCATTTAAAGTTTTAAACTCACTAATTAGACGACTAAAAAGTAAATATATTGATCCACAATTCATGCACAATTACCAGGCAACTTTAACCCAAAGAATATTAACAAAGAAAAAGAACATAGAATTAACAAGAAACTATAGACAGGCTGACTCAAGTCACTCAACTCGTCTGAAAAAAATGTTGAAGCTTAAATACTATCCCCAGCAGCAAGCCAAAGGTTTGAAGCTTAAACACATAACAGTACATGCATAGCTCAAACACAACACTCAAGCGCCATTTTTACTCTTCCAGGGTTTGAGAACACCGAGGGCTATAATGGCAACTATAATTAAGAAAATTATAATGGCAATGCACATCCATTTCCGAGAGTTCCTCTGAAGTTTCTTCGCAGTCTGAAGAGCAGTTGTCCCTGATTGGACATGGTCAACTGTATTCGACACCTGAACAAAATTTCATTTAAGAAATCCGAGACACTGCAACCTGAGACCCTTTCGTTTTTTTAGGTAGCAATATGTTTAGAAAATAACCGGAAGGTTAAAAGCAAACCTGGATTTCAATATTATCTAACAGGTCTCCTTGAGCTTCAACAAGAACAGCCATATCAAGATAAATCTGATGTAGATCAAGAAGCTTTCTCTCAATTTCCTTCACTGCGTCATGTCTTTCATGGATTTCTTCTACAGTGCTCAAGACCTGAAATCAGGAAAATTACCAGCTTAAATAGGATGGGACAATGAAAAGAATACACAAATGTAGTATGGATTTCTAGGAAACAGAAGAAGCACAAGAAAAGTGAACACTCAATGTAAAATCTATTTAGACTGCAGTCCTGCACACAAACTTGCTGATAGGCTGCAGAAGATATTAACTGTAAGACCAGGAATCAGCTCGTTTCCATACTACTTGTATAAAGATAAGTGGAGTTCAGAAAGTTGCATATGGACGTATTACTACAAGAAAGGAATTCAAAAGGGACCATACACTAGTTCAAAGTTATGTCAAATGTCATACTTAAATCAAGGACGTAAGTATGTGACTTGGACTACATATTTAGTCCAATTTACAGTAGGCACTATCTTAAATTATGCTTAAACAACTATAGTAAGCACAACAGTAGAACACTAGCTCAATCTTGATCATTCAGAGGAAAAAGGTATGTCTCGGAAAAAGTAATTTTACTAACATTAACAATCTATAGAATGTATACAATTCAGAGTTCACGCTTGCAGAATGAGCCACACGATTCTTACTAAACATCTCCAAGTTGTACGGCAAAAGGAAAGCTGAAAAGGTTTTGGGACTATTTTCAATTTTTCATGCACTTTCCTACAAGCTGAGCTCATCACATATTTCCAAGAACAGCACAACTTATATACTGAAACTCATCAATTTTTCATGCACTTTCCTACAAGCTGAGCTCATCACATATTTCCAAGAACAGCACAACTTATATACTGAAACAACCAAGTTTCCCATTCTTACTTCAAGGTGATACAAGCCACTAGTATACTTGAGGCAATCCAAAACAAGAATGCGCTTGGGGTACTTATTTGATTTACTTCTAGAATCCTGTTATTGCAAATCTTTACAAAAAGATAGGACTTACTGACTACAATTTATACATACATACTGAAGTATATTTGACAAGAAACAAGGAGAAACTCCAGAAGTCGATGCCACATAATTAAGTCCCAAATTCCAAAACAGTAAGAAGGGAAAAGTACAGTAGAATGTAGTAAGAGGTACCTGTCCACGTCCTGTTCCTTGGATAGCATTCTGGAAGATTTGTTCACTGTTTCCCGTTTCTATCAGGTTGTTGATTGTCTAGAATGATCATTATAATAAACATTAGAAAAAGCAATCGTATTGATCAGAATAATCTTTTGCAGGACTGCTCACTCACCTCCTCATCTGGTCTAGTTCCAGTGACTGCTCAGTTGTGAGACCAAAACATGATAAAAGCACATATTAGATCAACATATGGAAACTCAGACATCAATAAGCAGATGTCTCAAGTTATATTTCTGTTAGAATAAAAATGTAGGATCCAAACCTGTGATCACCCTTCGCTCCACAACCTCACGATATTCGTTGTCTATCCTCTGCCTTAGTGTCTGGCAAAACAAAAATCATAAGCAATTTAAATCAAAGAGAAAAATAGCACTAGCCCAGTAACAAAGTTTGGTTATACCTGAAATTCCGTCATTACGTCTCTAAACTTCTTTGTCAAGGCACTGCAGATCAACAGAAAAAACACGATTACATTTGTTCAAGCACAAGAAGTGGAAAATAACAGCACGCAATATTGAAAAATTCTGTTCATTAACGCACTTGGTCATATTTGTCCTTGATCTGTCAACACTGGTACCCTTTCCACATCCAGGCTTTTGTCGATTTGCTAAGTTCTAAAGAAAGTAGAACCATTAGAATACTTTTTAATGATGAAATGATCTCAAAAGCTTCATTGGTGATCCAAATACAACAGAATAGACGATTTTACCTCTTTATTTATTGCTTCTATTTTTGCTTTGACATTTCTTGCAACCTTCCCAACTTCATCTATATCTTTTTCCATCCGCTTCCTTATAGCTGGAAACAAGTAAAAAAAATGTTTTTGGGATAAATAAACAGCAATAATTGAGTCATATATTGATCCAACCACACAAGTATGCCAATAGTATGTTACCAAGTCAAACAACAGTTAGCTGAAAATCGACTTGCCTCTTAATTCTGAAGTAAAGGAACAAAGGCCATTTTGCACTTCAGTAATAGATGAACTTATCCACGTTAATATTTTGGAAGTGTATCATATAAATGGATTAAAAAAATGTTTGCTTTCTTTTGACTGAGCAACTTGACAATGTTACAGTTATAGTTCACTATACAAAATTACAAACATCTTAAAGGTAAAAGACATAAGAATAAACAAAAGTGAACAGTTAACTTCTTAGCTATACAAGAAATACCAAATATTACCTTTCATTGCTGATGCTTTAGTAACAGATTTTGATTCCTCATTAGCATCCTGAAACATATTTCCAATTAGAATCGAATGCGCCACAAACAATAATCTCTTAAGCATTTAGGTTCATAATATAAGGTGAATTAAAACAGCCAAAGTGAAAACTGGTTAGTCACAGTACTTGTGGCAACAAATTTAACAATCTCTAAACTGAAATAGCAACAATGTTCCTAAAGGTAACCCAAGGATAAAACACAACCTCAAGCTACAAATGAATCCAAGCAACTATTAAACTCCTCCCATTACAGAGTACCGATATAGGTACAGTGAGATACATTTACCAATCAAACCAACTCCTTAAACAAAATGTCAGACATTCCAATCTTTTAAGAAACAATTTCATCACTGCACTCATGAGCTCACAGACCAAAGTTCTGTATTAGTAGCATATCTAAGTTCCCATCCATGTAAAGAAGTTATTTTGACAACTTATCAAAAGGAACTTGCTTTAGTAATAAACCATGGGAACTAAAATGGTTGATAACCTAATATTCAAAAATCACCTTGAGCAAAAATAACCCACTTTATGCACCCCCCCCCCCCCCCCCACCCCCCTGATTCTCCCATCATAGTTGATCCATTCCAGATCTACTAGGCACTAGCTTGGTGTGTCTTCTTTTTGTATGGATGCTTTTACCTTTTCAATGTCTTAGTATAAACCTCATGATGCATCAGAACCCTTTCTGCTTACTGGTGTTTTGGTAGAAGAAATATATGTCACAACAAGCCTATTTATTTTCTCCACTGTCTAAACACTATCTGAGAGAAATTCTTAATGAGCCAACAATTTGTCCAGACTTCTAGCTTTATAGCAGCCAACCGGAACCGGTCAACCAAAAGTTATTCCAGTTCCTATTAGCTTCTTTCTATCAACTAACTATTTTCTAATACTGGCAAGCAAGGTTGTCTTTTGGCACTTGAAAAGAGCTACTCAAAGTTCTCCTCTTTTCCCATCTATCACTGCTTATCCTATTCCCTTCAACTGCCATCCTCCTCAACATACAATGCAACAGAATCATAATGCCAGAGCAAGCACCCTAGCTGTTCTATTCGCTAGTATAAGTTATGATCTCTTGTTTAAGCTGCAGAATGTAGCCAATATACAGCTGCCGACACTTCTTCTTATGTAACAGACTTCCACAGCATATAGGGAAGTGTCTTTTTTACTACAAATAAATCAGGAGAACTATAAAATACTGCTTAATTATGACTTATATGTCTTTAACAGTAAAATTATTCCTTAAGCAACAGATTCCACAGTATGTTTGGGAGGTGTTCATTTGATTATACAAAACAAAAGAAATATGACTAATTTTTTCTTTCAGCACAGAAATACTACACTATCAACATGAGCACAATTATCCCCAATCGTTCAAGTCCCAGCTTCTGTAAACATCAAAGATAACTTGACCATTCGTCAGCCAAATTTCCACCGTGAACCTCTTCAGATTTTATGACCTTGCAAAATGTGATAACCCCAAGTGGTCCCCTGACTTTATATCAAGATCCCATCAACTAAATTGCAACGTACTCCATCCACCCCACCCCCAAACAACCAGAAGAAACAAGAAGATTGTCAGTTAATGTGACTGCCTGCTTTCAACAGAAGTCTAGAACAATTCTGAAAAAGCAATAAAATATTGCGCTTATGACTCAAGAAATCTTTTCAATGCACTCAATTTTCCAGGATTGATTTATCCAATAATAAAAGTATGTCCCAACGAAGCCAAGAATGCGACTATCTTCCGACTGGGGCATGTAGACAACATATATTTGTTGCATTCACAATTTACCAAAAAACAAAGATAATATAAATTGATCAAAACAGCTTCTGGTTTCTAGAGACACCACATCAGTTAAAGTTTCTTAAGCACCATATACAGTCACCTAGAGATGTTCCTTATTGAATAGTACTTAAAACTAAAAGAAAAAGCATAGAATTTGCATGAATGTTACCTTAAGACTCTTCAGTAAACCAGTAAGCTTATCGACCTGTTTCTCGATTTCTTGTATCTACAGAGAAAGTACCATACATGAGATGCAAGGTGATGGGCGAATAGAAGCGTGGAAAACTTGGTTCTTATAGTTCAAGTTTAGATGTTAATTACACTATTTTAAATTTTTAATATTCACAAAATAACTCAGGGGTCATTGAGATGATACCTGCTTATTGAAGTTGTCCATTCCGGAATCAGACTGGCTCCTCGTAAACCGGTGGCCCATCTCGATATCAGATTCTTTGGAAGCATTATCTTTGGCATCAACAAAGCTTGAATCCTGCAACAGTAACAGAAATTACATAACAATCAAACTCCAGATCACAGCATCCCCCTTACTTGAAATCAAATAACAATTAACTTACAAACGTTCATAACATGTTCTTGCTGTATCGATAATGTGATATAAACCAAATAATTCAATCTTGTATATAGATCAGCACTTAGGCTTTATTAAATTGCAAATAAAGTAACAATAGCTAGAGGGAAAAACAAGAAAAAGCAAAAATAACTACTATAGTCCAAACTCTACAACAAAAAGACTGATGTATTCAGTTTACACATATACTATAGTCAATGAACTTACATAAAAATCCAATCTTTACAAATTTCACCACACTTTTATAAGCAAACTAAAGATACCATATTCAATTCACAGGAAAACTAAATAAAGCACATACATATAGATATAAAAATTGAATCTTGGAGGCTAAACATTAAGAACTAGAAGTAACAGAGAGCACCCCATCAACCAAATAACACAAAAGTTTATTCTTTTATTCTCCTAGTAATCAAAGCAGCAAGCAAAAAGACTTAAGGGTCAAAAAATCAACTAACCGCTAGCAGGTCGTTCATCTTTGCAAAATTAATGAGTTGGGAAAATTTTTCTAAGAAGGTGTTTTGTGTTGGTGGTGATCGTGATGGAGAAGTAAAGAAAGCTTAAACAACAGTGAGAGACAGAGTGGCAAATATTTTATGGCTATTTTTTAAATTCTTTCTTTTTGTAGGTTTTCTTTGTGTGTATATATCTTGTTGGGGTCGGGCGACCGGCGTGACAATGGGAAGACGAGAATGACGAGGAAAAACACAATAAAGTATTAGTTGTCAGTATTACAAATTTAGGTATATTGTTCCTCTTGTATGGAATGTGCTATTGTAATTTTGGAAAGAAAAAAGGCCTTACATTTAACAAAATCAACCGACCCACTCCGAAAAGCAATTAAGCTATATGAACTAGGTAACGTGTTATAATAGGTTACTTATTATTTATTATATTTTGTTAATAATATTACTATATAAAATTAAATTCCTTGTAAAGAAATAAAACTCAAAATGGTGAAGGACTAAAATTGCTACTAAACTATCAAAAAATGTCTAATTATACCACTCGTTAAAAATATGGTGCTAATCCGCCACTGTCGTTACACTTTTGGTTCAAAAATGTTATTTTATATAACTTTCGGCTCAAAATTGCCATTATTTCTAACGGAACCCATTTATTCTAATTTTAAATTTATAAAAATACTACAAATTTCTAAAAATGGCAAATGGGCATTAAAACCCTCACCCCAAGCTAATTTCCGAACCCACCCACCCCTACCCTATTTGTTGCTTTTACTTTTTAACACGAGCATTATTTTCATCTCCAAATTTACAAATATATTTGGAATCTATATTTCAAAATTAGCTCATTCCATGTGGGGAAATTAAAAAAAATAAGTTCATTCTGAAAGTCTATTGAAATAAATTTCTTAAATAATTTGTGAAAACCTAGAAATGCAATATATAGTAAAAATGAGAAGAATTAAGTTTTTAATATTTTCATATCCCAGGTCGAACTATTCACTTGACAAAATTACGAAAGAGTCAGTGTAAAGAAATAAGTCAAAGTAAGCAATATAGGTGTGGTCCGTATGAGTTAGTGAAGAAGGTGAAAAAATGGCAAATGGGCATTTCATGAGAATATCATATGGCATAGAAGAAATAACACGTTAAAATTAAATAGCAGATTAAAATAGAAAGTACTATGTAAATGTTATCATACAAGTATATAAACATATCAAAATGGAAGTCTTAATTCTATTAAATGGTTGTGAAAACAACGATGTCATATGTGTAACTGTTGGGCCTTAGAGATGTATGAGGTGCGGTCATATAATAGGACAAGATTAGTGATATCAATTATCTCAAGATAAGATTTGCCATTATCGACAGATGTACACAAGTTTTGGTCTATACATGTCAATGTTCTTTAACTTTGGGCAAAATTTGTATGACAACGTATATGAATGGTGTATGGAGTCCATTTTAGTGAAAATAGTGAATGGAAGGACTTAATTAGCATAATTGATAAAGAGGATTTACTGGTCAATATGTTATTAAATAAAGGTAATGTATTGGGCAAAAATCGACCCACGGCGATTTGCCCCGGTCACGTAAATCGCAGCGACCGAACACGTCGCGACTAAGCAACCGCCGAAGCGGTTGAGCGAGTCGCCGAAGCCTTGAAACCGAGGATGCGCTACCGAAGGCGAGCCGTGAGCTGAGCTTCGGTAACCATCACCTCGGTCAAGCAACAGGGTCAAGCCACCGGGGTCGCAAACTGTCACCTCGGTGTATTCCCCTCGGTTCGTCCGGCTTCGCAGCCCACTACTTCACCCCACTAACTCAGCCACTACACATCCAGATCGTGGGACAACATGGCAGCTGATAGTGGAGATCGTGGGCAAGGCTTATATCTATAAATAGCAGCTCATTTCATGTAATAGGGATCCAGAAATTTATACTGAAACTCTGCCCAAATTTGTACTCAACTTTCGCATATTGAAATACAGTTTATTCTCCCGCATTTTATATCATTTTCTCGCATTATTGTAACTTTGATACGAAGAATTGCTTGTATCCGAATCCGAAATTTATTTGTGTACCTAAAAACGATTTAGGCCCATACAAATTGGCGCCGTCTGTGGGGATATAAGCAGTAACGCTTTGTTCCAAAGTTCCGCTTTCATTTTCTGTCAAGAATTTCCGATTTGACGTTATGGCTGATAACGACAACGGTGGTAATAACGGCAATCGGGCTGGCGTTCCGCTGAACCAACAGCCCATTGCCCCAATGACAACAGAAGAGTTCCAAATGTATGTTGTCACAACGTTAAGAGCTCTCCAAACCAAGCAGGATGAGCAAGCAAGCATCAACGCCGAGCTTCGTGCCTCGTTGGAGGCAAGAAATAGCGCTGCGCCCAACGGCACCCAGCCCATGGCTCCTGGTGGAGGCACCCCGCCTTTCGTTCCTACGGGCGCGACAATAGGGGGACCTCGCAACGGAGCCACGTCTGGGGGCTCGGGGAGTAACCCATCTTCCATGCCACACTTCGGGACGGTTCCCACAGTGGCAGAGACAACGTCCTCGGTCGACGTTGAAAGAATGAGTAGAGAAATCGAAGCTCGCATCGAGACGCGCGTCGAAAAGCGCCTCGAGCGCGTACCAGGGATAAGCAAGGAGGAAGATGATCTTGACATCGAGCAGTATAGGGAGCAGCCCTATAAGCCCGAAGCAGCGCCGGCTCCAACTCCTGTGGGGTTCAAACTCACATTCCTCAAAAAGTATGATGGGACAACTGATCCCAAGGAGCATGTCAGGGAATACATGTCCATGGTAAAGAGCAACGACTTGACGTCCACACAGCTCGAGTCCATGTTCCTAAAGAAGTTTGGTAGTTCGTTGGAAAAGGGTGCTCTTCGGTGGTATTTGTGCTTGCCACCGGGGTCAATCTCCTCGTTCAAAGAACTATCCAGCGCCTTTGTCAAGGCCCATACCGGCGCGCAAAAGATCCTCCAGAGGAAGGAGGATATATGTGAAGTGAAACAATGGCCCGGCGAGCCCCTTAAAGAATTTCTCGAGCGATTCCACGCCGAGCGCATGGAATTGCCTCGGATGGATGACACCCTGGCCATCATGGCCTTTGAAAAAGGCATCAATAGCCGCAATTCTGGCGCTGCAGCTGAGTTGCGTAAAGAATTACAGCAGTATCAGGTCCTGACATGGGAGGATCTGCATAGGCGCGCTTACTCCAAAATCAGATTGGAGGAAGCGGAATTCAAAAACCGAGGTTACAACTACAACAACCGAGGTGATACTTCAAACCGCGCCGAAGCGCCACGAAATAATTCAAAGGGGAGGTATGAACCCTACACCTCTCCAAGGCAACATGTCAGTCAAAGGTTGGGAAACAATCCAGGCAACTCATACCCAACCTCTCATATAAGCCAAAGGCTCGGAGGGAAGGTTCAAACCAACGTGAACCAAAAGAATCCCTCGGGCCCCGCTTCGGTCCCAAGAAAGGATCTTCCTCGGATCCAGGATTATAATTTCAACATATCGACCTCGGAGCTGGTCGATGTTGTCAAGGGGACAGCCAGGGTAAGGGTTCCAAAAGATATGAGGACCCCGGCGGACAAAAGGGACCACAATCTGCGTTGCGAATTTCATGCAGATTATGGCCATAGAACCGAGGACTGCAAGGCTTTGCACCTCGAGGTAGCCCATTTACTGAAGAAAGGAGTTCTGGCTGAATTCCTTACTGACAAGGGGAAGGATAATTTTTCAAAGAACCGAGGCGATGGGCAACCGCCTCGGGCCCCACCTCCGGACAGAGTAGTCAACGTCATCACCGGGGGGTCCGAAGTGAATGGTGTGAACTTCACCGCGGCGAAGAAATTTGCTAAGCTCTCCATCACCATGGAGAAGAGGACCCGAGTTGGAGGCTCGGGCAAAGATATAGTATTTGATGAAGATGACTGTGATGGGATGATGTTCCCCCACCACGATGCTCTAGTCATCATGCTGAGGATTAACAATGCCGACATCAAGAGAGTCTTGATCGACCCCGACAGCTCAGTAAATATCATCAGCTACGGGGCCGTGAAGCAGATGTGGTTAAAAGGGGAGATCGTTCCCAAATCAACAGTGTTGGCTGGTTTTAATAACTCAAAAGAGAAGACGTTGGGTGAAATCACGCTGAAGACATTCGCTGAGGGTGTCACCAAAGAGACACTGTTTCAAGTCATGCCCGAGGATCTGGCTTATAATGTGATCCTCGGGCGGCCATGGATCCACTCCATGGAAGCTGTTCCCTCCACCTTACACCAAGTGATCAAATTCCCAACGCCTTGGGGGGTTCGATCAATCAAGGGAGAGCAGCGAGTAGCGAGGGAGTGCTACTCAGTCGCACTGAAGAGTGGAGTCGCCCCGAGCGGGCCCAAAAAATAGCAACCAACGCAACCGGGGTCAAGCGAGGCGAGCCTCCAAAGCGAAATTGAAAAGATCCCGGCATGCGTGCAAGAGCCTCGGAAGCAAAAAGCCGAGGACTCTACCATTGAGGAGCTGGACTCTTTCACTCTATTGAAAGAGTTCCCAGAGAGGAAAGTGCACATCGGCTCGGAGTTGGACCGAAGTCGAAAGAGGCAATTATGGAAGTTTTGAGGTCCAACCATGATTGTTTTGCCTGGGCCCATTCAGACATGACGGGTATCGATCCGGAGATCATGACCCACAAACTGAATGTGGACCCAAAATTCACCCCGGTCAAACAGAAGAAAAGGCCACATGCCGGGGTCAAAAAGAAGGCGATCGAGGATGAAACCACCAAGCTGCAAGAGAATGGTTTCATAAGAGAGGTGAAGTATCCCGAATGGCTGGCAAATGTGGTGGTTGTGCCGAAGAAGAATGGCAAGTGGAGAATGTGTGTAGACTACACCGATTTGAATAAAGCTTGCCCCAAAGATTCTTATCCACTGCCACAAATCGACAGGTTAATAGACTCCACGGCTGGACACAAACTATTAACCTTCTTGGATGCATATTCGGGCTACAATCAGATCCTTATGGACCCGAAGGACGAAGAAAAGACCTCATTCATCACTGACCGAGGTACTTTCTGTTACAAAGTCATGCCCTTCGGTCTGAAGAACGCCGAGGCGACCTACCAAAGGCTGGTATGTCGCATGTTTAAAGAATATATTGGAAAGTCTATGGAGGTCTACATAGACGACATGCTCATCAAGTCGATCCGAATGGAGGATCACTTGAATCATCTGAGGGAAGCCTTTGCTGTATTGAGACAATATGGCATGAAGTTGAATCCTGAGAAGTGCGCCTTCGGGGTTGGATCTGGCAAGTTCTTGGGATTCATTGTCTCCGAACGAGGCATCGAAGCTAACCCTGACAAAATCAGAGCTATTGAAGAAATCCCCGAGGAGCTGACCGGGGTGAAAGAAGTTCAACGCTTGACTGGCCGAGTCGCTGCCTTGAGTCGATTCATCTCAAGGTCCTCGGAGCGATGCCACAAGTTCTTCTCCGTTTTGAGGAAGAATACTCACTTCGAATGGACACCGGAGTGCAAACAGGCGTTGAAAGACTTGAAGCAATACTTCGCTAACGCACCGTTGCTTGCCAAGCCAAAAGAAGGTGAAACATTGCTAGTCTACTTGGCGGTGTCCGAGGTGTCGGTGAGTGCTGTGCTGGTTCGGGAAGAAGATGGCAAGCAGCAGCCAATTTATTATGTAAGCAAGACACTCCTCGACGCCGAAACCAGGTATCCACATCTGGAAAAACTAGCTCTTGCTTTACTCATAACTGCTCGAAAACTATGGCCCTATTTTCAATGCCACCCAATAGCTGTAGTTTCAACCTTCCCTTTGAGAAATATCTTGCATAAGCCAGAGTTGTCGGGGAGGTTATCAAAATGGGCAGTAGAGTTAAGTGAGTATGACATCACCTATCAGCCTCGGACCGCCATTAAGTCCCAAGTCTTGGCGGACTTCGTTGCAGATTTTAGTGTTGGAATCTTACCCGAGGCTGAAAAAGAAAATGCCGAAGCTAAAGGAACAACCCCGGGTTTATGGATACTCTATACCGATGGGGCAACAAACTCCAAAGGTTCAGGGCTATGCATAGTCTTGAGGGCACCCACCGGGGAGAAAGTCAGGCACTCGGTTCGGTTCAAGAAAGTAACCAACAACGAGGCAGAATATGAGGCGGCTTTAGCAGGCTTAGAGTTGGCCAAAGAAATGGGGGTTGAAAGAATCGAATTGAGGTGTGACTCTCAGTTGGTGGTGAACCAAATCCTCGGTGACTATACGGCTCGTGAGCCCAGAATGCAGTTATACTTGGATCGGGCACAAAGGATCTTAACCCAATTCCAAGAGTGGCAAGTTAAACAAGTGCCTCGGGAGGATAATACCGAGGCTGATGCCTTGGCGAATCTGGGTTCGGCTATTGATGAAGCTCACTCGGGGACTGACTCGGTGGTTCGGCTATTATCTGCGCAGATGAGAGAGATGAAGCTGCAAGTCAATTCGGTGGACAACCGATGGGATTGGCGGAGTAAGTTCATCTCCTACTTCGACTCGGGGACTGTCCCCCAAGATAAAAAAGAAGCGAAGAAGTTAAGAACTCAAGCAGCCTCGTATCACATGATCGAGGGCAATCTATACAAAAGGTTGTATTGCGGCCCGATGGCCAAATGTTTGGGTCCCGATGAGGCAAGATACGTGATGGCTGAAGTGCACGAAGGCGAGTGTGGCAACCACTCGGGGGCAAAGTCCTTGGTACGTAAGCTGTTAAGAGCTGGGTATTACTGGCCCACAATCAGTACCGATGTGAGGGCTTTTGTGCAAAAATATGACAAGTGCCAATGCCATGGGCGGCTGATCCACCAACAGGCCGAGCCTCTTCATTCGGTGGTGTCGCCATGACCCTTCATGAAATGGGGAATGGACGTTGTTGGACCATTGCCCAAGGGAAAAGGTGGTGTTCGTTTCATCCTAGTATTGACTGATTACTTCACCAAATGGGTGGAAGCAGTGGCTCTCACCGAAGTCAAGCAAAAGCAAGTAATCGACTTCATCAAAAAGAACATCATCTACAGGTTCGGTGTCCCAAAAGAAATTGCTTGCGACAACGGCAAGCAATTCATGGGAACTATTATCACCAACTTCTTCAAGCAGTGGGGGATCAAGAGAATAGCTTCGACTCCCTATCATCCAAGTGCCAATGGCCAAGCTGAGTCTTCAAACAGGATCATAATTGAGAATCTCAAGAAAAGACTCGACGAGAAAAAAGGTCCTTGGCCGAGGAGTTGCATGGGGTTCTGTGGGCCATGCGAACAACCGAGAAGAATAGTAACGGGGAGACTCCTTTCTCACTGGCTTATGGCATGGACTCACTCATCCCCGTCGAAGTGGGCGAACCGAGTCTTCGGTACGCTCACATGACCGAAGACGCCAATCAAGAGGCGATGCGCATTGAGCTAGACTTGCTCGAAGAGAAGAGGGAATTGGCTTTGGTTCGGCTCGTTGCCCAAAAAAGACAGATCGAGGCTTACCTCAACAGGAAAGCTAAATTCAGGGACTTCAAGGTGGGAGATTATGTGTTGAAAACTGTGAATCAATCAACAAAGGAGAACAACGGGGGGAAGCTTATTGCAAATTGGGAAGGACCCTACAGGGTCAAAGCAATCGTTGGAAAAGGCTCTTATCAAATCGAGTCTCTTCAAGGCGAACCCGAACCTCTGAACTGGAACATCTCTCATCTGAAGCGATACTACTTTTAGCCGAGGTAAATATCTTTTAATTCTTTATCAATTAAACAGCCCCGAGCCGAATAACGCTCCCATGGCATTGATAAACAATGTACTGACTTGCTCCTCGTTCCATCTTTTTGCTTGACCTTTTCAGGAAGCGAACCGAACCGATTCCACTGCTCGGATCTTCATCAAGATTCACAACCGAACACTGGGGGGGAGTGAGAGGGGTTGACACCGAGGTCGACATCGAGCCTCCCAACCGAAGCCTATCTATCCGACAACCGGGGACTTACACCCGGGGACTAGACTTAGTACATTGTAAATCAGCCCGGTAGCGGCATGTTATCACTTTGTTTCCATTCGAAATTGTCATTCGAAATTGTGTTTTTTACCCAAGGTCCGTTTCGGCTTGGTTTTATGTACATAGCCGACTTTTGGCTCGTCGATATCAATAAAAGTGACTTCGGTTGTGCTCACTTTATATGTGTGAATCTTACATTTTGAAGCCGCGCAATGCACCGACCCGAGGACGAGACGTCGTCCTAGGTTTGCATCGGTCAAATTTTGTTTAGATCTTGCAAGATTTAGTTAAAGTTTGCATCAAAGTGTCCGGTATACTTAAAAGGCCATCACACGAAATAAAGATGCAAATACTTTCATTAAAAGCCTGAAGGCTGAATATTTACATTCAAAAAGACCCGAAGGTCCAAAATACAGACTTAAAGAGCCCGAAGGCTTACAAAAGAAGTGCTAAAATTACTCATGCCTCGGGAGAATTACCTCCATCTTCGGAGCCCCCTTCGGCCTCTTCATCTTCTTCTTCTTCATCATCGCCGCTCGAGGCTTCACTTGATGGGAGCTCTTCAATGATAGCTTGAGCTTCGGTCGCTTTGACCTCGGCTTTTTCGATCTCCTCATCTAAGTTGATCTCCCCGGCGCGGCACCGCTTAAGTAGCCTTAGCCGAGACTTGATGATGGCCCACCGCTTGTCGAGCTCGGCCCTTTTCACCTTAAGAGCGGCCCTTTCTTTCCGATCGGCAATTTCATCTTTCAGGGCCGCAATTTAAGCATCCTTGATTGGAAGCTTGGAGTTCTCATCCTCCAACTTCTTGACGTGAAGCAGGTGACTTTTCAACTGCTCATGGTGCTTTTTGCCCATGTTTATAGCCTCGGCCTTGGTTCGAGATAGCTCACCATTCAACCTCGCGACCTCTTCTCCTAGCCTCGAGCGTTCAGCTTCGAAGTCATCACCGAGGATTTTGATCTTGGCCTCAGAGTTCACTTCGGCTTCGCGTAGATCAGCCTGGGACTTGGCTAAATCAGCTTTCAGCGAAGCAATTTGGGCTTTGAATCTGTCCCTTTGCTGATCCCACAGGCCAGATACGCGCCGAACCTCGGCAGTCCTCGTGGCCTCAACTTCAATCGCTTTCAGTGAAAGGATAAAGCTCTGAACAAAAGTCAAATTCACCGAGGTTAGAAGCAGCCCGAAGGTAAAGATAAAAGTAAATTCTTCGATTTCAAGATTGGTGACTTACCCTCACTGCGTTGGAGGCCATGGTGCTGTATAGCTGGCCCGAGGTAAACTCTTGCATAAGCCTATCCTCGGTCAGCCCCAGCAGAGGTGTGAGGCTTAAAAGATCCTCAGGGCTGCAACCCAGCAAGTTTGAAGCGACTGGCACCTCGAGTTTCCGATAAGCCCCCACCGAGGAAGAAATCCTTGCGGGTTCGGAGTATGCTCTCACTGACCCAGTGCCAACCTCCCCGGCGAACGCAGTAGCTCCAGCTTCAGTAACTTTAGCCTTGCCCTTGGCTTTTTCCGCAGCTGCATCAGGCGCGAGTACTTGGCCTTCAAGATCGACAACTTCAACATTCCCTCGAGCCCAAGCCTCTGCGGTCGCGTCATCCTCGGGCTCGTCTACCAATCCTCGGCGCCTCTCAGCAACTGCTTCGGGCAGGGAAGGAGTTCCCGCCTCGGTGCGAGGAGTCACTGAGCATGATGGCTTCTTCGAGGTAGCCCTCTTCCGCTTCACACCTACAACCGAAGAGGAAGTTAAAAATACTAAAGCGAAAAAGGGAGGATAACCCACAATGTGGACCGAGAAGAAACGTTACCTTTTGAAGTCCCTTGATCAGGGGCTCCCTTTGAGATTTTGGAAGACTTGGAAGCCTTCAATCCCTTGTATTCCCCGGCTACCGCAGCCAGATCATCATCTGACTCGGTCTCTTCATGTTCTTTCTTCTTCTCTTCCTTCTTCTTCTTACTCTTTTTTGTGTTAACAGCACGGTTTGGAAAACCTAACACCGAAGAAGAGAAAGTCAGGAAAATAACCAAGATCCCAAGGTCACCCACTATCAAAACACTATCAAAACTCACCGTGCCTCTTGCACTGCCAACCAAATTCGGCAGCCATCTTCATCCATGTCATCTCGGGGCGGGTACGAGCCCCGGTCATCGCCTTGACCCATGCCGTTAAACCTGCTGGGGGCACGATGTCTACCTTGTTGGCTGAAGAAATAACAAGGAAACAAAATCAATAAAGTATGGACAGACTACCGACCGAGGAGTAAGATGAAAGAGACGGTGTACTTACGTGTGTTGTTCCACCGCTCGGGGAAATCCGGCTCGGTGGATAAGACCTTGGTCTCCAGCAAAATGTATCTGTCACACCAGCCCCGATCCCCATGGTCCTCACTTTTATGGAGAAGGGCAAATTTGCCTCGGTTGTTCAGCGCCACTACCCCGGCCTTGTGAAAATAGGGGTAGTATAGCGAAATGAGGTGTTGGAAGGTGAAATCCACTTTAGCTTTTTTGCTTAACCAGTCCATGCATTGGACCACCCTCCAAACGCCGGGGCCGAGTTGAGCCAGACACAAGTTGTATGCCCGGCAGAAGTCATCGATGACCTTATGGACTGGAAGGGAGAAACCGAGGGTGAAGGGGTAAGTGTAAGCGAAAGACATCCCCTCGATGTTGTGGCACACCCTATTTGTGGGGTCGGGGATGATGACCTTCACCTCGGGATCAAATCGACACTCCCTCCGAACCCGCTCAATGTGAGCTTGAGTTATTCGGGTCGGGGTGGTGTTCACAGGAATATTCATGTTCTTCTCCTCCTGATCGGCTGTTTGAGCTTGCAGCTTCAAATCTTTGGTGTTGTCAAAGTGGGAGGGGATTATCTGATGAGGTTCGAGCTCCTGCTCGAGGGGAATAACAGGGCCTGAAGACCCCCCTTCGGTAACAGCTTCTCTCTCTCCTCCGCCCATGGCGTCGTCGCCCTCGGCACCTTCTTCCTCGTGAACGGTATCCTCCTCCTCCAAGCCGACGTCCTCACTTTCAACTGCGACGTTGTGCTTGGCTCTTCCCCTCCGTCGCCCAGAGGCGCCGGCATCGGAGGTCACCTCTTCACCACCCTCCGCCTCTATCATCTGAAGCGGCGGCACGGCGGTGATGAACTCGCCACTGGAAATAATGGCGGCGAACTGGTCGGCCTTGGCCCTCTCACCAGAGTCGCTTGAATCTTGTCGAGAAACCGTTGTAGACATGATGACAGAAATAAGAGCTAGATTCTCACAGCTGATCGGAAAACTGGAAGAATTTTGGAAGGGTTATGAGGTTTTCTTTTTTTTTTTTTAAACTGTTGATCGCTCAAGAGAAAGTGAAGAAAATGTTCAATAGAATGCCCACTTTATAGGTATGGAAGACAAAGAGATGATGACGTCGGCGTCATCATTGTAACGTTGGAAGAAGCAAAGATTACGGCGCGACAGTTTGAACGACCATGGGATGAACGCCACGTGTCCACGAGAAGTGACCTGATGGGACGCGAACTGTTGGCAGATTTTGAAACGCTTGGATAAGATCAAGCCACGTCGCTTTCCCGCTAAAACTTCATTCCACTCCTCGGTCACCTCGGTAGCCAACCGAGGAGTGGGGGGACTATCTGTATTGGGCAAAAATCGACCCACGGCGATTTGCCCCGGTCACGTAAATCGCAGCGACCGAACACGTCGCGACTAAGCAACCGCCGAAGCGGTTGAGCGAGTCGCCGAAGCCTTGAAACCGAGGATGCGCTACCGAAGGCGAGCCGTGAGCTGAGCTTCGGTAACCATCACCTCGGTCAAGCAACAGGGTCAAGCCACCGGGGTCGCAAACTGTCACCTCGGTGTATTCCCCTCGGTTCGTCCGGCTTCGCAGCCCACTACTTCACCCCACTAACTCAGCCACTACACATCCAGATCGTGGGACAACATGGCAGCTGATAGTGGAGATCGTGGGCAAGGCTTATATCTATAAATAGCAGCTCATTTCATGTAATAGGGATCCAGAAATTTATACTGAAACTCTGCCCAAATTTGTACTCAACTTTCGCATATTGAAATACAGTTTATTCTCCCGCATTTTATATCCTTTTCTCGCATTATTGTAACTTTGATACGAAGAATTGCTTGTATCCGAATCCGAAATTTATTTGTGTACCTAAAAACGATTTAGGCCCATACAGGTAAGAATGAAAATCTCAATGATCGGATTGAATTGAAACACAGGACTATAGTACATGATGTATTTATATAATTATACTTTATTTGCATAAACGAAGGCCAAACAAAATATGTAAGAGTGAAAGGAAAAAGAAATTTAAGTTGTAACATAATGGTTGCAATTCATCTATATTTCTTAGTAGGGTCAAAGTGGCATTTGATGATTGATTACTGTGATTAGCAATTTCTATCTGACTGGAAAGATTACTTGTCACTATCACAACGACTAATTTTCCGAATAATTTCATGCGATAGGCCTCTTTGCTTGACTAGTAGTAGTATGTATGTTGAAACTGAAAGGAAGTGATTGCCTCATCAGATGTGGATGTGTTGTTCATCCAAAAATAATTAAGTAAATTAAAAATCCCTATAGCTGCTGTGATACTCATATCATTTACTCTGTTGTCAAATATTTATGTTTGTGATGAAAAGGAAGATGGTACGTTTATACTTTCTACTTTTAAGTTTTAACTAGGGCTGTGCTCCAGATTATTATATCAGAAACACAACATATGATAACACTTTAACCTCCTCGTGAAATTTGTATAAATTCTTAAAATATCAAATAACACATAATGGAAAAGACATAGCGCGATGCCCCTATAGCTCAGTGGTAGAGCGTCAGTCTTGTAAACTGAAGGTCTGTAGTTCGATCCTGCATGGGGGCATCTTTTTTCGTTTGCTGTTTTACTCCTAATGTTATTCTTTCTTTGTTTTTCTTGGTTGGAGTCCTATTTCCTTGTTCCATTTTTATTTTTTCATTTTTCATGTTTTTTTTTAACCTTAATGTCGTTTCTATTTTTTGGTTGAAGGCCTTGGAGTGGAGAATGGTGCCTATTCTGTTATTGGCAATGGTGGATAAAGATAAAAATAATGTGAACCTATATTACAAAAAGGAAATTGAAACAACAACAAATGGAATAAGACCAAGAACTGTATCAATGAAAACGATCGAATATAAATATTTGACTAGTAAAGAAATCTTCATCCATAGGACTAAAAATATTGATATTTGGTGGCATTGACCGCCCAAGAGATGGTTTAAACTAAATAATGATGGTGCTTTCAAACAAGAAAAATTGCAAGGTGGTCTTGGTAGTGTTATACGAAATGAAAATGGTGACTAGATTTTTGGGTTTTATAATCTCGTCCATGCAAACTCACCAATACACACCAATTTGTTAGGCTTAAGACAAGGTTTACAATGTGCAATGGAGCCCAAGCTACAACAGCTGGAGATAGAAACATATTCAACAGAGGTAATACACATTTTATGTCAAAATTATCCTACTTACACCTCTATTATTTCTAATTGCAGGTTGTTAATTGAGAAAATAGGAATACCGGTGCTCCAGCATAATTTCAAACAAGCTAATGGAGTTGCACACTTTTTGGCACAATAAGCTATCAATAAGGACATATTAAATAGTCTTGTTAACTTAGCAACTCCTGCTGCCACCTTAGATAATAGACTACTACTGGTGCATAGAGAGGAGATAGTAGGTGTCTAATCTATTCCGACTAATTCACCAGTCTTGGCAATCAAAATACTCTTAGGAGCATCACTTTGGATTGTAATTTTTTAGAAAACTAACAATAAAGGCAATGACACCTTTTGCCTTTCGTCATGCCTTTTCATGACAAATTACGAGAATTAAACCAAATGGCCTTGTGGTTTTTGATATTCTAATAATGTCTATTCGACTTTTTACTCTTTTTTAAGTCTCCCCTTTACTTACAGATAAACCAAAGAGCTCTGGAGTTTATCATGGTAATCTTTGTATCCTTGTATTTAAAAAAAAAAAAAAATTGATCACATTTTCAAAATTAGATCAATGGTCTCCTGGTCTGAGATTTAGAATTTCGAAAGTAAACATTCAGACTATGAGTCTAATTTTGAAAAAGTAGCCCACTTATAAATTCGATGCCACATTATTGGCAAACTGCAGAGGAAATATGGGCTGGAAAAACTTGAGGCCTAGTTAAGCTGAAATTTGGCCAACAACTGATTGAAGTTGTATCAAATTAGATGGTAGAATCAAATCATATGTTTGGTCTTTAATCATCAACATGCCAGATAAAGACGTCCATGTCCAAGGGGTAAGAAGATGAACTTAACTTTGCCTTCACTCGATTCAAGTCATCAGACACCAACAAAACATAAGTCCATTGTTTGAACATATCATCTGAAGTTGCACATCAAGGCATTAGTTTAACATCTTTTAATTAGTGAAAAACAAAGCAAAGATCATCATTCCATTGTATTACAAAAAAACAAACTTTCTCCAAGTAATTAACACCACCTAATTCACTAACCATTCTTTAAAATCAATCATCCAGAAAGCGTACAATGGCAGGACAAAAATTTCCCAGGAAAAATCTCAAGATTTGTTGTGGTGTTACTCTGTTTTTTCTAATTATTATTGTAATTGTTTGTGTCACTTTGTTCTTTACCGTTTTCAAGCCCAAAGATCCTCAAGTCATTCCCCACCTTAATTCTCTAGATAATATTGAATTCCAAATCTTCCCCCATCCAAGCCTAAACGTGACATTAAAGTTGATAATCACGATTAAAAATCCAAATTATGGAAGCTTCAAATACATGGACTCAAAAGCTTCTCTTATTTACCGTGGTAACTACCCAGCGGGTGAAATCCTAATTGCACATGGAACTGTTCCATCTAGGGGAGAATTAAACATCAGCAGTTATGCTGATATTACTGGGGACAAATTTGTTACAAGTCCTTATTTTCTGAAGGATATTGAGGCTGGAAGTTTGAACTTTACATCCACTGCAACTTTGCATGGTAAAGTTAAGGTGCTCAATATTTTCAAGATTCATGCTACTGTTTTTAGCTATTGCGACATTTCTATTCTAGTTCAGACTCTTGCTATTCAGTTGAGTTGCCATTCAAAAGTCAGGTTATGATCACTGTCGTAGATTTTCTACTGTGTCTGTGTATATATACAATATATATTCTCAACTAATCACAATACAAAATTGCTGGCCTCTTTTCCTTTAATTTCGTCGGTTTTCATTTCCTTTTCCGGTAATGGTATCCGACCAACATGCAAATACGGTATCTGATATATAACTTTTGCGACATATTGTTACCAATGGTGATGAATTGTAAAATTGTATTTTATATATAACTCTTGTAAAATTGAATTTTAAAATAGTTGTGATGAATTCCCATATTCGTTACAAATGGTGGCGGACATATGTTAGTCACCACTCACCAGTTGTGATGCCGAACCTGCATTTGAGTAATAAATTGAGACGAAACTATGATAGTAGATATTAGTGTTTTGTCGCAAATTTTGTCCACAGAGATGAATTCTGTCCATAAGCTGTTAGAAATTCATCAAAATTTGACAAAGTAATTTGTCACAAATTTGAATTTTCATGTTGTACTAATTATAAGTGCTAGCCCCCCTTGAGTGCCTTTTCCTCTAATTGTTCAATGGCTCAACCTGTTATCTGCCTTGCCTTGTCTACTTGGGTAATATGCTGAGATAGATTGTCAACCATATTAGAAAACGATAAATGCAAATTGAAAAAGCTAAGTGACAAGCTAGTTTACACCTTCTACTTCTGAATAGAGTAATAACTAATTAACTAGCTAGGAAAGAAGAACAAGAATATCTTGACCTGTTAAAGAGATTCTTGACGTGTAATACGAATAACTAATTATACTTATATTAGGTTAGGGTATTTAGTTATAATCGTGAAGGACCTCTGGCCACTATACCTATTGCTACGGATACTGTTATATTATAGTAATATGGTAGATTTCATAAAATATATTCAACACATATTATTCCAATCAGTAGAGCCGGCAGACGGCTGATGATTGAATCTTGGCCATTTCTTATGCTCCCTTCCTTTCTTCAATCTTTTCTGAATAAACAAAACAATTTTTTAATACAGACCCATAGATTCCATATCTTCTCAAGATTTTGTTCTTCTTTTAATTCCTACTCTATCCAAGAGTTCGTTAGAAATTTTTTTTGTTGGAGAAACAGTCGGAACATGAAAAGTCCAAACCAGAAGAGTGAAGACACTTGGAAAGCTATCTTTATCTACTCTTATTTCGTGGAAAATAGTAAAATTATAATAATGAATTTTGGTGGAATGATACTCCCTCCATCTCAATTTATATGTCATGTTTGCGGATGCACGACCACTAAAAAGTTATTAAGTAATGACAAGAGCTTTTGACTAGTTTACTTTATTTATACCTTTAATCTTTCACCATATTAATCTCTTTCAATAAATGTTCATTGTATCTTTATTTTTCAAGATCAATTAATATTAAGAGTGAAGTGAGAAGAAAATAATTAATTATGTATTGATTTTCTAGAATGATAAATGTTTTTAAGACAAACATTTTTAATAATTATGATAAATAAAATAAGACGGAGGAAGTATTCCAAACTTAATACCAAGCTTCTATCACGGTTATATATAAATAAAATACCAAGAGACTTGGAAGGTTGTCTTTTATCTCAAGGCTTGTGTTTGAGCAAGATGCTATTTATTAGAGCAGACAGATTGGAACTACTTTTGCAAAATTTGTAACGAATTTTTCTAGCTCATTTCAAATAACTTGCGCGATGACCCAATATTTTGATATGATACCTAATTAATACATAATTAGAAAGGGTACTTTGGTGCACAAAGTATCCCCGTGTTCACGTAGGCCAAAGTAAGGACTGCATTCCAAAGAATATAATGTATGCAGCCTACCTTGATATATAGTACTCTCTATTAGAATCAGAGCTTGATCTGCAAATTCTTAGTTATAGCTTCAAGTAGAAGCTAAGATCAGCTAAGATCTTGGAGAGAGAAAATCAATTTGAGTCGGTTGAAGAGAAGTTGGGTAGTGAGGTGTTAGTTGTATTCTATAACTTCCATCCCGATTTATACATCAACATAGGAAATTAAAAATATCTACCTAACTATCCTAGCCAGCAAATATCTACAACTTCTTTCTAAGCATAATTAACTTCTAACTAATTACATCATTATGTCAAGTTCTCTATACTCCCCCTCAAGCTGGTAGGTGCAAAAAATGTTGTACACTCCCAGCTTGGACGCTAAAAACTCATGTTGTTGCATGCTCAAGGCTTTAGTTAAAATATATGTTTTTTGTTCCTTTGTCCCAACATGCTGCGTTTTCACCTCCCTTGTTGTATCCTTTCTCTGATGATGTGACAGTCGATTTCTATATGCTTTGTTCTCTCGTGAAACACTGGATTTGCAGCTATCTGAATTGTTGCCTTATTGTCCCACAATAAAGTCTTACTGGCATTTCAATCTTTTTCCTAATTCTCTGAACAGTCCAACTAACCACACTAATTCTGACACAGTGTAGGCCATACTCCTGTATTCTGCCTCTCTTGAGCTCTTGGATATGGTATTCTGCTTTTTTTTTTTAATTTCCAGGATACCAGTGAATTTTGAACCCATTTGACTTTGCACGGAGTTTAATAAAGAGAGAAGACTTTTGAAACTTGTGGTCTAAAATAAGTTATAGATATTTGTGTGGCTACAAATCATCTAGGGATGAGTAAAAGTGAATATTTCTTTCCAAATTTAGAAAGAGGTCATTTTTTTTTGAAACAGACTAAAAAGGAAATAGGTTCATCCTTTTTGAAACGGAGGGAGTACTTCACAACAAACCTGTAATTGACCTTCTGTATTAAGGCATAATGCCTAATCAGCATCACAATAAGCTGTCAATATTGACTCACTCTGGCTGCTCATCAGTATCCCCATTCCTGATTCTTTCTTGATATATCTCACTATTCTAAGTGTTACTTCCCAATGTGAATTCTTTGGTTCTTGCATAAATTGGCTAAGTGTTTGTACTGCATAGCAATGTCCAGTCTAGTCAATGTCAGATATAACAGCTTCCTTATCAACCTCTGGTATTGTCTCCTTTCTTCTAGTAAATCATCATCCTTGACTCTCATAAGCTTGTTCAACTCTCTTGTAGTAATTTTTTTGTTGTAGTCAAGTGGTGTCCATGCAGGCTTTGCTTCATTCATTCCAAGGTCTAATATCAATTCTAAGGCATATTTTCTCTGGTTCATAAGTATCCCTTTACTAAATCTGCTGAACTCAACTCCAAGAAAATACCTTAATTTCCCCAAGTCTTTGACTTTAAAAATCATCTGCAGCTCATGCTTAGTTGCTTCTATCAGCTTCATATCACGACCCAAAAATCCGAATAGGTCGTGAGGGCACCCAACTAACCAAGTTGGGCGAACCCACTTGATTTGTGAATAATTAGAATAATCTTTACTACATAATATATAAATATTTCGATAACACCCCATAAAAGAAATAAGTTGAAATATCCCAACAATAAAAGGTTTAAGTACTCCGAACGAGCTCTAGGAGTATAGGATTTTATGCTCGTACTCTGTCAAATTATAGTATAGTTTAAGATATTGTCCCACAGAGATTGGAAACACCTAGGCTACAGATTTATTTTGTTTTTGTCACTATTTGAGAGAACTAGTTTGGTGAGATGGAAATTGTTTAATAGTCCTAAAAATTAAATAACATTAGAGTAAATATTTTTTGAACTTTTTTAAATAAATAAAAGATAAAGATAAAGGTTGGGATACTTTGAATCAGCAAGATAAAACTATTATAATAAAATCAAAATTTCATTAATTCTTCTCTGTTTAATGACATGATCGCTTATTTCTAATAAAACCAAATCACATAAAAGTAACCAATTAATAACACCTCTTTCGGTTAATGTAGTTAATCGATTGACAGTGAAACAGAGACCTTATTCAAATAATGATCATTTATTTCTAATACAACCACTTCACTTAACCACAATATATTAATAGCACCACTCGCGCTTATACTATTAATTTATTGAAGTCAGTGACATTAAACAATAATTGATTAATAGCACCTCTTTCGATTAGTGTAGTTAACCGACTAAAGTAATGATTTAAACAAGAATTATCTTAGTTGAGTACACCAAGTGAGCAAAAACCTCTTTCGATTAGCTTTTACTAAATCAACAATCTTATTTGAGTCAACTCCTCCATGAGAATTAGAATTGAAAGAAATAAGATAAAGATTATGGTTAATCCTGATGTATAAAGATGATAAAGAGAAAACCCCAACATAAGAATATAATAAAATCAAGACTTCCATTATAAGAACTTTATCAAGCTTCAGCTAATATCTCAACCAAAGAAAATTACTCCATTATGGAGAAAAGAAAATAAAATTCATACAAAGAAGAAATAATTTGTAAAGCTAAAACAAAGCCAATAGAGAGACGTGTTTTTACACAGAAGATGGGATCTCCCCTTTTACTAAAGGAGCAGACCTATTTATAGGAAGTTGAGCCAGGTCAAAACTCCAGTAATGCCATTACTGGATCTAATAATGTCATTATTGGATCAATAACTCCATTACTGGTATAGTAATGCGTACGGAACTACATTGTAGCTCAGTAATATGTACGGAACTACATTGTACCACAACAATATGTACGGAACTACATCGTGCCACAATAATATGCACGGAACTACATCGTGCCACAATTACTTGTATAGAAGGATATATTATACATAGGGTGTGGAGCAAGTCCACCAAGAAAGCGAAATACACTTACCTCGGTCTGAAGCTCACTAGCTATTCAACAATGGTTTTCCCTTTTCGAATCTCCTCCAAACGTTCCCGCTCTATTAAAGGAACATAATACAATCAATACCTAGGCTAATGGTTAAATATTACAAACCTTGAACTAAAGGGGTTAAGAAATTAACTTAAAAGTCAACCCCGAGCCCACATGGTCAAACCCCAAAATTGAAGTCAGAATCGTGATACACATAAAGATGAGAGTCTAAATATGTACTCAGGTCTTGATCTTGGTAGGAATTGGGATGTGAAATCTCAATTTTACTAAATAGATAACTTAGGGTCAAATGTCATTTTCCATTTCTCAAATGCCATACTTTTAATAATAGGATTACACTTCAATACACTCAATAGTTAATTATTTATTTTAAACATATTAGTAATTAGTTCTTTATAATAATGATCCTAAAACAGTTTACAATTCTATTTCCAGAAACAAATTTTCGGACCGAAACAATGACTTAGAAATAGAGTGACGAACTAGCTTGCTGCCATGGGAGCATAAGCTCACATATGTGAGTAGATCCACTAACCCCTATCATTATGCAATAATTAGCTTCCTAATCATTACATAATAATAATAATAATAATAATAATAATAATAATAATAATAATAATAATAATAATAATAATAAAGAAATGTGATTCCATATATGCATACCAGAATGTATTAAATTGGAATTATAAAGACTAGCTGCTTATAGCTCCCCGAATAAGTTCTCTCATCTTCAAGTAGCCGCTACTGAGTACTCTTGTTCTTTCCTTTAAATTTTCATATTTATTTATGTTTTTACCCTAAAACGAACGGCAATGTCTCCTTTATATGTTCCCTAACAATATGGGCTAGAAACAAGATGTGGGCTTAGAATATAAATTTGGGGAATTTTCAAAACTAGGCACCCCTCAACACAAAATTACAAATGAGAGGCCACATTTCATCCATAGCACCCCTTTATTTTTACATTACACAACATATCACTCCCTTATTTTCAAAATTACACAACATAGTACCCATTTAAACTAAAACCCTAGGAACCACTCCCTCACCCTCCCCCACCACTGCCCCACCACCAAAAATCGGCCTACCGCCGCCGGCCGGCGGTGGCCGGTGGCCGGAAAACCAAAAATTCACCGGATTTGTTTATTTTATTTGTGGATTTGTTTAAATAATTGTTTTTGATAATTTTATACACCTAAATCTATCAAAATAATAAATTATACATGTAAATACATAGAAAAATGTGTATGCAAGAAGGGAAATACAAAAATATACACAAAAAACATAAATTTTATACAAAACATCCATAAAAAGTGCACAAATCTGAAATTTATACAATTTATTCATTGTTCATACACGCATATACAGCTTTATACAAATTTTACAATACATAGAATGTGTTTTATACACTGTCAATACGTACTTATACAGATTTATACATTTTTATACACGTTTATAGAATTGTATAAACTAGTATAAAAATGTATAAAAGTGTATAAATTCGCAAAACTGACTTTAAACAGAGCTTCGGGCAGCTTTTACACAAAAGCTTAACAAACATCCCAGATCTATACAGTTTTATACAAGAAAAACACTAGATCTAAAAAGTTTTTAGAAAAAACTAGTAGATCTCAATGGATACTTATGAAAATTGTGTAAAAAGAAGAAGAAATATGATAAACAACTTTTTTAAACAAACTCACCGGAGTTTTAATCGAGATTTACAATCAAAATCGACATTGTTATACAAAAAAAAAAAAAAAAAAAAGAACAAAAAGAAAACGAGACGAAGAAGAAGCAGCATCAGCGGTGGTGGTGACCACGACTTCAGTGGCTTGGAGGAGAGGAGGTGACGGTGGGGCAGTGGTGGAAGGGTTGGGGGCGGCGGCGGCGGCGTTAGGGTTTATGGGGGAAGAGAAGAGAGAAAAATGTGAAGGAGAGAAGGAGAAGAGAGGGAAAATGGGGGGCTAGGGTTTTTTTTCTTTATAAAGGGGGTGCTATGGAGTGAAAGAAAAAATTAAAAAAAGGGAGGGGGTGCTATGTCATGTAAGGTAGCAAAATAGGGGTCTTTTTTGGTAATTTTCATGAGTGGGGTGTCTCTCAATGTAATTGTCCCTATAAATTTTGCTTTTATATTTTAGGGTCCAACTAGTATAAGAAACTATCCACTTGGTCCAAAAGTTATCTAATTAATTTTCTAATTTTTTTTCTCCAATTCAAATTTAAATAAAATAAATTAATTATTATAAAATATCGGGGTGTTACACTTCAGATCACCTCATGTAATCAACATGTCATCCACATAGACTGAAATGACCACTGTGTTGTCTCCTCTCCTTTTAGTGAATAATGAATAATTCAAGCAGCTTTGTTTGAACCCTTGTTGTATCAATGCATGTGTCAATTTGACATTCCATTGTCTGCTAGCATGTTTTAGCCCATACAGAGATTTGACAAGTCTGCAAACTAAACCCTTATTTTTCTCCCCTGACTTGCAAAGCCCTCAGGTAACTGCATATAAACCTCATCATATAAATCACCTTGCAAGAAGGCATTGTACATATCCATCTAATAAATGTGCCAGCCTCTTGCAGCTGCTACTGAAATAATAGTTCTCACTATTTCTATCTTGACAACAGGTGAAAATGTCTCATAATAGTCCAAACCCTCCTTTTGGTTGTACCCCTTTGCTACCAGCCGAGCCTTGAATCTTTCAACTGTTCCATCTGCCTTGTACTTAACCTTGAACACCCATTTGCATCCTATTGGTTTCTTCCCTGGTGGTAACTGTTCCAGCCTCCATGTCTTATTCTCCTCCAAGGCTTGTATTTCAGCTTTCATGGCTTCAACCCGTCTAGGATCCTTTGAAGCTTCCTGAAATGTCCTAGGTTTTACTATAGTTGTGAAAACTGCCAAATAGCTCCGTAAGCAAGTTGCAAACCTTGATGGTTCACATAGTTACATACATAGTTTGGTCTGGAATTACTTGATTGGACTTGTGCTGTAACATAGTCAGTCATCCATCCTGGATTTCTTCTTTCCTTTGTTGATTTTCTTTGTGTTACCTCTTGTTATGCAGGTGCTTCATTCAGTTCTGCCATGTCTTCATCATGATCTATTATATCTTCAGGTACTGCCTCTGGAACATACTCTTCAAGTTCATCTCTTCATTTATATCCAGCTCCTCAGTGCCCTAAAGGTCATGCAATGGTATCCTATATGCTGATTCAGCATTTATGCCTGTAAATGTTTGTATTGGACCTTCATCATACAATGATTGTTGTTGAATGTTGGGATCAACATGTGTCTCCTGCATCCATATGTGCTCAGTTGGTTTTCCCTATTTGAAAGAAAAAACTGACTCTCTAAATGTTACATCCCTATTAGGAATACATATGTTAGTGGTCAGGTTATACAATATCTATCCCTTAGCAACTTTAGAGTATCCCCTCATCATTGTAGGCACTGCTCTAGCTTCAAACTTGTCTGTCAGGTTCACTTTTTTGGCAAAGCAAAGACATCCCAGTGTTCTTAGGTGACTCAAATCAGGCCTTCTCTTATGAAACACCTCATGAGGACTCTTTCCTTTTAGCACAACAGTTGGCAACATGTTTATGATATAGGCTGCTGCTAGTATACAATGCCCCCAAAATTTAATAAGAATTCCACTCTGAAACCTTTTGCCCTTGCAACTTCCAACACATGTATGTGCTTTCTTTATGCTACTCCATTTTATTGTGGAGTGTAAGCATATGTTCTTCAATGCACAATCCCATTATTAGAGAATAGTTCATGGCATGCTGAATTTACAAACTCTCCTCTATTATCTGTTATTATCACTTTGATATTTTTGCCAAATTGAACTTGAATTAGTTTCACAAAGTTTCTCAATATAACAATCACATCAGTCTTATGTTTAAGCAAATACAACCAGGTCATTCTTGAATGATCATCCACAATAGTCAGAATTTTTTTTTTTATTTCTATTAGATGTTTGTACACCATAAGGTCCCCATACATCCATGTGTAGTAAACAAAAAATCTCCTTACTTCTGCTAGTACTTTTATTAAAAGGTAATCTACTATGCTTTGCTAGAGGACATACTGTTCCAACTGAAGTGTACCTAAGTCTTCTGTGCCACAATTGAACATCTATCTCTTCTCTTGCACTGAATCCTTGCTCTGTTTTTTTGTTGTTTTCTGCAGGGAACTGTGACATCAAATAGAGTCCATCTCTTTCTCTATCAATCTGCATCACCTGCCCACTGCAGAGATACTGTAACACATACATTTTAGGGAAAAAAGGTGACTGGGCAATGCAAGTCTTCAGTTATTTTAAATAAAGACAGTAGATTATACTTAAAGTTAGGCACACATAACACATCACCAACTAGTCTATCACTCATAATTTTACAAGAACCTGTGCATGAAACTTGTGCTATCTCTCTATTTGGTAGATGCACTTTTTTCATCTTAGGATTTGCTACCTGAGTCATATTAACTATTGATTTTTATATCTGGTGTCATGTGACTTGTAGCCCCTATGTCCACTATCCATTCTTTCTTGTTTGCACTAGCTAAGAAAGCTTTAAATGTACCTGTCATGTTGGCCATATTTGCAGATTCATCCACAATGTTTTCCTTGTTTATAAACTTCAAAATCTGATTCATTTGCTCTGTAGTGAAGTATTGTCCCCTGACTGGATCATTATGATATTCCCTTGATCCTCCAGGTTTTCCAGTTCTCATTCCTTCTTGGTTTGCCATTCTATTTCTAGTTGCATAATATTCTCTTCCTTTGCTTGTATTCTGTGCCTCATGAGAAATCATTTTTCCTTTCTCATTTTCCCTATTGTATTCGCTCCACTCAGAGTTTCTTTCATCATCCACAATTGTGTTATTTGCACTGTTCTTCCCATACTTCTTTTTAGGCTTATAATCTTCTGGATACCCATTTAGTTTCCAATAGTCATCCCTGGTATGGCCCCTTATGTTGCAATGGTCACATTTCAAATTATAATTCTTCTTTGGCTTTTGCCCAGGTCCTTTTCTAACAGTCATTAGTACTGTAACATCTCTATTTTCATTCATTTGGCAGAAGTTGGCTATGTTTCTTTGACTTTCTCTTTCTATTAACATAACATAAGCCTGATTAACAGTTGGCAATGGATTCATCATTAAGATCTGCCCCATAGCTTGTTCATACATCTCATCAAGTCCCATCAGAAACTGTAAAAGCTTCTGTCTACGCATATGATCAACATAGTCTCGGGATTTCTCACAATCACAGCAAGGGTTTGGTGTTATGCACTTATCCCAAAGTAATCTCAATTTGGAGTAATACAGAAATTAGGCTAGTACCTTGACTCGCAATTGTAATTTCCTTATGAAGTTGAAAAATTCTAGATCCATTGATCTTATTGAATCTTTCTTCTAGATCCTTCCATACAACACTTGCATTCGAAGAGTAAATAATTCCACTGATCGATTCCTTAGATACAGAGTTCATGATCCATGAAAGAACTATCGCATTACATTGCTCCCATTGATTCTCCAGACCTGGTCCATAATTCTCCTTTTTACATGTACCGTCAATTAACTAGGCTTATTCCTTCCTGGAATAGCTATTTTCATTGACGGCTCCACACAGAGTAATTTTCAGATCCAGTAAAAAAGAGAGAAATTAACACCGTTCCCTGATGTGTCAGTAGCATAGAGAAATAAGGGATGATTATGATCTAAGCTTTCCAGTGTCTCCACTCTGATTGTCACCTGCTCCGCCGCAGCTCCGTTCATATTTCTGGCAACATTTTCTATGTTCGCTATTGTTAAGGTTTTCAATAATGAATTTTGATTTCTACTTCTACACGATCCTTGAATCTAGGTCACACTAGTGAGCTAAAGTGCTGATACCATATTGGAATCTGAGCTTGATCTACAAATTCTTAGTTAGCTTCAAGTAGAAGCTAAGATTAGCTAAGATCTTGGATAGAGAAAATCAGTTTGAGTCAATTGAAGAGAAGTTGGGAAATAAGGTGTTAGTTGTATTCTATAACTTCTATCCCTATTTATACATCAACAGAGGAAATTAAAAATATCTACCCAACTATCCTAGTCAGCAAAAATCTACTATCCCAGTCAGCAAATATCTACAGCTCCTTTCTAAGCATAATTAACTTCTAACTAGCTTCTAACTAATTACATCATTATGTCATGTTCTCTATACTCCTTTCATCCCACTTCTTTTGTCATAGTTTGAGTTGACATGAAGACTAATAAAGAAAGACTTTTAAAATTTGTGGTCTAAAATAAGCCATGGATATTTGTGTTGCTATAAATGAGTCATAATGGAAGTTTGGAGTTTGACGAGGCCAAAGTGTGTAAGATTTTCCTACTCGTGCTTATATTTCCACAGAGATTGGAACCACCTATGCTACAGATCTGTATTGTCTTTGTTACTATTTGAGAGAATCAAGTTGATAAAAGGAGAGTTGATTATAAGTTCTAAAAACTTAAATTAAAAATAACAAATATTTTTTAATTTTTTAAATAAAAGATAGTGTTTGGGATATTTTGAACCTGCAAGACAAAAGTATAATAGAAATAAGAATTTATTATTTATTTCTCCGTTAATTGAAATAATCGCTTACTTCTAATTCAATCGAATCACATAAAAGGAATCCATTAATAATTATTTATTTCTAATTCAATTACTCCGCATAACATCAATTTATTAATAGCACCACTTGCGCTTATACTACTAATCTATTGAAGTTAGTGGTATTAAGCATTAACCAGTTAATAGCACCACTTTCGCTTATACTATTAAGCAATCAAAGTAATGAATTAACCAAGAAGTATCCCACTTGAGTACACCAAGAGAGCAAAAACTTCTTTTAATTCGTTTTTACTAAATCAATAAACTCATTTGAATCAATTCCTCCTTGAGAATTAGAATTGAAAGAAATAAGATATTAATTATGGTTAATCTTGGTGTATAAAGATGATCAAGAAATAGTCTCAACATGAAAAGATAATAAAATTCGGAAATCTATTATAACATCATATCAAGCTTCATCTAATATCCCAACAAAAAAAAAAATTACCCCATTATGAAGTAAGAAAAGTTAAAAAAAAATTAAAAAACTAATATTTAAAAGAGTAAGAATAGTTTTACGTACTACTAGAAAATAATGACAAAAGAAAGAGAAAGCTTTAAAGAGTAACTAGCTATTCTATGCTAATTCTACTTGATGATATACGAGAGAGTTTGTCTTCCTTTTATAGATAGAGAATTTCTTCATTATTGTATCATGACAATGAGCCATTATAGGGAAAATGTGAAGCAATTTTTTCTTGCATATTGGCATGGACACGTAGAAATCTTCTCTTGCTCCTTTATGTGCTTTTAATTTCATATTCTTCCATTAAATTTTGTAATTTCATATAAAGAAGATGTATAGTGAGGAGCAAATATTATATAGCCAAGATATGTAGCAACTTTCTTGCATCATGATGTTGATACGTAGAAATCTTCTCATTTTCTAGCTTCTTTATTTTCTCTTTCCAAGTATTTTTTTTCCTGCAAGATTTGTTCGAAAATATACGAGAATTGAATATATTTATTCATGCTTTTATTTAAAATATTTATTTTTATCATATTATTATAAAAGAGCCAATCCCTAAAGTAAAAAGTGAAAGACAAAAATACCCCTAAAAAGTTCAGTAATTATAAAATTTGGAAGAAAGATAATGCTTAACAGTGGATTAATTTAATTACGACATTCAGTTGCCTCTAAATTTATACGTTTTGAAGAGTTAATGTCAAATTTTTGTACATCTACCCATGCATCTTCAATTGCTAACTTTTACATTTCTCATCATTTATCTCTTCGTCTTCTTCTCAACTTCAGACTTTACAAATACTTCTTATATTTATAGTCTGATCCAGACACCAAATTGAAATGGAACACATTAGAAGAATTGATCAAAAGTAATTTTTAGCTAAATATTATATGAACAATCCATATAAACCTTTTCGAAAGGATTTATGTCATTTTCTTCGGCTTGTCAGCACTATGTCGTATGTTAGTTATGTTACCTCTTTTTTGATATTCTCCTTCACTACTCCGTTTTACATGAAGTCTATTCTTTTTGCTGGTGGATAGATTACTTCATATGAATTTCCCGCATAAATCATTGTGCGAGTGATCTTCTTTATTTTTTCGATAGACATTGTCTTATGTTGTACTCTTACTGTATTTTTTGTGTTACGCCATTTCTTTTCATTGAACTTATTCAACAATAATTAGTTTTTTCTTATGTTTTAGTCATAAAGAAAATTGATCAAAAAGGGAAATTAACAAATAATGAATTATGAATTACAGAGGTAAAAGATTATGGGTGCAACTATCGTATGTTATTATGTTAAAGTTAATTGTCATTAATATTTTTTTCTTATTGAAACAGAGAAGATTGTGTATAATAGTTTCATTTGATAATCAAAAGAAGTCATTTTATTGAATAACTAGAATAATTTATTGCTTTTCTTGGATTCACGGCAGCCGATGGGCAGAAGGGATGGAAGCATTATCATGTTCTACAAGTGAGTTCATTTTACAAGGGAATAGGAAAAAAAAAAAGGAATATGCATAGATGCTATAAGGAAGTGTAATATACATGAAGTTGGTGTTTTTTGTTCAAGGAGCAAAGGCTCTGCAGTGAGGGAGTATGAAATAGTAGTACAATATAGTAACGTTAACCGAGACACCGCAAATGTATGTTTTTGTATGCATAAATTTATAGCTTGGATATGTACAAGTTGTAACAAATATATTTATGGTAAATATTAGGCATCATAAAATTGGTAAGGATAGCTTGTAATATCAATTTGAATACAAGTCTTTTATATTAAAGTTTAAATACATATATAGTTAGAACTTAGCATTTTATGATTATGTGATACACAGAAGAGCTTTTACAACAAAAGAGTCGATATAAAAAAGAAGACCTTCTGCAACAAAAGGACCAATATTGGCCAAATCAGGTCAATACTTTTTATAAATCCTTGATAAGGGCACACTCGCAAAGCACATGACCAAAAACTAGTATAAGAAAATGCATGAATAAATCATATTCATCAGAGTTGAATTATTTTCAAATTTAGAAGTATAACAATTTTTTGGGGATGGACTAATAAGAAAAGTATGACAAATAAAGTGAGTTGGAGGGAGTATCTAATTATCAACCAAAAAAAAAAAAAAATCCTTTATGCAAATATTCCTGGTACCATATAAAAACATGTTTAGTTAAGGTAACAAGGTTGCGCACCTCTTAGCGCAAGGAGCTCCTGATCAGTCCAAATCTATCTCCTCTTTCTATTATGTTGTGCCGCCAAATTTTGTTCAACAAACTTTGCAAGAAGATCGTGTGGGCATATCATCTACTATTGAAATATCGGATAGTTCTTTCTTTTGCTTATCTAAATTAGGAAATGTTAATGTAATTAATGCATCTGCTGTTCCATGTATCAGCCAGTCTACGACTCTACCTGACAGTCGTATGAACTCTTTATGTAATCCGCCGTAATTTTCTATCTATAAATATCGTACTTTATCAAAAAAAAAAAAACATGTTTATACTAGATTCAGTGAACGAAATATTTAATGACCGGCCTCAACAAGTTGCGACGTGCATTATTACACAGAATTGATCGTTTCATTTGTGGAATTGTGGGGCAGCACAAAAGTAATAGGAGATGAGTACAGTATCTCCTCTTAAGTTTCTCCAATCTATGACAATGCACGAGAGTTCCACTAATCACGGCTGGGACAGAGATAGAGTGTATCTATCATATGGGTTTGGTCGAACTGGCAACTTTCGTTCGGATTACAAATATGCATTCAAAATTTAAAATTAAGTCGAAGACTCAGTTACTATTTAAATTAACTGTTCTAAAATTCAAAATCCATAAAATTTAAATTTTAAATTAGTCTCAAATCACGCAATAGTACGTAAACATTGAGTAAAAAATTTCTATTGCACTATTGTTGATTGTCAAAGTTCCTCCATGTCCTAAAGTGCATTAATTTGAAGTACCTCCGAACATAAATTACTTACGCAGAAGTCCTCTTTTTCAAATTGTCATGGACATTCATGTAGTAGTAAGCTCTTACTAAGAAAGTCCTAGTACCCCCAAAATAATTGAAAATACCAATTTTCAATTACGTACTAAGTAATTCACTGCATTATTAAATTATTCATTAACAAGGAAGCTTCAACCTCATTTTGGTAATAATAATATTGTTATTATTATTTACAGGAGTGGCTTACACTTTTTTTAGTCTGATCTCTGTCATGCACTAATGACCATCTGTTAGGTAATTAAGAAATCTACTTTCATCATTTCAAATAATTCAAGCTGCTGAATTGAAAAGTGACACTAGCTTGAACGTACACATTGTCTAAATTTGAACTGACAACGTTAACTATGCATGTGCTTAGTCTTGGATTTATTATGTGAATATAGTCGCTTAATGTTCTATCAAAGATGATTATGACCATTCTCTCTGAAGTGCTAATACTTAACTCCGATCCATTGGCCAAGTTAATCAATAATTACGACATTTGATCATTTTTATGAATCACTTCACAACAGAGTTATGCAAATTAAAGCATCAATCTATTAGCAGCCGTTTAAAGATTCACATCATAATAATGCAACTTGCTTCTGGTTACGAGAGATTTCCAAGATTAGCCAATATCTTTTGAGAATTAAACATAACCGCTAGAAAACTTTATGATATATAGATATAGTATATACACTCTGCATATTTTAATATTTTATAAGTATCTATTTGGTTGCTAATATGTCACGCCATGACCATCACCATGACATCAAACTCAATATCCAATATAAACAGAAGAAGTTAGAAACTAAGAAAATTCTAACCAAAGGGTATGTGCTAGCTCTTTGCTTGATGTAGAATTCTAAACTTTATGACTTCTAGTTACAGACTTTATTACCAGCCATTTAATAATTTACTGGACTTGAAATTAGTTATTTGCACTTATTGTGAATTCTTCAACACAAATACGGAGTTTGATTCAAATTCGAACTCATATATATATATGTAAAATCAAGATGATATACAGTCAGCTTAACGAATTTATGGTGAGTTAAGGGTGGTCAGACATCGGTCTTTACCTGCTTGATGTGTATGCACATGGAGGGGTCATCTATTTGTACACATTTGTCAAAATATCAACTAAAAATGATTTAAATCATGTCTTAATTAAAAACTATCCAATAATGTCTAATCGGTCACCCTACACTTATCCTTAGTACCACTAGCCTTTCAAATAACTCAAGTCTCATGTTTTTCTTAATTATTTACAACTAAAATATAGCTAGTGGATGAGAATGAGAATAATTAACAATCGTTTAGGAGTATATTCTTTTTAACGATAACATATTTGTGAGTTTGAGTTACCTATAGGATTTTAAGAATTCCGATCCTTTAATCGATGATAATAAGCCCCTTTTAATGAAATGACGTTTTAAATAAACTTAGAGTTTTTTCCTCTTCGTTATCATTGATACACTAACAATTCTTGATTTTAATTATTCTTAGGTTAAAGTTGTCGCTAAGAAGATACTATAATATAGAAGTTATGCTAGAACAAACTCTATGTTCTTATTTTTATCCATACTTAGCGATTAGTTTCACATCAAGAATTTCATTTTCTCCCAATAGAATAACGCTAAAGCCGTATAGCACAAGATGAATATTGGAACATTAACATACTTGCAATTTTTGTTTTCTAGTTCAGCAATATAATAAACAAAAAGAAACAGAAAGTGAAAGGAGAATTCTCTACAGAAATCAGTATGAGAACTTTTTGTTGCATGTTACTTGAATATTTTGTAGTACCTACTTTTACGAAATACTACAAACATATAACTATTACACAATATATGAGAATCAATCAGGTAGCTATAGTGGTTTTTTCTATTAAGCTCGGCAAAGTCAGGAATTTGGTAAAGCACTAAAAAAGGATGTAAGCGAGTCTGTAATTTAGGCTGCATTCATATCTATTACTTAATATACTACTTAATATATGATCATACAGTTGCAACTGGATATCAAACATATTCGGGAATTTTAAGGTATTATTGTGCTTCTCATTCTTATGCTATAGACAGTATTGTCTTCATGAAAAGTAAAAATTTGTAGTCTATGGTTAAATCCTTTAAGAGAATAATCATAGCCAACAAATGATGGAAATAGCTACCATATAAAGGATGACTATGTGCAGAAATTAACTCGTAATTAAGTGCGATGCTATGATGATAAATAGAATATTGGACTAATATATATACTTTCGAAACAAATTAAATGATGTTTTTGCGAACAAAATAAAAGGTCTACAGACTACAAAAGCTAATTGGAACGAAGACTTAGTTATTGCTGTTGCACTCACTGGCTTACACTGTTAGATCCGATAGGTTTTACATGAGATTTCTTGTCTTGATTATATACTACTCCTATTATATGTCTTGGTTTTAGATAAGTATGAGACTTACAAAATATATAATATCGAAAAATCATAATTTTACTTTTGAAGGAGTATTTATTGTTGGGATTAAATGTGTTTGAAAGGACGACAATGGATAAAAAGCTTCATAAAACTGGTTCAAACTAATTTGACATCAAGTTGTGGTTGATTAATGGATATTATATAATATGTGACCTTTTTTAGGAGGTAATCTGTTTTTAACATAGGTAATCTGTTTTTAACATACTAGTTACTCGATAACATATTATTAAATCCATTAATCAACGTTATTAAAGCACACTGCAGATATTCTATCTGAAGCAGGGAGTTTGTCATTAAAAAAAGAAACATAAAGCAATTGTGTACCACTTCATTCTTAAATCATAATTTCGGGTTCTGAGTCCTATAAATTGAAAATCTCTTTAATGATTCATACGTACGCCGCACTAATCTAAACTACTAGTAATACTCAGGCTATTGCGTTTCGGAGAGCAAATGGTAAATACAATTATGTGAATGTATGTTCTTGTGCCAACTGAAGATGTTCCCTAAATCTAACACATTTTAATATAACTTTGGGACCTTCTAAACAAATTTGACATTAACTGTGCTCGATCGAGACGAAGTACCACTTTCACAAATTTGTCTTTATTTTTCTGTTTGTTGGTTCTTGACAAGGGTAATGACAGAAGAAAGTCTTAAATTCCACTATTGCATAATACAATATTGTTCCTTTCGCTATTAACAAGTACTCCTAGAAGAAGCTTTTTACATGGTGCGGAGGAAGAAGACTAAACATGCATCAACCTTGATAGTTGACTAACATGGACAAAGGCACTAGACACAGTCCCTTTTTCTTCAGGTCTATATAGCTATTGTTCTTCCCATCAAAATACACACTGCTTGTTTCCACGGTCTGCATTAATTCTTGATGTTGTTGACCAGAACCACGCCCTTCATTTCCCTAGAAACATGAACGAAGACACAAAATCAGAAGAGGAAATCTTTAGCTTCATTTTTCCTCAAAATAATCATAGTATATCACTATATGGAATTTAGAGAGAACATTACCAAGAAATTTCCTCTACTTTTTTCTGCTTTTCGGTAATTGATGTCCATCTGCTTAAAACTACTAACCTGTTAAAAGCAAGCAAGATATCTCAATACAAAACAACATATATGGAAGATCCAAGGCTAAAAGGAAGAAATTTAAACCATAACCTAAAACACTAGTAACTTCTTCTCATCTGTCTAAGTCTTCGGCTTAACTACTTAAGGCAAAGTTCCCTGGAAAATTATGTTACGTAGATAGGCCAAATATTATTTTATAGGCCAAATATTATTTTATACGTACATATTAATTCCGGAACACCCTTAGCTTAGGGAAATTTGTGATTTTGCCCCAGACCTAAGTCAGTGGAAGAGTAATATGACATTAGCGCTAGTGGAAGATAGTAAATACCTAATGAAATAGTCTAGATGGAGGCTAGGTGGTGGTGGTACAGGCACAACCGTTTTATAAAAAAAAAAAAAAAAAAAAAAAAAAGAAAAAAGAACCATAAAGAGAAGTGTGCTGACCTTAGGACTGTTGACAGGTGAACTAGCAGTGTCTTCTAAATCAGGATCAGAAGTTTTCTTGTTCCTTGGTTTTTTCAAATTTAACCTCTTAAGAAATGGTGAGCCACCCATGGGAGAGTATGTATTCATAACTTGATTGTTAATATTTGTATTACCATTCTTCCATGCAGCATGAGAAGCAGCATCAGATAATAAAGAAGGGCTACCAAAACTATCATCCTCAGAACATGAGCTATTTTCCCTATAGTTATTCATTGAAAAGTCTTCCAAATAAGTTGTCCATCCACTCTCTTCTTGTGCATCACAATATTGACTAGGTGATTCCTTACAAGACACTATGAACTTATTAACAGATGAACTCCTTGGACCATCCATTATTTCCCTACAGTAAATACAAGGATACCAAAGATTTCTTTTCTTTTTTCCTTCTTGAAGTGCAATTTGGAGAATTCTTGGAGTTGTTTGATTGGGAGCAGTTTATTTGTAGGCTAAGGGAAGAGGTCCTATAATTTATAAAAAGAAAACAAAGAGAGAGCTTGCTAAGAGAAGAAAAGCGGACCCATGATGTGGAATCTTGGTGTAGGGTCAGGTGAGGAAGTTAAGGAAGTTAAATTCAACAGTTTCAACAACAAACAAAAGAAAGAAAAACAACCGCTAAATATTATGGTGGAATGGATAAAACTACTCCGTTTTTGGTGTAAGTTGTGATAATAAAGAAATTTTAAGTATGGAACATTTCATCTCTAATGAAAATTATATGGCACGAATCTAGCTTAGTCAAGCCGAGCAATGAATTCCAAATATGAGAGAGAAAAAAAAAAGGAAAGAAAATAAAGCCAGGGAAAGGGAGAACGTGCAAAAGGAAAATTAAATTTCAAGGAAGATTAGAGTATAATAGTTGACCCTGTTAGTTCAAATTGTATTTTTCTTCGGTCACCCACTTTTTGTCTCAACAGAAAGGTGTTAATGCCAATGCGACTTTTGGCTGTTCCAGTACTATTTTATTCATATTTTTTGAACTTAAGCTCTTGGTGAATGCATTAAATTAATTATACTTTTGAACAGGTGCATGAACTAACTCAATGTCCACTAGGTATCACTGCAATTATTTTTCATTTGGGCTCGCAAAATTGGCAGTTTTTGTTGCCAACCATGTGTGTTTTAGGATATTGCAAGTCTAGAAGAGCTTAGCCAAGCGGAATGTCTGTTAGTTTAATTAGGAGAGTAGATTAGATACATGCCTTTAATTTAATTAAAAAGATATTTGGCCAAACAAGAAGGAGCTTTAGTTTATTGAGCGACATTGGTTATTACATCGAAATTTGCAAGGAACAATTCATGTTACGACTTTTGGCTTTTGTCAAACTTGACCTGACCCATTCCTAGTGATTAAAAATTAATCGAACAAATAATGGTGTTTATAGAAAATTTAGAATGGTAACACGTATTTGTAAGATAAATGACACACAAGAGGATTTCAAACCTAACATTATATATAGTTGCAACTTACAAATTTATGTGTTTAATTTTTTCAAACCCCGGGATATTAGTATATTGGCCATCTAGTCCCTGCTACAAAGAATGACTTAGTTTTAGAAAGAAAAATAAAAGAACAATTAATTTAGCTCCCTCCATTCCAAACCAAGCAAGATGCGGTAATAAGATCCTAAATTGTGTAATTTATACTCCAAACTTCCTAATTAAAAGTTAACGATCAAGCATAACAGATTTGAGTTATTCAAACCCCTTATAGGAAGAGCCAAACAGGGGATTTTTTCTATAAATAAAATCTGGAGGTCTTTTTGTCTTTTTTCTTGTTTTTTCTTAGTGATTTAGAATAGAACAAGTTCAAATTATTTTCTCCATTTTTGTCAAAAAGTTGATTATTATTACTAACTGCGCTCTCTCACACGCACACATTCTTTCTTGGAAAAAACAACAGAATTGGCCAGCCGGCATCCCTTTATTACAATTTGGTGGCTCATATTTTCGTTCAGTATTTAATAGTCATTTTTCTTCCGAAAGCTTGAAGGTGTGTTTGGTATAAAAAAAAATATTTTTCAAAAAAATGGTTTCCATGGTTGGCTTAAAAATTTTGAAAAATATTTTACATAACAACATTTTCCCCCTACCCCATCCACACCTCCTACCTCTACCCTACCTTACCCCGACCCAACCCCACCCAACCTCCCTACCCTTCTACTTATCCCAACTTCTCACCCCACACCTACCCTACCTCCCTGCCTTCATTTTTAAATCAAAACACCACCCACTCCTACCTCTTATCAACACACACATCTGCCTATCCCTCCATCACCTCGTACTTCCACCCTACCCTACCGCCCACCCAACAACCAGTCCAGCTTCTACCTTTCTACTTCACGACCATCTTCCACCCAACCCTACCCTCCATACTCACACCCACCTCACCTCTCTACCGTCATATTTAGATCAAAACACAACCCACCCTCACCTCCTACCGCACCTCATACCTCCACTCTACCCAATGCTCCGGCCAACGAAACTCACCCACCTCACCCCTCACTTTCCTACACCCCACCCTTATTTCAACCAAACCCCTTACCCCATCATCCCACCCGCACCTCACCACCCCCACCCCAACTCCTAACCTCCACTACCTACCCCTACCTCCGACCTCATACCTCCACCCAACCCTTCCCACACCCCCACTACCCGACCCCCACCTCTTATCCTACCTACCCGCCCTACCACCTTCACAATACCTTCACCTCTTACCTCCACCCTAGACCTAAACCCGGCGCCCACACATACCCACTCTATCCCCACCTCCTACCCCACCCCTTGACTTATTCTTCATTATTAGTTTGTTATCATTGTATACTCTGACTTATTCTTCTTCTTTAGATTGTTATCATTGTATACCCTGACTTATTCTTCATTTTTAGATTGTTATCATGGTATACCCTGACTTATACTTTATTTTTAGATTGTTACCATTCTATATTCAAACTTATTCTTTATTTTTATATCGTTATCACTGTATACTGTAAGAGCATACCATATACACAGTATATACAACTATTTTTCCTTCTGAAAAATACTATGCTTTGACAGTATACAATATTATTTTTCCTTTGAATAATGCTATGTTTTGAAAAAGTATACTCCAATTTTTTATTATCACTGTATAACCTTGGAGTATAATGTATACCCTTGAGTATACAATAATATTTTTCCTTTAAAAGTTTCTATGTTTTGAAATAGTGTACTCTAAATTTTTTATATTATTGTACACCATTGGAGTATAATGTATTCTTTTACAGTATACAATGCTATTTTTATCTCTAAAGAAAGCTATGCTTTGAAACAATATACTCCAATAGTTTTGTTATCATTGTATACATTTAGAGTATAATGTATACTTTTACAGTATACAATATTATTTTTCCTTTGAAGAATGTTATGTCTTGAAATAGTATACTCCAATTCTTCATTATTATTGTATACCCTTGGAGTATATCATTTCAAAACATAACATTCTTCAAAGAAAAAAATAGGAGTGTATATTGGAAGAGTATACGATATACTATTACAGTATACGGTGATAACAATTTAAAAATAAAGAATAAGTCATGTTATACAGTATACTCTTACTATATACAGTGATACCAATCTACAAGTGAAGAATCAGTCTGGGTATACAATGATAATAATCTAAAAAAATGAAGAGTAAGGCAGGATATACATTATACTCTTATAGTATATAGTAATTGTCACGACCCTTTTTCAACTCAAAAAAAAAGAAAAACTGATTATGTTTTAAAAGGTCTGTGACGATGTTCAAAGGTACACAAATATTTAGAGATTTTCGGAGTCGCCACTTGACAAGTTAAAGGTGTGCCAAGTCACCAAAGTGGTGTACCTAGAACACCTTTGACTCGTAAATGGTCTGCGTCAGAGTTCCGGGTAAGGATCTCGGTTGACTCGCGGGAAGGTGTTAGGCACCCTCGAGTCCTGTGCCAAGCACAGTTGCTTTCATTGACGCGTTTCGACTCTTTGAAATTGTTTGTTATATTTCACCTTGATTTGTTACGCTTCGATTTATTATTAATCTGTCCAAGTAAAAACTCGAATCGAGATATGATTGCGCAGGCACTTCACCCGAACAAAATCTTCCGATTTAAATTAGTTAAATTGTGCAGGCACTTCACCCGAACAAAATCTCCTAATTTGAAGAGTTAAAATGAACAAATGAGTTATTTAATTGCTTCGACCTATAATTTGCCTAATCACGTTTGAAACATGCATTGTTTAATACAACTTTGTTTGAACATTGATGTTGCAACTTTGGCCATCATCTTTCTTTCCGTTCTTTTATTTCTTTAACTCAACCACCTCTCTAAGTGGGCCTAAAGGACGCATATACATTATGGGCAGATTATTCTGCTCTTTATGATTTTAAAGGAAAAACGTTTGCATGCAAAGTCCTATTTTGCCTAATAAATTTCTTTTCAAGTTCACTAGTTAGTTTTGCATAAAATTAACCTTGTATTTGATTGAGCGTTCACGGCAAAAAAGGGTCAAATAACAAATTTCATTACTTCTTTTCATTCTTGTTCAGATCTGACTTGGTTGACATTTTTAAATTTGCTTGACCATTTCATATATATAAAAAAAAGACAACAAATGCAGTGTTAAAGGAAACCCAAACCAAACTCAAGGCCATTTCGTTTTTAGCAAGCATACATGGTTGTTCTTTAGGCAGGGCAGCAGTAGCAAAATATATGTAAGAAAAGTATACACGTGCAACCTCTTTCCAAAATTTACAGCCTTGATCAAGCCCATTTCCCACATATTAAACATTTAACATGGAAAAAGTACATACAAAGCAAAGGAAAATGTTAGGCAAATACCTATTGTGAAAATTCCTTAGCAACAGTGAAGTGATCCGAAGCCCAACAAACTAGCAAGCATCAGCAAAACAAGCAGCCCTCTCACTCTAGCTTTGAACTTAAAAGCTTTTCATAACCAGAGACTCTTTTAACTCTCTTCTCAATATTTCAGATCTGAAACTTTCGTTTCTTAGAGAGTTTTCAGATGTGTTGTATTTTTCTTCTCTCATATTTTTGTGTATGTCTGTTGGTTTCAGATCTGTCTTTCTTCCAAAGAGTGAAGAAGAAAAAGAAATGTTTTCAGATCTGTTCTTTTCCAGACCTCACTGTTGATGTGTTCTGTGTGTAGAAGAGTCAAGTCCCGCTATGAGAGTGAAAATACTCTGTTAAATAAGCTAAGGGTAGAGTAAAACTTGGGTAAAAAGTACAATGTCACATGACTCTCTTTTTTACTTTCAGACCAGTGAAATTTACTTTGGCAGGCTTTTAACTAAACAACAAAAATAATGGCTGGAAAGCCTATTCTTAAGCTGCCACCCTTGTCCTTTCTTTTGACTTTGGACTCCCTTAGAAAGTGACTAATTCTTGAATTTGAACTTATGGACATTAGTACAACTCCACTACACTTGGACACTAAAAAATTCAGACTTTATTTAAATCCAAATGACTCACTAAAATGGCCTCAAATCAACTCCCAGCTTAACACATTTGAAGCAAAACTTACAAGAAAAGAACAGCCTAACTAGACACACTACAAGATCACAGAAATGCTCACATACACAAATTCATTGAAACAAAGCCAACACCACTTTCTTATGAATTCCAAGGACTTGAAAAGAAAACTTTCACAATGAACATAGCTTAATCTAACCATAACAGATAGGTTCATGCTTCCCAGTGGCTAAGTATCTAACCACACAACTCAACAAATGACACCTTCTTTAACAGTGAACAAATCCAAGAGGTAGTAACCAATTCAGGCACCTTCAACCATGCGCAAACAGATGCAATTCATAACACATACATACTGAAACATTAGCCAGACAAAGATTTCACACACAACTCACTAATCAACAGGAACCAAACATTCATTCCAAAAGCAACTCATTAAGCTAAAGCCATGAATTCATTCGATCAAACGAGCATACAAGATATTTTTTTCAATTTCAATATTAACACTAATACTAAACATGAATTTCCAGCTATTTCATCTAAACCAAAACTAGAAATCAAAGGAAAGGAAATAACTTCTGTCTAACCCGTTGAGTTAAATGCAATCAACAAATCCGAGCCGCGAGTGCCAAAAACTAACAGTGTCACCATCGCTTCATCGTGTCGCACATCGCGGACATGAGCGCCGCTGCCTCAACTCATCGCCACAGCCTAGTCACTGCCAATACTGCTTCACCCTGAACCAAAACATAGCAGCGTCACAAACATCACAGCCTCAGTTTCTGTCATCCCCACACATGGATCAGTCTCAAGAAACCCAAAGCCAATCACCCCAAACCCCGTCGTTCAATCAAACACTGCTTGCTGCCTCTTTATCGCAGTTTAACAGCCCCTCGAGCCATCACGAACTCCATTGCAGCAGCTTCCAAACAAACAAGCAGACGCCTCACAAAATAACCGAGCTAAAACTCATCACCCCTGCCTCGCAATGCCGCTGCCTCAGCGTCGCCATCATCGCTCACCCGAACACTGCACTGCGATCACTAATGCCATCAAAACATCACCATATCGCAATCATCACAGCCGTAACAATGACACCGTTTGAAACACCCACTTCCCCTTTCAAGACTTTATTACCACCATAAACAGACCCCAAAGCTCATAGCATCACAACAGCCACCAACAATCAACCCATACTCACAACTCCACCAAACAAACACCAATCCCGCCATTTAACACCTAATCGAAACAGACCCAGTTCGTACGCAGCCATTTGAATCTGTTTCTCTCTTTTTCTAATTGAAACAATCCCATTTGGGGTCGTTTCAACTAGAAAAAAAAAAGGAATGGAACAAGAGAAAACGAACAATTACACCTACCTAGCAGCCGATCGAATTAATACGGAAGGGGGTGGTCTCACCGTTGATTCGAGTACAAGAATGAAAGGGGAGGAGGAGACAAACCTATACATGTAAAAGTTCATCGGAAAAGACGGAGGGACACCGAAAAAAGTTTTGGCCGTGTTTTCGAACCTTGATTCACAATTATTAGTTGAAAATTTTAGAAATCCAAGGGTAGATCGAAGTAGAGGAGGTTGAGGCGCATCTAAAAATGTGTTTAGTTGACGGCAAAGTGGACGGAGGTAGGCGGCGCCACCAGCAGTGGTGGTTCTCGGCGGAGAAGAAGAGATTGGCAAGGTTTGCCTTTAGGTCTGATTGTTTTTTTTGTGGAAAATGGACAAAATGGTTAATTTTTGCTTATATATCATGGGATGGGCCGGATTAAGACAATTGGGCTGGGCTATGTTTTTGGGCTAGTTTCTTCTTCTACAAATGACTAATAAAAGTCCAATTTATTTAAAGCATACACAAACTAGCTAGAACTAAAATCACACAAAATTGTAATATTATCATAATTAAAATGTAAAATTACAATCAAACACAGAACAAGTAATTTTTTTTTTTTTGATAATTTTCATATTTGCCTTCCCAATTGCCGACAATTTTAGTTAAAATAAAAGACAGAATTTTAGAAAAAATTTTACAAAATTAGTACAAAATTATCAAGGCTATTTTGAGCAATTTTGTATTTTCGTGCCAAAATTAGGTGATTACAGCTGCCCCTCTTTGTTCGGGAACACGAAGAGTTTTCGGACAAAGAAGTAATCGACAACTAATTTTGGCTTTTCGGTTCTAGCCGAGAGCATGCTTTCTAAAAATGGTGACCGTACCTTGAATTTCGGTTCTAACCGAGAACAAGGCTACCTACATATCCCCGGACTAAGGAATCAGGTCAGTGTAGTTCCTTACGTGCGATAGCTGGGACTACCGCATTTAAACAGACACTGGACTCTTCTAGACTAACACTAAGCACTCTCTACACATACACAGACTAACTTTAGACACTTTCAGAACTAACTGGGACTGACTCGACGCTCCTAGACTTACCCGGACTGACACAAGACACTTTTGACACACTAGAGTTGTTGCTGCTGCTCACTGTCGCTGGTTGCTGGCTAGCTGGCTGGTGGTCACTGCTTTACAAAGAAAAAATGAAAATACAACATTTGAAATGTAAAATTACAATTCCTAAGCTAACATCTTCACGTTTTCCAAGCTGATAAACTGGTCCGAAGCTTCCACTACCCAAGTGGGTCTTGAAAACTTGAAATTGCCGCTCGGGCGGGCTTGACTTGAAAGTTGAATTTGCCGCTCGAGCGGGCTTTTGACTTGAAAGTTGAAATTGCCGCTTTGACGGGCTTTGAAATTGCCGCTTTGACGGGCTTTGACTTGAAAGTAGAAATTGCCGCTTTGACGGGCTTGACTTGAAAATTGAAATTGCCGCTTTGACGGGCTTTGACTTGAATGAAATTGCCGTTTTGACGGGCTTTGACTTGAAAGTTGAAATTGCCGTTGTGACGGGCTTGACTTGAAAGTTGAAATTGCCGCTTTGACGGGCTTGACTTGAAAATTGAAATTGCCGCTTTGACGGGCTTTGACTCGAAAGTTGAAATTGCCGCTTTGACGGGCTTTGACTTGAAAGCTGAAATTGCCGCTTTGACGGGCTTGACTTGAAGGATAAAACTGGAACCACCACTCTGGTAGGTCTTGCTTTTTGTTGAAATTTAGAAACCATCACTCTGATGGGTCTTGCTTATGCTGGAAATTGAAAACCATCACTCTGATGGGTCTTGCTTCTGCTGAATTGAAAACCATCACTCTGACGGGGTCTTGCTTTTTTACTTAATTGCAAGCCATCACCCCGATGGGTCTTGCTTTTGCTGAAAATTGAAAAATCATCACTCTGATGGGTCTTGCTTATGCTGGGAATTGAAAAAACCATCGCTCTGATGGGTCTTGCTTCTTTACAGAAATGGATTCCCTCGTTCTTCAGGTGGTTGCTTCGACTTTCCAAATTACTCCCTCATTCTCCAGGTGGGTGCCTCGACTTTCTCTAAATTACTCCCTCATTCTCCAGGTGGGTGCCTCGACTTCTCTAAACTGCTCCCTCATTCTCCAGGTGGGTGCCTCGACTTTCCAAATTACTCCCTTATTCTCCAGGTGGGTGCCTCGACTCTATCTAACCACTCCCTCATTCTTCAGATGGGTGCCTCGACTTTTCTCTAAACTACTCCCTCATTCTCCAGGTGGGTGCCTCGACTATCTCTAAACTACTCCCTCATTCTCCAGGTGGGTGCCTCGACTTTTCTCTAAACTACTCCCTCATTCTCCAGGTGGGTGCCTCGACTTCTCTAAACTACTCCCTCATTCTCCAGGTGGGTGCCTCGACTTTCTCTAAACTACTCCCTCATTCTCCAGGTGGGTGCCTCGACTTTCTCAAAACTACTCCCTCATTCTCCAGGTGGGTACCTCGACTTTCTCTAAACTACTCCCTCATTCTCCAGGTGGGTGCCTCGACTTTCTCAAAACTACTCCCTCATTCTCCAGGTGGGTGCCTCGACTTTTCTCTAAACTACTCCCTCATTCTCCAGGTGGCTGCCTCGACTTTTCTCTAAACTACTCCCTCATTCTCCAGGTGGGTGCCTCGACTTTCTCTAAACTACTCCCTCATTCTCCACAAGCTGATGAACTGGTCTGAAGCTCCAACTAATCCAGTAGATCTTTGAAACTTGAAATCGCCGCTCGGGCGAGCTTTAACTTGAAAGTTGAAATTTGCCGATTGGCGGACTTTGACTTGAAAATTGAAATTGCCGCTCGAGCGGGCTTTGAAATTGCCACTTTGACGGGCTTGACTTGAAAATTGAAATTGCCGCTTTGACGGGCTTTGACTGCTGAAAACTTGTAATTGCTGCTGGGGCAGGCTTTGAAATGAAACTGCATCTTGAAATCTGCATGTCCTTTGATGATCTCCTTCATGGTACACTCTTTGGCGTGTCATTCTTTGTGCTGATGTGCAACATTGGGCTCCAATTATCAAGGTTGGTCCTGACTTGCTTTAGTACAACTATGAAACTTGTAGACAAGTTTTGCAAACCTTTCTGAATGCCCGAAAAATAATGAGAAAGAAATAAATAAGAAGGAAAGTGAAGAAACTCAAAAGGAGACATCGAACGAAGGATGTTCTTGGTAGATAGAAGAAACTTATTTGGAGGTGAAACGACAACCTTAGTAAAACATGACATGCAATTAGAATCAACTCTTGATCCGGTCACGCAGTCTAACCCCAACCTTACTCCAGATTGAAAACCTTTCTCAACCCAAACTTGATGACGAATTCCATGACCCTCAGTCGACTAGTAGTGCCCCTCGGGGTTTTCACTAGCTAGCCTCTCTCTTTGTTCTTTTAACTCACTATTGCCTTGCAGCGCCTTTTCAGGTTTTCACCGACAAGACTTCATTTTTTTTTTCTTTTTTTTTTTTTCATTTCTTTCATTTTTTCGCTCTTTCCCAATCGACCTCCCATCTCTCCTTGCTGCTCGACCCCGTCTTTCATTTCTTTCTTCAATTTCGGCCTTTATCTTGATTCCCCGGAGAATTTCTCCTTTAGTGACCTTGGTGCTCCCAGCTCCTAAATGCAATTGTCGGCTTATAAGAATGCGACTTTACAGCGTGAAACTCATCCCTTGATACCCTACTCGGCTTGACATTCTCAATGATCGGTCAGAAGGGTCTTTATTTGGACTGTAACATTGGATTTGGTTAGGCTATGAAGAAAGGGGTTCAGCATAAAAGCTTAGAAACATGTCATGAGACAATCAGATGAATATCACAAACTATGAAATCACCGCTTTTTGAAAATAAAACAAACTTATTTCTCCAGTTTAGGCAAATTGGGGACTATTTTTTTTCTTTTCTCTTTTTCTCTTTTTTTTTTTTTCTTTGGTATGAAGAGCGGGCTGAAAGCATCTCATGAAACGACTTGGTAAAATATTACAACCCTTGGAATCATTTCTTTTAAATAATAACTAACTGAGGCCCCAATTTATTGAAAAACCGAGGAATTATCTTTTGAATTTTCTGATATGCAAACATAAGGGATATTGAGACTTTCCCCCGAGATGAACACAAAGAAAGCAAAAGGAATTGACTTTCTCATTTTCTTTTAAAAATAAACTTAAACTTCTGCCCCAGTTTAGGATAAACTGGGGCGCTTTGAGTTTCTTCCTCGATTTCGAGACTGATATCTCATGAAACATATGAATAGATGGTACAAAAACATAGAAGTTTGTTTTTATTTTATTTTATTAAAATAAAATAAAAACAAACTTCTGCCCCAGTTTAGCATAAATAAAATAAAAACAAACTTCTGCCCCAGTTTAGCATACATTGGGGATTTGAATTTCCTTTGACATTGGCCGCAAACTTAGAGGTAAGTTTTGCGTCAAGATGAACAGGGAAAAAATGGTCTTTCCCCTGTTATGACCGCACCCGAATGGTTGCCTACGTATCCTTTTGAGAGGAATCAGGTCAGACGTAGCTCTACCACTGAGGTAGATTTTTGTTGTTTTTGTTTTTTTTTTTTTCCAATTTTTTTTTCTTTTCTTCATTTTTTCCAATTTCAATCACATTGATTCCAAAGGAGGGTAGCAAAAAAAAAAAATACACAAGGCTCAGAGGGCTAGAAAATTGGTATAGTGTTTGGATAGCAGAAACGAAAGCCGTTCGTCATCCCGACCCGAGAATGCCTCGCACAAATAATGATTCAAAGAATTGACCTAGACTGATCCACGCGTGTCATCGACTTCTGCTTCACTGATGGTCCTCAAAAACTGGTATTTCAAATTCGGTCGAAGCGACCGTGCACGATTTTGAACTTCTCACCGATCTCCCTTATCAGATGACTACAGATTAATTCCCAACTTATTTCACTCCCTTTTCCTCACAATTCTGATGGTTCATTGAGACAATATGTCGGACCGCGTGTTTAAATCTAGAAGTAGACCCCGTACGCATGTCATGTTATTAAGGCCGACCATCACAAAAATAAAAGAAGACAAAATTCAGAGAGACAAAAGACAGAATCTAGAGACAAGAATTGGATCTCGCTCCCTTTTTTTTTTTTTAGATATATGGGTTTGAATATCAAAACGAGCAAATAATGCACTTGGATTACAACCCTAAAATAACCAAGTACATAGAAAGGATAACAAAACGAGCTACAACGATTCTCGGTCGCACAGTTGCTCGTCAGGATCGATTTTTGGACTTACGTATTGCTGAGCCCTTCACCAATTTGCACCATGTTGATGCCAAAGACGTGCCTCAGATCCAACGACAAATTATGTCATTTCTCATTTCTTCAACCTTTGGAACTTGTGAAACATTCAACAAGGCAAGGGACAGGCATTCTGGTGGGACTGTTCCCATAGTAATGACATGACCTGTGTCCGCCATCAACTATTTCATATTTTGACCTCCCTGCTTGACCTCTCATTCTGCCTCCTCAAGCGTTGATCAGAACCAATCTTAGAGCGCCTGTTAAATAGCACAAACTTCGAAACTTTGGGTAACAACCCGGGTTAGCACAAAGAAATCACATATTGCAAGCCTAGGGTTGTTATGCGTCATCCCGAAATGGTTCGGCATAAGCCGAGTGTACCGGTCGTATCCCCGAAAGATTACAACGTGCCTTGAGCAAAATCAGAACAAAATTGCAACTGGCATGTAATTTAAAACAAAGACGAGCTTGGAGTTTCTCTTTTTTTTCGAATATCCCTTATATCAAAGTAATAGACAAATTTAAACTACAACTCTAGACCGACTCAATAGACAAGTTTTTTTTTTTCTTTTTTTTCAATTTTCTTTCATTTGTTTGATTTTTCAAAATTCCTTTCTGACTCAACAAACATGATTTTAACAACGACACTAGACCGACTCAAAATAATGTTTAACGCGACCCATGAGTCAAAATATATAAACAGACTGATGATAATGGGCGGGTACACTGGACGGTAAAAATAATGAGACTCGACTTTTTAGCGGAGTCAAATTATTCTACCAAGATCAACGCAAAATGCAACTTAACTAATTGCAATTTATCGTATGCACCATGACTTGACCTTAAACAAAATAAATAAAGTGGGACCCTGAAATAAATATTTTTTTTTGAAAATTAAGACTCAACCGGAGATTCGAAACGGAACTTAAGAACAGATTATGAAACAAACTATTTTCTTATCCGAAAGGTGACTCCAAAATTGGATATTACGACAACACAAAGACGGACAAATTTTTTTTATTTTTGAATTTTTTTTTTTTTTTTTTTGTTTGAAACAAACTCTTTGATCTAATTCGAGAATTTATTTTTAGAGTATTTATAAAGTCTGGCAATTAGGACGACACAAAATTTTACACAAATTAGACGCAAAATTGATTTCTAAAATTGGCCATTATGACGGCGTAAAACCCCGATAAATTAATTTCAAAATATGAACTTAACTCGGATACAAACTCAACACAAAAGAGTCCCAAAATTTTGCCATTATAACGGCGCAAAACTATGACACATTATTTTCTAACACTTGGGACCAAGCCCGGACGTAAAATGAGACTAAAAAAAATTTGAAAAATTTTCGCCATTATAACGGCGTAAAAGGACAACTAAACAAAAATATTTCGAGACACGGGACTAAACCCAATTTTTCTATCATTTTCACTTTTTTTTTCAAAATTTGGCTCTCGCCCCTCGGTGATCGGTCAGCATAACAACCCTTAGACTAAAACAAATGCAACACATTATATGCTCATGATGTGTCTTTTAGGGACGTGGGTCCTATTATGATACGAGGGAGTCAGCCTAGACAAGTGCGGTACCGGTGTACCGCACCTCATTAAGTCTAATGACATGCAAATAAATCGACCTAGATAAAAGCACAGGTTCAAATTTAGGTGACTCAATGGGTTCATGTTCTATAGTTTCTGGCAATTTGGAAGTGCCTCGGGGGTACCGGTCGACAACGTCTAACGGCCTAACCCAACGCACCTCCTCCTAAAAAAGGTTAACTTTTTGTGTCCTGAGACACGACAGAAATTCCAGACGCTGAAGCGAAACTGGCGTGCATGTGTGCAGTGTTCCAGAAGACTCAGAGGTGTACGAGAGAAGACAGTTGTGTATATACAGTTCAAACAATATCAAAGCAGTAACATTCAAGGCAATATATACAAACAATATTCAAAGTCGAAAGCGACAAATTTTAAAGCCTGAGACTCTCAGTTTTCACTTTCCTCCCCAGCGGAGTCGCCAAGCTGTCACGACCCTTTTTCAACTCAAAAAAAAAGAAAAACTGATTATGTTTTAAAAGGTCTGTGACGATGTTCAAAGGTACACAAATATTTAGAGATTTTCGGAGTCGCCACTTGACAAGTTAAAGGTGTGCCAAGTCACCAAAGTGGTGTACCTAGAACACCTTTGACTCGTAAATGGTCTGCGTCAGAGTTCCGGGTAAGGATCTCGGTTGACTCGCGGGAAGGTGTTAGGCACCCTCGAGTCCTGTGCCAAGCACAGTTGCTTTCATTGACGCGTTTCGACTCTTTGAAATTGTTTGTTATATTTCACCTTGATTTGTTACGCTTCGATTTATTATTAATCTGTCCAAGTAAAAACTCGAATCGAGATATGATTGCGCAGGCACTTCACCCGAACAAAATCTTCCGATTTAAATTAGTTAAATTGTGCAGGCACTTCACCCGAACAAAATCTCCTAATTTGAAGAGTTAAAATGAACAAATGAGTTATTTAATTGCTTCGACCTATAATTTGCCTAATCACGTTTGAAACATGCATTGTTTAATACAACTTTGTTTGAACATTGATGTTGCAACTTTGGCCATCATCTTTCTTTCCGTTCTTTTATTTCTTTAACTCAACCACCTCTCTAAGTGGGCCTAAAGGACGCATATACATTATGGGCAGATTATTCTGCTCTTTATGATTTTAAAGGAAAAACGTTTGCATGCAAAGTCCTATTTTGCCTAATAAATTTCTTTTCAAGTTCACTAGTTAGTTTTGCATAAAATTAACCTTGTATTTGATTGAGCGTTCACGGCAAAAAAGGGTCAAATAACAAATTTCATTACTTCTTTTCATTCTTGTTCAGATCTGACTTGGTTGACATTTTTAAATTTGCTTGACCATTTCATATATATAAAAAAAAGACAACAAATGCAGTGTTAAAGGAAACCCAAACCAAACTCAAGGCCATTTCGTTTTTAGCAAGCATACATGGTTGTTCTTTAGGCAGGGCAGCAGTAGCAAAATATATGTAAGAAAAGTATACACGTGCAACCTCTTTCCAAAATTTACAGCCTTGATCAAGCCCATTTCCCACATATTAAACATTTAACATGGAAAAAGTACATACAAAGCAAAGGAAAATGTTAGGCAAATACCTATTGTGAAAATTCCTTAGCAACAGTGAAGTGATCCGAAGCCCAACAAACTAGCAAGCATCAGCAAAACAAGCAGCCCTCTCACTCTAGCTTTGAACTTAAAAGCTTTTCATAACCAGAGACTCTTTTAACTCTCTTCTCAATATTTCAGATCTGAAACTTTCGTTTCTTAGAGAGTTTTCAGATGTGTTGTATTTTTCTTCTCTCATATTTTTGTGTATGTCTGTTGGTTTCAGATCTGTCTTTCTTCCAAAGAGTGAAGAAGAAAAAGAAATGTTTTCAGATCTGTTCTTTTCCAGACCTCACTGTTGATGTGTTCTGTGTGTAGAAGAGTCAAGTCCCGCTATGAGAGTGAAAATACTCTGTTAAATAAGCTAAGGGTAGAGTAAAACTTGGGTAAAAAGTACAATGTCACATGACTCTCTTTTTTACTTTCAGACCAGTGAAATTTACTTTGGCAGGCTTTTAACTAAACAACAAAAATAATGGCTGGAAAGCCTATTCTTAAGCTGCCACCCTTGTCCTTTCTTTTGACTTTGGACTCCCTTAGAAAGTGACTAATTCTTGAATTTGAACTTATGGACATTAGTACAACTCCACTACACTTGGACACTAAAAAATTCAGACTTTATTTAAATCCAAATGACTCACTAAAATGGCCTCAAATCAACTCCCAGCTTAACACATTTGAAGCAAAACTTACAAGAAAAGAACAGCCTAACTAGACACACTACAAGATCACAGAAATGCTCACATACACAAACTCATTGAAACAAAGCCAACACCACTTTCTTATGAATTCCAAGGACTTGAAAAGAAAACTTTCACAATGAACATAGCTTAATCTAACCATAACAGATAGGTTCATGCTTCCCAGTGGCTAAGTATCTAACCACACAACTCAACAAATGACACCTTCTTTAACAGTGAACAAATCCAAGAGGTAGTAACCAATTCAGGCACCTTCAACCATGCGCAAACAGATGCAATTCATAACACATACATACTGAAACATTAGCCAGACAAAGATTTCACACACAACTCACTAATCAACAGGAACCAAACATTCATTCCAAAAGCAACTCATTAAGCTAAAGCCATGAATTCATTCGATCAAACGAGCATACAAGATATTTTTTTCAATTTCAATATTAACACTAATACTAAACATGAATTTCCAGCTATTTCATCTAAACCAAAACTAGAAATCAAAGGAAAGGAAATAACTTCTGTCTAACCCGTTGAGTTAAATGCAATCAACAAATCCGAGCCGCGAGTGCCAAAAACTAACAGTGTCACCATCGCTTCATCGTGTCGCACATCGCGGACATGAGCGCCGCTGCCTCAACTCATCGCCACAGCCTAGTCACTGCCAATACTGCTTCACCCTGAACCAAAACATAGCAGCGTCACAAACATCACAGCCTCAGTTTCTGTCATCCCCACACATGGATCAGTCTCAAGAAACCCAAAGCCAATCACCCCAAACCCCGTCGTTCAATCAAACACTGCTTGCTGCCTCTTTATCGCAGTTTAACAGCCCCTCGAGCCATCACGAACTCCATTGCAGCAGCTTCCAAACAAACAAGCAGACGCCTCACAAAATAACCGAGCTAAAACTCATCACCCCTGCCTCGCAATGCCGCTGCCTCAGCGTCGCCATCATCGCTCACCCGAACACTGCACTGCGATCACTAATGCCATCAAAACATCACCATATCGCAATCATCACAGCCGTAACAATGACACCGTTTGAAACACCCACTTCCCCTTTCAAGACTTTATTACCACCATAAACAGACCCCAAAGCTCATAGCATCACAACAGCCACCAACAATCAACCCATACTCACAACTCCACCAAACAAACACCAATCCCGCCATTTAACACCTAATCGAAACAGACCCAGTTCGTACGCAGCCATTTGAATCCGTTTCTCTCTTTTTCTAATTGAAACAATCCCATTTGGGGTCGTTTCAACTAGAAAAAAAAAAGGAATGGAACAAGAGAAAACGAACAATTACACCTACCTAGCAGCCGATCGAATTAATACGGAAGGGGGTGGTCTCACCGTTGATTCGAGTACAAGAATGAAAGGGGAGGAGGAGACAAACCTATACATGTAAAAGTTCATCGGAAAAGACGGAGGGACACCGAAAAAAGTTTTGGCCGTGTTTTCGAACCTTGATTCACAATTATTAGTTGAAAATTTTAGAAATCCAAGGGTAGATCGAAGTAGAGGAGGTTGAGGCGCATCTAAAAATGTGTTTAGTTGACGGCAAAGTGGACGGAGGTAGGCGGCGCCACCAGCAGTGGTGGTTCTCGGCGGAGAAGAAGAGATTGGCAAGGTTTGCCTTTAGGTCTGATTGTTTTTTTTGTGGAAAATGGACAAAATGGTTAATTTTTGCTTATATATCATGGGATGGGCCGGATTAAGACAATTGGGCTGGGCTATGTTTTTGGGCTAGTTTCTTCTTCTACAAATGACTAATAAAAGTCCAATTTATTTAAAGCATACACAAACTAGCTAGAACTAAAATCACACAAAATTGTAATATTATCATAATTAAAATGTAAAATTACAATCAAACACAGAACAAGTAATTTTTTTTTTTTTGATAATTTTCATATTTGCCTTCCCAATTGCCGACAATTTTAGTTAAAATAAAAGACAGAATTTTAGAAAAAAATTTACAAAATTAGTACAAAATTATCAAGGCTATTTTGAGCAATTTTGTATTTTCGTGCCAAAATTAGGTGATTACAGTAATAACAACACAAAAATGAAGAATAAGTCAGGATATACAATTACTAAAAATTTAAAAATAGTGAATAAGTCAGGGTATACATAATATTCTTATAGTTTACACTAATAACAATCTAAAAATGAAGGAGGAGCGAGTGAGAAATGGACATGGGGTAGAAGGTGGGTGGCGCGAATAGGGGTGGAGGTAGGAGGTAGAGGCGGGGGCGGGGTTGGAGGTAGGAAGTAGGGGTGGATGGCAAGAAGTGGGGGTAAGGTAGAGTAGGGTGGGTGTAGAAATAGGGGTTAGGGGCAGATATAAGAAGGGTTGAAAGGGTAAGATGGAGGTAGGAGGTTGGGGTGGGTGGTGTTTTGATCAAAGAATGAATATGGGTGGGTGTGGGGTAGAAGGTGGGGATGTAAGAGTGTGGTGCGGGTTGAAAAAGGTATATATAGAGGTTGGGGTAGAGGTAGGGGTTGGGTAGAAATAGGTGTGGGGGTGAGAGGTATGAAAGGGGTGGTGTGGGTAGGTGTAGGGTGAAAGGTAATTAAGAGGTAGGTTGAGGTGGGGGTTACAACGTGCAACACACACCTCACATTGAGATATGATTGGTCGCTGCAATAATAATAGCTAACTAGGAGTCGGGGTCGAATCCACAAGGAATAATGTGGTGCGATTAAAGTAATGGAAGAACTAAACCAATTGAACTAAGCCAAATATGTGTTATAAATTGATAGGATGCCGATACTAACACTTACTAACTACACTAGGAAAGCAGGTAAAGGTGATTAATGACATTCTCACAAACAAGGAAAGACAAATTGAGAGCCCAGGTTGCAAATATGGCACGGGGTTTATGTATTATGGTTGAACTAACAATTTTAACACTAAAAAACTATATGTATAATGAGTGTTTACTCCGTTAAAGCCTGTTAGGGTGAATAACAAAGCGCATAAAGACCTAGTTCTAAAACCCGAGTACAAATAGCCATTTTAGGTACTTTTTTTAGATGAGGTAGGCTCGTGATCCAATATAACCCAAATCCTTGCTAGTTTTTATAAAAATCACACTCTCAACCCTGCTATAGAGATGAAAGTAAACTGGGGTTTAGCTCAAGTGTGGCCACAGCTAAAACTTGAATATGAAATATGATATGGACTAGATAAACATTAACCCATTAATATGAAAACCTAATCATGAAATATATATTTATAAAATCATGTCCTCAATAACTTCAACTACACCAAATATATACAATACAAAACATAAAAATCAAGAATGGAGTAAAAACGATTAAGAAATTCTCATTGGGTTGCTCCAAATCTTCACACTCTTGGTGTTTCGAAATGGGTTAGCTCCTCGATCTTGGAAATAACCAAAGATGTGAAAAATATGATAAACTAATTATTTATAGGTCCCAAGAATAATTACAATGCATTTCCTAAATTGTCCCTAGGTTAAAACGAAGAAAACTCTGTATTTTTTATGCATAGCCACCCTAGTGCAAAATATTAACCCGCTAGCCACTTATGTGTTGTGATGCCTTTGCCCGAAATGTCCCTTCGACTGAACCTTCATTCAGAAACAGCCCCCGCCCTTTTTGACGCATAACTAGATCGACGCCCGCCATTTAAAGTGCGGCCAACACTTTGCCTTTTCATATTTTCGCCCAAACTTGAACTTTCTGCCTAGATAGGCGGCATTCCTTTCATGTTTTCACCTCCACACTTTTTCTTCATGCTTTTCTTTGAGACTCAAACTTCTCTCTTTCATGTTTTCACCTCCACACTTTTTCTTCATGCTTTTCTTTGAGTCTCAAACTTCTCCAAATAGTATTTTTTTGCTATTTTTAGCTCTTTTTGGACAATTCTTCATTGGAATTACTTCAAATCCTGAAAGCAAGCAAATCACATAAGATTTAGCTATAATTTAAATTGCAATATACTAAAAGCTCTTATAAAGGAGCTAGATCAGTTGGTAAATACCAACTCGTGATGGGGGCAGGTGAATGAGTAAGAGGTGAGGTGGGTGTGTGTGGGAGTAGAAGGTGGGGGTGGTTGGGAGTGGAGGGTGGAAGCGAGGTGAGTAGGAGGGGTTAGTGGGTTATGGGGTGGGTGGGTTGGGTGGAGGTAGGAGGTAGGTGTGAGTGGGTTGGGGTTGGGGGTGTATGGGGGTAGAAGGTAGGGTGGTTGGGATGGGTGGGGGTGGAGAGTGGGCACGGGGTGGTGGGTTATGGGGTTGGGTGAAGGTAGGGATAGGTCGGTGTTGGGTTGTTCGTTTGTGGTTAGGCATGGGTGGAGGTGGGTGGCGTTTCGACCAAAAAAAAAATGGAGAGGTGTGGGCAGGGGTGGGGTAAAAGGTGGGGAAGGTGGGAGTAGGTAGAATGTGAGAAGGTTGGGGTAGGGGTAGGGGTGATTGGTAGGAGGGGTTGGGTGAGTTGGTGAGTGACAAAAGTTAGGAGGTAGGTTGGGGCGGGGTTTGAATGAGGGTGTGAGGTGGGAGTGGGGTAGAAGGTGGGAAAGGTAGGGTGGGTGTGTTGTTAGGGTCATGAAGTTGTTGGGGTTGGGGAGGGGGTTCGGTAGGAGGTGAGGGTGTCATATAAAGGTGGGGGGTGGTGTTTTTGTGTTGTAGGGAGATAATGATATTGAATTATCAATTTTTGAAAATGTTGGTATGAAAATTATTTTTCAAAATAAATCCAACCAATATTGGAAAATGTAGAAATATTATTTTCAAAAATGTCTTCCTTCGGACGAAACACGCCTCGCAATGCTTTAGGACGAAAAATGGCTATGAAATGTTGAAAGAATGCCCTAATGGTCAAGAAGGATAATTTATACAAAACATGGCGAATTTTAGTTAAAACGTAGTGTCAGTGTACACACAAAATAAAAAACCCTTCTTCTTTTTCATGTATCTACATTAGAAATTACTGACTGTGTGTATTTCACCTACCACTAACATGGTAAGGTTGCAAATTGTACTTTCTTCCTTGTTTGTCGTTTTGCCTCTTTTCTTTTTTAGTTATTACATGAAGGCTTGTTCTGTATGGCAAAGATAAAAATGTATAGTTGCAAGATGTGTCTCAGACAAAAGTCTACCGAAATATTAGTGTTTTTGATCGCCAGTGTCGGAAATGCCGAAGTGCACGTATAGCCACTTTTGAGTTCGCCATTATAATTTTCGGCACTTCTGGGCGCACCTTTGTAAATTGTAAAGGCGGGTCATTTCAGGTCCTAATTGTCCATCTTCAGACCATTCAAGTTGAACTTCAAGCCAGATTAACCTAATTTTAGGCATGTTTTGTCTGAAGTTGAAATCTGCCTCTTTTTCCTCAACTTCAAACCAAAGAGTTGAATTTGACTTGAAACTGAGTCAAACTTCATACTTATCTCTCAGATCAAAAATATGTAACTTGATTGAACTTCACACTACAGCTTGACATTGGATACACAACTTCTACCCTTGATGGTTTGGATGTGGGTACATTTACTTGGCACAATTTTTAAAAAGTGGATAAAAAAAGTAAATGACGTAGAAAAAATTGGCAGAACAATTATATTTTTACTGTTGGACATACCCAGCCCAAAAATTAGAATCTAATGAGCCTATTTGCAAAAATATGATACCATAAGCAATGATGTGCCTTTTTGCCCGCTAATAAGGGTTTTGCAAAAATGCCCCCGTTAAGGTTTAATGAAAAAAATCCGGACGGAAACATCCCTTTCAAGTTTTTAGGATGGGGCCAAGACTTGTCTTTATACTTCTCTGCTTTTCAAGACTTATCCCTTAAAGTGTTGGCAAAAGACAACACTTGTCTCACTTGGTCGTAAGTCTTGACAAACCCCTCTCTATTTGCCAACACTTACCCTTAAAGTATTGGCAAAAGGCAACACTTGCCGCACTTGGTCGTAAGTCTTGGCAATTGCCAAGACTTGCCCCTTCTAGTCTTTCCCTGCATTCTCACCATATAACCTGAAACATTGGTAAAACGGTACTTGTCCTTGAAGTATTGACAATTGCAAAGACTTACAAGATTTTTGCCTTGAAGTCTTGGCTCCGGGCTAAAAAGGGTATTTTGCTAAAACATTACTTAGCGCGGGCATTATTGCAAAATCATTCCTTATGGAGGGCACGCGGGTGAAATTTTTTCAATCTAATGAATCCAATGGCAAAAGGCCCATTGTGGTGGCTCCTTCTATCCACATACAATTATACAATTTAACCACATTTTAGGGTAAATACTTACCTGCACCCGGTGTTTACACCAAAATATGTAAATTAACTATGGTAGTAAAAGTTTAAAGTATAAATTCATATTATCTAACCATGATTAAGTAATAGATGAATGTATGCAATACACATAATTTATATTTATTAGTTTGGTGTAAACGCCGGGTGCGGGTAAGTTTAGGTCACATTTTAGGGTGTCGAAGAAGAAATGGGCAGTGCTTGTAAGATTATATAGAAAATTACCACTACTTAAAAATAAGAAGGTTTTTGATAAATAGCCATTTAAAAGTTTAAAGAATCTTGAACTATTATATCATTTTTCCTAGACCGCAAGATATAAAGTTTTAGGAAAATTTTCTAGAACTTTATACTATATTACTATAAATCTTCCATGACTTTCTAGCAGGAATGTTTGATAATTAAAAACTTGAATTAAAATCAATTCACTGATTGAGTTAGGCGCCAAAACAAGAGCTCCCGCTCGTGTTTTTTGTGCAATGACCAATCTGTGGCTACATATATCTAAGATATACCATGTACTGGTTGTTCCTTGGACCTAAAATTTTAGGAAAAAATGCCCAAAACATCATATTTAAAAATTTAATTCCTATATTTACCTAACAGTGTAATTTAATAGCAAAAATACCATTTTCACTTATTTTATACTACACTTAGAGATTTTAATTTTAATAGTACCACTTCTACAGATTTTCCTAAATCTAAGTTTTAGATATACTAAATATCTATCTTCTAAAATAGTGTAGTTAATCTAAATCTTTTATCTCTAAACTATTAGTTAGAGAGTCTCAAATCATTAGGACTCTCACTCCACCTAATTAAGTTAATCAGAGAAAGCTCGTAACCATGGTACTTCATTCCAATAATTTTTCTTTTCAATCTAATCATTGGTTATACATTATTACTCCTGGCTTCAAATACTAATCTTGTTGACAATTTCTATTTTTCATCCAAAACTATGAAAAGAAAATCAGCTGATTCTAGAGGTAGAAAAGTAGCAGATTTACATGAACAAGTTTCTTTCGTGTATTCTAGAAGTTCCAAAGACTCGATTTACCTAAAACAATTCATAAAATATATACCAATAATACATCATATATTATTAGTAGTATATTTAATATATACCAGAATTATATCATATATTATGTGTATATAAACTATATACCAGAAATATACCATATATTATTTGTATATTAAATATATTTAAAAAATATACCATATATTTTACTGAAACACATTAAGGAATAACACAAAGCAATCGACTAATACTACTCTAATTATATACCAATGATTGTGTATTTAAGGAGGGATTAGAGGGATTGGTATCAAGGAGCTTTAAGATAGGACCATTTTCCCGTGTTTGTAGAATATTTGTTTAACTAATTGATAAGGAATCTACAATTATGATATATCCGCAATTAGAAAAATAATACCATTTTTAAGTGGTAACTAGTGAAATAAAATCTTCTCTAATAGCTAGTTATAAAAAAATCCCAAAATTTTAACTATCCATAAAAATTATTGTTCCAGTCCACTATCTTAAAGTCAAAACAGTACAAATTTCGTCCACATGCCACTTTTGCTAATGATATTTGGTTTAAAGCCATTTTTTTATTGGTTTTATATAAGAGCCTACTTTTTAAAACTTCAATCTTTGTGAGCTGAAGTTCGAACCTTGTGGTTTAAACTTGGGGAGCTTTCAAAACTAGGCACCCCACAATACAAAATTACAAATGGTGGGCCATATTTCTTCCATGACACCCCTTTATTTTTACATTACACAACATAGCACCCCCTTATTTTCAAAATTACATAACGTAGCACCCATCTAAACTAAAAATCCTAGGAGCCACTCCCTCACCCTCACCCTCCCCCACCACTGCCTCGCCACCAGAAACCGAGCTGCCACTGCTGCCGCCGCCGACCGGCGGTGGCTGGTGGCTGGTGGCCGAAAAACCAAAAATTCACCGGATTTGCTTATTTTATTTGTGGATTTGTTTAAATAATTATTTTTTGATAATTTATACACCTAAATCTATCAAAATAATAAATTATACATGTAGATACATAGAAAATTGTGTATGCAAGAAGGAATATATAAAAATATACACAAAAAACATAAATTTTATATAAAACATCCATAAAAAGTGCACAAATCTGAAATTTATACAATTTTATTCATTGTTCATACACGCATATACATCTTTATACAAATTTTACAATACATAGAATGTGTTTTATACACTGTCAATACGTACATATACAGATTTATACATTTTTATACACGTTTACAGAATTGTATAAACTTGTATAAAAATTTATAAAAGTGTATAAACTCACAAAAATAATGTTAAACAGTGCCTCCGGCAGATTTTACACAAAAGCTTAACAAATATCCAAGATCTATATAGTTTTATACAAGAAAAACAGTAGATCTAAACATTAAACAAAAGTTTTAACAAAAAACTAGTAGATCTCAACGAATTTTTATGAAAAAAGTGAAGAAAAAGAAGAAACTTGATAAATAAACTCCTCACCGGAGTTTTGATCGGAATATACAACGAAAATCAATATTGTTATTCAAAAAGTAAAAAAAAAAACGAACAGAAGAAGAAACAACAGCAGCGGCGGCAGCTTGGAAGAGGGGGAGTGGAGGTGAGACAGTAGTGGAAAGGGGGCGGTGGTGATGTTATAAGGGTGAAGAGAAGAGAGGAAAAATGGGAAAGAGAGTAAGAGAAGAGGGGAAAAAATGGGGGCTAGGGTTTTTTTCTTTAAATAGGGGGTGTTATGGAGTGAAAGAAAAAAATAAAAAAGGTAGGGGGTGCTAGGTCGGGTAAAGAAGGAAAATAAGGGTCTTTTTTAGTAATTTTCATAAGTGGAGTGTCTCTCCATGTAATTGTACCTTTAGACTTCATGCCTAAGTTACGAAGTTCAACTTCAATCCGTAAGGGCTGAACTTTTAGGCATAGATGTGTAAACTTCAACCCTCCTTGTGGGCTGGAGTTGAACTTCAGCCTCCTTGTGGCTGAACTTGTGTGAAGTTCAACCCACAAGGATTGAAGTTCCAAAATATGGTCTCTCATGCAAAACTAATTAAAAAAGTGGCCTCAAACCAAAGACACTGGCAAAAATGACTATTCGTACGCTTTGCCCGTCAAAACAAAGAGAACTTAGGAAATTACAACGACTAGCTATCTTTTTGGGTGCTAGTCGAGATACAACAATTTTTTCCAAAGTTTAGATGCACAGCCATAACGATTCAAACTTCATGAAAGATTTATGAATTTCATTTTAAAGTTTTAGTAAACATCATGGAACAAAAAATTTCACCACGTGTACCCTCTATCCTTGGTTATCTTTTTTTGTCCTCACTTAAAAATAATTTAGCAAAATGGCATTGTAGGCAATACTTCAAGTTATAAATCGAAAAGTGTTGCCTTTTCGGGAAAGATAAAGTGCAAGTGTTACCTCTTCGAAAAATATAAAGTACAAATATTGCATGCGAAGAGATTGAAGGGGCAAGTGTTGTCCAGGCAACATTTCAAGTTATCTGGGAGAATGTGAGAAGAGATAAAAAAGATTGTTACCTATGCAAGAGGGGCCAAAGTCAAGTATTGTTAAGTGATACCTAAGAGAGAATACTTACGAGAAAGTGAGGGCGGAACGACACTTCAAGTTATCTGGGAGAATGTGTGAAGAGATAAAAGGGCGAGTGTTGCATATGTAAGATGGAGTCAAAGTCAAGTGTTACGAGAAAGAGAGGGCGGGATGCACTTACGAGAAAGAGAGGGCGGGTTGCATGTGTTATTATAAGATTTTGTAGGGATATTTCTATCCGAAATTTATTTATTAAAGTTATCGGAGGTTATTCTTGATAAACCACTTTAAACGGGGCCAATAAGGCAAACCGCCGCCCATAGCGTCATAGTTTTGTAAATTATCTCTCCTTTACTTCCGTGTGATGAGCTACTTGGGAATTTATGGAGCCTGTTTGATCCTTTTAATTTAGGGAAATTTACGCTCCATGATAGTTAAATAAGAATAATTACTTTTTCTGTACACCTTTTCTTGTTTCTTTCTTTCCATCTACATTTTACCCTTTTTCAAATATATTTTAAATATATATTTAATACTTAAAATATTATTAATGTATGTTAAATATTTTGTATTTATCCCTTATTTTAAGGGATATGTGCCGTTTTTAAAACTAATCAATTTGATTCATTAAAATCTGATCTTTCAACTGATTTAGGTACAATCTTTTTAACTTCCTTTAATTGATAATTACAATGCGTATTTCAAGGGATAAATATCATACTATTAATATTAATATTATTGATATTTAATATATTTAATATTATTGATATATTTAATATTATTGATATTTCATATTTTAAATATATATTTAATATATTAATACTATTGATATTTAATATATTTAATATTATTGATATTTCATATTTTAAATATATATATTTAATAATTTAAATATTATTGATATATATTTAATATTTAAAATATATATATATTTAATATTTTAAATATTATTATGTTGATAGGACTCTATCGTTAAGCCTAAAATCGTGCAACTACCATATTTAATGGTAATCTATTTTTTTTTACCATTGATTGTTTCCTTTAATTAAGGGAGTTAAATATCATACTATTAAATATTAATATTAATATTAGGAAAAATATTTAATATATATTAAATTTTTGGATACAAAAAGTTATGAACACCTAAAAATAATTATTTCTTGATGGGCGGATATATATGTAAAGAGCCCTTTAATTTATACGCCACTTCTATGCAAGGAGGATTGGAATTTGGACCACAATTTCTTCTAAATATGCGTCATAAACCAAATCTTGTGCTTTTGCAGAATGGACTTTGTATGTAAGAGGCTAAAATCACAAGCCCTTTTGGCAAGAGAAGACCATGATGTTTGGATACCCTGTGTCATAATGGCAAAATTTGAGAGCAGGACAAATTATGGGTCTCCGTCAGACAGTGACCTCACTAGTTCGAGCGTTGGACCATTTAGTCTCGTGTTTCACCCTCCCTTAAACCTTTCCCAAATTTCAAATACTCCTTTTGGTTATAAATTGATAGATGACAAATTGAAGATACAACACGTAGCGAGATTTTGGCATATGAACTAATTTAGTGCTGAAATACACCAATTTAGAGTAATTAAATGAAATATCGCATTCAAAAAGTGCATATAATGTTTAGACAATATAAGTCTCCATTAGGCACTGACCTTACGAGTTCGACCAATTAGTTTCGCTTTTCACCCTTGCCTTTAGCTTTTGCTAAAACTTCCAAATTATCCTTTTGGTCATTTATATTGATAGATGACGAAACAAAGATGTGACATTATTTAGCGCGTGTTTAATATATAAAGGAACTTATACTTTTTCGCATATGAGTGTTCAATATATGAGTGTTTAATATACAGAAGAATTTAAACTTTTCTGACAAGTCGAGGCTCCAAAAAAGTAATTAATGAAATTCGTATATAAACATCTATTCCGTAATATAGACAAAAAATAGAATGTTCGTCCTAAAACATGGAACTCGCTAAGTTAATTTAGTTACCTGAATTAAAGACATTTTGCAAAATCCCTACTAATGAACACAGTACATAGTCTAAAAATAGGCATACGGTATATTTTCGTCTTTTGCACGTGTTTGCTTCTGTTATTAAAAGGTCTCTGTTAGTATATCTTACTGATTCCTTAAAATAATTATTGCTTTGCCCTTGTATTAATGATCTTCGCTTAAATCTGGTATAGAGATACATTAAGTATATATGCACAATGTACTCCATGATGTAAATCTGTCTTGACTGTATAATAATGAATTTCTGGACCACATCACATCACTAATGACTCGTGGTACACATTGGCCTTTGCTATTTTTCCCTTGGTTCCTTAGCTATTTATTTCCCATTTCCCTCGTATCTAGTGGAAATCATCATGATAGTCTTCTTCTAGTAAATTATCTAATTTGGTGTTGACGGTGTGTGGACTATGACATATCCATAACCTCTTATACTCAATAAAAGGTGAAAACGACTTTTGCACCAGTAATTAAACAAAAAGGCTCAGTAAGTATATATACACACAACGCATATTCCACATGTACTAGTAGTAATATATTTAGGCAATGTCTAAATATTAGCGATTCATTTCTTATCTCTCTCATCATTTCAAAGAGAGTAATAAAAACTAGTACGCGAGTTTAAAGTTAGAGGAAACGTAACTATATTAATACGTATGTATGAGAAAGCGTCCAATTTTCAAGAATTACTGATGATTTATTGTACTTATCAATGATATTTACACAAAGAACTGATCATTTTAATATGGTACATCATTAGCTTCTCGCGACTACTATGTGAAGATTAAAGAGGTGTTCTTTCTTGTCTATGTTCTCGACTGTCGTAGTATTTTGTCCCTTCTCCTTTTATCTAGACACATTATCATAGTCTTATTTCCTCTGGACTTGCAACATGTTTGGTAAAGCTGTCAAAATAACTTATTTTGAGAAGTACTTCCTAATGTATTTATTAAAAAAAATTTCGAGAGAGTAACATATGTTTAAGCAAATCATTTTAAACGGAAACTCGGAAGCTGATCAATTTGAGATGCCTATCTAACAATAGGCTTACAGTTATTTAGAGAAACAAAAAAGGAGAAAAGAACATATTATTTGGACTATAATTTTGTTGCTTCAAGTGTACGTGCTACACAGAAAGAGATCAGAAAGAAAGGAAAAGAGGCGAAGGGATTGTCAGGGGCATAAAATAGTTAAGAGGCAATGGAGACAGAGCCTGCACTAGTGTTGCTGTTGGGTTAACAGACATTAAAGAAGGGGGGTATTGCTGCAAAGCCACACAGAACGTTCTCACAAGCACCATACTTAAATGTTTCTGGTCCTGCAAGCCCCTCACCCAATCAACTCTTATGACAAGTGTGTTTTTTCTAAAAAAAAATAAAAATTTCTTACAAGGAGAAAATGAAAGAGCCAATGAAAATTAAGCAATGAAAATGGGGGAAGGGGCACTTTAACAAAATTAGCCAATGAAAATGTAAGCCACCCAAGTTTGGGAGGGGTGTTGAGCTGGACATATTTTCATGGGATTTATGCACCAATTTGGCACTCATAGCTATTTAGGGAACAAGGGGTAATTTTGAGGACTAGCTAGTTTTCCCACTATTTAAAAAGAATTAACCAATGATTACAACCTTTTTTTCAGGTAGCCAGATTTTAAAAACACGGTTCTTTTTTAAGAGTAGCCACAAAAAAGAAAAAAAAAAAAAACCTTTGAGAATTCAAACTAAACCCCAGCAAGTTTTGCTGGGGGTTAGTTCAAGGTTCCAAGAAATTTTACTGTTAGGAGTGTTATTTTTAAAAGTTCCCAAAAACAAAGTATAAGTAAACAAACAAAAACGTACTAGCATAGTAGACTATGAACAATTTTATCACCAATCTTGACCCATCATCTTTGCCCAACTAATCTTTAGAGTTCGTCTGATAATCGGGATAAGGATTATAATTTCAGTATAGAATTTGAGATTATCCTTCTCCCATATTTGGTTAGAAGTATTAGTTAGTACTAGCACAAATTTTGTACTAAAAAAATGGGACTAGCAATCCTACATAGGAGGTGGGATTAACAATATTAATCCAGAGATTATAATCTCATAATTGTTGATTCCGGGATAATTCATTTGCTACCAAACGACCCCTTAATGTTACACTTTGTTTCTAAACTGCCCAAATTTTGATCAACTCACCAATTTGATAATCCTTACAACAAACATCAAACCAAAAAAACTCTCACCATTGTTCCTAGACAGGTGAAGTACCTTCATATATGTACTTCTGACTTTTTCCGAGATAAACTTGTTTTTTCACTGTATTTTGTTACTAATAATCTTTAAGAGACATTACGATATCGACAGCTATTGTAAATTGTTTTGATTAATTCATGTTTTCGAAAGTACAAACCATGTAGTAGAGTGTCGAGATATGCTGCATGACAACTCACAATCTATGTAAACAAAAATAAACACTCTATCTCGGGGAAAAAAAAAATTAGATGCGGAGGCAGAATTTCTAACAAGGGAGTTCAAAATTTTTAAAAATGACATGTGTTAAAGGGGTTCAATATATGATATGTATGGATAAAAAATTGATTTTACCTTATATACACAATACAATATTTCGAAGAAGGGGATTCAATTAACCCCTTAATTACCAGAGAACAGATCGAAAGAGAAAAGAAGAAGAACTCGAATATAAGTTCAAATCTTTGTGATCCTATGAACCCAAGAAAGTCATACACACTCTGTAAATTTAGGTTTAGTAATCCTTGTTAGCTTTTACGTCCTATCCATCTTATTTGTATTTTAAGCTATATTTGCACACTCCATTTAGCAACCATATAAGAATGTTTATATTTGACAATTACAAATATATACAACCCTAATATTATATTTACAAATAATACCGATACTTTACCATTTTACAAAATATACCAATACTTTTTTTACATAGCATATACAACTTCCATGGAAATGAAGCTTTTACTCCTTCCAAGCTTACTGCTCCAGTTTCAGTTTTTCCACCGGCAGCCAGTCGCCGGCCGGCGGCGGCAGGTGGCCGAAAATGAGTTATTTTTTTTTAAAAATCTGGAAAACAATATAAACGAGCATAAAACATACAAAAAATACATTCATACTTATTATACACAAAATATACACTTATTATACCCGCAACATTCAAAGACATACAAAATAAATTTTTGGATATGCAAAACACTTATTCACATACACTTAAAACACACATACACTTAAATACGAGTATATACAAAAACATACACATACACAACCAAAAATATTCAAACCATACAATTGAAAATACAAAAATACAGAAATATACAATAACAATACAAAAAATTCAATAGCCATTCGAAAAGGTTTTAAAGTGTATTTAGGCACAAAAAATACACATACACATTAATACAAAAATGTATATACGTATTATACACATTAATACACTTCCGAAACAAACAAAAAAAGAAAAAAAAAGAAGGAGAGAATCAGATCGGAGGCAGCAGATCCGGCGCCGCCGACGAACACCACCACCAACAGATCTGGGAGCAGCGGCGCCGTCCAGAGCAGTAGCAGCAGCGCCGCCGGAGCACAGCTCCCGAAATTGGACGAAATAGTAGCATCAACACCCAAAAACGAGCTGCTTGGCCGGAGAAATACAGTGGCTAGTCGCCGGCGATGGAGGAAGGACGGCGGGCGGGTGGGTGGTGGGTGGAGGAGGGGAAAGAAAAGAGAGAGAAATTAGGGTTTTGTGGTAGGAGAAAGGGGGAAATGAAAAAATGGTATGAATTGTAATATATTTAAAAATATCGTTATGTTTTGTAATATGTTAAAAGTATCGGTATTTTTTATAATTTAGCTACTAGGGTAGTCATGTGGTGTAAATTTTCCTTTTTATATTTTATCTCATTTTGGAAATATTTCACTTAAAATACACTTTAAAATGGAGCAGTAAGAGCAAATTTTTAAAAAGTAGTGATCTCTATTTTTCTAAAACACTTACATTTTGAAACAATTTTAATTTATCAAAACGATCAATAGTTACAACTGAAACAAGGAAGGGTGTACTAGAATTATCGATTTCAACGAATTTTGACTCGATAAGGTTCAATCAAAATTTTCAACAACAATTTTTATGGGAGAAAATCCGTCGAAAAACAAAAATACAATATATTGTTGGTACTTAACAACCAGTACTGCGTTACCCACAAGTAGTTGTCACACCAATTCTCGAAATTATTTTATCACAACTATTTTTGATGGACAATTGTAAAAATTTAATTAAATAAATAAATTATTATTTAGTAATTTCGTATTGGCGATTAGTACTTCGTCTCGACTCTCGAGTAAGACATAGTTGATTTCTACATTACCTATATGATTACCCAAATCTACTTTTAAGCATTTTTTTTATCTAAGAGTGAACTACAAAAATAAAGAGAAGCGTGTAATAGTAGCTACTATTACCAACTAATGGAACAGTAACCAAACCACAACCAAGTCGATTAATAGGAAGTAGAAAGCTTTTTGATTCTAGTAGCTCAACGATTACAGAATAACAAAATAGAAATTGCAGTAGAGTAATAGATAACAAGTAACCAAATAGGATAGAAGGGAGATGAGAGGAATCAGAAGAACTTGGGATGAGAGGAATAAGAAGAACTTGGGATGAGAATAGGGGTGGGCGTTCGGTCGGTTCGGTTCGGTTTAGGACATTTCGGTTTGGTTTTTCGGTTTTCGGTTTGGTAATATTAGGAACCAAAATTAATTCGGTTTGGTTCGGTTTTTAAGAATTCGGTTTGGTTCGGTTTTAAGAATTCGGTTCGGTTTAGTAGTTCGGTTTTCACATATAAACTAATATGGCAAAATCATTATTTTTCAATTGTATGCGCGAAGAAGAATAAGTACAACAGTAAATCAAAGTTAGCAGTTGAAAATAAAAACAATTTAGCTAAACATATCTTGTAGTAGTTCAGATTAATGACATGACAATCGAACTTGGTACGTACTGGTGCAAACTAAAATATCAAACACTTAGGGGTCGTTCGGTTGAAGGTATTGTTTACGCGGTTATTAACTATTAATGCGGGTATTAGTAATGTGGGTATTAGTAATGTGTGTATTAATAATGTGGGTATTAATAATACGGGTATTAGTTAGCGCGGGGTTTAGTAATGTGGGTATTATCCATGCATATGTTATAACGTAGGGATTATTTTTTGAATCATTGATATATTACAAATTAACAAATAATATTATTATTTAAAATATTTATTTACTCCTTAAATAAAATTTTAAAATATCCTCATAATGAGGGTCACTTTTGTCATTTTAAATTTTAATACCTGCATTATTAATACCCACATTATTAATACCACCTTCTACCCCGCATAAAATAATACATAGATTCCCGCATTAATAATGCGGGTATTAATAATGCGGAATATACAAAAATGCAACCAAACGTTGCACTAATTTTATGCGGGTATTAAGATTTCACAGAAAACCAACCGAACGCTGCGCTAAATTAGCGCGGAGTTTTGTGCGGGTATTAAGTTGCTTATCCAGCAACCGATCGACCCCTTAGATCCATGATATTAATTAAGTATGGTACGTACATGATAAGCTTACTTCTAAGTAGACTGCAGATGTTATTATGGGTTATACACTTTAATTGACGAAGTTAGAAGGCCTATATTAGGCCTGGTAGCCTGGACTACTAACTAGTTATATAAAAAAGATTGTGAAATTAATATATATATAAAATTCGGTTTTTCGGTTTGGTTCGGTTTGTGCGCACCCCAAACCAAAACCAAACCGTAAAACCAAAATTTTTAAAATGTAAAACCAAACCCAAACCATAAACCGAAAAACCGAAAACCGAATTAAAAAAAAAATCGGTTCGGTCGGTTTTTTCGGTTTGGTTCGGTTTGTGCCCACCCCTAGATGAGAAGCACAGACTTTGCCTTAGGCATTTTCACATTTTTGCATATCCTACTCTTTACTCTTTCTGCTGCTTATAATATTCCACCTGGGTCCCAATTAAAACTCTTGTTGGGCTGTGAAGTACTTGGGCTAAACCTCATATTAATACCAATCGTAGGTCCACCATTTAATATCTTGATATTCTGCTGCTCCTCGAGGCCCATAACAGGGTTCATAACATTACTCCCTCCTGAATTGAGAACCTTGTCCTCAAGGTTCAAGTATAAGAACAACAATTCATATCCATGATCTTCATTGTTTTCTAGATGTTGTAGAAATAATATTGATGTCAATTGCTTGATAACTGGAATAAAAGAACATCCCCAACCAAGTCCAACTTTTGAAATGAGATGTTGATTGAATAATGTGAAACCAGTAAAGTGTGCCTTTGTGAGTGCAATATTGTTCAGAAAGCATCAAGTACTTCTAAGCATGGTAGCTACAGCAACACCCCTCCACACTACAATGCTCATGATTCCTTTCAAGGATATGATCCAATCAGCAACTCCAAGATCCAAAAGTGTGCTCAAAGTACAAAGGTAATTCAATTGCATGTCCTGCCTTGACAACAGGTCCCTGATATAAAGTTTGATACTATTATGGAATATTGCAAATCCATTTTTCCACCAGAATGGGAATCCATCACCACCAATAACAAACAAACAACCAATTATCTCATTCAGGCCACACAGTGCATGAGTTGTTGGCTTGATTAAGCTTGTTGCACCAGTTGGAGTGAGATACCTAGGAAATAGCATTGTATTCATTCCATCGGAAGGTTGTCGAACTATGTCTTGAGCCAAATCAACTGTCGATATCGTTATTCGAGCAGTAGAAGAACCTAATGCAATGGAGAATCCAAACTTCGCAACAAGTAGGGTGAAAGCCACACAGGGAAGCTAATTCAATGAACAACACAAAACTTTCACAGAGCTCCCAACAAAGCCAACAATTCCAAACAGGTTGTTAGAAGATATGTTAAGCTGCCCAGGATCAAACGGATATATGGTGTCAAGAGATCTCGCAATCTTATGCAGCATGAAACATTCTTGGCTAGCAAAAGGAACCAAAAGTGAGTCAAATTGTTTATTTAAATGTGAAAAGTGAAAATTAATTTCTATCAGCGAGTCTAGCCCATTAACCCCATTTATATTGGTTCTTTGGAACTCCAACATGGCGAAAATTGGTTCCTGAAGCTGCGTTTGAGAATCACCAGGGTCAAATGGAAACTTATTCAACACACAATGAGCATGGGAAGATGGTATCAATATGTCGCTCAAATTTCTTAAAGATTTCTCTGAAATTATCCTTATACATGGTTGAGCAATCCTTGAAAGGGTAGTAGAATGTCATTGAATCGGCAATCAATGGTACTCGTATCACCTTGTTCGTCCAGAAAGTATGATTACCTTCGTAATGTATTAATTCCCTTTTAAAGTTTCCATGTCCAACATCAATGAGCTCTGCAACAGAATAAAATTCACTAGTCGTAATTGCACCAGCTTGCTCCATCAAACTTTTGGTAAGATACAGAACCTTAATAGTGTCGGGTACAAGGAAAAATTCAGCAAGAGTCCTTGCTGCTAGGTCTTGTGCGCAATGTACAGGCAGCATTTCAGATTCTCGACCACCAAAGAATTTGAGCCAACAATGAATAACTCCTGTTAGTGGTATGAGAGATGATGTTTTCCCAACGTCAAACCACTTCTCAAGAAAACATTCCCAGTTAAGCACTTTTAAAGCCAATGTAGCAGTTATGGAACATGTTGACGACACCAGGACTCCGAAAATTTCTGAATATCCAAGTAGCCACTTTCATCTAAACCAGAACACTTCTTACACTTAGCAGTATCCCACAAATTCTCTACCACCAATTGCGAAACCACTCTACCAGTCATGCGAAAAACTAGAGTAGGCACGCACACTTCTTTGAGAATATCTCTAATTGACATTACATTACATAGCCAGTGCATAAACTGATAATCAAATGGTTTAAGGGACTGGGTGTAGTTAGATGAGAACTTTTAACAAACCGTTGCTTTGCACCAGGATCAAATGGAAAATGTGTCAATACACATCGATTAGCAAGGTTGCTAGCAATATGACAATCTAAGATCCTATGGACGTTGTTGAAATCATCCCAGGTGATTTGTTTAGTACTCGAAATTACAACAGTCAATGTATGTCCCTGGGAACATAGCAAACACATTCTCCGCAATATTGCCAAGACAGTCATCTTCATTGCCAGAGAATACCCATGGTTGTTCACCATCAATGACATCAAATTGAGTAGTTTCACTTAGCGCTTGAGTTACCTGGGGAAACAGCTTCACTGAACTATCAAGGACCGATTCACCTGCAGTGTGAAACTCATGGACAGAGTTTTCAACTACCACTTCATCCACTGCTGAGTCATCCTCTGGTTGGTCATCTTCTAAACACGAGTCGATCTCGTTTACAATATCCAAGCGAGCAAGCTGAACCATCAACGAATCTGTAGGTGCAATTGGACTTGGCTTGCTTGATAGTTCTCGTTGGGAACTTTCATCGAGCACCTTGACCTCCATCGGAATTCCAGCACTTATTGGTGAAACTGGCACAGGCAATGCAGAATCGTTCTCAGCATCCAAACTCGAGTTCACTGTTGAAGACTCTCTCGCTGCCAACTTCTTGGCGCAGGCAGAGAATGCGTCCCGTAGATCTTCTAGTTGGCGTAGTATTTCAAAGCCAATCTCAATCTTCAGCTTTAATTCACGATTCTCAGGTGCTGCTCTAGTCTGATTACCAAAACGTAGGAACAATTTCTCCACAAAATGGTCCCAACCCGCAAGTTGTTTGTGTCGAAATAACCAACGATACCAAGTCAAAGCCTCGCCATCCAAATAGACTGAAGCAAGGGACAATTTATACTCCGGATAAATATTGTAGAAGGCAAAATATTGTTCTGCCTGAAGGACCCATGCCGCGGGGTTATCACCACTGAATCGATTTAAGGTGACCATGGAGTACGAGCAATGAAAGCACCAATGTAATAGTAGCTACTATTACCAACTAATGGAACAGTAACCAAACCACAACCAAGTCGATTAATAGGAAGTAGAAAGCTTTTTGATTCTAGTAGCTCAACGATTACAGAATAACAAAATGGAAATTGCAGTAGAGTAATAGATAACAAGTAACCAAATAGGATAGAAGGGAGATGAGAGGAATCAGAAGAACTTGGGATGAGAGGAATAAGAAGAACTTGGGATGAGAAGCACAGACTTTGCCTTAGGCATTTTTACATTTTTGCATATCCTACTCTTTACTCTTTCTGCTGCTTATAATATTCCACCTGGGTCCCAATTAAAACTCTTGTTGGGCTGTGAAGTACTTGGGCTAAACCTCATATTAATACCAATCGCAGGTCCACCATTTAATATCTTGATATTCTGCTGCTCCTCGAGGCCCATAACAGGGTTCATAACAAAGCGCGCCATACGTCATGCTTTTGTAGAATTGCTAAGTATATATTAAATGAAGTGGCTTCGTCAATTAAATTAGTTTTTACGTCTTTTCTTTCCCTCACTAATTTCACTCGAAAAGATCGCTTATCCTTAAATAAAAAGATCAAACTCTCATTATTGAATTTTCAATATTTGCACGAAATGCTCATTCTCTATATATTTTTACGCTCAATCTTTCCGTTTTCCTTTTTCAAGCTAAACTGAGAATGAAGTAATTATCATCATTACAAGTACTTAAAGGTATGATGTTAAGCGAATCTTACTGTCCGGAGCTCAACTTCTTAAAGAACTTGTCGGAAACTTTTTGCGGCAACACTCTAGGTAAGTGATTTCTCGCTAATTTGTCATTAGTAAATTAAATCTACTATCAACCGCGACCAGATCTCTCTTGATTCTTCCCCATTGTTTTTGCAATCTTTTAATCTCTCATCTCTCTAAGGTAATTTTCAACAACCACTACGAATATATCTCATCTCTCTTAGGTAAATCACCATGCCCCCTTTTCCTTTCCATTTATGACCTATCTTTATTCGAATAGATCGCATCCCCCTCCCCTGCGCTTTATTGTTTGGGACTCTCTTAATTTAACCACTTTTTTGCTTAGGTATGTCAAGCACAATAAAAATTTCTTGAGTTTAATTCGCTAGCTTAACATATATGTTAAGTTGCAAAAAGAAAAACCGTATATGTTAAGTAACTTTCACCTCAAACTCATATCTAGTTTTAGTATCCTTGCCTAGATGATATGAATTTTATATGTATAGCTTTAGTAGTTTTTATATCTTAGACGGCTGGCCGTCGAAAAGTTCTTACATTATTTTTATGAAGATATATTTCAGTATTTCAGATGACCATCGTCAAAAATATTGTACCAATGGGAGTCAGATATTAATTTGTTGGAATGAGTGACGGTCTGCATTAGAATGTTTTAGTGACCACAGTTTTTTCATTAAGTCTTTGAATCATGACATTTTCCACGAATTATCAACGAAAAATGGAAACAAATATACCACCAACGACACTAGGATAATATGAATCCTCATGACTAACTTGTATAACTTTTTACCATAAACTCCTAATTTTCTTCCAAGATTTCCACATCATGGTGATGCATTGCTTACATGTGAAACAGTTTGCTTTTCCAAATTTATCAATTAATATCAATCTGGACTCTTCTTCAAGACTATAAACACAGTAAATGACTCTTCATCTACTTAACAACTTAGTTAGTTCATGCAAAGAAATAAGGCCAAAAATAATTCAATGCTTTTTGCACAAAAATGGAGTAGGGGGGAAAATGGTTGGGATTCCTTTGCACAGGTGACAAGTGTTGAGCCTGCTTTGCATGTAATACACTTGTTTAAGCTTTGACTAATTAGTTTAACTTTTTTTCTTTTTCAGAAAGAGTTTGGATCTTATAAAGGCTAATTCATTACGTCTTCTTCCAAATTTGGCTTTGTTCTATAAAAGAGTTTGACGCATTGGGTCAAAATTACGTGGAAGTTTTTCCTATTCTGTAAATTGTCCACCCTTACTTTTGTTTTCACACTTGAACCTCAGGCAGATTAGAAACAGTTGTGCCTTAAAGGCTTAACTAAACTAGAGACCAAATGATTTTGTGTCCCCTTAATTCTTTTTTGCCAATTCTAAATATTTATTTGGAAAAATTGTAAAAGTGGGAGATTTGGCAGATTTTTGTTTTCACCATTTACTCGTTCAGCATTTTGAATTATCAGCTATGCTTCGAAACGATTTAACCAACTAATTACTGGAGTATATCATCTAGCAATACTTCAACATTTTATTGTACTTTTTACATTTTTGTTTTTCGAAAAAGGAAATACTTAAAATGTGATTGATGTACTCCCTCTGTTCCAAAAAAGATGACATGTTTCGGATTTCGAAAGTCAAACGAGATTATTATAACCGTGAATTTGAACATATAATCTTTAAGCTTTTTGAAACGATATTTATATATTTAAAAACTAAATAAAAAATACTAAAAGTCACAATAATCAATAATTCAAAATATTTAAAAGACATATGAAAATATTATAGTCAAAGATAAACTCGTTTGACTCCCGAAATTCAAAACATGTCATTCATTGAGGAACGGATGGAGTAATTCACAACACATAAACAGCATTATGCATATATTAGGCTAGTTTGACTGTTTCTAAATCATTTCTCAAAGATCTACTAGTGACAATGTTTTGAATCGAGTACTTTAAAATGCATAATATTAGAACTTGTACTATTTTCATGCATTTTGTACTTCCAAAGGACTAATGCACTCATTTCTCATGCTACTTCAAAAATTGCGACGTAGTTTTAATTTATCTGATGTGAATAACGATTGAGGAACACCTAAGATCATGTGGGTTTACAAAAACAAATTTGAACAAGTTCAGATGTTTAATTTTTATATATATATATATATATGAACTCCACGAATTTATATGTGACGGAAGTTTGTTAGCAAAAAAAGAAAGGAAGAATGATATTTAAGCGATCATCCGTGGATATGCACAACTATGATATTGCATTGCATAATTAACTTATTGTAGTTATATCCATAAACTTAGAATTTCTCTAATAGAATGACATATTGTATCTATTTTTACTAGTCGGTTCTTTTTCGAACCTATTTCTATTAATTATATGCAATTTTATGTTGCAACGCATGACTTTATTTACCTACTGTTATTAGTTTTCATTGTTAAATAGATTGCGATATTATAATTTTTCTAGTAACTATCGGATATTTCAACAGCTAGATACTACTTTCTGAATTGAAACTTAATAAATTAAAGTGAAAATATGATTTGTAAATTTTAGAAGGTAGTATATATTCAATAATTTGCAATATCTAAAACAATGGTGTGTTTTTATGCTTTCATTTTACTGATCTCATTTATAAAGTTGCTACATTTTTATCTTAGAAAATTTTAATAAATTAGAAAAAAAATTACTATATTTGAAAAGACTCAATTCTTGCATTATACTCCCTAGGGGTGTCAATGGTTCGGTTCGATCGATTATTTCTAAAATTTTGTACCATACCAATTTTTCGGTTATTCTAGAATGTATAACCAAAATTTGAATTTTTGAAACCATCCCAACCATGTCGGTTTCGGTACGGTTCGGTTAATTTTCATTTTTAAAAAAAAAAAAAAAATTATTGACTAAAATTACCATTTATGTCGTACAAGACAACAATATTTAAAAACAAGTATCGTTTTCATTGCAAAATTCATACGGTTCTAACAATTAAATTAAAATATAAAAATCATCTTACTAGAGTACTAAACGGTAACAATGATATCACAATCAATTGAATATTTGATGAAGTGTGCTTAAAATGATTTATTACAATATGCGATAGTGAAATACTTTACAATACCTACTCTCTAGATAACATTATGAAAGAGTGGGTAAGAATAAATAAACAAAAAGCTAGATAATTATTTACATTATTTCGACTGTTAAACTCATGTTCGTTTAATTTCTTAATAAGATATTTGATTATGATGTATTGTTCTATACTAAATCAAAGTTTAAAATAAACATAAGTCGCATATAAATTTATTAAGAGATTAAACTTTCACCGGTGGATAAAATTTACAAGACTAATGCAAATATGGTCCGTGAAGACCTTCTAGAATAAATTTTGTTACTACAGCAGGAACTAGATTTTAAGAAATTTAGAGTTTAAAATGGCGAAAGCAATACATTATTGAAACATGCTAGTTTCAACTTTTAGTTGTAGTAATATAACAATTAAGTAGGTTGGGAGGCTTTGCATTACTAATTTCACCCCAAGGATTAACGGTTAAAAAATATCTACTTTGTTGATTTTAGAATTAATTAAATTATAAGTTTCATATATAAAGTATATTTTATGCATATAAATTTATTCGGTTCGGTTCGGTATTTTTTCGGTTTCTTTTTAAAAATAAAATACCTAACCTAATAATCGGTACGGTTATGACTTTGCATAAGAACCTATGGTTTTATTTTAAAGAACGACCTAAAATTCGGTTATGTCGGTTTTTATAAAACCATTGACACCAAATTGAGTGTCTTATTTTTCTTTTTGGTTTGTCCCAAAATGAGTGCTTCTTTCTATATTTAGTAAGTTGTCAATTCAAACATCCTACATGATAGATTTAAAACCACAAATTCAAAGGATATTTTAGTACATTACACACATCTTTCATTTAGAACCACAAAATTAAAAAGTCTCCCTATATTTCTTAAATTCCGTGCCCAGTCAAACTAAGACACTCAATTTGGGACGGAGGGAGTATGACTTTATGTACCTACTGTATACGAGTTCTCATTATTAAATAGACTGCTAAAGTGGAAAAAAAAATTGATTTTGAAAATTTTGGAAGATAGGTATATTTCTGAAAATTTGCAATATATAAAAGGATTGCATATTTATAAACTTTCATTTTACTGATCGATTCATTAACCACTCTGCTACAATTTTTATCTTAGGCAATTCCAATAATTATATAAAAAAAAAAAAAACCAACATATTGACTTGCATTGCGTGACTTTATTTGCCTACCATATAGTTCTCATGGTTAAATAAATTGCAACTATATAATTTTCAATCTGATTTTCCGACAATTAGATACTATCTGTAGCCTAGTAAAGTGAAAACATATTTTTCAAGTTTTAAGAAAGTAAGTAAATATCCAAAAATTGCAATATCTAAAAGGATCCGTACGCTTTCATTTTACTGATCGATTTCATTTAAACTACAAGTTTTATCTAAGTCAATTTTTATAAATCATAGAAAATAAAAAACATATTTGAAAACTCAATCATGTATTAGTCATCGATTTTTAGATCTCCACGGTCCATTAAAGTTGGGCCTATTAATTGGCCAACCACTAAATATCTTTTAAAAAAATAAAAATTAAGATTTTATTGCTCATATATATATTTCGTTTTCATATTTTTTTATTTAAGAATAATCTGACTAATTATTAAACATGTTAACTTTGTTTATATCGAAATAAAAGACATGATTACAACATTCATAGCTATCTGTCAGAAATAGATGCATTACATTGCAGACTACTATAGAGGCATATAATTTTAGGGTATTAAGAAAGATACTATTGAATCGAAAGCAAATATACTTATTCACTGGCTAGATCGGACTGTCCATACCTTTTGCTAACTCTTCTGCCGGTAAGGAAGAACTACGAAACATACCCACAACATTCAAGCTTAATGCACATAACTCAAGTTCAATAACCCAAAGATAGTAGAAAGCCGAACAACACAACAAATACCTTAGTAAATTAATTTTATATGCATAAGAGTAATATAATAAATTTTAAAATTTATAGAGTTATCAGTTTAGCCGATAAGGATATGCGAAAAATTAACAACCGATTCGATATCTCAATAAAAAATTGGACAAACCATTACATAAACAATAACCGAATATCAATGACCCACAATTCAATTTATCGATTTAAATCCATTAATGCACCGCCCTAGCGTACTTATGCTTTCATTTTAATGATGGATTCGTTTATCACTTCACTGCAATTTTTATCTTAGCTAATTTTAGTAAATTAACCAACATACTTTAAAAGACTCAAAAGTTGCATTGCGTGATTTTATTTACCTACTTTATAAATGTGACACTCCAGCTAAGGATTAAGTATCCTACATCGGCATAACATATGAGTTATCATGGTTATTTAAGTAAGCATGCCTTAGACCCTATGAACGCATTTTAAAGTTGTGCGGGTGTAGACCCAAATCGAACAATATCACTAGCGGACTGGGCTGTTACAATAGATTTCAAAGTTAAAAATAGATTGCAACAATATATAATTTTTAGTAATTAGATTTCCTGACAACTATATACTGACCTGTAACCGAGAAAAGTGAAAATTCTATTTCAAATTTTGGTAGGCAACTAGTATTCGAAAATTTCAATATCTAATAGGATGATGTATTTTGAACTCTTTCATTTTACCGAGCAATTTATTCATCACTTCGCTACAATTTTTATCTTAGATAATTTTAATAAGTTATAGAAAATAATCAACATACTTGAAAAGACTCAAACTTGCATTTCATGACTTTATTTCCATACCTTATACTAGTTTTTCTTGTTAAATAGACTGCACATATATAATTTTCATATTTAAAGTTTTTTGATAGCTAGATAGTATGCTTTGAGTTATAACCGAGCAAAATGATCAAATGAATTTTCAAAATTTGGAAGGTAATTAAATATTCATAAACTTTAATTCCTAAAAGGATGGCGTGTTTTGTGCGCTTTCATTTTACTGATCGATTTATTCATCACTTCACTATATTTTTATCTTAGGCATTTTTGATAAATTATTTTTTTCTTTAAGAAAACCAACATATTTGAAAAACCATCATATGTGAAAAGACTCAAAGTTGCATTACCTGACTTTATTTACCCACCAGATAGTTTTCACTATTAGTTGATTGCGACAACTTTTAATTTTAAGTAACAATCAGTTGGATACTGCTATCCGATCTGTAATGAAATAAATTAAAAAAAATAATTATGCAAATTTTGAAGGTAGGCATATATATATATATCCTAAAATTGAAAATATCTAAAAGGATAGCATATTTCGTACGCTTTCATTTTACTGATTGACTTAATTATCAGTTCACTACATGCTTTATCTTAGGTAATTATAGTTCTAATATATAGACCAAGAAATTTGAATAGACTCAATACTTGCATTACCTCGAATTTATCAAATGCATACGTGCATAACTTAAACAATCTACTACTTCTTCATAATTAGAACTAGTATCTTTTTCAAGTATTTTCATAATTGTTGAAATTTTGTAGCCGTTATTTGCTTCATATACTCGTCGTTTGAAAAGACTCAAAACATGCATTGCGTGACTTTATTTTCCCTTTATATTTTTAAAATTTAAATAGATAGATTGCGACAATATATAATTTCCAGTAACTAGACTTCCCGACAGCTAGATACTACTTTCTAATAAGTAACTGAATATAGTGAAAAAATGATTTTTCAAAATTTGGTAGGTAACTAATAAGTATCCGAGAATTTTAATTTCTAAAAGACTGGTGTATTTTGTACGGATTTATTTTACTGAACAATTTATTCATCACTTTGCTATAAATTTTATCGTTGGTAATTTCAATAAATTACAAAAAATAATCAACATATTTGAAAAGACTCCAACGCATTGCATGTACTTTATTTATCTACCTTATAATTTTTTATTGTTAAATAGATTGCAACATATATAATCTTCAGTTTTCAAATTTTTGTTAGCTAGATAATACACTAAATTTTTTAACAGAGCAAAATGATAACAAGAATTTTCAAATTACAAAGATAATTAAATATTCAAAAACTACAGGATGGCGTATTTTGTATACTTTCATATTACTGATTGATTTATTCATCACTTCATTATAATTTTTATTTTAGGTAATTCTAATCAATAAAAAAAAATTGAAAAGACTCAAACTTGCATTGCCTGACTTTATTTACCTACCATATAGTTTTCATCATTAAACTAGATTGCGACAACATATAATTTTCAGTAACGATCGGATTTTCCGACAGTTAGATACCTCTATCTGATCTGTAACGGAATAAGTTGAAAAAATGATAATGCAAATTTTGGAAGGTGGGTAGATATCCAAAATTTACAATATCTAAGGATGGCGTATTTTGTACGCTTTCATTTTACTAAAAATATTTAATTATCATTTCGCTACATATTTTTCTTAGTTATTTTGATATATATAGTTTTAATATTAAATGATAAAAAAAACAACCAACATATTTGAATAGAGTTCTTGCATTACTTAAAATTTAACAAATGCATACATGTATATAAATTAAATAATTTACTATTTTCCCATAATTTGTACTAGTATTTTTTTCATCACTCTCTAGTAGTAAAATAATTTCATTATTTTTGAAGAGTTTGATAGCCGTCATATTTTTTTCATATTTCATATACTCTACATCAACCCCCCCCCCCCCCCCCCACTCCCCAAAAACGCATGGATGGGGCTCTACCCCACAGTTTTTCCTGAAATGCAATAGCACGTCCCTCACTCACTCTATTTAATGCAGTTGCACCATCTCTCTTCCCCTCGCAATTACTCCTCAAGTTTTTCTCAATCACCTTCATCACTAGCTATTCCTCTTTACTTTTTGTCTTTCCCTCTCCTTATCTCCACCGTGGGTGTTGTGGGGCTTGGGGGGTCTTCTTGCTTTCTTGTGTGTCATTTTCAAAGGTATCTTCTTAATCACCAGGTACCTTAATTATAAAATACCCTCCTCAGCTTAACTCCATTTCATTGCTTTTTCATCCATATAACTATTTTTGTACCATCACATTAGTCCCTTATATCAGATCTCAAAGGCACTCCCTTTATTTCAGCAAAGCATTTTATAGTAAAAGTATGATATGAAGTCATTTTTCTCCTATGTTTTTGTTACAGATATACATTTTATATATGTAGCTTGCTAGTATGAATTCTTATTTGATAAGCTTGTCGTTGTGTTTTTTCTTTTCTTTTCTTTTCTTTTTCAGGGAGGATTTTAAAGGTAGGTTGATTAATCTATATACATACGTATAAATAGAGAGTGAGAGTGTTATTTTATTTTATTTTATCTGCATATACATGATGTTTGTTGAAGCAAAAGCACCTGATGAAACTTCTATACTTGATATCCTTGCTTTTTTAAATGGTTTCTTTAGATTCTCTGTCCGTGCACAGGCAACATTAAAAAAAATTATACATAAATGTTCATATAAAAAAAATTATACATAAATGTACTCCAGTATGATTTTAAATTCATTTCCAATTTAAAGCACCTAAGTATTAAAAAGTCAAATAGCTGAAATAGAAATGATTAAAAAGAACTGATGTCTCATTAAAAAGTTTTTCGTTGAACTTTTTTTTGCTTCATGATGCTTTAGGGCTTTTGTTTAATGGAGATGCCGGCCGGAACGATGCAGCTTCCAGTGAATATGATCGCCAATGATGGAAATAATGTTAACTTTGCTCCTGCTGCTGCTGGGCTCGCACCTGTTCAGGTCAACTCTGAATAGTCTCTGTTTTTTTTTCTTTTTTTTTTTTTTTTGTAAAAAGAATTTTTTTATCATCTATGCATATAAATTAAATCTGTTTAATCTTTTATTTGTCTTTGCGATGTCGTACTACAGTAATGCATGTTTGTTAGGTGTTTGTGAAGGCCGGATTTCTGGGCCATTCTTTAGTAGTTAAACTGTCATCGATGATTAAAATCTTCATTACTTACTAATACGTATACACGAAATCTAGTACATGTCCCTTTTTAAAATGAGTTCTTTCTTTTTTGAAAAGACAAACAAATCCAAAAATGGAAAAAAGAATAGAGAAAAGAATTCAGATGGTTTTTTCGGTTGATTAATCCTATCCCGTTTGTCCAAAAATATTTTTTCATTGTTTTCCAAAACGCTCTTAAAAAATATGTTTGTCAATGAAAAACTGTCAGTTTTAGATATTTTTTCAAAAATAGTTTTTGAAAAATAAAACAGAATTTTTTACCAATTTTTCAAGTTTTTCAAAAAATCAATTTTTCTCCACTCAGATAACTACTTTTCTCAAATAAAATTGTCCGACCACAACTTCAACTTCTAAATATAATTTTTCAACTCAACTTAAAAATACTTTTTCAAATTTTTAAAAGAATTTGACTCAACTCAACTTAAAAATACTTTTTCAAATTTTTAAAAGAATTTGACATATAATTTGGGAACAAATAAGGGCAGCGGTGCACAAAGCATCCGCGTTCACGCAAGGTCCGGGGAAGGGTCGCACCTCCAAGAGGTGGGATGTACACAGCCTAACCTAATGCAACCATTAGTGGCTGTTTCCACGGCTTGAACCCGTGACCTCACATGAATACAACTTTACCAATTGCTCCAAGCTCTCATTTGGGAACAATTTTTGGAAATACTATTTGGACTAAGTGCTTTGAAACTTTTTGAAATAGACTTCGTCAAAAATCAAAAAGTGGCTAAGACCACTTTTCAAAAATCTAGCTTTTCCAGTCATAAAATTTTAATTTTTTTAAATAAAATGTATGTCCAAACAAAACAGCAATTTTTAAAATTATTTTTCGGCTCATCTTCGAAAATTAATTGTTTCTAAGTTTCGGCCAAATCTATGTCCAAACGTTAGCTTAGTATCTATTGATGTCAACCAATACTCACCTTTGCCTTTTCGAGTAAAATCCATCTCGAAAGTTGAAAACCGCGTCTAGGTCTTCTGACTCATTTCTCCATCCCTATCGACGGTCCTGAAGGGTTGGAGAGGCGGGGGGGGGGGGGGGGGAGAGTATAAATGATGGTCAAACAAATACTAGTAGCTCACTGGTTTTCAGACAATTTCAACAATTGATTTTTATCCAATGAGACACATATACTTATTCATAAATAGACCAATTTTTTATTTGAAAATCGACTTGTGTCCTTTTCTGAAACTTCTAATTGTGCACTTTATAGTAGCATTCACTTTATGAATAAAGTGCAGCTTTTATCCAAAAAAAAAAAAAAAAAATAGTTGCATTCTCTTTTCTCTTATACTATCTCCATTCCAAAATAGTTGTCATAGTTTCCTTATTAGTCCGTTCAAAAAAGAATGGTACAATTTTAGATTTGAAAATATTTTTGAGTTGAAACTACTACTTTACCTTTAATGAAATGTTTTATACTCACATATTTATGTATGACTTATTTTGGACCACAAGTTCCAAAAGTCTTATCACATCTTTTAAACTCCGCTCCAAATCAAACTATGACAATCATTTTGGAAAGAATGAGTACTATTTATACAACAAAGAAACATGATTAAAATGTGCTACCAACAGTACTGGACTATTCTCTATTTTGAAGATCAATAATTTTTTAATCTTAAAACATCTTACGATTTTGTATTATTAGCAGTCAAATGGTATGATGGAAGGTCAGCATCATTCAATGGACATGGCATCATACACTTCGGAAAGTGAATTCATGCTTGATCAAGAGCTTGATCGCAAATCTGGCAGTGATAACCAGGAAGGCAAATCAGGTGACGATGAACAAGCTGATGCTAATCAGCGTGCTAAGAAAAAACGCTACCATCGCCACACTCAGCATCAGATCCAAGAAATGGAAGCGTAAGCTCACCTTAAAACTAACAAAAATAACCCTTATGAGAACAAAATTAGTAATCTTGGTTTTATGTTTTATGTGACTTTAATTTGTGTTTATGTTTGTGTTTAGTTTCTTTAAGGAGTGTCCTCACCCAGATGACAAGCAAAGGAAGGAGCTAGGTCGTCAACTAGGGTTGGATCCTTTGCAAGTGAAATTTTGGTTCCAAAATAAGCGCACCCAGACGAAGGTATAACTCATTTTATATTATATCTACACAATGCTTGTTTGTCGAAGTATTATTTCGGAAAATGATTTAATTAATTTACTCATACTATATACTACTCTTCTAATAATTGTCCATTTTGGATGTGACACACTTATTAAGAAATATTGTTAAGCATAATAAATTGAAGAGGGCTAATTTTAATACATTATCCTCTATATTTAATTAAGTTTCTCTTAGGCCGATTAAATTCCATTGATAATTGGATTATGAGAAGTGTAAATTGAGAAAAAAGTAAATTAATTCTTTCTTATTTTTATAAATGGAGAATTACTTTGACTATTTTGAAAATATTTTGTGTACCGAAAGGACTATTTAGCCGTGTACAAAAGGTAGCAGGTTGTGTAGCTCATTTGTCATGTTATTAATTCAACTCATTAAATACTCTATTCGTCTGGTTTTTACGTTTGTACTATTTCTCATTTACACGAAAATCATTAATAAGAAGCGGTTTTAACCTTTTTACCCTTATTGGTATTTGCTACTACGATTTATAATTTACCTTTAAATATTATAGATGACCTGATTGCTAGTGTAAAAATTATCTACAACTCTATCAAGTGTAAATAAGAATTAAATTGTTTAGAAGTGCATTCACTTTTATTTAAGGAGCCATTTAATTTCCTAATATATCAGGCAGTTGCGATATTTCTTTAATTTTGGATCCTTGTAATGCAGTTAGATCATTTAGGAATAGTACTATAGCAAGCGAGTCTTTCCAATTTTAAAATCTATTTTTGGGTGCGAACTACTATATTTTATGTATTCCGTGGCAGAATCACCATGAGCACAATGAGAACGCGTTACTTCGAGCTGAAAATGAAAAGTTTAAGGCAGAAAATGTGCAACTTCGAGAAGCTCTCAACAATGCAGCTCTTTGCCCTACTTGTAGATGCCCAACCAACAATCTAGGCGAAATGTCATTTGCTGAACATTCGTTGAAGCTTGAAAATGATCGACTAACTGAAGAGGTATTAACATCTTCTAGTTTATTCGTACCACTAAATTCATTCTACTTTTAAAATTACGTATATTATAGTAGTAGTTTTACCAAATTTTGGTCGTTAATATACTGACCATTGTTTTACTAGGTTCACCGAATATCGGCTATAGCAGCAAAATTTGTGGGGAAACCAGTTTCAACCTTTAACGTGTACTCGCCTCCAGTAACTCCTCCTCCATTTGACCTTGGAGTTCAGCCATACTCAGCTCAACACAATGTAATTGGAGACGCTTATGGAAATGGCGGAGAGCGTATAATAAGCGGGCCAACGGAAGCTGAGAAGCCATTCATTATTGAACTAGCAGTGGCAGCTATGGAAGAGCTTATTCAAATGGCTAATATGGGAGAGCCACTTTGGTTGCCTAGCATTGATAGTGGAAGTTATTTTTTAAATGAAGACGAGTATGCAAGGATATTTCCTAGAGGAATAGGACCTAAACCTGATGGATTTAAGACTGAAGCTTCAAAAGAAACTGCTGTTGTTATCATGAATCACATCAACTTGGTTGAAATTTTCATGGATGTGGTACACTACTCATTTTATTCCTCTTTAAAATTTCAAGAAAGGAACTTGTGAACTAGCTCTAGAATTAACCCGAAATCATACATCATTGTTACGTTGGGTGGTTATCTTACAATTAATTGCTATAACATGTTTACTACAATTGTATTATTCCAATGTTTACTAATATAATCTTTTTATTCTCTTGTGATCACCAGAATCATTGGTCAAGTATGTTCTCTAATATTGTCTCTAAGGCTGTTACGCTGGATGTGCTATCAACTGGAGTTGCGGGAAATTTCAATGGTGCACTGCAAGTGGTAATTACATGAAATATTTTCTCATCAATGCTTCTTTCTTCTATAGTTTTGCACCACGATGCGTATGTAATTATAAAATTGTAATGTATATATTTTGTCACTATTCAATTTCTTGTGCAGATATTTGCAGAATTTCAAGTACCCTCTCCACAGATTCCAACTCGAGATTGCTACTTTGTAAGGTATTGCAAGCGAAGTGTTGATGGAATATGGGCAATCGTTGACGTTTCCCTGGACCATCTGCGTGGTAACCTTACTGCTAGGTGCCGGAGAAGGCCCTCGGGATGCCTAATTCAAGAAATGCCAAATGGGTACTCAAAGGTATATACTTTTCAATAATCATAAAAGTAGACCATACCAATTTGTGTGTTAGTTTCACTTATGTCGACTGCTGAACATTATCCACTAGGTCACCTGGATTGAGCATATAGACGCTGATGACACTGTAATCCATGACATTTACAAGCCTCTTGTGAATTATGGTCTTGCATTTGGGGCAAAGCGTTGGTTAGCTATTTTGGATAGACAATGTGAACGGCTAGCAAGTGCAATGGCCACAATTATACCCAACAATGACATTCGTAATATGGGTTAGTACCATTACCTTTGAATGTTCCGAAAAAGATATTTAGTTCTTGATTTAATTTAATGCTTGAGTTCACGTTTTATCTTCTCTGATCGTTTCCTCGATATACAGTGATATCAACTCAAGAAGCAAGAAAGAGTACGCTGAAGCTAACTGAAAGAATGGTGATTAGCTTTTGTTCTGGAGCGAGTGCTACAACAGCTCATCAATGGACAACTCTCTCAGGAAGTGGCTTGGATAGTGATGTTCGAATTATGACTAGAAAAAGCATTGATGATCCTGGCAAACCCTCTGGCATTGTGTTGAGTGCTGCAACTTCCTTCTGGCTGCCGATTTGTACCGAAAGAGTGTTCAATTTTCTCCGTGATGAAAGCACTAGGAGCAAGGTACACTATAATGTTTAGGGAAAATCAAAGCATACTTCTTTCAATCCCAATTTAATGTGACAATATTTGCTTTGCAGATGGAGTATTATTTGCCACAATTTGAATATCTAAATTTAATTAATAGCATAATTGAATGTTTTCTTTTTTCAATTTAGAAACTGATCTAAGTAACTATCTCAGTTGGATATCTTGAATACTTATTAATAGATATATTATGGCTAAACACACACTTATACTTTAATTACAGTGGGACATTCTCTCTAATGGGGGTATTGTTCAAGAAATGGCTCATATTGCTAATGGCAGGGAAAATGGAAACTGTGTCTCCTTATTGAGAGTGACTGTAAGTTAATATAATCTTCATGTCTGTTACTCAATAATTAATCACGATGGATTCATATGTTATTTATGTGATTCTTTGGTTACTGAATTGCAGAGTGAAAATTCAAGCCAAAGCAACATGCTGATATTGCAAGAGAGTAGCACTGATCCAACGGGCTCGTTTGTTGTTTATGCACCTGTTGATGTTGCTGCTATGAACATAGTATTAGGTGGTGGTGAACCTGATTATGTCGCACTTTTACCTTCTGGATTTGCTATACTTCCCGATGGGCCTCCAGGGAATAGTGGAATTACAGCTGGTTCTGGTGGATCTCTTCTCACTGTTGCATTTCAGATTTTGGTTGATTCCGTTCCCACCGCTAAGCTTTCCCTTGGATCAGTTGCTACTGTCAACAATCTAATTGCTTGCACTGTGGATAGGATCAAGGCTTCTCTTTTGCCCGAGGCACATGATTTTTAATCTGTAAGTATCGAGTTTAACTTCTATCGAGACTAGTAACTTGGTAAATAAACACTACCTACCAAGACATGTTCAGTTTCAAAAACACCGATAGTGTTATCGCTGTGTTTATTCTTTGTTCTTAAACCTTTATATCTTGTTTCGTTGTTGGTTGCAGGTGTCTAGGGAAGGAGCAGTAAGAACAAATTGGCAAGAAATAAAATGAAGTCAAGAGCGCACCTATTTCCTTTGATTGTGTAATTTGGTTGCTTCAGCCAATGAAATAATCAATGGTCGTTTTGTTAGGATATGGGGTTCGTGAATTGACTTCGTCGGCAATACAAAAGGAAAGTTGTATACTTAGATTATAGTAGAATATTATAATGTAGTTCTAGACTTGGAAGTCCTAATTATTCTTTCTTTCCCTTAGGTTTTACGGGAAAAAAGAATATGTTTTGTGTAGGGTGTGGGCTGGTTAGTCCCCTCCTATGCTATTCGGGCTTAATTTCCTTCTGTTGTCAGTGAACTTAAAAGCATTTGCAGAATCTTTGATCTGCTTTTGCTTATTTTATTTCAGTATCTATCAAAAAGGTTGGCTTCTTTGCCGCATATCCTCTTTTTGCTTGTGTTTCTTAAGTGCATATTCATAAATTGTACCCGAGCAATGCACTTTGATTAATTAGTACATTGCGGTTGGGGCATATCTTGAATGAGTGGAAATTGGTGGCTTGACAGGAATTGAGGGTGAGAGTGTAGAAGAGAGTAGGCACTTTGATGATAAATTTGGGCAAAGTTACTTCTAGTAGGAAGGTGCATATTTTTTGAAAAGGGGGGGGGGGGGGGGGGGGGAGTTATGTTGAGGAGCTTTTGGTGTTTAGTAAACGAGTCAAGCTAATTTTTGCTAATTAATCACTTTCTTTTTAATTCAGTTGTCCTTTCATTACTAGAAAGGGACATGTCTTTGCAGACTATTGGTATGTGAAATTGTGAGCCCAGCAAAACCATTAGACAAGCACCGTCTTCTTGTCCTAACACTTCACGTTCAGCATAATTTAGTTGTTACAATTTCACTGGATCGAACTTGATTTAGGAAAATGAAAGGGTGCCTTGAATGCAGATCCCCCTATTTTAGAATTTGCATTTTCTGGTTTTGAATTTGTAATTCTATCAGATCCCATCTAATTTATTGTGCTCGAAATTATTTGTACTTATTTACTAGATCAAACCCGTAGTTGAATAATTGGCCCTTTGTAATGTTGTTATAGTATTCCTTTTTTCTTTCTTCATGACCTTTCTACTACCATCGTCTCTCCTTTATGGAAATTCTTGTAATTTGCTGGTTTTAGCCAAGTTTGATTAGTTTAAAGAAGCTGAAATAAAGATAACAAGACTAATCTGTAAAGTATCAACTACACTCTAAGCATGACAGGAATTTAGAATTTTATCATTACAAACACTTCATACATTAATCTACAATCATATGAATATATTACAAAATCTTGGGTGGAAATTTGTAGCTTGGAAGGGGCAGCATTGTTTTCTTTTCTCGACTTCTCCATCACACAAAAAGGCATACATTTAGGCATTCATTATTATCTTTTTTCCTAATTGCCTCTGATCATTTTTGGTGCATACAGAGTAATAATACTGCTTTTACTTACTAGTAATACTAGTATTTTACAAGGTCATGTAACTCTTCTATTACAAATGTTAGTCCGCACTGCTAGCTGCCCATCATTTAATTCCTACAACTCTAGTCAGAATCTCCACTTTTCTCCATTCATCTTTCATGCCAAACTTCTCTTACTGCTTTGCCTGCATGAGATCATGATAAGAACAAGTTTAATTAAAAAGGACTTAATTAGTTTCAAGATTGATGTTATGATTTGCATAATTGTATTGTGGTCACAAGTCTTGTTGTCAAAGTATGGAGTGAACTGGTGGTACCAAGGATGAAAACAAGTAACAAGTTGTACATGTGCTAGATTCATTTGGATTTTTATTGGTCCTAGAGTACCATGAAAAGTCATTTACATTGAATAAAGGTCGCAACTAAATAAGAATAGTATAATTTTACCTGTGAGTAGAGGAAAGTTCCAAAAATAGCAATGGCAGCACCAAGGGCATTGACTGGTTGAATTGGAGTGTGGAAGATGATAATGGAGGAAACTATGACAGAAATTCTCTTCATAGTGTTACCAATGCTAAATGTCAATGGAGAGATCTCATTTAGGGACATGTAGGAGACTTGATTGTACAGGTGATAGAACACGCTCTGGGCAACCACCCACCTAAAACAAGAGCAATTTCAAAACTATAAGTTTACATATTATGTTATAGACTAATGACAAGTGACATAACAAATGCGTATAAGTTGGTCGGGATATCACCGCTATAAAAAGTAGGTATACAACAAATACTGAAGTCTAAGTATTGATATAACGGAGCTAGATAAAATCTTGAAAATCTTCACTTTTCTTTTTAGATTTCTAAAGATCTTACAAGTTGCTGGCCCACTTTTAATGTGCAACTAGAACCACACACGAAGTATAAACTATGAGCATGATGTCAAAGGGAGACCACACTTGTATTTGCAGTTGCAATAAAAACTGAAAGTGACATGAGATCCTGCATCAATTTGGTACTTAGAATATGTGCATATGATTTTATGTTCAATGTCAATATCAACCTTTGAGCTGATCAAGATACTTCAGTAGAAGATTTAATCAGTTCCATTTTCATTCAGTAAAATAAATTGACCAGGGAATATAGAAACCGAATTGTAATGTATTACGTAAAATTTATTGACCAGGGAATATAAAAACTGAATTATAATGTATTAGTAAAATTATTGTGCTCACCATATGAAATTAGGACCAATTTGGGAGACTGCATTCTGCCACCCAAGTGCCCATACTTGTGGACCCTCCACAGCAATGGCAAAGGGTGTAAGAAGCAAAAGGGACATTATGGAAAGACAAGCATAGTAATTCATCCCTCCAACAGACTTCCCCTTCATCCCTTTCTTTGAGAATATGTTTCTAAATACAAATGCCAAGTTTGATATCATTGCTCCCATAAATCCTGCAAGTTATAAACATCAAGAATTGTTTTAGCAACATTAATCTCACCAAGGATATATACCCAGTGCACTAAGCTCCCACCATACGCAGGATTTGAAAAAGGGCGAAACCGCATTAGGTCTATTCTACGTAGTCTTATCTTGCATTTCTACAAGTATTTGTTTCCACGACAATTCGAATATTTAACAAAAATAAAGCAATATATATTGGCAATTTACCAGTGAGATTAAAATTGAGCTCAGTAACAGCAGCAAGTGCACAACCACCTATAATTGGCAAAAGTGAAAGGTAAACTGGCAATGGGAAAGTTTCACCCATAAGTAAACTTGAAACCAAAACACTGAAAGCAGGCTCTCCACTCTTGATTATATGTGTGAATGAAACTGCAACTTTTGACATGCTCACTGTTGCAGCCACATGTCCAATTGTATGTGCCACAGCAACCTATTAAATAAACACAACACATTATAAGAATTCAACGTCCAAATTAAATTAAAAAGAAAAAACAACAAAGTATCATCATTTTACTTACAGGAAACAGAGCTTTCCAAAAGTCAATATCAGTCTTGGGAGTTTCAGCAATTCTAGTAGCCCAAGAAACCAACATCATAAGAGAGCCAGCAGCAAGTGAAAGAGTAGAAGTAAGCCATGGAAATGGAAAAGCATTCAACACTTTCTTGTTATAAATGTTGAAGACAACATTTAGAGCCCACCATGTTGCAAAATAGAGCCCAATCTTGAACTTTTGAGCCGCAGCAGCCTGAGTTTCTTGATCAAATTCAATGTTAATTGGTATTGACTGTGGCCTGCTAGCTTCATAGGCATTGCATTGGACCAAAGGGTCCCTAGATTTTGACTCCTTTGATTCATCATAACCAAATCCACTCACTGCTGAAATATACAAAGGCTTTCTTGACAAAATACTGGCCTTGTCACATTTTTGTAAGGCAATTTTCTTGGAGAAAAATGATGAAACATTAGGCTTAGAACTTATAAAGTTTTGCTGCAGGGGATCAAAGGTTGTGGAAATTCCACAAGATTTCACTGCAGAGAAGGCCATTTGTGTATCTTCTTCAAAATGTAGTAATAAAGGGAGTGTAATGCTATGGCCAGAAGAGTAATAAGACTTGGTAGTATTAGCTAAATTGTTGCTATGAAGGATGCATTTACGGGGTCCTGCATATATAGTAGTAGTATAACATAGGGGTGAAGTGGGGATTGTGGGTTGTGGGGGGGGGGGGGGGGGGGTTAAGGTACCGACCTCTCAAGGTTGAGAAGGCTAGTTGTATACGTGCTGTCTATAAACATGTTGCAAAAGGCAACATGGTAAAAATCTAAGGACACTTTTCTTTTTCTTCAAAAAAAAAAACTAGGGGACACAAATGTAGTTTTTTAATTTTTTTTGGAGTATTCGAATCTCAATTGAAACTCTGAACAAATTGAATTTGGATTCTTGGGTTGTTCTTAATAGTTTCCTCTGCAATTAGTATTTGTTGTATGTACTTGACGATTTTGAAGCTGTTGACTTGTCGTGACAGTTTTTGACATGCGTGTTTCGTGATCAATGGTTTAAGGTGGATACTTAAGAATCGTTAGAAATAATATAACTCAAATTACAAATCAAATAAAAGACATAGTAGCATTGTTTGACCCGAAGTATGAATATTTGTCTCACGTGTCATTTGCATAACCAATTCTCCTGTTTTCTCCCATTTATATTTGGAGGTTTTTAGGAATATTTGTATGCACGTAGAACGTACACGAACTTCATATCATTTGATAGTTAGAATCTTAATTTGTCTAGAAAAAAACTTTAGAAATTTAAAGAAAAGAAACAAGGAAAAATGAGATTTTATAACTAAAAACAAATGAATGTAGATGTCTCCCGATTCCAATGTAGGTGTCCATTTGGTTTGGATACTATTTGATCCAAGAGTGAAGACAAAGTTGGTTTTTTGGGCAAGTTAAATGGTGTTAAAATAATAGCACATCCTAAAGTATCTTTCTTTTGTTGGATAAAGAATTAAAGGTGGCGTATTGGTCAGCTAAACAAGCTTGTAAATACTTTTCAGACGTATATATGTATTGGTTCATAAGACTACTTAATAAGTTTAAATCAACCAAAAAATAGTGGGATGGATGAGACCCTTCACGTTCAGCTTTAAAGTCGTAATTTCAAGCCTAAAGAAAAAGGAAATTTCTTGTATGGCCATATGGAACATTTCCTTCTTTAATAGGCATATACAATCAAAATCTAGATTAGTCGGATGTATGTTCTGAATATCAAATAATTAAACCAAAAAAGTCAAAACCACCAAGTTGCGCACTTCTAGATTATGAACGCTCTGGTAAACTTGACCAAAATTCGTACAGCTTATTCCTTATAATTTTTATTCTCAAATACTTCTGATTGTTCTGAAGAGTGAAGACAACCGCTAGCTCCTCCATTCATATCTGTCCTTTCACCCTCCTTATAAATATATGATCGTTTATCTTACCAAAGTGTACCATTTTTGTAAATAACTCTATCGGCATATATTAGTCTACTCAACCAAAAAAAAAAAAAAAAAAAAAAAGTCTACTCAACAAACTACTCATTACCATTTTTTGCTAAATACACATCATTTACTAACCCTTAAGTTTAACTTAAACTGGCTCAATCAGGAAGAGGTGATCATAAGTTTAGAGAAAAAGATTTTATTTCAAGAAAGTTGAGTAAATAAGTACAATTTTATCTCACTAGCTTGAGTACATTAAAGAAATGGTGATCAGGTTCATCCTCTCCATCACTCTACTATCATTTACTAGCCAATAGGGTGTAAGATTTTTGACTCTCACTATCCACATGGTCACATGGACTCATGGAGTCAATCTTTAAGAATTAAAATATGAAATTAACGGTGCATGGTTTGAGACTTTTAGCGTGACATACACGGGTGCTATATTAATATGGCCCCACCAGCCCAATGATGAGAGGTTCTATGGGCCAAGATCTAAACTCATATAGTGTTGGACCCACTTCTACTGAGGACTTGGGACTCCTCTCCGCTACTCTCAGCCGTTGAAAATGCTTCCTTGAATATTCATCCGTACAAACAAGTTAGCACCGTTGAGAAACTCCCGATATATGAGACACTTTACTTTTTAAGTTGTCTTGACCCAAAAGAATGATATATTGCAAAGATGTTGTGACTTTAGATTTTCCGTTATACTCTCAACATGATGATTTATAGTTTGCACAAATATCAATAACTTATGTATATTTCACAAATTTTCAATTATGTGTCAAATATTGTTACATGAAATGAGACGGAAGCGAATATATTTTTAAGTAGTCATGAATAATGGTGAAAAGTGAATTAGTTAATAGTCACGTCAAACATAAACAACTACAATAGTAACTCCTCTGTAACTGTAAGAGAAGTGGCGAGATACGTAGGAATGTAGAGTCCATCTTCCTTGAACTCGTACTAGTTTACCTTAGTAATTATATTAATGAGCTAGTAAGTAACATGCAAAATAAATTTTCTTGGGACATGTTATTTGCAAATTATATTTATTAAAGTTGACAAGATTAGGTAAAAATTTGATTTCGTAGATTTTGTAGGGCGTTGAAAGAGAAACAACATAGGCAAAAATAATTGGGATTTTTACACAAATATACAAATTTTCATCCTTAATTACAAAAAAATAGCAAGATTTTTCAAATTACAAGGTATAGCAATATTTTCACTAACACAATTCAAATCATATTTCTCCAAACAAAACCTAACTTCAATCCCTACCCCCAAAATCCTTCAAAACTCCCCGCCCTCCATACCCCAAAACCACTGCCTCCCCTTAAACCCACCTCCAACCGCCATTTTCAACCCGCAACTCCACCCCCACACCACCCGTTACCATCGCCGGCTGACGTCATCAGATTGGGAAAACAGAGGCAGCAGATCGAAGAAGATGGGGGACCAACAGATAAATGACAAAAGAACGAGGCACTGGGATAGGGAGGAAGACAAGCGTGTCGCCACCCCCTGAACCGGAAATCGTAGCAACAGTAGCCCTGACAGCGGCGAATAGCAGCAGAGTCGACGGAGGAAACTTGGATTTCTGGACGAAACTCCGGTGGGTTTCGCCGGAGTTGCTGCAACTATGTCTCCTCTTTAATTTCTTTTATTGTTTCAATAACAAATGACAGAAACAAACAAGGAACAAAAAAATGATTATTACTGCTACTATGATTTTGCTCGTGGATCTGTTTCCTCAATTCTGGGTGCCGTTATTGGATATCCATAGTATATGCTGACTTTGTTTTCTTTATTTCTAAGTTTAATATCGTGTTATTTTTTCCATTTGAGCAACTGCAACATCGTTGAAACAATTTGAAATAGCGGTTAAAACATTGTGAAACGACGTTGAAACAATATGATACAATAAAACATTGTTAAAACAACGGTTGAAACAATATGATATAGTCCGAAACGGCTTTGAAACAGTATGATACAATCTGAAACGACATTGAAACAGTATGATACGGTCTGAGACGACATTGAAACAATTTGAAATAATTGTTGAAACAGTCTGATACGGTCTAAAACGGGAGTTGATACAGTTTAAAACAGTGTGATACAGTATGAAAACAGAGGTGATACAGTCTGAAACTGGAGTTGATACGGTGCTGCAGAAACAGTTGATACAGTGCTGCAGAAACAGTTTGATACGCTGCAGAAACAGTTGATACGGTGCAGAAACAGTTAGATACGGTGCTGCAGAAACAGTTGAAACGGTGCAGAAACAGTTTGATACGCTGCAGAAACAGTTGATACAGTGCTGCAGAAACAGTTTGATACGCTGCAGAAACAGTTGATACGGTGCAGAAACAGTTAGATACGGTGCTGCAGAAACAGTTGAAACGGTGCAGAAACAGTTTGATACAGTGCAGAAACAGTTTGATACGGTGCAGAAACAGTTTGATACGGTGCTGAAACGATTACATACAACGAGATACGGTGAGATACAACGAGATACATTGAGGATGGGATGGGGAAAAGTGAAATTGGGGTAAATGGGAGGAGTATAAGTGAAATTGGGGAAATAATGGGAGTAAAAGTGAAATAAGAGAAAATGGGAGGAGCAAAAGTGATAGTGGTGAAAATAGGAGGAAGAATCTAAGGGTTTGGTATGTTATGGGAAAATATTGCTATGTTTTTGCTATATTTGTAATTATCTTGTGTTTTCCTCTATATAGGGTAATTTTACTAAAATGTTGCTATGTTTGGTAATTAAGCTCTAAAACTTGTACTTTTATGTAAAAAATCCAAAATAATTATTACTTAAAAAATAAGATTTTTTTTTAAACTAGCCAATAAAACATTAAATTTTTCTAGGACCGCAAAATATGAAGCCCCAAAAAAATATTCTGGAACTTTGAACTAACCCAAGGAAATTTTCCTGGAGTTTATTAGTTCAAATTTCAGAATTTTTTCCGGTCGCTAATCTTCAAGAAAATCTTCCCGTATATTTTTAAAGTATGACTATTTTTTTAAAAGTTTGTAACTGTGGTCGGTTACTCTTTGAGTAGCCTAAAGCTGGCTAATCGTCGAAATTGTCCCAAAACTAAGGATGGTATCAATAAAAATGTGGAGTATAGAAAAGCACTGCACTTCAAATTTTAGTCCCACATGATAAATGAAGGTATAGCAAGATTTTTATCAAGTATGAGACAATTCAAACATTTAGCCTTAATTATAAAAAGGAATTACATGATAATTGTAAAATGTAGTACTCATAAGATTACTAAATAGAGGAATAGTACTGCTAAAAGAGTGAAGTTACAGCAATGACTGTTGAACCACTGAGGATTAATATATTCACAAGGTGTCGCAGCAATGCGAATCTTAAATAGATTTTCAGTAGGAATTAATGAACGGTCATTACTAAAGATTCAAGCTCAGGCCAGTTTCCTTACATAGAAACTCTTCCGAACGATGCCAAATTATTTTGACATAACATGCTATTCTATACTGCATGTATATTCGGGGAATGCTATCATATCACAGAAAGAAATCAATGTTGTCTGCAAATATCTTCGAAACATACAGGCCAGCTCATACAAATGCATGGCCATCGTTGCAATCACCATCAAAACCCAAATAATTAATTGTACTCAAAGCCTTGGCAACTCGTTCCTGTCCTTTTCCAACATCCCTTTGATTTCCTCAAGTTTGGTGTGATACATATTTCCATTTACGACGAACATATTTGTTGTACAACTATGACTACATTTTCTTCTCTCTTTTTTCAGACTAATTGTCAACAAATACATAGAGGTTTCCTATATTGACCCCTATATTGTTATTTTTCATCAACTTAGTTCGCATCATGTCTCCGCTTATTGGACCTGTTTTCTGATTTTCAAGGGGACTAAACGTATACTTATTAATTAGTTGGTTCTTTTAAATTATTTCAATATATCAAAGGAACCACTTTTAATTTACGTAATCTACACTTCGAGAGTAAAGTAATTACATGCGACCAATTAGGCTATATGTAGTTTTAGAGAGTTGTAGGGCAGAAATAATTAGTTGCATCTGCAAGTATTTTGCACCAAACCAAGCTAACATAACTTGAGAGTCATAATTATTAAAGTGAGAATACATCTTACTTAATCATGGTCTTATTTATATGCAAGAGACATGTCTTGTATCACTTGATTTTACTTATACGTATGTATAATTGAATTCATTTCGAGCGAGAGGATGATTATTGGTGGCAAACCAAAACTCCGAGCTTCCAACAAAATAAAACTATCAATTCCGAACAAACAAAAGATTATATCACTACTTGAACTAAGCAAGATAATAAAAACAGTGTCATCTAAGTTATTTTCACACAAGAGGACATCAATATACTAGTTATAACATGTGTATCCCACTTCTGACGAATTGTTCTTAAGCCCCAAAAAAGAAAAAAAAAAATGTATAAGTTCACTTTGGGACAATGCATCAAACAGTAATTCGAATTTTGTGGCTCAAAATGGAGTGTGAGATACAATGACTAGTATGGCCCAATGTGTTCTAAATCACTAACTACATAAGGAACATCGTAGCGATGTCACCTACTGTTCATGTGACCATCCCATTGATTTCAGATTGGACTGCTTTAATTTGTTTCTTTCCAAATTCTCAGGTGACTTCAACTTCCAAGTTTTAGTTTTTTTTTTTTTTTTTTTGAGAGAATGTGACTGGTGAAGGGTGTATTCATGGTTCATAATGATCGCTAGAATTTCCTTGCAAAATCTCACGGCAGCACCAGACAGCAAAAATATCTTAGAGCCTGTTTGGGTGGGCTTATAAGCCGCTAATTTTAAGTGGCTTATAAGCAGCAATTGATCAATAATGAGGGCTGAGAGTATTTTAGTCGCCATGTAGGCCGTCAGAAGCGGACCTGGCTGAGAGTATTTTAGTCGCCATGTAGGCCGTCAGAAGCGGACCTATGTTCAAATTGCGGGTGCACATTAGGTGTACCCATTGACGTCGGCAAATTTTGTGTGTGTAGGTATAAATATCTCAAAATCGAATATATATACGACTTGGCACAACATATTTATGTTAATTGACATACAGTGGTTAATTTTGGAGTACTTTTGTGGGTTTGTAGTCGGATGACAATAAATTTCTCCAGTTGAGGGAGAAATACATTGGCGAAGCCGACATGAGCAAAATACTCAGCAATGCCTTGTGTACTCTCAAAAGTTGACTCAAATACATGAGTGAAACCTTGGTGCCAATTCTCTCTGCTTACATCTTTACCCTTCATTGGTTCAATTAGATTATCAAGGTTGGCATACCGCTTCGTAAGTTTATCAATCTCTTCATCTGGAATACATCTACTTTGAACTCAGCAAGCACGATGTGCTTCACCTCTCCTTTAGACTCCATAATATTCCTCATTTATCCTTTTTTGCATCTATTGGAAACCAGTACGAGGATATTGTGATTATTTAAGGAATTAGTTACCACTTACCAGTATGTGCTGCCATAACTCCAAGATTTAACAAAGACTCAGGGAGAAACTTCCCCTGGATCAATTTATCTTAAATATCATTGGCAATTTCTGATACTTGACTCGTTAAACATTCCATGGAACTGTGTAGTATAATGTGTTACCTTTATCAAAAGAAAAAATGAAAACAAAAGGGCATTATAGAGGCAAAAGGATGAGAAGATTTTTCTTATTACTAAACTGTGAACAACATATTACACCTCGATACCAAGCTGGTTGAGGTTGATGGTATGGTTCCTTTATACTAAACTGAAAATTAGCTAGAGTTTTTCAACCTTGAGCTGCTGTCATGTACCATCAAGTTGACGCAGTCAACTGTTGAAGAACCATAATCATTCAATCTACATACTCCAGTATACATTGTAATAGACTTCTAGATGTGTCTCTTTGCTAGTATACAGCATTTTGCTAGACTTCCTAGCGAATTACTAAGAACTATCTTGCCACTCTTAACTAACTATTCTCTAATGATGATTAAGAAGCATAGAGCCTTTCAAATTTACAAATGCTCATTCTGTCATATGCGAAAACTCACAACCGAGCATCTGATAACTAAAAACCGGCAAGAAAAAAAACCCAAAAGCGTAGGAACAAAGCGGCAAAAACTGAGTTACTTCCTACGTATTACACAAATATAACGTTCTGTTTTTCCGTTTTGAAATACAGAACCAATTTAAACACAAGATCAACATATGGTTTTTGAAATACAGAACCAATTTAGACACAAGATCAACATATGGATGTGGGGACATATCCCTGTCCTAGCAACACACAACAGGGATAGATGCAAGAAGTTCCTAAACAAGCCACAAACACACAACTAGAAATACAAAATTATATATGGAGTGAGGGACACATCCCTGTCCTGGTTAAATAAAAGAAAAAATGCCGCTACAAGATCAGAAACAACAAACCACAAACACAGAACTGAGGTAGAAGCTTCACATCAGTGGTTTGTAGCCAATGACAGCAACTTCTCCGGTTGAGAGAGAACCATGGTGGCAAACCCAATATGAGCCAGAGGAGTAAGATCCTCGGAAATGCCTTGTATGCTTTCAAAAATCGACTTAAAACATGATCCAAACCATTTCTAACTACTTAGCTAATCAATTAGCTAGAATTTTCTACCAAGTGACGCTGTCATATATTGCTTTTCTTTTTCTTTTTTGGAACCGACAACAACTGTGAAAAACACAAATCAACTGTTGAGACACTAATTTTCTCCAATCTCAATACTCTGTGATACATTGTAATAATCTTCTAGACAACTCAAATGGAGTCCCTTTTCTGGTATATACTATATAGTACTTTGGTAGACATTCTACTTATCTAGAAGAACAATAAAAATTATCTGCTATTCCATCTGAAATTAAGAAGAAAGTCATGCCAAGCTTTTAAAACTACCAAATACCAGCACTTATGAAATATTGAAATTACAAGTCATTTTGTAATCGCTTCCGTCAAAAAACATACCCAAGCATCTGCTGAACTCAATCAGCAGGAGGAAAATAAAAGAACCAACAATAATATTTGATATGGTTTCTAGGTGTCAATGGCAGAAGAAATACAAACTCTTCGATCCTAGCATTTGAGTGGAAAGATTCAAGCCCTCTTTTTCCTGCTAATAGCTGATCTTTTTCCAATGCTTGCAGTCTTGCCAGAATGAGGTAGTAGACCACGTAAAATTGCTAAACAAGCAATTCCTAGAAATGGGACATACACCATCAGCAACTTGTCTGATGCCCTCTGGGAACCCATTATCTCAGTAAGTATAGCGACCTGAAATTTGTACCATTAATTAGAAAAGCAAAGCATACACAGATGCAACTTTACTTCACTGCTACCTCAAGTTGGTAACTTCTGCATCTTTACACTTATCTAGAATTAAATGTTTAAATCAAGGAAGATGTACAGGAACTGAAGCAATCACCAGGCAACTGGTTCACTGTTCAAAACTACCATAGCGTCAGGATGTGCCAAACACTTCTACAGGGAACTCCTTTAGTTATTAAAATGGGTTCATAAACAAAAAGAATATCTCATGGGACTTTTGTTATATGCAGACAATTTCGACATAAATATACCACTTGTCAAAGAGTGCACAATTATGAAGGCTAAATTCTTGAATTTGAATTTGGGAAGACAAGCAGTACGAAACTATGCATTGGCCCCTTTACTTCAGTGGAAGTGTAGGTCAGAAACATAAGATAAATAAACACTTTCAAGTGACAATACAATGCACAGCAAGCGGCAGGTGGTAAAAAGACAACGATTTCTGCAAGACAAAGGTATAGCACAACTGATTCCTCAACCAGAAGCACTAGACAAGTTGTGCTTGCATTTAGGATTCTTCTATATTGCACTATGATATGGGTGATAGTTGCTCTTGAGTTTTCCAATGTCATTACTACCTTCTTTTGCATCTAAGTCTTTCAATGTTCACAATATTAATTATTACCTTCACATTTTTGCTGATCCCCACTCTCAAAGAAAAAAATTAAAGCGAATAAAGAAGGAAACAAAAAAAGTAAGGAAAGTAAAAAATGGAAACAAGGAAAAGTAGAAAGCTCAAGTAAGATTGACAGACCAGTTGGTTTGGGTGTGTCTAATAAAAAATAGTATAACTCGCTAAAGATAATCATTAGGACACAGTAAATAAAGTAAGGCTATATACTCTTTAAAACATAGCATATATCTTCCATGGTTGATCGTGGGATGCTTCGGGCACCGGGCTGCCCATTTTTATATATCTTCTATGGATAAGTTCATTTTCCTTTTTCAGAAACACTAACATGATTTCAGACAAGAGCCAGGAGACCAAACTAGAGAAAAAAAGAAATTAATTGGAAAAAGAATTCAATACTACATACCAAAATAAAAAATGAGCAGAAAAGAGGATTTCAACGCATACATGCTTCAACCACCAAGGGGTGTGGTGGGATGGTTGGAATCCCTCCACACTAATAAGAGCTCTCAGGTTCGAGCTCTAGGAATAGAGAATTTCTTGGTAGCTGGTGCTTTACCCCTTAGTGGGCTTACCACGGCACGAATCTGAACTATTCAGCCAAGTAGGTGCCAGATACCACATGGTTAACCCAAAATCAAAGCATACATGCTTCAAATTAATTTCTGGAAAATTTCTCAATAACCATATATGCTCCAAAGTTAACATTTTTACTTATTTGGGGAAATGACAATGCCACATTTCCCAGAAAGAAGAGATCTTTTCGATCTGATACAGCAAAAGAAAGAGTAAACAAAAGCAAAAGACAATTTTTAACCCCCTCTCCACCCCACAGAACATAAATATCTCGTACTAAGCAAAATGGATCCATTCCATCATATAATGTTGTTAAATCCGTCTAATTAAGATCCAATTCCACAAGAACCTATAAAATACAAATATGTAAAAAAAAAATGCAATTGGATATAAGGGCGGATGCACAATATCAGCTACAGTTTTAGCTAACCCAATAGCTTTGGCTCAGACCCTATATATGTGTTAAAGAAATCTACTAAATATGTACAAACATTATATTCCGTGGTCAGTGGAGTGGGTTAGACTCGGGTGGATGTAGAAGCCCGAGTAAACATTGGCACAAACTTTGTACTATTTGTGACCTTAATTTGTAATCTATTCAAAACCCACTAAGCAAGAAGTGTAATGGTTCAGAACTCATAAACTTAAAATCGTAGGCGCGTCTCTGGGTTCAGTGGCATCCCGAACGTACATATAGTTCAAATCTTGAATCCGCCTCTAAATTGAATACAACAAAACAAATAAACTAAGCAATTCTATTAAAAAAATATCAAATTTGAGTACCATAGCAGTGAGAGTGGAAACTCCATAAAGCAAGCAGGTAGTATTAACCCAAGATTTTCCAGCAGCAATGCCATAAACACTAAGAACACACAAGGGCCATGCAAACAGAAGCTCCAACCAAATTAACCCAACAAAGAAATGGGGTTTCTCAGAAACCAAATAATCACCATATTCTTGAGAATACCAGCTCTTTAAATCAACTAATACTTGTGGAAACATGTGTTTAGGAAGTGCAGTTTGGCCATCTAAGAGTGGTGCAACTATTGCTATGAACAAAAAATACACCATAAGAAACAAGTCTAATAGCTTAACAAAAGCACCCATTTTTTTCTTATCTTTGTTTTGTCTCTTTGAAAAACAGTTATGCTAATTATGGAAATTATGTTTCTGGTTGTGATTGAAACCACTAGTTTAGTTCCATTAAAAGGGGATCTGAATGTAGATCCTGAAACATTTCTTCCATTGTCTTATTTATTTTATTTAATTAATTAAATTTAGGACCCGTTGTTTATAAAACTCGAGCAAATCCTTGTATATTTATGGGGTTTATCCAAAAATTGAAAACTAAAATTCAAAACTTTATTTTTTTTTCAAATGAAATATTTGTTCAAATACAACGTCAAATTGTGAAAAATATTTTTCAAACTCAATTTCAAAAACTCAAAATTTTAAATTGCAACCAAGTCTATGTGCCCAACACTAGCTTAGTAACTTCTTGAAGTAGTCGAATTTCAAAAGTCTTCCTACACTTCTAAGATTTACAAATTGAGACGTGTGCTTTTTCTGTGTTTTTCTATATATACCTATAACAATAATGTAGGTGTTCCAAAATGGAACTGGTATCGATAAATGGAACTAAACTCTATGGAACTAAACTCTTATCGATAGGCATAATAATATCAGTGTATTGATACATCACTTCAATTATTGAATTTTGCTATTGATAGAATATTGGTATGGTAGTATTTATATATGTTTTATTTTTCCCTTTATTTTAGTAGTAAATTACTTCATGGTTAATTTCTTCCGAATTTGGTAGTTAAAGAGCGACGAATTGTCAGTAAGATTTAAGAATTGTTATTTTGCATAGTTATTACTTACTACCGATAAAGATTTACTTTGAATTGTTGGTAGTATACTAATTACACAAGTTACTGTTTATTTTTAAGTGTAACAGTAATAATGTTCTATTACATATCTGATTAAAACCTTTCGACACAGATAAAAGCCTGATATTTTAAGTGTAACAGTAATAATGTTCTATTACATATCTGATTAAAACCTTTCGACACAGATAAAAGCCTGATATTTTAGTGGGCAAGGCTAGAGGGGCGAAAGGCTGCTAAGTATGTCAAGTTGCTGCAAAAATTCAATAAGCGTTCTCAAATTGCAACAACGTATGACTTCTCCAAAGAAGTTAGTACCAACAATGGGCTCGCTTTTTTGGAGTCATTGAAAGCTAGGGGGAGGAAGAGGAAGTGAAAAATAAGCCAGACATGTGGAAGGTGAATATAGAAACACTCACTCTATGTGTTGGAGAAAAATTTAAAAAGGTCTTTAAGGAGGTCGCGATGAGTCTTGAGACCCTAAACAAAGCCAAAAACAACCACAGAACCTTCTAACAAATTAAGGTGTCATGCTTGACATGGAGGACAATGTCAAATTGCTAAATTTTAACTTGGTTTTAAGGGCTTAAACGCCAAAATCTTGTAAATGCTTACGACCGGGAACTGAAGGACTTCCGAGATCTTATAATAGAAGCTAAAGATGCAGATAGACCTATTCATCTGTATCTTCCAGGAACGAGTGATTTGAAGGCCTTACAAGTACAAGAATTCTCACACCCAGCCAAAGTATGTAAAATGTTTTTATTTCATGTTAGTTTTCTTAATAAACTTGGAAAACAGTTGTTAGTGAGTATGTAATAATTTCAAAACTGTTGGAACGATGACCAGGTGTTATATTCCTGGGGAGGGTGGCATACTTGCTAGCTTAAATTTTCTAAAACTGGATTATGTGAGTGACTCAAGGGAAGCTTTTCTAAAACTGGATTATGTGAGTGACTCAAGGGAAGCTTTATTGGAAATGTTAATCATTTGTTTCAATACGCTGCATTGAATATTATTGTGAAAAGTCTTATTAACATATATGAGTTTAATTCAAAATGTTAAAACATTAGACAAAGTTCTACTATAAAAACTTGAATACTTTTATAAAAGAACAACAAAATATAAAAGTTTTGGAAAAAAGATTTATCAAGTGCGTCGATTTATTCATTAAAAAGATATTTGAAGAAATTAATTAGAAAAGATTAAGTTGTAATTTTGCATCTCAAAAGAATTTAAAAGGTAAACTTTGAAATAAAATATACACGCATTTTGTTAATGTAAAATTATGTCAACTTTTGCTTTAGGTCTCCGATTTTATTGAGTTACCCATGTACGTTGATCGGTAGACCACTGTTGAACAAGCTGGTTCTGAAAGTTTGTATCGATGTTTGATCTTTGAGAGTCGAGTATATGGGGCATATGCACAAGCATTTGTGTTATACGATTTATTCGTAACTACAAAGAACACCCGAATCCCTGTAATATGTCTTTTGCGTCTATGCACTTCAAAAGTCCACCAGAAGCTGTCAATAGATGTTTGGAGATTTTTCCTGGTGTAGTTGGTATTACATACTGAGAACTTTTAAATGAGCATTGTTGGACCGCCTGAGTTGAGAAAACAAACGTAAGATATATATTTTTTGTTTATTTTTATTTTTTGTATTAGGTAAATATAAATTCTATCTCGGAAGTCCTTCAGTTCCCGGTCGTAAGCATTTACAAGAGTTTGACGTTTAAGCCCTTGCTTATCCAAGTCAAAATTTAGCAATTTGACATTGTCCTCCATGTCGAGCATGACACCTTGATTTGTTAGAAGGTTCCCGTGCATGTTTTCGGCTTTGTTCAGGGTCTCAAGACCCATGGCGACCTCCTTAAAGACCTTTTTAAATTTTTCTCCAACCAAGTGTTATGTTCCTGGGGAGGGTGGCATACTTGCTAGCTTAAATTTTCTAAAACTGGATTATATGAGTTACTCAAGGGAAGCTTTATTGGACTTACCCTTGAGCCAAAGCACCCAAAGATTTATTATTAGTTATATTTATTTATATTGGTTAGATTATTTTCAAGTGAACAAAATGTTAATCATTTGTTTCAATACGTTGCATTGAATATTATTGTGAAAAGTCTTATTAACATATATGAGTTTAATTCAAAATGTTAAAACATTAGACAAAGTTCTACTATAAAAACTTGATACTTTTATAAAAGAATGAAAAAATATAAAAGTTTTGAAAAAAAGATTTATCGCATTATTAATGTCTGGATCATATCATCGGTTGACTGTATCAAGTGCGTCGATTTATTCATTAAAAAGATATTTGAAGAAATTAATTAGGAAAGATTAAGTTGTAATTTTGCATCTCAAAAGAATTTAAAAGGTAAACTTTGAAATAAAATATACACGCATTTTATTAACGTAAAATTATGTCAACTTTTTACTTTAGGTCTCCGATGTTATTGAGTTACCCATGTATGTTGATTGGCAGACCACTGTTGAACAAACTGGTTCTGAAAGTTTGTATCGATGTTTGATCTTTGAGAGTCGAGTACATGGGGCATATGCACAAGCATTTGTGTTATACGATTTATTCGTAACTACAAAGAACACCTGAATCCCGTGATATGCCTTTTGCGTCTATGCACTTCAAAAGTCCACCAGAAGTTGTCAATAGATGTTTGGAGATTTTTGCTGGTGTAGTTGGTATTACATACTGAGAATTTTTTAAGATTTTGAGGAATGAAAAAATGAGTGTTGTTGGACCGCCTGGGTTGAGAAAACAAACGTAAGATATATATATTTTTTTATTTTTGTTTTTTGTATTAGGTAAATATAAATTATATCTCGGAAGTCATTCAGTTCTCTGTCGTAAGCGTTTACAAGAGTTTGACGTTTAAACCATTGCTTATCCAAGTCAAAATTTAGAAATTTGACATTGTCCTCCATGTTGAGCATGACACCTTGATTTGTTAGAAGATTCCCGCTTTGTTCAGGGTCTCAAGACCCATGGCGACCTCCTTAAAGACCTTTTTAAATTTTTCTCCAATACCTAGAGTATGAGTGTCTTCTATATTCCTTCCACATGCCTGGCTTGTTTTTCACTTCCTCTTACTCTTCCTCCCCCGGCTTCACTTCCAACCACTCATGGGTAAACGATTTCAATGGCTCCAAAAAAGTGAGCCCATTATTGGTACCTGATTCTTTGGAGAAGTCGTACGCTATTGCAATTTGAGAAAACTTATTGAATTTTTGTAGCAACTTGACATACTCAACAGCCTTTTGGACAGTATCGAACATTTGCATAGTCACTTATGTCCTCGTCCCTCTAGTCTTGCCCACTAAAATACAAGCTTTTATCTGTGTTGAAAGGTTTTAATCAGATATGTAGTATAACATTATTACTGTTACACTCTATTTAATCTCTAATAGTAAATATCCATGATGCTATGTCTAAATGCAGAAGTGATGGTTCACCAGGCTATAGGCAGGTAAGGGAGGGTGGTGATGTTTAGGGAGAAATCCTAGATATGTTTTGTGGCTTTGAGAGTAGGTTACTTCTGAGCGGTAAGAGCCCAAAGAACCGAGGAAAAGAAAAAAGATGGCAAATTCCAGCAATTTAAGAAATGTTCTTTGAAGAGGAAGAAGAAATCACCCATTTTTTTCTTTCTTTGTTTTGTCTAGTTTGCAAACATCTATGCTAATTATGGAATTATGGTTTCTAGTTGTGATTTGGGAAACCACTAGTTCAAGTAGATGGAAAGGGGATCTGATTGCAGACCCTGATACATTTCTTTCCTTTATTTCTTTCTCTTTGTCTTATTTTTATTTATTTAATTTAATTATTTTTACTAACTTCATGAACTGGTCGAATTTCGATAGTCTTCTAAGCTTCTAAGATTCACAATTTGAGACGTGTAGTTTTTGTGTATTTTCCTATAAATACCTATAAGATATGTGCGTTCAAAATAAAATCGATACCGAAAAGTTGAATCGAACCATTATTGATCGGCATAACAATTTCGATATATTGTTATATTGGTTCTTTTATGATATTGAATTTTGTTCGATCATGATATTGAATTTTGTAATTGATATGATAGCAGTATTTATATATATGTTTATCAGAATCATATCGATATATAGATAAGGTTTTCTTTAACCTTTATATATTTATTTTCCCTTTATTTTTGTAGGATGTTACTTCATGGTTAATTGCTTCCTCATTTGCTAGTTAATCAGCGATGAGTTGTTGCTAGAAATATTACTTTGCATGGTAATTATTTATTGCCAATAAAGATTTTACTTTGAATTGTTGGGAGTATGTTTATTGTATACATGTTACTTATTGCGTTAGTATTTTGCCTAAGTTTATTAATTTGTTATAGGTTACTACTATTTTTTCTCTTGTTAATACCTAGAGTAGTAGTTACTAGATTTTTTAGCGGAAGTTATAAGTACTATCGATAATTGAATCATTAAGAATCAATATCGATAAACTAATAGTTTATTGGTAAGATTATAATTTTGCATACTAACATGCCAATAACCGTTATATTAAACCAAACTGACCAACTCATAAATATACCTACTTAAAGGTATTAACTTCCTGAACATCTGGTCCAAACCTAAATTACAAATTGTAGTAGCATCATTGTATGCACAAAATTAAAAATGTGGTGGTTTATACATAAACACTAAATCGAATATAAATTTAAGTTATATACATTTGTATGATCGACAAATTTTAATCTCCGAGAGTAGATTTTTGTCGCTAAATATATATTTTAATGTTATTAATTAGTATCACAAATTTACTTAAATTTATAGATGACCTAATTATTTTAATATTTTTTATCTTACGTATGTAAAATTTAAACTCTCTAAAAGTTAATGTATCTCTAAAGATTTTGTATATTTCGATTGAAGTGAACAAATAATCACTTTTGCAATTGTTACTTAGAGAACATTGTATATTTTTGTTTAATCGCTTCATCAAGTTTAAATTATAAAAAATTAATTTAAAATCAAAACAATTTAACTTAAAACTTTCGATGTGAAATTTTTGAAAAAAAAAAATTGACTCTTAGGAAATGATGATGCCCTATAAATAACATTGCTCATTGATTTATGCAAATAGGCTAAACATGAGTGTTAATATGAAATAGACCTATAACCTCATTTGAGCCAATTACCCGATTCAAGAGGAAAAGGAACAGAAAAAGGAATAGTCCTAAATCTTGCAGTAAAGAAGGAAGATGAGTGAGAGAGCAGTTCCTCGAAGAGAGAGTCCATGGGGTATGCCTGAAGGTGACACCAGACAACCTAAAGCCCATCGTTGCAACGACCGTGTTGAGGATGTTGTTCAGGTCCCCTTTTGTTTATTAACTAAATTATTGTGTTTCCATTAAATTTTGATTCTGAATTGAGTGGAACAGTAATAGTGTTCTACTATATATCTGATTAAAACCACAAAAACCTGGTATTCAAGTGGACAAAGTTAGAGGATCAGGCACATTGTCCATCGAGTTTCAAATCACGCGTCATTGGTCCTTGGGGATTTCCTCGGTTATAGAAAACAGTAAATTTGATTGAAACCATATGGTGCTGTCAGTTGACTTATAGGGTTTAAGACATTGTATTCTTTCAGAAAATGGTCTATGAGAAAGAAATCAGACCTATAACCTCACTGCAATGGCTTGTTGACTTGCTTTGCCGCGGAAAGCTCAAGTGAAAAAACCTATTAAAACTGTGGGCCTCACCTGTCTACTACTCGACCTTAGGTAACTATTGTTAGGTGGATGCTGGGGAGGTCATTGACTCTGAACTTGAGGTTGCTGCTAGGTTTGGCAATTGGGAGTGGAAAACTCTTTGCTGAGAAATAGGTTGTTGTTGCTGGGTCTACGTCTTCTTCTAAGAACGAATGAGAATAAGAAAAACTGTTAAGTTTGGCCTTGTACGAGAATCTTCCAAGCCCATACGAGGAGACTATAATCCACACACTTTAGGACAAGAGACGGTAGCTCAAGTGGAAAGCACCTCCACCTCCAACCTATAGGTTTTGGTTTGAGTCACCAAGGGAGCAAATTACCATATCAAAAAAAAAAGCACTTTAGCCGACATTAGATGTTTAATACCCACATGCCCGAGTATGAGCATCTAGAATTCGGAGTAACATAACATGAGTAGCCCAACATCAAGGATGAATCTAGCTGATACCGTGTTGAGAAAGATGGAGTTTGGACCTAACTCAAACTCCAAAGATAGCTCAACTTCTAAGGATTGTCCAAGATCGTATAAGTAGACTACATCTCATTCACTTAAACGATATGAGATCATACTTATCACGATGTCCTAAAAGATGAGGCCAACTAAGAACCTAGTAGCTTTACTTTCTAACTGTAAATATCCATGATGCTGTGTCTAGCTGCAGAAGTGATGGTTCACCAGTCTACAAGCAGGTGAAGGAAGAGTGATGATGTTTAGGGAGAAATACTAGATATGTTTTGTGGCTTTGAAAGTAGGGTACTTCTGGCTGAACACCTTAATATGATTAGATGGTTGAGAGGACAAAGAACTGAGGAAAGGGAAAAAGATGGCAGTTCCTGCAATTCAAGAAATGTTCTTTGAAGAGCAAGAAGAAATCAGGAATCCCGCCTAGAATTTATTAACAACAGCTCATAGCAGCAAGAAGAAATCAGGAATCCTGCCTAGAATTTATTAACAACAGCTCATAGCATAAGGAGTCATAGATTACCAAGTACAAGAAATCAACAAGAGTTTCACGAAATATTGTACATGCCAACTTTTGCTTCCCCCCCTCTTTTTTTGCTTAATAAATGCTTAGTTGCTTAGGAATTTTGATGTTACCTGATCTGCTCTAAAGTTTACTTCCAAACAATGAGATAGCTGTAGATTATGTGCTTCTATAACAAGTGATGCAAATAAAAAGAAAGGCTCGCAACATCCCTAGCAATGAACCATTGACTATCTTTGGCTCTCTCCTAAACATTAAACCACTAGAAGAAACTCAGCTCTGGAAGAATTCCTCTCTGCATCCTTTACTATTCCCCAGCACACATGTACATCATGTGCACTTTATGCTTATTGATCTTTGCTTTTTCGGCTGAATTATCACTAATGGTATGCAGGCATGTTTTGAAGGCAATCCATTTAAAACAATTCCAGGACCTTTCAAGCTATTCTGGCGGTGCATGCGATCTAAGCCTGGGTAGGCTTCAATTCATTGTTCCGTAGATCAGCTGTGAAATAATTATGAACTTTATCTTTTTTTTTATGTCATTTCAAATTAAATGATTGCTGAATACATCAACCATTACTCAAGTTATATATTGGCTGACATTTTTTTGTTTTAATTTTAAAAAGGTCTTGAAATAAAGTTGAACAATTTGTTAATTATATCTAAAAACATACTCATGCAGACTTGTAATTCATAATGCAAATATGAAAAGTTTTTTTTTTCACAGAAGTTGGCAAAACACTTAATTTGGCGCCAAGTATCAAGTTCTGAAAATCACGAACTGTGTTATCGGTTCCTGAGCTTAGATGTTCAAGTGTGAACAACTTGTGACAGCAATAACTTCTGTTTTGGCATCTCTGAAACTAGTGATGACGAATCATGCGGAAGTAAGAATGTCTTTGGGGGTTTGGGAGAGAATGGGATAAACTTGAAGGGAGAAATGGGGAGTCCAGATGTCAAATATTCTGTGATTGAGGCCAAAGAGATAATTCTTGAACAATGAGAAAAAGAACAAGCAGGAAGCTTATAAAAAGATAAGAAACAAAGAAATTCAGTTCCAGATACAGTGCCAAATTTAACTCTAAGCAATAAGTTAAAAGTACTCCTTAATGCTTTCAGTTGGTATAAAGTTCTGTTAAAGAAGATAGAAGGCTTATCTCACTTTCTATTCGGCATGGTTTTGCAGGGAAGAGCCTACTGAGCCATTCTATTACTTGCAGTTGGAACCTCCCAAGAGAGAAGTGCACCTTGAATAGAGCCTTGCTTTTGCTGTTTTCTAAACCTGTAATAAGGTTGTTTTCAATCCTGTCACTCTAGGTTGTATTACCTGGTAATAGGAATCTGCCCTTTGAAAAGCTGTTCATGTCGAATTTGTTGCCCTGGTGAAGATTGAAAGTTTGTGTTAATTATTCCTAGTTCTCTAATAAGGAAAACTATCTAATCTGAAATGATGTTGATAGAGATAGAACTTCGAGATAGTATGCTCTCTAATATATTCCGATTGTTATGTTTGCTGGCGAATACTGAATGTACTTTGGATGTAACCTCTATCTTTCTTCTGGGAGCAGTTAGTTTCCTGGGATTTTTTTGGTATGGTGGAGTTTTTATCCCTTTTATCCCTGGGATTTTTTGGTATGGTTTCACTTCTTAGTTTTCTTTTGGCTTGTTATGATAGCTGTTGTACTTTCTATGGATATTTGTTCTTGCTGCAGTTTTCTTCTTCTTCTCTGTTTTTATTTTTTATTTTTAAACCATCCGGTATTCGGAGCTCGAGTAATATGGTTGGTGATGATTCATATAGTCAAATCCAACTTGTCTGGATTGAGGTGTAGTAGTTGTCCGGTATTTGGAGTCCATTCATGCGACTAATTTAGAGTTGCACTGGAAGGGCCACTAAGGGGTAAAACACTTTCTACCAAGAAGTTTTTCATTCCTAGGGCTCGACCCCTATATTTTTGGTTAACGGGGATGAATCCCAACTATTCTTGTAGACCTCTTATGGTCCTGCTTGTGCTGGTTATGCTCCATGAATTTACTTTATCCACCCTGGTGTTTCGGTCCTTCCGCTTAAGGGAAAGAAAAATGAGAAAGCAAGAAGACAGCAAAATCTTGAGAATATTTGTTCACCATGCCTTCTCATAAGGAGTAGTAGCCCCATATCCCATATCTTGCAGGGGGATTATGAACAACTAAAAATGATAGTGTGCCACAAGAATGGCCAAGTAGAATTGGTAATTGTGTACCACCTCTCTCTCTCTTTATTCCGTTTACCATGACTTGTGTTTTTTCCTGCTTGTATATTCAATGATTACATGCCTAGTTCATTGTACTTCTGCAGTTCTTGTCTACTGTTTCCTCAACATTTTTAGGCATGTTGGCATGTCGAAATTGCGCACCGGAACTTCTATATATAGGAAATTGTGTAACAGTATGTCTCATTATTTGATCAATCAACTTGACTAGAACTTAAGTAACCATCTATTCAAACAAATTTGACAAGCTTTGGAACGTTAGATGTACCGTAACAATAAAATAGGAAGGGAAATTTTCTCCATTGCATAGGATATAATAGGAAGGCAACCCGAATTTCACTGGTTGTAGCAATACAAAAAGAAGTCCAGTGACCGGTTGACTCGGAATCATTTCTGTTTTCTACTTCGTATCTACAATCATGATGTTTTTTCTTCTCTTTGAAGTTGCAAAATGGAAGTAAAAACTAGAAGTCAATGATGGGTTCACCAATGGTGAGATTACGTTCCATTGTCCAAGGTAAATTGAAGAGTTTGGCTGTGATGAACTTGAAGATCTTATTCACATTTATGTTGTATGTTGCACTTGAGAAGAATAAGGTTGCATTCAATGCTTTTGCATATGCCCTTGCCTGTTCAAAAGCCACATTAGGAAATACAGTACATACATTCTGAAAACTTGTGATAATAGCCCTTACACCCTGGGCGGGTAAGTTTTTACCGCTTCTCATACCTGACTTGCAATGGCCCATTGCATATCTAGTGGTAATTGCACGAAATCATCAAACTTTGTCCCTATCAGTACTGGAATTGCCATCTGAAATTAACAACACTATCTCAGATTAGCATATCCTTAAACACAATTTTATATGGAAAACATCGAATTCAAGAAAGAAACAGAGAGGAAAGTTCCCCTAGCTCTACCTGATTCCATTGTCGTGCTTGTTGATACCAGCTAATAACACTGCAATTGATCAACAAAACAATTTTAGACAAAAAAAAAAAAAAAAGAGATTATAATTGAAAAACTAATGCTTCTTTTCTTAAAACTAAAAAGCCAAATTATATGATACCTCTTCAGTGTACATCGACTTGTCAGATCAAACATGAATAACATAGCTACAGAGTCTTTACAAGCAATTGGAATCTGGTTAGAGGCAGACACATCACCTGCATTATCATTAAAGTTCAGAACATTTCTAAATGAAACATTTCAGTCAAAATTCTTATAGTAGTATTTGCTGATATAGTACTATATATTGATATACCTTCGACTTCCCAGATACTATAGGATATTCTTGCCCCTTTAACACACAAAATTTTATCCATCTGATGTAACCCTGTTGTAGAAAAGCTTTCTTCTCCTATCTCCTTTCCTACATACTTGGTCTTCAAACAAACAAACAAAAAAAAAAAAGTCAAAACCAAGAAGACTAGAGAACAACTATATAAATGTGTGAAACTAATTTGACAACGAGTGACTCTAAATCTTGAATTCGCCTCTGAACAGTACTAACCAAGAAACTTGTCTTGCCAATTTGGTTGTCACCAAATAGACATATCTTCAAGGCAACCAAATCTTCCAAAGAATCCTTGGAATGATCACAACAGCACTTCCCATAAAAGCCACTGTCAGAAGCAACGACACCGGAGGGCGAAAACGGCATGGCAGTGTTGGTGGTGGTGGTGGTAGGAGAGGAAGAAGAATGGTAACGTGACAATTGCCTATACTTGATAGACTTACCTATACAGCAGCCAACAAGTTTGTTCCAAAGTGACCTCACATACTTTTGAAGTATTGACACCCTACAAATTATTTTTCTTTTCATGTTCAATTTGAACATTCTTCGCTTTGTCATTTTATTCTTGTGATTATTTGTGTTTGTTGTTGTTTGAAAATAAGGGATGGCCTCAAGAGGAGCTGCTGCTATTGCTGCTTATTCTCTAGGCCATGAAAGTGCAAGCAAGTCTCTTTTGTGCACTCATATTTCTGTCCTAGTAGTATAGTATTATTGTTATTATTATTTTGCTCTATAAATTATTTGATTAATTAATACAATCTTTTGAATTTTTATGGGGTGAAGGGCAATTGGATGAGTAACGGTTGCCGCCGTTACGGGGAAGAGTTGACTACTTTTGTGAGAGGATTCTGTTGAGATGTCCTTTGTCTATTTCTGTTCTGCTTTGGTTTAATCCTCAAGATTAGTTTTTGATTGGATAGTAAGTTCTTGAAATGGGAAATTGTCTGTGGATCTGCGTTTCTTTTTTCCATTGTTTGTGGATCTACTTGGTCACCCTTTGACAGCCGCACTAATTTCTATGAGTTAACTAGATTATAATCGAGAAATTTTGATGGCTAGTGAAACTGGATAAATTCGTTGATAGTTTCGTCTACCATCCTTTTCTATTTAAAGAACATGTTTTTTGCATGCAGACCGTCGAGTTCATTGTTTATGTACGTCTAAACTACACACTATAAGTTGAGTTCTTACACAAATAAAGTTCATTTTACTACTAATATAGTTTAACAACTCATTACTATTTTAGAAAAATACGAGTTCACGATTTTTACGGTAAATTGTTTAATCTTGCAAGTAACATGGATAAAAGCTCTTTACATTACCATTAAGCTGTTAATATCAAATCCTTATGAATCATTATGAGGTTTACTTGTTTCACTAAACCTACACGAGTACTTATTACTAGATGAATATACTCCATTCTTTTTTTCCCACACCTATTGATAATGCTTTTCGGCCCTATATAGCACATCAATTCTTGATGTCAAAATGCATTCCTTAATGGGCATCTCGTTGTGTTGTCTACTTGTCTTATATGGGGAAACCTCCCAAATTAGTTAACCAGACCGTCCTCAGTTTATGTTTGGATGATTTTATAATTGTTAAAATATGCTAGGACAACCAAGCTCTTGGCATCTTCATCAAACAAATATTATTGGTCTTTGTATTATTATCGCATTTAATTAAGATATTCTTCATATCTTACCTCCTGGCTGGATTGAGAGGATGATAATATAAGATTTAGAAATACTGTTTAATCGTAGTTAGATATAAGATTTAAAAATTCTATGGACACATCTACTATATTCATCTACATTAGTGATCACCAACTAAAACATCAATGAGTGAACCAAGAATGAAACACTGGACCCACAATTCATATATGATCATCAATCACGTTAGTGTTTTTTGATTCTTCATGGTGCCCAACAATACCTAATGAGGAGACATTGAACTGATTATATTAATTAATCTATTGTAGGACATATCGGCTGGTTTGGAAATTGCCAGGCAACTTGACATTAGATAATTTAACAGGTTTGGAAAAGAATAAAATTTAAAAGTCTAGCATATGGTGGCATTGATTCGTAAAAACATCTTACATGTTAATTTCTCCTTTTTTTTTTCTTCTTTAATTTGCTTCGCTTTTCCTTTTCTTTACGCTCTTTCACTAATGTGGAACTTTATTTTGCTTTTCATAATGTGCTATGAGCGTGCACACATGTTTATGTTTCGTGGTGAGACATATATATATATATATATATATAGTGGTTAAATTGCTCATATTAAAAGAATAAGAAGCTCGTACGATCTATTCCTTATGCTATATAGGGACGAGCATAATTAAGCAAACAGCGTAATAAGCGAGATGATGAAGAGATGAAGGGTATAATTTGTAAAACTTAAAATTTAAGTGATAATTATATTGTTGGTAAAATAAAGTGGCAATTGGTTTCCTGGTCTCTTAGAATTTCTTTTTATAGTTTTATTTCAATTCCCTTAAGAGATACTGTACCAAGAAATCTAAAAAGACACATAAAATTAAATATAATATGCATGGTCATTTTCTCATATTGTAAAGGGTTATGATGAATCTTTTCATTGTTAGATTAATGGGCTTAGTAATATCATTATTGATAAACCATTAAATAAAGGGACACTTATAAAAATACCCACAAAACCTAAAATAATTACAGTCATTACCCACTACTTTCAAATATTATCCGACCTACCCACTAAACTATTTACCCACTCTACCCATCCAGACTTGTATACCATAGTTTATGCAGTATACCATAAAGGTATATACATATAAGGTATAACAAAGGTATACAGCAATAAATGGCCCTCCAGACTTTTATACCATAATTTATGCAGTATACCTTATAGGAATACACCTATAAGACATAACAAAGATATACAATAATAACATAACAAAGGTATACAATAATAAATGGGTAGGTTGGGTAAATACTTTTAGTTTTATGGGTAGTATAATTTTTAATGGGTATGACTTATAAATACTTTAAATTTCATGAGTATAGAGTGTAAAAATCCCTTAAATAAATAGGAGTTGGCAAGCTTAGCAATAGAGAGCATAGTACGTACACTTCAACAAAATGTTGATCGAATTTAACGGTGATAAATAAGGAATTTACTAAACAAAAGTGTATTGGGCAAAAATTGACATGCTCGGTTAGCCCCTTGGCATGACAAACCGAAGAGAAATCGAATTGATGTTCCGAAGGATCAAAGTCGAAGCGAATAACTGGACCACCGAAGCTGAACATCGATGTCGCCACCGAAGGTGAGCCGCAAGCTGAGCTTCGGTGACATTCACTTCGGTCGAACAGCAAGGCCCTACCACCGATGTCACATACTTGACCCTCGGTGAATCGCCTCGGTTCGAGCGGCTTTGCACCCCACTACGCCAGCCCATTAACGCCAACAATGTGGGTTTAAGCATGACTGATAGTGGAGAACGTGGGCAAGGCCCCTAGGCCTATAAATAGTACTTCATTTTGTATTGTACGTATTCAGAAATACATACAGAAACTCTGCCCAAATTTGTACTCATCACGATATATTGAAATCAAGTTGTTTTCTTGCATTTACGCTTATTTCTCGCATTGTTTTAACTTTGATACAAAGATTTGCTTACACTCTAACCCAAATTCGATTTGTGATCCTAAAAACCGATTTAGGCCCATACAAATAGTTTTGAACGTTGAGCAATGTTATATTATAAGCTTGTCATATCCAATATTTGTCTAGTACAGTGTTTTAAAAGGTAAAACATTTTACGTGCTATGAGGCGAACCATAAGCTCCGAGATATGAGGCATAAGTTCTATAAATTTTAAAAAATTTTGAATTAATAAAATACCATAATGACCATAAAATATAGAAAGTACACAATCTGTTTGCAAATATTAAGAATGACTAAATAATCTTATAAAAATAAATAAACTAGCATCGTTTTACAAGTACAAATAATTAAATAGTGTCAAAGTTATTATGATATACAAATAAATTATAAGCCTTAATTTTGAAAAAATTAAAAGTCACAATTTGTTCAAAATTAAAAGTAAATAATCAATAAAATTTATTACTGCCTTAATTTAAAACATTACTTCTTCGTGAATAAATATAAAATTAGTTTCAATTTATAAAATAATAGAACTCTAATTGTTTTGAGCCACATAAATAGACATGAAGACTATTAACAAGTGATAATATAAACTTCACTTATGCATTTTCAGATAAAATTTACAAACAATTTTAATATATATAATATTAAGTCTGTTATTTGACTACAGTCAATTTTCAACTTTTATAGATGAAAAGAACTTGTATTTACATTTTTTAACAATAATTATGCAATTGAACAACGTTAATTAGTGAATGTAATAGATGATTTACTAGGCAAGCCCCTAACGTTGAGTGTTAGGCATGCTCAGGGTGCATAGCCGGACGTTTGAGATATAAGCTCACAAAGCCAAGTCCCGCCTGTCAGCCTTAGGGCGTTTTGCAAATGCTCTGCCCCAGGGCGTGCTACGGTGCGAGTTGCTATTTGATCTTTACATAACTAACACCTGCATGACTACTCCATGCATTGCTTATCTTTGCATAACAAATACATGTCTTGCCACTCTCTGCATAACTTATCTTTGAACCAAACAACCTTTACTATATTCACTGTATTACATAACTAATACCTACGACATTGCTAATTCATGTGAGTTAAAAATTACGAAAAAGCTTTTTTTTTCTTTTGTTTACTCAACCCGTAAAAAAAAAATGGCTAGTTTACTTGCTTACTTGTTTAAGGAAGGGATCGGCCTCGAATCAAAACGATTTTCCATACTTACATAAGTAATATATAGATGCTAATCTCTGTATAAGTAAAATATATATTGCTACCCCAGCATAACTTATCTTTGTACCAAACAACCCCTATAATATTCCTCCAAAAGCACATATACATTTAAATGTCCGAAATACCCATACTTTCCTGGTAGAGCTCCTTACGATTAAAATGGTTAATCATGAAGTTGTTATCATTATATCAAATAGACTAACCATTTTTATGGCTTAAAATTAGTTCTTAGAATACAATTGAATTTGTTTGAAAAGTTACAAGCAATTTAACGTATCAAGGTAATAACGATCGATTGTAAAGATGAAATAAAAACGGAGCGACAATAAAAACAACAAAGTGAATATTTTATTTATATATGATGAGGTTACAAATTGACAAAGTTTGGGCATGTACTTGTGTATACCTTTACAAATGATTCTAGGTTCTATTTATAGTGTTAACTTGATGCCTCTTAATTGATGGGCGCATTAAGTGCCCACGTTCTCACGTTAGATCGTGGAGTAGTGCACGATCTAAGGCGCACTTAAATGCGCTATTTGGCGGTTAGAAATTCGGAAGGTCTGGTTATGAGCAATACAGACATTGCATGAAACTTGTTCACAGACACTTTGCGGAGCTTGTCTTCCACCTGTGTCTTGACCTTCCGGTAGCTGACTTGTTGGCTTTCTTATAATCACAGATCCAAGCCTCATCCTCAAGAAAATTTACATATGTATGTAACGAAATTGCACCAATGCACCATTAAAAGTTAAAACTAAGTACCATAGAACTCACAATAATACATGATAGTCTAAAAATGGAAGTAAGAGAATTAAAAAAAAAAAGAGTTAGGTTTGAAAAGTTACACTACTCCAACCAAGTATTTTAAAAATAATATATTCACGTGATCGAGAGCAAGTAGATAAGATATAGGAATACCAACCTTTTTTCCAAAAAATTATAATCCAACCTAAAACCTTAACACATTAAATTGAGTTGTCTAGAACCATTATAAATCCCTTTGAGGAAGCCTTATGCTACCAATGCAAGACTTGTATATTGGCTAACATATTGAGCATAGCTCGATGCCTCGAATAATAGCTGGCGATTTTCATAATTTCAAACCAAATACATGTCTGCGAATATCAGACCTCAGAATAATAATAATAACAATAATGAGAAGAAGCAAACACAAAGAACAGAAGAGAAAGAAAGGAAGAACTACTAATTTTTCCTTTCCTTGTTTGCCTCGAGAAAGAAAGTGGAACGATTACGTAATCATATAATTTCATTTAAGGATCCTCATATATATTTTTCCTACTTGTATTTTTCAATTCCTATCCCTCCTATTTTCTAGCCTCTAACCATATTAATAAAAATATTTTCTGCTCTTATATGCTACAGGATTATGACTACGTATTATTTTGCACCTGCAAAAAAGTTTTTGTACGTAACTTATGATTTACTTGTTCTAAAGGTTCTTCAAAAATACTTGACGATCAATATTTTACTTCAATCAAATAATTTTCCATAAACAATCGGTTCTTCTTCTATAGGCTATCTAATAGTAGTAGCTGATCAAAACCATAGCATACCCATGTATGCAAAAAGATATGAAAAGTCATTAGTACAGATGTATCCATGTTTTTCCATCTAATCTTTTTCTCCTACTAGTATACAAAGACATCTTTTTTTTTCTTTTTTCTTTTTACTTCTATACCGAGCTTTCTGTGTGTGAAATGAGGTAATTCAACAAAGAATTGTATATTCATCATTTACAAATCAACCACAGCTAAATTGAGCTTGAGATGACCAACACTACAGCAAATCTTTGATTCACACAGGCGAACTCGGCTGCTCACTTGAGCTCGGACTTTGATGTCTCTTAGTGTCAATACTCTTACTCTTGTTGAACATTTCCTTAACTTCACTTTCTCTTCTATCAACAAATTTTATCAACTCCTTAAAGCTAACAGAGCGGAGGGTACGCCTACTAGGACGTACAGATTCAGGTTCACTGATTTCTGGCTCCTCAGGCTCGGGGGCATACTTCCAGAATTGACAGTAAACCCTGCAGAAAAACACGATAACAGCAACAACGCAAGCAATACCACATATGAGAAATAGGCCCCAGAAGCTCTTGAGAGAGAGCTGAGTGTCATCAGCTTGGTTGCTCTGGGAAGAGCATCCGTTGTTCGATAGCCACTTGTCATGGATCCTTTGGAGTTCACCATTTTCCGACAGTTGAAGGATTGCAGTTGACAGATCAACAGCCAGAGGAGAGTCCCTTTGAAATGCCTGGCCATGGATAATTTGGATCAGTTTGAGTAGATTGGATTGCTTCAGTATGAGTAGATTGGATTGCTTGTGCAACAATATTCCTTGCATAGCAAGAATATGTGCCAATAATACGTCTTTATATTTTTCTTTTGAGTTTAGTTTCTACTGTTCTTGTTGGGGGTCGGGTGGATGTTCACTATATTATGATCTTATTTTGGCACTTTTATGACAAACATTTAGCTCTGTGCAGTAATTCAAAGGAAGAGAGAAACTTACAAAGCCCCATCCGCCCTTCGTGAACTCCTGGCCCACTGTCCTGAATATACATTTGTTTTTGGATAAGAATATCTCAACATAAGGAAGCTCGTCGACAATGCCAGCAACACCACCACCTTGTGGACCTTTCTTGAGGGCACTGATGTAGTCATCTTCGGTTTTCAATATCTGGAGCCGTGATTCTTTAACACCTAGCTCTTCAATGAGGTAACTATATGCAAATGACCCATCCTGGACTCCTATTGGATCACTGCTTGAAATTAAACTGTCAATTCCTTGAATTCCTGAAGAAAGCTGCTGCACTGTCAGGATAGATGTCAAACTAGCTGTATAGCTCGAATTGATAATTAGGACGACAAAGAGCCAAAAGATCAGCACTAATCGTCCCAACGTGCTCATTGTGTTTTCTCCTGGTAGTTTGAAGAAGGAACAGTGTCAGATATGCAGAAATGCTTTGTGTCATAATATGTTTGGAAGATCTTTTAAAAGATAAATCGAAGAGGATGTACGTACTGTGTGCGAAAAACATTGTTGAGAAACTAAACCTGAAAGAATAAAACAGGTCTTAGCACCAGTATTAATGTCCTTACAAGTAAAATGATTTGAGTAGAAGGATGGTCTTTTCCAGATTCTCACTGCAGTGATGATCCATCAGGAGCTAATTTTTTTTTGCTAAAGAAAGAGTGAATGTGTTTTGATCAAAGTCAATTGTTCTCAATGATAAAAATGTCTCCATTCATCTCCAAAACTCCAACCAAGGTCATTATTTAGACTTGAAATTCCGAAGTAGATAAATTCACAGTGCAGCTGGAAGTCATTCCACATCAATGCACTGGCAGTTAGCTTCAGTCCAGAACATCCAGAGAGGCAAAGTTTTTCACATAAAACATGCATTGATTCTATTCATATAACAAGAGGTTATAAAAACTGAGCTACTAACCAAAAAACTGTAACAAGTTGTTGCCTTGGCGGACCACGGAATTCAGGATTGTGTCGATGCTCAAGAATCCAAACGACAGTTCCGACGAAGAGAAAGAAGAGCCCAGTTACGCACCACATTTGGAGGGTAAATGGCTTAAGGAAAGCCCATGGACTGGATTTGATCTCTTTGATAGGAGCAACTACGACTAGTCCAGATTCCATGTAAGGTTGTGTGAAGTCCACAATCCTTGTGCGATTTGTAGTAATTGTAACATCCCCAACAGCTGCATCATATTTCTAAGAACCAAAATGTATTCCTAGTAAGTACCATGAAAAATGTTTCAACATCCCATTTTGCATTAAGTTCTAATACAAATTAGGGGAGATGTCCACTGATATAGGAACGGATAAGAAACTGATCTTGGAGTACTGTTTACAAAACCCATCCAACATGAACAGAAGATGTTACATTGGTAAGGATACTCATTTAACTGATAAATTTTCTTCAAAGAGTCCTCCTAGTCACCTTAAAGAATTTTATAGAATTAGCTGAGTTAAACAACAGAGTACCACATTCATAATTGCAAGCGGACAAGTAACTCATTCTATTTGGTGACCTCTATCTGAACTTGCTGAACATTATCAACACTTACAATCACAGTGGGTTTAAACATCCATGAACAAATTTCAGGCATTCAGTAGTATGGGATCCACTTCTGATAGTGCATGTGTCTTTTTTTAGCCCCCTGCAACTAATCAACTATTACTTTTTAAATAAGAAACTTGAGCATCCTTTTCATATATCATATATGTCAATTAATAACCATTTGCACTTCAAAATTAATTAACATTCCTAATGCAGTAAAAAGTAAATTCTAGAGAGCTTAAGTCATGCTGATCAATTTTATCAAAAGTAGTCAATGGTTAGAAATTTGACAACAAAATCAAGCACTCACATTTAGCAAGACGTCATTCACCAGGTTTTTGAAAGAGGGGTTTCTCTTCCCATCTCCATACAGAATATAGACATGAGGAACAGGGTAAGGCAACAAATCTAGGGCAGCCTCAAAAACATCAATGCAATATCCTTTTACCCCAGAAGGTCCTTTATCTTTATGCACGAACGCTTCAAAAGTAACACGGTTAGGCACAGCAATACGCAGAGGCTTTCCATTATTGGGGAACACCCATCCTCGAGGTCGAGTTATAGTTTCACCTGGCCATATGACATTGTATAGATGTTGGTTACTGGTTGAAGTGTTTGCAGGTTTTGAATATAAAACCTCTGGAGTTACAACTGATAGACCAGAGAAGTTTGACCAATAACCAACTGTGCGTGATCCAGTTCCACCAATGTTGAGAACATCATATGCTGGATGAACCAAATTCTTCTCAGAATCAAACTGAATCTGGCCAGTTAGACCTGTGATGTTCATGCCAACAAGTATCTGGAATAATTTCTGTCCTTGGTCAAAAGCTCGCATGGATGATAAATGTAAAGCACTTCCATTTGTATCACGTAATCTGGGGTCGTCAGAGAAGGTCATATTTCCACCATCCTTGAAGAAAAGGTCGAGAGCTCGGGCAAGTAGCCAAACAGTATCATAAGCATAGAGTGCATACGAATTAAAACTTGAAGTTTCCACATCCTTAAAGTTTTTCCATCGCGATGCAAACATCTTTTTCCGGTCAGAATCGGGGGTGTGATGCCGAAGAGCTACAACTCCCTGTATAAGGTCCATAGTATCTGCATTTACTGAATCTGAAGAATCCAAGAAAGATGGAAGCCAATCAGTTGCGATCCAAACGTAGCCACCAGTCATCATTCCCAGATGCTTTGCCTTGGAAAAAATTGATAGCCCATTATCAGGATTTACATGTACAACATATACTCGTGCCTCCATAAGGTTCACATTGACTAACAGATCATCAATCTCACTGCTACTGGCTCCAGGAGAAAAGGCTGCTTTGTAAGAGATCTTGGCACGGTTCTTTGCAAGGGCATCACCCAATACAGATACCCCATTTCTACCATTATCGTCATCAACATATATGGCTATAACCTCTTTCCATCCAAAATAATCAATCACATCAGCTATTGCGTACATTTGGAAGTAATCATTTGGGACAGTCCTAAGAAAATACGAGTACTGCAGAGAGGATAGAGTAGGGTCCGTGGCAAAAGACAAAAGAGGGACCTGAAGTTCATTCATAACGTGGGAAATGACATGTGCAATTCCTGAGGATTGTGGACCGATTGCAGCAACTATTTCTCTCTCCATTAGCTTCAAAGCTACAAGGTAAGGATGACTGTCAACTACGAAGAGGGCAAAAGAAAGATGGAAATAGACATTGATAAAAGTAAATAGCAACTCAAATTTGAAAGGAAGGCTCGCCTCAGTGGGCTCAGTTGTGCTTTAAAATAAGGTATCGTGTCTGTAAAACAATATGGGTACCAAGACATTGAACGATTGGGGAATTTAAGAACAGGCCATGAAGTAAATTTGCTTCTGTAATTCCTAAAAGCAGTACAGCACGCTTCATTTCCAGTCTAAAGTGCATTGTTTTTTTTTTTTCGACTTCCATCTACTCCCTCAACTCCCGTTCTCCCAAATCCCATTAAGTTTTCAAATTAAGCTACTGCATGACAGACATTGCCTCGCTCTGCATCTCCATATGAGCAATTTAACCAATACTGCAAAGGGGTTCAATTGAGCATGTCTTACTCTAAAACTTGACAAATGAATATCAATAAATTAACTACGCCTCAATCACAATTTAGTTAGCGTGCGCTATACAAATTCTCATATCCGTTCAACTCTATTAAGGTTGACTCTATTCCAATACAACATAATTGATTGCATAGGACATCAAATTTTTCGATACTACGCATAGGCTATAAGATATCGCATATCAAACCTATTCCTGAGAAGGAAGTATGTACTTAATTTGATTCAATCATGCATTTGGACAAATTCTTAAAAGCAATTTAGATAAACAAAATCATAGAGGAGAAAAATGTTTACCATCAACAGTGCCAACAAAACCACTGCAATTAGTATCCTGAATTATGAGGTTCAATTTGGTTCCTCTGAGAATGGTAGAATCTGAGTTAACATCATTAACTGCCGCTATAAGGGCTGACTGAGCAGATCTCCCAATAACAGAATTAGCTGTGAATAAAGCTCCAACATTCACCACCCTTGGCCTAGAAGAGGAAGAAGATGGAGATGAAGGAGCAGTGCCATTTGCAGTATTATTGCCAGTTCCTCCAAGAACTGCCAAAGGCAACCATATCCATGAAATGATCAACAAGAGAAATGCTCTCCTTTTATGTACACAAGCCTCCATCCCCACTATGGCCAGAAAGTGGCTACTTAAGAACATCAACTTACATCGCCAATTCTTCTAAAAACCAAGTTCCTGCTGACAGCTGCTGGCAGAACACAAAGACAAAGGTTAAAGTTCATCATTTGAAGGTGAAAAATTCAAGATTTTTCAACAAAGGTCTTAAAGATAACAACTTTTTAAAGAGTTAGTACATGGAATGTGAACCCCACATCAAGAATTGGAAAAAGAGATGCCCCATGGCAATTCATACACCTTTAAAACACCAAGCAAGAACAAAATGGGAAAAGTCAAGAAAGAGGAAGCTTCATTCACAGAAAACAACAAAAGTATATTACTCAAAAATGGCAACTTGCACAGGTAAGATTTGACTCCCACTTGGAAAAAGGCGACAAAATTCACTAATCAAGTTTAGAACAAGTAATGAGCCGAGGGTCTATCAGAAACAACCTCGCTACCATCCCAGACTCCATTTGTAGGATCACACTGGGTATATTGTCGTTGAAGTTCACAACAAGTAAAAACCCAACTACTCCATCTTAATTGAACTATGTATATTGATCATCCATGCTAGCCACATGTATTATACAATAATGAAAGTAATTAAAGAACAACAAGGTCAATAACATAAGAACAAGTTGGAGGAAATATACCATTTTGTCTTGGAATTGAAATAGACAGAACAATAAAGAAAGGCACAATAAATCATACATGTATGATAGAGAATCTTGGATATTAGAGGTTGGTGGGCACAGCCTTGAGAATACTTATTCTTGAATATCTGAAACAAATTTATGTTGACAAACTAGACTAGATAAAAAGAATATGGTTAAGTGGCATACATTTATAGTGGTGGATGAAATCTAACTTAACATATACAAAAAGAAGATTAAGAGGCATAACAATTTACAAGTGAATAACTATGCACAACATTATCTTAGTCATATTATCTAACAATTAATTATGAGTATGATACTAAAGTTGTAGTCTAGAAGTTGCATTGTACCTTAGCACTGCATTACTCGTATGCAAAGTGTTTACCTCTTCAAAGGCTCTCTTTTCTTTTCTATTTCACTATTTATGAGCTCACACATGACACTATCTCAAACAATAGGTACCACTCCACTCATTTATATAACATAACATAGAGTGAGTTTGTGTTTGTGTGATGGCTAAGGAAACAATTGGAGCAGTGCACTAGGAAGCAATTTAACTTTATGTTTTATTTGATGTGATATTATTACCGTTTTAGTTTGTTTTACTAGGAAATAATTTAACTTTTAATTATCCACATTTTACACTAGATGGTATATGTGTAGGACTCAAATAGAGTTGTAAATAGAATAATTCTCAATGTAGTCACTAGGATAATTTTATTTAGGGGAGACTTCTACTTCCAAATGTACGTCAATTGGTCAAACTACTTTTAATAAATATCTCTTTTAATATTTTTTTGATGTTTGATTTATTGCCAACCAATGATTATTTTGTTAGCTACCGCATGCACCTTGTTATTTCGATCCCAACAGTATATCTGTATGGTCACGACACATACAAAACCACAAGTTTTTCAAAAATCTTCTAGTACTATTTTTCTCAATTTCGTGTCTAATAATAAACCACACATAAATTAAAACGACGGATTACTAGTTTCAGCCACTAATATTGCATTATAAGAGACTACCTATATTATACCCCTCTAAAGTGTGACACTTTCCCGAATTCTGCGTGATCACAAAATAGCTAAGCACATCCGACTGTCCGTTACTGGCATGCATGTATCATGAAAGTGGAGAGCATATTACGAAAAAAGATGTACTTACTAACTAGAACAGTCTTGCAAGATCAGGAAAGAATGATATTCTTTCCCTACCTAGTTGCCTACGCTCTTTACATTTCACTTTACAGGCAGCAACTGATTCTTCTTCCTTATGTATTGCGTTTGCATAATAATGATAATATTTTAAGAAAATGTTTTTAAAAGGGAACACACAGATGGTACATATGTTGCCACGTCATCGATGAGTGTGATAAAGAACAACTTCATTGGGCAAGACATATGTACCTTTTATCGGATAGTGTCATGTGGGACCCACTATTAGTATCTTGTGAAACACGTGGATCTTAGCACATGATTAGACTAATATGTTGGTTTCTTTAGAAAAGGCTATGTGTAAATCTTTATGGGGTCTAGATGTAGGTGTAATTAATTTCTTTGGTACATGAAATAAATACTTAAACAAGAAAGAAAAATAGCAAAGGCAATACTTGTCCAATACTTTCCGAATTAAGGGGTTTGGGGTGGGGAATATGTGACCCATCATATATAAATATCTAGGCATTAAAATTTCCAGGTCCACACAGGTCTATCATTGTCCAATATCCAATTGGCATAGTCTTCAACAGTAGTCTAGTTATTTTCTGTTAATTTTTATCTGATAAAGAAATAAAAGTCAACTGTGTATTGATTCGTTAGCCATAAGCTTCGATTTTTTAAGTAAAACATAATTAGTGGTGCTTTGCTTTTTGAAAAAATAGTACTTGGACTGTCTTCTTACATTGGATGGTCTACAATGGTTAAAGCCTAAACAAATAACTTGTCTGAGTTAAAATATGGAATGCCATGAATTCACTTCATAGGATAATTCACATGTACTGTTGTATCAAATAGAGTTGTTTTTTCTTATCAGGAAAAAATGATATGGCAAGCGTTGCATTCAACATATTTACAAAACTATGACGCTGGGCAACTTTGCCCGACCCCGTAACAGTGGTTTAGAAAAAATGATTTTTGCAAGGTTAATTAAGAACCTGTTTGGCCAAGCTTCTAGAGAGCCAAAAGTGCTTATTTTTATCCAAAAGTGCTTATTTTGAAAAATCGAGGTGTTTGGCCAAGCTTCTAGGAAAAAATAAGTGCTTTTGAGTGGCAGCAGAAGCTGTTTTCCTGCTGTGGGAAAGAAGCTGAAAAAAGTAGCTTTTTCCTAAAAGTGCTTTTGAGTAGAAGCAGAAGCTGTTTTTAATTTCTATGATTCCAAAAATATCCTTACCAAAAATACTTATATACCTAATTACCCATATATATTTTAACCTAATGATTATAATATATAAATAGTACATTACTTTTTTAATTAATATTTTTTCTATGTACATCTACATCACTATTGTTACAAACTTTTAATCAAATAATATCTTTTTTTAAGGTATAGATCAAGAATATTCAATTATGAATGTTGTATTTTGGAAAAAATTTACTAAATAAAAAATATTAAATATAGTGTTTGAGAATAAATGTTTAAAATCATTCATCTAGTTAAATAAATGTAAAGTGAGTCTTTAAATGTCCTTACTTGTAATTTAACACTCAAAAGTACTTTTTCAAAAGCTTGGCCAAACACAAATTACTATTCAACTGTTGACAGAACTGCTTCTCAGATGAGTTGGCCAAACACAAACTGCTTTTCTCCAAAAGTACTTTTACGAAAAGCACTTTTGAAAATAAGCACTTCTCAAATAAGCAGTTTTCAGAAGCTTGGCCAAACAAGCTCTAATTCATTTTGGATGGAACTATTCCTGACGCCCATATTTTCGCACGTTTTTTTTCTTATAAGTATTGTCTAAGATACAACACTTGCTTATACAACACTTGCCCTGAAATCTGTTCTCATATTTTTCCATATAATTTGAAGTGTTGCCTCTGTAGTACTTGTCGTTGAATTCTTTCCTAGGCAACAATTGCGACATCACTAGTTGTTGAAAAATTCTTACCTAGACAACATATTCTTTGAACTCTTCCCACATTCTTTTAGATAATAAAGGAGGTTATTATTGTAAATAGGTTATTTGTGTAAATTGTAGTGTAGCTTAGAGTAGTTGTGTATTGGGCCAAGCCCATTAGGAATTACTTAGCCCCTAAGTTAGGGCTTTTAGTTAGGTGAGAAGTTCTTCACCCCAAATCTGTATCTTATTTATCAATTTTAACATGGTATCAGAGCCACCACGCTGTTGATTGGAAAAGTGATCGGTATAATAAAACTTCTCTATAAAGTGTGAAGAAAGAGTGTGGTGATGGCCGTTCGAAGGGAAGGAGTTGGTGTCACTGTTGCTGGTGTTTGTATCGACGAGAGGAACGGTCCACGGCAAACGAGGTCATCGTATGATAAGGAGTTCGATGTTGAAAAGGCAAGATTGTTTCAGACAATCTTGAGTGCTCTTAAGAAGACAGGTTTCGGGGGCGAAGCCATTCCGCTACCCGAAGATGGTCCAGTAGATATGTTGAATAAACAAGTGAAAAGTGATGCTCACGGACGGAGTGATCGGGAGAGAGTTGCAGTGAATAGAGCAACACTCTCCCGGAGAGGAGTGATGAATCGATGGAGAGGGGTAATGTGTCAGAATTGTGATCGTTCAGGGCATAATCCAAATTATTGCTATGAGGTTATCGGATATCCAAAATGGTGGAAATCTGGCTCACGAAATGAGAATGGGACTTGTGATCGAGTTACGGTCTCGTCAAGCTGTCGTGCAGAGACACGAGCAAACATGGCTCGTTCGGTGAATGAAGTTGGATTCGGACACTCTAGTGTGTCAGGATTGAGTAGTGAACAATTGCACGTGTTGGTGAGTTTGTTGAATCAAAAGAAGTCAGACGCCGATCAAGTGAAAATTAAAACGACTAATGGTTCATGGATAATTGATACTGGAGCTTCGAATCATATGACCGGAGAATTAAATGTGTTGGGTGATTTACAGGATATTGTACAGTGTTCGGTGGGCTTGCCTAACGGAAGCAGTACCATGGCTACGAAGGAAGGGTCAACCCAGCTTAACGAACACATGACCCTTCGAAATGTTCTTTATGTGCCTAGAATGACGTGTAATTTAATTTCGGTGTCTCAGTTAATCGATCAATATGATTGTGACGTACAGTTTACTGGGGATATGTGTCTCGTGAAGGATAGGAACACGGGCAAGCTGATTGGCACGGGTAAACAAACGGATGGTTTGTACTACTTTCAGTCGGTGTCATCGGTGAAGGCTATGAAAGCGGATGTGTTGGATCTGTGGCACCAACGGTTGGGACATCCTTCTATTCAGGTAACGAATTCTCTCCCAATTCAAGAAATTAGGAATTGTAGCGGCAAGAAAAATGTGAAAGCATGTGATATATGTCATCGGGCAAAGCAGATTAGGAATGTGTTTCCATTGAGCGAGAATAGAGCCTCCGAGAGTTTTGAATTGATACACTGTGACTTATAGGGTCCGTATAGAACTGAAACTTTATGTGGTGCCTCATATTTTTTAACAATTGTTGATGATTTTTCCCGAGCTGTGTGGGTATTTTTGTTGGTTGATAAGAAAGAGGTCGGAAGAGCTTTGAAAGACTTCTTTGCAATGGTCGAAAGACAATTTCATAAATATGTCAAGATTGTCCGAAGTGATAATGGGACCGAGTTTATAAGTATGAAAGCCTATTTTCGGGAACAAGGAATTCTCTTTCAAACCTCTTGTGTAGGGACACCACAACAAAATGGAAGAGTTGAAAGAAAACATCGACATATTTTGAATGTAGCTCGGGCACTCCGATTTCAAGCACATTTGCCGATTGAATTTTGGGGAGAGTGTATAATGACAGCCGTTTATTTGATTAATCGAACACCTTCATCAGTGTTGAATGGGAAGACACCATATGGTGTTCTGATGCATGTGACACCGAATTACGATCACTTGAGAGTGTTCGGATGCTTGTGCTATGCACGCAATCACGGACGAATGCATGATAAGTTTGACACCCGAAGTCGTTGATGTATATTTTTGGGGTATCCGAATGGGAAAAAGGCGTGGAAGTTGTATGATTTGGATACCAAAGAGTATTTCATGTCACGAGACGTTACATTCTATGAGAACGAGTTTCCGTTTGCACCAAAGGATGGTGTGAAAAAGAGTTCGAGTCCAAGTGTTGAGACTGATCAAGTGGATGAAGTTGCTGAAGAAGAGAACAGTTCCGGAATGAGGGAGGGTATTGAGATTCCCCCAGTACATGTTGTCGATGAAGCTCAAGCGGAGGATGTATTGCATCCGGAAAATGAGGGGCCGAATCAAGATGGACACGTAGAAATGGAAGTGATGGATGAAGAATTGGGCCGAGGGAAGCGAACGAAGACAGAGAGTGTTCGTTTGCGTGACTATGTAACTAATACTGTTCGGAAACAGCATCATCGTGTGTCGACCTGTGTTCGGAAATCAGACAGTTCACCCGAGCAGCGACATGCCTCGGGTGCGCCTTATCCAGTGGCACATTATGTTGACTGTGATAAATTTTCGAAGAAGTATGCGTGCTTTCTTACTGCCATAACGGAGGGACATGAACCGAGGTCATTTTCTGAAGCCGTGAAAGATGAAAAGTGGCGGACAGCTATGCAACAAGAGTTGCACGCTTTGGAAACGAACAAGACTTTGGAAATCGAGCACTTGCCTCTAGGAAAGAAGGTGCTCGGATGTCGATGGGTGTATAAGATTAAGTACAACTCTGATGGTACCGTTGAGCAGTACAAAGCTAGGCTGGTGATATTTGGTAATCATCAAGTTGAAGGAATTGACTACACGGAGACATTTGCACCGGTAGCTAAAATGGTGACTGTTCGTGTCTTCTTGGCGGTAGCTGCAGCTAAGAATTGGGAATTACATCAGATGGATGTGCATAATGCTTTTCTACATGGTGATCTTCACGAGGAAGTATATATGAAATTGTCTCCGGGGTATAAAAATGATGGGTCCGGCAAAGTGTGTCGTCTCCAAAAATCTTTGTATGGATTGAAGCAAGCTCCTCGTTGTTGGTTTGCAAAGTTATCAACAGCTCTAAAGAATTATGGTTTTCGACAATCATATTCTGATTATTCATTGTTTACGATGAAAAAGGGGAATGTGCAATTGAGTGTGCTTGTGTATGTGGATGATCTGATTGTCTCCGGTAATGATCCAAAGGCAATACGACTCTTCAAGTTGTATCTATCTGTCTGTTTTCACATGAAAGATCTCGGACGATTGAAGTATTTTTTAGGAGTTGAAGTAGCAAGGGGTCCTAAAGGAATCTTCCTCTGTCAACGAAAGTATGCATTGGATATAATTTCGGAAGCTGGCTTGTTGGGTGCTCGACCGGCGGGCACACCGATGGAACAGAATCATCGGTTGGCGCTTGCACGTGGTCGATTCATGAAAAATCCAGAGAGTTATCGGAGATTGGTCGGACGCCTGATTTATCTATGCTTCACGCGTTCGGATTTGTCATATAGTGTTCATGTGTTGTCTCAGTTTATGCAACAACCACGAGTCGAGCACTGGGATGCAGCTCTCAGGGTTGTTCGTTACTTGAAAGGGTGTCCGGGACAAGGTATTGTGATGAGTTCGAAATGTGATCTTCGTTTGACCGGTTGGTGTGACTCCGATTGGGCAGGGTGTCCGTTGACACGTCGCTCGTTGACTGGTTGGTATGTGTCTTTAGGGGACTCACCGATATCATGGCGCACGAAGAAGCAACAAATTGTCTCACGTTCTTCAGCGGAGGCAGAATACCGATCGATGGCAATGACCGTGTGCGAGCTGAAATGGTTGAAAGGGCTATTGTGGAGTCTTGGAATCGAGCACCATCGTTCGATAGATCTGCAGTGTGATAGTCAGGCAGCGATATATATTGCCCGTAATCCGGTATTTCACGAACGGACGAAGCACATTGAAGTAGATTGTCATTTTGTCCGTGATGCGATTGTTGGAGGGACCATACGTCCCGGACATGTGCCAACGGGCGCTCAATTGGCAGATATCTTTACCAAAGCACTGGGCCGAACACAATTTGATTATTTATTGAGCAAGTTGGGCATTTGAAACCCTCATGCTCCAACTTGAGAAATAAGTTATTTGTGTAAATTGTAGTGTAGCTTAGACTAGTTGTGTATTGGGCCAAGCCCATTAGGAATTACTTAGCCCCTAAGTTAGGGCTTTTAGTTAGGTGAAAAGTTCTCCACCCCAAATCTGTGTCTTGTTTATCAATTTTAACAGATAACTTGAAGTATTGCGGAAGCAAAGGTCATTTTGCTAAAACAATCTTACGAAATTGAAGATGAGTCTTTTGATTAAGGGCGTGACAACCAAGGCTGAGACAAATTTTCAGAATCATTCAATTTTGAGGACACTGGATAAAATATTTTGCATTCAACTCCATTCTGACGAAGTGGTGTCATTTAAATCCCCTTACCCCAGGTGGCTCCGCCTTGACTAACCAGACATTGATTAGTGCCTATTTATTGTCTTAAATTCCACCAAAAAAAAAAAAAAAGAAGAAGAAGATCACCGTCATAAAAAGTGTGTTAGGTTAAACTTTATAGTACACACTCGTCTCCTCATTTGTTGGTTCAATCATCAACGAAAGCCTAAACAAATACGTTTGAATTTCGTGAACTGCCAATATATATAATTGCATAATCACAGCTACGTACAGTCTTATCCAACTTCTGGAGAATGATATTGTAAATGTAAATAGATTATGGTAAATAGATTAGTTATGTAAATTGTATAGTGGGCCAAGCCCGTTAGGCTTACTTGGTTCCTAAGTTAGGTTTAGGGTTAGGTTTCTCTAGATTTCTTTTGTATAAATAGGGGTCTTCCCTCATCAATGAAGGCAAGAGTTTTCACCCAAATATTATTTCTCTCGTGTGAGTGTGTCCGGTTTTACATGGTATCAGAGCCATCGTGAAACTCTTCAAATAGAAAAGTAATGGAGGTTCCAAAAGGTGATGTTGCAGCCGTACGGAAGACAATCTCTCCGTACGATATCACTTCGAATGATAATCCTGGTTTGATTATCACACAGGTCCAGTTGACCAGTGAAAACTATGAGGAGTGGGCGCGGTCGGTTAGAACGGCGCTGCGTGCAAGGAAGAAGTTTGGTTTTGTTGACGGGTCGATCAAGATGCCCGATGAAAAGTCGATAGATTATGAGGATTGGTGGACTATCAATTCTCTTCTGGTGTCGTGGATTAGGAATTCGATCGAGCCTACTCTTCGGACCACCATATCGCACATGAAAGTAGCGAAAGATCTGTGGGAGAGTATTCGAGAACGTTTCTCCGTGGGAAACGGACCTCGGATTCAGGAATTAAAAGCAGCTTTGGCCAGTTGTAAGCAAAAGGGATTGACTGTTGCTGCTTACTATGGAAAACTGGCTATGTTGTGGGAATAACTAGGAAATTGTGATAAGTTTCCAACTTGCTCGTGTGGAAACTGCACTTGCGATCTAACGGTTGCACTGGAGAAGAAAAGGGAAGAAGATAGGGTTCACTTATTCCTTATGGGCCTAGATGAAAGTCTTTATGGAACTGTCCGTTCCAATCTCTTGGCTCAGGAACCGTTGCCATCGATGAATCAAGTCTACCAAAAGGTGATCCAAGATGAACGGGTCAAAGGGATGGCACGAACTCAGGAAGAACGAGGAGAGGTGACGGCGTTTGTTGCACAACGATCACAACAGCCGAAGACAGGCTATAAGGAGTGTCACCTGTGTGATCGAGGAGGACATCCTCCGGAACGCTGCTATGAAGTCATTGGCTATCCGGAGGGGTGGGTGCATTACTCGAAGCAAGGCACTTCGAATGGAGGACGTGGTAGAGGAAGAGCTGAAGGTAACAGAGGTGGAAGAGGTCGTGGACATCAACAGTTTGGTTCGAATGCTGGTCGGGGACGTGGAAATAATCGAGCAAATGCTGCTCAAGCTGAGCTCGAGAATGGAGAAAACGGACACACGAGTGTGCCCGGGCAGACTAACCTGTCCGGAATAACAGGTGATCAGTTGCAGATGCTGTTCGATTTGCTGAAAAAGGAGAAGGCAAGTCCAAGTGAGCCATCAATCGGTAAGAAAATTCATCCTTCATGGATTATTGACACGGGGGCGTCAAATCACATGACCGGGCAGATAGGTATTTTGGAGAATCTACGAACAATACCAAAGTGTCCGGTAGGATTACCGAACGGAAGCAGTACGATGGCGACTCAGGAAGGATCCATCAGACTTAACGAAGACATGGTTCTTCACGGAGTGTTATATGTGCCCGAGATGACTTGCTGTAATCACCTAATTTTGGCACAAAATATTAAAATTACATAAAATTTGTGGTAATATTCATGTGATCTTTGTCTTATTATTTAGTCATTTTTAGTAACTAATTAGGAAGAAATGTTGAAAAGATTTTCAAAAAAAATAAAAAAATAAAAAAATAAAAAAATAAAAAAAGTGACATGGGATTGATGATGTCAATGTGATGATGTCAATGTATGATGTCAAAAGAGAGAGTCAAAGTAGTGGTACAAAATACATGAATGATTGTACTTTTATCTACCTATTTTACTCCACTCATTTTATTTTTAGGAGGGAAGGGAAAAAGCCAACAAAAAATCTGAAAAAAAAAGAATATGTGCTCTCTACTACACAAAAGGTTTAGAGCAAAATATTGAAATTTGTAGAATAGAAAAAAATTGAAAGAGAAGAAAAATAATTAAATAGAGATACAAGTCTTCTGGAGGTTTTAAGTTTAGTGTTAGTGCTATCTTTCGTTACTGCTGGTTGCTTGGTTCGGCTGTTGCTTTGGCTCACTGTTGAAGGATTTAATTCTTTTGCTTAGCTTTGGAACCTGATCACTATAGGTAAATTTTCAAAAGCTTTGGTTTTTCTATCTTTTATATGTTTGACCATGTTTAAAGATCAAAAAAAAAAAGTATGAGAAATGGCCTTTACTAGGCTGAAAGATTGAAGTAGGCCCAGCAGAACTCTTTACTCTCTATATATCCGTGCTTGTTTTAGCCCGTATACATCACTCTTGTCATATGTATGTATGTTTGTAAGTTTTAATGATGAGTTATTTTAGTTTTTACATTTGAAAAGTTCATAACTTTAAAGCATGTGCCAAAAAAAAAAAAAAAGATTTTGGTCATTTAAACATGAAGGTGGACATATATGAAAATAGGCAAGCAAAACAAACCTGTAATGCAGAGTTTGATCTTTAAAAATGAAGGCGGACAAGTTTCATTTGAACAGTAAAGTATTTGGGCCTTGTAATGCGTTAATCTGAGATTTGAAGCTTAGCACAATTTAATTTTTTTTTTTTTTTTTTTTAGTTAAAAGTCATTATGAAAAAGACTAATGAATAGGCCATGCCTTAAAAGGATATGAAACAAAAGAGGCTATGTAAGAGGCTATGTGTTTCATTTAGTGGAACGTTTTAATTTAACTGCATTGAAGGAAAATTGCTTACCCATTACAACTTGGTCTTTAGCTTAAGTGTACTTGAGGAAAAATTGCTTACATGCTGCAATTTAACAAATGTATCAACTTTTAACCTTCACACTAAAGGGAATAAACAAATAATTTTTAAAGAGTCGAAACGCGTCAATAAAAGCAACTGTGTTCGGCACAGGACTCGAGGATGCCTAACACCTTCCCGAGAGTCAACCGAGATCCTTACCTGGAACTCTGACGCAGACCATTTACGAGTCATAGGTGTTCTAGGTACACCACTTTGGTGACTTGGCACACCTTTAACTTGTCAAGTGGCGACTCCGAAATCTCTAAATAAATTGTGTACCTATTAACACCTAGTCACAGGCCTTTTTAAAACTACAAAAAGTTTTTCTTTTTTAGTGAAAAAAGGGTCGTGACAGCTTGGCGACTCCGCTGGGGAAGAAAGTGAAAACTGAGAGTCTCAGGCTTTAAAATTTGTCGCTTTCGGCTTTGAATATTGTTTGTATATATTGCCTTGAATGTTACTGCTTTGATATTTTTTGAACTGTATATACACCACTGTCTTCTCTCGTACACCTCTGAGTCTTCTGGAACACTGCACACATGCACGCCAGTTTCGCTTCGGCGTCTGGAATTTCTGTCGTGTCTCAGGACACAAAAAGTTAACCCTTCTTTAGGAGGAGGTGCGTTGGGTTAGGCCGTTAGACGTTGTCGAGCGGTACCCCCGATGCACTTTCAAATTGCCAGAAACTATAGAACATGAACCATTGAGTCACCTAGAGTTGAACCTGTGCTTTTATCTAGGCCGATTTATCTGCATGTCATTAGACTTAGTGAGGTACGGTACACCGGTACCGCACTTGTCTAGGCTGACTCCCTCGTGTCATAATGGGGCCCACGTCCCTAAAAGACACATCATGAGCATATAATGTGTTGCATTTGTTTAGACGAAGGGTTGTTATGCTGACCGATCACCGAGGGACGAGAGCCAAATTTTGAAAAAAAAAAAAAAAAAAAAGTGAAAATGATTGAAAAATTGGATTTAGTCCCGTGTCTCAAATATTTTTTTTTAGTTGTCCTTTTACCCGTTATAATGGCGAAATTTTTTTCAAATTTTTTTTAGTCTCATTTTACATCCGGGCTTGGTCCCAAGTGTTAGAAAATAATGTGTCATAGTTTTGCGCCGTTATAATGGCGAAATTTTGGGACTCTTTTGTGTTGAGTTTGTATCCGAGTCAAGTTCATATTTTGAAATTAATTTATCGGGGTGTTACGCCGTCATAATGGCCAAATTTAGAAATAAATTTTGCGTCTAATTTGTGTAATATTTTGTGTCGTCCTAATTGCCAGATTTTGTAAATACTCTAAAGATTTTTTCTCGAATTAAATCAAAGAGTTTGTTTCAAACAAAAAAAAAAACAAAAAAAAATGTGTCCGCCTTTGTGTTGTCGTAATGTCCGGTTTTGGAGTCACCTTTCGGATAAGAAAATATTTTGTTTCATAATGTGTTCTTAAATTCTGTTTCGAATTTCCGGTTGAGTCTTAATTTTCAAAAAAAAAAAATGTTTATTTCAGGGTCCCACTTTATTTGTTTTGTTTAAGGTCAAGTCAGGGTGCATACGATAAATTGCAATTAGTTAAATTGTATTTTGCGTTGATCTTGGTAGAACAATTTGACTCCACTAAAAAGTCGAGTCTCATTATTTTTACCGTCCAGTGTACCCGCCCAATGTGTCAGTTTGTATATATCTTTGACTCGTGCATCATGTCAAGCACTTTTATTTTGAGTTTGTCTCGCGTTTGTCTAAATTACGTTTGTTGAGTCAGAAAATAGGAAAGAAAAAGAAAAATAATCATCCAAATCTGTCCTTGTGCTGATTGCATATCAGTTACAATTTTGTTTTAATTTTGATCAAGGCTCATAAGCAATCCTTTGGGGATACGGCCGGTACACTCGGCTTACGCCGTTAACCATTTCGGGATGACGCATAACAACCTTAGGCTGCAATCTGTGATTCGTTTTGTGCTAACCTGATTTGTTTGATAGTTTGGAGTTGGAGATTTGGTACGGAATTCTGGCATCGACCCATCCGTACAGAACTAAATCAAAGGGACCTGTGACTTCACCCGTAGCCATGCCATTTGATGGAGAGAGATCCGAGACCGGTGCCCAGGAACTCTTGGCACTGGAAAATGAGAGATTGACTGGGGAGGTTAATACTTTGAAACAACTCGTGGTCGACATGCATCACGCACTGACCACAGGACGGGCACCTCCTCCTATTCCAACCAACCTAGATGGGGTTGTTCCAACAGCGGTACAACGAGCACCGGGCACATCTATAGCAGTTGAGGATCCCACTTATCCTACTGGTCTTGCCCCTGTCCGTGGCGTACCAAATGAAACTGAAGTACGTCCTCATGCACCACCTCCACCAGAAGGACAGTATGGCCCGCCACTCCCACAGGTTCCAACTTTTCGGGGCCTAGCTAGGCCAGTCACGGCCAGGTGCAACAGAGACTCATATGATCAGGGGTTCCATCGCGAGTCTCAAGTTGAGGTTGATCGATCAGGAAAGCTTGATGAGAGCGAGGTTCTAAGAAAGGTGAAGGGTTTAGAACAAGCTGTGAGAATTATGCAGGGATATGGAGATCATTTCAACACTTCTTTCAAGGATCTTTGCCCTTTCCCTGAATTGCAGTTGCCAGACGGGTTCATAGTTCCCAAGTTCGAGCCATACATCGGGCAGGGAGATCCAAGAGTTCATATGAAGACCTACTGCAACAAAATGAGAGGGGTCAAGAAAGACAAGCTGTTGATAGCCTACTTTTCCGAAAGCTTGGGGGGTGCAGCTGCTGAATGGTTCATGAGGCAGGATGTAACTAAATGGTTGGCATTTGATGACATGGCGCAGGCATTCTATGACCAGTACAAGTACCACATTGAAGTTTTGCCAGATCGATCCTCTCTGGATGCGATAAAAAAGAAGCCAAGTGAAAGCTTTAGGGAGTATGCCCTTAGATGGCGCGAGCAGGCCGCTCGAGTGAGCCCCGCAATACCGGACGACGACATGGTCCGTTTGTTCATCGAGGCGCAAGATGAGGCGTTCTATGGTGCATTGATCGCCGCATTTGGGAAACCGTTCAGTGAAGTCGTCAAGATGGGAGAAATGATTGAGAGAGGAGTTAAAACTGGTAAGATTGTGAGCCAGACCACACTAAAAGCAACTACACAGGCTCAGTCAGGAGCCTTGGAGAAGAAGAATCAAGATGATGTGGCCATGGTAGGTTCGGGTTCACAAAAAGGGAGCGAGAAAAGATACTATCAAACCCACTCATACCAAGCTCCACAAATACGTCCTCCACAACCCTATCACCCTCTACGAGATCCACAATACTCTACTCTTCCACCACAATACTCAGTCCATCTAGCACAGCCATATGCTCCAGCACCTTTCTATCCGCAATGGCGTGCTCCTACCCCGCAACATACATATCCCACTCACCAAGCTCCGCATAATCATTTTCAAGCTCCATCAAATCTTCCTTATCGGCCAGAGGGGCCTCCTGTTTTCTGCCCAAGTGCTTATCATCAGAAGCTGCGTAAGGAAGAAAAGCACAGATTCACGCCAATTGGAGAATCTTACTCCAGCCTTTTCCAAAAGCTGAAGGACTTGAACATGCTGAAGCCAATTGCTGGAAATGTCCTCCCAATGGCGAAGGTAGACAATACTCGTCAATGTGCTTACCACTCAGACATGCCAGGGCACGACACAGATGATTGTCGTAGTCTCAAGAAGGCGATCCAAGCTCTGATAGATAATGGTCAGATCCAAGTCGAGGGCTCAGATGCACCAGATATCAACCAGAACTCATTGCCCGTCCATGATGATGTGAATATGGTGGGAATGGTATGTGAAGAAGATTTAAGAGCTGAATCTGCAATGCCGATAGTACCTGTTGGTGATGTGTCAATTAGGGCTAACCAAATGTTTGTGTCAGTGAACTCTGCTCCTGAAATTGTGCTTGGGGTAGCAGACAGAGTAAAGGGTGATGAAATGAAGAAGATGAACATGTCTCTTAAGAAGTCAATTCCCTATCTTACCGGGTCATTCATCAGTCCGCAAAAAGTGAAGTCTATCCCGATGAGGGTTGGAGAAAGTGAAGAAAAAGCAGAAGATGTTACAAGATCCAGGGTGTTTCTTTGGCATCAGCATGGTGCATCCTTGTGAAGGGCTCAACAATGCATGAAAAGCAGGAAACTGGCCTTGACTTGCAATTGAATGACTGTGAAATGTTGTAGCTTGTTTTGCTAATCTTTCTGTGTACTTGGTTATTCAAGGGTTGTAACCCAAGTGCATTATTTTGCTTGTTTTGTTTGTTCAAACCCTTATATCTTCAATTCAATGAAAGAGAGATCCATCTCATCCTAATATTCGGTCTTTTATGTTTCCTGCTCTTACCTCCTTAGTTTTCTGTTTTATGTTTTGTCAACCTTAATAACATGACATGCGTGCGGAATTTACGTCTTGATCCAAACACGCGCTCTGGCATTGTGAGTTATTTGAGTAGTAGAGAGGGATAAAAGAGGGATTGAAATGAGTTGGAAATTAATCAGTAGTCATCCGATAAGGGAGATCGGTGAGAAGTCCAAATCATGCACGGTCGCTTCGACCGAAGATCAAAATACCAGTTTTGAGAACCATCGTTGAAGTAGAGGTCGAGGACACGTGTGGATCAATCCAGGTCAATTGATTGAACCATTATTTGTGCGAGGCATTCTCGGGTCGGGATGACGAACGGCTTTCGTTTCTTCTACCCAAACACTATCCTTTTGTCAGTCCTTTCTTAGCCTTGTTTTGGTTTTCCTTTTGACTACCCTCCTTTGGAATCAATGTGATTGAAATTGGAAAAAAATGAAAAAAAAAAAGAGAAAAAGAAAAATATTTGAAAAAGAAACAAGAAAATCTACCTCAGTGGTAGAGCTACGTCTGACCTGATTCCTCTCAAAAGGATACGTAGGCAACCATTCGGGTGCGGTCATAACAGGGGAAAGTTTATTTTTCCCCTATTCCTCGTTGACGCAAAGCTTTCCTCCAAGTTTGCGGCCAATGTCAAAAGAAATTCAAATCCCCAATATATGCTAAACTGGGGCAGAAGTTTGTTTTTATTTTATTTTAAAAAAAAAATAAAATAAAATAAAAACAAACTTCTATGTGTTTGTACCATCTATTCATATGTTTCATGAGATATCAGTCTCGAAATCGAGGAAGAAACTCAAAGCGCCCCAGTTTATCCTAAACTGGGGCAGAAGTTTAAGTTTATTTTTAAAAGAAAAAGAGAAAGTCAATTCCTTTTGCTTTCTTTGTGTTCATCTCGGGGGAAAGTCTCAATATCCCTTATGTTTGCATATCAGAAAATTCAAAAGATAATTCCTCGGTTTTTCAATAAATTGGGGCCTCAGTTAGTTATTATTTAAAAGAAATGATTCCAAGGGTTGTAATATTTTACCAAGTCGTTTCATGAGATGCTTTCAGCCCGCTCTTCATACCAAAAAAAAAAAAAAAGAGAAAAAGAGAAAAGAAAAAAAAAAAGAAATAGTCCCCAATTTGCCTAAACTGGGGAAATAAGTTTGTTTTATTTTCAAAAAGCGGTGATTTCATAGTTTGTGATATTCATCTGATTGTCTCATGAGATATTTCTAAGCTTTTATGCTGAACCCCTTTCTTCATAGCCTAACCAAATCCAATGTTACAGTCCAAATAAAGACCCTTCTGACCGATCATTGAGAATGTCAAGCCGAGTAGGGGTATCAAGGGATGAGTTCCACGCTGTACAGTCGCATTCTTATAAGCCGACAATTGAATTTAGGAGCTGGGAGCACCAAGGTCATTAAAGGAGAAATTCTCCGGGAATCAAGATAAAGGCCGAAATTGAAGAAAGAAACGAAAGACGGGGTCGAGCAGCAAGGAGAGATGGGAGGTCGATTGGGAAAGAGCGAAAAAATGAAAGAAATGAAGGAAAAAAGAAAAAAGAAAAAAAAGAAAAAATGAAGTCTTGTCGGTGAAAACCTGAAAAGGCGCTGCAAGGCAATAGTGAGTTAAAAGAGCAAAGAGAGAGGCTAGTCGGTGAAAATCCGAAAGGGCACTACTAGTCGAATGAGGGCCGTTATATTTTCCATCAAGCAAGATTGAAAAGATGGGAGCAAAATCAGGGATAGACTGTGTGAGCGGATTAAGGGTTGATTCCATATACATGTCATGTTTTACTAAGGTTGTCGTTTCACCACCAAATAAGTTTCTTCTATCTACCAAGAACATCCTTCGTTCGATGTCTCCTTTTGAGTTTCTTCACTTTCCTTTTTATTTATTTCTTCCTCATTATTTTTCGGGCATTTAGAAAGGTTTGCAAAACTTGTCTACAAGTTTCATAGTTGTACTAAACAAGTCAGGACCAACCTTGATAATTGGAGCCCAATGTTTCACATCGGCACAAAGTATGCCACACCAAGGAGTGTACCATGAAGGAGATCATCAAAGGATATGCAAATTTCAAGATACGGTTAAGTTTCAAATCAAAAGCCTGCCCCAGCAACAATTACAAGTTTTCAGCAGTCAAAGCCCGTCAAAGCGGCAATTTCATTCATTTCAAAGCCCGTCAAAGCGGAAATTTCAACTTTCAAGTCAAAGCCCGCCCGAGCGGCAATTTCAATTTTCAAGTCAAGCCCGTCAAAGCGGCAATTTCAAAGCCCGTCAAAGCGGCAATTTTACTTTCAAGTCAAAGGCCGTCAAAGCGGCAGTTTCAACTTTCAAGTCAAAGCCCGCCTGAGCGGCAATTTCAACTTTCAAGTCAAAGCCCGCCCGAGGGGCAATTTCAACTTTCAAGTCAAAGCCCGCCCGAGCGGCAATTTCAATTTTCAAGTCAAAGCCCGTCAAAGCGGCAATTTCAACTTCCAAGTCAAAGCCCGTCAAAGCGGCAATTTCATTCAAGTCAAAGCCCGTCAAAGCGGAAATTTCATTCAAATCAAAGCCCGCCTAAGCGGCAATTTCAACTTTCAAGTCAAAAGCCCGCCCGAGCGGCAAATTCAACTTTCAAGTCAAGCCCGCCAGAGCAGCAATTTCAAGTTTTCAAGACCCACTTGGGTAGTGGGAGTTTTGGACCAGTTCATCAGCTTGGGAAGCATGAAGAGTTAGCTTAGAAATTGTAATTTTACATTTCAATGTTGTCATTTCATTTTTCTTTGTAAAGCAGTGACCACCAGCCAGCTAGCCATGCAACCAGCGACAGTGACCAGCAGCATCAACTCTAGTGTGTCAAAAGTCTCTCGTGTGAGTCCGGGTAAGTCTAGGAGCGTCGAGTCAGTTCCAGTTAGTTCTGAAAATGTCTAGAGTTAGTCTGATGATGTCTAGAGAGTGCTTAATGTTAGTCTAGAAGAGTCCAGTGTCTGTTTAAAATGCGGTAGTCCCAGCTATCGCATGTGAGGAACTACACTGACCTGATTCCTTAATCCGGGGATATGTAGGTAGCCTTGTTCTTGGTTAGGACCAAAAGTCAGGGTACGGTCACCATTTTGCAAGTGCTTTCGGCTAGAACCAGAAAAGCCAAAATTAGTTGTTGATTACTTCTTTGTCCGAAAACTCTTCATGTTCTCGAACAAAGAGGGGCAGCTGTAATCACCTAATTTTGGCACAAAATATTAAAATTACATAAAATTTGTGGTAATATTCATGTGATCTTTGTCTTATTATTTAGTCATTTTTAGTAACTAATTAGGAAGAAATGTTGAAAAGATTTTCAAAAAAAATAAAAAAATAAAAAAATAAAAAAATAAAAAAAGTGACATGGGATTGATGATGTCAATGTGATGATGTCAAAAGAGAGAGTCAAAGTAGTGGTACAAAATACATGAATGATTGTACTTTTATCTACCTATTTTACTCCACTCATTTTATTTTTAGGAGGGAAGGGAAAAAGCCAACAAAAAATCTGAAAAAAAAAGAATATGTGCTCTCTACTACACAAAAGGTTTAGAGCAAAATATTGAAATTTGTAGAATAGAAAAAAATTGAAAGAGAAGAAAAATAATTAAATAGAGATACAAGTCTTCTGGAGGTTTTAAGTTTAGTGTTAGTGCTATCTTTCGTTACTGCTAGTTGCTTGGTTCGGCTGTTGCTTTGGCTCACTGTTGAAGGATTTAATTCTTTTGCTTAGCTTTGGAACCTGATCACTATAGGTAAATTTTCAAAAGCTTTGGTTTTTCTATCTTTTATATGTTTGACCATGTTTAAAGATCAAAAAAAAAAAGTATGAGAAATGGCCTTTACTAGGCTGAAAGATTGAAGTAGGCCCAGCAGAACTCTTTACTCTCTATATATCCGTGCTTGTTTTAGCCCGTATACATCACTCTTGTCATATGTATGTATGTTTGTAAGTTTTAATGATGAGTTATTTTAGTTTTTACATTTGAAAAGTTCATAACTTTAAAGCATGTGCCAAAAAAAAAAAAAAGATTTTGGTCATTTAAACATGAAGGTGGACATATATGAAAATAGGCAAGCAAAACAAACCTGTAATGCAGAGTTTGATCTTTAAAAATGAAGGCGGACAAGTTTCATTTGAACAGTAAAGTATTTGGGCCTTGTAATGCGTTAATCTGAGATTTGAAGCTTAGCACAATTTAATTTTTTTTTTTTTTTTTAGTTAAAAGTCATTATGAAAAAGACTAATGAATAGGCCATGCCTTAAAAGGATATGAAACAAAAGAGGCTATGTAAGAGGCTATGTGTTTCATTTAGTGGAACGTTTTAATTTAACTGCATTGAAGGAAAATTGCTTACCCATTACAACTTGGTCTTTAGCTTAAGTGTACTTGAGGAAAAATTGCTTACATGCTGCAATTTAACAAATGTATCAACTTTTAACCTTCACACTAAAGGGAATAAACAAATAATTTTTAAAGAGTCGAAACGCGTCAATAAAAGCAACTGTGTTCGGCACAGGACTCGAGGATGCCTAACACCTTCCCGAGAGTCAACCGAGATCCTTACCTGGAACTCTGACGCAGACCATTTACGAGTCATAGGTGTTCTAGGTACACCACTTTGGTGACTTGGCACACCTTTAACTTGTCAAGTGGCGACTCCGAAATCTCTAAATAAATTGTGTACCTATTAACACCTAGTCACAGGCCTTTTTAAAACTACAAAAAGTTTTTCTTTTTTAGTGAAAAAAGGGTCGTGACACTTGCAACTTGATTTCTGTGTCTCAATTAATTAATCAAGTTGGTTGCAATGTAAATTTCACTAATGATTTGTGTGTTATGCAGGACCGGGCTACGGGGAAGTTGATTGGAGCGGGTGAACAAAAGAACGGACTCTACTACTTTCGGACGATACCCGTGGTGAAAGCTGTGAAGGTCGATGTGGTAGACTTATGGCATCAAAGGTTGGGACATCCTTCGATGCAAGTAACAAAATCTCTTTCAGTCTTAGAAGATAGTGGGAAAAGTAGCTTAGAAGAAAAAGCATGTGATGTATGCCTTAGGGCAAAACAAACTAAAAATGTATTTCCTTCGAGTAATAATAAAGCTGCTGAACCTTTTGATTTAATTCACTGTGACTTGTGGGGTCCTTATAGAACTGAGTCTTCGTGTGGTGCATCATATTTTTTAACTGTTGTTGATGATTGTTCACGAGGAGTATGGGTGTTCCTGTTAGTTGATAAGAAAGAGGTCGGACAAAAATTGAAGGGTTTCTTTGCAATGGTGGAGAGACAATTCAATAAACGGGTTAAGTGTGTTCGGAGCGATAATGGAACCGAATTTGTAAGTCTGAAAGGGTATTTTCTCGAACAAGGGATCTTGTTCCAAACTTCGTGTGTGGGGACACCCCAGCAAAACGGTAGAGTTGAACGGAAACATAGACATATCTTAAACGTGGCACGGGCGCTACGTTTTCAAGCTAATTTACCAATTGACTTCTGGGGAGAATGTGTGATGACGGCATGTTATTTGATTAACCGGACACCCACTAGGTTGTTGAATGGGAAGACACCTTACGATATCTTGATGGGTGTGACACCGAACTATGATCATTTGAGGGTGTTCGGGTGCTTATGTTATGCTCGCAATCAAGGACGAACAAGTGACAAGTTTGAAAGTAGGAGTCGTCGATGTGTGTTTTTGGGTTATCCAAATGGGAAGAAAGCGTGGAAAATGTATGATTTAGAGACAAAGGAGTTTGTGTTCTCGAGGGATGTGGTGTTTTATGAAAAGGAATTTCCATTTGCCTCCAAGGAGACTGATGCCGAAAAACGGACACAAGATACGGCTTCTGTCACCGTTGCATTGGAGGAGGAAGAGGAGAGTGTGCAAGGAAGGGGGGGTGTTGAACCCGAAGTCGTGACTCCGGTGATTGAACCCGAAGAGGCGACTCCGGCGGCTACTCTGGAGGTTGAACCTGAGGTTGTTCCCGAAGTTGAGCCCGAAGAGTTGGGTCGGGGAAAACGAACTAAGAAAGAGAATATCTTGCTGAGAGACTTTGTTACTAATACGGTCCAAAAGATGGGTCACCGGGTATCGTCCTATGTTCGAAAGTCCGCTTGTTCATCTGTTTCTCAACAACCCTCTGGTAAGCCCTATCCTTTAGCACACTATGTCAATTGTGATAATTTCTCTTCGAAACATGTGAGTTTTCTTGCAGCTATAACACAAGGACATGAGCCTACCTCCTATTCAGAGGCGGTAAAAAGTGACAAATGGAGAACAGCCATGGTGGAAGAATTGAAGGCATTGGAAGCGAACAGAACCTGGGAGATAGTTCGCTTGCCTACCGGGAAGAAGGCCCTCGGATGTCGATGGGTGTACAAGATAAAGTACAACTCTGATGGAACTATTGAAAGGTACAAAGCAAGATTGGTGATTTTTGGAAATCACCAAATCGAAGGGGTTGATTATACGGAGACATTTGCACCAGTTGCGAAGATGGTGACTGTCCGAGTTTTTCTGGCCGTAGCAGCTGCCAAAAATTGGGAATTACATCAGATGGATGTGCACAATGCATTTTTGCATGGTGATCTTCACGAGGAGGTATATATGAAATTGCCTCCGGGACATCGCATGACGGGGAGAGGAGCTGTGTGTCGCCTTCGAAAATCATTGTATGGTTTAAAACAAGCTCCCCGATGTTGGTTTGCGAAGTTGTCTGCTGCACTTAAGCAATATGGGTTTCGACAATCATATTCGGATTACTCATTGTTTACGATGACGAAGGGAAAGGTGCATTTGAATGTGCTTGTTTACGTGGATGATCTGATTATATCTGGTAATGATTCGAAGGAAATTCGAATTTTTAAGTTATATCTCTCGAAATGTTTCCATATGAAGGATTTAGGTGCCTTGAAATACTTCTTGGGAGTTGAAGTGGCAAGGGCTCCGAAAAGAATCTTCCTGTGTCATAGGAAGTATGCATTGGATATCATATCGGAAACAGGCTTGTTGGGGGCAAAACCGGTTGGTACACCGATAGAACAAAACCATCGCTTAGCACTTGCGACTGGTCGTTTTATCAAAGATCCTGAACGCTTTCGACGATTGGTTGGAAGATTGATTTACTTGTGTTTTACACGACCAGATTTGTCCTATAGTGTGCATGTGTTGTCGCAATTCATGCAGAGTCCCCGTATTGAGCATATGGAAGCGGCACTCAGGGTTGTTCGATATTTGAAGGGCTGTCCGGGTCAAGGCATTGTATTTCATTCTCAGTGTGATCTGAGATTGCACGGGTGGTGTGACTCTGATTGGGCAGGCTGTCCGTTGACACGTCGATCGTTAACAGGTTGGTATGTGTCGTTAGGGGACTCACCGATATCTTGGAGAACGAAGAAGCAGCAGATCGTATCGAGGTCCTCCGCTGAGGCAGAATATAGATCGATGGCGATGACTGTGTGTGAATTGAAGTGGTTGAAAGGGATTTTGTGGAACCTTGGAATTGCTCACGATTCTCCGATAAATTTGAAGTGTGACAGTCAAGCTGCGTTACATATTGCTCGGAATCCAGTCTTTCACGAACGCACTAAACATATCGAAGTCGACTGTCATTTTGTTCGGAATGAAATCATCGGAGGAGTCATTCGTCCCAGCTATGTGCCTACGACCACGCAACTTGCAGATATTTTTACGAAGGCGTTGGGACGTGCCCAGTTCGAATTCTTCCTTAACAAGTTGGGCATAAGGAACCCTCACGCTCCAACTTGAGGGGGGGTATTGTAAATGTAAATAGATTATGGTAAATAGATTAGTTATGTAAATTGTATAGTGGGCCAAGCCCGTTAGGCTTACTTGGTTCCTAAGTTAGGTTTAGGGTTAGGTTTCTCTAGATTTCTTTTGTATAAATAGGGGTCTTCCCTCATCAATGAAGGCAAGAGTTTTCACCCAAATATTATTTCTCTCGTGTGAGTGTGTCCGGTTTTACAAATGATGCATGGATATTTTTTAAACTTGTCATGCCTACTACTTTAAGTTGACTTTAAGATATTTAAAATGTGTATACCCTAGACTTCTAAGATTTTGGACCTGAAACTGCGTTTTTATGGGAATTGTCACATTAAGTCAAAAGACCTTTTCGTATAATTTTTATTCAAAATTTATTTCTTTCGTTATGTCTATATTGTCATTATTAGTTGGTACGTCGTCGTAGACATGTTTTGATTCCAGCAGGTTTTATAACTTCCCCATTTAGTCAATTGCCCACGTTTGTCCAACTTCAAAGAATTATTACAACTGAAATAACATAAACCGAATTCATTTGGGTAGGTTGTTTTAAATACGCAAAAATTCTATCAAGAAATATTTTATTAGCGGGATCTTCAACCAAATATTGATTTGAAATTTGTTACTATTATTTTCCTTGTTAAACGTTAATATTGTTTTAGACAATATTTACGTAACATAATCAACACCTTCTAAAAGTCGTATAAAGAAGAACACTAAGATATATACCGATTAAATGCACATGAGACGTCAATCAGATTTAAGTCTAAAATATGAAGTAGTTTCATCAAGGCCTATAATCTAAATCTCCCCATACAATAGATTTATAGGAGTAATCAATTTTCATTGCCTCTCTTCCCTTCTCCTTCCCCATTCCTCTCATGTAAAAACTTTTTTATATCGAGATTCAGCCGGTTACAATTTAAATTTACATCTGTTAAACTTGGTTGGTTATGCAATTGTTAAGCAGATTAAGCTCAGGTTGAACAGAAATTAGAATAAGCTTATAGATACGATTAAGGCGATGGAAACAACGAAACAACAATAATAAACAAAGATTATAATCGGAAACAAGGTGCAATAATAAATGAAAGCGATGAAAGTCTTATTGACGGATGACTATGCTCATGTTCCAATGGAAGAAGGCAGGCTCCGTTTCCTCTAAAGTAAAGCAACGTAGCAACAATGGCAATTACTCAAGAATACAAGTTGACTAGCAATATAAGTGTGCTACATTCAGAGTGCAAATATGTAAAATTAGAACGGCGTAAGTCTTTACAAAGTGGGGATAAAGGGATATTTATAGGTCTAGAACCCTAAATCTAATCTAAATCCTTTCGAATCATGTCTCTCCCACGATTAGATAACTGTTGGTTGTGATAAGGTTGATCCTCCAAGCCGAGGTCGTTGGAGCTGAAACCTTATCCGCTCATATGACCGATTGACTAGAAAGAGTATGAGTATCTGGATAAGTGATCGAATAATGTCATGCTAAACGCATCAATTTTGGTACATGAACCTATGTTGTTGTTCTGACCGGACTCGATTTCCCTGTGATTGACCTTGTGATCGAGCTGAACCATCGAACTGTTGTCTATGTAATTCACTCTTCCCTGCCACGTCACTGGACACATGGCAATAAGCGACCGGTCAGATTTTGACCAATACAATAGTCCCCGACTTGCCGAGTGAGTGTCTGTTTGTGCTTGGCAAGTGGGTTAAACTTTAGGCGGGAAGACACGTGGCTTCATCTCGACAAAGTAATTGAAAACGTCGAACATCACCTCAACTTCCAACAGTGGCCACGTGCACATGATCGCGCGGCTATTAGTATTCCACCGGTTACCGAGGTAATCATTACCTCTTCTCTATAAAAGGGACTCTTGCCGGCCTCTTTTCTCCAACTTTACACTCTTTAAAAAATCATTTTCAACTTCTTCTTCTCTGGCGAGTCTATTGCTTCTGTAGGGTTGGGGTGGTGAAATGGCATGCTATATATGTGGCCTCTATCTCACCCAAATGTGGGATTTTAGTAGCTAGATCATTGCCACGTTGGAAAGCTGTTAGAATATTTAGGAGCAATTCCAAATACTTTGCTAACGTCATGATAGGGTTGGACCAAAACTAAAATAGAGTTTCAATTTAGACAATTATCGATAGTAAAGGAGCAAATTTAGCCCTTTTCCGTAAAACTTTTATGTAAAAAGCTAGGAACTAAAATATATATCTCTGGTCCCCCAACTTATATCATAGTCACATACTTCCAATCGTATTTGGCCCCATTTTACTAATATCAGTTGCCAAGTCGTTGTTCTCCTCTCTTATTATGACAACGAAGTTTAGCACCTGATTATATATTTGACCAAGTATAAGTTCTAGTCTTCTTTATATGTACTTGTTTATTATCTTTGAGAATCTCGTTGACCTTATGAGCTAGATATTCATTTTGTCACCTAACTTTGAAGGATCTATATGATATTATAGGTAGGCAAATTAAATTAGAATGGCCTCCTCTTCATTCACCTTATGTTCGTTATGGTTATTTGTGAAAGCACTAATGGCAGCTATTGCAACAGTAAACTAAGTCAAGTTGACCAAGATCAATGCTCAGTCTGAAATTTAAGAAACTTAAGATACTGGATAGTTAAACCGAAAAAATGATTTCATCTGACAAATTGATAAGCATTTAGCAAACTTCAGCAAGATCTATTCAAGACAACTAAATATTTGCCTTTTTGTTGGGCAATCTGTTTTAAGTATATAACCATGGGGGGAATGGAGATCTTTACATAATATCCTGCATTTTCGTATAGCCATATGTACAACATATACAGTTGGAGAAAATTATATTAGGATCTATAAATTAGTAATATGACTAAATTTCAGTCACATACAGAAGCCACTAGCACAAGGAATGTTAGGATCCATTTGTTTGAGCCTGAGAAATATCATGTTGAGCAAAAATTCTTTTGATGGCTTCTTCCTTTTCATCAATGAAGTCAAAGAAACTGTATATCACCTGGGAACATCTAGTGTTTGAAGGAGAAGAAGGGTCCTTGTGCTTCCTTTTGTATCGCATATATTGGCGAATGGCTCTGAATAAGAAGATCAACAGAGCAAGGAGAGTAATAGCACCACATAAGAGATATAGACCCCAAAAACTGCTCATGTGGAGCTGGTTTGGCTCTGAATCTCTTCTCCTATCTGCTGGACAACCTGATTGGCAAAACCATTTCTCGTGGATCTCTTGAAGTTTCCCACTCTCGGCCAGTTTGAGGATTGCCGTGGACATGTCTGTAGCTAGAGGAGAATCCTTTTTGAAAGCCTGCATTTCACATAAGGAGAAGAAACGTTCAGTTAAAAGCATATGAAACTAGTATCAAAAAAAAAAAAGCATATGAAATTGACCATAACCATGCAATGTGAAGTGATTCACGTTTACATCCATAAGTTTAAGGATTTTTGGCCAAATTTTCTTGTTATATCTTGATGACTATTCTAATTTGAAGTTTAGCAGTCAGTAAATTGAAAGACCTTATCGGCCCTTCTGCTACTAGATGTAATAGTCATGATCAAGTCCAAGGTTTTCAATAAGAGGTGACTTCAGCAGAAAGAACTGAGTAAATGGTACATGTGAAAAGTGCACTTACAAAACCCCATCCGCTCTTAGTAAATGGTCGACCTATGATCCCAAAATCAGTATGATTTTGAAGGAACAACTCTACATATGGAAGTTCATCTACAATTGCCATCACCCCTCCTTTTCCTGAGCCTAGTCGAAGAGCATTCTCAAATTCTTCTGGGGAGCGTAAAGATACTAGTCTTGATGGAGCTATGTTGAGATTGTCTCTCAAATAGCTATAAGCAAATGACCCAACTTGATATCCAATATACGAGTTACTTGTAATCAAACTGTCAATTCCTGTGATGGGTGATGAGAGTTGCTGCACTGTTAGGATGGATGTCAAACTTGCTGTGTAGCTTGATGTGATCACCAGGAGTAAGAATAGCCAAACCACCATTACCATTCGGCCAAGAGTGCTTACAGTGTTTTCTTCTGAAATGAATATTCGTTAGAAGGATGATTGGTTATAAGACAGAACATAAACTTCAGCTTGAGTCCTTTAGATATACAGAGATCAATCCATAAAAGTAGAATTAGAGAACAAAAAATTATGCTTACGGTTTGTTTTGAAAAGTGTCGAGAAGCTGAACCTGCATAACATTTGTAAAGAGCTAATAAGATTCTGTCGAGGGTGTGTCCAAACAGTTTTAATAGTATAGCCGTACACAAGTAAATATTGAAGTATAATATAAACACAAGCAATGTTACTCACAAGAACATTGTTATAATCTGTCTCTTTGGAGGACCACGGAAATCATCATTGACGCGATGCTCAAGTATCCAAATGACCACTGCTATTATAACAAACGACATGGCTGTGACACCCCACATTTCTGCTGTAAAAGGTTTGAGGAATACCCAAGCACTTGATTCTGAAGTATCAAGGGGAGCTACTATAACAAGGCCTGTAGACACATAAGGCTGAGTGAAATCGACCATCCTTGTCCTATTTGTGACAATGGTGATGTCTCCAATGGCTGCATCAAAAACCTACAAATTTTTTTCATAAGAATGACCTACAGTTCCATGTGGTTATAAAAGAGAAAACACTGCACATGCAGTACCAGGCGGAGGAGAATTATTCACGCCAATAACATCAGCAGGACAAAAAGTGAATTCCTGGACAAGTTTTCTTATATGAAAGGGAAAATTTAGTAAGAAAAGAGAGGAAAGCTTTAGATGGCATTTGTAATACTCACATCATCTACGACCATTTGCACGAGCTGATCATAATCTGGATTGGCAACACCAGTACCAAATGGCTCAAATCTGAAAGGAATATCATAAGGCACGAGCTTGCGTGCTTCATAAAAGAGATCTATGCAATAACCTACTACTTGGTGGCTTTCATTCAATGTCACAAACTCAGTAAAACTAGCTCTTCTTGGAAATCCAATTCTCAAGGGTCTTTCATCATTAGCAATAACCCAACCACGTGGCTTTTCGCTCTTCCCACCAGGCCAAGTTACAATTTTGAGGTTCTGGTTCAACCTGGTAGCAGCTGTTTCTTTGTGTTTTAGTGCTTTTGGAGGTGAAATGGAGAGACCAGAAAAGTTTGACCAGTAGCCAACTGTGTGAATTTCCTGTTGCACAATGTTAATGACTTCATAACCACTGCCAACAAGATTTCGATCAGGACTAAAATGAAGTTTTCCTGTCAAGCCAGTGAAATTTGTTTGTGATAAGATATTCATTAGAAGTTCTCCACCATCAAATGCTCTAAGTTTCCCAAGTTGCAGTTTATCACTTGTTGTACCATTTAACAAGTTGCTGAGAGAAAAGCTTATGCTGCCACCCTGTTGAAGCAGTTTGTCTATTGAACGTGCAACTACCCACACAGTATCATAAGCATAAAGACCATATGCAGTCAATCCTGAGTGAACCAGCTCATTTCTTTGCAGTTTTCTCCAGCGTGACAAAAAGGGCCTATTCAGTGCAGTTGGTGGAATATACGGTCGAAGACCAACTACACCTTCAAAGGTACTTAGATAGGATCCATTTTTCGGGAAGAAAGAATCTAAAGAAGTAGAAAACCAGTCTGTCACAAGCCACACATAATCGCTCCCAGTCATTTTCAGCTTATGGACTGCATTGAAGAATCTCAATTCGGGGTCAGGATTGATATGCACAACAAATACACGAGGTCCTAATGACTTTGATTGATTTAGCACATATATTATATCACTATGATCATAATTAATAGGTAATGGAAGCTTATAGGAGATCTTTGACGTTTTCTTAGCAAGTGTATCATCCAAAGCAGCTATTCCATTTCTCCCATAGTCATCATCCAGATAGATGGCAATGACCTCTTTCCATTCATAAAAGTAGACAATATCAGCTACAGCAGCCATTTGGTACAAATCGCTTTGCGTGGTCCGAAGGAAAAAAGGGAATTGGAGGGAAGACAGTGTAGGATCAGTGGCAGCATAAGAAATAAGAGGAACTTGGAGACCATTAGCAATGAAAGAAATCATATGAGCTATTGCAGAGGACTGTGGACCAATTATTGCGACCACTTGTTTCTCAATTACCTGAAAAGCTGAAAAAGGGATTGGAATCATAAATTGTGCTAGAGGGTTTCTTGATCATGAAAATCAACTTTACACAGAGATTGCACACCTTATCAGAAGTCACAAAGAAACATCGCAGATACTTTTCATGCTTTTACTTAGAAATCTGGTATCAGTATTTGAAGTTCAATTACTGACATATGTTTATTAATCTAGTTAGAAATTAATATATCAAAGATGCGACCAATCTTTGATTTTTTTGAGAGAGATAATAAATTGCTTTTATGGTGTCCTTTGCAATAAGTTTTCTCAGCAAGGGACCGACAATTTGCTCCTATAATTTTCCAAGAGACCTAGTAACAAGAAGATAACATTTTGCCCCTAAGCCTTTCATTCCACACTCCCAACTCATTTTGGAACATTTAAAGGAGACAAGAGATATGATTTAGTTGTGAAAATATTGTTTAGTTGTTCTGCAGCTTCATAGCGTATTGTTCTCACACACGAGCCACCAGAGCAAAAATTATGTGTGAGACACCCAAATGGTAATGGCCATCAAGTGAGGCTGTCTAGTACCAGTTGAAAATTCTCTGTTATCTTTTGCCACTTTCCCCACTCCCTTGTTGATCTTGGCATGACAGACCTAAATGATCAAGTATTCTCTAGTTCAAGCTTTCTTAGGCTCAAATTGAAATCAATCACACGACATTACTTTTCCACGACATCCCTCCTGAAGAGCATAATTTATTCTTATACTGAAGTTGATCGGCAGGTTTCTCAAAATCAAAGAGATCAGAACAGCACGCTGAACCTAAGGCATGATTTATGATAGTCCTAATAGGACTAGTTCTTCGGTACTCCTAAAGAAGAACAAAGGCAGAGAAGGTACAGAAAACAAAGAGAGAATGAAATTCCAGAAACTAGAACTCAACTAAAAGTCTAAAACCCAAGCCTATATAGATTTTCGTTTCTTAATTCTGTGGCAAAGTCAATTAGAAGGTAGTTAACATAAAACTGCTTTCCTTCTGCTGTTTGTAAGTCTTCACAATAAAATCATGCTTAATACACTTACTGAGACAAATGGAATAGTGAAACTAGAAAATGCAAATTCATAACAACAACATACCAAGTTGATCTCACATGTGGGGTATGGGGAGGGTGGAGTGTACGCGGACCTTCTACCTATGCTATGTAGAGAGGTGTTTCCGATAGACCATCGGTTATAACAAATACTACTAAAAGAATAGTAGTTCTGAACTAGTTGTTTGAGCTTGATATGCAAAGATATATGATGCAATGACTACCACAAAAACTGTTCATAAACACATGATAAACTATAAATTAAAGAAGAAAAACAGTCAAAAAATGGCAAGTAACATGTACCTTCAATGGACCCCTTAAAGACACTGCACTCAGAATCCTCCATGATCAAGTTTAGTCTAGTCCCATTCAAAATGCTGGGATCCTTATTGATATCAGAGACTGCTAACTCCATAGCAGTCTTTGCTGCCTTACCAATGACTGAATCAAAACTGAAAACTGCACCAACATTCACAACATCATGCCTTTGACAGTTCCCATGTACCCAAATGAGAACAAATATTGGCATCACTGCCTCAAGAAGCTTCATTTCCACTGCTAAAAGGATAAAGTTTGAAACTTTAAACTTTATTCAAGAAACCATATGCTCTTTCATACGTAAAAATACAAGTAACTAAAAAAGGCAATCAAGTTCACAAAACATCCCGCATTCATGCCGAAATCAAGAAAGCAGACCCTTTATGGATTTTAAAGGTTTTGCGAGTTTGTCTTAACTTTAAAAGGCAGAAGAGATGATAGTGAAAATGGGAAAAGAGTTTGTCAAAGTTGTAAAGGGAGAGGAAATTGGAGTAACAATGAAGTACTCCCTCCGTCCCATTTTATTTGTCGTAATTTGAATTGGCACAAAGTTTAATAAAGTAAGGAAGACTTTTGAAACTTGTTGTCTAAAATGAGTAATAGATATTTGTGTGGCTATAAATGAGTCAAAAAGTAAGTTTAGAGTTGAATTGTTTCCAAATTTGGAAGTATGACAATCTTTTTGGGACGGACTAATAAGGAAAGTATGACAAACAAAATGGGACAGAGGGAGCAGTAACTTTCATGTGGGGAACATAAGTAGAAGTACAAGCCCATTTTCTAGACAGTTTAAAATTGAGAAACACATGATTGTATGAACTCTTGAAACTAGTCAAGCAGCCTTTAGAAATTGGAAAGATAAATACTCCTAGGTGATGGCATAAATAAATAGACCTTGTGAAATATGTGGATCATGTCCCACCTTAACCACACAGTTTGAATTCGAGCCCCGAAAATGAAGAAATTACTAATAGAATGCATTCGCCTTTTTAGTAGAGTACTATACTTCCTATATCTAATTTAAATTTGTGCCGAAAAGTCTTATTTTTAAACCCAGTGTCCGAGATTCATTCTGTCCATAAAAAATAAAAGAAAAATATGAATGATGTCCCACAAGGAAAAGGATTAGGAGGAGATTAGAGAGAATCTAATCCTACTATTGGAAGAAAAAAGACATAAAATAATGTTTATACGTACAACATGTAGGATAATGCACAAGTTGCAATTTTCTAGATAGTACTCCCTCCCTCCCAAAAAGATTGTCTACTTTTCTTTTTTTGTTTGTCCCAAAATGAGTGCCTTTTTCTTTTTATGGCAACTCTTTAAATCTAAGATTTGTTTTGGTCCACAGAATTTAAAGACACTGACCCACATTACACACACCTTTCATTTTACACCACAAAATTTAAAAGTCTTCATTTTTTTCTTAAACTCTGTGTCCCGTCAAATTCAGACAGTCTTTTTGGGACGGAGGGAGTAACTCTTTTACCTTTCTTTTTCAAATGCACACATTGCTAACAAAGAGGAAGTTGTCTCAACGAATTAATGATAGACCTACTGGCAACAGCTACTCGTACTTGGTAACTAATCTGACATAAAATTCTTCATTATTAATGCTACAATATAGGTTATTATTGTTATCTTACTACTAGTATAAATCAACCTGGTAATGTAATTTGACTATTTATTTGTATTTATTCATGCACTTTTAATTTTGAACATTTGTACTTAAAAAATTAAGGGCACATCTTGTATTGGTCGATTTCTGTTCGATCGCAAAAGAGACGGACTTGGTCGTGTAACAAGACATCGATTGAATTCGAGGATGTTGAGATCGGAAAGAAGCTGCTTCGGTTTGGTTTTGTTCGGTTGTGCAATATTGTGATCGGATAAAACCAAAGACAACATCATAATGGATAAGCTTCAACTGATCCTCATCTCTAAAATATCGGAACAGACTTGACGAATTTAGTAGAATGGATGACGACGTGCAACAGTTGGAAGAGAAACGTGGAAGAGTGGAAATCTACTAGGGTTTGGGATTCCACGTTATTTCAACCTATAAATAGGACCTCATATTTTCATTTGGGACACATTGATCTGAGCAACACAATTCCTCCAAAGCTATTACTATCTTACCACAAAGCTGTTGCTTATCAAAAAGCTGTATCTATTCCTCATTATATTGTCAAATTACTGCATTTAATACAATCATTGTATTCAAGTTTCGATCACGGCTTGGTTCAAGAGTGGAAGGGGATCTGTTTCCTCCATTGAAGCACCATCCATCGATTCATCAAATACAATAAGCCTTTTATCGCTTTTATTACTTTATTCGTTGTTTGTTTAAATCAATACCTGTTTTGTTCATAGCGTATATCGTTAACTATTGCATTCATTATTAGCAACTTGCCACCGTTACTTCATCGATAAAACACGATTCATCAATCTGCATCGGATACATTGTTGTTACTTCGTCATCACATTAACTGCCATCGTATTGCGTTTGCTTGTAATCGTATCTGCTGTTATCAACGTTTTCACCTTAATCATCGTCATATTCATTACCATCGTTAGGTTTGTTAGCGTCATCGTATTCGATTGAAACTGCGCATTTAACTAAAACGAAGTCAGTTCATCGTAAACTGTTAGCCTGTGATCTACTTAGGATTAATCTGTCGATACTTGCACATTGAATTGCTTTCTTGAACTTGACATCGTTGAACGATAGTTGACACCGAATCTATATCGTTGACATCGAATCTGCATTATTGACATCGACATTGGAACTGCTTCCGAATTATAATATCCGATATTATTTAGTTTGCTTACGTAAGTTGCATATTAAACGATCGAATCAAGATATAAAACGGTCGCCTTAGGCTCAACTAAATACAAATTTAATTGTAACGCCCGATCTATTTTTTTTTGGGAATTACAGTTTGGCGCCCACCGTGGGGCCTAGGCAATCGATTTATTCCGAAATTTGAGTCGTTTGATACTACTTACGTTTACTCTCTCTTAAAATGGCTGATGAACGCAACGTCGACGGCACCACCGCTCTGAACGGTCAACAACAGCTCAATCCCAATGACGGGGTTCATGTTCCGACCAATGTTGAGGCGGTAGATGAGTCTACCAACCACGAACAAGATCCAACTCATGACGACATTCCTGCTGGTTCACAGTTGAACGCGCCCCGAAGGCGGTGATCGGGTAAGGAGCCCGTAGTCGAAACTGAGTCGGGAGATGCAAATGCAGCACTTATGGTGTATTTGAGAAGGCATGATGCTCAGTTCGAAATGATACAAGAACAGCTGAAAGCCTTATCCAACTCTATATGAAATAGAGCACCCACCTCCCCGATCACACCCCCAGCAAGCATTCCGACTTCGGTTCCTCAGGGCGCCGTAACAGGGGGACTTGCAGCGGGGGTCGGATCTGGAGGATCGGGTACGGCCGCCGAAGCCGTGGGAGCGCCGGCTTCGGTCACGACGGAAGTAAGAATGATGGCTACGATGCAGACTTTATTGAATGATACAGTAGATAAGAAATTCAGTGAGATCAAGTCTTTCATGGAGAAGTTGCCAGGGGTTCCGAAGTTAACGGACGAGGTCGCCAAAAAATCGATCTCAAAACGTCCGTTCCCAGCAAGTGCAGCCCCACTTCCCATACCTAAAACTTTCAAGTTACCCAAAAGTTTAAGATACGATGGAACCACAGATCCAAGGGATCACATTGATATGTTTTCGGTTGTAGTTCAGGCAAACGATTTGACTTCGGAGGAGATCAATTCAGTCAGCCTTAAGAAATTTTGTGAAACATTGAAAGGAGCGGCGTTGAAGTGGTATCTGCAACTGCCCGAAAATGAAATACTAAGTTTCGATGACATGTCTGCAAAGTTCATTCGATCACATACTGGAGCAAAAAAGATAGCACCAAGGGTTGAAGACATCTTGAACGTTAGGCAGCGGCCCGGGGAAACTATCAAACAATTTGTGAAACGGTTCAACGATGAGAAGATTCACATCCCGAACCTCGAAGAAAGGTGGGCTTGTTTGACTTTTGCCAATAATTTGCGCACTGATTCGTTAGAGGCATGGAAGCTGAAGGATCGCCTCAGGGAGATCGATGCCTGGACTTTCGATGCACTGTATCGTGAGTGTGAACCAAGGATTAGGGCTGAAGAGGAGGAATTGCAACTGGCCCGAAATAACTATCATTATGATCGACCCGCGAGGAGAATTGAGAATGACAGGCGAAACTACAGGGACCAACGATGGGAGCCCTATAGTTTCCCTCGAATGGAGAGCAACAACCACGAAGCTGTTAGCTCGAAAAATCAGTCGAAGAAGGGGCAATCGAACACATCTTCGGCTCCGAAAGATCGACCACTGCCTCCAAAAGTGACGGAGTACAATTTTTGCATATCAACACCAAACTTGGTGAATCACTCGAGGGGGATGTGAGATAGAGTTGTAAAGTTTCCAAGCCGCATAAAAACAAATCTAAACACAAGGGATGAGAATTTGTGGTGCGCATTTCACCATGACCACGGCCATACAACAGAAGAATGCAAGGCATTGAGATACGAAGTAGCCAGTCTGCTGGAAAAGGGTCACTTGGTTGAATTTTTGACAGAAAGAGGACGAAACAACTTTAACAAGAAGAAAGACGATGAGCCGCCAAAACCTCCTGCTCCCAGGAAAACGGTAAATGTCATTACCGGAGGAGATAGTGTCAGTGGGGTAACTTACACTACAAAGAAGTATGCTAAAGTCTCGTTCACACGGGACAAGCGAACACGAGGTGTCATGACCGATGATATCGTATTCGGGGATTCTGATTTCGATGGAAAGATTCACCCCCATCACGACGCACTTGTTGTCACAATGAGGATCGACGATGCCGATGTAAAAAGGGTATTAATCGACGCTGGCAGTTCGGTTAATATCATACACACAAGGGTGGTTGAACAATTGCAGTTGAGTGATAAGATCGTGCCTCGCTCAACAGTGTTGTCGGGCTTCAACAACTCGAGTGAAGTGACCGTTGGGGAAATTACAATTAAGACCTATGCAGAAGGTGTGGAGAGTGAAACATCGTTTCAAGTGATGAAAGGCGAGATGGCATACAATGTGATATTGGGTCGACCGTGGATCCACGCAATGGGAGCGGTCCCATCGACCCTTCATCAAGTTGTAAAATTCCCTACCCCATGGGGAATTCGCGAAATCAGAGGTGAACAACAGGCTTCGCGAGAATGTTACTCAGTAGCTGTCAAGGAAAGCTTTCGATTGTAGCAATCACAGCTAGTGGAACCCGTGGTCGGAAGCTTCACTTCGGTTCCACTGTGCGACTCAACGCAGCTACCGGAATCCGAAGTCGAAGGCGACTTCGCACAGGTTTCACCATGTAAGCTAGTGGGACCCGTGGTCGGAAGCTTCACTTCGGTTCCGTCGTGCGCCTTAACGCAGCTATCGGAATCCGAGTTCGAAGGCGACTTCGCACAGGTTCCACCATGTGTGAGAGAACCGTATAAACAAAAAGCTGGAGACTCTACGATAGAAGAATTAGAAGAAGTAATGTTATTCGATGATGAGCCTGATCGGAAAGTCTATGTGGGAGCCGAGCTAGACACCGAAGTAAAAACAAAAATCATATCCTTCCTCAAGGATAACTCTGAATTCTTTGCGTGGTCCCACGCAGATATGGTGGGAATCGATCCAAAGGTCGCCACACACAAACTAAATGTCGATCCAAAACATCGGCCGGTAAAGCAAAAGAAACGGCCGAATGGAGGATTCCGAAGGAAGGTGATCAACGACGAAGTGTAAAAGCTGTTAGCAAATGGGTTCATTAAGGAGGTGAAGTATCCAGAATGGCTTGCAAATACTGTTGTAGTGCCAAAGAAAAATGGTAAATGGAGGGTCTGCGTCGATTATACCGACCTCAACAAAGCTTGCCCAAAAGATTCCTTCCCACTGCCTCACATCGATAGATTGATCGATTCGACGGCAGGGCACGAAATGTTGAGTTTCTTGGACGCCTACTCAGGTTATAATCAAATTTCGATGGATCCACTCGATCAAGAAAAGACGTCGTTCATCACAGACATGGGGACTTATTGCTATACAGTCATGCTCTTCGGTCTCAAGAACGCTGGCGCTACTTATCAGCGTTTGGTCACGACTATGTTCAAAGATTTGATCGGGAAAACGATGGAGGTGTATATCGATGACATGTTGGTCAAATCTCTTGAGAAGGGGAGCCACTTGAGTCACTTGGAGGAGACTTTTACGATTTTAAGGCGGTTCAACATGAGATTGAACCCGGAGAAATGTGCGTTCGGGGTTGGATCCGGTAAGTTCTTGGGGTTCATCATATCGCAAAGAGGAATCGAGGCAAATCTAGACAAAATTAGAGCGATCGAAAGCATCCCAGAGAACCTGGCAACGGAAAAAGAAGTTCAACAGCTGACTCAGCAGGTTCATCTCAAGGTCATCTGAACGATGTCACAAGTTCTTTTCGGTGCTGAGAAAGAGCAAAGGCTTCGAATGGACGCCAGAATGCAAGAAAGCCCTTCAGGAGCTGAAGCAATACCTTTCCAATCCACCACTTCTGTCGAAACCAGTTGAAGGAGAAATGCTGCTGATCTACTTGGCCGTTTCCGATGTCGCTGTAAGCGCTGTCCTCGTTCGCGAGGACGGAGGTAACCAATTTCCTATTTATTATGTTAGTAAGACATTGTTAGATGCCGAAACAAGGTACCCACATCTAGAGAAACTAGCACTTGCACTAGTCACCGCTGCACGAAAATTGAGGCCTTACTTCCAATGTCATTCAATATCTGTTATAACTACATTTCCATTGCGAAATATTTTACATCGTCCAGATCTCTCTGGTCGATTAATGAAATGGGCGGTCGAGCTGAGTGAGTACGATATCACTTACCAGCCTCGTACCGCCATAAAATCTCAAGTTTTAGCTGATTTTGTAGCGAACTTTAGCGCAAATATCTTACCCGAAGCAAAGAAGGAAGAGCTGATGATGAGAGATCCAGACCCCGGAGTCTGGATAATGTATACCGATGGAGCATCAAACGTAAAAGGGACTGGCCTCGGAATCTTACTAATAGCGCCAACCGGAGAGAAACTCAGGTACGCGATCAAATTACATGCAAAGACTAACAACGAGGCCGAATATGAGGCCCTCGCTGCAGGTTTAAAAATCGCAAGGGATTTGAAAGTCGAACGAATAGATATCAAAAGTGACTCTCAGTTGGTGGTAAATCAAATCCAAGGCGATTTCTGCGTTCGAGATCCAAGGATGCAACAGCTGCTCGAAAAGGTACAAAATTTCCTCTCTTCTTTTCAGGAGTGGAAAATAGCTCAAATACCAAGGGAGGAGAACATCGAAGCAGACGCTTTAGCAAACCTTGGTTCTGCAGCAGCCATCGATGAAAAACTCGATGAGACAGTGGTTCACTTGTTCGAATCTCCACTATGTCGAAGCATCAAAGAGGTAAACAATGTTAGTCACGTTTGGGATTGGAGAAGCAAGTATTTGTCTTATTTGCAGGCAGGCACCCTTCCCGATGACAAAAAATCCGCCCGATCACTTAAGGCCAAAGCGGCAAGATATTGCCTCCTCGAAAACCAACTCTACAGGCGAATGTTTGGTGGCCCTTTGGCAAAGTGTGTGGGACCAGATGGAACAAACTATGTGCTGAAAGAGGTTCACGAAGGCGAGTGCGGCAATCATTCCGGCAGCAAGTCATTGGTTCGGAAAATCATAAGAGCTGGATACTATTGGCCAACGATCGCAGATGATGCCAAGGAATTTGTCTGCAAATGTGACAAGTGTCAACGATTTGGCAATCTCATACATCAACAGGCAGAACCACTTCATTCGGTCACGTCACCGTGGCCATTCATAAAGTGGGGAATGGATTTGGTCGGGCCGCTTCCGACAGCGCCCGGTGGGGTAAAATTTATATTGATTCTTACGGATTACTTTTCTAAATGGGTAGAAGCTATTGCTTTGGCTAAAATTCGTGAACAGGAAATTATCAAGTTCATTCACCAAAATATCATCTGTCGTTTTGGGATCCCGAAAGAGATCACATGCGACAATGGTAAGCAGTTCGTGGGGAGACGAATCACAGCCTTCTTCGAAAAGTGGGGGATCAAACGGATTGCATCAACACCTTATCACCCTAGTGCAAATGGACAGGCTGAATCTTCCAACAAAACAATACTGGAGTATTTGAAGAAAAGGATGGATGATTTAAAGGGCAACTGGCCGAACGAACTCCCCGGAGCACTGTGGGCTCATCGGACGACGGTGAAACACAGTACCGGGGAGACACCGTTCTCACTTGTCTACGGAGCAGAAGCGCTGATACCAGTGGAAGTGGGAGAGCCAAGTCTTCAGTTCGCCCACTCCATCGAAGAAGCTAACCAAGAGGCCATGATGATTGATCTGAACCTAGTCGAAGCAAAAAGGGACATGGCATTTGTTCGAATACAAGCACAGAAGCAAAGGGCGGAGAACTACCTCAACAAAAAACTCAGGTATCGATCTGTTAATGTAGGTGATTATGTGCTGAAGATCAAAAGACCAAAGAAGGATGAGCCCAACGAAGGCAAACTAGGAGCAAATTGGGAGGGACCCTTCCGGGTCAAAGCAGTGGTCGGAAAAGGTTCATATCAACTCGAAACAATGGACTCCAAGCCGGTCGACTTCAATTGGAATATCACACAGTTGAAGAAGTATTACTTTTGAGCTTCTGCGGTATCAACAACCTTCACCCTTTACTTTTACTTCACAATTTTCACAATTTTCATTTTTCTTTCCATCGGAAGAGACTGTTTATTCGATTATTTTGATTATCTGATACTAACACTTCTAGATGATAGGCATAGTTGGAATCGAATGATGACAAACATCACCCACGAACATTCGAGCTCAAAACGCTCCCATCGGGGTCGATAAGTCTGACGAATATTCTAACGTGGTCTTCATCTATAACGTTTTCCTTGGTTTTTGCTCTCCAACTCCGTTTCAGGTGTCGAAGTCGAGGACCAGTGTTCGACTACTCATTCTTCGCACCCAAACACTAGGGGGGATGAAGTTAGCATGAGGGTCATCGGAAGATACTGGGGAGTACCCTAGAACCGGGGACTTTCCATCGGAAAGTGAAACGGAATCGATTGAAGACAAATACCGGGGACCCGCTTAAGATCCGACAGAAGCCCCAACGTTCACTCGAACTGGGGACTCGTTCAAAATTCGACTGAAGTTTCGTCGTTCACTCGAACAGGGGACTCGTTCGAAAATCTTCAAGAGATCGAAACTTCACCCAAAATCGGGGACTCGTTTGAACTAGAATTTTGAACACAATCCAAAACCTCGACGTTTTTATCCGAAGTCGAGAGTTATCAGTTAAAACTCTTTTATGTAAACGATCCAATAGTGATCAAAAAGTCTGTGCCTTACGGCCGCATCTTGTAACCGATCGAATCATACGATCCAGAATGTATCAAAGACCCATTAGCGGTCTACTTCAGTAATATACAACACTTTGGTTATACTCATTCTTTTCATTTGTTAGATTTATGCCATCGTTCCAAATATTAAGCAGATTTTACGTCTAAGTTTTTTCACCAAGTGTTAAAATTTTTCATTCCGAACTCATGAAAATGTTCGAAGAGTGCATTACGTGAAAATGAGACGTCATTCCTCACTACGCACTAAGACATTGGGCCCCAATCATTTCTTTTGACGATTACCGTTGAACTTCAAATTTTTCGAACGATTAAATCATCTTCGAGTAGCAAAAACAATACAGCAATAACGAAAACGATTTCATTCATAAGGAAAGTCATATATATATGGATGGAACTTCAGAAAACGACTTAAAAGTACAAAGAAAAAACAAGTCATTCATCAGCATCTCCATCAGAGCCTTCATCGGAGGAACTCGCTGGGAGACCAAGATCTTCACGAGTCAATCGCACGATGGCAACGGCTTCGCTCAGCTCGGTGGGAACATCGACAGTTCGGTCCAACATCTCCCTAAGGACATCGCGCCTTGATTCGGCAAGGATTAAATCCTTCTTCTTGTCGAACTCTTCTTCGAGGTCGCGCCTTAGGATGGAGGACTCCTTGTGAAGTAGCAAGTTCCTCTCCGTTAAGCTGTCAGCTTGAGCCTTTAGTTCGTCATTACTTTTAAGGAGAGCAATCAACTCTACGAACTGATCAGCCAACTCTCTGTCTTTGCTCTCCAGAATAGAGTTGAGTTCGGCTATCTTCAGATCGGAGTTGGCTTCGTGATCACTCAGCTGTGCGTTCAGAGCCCGAATCTGGGATTCCAACTCCGATTAACGAAGAGCATGTTCATTCGTGCTCTTGTCGAAGTTGGCTAAAAGTTCAGCGTTCTTGGTCTCTGCTGCCTTGAGCTTCCGATGTAACTCCTCCCCCGCCGAAGTAAGATGAACGATCTGCTCATTCAAAACTTTGGCCCCATCTTGAAGTTGGCGAATCCGATCGGCAGTCTCGATCGCCATTATGCAGTTCTGAAAACAAGTAACAGTTGAAGATCGTGAAGTTTATGCAATCTATACAAAGTTTTGAAAGAAGAATTTACCCTAAAGGCACCGAAGGAAATCTGGGAAGGCAAACTCAGATCCTCGTGCGTGTTCAGCCGAGCTTGCTCCATTGGGCCCATGACATCGAACAAATAATTCGCCAACCGCCTTGGGCATCTAAGCAAGTCAACATTGGGTGGCACTTCTATCGTAAGCGATCTAACACCCCTTTGTTCAGATTCACCCAAGGCAGCAAAAGCAGCGGCTTCTTCGCCCCTAGGAAGAGGCACAATTGGATAGGCATGGTCCACACCAAAAAACGATGACCCCGTCTCCTCATCGTACTTGGACTTTGCCATCGCAATCGACCGATCCAAAACTGGTGCTTTCTCTTTTGCTGAGTCCCTCTCCTCAAGTTCACGATCGAAGGCCTCGATCATCCCCTCTTGATTTTCAGGGGCAGCGCCTAAGGAGACAAGAGCGCCTTCCCTACTAGGCAAGCCTCCCGAGCACGAATTGGCATCTTCGGCGATAGGGGATAGATGATAGTCGTCCACGGAAAGATCTCCTTGTTCGGCCACTTTAAGCTGAATGGCCGTTTCTTGGAGTCTTTCCTTAGCTGGCCTCTTAGGACGCTTCACCAGTTGATCAGACCCTGACTCTTCCCCAGCTTCCTCCCCCTCGATGTCAATAACCGGTGTCACTCCTTCGGCGGCTTTCGCAGCTGCGATCGCTGAACTCGTTCCAGCGATCACATCCTTTATGGTTTGGGATGCAGCCGATGAGCTGCCCCCTTGCCCTTCTTCAACCACCACTATCTTGGGCAAGTACTTGTTCCTCAATTCTTGGAACGATTTCTTCTTCTTCTTCGGGGGATGAGCGTCATCGGGTTTTTCCCCGCCCTCGGGCTCAGCCTCTTCATCGCTTGGCTCACCTCCAGCACCGGTGATACCTGATGAAGCATTTTCTAATTATCGAAAGGCGTCAACGAAACAGAGAACGTAAAGACAAGGGCAATTCAAATTTACCATGATTCTTAGCTTTGAGTGTTTTCAAAGCCGCGAACGGCTTCTAAGCTCGTTTATCATTGGTCGTCTTGTCAAGTACCCTTATCAGCTAGGGTACGATGTCGGCAACTTGATCAAACTCAACCGCCTCAGCTGAAGATTTTTGGAAGAACTTTGAGATTGTGTTCTTAAACTCATTCAAAAAGAAAACGAATGAACGAAATACTTACGAGTTCGATTCCAGACATTTGGTAGCAACTCCCTTCCGGGGGCGGTCAGCTGCTCCATGGGAATAAAAACAAAGCGTTGATCCCATCCTCGGAGATCGTTATCATTGTCAGAGATCAAGGCCCGTTGACCTCGTTTAGCCAAGTTTATCACCCCTCCTTTTTAAACTCGAGGGGAGTATATGTTGAGAATATGACGAAGTGTCAACTCCACTTCCGCCACCTCTGCGATGTATCGCATGACTATGATCGTTATCCATATCATCGGAGAAATCTGCCCAAGGCAAACTTTGTACATTCTGCAAAATTCTTCGATAATGTTATCGATCGGGAGAGAAAATCCGATAGTAAATGGATAGGTCAGCACCACGGAATGATCCTCGACGTGAGTCGCCAACGTCGACTTCCTTGGAGGGCACATCACGTCGATGTCACCCACTTTCCAACCACATTCCTCTCGAACCCGAGGAATCGCCTCCGGCGTGATCGCACAGTAAACTGAGTCGATCGGAATATTCTTCTTCTTCTTCTGCTCCGTTTCATTTTGAACGCTGATTTTGCAATCGTTCTCGTAAGTGAATTTCTTTGGAAGAATTTACGACCACAGCTTCTTAGGACCATAGTTCTTCACCTTCCTCTCTTTCCGTTTCTTCCCCTTCTTATCTACTGAAGGGTCAACACTGGCGGAAGTTTGCTCCACCACCGCACCGGACTGCGGTGGAGCCGTGGCAGCAACTGCCGTAGTAGAGGTGGTATCAGCTGATGTTTGGCATTTTATGCCAATATTTCCTTAATATTTCCGCATGTTTGAGCTTGTTATTCGCTCATTTTGTAGTTTATGGATGTGGTTTTACACTAATTTTATGTCGTGTGTATGTAGGTTGTTACGCAGTGTAATTGGAGCTTTAAAGAGCATGATTGAGCAAGAAAAGATTGGATTTTGATTGGGGATTGGATCGAGCACACGAAGGCACGACACGAGCGAGCAAAGGAGCGAGAAAACACAAAAATTAGCCTGGCGCTGCAGGGGGCGCCCCGCGCCCCCCACCGCGCCCAGCCTCTTGCGCGTTTTTCCATGCGGCGCGGGCTTGTAGCGGACAACTTTTGACGTCTTCTGTCCAACCTCACGCGTTCCGAGGCGCGGGGCGCCCGTTATAGCGCCCCTTGTGCGCGATTTTATGTCCTATTTCATCTAGGCTTGGGTCTAACTTATTACTAGGGGTTTGTAAACTCTATAAATACTCTTTTACTTAGTTTTTCATGGGAGTTCAGACTTTGGAGCAATTGGAGAGCTCATAACATCAAGAACAAGGGTTTTTCTTCCTTCCATTAATCTATTACATCATTATTTCATTATTTCATCAAATCCTTGTGTTGTTATTATGAGTATGCGTAGCTAATTCTATCGTTCTAGGGTTAGAGTATTTCATGAAAGTTTATGTTTGAAGATTGATTCCCATTACGGGTTACTTATTCTTTCTTGATTTCACTTGTGTAATTGTCAGGGCCCGATTATTACGCATTACCTATGGTTTTTAGATTGAACTCGACAGAGGGAATTTATTAACGCAATAAGAAAGAATAGAACTAGTTTGTGAACCCGGGCATCGGGGAACCAATTTGTGAGTAGGATAGACATATACTTGCTCGCCTAGTTTAACTAATTACAGAATTCGTTAATGCGTGCACGTGATTCAACCCATAGACATATAGGGATTGGAGTAGCCTGCATAGACCGTGAAGAACTGAAAGCTTTTCACGGGTACATTTAATCTGTTAGTTAGTAACCTGGGATCTAAGAAGTGGAATCAATTGGAAAACTCAACTGGATTATTCGTAACTCTGACCCTGGACCGTCTCCTTATTACTGATAACAACCAATTGTTGCTCCATTGTTTGAATTCACTTTTACCATTTAAATTACTGTTCTTTAGTTAACTAAATCATCACTATTGGAAAAAGATCCCTGGATAGTTGGTTAGAAATTGTTTGTTAGGAATCCAGTCTAAATAGTCCTCGTGGGAACGATACTCTACTTTCACTTTATTACTTGTCGACCACGTATACTTGCGTGTGCGTTGGGAGCAACAAGTTTTTTGGCGCCGTTGCCGGGGACTAAACAATTGACTGATTTCTTCTTGAACAGTTTATTAATTTCTATTCAGGTTTAATTTTTGTTTTGAGTTTTGTGCTGTTTCAGGTATTAGGTCCTGCTTGATCTTTACCTACAAGAATGGCAGAAGAACAAGCTATAGCTGTGCGGGATGTTGCTCTCCCCAGCCTGGAGGGAGTAGCCTCGAGCATAGTTAAGCCGGAAATTACTGGAAACTTTGAGATTAAGTCCGGTATGATACAACTGTTACATACGACTGGACAATTTGGTGGATTTCTTCATGAAGATCCGCAACAACATATCCAGAATTTCTTGGAGATCAGTGATACTTATACACCAGCGGGAGTTCCTATTGATTATGTTCGCTTGACATTGTTCCCGTTTTCACTGATTGGGGCAGCAAAGAGGTGGTTAAAGGCTGAAAAGTCTGGGTCTATCACCACTTGGAATGATTTGGCTAAGAAGTTCTTGGCTAAGTTTTATCCATCTGCCAAGACAGCCCGGGTGAGGAGTGAAATTATGTCCTTCAGACAGTTAGAAGGAGAATCTTTATATTCAGCCTGGGAGCGGTTCAAAGCTTTACTGAGAGATTGTCCACACCATAACCAATCTAATGAGGTTCTTGCACATACTTTTGTGGAGGGGTTGACTGCGCATACTAAGATCGTGGTAGATGCTGCTGCTGGAGGCCAAGTATTAGCCTTAAATTTTGACCAGATCTATGATTTGCTAGATAAGTTTTCGCAGAGCAATCCTGATTGGCAGGGAGATGGTAGAGCTACTACGCAGAAAGCTGCAGGGGTACTTCAGTTAGATGCAGTTTCAGAGCTAAAGGCGAGGATGGATGCTATTTCCAATCAAATTAGCAAGCTAGCTTTGCCAAAGACTCAGCAACCAGTGGCTCCAGTGCAACAAATCCAGAGCTTTTGTGAGGTTTGTGGTCAAGACCATGCTACAGAGGTTTGCCCCTCTAATCCAGAGTCAGTTTATTACGTGGGTAATCAAAACAGGCTGCAGGGTCAAAATCAGTTTGGTAATGGTTATTATCATGGTAATATGAGAGCCCCGAATAATTACCACCCACTTCCAGCTCCACCACAGCAGGTTAGCAGTTCAGTTGAGGAGATGCTAAAGCAGATAATGGCGGGCCAGCAGAGAATGATAGCTGACACTGCAGCCCATGCACAGGCCATACAAGATCTTACCAGTGCTCACAAGAACTTGGAGCACCAGTTGGGGCAGTTGGTGGGAGAAATAGGTACTGTGAAAAAAGAGCCTGAACAATGTCTTGCAGTGACTTTAATTGGAGGTGGAGAGCTGATGGCCAAGCCTGAGGAGAAAGCTGAAATTGAAAAAATTGAAAAAGTGGAGAAGGTAAAGAAGAAAGAAGAGATAAAAGAGGCACCTAGGCCACCTCCACCATTCCCGCAGAGGCTTATACCATCGAAGGATTTGGCTCAGTATCAAAAATTTGTGAGTATGCTGAAAGAACTTCATGTTAATATTCCTTTGACTGATGTGTTTGAATTGATGCCATCCTTTGTGAAGTTTTTAAAAGAGATTCTAGTCAAGAAGAAAAAGCCTCCAGAGGTAGATTCAGTTGAGTTAGTTGAGGAGTGTAGCACAATCTTGAGCAAGCTACCTCCAAAACTTCAAGATCCTGGGAAGTTTACTATTCCTTGTACCATTGGAGGGCATAGTATCACTGGTGCCTTGTGTGATTTGGGTGCGAGCATAAATCTCATGCCTCTGTCTGTTTGCAAAAGGTTAGGGCTAGGAGCAATCAAGCCCTCTTCAGTTACTCTTAAGATGGCGGATGGATCACTCACTCACCCTGATGGTAAGTTGGAGGATGTGTTGGTAAAAGTTGGTAAGTTTACCTTCTCTGTTGATTTTGTAGTCCTAGATTATGAAGAGGACTTAGAAGCTCCAATTATTTTGGGGAGACCATTCTTAGTCACCTCGAAGGCAATTATTGACATGGAGCTGGGTGAGATGACTGTTAGAGCGCATGGAGAAAAGGTGACTTTCAAGGTGTATAATGAGAAGGAGCACATAGCTAAAATTGAAGAGTGCTCTATGATTGAATGTGTCGAACAAGAACATGGAAGTACACCACATGTGAAGTTGAAGTTGGGGTCTCTCAAAGAAAGGAAGAAAGCAAAAGTTCGTCGTAAGAAGAGAAGACGTAAATGCTGGAAATGAGCTAAAAGGGACGTCGTGCCACGACGTTAACTAAGGCGCTTCTCGGGAGGCAACCCGAGTTTTTACTTGTATTATTTTATTTATAGTGTCACGTAGTTTTTGTTTTCCTTGGATTGCAGGTTCATGTAATGTCGAGTTTAAGTGTGGGGTGTTCTCACCCTTGCCGAATATTGATGACTTGTTGGGGGAAGTCTGAGTACCTCATGAAGCTTGGAGGATGCTAGCACCAAGGACTAGAGTCTTCAGGGAAGTTTTCTTTACCTTGCACTTTCTTATTTTTAGCACTGAGGACATTGCTTAGTTTAAGTGTGGGGTGGGGAACTCTCCCTTATTTTTGAGGTTAAGGATGCGTGTACCGTAGGATTTTCTTTTGTCACTTGACTTTATTTTGATTTATTTCTTGCTTTAATATATGAAAAAATTGAAAAAAATTAGAAAACCAATGAAAAATTCCAAAAAGATTTTCCTTTTAGTTTTATTAGTGGTACATGTCATCCACCCCGTGGTTTTTCTTATGGCCACGGTTCTTTTCCACGGGGGGACCTTTGAACCGGGTAGTTTTTTATTTTTAGGATTAGAGTAGTTAGTTGTAGATGGCCCTAGACGAAGGAAATAGGCGGAATGCTAGGTGCCTTTGATTTGTTTGATACCGGTGGACTTGAATTGATTGCATGTGCTATTTGTGGTGTCCTTGGGTTTTAATTTTGATGCATGCCTAGAGAAAAAAATGGAACGACCCCCTTGAGATGCTTGAGTCCGCTTGCTTGACTTGATTGTGAACTTTTGTGCATTAGTGCTTAAATTTCCACAAGTTGCACTCTATTTGCTTGGTTGAGAGTTGTTGATGGAACCTTTTTGTGTGGATCATGTGCAATGTGTGTGTGAGGCATGTTCTTGTTTGCTCCATGTTGCATATCAATGTCTAGAACTTGCCCCGTGTGTGTGCAAAGCGAAATCCTAGGTTTGCTCTAGTCGGGAAATGATACAAGGCCTTCTTTTGATTTGCCTACCCTTACATATATACCTTGAAAAAAATGTATTGTTGTGATTTCTTTGACCCTTTTTGTTGGCACCCACACCCCGAGCCTACCCATTTGTTTCAAAATTGACTCTTTTGGCCCTTACTCCTTAAGCACTTTATTGATATTGTGTAGATGATTGGAGTTGTGGTTGGATGTTGGGAGGTTCTTGAGTGGAACTAATGAAGGGGAATAATTGAAAAATTGTGAAGTAGTAAAAAGCATTGGCAAGGTTGGAAAATAATGAAATAGAAAAAAAATAGCAAAGCTGAAAAGAAAAAATTGTGGAAAAGAAAAAAAAAGAGAAAAGAATATCCATCCTTGCTAGTGTGTGCTTAAAAGAAAAAATTGCTACTTGTTGAGAAGGTGTGTGTGTGAAAGTTGTTGATTGGGTGGCTTGTTGAGAATTGTGATGAATTAATTGTGATGTATTAAAGTGCTTAGGGAGGTAGTCACTATTACCATATGTATCCTACCCGCCCCGTAGCCTACATTACGACCTTAAAGTCCTAGTTAATCCCGATTGGAGTGAGCCTACATTAGTGGAGTCCTACACTACGGGCAAGCCTATGGTACGTTGTGTGTGACATGTGAGCCTTTCATGAGGGTGAGTGAATTCTTTCTATGCTAGTGTCCCCGTTCTATTCTTGATATTCATTGTTGTGTGTGATACTTGGGGGAAACTCTCTCTTGCTTCATTTTGGTGAGGGCACATGGGTTGCATGAAATAGGTGAAGTTGATGGCTTCTTGGTTGAGTAGATAGGTGTGATTTTGTGGGAGCATGGTTGCAATAAGTTAAGTTTGTGCATTTGAGCTATTTTGGGGTGGTTGTTCTTGTATTTTTGGTTTTGGTAAAATTTGTGGCATGTTGTGGATCCATAGTAGTCATGTGTGCATTGGTTCAATGGTCGGTATCAACCATAGTCATAGGCAGACCTGTTTTACCTAGGTTGGGGAGTTAGTTGTGACTTGCTCGAGGGCGAGCAAAGGTTCAAGTGTGGGGTGGTGATGTTTGGCATTTTATGCCAATATTTCCTTAATATTTCCGCATGTTTGAGCTTGTTATTCGCTCATTTTGTAGTTTATGGATGTGGTTTTACACTAATTTTATGTCGTGTGTATGTAGGTTGTTACGCAGTGTAATTGGAGCTTTAAAGAGCATGATTGAGCAAGAAAAGATTGGATTTTGATTGGGGATTGGATCGAGCACACGAAGGCACGACACGAGCGAGCAAAGGAGCGAGAAAACACAAAAATTAGCCTGGCGCTGCAGGGGGCGCCCCGCGCCCCCCACCGCGCCCAGCCTCTTGCGCGTTTTTCCATGCGGCGCGGGCTTGTAGCGGCCAACTTTTGACGTCTTCTGTCCAACCTCACGCGTTCCGAGGCGCGGGGCGCCCGTTATAGCGCCCCTTGTGCGCGATTTTATGTCCTATTTCATCTAGGCTTGGGTCTAACTTATTACTAGGGGTTTGTAAACTCTATAAATACTCTTTTACTTAGTTTTTCATGGGGGTTCACACTTTGGAGCAATTGGAGAGCTCATAACATCAAGAACAAGGGTTTTTCTTCCTTCCATTAATCTATTACATCATTATTTCATTATTTCATCAAATCCTTGTGTTGTTATTATGAGTATGCGTAGCTAATTCTATCGTTCTAGGGTTAGAGTATTTCATGAAAGTTGATGTTTGAAGATTGATTCCCATTAATTGAATCCCATTACGGGTTACTTATTCTTTCTTGATTTCACTTGTGTAATTGTCAGGGCCCGATTATTACGCATTACCTATGGTTTTTAGATTGAACTCGACAGCGGGAATTTATTAACGCAATAAGAAAGAATAGAACTAGTTTGTGAACCCGGGCATCGGGGAACCAATTTGTGAGTAGGATAGACATATACTTGCTCGCCTAGTTTAACTAATTACAGAATTCGTTAATGCGTGCACGTGATTCAACCCATAGACATATAGGGATTGGAGTAGCCTGCATAGACCGTGAAGAACTGAAAGGTTTTCACGGGTACATTTTTCCTTAGCGTAGGGTCATCTACAACTAACTACCCTAATCCTAAAAATGAAAAACTACCCGGTTCAAAGGCCTCCCCGTGGAAAAGAACCGAGGCCATAAGAAAAACCACGGGGTGGATGACATGTACCACTAAAAAAACTAAAAGGAAAATCTTTTTGGAATTTTTCATTGGTTTTCTAATTTTTTTCAATTTTTTCATATATTAAAGCAAGAAATAAATCAAAATAAAGTCAAGTGACAAAAGAAAATCCTACGGTACATGCATCCATAACCTCAAAAATAAGGGAGAGTTCCCCACCCCACACTTAAACTAAGCAATGTCCTCAGTGCTAAAAATAAGCAAGTGCAAGGGTAAAGAAAACTTCCCTGAAGACTCTAGTCCTTGGTGCTAGCATCCTCCAAGCTTCCATATAGCATGAGGTACTCAGACTTCCCCCAACAGGTCATCAATATTAGGCAGGGGTGAGGACACCCCACACTTAGCCTCGACATTACATGAACCTGCAATCCAAGGAAAACAAAAACTACGTGACACTATAAATAAAATAATACAAGTACAAACTCGGGTTGCCTCCCGAGAAGCGCCTTAGTTAACGTCGTGGCACGACGACACTTTTAGCTCACTTCCAGCATTTATGTCTTCTCTTCTTACACCTAACTTTTGCTTTCTTCCTTTCTTTGAGAGACCCCAACTTCAACTTCACATGTGGTTTACTTCCATGGTCTTGACTAACACATTCAATCATAGAGCACTCTTCAACATTAGCTATGTGCTCCTTCTCATTATACACCTTGAAAGTCACCTTTTCTCCATGCGCTCTAACAGTCATCTCACCCAGCTCCATGTCAATAATTGCCTTCGAGGTGACTAAGAATGGTCTCCCCAAAATAATTGGAGCTTCTAAGTCCTCTTCATAATCTAGGACTACAAAATCAACAGAGAATGTAAATTTCCCAACTTTAACCAACACATCCTCCAACTTACCATCAGGGTGAGTGAGTGATCCATCCGCCATCTTAAGAGTAACTGAGGAGGGCTTGATTGCTCCTAGCCCCAACCTTTTGCAAACAGACAGAGGCATGAGATTTATGCTCGCACCCAGATCACATAAGGCACCAGTGATACTATGTCCTCCAATGGTACAAGGAATGGTAAACTTCCCAGGATCTTGAAGTTTTGGGGGTAGCTTGCTCAAGATTGTGCTACACTCCTCAACTAACTCAACTGTATCTATCTCTTGAGGCTTTTTCTTCTTGACTAAAATCTCTTTTAAGAACTTCACAAAGGATGGCATCAATTCAAACACATCAGTCAAAGGAATATTAACATGAAGTTCTTTCAGCATACTCACAAATTTTTGATACTGAGCCAAATCCTTCGATGGTATAAGCCTCTGCGGGAATGGTGGAGGTGGCCTAGGTGCCTCCTTTATCTCTTCTTTCTTCTTTACCTTCTCCACTTTTTCAATTTTTTCAATTTCAGCTTTCTCCTCAGGCTTGGCCATCAGCTCTCCACCTCCAATTAAAGTCACTGCAAGACATTGTTCAGGCTCTTTCTTCACAGTGCTTATTTCTCCCACCAACTGCCCCAACTGGTGCTCCAAGTTCTTGTGAGCACTGGCAAGATCTTGTATGGCCTGTGCATGGGCTGCAGTGTCAGCTATCATTCTCTGCTGGCCCGCCATTATCTGCTTTAGCATCTCCTCAACTGAACTGCTAACCTGCTGTGGTGGAGCTGGGAGTGGGTGGTAATTATTCGGGGCTCTCATATTGCCTTGATAATAAGAATTACCAAACTGATTTTGACCCTGCAGCCTGTTGTGATTACCCACGTAATAAACTGACTCTGGGTTAGAAGGGCAAACCTCTGTAGCATGGTCTTGACCACAAACCTCACAAAAGCTCTGGAGTTGTTGCACTGGAGCCACTGGTTGCTGAGTCTTTGGCAGAGCTAGCTTACTAATTTGATTGGAAATAGCATCCATCCTAGCCCGTAGCTCTGAAACTGCATCTAACTGAAGTACCCCTGCATCTTTCTGCGTAGTAGCTCTACCATCACCTTGCCAATCAGGATTGCTCTGCGAAAACTTATCTAGCAAATCATAGATCTGGTCAAAATTTAAGGCCAATACTTGACCTCCAGCAGCAGCATCTACCACAATCTTAGTATGTGCAGTCAACCCCTCAACAAAAGTATGTGCAAGAACCTCATTGGATTGGTTGTGGTGTGGACAATCTCTCAGTAAAGCTTTGAACCGCTCCCAGGCTGAATACAAAGATTCTCCCACGAGGACTAAACAATTGACGCCGTTCCCACGAGGCTTGACCTTGATAATAAGCCTAGGGAGCTCTCAAATTGCTCCAACCCCTGCGCGCTATGGGTGGCGCGGCGCGGAGCCCACGGCGCCCAGCCATTTTCCTGTTCGTTTGCTCTTTTTCTCGTTTCGTGTTATGCCTTCGTGTGCTCGATCCAATCCCCAATCAAAATCCAATCTTTTCTTGCTCAATCATGCTCTTTAAAGCTCCAATTACACTGCGTAACAACCTACATACACACGACATAAAATTAGTGTAAAACCACATCCATAAACTACAAAATGAGCGAATAACAAGCTCAAACATGCGGAAATATTAAGGAAATATTGGCATAAAATGCCAAACATCACCACCCCACACTTAGCCTCTGCGGGAATGGTGGAGGTGGCCTAGATTATGTTTTGTGAAGAGGTAGACATTGTTAAAACACGAATCTGTAAAGCAAAGCTTTTTAGAAGATTTGAAGCAGAAGTGACAAGAATTGACAGATTGAGTGAGAAATTTCTGGAATTTGAAGGAGTTTGCAAGCGTTTTTTTTGAAGTTTTTCAGAAGTTGTAAAATGGGAGTTGAAGTTGGTATTTATAAGGAGAGAATCATCATTGCCTTGGGAACCGTCGAAAAAATGCTGCCCGCACGATTCATGACACGTGTGGTGATGGGAAGTTGAGACGACGTTTTGACATTTCAAAATGAAGGGACACAAACGCGCCACGTGTTTTCTCGCTAAAAATTCAAGCCACTTGCCAAAAGCTTTACGAACACACTTGGCAAGTGGGGGGACTATCTGTATTGGTCGATTTCTGTTCGATCGCAAAAGAGACGGACTTGGTCGTGTAACAAGACATCGATTGAATTCGAGGATGTTGAGATCGGAAAGAAGCTGCTTCGGTTTGGTTTTGTTCGGTTGTGCAATATTGTGATCGGATAAAACCAAAGACAACATCATAATGGATAAGCTTCAACTGATCCTCATCTCTAAAATATCGGAACAGACTTGATAAATTTAGTGGAATGGATGACGACGTGCAACAGTTGGAAGAGAAACGTGGAAGAGTGGAAATCTACTAGGGTTTGGGATTCCACGTTATTTCAACCTATAAATAGGACCTCATATTTTCATTTGGGACACATTGATCTGAGCAACACAATTCCTCCAAAGCTATTACTATCTTACCACAAAGCTGTTGCTTATCAAAAAGCTGTATCTATTCCTCATTATATTGTCAAATTACTGCATTTAATACAATCATTGTATTCAAGTTTCGATCACGGCTTGGTTCAAGAGTGGAAGGGGATCTGTTTCCTCCATTGAAGCACCATCCATCGATTCATCAAATACAATAAGCCTTTTATCGCTTTTATTACTTTATTCGTTGTTTGTTTAAATCAATACCTGTTTTGTTCATAGCGTATATCGTTAACTATTGCATTCATTATTAGCAACTTGCCACCGTTACTTCATCGATAAAACACGATTCATCAATCTGCATCGGATACATTGTTGTTACTTCGTCATCACATTAACTGCCATCGTATTGCGTTTGCTTGTAATCGTATCTGCTGTTATCAACGTTTTCACCTTAATCATCGTCATATTCATTATCATCGTTAGGTTTGTTAGCGTCATCGTATTCGATTGAAACTGCGCATTTAACTAAAACGAAGTCACTTCATCGTAAACTGTTAGCCTGTGATCTACTTCGGATTAATCTGTCGATACTTGCACATTGAATTGCTTTCTTGAACTTGATATCGTTGAACGATAGTTGACACCGAATCTATATCGTTGACATCGAATCTGCATTATTGACATCGACATTGGAACTGCTTCCGAATTATAATATCCGATATTATTTAGTTTGCTTACGTAAGTTGCATATTAAACGATCGAATCAAGATATAAAACGGTCGCCTTAGGTTCAACTAAATACAAATTTAATTGTAATGCCCGATCTATTTTTTTTTTGGGGAATACACATCTGATTCAGTAGCCAAAAAGGAAAGGAAAAGAAACATAGTCCTGTCACCTGTGACATAATTCATTAAGAAAGATATATCTAACCGTAATTTATTTAAGACGTGAAAGCACTGATGTGTATGTTGGGGCCTAGGGCAGTGGCGGAGCCACATGGTGGTCAGGGTGGTCACCTGACCACCCTTCGTCGAAAAAATATACCGTGTATGTGGGTTAAATTTAGCTATTTATGACTAAATATTATATTTTGAACACCCTTGCCATAACTAATTGTGCTAGCCTAGTGGTGTAGGGTGGTCAAACTTAGCTAAACAATCCGGGATCAAAACCCATCTTGTACATTTTGAAAATTTTTTTGAAGCTTGAACACCCTTAAAAGAATTCTGGCTACGCCACTACCTAGGGGTACTATGAAAAAGAATATCCAATTTAATTAAAACTAACTCATTTTCTATATCTTTTTTCGTTTATCAAAATTTAATATATGGAATGAAATAGCAGACGAGAAATGTAGAAGCTTAATTAATAAAATCGTTGTTATATATCGTACTTATACATTCTACTTTTCTAAAATTAAGAAGATTTTGTCCAAATTTCTTACTGTCTTCAACGTTATGTTTTTGTTTTGAGAAGAACATTTAACTAATTGGTAGGTAAAGTTTTTGATACTCTTCGTAACTTAGTAGGTAAATGATATAAATGGCGTTCGTATACAAATTTATGAGGTAATGATCTCTTAAAAGTAGATGACCCTGAAAAGATTTCTAATTAATGTTATTTTTGTATTTCTCATATATTACTACTACTAGTATCTTTTGTGGATCTTGAAAGAAATGTCATATAACTAAGTGTGCAATAAAATTTACTAGTACTGTTGAGTTAGATAAATTAAGTGATTCCCCATTTGTTAAGTGTGCAATTTTGGTAAGGGAAACCAAAGAAGTGGTTGAAATATCGTTTTCATATCGTTATGGTCATGCAATTATATTTCACTCAAGATGACGAGAGTCGATGTTTCACAAGTGGTTGCACGAGTAAACACCTAAACCTGTATATACTTTGGAAGTGTATTTTGGGCTAAAAAGTATGCTTAAGTTAGGGCCTGCTTAAGAGGACAGAAAGGATCAGTAGAAGCATATGCATATTATCAAGTGGGAGAGTATAATCTCTAATTTAATTAAAGATGGTTATCCCATTTAGCATCTATTCTTTCAACTTTTATTCCACAAACAAACCAAATTTAATTAATCCTTTAAGTCCTGCTCCTTCAATCGTTCTAAAGGAATCTGACAACTATTCTGATACACGTCCAACACTTCAAAAGACTCTTCAAAGTTTATACTTTTATTTTAATCCTTATTTCTCTCGTGTAACTTTCTGCTTTGATGTAAAACGAATAGGACCTCCTTTTTTTTTTTTTTGTAACTTTATCACGAATAAACGATCAGCCGCACGATAGATATATGTATATATTAATTAGCTTCTACTTAAAAGCTACTCCCTCCGTTTCAAAAAGGATGAACCTTTGCGGAGTACGAGGGTCAAATTGACTAATTTTGACCGGGAATTTGCACATCGAATTTTTAAATTTTTTGAAATAAAATTTACATATTTAGAAACTACATGAAAAATACTATAAGTCACAATAGTTAACAATTCAAAATAGTTAGAAAATATTTGTAAGACATGTGGTCAAACATAATCTTGTTTGACCCTTCAAATAGTAATAGGTTCATCCTTTTTGAAACGGAGGGAATATGAAATAGCATTTGGTACTACTCAAAAGCACTTACTTCTTTATCATAAGCTTGGCCAAAGACCTATAGTTTCTACAATAAGTGATTTTTTGTTAATAATAAATACTTTTTACCTCCCAAAAGCTCACCAAATAGATTATAAAATAACTTCAGTTCCTTTTAGCTAGTCTGAACCTGAAAATCATTTTTTCCCCCTTAATTTCAAACCAAATATTTGAATTTGGTTGAGGGTAAGCTCATATTCATACTTTTAGTCTATTAAACTCATTTTCAGACCACTAAGTTTAGGTTGTGTGACTTCATACTGTGGACTTAAGTTAGAATACATAATTTCGGTCCTAGATGATTTAAAATTGGACGGCTATGTTTGCAACAATAGAAAAATAGACTAAAGGGTGTGGGTAAGGCCTAACCTCACCGCAATGGTGAATTTTTGGGCGAAGTGCGCAAAAGGCCAGTTTGGCCACTGGTCTATAGCAGAGGCCACTAAACCCAAAACATTAACTTTGAGGCCACTTTACTTACACCCACAATAAATTAAAAAGGAAAAAGACTAAATTACCCCTCGTTTTATATATACAACAAAGATTTCGTTATTCTCCATACTTTGTCGCTGCTGCTGCTGCTGAATTCTCTTCACCAATTCTTCACGCCCCAATCTCAATTTTTCAAATTTCTTCACAAGTTTTGCTTCAAAATTGTAAGTATTCTACGTTTAAATATTACGTTATGCTGCATTAGGACTGAGTTTGAATCAATGTGAACTGAATTCAGAGAAATTCGTTTAAAATTTACTAGTTTTAATACCTCGATGTGTCGTTGATGACTGAAATTCAGTATCGCCATTGTCGTATTAAGTATCAGCACACTAGCACTGAAGTTTGAACTAAAATTCAGTTAATTAAGTATACTACGTTTGAATTTTACGTTATGCTGCATTAGGACTGAGTTTGAATCTATGTGAACTGAATTCAGAGAAATTAGTTTAAAATTTAGAAGTTTTTATACCTCGATGTGCCGTTGATGACTGAACATCAGTATCGCCATTTTTGTGTTAAGTATAAGCATACTAGCACTGAAGTTTGATCTAAAATTCAGTTCATTAAGTATTTTACGTTTGAATTTTACGTTATGCTGCATTAGGACTGAGTTTGAATCTATGTGAACTGAATTTAGAGAAATTCATTTAAAATTTACTAGTTTTTATACCTCGATGTGCCGTTGATGACTGAACATCAGTATCGCCATTTTTGTGTTAAGTATAAGCATACTAGCACTGAAGTTTGAACTAAAATTCAGTTCATTAAGTATTTTACGTTATGCTGCATTAGGACTGAGTTTGAATCTATGTGAACTGAATTCAGATAAATTCGTTTAAAATTTACTAGTTTTTATACCTCAATGTGCCGTTGATGACTGAACATCAGTATCGCCATTGTCGTGTTATCAGCATACCTCGAAGTTCAGTCTTTGAACTAAAATTTAGTTAATTATGACTGAATTTCAGTGCTTAAGGGGTGAAAAGTTCATTTATAAACTGAAAAAAACAACCTCAAGACTTTGCGATTGCTTATTGGCATTGCCATGTTAAGTACCAACACGCTAGGACTGAACTTCAGTTCATAAGACTGAACTTCATTGGTTCAATCCTTATGCATATAACTTAAGTCCACATGAACTGAACTTCAATCCACATGCCGTAAAAGCTTTTTATAAACTGAAATAAGCAACCTCAAGACTTTGTGATTACTTATTGCCATTGTTATTAAGACTGAACTTCATACTAACACAATTCTTTCTCTGGTTTACTTATTCAATGCAGAATGCATACAGTTTGTTTGGTTATTGCTTTCAATGGGAATTGGACAAAAGATTACAAGTACTTGGATCATGAAACAAAACTTCTGCTTGTTAATCAAATGATCGAATTCAGAACATTCATGCACAAGATTTATGAAGCAACACATTTCACTGGCACTGTCAATATATGGTTTGATATTGGAATGGACTCGAGCAGGGGAATGCTTGTAACTACAGAAGAAGAACTGAGGACATGCATAGTTTTGTTGAAGAATGATCCGACTTTCAGGAATAGTCGTTTCGTGATTGAGAAGCTAGAGAATGAAACTCCTCGTACAGAAGTTTCACCCCAGGAGGGGACCCTGATAATGCAGATCGACTGCATTCAAGCAGTTGAAAATAATCATACTCCATGCACAGAGCTTCCACAACAAGAGGGAAGCTTGATAATGCAGATTGACTCCCACCTAGCACTTGAAACACCTGGCATTGCTGAGACACTGCAACCAAACAATACTCAATTTCAGTCACCAGCGCCAACATTTGAATGCCCTAGTAGCACACCAGCTGCCAAGAGCAAACGGAAAAGGTCCAGGGTAAAACAGAAACAATCTCCAGCGATGATATTAACAGGAGATGTATCATCGAAAGATGTAGCAGCATACTCAACATTTGACACCAAGGAAACCATGATGAAGTGTTTTGTCAAGATGGCAATCAAGGAGCATTTTGAGTTCAAAGTTATCAGATCAAATAGAATTAGATATGAACTGAAATGCATCGATCCAAACTGTGATTGGAACATTAGAGCAAGAAGGATAAAAGATTCCTCACTGTTAAAGGTAATTAAGTTTCAGAATACACATACATGCTCTGTTGACGTTAAGAAGGCTGATCAAAAACATGCCACGTCAACATTGATATGTGAGTACTTTCTTGAAAATATCCGCGACAACAGAACAAAAGTTAGACCAACATTTATTGTCAACGAAATGAGAAGGATACACGGGGTTGAAATAGGATATCACAAGGCATGGCGTTCAATTCAAGCAGCAAACGCATTAATTAGGGGACGGCCTGATGAGCATTATCATCTGCTCCCTTCATACTTGCATGTGCTGAAAGAGAGAAATCCAGGCGCTCACACAAATCTAAAGATAGACAGTCTTAATCGGTAAGCATTTCTCAAAAGTGAGTTCGATTGCTATACGGAAATTGAAAACTTTCTAAGAATTTTTTAAAATGTTTCAGGTTTATGTATATGTTTGTTGCTTTCAAGCCATCAATAGACGGGTGGAGGTATTGTCGACCAGTGATAGCAGTAGATGCGACATTTCTGAAGGCGAAATATCTAGGTGTTCTCATCATTGTTGTAGCAAAAGATGCAAATAATCAAATCTTCCCTCTAGCTTATGGGATTGCAGACTCTGAAAATAATGAAGCTTACACTTGGTTCTTCACTGAGCTGCGAAGGACAATAGGTACTCGTTCTGAACTGGTGTTTCTATCAGACAGAAACAAATCAATTGCGCATGGAATTGCACAAGTTTATCCTGATAGCCACCATGGTATCTGCATCTACCACTTTGAAAAGAATCTAAACCAAAAGAACGTGAGAACCACATTGATAAGTCTGTTTCAAACTGCTGCAAGAGCTTATAAGCGTGAAGAGTTTCATTATTTCATGTCCGAATTAGAGGGAATGGATAGAAACACGTACAACTACATAATGGAAGAACCACCTGAAAGATAGGCTAGATCTTACTCACCAAGGCGACGATATGATATGCTTACAACAAATATAGTTGAGTCGATGAATTCTGCATTACTTGAAGCAAGAGAGTTGTCCATTTTAAGCCTTTTGGATTTAATCATTGTTAAGAAGCAGAAATGGTTTTGTGAAAGAAGAACTACTGCTCAAGAGACTTTTCATAGCTTATCAAGGTGGGCAGAAGATGAATTGAACAAGAAGATTCAACTGGCCTTCACAATGAATGTAAGTATACAGCGCCAAATATGCAATCCTAATAGTGTATAAAAAATACAGATAAAGATAGACTGAAAATTCAGGACTGTGAATGGAACTTCAGTAAAAAAAAGGGGGAGGGGTTCCAACCTTTTGAGGATAGCACTTCTGTACATAACCACTGGGGGGTGGAGTTCAAATACTTTTTGCTACAAAATTCAGTCCATAACATTAAGCAAGTTCAAGTACAGACAGTTCGATCCTTGTGGGATTGAACTTCAGTCCATATGATTTGAACTCCAATCAGTCCATTAGAACTGTACTCATGAACTCTTGCTCTGACTCACTAATAGCCGATTTTAAATAACATCTGTACTGACTCACAAAAGTTATTATTTTTCATTTCAAATAGGTATTCCCCACAGGTACAGCAACATTCAATGTGCAGGATGAAGGAAAAAGCTTCAACGTCGACTTAAAGAAGAGGACCTGTGACTGTCTTCAATTCCAGACTGATGAACTCCCATGTGTACATGCAATTGCATGCATTGAGAAAAGACGCCTGCTGAAATCTAAGTTCTGCTCAAAATGGTATTCACGAGAGTTTTGGTTAAACGCATATCAAGGTGAGGTGAATATGATAGGGCACAAAACCTCTTGGACTGTACCAGATACCGTGAAAAGCCAGAGGATAGAGACTCCTAATGTCAAAATACAACGAGGAAGAAGGAAAACAAAGAGATACATCTCGATTGCTGAGGCTGTACGGGTCAAAACAAACAAATGTAGTCAATGCAAACGCAGCGGACATGATAGAACCTCATGCATAAATACTCCAGTAGTCCGACCCTATTCAAGGATATATAGGTACTGCTACTTCCTTCATTAACTATAAACTTTTTTTTATTAAATATGTCCCTCCTACTAATTTGATTTTCTAACTTCTTTTTGTTTCATGAAACTGCTTGGCTGTGAATGATGGTGCAGAAATAAATGAAGATATTCAAAATGTTGATAGTTTCTTATCAAACATTCAAGATAATTAAGGTATTCAAACTCTGAATGCATTGCAGTTTATTTTTTTATCTGTGTGTATGTTAATAAGTTGGATACTAGTATTTGAATTCGAAGCACTTTCAGTCGATATAAGACTGAATTTGTAGGTACTTATGGAGTGTAAATTCAGCCTTTTCAAATATGAACTGAAAAGTGGGATGTAGGAACTTCATTCCCATAATGATAGCACTTCAGTCAATGAGGGTAAAAGAGAACTACAGTCGATATGGTTTGAAATTCCATACTTGGAAGCAAAAGTTTATTCCTGGTGGATAGAAAGCTCAGTCTATATTCTACAAACCAAAAGCACATAAGTTTGAGCTTCCATCCTTGTGTGAGTAGAAGTTTGATCTCATGAATTAAAAACATCCATCCTTAAAAAAGACAGAAGTTCAATCAATACTTAGAGACAAAAGTTCAAAGTCATTGTTGCAGCATTGGTGAACTTGAAAACAAAAAATTCTGGAAAACTCAAAATTTATTACGAACAAAATATAAGAGACAACACATAGATATTATCTTATCAGGCATCTTCAACAACAGACCCACTACTAGAACTAGAACTGGAACTGGAACTTAAAGGTTCTGTAACATCCTGCCAAATAGTAGCACTTAAAACCACACGATCTGAGGATTCAACAACTCCAAAAAGTATCCTAATTCCTACTCCTAGATTATTACTACGGAAAAATTCCCTCCATCCATTAGACAACCACCTTTCCCTTCCCACTTTTAGGTAGTTCATCCGGAAATGAGTACCATGGCAAATTACAATTGCTGGAACATTACGTCTGGGAAGCCTAATTGCCAACAATGCTGGCAAAACCTTTGCAACAAAAAGAAAAATGAACAATGTTATTTTTTAACAACAAATAACAAAAATAATACTTTTGAAAGACAAAAATGTTATGAATAACTTACAAACTGATCTGATTCAGTATCCAATTCAGTCAAAACTGCATCAATGAGTGCTGCCATCTTAGAAATAGAAATTATTTGGTTGTTCTCTTCAATAATAGTAAGGTCTATTTCTATTGCTATAATTATAGAAAAGATATTCTGTATTTTTGTGTTGTCATTTCACTGTTGGATAAAGCTGAAGATTCTTTCTTCTTTTGTTTTGTAGTCTATCCCAACACAACTGACAGAATACATGACCCCACTAGGATTTAACTACACAATTCACAGAATACATGACCCCAGTAGGATTTAACAACTGCACTGCAATTTCAGTCCATGAGGGGGGAGTGAAATTCAGTCAAAAAACTGCAATTAATAAAAAAACAACATAATCCCGGTAGGATTTAACAACTGCACTGCAATTTCAGTCCATGAGGGGTACTAAAGGTCAGTCAATTTGTGGGTTCTGAAGTTCAGTCAATGAGGGGACTAAAAGTTCAGTCAAAAACTGCAATTAATAAAAAAAAAATACATAACCTTCTGTAGGATTTAGCAAAGTGCTGTGCAATTTCAGTCCCCATTGAGGGGTAGTGAAGTTCAGTCCATATCTGGTTAGTGAAGTTCAGTCAACGGACCGGTACTGAAGTTCAGGTCAAAAACTGCCATTAATAACCATAACTGTACAGTTTCTGTAAGACCATAAAAAGCATAACTGTACAGAAACTGTAACAACATAGAAAACATAAACTTCTTTGACTATATTTAATGAAGCATAGAGACCATAACCGTACAGAAAACTGTAAAAGACCATCCACTTGCCAGTTACTGATTTTTTAACTATAAATACCCCCTTTGCATTTAGAGGAAACTACAAAGTTTATTCACTCTTCATCTGATACATACTACATAGTTTTTTTTTCAAAAAACAAAATATGGCAAATGAAAACAATCGTGTGGAGGAACTAGGCAGTTTCAGGAAGAAAATAACATCGTCTTACTATAACAGAGATGATTTTTTATGTTAAAACAAATGACCAGAGTATTTTTTATATTTTTCATTTAATTTTTCAGTGTTTTGTGATTTTGTTTATTAACTGTGAAATATTCTTGCTTTTAGATTTTTCCAGACAGTTGGAAGCACAGGCTGCCAAATATAAATGGGCTGGCATGCATAGTTTGTGAGGGTGGAGATGATGATATACATTTGATGCACTTCAAAGTTGGGAGACATGCAAGGCTGTGTAATGGTTGGAAGGCTATGCTTACTAAGAAAGGCTTCAGGATAGGTCATACGCTTCGTTTTGATCATCTATGGCACGAGATGATCGATGGTGTTCCATCTGTTGTTTTTGGTGTTTCTCTCGTAAACAATGATGCTGGTGAAGGAGATGATGATGATGATTTAAGCAGTGATGATGATGATGATGACGATGATGGTGGAGCATCAGTAGACAATCCAATTTTAATTGACTAATTTCTAGTACTTGTTTGTTGTTTTTGTTTATGCAGTACTGTTTGTTTTGTTATTACAATGTCTATTTTTATATATGAACTTTAACCTAATTATGTTTTACATATTTGAATCTCTCATTATTAACTGAAAATAACTAAAGTAGAAGCATCCTCATGGACAGAACTAGCTCCATGTTTAAGTAAACATAGAACTTAAATCAACATGGAACAGAACTTCTATCATCATGGACAGAACTTCTGTCCATAAGGATTAGAAGCTCCTTGTTTAAGTAAACATAGAACTTAAATCAACATGGAACAGAACTTCTATCATCATAGACTGAAGTTCTGTCCATGAGGATTTTAAGTTTCAAATTGAAATAAGTCGATTAGAAGCTCTGTCTTTAAGTAAACACAACTCATCATGGACAGAACTCTTATTATCATGGACTGAAGTCTCTAGCCACTTGCATTTGATTATCTTCTTTCACAGAATTAAAAAAAGACTATACTTGGAATATATGTAAATGTAAAAAATTAACATTAAACATTAATAACTGTTGTTACATATATATAGTCGCAAAACTTATAAAAAACTCTACACCATAGAAACTTCATACATATTCAGTTATGGAGATGGTGCTGGAAGAGCAGAAAGATCAAAACGAACATGTGCTGCTATCGCTTCAATAGCCTGCATCTGACGCCTTAGGACTGCAATCTCCCATTGTATATTATTTGGAATCCCTACTGGTACTGGTGCAAATCCTGGTGCTGGGGCAAACCCTGCTGCACCTGATTGTTCTACTTGTGGTGGTTGATTCACACTACTTTCAGACATTCTTGCCCCCTGAAGTTTAGAAATCTCAAAATAGATAATCCTAAAATAATAAGATGATAAGAATTAACAGTCTGGTATGTATTTATAGAAAAAAACCAATAAAATTATAACAGTTGCAACTTGTAGTTCAAAAAGGTACAATAAAATACTAACAGTTGCAACTTATAGTTCAAAAAGGCACAATAACATTTTAAAAGTTGCAACTTATAGTTCAAAAGTCACCAGTCCATAACAGGTAAAATAAATATTGAACAGTCACAATGAGGGTAATAAAGTTCAACCAATGATGATAGAAGTTCAGTGCATCAATGAAGATAAAACTTCTGTCTCTGAGGATAAAACTTCAGTACCCCTGTAGATGGAAATTGAGGGCATATAAATAGAAGTCCAATCTATGTGTGGTAGAAATTCAGTCCATGTGGTTTGAACTTCCATCCTTAGACACAGAAGTCCTAATGGACTGAAAACACACACAGACACAGAGTTGATGTAAACTTCTGTCATAAGGATAAAACTTCAGTCCTCTGTGGACTTCAATCAATTGGAGACAGACATTCATCCCTGGTGGACTGAACACACACATACACACAAACATACACACACACGCAAACACATGGGGGTATAAAAAAAGTTCACTCCATAATTGCATCACTGCAACAAAAAATGGCATTTACATAATTCTATGCATAATAATCTGTTCATCTGTACATAATATATGTTTCACCATACCTTACCAAAAAACTTTACAAAAAATATTACTAAGAATTCTTAAGATAAAAACAAAAATATTTACAACTGACACATGTCTTCATTATGTTGCCCATAATCATGCTCAACAAATTCAGGTGGAGTCTCAAATCCATCCCTAGCCTTTGCACGACCATGAGCCCAAAGCTGACAACCAAACCGCTCCCTGTAATGATGAATTTGATCTGGTTTAACCTTGTCAACACTTTTACCTCTGGTCAGCAGATCAGCATACCAAATTACAAAAGCGCCACAACTAGTCCTAAAAAATGAGGCACCAAAACAAAGAGTAAGACATAAAGTAGGCAGGGGGTTATAAGTTCAGTCAATTATATCAAATTTTGCACTAAAACTTGCACAAAAATGAAAAGACTTACCCATCTAGTTGATTCGGTGATAGTACCCAATGGGCTTTATAGGCAGCATTGAACTTGTCGTTTTTGAAAGAATCATGTAGAGACCCGAAGTTGACATACTTGAAAAGATGTGGGAGCACAACAGCATAAGCCTTGACGTGGTCGAATTTGTCTGCTGGTGGCCTCTTTGTTTTGACCATCGAATCATATACACGTATTTTCTTGTCGTGCAAATCAAAGACTGCCAAAAAGTAATGTGTCACCGTTTGACCAGGTTTTGCTTGCAATCGGCACGGAAAATAGAGTTTATCAACCCCACTCCAGGGAATTGAACACCTCCGTTCCAGGCCATGAAGGTAATCACACATATACTGTCCAATACCGTCAAGCCAGATTTCATCACCTGGTCTTTTTTTGTCTTTGAATTCTGACTGATAAATAGAGCACATATAACTATCAAAAACAAGATCAGTAATTGACAGTGTATGAGGAAACTGGAACAAATGGTAGCATGCCCTCTTCCTAAGATAATACATGGCAACATCGATATGCTGCAAAAAATGAACCTGTATAGTCAATACACAGAATAACGAACGCGGAACAAACCAAAGAACAGAAAATGCACTAACATTATCAGACAAAGGGTAGGCAACATCTACAAACTCCAAAAACCACTGCTTGTCTGGCTTGATTGTTTCCAACTGATATGGATTACTGTCGTAATCATTATTGCGTATATAACAAGCACGGTTGTTCCTAATTAAAAAGATACAAAATACAAAACACATATTACTTTTCCATTAGGAATGAACTTAAGAATATCATAGGCAATGAAGTTCAATCTTATAGGGGACAGAACTTTGCACGTCCCTGTGGACAAAAAGTCCATGGCCTTTTGACTGAGGTTCAATTCTTACAGACAGAACTTACTCCATATGCACAGAAGTTCAATCCATAGGGGCAGAACTCATGGGATAAGAAGTTCAGTCCATAGGAGATTGACCTATAGGTTTCCAAATTCATCCACTATGCACTGAACTTAAAAAACTACAGACAAGAAATCATAAAAAAATACAAAGACTTACTGTTGAAGTTCAGTGTCATTTCTTTGAAATAGCAAAAAAGATTTAAACTCATCCAACACTGCTGGACTAATCTTCAAGTAGTGGAATGGACAACTACGTCTGTAATTACCCTTCCAGTCAGTTGTCTAATTTTTAGTCCTTGTGGTATTATATGGAGATAGCAACCACTGACTGGGCTTTCGGTCCCTTTTCCCCAGAAGACCTTGCTGCTCCGCCTGTTCTACCTTAGTACTTTCAGGGGCTTGGTCACTTGCCTCGGCAATCTCCTTAACAATCGGAACAGGCCTCTCATGTTCCTGTGTCGTAACCTCTTCTTTGGGTGCTTCATCAATTGACTGACAGGCAAGAGCCTGCTGATCTTCAGTCATCTCCCCATCTCTTTCAACTTGGTTACTTCTATCTGCCTGTTGTTCTTTGTTCAGCTCCTCTTTCTCCTGTTCCTGAGTCATTACTTCTTCTTTGCCCGCTATACCGACTAACTGTTGTTTGTCCACAAGACTTTCAAAAGTCTGTGGTTCAGTCAAATCAACTTCTCTTCTTGTTTGCTCAATAGCCTGGGGATTCTCCATAACAATCTTAAGAGGCATCTCATGTTCCTGTGTCGTAATCTCTTCTTTGGGTGCTTCATCAATTGACTGACAGCCAAGAGCCTGCTGATCTTCAGTCATATCCCCATCTCTTTCAACTTGGTTACTTCTGTCAGCATTCTCCATAACGACATCAACAGGCATCTCCTTTCCGTGTGAAATCACCTCTTCTTCTACTGTTTCGTTGACCGACTGCCCTTCTGGTTCTTCTCTTGCTGCTTGATAATTCACATCAACATTATACATTTCAACGTCATCGGTCCTCGCCTGTTGCAGAATTATGCCTTGTTCTTTTCCAAGTTCAACCTGCTGCTGATTTTTCGACATATCTTGCTGAATTTCTTCAGCTCTTGGTGTATCTTCAGCATCACATGAACCCCCGCTAACACTTTCTTGAGTCGGTGGCAGTATATTAAAATTAGGCATATCAGGATGTGAACTATTTTTCTTCAACTTCTTCCTTTTCCTTTCATAGGTTTTTGGTTGGATGGGTGCAGAAGTTGTACCTGATTTCTCCACAATCATATCCTGAGGGAGCAAGCGAGGTGTCGATAGATCAAGCTCTCCACTTATAAATTGCAATTGAATTTCAAGCACCTCCTTCTATGCTGCAGTCAACTCACCAAACATGTCTAATTCACTATCAATTCGTTCATGAATTTGTCTAGGGGTTTCATTGACAAACGCACCTTGTGACGCTTCATGCAATTGTATAGCAGAATTTAGACCTGCACCACCACCGCTAACTTCTTTTCTGACATCTGAACAGCTTTTTGATTTCCTAACTACACTGCCTTCACTGGAGTCTTGTCTGTCATCTGAAGGAGATTTTCATTTCCCGGATACAGCGCCATGACTGAAGTCTTTTCTTACATCTGGAGGAGACTTCCTCTTCCTTCCATCACTAGCATTGCCTCCACATGAATACAAGTTTAAGGAATTACGAATGCTGCCAGATTGTTCCTTGCTCTTTCTTCCACTAACATCTTTTCTCCAACTTCCTTCCTTTTCCTCGAAATTCTTAGCAAACTTCTTCATAAAATTCAGAACACAATCAACCTTGTTATCTACACCACGAACCTTTTTTCCTACACCACGAATATACTTCCTTATGCGCCGTCGCTGACTACTCATCCTCTTCCGGAATTTTATATTCACCTTCTGCAAAAACAAAAAAAAAATCGATAGAACTGATAAAAATATTCAATTAAAATAAAAACAGAAAAAGATGAATGAACATGATACTTGAAAACTCACTTTAACAATTGCATTAACTAAATCTTGATCAAGCTCTACAACATGTCGAGCATCCTGCCTATCATCACAAGCACCCTCGCCCGCATGAATATCATCCTCAGTCTCAGCAACATCATCCTCACCCACATCATCATCATCCTCAGTCTCAGCACCAACATCTTCACTCTCAGCACCACCATCCTCAGTTCCACCACCACCATCCTCAGTCTCAGAACCATCCTCAGTCTCAGCAATATCTTCACTCTCAGCACCACCATCCTCAGTCTCAGTCTCAACAATATCTTCACTCTCAGCACCACCATGATATATCTGAGCCCCACCAACCTCAAAATCATCAGACCTATCCTCACTATGTTCAACAACTTCTTTTCCTTTTAAAAGTTTACATGCAACAACAGGTACAACAGTACCTGTTTCTGTCACATTCAATTCCACCGACCTTTTTTCTTCCTCAGACAGAACAATTGGAACCATTTTAAATTTGTCAAAACTCTATAAAAAAAACCATGAGAAATATATTAGCACCACAGTAAAATAAGAATAAAACTTTTATATGCAGAAATAGAAGTTTTGTCCTCATGGACTGAACTTCAATTGGTACTATTTTAGAAGTTCAGTCCATGAGGACAGATACATAGATGGAAGAAAAGTTCAGTACATAATGATAGAACTTCAGTAAGGCTGAAGAAGTTCAGTACATTAGGATAGAATTCAGTCCATGAGGGTAAAGAACTTAAGCAACCACACACACACACAGAGACACAGATATAGAAACTTACATTTACATTATGAAAATACTGATCAACCAAAGTGTTATACTAAGGATTTTTGAAACTAATAAACCTAACCATCCTTGGGAAGCCATGACCATTATATGTACAAAAGTTAGAACGAAGTGTTGGAAATAAATCCAGAAACCAAGCGCATAACACAAGCGGGAATCCCAGCACATAGTAATTTACACCACTTTTAAGAGGTCTCATTGCAGAGTTAACTAGTGCTTCAAAACCCGCACTCCCCCAAGGATAAACTCTACAAAGATCCTCGTTGTCAATGATATCCAAGTAATGCACTTCAACCAAGCTTGTTTTTTTGTTAGAACACAAGATGATTGACTGAAAAATATAAAACTCTGCAATCTTCACTGCATCATCTTCATCAACCAGAGATGACGGGGTCATTGATACTAAAAATTTACGAACGTCTGACACCTGAAGATTGCTTTTGCCACGAAAGTACTGCTTCAGAAGCCTCTGATTCATATTTATAGCAGGTCCATCAAACAATTCCTCACTGTTTGCAGAAAACCTCAAACCAGTGTAAACATGATATTCTTCGGGACCAAAATGGATGGGATGACCAAAAATATTAAAACTTAATCTATTCGGATCACTGCTCACAATACGTGACAATAATAAACAATGCAGTAACCTCATAGAAGTTTTGTACGACTGCAACTTCAGAAAGCTTCCAAACACACCATCCGAAAGCTTCTTACGCTGTGCTTTACTGAAATTTGAAATGATATGATCCAAATTGTGCTCCCCTTGCCAATATGCATTCATGTTGAACCAGCGGTCAAATGGATACACTAGATTACCTTCCATTCCAGTATCCATATTGCAAAAAGCTAACAATAAAAAATAAACTATCAGTCACACATACAAAATAAATAAAATAAAAGGTTTGAGAATACACACAGACACACGCATGCACACAGAAGTTCATTCCCTAGTGGGCTAAAAACACACACACAGTCACACACATGTGGGGGTGTAGACTTCAGTGCACTAGGAATGGAGCACACACACACGCGCGCACGCGCACATACACAGACAGAGTCGCGCACGTGCGGGGGTGCACTTCAGTCCACTATGAATGAACTTCCATCCTTGGAGACAGAAGTACAATCATAGTGGGCAATAGGCTTCAGTCCACTAGGAATGAACATCTGTCCTATGTGGACTGAGCATACACACATACATAAGTTCTTGGTGCTGCAATTAATAAAAAAACTACATAATCCCAGTATGATTTAACAACTGCACTGCATTTTTCAGTCCATGAGGGGGTACTAAAAGTCAGTCCATTAGTGGGTACTGAAGTTCATTCAATAAGGGGAGTGAAGTTCAGTCAAAAACTGCAATTAATAAAAGAAAATACATAAAGTGCAGTGCAATTTCAGTGCCAGTGAAGTTCAGTCCATATCTAGTTAGTGAAGTTCAGTCAATGGAGGGGATACTGAAGTTCAGGTCAACAACTGCCATTAAATAACCATAACTGTATTGGGGAGGGGGGAGAGGACTTCAGTCCATAGGAATAAACTTCAATCACTGGAGACAGAAGTTCAATCCTAGTGGAACTTCAGTCCATCACAACCACAAACATAAATTCAGTCAATCGCACACACAAACACACGCACAGACCCACACACACACACACGCACACACACATAACTTTACTACACACACACACTTGAACTTCAATAAAAAGTACTTACTAAATACGGAAAAAACATACAAATTTAAACTTAAATAACCTTACTTAACTTAACAACCACATATTTCACAAAAAAATACAAAAACAAAAAAAAAACAAAAAAGTTGTATATATGAAAAGAGAGAAATGTTATACCTGCGAAAATGCAAAGGTGAAGAGAGAAATGTAATTCAACGTACGTAATGCAACTGAGCAAACGAAGTGGTTATTTTTGCATGAAGATTTAGTGAAGAAGAACAGTTAAAATGCATGAACTGACCGGTTAAAATGAAGAAGAAGGGTTTTAAAAACCCCTGTCAATTCAGAAAAGATGAGGGGTAATTTGGACTTTTACATATGCCCCGTTTAGTGTACTGCCACAAAAGTGGCCTCTAGTGTAAAGCCACTGAAAATAGTGGCCTCAAACTAAATACCAGTGTTAAAAGTGGCCTCTGGGCGAAATTTTTACTGAATTTTTTCAAAGAATTTCACCGCGTGACCTCCATAAGGAGTTATTTTGGCTAAATGCCCGCGGAAAGAAATATTTTAGCAAAATACCCTTTTTCGTCCGGAGCCAAGACTTCAAGGCAAAAATCTTGTAAGTTTTGGCAATTGCCGAATGTAATCACCTAATTTTGGATTCGAAATTCATAAAATTGCTCAAAATAGTGGTATTAGATTCTTAGGACGTTTCGTCAAATTTTTCTAGACTTCTAGTGTTTATTCTTAACTAAATCTGTCTTTAATCGGGAGAAAAATAGGAAAATTACTTGCTACCCGTATAATTGTGATTCTATGTTTAATTGTGACGTTAATATAAATTATGTGGGTTTGTTTTGATTAATTCAGTGTGTTTTAAATAATGTAGTTCATTTAAAAATGGCCATTTGTGCAAGAATTGCTAGCCCATTTAGCCCACAAGCTTAGTTCCCCAAACCCAAGCCCAAACCCATAGTATATAAACTTAAAACACCCCATTTCCTCACTTCACACCATTTTAGTCAAGACACTAGGGCCACCCTGCTGAAATTCCCACTCCATCGCCGGAAATCGCCTACCACCACGGCGCCGTCGTCCTCCGCCACTGGTCCGCCGCCGGCCACCACCTCCGGTGGCCGGAAAAAAACCGTAATACACCATTCGAAAGATCTTGACCCCCTCATTCCATTTCTCGACTCGGTTTCTTTAAAATCATAGCCGATTTTTGTAGATCGGGCTTTAAAGGGGCTGTGCAACCTCAACTCCGGCGACCTCCAGTTTTTCCGATGAGTTTCTTGGTCCTTTCTCTTCTCTTTACTCCTCTCTACCTCTCCCATACCCCCATTTCCCAAAAAACCCGTTCCCCTCGCACCCCGTTCTTTTTTTTCTTCTTTCCGTTTCCGTTTCTGTTTCTTTCTTTCGTCTTCTTATTTTTTTTCTTCTTTTTTGTTGTTTTGTTTGTTATGTTTGTTGTTTGCGAGACTGTTATGCGAATGATGTGGAGCTGATCTGAGGTCTGTTTCAATGTCGTTGAGTGAGGTGGTGATGCCGTGTTATTGATGTCAGGGAGCAGCGACTCAGCTGTGCTACGAACGTAGCAGCATGGAAGCGGGCAGCAGGGGCTGTTTAGTAAGTGGAGGTGATGGTGGCGAAGCCGCAGCAGTGGCGATTGCTTTGATGGCTGAGATTTGCTAATTCGGTTAGATAAAAATCTTAATCCATTTTCCTTCTTTTCATGTATAGTCTAGTTCATGTTTAGTGTTGAAAATAGTTTGGTTTAGTCATGGAAATGTTGTGCAAATTGTTTAGCAATTAAATCAATGTTTAGTTTGTCTTGTCTTGGAATTTCCATGTTAATGAATCAAAACACTAGTTTAGTTCATTTGTCCTTATTTTGGATTGAGTTTGTTTTGGTTTAGTCTATAAATTAAGGTTTGAGACTTTGTTTAGATTTGTAGCTTAGTTTGGCTTGTTGGTTTGAATTGGATTGGTATTTGGACTTTATGAAGTCCAAAATGAACTTGTTCTAGTTTAGTTATAATCTATTAGTTTTAGTTTGATTTTAAGTTTAGTTTGTCCATTTAGTTGGTTATGGGGGCTGGGAATTAAAGTACTAGTTGTTAAAATTCTGAAAATTGGAAGAAAAAAGAGTCACAAGTTAACATTAGGGAAGGGGAAGCACCAAAGGGGATAATTTCAGCTTTACCTTTTTAGTAGGTGAATTTTTTAGCACAAAAATGGCTAAATTTCAGCTTTACATTAATGAGCTTTGGGCTTTACACCCAACAGCTCTTTTCCCCCCATTTTTTCACCTACATTCCCCCCCTTTTTCACTTTCAGCCCTCTCTCCTATATAAGAGGTCATTTACTCACAGCATTTACTACACAACTACCAACTGAAACAACTGAAAATACTTGAGAGAAAAGAGGGTTGAAACATTAAGCTTTTGTTGGGTAAAGATTTAGAACCAAAAGGCTTGACACCTAAAGTCTTTTGGGTATAAATCTAGTGTTAAATTAGCAAGCTAAAGGTTTAAAAGGAGACTGTCTGGTGGCAAGGCTGCATGACTTTTGATGTTGCTAGTTGCTGGTGTAAATCTTGCTATTGTCTTTGGCTAAGCTTAAGAGGCTGTTATTGCTTCACTTAAGGAGTTTGGCTATTAGGTAAATATTTTCTTCACTTTGTATTTATTTTGGAAGCATGTAGTAATGTTGTATGAAATGAATGTTGGTTTAAAAGGCCCGAAACTACTTGTTCGTGTATGATTACTTTTATTGTACAAGTCTTTTTTTGTTACTTAAAAAAAATGAAATTAAGATTGAAGTTCTGTCGGACACGAGTCCATGGTTTAAAAAATAGAATCAGAAACATTTGGCAAGTATTTCTCATGGCAAGTTTGAACTCATAAAGGCCCAGATCCTATCTTCAAACTAGATTTGGGCCATATTCTGTTGGCACTTTATCTTTTGCAAACAGATGTTGCTTTATAAACAAATATATGAACTTATTAGACCTGTATATAAAATGACTACTTGTTAAGTATCTTGTTAAAATGGACAAGTTCGCAAATGATTAGGAATTAACTCAGACCATACAAATGATGCAGCTAAATCTAAAAAATTGTATTTGAGGCATCCAATTAGCAAACTTGTTAACTTTAGATATCTTATTAAATTCTACAAAATAAATGGCATGAGTTTAATGAGAAAATTGTTTAAATTTTAGATAATTGAAGAAAGACAATAGAACACACGATTTGGCAAACCCATAGGAATAAATTCGATTAGGCAATTATAAGTATGATTTGTGATCTACTTATTAGGTAAAAACAAAATATATATAAATTTGTTCCAAGTATACCTTGTGGGTTACTTGACACAATTTTTGTTTCAAACAAATCAAAGCGTAACAAATAATAATTTGGCAATTAAACAAACAAACAATAATTCAAAAACTCGGAGAGCGTCAATAAAGCAACTATACTTGGTACAGGACTCGAGGGTGCCTAACACCTTCCCGAGAGTCAACCGAGATCCTTATCCGGAACTCTGACACAGACCACTAAAACGAGTCAAGGGTGTTCTAGGTACACCACTTTGGTGACTTGGCACACCTTTAACTTGTCAAGTGGCGACTCCGAAAATCTCTTCATAAATAATGTACCTTTAAACACCTAAGTCACAACCTATATTTATTATTTTAGTAAATTTTAGGGCGTGACACCGAAACTTCAAAGGCATATACTATTTTGCCAATACTTCAAGTTATATGGTGAAAATGCAGGGAAAGACTGGAAGGGGCAAGTTTTGGCAATTGTCAAACTTACAACCAAGTGCGGCAATTGTTGCCTTTTGCCAACGGTTTAAGGGTAAGTGTTGGCAAATAGAGAGGGATCAAAGGCAAGTCTTGGCCTTTGCCAAGACTTACGACCAAGTGCGGCAAGTATAGCCTTTTGCCAACACTTGAAGAGATAAGTGTTGAAAAGCGGAGAGATATAAATGCAAGTCTTGCCCCCGACCTAAAAACTTGACAAGGGTATTTCTGCCCGGATTTTTTTCATTAAACTTTAATGGGGATATTTTTGCAAAACATCTGTTAGTGCAGACAAAAAGGCAAACCATTTGTTCCCGCAGCATATTTCTACAAATCAGCCGAATCTTTTAGGGAAATTTGCGCTCCATGAACGTTGGGAAAGAATAATTACTCTTTTTTGTACACCTTTTGTTGTTTCTTCCTTTCCATAAATATTTATTATTGCTAAATATATTTTATATATTTTAAACATTATTTGTTAATCCCTCAATTTATGTGATTTGATAATAATCCCTATAATTAAGAGACCAAAACTTATTCTCCCAATCAATTAGATGTTCCTCCTTCCCCCACCACGTTCCTCTCCTCTCTCTCCTCTTATACATATATATATATATATATATATATATATATATATATATATATATATATATATATATATATATATATATATATATTGACACGACCCAAAATTCGGCTAGGCCGTGCGGGCACCCGACATCTTCCCCTAGACCCGTCGGGCGAACCCTTTTCAATTAAATTAGGAAAATAAATATAATTCAATTCATAAACAAGAACAAGACTTAAAAAAACACTGACATACTGATACCTCTAAGCTGTACAAAAGAAATTACAGCTGACTACCCAACATACTAGGTTTAGGACTATCCAGACTAGACATCTAAGAGTACAAAAGAAGACAAATACCTCATGAAGGGAGCAAAATGCAGCTGAAATAATTAACAATAAACTGGTGGCCATCCGGAATAAAAGCTGGCTCACCCTGACAGCTGAAGTCGTCTTCGCTCCTACACAACGTGGCGAACTCAACCCTGGAGCGAACCTGCCGAAACGAAATAGATAGACAAGAAACAAACAACAAACAAGGGTGAGTCAAAAGGACTCAATAAGTGGGGCAGACTAGCCACCTCAAAGAATAGGATAGCTAGCCGGGGAGAAACGAAATAGATAAACCAAATTCCTTTTATTTAAATTATAAAAAGACAGAGCCAGATAATAACTAGAAACACGTATGGAATGACAAACTTATCAACAACCAGGAACATAAGATAACCAAAACATATAGGTATCCCGAACACATCAACAATCAGAAATACATCCTGTTGCGGCGTGCAACCCGATCCATATAATTATCCTGTTGCGTGCAACCCGATCCCCGCAACTCAGAATACGAGCCAGAAATACATAGGCAGACTGAAATATGTCCACAATATGGTATCCATACCGCATACACAAAACAGAGCATGATAGTCGCACAATAGTCAGCACGCGGTGCAATGAAATGGGATGAATGCAGTATGATGCAATGGTGTCACATGTGCCAAATAGATGGAGCGGAATCCTCCTGCTCCGAGGGCGGAATCCTCCTACCCTCAATATGATGCGATGGAGCGGAATCCTCCTGCTCCGAGGGCGGAATCCTCCTACCCTCAATATGATGCAATGGAGCGGAATCCTCCTGCTCCGAGGGCGGAATCCTCCTACCCTCAATATGATGCAATGGAGCGGAATCCTCCTGCTCCGAGGGCGGAATCCTCCTACCCTCAATATGATGCAATGGAGCGGAATCCTCCTGCTCCAAGGGCGGAATCCTCCTACCCTCAATATGATGCAATGGAGCGGAATCCTCCTGCTCCGAGGGCGGAATCCTCCTGCCCTCAATATGATGCAATGGAGCGGAATCCTCCTGCTCCGAGGGCGGAATCCTCCTGCCCTCAATATGATGCAATGGAGCGGAATCCTCCTGCTCCGAAGGCGGAATCCTCCTACCCTCAATATGATGCAATGTGCATACAAATGCAACACGATGTAATAATAACCCATCACCAGCGCGGGACTCTCATCGACAGCTGGAAAGTATATACCAACTCACAGCCAAAGTACAATACTCAGATTCTCAATGCAATACCAATAACAGGACATAACATATAATATAAAATATAAGTTCAAAGCTAAGGCGTAATGAGTACGCCTATCGGCAGCTACACACGTAAGGAACACGTGGTAAAAAATCCACGAGGCCAGGTGCCTCCAAAGAAATGGATATAAACACTTACCTTGTTACAAAGTTAGTACATCCACTCAATAACCGCTTGTCCTTTGGTTCCATTGCCAAATGATCCCACTGTGTTCAATAAGCAGAAAAATATATCACATTAGGCTAAAGGCTTCATTCCTCACATCTTAGGGCAATCCAGGTAGGAACCTGATACCCTATTCGCATACGCAATACGCAGGCCAGGCCTATATACGGGATTTATGGTCACATAACCAAACCCTAAATAAATTACATTTATAAGTTGCCCATAATTCCCTGAGTACGAATATATAATCAATTTCATTATCGGGGTCCATTTGACCCTTCAAACTATCAATTTACGTCATTAGGGCTATGTCTAATATCCCTATTTTTACTGTAAAAATATATTCAAACATACGTAATAAACTAAAATAATATATTAGAATCATTACCTGAATGTTTCATGGTGAAAATTCTACTTTTTTCCGGCCCCTTTTCTCATTTTCTGGCATTTTTTTCTGATAATTTTCTCTACTTCTCCTCCTTGCTCATGTTTCTGTTCATTTTTGGCGTTGAAATGAATTTGCACGTCCTTAGCTTAAGCTAAGGACCACCGCCTAACTTTTTTTATGTTTTGTCATTTTTCTTTTTTTTTTAATAAATTCGCTGCTACGATAAAAATTAAAATGGTACTCTACGATATTCAAAATAATTCCAACTTTTGCATACGAGTTATACAAAATATATGTAACATACTCGCGAAGGCGGATCTCAAATCAGACTCCCGAAACTCAAGATACGAATTTAAATGAAAAGAAGTCAAATTATTTAACTTTCGGCATTTTAGTGGAAACTTGCCGAACATCATCGAAATTCACTTTTGAAAGTTTACAATGGTCATAAATAATCATACGAATCCAACGGCGCTTTCAGATTTCGAATCGGAGCTCATTCGGCAAAACCGAGCTCGAAAATCTCTTTTTAATATTTATCGCCAATAAAAACTGAAACCTTCTTCCGATGACTACCAAACGAGGCCTGATTTAGCTCAAATTTTACATATAAGTCCCAATGGATATTATAAATATTTTAAAATTATCGGCACGCCAATCGGAGTCCTAACTTCCGAAACGACTGACCGAGGTCGTTTCATTCTCCTCCACTTAAACTCTCGTTCGTCCTCGAACGAGCCTAAGTTTAAAGCAAGATTTACACAGATAACAAGAGAACTTACACGACTTTCATAAACTATTCCACGGTTATTATCTCATGATTACATAATCAGAATTATGGCACGTACACCAAACCCTTGGATAAAAACATAGCTGGATAATATCATAACGCCATTGCCCAGCTTATTTTGACTAAGATGATCCTTCCTCGATCATGAGAGGAGAGTTCTACATTTTTGAAATAAAGATACACAAAACTCTGGATGAATTAACATGATACTACCAGTGAATCACCTCGTCGATATACTTTTCGATATAGAACAAGTCGATGAAATAAAGAATTAGCTTACGCTTCAGCAACGCCTTAGAGATTTAATATTATGATTCGGTATCAGTTGGAGGAAGACTCCTCCACTTAGAGCATAAACTCATACAACTAATTTGAATAGAAATAGTCATCCTCGCACAACCTGCTGGACTAAAGATGATTTAGCTAGAAGAAGAACGTAGGTCAGACCTGAGCTCACAAACTACCCTTTTGAGTTGCCAAACAGCTGCAACTCTCAAGTTCACAACTCCATACCTTTGCCGTAAACACCACCGCCTGATAGATGGTATTTCTATATAAAAATTTCGGCAGAGTTTCCCCTGAAACTGGATGATCCGCAAAAACAGAACCAGCACTATACTATATATGGGAATGGATACCCGGATAAACTGATATCCAAAACAATAATATGCTTACCCGGCTACAATAACACGTACTCTGGTTCAACACAGGGAACATCACAAGCGGCTACTAATTGCCCAAGCTCACTAGTGCCGGACAAAGAAGAAATGGAAATAGATCGAGGATAGAAATAATTAGAGATTCAGGAAGTTCATCTTCTTATTTGCTTGGCTACCAAAGATAGACTGCTTACGAGTCAAAGTAGCCCAAGAATCGCAATTGAAGAAACAGATATTAACTGAGCTTTATGGAACAACATCCATGCCAATTTGACCTCCCAATAAGAAGGAAACTCTGATAATTTACCAGAAACTCTTTTTATAACTAAGACAAGCTCATAGAATAACATGACTCTACTAGAATCTCGAACCAAGAGAAGATACATAGATCGAGCATTACTTACTAGCCACTTTACACCGGAAGAAACATCGACACTTCTTGATGGTGACGAATAAGAATCCCATCATCCTACCAACACTGATTTCCGAGGAGAGAGGTAAAATAACTTGACATAATAACACAAGGTGGAATAACAGGATGCCAAGCAGGCAATAGCAATACTCACCATCAAATCTTTCATATTTAGATTAGATAAACTAGCAGGGTCTCATAAATGCCAGGAATAAATCGTATCAGAAACTCACCCCTCTACCGCAACCGATTCTTAATTACGACAATATCCAAGGAAACCGTCGAAACATGATAAGACACACCATTTCCAGATCGATCGAAAAGATAAATCTTACTTACATATAAGGGAAGAAGAAACACACGGGTCTACTACATCGGATGCCTCAACATTCTGCCAGACTAGCAGTTCATAGAACTGCCTCTGCAGCTGAGCTATGCAACTACTCTGATAATCACCTTCTAAAGAACAACGACCACCACACTCTCAACCTCTACCGGATGGTAGCATTTCTTTTGCTGATTGAGATCTAAATAAAATCCCCTGCGACTGCGTAGATGCCTGATGACGAGAGAAAAGACGACTGCTAACTTGTCGGAGTAAGGGAAAACTCCTCAAAAGGATAGCCAGACTCACAACAATAATATCACCTTTTCGCTGAATATGAGATCTGGACAGATTGTTGATAGTTGTAAAGAACAGACTGAATCTGATCTTGACGAGCTACTAGCACACTCTAAGAATTATGTGACACAAGCTCAGATAACCTGGAAGGTGACCTCCCAAAATAATCAGAACTCTTACCACCAAATGAGGTACCATGGTTAACCACTAGGGCCACGGGATCTCTTGCTCTCCCGCTCTAACTCTTCCCGCTCTAACTTATGATATGCCTAATATCTTTGAGCAATATCAACAACGATATCAAATAAAATCCCAGCCTCAATTTTTTTTTTCGAGCCTTTTGGGATCTCAAGGAAAAAAAAAGAAAAAAAAAAGGTCATTAATAAATCTTTAAATCTCTCGAAAGGCTCATGGACTAGTTCAAATGCATATTCGGCCATTTTATAGAATTCAATCTTATATTATGAAACCAACAGGCTAACCGACAGGCTACCTTGTCTAATCCACTCAAACTGGCAACACTCTTCATCTCACTCGCTACTCGAAAGGAACTTTTCCACAAATCTAGAAGAAAAATCGAACCAAGTCAGCTAATAAGAGAGAGGTCCACCAATCCAGGGCTGGACCTTGAAACTGGAAAGCAGAATAATCAACATCATACCGCTCGATATAATCAAGAGCCTGAAGGATACAAATACCCTGACATTATTTATTTTTTTTAAAAAAAAAACTTACACAGGGATTATCTAATGCATTGCTTGGAATATCGGGATGTTCAACCGCATAAAATAATGCAACCTCCTTAGGCACTCGGACCGAACCATTACTCAGGCTAACTAACCATCCAGAATAACTAAAGGCACAACACATGCTATCTCCGGAACATAGTTTACTGTAGCAATATTAAGAACTGGAATAGGAGCTTCCTGAGACCGAACGTCTGCATCTGCGGCAACCTGATAGGCTGCCCAGAGAATAATAGGTTCTTACGGTATCTGCGTCGCAAAGATTCTCGTAAAGCATCGTAGAGAGCCAAGGGAACTACAAGGCCCTGCTCCCTTGCCCATCGCGAGCTCGTACAGCTGGGATCTCCGTAACTAGATCGTTAGTACGATCAAACTCTCGGGGCTTCGTCAGTGCTAGCCCCAGGCTAGACTGCTTCGTCTTGAACTCATACCGTCTGCTGATTTGTCGTACGAGGGTTTACAATTGCCACGAAGGAATTAACAAAAATACTTTTGCATTCTAGACCGACGCATGATCAGAAAAGAAGGAAGTGAAACTTCCTAAATGCCATCATAGCCTCTCGTAGATAAGTACGGACGTCTACGTACCCATCACCGAGACTCTACTAGACACTCTCTTAGTCTGGATATGCTCTAAACCGGGCTCTGATACCAACTGACACGACCCAAAATTCGGCTAGGCCGTGCGGGCACCCGACATCTTCCCCTAGACCCGTCGGGCGAACCCTTTTCAATTAAATTAGGAAAATAAATATAATTCAATTCATAAACAAGAACAAGACTTAAAAAAACACTGACATACTGATACCTCTAAGCTGTACAAAAGAAATTACAGCTGACTACCCAACATACTAGGTTTAGGACTATCCAGACTAGACATCTAAGAGTACAAAAGAAGACAAATACCTCATGAAGGGAGCAAAATGCAGCTGAAATAATTAACAATAAACTGGTGGCCATCCGGAATAAAAGCTGGCTCACCCTGACAGCTGAAGTCGTCTTCGCTCCTACACAACGTGGCGAACTCAACCCTGGAGCGAACCTGCCGAAACGAAATAGATAGACAAGAAACAAACAACAAACAAGGGTGAGTCAAAAGGACTCAATAAGTGGGGCAGACTAGCCACCTCAAAGAATAGGATAGCTAGCCGGGGAGAAACGAAATAGATAAACCAAATTCCTTTTATTTAAATTATAAAAAGACAGAGCCAGATAATAACTAGAAACACGTATGGAATGACAAACTTATCAACAACCAGGAACATAAGATAACCAAAACATATAGGTATCCCGAACACATCAACAATCAGAAATACATCCTGTTGCGGCGTGCAACCCGATCCATATAATTATCCTGTTGCGTGCAACCCGATCCCCGCAACTCAGAATACGAGCCAGAAATACATAGGCAGACTGAAATATGTCCACAATATGGTATCCATACCGCATACACAAAACAGAGCATGATAGTCGCACAATAGTCAGCACGCGGTGCAATGAAATGGGATGAATGCAGTATGATGCAATGGTGTCACATGTGCCAAATAGATGGAGCGGAATCCTCCTGCTCCGAGGGCGGAATCCTCCTACCCTCAATATGATGCGATGGAGCGGAATCCTCCTACTCCGAGGGCGGAATCCTCCTACCCTCAATATGATGCAATGGAGCGGAATCCTCCTGCTCCGAGGGCGGAATCCTCCTACCCTCAATATGATGCAATGGAGCGGAATCCTCCTGCTCCGAGGGCGGAATCCTCCTACCCTCAATATGATGCAATGGAGCGGAATCCTCCTGCTCCGAGGGCGGAATCCTCCTACCCTCAATATGATGCAATGGAGCGGAATCCTCCTGCTCCGAGGGCGGAATCCTCCTGCCCTCAATATGATGCAATGGAGCGGAATCCTCCTGCTCCGAGGGCGGAATCCTCCTGCCCTCAATATGATGCAATGGAGCGGAATCCTCCTGCTCCGAAGGCGGAATCCTCCTACCCTCAATATGATGCAATGTGCATACAAATGCAACACGATGTAATAATAACCCATCACCAGCGCGGGACTCTCATCGACAGCTGGAAAGTATATACCAACTCACAGCCAAAGTACAATACTCAGATTCTCAATGCAATACCAATAACAGGACATAACATATAATATAAAATATAAGTTCAAAGCTAAGGCGTAATGAGTATGCCTATCGGCAGCTACACACGTAAGGAACACGTGGTAGAAAATCCACGAGGCCAGGTGCCTCCAAAGAAATGGATATAAACACTTACCTTGTTACAAAGTTAGTACATCCACTCAATAACCGCTTGTCCTTTGGTTCCATTGCCAAATGATCCCACTGTGTTCAATAAGCAGAAAAATATATCACATTAGGCTAAAGGCTTCATTCCTCACATCTTAGGGCAATCCAGGTAGGAACCTGATACCCTATTCGCATACGCAATACGCAGGCCAGGCCTATATACGGGATTTATGGTCACATAACCAAACCCTAAATAAATTACATTTATAAGTTGCCCATAATTCCCTGAGTACGAATATATAATCAATTTCATTATCGGGGTCCATTTGACCCTTCAAACTATCAATTTACGTCATTAGGGCTATGTCTAATATCCCTATTTTTACTGTAAAAATATATTCAAACATACGTAATAAACTAAAATAATATATTAGAATCATTACCTGAATGTTTCATGGTGAAAATTCTACTTTTTTCCGGCCCCTTTTCTCATTTTCTGGCATTTTTTTCTGATAATTTTCTCTACTTCTCCTCCTTGCTCATGTTTCTGTTCATTTTTGGCGTTGAAATGAATTTGCACGTCCTTAGCTTAAGCTAAGGACCACCGCCTAACTTTTTTTATGTTTTGTCATTTTTCTTTTTTTTTTAATAAATTCGCTGCTACGATAAAAATTAAAATGGTACTCTACGATATTCAAAATAATTCCAACTTTTGCATACGAGTTATACAAAATATATGTAACATACTCGCGAAGGCGGATCTCAAATCAGACTCCCGAAACTCAAGATACGAATTTAAATGAAAAGAAGTCAAATTATTTAACTTTCGGCATTTTAGTGGAAACTTGCCGAACATCATCGAAATTCACTTTTGAAAGTTTACAATGGTCATAAATAATCATACGAACCCAACGGCGCTTTCGGATTTCGAATCGGAGCTCATTCGGCAAAACCGAGCTCGAAAATCTCTTTTTAATATTTATCGCCAATAAAAACTGAAACCTTCTTCCGATGACTACCAAACGAGGCCTGATTTAGCTCAAATTTTACATATAAGTCCCAATGGATATTATAAACATTTTAAAATTATCGGCACGCCAATCGGAGTCCTAACTTCCGAAACGACTGACCGAGGTCGTTTCATATATATATATATATATAACACACTGTAATCACCTAATTTTGGCACACAAAATTAAAAAATGCTCAAAATATTCGTATTAGATTCTTAGGATGTGTCGTCAATTTTTCTGGATTTCTAGTGTTTGTTCTTAATTAAATTTGTTTCTAATTAGGACGTTAAAATTTGAAAATTAACAAAAATCACTTGTTACGTGCTTAATTTTTTGTAATTCTATGTTTAATTGTGATAGTGTTTGTAAAGTATGTGGTTTAATTTTAGTTAATTGCGTGTGTATAAATCATTTTAATGGCCATTTGTAAAAAAATAACAGCCCAACACTTGGCCCATTAGCCCATTTTCTTTACCCGGCCCACTGTGTAGGTATATAAGCTAAAAAATGCCACAATCTCCTCATTCCACCCTAGCTCTCATTGAGCTGGGGAAACTCTGGCCATTTTCCCACTGCCGCGCCGGAAATCGCCTCCACCTGCCGGCCACCGCGCTGCCGCCGCCGGCCACCACCTTCGGTGGCCGGAAAAATACCAAAATGCACTATCTTAAAGATCTCGGCCCCCTCGTTCCATTCCCGCTGTTATTTTCTTCAAAATCCCGACGGTTTAGAGTAGATCGACGGTCAAAGCTCGGTCAAACTTCCAAATCCGGTGAGTTTTTTAGTTTTTTCTCTACTTCTTTCCCTTCCCCTTACCCTTCCCTGTCACCCCCACATCTCCATCTCCCATATACCCCTCTCCTTTTTGCCCTTTCCCGTTTCCCCTCCGTTTTTTTTTGTTTGTTTCCCGTTTTCTGTTTCCTTATTTTTTCTTCTTCTTCTTATTTTTCTTTTGTTCTTGTTTATGAGGCTGTGGAGGCTGTGTTTGTGCTAGTGAGGTGAGGGTGATTTTTGGTAGGGGCTGTGATGAGGGAGTATGGTGACGAGTTGGTTTGAGACTGTGAGGATGATTTGTTCGTAGTTTTGGGGGCTGTGGGGATTGTGATGATGTTATTTTGGGGGCAAAACCGTGAGGGGAGGGGGGGCTGTTTTGATTTGTTCCTATGGAGATGTTAGAGGGGCTGTTTTTGATTAGGCAGTTAGAGTCGAGCGAGACAGTGATCGAATTGATGTAGCGGCTGTGGTGGTGGCTTATTTAGCGAGCGATGGTGCTATTGATTAACAGTGAAGGCAGCGAGGCTGTGCCGCAGCTGTAACAGTGGCTGCGAGGCAGCAACAACAGGGGCGCTGATCTCAGCGAAGCAGTAGCAAAGATGATGGCAAGCTGCGGCGTCATGGACGATGGGTGAAGGCAAGGCAACGATTGTATTTGGTCGTGTCCACGGGTTAGAAAGCAAAACCCCTACATTCTTCATTGTTTATGTTTTCAATTTTTGTTTAAGACGTTTAGTTGTAGCTTTAGCATATGGGATAGTAATTGTGCTGGTGTCGTTATTTAAAAGCGAGTTTGAACCTTATGTATGTGGTAGATCAGTTTGAATAAGAGCAATGGATTTGTTTGTCTTCGAGTATATGAGAGTAGTATGGTTTGCCTTTGTTTCTCATTTCAGCTTAAGCATATGAAGCCCTTTGCTCTGATTAAGTTGAGACAGGTTTATGCGCTAATTGATTTTGGTTTTTGTCTGCATTGTCCTGTTCGAGTACCACCTGGCCCAAACATTTTTGGTTTTTGTCTGCATTGTCCTGTTCGAGTACCACCTGGCCCAAACATGTATGTTCGTATGCCTGATTGAACTGTTTGGCTTGTTTTATCATGTTAAAGTGAGTGTTACAGTTTTCATCTGTTCCAAAGTATGAGATTTGCTTGCTGTAAGTTCAATTTAAGCTATGAAGCTACTGTGTTTGTCATTATCATGTACATCTTGGGTGTTTAAGTTTGAACAATTAGTGTAACTCTTAAGGTGCTAATTTGTTTAGCTTTGTCAAGCATAGGATTCCTGGTCTGCTTTAGCAAGTTAGAATCTGCTTGTTTAGTATAGTTTAGGCTTAGTTGTGGGGGCTGACTTTGCTACTTTATCCAGCTGTTAGAACTTTTAGAAACTGAATTTAAAGTCTGGCTGCACTCTAGTTTAGTTTTGGTCAGTATAGGGCTGTTTTAGGTGGCTTTAGTTGGTCTTAGTCCTTTAGCTAGTGTGATGAATGTTTTGTGTCCTTTTAAAGGACATTGTCTTGCATTATTTCAGCTTTTTGGAGCTGTTTTGGTAGCTGAAACAGTAGGTGTACAGCTGCTGTACTTTTGCTTGAAAAATGGGACTAAAAGCACTCAAGTGTAGGGTGTGGGCTTGTACTTTTGTACAAGTCCACACTCCACCTTTTAGCCCCACTTTTTAGCTATAAATAGAGGCATTTACTATCCTCTTTAAGACACACCTATCAGCTGAAAGAACACAACAACCAGCTAAAACAAAGCATTAAAGTTGAGAGCAAATACTTGAGAAAAATAGAGTGAAAAAGAAAGTAAGTTTATGAGATAGATTTAGAACCAAAAGCCTTCATATCTAAGGTATTTTGGGGCATAAATCTAAAGTTTTCTAAGGGTTAAATTGAGGTAAAGAGGCTGTTAGTTGCTGACCTTGGAGTTGAACGTTTTGTTGCTTTGGCTTGCTATTTCATTTTGCTTTCTTTGTTCTTTGGGAATTTCTACACAAGGTAATTACTTTCTTAACCATGTACTTATTTAAATATGTTTGGATATGAAAGTGGAATGAAATCAAGCATGTTTGTAGCCCAAATAATTTTCTATTCGTGGTGCGTCATTAGTTGTCTCCTAACGTAAATCACGACTATGCTATGCTATGTTAAGTATAATAAATTGTTACAATTATTTCATATATGTTTGTCCTCTTTAACGAGCTTATATTTGTTGTTTTGAGTATGTATGTATGAGGGGTAAAGAAATAACTTTGGCATAAGTTAAACATGTCTATGTGAGGAAGAATAGGATCTTTTTACCTTTTAAATTCAGCATGCCAAACTTGGACAAATTTTTGAGAATATCTCATACGTGAATTACTTTTTTCCTAAGAAAAAGAAAAGTGTATGATAGGCAATCCTAGGTTCTAATCAAAGAGCAATACTGACTTATGCAAATCAGCCCACTACTTAGGTGATCTCAATAATTTTGAAGGAACAATGGATAATTTTGGTTAAGCAAGTTAAAGGAAAGGAAAGCTGATTCGAAAGAGAAAGTTAAAAATGAGTTACTAGTGCAAATCAAACATGTTACCACGTTAATCAGACATGAGATCAACCCCGTTGTCTTCGAAAAAAAAACGTAATTATAGCCCCACTACTTTTAATAAACAGCCACTAGTTGAAATATATAAGTTATAACCTTTTTGCAAAATACACCATAAAGCAGTTCATTTTCGCAATTGAATTCAGCCCACTTCCAACCTTGTGTAACTTTTCTTAGTTTTGACAGATAGCCACATATTAACAAAATAAGTAGTCTTTAATTTCACAAACAACCCACTTCTTTAATAAATAGTTCTATTATTTGGTAAAAACCAATTATTTTTTTAAGTTAATTAAATTCCTTTAAACAGACCAGTCCTCTGTGAGGTTGGAAAGGCGCTATAACATTTAAAAAATTTCTGAATCAAAGTGTAAACTCGTCCAGTCCTCCGTGAGGTTGGATAAGAATAACGCTTTTATTTTTCTTAAATAAAAAATGCAACTTCAAATTAAACGGCATTAATATAACAACCATATTTAATAAATTAAAAAATGCGACAATAAAGCAACTGTGCTCGGCACAGGACTCGAGGGTGCCTAATACCTTCCCGAGAGTCAACTGAGAACCTTACCTGAATCTCTAAACGCAGACCATTAGACGAGTCAGAGGTGTTCCAAGGTACCTTTTGGTGACTTGGCACACCTTAAAAACTATGTCAAGTGGCGACTCCGTAATCTCGATAATTTTGTACCTTTTTTAACACCAGTCACGAGCCTTTAAATAAATAAACTCGCACCGCGCAGTTAATAATAATTTTTTAGGGCGTGACAGCTTGGCGACTCCGCTGGGGAAATTAGTGAAAACTAGAATCTCCGGCTTTGATAAATTGTCGCATGTTTTGATTTATTAAATATTTGGTTGTTATATTTTATTGCCGTTATCACATGAAAAGTTGAATGTTACTGCTTTGATATTGTTGAACTGTATATAAACTGTCTTCCTCCGCAACCATCTGAGTCTCTGAAACACACGCACACGTGCACTTACCAGATTGCTTGTGGCATCTGAGACTTTCTTACTAAATTGCCCATGATTTAGGAGGAAGGCGTGACGGGGTTTTAGGCCGGACACACTGTCTCCGGATGGCCCTGATGCGCTTTCTGCCCGGTTTGTCCACCGGGTTTTCAGCCAGTCTAGACACTGAGTCAGTTGCGTCACCTAGAGTTAAACCTTTAGGCCTAATTATCTGCATCATATTTGACTTACTGAGGTGCGGCACACCAGTACCGCACTTATCTAGGCTGTCTCCTTGGCGTCGAGATACATCCGAAGCATTTTCTGTGTTGCATTTGTTGTAGAAAGAGGGTTGTTATGCTGACCGATCACCGGGGGTAGGTGTCAAATTTTGAGGAAAAAAAAATGAAAATGGGTTTAGTCTAGTGTCTGAAAATATCTTTAGTTGTCATTTTACGCCGTTATAATGGCGAATTTTTTTTAAGAACTTTGAGAGTCTAATTTTGTGTCCGGGTTTGGTCTCAAGTATTAGAAAATAATTTGTCATAGTTTTGCGCCGGTTTAATGGCGAAATTTTGGGACCCTTTTTGCCTTTGAGTCTGTGTCCAAGTCAAGTCCGTATTTTTGAAATGTAATTTATCTGGGTTTTACGTCGTCATAATGGCCAATTTTTGTAAACCAATTTTGCATCTAATTCGTGTAATATTTTGTGTCTTTGTGTCATCATAATGGCAAGATTTTGTAAATACTCTAAGATTTATTTTCAAATCAAATCGAAGAGTTTGTTTCAAAATTCAAGTTTTTATGCTCATCTTTTCATTGTCATGATGTCCGATTTTGGAATCACCTTTCGAAAAAAAAAAAAAAGTTTATTTCATATTATGTTCTTAAGTTCCGTTAGAACTTCCCTCAGGTTGAGTCTTAAATTTTCAAAAAAAAAATGTTATTTTAGGGTCCCACTTTGTATTGTATTCTTTCAAGGTCAAGACAGGGTACAGACGATAAATTGCAATTAGCTAAGTTGTATTTTGCGTCGATCCTCGGGGAATAATCTGACTCCGCTAAAATGTCGAGTCTCATTATTTTCACCGTCCGGGTGTACCCACCCAATGTGTCAGTTTGTACATATCTTTTGACTCGTGTATCATGTTAAGCAGTTTATTTTGAGTCTGTCTCGTGTCGTTTGTCTAAATTATGTTTTTGTGTTAGAAAAAGAGGTAAAAAAAAAAAATCATCATCAAAGTTTGTCCTTGTTCCAATTACGTGTCAGTTACAATTTTGTTCTAATATTTCTCAAGGCACGTAAGTAATCTTTGGGGGATACGGTCGGTACACTCGGCTTACGCCGTTAACCGTTTCGGGATGACGCATAACAACCTTAGGTTTGCCAGTGTACATTTTTGTGCTAAACCGATCTGTTTGTCTAGTGTTTGGGGTTCTGCGGTAACTTGAGAGGAAATTCTGGCATCATATCACACGTACAGAACAAGATCAATGGGACCCATGATCATGACGTCTGAAGGTGGGAATTCTGAGTTCGAAGATTACGAGCATTTGATTGAGCAGAATGAGAGGTTGACTGAAGAAGTCAAGAATCTGAAAAAGTTGGTGTTTGAGCAGAATGAGAGGTTTACAAAAGAGGCCAAAAATATGAAAGAGTTGGTGGTTGAACTGTATCATGCTATTACCATGGGACATGCACCTCCTCCCGTGCCATCTAATCTCTCAGGAATTGCACCGACCATCGTGCATCAAGCACATGGTCTGCCTACTACAGTTTAGGACCCTCAATATTCTCCCGACTTTCCTTACTACAACAGTGCCGCAAAAGTGGCAGGATCCTCCACAATGTGTCCTATGGCACCACCACCTCCATTTGCTCCACCATCGGCCTCCGCTCCACAATTCACTGTTCGAGTTAGGTCAGAGAGTCTTCGCAATGAAACAGAAAAGAAACGGGATCCCAGAAAGTGGAACAAGAGAGAATTTAAACAACCTCTGTCATACTCCCGAACTCCACAAAAGCATCATCAGCAGCATTACTTCCCAGATAATTCAAATTACTCCGCTCCTCCACTCCATAGAGCGCAGCCATATGGTCCGATATTTTCCTATCCGCAATGGCGCGCACCAACCCCACAAGCCACATATAACACCCCACACAACCATTTCCAAGCTTCGCCTGACTTTCCCAACCAAAAGCGAAAGAATTCGTGTTCCTGTCCAAGCACAAGTCACAAAAAGTTGCGACGGAGGGGAGAGACTAAGTTCACCCCATTGGGGGAAACTTACACTAATTTGTTTGAAAAGTTGCAACAAGCCAATCTGTTGAAACCAATCCCGGGAAAATTGAACCCTAATGGAAGAGTTGATCATTCACGCCATTGTGCGTTTCATTCTGGAGCACCTGGACATGACACGGAGTCCTGCTGGGAACTCAAAAGGGTAATCCAGGCAATGATAGACAACAATCAGATAAAAGTCGTGGGGGATGAAACACAGAATGTGAATCAGAATCCTTTACCAGCTCATGATGTTCAAAATAACGCACACATGGTAGGGATGGTATGCATAGAAGAAGACATGAAAAGGAATGGCGCCAAGCAGATTGTGGCAGTTGGTCCTTCCAAAAACATCAGACGCCATGACTCATCTATTGTTGCATCAATCGATAGGCCAAATAAATCAGCTGTCCATGCAGCAATGCAAGATGTAGTCATTGAGCCAATTCACTGTCTTACACAGTCATTCATTTTTTCCAAAGAAGACATGTCTACCCTGATGGTATTTCAAGAAAATGAAGCAAAGAAGAAGATGTTGTCAAGTTTGAAGCACGCCAGTGGAAACAACATGGTACAATCTGATGACGGCTTCTATAGGGCATGAGAGCAGTGCATTGGACATGATATGAAAATGAACAATTGAGAAGCACTTGTCAACTTATTTTGTCGAACTTTCTGTGCACTTGGATATTTCAGGGTTGTAATCCAAGTGCATTATTTTGCTTATTTTGATGTTCAAACCCTCATGTCTTTAATTCAATAAAAAGCGAGATTCACTCCTTGTCTCAAATATTTTGTTCCTTATTTTTATCCTTTTAGTTTTTTTTGAAGTTTTATTCTTGTCAGCTTTAGTAACATGACATATGTGCGGAATTTGTGTCTTGATCTAAACACATGGTCTAATATCAGGCCTAAGAACTAACTGGACGGTGAGGATGACTGTGATAAAGGAATTATGCAAAGAGTTGAAAATGGTGCATAACCATTTTGGTCGGAAGTTTCAAGTGTAATTTTCAAGATCACTGTTGGAGCGAAATCCAAGGATACTGAGTGATTAAGTCCCGTCTCTACTTGTGACTTTGGGTCGACTTATTTTGTTGTATATCTGTGCGAGGCATTCTCGGGTCGGGATGACGAACGGCTTTCGTTTCTACTACCCAAATATTTTACCAATTTAATAGTCTTTGAGCTTTATGTATTTTTCCTTTCGGCTACCCTCCTTTGAAATAAATGTTATTATACTAGTGAAAGAAAAAAAGAAAAAAAAACAAAAAATCAGAAAACAACAAAAACAACAACACAAAAGCTAGCATTAAGTTGCTAGAGCTACGTCTGACCTGATTCCTCTCAAAAGGATACGTAGGCAACCATTCCGGTGCGGTCGCAATAGGAGAAAATTTCTCTTTTCCTGTTTTCTTTTATTGACGCAAAACTTGCCTCCAAGTCTGCGGCCAACATCAAAAGAAATTTAGATCCCCATTTTATGCTAAACTGGGGCAGAAGTTTGTTTTTATTTTATTTCATAAATGAAATAAAATAAAAACAAACTTCTATTTTTGTAACATTCATTCACATGTTTCATGAGATGTATAGCATACCAGTTTTGAAGTCGGGGAAGAAACTAAAAGCGCTCCAGTTTATCCTAAACTAGGGCAGATGTTTCTTTTTCTTCTTTCTTCTTAAAGAAAAGTAAGAAAGCCAATATTCCTTTTGCTTTCTTTGTGTTCATATCGGGGGAAGTCTCAATATCCCCTTTGTTTTCATATCAGAGAAAATTCAAAAGAAATTCCTCAATTTTCACTAAACTGGGGCTAAAGTTTGATGTTATCTTAGAAGAAAATGATTCCAAGGGTTGTAATATTTTACCAAGTCGTTTCATGAGATGCTTTCGTACCGCTTTTCAAAACAAAGAGAAAAAGAAAACCCAAAAAAAAAAAAGAGAAAAAAAAAGAAAAGAAAAAAAAGGGAATCCCCAATTTGCCTAAGCTGGGGAAAAAGTTTGGTTTATTTTTCAAAAGCGGTGATTTCAAAATTTGTAATGTTCATCTAGCCATCTCATGAGATGTTTTTTTTGAGCTTTGATGCTAAATACTTTTCTTCCTAGCCTAACCAAATCCCATACTATGGTCCAAATAAAGACCTTTTTGACCGATCTTTGAGAATGTAGCGCATTGATGTACAATCAAAATATGAGTCTGCTCGGGGAAGTCGAAGTTTATTTTTGATCATCGCAATCAAGAGATGGGAGTACGATTGCCATTAGAACAGAAACTTCTGTGAGAAGTCAAAATAAGGGATGGCAGATTGGCTCAAAAAGAAAGAGGAGAAAGATGAGATCGACCGAAAAAGGGGATAAGAGGTCGAATGGAAATAAAAAAAATGGAAGCAAATGAACAAAAAAAAAAAAAAAAAGAGAAGAGAAGAGAAGAAAATGAATCATGTTGGTCAAAACCTGAAAGGGCACCACAGACTATTGTGAGGAAAAAGAACAAAGAGAGAGGCTAGTTGGTGAAAACCCGAAAGGGCGCCACTAGTCGAATGAGGGATGTCCGGTTTCTCATCATGATCGGACCAAGCAAGCAATTGCCTCTATATTGTCGAACTGGGGTAAAATCAAGGATAGATCGTGTTGAAAAGATCAAGACTTTATTCCAAGATGTATGTCATGTTCCTTGAGCTCGTCATTTCACCCCTAAATAATTTATTTTTTTTTCTATCATTCAGAGACATCTTTCGTTCGATGTCTCCTCTTTGAATTTCTTCCGTTTGTCTTTACTTTTTTTTGTCACTCCTCTCCTTTGATATCATTAAAACGAGCAACAGAAGTTTCGCAAAGCTTGTTTACAGGTTTCTCAGTTGTACCAGATCATTGTTCGGGATCCAATGAGCAATAGAAGCTCGTGCCGCACCTCAAATGAGAATGACACACCAAGATTGTACCAGGAAAGTCACCATGGAACGACATATTTGTTTTTACCAAGGAGTGACTAAAGATTGGGAGAAACTATTTGGCATTGGTGGACTTTAGGGTGGATCAAAAGCACATCAACAATATCAAGATATTGTTTGAACAAGAACCCCAAGTTTATTTTGCGAGGACATGATTCAGGGCCTGTATAGTCATGATGAAGAAAGCCATTGTGATATTTGCTACATTGTCAGCAAGATCAAGGATCGCATGAATCGGGAGCATTTGTTCTGAGTTTCAGACAAAATCCCATTTTTTGAAAAATGGCTGAGGTTTTCAAATCTCCAGACAAGACCCCATTAAGATAATGGGTTAGAGTTTGCGGCTTTCAAGTCAAAGCCACATGTTAAAAATGTGTGGACTGTACAGCCTCCAGACATAGGCTAATCATGGGCGGGTGAACAAAGAGGACATAACTCACCAGGAAGATGTCAACCACAATAACATACTCCCTCAAGATAATGCGGAAGTTTCCCTTTCAAGTCAGTTTTGCTCAAAGATAGCGTCAGTTCCCTTTTCAAGTAAGTTTTTGCTCAAAGATAGCGTCAGTTTCCTTTTCGAGTCAGTCCCGCTAAAAGATAGCGATCATTTCTTTTTCGAGTCAGTTCCGCTAAAAGATAGCGTCATTTCCTTTCCATGTCAAGATTTGCTCAAAGATACCGTCACTTTCCTTTTCGAGTCAGTTCTGCTCAAAGATAGCGTCAGTTTCCTTTTAAAGTCAGTTTCCGCTAAAAGATAGCGATCATCTCCTTTTCGAGTCAGTTTCGCTCAAAGATAGCGTCATTTCCTTTCCATGTCAAGATCTGCTAAAAGATAGCGGTCGTTTCCTTTCCGAGTCAATTTCTGCTAAAAGATAGCAATCATTTCCCTTTTGAGTCAGTTTCGCTAAAAGATAGCACCCATTTCCTTTTCGAGTCAGTTTCGCTCAAAGATAGCGTCAGTTTCCTTTTAGAGTCAGTTTCCGCTAAAAGATAGCGATCATTTCCTTTTCGAGTCAGTTTCGCTCAAAGATAGCGTCATTTTCTTTCCATGTCAAGATCTGCTAAAAGATAGCGGTCGTTTCCTTTCCGAGTCAATTTCTGCTAAAAGATAGCAACCATTTCCCTTTTGAGTCAGTTTCGCTAAAAGATAGCACCCATTTCCTTTTCGAGTCAGTTTCGCTAAAATATAGCACCCATTTCCTTTTCAAGTCAGTCTCGCTAAAAGATAGCTCCCATTTCCTTTTCGAGTCAGTTCCGCTCAAAGATAGCGTCGGTTTCCTTTTAAAGTCAGTTTTCGCTAAAAGATAGCACCCATTTTCTTTCCGAGTCAATTTCTGCTAAAAGATAGCAACCATTTCCCTTTTGAGTCAGTTTCGCTAAAAGATAGCACCCATTTTATTTTTGAGTCGGTCCTGCTAAAAGATAGGAACCATTTCCCTTTTGAGTCAGTCCCGCTAAAAGATAGCACCCATTTCCTTTTCGAGTCAGTTTCGCTAAAAGATAGTGCTCATTTCCTTTTTCAAGTCAGTCCCGCTAAAAGATAGCACCCATTTCCTTTTTCGAGTCAGTTCCGCTAGAAGATAGCAACCACTTCCTTTTCAAGTTTGTCCCGCTCAAAGATTAGCAACCATCCCCAGCTTCAAGTCAAGCCCGTCAACGCGGCAATTTCAACATTCAAGTTAAAGCCCGCCCGAGCGGCAATTTCAAATTTTCAAAACCCACTTGATTAGTGGGAGCTGCAGACCAGTTTCATCAGCTTGAGCAGCATGAAGAGTAGTTTAGGAATTGTAACTTTTACATTTTTCAATGTTGTAATTCCATTTTTCTTTGTAAAGCAACGACCACCAGCAAGCAACCAGTATTCAGCAACAACAGCCTTTCAGTGCCTAAGAGTGTCTAGTATCAGCCCCGAGTGTGTCTAGAAGAGTCTCTAGTTGGTCCTAGTTAGTCTAGAGTGTCTAGTGTTGTCTTAGTGAGTCTAGTGTCTGTTTGAATGCGGTAGTCCCAGCTACCGCACGTAAGGAACTACACTGACCTGATTCCTTAGTCCAAGGATATGTAGGTAACCTTGTTCTCGGTTGGAACCGAAATTTAAGGTACGGTCACCATTTGGAAAAGCATTGCTCTCAGCTAGAACCGAAAAGCCAAAATTAGTTGTCGATTACTTCTTTGTCCGAAAACTCTTCGTGTTCCCGAACAAAGAGGGGCAGCTGTAATCACCTAATTTTGGCACACAAAATTAAAAAATGCTCAAAATATTCGTATTAGATTCTTAGGATGTGTCGTCAATTTTTCTGGATTTCTAGTGTTTGTTCTTAATTAAATTTGTTTCTAATTAGGACGTTAAAATTTAAAAATTAACAAAAATCACTTGTTACGTGCTTAATTTTTTGTAATTCTATGTTTAATTGTGATAGTGTTTGTAAAGTATGTGGTTTAATTTTAGTTAATTGCGTGTGTATAAATCATTTTAATGGCCATTTATAAAAAATAACAGCCCAACACTTGGCCCATTAGCCCATTTTCTTTACCCGGCCCACTGTGTAGGTATATAAGCTAAAAAATGCCACAATCTCCTCATTCCACCCTAGCTCTCATTGAGCTGGGGAAACTCTGGCCATTTTCCCACTGCCGCGCCGGAAATCGCCTCCACCTGCCGGCCACCGCGCTGCCGCCGCCGGCCACCACCTCCGGTGGCCGGAAAAATACCAAAATGCACTATCTTAAAGATTTCGGCCCCCTCGTTCCATTCCCGCTGTTATTTTCTTCAAAATCCCGACGGTTTAGAGTAGATCGCCGGTCAAAGCTCGGTCAAACTTCCAAATCCGGTGAGTTTTTTAGTTTTTTCTCTACTTCTTTCCCTTCCCCTTACCCTTCCCCGTCACCCCCACATCTCCATCTCCCATATACCCCTCTCCTTTTTGCCCTTTCCCGTTTCCCCTCCGTTTTTTTTTTTGTTTGTTTCCCGTTTTCTGTTTCCTTATTTTTTCTTCTTCTTCTTATTTTTCTTTTGTTCTTGTTTATGAGGCTGTGGAGGCTGTGTTTGTGCTAGTGAGGTGAGGGTGATTTTTGGTAGGGGCTGTGATGAGGGAGTATGGTGACGAGTTGGTTTGAGACTGTGAGGATGATTTGTTCGTAGTTTTGGGGGCTGTGGGGATTGTGATGATGTTATTTTGGGGGCAAAACCGTGAGGGGAGGGGGGGCTGTTTTGATTTGTTCCTATGGAGATGTTAGAGGGGCTGTTTTTGATTAGGCAGTTAGAGTCGAGCGAGACAGTGATCGAATTGATGTAGCGGCTGTGGTGGTGGCTTATTTAGCGAGCGATGGTGCTATTGATTAACAGTGAAGGCAGCGAGGCTGTTCCGCAGCTGTAACAGTGGCTGCGAGGCAGCAACAGCAGGGGCGCTGATCTCAGCGAAGCAGTAGCAAAGATGATGGCAAGCTGCGGCGTCATTGACGATTGGTGAAGGCAAGGCAACGATTGTATTTGGTCGTGTCCACGGGTTAGAAAGCAAAACCCCTACATTCTTCATTGTTTATGTTTTCAATTTTTGTTTAAGACGTTTAGTTGTAGCTTTAGCATGTGGGATAGTAATTGTGCTGGTGTCGTTATTTAAAAGCGAGTTTGAACCTTATGTATGTGGTAGATCAGTTTGAATAAGAGCAATGGATTTGTTTGTCTTCGAGTATATGAGAGTAGTATGGTTTGCCTTTGTTTCTCATTTCAGCTTAAGCATATGAAGCCCTTTGCTCTGATTAAGTTGAGACAGGTTTATGCGCTAATTGATTTTGGTTTTTGTCTGCATTGTCCTGTTCGAGTACCACCTGGCCCAAACATTTTTGGTTTTTGTCTGCATTGTCCTGTTCGAGTACCACCTGGCCCAAACATGTATGTTCGTATGCCTGATTGAACTGTTTGGCTTGTTTTATCATGTTAAAGTGAGTGTTACAGCTTTCATCTGTTCCAAAGTATGAGATTTGCTTGCTGTAAGTTCAATTTAAGCTATGAAGCTACTGTGTTTGTCATTATCATGTACATCTTGGGTGTTTAAGTTTGAACAATTAGTGTAACTCTTAAGGTGCTAATTTGTTTAGCTTTGTCAAGCATAGGATTCCTGGTCTGCTTTAGCAAGTTAGAATCTGCTTGTTTAGTATAGTTTAGGCTTAGTTGTGGGGGCTGACTTTGCTACTTTATCCAGCTGTTAGAACTTTTAGAAACTGAATTTAAAGTCTGGCTGCACTCTAGTTTAGTTTTGGTCAGTATAGGGCTGTTTTAGGTGGCTTTAGTTGGTCTTAGTCCTTTAGCTAGTGTGATGAATGTTTTGTGTCCTTTTAAAGGACATTGTCTTGCATTATTTCAGCTTTTTGGAGCTGTTTTGGTAGCTGAAACAGTAGGTGTACAGCTGCTGTACTTTTGCTTGAAAAATGGGACTAAAAGCACTCAAGTGTAGGGTGTGGGCTTGTACTTTTGTACAAGTCCACACTCCACCTTTTAGCCCCACCTTTTAGCTATAAATAGAGGCATTTACTACCCTCTTTAAGACACACCTATCAGCTGAAAGAACACAACAACCAGCTAAAACAAAGCATTAAAGTTGAGAGCAAATACTTGAGAAAAATAGAGTGAAAAAGAAAGTAAGTTTATGAGATAGATTTAGAACCAAAAGCCTTCATATCTAAGGTATTTTGGGGCATAAATCTAAAGTTTTCTAAGGGTTAAATTGAGGTAAAGAGGCTGTTAGTTGCTGACCTTGGAGTTGAACGTTTTGTTGCTTTGGCTTGCTATTTCATTTTGCTTTCTTTGTTCTTTGGGAATTTCTACACAAGGTAATTACTTTCTTAACCATGTACTTATTTAAATATGTTTGGATATGAAAGTGGAATGAAATCAAGCATGTTTGTAGCCCAAATAATTTTCTATTCGTGGTGCGTCATTAGTTGTCTCCTAACGTAAATCACGACTATGCTATGCTATGTTAAGTATAATAAATTGTTACAATTATTTTATATATGTTTGTCCTCTTTAACGAGCTTATATTTGTTGTTTTGAGTATGTATGTATGAGGGGTAAAGAAATAACTTTGGCATAAGTTAAACATGTCTATGTGAGGAAGAATAGGATCTTTTTACCTTTTAAATTCAGCATGCCAAACTTGGACAAATTTTTGAGAATATCTCATACGTGAATTACTTTTTTCCTAAGAAAAAGAAAAGTGTATGATAGGCAATCCTAGGTCCTAATCAAAGAGCAATACTGACTTATGCAAATCAGCCCACTACTTAAGTGATCTCAATAATTTTGAAGGAACAATGGATAATTTTGGTTAAGCAAGTTAAAGGAAAGGAAAGCTGATTCGAAAGAGAAAGTTAAAAATGAGTTACTAGTGCAAATCAAACATGTTACCACGTTAATCAGACATGAGATCAACCCCGTTGTCTTTGAAAAAAAAAACGTAATTATAGCCTCTCTACTTTTAATATACAGCCACTAGTTGAAATATATAAGTTATAACCTTTTTGCAAAATACACCATAAAGCAGTTCATTTTCGCAATTGAATTCAGCCCACTTCCAACATTGTGTAACTTTTCTTAGTTTTGATAGATAGCCACATATTAACAAAATAAGTAGTCTTTAATTTCACAAACAACCCACTTCTTTAATAAATAGTTCTATTATTTGGTAAAAACCAATTATTTTTTTAAGTTAATTAAATTCCTTTAAATAGACCAGTCCTCTGTGAGGTTGGAAAGGCGCTATAACATTTAAAAATTTTCTGAATCAAAGTGTAAACTTGTCCAGTCCTCCGTGAGGTTGGATAAGAATAACGCTTTTATTTTTCTTAAATAAAAAATGCAACTTCAAATTAAACGGCATTAATATAACAACCATATTTAATAAATTAAAAAATGCGACAATAAAGCAACTGTGCTCGGCACAGGACTCGAGGGTGCCTAATACCTTCCCGAGAGTCAACTGAGAACCTTACCTGAATCTCTAAACGCAGACCATTAGACGAGTCAGAGGTGTTCCAAGGTACCTTTTGGTGACTTGGCACACCTTAAAAACTATGTCAAGTGGCGACTCCGTAATCTCGATAATTTTGTACCTTTTTGAACACCAGTCACGAGCCTTTAAATAAATAAACTCGCACCGCGCAGTTAATAATAATTTTTTAGGGCGTGACACACACACACATGCAATCGATATTGTGTATTTACTAAATAAATCTCTGATATTGCACATTTTTAATCGATATTGTACATTTTTAATAAATATTATAATATTTTAAGATATTGTATATGTAATATTTATTCAATTAATATCAATATATGTCATATATATAATAATATAATATCAATACATAAGTACATAACGATATATAGACAAAACAAATTATAATTTGCAACCAAAACATGAAAAAAAAGAAAAAAGAAAATGAAAAGAAAAAAAGAAATGGAATTCAAAACGATAAACTGACTATTTCTCTCTCCTATTTAAATTTGTTACCTATAATAAATCATCCCATCTTTTAAGGATGTTTATTTAGAGTTTACCTTTTTTTTAGGGAGTGAATAATCAACAAATATTAATATTAATATTAAAGATTTATCTTTATTATATATCAATATTTTGGATAGAAAAAGTTGTGGACATCTAAAAGTAAATATTTGTTGATGGTCGGATATATAGGTAATTACCCCAATTTTTTATTATATAAAAGAAACAAGAAAAGAATATCAACCCGCCAAAATAATTAAAATAGACCACTATTCAAGGATCTTTCTCGAGTAAGTCCATATATATCATTTTTTGAAATAAAAATTACAAATCCTAGTACCCAATATCTCCCTCCTTCTCCATTCACCAAAGGAAAACCCTATCACCCTATTTCTCCCCGTCGCCGCTGCATTCTCCGAACCCTTCCTTTTTTTTTTTCCCCTTCTTCTTCAAAACCCTAGACCCTCCCTCCCTCCGACCTTTTTTCGCTGTCTTCGCCAAACGCCGCTAGTTTTTTGTCATTGAACTGCCTCCGCTGATGTTTTTTTTCTTCTTTTTTTTTCCCTTCAAAGCTCCGAGGAGATCTTTTCTTCTCTATTTTTTCATTTATTTTGTGGATCCATGATTATTATGTTGAGAAGTATACATTTTATGTGTAAATTTGATATTTTTCTTGAGAAATTATACATATCCGGTGTTTTCCTTTAAGAATTATATAAATCTTATGTTTTGTTTTAAAATGCAATGTAGATCTGTTGAGAAACGTTGTATAAACAATATTGTACATTTTATACTTATATACAATGCAAGTTTATACACTGACCATTGTATAAAAATGTATAAAATTGTATACACATGTATAAGTATGTAAATAAATATATAAAAGTAAAGTTTCAGTTTTTCATATTATTGTTGTTGTGAGTTTATAATGTTTCAATTTTCAGTGTATATCTATGTGCTTCTCTCCTTGTATACACATTTATCTACATATATTCATCTATAATTTTTTTTGATAAATTTATGTGTGTGAACTTATCACAAGCAATGTATAAACAATACGAACATAAATAACTCCGATGAAACAAAAAAAAAAAACTTCGATGAAAATTCGATGATTTTAAATTTTTTCGGTCACTGGCCACTGTTGAAGAGGGTGCCCGCTGGCAAATCATTGGTGTGGGGGGGAGGGGGAGGATGGGGAGTGGCAATTAGGTTTTTTTTTTCTTTTTGAAGGAGAACGCTTATTTCAAAAATAAGCAATGTGTTATGGCAATGTAATTAAAAAAAATATAACCCTTACTTTGATTTTTTTTTTTTTGTTTTTTTTGCGTGAAGAGCTACTTAGAGATATTTTCTAATTAACACTTAATGGTGTGGCTTAATATTCAAGGAAATGAGTGAAAATCTTGAAGGTCAATTTTCAAATTTTAGAAAAGACAAAATATTGAATTATTAATTTTTTTCATCTGTCTAACGTTAATCCACAAAATTATTCTTGTGATGATAAAAGATAATAGGTGAGCCAATACCTTTATATATTCTTTTTTTTTTTTAAAAAAGAAAAGATATGTTTCCTACTTAGGTCACTCTATTGCAATCATCGTGCTCTTTGAATCCCAAAAGCCATTTCCATAAGAGGTATTCGAAGCCAAAACAAAACCTACAATTTTAACATGATGCTCTACTTATTTTCCTAGCAACCAAATCTGCACCATCCCCATTGCATAGGCTGAATCACTTCAAAGACTATTTTGGTAATAGATGTTCAAAATAAGCCTTCACGTGATTTATTAGCTGATTGAACTCCTACTTGTGAATAATATTTCAATTAGAGAACAACTCTTGGGCCATATGCAACTTCAATTGTCCATTAAAGATTCTCCTCTTACTCCTTTACTGGTTCTTTCTCGTCATCTTCCCACTTATTCAACCTACTTTGAGCAACTTCAACCTGAAAATATTGATGAAATAATAACATTTAGCTCAAGACAAATAATGTTAATGACCTACACTTTTTTAAACCTATCCCCTTTTCTTTTTCATTTTTTTAATTAATATTCACCACTTCTATGCATACCATATTCTGTCAAGATTCCAATTTATTCACTGCTAATGACTGCTGACATAAAAGAGGTTATTTACCTCTTTGTTCCAATCAGTTCGAAAGGTGACCCATAATAAAATGACTGTTTGCATGACTGTACCGCCCATCATTCCTGACCAGATACCCTGTACTCATCCAAAGATAAAGATACATAACCAATGGTATAATCTATTGATAATAGAATGGACTACAAAATTTATTTTGATCACTTAGAGAATGCTGTGAAATTACCTTAGCACCTAGTTTGAAGTAGAATCCCAGTAGAGAACCCAATGGGACTCCCACAATGTAATAACAGCCCACATTGACATATGCCACAAAAGTTTGCCATCCACAGCCAACAGCCACACCTAACAAGATTTGTAATCATGTAAATTTCAATCCAATATGTTGCACCAGAACAGAATCAAACTGCAATTCAATAATAGACAGACATCAACAACATATGTTTGCTACTAATAAAGACATCAAGCTTAACCTAGGCTTATTATTAAATTGTAGAGTAATATGCTTAATGAAACTTTCTTACCAGACAAGACAGGTTGAATTCCATTAAGTACAAGGGTAAGTGCAAGCAGTGGAGAGAGATCAGAGACAGCTTCAGCTACAACTTCTCCACCAGTAAACGCATAGCTAATGTTGTGGCGTAATGCAAGAATAACAATTGCAGCTATCACTGAGATGATGAAAGACCATGCTGTAACCACTATAACTGAAAATGCTGCTGATTTTGGATGCCCTGCTCCCAATTCATTGCTCACTCTCACACTGCTCATTCATCACGAAATAAACTATGGTGTTACAATCATATTATAAGGAGACTAAAATTGCATAGTGACTAAGTGAAGAAAAATAATCTACACATTATTAAATTACTGACCTTGCTGCTGCATTCAATCCAACTGATATCATGAACACCCAACCAGAAATCGTCATGCTTTTGTAGTTTTACGCCAAAATAAAGGAAAAACAACAAGATTAGCTAATTAAAGAATAGTCTACTGTCTTTTAAAACAAACAACAGCAACAATTGCAAAAGTCAAGACTTAGTAGGAATGAACATATTTGGTCAAAGTTAAAAATAAGAGCATTGAAGTTAAAGTGCAAACAAATTATTTTGATATAGCCAGTTCGTTTATTTTCTGTTATATCTCCTAAGTTGGTTAATTTGACACTAATCAGGGCCTATCCAAACGAAGAGACAAAAAGGAAAAAACTGAAATGCTTTTAACTCCAGAGCCTCACTTGTTTCACAAAGTATCAAATTACTAAATATAAAGTTTGGATATCGAGGAACTATATAAAAGTTAGTATATGCTGCGATCAATTCATCCATTTACAATTTTAGTTAAAAACTACTTAAACCAAACGTGACAAGATTAAAATAGAATAACTAAACTTGGAAAATTCAACAGATTCCCAGAATACGCAAAGCCAAAAATGTTGTGAGCTGATGACAGTGACAATTGGGCTGCTTTATATTACACATCATACATATGCTGCGGCCTACAAGTGTTCATAAAGATTTTTAAAAAGCTCAAAGGAGGAGCATGTCAGTTTTGCATTGATTTGAATTTTTATTTTTTATTTAATCATCCATATTTGAAGGTTCATTTACTTACCTAACAAAAATTCGTGTTTGATAGGCAATTAAGGAGATAAATCTGTTTCTACCTAATTGGTTCTTCACTTTCAAGGTTCAAGCTTGAGACATTTTGATAGAGATCTGTCCACACGATGTGGTGGATTTTATCGGGACATCTAATTCTTTACCATTGGACAACTAAGGCTCAGTTACTACGATTTTCATCTCATATATCGGGTGCAGTTTACTCCAAGGTTTGGCCACATTGACATATGTTTTTCTATAACTACACTACTAATTTGCATAGAGGAAAGAAAGATCGGGATCTACCCTGGGAATTAGGTAGATAAATTTTAGTTTTTCAATATCAACAGTTAATGTATCAGCCATTTCTCTAATTCTCTCTACAAGAGTATAACATAACTAGACTGTCAGTTTACCAGCCATTTTTCTCTATTAAAATATAGATACACTGTCAATACATGTGCCATTTTTCTCATTTACTAATAGACTGTCAATGTATCTGCCATTTTTCACTATTAGAATAGATACACTGCCATTACATGTGCCATTTTTCTCAGTTACTAATAGACAGTCAATGTATCTGCCATTATCACTATTAGAATATATACCTCCACTCAGTCGATACATGTGACATTTTTCTCAATTTGATGTATCTGCCATTTTACTATGGTAGAATATAGATAAGACTGACAATATATATACAAAGTCAATACATGTTACATTTTTCTCAATTTAATGTGTCTGTTATTTTTTGTTAAAACCTCTTTTTCTTTAGAAGTAGAATATAAATGACAGACAATGTTCCAGCCACTTCTCACTATTTTATTATAGACAGAGACCTCAGCAGTTTTGTCCACTATAAAGAACTAAATTGAAGAACATTGACCATTGGCACATCACTTCAAACAAAGTTAACTCATTTCAAGATTAACTAGTACTTATATTTGTGGTACAGTTAGAAATTTTGGAATTGTGCTAGAGTCAAGAACCAAAACCCCCCACACAAATTAATGACAAAAAAACTGTGTCTTTTAGTGCATCTTTGTCCACACTCAACTTAATGTAGCAGAACAATTACTAATACTCAAGAAAAAGATAAAAATGTGGGAATATTAGGAGGAATATTTGTCTTACCAAATAGAAAGCGAATCCAAAGCCAATTCTGGATTTTCAAGCAGCCCAGCTAGCAGAACAAGAATTTGAAAGTACCATGTCTCCAAGCATAACATCACTGCTGAAGCTGCTGATAACTTAAAGAATCCAGGCAAGCCAGAAAATGCCTTCCAACTGAACCCATTCCATGTTTGTTTACACTTCTCACTTTTCACTATGTATATAAATTGGGCTATTACTATTATCCACCATGACAAACTTAACACTAGTGATGCCCCTAGAAGTCCTAGGCCAATTTTGTAAACTGCAACATAACTGATCACTAGATGCAACACTAACGTTACTGCAGAAATGTAGGCACTTGGTGTCACAATGCTCTGTGATTGAAGGAATTTTTGGATTGGGAAATTCACAGCGTAGGCGAAAATTTGTGGTATTAGACCGTATACAAATAAGGCTGCTGCTTTTGCAATTTCTGGTGATTCGCCTAGAAAAATTAGAATTGGTTTGCAGAAAACGTAGACTAAAGTGAGTAACACCCCTGTTAGAGTAAGGAGAATTGTTGATCTTTGAAGATAAACTCCTAACATGTCATATTTCCTCGCTCCATATGCTTGACCACAAAGTGTTTCAACTGCACTTCCCATGCCCAACTGTTCAAAAAAGAACAAATATAAATCTTAATATCTAGACCATTAACAATTTAAGTTTTTAGCTCAAATGATCACACATTTCAACATGACATCGTAATGTCTTGGGTTCAAGTTTCAATGCCTACCAACATCAAAAAGAAAAATCACATGCTTGGCCATGGGCTACACGCGTCAGAGTCATATGTTGAAGATATACTTAAGTAAATAAAAGTATGTTCCCCAAACATCTAAACTTTTAGATTAGATGGTCGCACCCGTAAACAGGAAGTCAGTATTACATATTAGATCATCACACACTTCAACAAAAACACTCAATATTATTATTGGAAGACTATAATGAGGACATCGAGAAATCAAACCACAATCAAGAAACATGAAAGAGCATACCATGAGGCCATAGGCAAAGATTTGGATGCCAGTGTTTCCAAGAGAAGCAGCAGCAAGTTCAAGATTACCAAGGTGGCCAGAGAAGATTTGTGTGGACATGGACATGAGGTAATTGATCATGTACACCATAACTGCAGGGGCAGCAAGGAAGAAAAGTAGCTTCATTTCGATCCATGTGGCTAAGCGCAGGCGACTCCGGAGAGGTAATGAAGTGTCCGAGAGTACAGTCTCTAGTTCATTGCTAGATTCAAGATTAATGTGCTCTGTAGGTAACTGGGGTGATAAAGCTGTTGCCCCATTGTTTTCAAGAAATGGTTGATAAATATCATTCTTACTGGTTGCCATGGAATAGAGAATAGAGAGTAAAAAAAATAGTGAACTTATGGAAGTTGGTTAGCATGGTGTGTATGTATATATAGATGATTGGAGAGAAGGAAATCTAAACATATTACAACGTACTGGCATACATCTTGTTCAACTTATAAAATACGTTGTACTGGAAAAGTCTTCCTAATATAATGACTATACTATAGTAACTGTATAAAGTTATTGCCCAAAAAAAAAACTTTATATAGTAATGTTGAGTTGGCAATTCCAGAATATAATATGAAGATACTATTACGAAATCTTAACTTGCAGATATCATATCAGTTGACAGTATACCAATTAATGCTTATCATATATACCTATGCGTGACATAATTATGTATTTATTTCTTTTTACATTGTTAGACCATAGAGCATAAACTATTTGATAATTATAGGAGAAAAATCTTTTGCACTCTCCAAAAGGAAAACTTCATGGTGCTCGTAGAGATCATTCCACAACCACACGGTTAAAACTGAAAATAGATGGTTACCAACTAGTGTGAAAGAGATAGTGAAAGCTTTCGGCCTATACTCCCTAGTCCCTACCAAGTACCAAATCTATTTTGTGAAGTGTGGATTAGACGAGTTCATTATGAGTGATGCTGAGATTTTCTTTTTTTAAAATGTCGAGATTCACGGCCAAAGTATAAGAAAGGATTTGTTAAGTGTCCAACATCAAATGAGAGTTAAGTCATTTTCTTATATTTATGATTTTGAATTTTTTGGCGATCATGAGCTGCTTTAATGTTGAGTTAAACCCTATATTCATCTTTTTTCATATATCGATAATTCCGTCTCTTTTAAAATAATCCCACAATTTACAAATAGAAGAAAAAAAATAGCATTTGAGATACTAATATTTTTTTAAAAAAAATATAATAATAATATTTAATGAGAAATACACATGTCGTTTTTCGATTCGCTCATTTGACACATCATTGGCGAGTGTAACTCAAACATCTAACTTAAGAGACGTCTATTCAGGAGAAACACTGGAGACGATAAGAAGTGTCTGCTAGTTGATCACTGGGGAAGTTGAAGTGTCTACATGGAAATTGGGGCCAACTTTAAGGAGCCATCTATGTATTCTGCCTAAACAAAAACTAGTGGCACGGGTTCATCTAGATCTACTTGGACGATGTAGGTAATTTTGTGTTTATCATTAGCATGCATATGTATGCATTGCTTGCTACAAGTAATTACCAGAGAAAATTTGTAATCTCTGTAATGAACTGTATTTACAAAAGTTAATCGTAAAGTAGCATAAATGATAAAACTATTTATCTAACTGTAGCATGTCTTAAAATTGTAGTATGTAATTTGTCTTGCTAGCTGCTAGAAAGTACAATGCTATTTGAGGCTTTGTTTAGGATAATACAAACTACTTACTGGCATTACTGCAAAACAACTATTTTCCTAAAGTTGGTAGAATCTAACATTTGATGAGAGGTCAAATTGGAGATGTTTGGTGATATTCCCAAGTACTACGGCTAATAAATAGTGAAATTTATGTTGACATATTGATAGACAAAAAGGGATGCATCAAATTTGCGTTGTGTCGAGGTCATGATTTATGTTACAATTATGCAATATTGACCGATAGAAGTGCACGTAGAGTATAGTAGGGTGCTTGAGAGACACATGTCGAAGGAACTCGGCAAATGACTTGTAACTTCGGGAGAATGTGTTGTGATCTCTCCCACATTGATTAACAAGAGAGATGTATATAGGCTAAATGTGTTCTCCCACCTACTAGACAAGTCTTTTGAGTTGGGTTCCCTTATTTGGTCTATAACAAAATGAGTGCTCTTCTATAAGCGGCAAATTCCCCCATGCAGTGGCTCTGGCCTCCGGGGTTGATGGACCTTTGAATTAGTTTGTGTTTTGGTAAACGTAGCAATTTGTTGTGTCTTTTTCAATTGGATTTATAAATTTATGGGCCACTCTCACATGCTGCTCGAACCAGTTGACATGAGTGTTTATGCTAAGGTGTGGCCAACATTTTGTTTAATTCAACTCCATATATGGCCTTACCTATATGCTATCATGGGGCTTTGGCATGGCAGGTCTCCCCAAGTCTTTTTTGTGTGGAAAAAGGCTCAAGTTTTAAACATGAAATCTAGGGTCCTCATTTAATTAGTGGTATTAACTATCTAACATTCCCACCCCAATGTTTTGTAAGTTGCACAATAGTCCATGTATATAAAGTAGTTTTTTGCCAAATTTGGCCATTCCCTAGCTGCCTTCCCTCTCTCCTCTCCCCCGTTTTCCCTCCATTTTTTCCACATTCCATTCCCGCCCAAAGTTCCACCATAGCTGCTGAGCTTCCTTGCGTAGATCGAAATAATACCCATTCCGCCATAGCTGCTGAGCTTATTATCTTGAATATCCTTTCCCGTTTTAGGCAATACAAGCTGAGATCACCCACATTTGGGTTATACGGTATTTCGTTAAATCTGGTCGTTTCTTATCCATTAAAGGGGAAATCTTGTTCCTCCAATTTTAATCGTATCAATCCAGTCATCTCCGGTAAGTGTACTGACTTTTCGAACATGTTTTTTGTTGTTTTTGTTGATTCGGGGTTGTTACGGATTCAGTTCCTCCGAACAATCTGCGTGAAATTCCAAACACCATTTTGACTTTCCTATGGCCGTAATTGTAATTCCAAACAGATCGCTAGCGTTTTACGCGGCGTATGTATTTTATTGGAATTTTCACAGATAATGTTCGAAACATTCGGTAGGATGTTTGAGCGTTCTGATGCAGTTTGGAACATCTTGCATTAAGCATCGAAAAAGTGTAAGGTGATGTTCAGAACGTCTTCGTGAGATGTTCCAAACGAGCAACACTGAGGTTTGGAACATCTTGCATTGAGCAATGAAAAACTGTAATCTGATGTTCAGAACGTCAGAAGGGATGTTCCAAACGAGAACAGTGAGGTTTGGAACATACTGTATAAATATTAGTAATACTAATAGTTGGTCATTCCAATTTATTGCAGGCGACCATTGATGGGTGAGGTTATATTAGGAGTTAATTATCAAGGTGAATGGGTGGAGCGTTCTAAATGTTATGCTTGGGTTCCGAAGGTTAAAGAGTCAAGACCCATTCTTGTGCTTAGAGATGTTACGTATGATGTTCTACTTAACAAAATCATCGTAAGTTGGGGGATAAGAGACAATCCGAGGGACATTTGCATTACTTACATGCTGAGTGTTGCCGCAAATCAAAAGACTCCTCCCGTTACAGTAAGAAACAATGATGATGTACGCCTTTATATGGCTGACGTTGATCGTAATGGTGCTAGGCCCACACTAAGGGTAATTGTGGTTTCAACAACGGAGGAATGTGTTGGTTCTAATGACCAAGAAATGCCAAATAGTGGAGGGCATGATTTTAGCCAGCGATTGGATGACTTACATGAAGAAGTAGAAGAAGACAGGGGAGGAGGGGTAGAAGAAGACAGAGGAGGCGTAGATGTAGATGAAGAAAAAGAAGAAGAAGTAGAAGACAAATATGTAGAGGAACATCCTGCCATTTATACCCCTGTGTTTCCAACACAAAGCAGCGAGCCGATATTTCACTTCGTCGATGGCACAGGTTTTGAAAAAGGTATGACTTTCCCCAATAAGAAAGAACTGGTCACCAAATTGAAGATTGCAGCAGTTAAACATCGTTTTAATTACAAACCATTGAAGAATACTGCAAAGATTTTTAATGCTAGATGTTTAGATGTGAAATGCAAATGGTGGTTAAGGGCAATGAGGTATAAAAGTAATGATAGGTTCTACATTAGCGTTTACAATAACATGCACACATGCGGTGTCCAACATCATTCCAGTCATAATTCACACGCCTCTGCCCGGATAATTGGTGAGTTCATGAAAGGTAAATATTTAATGGGAAAAGGTCCAACCACAAAAGCTGTCAGGAAGTCCCTTAACAACGATTTTGGTTGTAAGGTTAGCTACTGGAAGTGTCTTAGGGGCTGTCAATTTGCAAAATCTTTGACACGGGGAACACATGCGAAAGGTATTGAAATTCTTTATGCTTATGCTTATATGGTTAGGAGCAAGAATCCAGGAACCAAGACAGATTTGAGGCTTTCTAGCACAGGGAAGTTCTTGTATTTTTTTCTCTCTTATGGAGCGTGGATCAGGGGATTTACTTACGTGAGAAAAGTCCTAGCCGTTGACGGTACACATTTGTCTGGCGAGTATGGAGGGGTGTTGCTGTCTGCTGTTGCTCAGGATGCAATGAGTCACGTATTCCCGGTTGCTTTTTGTGTTGTAGACAAAGAGTGCGACGCCTCATATGAGTATTTTTTCGAACAATTACGCTGCATAGTTTCAGATAGTGAAGAGTTGTGCATAGTTTCGGATAGACATCCGAGCATCTCGAAAATGGTCGCCCAAGTGTTTCCTTCTGCACACTATGGAGTTTGCATGTGGCACCTTGGTGAAAGCATCCGAACAAAGTTTCAGTTTGGATTCAGTCTTCATAAATACTACACTGCAGCAAAGGCATACAGGGTAGAGGAATTCACTGATGCTATGAATGAGATCAGGGCTATTGATTGGAGGGTAGCGGATTATCTTGAAAATGTTGTTGGCTATCATAGATGGAGCAGATTATATTTCCCGGGAAACAGGTAATATTACTGTCTGCTTTCAATATGTTCCAAACGTCACATTACGCGCTCCGAACATAATATGAATGTTCAGAACATTTTGGGAAAATTTATTTTCTACTGATGTTCCGAAATCCTTGTAGGAGTTCTGAACGTATGGGTCATGTTAGGAACATCATTAATGTTCCGCATTTCTTATTCCTATATCTGCACTTGTGCTTTATGCTAGGAACATTTTTTGACTATTATAATTTTTATTCTTTTTAATAGGTTTGAAGTTATGACATCAAACATAGCTGAGTCCATTAATTCCATGCTGAAAGAGCAAAGAGAATACCCCATTGCTGCCCTCTTGAAGGATATAGGTAGGAACTTTGCGAAAAAATTCCACACTAGGGCCATGAAGTTAATCAACCACCCAAATTTATGCGTCCCAGACGTTGAAATAAAAATAAGGAAGAATAAAGAAGTGGGAGACAAGCTAGTTGTCAACAGGAAGGGAACTTATGGTTTCGAACTCATTAGTCCAGGGCATGAGGCAGAAGTTGATCTATATGAGAGGACATGTACATGTAGGGAGTTTGATCTTGATCAGTTACCTTGTGTACATGCTATGGCAGCAATTAGGGGGTTGCATGGCGATGAATATGGAAGTAGAGTGTATGAATACACTTCTGGATATTACACAACACAAGCATACATCCTTGCCTATGCAGAGCCTGTCAATGCAGTACCTCCTGAAGAATCATGGGTCGTCCCTACTGAAGAGATACTTTATCCAGTGCCTCCGCCCCCAAAGCCGAACAACCGTGGAAGGAGAAGGGTTAACCGGATTCGATCTATTGAGGAGCGTCTTCCAAATAGGAGAAATAAATGTGGCAACTGCAAGAGATATGGTCACAAGAAAACTACATGCCCCGTTGTTCGTAGTGGAACTGAGGCTACAAGTGAGCCTACAAATTGAGTTTGTGAATTGGATATTTATATCGTCCTCGTTATAATTTCGATTATTTGGATATTTATTTGAATTGCATAATGGACTTTTCGTCCTACTTGTATAATTTATATTGTGTACATATTTGGCCAAATTTGTTTTCTTAACTTATGGTTTGCATAGATTTGCTTTACTGCATCTTTTGCGATTATGTTGTGCACATAATTGCATATTGTTCGCAACACATCGAGTTTGTTTAGGATATTACATGTGATGTTCCGAACGATGTCAAGGCATGTGAAAGCTTGTGAGGTCTTTATTTCACAATTCATAGTCGTAGCATTTACCAAGTGCTACCTTAGAGGAAATGTTCGGAACCTCTTGTCGATGATATTATATTATACTTTTATACGTGACGTTCCGAACAAGCTATTCAAAATTCAAAAGACACAAACGGCTACAATGAACAGTTGGGATGCCCAAATACCAATACACTAAACGGCTAAAATACAAGTTGGTTGCTGCAACAGTCACGTCAAAAAACACATTCACACTTGTAAATATGCGTCCCTTCATTTGCTTCGGTCACTGAAAAGGCGTGCATTAGAGTTTTTAGCCACTTCAAAACATCTATAAATACCTCCACTTTCCCGAACACCCAATTCACAATTCATTTCGCATTAACCAAGTATTACCTTCAGTTTTCACCGGTTTCTATATCAAGGAAGAACAAGTTGAGGTACTCAAGTTATCCATATTTTCTACGTTTTTCCTAAAACGATTTCAACATCTAATCTGTTTATATTTCCTTAAACATAACTCCACTTTGATTCTTTTCTAAATTTTAAACATCTTTTCATGCAGATGGCCAATAACGCATTAAACGATCCATGGAATAAGTACCACCGAGTCCGAGAGCCTCCAAACAAGTCGCTTCCCACAAGACTGCTAGACGTGCATTATGAAGTTGTTGACATCAAAGAGGTAGCAGATAATTGTGAGAGGTCCATTCAAACACTCGAGACAAAACTTGAGCAGATGCAATTGCAGATAGATCGGATTGAGAGGATTTTGCAAAACCAATTCGGTGGAGGTCAAAACAATAACGAAGACGCTATTATATATTAGATGTTTAAGTAGTTCTACTGTTTATGAATATGCTTTTGTATCTCTTTTCAATTAATATTATTATGAAGGTCTTTAATTAGTACTGTTAAACTGCCTCCAAACCATCATGTTTGCTTATAGTTCGCAACACATCAACTGTCGTTTAGGATATTATATAGGATGTTCCAAACGACAACTTTTTCTGCTCCATTTCTGGAGAAGTTAATAAAATCATACAACACGTTCGGAACATATACCATGTGTTCCAACATGAAAACATATGTTCGGAACGCAACCGATATGTTCCAGGTATAAATGATGAGCATTAACATTATACACGTCCAAATATCCAGAATAATAAATGATTTTCATTTCAACTAGAACAAACAATTTATACTTGTTCAGTAGTGATGACCAATTGAGTGACAAATGATGATCAGTGAGCCCCTGATGATCATCTATCATACGGTTGTTTTAGAACAACCTATTGATGTTCGTCGCATTAGACGGCCGTTCGGATCGCACAATTTTTAATGTTGCTATCTTCATCGTCTGATGATCCACCAACATACCTGTAAGAGTGTCAAATGACGATCATTTTAACTAGAAATGACCCACTCTACTTGCTAGGGTGACAAATGACGATCACTATCACTATAAATAACAAATTATGCTTGTTATAGGGAGAAATGATGATCCATTCATATACCATTGTTTCGAACATCAGCTGGACGTTTGTCGCGTTATTGTGATGTTCCGCGCGCGATGTTCTATTGTTGCTATCTTCATCATACTCTTCACAGTTAGAGTAGTTAGAGTGACAAACTATCATCATTATATACCTAAAAAGGACCCACTATACCTGTAAGAGTGATAAATTCATCCACTTTCATCACAAAGACCACTTAGAGTAGTTTGTGGGACAAATGGTGATCCTTATGAGTAGAAATGGACAAGTAGAGTTGTAAGCGTGACAAATGATGATCAATATGATAATAAATGACCACTTATACTTGTAAGAGTGACAAAAGATGATCAATATGATAATAAATGACCAACTATACTTGGTTTAGGGAGAAATGATGATCAATATGATAATAAATGACCAACTATACTTGGTATAGGGAGAAATGATGATCCATACATATAATAAATGACCAACTATACTTGTGAGAGTGATAAAGGATGATCATTATACCTAAAAATGACCCACTATACCTGTAAGGCTGACTAATGATGATCATTATGAGTAGAAATGGCCAACTAGAGTTGTTCGACAGACAAATGATGATCCTTCTAATCTAGAAATGTCCCAACATACCTGTAAGAGTGTCAAATGACGATCATTTTAACTAGAAATGACCCACTCTACTTGCTAGGGTGACAAATGACGATCACTATCACTATAAATAACAAATTATGCTTGTTATATGGAGAAGTGATGATCCATTCATATACCATTGTTTCGAACATCAGCTGGACGTTTGTCGCGTTATTGTGATGTTCCGCGCGCGATGTTCTATTGTTGTTATCTTCATCATACTCTTCACAGTTAGAGTAGTTAGAGTGACAAACTATCATCATTATATACCTAAAAAGGACCCACTATACCTGTAAGAGTGATAAATTCATCCACTTTCATCACAAAGACCACTTAGAGTAGTTTGTGGGACAAATGGTGATCCTTATGAGTAGAAATGGACAAGTAGAGTTGTAAGCGTGACAAATGATGATCAATATGATAATAAATGACCACTTATACTTGTAAGAGTGACAAAAGATGATCAATATGATAATAAATGACCAACTATACTTGGTTTAGGGAGAAATGATGATCAATATGATAATAAATAACCAACTATACTTGGTATAGGGAGAAATGATGATCCATACATATAATAAATGACCAACTATACTTGTGAGAGTGATAAAGGATGATCATTATACCTAAAAATGACCCACTATACCTGTAAGGCTGACTAATAATGATCATTATGAGTAGAAATGGCCAACTAGAGTTGTTCGACAGACAAATGATGATCCTTCTAATCTAGAAATGTCCCAACATACCTGTAAGAGTGTCAAATGACGATCATTTTAACTAGAAATGACCCACTCTACTTGCTAGGGTGACAAATGACGATCACTATCACTATAAATAACAAATTATGCTTGTTATATGGAGAAATGATGATCCATTCATATACCATTGTTTCGAACATCAGCTGGACGTTTGTCGCGTTATTGTGATGTTCCGCGCGCGATGTTCTATTGTTGCTATCTTCATCATACTCTTCACAGTTAGAGTAGTTAGAGTGACAAACAGCCAAGTAGAGTTGTTAGAGTGGCAAATGATGATCATTATGACTAGGTAATTAAATTGAGATGATCAGTATCACCCTAAATTACCAAGCATACTTGTTAGAGTGGCAAATGACTACACATCCATCTTTGTGGTTTCGAACATGAAAAATATGTTTGTCACATGAATAACACGTTCGGAGCGCCATATTTCGATGTTGCTATCTTCATCGTTCTGTTTTAGTACATGTTCAGATCAGATCGCGTTATGATTGAAACATGAAGTGTGTCGTGCGGAACGACGTAGGGTAAAATGGTAAATTATAGGACAAAATAACAATTTCAAATGAAATTTCTTGATCATTACTACGCAAAACATAGCAATTGGAAATATAGAACCTAAACTATGAACCAACACTTGATCCAAGTACAGAATATGAGAACGATTAGCACCACAACTAGCAGTACCCCAAAACCCAATTTTTTCCGCCATAAACGTGCCGCTTTCCTCTCTTCTTCAACAGCTTTCAACTTCTTAAGTAGACCCCATATTACTCTCTTTGCTTGATCTGACATCTCTTCATCATGCCATCTAAAGTAGTTGCAGCCATTTGCCTACATAAAAAAAAGAAAATAAATAAAACAAACAAATAAATCCAAGAAAGAAAATAAACCCATCAGCTAACCAACCTGACCATATTTGCATCCGTAAAACCTCCTTCCTGGGTTTAGCTGAGTCCACGATGTTGTTAACTTCGCATAATCTCCACATCGACAAAATGGTACAACACAGCCGCTATTAACGGATCTACTAGACATTTTAATCTGGATGTTTGATGTAATTGTGTAAACTTGTTTTATAAATAATGAACGTATATATAATGTGTTGGGTGGTGAATTTTTTTTACCGTTGGTAAATAAATGTTGTTCACGCGCCCAATGTAATAATCTATCACGACATTGGGCTAGATGGAAATGATGTTCGGAACATCGTGTAAAGGATATGTCACGCGAATTATACTTATTTACAGTGCCGTTCCGAACAAGCTATTCAATATTTGAAATTCAACAACGTCTACAATACAATTTCCATTGGGGAATACACCTATCATCTAGACTAGGTTTGCAGGTAGGTCGAAATGATGTTCGGAACATCATTTCAAGGATACGTTACACCAATTACAGTAATATAGGCTGACGTTCGGAACCTGTTCAAAATTTGAAATACACAAACGGCTACAATACAACCCGCTCAAATACCAATACACCAAACGGCTACAAACGTTTCGGTTGCCTCTCTCAACTTCTATAAATACCCAACGATTCAAAGCATTTCAATCCATATTCATCAACTTACACTTCAAGGAATTTCAATCCACATTAATCAACTTACACTTCAAACTATTCATCATCAAAAATGGCACGTCAACCACGAACAAGAGGAGCAAGAGGAGCAAGAGGAGCACGAGGAGCCTCCACGGCCAGAGGAGCCTCCACAGCTAGAGGAGCCTCCACGGCTAGAGACGCCTCCACCTCTAGGGCATTATCATTTCAAGACGAATCACAAACTGAAAGGGCTATTGACATATTGGAACAACTAAGGGCAGAAGTGTGGGGTTGGAAGTTCCAGTTTGAGGGCTTCCTGCATGACTACAAAAAGGACGTCAGAAAGATGACGAAGGAAACGCGAAGGATCAAAAGAATGCTCAAAGGTCTGCTTGCTGATAAGGCGATGCATTACCTTGACTTCTACTCCTCTCCTTCACGCTAGATTTGGATGTTCCTATTAATGTTATTATATATTTCTTTTTGAATGTTTATAATCTAGTATCTTTTGGTAGAATGCTAGTATAAGTAGCATTCCTTTTGTAAAGCACTGACAGTGATGTGCAGTTTCTCCATTTGAATGCTAATATAACTAGCATTCTTTTTTGTAAAGCTCTACAATGATTATCAATGGAAATTACTTTTATCTAGTTCAGAACTCCAATAAGCCGTTCAGAAAGTTTTTGTGTCGTTCTGGAACATTATTGACCTTTATACAATAAGAGTATCTCGTTTGGAACATCGTAATTCCGCGCAAAACATATATATCTTGTTCTGAACAATTGATGAGCACTCGATATGCTCCGTTCTTTTTCTAAAAACACTAATCCATCTATCTATAATTAAAATAACCACAGTATACCGAACGATATTAATAATGTTCCGAACATCTTGTTAAAATCTAAAAGGCACAACAGTTACAATATTATCAGTTGCACTCGTTTGAGTAGTACATAACGGTTACGAGTTTCATCAAAAGTCACTTTCGATAAAGCCCTTCCCAACAGACTCGTCGATTGCCCCTTTGTTCACATTCACACATTGATAAATACCCAACAGTCACACATTGATCTATCACATTTCAAAATGCCTCGTCGTCCAAGAACAAGGGGAGCACCTATAAGAGGAGCATCGAGTTCAAGATGGTCTAGACTTCCTTCCTCGAGTTCACATTCAGATTCTGGAAATTCGACCAATGGCTTGGACCAACTAAGGTATGAAGTGTGGGAATGGAAATTCAAATTTGAAGAATTCTTCCATGATTATAGAAGGGACATAAGAAGGATGAAGAGAATGCTTAAAGGGCTCCTTGCTGAAAAGGGAATTGATTATGTCCCGTACTCCACACCACCAGGAACACCACCTGAAGCACCACCACCCTAAGTTCGATTGCTTATGATTATTTTAGTTATAATTTTATATGTTTATTATATTATTGTGCCGTTTGTGTCTCGATATAATATGTATTTTGCATTTTCTAAGGAACGACTTGTCGTTCCAGAACGAAGTATTATTGTTCCAGGGTAAACTTAATTAAATGTTGCAGATGTTTGGAACATCACTTTGCATTTCAGGAACAGATTCATGTCGTTCTGGAACTGATGTAATAATCGTCAATATTTAATATTTAAGCACATCAAAAGCTGTTACTTGTTACTTGGCTAAGAAAATAAAAGTCATCCATACCTAATTACATTACCAAAAAAAAGTTAAAAGATTATCCAAATATTACATATTACCCAAATCAAGGCTTCATTTTCCCGTCGAAAATATAAACGGCAAAACGTCGCCTCCACCGATCAGCCTCATTGTCACAAATTTTGTCCATGGAGGTGTTTGTAATGAGATGCTCAATGTACATCAACGCGAAGACTCCACAGGATTGCCCTGTTAGATTTTGTGGACAAAGTGATCTTGGCACTCTCTCAAACGACCACATGTCTCCTTCATTACACATCGGATCCAATTCTTTGAATAGCTTAGAATTTCTGACATAGATCGGGAACATGTACAGAATGGGAACAATTATTGGCAAGAACTTTTCATCATCATTAACACCATGATTGCAATCATACACCCAAACCTTCGCTTCAACCATGTCAAACACCACCAACACGTAGTGATTGTCGTTGATGTTGAAGACGGCGAAGATCCTCTTAGCACCAGCCCAACACCTACCCGCTGGGTAGGGTAGCTTTCCATGTGCATACTCCAGATAATCATCATCAAACTTATACTCCTTCAACACTTTGTCAAGCGGTAGCTTATTTTTTTTTCGCATCTGCTTCCAGTTGGTAGTACCGTTTTTTCATGTTTGTCAAGAATGCCATATCCAAAATGAGGTCACTTTGATCGTAATGATAGGGGTAATTCAAATGCCTCTCCCGCATCATTGTCAGCACAGCTTCAACATACTGCAGAACATATAAGAGAGACAAAAAATAATTGGAGTGTAAGTGAGTGAAGGAAAGGTCTGTCTTTCCGAACATCATTCCATGTTCGGAACGACTGTGTGATGTTATATAAATCTATGAGAAGCTAGAAATGCTTTTGTTATTCCAAGCATGCTAATGATGTTCCGAACAAAGTTAGAATGTTCCCTACAACGATGTGAAGTTCAGAAAATCATTCAAAAATAAACTTACAATGTCCCACATCCATTTTGTCTTGTCCACCAGTTCTTTGAAATCTAGGTAATTCATCGGCAATCCAAGAAAAACATCTTTTTGTTTCTTCCTCTTATTGATAAATGCGCTCAACGCCAAAACTTTTTTCCGCTTCAATGGCTTGTAAATATCCACTGGCAGCCTCGGACAAACTTCTTCCTGCTTCTTCTCCTCTTCTGTTTGTGGTGATTTCACAGCCTTTGCAGGTTTTACAATAGTTTTGCTCTTCAACTGCTCAATCGTCTCCTTCACGGCCGCCATCTCCATCACCATGCCTTTACGCCAATCGTCGCACTCTTTGCAATTGCAACTGCTACATTTGGGGATGTCGAATCCATCACCACCAGAAGAATCACCTTTGATTTGCTAAGAAGCACCATCCTTTGTCTCGTAAGGCACGATCTGTTGCTCATAAGCCACCATCCTTTTCTCATAAGCCACGATCTTTTCATCATAAGCAACCATCTTTTGATCGTAAGCCAAAATCTTTTGCTCCATTGCTTCCCTCCACCCGCTGCATTCACCACATTTGCAGCCTCTGCAATTGGAGCTCCTCTTCACTATAGCAACTTCAGTGATACCGGCAACTTCAAACTCACCGCGAACTACATCACCATCAGCTTTGTTTCCAGTGTCAATATTTACATCTTGCAGGCCACCAATTCCCTCTTCATTGTATTCACCATCACTTCCAAACATCATCGTTTCTGGTGCTTCCATAGCTTTAATTTCTATCACTTGAAGATACAAATTGTAGTGCCACCAACAAGGCCCACGGTGCAAGCATCCTCAAACACTTTACAAAAACGATCAATTGTGTCGTCCTCTTCGTCATCAAATGGCATGAGGTCTAGAAAGGAATCCATGTTCAGCTCTTCATCGGTAGGAATGAGGAAAGGGTGAACAACCTGTTAATATACCCAACAACATTAAATAAATATCAACTAAATTTTAAAAATCTTTTAATGTTGTTTGGAACAAAGTCTTGTTGTTCGAGAACATCAGAAAAGGATGTTCCGAACATTGTTGACTGTAGAAGTTGATGGTTCTTCATTAAGATGTTCCGAACATCAAAGAGAAATATCTCAGCAAACACGAGGTTGTTCCAAACATTACATAACATATATGGAAAACTGAATACTTACAGGAACATCTTGTTGGTCAAACAACTTGTCCGTATCTCTTTCATAAATTTCAGTAAGCCTGTTTATGATCCTTGGCATTGTTTTTTCTTTTGGCAAATCCTTTGGTCTCAAGGCAGGAATGGCTTCATGAGCCCAGGCCATGAATGCCCATGGAAAGCCATAAAGATTGTAAGTCTGGCTTCCTTCTGCACGAGGTTCCATTGGCTTGATCAGATATTCCATTGTTAATTCAAAACTCATCCTACCCCAAGGATAACGCTGGAATTCTGCAAGATCGGCGGACAAGCACACCACCCATTCCTCTATTCCATATTTGGAATCCCTCGCACACAGAATAGTATGAACAAACCAAGCCATGCACAGATTTAAATACCACTTCTTGGGACAGGTTCTAGAACATACCAACTCAAGCAAGTCACCAGACTTCACAGCTTGCTTTTTCTTCGGCTGTTTTTATTTTTTGGGCTTGTTGAACTTCCTCTTTGCAGGTGAAGGTGAGGGTGAGGGTGAAGGTGAGGATGGGGGTGACTCCTCCTCCTTCTTCTTCCCCTTCCGCTTCCCACTACCCTTCTCATTCTCCTCCTTTTGCTTCTTCTCCTTCTCCTCCTTTCCCTTTATCTCTTTCTCCTTCTCCTTCCTCTTTTTCTCCTTGAAATAATCAACAACAAACTTCCACAATTCCTTCCCCTTTTCATTCATTTTATCCATGTACTCTTTCCTTGGATAGGGCCCACAGTTTAGCCCTGTCATTAGTGCAAACTCGGATAGGCCAAAACGTGTTGGCAATCCATTGAAGGATATCCAAACCTCTTTCTTCTTCTTGCAAATAATCCTTCGCATGAGGAGGTTATGCACCAACTTGGTGCCAAACAGTGGATATTCCGGTAATTGCAAGAAAGGACCGAAACAGCTATTGGCAAATCCCCTTCTCACCTGCAATTTTTTCATAACCTCCTTGAACTGTATCATACCCCTAGCCAACGAAGAACGAACAGTAATCTTCCCATTAAAAGGTTCATTGTTGGTCAGGAAGGTCTTGAAGTGACCCTCAACGTTACTCTTGAAAGTAGCATGACCAACGTCTTCATACTGCACATAATTTTAGCATAAAATTAATAAAATGAATCACAATGATAGTAAATTAATAAATGTTCGGAACATGAGTATGCTGAGGTTCTGAACGACAGATGCTACTGTTGGGAACAAAACGTAACGTGTTCCGAACGAGAGCTACCAGCCTTAATGTTGATGTTGGGAACGTACAAAATGTCGTGTAGAACATCAACATTGGCGTTCCGAACAATACGCGTATCAATTCAACTATCACCTGGTCTTCCTCCAGTTTCAATCCAGATGTTCCTTCAGCAGTTTCCTTCTCTTCACCTGCTTCGTCTTCAACATTTCCATCTGCATTATTTACAGCTTCCCCATCTATTTTAACTCTTTTTTCACGATCCTTCAGAAAGTTGCTTTTTAAAATTACATCCTCCGCCTCTCTTCTACTTCTTTTGCTGCTTCTTGGACTCTCCCCTGTTTTATCTGCTTCCCCCTCTACTTCTTCTCCTTTTTCTCTACTTAAATCATCAGCCTCTTCATTTTTTTTACCACCGTCTTCCTCTTCCTTTTCACCATCACCATCTTCCACTCCAGTCCTCAAAAAATCACTTTTTAACAGTTCATCAATACCGGCGTCATCTAAATCCACCCTTCTTTCACCCTCATCTACAGCCCTCTCCAAATCCTCCCCACCTTTACTTAGATCGTAACTTGGTGCTGGACTTTGGCTTTCCTCTTGTTTATCACCTTTGTTCCGTGGACCTACTACTTCTCCTTGGCTACATTCGTCACTCTCCGCAACTAATTTTCTTTTAGTGGGTTTAGTAGTTCTTGGGCGTTTAGGAGTAGGTTCTAAATCTGTTGGAGTACGTTCCGAATCTGAAGTACTAGGCTTGTCAATTTTCTTCTTCGGCGAAGGGCCCTTTTTCTTAGAAATCGCCTTCTTGGGAGTCTTTGTAGGCTGCTTCTTCTGCTCATCTTCATCTTTATTTCTCGGCCTTAAATTTACCATTTTTCTGCAAAGCAAAACAAGGGGATACTAAATTTAGTTACAGAAAAACATGAACATCCTATTAGATGTTTAGAACCTCAGCAACTATGGTGTTCGGAACATCAAGACACATAACAGCAATAACTTCAATTTGCAACTAAGTAAAGCAGCGTTGGTTCCCAGAAAACCCTCAAATCGTCACAATTTAACCAAAAAATGTAAACAACCTAAAAATTTCAGTTGAACATCGAAAATCCCTTTTGTAGTTCGGAACTACTTTACCCATTAAAACACATAATGCCATTCAATTTCAACACAATATTACACCTTTTGTACAAAAACAAACGTCCAAATCATCGTTAATCACTGTCGACGAAAAAATTAAAATAAAAAACCTAGGTTCGACATTTACACCACAGTTTAAATGATAATGACATAGTATACCTTTTATATAAAATACTTTGTTGTATTGCTGGTCGGATTCCTTGAAAACACAGAGAACTTGACAGTATTTGGTTTAGATTTGGAGTGAAAAAGGAGATGAAGTGTGAAGTTGAAAGAAGCCACGCGGGGAAGGGGAAAGGGGTTAACTGATGAGTGATGTTCCCAAGGTTTGAAATAGTTATTATGTATGTTTTAAGAAATACCCTCAAGTTTTAAAAGTATTAATTTGGTCCATGATTAGTGTTAATCAGACTTAGAAATAAAAGAAAATGGAAAAGAAAAGCCGAGACCCTTTTCTGCCAAAAAAGTCTTGTGAGGTTCTGGAACGCTACATATCACTGCTATCCTCTTATCCCCCATTAATCATTCAGCTAGTGCTTTTAGTGATTTTTCCTACTACAGATTTTTGTTTGTTTTCTCCTCTTTGTCGTCTTCCTTTGTGAGTTACTATCAATTTTTCTGATCAACAGAATTAACAGACTCTGAATAAACCACGTATATACAATCATCATCCATCCAAAGTTCCACTGTACAATGTTTGTTGCAACATACAATTATACAAAAGAAAAGGAGATAATGATGAATGATAGATAAATGATGCTGTAGAAGCTGCAAATTTGACCTACTTGTGCTAACAATTTCTTTCGGATAAAAATGTGAACTCCTTAGATGAAAATTCAAGTGATTCAGCAGAGTTAAATGAGCAACTGAATGACCATTGATGAAGCAAAAAGTAGGCCATACACCATATCTTTGATGTAGACTCCTGAAATACAAACAAGGTTTGCAGTTTAAGATATCATATAGTATTCTGTAAACAGATTGTTGGTCCTCAAGATATGCCGTCTTAAAGGTACTGAGATAAAATTTTGAAGTTTCTTCAAGAAAATTTAGGCCAAGAGACTTGAAAAGATTAGTTCTTAACTTCTACTGTAATTTATTGATGATGGAGACCAAAAACTGATTTGGGCCTGTCTAATTCAGATTATTTCACCTAATTTAATAAGTATTTATTGTTAAATCAACTTCATTTATCCTATTTATATTGTGTGATAAGGCAATGTTTCAAACCAGTAACAACATATTAAGCTGAAGGTTGTGATTATAAGTTTGATTGAGTTACCAACCAACTTATTTGATAATCAGAATCACTTTTAAAACAATAAACTCACTTTCATATTTAAGTATATCTTATTGTCCACAATACTCTTTCTATGTGGTATCATGAGGATGAAGGGGAGCCTTGGAGCAACCGGTAAAGTTGTCTTCGTGTGATCTATAGGTCATGGGTTCTACACTGCGTGAACGCGGGATGCTTTATGCACCGGATTGCCCTTTTTGTGGTATCATGAGGACATGAAATAGTTGTTGTTGTTGATGATACAAATGCAAGAAGGTTTGCGGAACAATGTGTTCCTTTAGTATTTAAGTGGTGATTCAAATGGCGCCCTGATATCCGAAGCCAATTGGCTGCTTTGTGAAATATACTAGTATATAGACATACCTTTACTAATCTCAGAGGATGTTGCCTTGGGAAGTTCTGGAAGTGCGGCAGCTGCAAAATCATTTTGTCGACATCAAGGAGAGAAAAATGAAAGTTCCTAAGTCTTCGCATAAAAACGAAACTAAATCCTCTTTCTTTCAAAGTTAACTGAACAGAAGAGTTGAACATACTCCTATTGCAGGTAGAAGCAGCACCAGAATATGCTGAGGGCCAAGGAGCTGCCACATTGTCATTAAGATCACAAATGAATCCAATTCCTGAAGTCTGATCATATGTTAAATCTGAGGGCAAGCTTGGCAAGAGGCATCCAGATTCTACAGTAATTAGAAGACAAATTAGTCACGCATGTAATGAAATGACAGTGAACTGGAAAGTCTCCAGATTGTTAAGTGTGTCCCATACTTATGAAAGATCTAGATTTAACTAGTAAATCTGTTCAGTATGTCAGATCAATTTACTCTCTTTTGTGTCGAAACATATAATAGATTCCAGAACGCTATCGTGTCAATGTAAAGAAGTTTATTGGGAATAAATAGTCAATGAACTACCTAGTTGATTCAAAAACAGTTCTATTAGTTAATTCATTACCTTTTGCATCCACTGGTGCATCAGTATTGGTGAATGGATCCAACGTTCCCAGCAGTACGTAAGAACAAATTGAACACCCAAACATGTCAATAATCTAATCAATGGCAAGAGAAAATCATTCCAGGCTGAAAATATGCAGCAAAGGAACTGACCTTGAAGAGAAAAATCCTTGAGGTTTACATCGCAAAGGTCAAAAATATTACTGGTGATATTTGCTTCTTGCAACTTCATGCCAAGCAATGTAGCACAATTTAAAGCTTGGAGATTTGTAATGAAGCTCTGCTGTTGCAATAGTGACAAGTAACTATTCATTGCACTGCAGCAGGATGTCTGATTACTCGTCACCTCTCCACATTCTTTTGAAATGCTTTTTAAGTCAGGGAACACCAATGGACAGGCTACCATCGCAAATTAATTGAATAGTTCAGAAAGAAGAATAAGCCTAAATTAGCATCCCAGAATATTGGTGTCCAAATTAAAGATGACACATTATGTGTTGCATTATTCACAAATTCTAGAGGCAAGAGTTGGCTAATTGAAATTTCACATTATCTCCTGCCAAAGGTCAAAAAAGTTATGCAGACTTGTATGATCCAACATGTAGCTTCTATTTCTCTATAATTTGATTGGTGATTAAAAGAAGCAAGATGCTAAAGAGTCCAGCTTTCAAATGATCCATGTTCGTTCACTTACATTTGTTTATGTCACAGCTTGAAAGCGCTCTGATGATTCTACTCCCTGAAGAAGGATCAAATTTGCTAGCTAGCCATCGCAATACAATGCTCTTACAATCACTTATAAGAGTTGCTTTCTCAGGTAAGACAGGGTCACCACTGGAGCTTTTCACATTTTTATGCCTGAAAGCTAAAACTTCAGCTGCAGCAGATATAGCATTCTGACAAACTTGGTTGCAGCACTCAACAGTAGGGTCTATATTTTCACAAGCAGCCAGCAAAGCTGATGTATTAAAACTGCTTTCGATCTCGTTAACGTCTATAACAGGACAAGAGGATTCTGTAAAGTTGGCAGCATCCACAGAACAGATCTCATGAAGTTTCTCACTGGCACCTTGACTTTCCAGAATCTGTTCAACATCTGAAAGGCAGTTCCTAGCGTGACTGACATTCAGTGCAAGCCTTTGTGACTGGCTACTGGCCTGCCCTACAAGAACTGCTAAGCTGGCATCAAATTGAGGACAACATACCACATTGGCAAGATAGGGAGCAAGTGAAGACCAGCAATCTGTTGCTGTTGTTCTCAAAATACTATCTGCAGCTGAAAAGTTGAATTCACAATGTCCTGAAAAGTTAAAGGCAGCATTCATCAGTGACCATCTCTTATCAACTCGCTCATATCCAATTGAAATTTAACTACTATACAGAGATATTGTAAGAACTTTTAATCGTCCATAGAAATGGGATTAGCAACCTTGAAAATAAGGCAATTTACATACTAAAAAGAGGTTAATATACCCGGATGTCCAAAAAAATTTTAACACTGGTGATGTATAAAAGTTATATCATATCCATTAATAGACTTGGTACAACAACTCCATGATGTATTGGAAGTTCACTATCCCCATAAGCCTAAAAATGAGGGAAAGCATAACTGAACAAGTCAGGAAGGACCTAGATTCTGCATATTCTTTTGCAATCTAAATTCTGTCGGTGTGACAATTTATGAACATCGTTCTTCAACACAAATTTTTTTAGATGATGTAGTACTGTCAGTCTATTTGTTCCATACCTGATAACTTTGGCACACCAGTATATCTAAATGGCATTAGTGGTGAAGGCGCTTGTAAAGGCAACAGAGGTTCCGGAGCAATACTAGGAGGGGTGTCCAAAGAGGCAGCGAAATTGTCTATGCTTAATAAATCAGAAGCCAGAATATCATTGTCTGAGGTGCACAGAGATCTGTGAAATCCTGAAACTGGCATAAGTTCATAGCAATTACATGATCGAACATTTAGTTGGACAAAATCCATCAATAGCAAATGGAAATCCAAAAAAGCTATGAGTTTATGTAATGCACATTGATGTGTTTCTTTTTAACATGGTCACCGTGCTAGGGTCTTAAATATAAACAACTTGCTTATGCACAAAATCTCTAATGCACTAAAATTGATTAAAGGCCTACATTGTTGGTCAACTATGTAAGAAAGATATATTTCTAAGTACTACTAGAAAAAAAAGTACATGACTTGTTCTGCCACCTCCTCAAAGGATACAAATTCGTTTACTGAACTCTTGTTGATTTAGGGAGAAGTAGACAGGAAATCATAGTTCCAATATTGCAAATATGATCAACTTAGAATCGACAAATCCAATACGGAACAAGGCATCTACAAGATAAGAAAGTAAATAAGGAAAACGAAAGCTAACAATACCAACTATGCTCTTTTAACCCTTCACCATCAATTTCAAATATCAAGAAAGCGCCATGTAATGTTAAAGTAATTAGACACTTTTGTAGGCCAATTCATCACATTGCATCAGGATTCCAACAAGTTAAATGAAGCATTGAACAACGATGAATCAAATGACATTGATCAAAACCACTTACCGAAAAGCAATATTAGTAAAGATACTTGAAGCCGGAAAATATGAAACTCAGTTCTCATCTTCTTACGTTCTTGATAACTAAAATTAAAAGCAAAGAATGCTAGTATTTACAACTTACAACTACATATATATAAATACTTATGTATTTTGAATGGAATATTGTCATATTGGCATTTCAATATTTGTCATATAAGGGTGTTTTTAATATTTGTGAATACAGCTAAAAATGAGTGGACTTTTCTTGCAGTGAATTACGTAAGTGCTGCTGGTTTCAATTGTTTCACACAGAGGAGAAGAAGAGGAAGCTAGCTGGCTGTACTGGGGTCTCGCTTTCAAGTGAAGAATTGTCAACTCACGTGCCGGAGATGCAGCCATAGCAGGTAACTTAAAGTGATTGGATTGCTTGAGGGAGAAGAACCGGTGTTTCCTCCATAGTTGGCATCTTTTGATTTTGGACCAGTGTAAATTCCGTTACATGCGCGGGAGATGGGAAAGAAGTACCATATCAGTCAAATTAAATATGCATGTAAATTAGGTACTCCACTGTGTACATGTAGTTTTTGCACAACCAGGTATAATTATAAGGAATTACTATAACAGAGAGTATAATTAGTAGAATTACTAATTTATCTTGTAATCACTTAATGATTATTATAAAAATTTACTGTATATATATATTTTTTATTACTATCAAGAAAATTATCATCGATGCATAGAATTTAAATTTGTCAAATTTTTTTGTTGAAAACTTGTATGTATTACAAGTGAAGACTTGGAGATCCGTTTTTCTTTACTAGCGTAAAATGAGTCACAAATACTTAGTACTATATTGTCAGTGGCGGATGTAGAGAATCCATTACGGGTTCGGCAGAATCCAGTAGGTTTGGCGCAAACAATGTATTTATATTAAAAAATTATTAAATATATACAAAAATCAAGTCGAGAACCCAGTCGCTTGCACTCAAAATCGTTATTCGAAATTTTAGAACCCATAGGGTTCGAATTCTGGATCCGTCTTGCTATAAATCATTCTTTTCTTTAACAGATTATATATATATTTTTAAAATAAACATTGCTATATTAAGAAAATAAAATAGTACAATATTTTTATTTTTGCGTATGAAATGTATATTTGCATAGTTATCTAATCACGTTATTTAACCCTTATTTATAAAGGGTTTTTCACACTCTATACCCATGAAATTCAAAGTATTTATAAGTCATACCAATTAAAAATTGCACTACCCATGAAATTAAAAGTATTACCCAACCTACCCATTTATTACTGCATACCTCTGTTACACATTATATCCGTATACCTTTAAGGTATACTGCATAAATAATAGTTTATGGGTATGACTTGTAAATATTAAACTTATGGGTAGAAGTGGATAAATATTTTGATTTTGATGGATATTTTCGTACACCTCCCATTTATAAATGTAGTACATATTATATAGGACGTCCGGCCGAAAAGGGACTTAAGTCGTTTGCAAACACTAAAGCATAATGTTAGAAATCAAACAAAGGATACTCAATTTAAAAATGGCCAAATACATATACAAGCCCTTAAAATTGGTATCTTTTTTCATTTTGGCACCTTAACTAAGACTTGTTCTAATTTGGCACTCCAACACTCACAAAACTGTACGGGTTGAACACTTTGAGTCATAATCACACTTCCAAATGAAGTCAGTGATATCCAACTTTAACAAAACTATGACACTGTAGGCAATGATTTGTTTTATTGACCTCGCTTAAAGTGGATTTACAAAAATGACCTCACTAATTTTAAATAAATGCTCCTTCGGGGGCAACACTTCAAGTTATAACTTGACAAGTGCACCCACGGAGGCCGCACTTCAAGTATAAAATGACAAGTGCTGCCTTTGTAGCAGCACTTGACCTTTTATCGATGTCAACATTCTCTCCAGATAACTTGAAGTGCCGTCTCGCAGGCAGCACTTGCAATTTATACTTGAAGTATTTCTCCCGAGAGAACACTTGTAAATTTATAACGTGAAGTGTTGCCTACCGAGACCATTTTGCTAAATCATTCTTAAGTGGGGACAAAAAACCATAACAAAAAATAAGGAGGGCATGTAGTGAAATTTATTGAGTTCAGATAGTATCTAGCCACTTGATAGGTGGGTCGATTCAGAATTATTAGCAAACATCAGTCCTTGTCCTTGCTTCCTGATTATGCATGACAGAAGAAGGGGAATTATTATTATTATTATTATTATTATTATTATTATTATACCACCCCATCACCACCACCGCCACTACTACGGCCACCATGGTGGCCACCACTACCGTTGTTGTTGTTGTTGTTGTACTTTCTCATTCGGCATCGAATTTTTGGTGATAAATATTTATTCACATTCGATATTTATATCAAATTAAATAATTTAGTATTAGTATGGATTAAAGTAAGAATGTATACATCATTTCGATTAATACAATTAAACGATAAATTATGTTGAAAAACTTAAATCTTGCTTGTGGTCATTAATGTGATAAAATTATCGGGCCCTTGGTGACTCAACAATTAATAGTATTATTATCACCAGCTCCACATGTAATACTAGCGAGAAGCTTCCAGGATCTCGCAAAAATGTATTCTCCTGTGGAACTGATTTGATGATTGGAAAAGAAAAAATTAATGAGACACGCAATACCTAATCCCCATGTGGAGCTCCCTTTAAACAAACTTCTTCTCACGCGGTTGATGCCCCCTAATATTTTCAACTGCCCTTCAGTCACGGGAATCCTTTCAACTGCCCTTAAGTAATTGTTTTTGCTTCACATGCCCCTAATTTGATAGCCTATATCTCTTCACTATCTTTGAATATAATTTAGTCACCCTATAATAAGGAACCTCAAATCATATAATTTTTCCATCTTATGCTTAGTTGAGTTGGGAAGCTTCAAAATTGGCTATTACTTTTAGATAGCACTATCTTATCTCCCAAGATTTTGATATAATATAATTTTGCAGCTTAAGTCTTTGGATTTTTAATGTCATGAGCGCTAATTGATTGAGATTTCTATGGTAATTGAAGAACCTTCGGTGCTCTTAATTACTAATGAAGAGGCGGTTGATACCCTTTTGTCCTTTTCCTGTATGGTACGTGGCACAGGAATGCAAACTACACGCTGCAAGAAGAACATGCATAAAAGACAAGGACCAGAAAAACATTACCTAAACCTCGTATTTTAACCTTGATTCTAGTGGCGGAATGATACCCTTTACTCCTCATAAAGTGTTTGGTCGTACGTATAAAAAAATTGAAAAAGGACTTTTGAAGTTGACTTACAATTTTATACTACTTGAAAGTTTAAGTTGTGTTTTGACATATATAAATTTAAAAAAGAATTGAAATTTTGTGAGTGAAGATTTTTTTTTTAATGTGAAAAAACCACTTTTGATTTTCGAAAAATTCATCTAAAAAGGATCTCAAAAAATTAGGAGTTTTTATGACCAAACAAATTTTTTAAATTTTTTTTGGAAAATAAGACAAAAAGTTTACGACCAAACGCACACTTTTTCGTGAGTAAAATAATTCAAAGCATGAGCATTGTCAGAACTAATTAATTTTAAAAACTTCAATGGAAAATGTGGCCAACTCAACTAGAAAGCTTTGGAGAACAACTCCAATTTTGTAGCCAAGAGTTGCAAATATCTACCGAAACCTAGCTGAGGTCCTAACTTAATATCAAAGATCGTCAAACTAGGGCTCCCCAATGAATTTGTCTGCTACAACACAAATATCGGAAGATGAAATATATAATTTTACATTGGTACCTTGTGTCTTACTACTTAACCTTTAGGTACTTAACTATATAAACTTTTGGACGGACACAAACAAGTACTCTATCCGTCTACCTTTCCTGTTTTGTTTGTCCCAAAATGAGTATCTCTTTACTTTTATGACCACTGAATTTTGAAGATACTGGCCCACATTACACACACTTTTCATTTTAAACCACAGGATTTAAAAGTCTTCTTTATTATCTTAAACTCTGTGCTCAGTCAAACCCAGACACTCATTTTGAAACGGAGGGAGTATATAATTTTTGTAATTAAATATAAATACATAATACATGTGTATGGGCCTAAATCAGTTTAGGTGTATAAATAGAATTTGGATTCGGATACAAGCAATTCTTCGTATCAAAGTTGAAATAATGCACGTAAAAGATGTCAAATGCGAGAAATTAACTGGTATTTCAATATATGGATGTTGAGTACAAATTTGGGCAGAGTTTCAGTATGTATTTCTGGATGCCCGTTATACAAAATGAACTACTATTTATAGGCCTAAGCTTTGCCCATGATCTCCACTATCTGCTGCCATGTTATCCCACGATCTTGGTGTGAAGTGGCTGAGTTAGTGGGGTGAAGTAGTGGGCTGCAAAGCCGTTTGAACCGAGGAGATCCACCGAGGTGCGAGTGATTGACCTCGGTGGCCTGGTCCTGCTGCCTTACCGAGGTGGCTTGTCACCGAAGCTTGGCTTACGGCCTGCCTTCGGTAGCGACCTCGGTCCCATGGCCTCGGCGGTTGGTTCAATCGCTTCGGCGCTTGTCTTCCTGGGACGTGTTCGGTCGTTGAGATTTGCACGACCGAGACGAATCATCTCGGGTCGATTTTTGCCCAATACAGATAGTCCCCCCACTCTTCGGTTGTCTACCGAGGTGACCGAGGAGTGGAATGAAGTTTCCGCGGGAAAGCGACGTGGCTCGATCTTATCCAAGCGTTTCAAAATTTGCCAACGGTTCGCGTCCCATCAGGTCACTTCCTGTGGACACGTGGCGTTCATCCACTGGTCGTCTGAACTGCCGCGCCGTAATCCTTGCTTATCCTAATGTTACAATGATGACGCCGACGTCATCCTCTCTTCGTCTTCCATACCTATAAAAGGGAGACTTCACTAAGCCTTCACTTCATTTAACCTTGAACGATCAACAGTGCGAAAGCCAGAAAATTCTTTCAAAACCTTTCCCAACTTTTCAATTTCGTGAAAAATCTCAGCTCCTAATACCCCCCATCATGTCTACAACAATTTCTAGACAAGACTCCAGTGATTCTGGTGAAAGGGCCAAGGTCGACCAGTTTGCTGCCATTATTTCTAGTGGCGAGTTTATCACCGCCGTGCCGCCGCTCCAAATGATAGAGGCGGAGGGTGGTGAAGAGGTGACTTCCGACGCTGGCGGCTCTGGGCAGCGGAGGGAGAGGGCTAGGCACGACGTCGCCGCTGAAGGCGAGGACGTCAGCTTGGAGAAGGATGATGCCACTCATGGGGAAGAAGGTGCCGAGGGCGACAACGCCACGGGCGGAGGAGAGAGAGAAAATGTTACCGAGGGGGGATCTTTGGGCCCTGTTATTCCCCTCGAGCAGGAGCTCGAGCCTCACCAGATAATCCCCTCCCATTTTGACAACGGCAAAGATTTGAAGCTGCAAGCCCAGACAGCTGACCAGGAGGAGAAGAATAGGAATATTCCTGTGAACACCACCGCGACTCGCATAACTCAAGCTCACATTGAGCGAGTTCGGAGGGAATGCCGGTTCGAGCCCGAGGTGAAAGTGATCATACCGGATCCCACAAGCCGGGTATGCCATCATATCGAGGGGCTATCTTTTGCTTATACTTACCCTTTCACCCTTGGCTTCTCCCTCTCAGTGCACAGGGTTATTGATGACTTCTGCCGGGCCTACAACTTATGTCTGGCTCAACTTGGCCCCGGCGTTTGGAGGGTGGTCCAATGCATGGATTGGTTGAGCGAGGACCATGGGGACCGTGGCAAGTTTGCCCTTCTCCATAAGAGCGAGGACCATGGGGACCGGGGCTGGTGTGATCGTTACATTTTGCTGGAGACCAAGGTCTTGTCCACCGAGCCTAACTTCCCCGAACGGTGGAATAACACGCGTAAGTATTCCTCCTTTCATATCTTACTCCTCGGTGGTTTATCCATACTTTATTGATTTCGTTTCTTTACCTTCGGGTTGTATCTGACCTCGGTTATTTGATCTTTGCTCAGAGCTTCATCCTCTCCTTGAAGGCCATTGAGGTTGAGTCCTCGAGGACTGCCGAGGTTCGGCGCGTAGCTCGCATATGGGATCAGCAACGGGACAAATTCAATGCCCAGATAGCTTCGCTTAAAGCTGATTTAGCCAAGTCCCAGGCCGATCTACGCGAAGCCGAGGCGAATTCTGAGGCCAAGATTAAGATCCTCAGTGACGATTTTCAAGCTGAATGCTTGAGGCTAGGAGAGGAGGTCGCGAGGCTGGATGGTGAGCTGTCTCGAACTAAGACCGAGGCCGTGAACATGGGCAAGAAGCATCATGAGCAGTTGAGAAATCATCTGCTCCACATCAAGAAGCTGGAGAGTGAGAACTCCAAGCTTTCAACCAAGGATGCTCAGATTGCCACCCTTCAAGACGAGATTGCCGATCGGAAGAGTAGGGCTGCACTCAAGGTCAAGAGGGCCGAGCTCGACAAGCGGTGGGCCATCATCAAGTCTCGGCTAAGGCTGCTCAAACGGTGCCGCACCGGGGAAATTAACTTGGACGAGGAGATTGAAAAAGCCGAGGCCAAGGCAGCCGAGGCTCAAGCCATCATCGATGAACTTCCGTCAAGTGAGGCCTCGAGCGGCGACGAAGAGGAAGAAGAGGATGAAGATGCCGAAGGGGCCTCCGAGGATGGAGGTGATTCTCCCGAGGCATAAACTTCTTGTGGCACTTTTTTTTTGTAAGCCTTCGGGCTTTTAAGCTTGTATTTTGGGCCTTCGGGTCATACTTGAATGTAAATATTCAGCCTTCGGGCTTTTAATGAAAGTGTTTGCATCTTTATTTCGTGTAATGGCTTTTTGCATACACCGAGCACTTTGATGCGAACTTTAATATTTGCTTGCAAGACTTAAATAGAATTTGACCGATGCGAACCTAGGACGACGTCTCGCCCTCGGGTCGATGCATTGCGCGGCTTCAGAATGTAAGATTCGCACAGATAAAATGAGTGCAACCGAAGTCGTTTTATTGATATCAACGAGCCAAAAGTCGGCTATGTACATAAAACCAAGCCGAAACGGACCTTGGGTAAAAAACGAATTTTCAACTAAAAGCAGTCTAACATCAGACTAACATCATGCCGCTACCGGGCTAGTTTACAATGCACTAAATCTAATCCTCGGGCGTAAGTCCCCGGTTGTCGGATAGATAAGCTTCGGTTGGGAGGCTCAATGTCGACCCCGATATCAACCCTTCTCACTCCCCCCCAGTGTTCGGTTGTGAATCTTGATGAAGATCCGAGCACTGGAGCCGGTTCGGTTCGCTTCCTGAAAAGGTCAGCGAAAAATGGAACGAGGAGTAAGTTAGCGCATTTTTTATTGATGCCATGGGAGCGTTGTTCGGCTCGGGGCTGTTTGAATTAAAAAGAGTTGGAAGATATTTACCTCGGCTAGAAGTAGTATCGCTTCAAATTGGAGATATTCCAATTCAGAGGTTCGGGCTCTCCTTGCAAACTTTCGATCTGATAAGAGCCTTTTCCGACAATTGCTTTGACTCTATAGGGTCCTTCCCAATTTGCGATGAGCTTTCCCCAGTTCTCTTCTTTTGTTGACTGATTCACGGATTTCAACACATAGTCTCCAACCTTGAAATCCCTGAATTTGGCCTTTCTATTGAGATATGCTTCGATCTGCCTCTTTTGAGCAACTAACCGAATCAAAGCTAGCTCCCTTTTCTCCTCGAGCAGATCCAACTCTATACGCATTGCTTCTTGGTTTGCGTCATCGGCCGTATGAGCGTACCGAAGACTTGGTTCGCCCACTTCTACGGGGATGAGGGAGTCCATGCCATAAGCCAGTGAAAAAGGAGTCTCCCCGGTGCTGCTCTTTTCAGTTGTTCGCATGGCCCACAGAACCCCATGCAACTCCTCGGGCCAAGGACCTTATTTCTCGTCGAGTCTTTTCTTGAGATTTTCAATTATGATCCTGTTTGAAGACTCGGCTTGGCCATTCGTACTTGGATGATAAGGAGTCGAGACTATTCTTTTGATTCCCCACTGCTTGAAGAAGCTGGTGATAGCAACCCCCGTGAATTGTTTGCCGTTGTCACAAACAATTTCTCTTGGAACGCCGAACCTGTAGATAATGTTCTTTTTGATGAAATCAATTACTTGTCTTTGCTTAACCTCGGTGAGAGCCACTGCTTCTACCCATTTGGTGAAGTAATCGGTCAACACTAAGATGAAGCGAACACCACCTTTTTCTTTGGGCAATGGTCCAACAACGTCCATTCCCCATTTCATGAAGGGCCATGGCGACACCACCGAGTGAAGAGGCTCGGCATGTTGGTGGATCATCCGCCCATGGCGTTGGCACTTGTCGCACTTTTGCACGAAGGCCCTTACATCGGCACTGATAGTGGGCCAATAATACCCAGCTCTTAATAACTTACGCACCAAGGCCTTTGCCCCCAAGTGGTTGCCACACTCGCCTTCATGCACTTCGGCCATTACATATCTTGCCTCATCGGGACCCAAACATTTGGCCATCGGGCCGCAATATAGCCTCTTGTATAGATTTCCCTCGATCATATGATACGAGCCTGCTAGGGTCCTTAGCTTCTTTGCTTTTTTCTTGTCTTGGGGAACAGTCCCCGAGTCGAAGTATGAGATGAACTTGCTTCGCCAATCCCATCAGTTGTCCACTGAATTGACTTGCAGCTTCATCTCTCTCATTTGAGTGGACAGTAGCCAAACCACCGAGTCAGTCCCCGAGTGAGCTTCATCGATCGCCGAACCAAAATTAGCCAAAGCATCAGCTTCGGTATTTTCCTCCCGAGGCACTTGTTTGACTTGCCACTCTTGAAATTGAGCCAATATTCTTTATGCCCGATCCAAGTACAATTGCATTCTGGGCTCACGAGCCGTATAATCACCGAGGACCTGGTTCACCACCAACTGTGAATCACATCTCAATTCGATTCTTTCAACCCCCATTTCCTTGGCCAGCTCCAAACCTGCTAAAGCCGCCTCATATTCCGCCTCGTTGTTGGTTACTTTCTTGAACCGAACCGAGTGCCTGACTTTCTCCCCGGTGGGTGCTCTCAAGACTATGCCTAACCCCGAGCCTTTGGAGTTTGTTGCCCCATCGGTGTTGAGTATCCATAATCCCGGGGTTGCTCCTTTAGCCATGGCGTTTTCCTTTTCAGCCTCGGGTAATATTCCAATACTAAAATCGGCCACGAAGTCTGCCAAGACTTGAGACTTAATGGCGGTCCGAGGCTGGTAGGTGATGTCATATTCACTTAACTCTACCGCCCATTTTGATAATCTCCCCGATAGCTCCGGTTTATGCAATATATTTCTTAAAGGGAAGGTTGAAACTACGGCTATTGGGTGGCATTGGAAATAGGGTCGTAGTTTTCGAGCGGTAATAAGCAAAGCAAGAGCTAGTTTCTCCAGATGTGGATACCTGGTATCAGCGTCGAGGAGTGTCTTGCTCACATAATAAATGGGCTGCTGCTTGCCATCTTCTTCCCGAACCAGCAGCACTCACTGACACCTCGGACACTGCCAAATAGACTAGCAATGTTTCACCTTCTTTAGGCTTGGCAAGCAACGGTGCGTTAGCCAAGTATTGTTTCAAGTCTTTCAACGCTTGTTTGCACTCCGATGTCCATTCGAAGTGAGTGTTCTTTCTCAAAACGGAGAAGAACTTGTGGCATCGCTCCGAGGACCTTGAGATGAATCGACTCAAGGCAGCGACTCGGCCAGTCAAGCGTTGAACTTCTTTCACCCCGGTAAGCTCCTCGGGGATTTCTTCAATAGCTCTGATTTTATCAGGATTAGCTTCGATGCCTCATTCAGAGACAATGAATCCCAAGAATTTGCCAGATCCGACGCCGAAGGCGCACTTCTCAGGATTTAACTTCATGCCATATTGTCTCAGCATAGCAAAGGCCTCCCTCAGATGATTTAAGTGATCCTCCATTCGGATCGACTTGATGAGCATGTCGTCTATGTAGACCTCCATAGACTTTCCAATATATTCTTTAAACATGCGACATACCAGCCTTTGGTAGGTCGCCCCGGCGTTCTTCAAGCCGAAGGGCATGACTTTGTAACAGAAAGTACCTCGGTCAGTGATGAACGAGGTCTTTTCTTCGTCCTTCGGGTCCATGAGGATCTGATTGCAGCCCGAATATGCATCCAAGAAGGTCAATAGTTTGTGTCCAGCCGTGGAGTCTATTAACCTGTCGATTTGTGGCAATGGATAAGAATCTTTGGGGCAAGCTTTGTTCAAATCAGTGTAATCCACACACATTCTCCACTTGTCATTCTTCTTCGGCACGACCACAACATTGGCTAGCCATTCGGGGTATTTCACCTCTCTAATGAAACCATTTTCTTGCAGCTTGGTGGTTTCATCCTCGATCGCCTTCTTTTTGACCCCAGCATGTGGCCTTTTCTTCTGTTTTACCGGGGTGAACTTTGGGTCTACATTCAATTTGTGGGTCATGATCTCCGGATCGATACCCGTCATGTCTGAATGGGCCCAGGCAAAACAATCATGGTTGGACCTCAAAACTTCCATGATCGCCTCTTTTGACTCCGGATCCAACTCCGAGCCGATGTGCACCTTTCTTTCTGGACAATCTTTCAATAGAGTGAAAGAGTCCAGCTCTTCAATGGTGGAGTCCTCGGCTTTCTGCTTCCGAGGCTCTTGAACGCATGCCAGGATCTTTTCAATTTCATTTTGGAGGTTCGTCTCGCTCGACCCCGGCTGAGTTGGTTGCTATTTCTTTGGCCCGCTCAGGGCGACTCCACTCTTCAGTGCAACTGAGTAGCACTCCCTCGCTACTCGCTGTTCCCCCTTAATTGATCGAACCCCCCAAAGTGTTGGGAATTTAATCACTTGATGTAAGGTGGAGGGAACAGCTTCCATGGAGTGGATCCATGGCCGCCCGAGGATCACATTATAGGCTAGATCCTCGGGCATGACTTGGAACAGTGTCTCTTTGGTGACACCCTCGGCGAATGTCTTTAGCATGATCTCACCCAACGTCTTCTCCGTTGAGTTGTTAAAGCCAGCCAATAATGTTGATTTGGGAATGATCTCCCCTTTTTGCCACATCTTCTTCACGGCCCCGTAGCTGATGATATTTACTGAGCTGCCGGGGTCAATCAAGACTCTTTTGATGTCGGCGTTGTTGATTCTTAGCATGATGACTAGAGCATCGTGATGGGGGAACATCATCCCATCACAGTCATCTTCATCAAACACTATGTCTTTGTCCGAGCCTCCAACTCGGGTCCTCTTCTCCATGGTAATGGAGAGCTTAGCAAATTTCTTGGCTGCGGCGAAGTTCACGCCGTTCACCTCGGACCCCCCGGTGATGACGTTCACTACTCTTTCCGGGGGTGGAGCTCGAGGTGGTTGTCCATCACCCCGGTTTTTGGAGAAATTGTCTTTCCCCTTGTCGGTGAGGAACTCGGCCAAGACTCCTTTCTTTAGTAGGTGAGCTACCTCGAGGCGCAAAGCTTTGCAGTCCTCGGTTCTGTGGCCATAATCTGCGTGGAATTCACAATGCAAATTGTGGTCTCTCTTGTCCGTTGGGGTCCTCATGTCTTTGGGAATCCTTACCCCGGCTGTCCCCTTGACGACATCGACCAGCTCCGAGGTCGATATGTTGAAGTTATAATCTTGGATCCGAGGGAGATCCTTTCTATGGACCGAAGCGGAGCTCGAGGGGTTTCTTTGATTCGTGTTGTTGGGTTGAACCTTCCCCCCGAGCCTCTGGCTTACGTGAGAGGCGGGGTATGACTTTCCGAGGGTGTTACCCAACCTCTGGCTAACATGTTGCCTCGTCGAAGTGTAAGGTTCATACCTTCCCTTCGAATTACTTCGCGGCGCCTCGGCGCGATTTGAAGACTCACTTCGGTTATGTTGCTGATAACCTCGGTTCTTGAACTCAGCTTCCTCCAATCTGATTTTGGAATAAGTGCGTCTATGCAGATCCTCCCACGTCAGGACCTGATATCGTTGTAGTTCTTTACGCAATTCAGCGGCGGCGCCAATTTGTACGGGCCTAAATCAGTTTAGGTGTACAAATAGAATTTGGATTCGGATACAAGCAATTCTTCGTATCAAAGTTGAAATAATGCACGTAAAAGATGTCAAATGCGAGAAATTAACTGGTATTTCAATATATGGATGTTGAGTACAAATTTGGGCAGAGTTTCAGTATGTATTTCTGGATGCCCGTTATACAAAATGAACTACTATTTATAGGCCTAAGCTTTGCCCATGATCTCCACTATCTGCTGCCATGTTATCCCACGATCTTGGTGTGAAGTGGCTGAGTTAGTGGGGTGAAGTAGTGGGCTGCAAAGCCGTTTGAACCGAGGAGATCCACCGAGGTGCGAGTGATTGACTCGGTGGCCTGGTCCTGCTGCCTTACCGAGGTGGCTTGTCACCGAAGCTTGGCTTACGGCCTGCCTTCGGTAGCGACCTCGGTCCCATGGCCTCGGCGGTTGGTTCAATCGCTTCGGCGCTTGTCTTCCTGGGACGTGTTCGGTCGTTGAGATTTGCACGACCGAGGCGAATCATCGCGGGTCGATTTTTGCCCAATACAACATGTATGCATAATAAAGAGATCTCTACGCGCGCATGTGGTGCTTTTGATCAACTGCTACGGCCCTAGCTAGCTAATATTTTATCTATTGATTTTTTAGTGGACCAGCCTTTTACTATTTGTTAAGTATATGATGCTAACAAAACAGCATTTTCAAACACAAAATCTTTGATTGAACAAGTGGGGATTTTTCCATCCCACCGTATCGTGAACATTTGCTCACTTACATATACCAAAAGTCTCTTTGGCTGTTATTATTTGGTTGTCTCACGAGAAGTATAAAGCATAGTGCTCTTGTTTAGTTTCTTTTCTTCAAAAAACAAGGCGAAACAACCGGTTACTCCATGTGCTCCTTCCCTCTTTCGTCTCTTTATAATTCAAGATTCTAACCTCCACTACCCCATCTCCTTCTTTTCAGTCTCCACCAAAACTACAATAATATTAGTCATCTTTTCTTTCTCTGAAAGTTTCCAAATACCAAAATGGGAAATTGCATGAAAAATAGTAAATCTGTTATAGTTCATGATGAACAGAAGCTTAAGCCACAAATTGAGGAAGCACAAAAAACAAAGGAATTACAAAGCGTTAAGAGAAAAAAGACCGTTAGATTTAGAGTAGATGATGAGAAGGCTAAAGGGGGACAAGAAATGATGAAAAAAGGTGTGGTAAGGATTAGACTGTTGGTGACACAAGAAGAGTTGAAGCAAATATTGAATGGACAGTTGAATTGTTCATCAGCAGATGAATTCTTAAGAAAAATAAAGTTGGAAAGTAGAAGTAGAAGAACAAGAAGCAACAAAAGAAGATTATATCAAGATGGATCTTGTTCTAATGGACAAATGAGTAGTAGCACAAGTTGGAGGCCAGCTCTTGAGAGCATTCCAGAGGACCATTAATTATGTCCATTGTATCATAGGCATACGCTGACTCTAATATTCTCTCCTTTTTCTTTCTTTCTTTCTTTATCTTGTTATAGCAACAGTTTTAGATGTTGTTAGAATTTGGCTAAATCCTTTGAGATTAGCGCACAGTCTAACGGTTGGACTTTTTTTTTTTTTTTTGCTAGAGCGGGTGGATTCAGAGGTATTTGGTCTTTTTTAAATGGCACTAAGCAATCATTACCGCTTGAGCTAACTTTTGAAGTTAAGTTATGTCCAATATTTATTTTACTCGATGTTGAGCCTCAATCTTGTATTTTTTGTGCTCCAAATGTTCAGCCATGGTCGTGCAGGAGGGTTGAGTCCTCGATCGATGGGTTTAGGGATATTTCGTCTCTTTATATAATTTTAAAATTTCACCTATAAAGTTAGCTTTCGAGATTAAATTTTTTTATCAAATTTCTGGGTCCTCGATATAGTCAAAATTTTGGATGTATGTGAAATGATGCATTTATGGATATATCAAGATCGTGTTACCTAAAGTTGCATGAGTATATGTTCAGAATTTATTACTTTCGAAATCCTAAGTTGGCATCTAGATATTACATACTCTCTTCATTACTATAATTTATTTGAACTTATTTTTTTCAACTCCGTCTAAAAAAGAATAACCCCTCTCTAAATTTAAAAATAATTTAATTTCAAATTTACCATCGAACTCTTAATGAAATGATATATAGTCACACAAATACTATTAGCTTATTTCAGACCACAAATTTCAAAAGTCTTCTTTACTTTATTAAATTCTATGTCAAGTCAAATAGGTTCAAACAAATTGAAAGGAAGAGAGCGTAAGTTAGAGTAATAAAATGGACCCTCTGTTATATAATGGAACCATAATCTTTTCTAAGTCGAGTATCTGGATTCTAGTTTCTTCTATATGCTTTCTTTGTGCTTACTTGCTGTCATCTCGTAAGCTCTACAATGGAGAGAATGATTGAAGTTGACAGATGAAGAAAACTGACCACGTAACTTTATAGAAAGGCAATACTAACGAAGAATCTATTTGCAACATTTTCTGAAAGAAGATTAAAATAAGATATATTCTGTTTGTTGGTCAAAGACGAAGTGTTCTTGAATGTTTACATGCTTTTAAATGTACAGGCGAGCTGTTGAAAAATCTTCCCAAGTACATCTTGTTGAATGTTTCTAGCAATAGAGAATTAGCTTATGTTGATCTTTTTCGCTTAGGCCATTTTAGTTCTCTGGCTTCTAGCTCCTATATATAACAATAAGGTGCAAAATTTTAAAAGGAAAAACCTTTTTTTGTGTGTTGTGTAGGGGGCATAGTTTGAGCAAACAGAAATAACAATTTTTTGGAATACGATTTATAAGAGCTCGAATTCAATTTTTGATAACATCTTACTAAACCGACAAAACATACCTATTAGACATTAATCCGATCACAATTCCAATGGTAATTAACTCAGCGTACGAGAAGAATAAAGTTTGAACTATAACTAAAACTAAGTATATCCCTCTTTTCAACACAACACTTGCCACCTTTGCCGCTGGAATCTATTTTAGTGACTCACCAGTTGCTATTTACAAACAATTCAGGCGGACCCGTGACATATTTCAATAGTTTCATGGTTGGACGGGCATTTAATGCTTACTAGTTTTTCGACACGTGCGTTGCACGTGTATGTCAAGAAACAATCTAACATACAGGAATGAAAGATGATGAAATGGAAATAGAGAAGACAGGGAAGCAAAAACAAAATGTTTGTATTTCTACTTGATTATAACATTTAAAGAAATAAGGGTTGCTTGGACTATTTGATTGAGCGTAGTAAATTCTATTAGATATCCGTCTCTTAGATTGTGATATACTCTAAAACCATGAAAGAACCAATGAAACAAATATTTGGGACCAATCATATTAATTAACTTTAATAGAACAACGTCATTTAGGAGTAGTAGTGCCTGCCATTACCATCTAATTCTATAGGAAGTCCAATAGCAACCATCAACATTTAGCCAGTGACCTTTACCTTCATTAGTGATGCAGGAAAGTCGTCCATATTAGTTGCTAACTTTTGTAATAATCTAAGATCATAGATTTTCTTCTCGTCCAACGAATCAAACTTCTAACTATCTAGTACCCTTGAAACATAGACTACATATCCAACTTTCTTGAAAAAAAGCAAAGGAAGGAAACCAAAGGCACATCCTTATTCGAAGTAATCTCTTACAGATATGACAAGATGATTCAAGATTTAAGAAGTCAACCTTCCATCAACCAACAGTTTATACTACAAACTGTAACATTGTTTTGAATGATGCATTTCCTACTAAGAAAAATCACATCATGCCAGTCTTGAAGTAGCACATTGTGAATATTGTCCAACAGTTCATTCGCATCTTGGATGAGCTTTAATTTGTTTGGCTCTAAAGGCGGCCATACAAATTACAAAATAGGCAAAAGGATTAATCTTCCAAAACAGTAGCCTAACAGCAGTAAGCATATCTCTAATTGCTTAGCAAGACCTATGTGCATGATTAATAACAGAAGCTACTATTATACTGCACACAAATCGGCTTCTTTATATCGAATAATGCACCTTAAACCAAGAAAAAAGCAAAATCTACCAACATGTCAGCACCACAATTAAATGGCACAGTCAAACTATATTTGGAAAAGAGCTATCAAACAAAAAGTAGAGCAACAATTCTTTGCTATTTGTAACATCGGAAATCCATTTATTAGTTGAAGGTTGGACATTCATAATGATTCATTCACCCCACCCCAACGCTTAAGGAAAAAGGAGATCAAATTCCAGGCCATTGGCGTCTATGAATTTCAAGCAATACATACTTCGGTTGATGGGAAAAAAACATAAACTAAAATATGATTAGAGTGCATACACAAGTGATTGTAAAATAAAAATAAAAAATTGATCAGTCTTGAACATGTCAACACAATGCGCAAGCATATCAAGTACTATCACTAAAGGATTATTATAAGCTAAGCGTTGATGTCATGAGAAAACTATCATTAGAAAATCAATCTTGAATAAACTGACAATTGAAACATAGAGAAGAAAGAGATTATGCGTAGCTTATAGTAATAATCTTGACTATCCTTAGCTTATAAAACCCAGCAAACAATTGAATGGGGAAGATAGCAATTAAGATTTGATTAAATTATAGAGAAAGATAAAAAGTGTACATGTTTGAGATCCTTGGAAGAACAATGACAGCCACGCCGTGCTAGAATTGAATAGAAGAAGTCAAGATGTGGTTTGAATTGGGATTGTATTGGAGGTATAAGTAAGTTATCCTTTCTGAGGATTACATCCTTTCATATCAAGGTTTGAAAGAGCGCATCGCTTCATGTTTGGCGGTGTTGAGAAGCAACGTGACTGTTGCTATTACCGTGTTTGTGGTTGTGCTTCTTTTTTTTTTTTGGGTTAAGTTTGACATTCTCTTGTTTTAGAGGGGCAATTTGGTAAAATGACTTTTGATCTTTTAGAAGATATGCTTTTATAGTAGTATGATTATTCCTAATTATATGGTACTATGGTTTTTCTTTTTGTAATACCTTTTCTTATAATAAGTGTTTGCACCTTTACTTTCATGACCAAATTTCTAGATGATTATAGTGGGAATGAGGAATTATTAAGGCACTTTGACATTAAGAAGTATGAGTAACTAAACCGGATAATCAAAAATCGAAACTAAAAATATTGAACCAATCTGAGCTTATTTGGTTTGATTTGCATTTCCTTATTGTATTGGTCGGTTTCCGTTCGATCACAAGGGTGACATGTTCGAGTGTGTCGCGCAGTCATTGGCAATTTTCGGGGACACATTTCGAAAATTGTGGTTCGATTCGATGACATGATCGAGAGACTACGGAGACGCTCGTTCTAGCGGATAATCTCAAACTGGCCTTATCCCACTTTTATCGGAACAGATCCAACATGTTTTGTGGGACGTGGGCAGCTGTTGAAAGAGAGACGTGGGAAGGAGAGAGTCCTTCTAGGATTGGGAAGTGCTTATCCTCAGCCTATAAATAGGGTCTTCCTCCTCCATTTGAAGGCACGTTCATCTGAACAAGATTACTCTCATTCTTCAAGCTATACTCTCCCCTCATTAAGCTAGTCAATTTTCTCATTGTATTATCGACGATTTAATGTGCTCGAGGCAATCACTGTATTCAAACTTCAATCACGGCTTGGTTCAAACGTGGAAGAAGATCCATCTCTTCCATTGAAGCACCATCCTTCGATTCATCAAATACAATAAGCTTTTATCGCTTTATTTACTTATTTATCTGTTCATCTATCATTGTTTGCTTGTTGCCTTAATTATATTCGATTCATCGCCTTCGATCTCGTTAATTCATTGCTGCTGTTCCGATTAAGATAATCTATCAACTTGCTCGTTAGCATCGATCATATTTAGAAAACTATCGTCATTGTTCTTCGATCACATTATTTAATTGAACATATTTCTATCTCATTCATTCGTCACTGTATTTAACTTTGTCATCGAACCCATTAAAAATTAAGTATTCGTCCTTGACTAGCATCGATTCGTAATTTGTCTTCGATAAGGAATTCGATCGAAACTACATCATCGTAAAGTGCTAGTTCATTGATTGTTTCATCTTTTTTGTTTATTTTCGCCTTCGTATCGTTTACTTGAAATTGTCATCATATTTGCATCTTTGAGATCGATATTTGTATTGTCTTCGAATTAAGCCCTTAAAATCAATTGCTTGACAACGTAAATTGCTTATCAATCGATCGAATTGAGATATAAAACGGTCGCCTTAGACTGAACTAAATATAAATTTAATTGTAAAACCTGATACATTTTTGGGAAATACAATTTGGCGCCCACCGTGGGGTCTAGGCAATCGATTTATTCTGAAATTTGAATCGTTTGATACTACTTACGTTTGCTTTCTTGTCTTAAAATGGCAGATGAACGTAACATCAACGTTACCGCCGCTTTGAACGGTCAGCAACAGCTCAATCCCAATGACGGGGTTCCTGCTCCGACTAACGCTGAAGCGGTCGATGAGTCTACCAATCACGAGCAGGATCCAACTCATGACGACATTCCTACTGGTTCACAGTTGAACACGCCCCAAGGGCGACGATCCGGTAAGGAGCCCGCGATCGAAACTGAGTCAGGTGATGCAAATGCGGCACTAATGGCGTATTTGAGGAGGCATGATGCTCAGTTCGAAATGATACAAGAACAGTTGAAGGTCCTATCTAACTCTATCGGAAATAGAGCACCCACCTCCCCGATCACACCCCCAGCAAGCATTCCGACTTCGGTTCCTCAGGGCGCCGTAACAGGGGGACTTGCAGCGGGGGTCGGATCTGGAGGATCGGGTACGGCCGCTGAAGCTGTTGGAGCTCCGGCCTCCGTCACGACAGAAGTGAGAATGTTGGCTGCGATGCAAACCTTATTGAATGACAGAGTGGATAAGAAGTTCAGTGAGATCAAGTCGTTTATGGAGAAGTTGCCAGGTGTTCCGAAATTAACGGACGAAGTCGCTAAAAAATCGATTTCAAAGCGTCCGTTCCCAGTAAGCGCAGCCCCGCTGCCCATTCCTAAAACTTTCAAATTACCAGAAAGTTTGAGATACGATGGAACCACAGATCCAAGGGATCACATCGATATGTTCTTGGTCGCAGTTCAGGCAAACGACTTGACTTTGGAGGAGATCAATTCGGTCAGCCTTAAGAAGTTTTGTGAAACATTGAAAGGAGCGGCATTGAAGTGGTATCTACAGCTGCCCGAAAACGAAATACTGAGTTTTGATGACATGTCGGCAAAATTCATTCGATCACATACTGGAGCAAAAAAGATAGCACCAAGGGTGGAAGACATCTTAAACGTTAGGCAGCGGCCCGGGGAAACTATCAAACAATTTGTGAAACGATTCAATGATGAGAAGATTCATATCCCGAATCTCGAAGAAAGGTGGGCTTGTTTGACCTTTGCTAATAACTTGCGCACTGATTCGATAGAGGCATGGAAGTTGAAGGATCGTCTCAGGGAAATCGATGCATGGACTTTCGATGCGTTGTATCGTGAGTGCGAGCCAAGGATTAGGGTTGAGGAGGAGGAATTGCAGCTAGCCCGAAATAATTATCATTATGATCGACCAACAAGGAGAGTCGAGAATGACAGTCGAAACTACAGGGACCAACGATGGGAGCCCTACAGTTTCCCTCGAACGGGGAACAACAACCACAAAGATGGTAGTTCGAAGAATCAATCGAAGAAAGGGCAGTCGAACACATCTTCGGCTCCGAAAGATCGACCACTGCCTCCAAAAGTGACGGAATACAATTTTTGCATATCAACACCGAACTTGGTGAATCACTTGAAGGGGATGGGTGATAAGGTTGTAAAATTCCCAGGCCGCATAAAATCAAATCCAAACACAAGGGATTAGAATTTATGGTGCGCATTTCATCATGACTTCGGCCATACAACGGAAGAATGTAAGGCATTGAGATACGAAGTGACCAGCTTGCTGCAGAAGGGGCATTTGGTCGAACTTTTGACTGAAAGAGGACGAAACAATTTTAATAAGAAGAAAGACGATGAGCCACCAAAACCTCCTGCTCCTAGGAAGACGGTAAATGTCATTACCGGAGGAGATGATGTTTGTGGGGTAACCTACACTACAAAGAAATATGCAAAGGTCTCGTTCACACGAGACAAGCGAACACGAGATGACATAAACGATGAGATCGTGTTCGGGGATTCCGACTTCGATGGAAGGATTCACCCCATCACAATGCACTTGTAGTCACGATGAGGATCGACGATGCCGATGTAAAAAGGGTGTTAATCGATGCTAGCAGTTCGGTTAATATCATACATACAAGGGTAGTTGAACAATTGCAGTTGAGTGATAAGATCGTGCCTCGCTCAATGGTATTGTCGGGTTTCAACAACTCGAGCGAAGTGACCGTTGGAGAAATCACAATTAAGACCTATGCGGAAGGTGTGGAGAGTGAAACGTCGTTTCAAGTGATGAAAGGCGAGATGGCCTACAACGTGATCTTGGGTCGACCATGGATTCACGCTATGGGAGCGGTCCCGTCGACCCTACATCAAGTTGTGAAATTCCCTACCCCATGGGGAATTCGTGAAATCAGAGGCGAGCAGCAGGCTTCACGAGAATGTTACTCAGTAGCTGTCAAGGAAGGCTTTCGATTGTAGCAATCACAGCTAGTGGAACCCGTGGCCGGAAGCTTCACTTCGGTTCCGCCATGTGCTTCGTCACAGTTGCCGGAATTCGAAGTCGAAGGCGACTTCGCACAGGTTCCACCATGTGTGAGAGAGCCCTATAAACAAAAAGCTGGAGACTCTACGATAGAAGAATTAGAAGAAGTAATGTTATTCGATGACAAGCCTGATCGGAAAGTCTATGTGGGAGCAGAATTGGATACCGAAGTAAAAGCAAAAATCATATCCTTCCTCAAGGGTAATTCTAATTGTTTTGCTTGGTCCCACGCAGATATGGTGGGAATCGATCCAAAAGTCGCCACACACAAACTAAATGTCGATCCAAAACATCGGCCGGTGAAGCAGAAGAAACGGCCGAATGGAGGATTCCGAAGGAAGGTGATCAACGACGAAGTAGAAAAGCTGCTAATGAATGGGTTCATTAAGGAGGTAAAATATCCAGAATGGCTTGCAAACACTGTTGTAGTACCAAAGAAAAACGGCAAGTGGAGAGTATGTGTCGATTATACCGATCTCAATAAAGCTTGCCCAAAAGATTCGTTCCCACTGCCTCACATCGATAGGCTGATCGATTCAACGGCAGGGCACGAAATGTTAAGCTTCTTGGACGCCTATTCAGGCTATAATCAAATTTTGATGGACCCATTGGATCAGGAGAAAACGTCGTTCATCACAGACATGGGGACTTATTGCTATACAGTCATGCCCTTCGGTCTTAAGAACGCTGGCGCTACTTATCAGCGTTTGGTCACCACTATGTTCAAAGATTTGATCGGAAAAACCATGGAAGTATATATCGATGACATGTTGGTCAAATCTCTTGAGAAAAGAAGTCATTTAAGTCATTTGGAGGAGACTTTTACGATATTAAGGCGGTTCAACATGAGATTGAACCCGGAGAAATGCGCGTTCGGGGTTGGATCCGGTAAGTTCTTGGGATTCATCGTATCGCAAAGAGGAATCGAAGCCAATCCAGACAAAATCAAGGCGATCGAAAGCATCCCCGAGGACCTTACAACGGAAAAAGAAGTTCAGCAGCTGACCGGTCGAGTAGCCTATCTCAGCAGGTTCATCTCGAGGTCATCAGAACGATGTCACAAGTTCTTTTCCGTGCTGAGAAAGAGCAAAAGTTTCGAGTGGACACTAGAATGCAAAAAGGCTCTCAGAGAACTGAAGCAATACCTTTCCAATCCACCGCTTCTGTAAAAACCGATCGAAGGAGAAATGCTGCTGATCTACTTGGCCGTTTCCGATGTCGCTGTAAGCGCTGTCCTCGTTCGTGAGGATGGAGGTAACCAATTTCCTATCTATTATGTTAGTAAAACATTGTTAGATGCAGAAACAAGGTACCCACACCTAGAGAAACTAGCACTTGCACTAGTCACTGCTGCACGGAAACTCAGACCTTATTTCCAATGTCATTCAGTATCTGTTATAACTACATTTCCATTGCGAAATATTTTACATCGGCCAGATCTCTCTGGTCGATTAATGAAATGGGCGGTCGAGCTGAGTGAGTACTACATCACTTATCAGCCTCGTACCGCCATAAAATCTCAAGTTTTAGCTGATTTTGTAGCAGACTTTAGCGCTAACATCTTACCGGAAGCAAAGAAGGAAGAGTTGATGATGAGAGATCCAGACCCCGGAGTCTGGGTAATGTACACCGATGGAGCTTCAAACATGAAAGGAACTGGCATCGGAATCCTGTTGATAGCACCTACCGGTGAGAAACTCAGGTACGCGATCAAATTACATGCAAAGACTAACAACGAGGCCGAATATGAGGCCCTCGCTGCAGGCTTAAAGATCGCAAGTGACTTGAAAGTCGAACGAATAGATATCAAAAGTGATTCTCAGTTGGTGGTAAATCAAATCTAAGGCGATTTTTGTGTTCGAGACCCGAGGATGCAACAACTGCTCGAAAAGGTACAAAATTTTCTAACTTCTTTTCAGGAGTGGAAAATAGCTCAGATACTGAGGGAAGAGAACATCGAGGCAGACGCTTTAGCCAACCTTGGTTCTGCAGCGGCTATCGATGAAAAACTCGACGAAGCAGTGGTTCATTTGTTCGAATCCCCACTTTGTCGAAGCATCAAAGAGGTAAACAACGTTAATCATACTTGGGATTGGAGAAACAGATATTTGTCTTATTTGCAGGCAGGCACCCTTCCCAGTGACAAAAAGTCTGCCCGATCACTTAAAGCCAAAGAGGTAAGATATTGCCTCATCGAAAATCAACTCTACAGGCGAATGTTTGGTGGCCCTTTAGCAAAGTGTGTGGGGCCAGATGGAACAAACTATGTGCTGAAAGAGGTTCACGAAGGCGAGTGCGGCAATCACTCCGGCAGCAAGTCATTGGTTCGAAAGATCATAAGAGCTGGATACTATTGGCGAACGATCGCAGATGATGCCAAAGAATTCGTCCGCAAATGTGACAAGTGTCAACGATTTGGCAACCTCATACATCAACAAGCAGAGCCACATCATTCGGTCACGTCACCGTGGCCATTCATGAAGTGGGGAATGGATTTGGTCGGGCCGCTTCCGACAGCGCCCGGTGGAGTAAAATTTATATTAATTCTTACGGATTATTTCTCTAAGTGGGTAGAAGCAATTGCCTTGGCTAAAATTCGTGAACAGGAGATTACCAAGTTCATTCACAAAAATATCATTTGTTGTTTTGGGATCCCGAAAGAGATCACATGCGACAATGGTAAGCAGTTCGTAGGGAGACGAATCACAGCTTTCTTCGAAAAGTGGGGGATCAAGCGAATTGCCTCGACACCTTATCACCCCAGTGCAAATGGACAGGCTGAGTCTTCCAACAAAACAATAATCGAGTACTTGAAGAAAAGGATGGATGATTTAAAGGGCAATTGGCCGAACGAACTCCCCGGAGCGCTGTGGGCTCATCGGACGACGGTGAAACACAGTACCGGAGAGACACCGCTCTCACTTGTCTACGGAGCAGAAGCGCTGATACCGGTGTAAGTGGGAGAACCCAGTCTTCGGTTTGCCCACTCCACCGAAGAAGCTAACAAGGAGGCCATGCTGATAGATCTGAACTTGGTCGAAGCAAAAAGGGACATGGCATTTGTTCGAATACAAGCACAAAACAAAGGGCAGACAATTACCTCAACAAAAAAATCAGGTATCGATCTTTTAATGTAGGTGACTACGTGCTGAAGATCAAAAGACCAAAGAAGGATGAACCCAACGAAGGTAAATTAGGAGCAAATTGGGAGGGACCATTCCGGGTCAAAGTAGTGATCGGAAAAGGTTCATACCAACTCGAAACAATGGACTCCAAGCCGGTGGACTTCAATTGGAATATCACACAGTTGAAGAAGTACTACTTTTGAGGTTCTGCGGTATAATCAATCCTCACCTTTTACTTTTACTTCGCAATTTTCATTCTTTCTCCATCGGAAGAAGCGGTTTAATCGATTATTTGATTATTTGATACTAACACTTTTAGATGATAGGCATAGTTGGAATCGAATGATGATAAACATCACCCACGAACACCTGAGCTCAAAATGCTCCGATCGGGGTCGATAAGTCTGACGAACATTCTAACGTGGTCTTCATCTATAACGGTTTTCTTGGTTTTTGTCTTCCAATTATTCCGTTTCAGGTATCGAAATCGAGGACCAGTGTTCGGCTGCTCGCCCTTCGCACCCAAACACTGGGGGGATGGAGTTAGCATGATGGTCATCGGCAGATACTGGGGACTGCCCAAGAACCGGGGACTTTCCATCGAAAGGTAAAATGAAATCAATTGAAGACAACACCGGGGACTCGTTCAAAGTTCAACGAGGACTTGTTCGAAATTCGACAAAAGTTCCAACGTTCACTCGAACTGGGGACTCGTTCAAAATTCGACAAAAGCTCGAAGACCCCAACACTCACTCGAACTGGGGACTCGTTCGTACTTCAAATCGAACTAGAAGTTTCAATGTTATCGGAGACTCCAAAACCTTGACGTTTTTTCGAATTCAAGGGTTATCCGTCTAACTGAGTTATGTAAACGATCCGACAGTGATCAAAAATCTGTGCCTTCAAACGGCCGCATCTTGTAATCGGTCGAATCATACGATCCAAAATGTATTAAAGGCCCATTAGCGGCTCACTTCAATAATATGCAACACTTTGGTTATATCTTCGATTTTTCACATTTGTTCGATTCATATGGTCGATTCAAACGTTTAACGGATTTCACAATTCTAGGATCTTCACCAAGTATTAAATAATTTCTCATTCCGAACTCATAAAGAATGTTCGAAGAGTGCACTACGTGAAGGTGAGACGTCATTTTTCACTACGCACTAAGACATTGGGCCCCAATCATCTCTTTCGACGACTATCGTTGAACATCAAAATTTTCGAACGATTAAATCATCTTCGGAAAAAACAGTACAGCAATGAAAGGAAAATAATTTCATTCATATGAAATGTATATGTACATAGCCAGTCATACGACCGCATTACATCAGCTTTCAAAAAATGACTAAAATAACTAGTCGAAAATATTTACAGTTCATTCATCTCCATCGGATCCTTCATCAGAAGAATCTGGAGAAAGGCCAAGTGCCTCACGAGTCATTCTCACAACCTAGACAGCTTCTTCGAGCTCCTTGGCTACATCAACTTGACGCTCAGACATTTCCCGCAACAAGTCTCGCCTCGATTCTGCTAAAATGAGCTCCCTTCTTCCTTCGAAATCATTCTCCATTGAGTGCCTTTGAGTAGTCAACTCCTTTTGAAGAAGCAAGTTTCTCTCCGACAAAGCGTCATTCTGAGCAGCTAGATCGTCGTTAACACCCTTAAGAGTATGAAGTTCCTCGTTCAAACAAACGAATTCTGACTCTTTGGCCTTCAGTTCAGCCTCCAGTTCGACACATTTGTCACCCATGCTGGTTTCAAGCCGACCAAGCTGATCGTTCAAAGCCTGAACTTGAGACTCCAATTTTGATTCTCGGAGAGCATGAGCGGTGGCCTTTTTAGCCGATTCGGCCTCAAGTTCAGAATATTTCACCTTCAAAATTTTCAAGTTGTTGTGCCATCCATCACCAGCGGAGGCAAGAAGGGCAAATCTCTCGTTCAAATGAGCTATCTCGGCTTCAAGCTGCAGAATCCGATCGGCTGATTCGATGGCCATGATGGTGTTCTGAAGACGAAAACAAGACAATCCCGTAAGAAAGGTAAGAGCAAAAAAGATTCAAGCAGTAGAAATCAAGAGAGAGAGTTACCCGAAAAGCGCTAAAGCAATCTGAGAAGACAAGCTCACGTCGCTGTAGCAATTTAACCGAGCTTTTTCCATCGGTCCCATCACATCGAAAAAGTAGTTAGCAAGATGCTTTGGGCATCTAAGCAGATCTACATCCCCGGGAACGCTAACAGTCAACGATCTTGCGTTGGCTTCCCTGCAGCCCTGGCCCTCTTATAAGCGGCAAAAACAGCAGCCTCCTCAAATCGAGGAAAACGAACGATGGGCTCTTCATGGTCTGACACGTAGAACGATGAGCCTGAACTCTCCGTATGCCTTGACTTTGTCGTTGCCATGGAACGGTCGAGAGGAAGCTTACCTTTCTTGGGATCCCTTTCCCTTGGCACATCGTCGGAAGGAGCACCGTCGACGTCTCCAACATGAAACATCTCATGGGTTGGGACGATAGCAGTCTCTTTTCCCCCCGAGCCGGAAGTTACATCGATCAAATCCTCCGCGATCGGAGAAAGAGCTGCCTGCCTATCACCACCAAGGCCGGCTACTTGAACTCGATCGTATTCCTCAGCCGCTTTGAGTTGCTCAGCCGTTTCAAGCATTTTTTCCTTCCTTGGCCTTTTCGGCCGCTCCAACGGCAGCTCGGACCCAGATTCTTCACCCTCTTCCTCAGAGGGAATTCGAGGGAGATTGCCCCTCTCGATGGCTTTTGCTGCCTCAATTGCTGAGACAGCCCCTTTAACTACCTGCTCGATCGGCTTAGGATCAGCCGATGAGCCAGCTCCTTGCGAAGCACCCTTAACCAGGTACTTTGCCCTAAGGTCTTGGTAAGAGGTCTTCTTTTTCTTCTTCGGGGGAGTTTCACTCACCTTCTCCCCCTCGACCTCTTCCTCGCTGACCAAGTCTTCAACCGGCCCAGTAACAACACCAGTGATGCCTGTTAAAGATAATCTGTTAAAATTAAACAAAAAATGCATCTCAGCTGAGGGCAAAACTAAGCTTACCATGGTTCTTTGCCTTCACTTTCAAAAGGGCTGCGATCGGTTTCCAGGCCCTCTGGTCGTTGGTTGTTTCGTTCAAAACTTTCTTCAACCAATCAACGATGTCAGGAACTAGCTCAAACATAACACTGCTGGCTGCGCGCACGCACAAGAGTAAGATATGGAAAAATATAAGACCAAGCAAAATCAAAAACTTACGTGTGCGATTCCATCCAACTGGGAGACGTTCAGCCCCCGGAGCCACGAGCTGCTCTGTCGGGATATAAACGAAGCGTTGATCCCAAGCCCTGAGATCATCGTCGTTATCAGAAATTAGGGCTCGAGTCCCTCGCTTTTGCACGGTAATGATGCCAGCTTTATAAACTCTGGGAGAATATAGGTGAAGAATGTGTCTAAGTGTGACCTCCACCCCCACCTTCTTGCCGATCCACCGGTACATGGCGACCAAGCGCCACACCATCGGAGAAACTTGCGCTAAACAAACTTTGTACAGTCGGCACAATTCCTCGATTATTGGGTCAACCGGCAAAGTAAATCCTATCGTGAATGGATACGTCAAAACGGCGGAATGGCCGCCGTAAAAAGTGGTCAGATTTGATCCCCTCGGAGGGCATACTACATCGATCTCACCTTCTTTCCAACCACAATCCTCCCTGATTCGTGGTATCGATTCCTCAGTGACGGCACAAAAAACTGAATCTACAGGAATGTTCTTCTTTTTGGACAGTTGAACGTCGTTTTGAGTACTGACCTTGCAATCATCTTCATAGGTGAACTTTTTCGGGAGAATGTCAGTATAATATTTTTCTGGGCCAAAGTTTTTGGGTTTCCTCTCCCTTTTCTTTCCCTTCTTACCTGCTGAAGGACCAGCAGCAAGTTGCGGCGGTGCCGTGGCGGCGACGGCGGCGGAGGGAGTAATTCCGGCATCAGCTATATTTTGAGAAGACATTATAGAACAAGTTCAACAAGTTGAAGCGGTTAACTGGAAGCTCAAGAACTGATCAGTACAAACCAAGAGTGCTAAATCTGCTTAAAGGGTTTTGAAGAATTTTGAAGAAACTTTGGAGAATTTTAAGAGTTCAGAAGATGTAAAGTTTGTAGAAACGATTTGAAACTGATATTTATAGGGAAAAAGCCATCATAACCTCGGGAACCGACGAAAACTGTCACCCCCACGATCTCTGACACGTGTGATGATTGGAAGTTGAAGTGACGGTTTGATATTTCAAAATGAAGGGACAAGGATGCTCCACGCATTTTCCCGCTTAAAAATTTTCAGGCCACTTGCCAAGTGTTATGATCACAGGACTTGGCCAGTGGGGGGACTATCTGTATTGGTCAGTTTTCGTTCGATCACAAGGGTGACATGTTCGAGTCTGTCGCGCAGTCTTTGGCAATTTCCGGGGACACATTTCGAAAATTGTGTTTCGATTCGATGACATGATCGGGAGACTACGGAGACGCTCGTTCTAGCGGATAATCTCAAATTGGCCTTATCCCACTTTTATCGGAACAGATCCAGCGTGTTTTGTGGGACGTGGGCAGCTGTTGAAAGAGAGACGTGGGAAGGAGAGAGTCCTTCTAGGGTTGGGAAGTGCTTATCCTCAGCCTATAAATAGGGTCTTCCTCCTCCATTTGAAGGCACGTTCATCTGAACAAGATTACTCTCATTCTTCAAGCTATACTCTCCCCTCATTAAGCTAGTCAATTTTCTCATTGTATTATCGACGATTTACTGTGCTCGAGGCAATCACTGTATTCAAACTTCAATCACGGCTTGGTTCAAACGTGGAAGAAGATCCATCTCTTCCATTGAAGCACCATCCTTCGATTCATCAAATACAATAAGCTTTTATCGCTTTATTTACTTATTTATCTGTTCATCTATCATTGTTTGCTTGTTGCCTTAATTATATTCGATTCATCGCCTTCGATCTCGTTAATTCATTGATGCTGTTCCGATTAAGATAATCTATCAACTTGCTCGTTAGCATCGATCATATTTAGCAAACTGTCGTCATTGTTCTTCGATCACATTATTTAATTGAACATATTTCTATCTCATTCATTCGTCACCGTATTTAACTTTGTCATCGAATCCATTAAAAATTAAGTATTCGTCCTTGACTAGCATCGATCCGTAATTTGTCTTCGATAAGGAATTCGATCGAAACTACATCATCGTAAAGTGCTAGTTCATTGATTGCTTCATCTTTTTTGTTTATTTTCGCCTTCGTATCGTTTACTTGAAATTGTCATCGTATTTGCATCTTTGAGATCGATATTTGTATTGTCTTCGAATTAAGCCCTTAAAATCAATTGCTTGACAACGTAAATTGCTTATCAATCGATCGAATTGAGATATAAAACGGTCGCCTTAGACTCAACTAAATATAAATTTAATTGTAAAACCTGATACATTTTTGGGAAATACACTTATATCCAAAAAAAAAATAAAAAAGAATCCAATCCGATGTCTGTATAATCCAATCCAAATTGCCTAATGTTTCTCAAGTGTGCCCAGATGTTTGAAATCCTACCAACAGAAAATAGATTTTTCGGAAATCCTCCCGAACCGACGAGGTTAGGCTAATGTTCCCATTGTCAACGTAAGACAGGTTATTTTCTATCGAATTTGTAAAGATGTCCATCAGCGACTCCTGATAGATTAACATATATTTGGGGAAATTTATTTCAAGTTTCTGCGTGGGAATTTTCGAACTATAAGATGGAAATTGACCATATCAATCAACTCAAAATATCTCCTAGCTTACATGTACTCAAGATATAATCTTGCCGCCTTATGTAGAAATCGTTGATAATACACAACATATAGCTAGTTTAACGGAACCAATTGATTTTTGTATTGGATTACAAATATGTGTTTTTTGGCGCTTCGAGTCGCAAGCCAAAATTGAGAGACGGTCAGATTATGGAGATCAAAGATTCACAACATAATTCAAGTCTCCACTCAAATTCATGAACCCAGTTGAGTCCAGAATTTTGGAAGATTCGTAAAGCTTCGACGTAGCATGAAACACTGAAACTTTCCATGACAGAAGAAACTAACAATTTACTCTAATGCACAACATGGAAGAAAGCAACTTGTCTACAGACCCAGAAGAAATTAATCAGTAAAGCGATAACAAAACTAAAAGCGAGCATAAAACTATCAAAAAGCACTTTTGACAGTCTTCACCTAGAAGCCTCAACTGATTCTTGCTAAAACGCAATCACAATATGAATTTTATTACCAAAAAATGGTATATGCTATCCGTTGAAAAAGATTTGGACTTTGCAAGTGCCTGCCGAAGTAAATAAACAACAGTATGTCCGACAACAGGGACAATAAAAGTTTTAAAATCTCCTTTATTATTTCCCTTCTCTCAAGTTCCTCTATGGAGAAGCTCCATCTTTCTGCTGTCATCTTTCCTATGCAGCAGCTTGTAAGGTGGCAAAATGATCAACATGATCCCTCATTGCTTAGTCAACTGACGAATGACATATGGTAGGATACCTCCATGGTTGAAATAAGCCAACTCCACCTGTACAGCAAGAAAAACTCTTAAATGCAATTTTTTTAAAAACGAGAAGTGCAACAAAAGCAACAATGTCACGAAGCAAAAAGCTAGAAAGTGCATAATCTACCAAAAAAATACCAAACACAGAATAAAATTTGTACAATAATAATTCAACAAAATCAAACTTGAAATACAATAATGTTTGAAGTGCAAGACTTCACCAATGAAGTAAAACCGCTTGTTTTCGCCTTCATCGCTTTACGTGAAGGAGCAATGAAATGATTTATAATAACACTACTTAAATGTGAATTCTTACCAAGAACTAATGAATGGTGGAGGAGTTATATAGGAGACTTCTCACTTTTTGCAGTGGATGAGTTATTAATTCATCCAACAGGTATACTAGGGCACCGCATGCGGGAATACACAGAGTTGTTATCTCTATTCATACCAGTTTAGGTTGATCTAAGAGATGCAATAGAGAGTGAGAGATCCGGATCCTGCACTTTTTATTAGATCCTTCTAAAAGCTAAACTAAGGAAAACCTTCTCCCTCATCCGGAAAAACCACTTCTCATATTTCTCATAATGTTCTGAGGGTGATGTACATTCTTATTTTGCAGTTTCACATGTATGTCATCATTCCTTAATTGTAAATGTAAAACGTTGATTACTACAAAAGATGAACAATGTCCAATATACATCAACAATTACTACCACTACTCAATCCCAAATTAGTCAGGTTAGCTACATGAATCGTTATTATCCATGTTGCTCCTTGTAACCCGTCTCAATCCAACAAAGAGTCCGAAACCATGATTACTGGACATATGGTTGTATATTAATGATGCACTACTTTAGTTTTAGTATTTCTACATCTTAACCTTCTAGCTTACAACAACGAAGTTCCAATTCCAAAATTGTTGTGTTTGACTATATCGAACTCGTATATCAAATTTGGTCCTGTTGCATTCCATAGCTGAATAATTTGTCTTTTAATGCATCATTTGTCTTATCAGGGAAAAAAAAAAAGAGATATCGACATTCTTTTCGCAGGCTCTATAAAGGACCCGCACTGTTGAAATGCAGAGACCAATTAAGACCCAAAGTTGGCTTTCAAAAAAAAAAAATTAGTTCCCATTTATGCTTGCTCAGCATTCTTTCAATTTCCTTCTGCACTATATAGGTAAAGACTTACATAAAGATAAAAGAAAGAATGTCAAATGGGGACCATCTCTATCATGCAAAGCAATTGTCATAGCAACATCTTTCACACAATCAAACACTAGGATACAAGACAAATTAACTGAAAATAAAAGAGACTCAGACGTACCTCAGTGTCGAACCGAACTATGCATGTGAAGGATTTTCCAGTATCTGTTCGTACAGTAATGTCTTGACCTGGGCGGATCTCACTGATATTTTCCGGAAGATCAATGGAATATCGCTCTTGTCCTGTCAATCCAAGTGTATCTGCATCCTCCCCAGCCTTAAAACATAGAGGCACAATACCCATTCCTACCAAGTTGCTGCGGTGAATCCTCTCGAAGCTCTTGGCAATTACGGCTTTAACTCCCTGTTAAATAGCTCTTTAATTAGGAAATCCTATGGTAAGGGAAAAAAAGACAGAATCAACCAAGTCAAAAAGCAACACTCAAGAAACCTACCAACAACATTGGACCCTTGGCAGCCCAATCTCGGGAGCTTCCACTTCCGTACTCAGCTCCAGCCAAGATAATAGTGTCTTGCCCAGCAGATTTGTATTTCTAAAGGCATCATGAATTTAAGAGTTAATAAAAAACAGCAAGATCTCAAGTTACTGTCTACTGTGGGTAATCACGAAATGCACAATACGAACTGTATCTTTTGACGAAAACAACATTTCAAACAATACAAAGCAGAAAGAGGGAAGTACCATTGCAGCATCAAAAACAGAGAGTTTCTCTCCCGTGGGAATGTGGACTGTCTTTGGACCAACTTCCCCATTTAACAGCTTGTTTACAAGGCGGATATTGGCAAAAGTACCCCTAGCCATAATTTCATCATTACCACGACGGCTACCATATGAGTTGAAGTCCCTGCGATCAACCCCCCGCTCCAAAAGGTACTTAGCAGCCGGACTATCTTTATGAATACTTCCAGCAGGTGAAATGTGATCCGTGGTAATACTATCACCAAAGTTCAGCAAGCAGTAGGCATCCTTCACTCCATGGGGCCCTGGAGGATCCATGGTCATACCCTTGAAATATGGTGGCTCGTGGATATATGTGGAATTAGGATCCCATGAATACAGCTTTGCTGCTGGTACAGATAATTCATTCCACATGGTATTGCCCTTGGTAATAGCTTCATAAGTACTCTTGAACATGTCTGGCAATACACTTGATTGTACAACCTAATATGGAAAGTTCCCATGGTAAATTTACTCTCTTCATTATTGATCAATGGGTACATAAGCATATAAAATATATACATACCTCTGCAATTTCTTCAGTTGATGGCCATATATCCCTGAAGTACACATCCTTACCATCCTTGCCCACCCCAATTGGCTCTTTCTCAAAGTCGATGTCCACCTGCAAGCATTTACAGTTAACAACCAGCTACACGCGTACACAGGATATTCAACAATCAACAGAGAGATATTAAACATCCATGATTATTTTTCACAATATATCAGAGAACAAGATAAAGGTCAGAATGTGATGGAATTCAATCAGGAGTATAGCTTTTGAATCCTGTTTTCTGTTGTATTTGTGCTCCCGAAAGTGAAGCAACTTGCCCCAGGCTGATTAAGGTCTAATCACACTCCAGTTAAGCCAATTATCGCCCTACCTAAGCAAGATGTACGAGACGGAAATGATGAACATGATCTACCACGTAATTCAATCTATTACACAAACGAGGGCTTCCATCTCAGAAATCAAAACCTGTTCACTAATCTCTAACCTATTTTTACATTGACCTAACTATGCATGTATCTCTTGTACGGTCATCTAAGTGTATCCCAGACAGGTGCATATATTTGCAGCAAATATAAAGTTTCGAAGAATACGTTCAAGGTACCCAAATCAATGTCACGCCTGTACTGTAAGATAAATGAAAGATCAACAGCGCTCCTACTGCTAAATCATAAATAACTCTAAGAGGTCTTCATACTTAAATTTATCATAGTTAGAACATTTTAGAATGCTGATTGGAGTAATCTGATTTTGGTTTTAAATCACTACTTATATTTTTCATTAAAAAAATAATATATACTTGTTTCCAGAAGATCCAAGTATCATGGGTTTATATCATTTTCTTAATTTCATACATGTTTCTACTGGTTTACTTACAAGTAAGCATAATCTTCTTTAACTAGAAATCTGTTTATCAGCCTTTCACTCACTAAAAAGCATAAGATCGTGGTACACACAATTCTCCAGATAAATTCACTATATAACTCTAAGTGCATCTACTTACAGTTCCAGCAAGGGCATAGGCTACCACCAAAGGAGGTGAAGCAAGATAGTTTGCTCTTGTCAGGGGATGAACACGCCCCTCAAAGTTTCTATTTCCTGAGAGTACAGCAGCAGCCACAATGTCTGCAGAATGCATAAATCTTCAATTAGTAAATAAAATAACGAAATGATCAATTTTATCACGGAGTCCAGACAGTGCCATTGCAAAATATAATCAATTGAATGGACTTGCCATTTTCTGATATGGCAGCAGAAACAGATTCATCCAAGTCCCCTGAATTCCCAATACAAGTTGTGCAGCCATAGCCAACAATGTTGAACCCTTGCTGATTTAAATACTTCTGTAGCCCACTGTTTCATGCAGAAAATCACATATTACCATGTTTTCACAACACCTCTGGTGTTTGAAAAAGTTCAATCAATACCTCTGGAGTAAATATTTTGTAACCACACCAGATCCTGGAGCAAGGCTTGTTTTAACCCATGGTTTAACCTGGAAAATAAATCAGGGACAAGAATTAAGAAGGAACGCCTTAACCTAATATCAAAGGAAAACCAAGTAAATAGAGTAGAACTAACATGTAGACCCAACTCAGAAGCCTTTTTGGCAACAAGAGCTGCTCCTAGCATAACACTGGGGTTGGATGTATTTGTGCAACTTGTGATAGCAGCAATCACAACACTGCCATGTTTGAGCTCTGCAGGTTGCCCGTGGAAGGAAAACTTGGCAACCTTTTCTTGCACCTCTTTTGGTACAGCAAATCCCTGCATCAAAGTAGAACAGGTTGTATTAGCCTCTCCAGAAGTCAGAAGCTGGATACTTTACAGTCTGACGAATTGATTAACCCATGGAGACTAAATGGTAAAAAATCAAAATGAATAGCAGGCTCACCTTGAATCCAACCTTGTTATCTAGGCAAGCATGCCAATCAGACTTCATTTCTTTCAAAGCCACACGGTCATGAGGTCTATAAAGGAAAACAAACATGTTATATGGATCTCATAGTGCATTTTGCATCTTAATATAGAATTTGTCCAAGCAGGAACACACACCTCTTTGGTCCTGACACACATGGTTCAACATCAGTAAGGTCTAGGCTCAAATAAGATGAGTAAAATTTCTCTTGTTGAGGCTGAAATAAGGAGGTCAACAGATTTTTAAGAAGTTGTCAGGAAAAGTAACACATATGCAATAGATTAGATCATAACCATCATTCATATGCCAAACAAAGATTCTCATACTGAAGCCAGAGCAACCGGAATTGAGACCAAGTAAACTAACCTCACTATAGTCGACAAACATCTTATTAGCACGGAGATATGCTTCTATCATTGCAACCTAATTTTTAAGGAAGAGAGGTTAGCCACGCATAAAGATGAACTTCCGCACTCTATCTTCAGTCAAGGCTAACAAAAGTCTAAACACTTACTGTTTCATCACTTCTTCCAGTCAACTTGAGATATTGCAGGGTAACATGATCTACAGGGAAGAAACCCATAGTTGCACCATACTCAGGCGACATGTTTGCAATAGTGGCCCTGTCAGCCAATGATAGCTCACTCATACCATCACCTACATGGAAAGAGAACAAAAAAGCAGTCAAGTCCTACTCTTGTTGAACAATTAAGCACTTGTTGAACTTAATTGCAAGGGAACTTAGTCAATGGTCATTATATCTACCGTAGAATTCAACAAACTTTCCAACAACACCATGCTTCCTCAGCATTTGAGTGACAGTCAGGACCAAGTCAGTGGCAGTTACACCATTTCGCAACTTCCCTGATAACTTGAACCCAACAACTCCAGGCAAAACCATGCTCATTGGCTGTCAGTATCCAGAAGAAGCATAACAAAAATGTCATCCAAAGTGAAAATATCAGAATAAGTATGACAGTATTTATCACAACTTACAGTGAAAACGTTTTCAGAATGCAATTATTTTTCTTTACATATATAAACAAACAGAAGAACGGGCAAGCAGCAGAACCGCAGGAAAGGCAGTGTCTTTTTCTACTCAGATTAAGTGAAAAGAACATCCTATTCCAACTTGAACTGATTTTTGGGAAGATAGCCAACTATATGGACTAAATGCTGAAAGGAAAACAGAACCAAACATCACTTTCTTTTTTGGGGAAGGTTAGAACCACCACTTTCCACCTCTTTCCTAAAGCAAAATGATGAAATGTAGTCTTTTGTTATTATCCAATTAGGTCAAACCACAGAGCTAGTTGATTACATCAGATATGTCGAGCCTCAAAGAATAACTTTTGCTTTTGGAAGAATACATGAATAACCAAACTATGCTTTCAGAATACATAGAATTCTGCGAAGAGCTCAAAATAAAAGGGAATCAGATATGGGCCACGATGCAACGTGAAATCATCTGTAAGGAAAGAAGTACTACAAGGTCAGATAAAGGGCAAGGACAGTCCTAACTGATCCCTTATCATGCTCCTCTCTAATCTAGAATGTAAGTGTAAAGCAAAATGTTTACCCCCTTAATTCAATTTGGCATGGTTATATAGGAGAGATTTAAAAGATGTTTAGTGTTTAATAAGAAGAAAGTGTGTGCTGCCAAATCACTTGTTTTTTGTAAATGATGGAATAGTCAAAAACAGTGTTTCCAAAAGTAAACATATACCTCATGTAAATGTTTTCCTTTGTCGAGACTATTTGAAATGTTGAATAAAAATGCAATGTCGGCATGTAAATAGAAATGACGGGAGAATAACATAAACACATCAAATCATAAACTCATACAACTTTATATGTTGAATGATGTCCCTCCACTAGCTCCACATATCCCAGTCACCAAGCTCATAAACATCCTCCACTAGAAAAGATTTTCCATTCGTGCGGACATGATTACATTACAAGACCAAAGTGAGAGACCTTAGCATAAAAAGCATAGCCAGCTAATCTTTGCAGCAATAAACGAATCAACCAAGATTCACCAAGGGATAGAAGGATGATTATGGCACTCATAGTTGCATACCTGGCCAAGCATTGCAGCTTCTGCTTCAATACCTCCGACACCCCAGCCAGCAACTCCTAGCCCATCAATCATGGTGGTGTGGGAATCTGTTCCAACCACACTATCTGGGTAGAGCAAGCCTTCCCTATTCATGACAACCCTTCCAAGATATTCAAGATTCACCTAAAATTATGGAGAAGAAAAGTATTTGTCAGCATTGCAAATGCATTGTTTCAGATGGATTTATAAGGGAAACAAAGCCAGTAATCTTCACTGCATTTATGCTAAAGACGGAAGATAAGTAAGAACACACAACATTATGAATTCAGGACTCAAGAAATAACTAGACCCCAGCACAATTATCACATTCAACAAATCCAATAGCTAAGTCGTATTCATTATACAGATCCAATACCTGATGCACAATACCAGAACCAGGTGGAACAACAAGCATGTTGCGGAAAGCGTTAGATCCCCACTTCAGAAAGGCAAATCTCTCCTTGTTTCTTTGGAACTCAAGCTCCATATTAGCCTGGACTGCATTTTCTGACCTTGCTACATCAACTTGAACTGAGTGATCAATAACTAGGTCCACAGGAACCTGTAATGATATTCAAGAAAAAACAATCAGCATAAGGTGGGAAAAGACTCATTCATGCGAAGAATATTAACTGAGCTGTAACGCGTAATTGTTAGTGATGAATAACCCAATGATACAGTGATACTACACTAACAGCACAATGTGATTCAACCTTTATGAACTCAAATAAATATAAGCAATTCAATAAATGAACGCCATTTGACTAATAAAAAATTATAAAAGCAACTGCAAGCATTACTCTACATTTAGCCAAATTTCAGCATTTAACTACCACTTTCATACAGAAAACTCAAATGCTTTACTACTATTCATCAAGGTGACAATCTATACTGTATTTTCCTCGCATAGCTCAAGATACTTTTGCCACAATGCACAAAGTAGAATAGAGCCATACCAATGGATTGATCTTGTCAGAATCACTGCCGAGGTTGTTCATGGCATCACGCATGCAAGCAAGGTCCACCACAGCTGGTACACCAGTAAAATCCTGCCAACAAGACAAACAAATCATTAGGTGAAAACGGCGGACATCTCATGCTGCATTCTTTTTAATCTTTTATATTTGAAGACATGTGGTACCTGGAGCAAGACACGGGCAGGCTTGAAGGGAATTTCGACAAGCTTAGGTGCAGAATTCTCCCAGTCGATAATCTTCTCAACATCTTCCTTTTTCACTTGAAAGTTGTCGCAGTTACGGATCGCTGACTCGAGAAGAATCCTAATAGAATATGGCAGCTTCTCTGTCACATACAAATCAATAAACCAAGAAAAAAGTCAATAATCAAACACCTCAGATACAGATCACATTAAATACCAGAAACATAAGAGGGTCTTCGAAAATTACCGATCCTGGGATCATTGAGAGCAGGTAAGCTATAGAACTTTCCAAATTCACCGCCTCCGGGCTTTGGAAGAGCAGTCAGGATTCCCTTAAATGGATTGTTCTCTGCTGCTGAATTTGAATCCGAATCCATCATCAAAACACAATACAATACAGAATCAGATTCTTTACTATTTTACTATAAGAATTGATTCACTCACAACAACTCATAAGTATTACTAGTACTAATTCTCAAACATAAAGGTAAAATAATAAAAATATCTATGAGTCAACTTCAAAGTGTCCACCTCATAGGTTCCACTAACCTTTAATTTATTATTATTATTATTATTAAAATGGATCTTTACACAAATAGCCAGTCAATATAACTATTTACATTTTCGAGCCAGTATACATAGATTATACACATATTATACGTGCGCTAGTGTTATTTTTTTAGGAGCCTATAATAGATATACTAAATCAACAAACAATAAATAGTGAAAAGACGAAAGTACCCATGGAAGCGAGTTTCCGATGAAAAGTGGTGAGAGCAGGGGAGGAAGTCCTGATCTGAGAAGTAAGACTGATCGGAGAGTTCCAAGCAACACCGTGGCTCCAGCGAGGGACGGAGGCGCGTAGAAAACGGAGCGTGGATAGAGAACGATGCTGGTGATTACAGATAGAGGAACGAAGCGGCGCGTGAGCAGAAGAAGAGGAAGAAGCGAGTGGTTTAGAAACGGAAGATCTGAAGAGAGAAGAAGCAGCGGAAGAAGAGTATTTGCGAGCTGTATTACTATACATGACTCACTCTGAGTATTTATAATAATACTTTTTTTTGTTTTCTCAGATCACAACAATTATGATGTGTGTGTGTATAGGCGTATCCCCTAGGGCTGCGTGCCCGTATGAGGAAAAAAAAACAAAAAAGATGAAGAAGATGATGGTGACGAACGAAGAAGATAACAGAAGAGATATGGTTTTGATGAAATTGGGATTGAGAATTGTAGTAGTATGATTAAGAGAGAAGAACAATTTATCAAGTGCTGCCTAAGCTGGCGGCACAACACATGGACCTAAACCACATACTTATGGTGTTTTTTTGGTTTTATATATATGAAGATGGGGAGAATAATAATAATTGGAATAAAATGAATTGTCATTTTGATTAGGTCAAAATCATCTATTTATGCGCTACTTTAATTTGTATATTGACATTATTACAAAAATCAAATATATTCGGAAGAGTCCTTTGCCCCTTTGAATTTGTCAACTTTGTCTACGCCACCTTTTTTTTTTTGGTAATTTCCTTTTCTTTTTTATCTTTTGGTAGTTTTATTCTTTGCACTTAAAGGGACACTATATGTTAGGGAAAATAATAAAGAAAATGTTCTTTTTCCTTTAAATTAATAATATGAAATTTGGTAAAATATCAATACGTTTTGATGAATAAATAAAGATTGTTTCACTTACAATTGATGTGAAAAAATATATAGTAGTTTGATTATGGGAATTGCCTAGTGTGAAGAATTGCCTTCTTTTAGATGTGATTGGTTTTTTCTTTAGAAAAACTATCAAATCTACATGTAGTTTGATTACAAGAATTGCTTCATATGATTGATCGATAAAATAAGATAGTATTTCTCAAACTTATAGTATAGGCACAAGACATCGTTCTTTTATTTCAGTGGTGCTCTACTCTTGTAGATTACATTATAATAACAAGCTCTTTTTCTTTGTTCATCCACACTTTTTCTTCAAAAATAATAAATTGTAAAAAAAAAAGATCTATTAACATTTAAAACTTCTTGTAAGCCTATCAAAAGTTTTAAGTAGTAGTATGTCATGGTAGTAGTATATCAAAATAGAAAAAGTATAAAACAGACATATTTTGGAGATTTGGATTAATCAAATCACAATGTTCTTTTACATCTAGAAAGGACAATAGGAACAAAAATTAGGGTGTGTTCTGTATTTATCAAATTTTCTCCTTTATAGAAGCGGCTTGAAGGAGCTCAAGCAGGCAGGTCTTGGATGTCCTGCTTATGACCTGCCTGCTTGGGACAATTCTGTACTTTCACCGAAAATCTCAAATGTTCATTGGATACTAGGGAATCTTACTGTAGCTTCAATACAAAACTTAATCCACCTTGACAAATTTACCCTTCGTCACCTCTTCTACTGATTTTGTCCTTTTCGATCAGTGATCCGCTGTATGTCTTAACAGTTCAGAGCAATTCTTAGGAAAAATAGAACAAGAATAAGAATACACGAAGGAGACTAAAAGAAAAAAAGCAAATACAAGATATTGCTGGAGATCTGCAAAATATACACTCCAAAAAACTACAGCAGAACCCAAACATTACATGACCATTAAAAATAATAAGAAGCAACAAAAAATAGACGCCCAAAATCGCCAACGGCAAGTAGAATGGAAACAAGCTAAATGGGTATTTGTTGATTGTGTAGAAGCTACAATTTTTGTGGGTTGAACAAGTGCATTCTTCAGAATCAAAACGTTACCGCATCTGGGTTACAACCTACACTGAAATATAAAGAAGGGCAAACAAATTGAGTTTTCTGAATATTTTATAAAAGAGTTGAACATATGATAGTACCTTTAGTTGCTTGCAAGTGAGAAAATACAGAGAAAGGAATGGTTTTCGTTTGACGCTTGATTTTATGTTAGGGAACAAGTGTGGGTGGCTCTTTGGGCTTTGAGCTTTGCTTATGGGAGAATTATGGTGTCAAAATTTTTAAAATTCCGGAATAAACGAAAAGCAAGCTAAGGTGAAGAAGACGAAGAAAGACATTGAAGAGATAACAAAGCCACGTTGATAACCAAGCTTGTCCTTTAGTTAAAAAAATGCACGTGGCACAATCTTGAACATATATTTAAATCTTGCTGGACCATTTTAAGCCATTCGATCTGCGTGTGTTACAGCTATATATAGCACTATCCTTAGAAGCTTGCATAACGTGAGGAGCACAAATATAAATATAAATATAAATAAATAAAATAAAGTATGAGTATTGAGTAAGACCAGTAAGCAATTTTTGAGTTATAATTTGCTTGATTTAATTGAGTTATAATTTGACAAAAGGATTGCATTCGAATATTATTAAGAAAATGACGGTTTAGCAATAAGCAATTTTGGTGTCATAAAAGATACAAGCAATTTAACGCGAAACGGTCATTAATTACTACTTTAATTTATTCATGCTGAAGTAATTTACTTTGAAGAAGGAATTTTGAAAGAATGGATACATGACATTGAGTCATTGATCAAGGATAATATTGAACAATAATAGATAAAAAATTAATGGAGGAAATCCGGACCCAAAAGCGGGTGAATGCCACTTCGTAATTATGTGTGGCTATGTCCAATAATTTTGCAAATCCGAATCATTTCCGATTAGCAATAGTAAAAATGAGTTTTCGCCATCATGAAAATTAAGCTAGGTACTTGCTCCGGTCTGTTTTAATTATCCATTAAGCATTTTTGAAATAGTTCAGAAAAATTCATTTAGCGTTTTAGAAATAGCTCAAAATAGAGATCCATTTATAAAGAGTGTAATTTCTTTTGATATCTTTTATTTTATTTTTGTATGTCAAAGCTCAACAACAATATCCACTTTCTGACGTAACATTTAATGTTTAGAGTATTATATAAATTGTGAAGACTGCATGATAAGGTGAGTATGGCCTCAGTAGTAGACAAGATGCGAGAAGCGAGGTTGCGATGGTTCGGACACGTAAAGAGGAGGAACGCAGATGTCCCAATGAGGAGGTGTGAGAGGTTGGCAGAATTGGGTCTACAGAGAGGTAGAGGTAGACCGAAGAAGAGCTGGGCCGAGGTGATTAGACATGACATGACCCAGAACCAAATCACCGAGGACATAACTCTAGATAGGAGAGCGTAGAGGGTGAGGATTAGGGTAGCAGGATAGATAGTAGTTGAGTCCCTTGACTTTTTTAGTTATTATAATACAATCTGCTAGATAGATTAGTTCCTTCTTAGTCTTCATATCTCTATGCCTATTTCTTAGACGTTAATGTTGAATATGTTTTTGCTTTATTATTCTCTTTAGCATGATATTTTTCTGTTGATTTTAAATGTGTTTTCTAAATGTTTTCTTTAGCCGAGGGTCTATAGGAAACAACCTCTCCACCTTGGTGGGGTAAGGTCTGTGTATATCTCACCCTCCTCAGATTCCACTTATGAGATTGTATTGGGTATGTTATTGTTGTTGTTGTTGTAGTATTATATAAACTGTACTTGTATATAACATTTTCTTAGTAAACATATCAAATATCAAAACGATACTTAATTTAGCGAAAAGCCTTCATGATTAATATTTTACTACATAAATGGGTAACAAGAGAAAAACCAAAAAATCTTGGGCCTGTGCTACTCGCAACTAGTTCCAATATAGACAGACACCAATCACACCATACAAAGCAAGAAAATAAAACGAAAAAAATAATTTAATGTGGCTTGTGGCACGCTTCCACAGGCCACAAGTCATCGGGATAAAATTGCATTAAAGGCCTTCTAGTACTTCTTATTTTTCCTTTTCTCCCCACTATTAGTATTTTATTACGCAATAATTCAAACGTCTGGTCCCACAACAATTAGATATTACATCATATGCATTATTTTAATTTGAAATTATTGACATTCAACTATAAAAGGCCACGATCAAACGAATGAAGTCATGTGTTCACTGGCCTGGCTGAAAAGGAGATCGAATCATTATCCTCTAACCTCTATAAAAAAAAAAAAAGTTTTTGGGCAACTTTTGATTCTTTGTGAAACCATGAGGAAAAAAGAGAAACTACTGTATACAGCTTTTCAAGGAAAAAATTTACTCTCATTGATCATTTACGTCAAAGCAAACATTTATGTTATCAACATTCACTTAATCATAATTAATTTTTACGCGTTGACATTTTTATTTACCTCTAAAAGATAATAAATAAATATAATTGAATATAAACATCATTTGTAACTTCTTTTTTTCACTTTAGAGTGGGATTGATACAAGCAAGGAAGAAAAACATTACAGATTAAATAAGAACTAAACCTTGCATTGTTAGAACTAAATTGTAGATTAAACTACAATTACCCCCAAGATCTATCATGTCAAATCACCAAGAAAAATAGACTAAATGCGAAAGCGTACCTGAATCCATAGCAATGGTTGTGACTCTTCACCCTCAAGGTCTTTGGTCTTCCAAACCATTACGTGGGGTAGCTGTCACTCTTCCAATTATGAGATATTAGAAAAGAAACCCCTCGTCTGGTTTGGGGACCATAACCCTATTTATAGTTGCACACACTTTAGTTAATTCTAATTTAGCCCATCATTAATCTAGAATTACAACCGGGTATCTACACATAAGGATCCATACTTTATGAGGTATCTAATTAGGCCCATCAACTTAAACTTTAGCAGATCACTTTAATTGGGTCAATCTTTAATGATAGCACTTAACATACAATTATTATTGATACATATGTATGTGTAAGTCCATAAATTCTTACAATCTCCCACTTGGACTACACATATATACACATAGCCTTATAATTGTATATCACCTTATGAGCTCTAAATATTTGCTATCATAAACTGAAGTACCTCTAAACAATCTCGTCCATCAATCATGCCAGCATAGAACCAAGGCGGCTTTCGCTACATTTATATCGTAACTAAACCTTCCTTGATCACGTATACCAACATAACCAAATGACATAGATCAAGCATGGATGCGTAGCGTGGAAATTACATGTAATGTGATCTAGACATGCCTATTTCCAACTGGTCCAACCGAAAAATAAGTCAGAGTGGAAAATGTACCGAATACTTTATTTCTGCAGAAATATCCTTAAAATATCCTTAAACTGAAACCGTAAACCTGAAAGCATAAACCGAAAACTGAAGTGTGTCCATAACAAAAGAACATCAAAAAGTTACAAACTCCCACTGAGTCTGAATATCCTTAAATGACATGCCACCTCTATGAGCAGCGCGCTCATGAAAAGCCTTCGGTGGTAGTCCCTTAGTATGTGGATCCACAATATGGAGTTTGTACCAATATGTTCCATAGACACCTAACCACTCTGAACTCTAACTTTAACAACCAGGAACTTTATGTCAATGTGCTTTGACTTTACTGAACTCCTGTTGTTATTAGAATATGAGACTGCTAACTTATTGTCACAAAATAACCTTAGTGTCTTTCAACTTTATCCTTAATTTGTAGCCAGTGACAAGATTCTGCAGTCATATTCCATAACTTTGATGCCTTATAATGCACCATAAACTTTACTGTCATGGTGAGATGAGCTATGAGTGTCCATAAAACACTCTTCCTTATATAGCTCATCCACCAAGTATATAAATATAACCTTTGCATTATCTTGGCATCTAGTGAAGTCGGTATCTAAATACTTGATTATCTTTAACTTTTCCGGCTTCCTGTATGTGAGCTTAAAATCTTTTGTTCTCTGTAATTACAACATAAACCGTTAGCTACTCCTTAATTCTTTATTTCAGCATTACTCAAATATTGCCAAACATCCCAATAATGCACGCAATATTTAAATGCGTACAAACCTAAGTATTCATTAAACCTAAGTATGCATTAAACATCTGTAACTAAAGCACAATAAATATTTTGTATTTTCTTAATTACAAAATTATCTTAGAGCACTGTTTAATACTGAACCTTTCTCCTTTAGCAATAAGGGTATCGCCTAATTCACAATCTTTCATACCAAATCTTTAATACCTTTCCAATATAGGCCTTTGTGATAATCCAAATGTACCTCGAAAGTAATCTCGATGTATCTGAATCCTTATTCAAAAATTTTCATCACCAAGATATTTTATCTCAAAATTCTTTATCAAAAGTATCTTGGTCTTACGCAACAAGCCTATATCGTATGAACCAAGAAATATATCATAGACAAACAAAACCAGAGAAATATGCTTACTCCCACTGACCTTGAGGTATACAAAATAATCATCAAGATTTATCTCGAAACCAAATGAGACAATAACATAATGAAATTTGTGATACCATTGATAAGACGCTTGTTTAAACCCATAGATGAATTTCTTTAATTTGCAAATCATTAACTTTGCATTATAAAATACAAAGTTTTCTAGTTGCACCTTTGTTCATTAAACTAGCCATTGAAAACAACACTATTGTATCCATCTATGTAGTCTAATATCAAAATATTTGATTAATGCCATTATAGTCTTGACAGAGCCTTACAATGAAACCGAAGAGAAAGTCTCTTTATAATTGATGCGTTCTTATTGCTAAGTGAAGCCTTTAGTGATAAGACGTGCCTTATACATATCCATGTTGCCTTTCGAATCTTTTTTGCTTATAAACATCCATTTTCAACCAATGAGCTTCGCACCTTCAGCCAACTGGACAAGGTCTCGCACATCATTGTCCTTTATGTGCTTCATCTCTTTAATCATGGTATCAATATACCTTTGAGAGTAAGAACTTTTCATGGCTTGACAGAAGCTGACTGAATCATCCTCCATGTTGAACCCCAAAAATTACCCCCCGAAAAGGGATAAATTCCGGATATCGACAGGATGGGCTAACTCTTTTGGAGTTTTTGGAGTCGCCACCCAATTTAAGGAAAACAGGGAACCAAATTAACAAACGCGTGCAAAAACTCCGTTTTAGGAAAAAGACGGTCTTTCAGAGATTCTAAGTAAGGGGTTTTATTAATTTCGGAAGAAGGTTTTTAAGGCACTTCCAAAATTCCGTAAAATACGATTAATCCGACAGGTTTCCAAATCATTTGCAAGTGTACTTTTCTTTCAAAAGAATTATTTTAAAAAAAAGTAATAATAATGATAAGAATAATTAATCGAATAAAAGCTTATTTGCAAAAATATTCTTTTACTTGCACGCATTTGCTAAGACGGCCCCAATTTGCAATAAATTAAATAACGACTTCACAATAAAAGTCAATGAACATAAAGTAAGGCAATATACAAACAATCAAATATTATTGATAAATATAATATTTTACACATTTATTTGCATAAATATCCAAGGAAAGTAATGCAAAGTTAAAGATAGAACCGGGAAATTGATCAACTCGCGGGAGTCTTGAATTTTCTAAAATTCCTAAGTCTTATTTCTGAATGCTCGGGTTCGAATTCCATCCCCAAATGCCTTCAATGCAATAGACTATTCCCATTCGTGAGTTAGCCAAACTCGTCCACAAATTATTCGTGCCAAAATGTACCTCGCAAAACAAACAAGTAAAATTGGATTAGTACGACGATAAAGTATAATAACTAATGAAAATAAAATAATAATAATAAAGTAATAATAATAATAATAATAATAATAATAAAATATATAATAATAATAATAATAATAATAATAATAATAATAATAATAATAATAATAGTAATAATAGTAAAGGGAGTTGTTTTTGCAAAATTTAGGCTCAGATTTGTATGGCGCGTCATGTAGAGGCTCGGGATGTTGGTACGGTTGCAAACACGGAGCCGGTCGTGTTGCCATGCCAGGTACCAAATCCACTACTCTATTCAACTTGCTTTGCATTAAAGTCCATTCATCATCGCCTTTTGCTTTAGGGACACGGAACGGGACGGTTCAAGTGTAGTATCATGTTCAAATCAATCCCGAGGCCTCAATACGTGCATATGTATTTTTCATTGGCCATAGTGTAGGGTCTATTCACATCAGAACCAAAGATCAATTGAACGGGTCAACATCCGATTATTGGAACAAATGAGTCAACTGCAATGCCATCAATATATTATATGTAATAAAACCCAGGTCCAATCGAATAGAAGGCCATCTGCACACTGTAAGAAAGACCCATGTAATTAGGCCACGCCCCCACCAAATTGAGCAAACCATTAATGAATTCCAAAAGTCAGTAATGGACAACAATAACAAAGGATTAGCGATATCGGAGCAGAGCCAAACAAGAACACTGAATCGTGGAGCTATCATCAATCTACCATAGGCAAACTCAAGTGAGAACAAAACCCACAGTGCAAAATAAATGGGTCAAGCGAGGAACCCAGTACAGTGATGCAACGTCGACCCAAATCCGGCCAAAATCCGAAGATAACAGAAAAATATAACGGCCAACAGCAGCAGGGAGGAGCGACTGCCAGCTTGGCTTCTCCGATGAGAAGACACCAACGGCGTCGCTGCTACTCCGGTGGTGGCGATGCTTTTGACCACTGACCCGTTTCCCCGATTTCCCCTTGTCTCTGTTTTTTCTTTCTGGTTTCAGATCTAATGTGTGGGTGTATTATTTTAAGGGTAATGGTGTGTGTGGGGTAGGCTGCCCTAAAAATTGGAAAATGAGGAAGAAGATGAGGGCAAATGGGGGTGTAAAAATTGGATCTGAGTTTTGTGTGGTTGGGAGATGAATGAATTTTTGTGTTGTAATGGGTAAAAGAGGGGAGGGTTTTGTGAGGAAGATGATAGGGGAATAATGGTTAAGGAGGCTAGGGTTTTAGATGTAGTATGTATATATAGGGCAAGACTTTAGGGTTTTTTGTAGAATTGGGCTACGAAAGAAAATTGTGTGTTGCGTAAAATAGGCCGGGACTTAAAGCGAAAACAATTATGACCCTCTTCTAAAAACTAATAGCTTTAACTAATTTCGTAAATTAATTTGAAAGACTTTCTAATTAGATAAATGCTCCCAATATTTTACATGTTGTAGGTAATATAAAGCCGAAAATATCAAGTTGCTAATATTGAAAAACTTTGCAAACGATAGCCAAATTGCGATAAAATATCAAATTTTATAATTTATTTTTGAAAAGGGACATTTTTGGCTTTATATTAACACAAAATGCTATATTTCGAGATTTATATAAAAAGTAAGTGTCAGCAAATTAATTTCGAAATTTCGGGACAAAATTGGGTGTCAACACTCCATCATTTCAATGCCAACTTTATGTTCTTATAGAAACACAATATAGTTATCTTAAATTGCATTTCTCCTCTCTATCTCTATATATATATCTTTTTAATGGCATTGGTTCTTGAGGTTGTAGAGTTTGTTCTTCGGGAATAATTTTTGAACGTGAAATTCAATGATATTGTCTTGATCCGGAGTTGCTTCTTGAACTATCTCAGGTATAGAAAACTGTTCCTGAGCATATACAATAGCAATTTGAGGAATACCAACATATTCATTTTCAAGACAATGTTATTCTTTCTTCCCCCAAATCTATAAAAGTTCTAAGAAGTATAATTTCTTGTTGGCTCCAAATCTGTTCAGATTTATTTGTTTCCTTTTATGCGATTTACGCATATATATCAAAAAAACGGGATAAAATTAACGGGGTTGAGACTGCCCACGGATACAAATCTCTTTTTCTCTATTTAGAGATATGACTTAATATATTGTATCATAACGAAGCAAAATCTCACCGGTTAGTAAACATGCAAGGATTTATTAAATGAAGTAATTTTATTAAGAATTTTAGATTATTGTAACCTCATAAAGAACTCGGACCAATCAATTTTGAATTATGAGAGACAATATTTTTCATATCAAATGAACAACAATAACCAAACTTGTCCAACCTTGAAATGAAAATCAAATTCCATCTAAAGAAACGGACCAACATAACTCTCATTTAAATTCAAATATAAACTAGTTCTTAACAATAATTTAAGAGTTTCAATAGCTCTAACCTCAACCGAGTTGTTGTCACCACCATAGATGTGTCTTTCAACATCATTGGGCTTTTAACAATTCAGTTATCCTTGCATAGACACACTTGTGTGATGTGTTATTTAATGCCATTTAACTTAAAGATTGAGGGGATGTTGGCAGTAATATTTTTAGATGTAACTGTAGCTATATCAGAGAACAACCAATAACAAAATAAGCTCACATAAGACTTAAACCGAATTCAAAATAACTTTGAATAAAGGTAAATCCCATCTCAAGATACCGGACACTCCATTAATGTTTCATCTTTGGACAAAATATTAACTTGTAAGTGATATCTTGCCGTAGTAATCAAACACTGATAATAAAGAACATGCCGAATAGTAAATCTTCCTTTGGGCCAATTTACAATTCACACGTAAAACCAAATAATTATCACGCGTTTATTACCACAAAAAATGCACATGCAATTTTGTTAAATATTGATCTTCCTTTGGGCCGATCAACATTCACATAGGTTACACGCACACAACCTTTTATATTTTAAAACAAATAAATCTCCACAGGAGAGGCTGCTTTGGCAACATCGAGCTTCAATTTAATCATTTCAAAATATATACAAATATACCAATATTCAGATTTAAATTCGTCAAACTGGAATACAAAAATTCCTGACCAAAGTAAATTATGGTGGGCCCATAATAATTTAATGTTGGCCTGAGATTTGGCTCAAACGAATGCGCCAGTATCTATAATATATACTCTATTAATGCCAATATAATAGTAATAAATAAGCAAACAATATGCAAATAGCAACTTTTCTGGCGACACTTAGAACTCCAAATCCTATACTGAATTCACAATGATATTGTGAGGACTTTTTGATTTAAATCTTCAATACAAGAAGAGCTGAAAGGAGAAGTCCATAAGCAAACATTGTCTAGCCATCTACACGTCTCTTAGACACTTTGAGACTCTCCCATAATATATATCATAATTGCAGCGTCCAACAATGTGTTCCTAGGTGTCTCTTTTCTTTGTACCTTAAAATAAGAATTAACCAAAATACCTAATACATCTTTTAAAAAAGGCTGTTGGCCACATGGAGGGCAAACTTTCCAACACATAAATTTTCCACCTTAACAATTGTAAGACTTTGTTATGGTTCCATGTTACGAAGTCAATGCCGCCAGTGAACCATTCTTTACATTAGCAATTTCTTATTTTAAATATTTGTTCTAAATCCTAAACCATGAAAAGAATTACGGTGAAACCAAATACTTCAAAACTTCTTACTGGCTTTTACTTTTGCGGCGAAACCATAGGGAAGGTTACTCCAGGCAATCCGAATCTTCGTTCTTTAAATAAGCATCTATAAATTAATATTCTCAAAAGAATAATCTTAATGATTTAACACGATAAAGGCTCCTGATACCGCTTGTTAGAACTAAATTGTAGATTAAACTACAATTACCCCAAGATCTATCATGTCAAATCACCAAGAAAAATAGACTAAATGCGAAAGCGTACCTGAATCCATAGCAATAGTTGTGACTCTTCACCCTCAAGGTCTTTGGTCTTCCAAACCATTACGTGGGCGGCTGTCACTCTTCCAATGATGGGATATTAGAAAAGAAACCCTCGTCTGGTTTGGGACCATAATCCTATTTATAGTTGCACACACTTTAGGTAATTCTAATTTAGCCCATCATTAAACTAGAATTACAACCGGGTATCTACACATAAGGATCCATACTTTATGAGGTATCTAATTAGGCCCATCAACTTAAACTTTAGCAGATCACTTTAATTGGGTCAATCTTTAATGATAGCACTTAACATACAATTATTATTGATACATATGTATGTGTAAGTCCATAAATTCTTACATGCAAATGTGTCAAAATTGAAATAATTACATATTTCTTATTGTAATAGTACATGTTAGAGTTTAGATAAAGTTCAAAATTGAAATAATTACATAACAAAAGTAACCACAATGTATCTATTTATAATAAAATGATAAAACTATGCTCAAGTAAAATATATAGATAAAATATCCGAGTTATGTAAACAAGTGGAGAATTAGGTATGGGAAAACGGTGACGGTTCCCCGACTAAAGAAACATATGAATGGGCACCTCAACTCGGTAAGGACTTTTATAATACCCTTGAGCCACTTTGCTCCAATATAATTCTTTTTCTTCCTTTTTTGGTTGATAAATAATTGCATTAATATCTTTTATCTAATTTATTTTTCATCTTGAAAGGGAAATGTGTAGTTGAATGAATGAACTTCTCTTCTAGGCTGACCTTTCTCTTGTTCTCATTCACTGTCCAATTTACTAGACAGCAAACGACTTTTCCACAAAGAAAAAGCCTCTGATTTGAATGTTGTCTTGACACTCATATTATACTTTTTTTAAAAAAAAGAAGAAGTTACATTTACCTTGTTGAATATAGGATCTGCTTTTTGTAGTGCTAATAGCAAAGTATGTACTACCTAATTGAACATAATAAATAGTGATACTACGATCCAAATTGTGACATCTCGACCTTTGAATAGTCATTTTGCGAACTACTTCATATACATGGGCTCTCATTACTTTTGTGGATCAATTGCACTAAATTAATCCAAATTCATACCAACAAAACTTTTTATTGGAGACTTCAAATTATTTCCATGTTTGTATTGGAGACCTTTTAAGAATTAGTTAAAGATTGCCACCCACTCTCTCTTTAGCTAGCGTTTGGAAATGGTTTTTGAAAAATACTTTTTAGGTGAAATTTGATTTGAAAATGAAAAAGTGTTTGATTATACTTTTTGGAAACAAATTTTACTTTTGGTTTGAAAAACATAGAAACATGAATAAGACCTATAAGTTCTAAAAATATTAAAAAATACCCAACTCAAGCAAACTAATCTTGCTAGAACCATTACGTCGGATTGAATTTATTGTCATGTTATAATTGTGTGAAATAAATCTTGGACTCTTTTTTCTAATCTAAAAATTAGATGTTCTAAAAAAAATGGATTAATTCTTCAAGACAATGAACAACACGTTTTAAAAAATATTAGCAAATTTTAGCTAATTACCTTAAAAATTGGTCTTCCAAGCAAATTGTCACATATTGGCACAATAATTTTGGAGAGATTTCTTCAGTTTATAGAGAAGGAAAAATGTTGCTCCCAACGCACACGCAAGTATACGTGGTCGACAAGTAATAAAGTGATAAGTAGAGTATCGTTCCCACGAGGACTATTCAGACCGAGTTCTAACAAACAATTTCTTAACAACTACTCAGGGATCTCTTTTCAATAATGAGGATTTTATTAACTAAAGAACAGTAATTAAAAAGGTAGAAGTGAATTCAAACAATGGAGCAAAACTTGGTTGTTATCAGTAATAAGGAGACGGTCCAGGGTCAGAGTTACGAACAATCCAGTTGAGTTTTCCAATTGATTCCACTTCTCAAATCCCGGGTTACTAACTAACAGATTAAATGTACCCGTGAAAACCTTTCAGTTCTTCACGGTCTATGCAGGCTACTCCAATCCCTATATGTCTATGGGTTGAATCACGTGCACGCATTAACGATTTCTGTAATTAGTTAAACTAGGCGAGCAAGTATATGTCTATCATACTCACGAATTGGTTCCCCGATGCCCGGGTTCACAAACTAGTTCTATTCTTTCTTATTGCGTTAATAAATTCTCTCTTTCGAGTTCAATCTAAAAACCATAGATAATGCGTAATAATCGGGCCCTGACAATTACACAAGTGAAATCAAGAAAGAATAAGTAACCCGTAATGGGATTCAATTAATGGGAATCAATCTTCAAACATCAACCTTCATGAAATACTCGAACCCTAGAACTAGAGATTTAGCCACGCATACTCATAATAACAACACAAGGATTTGATGTAATAATGAAATAATGATGTAATAGATTAATGGAAGGAAGAAAAATCCTTGTTCTTGATGTTATGAGCTCTCCAGTTGCTCCAAAGTCTGAACCCCCCTGAAAAACTAAGTAAAGGAGTATTTATAGAGTTTACAAAAGCCTAGTAATAAGTTAGACCCAAGCCTAGACGAAATAGGATATAAAATCGCGCACCAGGGGCGCTATAACGGGCGCCCCGCGCCCACGATCGCGTGCACTTGGACAGAGGACGTCGAAACTCATCCGCTTTGGGCATGCGGCGCATGGGAAACCGCACTGGGGGTGGAGCGCTGTGGGGCGCGCGGCGCATGGCCCACAGCGCCCAGCCATTTTGCTTCGTTCCTTGCTCTTTTGCGTGCTCGTGTCGTACCTTCGTGTGCTCGATCCAATCCTCAATCAAAATCCAATCTTTTCTTGCTCAATCATGCTCTTAAAAGCTCCAATTACACTTCATAACAACCTACACACGCACGACATAAAATCAGTGTAAAACCACATTCATAAACCATAAAACGAGCGAATAACAAGCTCAAACGTGAGGAAATATTAAGGAAATATAGGCATAAAATGCCAAACATCACCACCCCACACTTGAACCCTTGCTCGCCCTCGAGCAAGTCACAACTAACTTCCCAACCTAGGTAAAACAGGTCTGCCTATGACTATGGTTGATACCGACCATTGAACCAATGCACACATGACTACTATGGATCCACAACATGCCAACTATTTACCAAAACCAAAAATATGAGAACAACCACCCCAAAATAGCTCAAATGCACAAACTCAACTTATTGCAACCATGCTCCCACAAAATCTCACCTATCTACTCAACCAAGAAGCCATCAACTTCACCTATTTCATGCAAACCATGTGCCCTCACCAATATGAAGCAAAAGAGTGTCCCCAAAATATCACACACAACAATGAATATCAAGAATAGAATGGGGACAATAGCATAGAAAAAATTCACTCACTCTCATGAAAATCTCACATGTCACACACGATGTACCATAGGCTTGCCCGTAGTGTAGGACTCCACTAATGTAAGCTCACTCCAATCGGGATTAACTAGGACTTTAAAAAGGTTGTAATGTAGGCTAAGGGGCTGGTAGGATACATATGGGTAATAGTGACTACCTCCCTAAGCACTTTAATACATCACATTAATTTAAGCACAAGTCTCATCAAAGCCACCCAATCAACAACTTCCACAAAATACACCTTCTCAACAAGTGGCAATTTTTTTCTTTTCAAGCACACACTAGCAAGGAAGGGATATCTTTCTCTTTTTTTTTCTTTTCTTTCTTTTCCCACAATTTTTTCCCTTTCAACTTTGCTATTTTTTTTTCTTTTCAATTTCACTATTTTCCAACCTTGCCAATGCTCATAAACAACTACTTCACAACTTTAACAATTATTCCCCTTCATTAGCTCCACTCAAAAACCTCCCAAAATCCAACCACAACTCCAACATCATAACACAATGTCAACTGAAGTGCTTAAGGAGTAAGGGCCAAAAGAGTCAATTTAAAACAAATGGGTAGGCTCGGGGTGTGGGTGCCAACAAAAAGGGTCAATTCAAATCACAACAACAATTTTTCAAGGTATATATGTAAGGGTAGGCAAATCAAGAGAAGGCCTTGTATCATTTCCCGACTAGAGCGAACCTAGGATTTCGCTTTGCACACACACGGGGCAAGTTCTAGACATTAATATGCAACATGGAGCAAATAAAAATATGCCTCACACACACATTGCACATGATCCACACAAAAAGGCTCCATCAACAACTCTCAACTAAGCTTCTAGAATGCAACTTGTGGAAATTTAAGCACTAATGCACAAAGGTTAACAATCAAATCAAGCAAGCGGACTCAAGCATCTCAAGGGGGTTGTTCCATTTTTTTTTTAGGCATGCATCAAATTAAAACCAAAGGACACCACAAATAGTACATGCAATCAATTCAAGTCCACCGGTATCAAACAAATCAAAGGCACCTAGCATTCCACCTATTCCTTTCGTCTAGGGCCACCTAACAACTAACTACTCTAATCCTAAAAAGTAAAAAACTACCCGGTTCAAAGGCCTCCCCGTGGAAAAGAACCGAGGCCGTAAGAAAAACCACGGGGTGGATGACATGTACCACTAATAAAACTAAAAGGAAAATCTTTTTGGAATTTTTCATTGGTTTTCTAATTTTTTTAATTTTTTCATATATTAAAGCAAGAAACAACTAAAAACAAAGTCAAGTGACAAAAGAAAAAAAATCCTAAGGTACATGCATCCTTAACCTCAAAAATAGATAAAGGGTAGTTCCCCACCCCACACTTAAACTAAGCAATGTCCTCAGTGCTAAAAATAAGCAAGTGCAAGGGTAAAGAAAACTTCCCTGAAGGCTCTAGTCCTTGGTGCTAGCATCCTCCAAGCTTCATGAGGTACTCAGACTTCCCCCATCAGGTCATCAATATTATGCAAGGGTGAGGACACCCCACACTTAAACTCGACATTACATGAACCTGCAATCCAAGGAAAAACAAAAACTACGTGACCCTATAAATAAAATAATACAAGTACAAACTCGGGTTGCCTCCCGAGAAGCGCCTTAGTTAACGTCGTGGCACGACGACACTTTTAGCTCACTTCCAGCATTTACGTCTTCTCTTCTTACGACGAACCTTAGCTTTCTTCCTTTCTTTGAGAGAACCCATCTTCAATTTCACATGTGGTGTACTTCCATGTTCTTGACTAACACATTCAATCATAGAGCACTCTTCAACCTTAACTATGTGCTCCTTCTCAGTATACACCTTGAAAGTAACCTTTTCTCCATGCGCTCTAACAGTCATCTCACCCAGCTCCATGTCAATAAGTGCCTTATCGAGGTGACTAAGAATGGTCTCCCCAAAATAATTGGAGCTTCTAGGTCCTCTTCATAATCTAGGACTACAAAATCAACAGAGAATGTAAACTTACCAACTTTTAACAACACATCCTCCAACTTACCATCAGGGTGAGTGAGTGATCCATCCGCCATCTTAAGAGTAACTGAAGAGGGCTTGATTGCTCCTAGCCCTAACCTTTTGCAAACAGACAGAGGCATGAGATTTATGCTTGCACCCAAATCACATAAGGCACCAGTGATACTATGCCCTCCAATGGTACAAGGAATAGTAAACTTCCCAGGATCTTGAAGTTTTGGAGGTAGCTTGCTCAAGATTGTGCTACACTCCTCAACTAACTCAACTGTATCTATCTCTGGAGGCTTTTTCTTCTTGACTATAATCTCTTTTAAAAACTTCACAAAGGATGGCATCAATTCAAACACATCAGTCAAAGGAATATTAACTTGAAGTTCTTTCAACATACTCACAAATTTTTGATACTGGGCCAAATCCTTCGATTGTATAAGCCTCTGCGGGAATGGTGGAGGTGGCCGAGGTGCCTCTTTCTTCTCTTCTTTCTTCTTTACCTTCTCCACTTTTTCAATTTTTTCAATTTCAGCTCTCTCCTCGGACTTGGTCATCAGCTCTCCACCTTCAACTAAGGTCACTGCAAGACATTGTTCAGGCTCTTTTTTAACAGTACTTATTTCCCCCACCAACTGCCCCAACTGGTGCTCTAGGTTCTTGTGAGCATTGGCAAGATCTTGTATGGCCTGTGCATGGGCTGCAGTGTCAGCTATCATTCTTTGCTGGCCCGCCATTATCTGCTTTAGCATATCTTCAACTGAACTGCTAACCTGCTGTGGTGGAGCTGGAAGTGGGTGGTAATTATTCGGAGCTCTCGTATTACCATGATAATAACCATTACCAAACTGATTTTGACCCTGCAGCCTGTTTTGATTACCCACGTAATAAACTGACTCTGGATTAGAGGAGCAAACCTCTGTAGCATGGTCTTGACCACAAACCTCACAAAAACTCTGGAGTTGTTGCACTGGAGCCACTGGTTGCTGAGTCTTTGGCAGAGCTAACTTGCTAATTTGATTGGAAATAGCATCCATCCTCGCCCTTAGCTCTGAAACTGCATCTAACTGAACTACCCCTGCAGATTTCTGTGTAGTAGCTCTACCATCACCCTGCCAGTCAGGATTGCTCTGCGAAAACTTATCTAGTAAATCATAGATCTGGTCAAAATTTAAAGCCAATGCTTGGCCTCCAGCAGCAGCATCTACCACGATCTTAGTATGTGCAGTCAACCCCTCAACAAAAGTGTGTGCTAGAACCTCATTGGATTGGTTGTGGTGTGGACAATCTCTCAGTAAAGCTTTGAACCGCTCCCAGGCTGAATATAAAGATTCTCCTTCTAACTGTCTGAAGGACATAATTTCACTCCTCACCCGGGCTGTCTTGGCAGATGGATAAAACTTAGCCAAGAACTTCTTAGCCAAATCATTCCAAGTGGTGATAGACCCAGACTTTTCAGCCTTTAACTACCTCTTTGCTGCCCCAATCAGTGAAAACGGGAACAATGTCAAGCGAACATAATCAATAGGAACTCCCGTTGGCGTATAAGTATCACTGATCTCCAAGAAATTCTGGATATGTTGTTGCGGATCTTCATGAAGTAATCCACCAAATTGTCCAGTCGTATGTAACAGTTGTATCATACCGGACTTAATCTCAAAGTTTCCAGTAATTTCAGGCTTAACTATGCTCGAAGCTACTCCCTCCAGGCTGGGGAGAGCAACATCTCGCACAGCTAAAGCTTGTTCTTCTGCCATTCCTGTAGGTAAAGATCAAGCAGGACCTAATACCTGAAACAACACAAAACTCCAAACAAAAATTAAACCTGAATAGAAAATAATAAATCGTCTGAAAAGAAACAGTCAATTGTTTAGTCCTCGGCAACGGCGCCAAAAACTTGTTGCTCCCAACGCACACGCAAGTATACGTGGTCGACAAGTAATAAAGTGATAAGTAGAGTATCGTTCCCACGAGGACTATTCAGACCGAGTTCTAACAAACAATTTCTTAACAACTACTCAGGGATCTCTTTTCAATAATGAGGATTTTATTAACTAAAGAACAGTAATTAAAAAGGTAGAAGTGAATTCAAACAATGGAGCAAAACTTGGTTGTTATCAGTAATAAGGAGACGGTCCAGGGTCAGAGTTACGAACAATCCAGTTGAGTTTTCCAATTGATTCCACTTCTCAAATCCCGGGTTACTAACTAACAGATTAAATGTACCCGTGAAAACCTTTCAGTTCTTCACGGTCTATGCAGGCTACTCCAATCCCTATATGTCTATGGGTTGAATCACGTGCACGCATTAACGATTTCTGTAATTAGTTAAACTAGGCGAGCAAGTATATGTCTATCATACTCACGAATTGGTTCCCCGATGCCCGGGTTCACAAACTAGTTCTATTCTTTCTTATTGCGTTAATAAATTCTCTCTTTCGAGTTCAATCTAAAAACCATAGATAATGCGTAATAATCGGGCCCTGACAATTACACAAGTGAAATCAAGAAAGAATAAGTAACCCGTAATGGGATTCAATTAATGGGAATCAATCTTCAAACATCAACCTTCATGAAATACTCGAACCCTAGAACTAGAGATTTAGCCACGCATACTCATAATAACAACACAAGGATTTGATGTAATAATGAAATAATGATGTAATAGATTAATGGAAGGAAGAAAAACCCTTGTTCTTGATGTTATGAGCTCTCCAATTGCTCCAAAGTCTGAACCCCCCTGAAAAACTAAGTAAAGGAGTATTTATAGAGTTTACAAAAGCCTAGTAATAAGTTAGACCCAAGCCTAGACGAAATAGGACATAAAATCGCGCACCAGGGGCGCTATAACGGACGCCCCGCGCCCACGATCGCGTGCACTTGGACAGAGGACGTCGAAACTCATCCGCTTTGGGCATGCGGCGCATGGGAAACCGCACTGGGGGTGGAGCGCTGTGGGGCGCGCGGCGCATGGCCCACAGCGCCCAGCCATTTTGCTTCGTTCCTTGCTCTTTTGCGTGCTCGTGTCGTACCTTCGTGTGCTCGATCCAATCCTCAATCAAAATCCAATCTTTTCTTGCTCAATCATGCTCTTAAAAGCTCCAATTACACTTCATAACAACCTACACACGCACGACATAAAATCAGTGTAAAACCACATTCATAAACCATAAAACGAGCGAATAACAAGCTCAAACGTGAGGAAATATTAAGGAAATATAGGCATAAAATGCCAAACATCACCAACTTGAGATTAATGAGAGAAATGGGCGGATAGGTTGTGGTGTTTTTAATGAAGGTGTGTATTTTTATAAATAATAAAACTTTGGGGTATTCTTTAAAGTTGATAAAAGTTACAAAGGTCACTTTTTGGCCCAAAATTAGTCTTTTAACTCTGTTTGAGTTTTTGGAGTTTTTTGGTCCAAAATTTGGTCAAATACTATAAACAAATACTTTTTCCCCAAAAAGTTACCCAAAAAAGTATAAATAAACGGGAGCTTAATTCCCAAACACCCAAACCACCCTCCCCCCTTCCCCTCCCAAAGTAAGGAATGGAAAAAGAATAATGGAGTATTATTTTGGTCAGTAGTCTGTCCATGCTTTTTAACGTAAGCAAATGAGATGAAAGTCACGTTCACATTTTCTAAAAGCTTGTCATTTTCTACGTTTGACGGTATACTTAATCCTTATCCCTTGTGCTGCTCTAAAGTCTAAATTTAAAAAAATAAAAAACAAAAACCAAACAAACAAACGTAACAATTTACCTCATTTCTACTATTAGCTCATAAGAATTAGACGTCAATTACTTATTTATATCAAGATAACTATATTAGCATTGTTACACGTTGACATGAGAAAATAAAGTAAATATGATCATGGAAGTTAAAATATTCACACTAATGGCTTGTTTGGCTAAGCTTTTAGGAAGTCAATTTCTCCTAAAAAAAATACTTTTGTGAAAATTTGAGGTGTTTGGTCAAATTTGCAAAAGTGTTTGTGGAAATAGAAGCAGTTTTTCTGCTGTTGGTGAGAAGCTACATTTTTTTGCTTCTTTGATGAAACAAAAGTAAAAACAGTTTATTAATTTTTTAATAAGACAAAATATCCTTATTAAAAAGTTTTTATTACCAACTTATTTTTAATTAGAGTTTTTTACACTATATATCAATAAAATTGAAAGTATTTACAAGCCTATCCATTAAAAATTACACTACCCATGAAATTAAAAGTATTTACCCAACCTACCCATTTATTACTGTATACTTTTGTTATACTTTATGAGTGTATACCTTTAAGGTATACTGCATAAATAATAGTATACAAGTCTAAATATGGATGTATGTATACCTTTAAAGTATACTGCATAAATGATAGTATACAAGTCTAGATGGGTATGACAAATAAATAATTTATGGGTAGGGCTTGTAAATATGAAACTTATGGGTAGAGGTGTGTAAATATTTTGATTTTGATGGGTATTTTTGTAAACTTTCCTTTTAATTATCTTAACCAATACATCTCTCAAATATGAGTAAAATTTTGTTATCTTCTTCCCTCTTTTGGTTTAATTTTGCTCCTATTGATTAAAAACCTTAATATATTTTCATATTTTAACTAAATAAAAATAAGTGTTTCACAAAAATAATTGAATCTTTTCTATATTTGAATAATATTAGTTGTAACATGAATCTTTTTTCTTCATTTGACACTCAGAAGTACTGTTTGTAAAGATTATCCAAAAACAATATGTTTAAAAAATATTTTTCAAATGAATAGGCAAAACTCAAACTGTTTATTCTTTAAAAGTACTGTATATACAATAGAGAACGAGGGTGAATGTGTTTTGGCAAATTCATAGTTTTCGTAATGTTAATGAACTTAAATTACTATAATAAGCTATATACTATTTAAATTATAGGTATAATATTTTTACGAAATAAATCATATATAAAAATATATTACATAGATGGGGGATTGAAAATGGACAAAATAGACATTATATAGAATAAAGGGAGGGGGGAGAATGACTATTTTTCATAGTCGAGGAGGGAGTTTGATTTTTAAACCAAAGTTGAGGGATCAAAGTAATTTTCACCCTTAGGATTTACACTTTTATACAGTGTCAAATAGAAATCTTATAGAGTACTATAATCTTAGGGGTCATTTGGTTTGCCCAAGGAGCAGCTAATACCTGGGGTAATTTTCACAAATGGTCACATAACTATGGATGTTTTGCGTTAAAGTCACACAACTTTATTTTCTTACCGAAAAGTCACATTACTATTACCTTCATAACCAAATGGTCACAATGGCTGGAAAATGCAACTTCCGATGGACTTTTTATATTTTTTATTTTATTTACCTTTTTCACATTTTTTTAAGCAAATAACTATAAAAAAAATAAACAAATGGAGATTCAACAATACATTCTTGTCTAGATTAATTTTTTTCCTTCACTATCTTTATACTTTATGAGGATAAATTTTAAAGTCAAAAAAATACTGTGTTTTCAAGAGAAGAGGCAAATTTGAATTTTCAAATGAATCAAACTAGATGTTATAACCATATCTTTTTCACGTTGTTAGTTTAGGGGTTGATTTCTTTAAAGATATGTTCTTAAGCACGATGTATATGTACATGATCCTTCTATTTTTTTTAAATTTTTTGAAAAAATAAATAAATTTAGTGTACACTGTACAAGCAGTACAAAATATTTTGAAGTCAATTGTCATGCTTACTTATATAAAATGGTCTAAAAGTAGATCGTGCATGTGACTTCTGAAAATGAATCACATTGAATAAAAAAATTACACTGACATTTTGTTTCATTAATTTTAAGATTTAGATTTACTACTTCTCTAGGAATGGAAGAATTTAGATGTTGTTATCATTATAGTTCTTCGTATTTAAATTTTATATATACATACATATATACATATATATATATATATACATATATATATATATATATATATATATATATATATATATATATATATATATATATATATATATATATATATATATATATATATATATATATATATATATATATATATATATATATATATATTAAAACTTTTTTTTCCTAAAATCTATCATGATAAAGTAAAAGAATTAATTAAGAGCCGATTGGTAAATATTCATTTGTTTGTTTTTGTGCAAAAAAAAAAGGGAAAATGGTAAAAACAACAAAAATACAAAAAGTCCATCGGAAGTTGTATTTTCCAGCAATTGTGACCATTTGGTTATGACTTTACCATGTTTGGTTGGGAATAGGCAAGATTTAATGCCGGTTAAACTCAGAATTAATTAGTAAAACGTTTGGTAGCTTGTTTTTGTATTTATCAAACTTAATACATGCATGAGTTATGCGGGAATCTACGTATTATTTTATGCGGGATAGTATGTGGAATAATAATGTTGGTATTAACAATACATGTATTAAAATTATAAATTGACCAAACTAACCTTCATAACAGTAAGAATTTTTTTAAAATTTATTTAAAGAATAAATAAATATTTTAATAGCACATTGAGTATTAATTTATGGTATATCAATGATTCAATAAGAAATAATTCAAGCATTATAATCTTTACATAATTAATTTCTGCATTATTAATAACCGCACAACTCATACCGCATTAGTACACACATTACTAATCTCAGCATAATTAATATTCACATTATTAATATTTGCATAACTAATATATGCATTGCTAATTATCCAACAACTTATTCTCAAACCAAAGACCCGTTGGTAAATTAAATTGCAGGAATGTACAAATATGGAACGTTCGCAACACTACTTATCTAGTTGGTATGTTTGGTTCATATTCGCTCTTTCCATGCAATGTTGCCTTTACACTTTCTGAGCTCGCCCCACTGCAATATCCAAGTGCTTTCTTCTAGGAAGGTACATAAAAGCTTAGAAAATATATGCTCATATCTACATGGCACATGTTTTAAGATTACAATTAATAACAAAAAGTGTTCTGATAGTGATGTTCTCTTCTTCTATTTCCTACTTCACTTGATATCTGATGTTGGGCATATTTCTTGTATTTCCGACGTTAATTAATATTCACTTTTACTTGACTTTGCTGTTAATTGTGCCCAACATTGCTTAATTAGTGATATTACATTGATCTAATGTGTTTGTGTTGACTTAGGTATAATCTCCGAAGAATTGGAGCAAATTGGAGCTTGATTCATACAAGAACAAGGAAGAAGCGATGGGTACAGCCATGGATGCTTGGCATGCTCCGGTGTATGCACCGTAAAACAGTCCCAGAGTAGCTTGAATTAACTAAAAACGTGGGCCACCTATTTTACTACGTATTTAAACCCTTGTAAACATATTTTTAGGGATCATTACGTACTTTTGGAGGCAAGAACCCTTGGGGAGGCATAGAAACGCTAGAGATGGGTTGGAGCTCAACATCTACATTGAGTTTTCTTCTCTTTTCTTTAATTTAGTTTGTTAGTCTAAAGTTGTGGGATTCTCCATGAATGTTGATATTCATAAGTTACTTTGATTTTATTGGTTTATTGAATTGGGTTATTTATTCATATCCTGAGCCTAATTATTTGATTGCTTGATCACCAATTGAATACTATTTATGAATCTAGGGTTGAACTCGAAAGTGGGAACCACAGGTTGCAATAGGATTGAATAGAGCGTGTTCCTGAACCTGGGCATCGGGGAATGGTTTCGCGGTTAGGATAGAAATATACCTAACAGTCATGCTTAGTCACTATACAGGAGAAGCACATGCATTCTTGTTAACTCTAATTCCATAGATATATAGGCGTTAGGTTGGCTTGAATAGGCGAGCAGGGTATCGAAAGAGTCCTGTGAGTAATATTAACCCTGCGATTAGTAACCCAGATAAATTGATTTAGTCAGATTAACTGAAGAATTCAACAGGATTGGCAGATATCCCATGACCCTAGGCTATTATCCCTTCTTGAATCCAAAATCGTGTCTTACTTGTTATTATTTTTTTGGTTTAATTAGTTAATTTTAGTTAGATAAATTCTCAACTATTGAATCCCTCTTGTTTAGATTATAAGGAATTGTCTGATTTAGTTAGTAGTTAATCAATAGTCCTCGTGGGAACGATACTTTCTTATCACTTTATTACTTGATCGACTGCGTATACTTGCGTGTGCGTTTGGAGCGACAAGTTTTTGGCGCCGTTGCCGGGGACTTAGAATTAGCTATTTTCTAGATTAGACTTTTACTTTTGTCTATTCAAGTTTTTCATTTAGTTTAGTTTAGTTTATTTCATTACTTGTTAACATGGCATCTTTTAATGAAAATTGGTCGAAAGTTGGATGTTCGTATTTTGGTGCTCCTTGCATAATTTGTAATGGACGTCACTTGTGGGAAGATTGTCGACATCTTAATGTCCTCCAAAACTATTTATCTAGTCGTTCCACTACAACTTTTGATCAGAACTGTTGTCAATTGTGTGGTGGTCTGTGGAATGATTGTCCTAAGTGTCGTACTCCTTCTTTAAGTAATATTCATGATAATACTAACCTTGCTTGTGAGTTTGATATGAGCAACGAAGTGCAGGATGCATCACGATATGAGGAAAATTCTAAAGAAGTGGAGATCGTGAGCGAAACCTGGCTAATGGAACAATCCCAACAACTAGATACATGTGGGGGTCTGCTTGATGACATTACAAGTGCAACTAGATGCTCTATAGAATGGAAACGCGTGCTCAAACAAGAGATTGACCGATTTGGCGAGGCTATTCACGACTTTGAGGCTAATTTGATTGAAAAGATTGAGGCGTCTAAGTCTCAGCAACCAATTGTTTTGGATAGTATATTTGAGGTGGATGAAGTTGAAAAGGAATTTAAGAGCCAATTTGAGGAGCTAAGTGTGGAGTCCCAACTGTTCGACCCAAAGGTATTTGATGATGCCAAAGTTGAAACATTGGCACTAGAGTCAAGTGGGAAATTGAAAAATATAATTTTTGAAGACTCTAGTGTGTGCAAAGATGATGGTGTCAATAATAAGGCAATTTTAGAGTTGAAGTGCACTGGACCTCAGTCTATTCACTTTTCGACATTGTGTTTGGATGGCGAGCCTTCCGAGCTAATAGAAGAGTCACTCAAGGAGGAACAAGGTGTCTATATTATAAAGTTTGTGATGTCGAGGAGACAAAATGATATTCCTCATTTAAAAGCCAAGAGGTGCAAAATGCGTCGTTTAATTCTTGGTTTCTTTGAGTTTGTGACACCGCCCCAAGAGCATAGTCGTAAGCTTGAATTCAATTTGGGGAGACAATTCATATCTTCGAAGTGGAGGCAAAAGTGATGAATTCCATACACGTCGTGCCTCGACGCTAAATCAAGCGCTTCATGAGAGGCAACCCACATTTTATTGCTTTCTTTAGTTAGTTACTAGTTTTTACAATTTGTTAAGGAAAAAAAAACAATTTAAAAAAAATAGAAAAATAAAAAGAAAAAAAAATATCTATATTATATTAAAAGGAAAGTAGTGGCCACTAATAATTAGCCAAGTGGAAGCCTAATTTTATGACATGTGTCCCTTTTAGGATAAAATTTAGTTATTAGTTACATTAGTTATTATATTTCGAAATTTAAATTTAAACGTAACTACCTTTGTAAAGCTTAAGCACGGTGTGGTAAATTGGCATTTGAGATAAGTCTCATTTTTTCCGTTTTTATCACTAAGAAAATAAAAAAATAAAAGAAGTTTCTGCATACAGCCAGTTCCTAATAGTAGTGGGATGAATCAGTTATTCTATAGACAATAACTTCTTTTTGCTTTCTACAATTTGACGAATTCTTCTCCATAGGCCATAACAAAAACTGAAACTTAACCTCTTCTTTGATTTACTTCATACACAGAATAAAAAATACTTAGTTCGTCAGTCCGTAGATTACGTTTCCAAGAAATGCAAAATTTGTTGGTAGAGTTTGTGATTATGGGTTGTGAATTATTTTAGATGTCAAAGCAAAAGGCGATGATGAAGTATATATGCAATTAGGTTCTTCATAAACAGGTTTGTCTTCTTCCTTTTAAATAGTTCCTTTGTGTATTTGGAAGTTTACTATCCGTCATAATCTGCTTTTCTCATGAAAATATGTTTAGGGGCATGTCTGTTGATGTATAGATTGTTGATAAAAATCGTAAGAGAATATTTATTCTTATCTTTTCGACTCCTTGCATGTATAAACCAAGGAGAAGCACTAAAATAAATTTCCATTCCTATATGCATTACAATTCTAAGAAGAAAAGGTAACTTTTGTAGTGGATGGTTTACATCTCTTGTGAAAATTCTAAGTCCAATCCGACTATGTATTCACGACCATATTTATGGAAATAGGAATTCACCAGATTGACTAGCCGATGATTTCGAACCTTATTTATAGTCAGTTCTGGGAACTTGCCTCTACGATGAGGTATGTCAATCAGTTGGTTTCCTTTGGAAATTTGTTTATCTACTTTGAATATAAGAATTGGATATGGGAGGATCTTCTAAAGAATCTATCTTCTTGCTATGCATATCAAGAAATGCTTTAATTCTTTAGTACGTAATTACCTGTCTTAGTACTTTTCGTATAGAATCTTAACTGGTACATGGCAAATACTTCCTAATTTTTTTTTTTGAGACCGCAAATTAAACATACTGGCCATGGTATTACTTGGCTTTGAAAGCAGTACTATCTGAAGATTGCTACTGAGATTGCTACTGTTTTTTGAGTTATATTTCGAAGATGGAATGACATAAGCCAATACTCGGCCAAACTGTATTTTGTTTTTCTTATGTGCTAGATGATATCTATCTTGATGATTATTTAAAAACTGATTATAGAGGGAGATTTATGTTACTTTTCAATCTTCATCTGTATCTTTAGTATTATGAATTATATTGATGGTCCATTTGATGGCGGTGTGCAGCTATGGTAGTCATTTGTCAAATAAATTTTGAAATGTGTAATTGTATTTTCTCCAGAAAAAAATATTTTCCTCTCAATACAACCTATTTCACAATTTTATGTCCTATAAACAACTCCTTTCTTGAAGCAATCTGCTTGATGTTTTTTGGGTGAATTACATAGTCGATGCATCTGATAGTTGTCATGTGAGTTGAATTCGACTTTATATCAACGACCATTTCATAACATCTAGAATTCACAAGCTTGAGTAGCCAATGCTTAGGGAACTTTTATTCACTACCAGGATCTTGCCTTGATGATGGCATATTTTAATTAGTGTAGTCCAGGCATTGATTTTGTGTAGTTGGCTGCATTGCGAAGTTTCTTTACCTATTTATTTAAATTGAAACTCGATATTGTTATGGAAAGGAGATGCCAACAAATTGTATGATCTGAAGCATGAAAGTAGATGATGTCTGCCTTAATGGTAGGAAGCATAGTACATAGCTTCTTCATTTCAACTAAGATTTTTTGAAGTAAGCCCCTATCAATTTCTTTCTCCTGAATGCTTGTGTAATATGATGATTGTTTAAATGATCTTATTGGAATTTCTCTATAGATCTAGGTCTTTTTAGGATTTACTTTGATTAGCTATAAAAATATATTGCAAGTTTTAGTTGCATTGGAAGTTAATAGAAGTTGTCTGGTGGCAATGAGAACTATGATTTTTAGTTCAAGTACTGAAGTGCTAAACATTGAACGAATTGTGTTAGTACTTGGAATGAACTATTTGAGAGTTTACTCAGTAAAGTATCGGTGTTTGAATTGATTTACCAAACAATTAAGGCCTTGATGTTTAACATTAGTTCTCTGGAATTATGCATCCAAGATGCCTAACTTTAGGTTCTTTTTTTTAATGTACAGGTTCTAGGAAGAGTGAGTTTTGGAGCTATTGGAGTTTCCTGTAGTTTTGTGATAACTATTTGTGTTCCAGGTTGAGATATTAGCTAGCAAGGAAGATATAGGAAAACAGAAAACCGTTTTGGTTTTAAATTGACAATCTCCTATCTAATACAAGAGGTAAGTTTAAAAGAAAATGTGTTCTAAACCAATTCAACTTCGATGATATGATTTTAGCATTATCTCAAATTCCAGTTTGTTTCAAACACTCTTAGTTCTTTTATAAATCTTTCCTTACTGCCGTTTTACAAATATAATAGCTTACATTAATCCGTTATTTTTTAAACTGGCTTTCTGGAGTTTCTCATTTTGAGTCTCATTTGTAAATATTCGACGAATAACTTCTATTGTAGCGAACCAGAATTTGAAGATTCATAAAAGTTGGAGGTGAGTTTTGGGGTAATACATCACATATAGTTTCACAAGTCTATATTTGATGTCAAGAAAAATTTAATACTACACAATCTTTCTTTTGATAACTAAATCCAGATATTATCTTCCACGTGAGGTTTTTGTCTTATGATTATAAGAAAAGTTATAAATAATTATGAACAAACTAAATACTTTAACTCATTTAGTGGTGAGAAGGTTTGATATCATGAAGAATAATATATGACATTTTGATGAATTAGCTTTTTTGAATTAATTATAATAACTTTATGTTAATTTGTATGTGGTGAGAAATTTTACAGTTAAGAAATTTTTTGGTGAACTAGCATGAAGGTTAGGAGTTCATCGCACAATATCTTTATATTACTAACCCTCTTAAACAAATGTAAATTGGATCTTCATATTACTAACCCTCTTAAGCAAATGTAAATTGGCTATGTACCCGCTTAGTGTTGGATTATGCATTAACCCCATTTATCATATTAAGAATGCTGAGGTTGTTATTTTCCATTTCTCTTTCTGTTGAATTAGGTAACTAAGGCTCCCAAACAGTGTGATGCCTTGGTTGTTGCTCTTCATTTACCAAATGAGGGTGAAGATTGAAAAGAATTATAGAACTCCAGGCTGAGAATGATGCAGTTGGCCAAGAACTTCAAAAACAACTGGAAGCTACAAAAAATGAGCTAAAGCAGTTCCAGAGTTGATAAACTAAGGCGACGGACAACTGCCCGAACATAAAGAATTCATGATGAAATAAGGTAGTACATTATTTCAGTTTGATTGATCTAATCAGAGAGTATTTGTTTGAGAAGGTAGCTGATATGCCCAGGATGAACAATAAATTGTCTGCTTTAGCTTCTTTTCAAACTGATTATATATGAAATAAGCTCAGTTTGACATATCCGTATGGAGTTCTGGCCACTACTGTAGTGATGACCTATGTTATATTAAATGTATCGTATAGTCTTTATAAGATTAGTTCTACATGTATGTTTACCTTTCATATGAAAATTGAAAGTTGATCAAGTTGTTTAATGTTACATATACATAACGCTAGCCTATTGTCATTTGAGAAGTTGATATTGTTACTATAACATTTCTTTATAATGTGTTCATAAATTCGTTCATATTTGTCTATTGACCGACAAAATTCTAATGATATAAATATATGTTATTGCTTCTGCTTAGTGTTTAAATGTTCAAATTAAAAGGTGCCTAATAGAGTAGCTAGGCAGAGAGACGGAAAAGGGTGAACGAAGAAGAAGCTCTTTCAACAATATTGACCAATATACATACAAACCAGAGGACATGAACAACCAGTACTAACATAAGTTGAAAATCTTCTATTAAGTAACGGATGCATAAATAATTACAGTAGCAATTTTCAAAGTATGTGTAACTCAAGCCATTTCAAAAGAAACTACTATGTTTTTGGTCCTGTTTTCTCTTTGCCAGGAGGTAGGGCCAATTTGGTAGATTTTTATTTTAAATACGTTTACTAGATATTGTTAACTATATTTTTTACATTTCATAACTTTATTATTTGCAAAATTAAATTCTATGATTGTTTAAAGGAAATAACTTGCGATGATTCCATGTTATGTTCGGCTAGCGTTCACGGTGGGATGAATTTATGGTTTCAGAATTCTAGCTTGCTGTTATATTGGATATGGGGATCCAACAAGATTTATATTGGAGGAGGCTCCTTCATTAGTTATTACATGGTATGTGTTATCTATCTCCTCTCAGTATAATGTTACTTTTGGCGGTTGGAAATTATCAACTTCATAGTCTTCCTTAACCAAGCTTTTTGGATTAGACCTTTCAATTGATGAACTGCAATTCACTTTACGCTTAAAAGTTTCGAAGTTTTGAAATTCTGAACTAAATTTTGCAATTTGATGGTGCTAGCTATCTCCTTTCTTTAGGGAGGGGAGAGGGATTGGCACGAGAATTTTGTGTAACTTATTCTTTATTTGATTGCAATTTTACATTGAGTTTTGGAGAACGTGAACATGCTAATGAAATTTGAGTTTTGGAGAACGTGAACATGCTAATGAAATTTGATGTTTGAATCGTTAAATTTAAGTGGTAATGTATGTAACTGGTAAATTCACAAAATTTGTCCATTCGTAATGCTTTAGTAATTTAGCGATGTCGATTGAGCAATATTTCAATTATGATTTCACTTAAGAATCCTGTTCAACTTTTCTTTTTTTATTGATACGATTATTTGTATTTTGAATATCAATTAGCTTTTTCAATAATACAACAACAATTTCTATGGATGTTCTTGCACAAGAAGCCCTTCAAGAATCTTTGTTGAATTAAGGCATATTCAACCACTAATAAGCACAAAAATGTTACTCCTTGCCAATCTAAGGTGTATTCCAAAATTAGTTATGTGGTATCTCGATGAAAAATCTTAATGTTTTTATGCTTTTTACATTGGTAATGTAAAATGTAGGAAAGTAATGACATCATAAATTAATATACTATTATTTTTGTCATTCAATATATCAAAATGCCGATGAAGTTACCAGCAATTAGACTTAGTTTAAGTTTCTTTTATAAATTGGATTATATTGCTTTGGATTGAAAACTATGAATAAATTTGTACTTTTTCTATTAAAACTAGCCGGTGCTATTTTAGAATGGATTAGAATGGGTGGGAATACTGTAGATTCTTTTATTGTAGTCCGGGGTATGCTCTATGGTGTTTAACTCCTTTGTTGATCTTTGATCTCAGAAATTGTTCAGTTCAATTTACTAAGCTGCTGTTAGGGTATGCATGGATATTTTGGAATGAAATAATTTTTAACAGAGTGAAAATGTACAAGAATAATCGTGTGAATGATTTTGTATTTGAGATTGATTTAGGTTATGTTTTTGTCTCTTTTTTATACATATTTAGTCTCAAGTAAATATTGCGATGTTAAAGATTCAATAACATACAACAAATAGTTACACAAAAATAAAGCTAAGTATAAAGAACATTGTAGGTGAGATACATTAATGAATTTAACAATTATTAGTCAAGTTTTAGAAATTCTTTCCCTTTTGGATATTTGAAAAATTCAGCATATATGTAGTGGGTTAAAATTTTATTAAATGAAAAAAATAATTTATATTCATAAATTAATTTATAAATGAACTTGACATTACATTAATTTGAAAACTTTTACCGACTAATGTAACATATTCACTCTGTTCAATGAATCCCAAAAATATCAATTTACGTTGATTATTCTGAACCTACCAGTATGACCTTAATTAATATGTGGTTAAATTTGACATTGCGTAATTAAAATTATTAAGTAAATTATAAAATTTGTATAATGTACCAAATGTTATCCAAAGATAATATGATTCATTTTCTTTAATTTCATTAAAATGGTATATTTTGAAGAGACGAATGATAACAATTGCGATTAAGTTGGAGCTATCAGACGGAAATATTTAAACAAGCAACACTCACAACTTAATTGATATAAATAATTTTATTATCCGCGCATCGCGCGGGTACTATACTAGTTTGTACTAACTTGCTGGTTTTAATTGTGCGTGAGTTCAGGCAGTTACCCCAAGTGAAGGACAAAATCTACAAAAATGATGCAAGTTCAAACTACAAAGAGCATGAAAATTAATCCCAGGCCATACAGCGCACTAAGCTTCGCAAGGGCCACTGTCTGGGGAGATAAATGCGCAAAACAAATTAATATTTCACCAACAGTGTTGGCAAGCCATCGCACCTATCACTGTTCTGGAGTAAATTTTTTTGAAACACCAGGTGAAGCGTCGGTTCCCCTATGTATCCTCCAGGTAATTTTCAAACTCTGAACTTAAAATAAACACACCCACGCTGCTACTGATCTTTGAGGTTCGATCCAGGTATGCCTTCTCCCTCTTATTCTATCCCCATCTTCCTTCTCTACTGTTGTTAGCGCTGCAGACTCCATTCTCGTCTCCCTTAGGTTTAGTTATATGTTGAAGTGAAAGTTAGTTGTAAATCTGAACTGTTTTGACTGGTTTTTGATTGCGGGGAGTGTGGTGATGCACTGTGATCATGGATACGTAATTCCCAGGAGTTGGGAGTGTTGAATTCGAACCAAAGTGACTTGTCACAGGCTGTCCAGATTAGCGCACACAAGGTGTTCGCTGAAATGTCTCAACGAGATTTTTGATATGTTTGGCAAAGTCTGAGTAGCCAAAACTACTTACAAGCTGATTAAACATGAAATTGAGTATGGGGATGACCTTGGGGATGAAGTGTGGGGTCATTTGCACATTATGTACTTCGCTCGCGCACGACGAGTGTCATTTGTGCGCCGCTAACTCTGCTGCTTCCGTATGCTCTATTAACTGGAGTTGCTTGACATGTAGTGCTTCATGAACTGTTTCAAAATGTTTGATGTGATAATTTAGTTTAAGTGTGGGGTGCTAGCACCCCGTTTGCGCGCACTAGTTGGTTGGAATGAGTATTTTGACATGAAGAACTATGTGCGCGATAGTGAAGGAAGTCTGAGTACCTCGTTTACCACACCTTTTTATAATATAAAGTGCATTGAGGACATTGCATAATTTTAAGTGTGGGGTGGGAAATTCCTATATTTTGCTTATTACTATTTTTATTTTTGTCAATTGACATTGTTTTATTTATTTCTTGCTTTCTAGTTTAGTTACAATTATTCAAAAACATAAAAAAAAAAAATAGAAAACAAGAAAATCCAAAAATAGTTAGTCTTTTCTTAGTTTATGTTAGCATAGTTAGAGTAGATAATAATCCCCCGTGGTTTTTCTTTTGACATCGGTTCTTTTCCATGGGATGTACACTTGAACCAGGTACTTTTTATTTTTCTTTTTAGCTAGCCTTGAGTCGTTGTAGTAGTAGAAAGGAAAGGAAAACTTGGGTTTGGAGTCTAGGTGCCTTGTGACTTGTTTGATGCTAGCATATTTAGACCTGAGCACATGGATTAAATGCCTTCCTTGTGAGTTTTTTTTTGAAATAAATTGTGCCAAGAAAAAATGAATAACCTTGTTTGTGACGCTTAGGCTCAGTTTCTTGACTCTGGTGTGCTAAGTGCTTTACGCTTTATTCTTCGAGCTGTTTAACTGCTTTGGCTTGAGAGTCCGAATTGAGCCATCTTGAGTGAGTCATGTGCCATTGTGTGAGTGAGGTATTTGTTTCATTCCATGCTTGTCACTTGAGTCTAGAACTTGCCCGGAGTGTGGTTGAAGCGAAATCCTAGGTTTTGCTCGGTTTGAAAAATGATTATAGGCCTTCCTTGACTCGTTTGAGATTTTTCTAGCCTGCCCTATACTTGATTGACTCTAATCAGTCCCTTTGAGCCTTTTATCCTGCTTATTGGCAACCATATTACAAGCCTTGACCTCTTTTGATTTGAATTTCCTATCTTTTGAATTCCTTATCTCCTTGAGCACTTATATATATAATGAGCTGAAATAGCTAAAGTTGGAGAAAAAGGTTGGTTGGTTTTTGGATTGGCCCCAATTAGAAAGTAAAAGTAGTGCTTGTGAAAAGGAAAAAAAAAAGTGAAAAAAAAATTATTACTTGATGGCCTGGCCAACTTGTGAGTAAAAAAAAAAAAAAATTTGTGGAAGTTGAAAAAAAAAAAGAGCACTTTTTGTGAGCTGAAAAATATTCAATGGCGTAAATAAAAAGGGGAAGATTGGGTGTTGCTTGAAATTGAAAAGGGAGGAACTTTTGAAAGAAGGAAGTGTGCTGAAAAGTGATGTTTTGTAAGTGCTTAGGGAGTCACTTTATCCATATCTATCCTACCTAACCCGCAGCCTTCATGACAACCTTTAATAAGCCCTATTTGATTTTGAATTGAGCAGACTTACATTAGTGGAGATTTACACAAAGGGCAAGCCTATGGTACTTCTTGTGTGGCATGTGAACTTCTTTCTGAGAGTTGAGTGAATTCTTTCGATCTATGAAGTCCTGAAATTAATTACAATATCTTGTGAGTATTGAACTACTTCTTCTGATTTGTTGTGAGGGCACTTGATTCATGAAGGATAGGTGATTTTATTAGACTCTCAGTTGAGGTAAGTGAGCGGGCTTGAGAAACTTGGTTGCACAGAGTCAGTTATTGAGGTTAGGATGTTACAATTTGGTTGTTTGATTGTTTTTTAAATATTTAGACTGTTTTGGCATTGTGAACATGAGGATGTGCGTGAAAGATGCATGTGAGAAGGTTTAATTGTTGGCATCAACCATGGTCACAGATATAGTTGTTCTTAATTGTTGAGATGATTTTGTCAGATAAAATTGATAAAAGTTGGTAACTGAGTCGTGTTTGAAGTATGAGTATTTTTGTGATTGCTCGAGGACGACCAATAGTTTAAGTGTGGGGTGTTGATGTTGGGCATATTTCTTGTATTTCCGACGTTAATTAATATTCACTTTTACTTGACTTTGCTGTTAATTGTGCCCAACATTGCTTAATTAGTGATATTACATTGATCTAATGTGTTTGTGTTGACTTAGGTATAATCTCCGAAGAATTGGAGCAAATTGGAGCTTGATTCATACAAGAACAAGGAAGAAGCGATGGGTACAGCCATGGATGCTTGGCATGCTCCGGTGTATGCACCGTAAAACAGTCCCAGAGTAGCTTGAATTAACTAAAAACGTGGGCCACCTATTTTACTACGTATTTAAACCCTTGTAAACATATTTTTAGGGATCATTACGTACTTTTGGAGGCAAGAACCCTTGGGGAGGCATAGAAACGCTAGAGATGGGTTGGAGCTCAACATCTACATTGAGTTTTCTTCTCTTTTCTTTAATTTAGTTTGTTAGTCTAAAGTTGTGGGATTCTCCATGAATGTTGATATTCATAAGTTACTTTGATTTTATTGGTTTATTGAATTGGGTTATTTATTCATATCCTGAGCCTAATTATTTGATTGCTTGATCACCAATTGAATACTATTTATGAATCTAGGGTTGAACTCGAAAGTGGGAACCACAGGTTGCAATAGGATTGAATAGAGCGTGTTCCTGAACCTGGGCATCGGGGAATGGTTTCGCGGTTAGGATAGAAATATACCTAACAGTCATGCTTAGTCACTATACAGGAGAAGCACATGCATTCTTGTTAACTCTAATTCCATAGATATATAGGCGTTAGGTTGGCTTGAATAGGCGAGCAGGGTATCGAAAGAGTCCTGTGAGTAATATTAACCCTGCGATTAGTAACCCAGATAAATTGATTTAGTCAGATTAACTGAAGAATTCAACAGGATTGGCAGATATCCCATGACCCTAGGCTATTATCCCTTCTTGAATCCAAAATCGTGTCTTACTTGTTATTATTTTTTTGGTTTAATTAGTTAATTTTAGTTAGATAAATTCTCAACTATTGAATCCCTCTTGTTTAGATTATAAGGAATTGTCTGATTTAGTTAGTAGTTAATCAATAGTCCTCGTGAGAACGATACTTTCTTATCACTTTATTACTTGATCGACCGCGTATACTTGCGTGTGCGTTTGGAGCGACAATATCGTTTCATAGGATATCGTCTTTAGTAAACTTTGAGCAATCTATACGAAATGAGGGAGAAAAAAGTGGTTTTGGCATAATCTATAAGATAAAAAGACCATGTAGGAGCTAGTACTTTGGGGCAAATGAAAAAACAAACATGCAACCCAATGTTAGACATAATGGGAGCCTATTTTAGAAACAGACCTTCGGCTAAAGAAAATTATTTTTGAAACTTGGTGCAAAAGGAACAAATATTTATATACACTTGACCGGCGAGAGATGGCAATTGGAATAATAAAAAGACCTAGGTCATATTATGAAAGAAATGGAAGTGCAGAACTATTGGCTATTATTGGTGCTAGAGTACTAACCGTAGCTGAACTATACACTTTGAGGACTAGTTTCAAATCCTAACACAAATTGGTGTTAAAGATCATCTGAAAAATAATTAAGAAAAAGATACAAATCCTAAATTTTCTCGTGGCTGAAATTCTATTGCCCTAATTTCACTTAACATATTCATATGCTTATTGTACAAATTGGCAATTAAACCCCAATTCATTTAAAAGTTCTCATATTCAAATCGCGGGAAGATGCAACTTGCCTGATAAGTGAAAGAAGACATCCTTAGCCACATTAACACAGATCAAGTGACCCCAAAATTCATTTCAAGCTTTCACTTATTCCTTTTCAATTTGTTAACGGGTACATTAAAAAAAAAAAAAAAACCAGATACCTCCAATTTAGGCATCTAATGAACTATATAACCAAAAAAAAAAAAAAAATATCTACAACGAAAATACATGGGTAGCATGGGAACAGAAAAATCTCCTGAATCATTATGACTTTTTATTAGTATAGCTAAGGACAAAAACAAAGACATGCAGTACAATCTGTTATGAGCTTCAAGCTCTAACTTTCAATTTGACAGCATCATTTTATAAGTTATAACCTCTCTTCTGAACAACCAAACAGAGAAACGCATAGATTGGTCGCTACTGCTCGAGAGCAGATGCAGGAGTTCTCTTCCCAGGATTGTAGACGCTGAACTCTCCAAAGTCTCTTCTACCACTGGCAAAAATATATCCCACATCAGTGCCTTTGGACAAAAAAAAAAGTAAATGTCACCAAAACGATTAGTCACATCTTGTAAATCCAAAATCAACTACTAAACCCAATTGGTTCCACAAACCAATAGTGCACACCTATATAATCTGTTGCCTATGCACCAAAATGCTGAATAATGAGCTCCAATCTTACCTTGACATAAGTTGCACCAGAGAAGGTATATAGCAACGAAAACAACACCGACGACACCTTCCATTTTAAGGCGACGGAAGAAATTTAGATTAGAGAATGAAGCTAGTTTTTGAAAAGGAGACGTGAGGTAATGCTTCATTTTTAAATGCACCAACTCTCTCCCCTTTTTTTTTTCCTTTTTTTTGATCGGTTTAAATGCACCAACTCTCTTCGAGCCAAATATTTACATATCCCTAAAATGAGGAAATTCACCAGTTTTGTATGTGCTGATGCATATTTGCGCTGGCATATACTGCTGGGACTGATCTTATTCTGGAATGAGTGCTTTTACCATTATCGCAAAATCCCCTAATCACACTATGATATATACTATTATAACATTCACACTTATTGAACTTCTCAAACTAACTACACTTTTAACCTCTCATCCAGTGGTGGTATCTAGAAGCTAATATACTTGGATAATGAAATGAAAGGACAAACTAGATCCCACACAGTTAAAATTTATGACGGTTACCTCATGCCCAACATTGACAAAACCGTCTTACTGCTGCCTATTGCATTCTCGATATCACTTTACATAATTACATTGAACATATTAAATCTTATACTTAAAAAGATGAGACAGAATAATACATGACAGAATATCAGAATGTTTTTAAATGGATTCCTCACCTGTGCATTATATCCCAGCCGGCAGGTAAGAAACGTGGATGAACAGCTTCGACAAAAACTTGTCTCCATCTCTGACAAAACTCACTAATTCCTTGATCCCCATGCTCCTTGAGTAGATGAGTAACAACTTGCTTCCCATGTGGTCCATGCCCTAATAGTGAGAGCTTTGACTCCTTTGAGTCTTGTTTGGATGATTCACTTGCGTTCATATTATCAACTGAACTAGCAGTTCCATTAGTTACATTGCAGCTTTCATCAATACAGGAATCTGAAAGAATATCATCATGTTTCACTATGGACTCTCCTCCGTGTGGGACATCATTGTTATGAACAACAGACAACTCACTGTTTACCCCAAGATTTGGATATAATTGATCACTAACATTCAGGTCCTCTATCGTTAAAATGTTGGTGCTTTCTTCACTGTTGGTTGAGTTATCTGAATTTTCCTCAGGCAGAGATGTCCCTTGGGCTTGCTTATTATCTAGTTTATCATCTGGTGCAGTACTTCCACTAGAATCTTCGCAAGCTAACTTTCTCTTTTTCTCAAATCGCCTTCTCTCATTAGGACTCATACCAATTAACAAAGCTCTTTTCAGATCTTCGTCAGAAACTTCTCGTCCGCCATAATAATTCCTGATAATCTACAAAAACAGTGAAAAAGTGTGCATCAATTAGCAGTATAAAAAAATAATAAAAAGAAGTAATTCAGTCACAAATTGAAAGGATTACATTAATTGATGGAGAGAATAAAGATAGGAAAGTGATAAAATACAACTTGAAACATCAGAAATAGATATTGGATAAATATGGAAGTGGACACAAATTGAAAGGATTACATTAATTGATGGAGAGAATAAAGATGTAAGAGAAGTGATCAATAAACAACTTGAAACATCAAAAATAGATATTGGATAAATATGGAAGTGGAGTGATTGCATGACGCAAAAATTTCAGCAAGTGCATCTAAAGCAATTCATTCAAATCCAGCCAGTTATTGCAGTATCAAGGATGCAAGTTAAAATAAAGGAGTTAAAGTCCAAGGTAAAATTACCAACAGAAACAGCAGTTGAAGGATAACATAAACAGCACTCGGTCCAAAACATCCAATGATGTATTATCACAGTGAGTGATATATACCTCACAGTGAAGAGCTGTTTTTTTCTTTTCGATAAGCACGTGAAGAACTGTAGCTACCCCAGAAAATAACGAAGATCTTAAAAGAAAGCAACAAAAATCCCACAAGCTTTTTATCTCTTTTTCCCCCTCGGAGAGCAATGCTTTCTGTCTGGTCTTCTATCCAATTTCTACTGGTAAGCATGCTAGAGGTCCAGGCACAAGGCAATTGGTGGCACAAGGCAATTGGTGTCTCCAAATCAAAGCATACAGTGATTGACAAGGTTCAGCATTTTGACTTGAAAACCAAGATATCAAACCTTGCTATATACTAGCCTTTTGATAATGAGCTTAAGCAAACTAACAGATAATCAAAATTCTCTTCTAAAGATAATTTGTTCCAAGAATGTAATAAAAAATATTATTGAGATGATTGAACAGATTAACCTTCAAATAACAACAATTAATTACTCTGCATAAAAAGAGCACAGAAAAAGGAAAATGAACGAAATAGAAAGAACCAGAATGAAGGAGATCGAAGATGAAAAAAGGCTAAGATGAGAAGTCTACAGCTACCCAGTTTGTAGCAAAGAAAAGCAAACCTGGAGGGCTGTCAAAAAATTATGAACGTAGTTTTCTGATAGAACTGAGATATAAAGGATGAAGTTCATACTACTGAATACTATAACTACTCTAGTCATTCAAAGTATAAAAGAAATATACAAACTGTCTAAACATTAGTCCTACATGTATTTGGGTTGTCTCCTGGCGCAAACATGGAAAAATATACAACTATCGCCTTTTAATTATCTAATTTGCTGGTTTTATTTTGTCTTAATATAGATTGCAATGATAATATCTATGTATGATGTGATTATTCCATCTTCAGAAAAATGATGTGATTATTAATTACAATGTCTATACAGTCCAAACCATGGTTAATCGAATATTGAACCATGTTGAGTCCTTGACCTTTAATTATGAGATTATCGCTAATTTAAGATGTGCATGTGACATCTGAATCTGGCAATTTTTGCTCCTGGTGTTAAGTCAAACTGTCCCTGCTTTAAATTTGAAAAACACTTTAATTGGAACCAGAAATAAAGTGATATGTCTTCTGCTATCCAACACATCTGTTTTAAATCAGACAACTCATCCTTTCAAACTGCTAAATTCAGTTATCCACTATAGGATAAATTTTACTTAATCCACTAATTAGGTCCATTGTTCAACCTTTCCAACCAGTTATGGTTTCAAGCAGTTACAGGAAACTCCCATCTTAGACATGTGGTTAAGCATCACCTTTTTAGAAAATTAAGCAATACATTATTGAAGATGATCTTCATTTATATCAGCTATGGTACATGTAGGTGCTAAATATACTAAAATTCCATACCATTATTAATTCATCTCGGCGCTTAGCTGGCATTCTTGATCCATGGCGTAGCAACGCCATGGCTGCTGTACGCAAGTGCAAAGGAGAAACTCCTTCTTCCTCTTCGTTTAACTTTGGCACAGATGACTCCGATGTATTCTGATTTTGATTAGAATCAACTACTCGACGAACGAAAAGTGGTATTCCAAATTCTTTAGCTATCTTTCTCTTATATTTCTCCGCAGCAGCATGAGCAATTTCATGACAGTCCACACAAAGAAGGACGATGTCATGAGAGCGATGGCTCTTTAGATGCTCAGGGAAGTGCACTCTGTAGCATGAAGGTATGATCCGATAGCGTAAATAGTGATCTCCTTCACCACAGCCAACACAAATGTTTCTCTTACTTTGGATGTAAAAATCATTGCCCTCGTCTTCAGGGCGACCTTTAGGCTCAAAAAGAAGCATTATAGCAGGAGGTTCCTCTTCAACTAGTTTTGCCAAATTTCGGTTGATATACCTGCAACCACGTTTCAGAGCCCATATTATTTCTTAAGCTATAATCATTGAAGAAGAAGAAGACCAAAAAAAAGTGATAGTTCACTAACCATTCAAGTTTTCTACGATCACAATAACATAATAATCGTCCGTCATTTGCATAAATCCTACAATTATGGTAAACAGGAGATTTACAAGAAAATTTTTGGACAAACAACTTCCGAGAAGCCTTTTTAGCAAATTGCCTGGACTTTTTTGGTCCATTTTGTTTGAAAGCTGTTCTAACTGGCATCTTCAAGCTAATATTGGATAGTAGAGCATAGTTGTATACTGAAAGAGGACAACTCCCATCAGAACCCAGACATTTTTGAAGAATTAACTTAAAATCGTCATCATTCTTTCCTGTTTCGTCTAGAAACAAGCATTTGAGGTCATCCAAGTGACTGCAAACTACAGGAGAAGGAGATTGAAATAAACTACTAATACTCAAAGAGTCTGGATTCAGATCAGCTTCAGATATGGTGTTGCATATATCCATTTCTGTGGCAGGAACTTTAGCTGCAAGAGCAATAATGGCATGCTCAGATAAAACATATCTCAAGCTTTCATCATGTACCCGAGCCTAGAAAAATGTAAATTAAATTAAGTGAGCTCAAATGTAAGCAAAAGACAATCTGAAACTGGAATTCAAGTAACAACTGTAAATGTTAAAGAGGGGCTAATGTAGATGGAAATCTTGAACAACTCAAAATTTAAACCTCAATAAAAACAGAAAGACGAGGACTGCCAGAAATGGAATATCTATCAGGTAGTTATATGCTTTATAAAATAACTTTTTTCAGGCAGCTCGTCAAAATTCTTGCAATGAAGGCTTTCCACCAAAGTCTGAAGGATTGTCATAGTTGAAATCCAGGTAACCAACTTGTGGCAGCGTCGAAATTCATAAGATCAAATAGGCAACAGAGTGTTTGGTAATTCTGGATGGATAGTGTAAAAACGAATCTGGTACAAAGTGCAAAATTTCTGAACTTAGCTTCTAATTCTTAGTACCGAGAAAACATTCAAATGTTTATATGGTGATTCTTCAATATTTCCAGCTACTTAGGCTACACTTCCTTGTTATCTCTGAATATTGAGCAAATGAAGAGCACAATAAACAACTGAAAAATCAGTACTCATATTTCTCCTCCAACAAAGAGACCTTACTGTCATCTAAAAGACTAAACCAAAAGATTTCAGCCAATGTACTCCCTTTGCTGTTTCACAGTACTAAACAATTGAAGTAATCTTCAAAATCCAAAACACACTCAACTATTACCAAGCAGTCCCAGACATTTCCTTTTGGTGCCACACCACCCAATATTCCATTCTGGGGGAGAAGTGCACAACAACCCCTTATTTTATGTGGTCTGTTTTCCCCAATTAGCTTGCCATCTATCTCCATCAGTAGTGGACGAGAAAATGTTCATAGAAAAACAAAATGTTGAAGTTTTTCTTCGTTTAAAGAGAAGCTGTCGCATGACATTATGGTGATAAAGAGATGACATTCTGACCCAAATACCACTTACCATTATATCTCTCCAAGTACACAATCGCCTCACAAGGTCATGGAACTAACACCAAAAATGACGAAGTGATCAGCATCAGAAATCAAATCTGTCAAAAAGTTAGAAAAAAAGCATGTTAAGCATAGTACCTTCATCTCATCAGAACTTGACATCGAACTTCCTTGATCACACTGATGACGGGAAATTATAGATGAAGCAACAGACTCTCCTGGGTAAGCTTCAGGCTCTTTTGAGAAAAGCTGTAAGCAGGTCGCATTGGAACGCCGGGAGGCCTCAAGAACAAAGCTGAAGTTCTCTCTGAGATGTGATGAATTTTCTGTTACACAAATATCTTCAGGATTCTGATACTTCAGACGAATCAATTAGTTAAAGGATTACCTTTGGAAATTATGATGACAACTACACCTCAATCCTAAGCTAGTTATGGCATGCTATATGAATCATTAGTATGCACTTCATGCTGTTTGGACCCGTTTAATTCCAATATTCAACAATGAGATAAAAATGAAAGTTCTTTACATATTCTACTAGCATACAAATTGCTAAACAGACTAAAAAGATCCATAGACCTTTGAAAAATCAACATTAAAGGCTAATTCCTTATCTGCTAGACAAGATCTCCCCTAATTTTACTACATAGAAACCACCATTAGAATAATAGAAATCAACCATCAGACACAGCTATGTCATTTTTATATTCAAAGCTTGACATGTTAGTTCTTTCGATAACTTTTGCAAATCAAAATACAGTTCTATGATTTGTGAAGAATAAAACATCCCATCAGCATGACCTCCTAGGGCCACTCAAGTGGAAGTGCAACCTTTTAAATAGACATTGGTAATTGAAATCTTCTTCCGACAGAGTTCTCTAGTTTTCCAGCACTAAAGCCCCTTAACAGACTATTAAAACAAACTTATCTATTATACTTCACCTCAGATTATCAGGCATTGCGTATATAGCTTAGGACCTGTTCATACCTAACTTCAAAAACCTTTGCACCTCATACTACTAGGTCCTGCAGAAGGGTGCATATTATACTACATGCTGCCATTCCATTTTATAAGACCAAACACGGATTATAAGGTCTTACTTTAACTTGCATATTAAAAGCGTTCATCTAGGAAGAAAGTACAACGACAACAATAACTAAGCCTCAATACCAAACAACTCCATATTTTTTCTATTTGGTATCATGATGACTTGATTTGAGTAATAGTTAGAAGATAAGCTTTTGGTAAGAAAATAACACTACAGATGAAATATGATTAATCAAGTAAATTTGAAATCTTGAACATTGTGAAGGATATACAAAATAATAACATTGACAAAATGATATCAAATATTTTGGGATGTTACAAAAAAAAGAGAGAATGTCATATAAATCAGGGCGGTGGAACTACTTAAGTTGATTCATTTCATGGCCCATTAGGTTTACAGATCTACAGTAACTGCCTACAGGGTTTCTTTGTATAGCAAAAGGGTTGAATAATATCACATCCTTCCTCTTACCCTCAACGGCACTCAGCAAACTATAGTTTGTATCAAAATAACATGCTGTAGGCTGCAATAAAGGATCTAAGTTAGTCTCTATATTCAATAGAGATAATAAGTTATTTGCCAGGAGAGATGGTAGTGGAAGATAAAATATCATTCTGTTTGTTGAGATAAGTGTAGACTCATACCGGTATCCTGCTGTTTGAGCTCGCAAGAAAGACGATGAGCAATGTACAACAAATAGTGTGCATCAGTTCGAGCATACTGCACCATCTCAGCTGGTAGTGGACGTTGCCTCCAGTCTTCTCTCTAAAAATTTAATAAAGAATACAACTGCAGTTTAGATCAAAATCTTTCCACCTGAACTTATAAGAGGGGTGCACAAGCACTACAGTATAACATGGTGTTCTTAACTACCAGCCACTTTAAAGTTCATAGACAACAGTGCCACCTATTCCCAAGAGAAATAACCAGTGTCTTGTATTCCTATTCAAAGTGACCTCTCTGCTCGTTAACCGTTGTAAGTACTATCTTTGCTTCGCTAGTATTAAGGACGGCATCAACAATGTAGTCATACTACCTACGTTTTCACTTAATTTGCACTTTCATCTAATAGCTCCACTAAAGAATTACTTACTTCAAGTAACCCTCTTTAATTTGAGTCTTCATGTTATCCAGTTTGACAACAACAACCTACCCAGTATAATCTCACAAGTGGGGTATTATCCACTTTGACAAACAAAAGGAAATTAAAAATAACATCTCGAGAGAGATAAATACAATGTACAACCCAAACTTCATGAGAATTTATGGCCTTCACTTAGTTCCTCTCAGAATTCAAATCCACCAAAAATTCCAATATGACACACACATATTAAGAATTCCATCCATCACACTCATCAACAGAAAAGATAGCAAAAAACTATCTAGCGAGGAAATGGAAGAGTAGTGAAAGCAGATGATGTATCCAAGGCAAGCTTCTTTTTATACCTGTAATAGTTTATTTGCGACAATGCCGCAGTACACATCCAGCAGATATGCCAAAGACCTTTGTGGTTTAGACAACACATCACAAGCCTGGAATATAACAAGAACAAAAGCTGCTTAAAACTACCTAAAAAGTATCATAGTCAATCAACACAAGAAAAACACACTAGCATATTCTAGCCAGTCTACAGTTAGACAAAATAATGTATGCATTAACATGAAACATCACCTTTGCAGTGTCAAATAAATTAACAACATATATGTGGAAATCCCTTTGAAGCCAAAGAACATCATTATCTGCACCATGGAATACCTACAACAGATAAAACGACAACTTTCGACGAGTTATTTGAGAACTATTAGAAAGAAAACCTTGATAAACACTACGCACCACAAGTGTGGATTATGAAATTAGCAGACTACAACATCTCTAGCAACATGATGAGTTACCAGCTCGTAGCATAGACACTAAAAATAAAAAATATACTCGTTAATGAACATGCATATTAACAAGGTCACCTTGCAAATCCCTGGATTGGCAAAAACAGGCCGAAGAATTCCCATGACATCATGTAGAGCTATTGTATCCACAAGATAATCTTCCTTTCCAGTTGATATCTGCTCATAACAAGCATAGTAACATTTACTCCGTAGATAATCATTTTGCAGTGTTTGGTTGCGACATAGATAACTTATGGTAACAGTATAAAGGGGACAGGGACTGAGGCATAAAAGCAGAGTGTTGGTTATAATTTTATGTTATTAAAGTTGACAACAATGCTTAATGTATCCATCAATCCCATAAATATCTACTTTCAATGATGTAGACAAACAGGAAAATTTAAACATTTTACTAGCAAATGATTACTAATCGAGCTAATAAGGCAATAATATGACGCACAAATGGTTACTATACTAATCAAGCCAGTAATGCGATAATATGACGTGCAAATGGTTACTAATCGAGCTTGTAATGCAATAATATGACACTCAAATGGTTACTAATCGAGCTAGTAATGCAATAATATGACACTCAAATGGTTACTGATCGAGCTAGTAATGCAATAATATGACCCGCAAATGGTTACTGATCGAGCTAGTAATGCAATAATATGACCCGCAAATGGTTACTGATCGAGCTAGTAATGCACTAATAACGCGCAAAGGGTTACTGATCAAGCTTGTAATGCAACAAATTAACAAAGAGAACCTGAATAAGAGCAGTAAAACCTAGAAATGATCTGAAACTATGCTGCTCAGTATCAACTGCAAACACACCCTCTTTACTCAATGCCTCGACAAGCTCCCGCAATTGTGACTCATTCTCAACCCACACATACGATTCACTCATCTTCATTTCTTCTCCAAAATGCTCCAAATATTCCACATTTGAACTCTTCAATAACTCCGTTATCTCCGCTTTATACGGATGCACATTCGTACATTCCTCTGTATACATACATTCCCAAACAATTATCTAGGGTTTCAAAAAAACTAAAAAATTAAAAAATTAATTAATTAAAATGTGTAGTGTACCGTTAGTGGATTGGAGCTTGAGGTGTTTGAATTGAGAATAAGAGTTATCGGCGAAGAGTTTTTTGAAAGTGAATTGAGGTTTAGATTCTGTGTTTAAATAACAAGTGTGTTTTTGGAGTTGCTTTTTGTTGTTTTGTTTTCGAATTTTGTGGAATGTTTTTGATATGAAAATAGAAATGGCTACTGTGATACAAGATGCTATTGTGAGTTTAATAGCAAGTTTCAAGTGGTCTTTGTTCTCCATTTGAATTGGATTCTTGTTTGATTCTTTTGTTTCCCTTTTGTGCTTTTGCTTTTTACTGTGGGATTTGAAATTGCAAGTCTTATACTGATTGTGGCGGCTTGTGCTCGTTATACAAGATGCCTTGATGTTGGCTCTTGTTAGAATCAGCTCTTGTCCAGCTTGATATTAAAATTGCGCCAAATGACTGCGGAATTTACAATACTATGGCACCATAGGTAGTAGCTTGTTTTATTAACCCCATTTAAAGTTAGTTTGCAAGGATGACTTTGCTAACTTTAATGAGTAAATTCCAGACTAAAATACCCTTAAAAAATTTTATAATGACGCCCGCATCCCGCCTCACTTTTTCGTAAGTGCTTGCCCCTTTTATCTCTTCGCACATTTTCCCAAATAACTTGAAGTGTTGCCGAAAAAGCAGCACTTGTCGATTTATAACTTGAAGTGTTGTCTCTCAGGTCATTTTACTAAATCATTCATAAGTAGCGCTCAAACCCAAATATATTGGATTTCCTAAAAAAACTTACAAGCATTCCACAAAATATATGAACAATTTAAGTTTTCAAGATTCCATCCGAACTTGATAATTGGCAATATTTTAACAAATCCGATAAATGGGGATAAAATATAAGCAATTCCATAAAATCATTATATTCGTGCAAATTTCAGCCATGGGCCCATTTGTAGAAATATGACACTATAAAGCAATGGTTTGCCTTTTTGCCCGCACTAACAGTGGTTTGCAAACATGCCCCTGTTAAGTTTAATGAAATATTTAGACAGAAACACTCCTATCAATCTCTTGGCAGGGGACCAAGACTTGCCTTTGACCCCTCTCTATTTGCCAACAATTGCCCATTCAAATATTGGCAAAAGGCAATATCTGCCAGCACATGGTCGTTAGTGTTGGCAAAAGGTTAAGATTTGCCTTCGACCATCTCTATTTGGCAACACTTGAGTGTTGGCAAAAAGCAACACTTGTTAGTATTTGGTCGTAAGTATTGGCAAAAGACAACACTTGCCCCTTCCAATCTCCTCCTGTATTCTCGCCATATAAATTAAAGTGTTGGCAAGACAACACTTGCCGTTGAAGTTTTGACCTCGTGCCAACACTTACAAATTTGTGTCTTGAAGTCTTGGCCCCGTGCCAACATGAGGATTTTTTGCTAAATTATTGTTAAATAGGGGGTAATCTTGCAAAACCACTCCTTAGGAGGGCACTCGGTGAAATTTTTTGTATTAGAAGTGTCTGTAATGTGGATGGGCCAAGTGCACGAAGAGTCTATTTTAGGCGCCCCATTTAATGTATAGTTAGGTTTTAAAAACTACAGTAGTTAGTTTTTAGTCACTAGGTTAAACTTCAAATCTTCAATATTGCGATTAAAAATTAAATAGTTATTTAAATTGGATATAATCTAAATAGCACGCCTACAATAGGCTACCCCGTGAAATTTTTACAATGTTGATCAGTTAGTTAGTTGACCAACAATAGGCCCAAACCCAAAGTTACTAGAGTTGATCAAAATTCAGTTTTACAGAAGTTGGTAACTGTTGATGCGTTTAAATTCCCTACACCCGCCTTTGATCTTTCATTTGCACAATGGAGAATGGCTTCCTTGCTACAACTTAATGAAGAAAATGACACGAGTTCAGAAGTTGCACAAGTGAATGAGGTTATTGGAACAACGGAATCGCAAAAATCTTACTTTAATTTGTCAACAGGGGTATTGACTGGTAGTTTTCTAGCAAAAATTAAGGAACTGTTATTAAACTTGTGGCAGTATATTGTTGGAATTAAATCACTTAATAAAGAGAGTGTAATGCAACATCGTCGTGGAGATCAAATTGAACGAGTCAGATTATATCACGTTTGGCCAGGAAACAATGTATGCTACCTCTTTTACATATTTGATTTTTTACTTGACAAATATGAAAGAGTTGTTTTAATTCCACATGTTCTAATGTGCAGGTATCTATATCTATATCTATATATATATTAAAAGGAAAGTCCTAGCCATTAATAATTAGCCAAGTGGCAATAAATTAAAATGACACATGGCAATTTTAAGACAAAAATTAGTTATTAGTTACTACATTTGAAATTTAGTTAATTTTAATTAAAATATTAACAAGTGGCACAACTCTATTAGTTGTTAGTTTTTAAGGTAGTTGTTAGTTATTTGAATTTGAATTTAAATAAAAATAAATCAGCAAGGTTTAAAAACTGTATCTTTACCCTTAACAATATTCGGAAAACCTCCAATCCTAATCCATGCGAAAAATGGTTTTGGAGCATGAATCAAAACTGCTCTTTTTAGGTAAATAAGTTGTTTTTTAGTTAGGTGTAGCTATTTTAGTTACTTTTGAAAATTTAAATTGAAATTTTAAGCAATTTGCTCCATGACTCTTAAGCCTTCCCCTCCTAAAAATACTAAACATGGTTTTGAAGTAGTGGTAGCCTATCTTAACTAAGACAGTAAGTTTTATTTTTAATTGAAAATAATAAAACTATTTTAGACTTGAATTGATTTAAATAGAATTTAAATTTAACAAAAAAAAATTAAAAAAATGAAAAATTGCTAACTGAAGATAGAATTTTAAAGCCTGTAAATCACGTTCTCCCCAAAAATAGGCCTTACCCTGAGTTGGTTTCTCTTAGATACGTGTATTTTAGTAACCTTTTGCCTTCTATATTACTCTGTATCTATCTGAATAAAATTTTACTTTTCCTCATTCTTTTTTTGCTTCATGAATTTGTTGCAGCCTTATGGAGTAATCCTCCTAAAGATTTTGTTATGTTGATTTAGATAAAATCAATTTCTACAATATCACAAGGCGACGACTAGGATATATACATTTAGGTCGCCTATTAATAGGTATATCTTTTTCTTTCGTAGATATATACATTTGTACTGTTCATATCTGTATTTTTATATCATAAAGTTTGGGTCAACTTCTATATAAACCTTATATCAACTAGAAAAAGGATTGTATTGTTATTGTCGAAAAATCTCTTGGCAGACAAATACAAATTGTGATATTAGGGAAGGAGGACCTTATCAAGAAATATGGAACAAGCAAAGCTGCTACAACTGATGCTATTAGCTTTACCAGGGAATTTGGGTAAGTTACAGTCCTCGATCTTTTATCGCCTTCCTATCTTCTTTGTTACCCTTTGTTGACCAAGACAAATGTTTTGAAGGATGAAGTTAATCTGTTTATTTCCTCATTTTTTTCTCTATCTCTTGATGATTGAACGAATCTTGATATATTTTTATAGATCAATTTTGTGCTTTATATGTGTGTGCACTTTTTATGTGTGAGTTTTGCAGATTTCGTCTACTACCTTTCTAGAGCGTACATATGTGGTTGTGACGAGGTAAGAGATCCAGTCTTCTATTTATATTGTTGGTATATAGTTAACAATATCTGCTTTATTATGGGTTTGTTCTCTTTCACTAATAATACCCAGTATTTGAGGATCTTCTGACCAAAACAAACTAATTTTTCTTTGTAGATAGTCCAGGCTAAAATGCTTAGGATCATTGAAGTGTTGCACATCTGGATAAGAGAGAATATGCTTTATAAGTATATTTTCTTTAAGTCAAAGAGTTTATGCATGTTCTGCATTGATATAAATTATTTACATACTTATATGATTGCCTTACTTTAACTCATGTTTTATAAACTGCTAATATAGAATTGTGCTCATTCGACTCTCATTAGTGGAACCTGCCATGAAGACATTATGATCTTTTTGTTTAGAGAACCACTGTTGCATATTCATGAAAGTTTAGAGGTAAGTTATGGCAATATGACTTTTGTGATATAAATGTACTTGCAATTGGCTCTATTATCTATAGAACATGAGTTAAAGTATGTTAAAATAACAGTTATGGTAGTCTATAAAACATGAGTTGAAGTAATTCTCTGTTAGTAGTCTATTAAACATGAGAATAGAATAGAGATTTCTTTTTATCCTTTTGAGAATATTATGGTACCTTGAAGGAATTTACCGTTTACATCGTAAAGTTCTTTAATGGCAAAAGAAAAATTCAAGAATGGGAGTTATTAAACCTTTGTAGACAAGAAATAGAAAAATAGATTTGATCTTAGTTTCTCTATGAATAATCAGGCAAGGTTGATTATGTTTAGTTTTTTTATCACTTGGATTAGTCTATTTTCCGTGCATTTTTATTGGAGCAGTAGTTGCTAAGCTTATAATGAAACAAGACAAAGCAAGCTCTTACTTGATGTGATCAATTGAAAGATAAAATTTATGAATTGGTTATTGTTCATTTGTTTGTTTTCCTTTGATTTGAAATAAAACGGTATTGAATTTGACTTCAAGATAAAATATCTTCTCAAAGATAAACCTAAAGTTTTGACTCTAATCAAAATATTCATTACTAATCAAATTTCTAAACCTATACGTAGAATTGTAGATAAGATATGATAAATATTATGGGATATATATTTGGATGTACTTGAAGAACTCCACCAGTTCAATTCTTCTACTTTCTGCTTTTTTTGCTAAGTTATATGTATTGTATTGCTTTCAAAATTTAATTTCCTCAATTATTTAATTCCAGGTGTTTCTACCGAGAGAAGAGTTTTTCATCCACTATGCTAAAAACATTCCTTTGATTGTTCTATGTGATAGTCATGAATCAATATTTGGTATATTTTTATCTTTCTTTGAATTTTTCCATAACTGCTTATGTCTTTCTATTTCAACAAGCTTCTTTGTTGATTTCTTTCAAATTTTTATATTAATGGTGGCTATCTTTTAATTAGGGACGTGATTCTAAATTAAACCTAATTTCTGATTTACATTATTTGTTTGTTGGAATATATTTTTGTTACTAGGAGGAGAGAGCAGGAGGAAATTCCTGGATATGTTTAGTATTACATGGGCTATTTTATTATGGGAATAAAGCCGTAAATTGGAGGAGAAGGGCTAATGGAAATACAAGATACAATATACTTCAAGTACAAGAGTGGTTTAGCAAGATGCGCATGTGAAGAGAGTGCAACGATAGGCTATTATGAAGTGTACTCACTAGGTCTTTCCAAGCTTTTATTATCTGAAAAAACAGATAAACTAATTATTTCATCCCACAAGTTTTGTAATATTTATATGATTTGTTCCTACTCTGTTTTTATTTTTATTTTTTTGGGGTCTTCTGATTATTAATATTGTTGGTTGATTTGCATTAATATTTTTGAAGTTCTCTTGGTCCATTGACATAGCGGATATGAGAATTAAGATGTTATGTGATATGAAAGATATTGACAAGGAAATTCTGAGAAGAGAATGGTCATGTACATGCTCTCTAGATTCAATCAATTATTTCAAATTAAAGCAACTCCTACACTGGAGGGGGGAGGGGTAGATTATCATAGATGTCTAGAAGAATTAGATCAGCTTATTCTTTAATTGTAATCATGGTGAACTCTGTATTTTGTTTTTGTAGATAGAAATTACTTATCATATTGATTTTGTTCAATGTAAAGAAATCGAAATTAAAAGCTTCTATTAACTAAATATTGAACAAATCTATTATCATGAGTTATCACAGCTAAAAGAGAAGGAAATATTTTAGAAAAATTAAGAAAAGTTGGCCAAAAGTTTATTTAACTTATAAATTTTTGCAAGATCACAACTTCATATAATGAATTTGGTTTTATATTATCTGCTCACCACGTATTGGCTATGATTAATGTTCTATAATATAGCCGCGCATCGCGCGGGTACTATACTAGTTTTTACTTAAAGGGTTACTCATTTGTGGGCCTGATCCAAGAGGGTTGCTCTTCACTATTGTCTCCATTAGCCTGTCATGTTGGGTTTTTTCTCTTTATGTGGCAAATGACATATCCAAATATTCCAACATTATAGTCAGTTTCTGTGTGCTATTGACCTTAATTGTGAGTCGCTAAACTAAAGTTTTTATACGTCAATCTCTCAAGTTCTTTTCTTCTTCTTCTTCTTCAATTATATTTTATGACATTTTTTATTATATTAATGTAGGTTCTTGCAAACTTAATAACGGTTAGTGTCATTGATCCTGGCATTATACCGAGAAATGATGAACCACCATCAACTGAATCGACAAAAAATGACAAAATTAAAAGCAAAAGAATCATGATAAATGGTTTGGAAATGAAATTGAAATACTGCAGAATTTGTAACATTTTTCGACCACCTAGGACCTGCCATTGTGTGGTGTGTGACAATTGCGTCGAGAAATTTGATCACCATTGCCCTTGGATTGGTCAATGCATTGGACTGGTGTGTATAATTGTAAAGAATTCATCTCCTGAATTTGTAAAAGAATATAAATAACTACTAAAAACTTTATCTTTTCTTTGTTTCAATTTGTGCAGAGGAATTATCGACTTTATGTAATGCTTTTGGCTATGGCAAGTGTTTACTTCGTCTACATCTTTGCCTTCTCATGCCAAAAGATTCAGGATAAGAATGCTGCAGGCAATAGCATGGGATTAATTGGTTTGGTAAAGGATTGCCCAGAGACATTGGCATTAGCATGTTTCAGTTTTGCTGCTGCATTTTTTGCTGGTGTCTTGACTTGTTATCATGTGTATCTTATTGCTACGAATCAGGTAAGTCTTAGTTTCAAACTTTTACGTATAATAGTTCAATGCAATTCGCAAGTACAATTCCTAATGAACTCATGTACACAGCTGTTCAATGAGATATTGGGTAATTTCATGAATAATCATTCAGCTTTTACGGTATTGTACCATAGAGACTTAACTGTTTTCTGTAACTTCGTCTAAATATTATAGGAAGTTAGTGAACAAGCTCTTGTAACTTACTTTACGTAAGTATCATAATTATAATAATGATCACATTAAGTCCATTGTCACCATGTTTCCTTTGACTTTCTGTGATACCTAAGCGAGTTAGCATGTATTTTTCGTTACAAAAGATAGTCTAATGATTCTTGACACTTCGATAAAATTGAGTGATTTTTAATTACAAAAATAGTTTAGTAACTTTGGTGCATTATAGTGAAAGTTGAATTATTATCCATGAAATTAACCCATTGGACCTTCTCTATTTGTTAATTATGAAAGTTGAAAAATGACTGTCCTTTGATTTGATCTTTTTTGTTTTTTCTTTTCCTTTTTATTTGATCGTTGCAGACAGCTTATGAGAATTTTAAGCAATTGTACGTAAGCACGAGAAATCCCTTTGACATAGGAGTTGTGAATAATATTAAGGAGATTTTATTTTCACCTTGGACACCTTCAAGGATCAATTTTCGTTCAGAATTACATAGCTTGGATCAGTTGGAACATCTCAGAGAACCTTGATAACTTTTAAGAATGTATTCCTCCGGATTTTCTTTAAATGTGTTGAATTGTTTCATTTAAAGAATTTGAATGTGTTAAATTGTTTCATTGAATGTATACTTCCATTTACTATTTGTTACAGGTGTTCATCAAGTACCTTCTTTTGAATTAATTGTGTGTAGCGTCTCATTTAATTAGAAGCGTAATAAACTTTTAAATAGAGAACAATTTTATTTAAGTCTAAGGTCAGAGCAATTTTATCTAGTTGTTGTCCCTATCCGAGCAATATTTTTCTTTGTGTGATGATATTAATTACAAGCTCTGTTTTAAAAGACAGATTTGGGACTCGCCCAGGGGTGGGGCACTTGCAAAACGTCCTGAGCCTCTCGGGCGGAGCTTAGATCCGTAGGCTTACACCTCAAGCGCCCGACGGTGCGCCCAGAGCACGTCCAACGCTCAACGCTCGGGACTCGCCTTACAGAACCTATGCAAATGATCTATTTAATTCCCTAATTAAAATTGTTCATCCACAATTTTCTTTAAAAATGAGGTTTAGCTGAGTGTATGGGTGTCAAACGGGTATACGGGTCCGGGTTCGGGTTGTAAAATTCTAACCCCGCAGGTTCCGGGTACGGGTTTAAATTACGGATTTTTAACGGGTCCGGGTTTTGGGTAGAAAAAAAAAAACCCGTGCGGGTTCGGGTACGGGTTCAGGTCTTAACAAATCGGGGTTGGGTCCGGGTTTTAATTTTTTTTAATAATATTATTTTAAATACTTAAAAAAAAGATGAATGATAGAAAAAGCTGAAAGACTTGCTTTATTTAAGATACTTGAACTATTAAAGTCTTGAACATTAAACTTCTAAATTTGAAAAGTGAAACATCAAAACTAGATAATGAAAATTCAAATTACAAATTTAAATATGCCTAATTTTTTGTGTAATTTCTTCCATGTCATTTCCCTCATGCTCCGGTGTAGGTGCCATTGATGGTGCTTGATCACTTAACAGAATTTCTTCAAGGTTATCATCTTGTTCTAGTGAGTCTTCAATTCCTTAGTTTCTTCGCTCCGATCTAATCCAGTCTCGTAAACAAACTAGAACATCCAAAGCATTATTACCCAAAGAGTGGCGGGTATCTCCTATCATTTATCTTCCTTGGCTAAATGCACTTTCTGATACAACTGTTGAAACTGGTACAACTAAAATATTTTATGTAGTGAATTAAGTAATTATATTTTCTAATAATATACGCCCAATAATTACTTTGCCCGACTCCAAGTAACTTATTTTCTGAGGTATGTATCAAAGTTAATAGTTGAAGTTCTATATCATATTTGAGTAATATATATTCAAATTGTTGATTTGTTATGGAATATCAAGTTTCTTTTTTAGTTAAATAGCTAAATTTGTTTCTCTTGAATATATTTCAGTGGTAACAATATGGACACAAAACGAATTAAACCATGAGTGGAAAACTTGTGTATACCTTTCTCTCCACATACAAGTTTTATTACTCAGTTTATTTTAACGGGTATAGATACGGGTATATCCAGTAATACCCCATAATTTTGACGGGTCTTAACGGATACGGGTATTTGTTAAGAAAAAAAAACCCGTTCGGGTAGGGGTATTTTAGGGGGTTTACGGATCCGGGTCCGGGTTTTTGCGGGTCCGGATGGGGTCGGGTTTTAATGAGTCCGGGTCCGGGTTTTGACGGGTAGACCCCTACCTGTTTGACACCCATAGCTGAGTGTAGCTCAATTAGCCAGACATAATATTGCATGTATTATAATTGAGAATATCATGAGGGTGAATATCATCTGTATACATGAAATTGCGTCGTCGATGATTATATTATCACTTCTTATTGGTCTTCATGTCTTATTTTTGTTCACTCAAAATTGTTAGATTTCAATTATTTTACAATTTAAAAGAAACTTTATATTTATCAATGAAGAATTAATGTTTTAAATTATAATTGTAATAAATTTGATTGTTTATTCGCTTTTTATAGTAACAAATTTTTATTATTTAATTGTTTGAAAGTTAAGAGCTTATAGTTTATTTGTATCTAATAAAAATTGTAACATTATTCAATTTCTTACCATTGTAAAAAGGGTTACATCTTTTGTTTCTATAATCTTTTTTCTTATTTTTAATTTTCATAATTTTTTTTTTATGTATTTTCAATATATTTTTTGGCTCATTATACTATTTTATTAATTTAAAATTAATGAAAAATAAGATCTATTAGACTTACGCCCCACGTCTCGGGCTTATGCTTCGCCCCGTTGTAAGTAAAACACCTCGCGCGTCCCGCCTTTTAAAACATTGATTACAAGTAATCTCATCTGCTGAATGGAGCCGGGCATAGTAAGTACATTTTTTGGGACACATAAGCTTTTAAAAAAAAAAGACTTTGCAAGTGTAGAAGCATTTCTATTAATTCGCATTTACTCTTGAATCCTTACATAGCTAAATTTTAGTCTCCTATTACTAAATTTGATAATCCTATGTCAGTGTGAGTTTTGATTTTTTTTTTCTCTCTCGATGTGATCCTACTAATACTAGACATATCTCTCTCACCTAAAACTTTCATGTGTTTTTGCTCTAACCTTTTTGTCTATTTTAATCTGATTGTTCTTTTTGCTCACTTTTTTCTTCCACTGATGAGAAATCAAAATACCCATGTTGCATCACATGAATCTTGGCTGTACAGTCTACAACATCTAGTCTTCCAAAAATATAGTCGTAGCAAGACCACCTTCCATCACATGATTCTTGAGAAATTGGACCAGCTGTAGTATATTTTTTGAATTCATTTCCTAGCAACCTGTTCACCAAACATATGATTAGTCGACCTGTTAATTTACAAACACCACTAGTAAACCAAATTAGTAAATGGCTTACGACAGAACATCAATTGTACAAATATATACTTGATATTTGCAATTTCCCGTTTCCCGTATGCATCAATCTCAAGAATAATGGAGTGAAAAGATATCTATTTGGAGATATCCGATAAAATTAGAATGATACAGAGAGACGAGAATATTAGCACTATTGCGCAAAGACTGAAACCAAGAAAAGCAAAAAATTGATTCCCGTTTGTTTTGCACATATTTTTCCCTTCCAAATTATAGGACTCCCAAAAGATGAGTTATCGTTTCATAAAGAAGTGAAACATGCGGACAATATGCATAGGAGTGAAGCTATAGAAATGAAAAAAAACATATTTAAACATATTACTATTTGCACCAATTCAATAAATATATGCAATTTCATTCTAATTATATTATTAGGCCTTATTAAGATATCAATTTCATTACTTAATCACATTAATTAAGCTATTGTAATTTAACGTAAACATGGAGTTCGATTAATTAAAGGCTTTCTGTAGAATGATCATTTTTTTCCTTTTCCTATTTACTCTAGTTTATAAATTAATAGATCGGTTCAATTTTTTAATGATAAAAAACTTTAAGACTACTTAACATAAAAAAATATATTCTTACATTCTACTCTTTCACCTTAGGTTGATGAAAAATGTATAGAAAATTTCCAATTTAATTTAACGTGTACAATGTATATTGGAATAGCGCTTTCAATAGCAGATGGGGGCACATGCAGAAAGCAACCACCATGCCAAGAATTTAGTTGGTATAAATGGCAACTTGGCATGGCCCAAATTTAAAGCAAAATATAGTACTGTAATTGAAAGATTACGAGATTGTGGGCAGCTTCTACTGCAATAAAGTGATTTCCCATATATTCATCAGCAGAAGCAACGTATCTTTCAATTAACCCCTTACCTTTTCTTGTTTTGTTTTCTTTTTTCTGCAATGTCCATGCACATACTGTTTATTAATAGAGTATTTCATATGGCCTTATAAAGAGAAGAGAAATGAAGAAAAAACAACTAGCAGATAATAGAATCATGAATTTGCAGCTAATATGCATAAATCAATCATTTTGGACTAATAAGAAATGAGGTAGAATGTTCAAGTATAATGTCCTTGCATGCAAAATTTATCACCGATTCGTTCTATCAAGACTGTAATTGAATTTTTTTTTTTTTTAATCAAATGTTCACTTTGGAGTCCAATTAATCAATATTTGCGTCGGATTGGACCATTATGAGAGAAGCACTCCTTATCAGAATTTCTCTACTTCAAGACATGAATCGAGATACATTGGTTAAGGGTGGAGGGATCCAGTCCATTTCATCAGCAAAGGCGTTCTAATGAGTGTACCAATTTAATTTCTACACATAAACAATATTGATATTGTTTTATACGACCACATGATATTTGGCTATTTCACTTATATTTTTAGGGTATTTTCACCATGTTATGATAGTATGTCTAAGATGTTATAAGCAAAATTGTTAATATTTGGTGCTGATTGAGTTGTATGGTGTTGTAGGACTTGAACATGGTGAATTGAGCGGAAAAAGTGCTATTTTTGGAGTTACAAATGAAGATGTTGAAGAGTTCAAGTAATCCGTGTGCCACGCGAGTGACACGGGAAAAAATAGAGTCTTTGCTTAAGAATTGATTAAAAATTTCAGCGCATTTAGGCCAAATACGCGAGCACCACGCGAGCTGAATTGCCTGCAGAAATTTGGTCCGCGTGGCACGCGGGTGCCACGCGCAGTACAAGGCTGATGGGCGAAAAAATAAGGCTATTTTAGTACTTTTGCTCAGTTTATTACAGGGTATAAAAGCTTCTTTTGCCTCCATTATGAAAAATACACTGGAGAAGAAGCAAAAAGGAGGCTAGAGCTTTGGAGACTTCAAGAACACGAGTTTTTCTAAATTCTTCCCTACTTTTTGTAATTTATTCATTCATGAATTATTTTGATATGACTATCATGAACATAAGTGGCTAATTCACCCATTCTAGGGTTGATTGAACCACTCCAATACTTATGTGTTATGAATATTTATTTCAATGAATGAAACTTGTGAATTATTCCTATCTAAGTGTTTATGTTTTGATTGCTATTAATCGGAAGGGCCCCCAATTGATTGTCCCCTTTATTCTTTTGTGTCTAGGGATAGATTCAGAAGTTAGGGTTAAACATTTAGCAATATTTCAACCTAAAACCAAGGCATTACTTAGGTTGTCAATAAGGTGATTTGTGACCATTGACCCTGATTGTGAACAATACTTGTAGTCCTATCTATCTTCATTAGTTAATTGGAAAATTAGTTAGTGAAAGTTACAGTTATTACACGGAAGTGAATAGTTGTGAATTTGGAGCAAGTGTTCAATAGGAAGAAACAAGTTGAATTCGTTAAATCATTATTCTAATACATAGGTAGGAGTTGGGTACATCAATCCTAGGCTTTACATCTTTGAATCAATTCTCTATTAATTGTTGTTTACTATATTATTAATTTTTATTACTTAGTTGTTACTACACAATCAACCTTAAATCAAACACCCTTAGAAGTTAGTTGATAGGTAAATTAGTTAGAAAAACAACTGAATTTCGAGTGTTCCCTGTGGGATTCGACCTCGGGACTTTAAGTACCGAGCTATATTTGCTGCGACCGCTTAGTCCCTTTTATAGGGCGTAGTTGGGCGTGATCAAATTTTGGTAACCATCATGACGTTATGATGAGATGTGTTCGAGCTCTGAAAATGAATGAAATATTCAGCTTGAAGTGGATCTTAAGTGATTCGCATCGGATTACTCGTGGCTAGGGGTGATAACAGAGGTTGGTTAGGATATGCTTTTTTTTTTTTTTTTTTATCAAACAAATTCAATTATGTTAGTTTTCTAAATCTATAAACTAAACCAAGTCACATAAAGTTGATTTTTTATCTCTATTTTTTCTTCGTCTTTTTTTTTTATTCGAGTTATTTGGTTTTTTCAATTGTAACTTGGTAAGCAACAATTATATAGTGTTTTCTCAAGAAAATAATACAATAAGAAAGGTTTAACTGTAAAAAATAATTAATATAATGAAATAATAGTAGTATATGTAAAATATTCTAATTGTGCACATATATTATACTAAATATATAACATTAATATACTTTCCAATAGATAGTATATATTAATTATACTATCTGTATGCTAATTTTTCTCCAAATGTAAAATGGCAAAGAGGAAGACTTGGGGAGAGTCGTTTATGGAATTTGACAGCTAGAATGCCTATTTAAATGGGACTAATGATAGAGATTTTAGGACATAGAGGTATCTAATACACATTAATTTTGTTGAGATTATTAAAGTGGTACTTCTGAAAATAGAATACAAAAATATGATATTAAATTCTAAAAAATTGTATTAGTGAAAATCATTTAGATTATTGAGTATATGATGAAAAAGATACTATAGAGATGGTGTTTTGTGTTTATTTTTCTATTTAAATGTATGAAAATTTAAAAATAATATATATGTAATGTCGCCTCGATTTGGTGAATGGTTTTCTTTGTTAATAACAAACTAAACCTAATATATCGGTTTATTTTTTTCGAATGCTAAACCAAATCAAACCAAACACTGGTCAATTTTTTTTTTTTCAGTTTGCTTTGATTTGCTATTTTTATTATGTTTATATACACTATTCGAGACTTCAATAAAATTACCACACACCTATCGAAACCCCCCCCCCCCCCTCCCAAATAAAAAACTTAGTACTTATATGATATGAATGTCAAATCTGAAAAAGAGACTGATTAGTTTGCTTCCTCTACTTTAATCATTGATTAGCTCCTCCCCTTCTTGTCCATAGGAGACCTTCGCACATCATGTGCTTTTTCCTATAAAACTCTTTGCTTATGATGTCATATCAAATTCCATACAGCACTATCATGAATAATAAGTCCAAAAGCTCACTTGCAAGTGCCTCCTCTCAAATAATTCTTCTTACTACAATTCATAAAATTCACATGCACTGCATTTGTTTTTTCCATAGCATCTCATTTTAAAACTTTCCTCCAACTAAGTGTACGTGAAACTGTCCTTGAGATTAGAGATCTAAGTAGAAATAAATAATCAAATAAGGTTTGCTTATCTTTAGCTTAAATTATAACATACTCCAATAGAGGAAGTTTAGGGAAAACGAGAGTATTTTTTGAAATTAGAGAAAAATCCAAAAACTTTCATTAAAAGTACAGCAGGATGATTAATTTAAGCCATGAATAATTGTAATTAGTGAATTCTTTTTGCCGACACCTGAGGACTCTGTTTCGTTCTAACCCTACCAATTGCGTGCTCCTTGCTGGTCAATTTTATCCAATTAAGTTTTTTAATAATTGTTCAAAAATGTAGAGAGTATAACTCACTGCTCCATTTGTTAGTAACATTTAGGAGATGACTCCTGGATGCACGTTCCCGATGTTGATCTTTCTATCCCAAGAAGATGTATGATATCAACGGCCTCTCACATGTATGAATATACAAAATTGGCAGAGTAATGAATTTAAATATGTGGATTTGAAAAATACTAAGATTCATAAGTGAGATTAATGATATATTTAAACTAAATTTAGCACTACTTTTTTTTTTTTTTTTTTTTTTTTTTTGTGAGTGGGATTTAGCAGTTCAAATGAAACCAAAAGTGCATTTTTACGTTACTTACATACAACATAGTGGCGAGATTCAGTTATGCATGAGTAAAAATACGTCATCTATAACTATGGGGATACGAATCTAGCTGGCGAATATAGATTTTCTGTCCCAAGAAGATGTATGATATCACCGGTCTCTTACATGTATGAATATACAAAATTGGCAGAGTAATGAATTTAGTTAAGGGGATTTGAAAAATACTAAAATTCATAAGTGAGATTAATGATATATTTAAACTCCCTTTAGCACTACACTTTTTTTTTTTTTTTTTTTTTTTGTATGAGTGGGATTTAGACTAACAAACTTTTTACCCTACTTACATACAATACAATGGAGAGATTCAGTTGTGTATGGGTAAAAATATGTCATCTATAATTATGCGGATACAAGTTTAGCTGGCGAAGACCAAATTTATAGTACAAGTTAACAGGCGCTGTGGATATACACATGCTCCATAAGCCACAACCGCTCATCAGGCACAGGCTTAGGACCGAAGGGCACATACCCAGCTACCTTAAGAGTACTGTTTATGTTTAATGTGCGTAACCGCCTCTTGTAACCTGCTCCATAATTAGGATTCGGATAAACCAAAGCTTGTAAATACCAATCTCCCTCATTATCTATGACATAAGAGATTCAACTACGAGTCCTCTATTTCTCAAGGAATACAACTCCTATTTTTTTGCTTGACTGCATTACCCTTATAAATTTATCTATTTAATCTATTCGGTAAATTTTAAGCATAAACAAGTTGAACCCCTTGCCTTCTACTAGCTCCTGCAACTGGTTCAATTTAGGTTTCGGCCATTGACTTATTGTATTTTTAAAATGGTGTATTTAAAATCTAAATTTTGTTTAAATTTTTATTCGCAAAACGTATTTATATTCCTTCTTCAAAAGCACTGGTTTCAGATGAACTCGATAATCATGATCTCATTCTACCATGATCAGAAGTCTCTAGTTTTGAAAGTGGTTATGGCTGCTAATGCCATGATAGCACTCCAAATATGAGGATGAACATATTTAAGTTAGTTTGGATTGAGACATTAATATTTTAAATTATTAAAGAATTATCCTAAAAAGAAAACTGAGAAGTATCTCATCCATTTCATTTTATATGAGACTATATACAAATTAGCAGAACGTAAACATACTTTTGATATGTAAGTTAAATACATGAAATATGAAAGCTTTCCTCACTCCTACCAATTTAATACTTTACTAGTACATTGTAAGAATTTTTAACGTGTATTGGATAAAATTCATACCAGCAACATAAGCCACGTGGCGGGCCACATGACTACAAGTGGAGAAAATGTCAGAGGGACGTGGTACGAGTTTGAAGCCAAAACAAAGATAAAAAAGGATTATACACAAGTCAAACAAGAGTTGTCCCGACAACACATATCTCATTGATCCAGGCCATGAGAGCTCATGATCTATTGTTAAGCCTACCATCGAACACATATTTCAGCTAATCTTGTATCCCCTTCCCGAAGACTCAAAGAGGACACCTGAGCCAGTACTTTATTACGAAAATATTCATCGGTCGTACACTAATACCAACTGCCTCCTCGATACAAGGTCCCTCTCTTCCTCTTCGGTGGCCGTTCGGTGGCCAATGAGCAGTCACACGTAATGCGCAACAGTAATTCGAAAAGACTTGCAACGTTTTGAAATTCTTGGATAAGGTTGAGCCACATCGTCTTCCTGCGTAAATTCATTCCACTCCTCGGTGACCCTGACACTCATCCAAAGAGTGGGGGGACTATCTGTATTGGATAAAAATCGACGTGCTCGGATAGCACTTCGGTGAAATAAACCGAGGTCGATCGAACTGATATCTCGAAGATTGAAGATGGGAGTCGCCGAAGTCAGTCATCGAAATTCATCACCGAAGATGAATCTCAAGTTATACCTCGGTTGAATGCCCCGGTTTCACCTCGGTCGAGCAGCAAGATTGCATCACCGAGGTCACATGCTTATACCTCGGTTGAACGCCCCAGTTTCACCTCGGTCGAGCAGCAAGATTGCATCACCGAGGTCACATGCTTATACCTCGGTTGAACGCCCCGGTTTCACCTCGGTCGAGCAGCAAGATTGCATCACCGAGGTCACATGCTTATACCTCGGTTGAACGCTCCGGTTTCACCTCGGTCGAGCAGCAAGATTGCATCACCGAGGTCACATGCTTATACCTCGGTTGAACGCCTCGGTTTCACCTCGGTCGAGCAGCAAGATTGCACCGAGGTCACATACTTATACCTCAGTTAGATGCCCCGGTTTCAGCAATGCAACCGCCTACTACTTCAGCCCAATAACTCCACCATCAAACATGCTGAACGTGGGCCTGAAGGTGGCTGACTGTGCAAAACGTGGCCAGAGCTCATTTCTCCTATAAATAGACTCATTTTTATGTTATAATGGACACACAAATACTTGGAAAAGCTCTGCCAAATTGTACATTTACCCATATATTGAAATACCATTTATTTACGCATATTTCTTGCCTTTTACTTATATTCTCGTCTGTTTTTACATCCATTACGGCTTTGATACATTGATTTGCTTATATCCGCAATCCAAATTCGATTTGTGTCCTAAAGACGATTTAGGCCCATACACTTATCCCTGTCAATTTATTTCACGTTAGTATGCACGTTTCTTAAAAAACATTAATAAGGAGAGGTTTTGAATATTTTATCCTTATTTACATCTTTAATTTTTCACTATATTCATTTCTATTTAATAAATATTCATTCTAATTTTTGTTTTCAAGATGAATTAATACTAAGAGTATAGTGTAAAAAAATAACTAATTTTATTTTAATATTTTAAAATAAAAAAATATTTTGAGACAAATATTTTTAATAACCATAGATAAAATTAGATACAAGGAGTGGACTAGCAATGGTTCTATCCAACAATGAAAAGACGAAATTAGCCTTGAGAGAACAAAACGTGAGGTTCGTTTTAGGTTGTTCACAAATCATTTAAAGAGGATGGCAAAGGGCACTGACACTGAGCTAGAGATCACAACATAATGACACGTGTCAGGGAAGCTCGTGAGGTGGGACCCTTGCTATTCCAGCTTCCACGTGGGACAGAATGGAGGCTGTTACCTAAGCAATTAACAAGGTAAGGTCATCTGGCAAAGTGACCTCCATTAATTGTGGGCCACGTGTCCCCATTTCTAGATCATTGTCACGTGCTCTATATTAGTATTCCCTTAATCATATTATTGATCTTTTTAACATACATTTAGATGAAGGTCGACAACTTATTTGAAAAACCCGATTGGACATAAAAAGTTACTTTATTTGTGGTATTATATTCTTTTTAGTTAATGTCATCTTTCTACAATTATAAATAGTTTGATTTTACGAAATGATTTTCAGCTACACAAATTTTTTTAGCTTGTTTTGGACTACAAATTTCAAAACTTTACTATTTTCTTTCTTAAATCAAACATCGCTACATAATTAGAACAGATTGAGTAAAAGTTTGGAGATTTTGTCAAAAGGGGTTTTTGAAAGCAAAAACCTGGGTTTTATCACTTTCTCAAGTTCTTCAAAAAACGGCTTTCCTCCCGCTCACAAAACTTTTATTTTTTATTTTAAGTAAACTGCATCTCTCAATCATAACTTAACCTTCAAATATAATTTTTCAATTCAATTTCAAAAATATTTTTTCAAAAATTGTTTAATATCTATGACCAAACGCTAATTATATAAATTTTCACTGTTATTGATCTAGTATACTGGACAAAATTCAAATTACATGAGTCCTCACATTTAGTCCAATTGTGACTAATAAAAGGACCCAATGCATTAGAGATTAGTTTTTAAAAGTAAGTTGTTGAGTTAGATAACCAAATAGAGCACTACAATATGCTGTCATTGTGAGAAGACTTTTGTTTTCCTTTTTGTTTTTTTTTTCTTCCCCCCCAAAAAAAAAAAGAAGAAGATATTTTCTCACATATAGTCGGTCAGAATCATGTATTTTTTTCCTTGTTAGTATACTATACACTGATTATACACAACTAAACACATATTATGCATGAATCATACCATTATTATACATTAATTGACCCACTATACTATTACACTCACGATCCTGTATATCATTTGCAACTGTTTTTTTTCTTCTCCCACATACCGATGAAGAATGTTTACCATTGTTATTGTAGAAAACATAAGGGATTGGGGTGGATATGTGAATATTGAGGAATGTAGAAAAGAGAAGATCCTATGATCAGATTAAAACTTCATCTTCAAAGTACTTTTTCCTTAAACTATGACCACATAAATTGGAGTTGAAGGAGTATTTTCTTAACTCTTTCCTTTTTTCTGTCCTGATTTTTTATTTGGAAGAGTAAATAATTGGGATATGGCTTTACAAAAGAATAAAATCACCAAAATAAACGTCACCACTTATTAAGCTGCACGTATAGCCTTCCATTTTATGGTTTTATGCATGCAGTCAATTACTTAAACGTCACCATTAGTCACACACTCTCATGCTATCATGGAGAATCATAGGCTCCACAATAACCATAATTAGGTTTCCCGGTTTATGCAACTACTATTTACTTTTGAAGTCGGTACAAAGTAATGTAGTAATGCAGTCAACTGAGTTACTATAGATTAATAGACTAAAATACATTGACTTATGAACCCTTTGTTACGCGGTGTAGATCCATTGAATTTGTCAACCACGAGTACCTAATAAATCACTACTTAATGCCTATATCTTTTTAAACAATTCTTTCTAATGAGAGTAATTAAATTCGTGAATAGTAAAACTGGAATCTTGCATCTAGGAGGTGCTACATGAAGAATTCACTATTTCAATTATCACTAGTTTCAAAGGTAACATTCCTGTTAAATTTCATAAATACAGTCATGTGCAAGCATTTTAATACCAAAAAGGAAATGGATTTGGAGCATGAATCTATAATTCTATACTACATAATTCTTCCCTTTCTTGTTTTTGATAATCTTAAAAAGGAGGTCTACTATTCTTATATACGAAAAGGAATAATTAACTTCTCCTTTCTGTACATACTCCACTCATTGTAACCAGAGTAGAGAAATAGGTCACTTTCGTTATAATTTTGCTTCGTCTACCAATAGGACCACAATTGGTCAACCTCTTCATTGCTATTTCTGTAGCATATGAAGAGACAAAAAGAAAAAAGAAAAAAAGAACTTTTGTTTGGTTAACAACTCTCCATAATTATAGTTTGAGTTACTCGTCATGCTAGCTGTTTAGTTCAATTTTGGTTTTTGTAATCGTATGCTTATAAGCATCTCAAGAAATGGATTTAAAGGGATCTTAAAATAATTTAATTTACTAGGGAGAAGTATAATGCAAGTCCAATTGGCAACTATAGAGAGATCAATTTATTTAAAACGAATTTATGTTGCTATCAGAGTAGGTACTTTCTGTATCTTCTCATACTTAAAGGACGATCTTTATATAACAAGAGTAATCGTGATGACAAGGAAATCCTCTATTAATGTTTGTATTTTTTCTTCATCATGAAAAGAATGCTTTGAAAATGAAAAATACAATACACATGACAGCAGTATACTTCATGACATCAATATATTTCATTGAGAGATTTATGATTGCTCCGTTGGTGGGCATCCTAAACTTGTACCTTTGATGATGGGGATTCGAAGCGCCATTCTTTCTTCCCTATCCCCTCTCGAGAAATGAGTGAAAAAAAAAATAAGAAGATCAGAACATGATAATAGATCTGATACCAATACGAACTATCCGTCCATTTACGAGTTTACGTAAAATATATACGTCCTTGGTGTTTGTCCTATAAAATACTCCCTTCGTCCTATTTTACGTGTCATTATTTAACTCGACACAAAGTTTAAGAAAGAAAGAATGAAAGAAGACTTTTAAAATTTGTAGTCTAAAATAAGTCATTAAAATTTGTGTGACTAAAAATCATTTCGACTTTCTTTTTAGAACAAACTAAAAAGAAAATAGTGTCACATAAATTGGGACACATGGAATAACTAGATGGCTTTCATGAAATGAAATTCCAAATGTTTTCTAAAACAAACACAATAAACATATTTGAAAGAAAGTTTTTTAAACCATATAAAGAACGAAAAAGTGCCAAATTCTAGAATTCAATCATGACATTAAGCTAGCGTTTGTCCATAAAATTAGTGTCATGATTGAATTCTAGAATTTATGATTGTAAACATAATACTCTATTATATTTTTTTTCTACTGGTACAAAAAATATATCATTAAAGGAAAAGAGATTAAACTAAAGTTATTAAGTTAATATATAGCAAAAATCACTTTAGTGATAAATTGAAAAATATCTTTTAAATTGAAACACTGGAAAGAACTCTTTATCCACTTTAATAGGAGTAACATATTTTACCTTTTAGTCCTTTTAAAAAGAACATATCTATTTATTTAGAAATAATTTTATTTTTAAACTTTTATCTCATCTTAATAAAGATAATTTTAGTCACAAAATTCAAGAGTATATCTTTCTTAGGGAATCAGTCTGAAGAGAATATCATTTTAATTCCGCATTTCTCTCAAAATATCTTATCTACCATTTTTAGCACATTTTTTTCTCTTATAATAACTCCTCTAAGCATCAAAACTTCTTCTCTAAGTATTGAAATTTAGTCTAGCCACGGCTTTAGAAACAACGGGAAAAGGCCAAATTTGCCCCTCTACTATGGCATTGATGTGGCAGCCACGTGTCGTCCAACGTGGAGGTTTGTCAAAAATAGAGGTAAAAGTGTGTACTATGGTAACGGCAGGGGCATGATTGCACCAAATTTTTAACGGAGGGTAAACGTGACGCCTAAACTATAGTAGAAGGGCAAATTTGGCCCTTTTTCCGTATAAAGAAATACAAACAACAAAATAAAAAGCATAAACAGGCACACACAAGACACAACATAGAAATATAAACAAAACTATTTCTAGTCTAAGCGCCATCAAAGTAGTATCCACTATTAAATCAAAGATCACATAATGTGTAAGTGTAATTAATACTAATAGAATAAAGGTAACTAATTACATTAAATGAATTTTACTAGATTAAGCCCCACAAGAGAAGCAACATTAGTAGATTGGAAAATCATATCTCCCTTTAAGTAAAAAACAGTTAGATGCCAAACATAAACCAAACTAACTAGAGTATTAGATTATTTTTCCCTTTCCACAAGCATTTGAAAAAGAATTTAGCCTAATTTTCCTTACACATGTCAAGAATCTAGCCTATATATCTATTCCATTTAATCTCTGTCTCTGTATTGATTCCCCTGTCACTTTAAATCTATTGTCTCTGAAATAAAACTGTCAAAGCATATATTCACATTCAAGTAAAGTTAAAGGGCATTCATGTCACATTAGGAAATAAAAAAAACTGTAACTGTTACAGTTATTCATGATTCCCATTCATTCAACTCATCATAATAATAATAGTAGTAATAATGAATTTAAATGGTCCATATAGTTGTGACAAGGACAGTTTGGTAAATTTGGTGTATATGTAAACAGGGCAGTTAGCAAGTCTGCTCACTTGTGTGCCAAGTCCCTTCCCTGCAAAGTGTACTATACTAACTAGTTGTATATTTCTATATATAGCAAAAGATAAAAGAAAGGAACAAATTTAGAAGTTACACCAAGCCATTCTTTTTTTTAGCATCTTACCTATACCTATAACTTCTTTCCTATAGCTCTAATATCTTTCTCAAAGTTTGTGTTCAAGAATTCTAACTTACATAACTGTTTTTTGTTTTTCTGTTGAAATTTGGCCATTATAGTTTCATTGACTTTGATGGTGTCTTTGATTGGGTTCATTTGAATTTTGCATATGGGATATTAATCAGAAAGAGTATAGTTGATTGGTTTCAAGAGAATTTTGGATTGGAGATGTCTTTCAAGAACAGAGGAGTAGTAGTAGAACAGCCTTCAAGAAGTGTTATTTCTCAAAGATGGACACTTTTTCTTTGTATAAGTAGTTTTTGTGCTGGGATGTTCTTTACTGCCAGGTAAATTAATTCTGTGAATTTGAACCAATTCTTTGATATCTTCACTTTTCTTGATTGTGTTATTATGAATCTGCTGGTTTATAAGGAAGAAATTGGTAGTTTTATTAATTCAAAATGAATATTGTACTAGTATCTTATTGAGAAAGGATTTTGTATGTTGAAACTTTTGATGCTGTTCAATTGTTAATATTTGAATTATCTGAGTTATCAGTTTGATTTGTTCCTATATTTCCCTTCTCTATAATGGCAACTTTGTACTAGTAAAATAATATGCTAAAGCAGGTGTAGATCTGTAATGATGACATTCTGATTGAGATTTTACAAAACTGTATATTTGGGCCTCAAGTTAACCTTTGATCACCAGTTGTTTTTTTTTTTTCATGAAAACTTCAAGCAATGTTTTTTTTTTTCCAATTGTTCCTTGACTTCTTTCATCTCTGTGGTAAAAGAGAATGTAATTTGCAGGCACCTTTGCACACTGAACAAGTATGCATACATGTTTAATTATTTTAGAATTAAATAATGAGTATGTCCAATGTCATACAAGAATAAGGATTCAGATATTTAAAGAAAAAGGGACTCTGTTTGTGAAACCATGTATTGCAGATGGTTATGAAAAACAGTTAGTTGTTCAGGCATTCTAGGAAATTGAAAAACTAGTATTTGCTTTAGCTTTGTGGATATTAACTTTTGAAAAATGATAATTCACACATAACACAAGTATCTGTTGTTGCAGAATGTGGACGGTTCCTGAAACAAAAGGCGGTCTTACAAGAACAACTGCAGTAGAAGCTGAAAGACTCAACTTAGTTTCAGAAGGTTGCGATACGAAATTTGTGAGTATTCCTGATCTAGTTTTTGGATACAAATCTCCAACTTGAGCCTCAAAAATTTTGTTTGGTCCTCAAATGAAATTATCTTAGATTTTGTCTTGTTTTGTTTCAGTTGCAGCAGAAAGATGTAAAACTGGTGTCTAAAGATGTTTTCGGGGAAGTTTCTAAGACACATCATGCTCTTCAGTAAGTTCTGCTCAACACTCTTTCTCTTTCCTTTTTCCTTCTCTCTTATTGTGTAGTAAGTTCTAAGTTAACTTTGCACTGAGATCTGATGATGAAAAATTGAAAATCCTGGATATCTTATACAGAACATTAGACAAAACAATTTCAAGTTTAGAGATGGAGTTGGCAGCTGCAAAGGCAACTCAGGAGTCGATTCTTAGTGGTTCTCCTATATCAGAAAATATTGAGAAGGGTGATTCACCAAAAAAGAGAAAATATTTTATGGTGGTGGGAATAAACACCGCATTTAGTAGCAGAAAAAGAAGGGATTCAGTTCGTGCTACATGGATGCCACAAGGTATGGACTGTTCCCATGTATTTTTTCACTCCTAGTTTACGAACTCATCTTGTTGGTGGCCATTGCCTCTATCTGATATCTGACCTTGTTTATAATATAGGTGAAAAAAGAAGGAAGTTGGAAGAAGAGAAAGGAATCATCATGCGCTTTGTCATTGGTCATGGGTAGGTGTTTGCAATCTCATCTTGCCTCTGTTAATTAAAAGTATGGCTACTTCAGATTTTATTAGAAAAAATGCTGCTGGGATGTATGAACCTGTATGCATAGGCCATCAAGACTGCCTTAAGTTGTTTTGTGGAACTAATATCTCCCAAAGTTGGAACAGCAATTACAACTGGACTTGCTGATACCATTGAGACTAATTAGAAATAGAAGGACTTCAACTTGTACTCCGAAATTAAGCATATACATAGTGAAACATGCTAACTCTTCTGCGCAGGTTCCCCATTTTTGGACCTTGAGCTCTATAACTGAATTTCATTCCTTCTCTTGGCCATTATATAAGGAGTTCGAAACATCTAGTTGTCTGCAGATGTATAGACACATGGACTTTCAATGTGCTGAATAACTTTAACTTTTTTTGCAGTGCCACGTTAGGGGGTATACTGGACAGAGCTATTGAAGCTGAGGACAGTAAGCATGGTGACTTCTTGCGCTTGGTAATCCTCTATCTAGAATTAGCTCAATATGTACTAACTCTATGCTTTTGACTATGTCTTCATAAATGAGAGTTGGTAGATTAATCTGCTGCCTTGAAACAGGATCATGTCGAGGGTTATCTAGAATTATCTGCCAAGACAAAGACTTATTTTGCTACTGCTGCTAAGCTATGGGATGCAGAGTATTATGTCAAAGTTGATGATGATGTTCATGTAAATATAGGTAATTGAATTTCTAACATTTTTTTCCACATTGGCATTATCATTCTCATCTTATATGTCTTACTTTCCCATAATAAATTATCAGATAATTTTTATGGGATACACATCCTAAGAGAAAGCTGGCTAAAGTTTGTCCAAATTCACTAACTTGTTACTGTGAATATAAGTGGTATCCCATGACTAGTTTGTTTTCTTTGCTAGATCAAGCTCATTTCTATTTTTATTGCAGGTACACTAGCAGAAACACTAGCAAGGCACCGTAAGAAGCCCCGTGTGTACATTGGGTGCATGAAATCTGGTCCTGTGCTTGCTCAGAAGTAAGGAGCTTATTTTCTTAGAGAATTCAATTTTGATTTATTTTAATTTCCTTTACTTAAGCATCTTATTGTTTTCTATGGTACAGGGGAGTAAGATACCATGAACCAGAATACTGGAAATTTGGAGAGACGGGAAACAAGTATTTCCGTCATGCTACTGGCCAAATATATGCTATTTCGAAGGATCTTGCCTCCTACATATCAGTAAACCAGTTTAGTATTTTCCTTTCTTTATCTATTTCCAATTATATGAACTGAACACCATCCAAATAGAATAATTTCCTCCCTCTTGTTTTGAGATTCTTATCATAATCTTCTTGATGCTTGCAGGCATGTATTACATAAGTATGCAAATGAGGATGTGTCACTGGGAGCTTGGTTTATTGGACTTGATGTGCAGCATATAGATGATCGCAGATTATGTTGTGGAACTCCACCAGGTAAAGCTCTTTCTTTTTTATGAGTTTTAATGTGCTACAATCGGTATGGGAAGATCGAAAATTATTTGAAAACCTTGATATTTCACAGGAAAGTTTTCATAATTACAGAACTATTACAATGAAGGTACTAACAAAGCTGCTTGTATTCCACGTTATGAATCTGAAATAACCACCGAATTCTGGAGATAATACATGTATTACAGGTTAAATTGTGCATGTCCGGCCTAGTTAATTCCAGCATGTTGCAACTCCTAAACCTATTCAGTTTTCCCTAAAGCATAATATTTTTGCTGCAGATTGTGAATGGAAGGCTCAGGCAGGCAACGTCTGTGTTGCTTCATTTGACTGGACCTGCAGCGGGATATGCAGGTCCGTTGACAGGCTAAAGGAGGTCCACAGGCGGTGTGGGGAGGGGGAGAACGCTCTATGGAAAGCTGCATTATGAGCACATGCATATCTTCCAAACTCAGGAAGCAGATGATGTCAATGCTATGTGTGGATATTTTCTCATTTTATGACTCGATAGTACAGATATACATATGATACACACGGAGGGAGAAGTGCTTGGAAGAAAGATAGCGGGGTAGAGAGAAAGAGAAGGGAACACTATAGATAGAGGTCCAATGCCTAGCTGGGGAGACCTTCTCCATTTTTGTAGAGAAGAACGGCTGCTAAAGCGGCCGCGAGAAGCAGGCACTGGCTCTCACCACTCTTTCTTGTTTACCACTAGGCTGAGATGTAAGTCATAGTTCACTGGATTGTGAAATATTAACAAATGCAAGTCATTTTTGAGTGTATTCTTTATATTTGCTGAAATGTTGTGTCACGTTGCATCCCACTTCAACAATGCACCATAATGAAAGTGAAAAAATAGTCTTTACCATCTCATTTTCAAGAAATCTTGAGGAAACAAAGAAGAAGAAAGGAAGACCCTTGAAATATTATTAGGTAATTGTCCCCTCACCTTCCCTGAGTTAAATAAATATTTTTTTTGTTCTGTTTGAAACTTAAGTATAAAGCAGATTCAAAAAGTTGTTGAACAAGAAATGTTAAGGAATGATATTGCCAATAATTCACTTCAAAGTATATATGGTAAGAGATCCATTTAATTAAATAGACAAGTATTAGGTGATGTTTCAACTAATAGTTGAAAGGGAAACAATACTCTTTTATTGCAGGTCTCCCTTAAATGTATTAAATACACACATTTGTCAAATCAATGAGAATGATGTCTATATTCTTTCACAATGGCATTAATTGAAAGGAACCTTTTCAGAGCTAGAATGAAAGTAGGGGAATTGATGGCATCAATGAGAGGGAAATTTTCTGCTTTCTTCCTGTGGACTGTGAAGTTACTTGTCCTTCTACAAAACGTCCTCGCACATATTGTATGAAAGACTCCTACCGATATCACTAGATTATCTCCTTGTTTTTTTTTCTTTTGTCTTGAACAGGTTTATAGATGAATGTATGCACATACCGAGAGGGAAAAGTAACTTTTGCATAAATAGTGTGTGAGTTTCAAAGCACAAGTATTTGATGTTGTGCATCATCACACTTTTTACATGGAATGAAGTGAGCCATCTTGGAGAACCTAATACTTCTCTAAACCATTTAACTTTGAAAGCTAAGAGTTTCATCCCTCTTTCTTCATTGTCCAAAATAGAGGTTTATAGAAATGACATCAAGTAAATTACTCATTCAGTCCACAAAGATTGGCTCAAGTTGCAATCTGGTCCCTGCTATTTAAAACCTGAATGTAGTAAAATTAATAGAATAGGGGGCAAAAGTAGCTAAAAACATAAGGTTTTCACGTGGTTGTAGTGCATAAGCTCAAAACATTCATATCTTGCATCAGTACTCATTTACTAACATCATTATAGTAGTGATAGGACCAGCAAAGTCTAGCAATTACAATAGGAGGGCAAGTTGAAAGCAAAATTAGTTGATACCATGGAGAGCCAACATGAAATAGTCTTTTTAAGCTTAACTCAAGCAATGTATATCTGTACATGGTGGGTCACAAGAATATTTCAAATTTTCCAACTAGTACTAATTGATGGGGCTTCTTCCTATACCTATAAATTCATTTTCCAAGTGACATCTCCTAATATACAAAGGAGCGAAAGTGCTTTCTCCAATATAAGTGAACTAGATAAAACAGAATCTAAGAGTTTTGTTTTATCTAGCTCACTTATAAGATTTACTAATAGTGTTCTATGATATTTATAATGTCATTTACCCCTTCTTTGACTCACTCTACTTCTTTTCACTCCTATGTGTGCAAACATAGGGACAAAGTTTATCTTTGCCTTTTCATTTCCATGGTTCTAGTCTTTAAATAGCTTCACAAGAGTAAGATATTGTGCACTAAAGTTAAAAGTGTACACAAATTCAGATAATACTAACTGATCAACATAACAACATTGGATATGTCTCTGTTACATCCATTTGTGACTGGTCTTATTAAGGCAACACAAATCTTCCTGTAGAAATGTTATTTTGGTTAGGACAAAAGAAGAGAAGCAACAATATACTATAATACTACTAGTAAACAGTAAATATCTGAAAGTGTTGGAAGTTGGAACTAAACTGGAACTTATACAATATCAGGAGGGAAAGGTAACCCGAACTCTTTAAAATGACTATTGCAAGTGCAACCACTCAAAACTAGGTGTGCATGGCAGACTCAGAGAGCTAAACTCGTATTTTTATCCTATACTTTCATATTAGAAAATGTTTATGTGCTTATTCTTAATGTGTAAAACAACAATCATATTATTTTGTAAATAAGTTCTCAGCAACCTAACTTTAGCACGTTGCTAAAATAAACTGCACATTGTTGGCTATGTTTTGTTCATTTTGAGGCTGACTATCAAGATTGATGTCAATAAGAAATTGCATGAGTGAGGTATACCTGTGTCTCTTTATTTCATAAGAAAACAGGAATAGAATCAAAACAAATAAAATCTGAATATTCTGACTTAACCATAAACCTGTGTTCATGTTCTCACACAGAACAATGATCCCACTCACCATTTTTACATGACAGAAAGAATTAAAAGATGGAATAACAAAAGAAGTACATTAGAATAGGGTAACCAACAATGTCAACTTACCAGTGGAACATACTGGACGAGGGAACTCTGTATCCTACCACTATAGTTATAAATAAGAGAATCTAAATAATAGTGACACGTGATATTGGCACGGCTCAATCAAAAAGTAGGGTCAAATATACTTGTTGAGCGATACTTTCTCATTGAACCGCACCAACATCTCGTGTGATATGCAGACCTGCAAGTTAAATATAGTAGTAACACCATCTTTCACAAAAAACAATTAACATGCTGTTTTGACAATGAAGAAGAAAACAAAGGATACTGGGACTTTGAGGGCTAAGAGAGGGACCATGTGAGAAGAAAAATAGTCAGCTGGGGGCCTAACAAGTGATGAGATGGAGGAAATTTGAAGTGTTATGAGCAAATGAGTTGATCTTTAAAAGAAGAAGAGAATAAGAAAATGCTTGTGCATTAAAGAAGTAGAATTAAATGAGCCAACTACTCAACAGGAAAGGAAGTTGGAAATTAAGTAAAGAAGGTGAAAAAATCGTGAAAGTAAGGCCTCAAAAGGGGGACAAATCTGATACTATTAAATACTTCACATTTAATGGGGCATGAAGTAGGGCAGAGGATGTTTGGTTCTGTTCAATTCTTGTATTCAAATTACCCTTTTCCTATTGGCGCTCTCTTTAAATTTGCTCCCAAAAACTCAAGTATTTAATTAAAACTAGTTAGTACTATCTTGCAAGGCATGTAAACTATGTTGTGGCCTGTGGGGAATTCTTGTCCAACCAAAGACTAGGTGCCAATTCTTTTCCTTTCAGGGCAGATGTTCATGCCTATTTTGAGCATGTTTTCTTTGTCTTGTTTAGGATGTGGTGAATTTGAAGTAAATGCGAGTATTTTTCCTCAACAATTTGGTTCAAGTATGACAAATGTTATCAGATTATGGCATCAGAAAACTCATTTAAGGGCTATTTGTCTAGTAGCTTTTAGATTGTATACAACCATATGCTAACAACTACCAAAGTGTAGTCAATATCGTTAATCAACAGGGAGTGTATAGTTTCTATTTTATGTGTGCTTGGTCTACAGGCATTGAGTTCAAAAACTGTCAATTTGACCAACATAACACTCCTATGTAGTACTTCTCTAAGCTGCTGGAATTTTTCTCGGAGCATTTGAACTAAACAATTGTCTGTGTTTCCTCCTCTTGTTCTAATAATTCATTGAAGCATATGCATTGAAATTACTAGTGATTTATATGATCACCTCGTTTGTATTAGAAATTATTGCAACCTTAATATTGGTTTTGAATCAATTGAAGCCGTGTACCCATATAGAGTCAGGTCGCACCAACGTGGTCTTAGCTAGTTAAGTTCAATTCCGAGGTAGGTTTCAGATCGAGTGAAGTCCTGTGTCTAAACTGGTTGGACTAAATCAGTTTATGGGTCACATTCAAAATCGTTGAAACGTTGATAATGAAGTTAACACATTTCTCCTCCAGTTTGTCATGTTTAGAAATTAGAGGTAGGTGGCACTGGCAAAAGCCTGAATTGCCTCTAACCTGGACACCTGAAATCAACACGAGTCATGACTCAATCAGCCCAACGTTCATCATAACCCAACATCCTTTCCTTTTTTATTTTACTTTTACAAAAAAAAAAAAAAAAAAAAAAAATCGTAATTTCTCGACTTATATACCTCAGAACTCCAAATTTCATTACGTTTTGGGTTTGGTTACATTTTGACTCATCAGGTCACACTGTTTCTGGTTCAAGTCGACTCATTGGGTTACACTATTTTGGGTTCAAGTCGAATCAGTTTAGGCTTGACTTGAGCAGACTGCATGTTACTAAAAAATGTAGTACAGCATGTCACCTTTATAATCACTCCACTCTTTAAGAAAACTATCATGAGCAGAAAAAGGGCAAATAAATCACACGTTGAAACATTAATTGTCTACTAGTTTTGTGGTTAGTACGAACAAGTAAAGAAAGAAAACGAAAATTGACTGAGAATTGAATACTATACTTCATTTACTTCAAAAACTGAAATTTAATTGAACTAATTCCAAATCAATCACTTTCCCTCTTCTTTGAATCATTAACTCAACCAATTGTCTGCAAATTGATAATCATATAGTAACTTGCAAATGCAGGTTCCGAGACACTAGTTAACGTACATACAAGAACTGAAATTTAAAAAACAATAGCCATTAAATCCATTAAGTTCAAACACATAAACTAAAACCCTTTCTAATTATATCTCTATTTATCAAATTATTTACTCTTCTGCAGTTTCTCCTTAATCCACTTAAATCCAAAAGAGGATCCACTCTTAACCTTGTTTGCACCAACCACAGCCGCCGCCTTAGCCTTCACTGCTCCTACAGCAGCTGCCGCCTTTGCCTTGTCGTACCCAGCCGATGCCACCGCCGTCACTTTCTCCATGCTTTTGTTTCCGCTTTTGCTGCTCCATTTATCCCTCCAACTAGATTGCTTTTCGTTCTTCATTACTAGGAAGAGGAGGAGATAAGATTTTTCTCTCTTTTTTGTTAAGCAGAGAAAAGGGTGACGGGATTACTTTTACTTTAGGGCGTTGTTGAAGCCTTGAAGCTAAAGTTTTGTTAGAACCGGGTAAAAAGCCCAATTCTAAAGACTCGGCCTACTAATTTGTTTTATGGGTTATATACGCTCACACACAATTTTTAAATTTTTAATTATAAATAAATACCACCTGCCACCACCACAATTGTCGGCTAGCCCGAAAAGTCGCGGGTAAATTGTAGCAGTGTGAAACAGCGCAGAAACAATATGAAAAGGCACCAAAACAATATGAAACAAATGCTGAAACAGTGTGAAACAACGCATAACAAAAGGGAAATAATTCAAAAACTGTGTGAAACAACGCAGAAACAATATGAAACAATGTTAAATGGTGCAGAACAGTGTAGATACAAGTTGAAACAACAAAAGTACTAGAAAAGTTGTAGATTTAAGTAGAAACAGTGTAGAAAAATGTAAAAACACTATATAAAAAGTTAGAAAAAAATATGTACAACACTAGAAATAATGAGGAGAAACAGTGTAGAACACTGTAGATACATTGAAATAAGAAGACGAATAAGACATAATTGAAATAATACACTAAGATATAAAAATGATATACTGAAAACAATAGGTATCGTGTTGATATAATGTTGATTCAGTGTTGATACAAATCATATACACTGAAATAAAAAGAAAAAAAATTAACAGATTTGAACTGAAAGTAGCAAATCTGATTGGAAACACCATAAATACTAAGAAAATATAAGTTCTTTATCGAAAAAACACCAGATCTTTGTCAGAAACACCATAATTGAACGAAAATATACCAAACACTATAAAAAATAATGATTGTTCACCACCGAACTCGCCGTTACAGTCTGGCGGCGGCGATTCGAATCTGGATCTACTAGATGAATGACCCGTATTCGATCCATCTCCGACAGCGACGAAGAGTACAGAGGAGATGCAGACGCGTTACCTGAGACAGGTCCGACTTGGGGTTGGGATTGGGGGAGGGAGGAGGAGAAATGAAATTAGGCGAGAGAAGGAGGAAGTTAGGGTTTTTGCTATGTTATGATGTTTTTGCTAAGTTATGTAATTTTTTTTTAAATGTTATATAATTAGATCCCTATTTCCTCCATATTTTGTAATTGTGTCAAAATATCTTTATATTTTGTAAAAAAGGTCCACAAAAGGTACTTTTGTGTAATTTTTCCTATATCTATTCTGGAAAAATTACACCTGGTGTGTTCTTTGTAGGATTTTTTTTTTTAAAAAAAAACATAGTAATATTTTATCCACTCTACAAACATAACAATATTTTGGACAACGTAACCGAATTTGATTTTTTTTCTCTCTCTTTCTCTCCCCCATCTTCACTATCATCAGCCCCAGACTGTCAGTGACCTTCCCCATCACCGCCATCCCTCCCACCCCTTCCTTGTCGTCGTTCTTCTCATTTTAAGATGTTGTTGTTGTGAAACGGCGTCGTCGTCCATCCGCTCCCCTTCGATCTCCGCTGTTACTGTGTGAACACCTCCGTTCTTGCCTCTCTTACCCCATCGTTGCTTTGCTCTGATCTCCATCGTGATGTGTAGTGTGTTGCTGCCTGCGTTGTCAGCGCAATATTTTGTTCCAGGTCTGGCCGATCGTCGTCGACGCTGCTTTTCCCGCATTGTTGCTTTTTTTTTTTTCCTCCGGTGGATATGCCGGTTGTGGTGTATTTTTGGTGGTCAATGTATGTAGGAGAATGTATAATTGGTGTATACCCATTATATGTCTGGTGTATGATCTGTATATACAGAAGATATTCATAAGACATACAATGTGTATACACTTCACATACACCATATGTATAATTCCCTTCCACTTGTATGTTCATTATATATATATATATATATATATATATATATATATATATATATATATATATATATATATATATATACATATAGTGTATGTCCGATGTATGATCATACATACAATAAAAATACAACCGCGTACACAGTATATACAAATGCCACATAAGAATATACAAAATAAATAAATAAATAAAATTTTGTTGGCGACTGCCGCTAGCTGCTGGAAGGGCAATTATGGGAGAGGGGAGGGGCTGAGGGTTGGCAGGTGAGTGTAGGAGTGAGTTCTAGGGTTTCTCAAGCCCTTTTATATATCCTTGCTGATGTATTTTTTTTTAAATTGTTATATTTTAAAAATGGTGTAATGTCGACGTTTTGGTGTAAAATGAAAGTTTTGTTTATATATTTATGTAAGTTACCCTTTTATTATTGGTTGTTACTCCTCGGTCACTTTTGGTTGTTATTTTTAATAGGGTACTATTAATTATTTAGTTTTTAGTCACTATATTGAACTTCAAACCCCATATGCCTAACGTCACACCTGACGGTCTGAACTTCATAATCCTAATCTCTCTCTACTTTCTACATAGGGGTGGGCACAAACCGAACCAAACTGAAAAAATCAACCGAACCAAAATTTTTTTTAATTCGATTTTCGGTTTTTTGGTTTTTGGTTTGGGTTTGGTTTTAAATTTTAACAATTTTGATTTTACGATTTGGTTTATGATTTGGGTAAATAAAATTCGGTTAAAACCAAAAAACCGAATTATATATATATATAGAGGGTAATTGACATATTATGCCACACTTTTTTTTTTTCGAATTGCTTTTCAGAACAATGAAGCAAAAACGTGTTCTTTTAGTTTTCTGAGAAAAGATGAAAATGCTTACAATTGCTTAATGTTTCTTCGGAAGGAGCAGCTTGGCTGCTTCTAAATGCTACCATTACTTGTTTCTTCTTGAAACAACTAACTGAAATAATTTTACCAAGTTAGTTTATGTAGAAACCCAATTAAACCGAACCGAATTCTTAAAAATCAAACCAAGCCGAATTAATTTTGGTTTGGATTTGGTTCCTAATATTACCAAACCGAAAATCGAAAAACCAAACCGAAATTGTCTAAACCGAACCGAACTGACTGAACGCCCACCCCTACTTCTACACCTACCTCCAACCCTATCTCACTCTTACTCTTTCTACCAAAACCCTAGATTTTCTACAACCACCACCACCGCTCTTTCGCTGTAATCCTTGCCCTTGACGATGCGCCCTTCTGTCGTTGCTTCTCCATATTTGCTTCAGCAACCACCGGCCAACACGCCCATGCTTCTCTAGTGCTTTAGCCCACCGTAGGGCAACACAATTTTTTTTTCTTTTGGAGTTCATCTTCTTTGGTGAGATCGCCTGCATATCATGGCTTCTTCTCCGGAGAGACAATACCGGTGTTTTCCCCTCTTTTTGTTGTGTATTAAAAATATTTTGGAGTCAAGCTCCAGGAAGTCAACTATGCATAATTTTATATCATATGTATCACGTGTGTATAATTATATATATATATATATATATATATATATATATATCAAACCTTCAATTTGTTTGCCAATTATATGTCAACTGTATGTCATTAGTATATGAATTGTGTGTCATGTTTCTCAATTGTATCGCTTTTGCATCTCTTGTAGTTCATGTGTATATAAGTAAATATAGTTTTCTTTTTCTCCTTCATCTTTTTTCTTTTTTAATTTCCTTTTTTTATGGTAGTTATAATGGTGGTTATGTTAGTGTGGGAGGATTGTGTCCATTATTTTTTATTATATGTACAGTGATACATTAGACATGTGTTTTATATACAATGGACATACACTAGACATCAAGTGATAAGCAATGACATACATAAATTGTATGACTGTATGTTTGGTGTATCTCCATTGTATGTCTAGTGTATCGTTATACATACAATGGAGATTCATTTGACATACAAGTATGTTTGACTTCCCACCCGGTATCCGGTACCCTCATTGGAGTTCCGACTGATCCGGATTCGCGTCATGTAAGCTAAGGCTCATTTCTGGAGAAGCGCTCTCTACTAGGATTTTTCCAATTACTAGGGCTTGAACCCGAGATCTCTGACTATTAAGGGTAAAGGCCATGAGATCCTATTCATGCATGCCACCACAATTCTTGGTGATAATTAGTATATAGTTTCCATTGAACTTTATATCAGGCAAAATATATACGTTTATAGTTTCTAACTTAAACAAACAAATTAAATTCAATGCATATGGCCGATACGAAAGTTCTGAGCTCTGCTTTCATTCATTTGTCTCCACTAGCCTTAATAGTGAGGCAATGTTTTGGCGTAAGACACAGTCCTTAAAATCCTAAAATCAAATTCATATGTCTATTGACACGATAAATATGAAGTATATACATGTAAAGTGCCAAAATACAATGGTATAGAACATGCGAGTTATGCCAATTTGGCCACTGAAGGCAACATGACAAGGTCTGATCTGGTTCACTTTAATTTTTTCTTTGCAACGGATACCATCACCAAGGTGCTTCTAAAATCTAAAAGCAAAATAGGCTCCCTTTAAAATTACAAAAAAACAAAAGAAAAAGTAAAGACGCCATCGCTGTATTTCCTAAACTTTCTGAAAATTCCACGTATAATGTCGTCAGCTTCTAAATTTAGTAAATGCGTATCACTGTATTTTGTGCGTGATTTTGGATAAATGATTTCTTGGGGATTTTGTGTGGCTTTGTTTTTTGTTTATAAGTTTATGGATACGAATTCTTCTATTGTTAGGATTTAAAAGTCAAACTACAAGCAACAGCTTAAATTATTGTTATGATCAACGAACAATAGTTAAGAAAGTTGAACAATACTTCGACAAGACGCGGAGACTATGTCCATCGTTAATCAAATGTACAAAACAAGTAGCTCGAAAGGGAACTCATGAGTCATGATACGATAGTATAATTTCAAGGTTTCTGTATGTATGCAGTATGTAATAAATATATCAACTTTGGACAACCGTGGATTAGGGGCGGAATCAAAATTTTTATTCTCTTCTCTCTGATTCTGATTATTAGTCATGAAAGTTTTAAACATCTCGATAGAATTATTGACAGTGCTAAACTCTTCACGGAATGTATGTGGCATTTTAGATAAATCTCACATCGACAAAATACGAAAAAGATATTGGATATAAAAGAAAATATGTCTTGGACCCTATTGAGGCATTTTAAAGTTATAGTATTATGTCATTAATGGGTCAATTGGTAGGAGGAATCCGGTGCTTTAATTTCGGTTGGAGCAGTTCTTACACCTATAGATTTGCCAATGTTGCCACTTGCCATCTTAATTACAACTTAGCATCTTACTGCCTAGAGAGGAACGAGAGACGAATTAACAAGTGTACTTAATTATGTAAATGGGTCTTTCAAATAACGAATCATATATAACCCAGCCTTCCCTCTTTTTTATTTTATTTTATTTTGATTCTTAATGATTAGCTTGAGCTGTTACAAGTATACATAATTCCCAATCTTCAAATTTGAGCATGTATGTTTCAATTTGGTGTATTTTGATTTTTGATCCTCTAAGTTACATTTTTTGACTTGTTTTTGTTCAACAGTACTTTGATGGGCTATTCCGGTCAAGTCAAGAAACGTGTTATAAAAAAACAAGTTCAACCTTGTGAAAATTAGATGGATTAATAATTGATAATTTGTTACGCATGAAAATTGTAATCATAGACGGAACGAATTGAGGACTTGCGTTTTTGTATGTTTGCCTACAACTCGAAATACATGTGTGTGGCTTTTTCCGAGGGTCATGGCACGTATAGAACAACAAAGATACATGCAAAAAAGAACTTAAGATCGGATCACCTTGTTACACCAGATTTATGATCAATTTCAAGAAAAAAGAGTTAAACGCAGATAGGCTAGATATTAAACGAACAAACAATGTCAAAAAGTTAATAGCGTAAAAGATTTGGGTGCTGAAACTGCCGATTAATTATCAAAATGGTACCTCGATTTCTTTCATATTTCTTATCATATGTAATTAGTAAGTAATGCTTAAATGCTCAACTTATTGACTGCAAATTTCCACCATCTTCCCCTAGATCAGTCAGTGAAAGGGTGACAGTAGTTTGTCCGAATTAATTCATGTATACAGAGATTGCAAAAGTGATACATCGAAATTAGTAGCAAAATTTTGATAACTTTATAACCAAAAAAAAAAAAAAGACAGAAAGAAAAGTAAAATTAAATGGATGATGTTAGGCTAAAAATTCATATATTTTAGTATTAGTTACCTCATGTTTTGGTGCTTTTGTGGATTATTTTAGCATGAACAATAGTATTTTGTGCTTATATTGGGTGTTTGAATGTGTAGGAATCAAGTGGTATGAAAAAGTGTTAAAGTTTGATGATTTGGAGCAAAATGAAGTTAATTTACAGCGTTGTAAGGTGCCAAGGCCGTGGATTAGCCATGAAAGGAATTTGAAGACGAAATGTCACGGCCCAGCCATCGTAAGGCCATGATTCAGCCATGAAGTCGAAAGCAAAATTTTCAAAGCTCACGGCCCAGACATCAAATCAAGTGGTATGAAAAAGTGTTAAAGTTTGATGATTTGGAGCAAAATGAAGTTAATTTACAGCGTTGTAAGGTGCCAAGGCCGTGGATTAGCCATGAAAGGAATTTGAAGACGAAATGTCACGGCCCAGTCATCGTAAGGCCATGATTCAGCCATGAAGTCGAAAGCAGAATTTTCAAAGCTCACGGCCCAGGCATCGAATCAAGTGGTATGAAAAAGTGTTAAAGTTTGATGATTTGGAGCAAAATGAAGTTAATTTACAGCGTTGTAAGGTGCCAAGGCCGTGGATTAGCCATGAAAGGAATTTGAAGACGAAATGTCACGGCCCAGCCATCGTAAGGCCATGATTCAGCCATGAAGTCGAAAGCAAAATTTTCAAAGCTCACGGCCCAGACATCGAATCAAGTGGTATGAAAAAGTGTTAAAGTTTGATGATTTGGAGCAAAATGAAGTTAATTTACAGCGTTGTAAGGTGCCAAGGCCGTGGATTAGCCATGAAAGGAATTTGAAGACGAAATGTCACGGCCCAGCCATCGTAAGGCCATGATTCAGCCATGAAGTCGAAAGCAGAATTTTCAAAGCTCACGGCCCAGGCATCGAATCAAGTGGTATGAAAAAGTGTTAAAGTTTGATGATTTGGAGCAAAATGAAGTTAATTTACAGCGTTGTAAGGTGCCAAGGCCGTGGATTAGCCATGAAAGGAATTTGAAGACGAAATGTCACGGCCCAGCCATCGTAAGGCCATGAAGTCGAAAGCAGAATTTTCAAAGCTCACGGCCCAGGCATCGTAAGGCCATGATCCAGCCATGAGGCAAAATTTCTGACGAAAAGTGACGAGGGGCAAACTTGTCCACGAGTTTCACACGAGGTATAAAAGGTTTTCTAACCTATTTTCAGCCCATCTTGACTTGGGAGAGCAAGACCACCATTGCTGAAGCACTTTGGAGCTTAGAAACGCATCAAAACCATTGGAACTGAAGAATCAAAGAGTTTTTCTCAACTTTTCTTATTCTTTTTTCTATGGGTGTTGTTTTGACTATGAATTCATTATTGTTTATTATGAGTAGCTAAATTTATACTCTAGGATCTTGATGAACCCGTTATTGGGGTAGTTTTGAGTAACTCCAAGATTGATTGATAAAATATTCTATTTATTCGGCTGTGTTTTTATTGAATTCAATTGTTAGGCCTGCAATTGTTTGCGCCCTTTTTGTTTGAATGATCTTGGGAAAGACATTTGGGTTAGGGTCAGTCAAATAACAGTACTTCAGGTTATGATAAGGGATTACTTAAACTGATTTAGAGTCATTATAGGGATATCGTGATTCGACTGTGGCCTGAAATTGGGCAGTTCTTAATGATCTTGATTATTTTGGGAAAAATAACTCAAGAACGGTGTTGTTAGTAGTTGGAAAACTCTAGCGAACAAGTTTAAGTTCAAGGCCAATAGAATAGTATTTCGTGCAAGTTTGGAGTGAACTCAGGACTAACCCACTAATTGGGGAGTTCATTATCCTAGGTTTTTTAACATTTGAAAGTTCAATTTTTATTATTCTTAGTTGATCTTAGGTAATTTTTAGTTAAATTAATAGTTCATTACTTGAAACATTATTGTTGAATTTTGAATCTTTGGCTATTAAAGTTACTAGAACTTGACGCTGCTCCCTGTGGGATTCGACCCCGGACTTGTTAAACCGGGTTATATTTGCAGCGACCGCTTATCCTTTTTAGGACGAGTTTTGGGCGTGATCAATGGACAATGTGAAACTCGACCGTACGTGTAAGCGGGTGTTAGCGACGGAGGGAACAGGAGTTCCTGATTTAATTGGTGTTGCTAATGTGTGAAGAAGTTGCTAAAGTTTTCATTAGGATGAACACTTCCAAATTATAAGGAGGAAATTAAAAAGGAACACACAATGTAAGTGAGGGCTCTCTGTTAGACAATTCTGTGGCTTGAATTAGGGTGGTAGCGGTGAAAGCCATCACTGCATGAGTACTTGCATGGCCTTTATTTTCCTCCCTTCTGCTACGCCTCATTTTGGCATTACAATTGAAAGGCTCTAAGTTAACCGTGCAAGCTAAGGAACACTTCCAAATATCTTTGGAATCATTTTAAGGTTCTAAATTAACTTTAGAACTTTATTACCTCTATAATTTATTTATTTATCAATATGATAAATCTATTTCTTGCATGCCTCGATTTAAACAATTCCAATGTAGCTTAATTTGAAAGAAATCGGTGGATTTTCGATGCTGCGCGTACATTGCCCACAATTTCTCTCTCTGTGAGGCTTAATATTTTTTTTGACTTAATCCTTATTTTTTTTTTGGAATGACGCACACAAATCCAAAAAATAATTTAAGGTCTGTATGTTCTCAAGATAATGAATCAAATATCGTCAATCCTATGGCCTTATGGGCATTAGGTTAGCAATGCTTTGACGTATGGTACACAGTCCCCAAAACCCTAAAAAACATATCCTAACGTCAAATGAGTATTGGTAAAGTTTCAATAAAGTACCAAAATACAATGATATTGAACGTGAAACATGCCAATGTCCTCACCAAGTAGTATCTTTTTTCTTTTTATTAAGTTGGCCAATTGGCCGTTTTCCTTTTATGATTGGGGAATTGATTGTGTGAGTGACCCTTTAGTAGAGGAATGATAATAATAGTACTTCGAAGCAATTGGAAATATGGCATCACTAAACAGTAAACACTCCAAATTTAGTAAAGACATCATCATCAGATTTTTGCGAGATTCCGGAAAAAGGATGTGATCCAAGTTCTCTTATTGGGGTTTATCATGGAAAAAGGAAGTACTAGAAAAAATACATATTAATAGAAAGTACAAGTGGTAAAGCACACATCACAACTAATATTTACTTAAGAAATGGTTTATACTTACAAGAAAATTAATATTAGTTCTTAATTTCTTCAGGAAAATGTCTACTGTTGTATTTCTTTTATGCTAGGTGAGCTTATGATTTTGTGAATTTCTTATTCAGTTATTTCTCTGTGTTTTATTTTATGGTCTAGAAGTTTAAAATTCACGCTAGCTTTTTGAGGTGTTGTAACGAAATTATTAACAAAAAATGAAAACATTGGTGCATGAAATATCCTGCACTCACGCAAAGTTTGGGGACGGATCACAATCCAGAGGATATAATGTATGTATGCAGTATATTCTGATTCAAACATAAAATTGAGCTATATCAAAACTTTATCTTTTGCTGCTTGTAAAAATGTTGCCAACTATGGCAACTCTGAAGCTCTAGAGAGCTCCCTATAATGTCCAAACTTTATCTAGTATTAACATAATGCCCATTATAGTACCAAAAAATAAATAAATTGATAGAGCTATAAAATCAGTAAGATTTTTCTTTTGGGTTGCATTTCATTTGATGCCGTGAGGACGAGACTGACATATTGATTGCCTTCCTTCTTAACTTAATTTGCCCAGACAAATAGAGTCCTAACTACCAGTAAATTAAATTTCTAAGAGAACACCATAAATTTGGAGATAAAGGGAGTTCATTTCCATAAACTTGAGGCTGTACTCAAAACCAATATAAATAATATGGTTATTTTTCTATCTTGATAAGTTATAGTTCTCTAACCAGTGTGATTAGAGAATATCATTCTGCATTTTAGTGAAAATTTAACGATTGATGTTGGGAGACTCTCATGTATCACTAGATAGTAATCTTTTTTAATATGTCATTTTGTATTAGAGTTTCATTAATTTCAATTTTCCTTGTTATCTGATAAAGAATCAATCTCAGTAAAAACACATTGAATTCACGTCAAGTTTAAGAAAACGCTTAGTATTTTTAACAATTAGATTTTTTGACTTAACCAACAGCTTTTAACAATTCGTTCATAACATTTTTATGACTCAAGACGTAAAAGCGGAGCCGACCGGTTGCCATTGTTCTAACTTCTATGACTCATCCTTGTCTCATGTGGATGAACCCTTTTATTTCTACAAATTGTATGTTTTTATAAAGATATAATTCAGATATAATTAAATATAGCAAAATTTTCCGGCGAAGGAAGAATACGACCCTCCATATATAATTTTTTCAAAATTCTTTAATGAATTGACTTAAATTTTGAAATATATTTTCTGAGAAACTTTTGTTTTTGTTGTATGGTTGGAAAGTAACTAATAAAGATTAACAATAATGTAAGTAAATCTGATAGAATTTTGGTAAAGTTATGTATTTAAGATTAAAAATAATGTCTAATTTAAACATTGGTTTGAGCAGTTATATAAACTTAAAAGGTAAGATAATTGTGAAGGAAAATGACGTACGCCTAAAAGTGAAATAAGTCATTTTCTCTCTTGTTGAAAATTGTTTTCCTCTAAAAATATTTCATTGCAAACTAACACAAAAATTAAAAAAAAAAATTAATTTCTGAAAAACATTTTCCAGAAATATAATTTAATCATACTATACACGCATATTTCTACGCGGGGCTCAACTAATTTTCCAAGACATATTCATCACAATTCACAAACCAATAAATCAAGCAGCTTAACACCTCTTGAATATATATTATATTGTTGTTCGAAGAACAACTGTCTGGACTGATTACCCTAAAACTAGACCAACATCTCCATCTCGTCAAAAACAGGAGTACATTTCATGTATGATAGTCCAAAACAACAATAATCCACGACGATCAAATTAATGACCGATCATCAAATATACCTATATATATATCTCAACCTAAAGTGAAAAAATGGAAAGAGAGGTGACATCAAAATCCCTCAATCTTTTCCATTTACTTATATAAAATGTTTTAAACTAGAATTCTAACAAAAAGAAGGCATATTATTCCAGCAACATCCTCCAAATTCCCAATCATGGTTCCTAGTCCCTGAATTTAATGTCAAAGCTGGTGACTTGGAATCTTCAGCCTGATTTTCAGCAATGTGATCACAATTGGTCACGTTTGACGATTGCCCATTACAATTATTTTTGTCATCCTCATCTTCATACCATTCAGGAACTGGTACGGCTAATGGAAAATTATCAAGAAGGCACATTATATCGTCGTCCGCTTGATTATTTCCATGAAATGAATCTTCTTTTTTCATGAATATCCCTAAAAGAAGCAAACAAATAAAACTCTAGTCATGTTCAAAATTATATAGTAATTAATAAAAAATAGAATTGCTAAGGTATAGTTTGATTAATTACCTGAAGATGAATTAGGAGGGCTATGAGGGCTAGAGCTTTCAGAATTTTTATTTTGTGCGACATGATCAACACCATGAGCAAAGCTATAAGCTGATTCTTCAGTTAGAATTGCTTCTTCAGCATCTTCCACTAATCCATAATCTTCCCACAACATTGATTTTCCTTTATAATCAGCTTCTTGATCCTCTTTTAAATCAAGAAAATTGTCTTCTATTTTCATACCAGGCCGATTCAAAGTTTGTGACTCCTCCAATAAATCTTCTAATAATCCACTATTCCCTCGCGATAATCCATTAGTATTTGCATAATTATTAGCATTATCACTTGAACCAAAATCACTACCTGTATTCTCAGAAGATGATGCTGTTACAGGCATGGATGATTGCCCTGATGGATAATTAATAGTATTAATTCCCATACCGCAGATTAATCCATTTGGATTCGAAGATATCCCCGTAAATGGCCTATTCGTGATGTTAAAATTTGGATAGTTCTCTTGAAATGGCGGAACTTGTATTGAATTGGATGATAGGCCTTGGCTAAAATTGTTATTAGGCAATGAACAAAATTGTGAATTTCTCATAGATGATGGCAATGTTAAGGAAAGACCTTTGGGAGTGTTGCGAAAAATGTTGTTATTATTGGTACTTGGCAGACATAGAGAAGGAGTATTAATAGGGAATTGTTGTGTAATTGAAGGTTTCATGGTGGAAGGATTGAAGATATCCAAAAGGGAAAGAGAAGGAGAATTGTAATTAGTCGAATTTTGAGGATCATATGATGAAGAAAGAAGACTGTGGGGTTGATTATTATTTTCATGTTGATTTTGTTGTTGTAATTCTTGAGGGTATATGGGCAAACCAGCTCTTTGTCTTCGCTTTAGCCTTGTGTTCCAGTAATTTTTGATTTCATTGTCTGTTCTTCCAGGCAACTGTTCATAAAATTAACACCAAATTGAATTAGACAATTTGTCATTTGATCAAAAGACAAAAAGGGATTAGTTAATTTGTGAGGTCAATGCTTAAAGTGAACTTCATAGAATGGATAATGATAGGGACAGAACCATCAAATCCACGTATTGTAATACAATAAATTTAACCCGATAATGGCAATGAATTAAGCAACAACAACAATTACAATAACACTTTAATCCCTAATAAGTTGGAATCAACTACATATATGAATCTTCACTAATATAAATAATTGATAACGAATAGACGAGTCAAGAAGAGATAGAGCGGAAAATTAATTTATAACTCTCTAGGGATCCTTTTATGGAAAATGATTAGTTTGGTTTGCAAAATCAATTCAAGTGTAAGAAAATAAAAACATACAAGTCTACAAGATCCTAGATATATGCATGAAGATGGTCTTCGTAAAGAAAAAAGGACATAGATGTCGGAACAATGAATTGTACCGACCTATGACCTCTTATTAGATTTTCACTTCATATGTACGAAACAAAAACCAAAAGATTTATTATTTGGTCACATAAAAATGAAAAAAAAAAAATAGAGATTAATAAAATCACCTGAGCAGCCATGCGAGCCCATTTGTTACCAAGTTTAGCATGAAGTTCAATAATAATTCTTTCTTCTTCAACAGTAAAAGCACCTTTCTTAAGATTTGGTCTCAAATGATTAGCCCATCTTAATCTACAACTTTTTCCACATCTCATTAATCCAGAATTCCTTTGAACAGCATTCCAATTCCCTTCTCCATGTTTTTTCACGTACTCCATTAAAATCGAGTCTTCTGCTGCTGTCCATGGCCCTTTTTTTAGTACTTGTCTACTTGATCCAGCTCCATTTGATCTTCCTGTTGATGCCCCACCATTCTTCATTCCTCTATCATCTGGGGCCATCAAGATTTCCTTTTAATCCTTCATAAAAAATATGAAATTCGTTAAGACAAAAAAGTTTAATTACATTAGCTTTCCAAACATTTGTTTATGTATAAAGGTGGTGTTGGAAATGACTTCCTTGTACAAAACTTTGAAAAAGAGAGAAAAAAGACTTGTAAAAAATTTTATGGGCTTACTCACAATTCAATAAGGATGAAAGCTAAACCAAAGCAAACTTGTCTTCGATTCTTTTTCTTATGAAGAGGAGAAATATTGGATGAGAAGGAGCAAAAAGGATGATATCTATGTTCAAGAATTAGAAATTACAAAGAAGAAAGAAAAAAAAGTTGGGGGTGATGGGATGTATTAGAAACTAGATGGGGTGGGGTGGATGGTAAGGGGGGAGGGTGGATGAGAGAAAGGCAAGATATGAAATTGGAGAAAATAAACAAAAGAGACAAAATGTTGAGAAAGGAGTGTGTGAAATGAAGTGAGATAGCAGAAAAAGAAAGGTGGTGAGTATTTATAGGGTGAGCTTGTATTTCGTCCCGGCTTGCAAGCTCTATGCTTCAATATTTTGCTCGGGCTTCTTGGTCCATGCTTTTAATCACTTGCCTTAATTCCTAACAAGTGTGTCTACGTTTTGCAATTTCTTATAAAATGATAATCTCATGGAATTTATTTTGGATTTGGTAAGTAGGGTTTATCTCTTGCTCTTTTTTTTTTTTTTTTTTTTCTTTTTCTTGCAGATGCAAGTTGGAGGGAGGGTTTATTATTTTTGATGTCACGAAAATGCAAGAAGAAAACGTACAAAGGCTAGAAAACATTTCTACTTTATGTAATTATGGTGCTTTTTTCACGATTTCTTTTGATGTAAAAAAAAAAATATTTACAAGGGAATTGAAACAAGAGAAGTAATGACATTTGTGTTATCTTTCTGAAATTTCGAGTTTTCTTAAGACAAAAAAATAGAAGATAAAAAATGCAGATGTGCCCACAAATTTCTTGTGTGTCCTTAACTCATTGTTGTTTAAGGTTCACAGATTAATTCTTATCAAGAAAAAATAGAACCATTTGACTCTGTGGTAGTGATATTGTTGCTCCCAACGCACACGCAAGTATACGTGGTCAACAAGTAATAAAGTGATAAGTAGAGTATCGTTCCCACGAAGACTATTCAGACTGAATCCTAGCAAATAATTTCTTAAAAACTATTCAAGGATCTTTTTCAATGATGGTTGTGAAAGTTACTAACTAAAGGAAATAATTAAAAACAAGTAATTGAAGTCAAGTAATAGAGCAAATTCTGGGTTGTGATCAATAAAAGAGAGACGGTCCAGGGTCAGAGCTAGGAACAATCCAGTTGATTCTACTTCTTGATTTCCTAGATTGCTAACTAACAGGTTAATTATATTCGTGAAAACCTTTCGATTCTTCACGAGTCTATGCAAGCTACTCTAACGCCTATATTTCTATGGAATTAAATCACATGCATGCATTAAAGAACTCTGTATTTAGCTAAGCAAGGCGAATAGGTATATGTCTATCCTACCCGCAAATCGATTCCCTGATGCCCAGGTTCACAATCAAGCTCTATTCTTTCTTATGTGCGTTTACAAGTTCCTTCTGTCGAGTTCAACTTGTAAACCGTAGATAGTGTTCAATTATCAGGCCTCAATAACCAAACAATTAGGCTCAAGAAAGAATAAACAATCTGTAATGGTAAATCAATACATAGAAATCAACTTTCAAACATCAACCTCCATGTATTTGCTCTAACCCTAGAACGAACAAACTATAGAATTAAGGAGAAGAATAAGAGAAAGAGAGAAAGAACTTGTTTAGAAGACATCTAGGGCTCCTCCCCTCTCCTCCAAAACTTGCTCCCAAAATCCGAACTCCCCTCAAAAACTCAGTAGAAGAGTATTTATAATGTTTACAAAAGCCTAGCAATTAGTTACGCCTAAGCCTAGACGAAATAAGACTTCCAAAAACGCTCCAGGGGCGCTATAGCTGGCGCCTCAAAACGCGCGCAACCAAGCAGAGTCCGTCGAATCTCGCACGCAACGGCCATGCCCCGTGCCACAAAACGTGCCAGAAAGTGGGCGCAATAGGGGGCGCGCCGCGCCTGGAACCGCGCCAGGCCAATTTCCTGCTTTCGTCGTTCGCAGCTTGCTTCGTTCAGTGCCTTCGTGTGCTCGATCCAATCCTCAATCCAATTCCAGTCTTTTCTTGCTCGATCATGCTCTTTAAAGCTTCAATTGCACTTCATAACAACCTACAATCATACGACATAAAATCAGTGCAAAATTACATTCATCAACTAGAAAACGTGCGAATAAAGTATCCAAACGTGAGGAAATATTAAGGATATATAGGCATAAAATACCAAACATCACCACCCCACACTTGAACCCTTGCTCGCCCTCGAGAAATTACAAATAACTTCCCAACCTAGGTAGAACAGGTCTGCCTATGACTAAATGCATACATGACTACTATGGGCCCAACAAACATGCCAATAATATATCAAACTCAAAACACGAGAACGACCACCCCAAGACAACTTAAATGCACAAACTCGACTCATTGCAACCATGCTTCCACAAAGTCACACCTACCTACTCAACCAAGAAGCCACGACTTCACCTAACTCATGTAAACCGTGTGCGCTCACCAATAATGAAGCAAGAGAGTGTCCCCCAAATATCACACACAACAATGAATATCAAGAATAGAACGGGGACAATAATATAGAAAGAATTCACTCACTCTCATGAAAAGCTCACATGTCACACATGATGTACCATAGGCTTGCCCGTAGTGTAGGACTCCACTAATGTAGGCTCACTCCAATCGGGATTAACTAGGACTTTAAAGGGTTGTAATGTAAGCTAAGGGGCTGGTAGGATAAATATGGGTAATAGTGACTACCTCCCTAAGCACTTTAATATATCACATTCAATTTAAGCACATATCTCATCAAAGCCACCCAATTCACCACCTAACAAATTTCACACACACCTTTTTCAACAAGTAGCAATTTTTCTTTTAAGCACAACACTAGCAAGGATGGATATTCATTTCTTTTCTTTTTTTTTTCTTTTTCCAATTTTTTTTCAGCTTTTTTTTTTTTTCATTTATTTTTTCCTATTCAATTCTTTCCAAACCTTGCCAATGCTCCTTCAACTACTTCACAATTTATCAAGTATTCCCCTCATTGGTTCCACTAAAAAACCTCCCAATACTTCAACCACAAATTCCATAATAATATAAAATTATCAATTAAAGTGCTTAAGGAGTAAAGGGTCAAAAGAAAGCAATTTAGAACAAGTGAGTAGGCTCGCGGTGTGGGTGCCAACAAAAAGGTCAATATGGTCACAAAGCAAGTCCAAGGTGCATATAAAAGGGGTAGGTAAATCAAGGTAAAAGGCTTATCCAAGAAGGCCTGTATCATCTCCCGACTAGAGCGAACCTAGAATTTCGCTTTGTACACACACGGGGTAAGTTCTAGACACCAATATGCAAACATGGAACACAATAGAATACGCCTCACATCACACATTGCACACAGTCCCCACAAGATGATTCCATCACAACTCTCAATCAAACAAATAAGGTGCAATTTGTGGGAATTTAAGCACTAATGCACAAAGGTTCACAACAAAGTCAAGTGAGTGGACTCAGGCATCTCAAGGGGGTCGTTCCATTTTTTTTCTAGGCATGCATCACAATTTAAAACCAAATGACACCACAAATAGCACATGCAATAAGTTCAAGTCCACCGGTATCAAACAAATCAAAGGCACCTAGCATTCTACCTATTTCTTTCATCTAGGGCCACCTATAACTAACTACTCTAATCCTAAAAAGAAGAAAAATAAAAAACTACCCGGTTCAAAGGCCTCCCCGTGGAAAAGAACCGAGGCCATAAGAAAAACCATGGGGTGGATGACTGTACCACTACTAAAACTAAAAAGAAAATCTTTTTGAAATTTTTCATTGGTTTTCTAATTTTTTTTTTTTCATTTTTTTTATATACTAAAGCAAGAAACAATTAAAAATAAAGTCAAGTGACAAAAATAAAAATTGCTGAAATTAACTACCTAAAGGTACAATCATCCATAACCTCAAAATTTTGGAAGTTTCTCACCCTACACTTAAAATCAAGCAATGTCCTCAGTGCGGTAAATAATACAGTACAAGAGTTAAGGAACTTCCCTGAAGGCTAAACGACCTCACCTTTGGCGCGAGCAGTGGCACCATCTCCATTACGAACCCACCAAGCGTCCGTAGAGCAAGGGGTACTCAGACTTCCCCCAACAGGTCATCAATATTAGGCAAGGGTGAGGACACCCACACTTAAACTCGACATTATATGAACCTGCAATCCAAAGAATAACCCAAAGTAATATACAACCATAAAAATAGTAATTAACAAAAAATAAAAAAAAAAATAAAAGTAAAGAAAGCAAATTGGGTTGCCTCCCAAAAAGCGCTTGACTTAACGTCGCGGCACGACGAGGACAACTTCATCACTTTTTCCTCCACCTTGAACTTATGAATTGAATCTCCAACTTTGCCTCAAGCTTACGACTATGGTATTGGGGTGGTGGCAAAAATACAAAAGGACCAAGTAACCAATGTCGCATTTTACACTTCTTAGCCTTTAAATGAGGGATGTCGTTTTGTCTCCTCGACATCACAAAATTTAAAATATAGGCACCTTGTTCCTCCTCCTTTGGTTTCTTCATAGTCTCGGGTGGCTCAATTTTCATGTCACCATCCAAACACAATGTTGAAAAATGATTGGAATGAGGTCCAATGCGCTTTAATTCTAAAATTGCACTACTTTTGACACCCTCACTTGCACAAACACTAGAGTCCTCAAATATGATGTTTTCTTTTTCCTCACTTGCACAAACACTAGAGTCCTCAAATATGATGTTCTCTTTTTCCTCACTTGACTCTAATGTGATTTCCTCAACTTCGGCATCATCAACTAATATTAGGTCGAATGGTAGGAATTCCACTTTTTGCTCCTCAAATTGGTTCCTAAGCTCTTCTATCTCAAATCTACTATTCACGACAACTGATAATTGGGCATTAGACACCTCAACCATATCACTCAAATTCGCCTCCAAGTCGTGAATAGTCAAGCCAAATTCGTCGATCTCTTGCCTGAGCACAACCCTTTCTTCCATAAATTGCCTCGTCATATTTGTAAGTTCACTTCTACAATCCCCACATGCTTCTAAAAGGTTGGCTTGCTCCGTTAAAAAATTTTGGCTCACAACCTGCACTTCTTCATTCCTGTCAGACTCACAAACATTGTTAAAAATATCACACACATTGATAGAGGAAGGAGTATGACACTTGGGACAAGAATGCCACAGACCACCACACAATTTGCAACAATTCCAATCAAAGGTTGTAGAAAATCCACATAACCAGTCCCGCAGGGTTGAAAGACTTGGACAATTTTCCCACAAGTGAGTTCCTCCACACAGTAAACAAAGATCATCAAACTTTGAGCAACTATCATTCGACCAATTTTCATTAAAAGATGCCATGTTAACAAGTAACACAATAATAAACTAGACAAAAATTAAACCTGAATAGAAAATAATAAATCGTTCAAAAAGAAAACAATCAATTATTTAGTCCCCGGCAACGGCGCCAAAAACTTGTTGCTCCCAACGCACACGCAAGTATACGTGGTTGACAAGTAATAAAGTGATAAGTAGAGTATCGTTCCCACGAAGACTATTCAGCCTGAATCCTAGCAAACAATTTCTTAAAAACTATTCAAGGATCTTTTTCAATGATGGTTGTGAAAGTTACTAACTAAAGGAAATAATTAAAAATAAGTAATTGAAGTCAAGTAATAGAGCAAATTCTGGGTTGTTATCAATAAAAGAGAGACGATCCAGGGTCAGAGCTAGGAACAATCCAGTTGATTCTACTTCTTGATTTCCTAGATTGCTAACTAACAGGTTAATTATATTCGTGAAAACCTTTTGATTCTTCACGAGTCTATGCAAGCTACTCTAACGCCTATATTTCTATGGAATTAAATCACATGCATGCATTAAAGAACTCTGTATTTAGCTAAGCAAGGCGAATAGGTATATGTCTATCCTACCCGCAAATCGATTCCCTGATGCCCAGGTTCACAATCAAGCTCTATTCTTTCTTATGTGCGTTTACAAGTTCCCTCTGTCGAGTTCAACTTGTAAACCGTAGATAGTGTTCAATTATCAGGCCTCAATAACCAAACAATTAGGCTCAAGAAAGAATAAACAATCTGTAATGGTAAATCAATACATAGAAATCAACTTTCAAACATCAACCTCCATGTATTTGCTCTAACCCTACAACGAACAAACTATAGAATTAAGGAGAAGAATAAGGGAAAGAGAGAAAGAACTTGTTTAGAAGACATCTAGGGCTCCTCCCCTCTCCTCCAAAACTTGCTCCCAAAATCCGAACTCCCCTCAAAAACTCAGTAGAAGAGTATTTATAATGTTTACAAAAGCCTAGCAATTAGTTACGTCTAAGCCTAGACGAAATAGGACTTCCAAAAATGCTCCAGGGGCGCTATAGCTGGCGCCTCAAAACGCGCGCAACCAAGCAGAGTCCGTCGAATCTCGCACGGAACGGCCACGCCCCGTGCCACAAAACGCGCCAGAAAGTGGGCGCGCCGTGCCTGGAACCGCGCCAGGCCAATTTCCTGCTTTCGTCGTTCGCAGCTTGCTTCGTTCCGTGCCTTCGTGTGCTCGATCCAATCCTCAATCTAATTCCAGTCTTTTCTTGCTCGATCATGCTCTTTAAAGCTTCAATTGCACTTCATAACAACCTACAATCATACGACATAAAAGCAGTGCAAAATTACATTCATCAACTAGAAAACGTGCGAATAAAGTATCCAAACGTGAGGAAATATTAAGGAAATATAGGCATAAAATACCAAACATCACCTTCAAACTACAGAGTTATCGACAAACTCAAATAACGAAGCAAAATCATACGATTCACTAATTACTTTTGTTTTGAAAGTAAGGTAGAAAAAGGAGGAAATTGAACTAAATAGGTAAACTCTGCTGGTAAAATCTGAATATTAATCTTTCATCCCCAGGAAAATATTAATTGAACTGAATTACATAACTTACGTAAAAGGAAATGTCATATTATTCTTCGATTTAATTAAATTAACTATTATCAATATGAAATACTTTCTTAAATATTTTTTCTCGTGATATGTCAATATCATTATTTCTCCCATTTTGAATAGTTTTTCTTATTTGGGCAGTATGATATCAGATTAATGCAATCTCACTAATATCAAAAGTATTTGAATCTGGCTAGGACTGGCCTAAACTAAATAAGTAGAACAAAAAGAAACATATAGCCAGCAGGATTTGGGCTTATTTTTTACCAACGATCCCAATGCTTTGTTAGAAAATTGGTACTAGGGAGTTGGAATATACAAGAAAATGCAAATTTTGTAATGGAGGAATTCGTCATATATTTATACATGTAGCGTGATTGTTGCAATACGTATAAGAATTTCAAAAACTTTATTGAATATTTTCATCAAGAATCTTTATATGCTTCAGATATTTTTTAACTTTTCATTAATTTTCATAAAAAATTGTGTTGGAATGAGCCCTATAAATGGGCAGTGACGACGACATCCATCAGACGCATATCAAATATTTCAAGCATTGTCAAACTTACAAGCTATCTGAAGGTGATTAAATCAAATGTCTCTAGATATAGCCAATGTCATGTCATTGCAGAAACTCTTATGACAAGCCATACGTATTTTACATCTCACGACTTCATTTTTGGAATTTCTACAGAAAAGAACATTTTTGAGAAGTTATTTATAAAACATAACAATATTTTAGCAAAATTACCCAATATAGAGGAAATGAAAAGTTAATTACAAAACATAGCAAAAAATAGCATAACATAGCAAAACCTTACATTCTTCCTCTCATTTCCCCCAATTTCACTTTTCCTCCTCCCCTCCCCTCCCCCACCACCTTGTATCTTGTTGTATCTCGTTGTATCTCACTGTATCTCGATGTATCTCAACTACCAACCACCTCGTATCTCGCTGTATCTCAACTACCAGCCACTCCGTATCTCGCTGTATCTCGCTGTATGTTGTTGTATCTCAACTACCAGCCACTTCGTATCTCGTTGTATCTAAATTTACACCAAAAAATCAACCACCTCATATCTCGTTGTATCTCAGCTTACACCAGAAACCAACTACTTTGTATCTTGCTGTATCTTGCTGTATCTCAATGTATCTCGCTGTATCTGTACTATTTTTTCACAATATCTAAATATTTCGGCACTGTTTCTAAGTTTTTACACTATTTCTACATGGTATCTACCTATTTCTAGACAACTTTTTCACACATAAATGGACAAAAAATACAACCAGACAACTACTATTTTTTTAATTATTCATTCTTTTTATAATTTCTTATATGGACTATATCAAACTAAAATAATAGCTTTTATTTTGTTTACATCGAGAAAGCTCAAAACAGATAAGATAGATCGAGACAAAGGGGGTTGGGCGAGAAATTAAGATAGATCGAGAGTGAGAGAAGGAGACCCCACTGGCGGCGGCGGAAAGTGGCGGGTCTGGATCAGAAATCTCCATAGCCAGTCACATTTTCACTATCTTTGCTCTGTTTCATTTTGTTCATGTTGGTTGTTGTGGAGCAATGGTGGAAACACCAGTAGCGGCGGAGTGGTATAGCAGCACCATCAAGTATATTAGCATTGCTCCTCCCCGTTTAGGTTGACTCCATCGTTGTCTCGACGGAGAATTATTTCCTTGGGCATGTGTGACCCATAACGATGGGTTTCGTTTTCTGTTACTACTTTGTTTACTTCGACCATGACAGAGGTGGCGACGCTACATTCATGGAGCGATGGCGGAACTGGTTCACCTACGACGACCACATTCTGTTTCTAAGAGACAATATTTTTTCTGGAGATCTGGTGACGTTGTTGCCGGAAATGGAAAGACGACGACCGATCTGGTGGTTGAGGGGGCGGAGAAAGAGGGTCATGGGTGCACCGACATTGGGTTTTTCCATTTTCTGATTGGTCCTCTTTGTATTTTGATGATTGTGAAATGGAATATACATGTATTTATATCTTGTTATGTGCTAGAAAAAATATTGCTATGTGTTGTAATTTGTATAATATAACTATTTTTCTTAATATATGGGTGTAGTTTTGTATATTTGTCTAAAAAATCTTTTATTTTTTTAATTTTATTTTTATCCAAATATTCATTTGTACACCACTGCTTTAAACCTTCAGATTTTTAGATTATAGGTCCAAAAACTATACATTTTTCACGTAAAACTAGTTTTGCTTGAATTGCGTCTATGCATGTTGGCTGATAAGTTCATGTTTGTATTAACAGACTTAAGATCAAGTTCCTCATAAAGTACCAAAAATCCTTTAAACGTACCAGAAGATAAATCCTTTTGTGGATTCGATCAATCACTGCTAGAAAAAGACTGTTTTGCGACTCGGTTTGGAGACGGAATTCCTTCTCTAAACGGAGTATAGAAAGAGAAAGCAGTCGCTGCGCTGTCATCGCTATTTGGCACTTCGTTGAGCAAGCCAGCAAGTGTATGCTGTCGCCAATCCAAAAAGTAACTGCAACTAGTGCTTGTGTCGCATTGTGTTTTGAGACGGAATACCCTCTCCAGCAAAATTTTCCAAAATTATATTTAGTGTTTTGGGACGGAATACCCTCTCCAGCAAAATAATATCCAAGATAATTTTTTTCATTGGCGACGGTAGTCCGTCTCAAAAATACTTAAATTAATTTTTTTTTTTTTTTGCTTTAGCGATGGTATTCACTCTCTAACTATATTAACCCTGCTAAATAAAAACATTAGAAACTGGATACAAAGCAGCCACAACCAAAATACGCCATTAAAATAGTAATAAAACCTGTTTAACATAAAAATAAAGCCACATAGGCATTCAAACCAAATAAGCATTCAACTATAGTTAGCAAAAAATAGTTAATAAACTAAAATAGGTATTTAACTATATTACTACAAAAACAGTTACCAAATAGGCATTCAAACCAAATAGACATTTAACTAATTTACTACAAAAATACTTAGCAGTTGAATATATGCAATTTTAAATTAAATTTCAAATAATAAAAATAAATAAATAATTTAATTTAATAAACTGAAATTAAAATTTACCTTCCAGAATTAGTTGCCGGTGACTGGAAAACGTGTAAAAATATTAATAATTAAAATTTGTTAAATTTGGTTTAAAAAAATTAGGTCAATTTTAAGGTAAATGAAAATTAATATTACAACACACAATTTGGCAGAAACTAGAATAACGATAAACTGGTTGGTTGATTAACGTCATAATATCAGGACAATCAAATATATTTGGTGATAAAATTAATCAAGTACTAACACTATAACAGTGTTGGAGAATCGCACTCCTCTTAGAATTCAAAGTTTCAAGTGCAATCAATCTTTTAGTCAATTTAGTAGTCCTCAAATATGATTTTTCTGCAATTCACTCCAAGACCAACCGTAAGTAACTTATTTACACCCAATCATAACAATTAATCATTGTGAAATGATTTAATGAAGCAAAAATGAATATTAATCAATCATGGTTGAGTAGAAATGATGTATTTATAAACAAATTAATGTCATGCATTTATTGGTTAGATGTAAACACTCGATGTTGATGAGCATTTACCAAAGACCAATTGCGTGCTTATATAAGTTGGGCACCAATCCACAAACAATTAAACCAACCCTTCAAATTTTCTGCTGTATTACTCCTTCTGGAGGGGTTACCTGAATCTTGAAGACTTACCTGTACTGGACGGGGGTCATGCTGTTGAAGAGCGCATTAGATTGCTTAGAGAGTTGCTTATGCATATGAAAGAAACTCAAGAGGAATTATTCAGTTCCGGGTAGAAGAGGCGGTGCAGCAGCAAGTGAAGGAACGCATAGCGCCCTGGCGTTTGAAACAACAAGAATAAGACCTCATTTGTTTGCACTTAATGGGGGTCTCAATCTGAATAATTCAGATAACTACCCATTAAGTGCATTTGTTTTTTATTCTTAAAAAGTTCTTAATAGACCTTATTAACTCTTAATAAATAAGATCTTTAACCATGTCTTTATACCATACAGACTCTTAAAAGTGATATAGCTTCTTTTCAGAAATAATTTCTAGGCTTCTCACCCCTCTCTTTCTCTCTCCAACTACCAAAGCCAAAAGTACTAATATACCTCAAAACTTTTACTGAAAATTTTAGAATTGGAATTTACAAACGTGAATCCTTTTCCTAATCATATTTTTCATCTTTAAATTTGGAGTTTAATAAGATCCATTTCAAAATATTATTTGAGAAGAATAGAAGCAAAAAATAGAAGTGAGCGTAATTCAGATTCAGATGTTGAAAACAAACAGTCTTAATTAGTTAATATTCAGTTCTAGATATCATATCTTAATATTCAGATGTGTATTCAGGTTCAGGCGTCTTAATCTTAATAAAAACAAATGGCCCCTAATTCAGCTTTTGAGGAGAAATAGGAACACGCATGCTGCATGATGGCTTAATATTGCTAGCTTTAGTAACTTAGAACTAAGTATTGTGTTTAATATTGTCAAGACTTTTGTTAGTTCTGTAATGCTATAATATTTTTAGACATTTGCTAGTTAAAGTGTGCTTTTGGATATGTTAACTTGGTACTTTTAAATTATACATTTAATATTATGTTTGCTTTTGTAGATTTTACAAATTTAAAATACTGGTGGAAATTTTTTTGTCACAACTTGTAGGGATAATCTGCCACTAATTTGCTACCAAGGAAGTCAATTTATTTGTGACAAAATATTCTGTCACACAATATTGTAACTAGAAAAATAAATTTGTGTTGGAAACTATTACATCATAATTTTTATCACGGAAAACGTCTGTCATAAATCTGTATCTATTTTGTGACTGAATTAAGGCAAATACCATGGTCAAATGACTATTTTATGATGGAATCAAGGAAAAAGTAATCAAATTTTGGTTTTGACGACCAAAGATTTTGGTGCGTTTGTCACAATTCCATCACAGATCAGACCTGGATTTGTGATGGATCAGGCTGTCACAAATATGGTGTTTCCTTGAAGTACCTTGATCTATTTGGCTTCCTAATCAACCAAGACTCCCGTAGGCTCACTTATCTTGCCGTAAAGGAAGGCCTAATGAAGCATTCATTGTAATCGGAAATTTGTGGTCGCGTAGCAAAAATGGACAGGGTAGTCTGGAACGATGTCTGTTTGGTTAGAGATTATTTTGGCGGCAAGTTATATTGACTTCCTGAAGTTTAGTTTGCATTAGTTGAAAAATTGTAAAAAGATTTTAGTGGAGTCATATGTCGAAGGAGAAATATAAGAGTCTCGATTGAGTAGTGACCGAGGCCCTTCTGGTACTACTCTGTATAAACTCAAACTTGTAGTTGAATTGACAATTCATGCAACCACAAAAATTGATTAATGTGTGTACAAGTCTCTCGCAGCGTACCCGCATCTGTTTGAACTTGGCATAAAAGGACATTTCATCTTATTTGCAATCTCACTAATATGACAGTGTTTGCCTATGGGCTATGAGCTAGGACAAACTGGCCCAAACTGAACAAGTAGTTGCTGGAGTACAAGACCAATTGAAAATATACCTTTAGAATGTGAAATGCAAGTTCTACAAAGCCTTGCTGGACCAATTCTATGCCCGTGAATTGGAGGAGCCCCATGTATTTCAAAGATTCACTTTGTAAATCTAAGTACTAAGATGACAATAGTGCACATAGATATCAATTGCAAAAGGTCGCTTGAGATCATTTAACAATGTCCGAGGTAGACATCTAAATACACCGGAGGGCAGGTACGATGCCATGATAATTGAAAATGCTAGAAGTAGATGAGTCAAACGTGAAATCACTCAATGAGAGGTTTTCTAGAAAGAGTGCAAAGCTAATAAAGAGCAGAACACAATAGAAGCAAAGATTCATATAGATGATACCAGCTATTTGAGATAAACTTGTAATCACGTTGTCAAATGCTTCTTAATTTTCCTAAGAAGTCAAAAGTTTCAGAATTAGAACAAATCTGAATAGAGCAGGATATACATAGAAAATACATATAATTTGACCCAACTCATTTGGATTTCTGGATTATCTTGAAGAACACGAAATAAATTTCGGGTTATACTGAAAACTTAGATGCATCCACTTTTGTGTTCTTCTCCAAACTCTGGAAGGAATACTTTAAAAAAGCATTAGCTATCTCATTCTAATTGACAGTGTACAACTCCTTAGTTGTTTTATGAAATACATATGACCGAACTGCAGTAACAACTTTGTTTCCAGTTAACGACATTCTTAGTTGACTATTACCGGAGCATAAGACTCTTCATGCATCATCCGCCTGTACAAAGTACAACATAGGATACACAGACTACAAGTAAATACTTCACTTTCACAAATTGGACCTCCCTACATAATGAACCTATCCAAGAGAAGAAGAAGCAGAGCCAAATCTGTATCATCCATAATAAATGACACATACACACAATGCTGCACTACACAATTCAAGGAAAGAAAAAATAGGAAAAGCAAAGTTCATTTTGTGTTTGTAAATTTTCCCATTCACACAGTTTCAACTTTCTCTGAGTTCATGTGTCTATGAACTAGACCTATTGCACGTCAGCAGTATGAGTAAAAGAATTCAGCACTGAAATGTCATATTACAATTAGCCACTCCGATCTGCAGACAAAAAGGACCACTTGTAGATTTTTAAGGCCAATGAGATCTAAACAAAATGTTAAAATAGGTTGTTTAGACCAAAGAGAAACCTGTAAATTCACACTAGAACCAAATTTATCTTTAGTTTGCCAAGAATATGAAAGTAATGCGTTGTACTTGTACAAATTTCCATATACATTGTGTAGTGAAGCTAGCAAGGTTTTTGTCTTTTCAGCCAGTGATACCAATACAACTGAAAACAATGTGGGAAGTTCAGAAATATCCATGTATCTGAAATATCTTGAAACCAAGGAGAAGCCAAATACCTCTTAAAGTTTGTTCTTGAAGGAGGACGAATGTGCAGCAGTCACGGGTGAATCATCTCCTTGAACCAGTTCTGCTAACAGTTCAATCTAGGGCAACTCGTCTTCTACAATTCTCTAGACACATTCCACCAGAATATGAACTCTTGCATCTCTTCATAACAAATCCCTGATAAATTCAAGGTTTAGAGTATCACGAACTAGAAGGAACAGTCCAATAATGAGCACAAACATGATTCCAGATGACATAATCCGTTGCTCTACTTCTAAAGGAAGCTTTTTTCCACCTCTAGCTGCTTCTACAAGAATCAAGGCCAACGAACCCCCATCCAAAGCAGGCAAAGGAAGGAGATTTATAACTGCAAGGTTGATATTCAAAATAGCTGCAAACTGATAAAGGCCATCGATGTTGGATTTAGCAACTTCCGCACCAACAGCTATGATCGCAACAGGACCCGATACCTTGCTAGCTGTTTGTGAGAAATTCAGAAAGGTCTGTTTCAAGCTATCCAAAACATTATATGTAAGACCCCAAAACTCTCTTCCCGAGAAGCTAAACGCCTCGAGTATACTCTTTGGCTGAACTTTTGAAATCTTGAAATTCGGAGACAGTTGAACTCCAATCCTACCCGTACCATCCGTACTCTCATCAGGCATGACTCTAACATCAACATTCCCTTCTCCTCTTCCTATTTTCAACAACACATTCCTCCTCGGACTTTTCTTGATGACATCGACAACCTCAGAAACCAAATTAGGCCCACTTTTCCCTAAATCATTCCCATTAACACCTAAAATTACATCACCAGGAAGCAATCCATCTCTAGAAGCAGCTGAAAAAGGCCTAACATCAGGGACAAGAACCCCGGGGAACGATTCTTGCACGGGCAATCCAACTAACAACACTTGTGTAAATATAATCACATAAGCAAAGATTATATTAGCTATCACACCAGCTGAAATAACAAGGACCCTATCGAATATCGGTCGATTTTTAAGCAAATTTACATCATCAGGAGGAATGTCACTATCAGGATCATTATCAGGAAAACCAACAAAACCACCAAGAGGAAATGCTCTAAGTGAGTACTCAACATTTTTAGCATTAAATTTAGCTAAGATTGGACCAAATCCAACAGCAAATTTACTTACATGAATACCTTGAAGATAAGCAGCAAGAAAGTGACCACTTTCATGTACTACAATAATAGCTGTTAGCACACCAGCTGCTTCAACAACTGATTGTGCACTCTCAAAATTACTATAATCAAGTCCAGGAATAGCCCAAGTTTTGAACTTTTTACTTTTACCAAGTTGGTATTTGTTCTTTTCATGTAAAAATTGATTCTTGGAATGAAATATTGGTTTCTTGGAGCAACATAGTGAAGAAGATATGGATTTTGACAAGTGAGTCTTGGAACTAAGTTGGTATTTTGAAATGTATGATTTGGAATTAATCAATTGTGAGAGGGAGAGAGAACAAGAAGAAGAAGATGTAATCATGTTTTTTGTTGAATTTGTGAGATTGAAGGGGTTTTGGTTAATAAGGAGATAAAGTAGATAGGGGGAAAGAGAAGTGGATAATTCATAAATTTGGATTCGTGGAGGGGAAGTCTGTGATCTGTTTACACTATACATTACACACCACAATTTTCTTTTTCTTTTTGGGCTCTGTTCATACAAATGTACTTTAGAATTATTATAGGAAAAATTATGCCAATAAACATTTTAAATTGCTTAATTACATATTATGCCAATATTTTTAAGTAATTGTCCTACATATCAATATTTTTATTTTATTACCCTATATACATCATTTTTTATTTCACCCTCTCATACACATAATCATGATTTCTTCCTCTCTCGCTATCTCTCTTTGTCTCTCCTCCTCCACCCATCCACTCGCCCCTGCTTAATCTCCGACGAAGAATACGACCAGATTTGGCCACCGTTGTTGTGTTGCTGCCACGACTCTTGTCCATCTGTATCGTCCAGAGTTGCGGCGATGCTGCTCCAACGAGCTCTGTTAATGCTCCGATGTGCTTCGTCAATTTCCTTTTTTTTTTTTTTGGTTTTGTATTAGTATATACATGTATAACTTATTTATTTATTTATGTGTATGTGTATGTGTATATTTTGGTGAATAAATATATTTAAAGTCTTTTGAATGTCTAGTTGTATTTCTTTGTATATTTGGTATATGTTTGTGTATGCATATTTCAAGTGTATGTTTGTCAAAATAATTTTATATATCTATTTATATCTTTTTGTATATACTTAAGTGTATGTATGTCCATAAATTCTTTGAATGTCTTGTATGTGTGGTATATATATGTGTATATTTACGTTTTATGTATGTTTATATATTTTCAAAGATCAAATCCACTCTTTTTTTTTTTAAGTATGACAGTGTATTTTGTATGTTTATGCATCTTTATTTTTTAAGATTAAAAAAAAAATTTGGTGACTGGCCAGCGGCAACACAGTGACTGGAGCAGTGGGAGAGGGAGTGGGAAGGGGTATGATTTTAATGGAACTTGTATATTTAGGTTAAAAAAATATTGATATGTTTTGTAAAGTGGTATATAGTTGGTATTTTTTTTTTTTTTGTAATTTTGAGATTATGATGGTATATTTGAGTAATAAGCCCTTATTTATTTGGTAAGACGTTTTAAAGAAGGGGAATTACCCTTATATACAATTTTGAAGCCTTAATTACAAGAAAAATAGTAATATTGTTGATATTACAAAATATATAATTATTTTTTATATACAAGTTGCTACAAACAACTAGAAAAGGGAAAAATCTAGTCTCCACCTCACATCATTCCTTCCTGCCGCCTATTGCCCCCACTACCGCCACTGTGCTGACTCCGACGCCTCCCAGGTCTGCAAAAACAGTGAAGAAACGATTAGAAACAATGCAGATTTAGTTTGAAACAGTGAAGATATACTGAGCTACAGTGCAAAAATGTAGAAACAATGCTGAAACAGATTAGAAATGCTGAAACAACTCCAAAACAATGGAGAAGCACTGAAAAAGTGCAAAAATAGTCCAGAAATAATTAGACACTGTGCAAAATAATTAGATATAGTGCAAAAATAGTGAGATATAATAAAATAAAAATAATAAAAAACACCAAAAGTAAAATAAGAAGCATATAACATACCCAGTGTAATCCCACGAATGGGGTCTGTAGAAGTAAAATAAGAAGAATGATAAAAAAAATACAATACAAAGATATAGTGTAAATACATTAAAGTAAGAAAAAAATAATAAGATGTAATAAATTAACTGATACACTATTTGATAACGTCTAGAAACAACATAATACACAAAATAAGAATAAATAAATAGATAAAATATAATAGATATATAACTTTGATATAGTAGATACACTATAAATATAGTGTAGATACATGTTATACATAGTGTTGGTGTGGTCGAGTTCACTACACAAAAATGACTGGCGGGTTAGGTTAAAAGATCAAAATAGCTATTTCTGTAAAGCATCACTACAACAAAAGTGGTTATCAGCCACGAATTATTTTGTCACCTAAAGTTCATATTTCGTCACCAAAAACAATTTTCGACGAAATTTGTTTTGTCAACTATTCGTCCCTATACCATGTGTCGCTAAAAGTATTTAGAGACGACTTAATGTTTCGTCACTAAACAACATTGTATTGGCTACGAAAAACTCTTTTGTCCCAAAATGTATACTATTTGTGACGAATATATTTATCAGTAAAGGTATATAATTTTTGTAGTTGATTATATGCTTTCGTCGCTAAAAAGGTTGTTAATGTCGACAAAAATTAACATGTCGCTGATTATTTTATTAATTAGTGACGACGTAAATTGTCATTAATGTTATGTGCGATTCGTGGTTGAACAAATCTATTTTCGTCACTAAAGATTATCTTTTACATAAAAAAAAAAAATCGTCGCGAAATGTACTAATTAGTGACAATAAATATGGTAACAGTTTTGTCAGTAAAAACTATGTTATCGTCACAAAAAATATAATATTTGCCGACGTAACAAAATTGTCACTTAAAGTATTCACAATTAAAGACGATTGCAATTGTAATAAAATAAAATATTCTTTCGTAGTCAATAAAAAGATAGTTCTACGACAATATTAATTTTGTCACTGAATGTATTTAATTTATGACAAACTAATGTGTTCTGTGACAATTTCGGATTGTCTTGAAAAAAAAAAAATATAATCGTCGTTAAAAAAAATTACCCTTTGAGGATAAAAAATTTCGTCAGTAATTACTAACATTTGGTGACATTTTTAACTTCGTCATAGTTCTAATATTTTTAATTATTATTTAATTAGTTTTCAATAGAGCAATATAATTTGTAACAAATTTTCTTAAATATTTAATGCTAGATAGGAGTTTATCCAAAAAAAAAAAAAACTCACGATGCAATAACCAAGAAAAACTGAACAATATTGAAATAATATTTCACTACAAACTCTTTAAATAAAAGGCAATAAATAAAGTAAAACTTGTCCAACATGAAAGCGTAATTGATGCATACTAGTACTAAAAAGCTAAGACTAAAAACTGGAGGTTGCTGTTCAGAGTAGCAATGCAGTGACACTTTGCTAGCGATTAGTCTTGATTTAGTTCCCACTTTCACAAACCTGTGAAAAAGAAAGGGAAAAAAAGATTAAATTTTGATTACAAACTTTGGTATCATGATACAAAGAAAATATTCTAATTGGCGAAAGATATAACAAAATTGTGAAAGTTAAAATAAATGAGAACAAATAATGATGAAGTTAATGTACCTAAAGTTGATAATCTGATTATGAAGTTCATTGTGCGCTGCATCACAAAAATGATAAATACGAAGTTAGAGAGAATTCAAGAAACATTCAGTGCATTTTCCAAAACAACAGATTTTGAACAAGACTTATCCGGAGAATAACTCATTCAAATCATGGTATTTAACTATGCCATCAAAAATTTATCACTATGCCATCAAACATTTAAGAAACATTTATTAAAAAACAGGTTAAGCTGCCAAGCTAGTTGAACATAAAATGGTCTAGTGCATTAGCAAATTCAGAAAACATTTACTGATACTTCTACGACTATCTTTCAAAATTGCAGAGAACAAATATTTTTTGTGCAGAATAAGTCATCATTATTTTATTTCTTCCATGTGTAAACAATTTAGAAAATCAAGAATGCATATTCATTATCAGCTTCCAGAGCTTTAAGCCATCAGGACAGTTTCCCCCAACCTCAACTTCCTTTCAGAACAAAATATGGGAAAAGAAAAAGAGCAGTACATGGTAAGGAAGAAAGAAATGCGGTAATTATCATTTACATCATTAAACTGATGTGTAAATTAAACTAGGATTTAAGATCATCACACATATACAAAGAAATGTGCATGTGGTCTGTGAACACCTACTCTCTTACCTATTTGTTACAAATCATCATTAAGAGAAAAGAATCCAAAAATATAGAACTTATAAATGTTTCAATCAGCCAAACAAAAATGAAAACTTCAAGTGTCATATATTCAGATGGACATCGAATAGTTTCTTCAACTTAGAGGTGGCATTTCAGTGCTTTCTATGTGAGTGAGGTGATATCTTGTTCCCTTGTTCGTAATGTCCTGTAGTTGTATAAGTAAACCTCTACAGTCTAATAGTTTTGCTTTCGTTTCTCTTGGTGTTGGTTATCTAGATTCCAAAGGGGCATGTTTGGATTCAGGGAGACAACATCGATGGTTCCAAGGATTCACGGCAACTTGGGCCAATTCCTTATTGCCTCATCCTTGAGAAAGTATTATGCAGAGTAAGTTTCATTACCTTTACGGCCTATGCAAGGCTGAACTTGTAACTTCTGCATAGTTCTATTTATAAAGATCCTAAAGCTTACAATTCTTTTTCTTTTTGGATAAATTAATACTAGTTATATTTGATAAAAAAAATATAATAGAAGTAATTATGTAATGTTGTAGTACTTCTAACCTTGATGGTAATGAGCTAGTAAGACGTTCCACTAGTCTTTGAATTTCCTCCTGACGTGTCGATACAGTAACCAACTGTGAAGTCAATGCTTGTATCTGGGTGTTTTGATTTGCTACAACGGCTTCAGCTGTATTCAATCGTTCTTGTAACTCATTTTGTGCAATAGCAGCATCCTCTTTTGCTTTCCTAAGAGCATCTTCTAACTCTGCTGCCCTTCTTTGTGTTGCTCTAGTCGTACTAGGTTTTGGACCATAGCCAAGCCCTTTAACATACCCCGACCTTCTACCAAGTACGGTATCAACAATTTCATCGGGCGTCATTGGATTTTCTTCTGAAATAGATTGAGCTCTCAAATCTTGCATTTTGTTCTGCATAAAAATATTAAATATTTTAATTAATTATAAGATAGAACAAATAACTGGTATATTACTATAGTATAAATTTTCTTACGTAGTTAGTCTCCGCCTCTAGAGAGGACAATCCTTTGTCAGTAGTGTAATGGGTTTTTTTATAGAACTCAATCCTGTTAGGCTCGTCCCTATTTTCATTTGCACCCTATAAAATAAGAAAATCATATGAAATACTACTAGAACATCATTAGAAAAGAAAAATAAGAGTTTGACAACTTACAATTTCAGCACGAGCAGCCACATATGCTTTTGAACCCATAAAATGATTAGTTTTAAGCTTAGTTCGATTGACCTTATTTATCTCACATCGTTTCTACAAAGAAAACATAAATATAAATAACTTAAGTAATAATGAGACTAATAAAGTAAATATATATTTGAATATAACTTACCTTATGTTCTGGATTCGACCACATGTCACAAAGTCTGTTCCAATTTTCCGGGGTCAACTCTGGCACTTCAATTTTACGAGCCTCTTCCTCGGAGCTTGCACTTTCAAATAGCTTTTTCAATTTGTAGCGCCACTGCCGGCTTCTATTTTTCAGAATATCCTCAAAACTATCTTTCACGTAATGCTCATCCAATTTAATTTCAAACCTCTCCTAAAAAGGAGATGTTTTTAAGAAACGTACAAAACAATCAAAATCTCTTTGATATATTAACATACTATAATGTAATAAAATAAAATAAAAAATCCTTGCTGCATCTTTCTCCTCGGGGTTGAGTTCCTTCCACTTGTTTGGAAGCGAGAGATAATTTCGAGCTATTATGCCTAACTCATTTGAGAGTTTTGCTGATTGGATTTTGTTAACTGGCCTCCCTTTGCCAACTGGAATCTCTATTGCCATCTTTCTTCCCATAGACTTCCTCATTTTCTCAAGACCTTTTCCTCTAGTTTTGCCACGACCTTTCTTGATTCTTATGGAGTTATCTGATTGAAAAAAGGTGATTCAAAGGTACTATCTAAATGCAAAAAGGATGGAGTGTATATATATACAGTTATTTCTAACGTACAATTGTTCTTATAAGTTTAGCATAATTTTCAATTTCAACATTGGAAAGTAACCAATAGATACAAGCCTAATCAATATAATAAAAAAGTAAAACCTGTATTGGTAGCAGGAGTATTGCCATTTGATTGATCTGGTGACTGAGTAACTTGAATAGTTTCCTCCGTAAGTGTAGTTTGTCTGCTTATGCGTCCTCCTGGTGCCATGGATTTGAAGAATTCTACCAAAAATAGAATATGTATATTTAGTATGTTCCCAAGATGTAAACTCTTTATTGGTTTACTACCAAAAGTTAAAAGCATAATGTATAGGCGTATGTAACAGAGTATTGAGAAAAAAGTGTAGCAATAAACTGCAAGATCTAGAACTGCACAGCAACAGTAGGCACTTGTATGCAGAATAATCAATTGATAACATAGTTAACTAGTAAATAAAATTGTATAATTTGAAATAATTTTCACAGTAGAGTAGACGACCGATACTATCAGATCACGGAAACATGTTTTTGCTAAAGTGTTTTAGCATTTCAACAGGTGACTGAAGTGAATTGTCAACGAGTTGCTGCTGAAACATAGAGAGGCAAGGAAAGCTTATATGTTGCTGTAATTGAATTTAGGTGGATGAACTAATTTTGGAAGAATAATTGCTAATACTATGTTACTTGTGTAAAAAAAAAGGTCTCTTCATATTCATTCCATTCTTTAAAAGTTAAAACTGATACCAACTTACCAAGTACTAAAAGAGACTATAAACTAGCAATAACATGTAGAACTGAGTTAAATTAGAGATGTCAATTACTATATTCACACACAAAATAATGCATAATAGAGCTTCCATTCTTCTGCATACGAAACAAGATATTCACACACAGGATGCCTCACAATTAGTAAATATCTCAAGAATAACAGAGGAAACTGCGACAGGTTCTAACTAAATGCAAACGTCCCAACAGTATATTTTCTAATATTTTTCCCTTCAGTACTGTCATGCTTCAGTAAGTGTGTGTAAATATACACTAAATTAGAGTTCTTATGTTTCAAAAATCTAATTGATTTCCCTTCTTCTATTTGATAAATGGGACTAAGATAATACAAGAGCATACCTCGTCTTTGTTTAGTCTAACAATCAATTTAATCTTAGTAAAATGTAAAGTAGGAGGAATGATCATACCTCGTCTCTTTCTTCAGGTTTAGAGACTGTTTCACTTTGTAATGCAGTTTTTCCATTTGATTTCGTGTATATAGGTAGTGGTTATCCTGAAATTTTTTGGAGGCAAAACCTAAAAACTACGGCGCCAAAAAAAAAAAAAAAACAGTTTCTTTGTTTTTACAGCGTGAAGATAGTGTTGTGTATTGGGTGGGAAACAGAAGGACGAGTTTGAAGAGATTATCCCAAAAACTTAGTAAGTGGAGAAGTGGTTGACTCTAATCCTAAGATTTCTCACTAATACTTATCTTCCATTCCTACTAAAATTTCAGTAAAATTTATACGGGCTTTAAAAACTAAAAATAAAAAGTCATTCTGGAAGGATTTTAAAAATAGAAGAATTTTTTAGTGGTAAATCTTTGATTATTTTTACAGAAATTTTGAAGGATAAATTAATTAACCAAAAGAAAGAAGAGGAAGAGGTAAAAGGTTTGAGAGGAATGAAACCAATGCATTTAGGTTTTTCACTACTGAAGAATTTGTTCAAGAAAGTATGAATGAAATTCAATTTTAAAAGGTTTCAATATTAGTAAGGGGAAACTAGTCATATTATAATATTTTATATTAATGATAAATAGATTAAAAAAACTGTCAAAAAATTAAAATAAGGGAGGAAACTTAATTTGAGAGCATAGGCATTGAGCCGGGTGAGCTGAGCCCAATCAAGTTTGCGTTATTACCGAATCGAGCCAAGCTCAGTTGAGCTTGATATTGTACCGGGTCGAGGCAAACTAAAGTCAAACCCAACAGGGCTTTGTTACAGTACAACCTAACTCGAGTCGAGCCCGAGAAGACCTTAGCCTAGCTTGAGTCTGATTCAAATCGAGTCCAAACGAGCTCTGTTACAATGTAATTGAACTCATACTGAGCATGAATCGACTCTTTAAAGTTTTGTTTCTATGTGTGCTATACCTTTCGAAAATTCAGTTAATATTAACCTAATTGACCGAGCTTTAATCAAGTCAAACTTTGACAAAAAAAAAACAAATATAACAATTAATAGCTTAGATAGATATTTGAACTCAAACGTGGTTGAATGATATATATTGTGAGTTTAATATGAATTCAGACTAAACTCGGTAAAATAAATATCGAGGTTAATGAATGAGTTTTAGTTCTAATTAATGTAATAATTACGTGATTCGAACCGAGCCAATAGAGCTGAGTCGAGCTATCTTGGTCTGGTCTAAGCTTGATCGAGCCAAGTTTTGACCAAGTTTTAATTTAGTTGAGTCGAGCCAAACTTTTACCAAACTAAATTCAATAAATTAACTATTGAGGTTATTGGATGAAGTTTTGTTTCAATATAGTAATTAAGCGTTTCAACAAATTTAACCGATCGAGCTAAGCCGAGCTTGTTTGATCATGTTCGAGCTTGATCAAACTGAGTTATTATCGAGCAGAGTCGGGCAAAAATTTGACCAAAATGAAAAAAATATAAAAATTTATTACTTAATTAAATAATTGAATTAAAATGTATAGATATTTGAACTCGAACGTGGTTGAATGATATATACTGTGAGTTTAATCTGAATTCAGACTAAACTCGGTAAAATAAATATTGAGGTTAATGGATGAGTTTTAGTTCTAATTAATGTAATAATTATGTGATTCGAACCGAGCTAATAGAGCTGAGTCGAGCTAGTTTGATCGAGCCAATTTTTGACCAAGCTTTAATTTAGTTGAGCCGAGCCAAACTTTACCAAACTAAATTCAATGCATTAACTATTGAAGTTATTGGATGAAGTTTTGTTTCAATATTGTAATTAAGTATTTCAATAAATTTAACAGATCGAGCTAAGTCGAGCTTGTTTGATCATGTTCGAGCTTGATCAGACTGAGTTATTATCGAGTAAAGTCGGGCAAAAATTTGACCAAATGAAAAAATATATAAGAATTAATCACTTAATTAAATAATTGAATTAAAATGTGGTTGAGTGATACATAAATTCAATAAATTAACTATTGAGGCTAATGGATGAAGGATTATTTCAATGTAATGATTAACTGATTCAAAGTTAATAGAGCTAAGCCGATCTAGTTTGATCAGGCTCGATGTTGATCAAACCGAGTTATTATCGAGCTTGATCAAACCGAGTTATTACCGAGCTATGATAGAGCAGAGTCGGGCAAAATTTTGACCAAAATGAAAAAATAAGAATTAATAACTCAAATAAATAATTAAACTAAAATATGGTTGAATGATACATATTATAAGTTTAATCTGAACGCACACTAATTTCAGTAAATTAAATAATGAGGTTAATGGATAAATTTTAGTTTTAATGTAATAATTACGTGATTCAAATCGAGCCAATAAAGGTGAGTCAAGCTAGCCCGTTCAAGTCCGAGCTTGATTGAGCTTTAATGTAGCTTGGTCGAGCAAAACTTTTACCAATATTTAGCCAAGTCAAGTCGACCTATACAGTAAATTAAATATTGAGGCTAGTGGATGAATGTTAATTTATGTGTATTAATGACCTGATCAAATCGATCCAACAGAATTAAGTTGGGATAGCTCGATGAAGTCTGAAGCTGATCGAGCCGAGTTTTTACTAGCTATGGTCGAGTTGCCTCGATCCAAACTTTGGCCAAAAATTAGCTGAGTCAAGTCAAGCTTTTGCCGAAAATATATTGATTCAAGCAAAAAATTTATCCCAACCATAATAAATTGAATTGATTAAATCTGAATATTGAATTGATTTACTTTGAATTTCATGTGACACAAAATAAACCGTAATAACTCAAATTACTACTATTATAGAGACGGCAGTGAGGAGCTTGGGGTCGTCCTCCTTGCCGACCCCAAGTAGCCACTTTTAGTGGTGCTCTTTGAAGCATAGCCACTTTCAGGAATAACTTACTAATTAGGTGGCCACTTTTAGGATTGCTAATTAGAATATAATCAATTATTTTTAAAATAGGTACAAGATAATCACAACTTCAAAATGCGGCCAAAAATATGAACTTCGAGAATTCTCCTAGAATTTGAACTTATACAAGTGAACCTCTAATACAATGTTCAGAAGTTTTGAACTAAGAAGTTACATTTTAGGAATATTGCCCAAAATTTTTCGAGAAATAAAGGTGCTTAATAAAGGTCGTGGAACTTAATCGACTATATTGAAAGCTGAGGTTGTCAATGTAAGTTATGTTGATTGTATTCCTCGATTGAATTACTGATTTAGCAAAGTAATGTTTCTTGCCAAGTCCTTATTTTTAATAGTAGAAATTTAAACTCTCGAATGAGAAATGACCTTCAAATTAGACTGAGACTGTTAGAAAAATTACATAAATCATTAATAACTAACATGAAAGCAAAATAATAAGATTATTATAGAAAATGACAAAACAACAAAACTTCAATAAATTATCTCGGGCCCTAGGTAGCCACTTTTAATGCTATCTTTTGAACCATAGCCACTTTTAGGCATCACTTGCCAACTACGTAGCCACTCTTTGGACTTCTAATTAGAATATAACTAAAATATTAAATAGGTACAAGATAATCACAACTCAAAATGCGGACAAAAAGAAGTTTGAAGATGAACTTCGGGAACTCTCTTAGAGTTTGAACTTATATAAGTGAATCTTTAATATAGTGAAGCATTACCCTGAAGTTTTAGAGAACTAGAGGTTCTTAATTAAAGTCGTGCAACTAAGTCGACCATAATGAGAGCTCAGGTTGTCGTCGTGAGTTATGTTGATTGTATATCCTTGATTGACTTAATAATTTAGCAAAATAATGTTTCTTGCCAGGTCCTTGATTTCGAATAGTTAAACTCTCGAAGAGAAAAACCTTGGTAATACCCTTTACGAATGAGACTGAGATTGCTAGAAGTATTACATAAATCGTTAATAATCATATGAAAGTTTAAAGAAAAAAGCAAGAGTATTATACAAAATGAAACAACAATAGAAATTCAATAAATTATCAGTGTAGTCTTGGGCCAGTCACATATGAACGGACAGATAAAAAAATCATATCTTTTTTGGAATAAAAAGGATATCGTGTTACATACCTTACAACCTCAACAATACATACCTTCTTAATTATGGGAACGAAAAGGGAACCATGACTTTTATCCAATATACAAAAATATACTTACAAGTCGCATTAGAAATATGAATATCTACGAATGATTAGAAGTTAAAACAACTTCGTGTCGAGCACAAGTTGTAAATAGAAAACATGTCGACAAATAAAATTATTAAAAAGATTTGCTCAATAGTGTTTAATTTTAGCAACCTTTCTTAATTAAATTTCTGACGATCCTCCAAGAATGTTTTTGACTATCTACTAAAAGTGTTCAAGTTCTAGCAATGAAAATCAATTTTTTATTTTTATTTTAAGGGTTCAAAATTTAAATAATGTATTGGAGTATCTATATTAAGCTTGGGCCCAGGCTGGCCCGGGCTCACGCCACTAGTAAATTAATAAACCGTAGTTGATTTCAATTAGCTTTTCATTCAAACTTTGATATCTTAAATAAAAATAATAATTACTACTTCAGTTGTATAGCTTTCGCCTAAATTTTACTCATATTTGTTTTTCCAAAATTTTATGGGTTACTTCTTTTGTCAAATAAGCAATCACTGCCCGCACCATCCAAGTTCTAAGAAAATTTGGAGCGGCAACCCTCACCCGACAGTGTATCCCGTTGCTCTTGGTTCCCTTGCGTTCGTCGCCATCAGACCTCTCTGGTAAGTTCTCCTCTTTTATTTCAATCATAGCTTTGTTCTTGTAGTTTCACTGCCTTCTCCCCTCTCTTTGATTCTTAGCATCCGAAAAACTGAATGTTGATTTATGAATTGATTTGTTATAAGGAATGAGTTGAAGCTTTGTACACCGTGCTTCCCTTTTTATGATTATCATTTAATATGTAACCGCCGTAAGTTAATAATCATCTTTTAATACATATTAGAGGCAAACTTCAATGGTTGAGCACAGTTAGTTGATGGAAAAGAATAACTCATACTACTGCAGCGAGCAACCAGATGCGTGGGTGCAATATGCTAATCATGTTTAATAGACTAATTTCAATCAATGTTCTCCAGCTAGGACCTTTGGAGACTAGAATAAGGGAAGCAAAGTTATGTTATATCGAGTCAACTCGTGCAGTATTATATCAAGGCATATTGTAAAATCAAAGCATATAAGTTCATCTTTTATGCAAGAACTTCCAGTTTTTTCATTTCAAGAAAAAGAAAAAAATTTAACAAACTTCCAATAAGACTTCATCAATATCAATTGAATCTCCTCCTTTTGTTGAACCAAGAGACTGTTTCTTTCCCGGAGAGGCCTTGGTGGCAGGTCTTAGATGTTCAGGATCAACAGGGGTCTCACTTAATTCAACCAACTCTGAGAGCAATTTTTTTGAAGATAGCTCAATAAGCTCTCTAGCGGGAGACTCTGCCTTACTTGACATAACCGCTGGATCACTGTCTTCTCTTGTCTATTTGAACTTTGCATCCGAATGCTGAATTTTCATTAATGAATTGATTTGTTATAAGGAACGGATTGAAGTTTGATTTTTTATGTGGATTGAATGGTACTTAATTTTGGTGGTTTCAATGTTTGTGCAGCCGATCATGGATAGAAGCTGGATACATGAACCGAAGTTCTCGCAAAAATATGTGAAGGGTGTCTTATCTTTTATGCAATTCATTCAGCCTCGCTTTAAACAAAATTCAACAGTTCGATGTCCATGCCAAGATTGTTTAAATATTTATTTTCAAACACAAGATGTAGTGCTTGATCACTTGTTGCTAAGAGGATTTATGGAAACTTACGTACAATGGGTACACCATGGGGAACAATCAGAAAGGAGAGACACTGATGAAGCACATTACAATGAAGATGAAAACGAAGAAGATGAAAATGAAGAAGATTACAATGGTGATGGAATTCATGCCATGTTAGAAGAAGTTAGTGGAGGTTTATTTGCCAATCTTCAGGAGGAGACAAACACTGGTAATAATGTAGGTGGTGATACGAGTGAGAAAGAAGCCAAAAAGTTTGACAAATTATTAGAAGAAGCTGAACGCGAATTATATCTGGGATGTAATAAATTTTCAAAGCTTTCATTTCTTGTGAAGTTGCTCCACTTGAAAGTGTATAATCAATGGAGTAATAAGTCATTTAATATGTTGTTGGGACTGCTAAGAGAGGCATTACCTAATGGTGAGACACTTCCCAAGTCATATTATGATGCTAGAAAGATGCTACAAGGCTTGGGATTAGGATACATTTCGATCCATGGTTGCAAGTATGCTTTACTGGGGTGAATTTAAAGATAGACAAGAGTGTCCACATTGTGGTACGTCGAGGTGGAAAACTGACAAGGGAAAGGATAAGAAAATTCCTCATAAAATCCTTCGTTATTTTCCCTTAAAGCCGAGACTCCAAAGATTGTTTATGTCAAAGAAAACAAGTGAGGACATGAGGTGGCATAAAGATAAACATATTTACGAGGCGAATGTTTTAAGGCATCCTGCTGATTCTGAGGCATGGAAAGAGTTTGATAACAACCATCCGTGGTTTGCACAAGAACCTCGTAATGTTAGACTTGGCCTTGCAACCGATGGATTTAATCCATTTGGTAACATGAGCACATCTTATAGTATGTGGCCTGTCATTTTATTTCCCTATAATCTTCCTCCTTGGAAATGTTTTAAGGATCCATTTATGATGATGTCACTTCTTATTCCTGGTCCCCAAGCACCAGGAAAGGATATTGATGTTTATTTGCTTCCTTTGGTGGATGAATTGAAGGAGCTGTGGAGCGAAGGTGTAGAGACATTTGACGCATCCACTGGGAAGCACTTCAAGATGCATGCTGCTGTTTTATGGACAATAAATGACTTTCCAGCTTATGGTAAGTACTTAAATTTCTTACCGTCCATGATGTCAAATAATAGTTAAATAAAATATTTCTTTATATGAATATAACAAGTAAAATACTTACATTTTATATAATTTAGGTGTATAAGCTACTACTGAACATAATTATTTTTTTGTGAATAAGGTAACTTATCTGGATGGAGCACTAAGGGATACATGGCATGCCCTATTTGCAATAAGGATACATCTTCCCAGAAGTTAAGAAGTAAAATTAGTTACATGGGTCACCGTCGATATCTTGAGCGCAATCACACATGGAGAAAAAGCAAGAAATTTGATGGGAAGATAGAAAAAAGAACGAAACCAAAAGAGCTCTCAGGAAATGACATCTTACAACAGTTGGATGTTCTTAGTACTTATAGACCCGGAAAGCACCCTAATATTAAGAAAATTAAACGTCTTCCTGAAGAGCTGAATTGGGTGAGGAAAAGTATTTTGTTTGAGTTACCATATTGGAAGAGCTTGAAGTTGAGACATAATTTAGATGTCATGCATATTGAAAAGAATATTTGTGAGAGTATTTTGGGGACATTGTTGAATGATGGAAAAACTAAAGACACATATAAAGCAAGGCAAAATCTTCAGGATATGAACATAAGAAAAGAATTATGGTTGAAGCATAATGGTTCTACTTGTGAGATGCCCCTTGCTTGCTATCATATTAAACCAAAAGAAATAAAAAATTTCTGTGCTTTTTTAAAATCTATTAAATTTCCTGATGGTTATGCTTCAAATATATCACGATGTGGAAGTGAGGATGAAGTTAAGTTAAGTGGACTAAAAAGTCATGATTATCATGTTTTGTTACAAAGAGTGCTGCCTATTGCTGTTCGTAAATTTGTAAATAAAGATGTCTCTTCTGCCTTGATTGAGTTAGGTCATTTCTTTCAACGATTATGTTGCAAGACTTTGAGGAGAGATGACTTAGAACAACTTGAAAGGGACATATATATTATATTATGTAAGCTTGAGTTGCTCTTTCCTCCTGATTTTTTCGATGTTATGGTACATTTGGCTGTGCATTTACCACCAGAGGCTATGTATGGGGGGCCAGTACAATATCGTTGGATGTATAAAATTGAGAGGTTTTTGTGCAAGCTTAAGCGTTATGTGCGAAACAAGGCACGAGCAGAAGGATCTATTGCTGAAGGTTATCTTATTGATGAATGTCTGACATTTTGCTCCATGTACCTTACGGGCATTGAGACTAGATTTAATCGTGAAGATCGAAATGATGATGGATCTAGCAACAAAAATGAACTTGTTCTGGACATATTTTCAAAGAATGTTAGACCATTTGCAGAACAAGATTATGATGAAATACCAAGGAGAGATTTTGCTATGGCTCGGTGGTATGTGTTGAATAATTGCGAAGAAGTAGAACCTTTTCTTGAGTAAGTAACTTATTACTTATATATTGGTATTTTATTGTTTTGACCTATTTCTTACTATAAACTTTATCTGCATGCAGAGAGCATAAAGAAGAGTTGGCGAACCAAGTTGTTGTGGATATAGAAGTTAAACATAGAGAACAATTTCATTTATGGTTCAAAAGGAAAGTAAGTGTTTTATAAGACAATAAAATCATCTTGTTGGTTTTAAATTTTAATTGTTCTTTTATTTTTAACTGATTGAACGCACTAATTTTTCGTTTTAGATTATGCAATTACATAAGAAGGGAAAGTCGATGTCTATCAAACAATTATACCCTTTGGCAATGGGACCTGATATGCGTGTAAGGACATATGCGGGTTGTATTGTAAATGGTGTTAGGTACCATATTCAAAGTCGTGATGACTCGCGTAAAAGTCAGAATTGCGGCATAGTTGTTGAAGGGTATCATGAAAATGAGTTGATTGATTTTTATGGCGTTATAGTTGGAATTGTTGAGTTGGAGTTTGTTGATAACAATAGAGTTGTTCTATTTAGATGCAAGTGGTTTGATCTTCGTAAGAAAACGGGGATGCAGAAAGATAAACACTTTACGAGTATTAATGTTAGTAGATTTTGGTATGAACATGATTCTTTTGTATTAGCTACTCAAGCAAGGCAAGTATTTTACATTGATGATCCAAAGTTGGGGGAAAATTGGCGAATTGTGCTAAAATTCCAAGATAGACACCTATATGATGTGCCAGAGAAGCAAAATTCAGATGTAGAGATTGATGTGTTGCCTACAAATGATGAAGTGTATCAAGATGTGTCACTTGAGAGTAACATAATTGTCAATGATAAAGAGGATATTCCAAGTGAATTACATAGAGATGATGTTGACTCTACTACTGTAGATACAAGTGTAATTGAATTGGAGACTACAGCAGAATATGAAGTTGGTTCTAACCAAGAAGATTCAGACCAAGAAGATGATACTATGGTAGAGTACATCAGTGATCATGAGGGAAATGAAGGGAATAACGGTAATAGTAGTAATGATGAAGATGATGATAGTACAGATGATGGTGACGAAACTAATTAATGATGCAACCTCATAATAGTAAGGTTAGTATCCTATTAATAATTCTGTTGAGTTTCGTTTGTCTTCTTTTTCTTCTTCTTTTATCTCGTGTTTGATTGCATATCATGGAATCTGAAATATCGTGCAATTGGCGGTATAGTCTCTTTTTGCTGGTTAGGTCGATGTGTTAGTTGAGATTTGTAATGTTAGCTTCTCCTATGGTAATCTTCTGATTTGATGAAAAGCATGTTTTAAGGTTTACTACAGGTAAAATAAAATATTTGATCTGTATTTTTTGAATTATGGATTAGCAATATTTGATTTGCATTTTTTAAATTATGGATTAGCATAGATTTGGCCAGCAGTGACTTAGATTTTTTGAATTTTATGAGTAAACAATTGATAAAACTCCTAGGATTTTGGCTAGAGAGGTTAAATATGAATTTTTTGATTTGAATATTAATGACATTGGTGATGGCTTAGGTGAACCCCTGATTAGCCTCAGATCATCTTTTGCTCGACTTCCCACAATTGAGTTTGATGTAATAGATAGAGATGAAATCATTTGCATTCTACTAAAATGGTAAAGCCCCTTTATGAAATAGGCAAAAAAATCAAGCTCTTATGCACAACTTTAAATGTACTCATATAAAAAACTTGCAGCTCCTGATAGAAAATTGCTAGGACCCATCCTAATAGTAAAACTCGTATTATATGTTGCCATCTACTTCATGGAGAATATTGAACAATAACCTGATTTGGACTGTGGTGATTAGTCTGCTTAGCTGCCGTATTCCCATTAAATTGCTCACTCGTATGGGATGGAACCCTGCAAGATGTAAGTTACTGAGAAGGAAATCAGCAAGTGAAAATACATAAGGCAAGATAAACTAAAAGTTAGTCTGATGTATTGGACCAGAGCAGGACTTGAATAAGAAATGCGTCAGGAAAGAACTGAAGGAATTAAGTGAAAGTTGTCAGATAGGAACGAGTATCTATAGCAACTTGTTGCAGAATATACTGGATACTGGACAAGATGTCTCTGGAAAGCCGGAACCAGTGTATTAGAAGGTGGAAGCGTGAGGCAAGGTGTTTTACAACTATTGAACAAATTTAAATCTTTTTTTGTTCTCAAAAAATTTAAGTGTTCCTTTGATTCCAGATCTTGATTGACGTTTTTCTTAGACCTTTACTATGCTAGCAAGACAATAACTCCGAGGTAGAGAAACAACAGAAGTTTTGAAGGCACACATATAGACATACCTAGCCTTAAATATAGATGCATTTCTTTGTTAGCTTTTCGGTGCAACCTTGCCGTTGTATATGATGCAGATGCAATTATTTATCTGATGGGAGAATTGCGCACTCTATAATAATCCTTTGTAGCACCGGCTCAATACAAGTTTACCATTTGTAACCATTCTCTTGTGGTATCCAAGAAAATATTCGAGGAACAAATGAGAATTATCCATTTGTGTTTGTGGACTTGGTGAGACATATGTCCTACCTTCTATTTTAAAATTCATGGATATCTATTTTTGCACTTATCATTTATCGATTGCCTTAGTTAATTAGTGTTTGCTCGGCTTTTGAAGGTACTTCAACACTCCTCCATGTGGTTGGTTTCAGGAATAGCTAAAGGTGTCTCCTACTCATCCGGGATGTTAAGGTTTTGCTTAAAAGATACAAATATTTTGTGTATCTTTTTTATTTTGAATATTATATTGTCTTCTATGATTTCTATTGTAAAAAATTTAATCACTCAGATGTTATACAACGTGACTATTAATATGTTTGGTTTTTGTGCCATAGATGTTATATGCAGTTACGTTCATAAATATTTTTTTAGCTTGTATTTTTCTCTTTTTTTTCACTAGGTTGTGACGTTTAATATTGTGATAGTTGTATTGATGACATAGCAAAATTTACATGGCATGTATTGCCTTGTGGTTTCAAATCTCGTTTATTTATCTTTACTTAGTCTTGGAGATATCTCTTTCTTTAGACATTTTTTGCATGTGTGCTTCCGTTTATCAATCTCTTTTCAAGGCAAGCGAGTTTCAAATATTCGTGCCTATAAACGAAAATGAATGTTAAATTACTATCAAGTATTTTTGCTAAGTAATTTACATTGTCTATGAGCTAGTTGGTGCAATAATTATAAATGACCAGATAAATGTGTCAAACTATTCAATATGATTATGACTTAATTAAAGGTTCATGGAAAATGTATTGCGACATCAGTTTATTGGCACTGGAGTAAAATTTAATCATTTCATGTGTCCCGTAGTTTTAAGCAATAACTAAACCAATACGTTATTTGCAAATGCAAGAGATTTTAGGACTCGCACATATATGCAGATTATTCAATCATAATATTTGTTTCCGCTATTAGTAAAAAAACAATTAAGGTCCCAAATGAACAAGTATAAAATATTTGTGGTTATATCGGAGGTTAATTAGTGAAAATAAAATAAACATCTCGAAATGCTTGCACTATTAGAGACAAAAACCAAGGTCCCAAATAAATTTAAACTTTTATGGCTAACTGTAGGTTAAATAGAGAAAATAACATAATTGTCCTTAACTGTTTGCACTCAGTGACGAAAAACTAAGGTCACGAATAAGTATAAATCTTTGTGACAAAATTGTGGGATAAATAGAGACAATAAAATAAATGTCCCTAATCGTTTTCATTATTGTTGACAAAAATTTAAGGTCAACAAAAATATAAAATTTTGTAGCTAAAATGTAGGTTATTTATAGACAATAAAATAATCGTATCTAATTCTTTTCACTATTAGTGGCAGAAACTAATGTCACAAACTAGCTATACATTTTTGTGGCTAGATTTTAGATTAAATAGTGACAAAAAAATAAATGTCTCTAATTCTTTGTAGTATTAGTGACAAAAACTAATGTCACGAATAAGTATAAAATTTTGTGGCTATATTTTAGATCAAATAGAGACAATGAAATAAACTGCGCTATTTGTGACAAAAACTAATGTCACAAAATAGTGTAAACTTTTGTGGCTAAATTTTAGGCTTATTAGAGACAATAAAATAAATGTCCCTAATTATTTGCACTAGTAGTGACAAAAATTAAGGTGATAAATAATTATAATTTTTTGTGGCTAAAAGTTTGCACCTATTAACTACGAAATTTGATTGTCGCTTTTGGGATAGTATATTTTCGTGACGAAATTTTTTCGTGTCAAAAAGTTAACAAATTAAAAGACAAATAGTGAGTTTGTCACAAATTAGGTATAACATTAGTGACGAAATAAAGTGTCACCATTTAATTTAATTTTGTGGCTAATATTAGTCAATAAATGGCGCCAATCCTTTTTTTGGTGGGAAATTTTAGTAGACAAAACTTCTGCTACGATATTTGAATTTCGTCACAAAAATATACGACCTATAGATTTAGACACGAAATATAAATTTTGTCACTAAAAATTAATAATTAGTGACGAATTTTATAGCGTCACTAAAATTTTCGTAGCTAAATACCATATTTGTTGTAGTGCATAATGTTTAACCGTAATTTCGTTTATTAGGCTAATTCACAATTAAATTTATAAAGCGGGGTCACGATCAATAATCGAGATTAAATGTTTGATGTGAACAAATATAAATGCCTAGGGAGAATGTAAAGGGAAGTAAATGCTCGAAATAAATGACGGCAATAAAAGTAAGGAAATAAGAACGCAGTTAATGCAACGTAATGAATGTAAATTAAATAGAAGGAACCGTATTCAGGTCGCGTGGATCTGATTAAATTCCTTCCTCGTACTCTTTATGATATTGGAATAGCAAAACAATAAATGAGATCGCTTGGCTCCGGATAAAAGTAATCAGTATGGACAAGAGATAAAGATTTTCGTATTAATGATTGGAGTACAGATGTGTATTCAGAGAGAGCAAAGATCGATACAATGTTTGTGACTTGAATTACAATAAATAGGCGACTAGATGTCCGTTCGCGAGCAGTTGTAACTTCTTGATTGAGCAGTTATGCCGCCTGAGGATAAGATTCCTATTTTGAACCTGTTGGACGAAGAGTTGCGTCTATTCTGGCCGCTGCAACTGTTTATCTGCCAGTTGCAACTGTTCATCCTTGACTCTATCCGTTATCTTCATGCCTACTCATAGCCACGTGTCGCCCATACGTCGTCCTACGTGGATGCTTAGTCACCAACCTTGGTGACGACGGATTTAACCCAATACAGATAGTCCCCGCACTTCTCGAGTAGAGAAACTGGTCGAGGAGTGGAAAACGAATTTTAAGCGGGAAACAACTCTTCTGAATTCTTCCTGGATGATATACTTGAATCCTTACTGGGTACTGCCCGCTGAATTGATCGTCAACTTATCAGTGTGCAAGCATTAAATGCTTTCTTGAGAGCTTTTGATTTAACTGGCATCTTATTAGTGCGGGCATTAAATGCCCTGCTAAAGACAAACCGTGCAAGCTGTCAATTCCGCTCCGCTTTTTACTGAAAAAGTGGCTGTTGCGTGTTCCGAGAACGCAGGGGTGATGATTATACTGCGCTTGTTCACGTCTCGCACGTCCCAAGGTGAAAAACCGTCATTTTTATCACTTCATATTCTAGTGGCTGAGTTTACTTTTTGCACGAACGGTTGACACGTGTAGACGCGGGTCGGGTCTGGTTAATCCTATAAATACGACTTCCTCCTATCTTGAGAACTTTTTACTGCGTTCCAAATCTCATTCGCATCTTCAAAGCTTCAAAACACTTTTCCAAAACCTTTTGCAACACAAAAACTTTGCCACTCTCTTAACTTAAATGTCTCCAAAAGCTAAGAAGAGTTTGAATATGGATGCCGCGGCAAGTACTTCTTCAGCGGCGGGCGGTCAATCCACAAGTGCCTCCACCTCTGTTGCAGACGTAATCCCAAAACTTTGGGGGAGCCTCGAAAATGATTGTTCGATTAACCCTTCCAGTCACCATGGCAATATAAGGTCGTGGCCTTCAAGCCGTTTTAAGAGTTCAATCACCCCTGACCTTTTGCCTAGGGTTAGGACAGATTGTGGCTGGGGGGATGACATCATGGTTACTTGCCCCTTTCCAACAGAAAACATTACTTCTGTGAGGCCTGGATGGACGGCTGTATCTACATATCCATTCACAATAGGCCATTCGCTCCCGCTTCATCCCGTTATAGAGGACATCTGTAAATACTACCTGATCTGCCCGGGGCAATTGTGCCCAAGCGTTTATAGGATTATTTCCCTGCTGCAGTGGTTCGCCGATGAGACTGAGCAGGATTTTGAGTTTAAACATTTTATTGCTCTGTACAGCCTTCAGGTTGCTAGGGACGGGTATGTCAATGCCCGTATGAGGGGAAGAAAAGCTCTGGTGAGCAATTCCGGAGACTCAGGGGACAGGGGTTGGATGCACAGGTACGTTTATGTGGCATCCAAGCTCTTTACCCGCAATGACAAAACCAACCTCCGCGAGGCGTGGAACAAAACTCGTAAGTCCCCGAGTTATTCACGCAAAGTACTTTTTGAATTATGTTTTTGCATTTTCTGATTTTTCTCTTTATTGGGCAGCTGACAAGATTCCCTACGACGGTTTGATCTCTGAGAGGGAGTTGACTGCTTGGGTTGAACCTATCTTGGCAGGTTTTACCTACGAGCAGAGACAGTGGCCTTACTACGCCACTAAAAAGGGTTTGTCGAATCCCAGCACTCATGGTAAGTTAGCAACCTGAATTATTGCTGAGTCAAGCGAAATTCTTCGTAATATTAACGCGACTTTTATTCCCAGGTCTGGGCACTGGCGGTGATTACTTTCCTGCTCCTCCTTCTGTGGAGGAGGCCGTCGATCCCATGGCTGAGATCAACGAGGAGACAGCTGCCATCCTTCAGACTGCTGCAGCTGTGAAAGCCAGGGAAGGGGGTGAGGAGGTCGTTGCGAGCCTGAAGAGGAAACAAACTGACTCTGAAAAGAGTAATCCTAAGAAGAAGAAAAGGACGGCTCGCAAGACCCCTCAGTCTTCCGAGAAGACAGTCGAGGCCACTGTTGCTGCTGCTGAAACGCCCAAGGCTGGGCAAGAGAGTGTTAAGAGCTCGGCGGCTGCCCCTGAGTCTGCTGAACCTGAATTGGTAGTCCTTTCAGATTCAGAGGTGCCCGAGGTGAGCTTGACTCGAAGGAGGAGGGCACCTCTTCGGGGTGATCAGAGGAAGGAGGTGGAGACCTCTTCCTATGCTTTTGAGGAGAGCCCTCGAGTTGAGGAGAAGGAGGGAGACAAGGCTGGGGAAATAGGGGAAGAGAGAGTGCCCGAGAGTTTTGCATTCTTTCCTGAGGACGAGCCTGGGCGGGCTGGTAGTCAACAAAGTGAGCCTGAGCAGGTCACCCATAGGCGCCCGGGCAAAGAGCCGATGAGGGAGGAAGATGGAGAGAAGGATGAGGAAGAAGATGAGGAGGTTGATGAACGGAGGAAGCCTGGGGAGGAGGCTGAACCCCAGGTTTTTTATTACAAGGACATGATGAACGTGGCGGCTGACGGGGCGGCGCCAGTTTATCTGCAAGAGTGTGATACTTTGGGCCTCGACGAGTCAGGGGACGTCGAGGTTTCTCGCACTAGGCTAACCAGGAGAGTATCTTTGGGGGGATCGGTTGGGGCGTACTCTGTTAAAGGCATTCGCCACAAATTTGGCCCCAACTATCCTTCCGAACAAGCGAGGGAGCCTAGGCCGTGCGAGAGGGAGTGTGACTTTATCATTCCTCCAGGCACAGATTTTCTGACGAAACCTGGCCATTTGGTCAAGGTGACGTCCAACCTGATTGGCCCTCGCGAGGAGTGGAACATGCGCAGTATGAACGACGAGCAGTTGGCCTATACAATTGCTGAAGATACTGCTCGGGTAATGACTCCTTCTTTATTCCCTTCACCTTTTATCGATGACCTTAATTCTGACTACTTGCATATTTTCACTTGCTGCCAGGCGGGTATGATGGCTGCTGAGCTTATGCTTCGCTCCAGGTTGAACAATTAGGATCAAGTTCTTGGCTTGAAGAAAGACCTACAGGAGGTTCTTCGGGCCAATAAGACCTTAGAGGAGGAGAAACAAGCCCTGATCGGGGAGAAGCGGGCCTTGGAGGGGAGGCGTGGCTTCTTCGAGGATAGGATAGACAGGTTGGAAAAATCCAACGCTGAAGCCAACGATAAGATACACGCCCTCCTCGAGGAGAAGGACCGTCTTCTGGATGAGAGGGAGAGGTTTACGCTGTCTTTTGAAGAGCTGAGGGCCAAGATGGATGAGCAGGGTCGGCAGATCTCCCAACTTGCCCACGATCTTAATATGAAGGAAGTTGCTCTGGAGAGCATTCGCAGCGCTTCTGACTTGATGTTGAAAAACATGAACAAGGCTGAAGCTGAATCTCAGGCTGCTCGAGGAGAACTTCGGGAGGCTAAAAATCTGGTTGAGGAGTCTGCAAGGACCCAAGAGCAACTAAGGAGGGATTTGGCAAACTTGAGGGATCGCTATACAATTGAATCTAAGCTGGAATCCCTTGAAGCCAAGAAAAAGTTGCTCATCCAAATGCAGCGCGGGCAGATCGATGTTGACTTGGTCCTCGATCAGACTATAGCAGCCATCATCAGTGTTAAGCAGGTTTTGGGCATGGAAGTGGGGGCTGCTGAAGATGATGATGATGATGATGAGGAGGATGATGAAGGCAATGACGATAATGAAGATGAAGATTTGGGCGGGGACCCGACTGATGGAGCTAGTGCATCAGGTCGAGATCCTGGCCCAAATGATGATTAAGGCCTTGCCTGGTTCTCCTCCTTGTAAATTTTATTGAATGCTGTTAACCTTTGAACACTTCGTGAATGAATGCACGTTTTTTATTATTTTTTGGTTGATTCGGCAAGGCTTGATGATCATTTTTGATCTTAAGTCTTGCTTATATGAATGATGTCGATGTCCATTGTTTGATAAGGTTTTCAGAAGTCAGGATTATATTTCAAACCCTAGTGTCTGAGTTCCCTCTTTGGTGTTAATCTGCGCAGATGTACGAAACCAAGTCTGACCATAAATAGGCTAAGTTGCCCTTAGTTAAGGTAAATGAAGTCAGTCTTCCTTGGCTTAGACGAAACTAGGCCATTGAGGTTGACTGAAGCTTGGCCGCATGAGATGGCCTTGCGATAAACTTTGCTTATCATATTTGACAGTTGAAAGTTTTCGCAGAAAAATTTTGCTAGTTGAGTGAGTTCTACCCTGTTATTTCTATTGAAAAGGATAAGTAACCCAATGACCAAGACACATTACTGTTTGGTCGCAACGTTATAGAATTTGAGCGAATGCGTGGCCGCAAGATATAAAAATAACATAGCACAAGCAAAACAGTTCTATTGAACTTACTTGACTCTGCTTAGTTGTGGATTTGGCAAATGATCATGACCTTGCTCTGCTCGAAGATCACTTATGTTAGCCAAGGCTTTGGCCTACTAGGGCCCTCACCGCCCCTCTGTTTTTATGTTGAAACTCCGTGATTTCAGACATAAAAAGACAGTGGGTGAAACGCTGGATCGAGGAACACATATAACCATAAGAGGAGTGTGTCCGTTGTGGGACTTGAACCCACAGCTGCGAAGCACGAGGGCTTCGAGCTCTACCAGTTGAGCTAAACGGATCTGGTCTTTTTAAGACCGTTAGTACCATTTAGACAAAAATAAGAAAATAGCTTAAAAGAGAATAATAATAAGTAAACAACAGAGAATGGATAGAGAAACTAACCCACGTACTACTTAGAAGTAGTACCTCTTTAAGTGAGTCACGTTCCAACTGCTGGGTAAAAGCGATCCATCTGGTCGAGCCAAACGATACGAGCCCTTACCAACGGATGCGACCACCTTGTAAGGACCTTCCCAGTTTGGACCGAGTTTGCCGACGTTTGCTTCTTGCGTATTCTGGGAAACTCTACGCAATACAAAGTCCCCGACTTCAAAGTTACGCAGCCTAAGTCCCCGGTTATAATATTTCTCTATCCTTTCCTTCTGGGCTACCACTCGTATAAGGGCTAATTCTCTTCGTTCTTCTAGAAAATCCAATTCTTCGGAGAGATTGACTGAATTAGATTCCTCAGTTGCATGAGCATATCGCAGGCTTGGCTCGCCGTTTTCAACTGGAATCAATGCATCAGAACCATACACTAAGGAATAAGGCGTCTCCCCGGTGCTCATTTTCGTGGTTGTTCTGTATGCCCAAAGAACCCCGGGGAGCTCTTCTACCCAACACCCTTTGGCTTGCTCGAGGCGCTTCTTGAGAGAATTCACTATTATCTTGTTGGTCGACTCTGCCTGCCCGTTCGCCACTGGGTGGTATGGGGATGAAGTGATCCTTTTAATATGTAGATCCTCAAGGAACCTTGTGACTTTCTGACCAATGAATTGTGGACCATTATCCATTACAATCTCTTTGGGTGCGCCAAAGCGACAAATGACATAACGCCAAAGGAAATCAATTACTTCCGTTTGACGTATTTTAGAGTATGCTGCAGCTTCGACCCATTTCGTAAAATAATCAGTAATGATTAACAAGAAACGTACCCCCCTAGGTGCAGTGGGTAGCGGCCCAACGATATCCATCCCCCATTTCATAAACGGCCACGGGGAGATAATTGAATGCAAAGGTTCTGCTGGTTGATGGAGAAGATGTGCAAACCTTTGGCACTTGTCGCATTTTTTGACAAACTCGTTGGTATCTTTTTCCATCTTATCCCAATAATAGCCTGCCCGTATAAGCTTCCGTGCAAGCGCCTTGCCTCCCAAGTGATTCCCACAGCAACCCTCGTGGACTTCCCTCATCACATACTCAGTTTGGCTGGGACCTAGACACTTGGCAAGGGGGCCTGCAAAAGTCTTACGATAAAGGATACCATCTATAATTGTGTACCTGGCGGCTTTTATTTTCAGTTTTCGAGCAGCCTTAACGTCTGACGGTAGCGTTCCATGCAGTATGTAATTGATTATTTCATTCCTCCAATCCCAAGTCAGACTGGTTGTGTTAACCTCCATTGCGTCTTTATCTATCGTTGTGCACAGGAGATGAGCCACGGCCACTGAACCTGCTGCACCAATCTCTGCCACCGAACCCAAATTTGCTAGGGCATCAGCCTCGTGATTCTCTTCTCGTGGGATCTGTGTGGCTTCCCAATTGTCGAATTGTGCTAGCAAACCTGTGACTCGGGCAAGATACCTTTGCATACGAGATTCCCTTGCTACGAAGCCACCATTTATTTGATTGACAACCAAGGCAGAATCACTCTTAAGGTGGATTTTGTCTGCTCCATATTCTCGAGCCAGTTTCAAACCTGCAATTACGGCCTCATACTCGGCCTCATTATTGGTAATAAAGGGGCATTTTATGGCCTGTCTAATAGTCTCCCCCGAGGGGGTGGTAAGAACTAAACCCAAACCCGATCCTTTTACACTTGAGGACCCGTCAGTGTACAAGGTCCATGTTCCTGACTCTGTCCCGGCGAAGAGGACCGCCTCACGTTGAGCATCAGGGTACATAGTGGCACTGAAATCCGCAATAAAATCTGCTAAGGCCTGAGATTTTATGGCTACCCGGGGTTGATAAGATATATCAAATTCACTTAACTCTACGGCCCATTTTACTAATCTGCCCGAGAATTCAGGTCTATGCAAGATATTCCGTAAAGGGAAGGTAGTAACTACGGCTATAGAATGACTTTGAAAATAAGGTCTTAGTTTACGGGCAGCTATTACTAAGGCCAGTGCTAATTTTTCCAAAGGTTGATAGCGAGTTTCAGCATCTAATAAGGATTTGCTAATGTAATAAATTGGAAGTTGCTTACCTTTGTCTTCTCGGACCAGTACTGCACTTACCGCGGATTCAGACACGGCCAGATAAAGTAATAGTTGTTCACCTGGTTGGGGCGTTGAAAGCAAAGGAGGGTTGGACAGGTATCGTTTCAAATCCTTAAGCACTTGTTGACATTCAGGGGTCCAATCGAACTCCTTGTTCTGTTTTAGCACATCGAATAAGCTTTTGCACCGATCAGACGACCGGGAAATGAATCTCCTCAGTGCTGCTACTCTCCCAGTTAGCCGCATTACGTCTTTTCTGTTGTGAAGTACGTCGGGGATGGCTTCTATGGCTTTTATCTGGGCGGGGTTTACCTCGATCCCTCGCTGGGAGACGATGAAGCCGAGGAATTTCCCTGAACCCACTCCAAATGCGCATTTCTCCGGGTTGAGTTTCATGTTGTATTGATCAAGGATTTGAAAGGCCTCCCTCAAGTGTGTTAAGTGATCTTCAGCCCGTTTGGATTTGATCAGCATGTCGTCGATGTAGACCTCCATGGTTTTGCCAATGTGGTCGTGAAACATCCGATTGACTAATCGTTGGTAAGTCGCACCTGCATTTTTAAGTCCAAAAGGCATTACTTTATAGCAATACGTACCTCGGCAAGTAATGAAGGAAGTTTTCTCCTGGTCGTTGGGATCCATCAAGATTTGGTTGTAGCCCGAATATGCATCAAGGAATGTAAGCACTTCGTGCCCGGCCGTCGCATCAATTAGTTGGTCAATCTGAGGCAGCGGATAAGAATCCTTCGGGCAGGCTTTGTTCAAGTCGGTGAAGTCGATGCAGACCCTCCACTTGCCATTTTTCTTTGCCACTACGACCACATTGGCCAACCAATCTGGATATTTGACTTCTCGGACGGAGCCAATCCTGAGCAAGCGGTCAACTTCGTCGTTTATGATCTGGTTCCTGAATGCTCCTTGCTGACGTTTCTTTTGCTTTATCGGGCGATGGTACGGATCTACGTTCAATTTATGACAAATAATCTCCGGGGAGATTCCTGTCATATCTGCATGTGACCACGCAAAAGTGGCGTGCCGTTCTTTGAGGAAGTGCAAGATATCTTTGCGTAAATCTTTGTTTATCTCCGCTCCCAAGTATACTTTTCTTTCAGGCATGCTGTCGAAAAGTTCTTCTGGCTCCAAAGCTTCAATAGTTGGCGCGTATTCTCCCCGTGCGTCCAACTTTGATATGAACTCCGGGACCTGGTAGTCTGATGCTTCATCGTTTGGCCCCGATCCCGGGTCCTTTGATTGCTATTTTCCCTTTTCGGGGAGTTTGACTGCAACTGAGTAGCAATCTCTGGCGCAGCGCTGCTCTCCCCGAACTTCCCGTATTCCCCATTCTGAAGGGAATTTCATCACTTGGTGATATGTTGATGGGACTGCTTGCATATCGTGTATCCATGGCCTTCCAAGGATCATGTTGTAGGCCATGTCCCCATCAACGACATGAAATGTTGTTCGTCTCTCGACGCCTTCGACCAGAGTCGTTAGAGTAATTTCCCCTAACGTCTTTTCGCTGGAATTGTTAAATCCTGAGAGAACGCGAGAAATTGGTACGATCTTGTCGTATAACTTCAATTCCTGCACGACTCGAGACAACATGATGTTCGCTGAACTGCCTGGATCGACAAGCACTCTCTTGACATCGAATTCCTCCACTCGCAATGTGATCACCAAAGCGTCCATGTGAGGAAATTGTAAGCCATCTGCGTCTGTTTCTTCAAAAGTTATTGTATCTTCGAGTCGTGGTCGTTTGGTCTTTGTAATAGATACTTTGGCGTATTTCTTTGCTGTATATGTGACTGCATCAACCTCAATACCACCAGAGATGACGTTGACTGTCATCTTTGGAGATGATGCTCGGGGAGGCTCTGATCTGCTTTGCTGGGCTTTTGCGTGTGTTTGTTTTCCTTTCTCTGTCAAGTACTCCTTGAGGTAGCCCTGTTTCAATAAATTAGCGACCTCATACCTTAGAGCCTTGCAGTCATCCGTTGTGTGGCCGTGGTCGCGATGAAATTCGCACCATAAATTTTTGCTGCGCTTGCTGGGGTCACCCTTCATATCCTTAGGCCATTTGACTTTTTCGCTCATCCCTTCAAGCACTGCTACGAGCTCTGCCGCCCCGATGTTGAAAACGGGCATGGTTGGGAGTCCGTTAGAGGTCGAAGCAGAATCACTGCCCCTTGCGAGGCCTTTGTTGTTGCGACCGCGTCCACTTGAGTTGTTGCGTGACCGATTAGGATATGGCTCGTGTCGTGCATCTGGTTTGTCTGTCTCGATCTTTCCCCCAGCGCCGCTGGTGCGAGCCTGGCTCCGTCCCCGGGCACCTGTGCCAATTAACTTATCTTCGTCTATACGTACCTTTGAATTATAACGATTGTAGACATCCGACCAGTTTGCTGCAGGATATTCTCGCAAGGATTCATACAATCGTCTGGTCGCTTCAGAACTCTTGACGTCCAAGCTGTTAGTGAATGCAATAGCCGCCCATCGATCTGGAACTTTGGGTAGCAACATGCGTTCACGCTGAAAGCGATCTACATACTTTCGGAGAGACTCCCCGGGCAGTTGTTTGATTTCAAAGATGTCTTCAACTCTTGTTTCTGTCTTCTGGGCGCCTGTGTGTGCTTTGACGAATAACTCTGCCATCTCGGCAAAGGATCCTATTGAATTCGGTGGTAGCATTGAGTACCATCGTAGAGCGCCATCTGCCAATGTCTCCACGAATTTTTTCAACTGGACTGATTCGATCTCCTCATCGGTGAGATCGCTTGCCTTTATAAAATTGCTAAACATCATCAAGTGGTCGTTGGGGTCAGTTGTTCCCCGGTATCTTGGTATGTTCGGCATTTTGAACGTTTTGGGTATTGCCTTGGGTGCTGCTTCTTTTTTCCAAGGCCTTTGAGTATACCGTTGAACGTCCACTTTCTTCAAAGTAGGTGGTGCGCCAGGGATCTGATCGATCCTTTCATGAAGGGAGCGCTGCAGGGCTTCTTGGCTCTCCTTGAACTGCCGGGTGAGTGCTTCCATTACTTCGCTCATTTCTGTTGGCACCGCCGACCCTGCATTTTGATTTTCAGCGTTCTCAGCTCGTCTCGAGGCATGAGACGGTGAGGCGTTCCCTGGACGTCCAATGGGTGGATCATTTGGCAAGTTTTGTCTTCGTAGGCTGTCGATAGCCTCCCGTATTTGCCTGTTGATTTCAGCCTGTTGCCGTATGAATTCGAGGACAGCGTCCCGAGAATTCCTCGAATTTCTAGGACTATTGGGTCCTCTAGGTCCTTGACCAGAGTTTCCTTGGCCAGGTGGGCGGCTGTTTCTGCTACCTTGCTGGCTGTGCTCGTTTTCCTGTTCGCCTGGGAGCGCGTTCTCGTCTTCTGCAGCGGGGATTACGTCATCATCCGCAGGAATGTTGTCTTGCTGCTCATTCTCGGCCAGATTCAAGTCCACTTGCTCTGCAGCGTTAAGGTCTTGTTGTCCGTCGACGAGGGCGTTATTGTGCGAATTGTTATCTGCCATTTCAAAAAGAAAACGAGGAGAGCCAACGAGCAAGAAGAAAAGAAAACGAATAAAGAGACAAAATACGTCAAGCAATTAACCTACGGAAATTATTGACCGGCTCCCACTGTGGTCGCCAAATTGTTTAACCGTAATTTCGTTTATTAGGCTAATTCACAATTAAATTTATAAAGCGGGGTCACGATCAATAATCGAGATTAAATGTTTGATGTGAACAAATATAAATGCCTAGGGAGAATGTAAAGGGAAGTAAATGCTCGAAATAAATGACGGCAATAAAAGTAAGGAAATAAGAACGCAGTTAATGCAACGTAATGAATGTAAATTAAATAGAAGGAACCGTATTCAGGTCGCGTGGATCTGATTAAATTCCTTCCTCGTACTCTTTATGATATTGGAATAGCAAAACAATAAATGAGATCGCTTGGCTCCGGATAAAAGTAATCAGTATGGACAAGAGATAAAGATTTTCGTATTAATGATTGGAGTACAGATGTGTATTCAGAGAGAGCAAAGATCGATACAATGTTTGTGACTTGAATTACAATAAATAGGCGACTAGATGTCCGTTCGCGAGCAGTTGTAACTTCTTGATTGAGCAGTTATGCCGCCTGAGGATAAGATTCCTATTTTGAACCTGTTGGACGAAGAGTTGCGTCTATTCTGGCCGCTGCAACTGTTTATCTGCCCGTTGCAACTGTTCATCCTTGACTCTATCCGTTATCTTCATGCCTACTCATAGCCACGTGTCGCCCATACGTCGTCCTACGTGGATGCTTAGTCACCAACCTTGGTGACGACGGATTTAACCCAATACACATAAATTCTGGGACATTATTTTCATCGTCTTCTTCATCCTAGAGCTACTTCATCCTGGAGCTACTTACACATTCATTGTGTCTTGAAATTTATCATTTTTGAGTAATCCTTCTCATTGTTTTTGTACAAGGAGTTTAGGATATTGTTTTGACTTACAAATAATAGTAGTGATAGTTGTTGAATCCATTCAACTAATTGTTGAAATAGTTAATTTGTTGTTCAACTTTCTTTGATCGGAGGTACTGTGTGTAGACGACAACAGTGATGTCATCGTCGGCGCGATGGGGGAAGGGGGAGGGGAGTGGCCGAAAAATAATGGGGGTGAGGGGGGTGGGGGGGAAGTGAGAGAAGGAATTAGGATTTGTTATGTTAAGCTATTTATTGCTATGTTTTACAATTAAGCTCTCTATTTATCTATACTGGGTAAAAATGGTAGCAGTGTTGGTTGTGATGGTTGCTGCTAGTAGCTAATTGTCGTGGCGGTGGTGGTGATAGCTTTGATAGTGAAGTGGTTGCATTCTGACAGTGACTAGCAAGAGCTAGTGAGTGATGGTTGGATAGCTAAGGTCATGGTAGTTAATAGTAATCGTGGTCGTGGTAGTTAATGATAGTTGAAGGTTATGGTGGTTAATGGTGGTGGTGGTGGTGGTTGGTAGTGGTGATAGTTGACAGCGACTTCAGTGTGGGGTGGGTGATGGTTGTGATGGCGGAGGTAGTTGGTGGTCGGTAGTAATGGTGGTTGAGAGTAGGTGATTACTAGTGGTGGTTGGCGGTGATAACTGGTTGTGATTTATCGATAGTAATTTAGTTTAAAAGTTTCATATTTGGTCCTAGAGTAAAATTGCACTAATACTTGAGGTTGAACCATTGATTGAGGCTTTCATTAAGCAAAAACAAATGAAGTCTTAAAAGCAAATTAGTCTCTAAGACGAGACGATTCAAGATAATATGATAAAACAACAATCCATTGGCTCCACTCTTTCAACTAATATGAGACATTTTAATACCAAAAATATGAGATACGCAACTCTTGCTGCTGATTAGCAACAAATTAGAAATATCTGAGAAGTCGCATTCGACGACAATTCAAGATGCACGGATATATTCATTGGTCAAATAATTCGCTCCATGATGGTGTATGTTTTAACTCATACATCAATTTCAAATGCATCTCTCATTTGTTTGTGCACGGTAGAGTTGTAAAACTTTACAATATCAACTGAGTGATCTATTGCATACGTCTCATTTGAAGAGCTTTTTGAGAGAACTTTTGCTACCTGCCTAATTTTGGTAATACTCCATCCGTCTTAATTTATGTGAGTTATTTTGATTTTGTATAGAATGTAAATAAAATAAAAATTAGCTTTGTAAAGTTCTAAAATTATTTTTGTAAGATATAAAAAAAAAGTGAGAGAGAAAATATTCAATTAATTAAAAAGTTATTGGTAACTTTTAAATATAAATAGGGCATGTAACGAGGATGAGTAACCATGGACATTGTAATCATAGTATTGTGATGGATATTGATTGAATTCCATTAGAATAGAATTACAACCTTAGTTCAAGTAACCAAAAAGAAAGAGAAAATAGAAAAGGGAGGTTCCAGATTTAGCTAACAAACTAGCTAAGAAAAATAAAAGACAAACATCATAGCATAAGTCCTAAGTGATTATTTTCATATTCTATATATAGGCAATCTTCCCGGGGTCCCAAACGTAATTTGTCATCTTTCCAAATGGGTCCTCTAACTTAGTTACATTCATAACATTCCTCGCGTCGTCAAAAAGAACCTTGTCCTCAAGGTTCGAGTCAAAGACTTGGTACCCATCAAATGTTTCTGTTTGGTTCTGCAAGATGGATGTAACTGACATTCCAAAGTCAGTTGGTACCATAGTAACTCCCTGCTTCATCAATTGATGATGTGTAATGAATTCTGCTACTGCATGATTCACAATGAGAACATCAATAACACCAGAAGGTTCCAATGCATTCCAAGGATGCCTTAAAGCGCCATCTGCAACCATTTGACCATAATGGAAGATTGACCCTTCATTAATGAAAGATATTTCCCTTGTTTCTTCAAGACTCAAAGTAAATTCCTGTGCATCATCCCAAAAATTTATGAATCCAGCTTCAAGCAACAAGACACCAACATATTCTTCAAATCCCTGCAAGATAAACAGGATCGGGAGGAGCAGAAATAATTGTTCTTCTCTGCTTTTGTTCACATCCTTGCTTGTTGACTCTTCCTCTATGGAACTACCATAGTAGTCTCCTTCAATCATGGTTACCTTCTTGTACCACTCAAGAAAAATATTACCTTTTACTTTGCATAGCATCTTGCCAGGATCAAAAACGGTATTCTTCTTTGAGAAAGAAGGTTTCACTCTTTCGGCCGTGTCATTTTTAAGAAAGCTCATGTCCGAATACTGCCACTGTCTATCAATTCCAAGTGCTTCTAGCTCGAAAATGATGCCTGGTTGAAGTCGATTCACACTAAAGCCACTCAGCTGAGAGGTCACCCTAAAGATTATCCTACACTTGAGGCGTTCCAGAAGCTGTCCGTAATTAAACATTAAGAAATCATTATCCTGGTATTTCCTATATGAATGCATTACCATCATAAGTTCCAAAATTGATACAAGTTCTTCCAAACAAGAGCACTTAGAAGTTGTGCACACTAGAAGTACTCTGAATGGCTCAGAAAAACAAGATGGATGAATAGTACCAGTAAAGCCATTAGCTCGCTGATCCATTTTGGAATATGTGGCTGCCAAAGCACGTCCAGATAAGTAGCAAAATTGGAAAAGATAAGTTTTCAACTCTTCTTTGGTGATTTGCTCAATATTTGCAGCAAGAGGTCTTATATGCAAAAGTTCCTTTGCGCCCAGGACATGGTCAGAAGATGTGAGTGCGCCACCAAATGATATAAACAAACCTTCAATCTTACTAACAACTCCAATTTGTTTGCACCAATTTTGGGCATCATAAGGTGTGTATACAGCAACACTAAGTGGCGAAGCAGCAACAAACTTGCTTGAATCTTTAAGGCACTCGAGCACTTTTTCTGACTCATGGAATGAATATTTGATTTTTGTGACAAATACTAGAGCAGTCATGTAGGCATAGGTGAGTACATGAGGAACACCATCCACGGTAAGATACACAAGAGCCATCAATTGACTGAAAACAAGTCCAGCAGCAAACTTAGCGTCCAAGTCCATCTCTGACTGTGCAAGAACCTCAGGACTGAAAGCCAAACCATTAGTACCACTATGAGTTTGTAAAGAACTAATGAAGACAATCTCTGCTTTATATTCGGATTGCACAAAAACCAAGCCAAAGTTCCAGTTATCTCCAGTTCCATTTTTTATAGCCAGAAGGCATACCATGGAATATGTAACAGCTCCTAACATAAATGAGTCTAGCGTGAGATCCATGTTTTGTAACTTCAGACAGTGTTTCATGGCTTCTTCACCTTGACCAAGTAGAACATAAGTTGTTATGAGAGGGGTGAAAGATAGCAGAGCCAGAGTAGGGGACGCGTAAAAAATTCTAGGTGCATTATTCAGAAGACCACAAACAAAGCTTATAAAGAAACTAAGATTGACGCCAACTTGTTGGTTTGTATCGTTGCTGCAAGCCAGTTTGGGGTTCGCCAAACATCCATACACCATTTGTATAAATTGATTTGTCACAAAACTATGCAATGGAAGGCCAGCAAAGCAGCCTATTAGCCCAGGCAAATTGCTACTTCGCAACAAACTCTCCGGTGGAGGACTCTTGACATCAGACTTATACCAAAAATAAACAGGCACCTCTATTTTGGTATTTAGATGCTCAATTAACCAAAGCTCGCAACTATTTCTGCCATGTGATGATGTGATTTCCTTGTATGGTTGCCAAGAAAAATTGAAGGCATGGAAATAGAGGCATCGGAGGAAGTCATATGCATCAATAGACACCTCTAATGCACTGGTAGAAACTGCCTTGACAACACAAGCAGTAGAGATGCAAGGATAATCGATATGTTTAACACTACTAATATCATTAAACATTTCATAGGAAAGAGTGGCAACATCATGCGTATCATATACACCCAGATCAAATGGAAGTTGTAAGCATTTAATCCTATGCATCAATGTGATTCCATCCATAATCAAGACGCCAATCCTAGATTCATTGTACCTTCTAGTATAGCCAAGATCAAAAGAATATGCATATTTATACTTGCTCGACATATTATCAAACACATCGCAAGTAACCTCAATGTCAAGCGCCTGTCCGTTGTCTATAAGTGGAACCTTTACACAAGAGGCACTTACCATTGTTGTTCAGGTGTTGGCAATACCATTCACTTTGACCAATGTGCTCGCATCGACCATTACAAGAATATAAGCTTCCTTATGAAATACTCTCCTATCCCACTTGTGAATCCATCAGCTTCTAATATCCCGAGCCTTAAATCCCCAGGCCTATCAATTTGAATGACTTCCACGGATGTGTCATTGCGTTCAGCTCCTGTTTGTGCCATTAAAAATCGTACCTGTCCAGTATCATACCAGTTGCAATTGTGTGAGCCAAAGATAATTTTTGCAAAGACTTTCATGTCTGACATTGTATCGAACATTTTGAGCACAGATTCCACTAAATGAGGAAGGGAACGCAAATGTTGATTAGTTCCGGAAGAGCAATTGTTGTTAGGAAAAACAACAGTAGAGTACGGAGACATCTGCATTGGAATGAAAGGTGTAAATGACTTGGTTATATTTCGTTGTGGATTTTCGTCAAACACCTTATCCACAGAGGGAGAGTTCCCTTCTATCAATTCAGGTTCATACTCAGAGATACAAACTGCGGCAATATTCTCCATTGCATCGTCCACTTTGGCCTCCTCTACATTTGCATCGTCCAAATCTGTGAAGTCCAATTGCATCTCCTCGAGTTGTAAGCGCACAGAGCATCCGAGAGTTGGACTCTACCATCTCCATCACTAGCTCCTGGATGGTATTGATGGAAGTGGAGATCATGTCTATTTGAACATGAGATAGAAAAGGGGTGTTTGAGGGTGGAGGCGGAGTCGGATAAACTTGCTGGAATGGGTGTGGAGGAAGTGGAGAGGAGGATGATACCCATTTGGTAGAGGAAGGACAACGAGAGCACCAATGTAACGAGGATGAGTAACCATGGACATTGTAATGATAGTATTGTGATGGATATTGATTGAATTCCATTAGAATAGAATTACAACCTTAGTTCAAGTAACCAAAAAGAAAGAGAAAATAGAAAAGGGATGTTCCAGATTTAGCTAACAAACTAGCTAAGAAAAATAAAAGACAAACATCATAGCATAAGTCCTAAGTGATTATTTTCATATTCTATATATAGGCAATCTTCTCGGGGTCCCAAACGTAATTTGTCATCTTTCCAAATGGGTCCTCTAACTTAGTTACATTCATAACAGGGCACAATAAAGATAAAATAAAAAAATGATAGTATTAATTAATTATCAAATAAAAAAATATATCATTTTTTTTGGAAACACAAAAAATAATGTATCACATAAAATGAAAGCGGCGGAACCAACTACTCAAGATGAAGCGAAGAGTTCAACCTTAGAAGAGTACGTGTCAATTCCATTTCATGCAAAGTTGCGTATTTTTTCTGCCACGTCTTTTGCCTCTCAATGCACTTTATCAGTTAAAACTCACGAAATATGTCCTCCCAGTCCTATTAGAAAAGAAAGAAGGATTGCTGGGAAATCTGTGTCGCTATGGAGCTTGTCTTGAGTTTGATTCACAAAATCTTGAATACTTATTTACCTCATATGGCAACAACTGCACTCCTCCACTTCATGCCTTTATATCTCTTTTTCAAGTTTATTAGCTTCATTTACCGTTCTATATTTAGTGAAGACTTTGCTGGCAAAGTTGTTCTGATCACAGGGGCCTCTTCTGGTATTGGCGAGGTTTGTACCCAACATTCTACACATCTTATCCCTCAACACCCAACTTTGATACTAGATTTAAAATTATCAGAGCAGCATGTATTCCTGGATTTACTTATATTCACTGACAATGTAATAAAAATTTTACAATGTATGTAAGTGCAACCTGCCGTGGGGAGTTACTTGTGTCCAATTCTTACTTTCACTGATTATGTTTAACTAACTACCTGCAGCTAGACACGAATACCAATCGGGACTGACGGGTTCAGTTTCACCGATACTATGTTCTGAACCCATAATTGCAAAAAGTGCAATGAATTCAGTAGTAAGAACATAAACATTGAAATCCATTTAACTTAAAATTCTAGATCTGCTTCCTACCTAGAATCACCTATGTTACTCCTAGTAGCTAATTCTTTTCTTTTTCATTTTCTAATGCAAGTCTTGTTCGATAAACCTGAGTTTAATTTGTTATGGAAACTGAAGCACCTAGCCTATGAATATGCTAAAAGAGGTGCGTGTCTAGTCCTGGCGGCAAGAAGGCACAAGAGTCTTGAGCAAGTAGCAGACATGGCCTATTGGCTTGGATCTCCAGATGTTATTCCTGTATATGCTGATGTTTCCAAAGTAGAGGATTGTCAGCGCTTAATTGACGAAGCTATAAACAACTTTGGTAGATGTAAGTGTAAAAAACTGCTAGTACACTAAACAGTGAATGATCTTATATAAGTATATGTCAAAGTTATAAGTCAACTATGTTAAAGTGTAAATGTAAATGATTTTGTCGCTAATTTTGCTGCAGTGGATCATCTGGTGCCTAATGCTGCTGTGACGCCCCTATATATGTTTGAGGAACTTGTAGATGTCATCAACGCTGCACCTTCAATGGTAAATGCCATACACTTTTCAAAGCATTTATACAGCATCCTAAAGCTAATTTATAGGGCAAATCGTCCCTGAGTAAAGTGCATAATTGTCTTGAATTGTTTTTGGAATATGAACATTTTGGGAATCAAACTAGAGATTAATTTGGCGTGTTTTTACTCTCAGGACATAAATTTCTGGGGCTCAGTTTATACTACTCACTTCGCCATTCCACATTTGAAGGAAACAAAGGGCAAAATCATAGCAATCACTTCCTCAGCTGGTTTTTTACCTGCAGCCAGGATCAGCTTTTACAATGTATGTTAGTTGCTGGACTTCTAATAATTTATGCCTTGTTGAGTTTGAATATAATTAGTGTTACACCAGGCAAGTAAAGCTGCAATGATTAGTTTCTATGAGACGTTGCGGGTAGAACTCGGCACACAAATTGGGATCACAATTGTCACTCCTGGACTAGTCGAATCTGAGTTGACGAAAGGCAAATTTCTAACAACAGAGGGCAAGTTGGAAGTAGACCAAGTAATGAGAGACGTAAGTTACTTCCTCTGATTTAAATATCAAGCTTTTATTATATACTTGCATACCTTAGCAACTGTTAAATTTTGCAATCACCCCAGGGTGGAATCGAGGGGGTTCAACAGAATCCCCTTTTGCTGGAAAATTGTACTATGTATGTATATCAATTGTTAAACACACACAATGAAATTTATACTTTCGCCGCTGGACCATCCCGTCTAAAGTTCAAGTTGTGAGATGGAGAGACTATATCATTTTGTTTAATTATGCTTTCAACATGTTTGCCTATTATTTGTTTTCTCCCCTTTCTCAAAGAAGATAGCAGTATAATCCAATTTGTTGCTATTACTACCAGGTTGAAATGAGTGTGACGCCAATATTGCCAGTGCAAAAGTGTGCTAGAGCAATTGTCAAGAGTGCATGCCGTGGAGACCACTATCTCACAGTCCCGTCATGGTTCAAGACATTATTCGTGTACAGAGTTTTTTTCCCTGAATTGCTAGAATGGCTCCAACGCTGGTTCTTGATTCCAGGGCCAGGGAAACCACCAACAGAGGCACCTAGCAAGATAATTCTGGATGTGACAGGATTGAAGGAATATGTTTATCCAGCGTCTGTCCTATCTCCACATATCAAACAGGACTGAGGATGGAAAGATTTGGAAGGAACGAAAGGAGAGAGGACAACTAATGGTTGCACTCTACTTGGTTTAAATAGAATTTCGTTGCCTCCTTGCTCTGTTTCCTGTTTTCTCATTCTAAGTAAAGATAAAAAGGTACTTGCTTTAGGTGTCCATATAACTTTGTGCAATATAATTCGATAAAACAAGATGAAGCAAGGAAATTAATTAGGAATTTTCTACGAACGGAAGTGTCATAAAAGAATAGCAACGAGTTACCTCAAAATGGAGCAATAATTGAAAGCATTTCAAGGTCTCCTCCTTGAAATTGACTCGTTATCGATCTGAAGTAGGAGTAATAGTTATCTTTGCAAAAGCAAAACTTATTCATATGTGCACAAGCTGATGTGTTAAGCAGTTGAGAAATAGTGGAGTAATAATTTCCAAGAGTGTCATTAGTAGCAATAACAACTAGGAAATCATTTTTCCTGTCATGCATGATTTTCCCCCTTCTCAAGACAGAAAAGTTAATGGAATACACACTGATTACCCCCGCTTGATATAAGACTTGAGTTTTTCCTAGTAGAAGGCAATTGGTTACGAGACATTTCTAACAGAGCAACTGTCTCAAATAGCACTATAGTCCAGTGCAAAATGCTGCATTGATTTGAAAGATACAAGAGACACAGGACTAATTAGAAATTTTGAAGCAACAGCATCAATATCCAAAGGGAATTAAAATATGAGTAAAAGTTACCTTGATCTTCCCTTTGTATCTTCATGCTCAACTAGCCATATACTAGGTGAAATAGTTTTCCTTTATACCATGTGTCACTTTCAAGTTTATGCAGGGAGAAAATAAAAACTCAATGCAGATAGGATAAGTAAATATGTCATTGAAGTCTGTTCAACATAATTAATCAACCACTGTTTCCCTGTTAACTTAAACAGCTGCCTGGACTGTAGTCCAATTACGAAGTACACGCTCCCCAACTACCAAAATGTATTAGTAGTATTATATAGACTGTGCAAAATCCAATAGAGTCTTCCGCCCAACTACCCACATATTACGTGCAAAATACCAAAGTCTCACATCACTCTCTCTATCTATTTATACGTATACATACATCTCAAAGTCTATAAAAACCAATTTCAACTATTCTTTTCATGCACTCAACGATAAAGCTAATGAAATGGAAGAATATTCAACCCTGCAAGTTCTTATAATGACACTTTTATCTTTCACCATAGCCACCATACTCTTTTACTACAACATCTTACGCCGTAGGCCAACAACCAAAACTCCACCATCTCCACCATCACTCCCAATAATCGGTCACCTCCATCTTCTAACCGATATGCCTCACCATACCTTCACTCAAATGGCTCAAAATCGTGGACCCATCATTTACCTTAAACTTGGTCAAGTCCCAACAGTAATAATCTCTTCCCCTCAACTAGCTGAACTTATTCTAAAAACCCATGACCATATTTTTGCTAGTCGTCCACAACTTATTGCTGCTCAATATCTTTCTTTTGGCTGCTCTGATGTTACTTTTTCACGTTACGGTCCTTATTGGCGTCAAGCTAGAAAAATCTGTGTTACAGAGTTGTTAAGTTCCAAACGAGTTAGCTCGTTCCAGTTCATTAGAAATGAAGAAATAAATCGCATGTTAGGAGTTATCGCGACTCGCTCGGGGCAAGTACTAGACATGAGTCAGGTTTTTTTTACTGTTGCAAATGATATTTTGTGTAGAGTTGCATTTGGAAAGAGATTTATTAATGATGAGTTGAAAGAGAAAAATGATAAGAAGGATTTAGTGAGTGTGTTAACGGAGACACAAGCTTTGTTAGCTGGGTTTTGTGCAGGCGATTTTTTCCCTGGGTGGGAATGGGTTAATTCAGTGAGTGGGATGAAAAGAAGATTGATGAAGAATTTGAATGATTTGAGAGCAGTATGCGACGAAATTATACAAGAACATGTGGAAAAGAGAGATGATTTGGGAAATAAGGACCAAGATTTTGTTGATGTATTGCTAAAAGTTCAAAAAAGAGATGATCTTGAAGTACCTATTACTGATGACAACTTAAAAGCACTTGTTCTTGATATGTTTGTTGCTGGAACTGATACAACATCAGCTACATTAGAATGGACAATGACAGAGTTAGCTAGACATCCAAGTGTTTTGGAAAAGGCACAAAATGAAGTAAGGCGAGTTGTTGCTAATTATGAAGGAGGGAATGATAAGGTAGAGGAATGTCATATTCAGCACCTTCATTATATGAAAGCAGTAATAAAAGAGACTATGCGATTGCATCCACCCGTCCCACTTTTAGTTCCTAGAGAATCCATGGAGAAATGCACACTTGATGACTATGAAATACCTGCAAAAACGAGGATTTTAATCAACACTTATGCAATTGGAAGGGATCCAGGGTCATGGAAGAATCCTTTGGAGTACAACCCTGAAAGATTTTTGGAAGAGAATAAGGATATGGATTTCAAGGGATCACAAGATTTCAATTTGCTACCATTTGGAGGAGGGAGAAGAGGTTGCCCTGGTTACTCCCTTGGATTAGCTACCCTTGAACTCTCATTGGCTCGCTTGTTATATCATTTTGACTGGAAATTGCCTCATGGAGTAGCAGCACAAGATGTTGACTTGTCTGAGATTTTTGGGCTTGCTACTAGAAAAAGAGTGCCTCTAAAGCTTGTTCCAACCACCAACAAGCTCTACACGTTCAACAAATAACTAATTAGCTACTCTATTGGGTTACTTTGTTTTCTTTTGTCAAGGTTTAGCAATGAATAATTAGACAGTAATTGTTCAAGGATGATTTTAGTTTGTAGCACTTGTATCAAGAGTTCCCACAAATAATTCCGATATAAAAGAAAAAATAAGTGAAAGGTACTCGACTTGTATCAAGAGTTCCCACAAATAATTCCAATACACCCGTTTCATTTATTTTAACCCACTTGGTAAAAATATTGAATCCGCTACTGGAGCTAGTCTTTTTTTTTTTTTTTTTCTGATTTTTCGAATTTTCTTTTCACATTGAATTAGTAATTCATTCTGTATAATCTAATAAAGTTAACGACAAAATTACTTATACATCGATAAATGTTTTGCAAGACCAAACAAATCAATTAACCTAATATCTATTGAAAATATTTATATGTAACAACAATTCATGTTCATAAATCAGATAACTTGACGTCGTCCATTTATTTTTCGACCCTACATAATACTACATAATAACGATTAGATTAATAAACAACTTCAAAATAGAAGATTTGAAAATTCAAGCAAGCATCATGTGTGAATAGCTTTAAATAAATTATACCACTTAATTATAGCTAAAAATATATAAAGTACTTAAAAGATACTCAATAAAATAAATATTATATGAACACACACGCTCCATAAGTTTTTTAAAGCTAAAAACATGTATTTTTTTTTAAGAAAAAATAAATCTTAATGTTAGTTTGATTTAGTTTCTTATTTGGTTTGATTTTATCTTTCCCTGAACACATAATGACAGTACATGATACACCATAATGATCGAATTTAAATTCTTAGAACCCTGACAAAATGGTTCTAAGAATCGTTATACGCTTGATCGCAAGTAAATCACTAAACAGTGAATAGACTCTACAACAATAATAGGGCACTAACCTTAATCCAATAATTGAACTTTGATTTGAATTTAAGTTTAGCAACCTATACAGGATCCTTTAAATTGTACGGGCTCCTTTACTTGATTGCAACTTTGTATATTTATATAAAAAAAAATACTAATAAGCGTTTTCACGATGTTGATGATGCGAGTATAACGAATTCAGTAACTTAGTAGCAGTAGCAAATGAATGATCAAAAGAAGAATAACAATGAATTCTCTTAGGAAGCGACCGCAATGATGATTGAAAAATACCCTCAAACAAATTCGATCTCTTCCCGCACACTATAGCAGACATGTTGTGCCTTCTCTTTTAGATTTCTCCTCTTAACAAATATTCCCTCTTTGTCGTTACGATCATGCAGATTTGTTCTTGTATAAAATTACAAAATCTGAATCAGTTCGATTACTATAAGAAAATTATTTGAGATAAAAAAATTATGGTTAAATTTCTAGAAATGCTACATATAGTTTGTGCCTTTTCTGGTTTAAATTTAGAGAGAGGGGAGGTAGAGAGAAAAAGAAAAAGTGAAGACGATCTGACCTCAATTATTATAAAATATACAAAGCATATTGACTCACCATATGAATAGTGCGACCGGATTATCATTGTGTTATGTTTTCTAGTGAATTTTTGTAGATGAGCGAACTAAGGTTGATCTAGCCTCAGTTATTTGCAAAATATACAGAGTATTTTGGCTCATAATATGAATAAGTGTGGCCAGATTGTCTTGATGTTATGTTTTCTATGGATTTTTGTAAATAAGCAAAGTAAGAACGATCAGGCCTCAGCTGTTTACAAACTGTATAGAGTATTTTGACTCACTATATGAATAAGTGCGGCGGAATTTTCGTGATTACAAATTATTAGCACACAAAGTTATGTTTGCCGTGTATTTTGGTGAATGTCCGAAATGAGGACGATCGGGCCTCATCTTAACCCATGGTTGAAGAATGAGGCGATCAAGAAAGTCGTGGGCCTCGTAGTACCCGCATACGACAGCTCTGTGGAGCTTTTCGGGTCGAAAACACCTTATTTATGATCTTCTTACGGCCATCACGCTATTCTATAATTAACCATGCTATTTATGCTAAATATAGCCCTTCATAGATCTCTACGACCTACCTCATTTATTTATAAAATGGACATAATTTTTTGGCTCACTATATAAATAAGTTTGGCGAATTATCCTGATTTCTGCAATGTATGCAGGGAGCAAGGGTATTTTCAAAATTGCAGCTAAAATATAAAACTACTCATTTTTTAAAGATCATCTCTAAGGAACTCATTCCTCAAGACTGGGTAGTGGGTACAAATGTGTTTATTCGTGTAAATCTGCCAAAGTTTACATGTGAGAGCACTAGAATTTTGGGAATTTTACCCCCACGAAAACATTATCAATAAGTTTAAACTCTATTTATATTTTATATTAGTCTATAGACAGCTAGTAAATAGCCAAAGTAAAAGTATAACATACAACCAGTTAACCATATCAAAATATAGCCATATCACCTTCTAGACCCTCGCCTCTCTAAATACAAAAAAGGAAAAAAGTTAGTATAATTCATTAGCTACAAATAAGGAGTCTATAATTGAATACTATGCATTTTTTGTGGGTTGACAACTTTAATAACCATAAATCTCTTAAAAGGTTAATCAATCATTAAATATAAAAAATTGTATACTGATACGACATATAGTTCAGAAATCTTTCACAAAATCCATCAATATTTAAGTGAACAACAAATCCACTTCCTGCCTAAGCAACACAGTATCAAATCAAAAATCTACTTTCTAAAATCAAAATCAAAATCTGGTGTGAATTTCAAACAAATGAACACGTGTAACAAAATTTTTTTTATAAAATGATTTGAATTTGTATGATGTTTCGTATGAAGCAGAATGAATACTATATGAGCAGATGATGATGAACCATGAGTGACATTATATTGATATCGATATATTCTCAGCCAATTATTTTTCAACCCACTCTTCATTAATTTATGTTTCTTGTTATTTGTATGAATTGAGGATATAGCACTTACACGTGTCATGTATAGTGTATAATTACTATATCCTAAGTATATACTCACAATGTTAAAATGAATTTATAATATACATCTAGTATATATATACTTTGAATGCATCAATTTGAGATGGCTGGAAATAAAAGGGTCTATATTTTGTTTAAAAATTATGTAACATGTGAATAACATAGAGATACAATATTCAACATTAGAAAGCAATATTGACCAAATAACAGATGAATAATATGAGGATACCATTTAGAACAAAAATAAAATAAAGGATGATGGAATGCATAATAGTTGAATAAATATAGTCTTTACAACCATAATAATTAATGGTTTATAGTCTATATAACATGTGAATAATATTTATATGCAATTTTAAAAAAATTAATAAGTAATACTAAAATAATTGATATTAACTAAATAATTTAGGGAAATATTAAAAAATAGGCAGCTCACAACCCAAAATTACAAATAGGAGGCCATATTTTTTTTCATGCATAGCACTCATCCGTAAAATTACAAATTTTAGCACTCCTTCATAAAAAACACCCTAGCTGCCAAATTTCCCCATCCCCAACCACTAAGCCGCTGGCAGACTTCTCCCACCAGTGTGTCGTTACTTTTTTGTATTTTACTGAATTTATGTTGTTTATTGCGTCTAAATCATTGCTTTGGACAAATTTATACACATAAATCTCCCCTCCCCCCCCCCCCAAAAAAAAAAAATTATACATGAATATACATAGGTGCGTAGCAATGAGAGAAATAAAAAAATATACACAAAAAGAGTAAAAATTCATATAAACATTCCTAATATACAGATTTATTCACTCACATATACACGCTTAGACAAATTTATACAATTTTATACACGTGTATAAAGTTGTATAAACTTGTATAAACTTGCGGCATACTGCTATCTCAGGAAAAGGGTGACAGCTCGGGTAAGATTTGAAAATATGAGTCATTTTTGATAATTTTATTCTTTTGCTTGTCTTTTAGTGTAATTATCCCAATAATTTATCTTTTTGGATTAAACAACTTATTATTACAAGAAGCGAATATTGTGACAATGAACGAGAATAGTGGGTAGGAGTGACAACGAAGAGCGAGAGTGTTTACAAAGCTAATTGAGTTTTATTAAAGTAATTAACTAAATAAGGTAATGAATTTGTAAGATCTGCTATTAAAAGGGAGGATATTCCGCTTCAATCCCTTAAATTAGAAAATATATCAATTATCCTTGAATATGGATTTAATTATTGACCTTTGTCCCAATTTGCTAACATTAGTCTATAGACAGCTAGTTATGTTTATTCCTGAAGGGGTACATACATGCATATATCACAAATCTATACTAAATAGATTGTTTAAACATAAACCGAGAACTTACTTGTTGTTCTCGTAAGCGGAAGCGGTAGGATCTTGAACCGTGGCTGGAATTACTGGCCGTCGGTAGTTGTCACGTGCTTGACGGATCAACTCCTTTATCCACAGTCTAAACACCTAGTTATTTGAGAGAGAGATAGGAAGAAGAGCTGTATAGACTAGTACGTTCTTTTCATTGTGTATTACTGTTTTATTTATAGCTTATATGAAGTAGTTGTCCTCTTATAGGACTCTACTAGGTAATTATTTATTTACCAGGATAAGCTTTAAGAGCACCCCTTATGGGTGGACTCTTAACAGATAATTCCAACATCTCCCACTCACACATAATGGGAGTGCTCTTATAATATGAGAAACATATTCTCATCCCATCTCTACAAATATTCATACAGTGAAATAGACCGTGCGACCAGCATACTGTGAGAGCTACGTGCTATATATCTGTTAGGAGTATATAGCCTCTCGTCGAGTGCAAACCTGCAAGTAGATTATAAAGTATGCAATACCCCAGATCATATGAATCACATTTTGATATCCTCTCAAAATCTCAAATATCATTTTTATGTATTCACAATTATAACTCATAAGTTATAACTGGTGCACCTGTGAATACAAAATTAATGAGATTCCTTTAATGGTCTTTCTCTTCTCACGATTCTCTTAACATTAGCTCAACTGCTTTTCTAGATATGTCCCGCCAGACCGCATCCATTTTCATGGTCTTTTGGAAACACACTAAGATAGCTAACATTAGACTAAGTCTCAAGTATCTGATCGGAGTCGCTGAGGGTACATAATTTGAGCCAGCATAAAGGCTCTGGGTCTCACGCAACAGTAAGTTGAGATCAAACTTATGTTAACCCAAGGTCGACATTAGCACACATGGTATGAAACATGTGCTACAACATTTTTCTCCTTTCCTTAAGGAGCGTATGTCTTTATAAATAATGTTGTATAGATGAAATTCAGACACCATATGTATCTAAATTCGAGTTTCTTAAACTCACATCTAGCTCACTAAGTAGACTAGGTGAACATCCTTTCACCTGAATAACCTTATATTATTATTTAAACAACTGTATTGATTTTAAGCATATCGCTCTCAAATTATCCATTTGATAATTTTTCTTAAAATCAAGTCTCATCTCCACTTATCACTAAGATAAGGAGGCGGTTGCCTGTGTGAGAAGGCCAACCTTTTGTCTACCCGACATACTAAAATATAATTGAAGAATGTACTAAACACTCAATAAATCATGAATATGTATGTAAGTAAATCAACTTTATTGATTATCAAAGAACATAGTTTTGTGAACAACTGGAAAAACAAAGAATAATACAAAATCACTCAAAGTCTACGCAAGCCTTGAGACCTAGTGTGTCTCACAAATGTATCTCTAGCTAAAGACTTGGTCAGTGGGTTTGCTAACATATCTTCTGTAGATATTTTCACCAGGTTCAACCTCTTGCGTTTATACATGTCTCTTGCATAGTTATACTTGATATCTATGTGCTTAGTATCACAATGATGCTTAGGATTCTTGGTTGCATCAACTGCAGCCTTACTATCACAGTAGACCAACACTGGTTCATCATCAGTGTTACCCAACAAGCTTTTGAAGAGCCTATTCAACCAAACAGCTTCTTTTGTTGCTTTTGACAGAGCCACATATTCGGCTTCCATCGTGGATAGTGCTACACATGATTGCTTCTTACTCTTCCATGATATGGCACCATTACTAAGTAAGAAGACATATCCAGATGTAGACTTCCTCTCGTCTAAATCTCCTCCATGATCAGCATCAGTGTATCCAACTAATCGCAAATCTTTGCTGCCTTGATAACAAAGTGCGTAGTTAGCTGTTCCTCTCAGATATCTCATGATCCTCTTTACTGCTTGCCAATGTGCTGGACCTGGATCGGATTGATATCTACTTACAAGCCAACAGCTTGACAAATATCAGGTCTAGTACACACCATAGCATACATTAGACATCCGACTGCATTTCTATAAGGCACTCGCTTCATCTTTTCTGTCTCTTCAGGAGTCTGAGGACACAAATGATTTCCCAAGTTATGGCCTTTGCTGATAGGAGTGTCAATTGGGTTGCTATTCTGCATATTAAATCGTTCAAGAATTTTCTTAATGTAATTCTCCTGAGAGAGATACAATAGTTTCTTAGGACGATCTCTTGAAATCTTGATTCCAAGAATATATGCAGCTTCACCCATATCTTTCATCTCAAATTGAGATGACAACCATGCCTTTACCTCGTTTAATAACTCCTTATCATTTCCAGCTATAAGTATATCATCGACATACAATGTCAGAATTAAAAGCTTATTTCTTGATCTCTTGGTATAAACACAATGGTCTTCATCAACCATAGTAAAACCATTGGATATGATCACATTTTGAAAGTGTATATACCACTGCCTTGAAGATTGTTTGAGGCCATAAATAGACTTCAAAAGTCTACAAACCTTTTGTTCGTGGCCTTTTTCAATGAAACATTCAGGTTGTTCCATATAAATTTCTTCATCTAATTCTCCATTGAGAAAGGCAGTCTTTACATCCATCTGATGTAATTCAAGATCTAAACTTGCTACTATAGCTAGAATCAGGCGAATTGAGTTAAATCGCACAACAGGTGAGAAAGTCTCTTCGTAGTCTATTCCTTCCTGTTGTGTATAACCTTTCGCCACCAGTCGAGCCTTATATCTCTCAACTGTGCCATCAGCCTTGAGCTTAATTTTTAGAACCCATTTGCTCCCAATAGCTCTGCGTTCTTTTGGGAGATCAACTAGTTCCCAGACTTTGTTGACTCTCATTGACTCCATTTTATCTTCCATTGCTTTTATCCATTTTTCCTTAGAAGGGCATGAGAGAGCCTCTTTTGCATTTTTAGGCTCGTTTTCTACTTGTAAGAACAACATAAAAAGTTCAGCACCTTCGACATCAAATCGTCGGTAGGGAATCTTTTTACGTAAACCACGTCCTTTTTGTGATTCTTCTTCGTTGTTCCCATTTGGATCAACGTTGCTCTCACTTGGATCAAGAACATCTATCCTGCTCCCACTTGGAACAAGATCAGTGACCATCTCGCTCCCACTTGGAACAAGATCCATTTGGTCACTGTTTGATGTCAAATGATTACTTACATTCGCATCCGATGATGAAGGAGGTTGTTGATGTGAAACTAATTCATCATCAGTTAAATTTCTCCCACTCGAATGAAGTGATCTTTGTACATTTTGATCCTCTATCTAAAACAAGGTTAGGTCTTGACCTACCTCTCCCTTTTTAGGAAACTCATCCTCTAAGAATGTGACATCTCGTGATTTAAATTTAGTTACGCTCCCACTGTCTTGCTGACCTATAAACACATAACCCTTAGAGGTTTCTGAGTATCTTATGAAAATACTCTTCTTTCCTCTCGGGCCTAATTTGCCATGTTTGTGTGATGAATCATGTGTATAGGCAGCGCAACCCCAAGGTCTTAATACACTTAGGTTGGGTGCTCTTCCAGTCCATAACTCATATGGAGTGGTTGCAACTGACTTTGTAGGCACTCGGTTAAGTACATAGGTAGCAGTAAGCAATGCATCACCCCAATAACTAATTGGGAGGTTAGCCTGTGCCATCATTGACCTAACCATTTCTAGAAGCGTCCTGTTTCTTCTCTCCGCAACACCATTTTGTTGTGGAGTATTTGGGATAGTCAACTGATGAACAATTCCCTTTCCATCACATAACTCATTAAATTGAGTTGACAAGTACTCTCGACCTCGGTAAGTTCGAAGAACTTTTATCTTCTTGTCTAATTGATTTTCCACTAAGCTCATATATCGTTGGAAACAACTTATTGCTTTTGATTTGTGGGAAATTAAATAGACATAACCGAAACGAGTGTAGTCATCTATAAATATGATGAAATAGTACGCTCCATGCCTAGTCCTGACATTCATAGGCCCACAGATGTCCGAATGGACTAATTGCAAGGGATACTCAGCTCTAATCGCTTTACCGAAGAGTTTTCTTGCAGATTTTCCTGCTAGACAACTTTCACAAGTGGACAATTCCACATGTTCAATGCCAGTAAGCAAACCTTGTTTTTCTAACCTTTGCATTCTTTGCTGGCCAATATGACCAAGTCTAGCATGCCATATGTTTACATCACTATCATATTTATGTGAGGAAGCAAACATAGAAAAACTAACATTATTACTAAATGAATCATAATCCAAATCCATAATAATAAAACCTCCGGTCACATGACCAAAACCAAACAAAGTTGAACCTAAAGTCAATTTGACAGAATTGTCATGGAAAAATAAGCTAAAGTCAAGCCTAAGCAAAACAATAACATAAATAATATTTCGTCGAATTCCTGGAGCATAGAGGACATCATGTAGTAGTAGGTGTCGACCACCACGCAAGACTAACTTGCTTGTACCGATCCCTTCAACAGCAACCTTATTGCTGTTGCCCACATAAATCCACTTTGTTCCACGTGAAATACGCCGAAACTCCACAAAGGAATTGCGTTCCTTCGTTATGTGGTCCGTTGCTCCCGAGTCTACAATCCACAAAGGATTAGATTCAGTCAAAAATACTGAACTAGAAACACAAAGTTCACTAGTTTGAGTTTTGTGAAATACCTTTCTAGGAGGCTCAGAGCAATCCTTAGCATAGTGACCCTTTTTGTCACAGTTAAAGCATTTTACCTTTGCAACATTTACACGTTTGGGACGTTTGTTATTGCCTTGTTGTTCTGCCCTTGCTCTTTTAGTAGGCTGAGACTGAGTTGGTCCTCTTTTCTTAACCCAATTCTTTTTCTTTGAGCCACCTTTGGCCTTAGAGGATGTTGCCATATGCAACTCAGCTGTTGGCTTAGTAGCCTCAAGCCGATCCTCTTCAAGCTCAAGAGATCTTCGGACATCTTCCAGAGTCTTGATTAGCTGATTGTGGGTCAAATGCATCTTCATATGATCCCAAGAATTAGGTAAAGACCGTATGACAGCTTGAACTTGTTGCTCATCGGTCAGCACATGACCATCATCTTTTAACTCCCCAATCATGTTTGTCATTAGCCGCATATGAGTTCTCACTGTCACGACCCTTTTTTAACACACAAAAACTAAAATAAATAGAAATTGTGTATTTAAAAGGTTATGACGGGTGTTACAAAAGGTACAAAATTATTTTAGAGAAACTCGGAGTCGCCACTTGACATAGTTTAAGGTGTGCCAAGTCACCAGAAGGTACCTTGGAACACCTTTGACTCGTCTAATGGTTTGCGTTTAGAGATTCGGGTAAGGTTCTCAGTTGACTCTCGGGAAGGTATTAGGCACCCTCGAGTCCTGTGCCAAGCACAGTTGCTTTATTGTCGCAATTTTAATTTATCAAATATGGTTGTTATATTAATGCCGTTTATTTGAATTTGTACTTTGATTTAAGAAAAAAAAAATTTATTCTTATCCAACCTCATAAAGGACTGGACGAATTTACATTTTGATTCAAAAATAAATAAAAAGTATTGCGTATTTCCAACCTCACAAAGGACTGGTCTATTTTTAAAAAAAGAATTTAATTAACTTCAAATAATTAAATTTGCCAAAATAATGGAACCATTTATTACACAAGTGAGTAGTTTGCCAATTTAAATATTGTTTTGTCAAAAGAGTGGCTATTGGTTAAAATATAATAGCTGGGCTGGAATTTTTGCATTGAAAGGCTTGTATGCTACTTTCTTAAAAAAAATGACCTCTTACTCGATTTTGATCCATTTATTTTGTTAGTGGGCTGGCCCGTTTGCAATAATAAGCTGGCTAGTTTTTTTGCTTGCGAAAATAGCACCTAATTAATTTAAACAACTCAATTTTTGATAGTGGGTTGGCCATTTGCATTAATAAGTTAATTAAAGGTCGTTTGGGAAAAGAACTAATCAGAATCAATTTGTCGCCTACATAGTGACTATTTTGTAAAAAAAAGAGCAAAACGAGGCTATTTCTGTAATTTATTGGTTCTTGCATTTTCATCCACTTTCTGTCTTGTTTAGCTTTTTTTTTTTTTCATTCCACATTTTCCTTTAAATTGACATTTAACTTGCGCTCTCATTGATTAAATCCTAAGTTTTGCCTAATCGTCCATCCTTTCTTTTCGCACATATATGGCTTAAGAATAGTTAACAAACTTGCGAAATATGCCTATGTAATAACTAGCCATACTTCTTGTTTTAACACAACTCCAAATTTATCAATATACTATCATAATAAATCGCATAAAAAAACATAAATTTCATACTTTGAACATGCTATTTTTGTTAATAAAAATGGTAAGATACAAGGAAGTTTAAGGAATACCTTGTGTGTACCACTTCTTTAATAACATAAGAACCAACAAATGATCACAAGTTGAGTCCCTAATGAGATGACCACAGCAAGCAAGCTAAACCAGTGATAGACAACTCTTTCACCCCTAAACTTGACTTGAAACCCAAGATTTATGACCCAAAAGACTCTTGGTATAGAAGTCTTTTGGTTCTAAATCTTTACACTTAAACTCACTAAATATTTCATTCTTTCACTTGCTCACTTTTTCTCTCCTCTCTCTAATTTTCAGCAAGTTCTCCTCCAAAAATGAGGAGCAAAAAGCTCTATTTAATGCTGAAAAATAAGAGCCAAAGGTGGGGTATAGACTTGCACAAAAGTACAAGCCCACACCCCTACTACTTGAGTGTTTTTTTGACTATTTTTTCAGCATGGTACAACCCTTTTTAGCACTATTTTTAGCCACTTAATTGCCCCCTAAAAGCTGAAAAATGTACAAGTAGGGCCCTTTAAAGGACACCCATTACTCATTATAGTAACTAGAAGGTCTAGGACCAAACTAGAACAACCAAAATCCAACTAAAACAGCCCCATACTAACTAAATGGAACCAAACTAACTTAGAATTGAACTAACACTAACCAAAGTCTAATTAAATTAGAACAAATTCATTTTGGACCTCATAAAGTCAAAATATCAATCCAATTCAAACCAATAAACCAAAACTAAGCTACAACTCTAATCAAGAAACCCAGTTGATTACAAAATGAACAACTAGACTAACAAACTAACAGATTTACTACAATAGCTCTAACCATAAGAAACTTAATTTAAACACATTAACAATCTAATTACTACGACTAGTTTAAACAAGTACCCGAACCTTGAACAAAACTAAAACCAACAGATTACTAATTTTATCATTTCTTGAATGGCTAAGCAAACCAAACATCCCATGCTTATTAGAATAAACACTTCATGCCAGTTGGCTCAGAAACAAACTCCCTAGCAGATTCATGGTAACAGACGACAAAACCAAAGGATTCATTCATGCTTCATCGTTAACAACTTAGACAAATTCGTATTTAAAACAAAACTTGAGCAAAATCACAGGCTTGAAATGGATAATACTAATTAGTGCTCTCCTGATAATAACAAACGCTCCACAATCAAAACAAACAAAAGCATGGAATACTCATATATGAATTTGAATCAACATCCATTGCTATATATGAACCAATGCACATGTTTATTGATCGCGCAAACAACAATTTTATTAATCACTAACATGGTATTCATAAACTAATCATCTAACTAACAATACTAACTTTACTAGCCTAAAATTGATCTAAATATCAACAAAGCCAAGAAAAGAAAAAGGCTCACAGTTTTCTAACCCGTCTACAAGCCACGAATTTAAGCCGCAGAGCTGCTGCCCGAGCCGCGCAGCCGCTGCCTCACTTCGACTCCCGCTGCCTCAACATCATCAACGAGCCACTGCCCTGGCACTCAACAACTCATCGTCGCAGCCACCATTGTTAAGCTTCAACAACACCCCTGCTTTGCTATACCCGAGCCCCCTAATGCTGCCTCGCCATTACTGCTCCCTCGTCATCATAGCTTGTCAAACAAACGTCACCACCACAATCACAAAATAACCCCCACGGCCCCCGGATTCAACCCTCCGAACAAACAAACACAACCCATCTCAAACATCACAGCATCACAGAAACGAAACAATCTCACCTCGCACCACTGCCTAGCTTCCACTCCATCATCTCATCATCGCAGTCCCCCGTTCCAGCCCTCCTCCAATTGTCAAACAAAATCATCATCTCATGCCAAAATATTGTCATCACAACAACAACAAAACAACAGAAAAAGAAAAAATGAGAAGAAGAAAGAAACGAGAAACAGAAACGGATAGGGGAAAGAAAAAGAAACGGGCAAACGGACGGGGTTTTTTGGGGGATGGGGTGTGGGGAGAGGTAGAGAGGAGCAAGGAGAAGAGGAGGAAACAAAAAAAACTTACCGGAAAAGCACAAAGTGGCCGGATTTTTGTTTGACCGCAACTTTGACTTCCGATCTACTCCAAACGGCTTGGATTTTGACGAAACCAATCACGGAAATGGAATGAGGAGGCCGAAAGGAGTCCGAAAATATATTATTTGTATTTTTCCGGCCACCGGAGGTGGTGGCCGGCGGCGGCGGCGTGGAGGTGGCTATCTGGTGGAGCAGTGGCGGAGATCCGGTGGAGAGGGAATTTTTGGCAAGAGTTTGCCTAGTCTCTTGACTAGAAGGTGTAAAATGAGAAAATGTGGGTTTTTGGGTTTTTATATGGATTGAGTGGGCCGGGTACAAAGTGGGCTGATGGGCTGATCTTTTGGGCTAATTATTTTGCACAAATGGCTACTTACAGGCACTACATTACTTAAAACATATCAAAATAAAATCACATCATTTATACTAACATCACAATTAAACATAGGATCACAATTACACACATAACAAGTAATTTTCATATTTTTCTTCCCGATTAATGACAATTTCAATTAAAATAAAGACTATTTTTTAGGAAAATTTCGGGAAATTTTCTAAGAATTTAACACAGCTATTTTGAGCAATTTTTGCTGAATTCGTGCCAAAATTAGGTGATTACACTCACTGAATGTTCTGGGCGCTTCTTGTATGAGTCAAACTTGATTGTTAAGGATCGTAACCTTTCAATAGAACAGGTACCAAACCTATTCTTCAAAGCAACCCAAAGACCCATAGCTCTTTGGTGATCCTTAAATTCCCTTAAGATATCATCATCTAAGGTGCTCAGCAACGTAATGCGAGCCAGGGAGTCTTTCTTTTTCCAAGCGTCATAAGCCGCACGGTCACGCCTATGCTGAGCCGTGGTGCCTTCCTCAGGCTCATCCATGACGATGTTAATTGCCTCCAGAGCCTCTTGCTCTTCTAGCACATATTGAACTTTTAAGCTCCAGGTCTCATAGTTGTCACCATTGAGTTTCAACCCTTTGTTGAGCTCAGCAACAATGTTCTTAGCAGCAGTAGATATTTTCTTTTAACAAAATAAAAAAAAATATAGTGAGGATCTAAAGAAGGAATTATTTAAACGCAAGTACTATGTTCAACATACATATTCGGACAATAAGCACTAAGTTGATTAAGTTAATAAACACATATATTAATAATGGAGTCGAAAGTTCACTATGTTCCCAGTCATCGTCCAAAAATTAAACACATATAAATTAACCTAGTCAACTACTTAGCTTAATGTCTAATCATACTAAAAAATAACATTTTGTTTTCATGATCTTATAATCCCGTATGGATCTAAGTTAACAAATTAACTTTAAACTTAATTATAAATTTTATTTAACATATTAAATAAAATAAGTTAAATGTTAAACTAATTAACATTCATGCATTCGTTAAACTAATTAACAAAGATATTAAATATTAAACTAATTAATATTCTAAATATGCTAAACAAATTAACAATAAATATAATAAATCTACAATTTAAGCTATTTATCACTTCATGCAATTGTTAAACTAATTAACAAATATATTTAATGTTAAACAAATTAACATTTCATGCCATTGGGATTAAACATAAAATATATTTTTCTGTTGTTTATTTGGATCAGATTACTTAAAAAATCTGATGTTTTTATTTAATATCTGAAACATATTTCGATTTGTATATTTACTATCCCTATCCCGATGAACAGTAATTTTTAACATAAAATTAGAAAGTCAAAATAAAACTGATATAATCATCTCTTCCGTACAGTAAAAATAACAATCAGATTATGAATGTGAATGTATTTTGTTATTTACCAACTGTAAAATTTTCTAAACCAGAAAACTAGCCTATGACATCTGATACCAATGAAGGGGTACATACATGCATATATCACAAATCTATACTAAATAGATTGTTTAAACATAAACCGAGAACTTACTTGTTGTTCTCGTAAGCGGAAACGGTAGGATCTTGAACCGTGGCTGGAATTACTGGCCGTCGGTAGTTGTCACGTGCTTGACGGATCAACTCCTTTATCCACAGTCTAAACACCTAGTTATTTGAGAGAGAGATAGGAAGAAGAGTTGTATAGAAAAGTACGTTCTTTTCATTGTGTATTACTGTTTTATTTATAGCTTATATGAAGTAGTTGTCCTCTTATAGGACTCTACTAGGTAATTATTTATTTACCAGGATAAACTTTAAGAGCACCCCTTATGAGTGGACTCTTAACAGATAATTCCAACAATTCCCAATTTACTAACATATAAACTTAGAAAAAATGATGCAAAGAAATCCACAATAAGATTCACTATTTGTCAACATAAATATATAACTAAACCCACTTTCCATGAACGATGTGAGCTTTCCCCTATAAATTAATAGAAAAAATTCTTATCAAACATCAACCTTTTCACAACCTCAAAGCAATAGACAATGGCCAAACCTAGCATCTCAAAATCTCTTCTTGGAGTCCTTTTCATTGTGTTTATACTCTCAGGTATTACTTTAATTCCTTTCACCACCTTAAACTACCATTAACCATTAATCGTCTAAGTATGGTCTTTTTTGCTTCTTACGTTAAAATTGTGATATATTAGCCCCTCTTTGGGTTAATATTTTCCTTTCTGATATTAGTTTGTTAGATCTTTTTGTTTTCTTTTCCATGAACTTTGTATAACTTAATACTTAAATTGTTAGCTTCTTTAATTCATGCCTATAAATGATTTTTTATCTAGAGGCAAATGGAAATTTGAAAGGATGGGCTCAATTGAACCCATCATTTTGACGCAGAAATAAATACACTCACACACAAAATGAACGAAAAAACAAAGAAAGACACGCACATTACACATATATAACACACACACATTTTAATAAGAGTATTAAATTTGAATTCATAATCTCAAAGGTACAGCGGTTCAGTGTTAAGAGCCTTAAAGGTTAAACCTATTAAATTCAAACTTTGTGTCAACCTCTATCTTGATCAAAGTGTTTTTTATACGTATGCAGTTATGCACATACATATATGTGGGTGTACATGCTAGTTGCTCCTTTTTGTTAGCGATTATTATGACATGATGAGATTGTAAGAGAATGAAATCATGGAAGCCTTCTACCTTTAATTACTCTTGAATTCACGAAATTATACAGGTATAGTATATAACAGTATAGTGATTGACATTAACAAATCAAACATTGTTGGTGTAATGCATGCAGTAATTGGGATAGGAGTTGAAGCAAAAAAATGTAATGACGCACTGCCAGAAATTCAAATGGTGTGTGAAGGAATTAAGGCAAGTCCTCCATGCTGGGGAGCATGTCAAGAAAAGCACGGTCCAAGTACCACCGCTAGCTGCAAATACTTCAAGACAGGCCCTTCTCCAATTTGCTGGTGTACCTACGATTGCTAAATATATAATGCTCCACTTAATGACATAAACATTTAGTAATTTTTCATGTTCTTTTCATAAATGAGCAAATTTATTAAATATGTGTGGTTCTCTTTTAGAATAAGGAAAAATATAGTGCTCTGTTTATTTTAATTTTAAATAAATGAATATTTCTGTTTTCTTTAGCTTATGAGTATAAAATGATACATTTCTTATTTCAAACTCATCCAAATATTGTACATTTACTGGTTTATATTCGATCTATTTGAAAGAAAATCTTGCGAAGTGTGACAATTTGTAGAAAAAGTTTTTCTGCCAAGAGAGACATTAATACACCAATTTATTTAAGAAAGCTAATTTTGATGGAGAGAGCCCTAAAAGAGGACCATGTTGTTTTAAGTAATTTTTATGAATTAACGCTAGTTTAGTTGGACGATGAAACTACTGTTTCTTCCTCCTCCTCTACAGCAAAGGAGATCAACAAGAAGGTTTTGTGCGAGATGAACATTTTCGACACTATTGCAACAATTTTGACCCGTAAGAAGAAAATTACAAAAATAGTCCTTTTTGGCAAACACCAGATCGGGAGACCGCTGTGCTAGAGATTGTTAGGTCATTGTTAATAGAAGAATTTGACGATCACCAAAAAAGACAATTTTTATAAAAAGTTTCTATACGGGATAAAATCTCAAATGGGAGCTACAAAGCTTCCAATTTTTATAAATCTCCCGATCAACAATAGTTGGTAACTGCTTAACAGTGGAAAAATTGGGCTTATTTGCAGAAATATGACACCATAAGCAATGATTTGCCTGCCCCCCTCCCCCCCCTCCCCTCTCCCCCCTTATAACAGTGGTTTGCAAAAATACCCCGATAAGTTTAATGAATAAATTTCGGACGAAAGTACCCGTAAGAATTTATGGTCCGGATTCAACCCTTGGCCTTGACCCTTTTTTAGGCAACACTTGCTCCTTGAAGCACCTTTAACCTTACATTCTCTCATATAAAGTATTGTCTACGCAGCAATTGGTCCCCTAAAAGGTATCATTTGCTTTTAGAGCTCATCCATCTTAGTCCAAAACATTAACTCATTTTGATCCACTTAAATTCAGTTCAACTCGCTCATTTAACACATGTAGTTGAACTTAGCTATCTCCAACAGCTTAAAATAAAATGAAAGAAAGTCTGGAAAGGAAATAGAAAAAAGGTGAGGACTATTAAAATGAAAACCGATCGAACATGATTGTCTCCAAATCCAGACGTCTCTCTCCTATGTGGGACTCATGATTTGGACTTCTATTATCGTGTTAGGACTGAGGACAAATGGAGTACTCTTACTATTGAATGGAATTATAGTAAGTACGCAGAAGCATTTTAATCATGCCAATTCCTGAAAATTAACCCAAGGTATTAATTATGAGAATATAGAGGGGAAAGGGTTAATATTGCCCCACAGACAGGAAGAGCTAAAAGGAGGGATATAATTTGATTAAAAAATTTCAAGTCAACAAGAACCCTACACTGAAATTTGTAATTTCGAAACCTGTAACATTCAACTTGAGAATCTTTGCCGCAAGCCGCCTTGATATCCTAAATAAACTTAAACAAAAGTAGGTTGTAGTTACCCAAAGCAGCAAAAAGAAATTCATGCACCAAGAATCATTCCGACGAGCTCTACTAAGCCCTTTGAATGTGTCATTCATGCGTATAATTTACTCTGATATTACAATTTTCAACAACTAATAGTGTCTGATAGTTTAATACAGAGAACTAATTATAATGATAAGAAATATGGACTTAGGGGGCAATAAGAAACAACCAGCAAATTAAAGTTTGAGTTATTACTTACCCATGCAAGAATCACCGTTAACCAGAAGACGTATATTGAAGTTAGTGGAAAGAGAGATATTGACGCGGCTCAATCAAAATCACATGGCTAATGGTCTTTAACCATGTTCTTTAGATTGAGTCGCATCAACATCTATGTATTTTTCTGTATATGTGCATATTTTGAATATATATATGCTACCTTACCTACTTTCGTGAATAACTCCCCTTTTTGTCCTTCTTTTATCCTTGAATCCATCACTACTAGATTAGCAGATTCTGCTAAAGTACTGGGGAACTGGAGAGGAAGAGAAAGGGGTTGGGGGGGGGGGGGGGGTTTAATATTCTTGATGAGTGATTAGTTCTAGATCTCTACAGCTATTTCTGTGTTGCCTAAATATTGGAAATATGCAGCGCAATTGAAACAAAGTTTGGTGATTTATTTGGATGAAAGGAGAAAGAGTTTGTGTCTATAAACATGATGTAATTACCTAATAATGTAGACAAGCTTAGACTTATGATCCATGATACCCTGAAAGACAAGTCAATAGGTAGTTGTTTACCTGTCACTAGCTTGACCCTGTACACCTCATGGTCAACTACACTAGGCGTCCTTAATTCCTCTTTTTAATTTGTCAAGCACTAGTAGATAAAGGGTGGTGTTTTTTGTTTAAAGGCGGAATGTTTAATTGGCTTTTTTTGTTTGGGTCTAATCGTCTACAACTATTATTTAAGATTTATTGGTCCAACAAATTTGCAAACATACTAAATGGAGAATGCTCTACGCTTGTTAGAAAATTTTCATTCCCAAGCCACACGCTAAATAGAGCACACTCCAACCTTAAATTAATCTCACTTTTGATTTCGAAGAATTGCATAACATGTTTCACTGACATATCTACATACATTATTTTGTAATTAGGAAATGGAAGGGTATAACCATTAAAGGTCATGGTGAAAAAGTAAATATCCTACATCTTTAATCAGAGATGTTCTGAGGTATGAGCCTTAAAAATGCTGTTATATGCGTTGTACCCCCTACAAAGCGAATCCGGAGTAGTCCCAAAGCGGTTAGTAGACTTACCATGAAAAATAAAAAAAGAATTGAGCGGTGTAGTTATATTTACAATGCATGAAATAATCAATCTTCAGTTTAACTTAGAATCACTCAATCTTGTATAATCGATTAACAAAACTTTACCAGAAACTAAAAGGTTAGCATTTCCTAACATGTTAAAAGCTTGTGAAATTGAAGTAAATACTTATTTTTAGTTTATCTTTTAATCAAAATTCCTCTTTTTTTCTTTTCTCCTACGATAGAAAAACTCACACCGATAAATACTAATTTTTTTTTTCTAATAGCTTGGTCAAACACCTCAAGCCTTTTAAATAAGCACTTTCTTAAAAAATAAGCATTTTTGGCTCCAAACAAACTTGGCCAAACAGGCTTATTTTTCCAATGTGAGACCTTTAATTTGTCTTACACAAAAGGCAAAAAATAAAGACCCACTAGACGCATATTTGACTTGGGATTACTTTTGGATCATTAAATAAAAGGAAAAACTTGAAAAAATGACGAGGAGATTTTGTTGCATTCATAGTGATGAGATAATAAAATTTCAAAAACTTACAAGGAGATTCATTGCATTACACTACCACCATACAAGTAAAAAATATAATTTATATTAACAAAGAAATGTCAAATAATGAATAGAAAAGTTAATGATACTGAAGGAAATAAAACATTAGATTTACTACATTATTAGTAAGACCATACAATTAAATAATTATGAGGAAATTATTTTATATCTCGACTTTGAATTAGTAATCCTTAAATCTGTTTAAAGAAAATTTTAGAACAGAAACGAAAAATGCAATTTTTATTATTTTAAAGGTTAAATACTTAATTGAAAAGAAGGAAAATAAATTGTGTCAAAACTAAAAGGCCAGACGTGCTAGAAGTAATCGGCGGTGTATAAGCAAATATAGTAGTAATATATTATTATGAAAAGAGAGAAGTCAAACTTAAGATATCTGCAAGCAAGATTTACTTTGATCTCACTAGACACAATATGTATAGAACATTTTCCATATATATTCTGAACCTTATGCTATAAATGAAGAGAAAGAACCGTAGATTAGACATTCTTTCATAACCTCAAAAAATTATACCATGGCCAAACCTAGCAACGCAACATCTCTTCTTGGAGTCCTTTTGATTGTGTTCCTACTCTCAGGTATTTACTTTCACCTCCTTAAACTACAATTAACCAGTAATAGCTTAAGTTCTATATGGTCAAGTATTTTCTTTTAGTATTAAATCGTTCCTTTTTTTCCTTTGCCATCAATTTAAAGTTAAGTTGTGTCCAAAAAAAAATGCCAAGAATGGGAGAAACGCCCCAAAAAGGAGAAAGATACAACTACATATTAATTATAATTGGATTTAACTGATCGACCAACGAACAAAGTTTATAATTCTGAGATAGTGTAGGAGCAGCAAAATTCATAATTCTAGCCTGTAATTTCTACTTTCTTTTTCTTTTATATTTTAATTCAAAAAGAATTGTTACATGCACGGGTATTTTGATGAATCATTTCTCCTAAAGAATACAAGTCATTAATTATTCATTTAAAGAGAATAATCGGAGCACCTCAATCAAATACACTTTACATTTAATGTTACGTTCATTACATGGAGACGGAAAAACTGGAAAAAAGGGGAAACCAGATTAATTAAAACTCACACTTATTGTATACTCCTAAGAGACTTTTCTTTTATAAGCTTTGATGGATATAAAGTGACATCTTTCTGCATCAAATAATATGGTTAGATTTATATTAAGCTTATGTGAAACAATGATTTTGACATTTAGAAAATTGTTGATGCATGCAGTTCATGAGATAGCGGTTGATGCAAAAGAATGTACGGAAGGGCTGCCGTGGATTGAAACAATTTGCCATGGAGAAAAGCCGGGCGCCAACTGCGTGTTAGCCTGTCAAAACCGGCACGGTACAAGTTCATGGGCCATTTGCAGAGGTGGCCCTGGTTTACCCACTGACTTTTGCTTTTGCATCTGGCCTTGCTAATTGAAGCCATGAATATAACTCTTAGTTTAGTGCTATAAACTATTCTCAAGGATCCATATTCTATTCATTTATAAGCAATGAATGCTGTGGTTTCATTTTTGGATTAATCTAAAGGAAAACAGTGCATTATCATTTTACTTTGATTGGTTTCTGTTTTCTTAACTTGTGAGTAGCAATTTGTACTCATGATTGGTGTTTACTTTCTTTAATTTCAAACAGTTCCCTTCTTCTCTTCATAAATTATAGTACGATTTCTCTTTTGTTCCTCATGAAGTGAAAGTCTTTTAACAACTCATAAGGAATGAATATGTTTGGATGCAAATAGTGGAAACATTATTATATGGGGCGAAGTGTACAAGTAGTCATTTTTGTGCACGTCCTTATTTTTAGCCACTTGTAGTCACGCCTTTGCAGAGAATGGACAGTTTGGCCTATCTTAGACAACTGGGGGTGGAAGTTCAAGCCGCTAAGCTAGTGTGAATTTGGTTTGAAATTGAGCTCAATTTCACACTTTTGATCTGAATTTTATTTATTTTAGACAAAACAATTTAAGTTGCATGAGGTTCACAACGTAGGTATTCAAGTTTAGTCCTATTAGTTTGAAGATGAGAGGCTATTTTTGTAAATAGTTATAAAACGAGGTTAAAAATTAAATAGCATGAGTAATACTTGCTGCCAAGTTAAATTTACTATTATATGTGCAAAAAGTACAACAACAATGACAGGTGATAAATTGATAGCCCAATTTAAGTTTATAATGCAAAATCATTAAAGAAATGGGCTCTTTAGTAGTGGGCTCTACCATAGGTTCATGGGCAAATTTCACTAATAGGCAGCCCAGTCCACCAATTTACAGTGCTGAGGCCCATATTTTATCTTTCATCAGCATGGCAGCATTGATTATAGCATAAATCTCGGGCATAAATCTCGCGCCAAACAGCCCTTCCAAATTTGAATCAAAACATAACTCTGTTTCCTTTTGAAACACCATCACTGAGAGCAAAAAATCTCCTTCCATCTACGAACCCTAAACTCTTCATCCCCAAAAATAATGCGAAATTCAAGCTTGTGAATTTCAATTTCTACTTTCTTCAATGGATACTTTTCCAACATACATTCAACACACAGGGGAATGGAATCACGAAAATAAATTTGTGAATTTCATCCCCGATTGCATTGTTATTCGATCTAGTTTCAATTATGAAAATTTAGTTGCAGAAATTTCAAAGCAGATCGCGATAAATGTTGAATTGAATTGCATAGAAATCAAGTTCATTCCGAGTAATGATTTACCACCTGTGCTGATCTACAATGATACTGGTGTTTAAGTTTACATTGAATTAAGGAAAAAACATCCAGATTTCACTGCCTATCCGCTCTGTGTAAGGATGAAGGAGATGTCAACTGGTGCTGGATGCTCGAATATTAATTCAGCCTCGACGAATTTTAACTGTATAAATAGTGGAAAACTTATACAAGGGATTGATGAGGCAGGTGACATAGATGTGGATGAATTGGTGGATGATAATTATACAGAAGATATATTGATTGATAATTGTGCTATAATAGATGATATGCTACATGAGAAAGTTGAAGAGAATCAGGTTTACCAGGACAAGCAGACACTTGTTAGTGTAATGAAACACTATGCCCTGCGAAATAAGTTTCAGTTCAAGGTGAAGAGATCAAGTACAAAAAGGTATGGTTAATGCTGTTTATTCTGGTATATAACTGTATAAACAAGTATAAAACAATTTTATATTACTGTCTATAACTTTGGTTGAATCTGTTTGAATGATATGTATAATTATGTATAACTGTGTATAAGTTAAATCAAAAACACTGTATTATTGTGTATAAATTTGTATTTGGATTTTTTTGTCGTCTGAATCACTGAGTATCACATTTTCAAGTATGGATACTTTAGTAAATCTGATATAAATTGGTATAAACTAATATAAGTAGTTTTTGTATTACTGCGTATAATTTCATTCAAAACTGTTTTCACGATCGTATTGTTTTGTATAAAGTTGTATATTAATACAGAAAGCATGTTTGCTGTGTCGACACTGTTGTATATACAGAGACATATTTCTTTGTATAAATATGTATATCAAAACAGCACTGTATTTATGTGTATAAATTTGTATTTACCAGTTCAACGCTCTTTATCAATAGGTATTACCTTTCATGTGTTGATGCAAAATGTACCTGGAGTTTCAAAAGTTCAGCTGTAGGCAAGGCGCAAATATTCAAGGTGCGAAGTTTTATTAATAGTCATACGTGCTCACTTGGTGAAAGATACTTAGAACAACGTCAAGCGAGTACGTTTGTGACTGCTACAATGATCAAAGACAAATATATAGATCCTAAAACTGTCTACAATGCAAATAGTATAAGGATTGACATGCTGAAGGACCACGGTATTGAATTAACCTACATGAAAGCATGGCGAGCAAAACAAACGGCTTTAGAAATATTAAGGGGCGACCCTACTGAATCCTATCAACACCTTTCAAGTTACTTGTATATGGTTGAGGAGATAAATCCAGGTTCAGTTACAAGGTTGCATAAATCTGATGACGGGCGCTTCCTATATACATTTGTTGCACTCAATTCATCAATCCAAGGTTGGAAGTATTGCAGGCCAATGTTGGTGGTTGATGGGAGCTTTCTTTCAGCAGCACACAAGGGCACATTTTTTAGTGCTTGCATAGAGGACGCAAATGGTAAGTTAAACACCATTGCAAGTATCAAGTCTGACTATTTTCATAAGACATCAATTTGTATAATTGTATAATATTGTATAAAGTTGTATAAGTCTGTTTTAGCTCACATTATAACTATGCATAAGCATGTATATCTTTGTATAAGTTGCAGCTTTCCGTTTGAAACCTGATGTATAAACTGTTTAAATAGGAAAAATACTGCCCCTTGCATATGGCATTGTTGATTCAGAGAACGATGCGTCATGGGAGTGGTTCTTCATTCAAATAAGATACACTTTTGGGGTTCGGGAAGGAATGTGCATTGTCTCGGATAGGAATGAAAGCATCCTGAAAGCTGCAGCGACTGTTTATCCAGATGTGCCGCATTGTTTTTGCATTTACCATTTGTGGAACAACATCAAGGCCAAGTTCAAAAAAAATCCTCAAAATCTTAAAGACAACTTTTTTGCAGCTGCTTTTGCTTACACAGTTAAGGAGTTCAACAAAAAAAATTGAAGATATGGTAAAGAATGAACCAAGAATACAAGATTACTTGTACAGAATTGGGTATGACAAGTGGTCTAGAGCACACTCCAAGGTCAAAAGGCCAATGAACATGACTTCTAATATCGTAGAGTCCCTTAATTCAGCCACAAGACATGCAAGGGATCTCCCAGTACTGCGCCTGTTGGAATACATGTATAATTTGGCACAAGACTGGAACGACAAAAACAGAAGGCGTGCAATGTCAACATTCACAGACCTTGGGAAGAAATACAACAAAATGCTTCAGGCAAATCTGATTGCGTCAATGCAGTTGACGGTATAAAGAGTTTAAAATACTGATTTCATGAATGCAACTTTGTTGGAATTTGTTGTGACCAGATACTTTTTTTTTTCCTTTTAAATGAAGGTGAGGTCTTCAAATGACGACTTATACACAGTGTATAAAGGAGCAATGCACAACACTGTGAACCTTGCAAAGAAAGAATGCAACTGTGGGGGCTTTCAAATAGATGAACTGCCATGTCCACATGTTTGGGCAGTTTTAAGGCGCAATCGAGTAGAAGCAGTCAACTTTTGCTCGGTTTACTACAGGAAGAATTTTCTCCGTAAAACATATGAATATCCAGTATATCCAATGCTACATGAGTCTGCATGGGACATCCCTACAGAAATCCTAGAGGAAGTGGTGCGACCACCTAAAGGAAAGAGAACTCCAGGAAGGCCAAAAAAGACCAGACACAGAGCATCTTGGGAGATACCACGCAAGAGATCTAAACTGTCATGTGGGGTGTGTGGACAAGCTGGTCACAACAAGAAGACGTGTAGGAACCTACCAAAGACAGATTGACACATTATAGTTTTAAGACAGTTTTTACCGTTATACATTGTTTAATCATGCTATTAAACTTCATTGCAAACTTTATGTTGGTGTTTCCAAGTACGAATAGATGTTTGACACTAGAACATACTTTTGTTTACAAATGTGCTTCATATTGCATGACTTGATACTATAACAGACAATAAATGACAGATTACTAAAAAAGGCAGGTGTAAACTGCCTATTTTCATGTCATGTATAACTGTGTATAAGGATGTATAAATGTGTATAAAAGGCAGATGTAAACTGCCTATTTTCATGTCATGTATAACTGTGTATAAGGATGTATAAATGTGTATAAAGCAGCATATAAAAGAGCATAAACTTGTATTAACATGTATACAGATCTTGATGCTGTAAGAAACAACAAATAACAGTCTATAATGCAGATCTACACTGCATGTGTGTAATGTATAACAGTGTATAACAATGTATAAAGGTGTATCAAAAGTTGTATATCATTGTATAAACCTGTATATTGTGCTTTACCAACCCTTGTGCAGGGAAAAATATAACTGCATGCATCATAATGTATAAATTTATAAAATAAACATACACAATCAAGTTAAAACAAAAAATATTGTTTGAATCATCATTTAACAGTAAGGGAGTCTTCATAATAGCAAAACAAGAGAAAATGTGAAAATAACAGTCTACATCCATGTGATACAACAAAAATTAACTAAACTACTTCTTCGGTCGTCCCCTCTTCCTCTTGAAAACTCTTCCAGTGACTTCATCATCGCTAACTGCATCAGAATCTTATTTTTTCAGTCCATAATCCCAAAGCAGAGAAGCAAACCTTCCACGAATATCCTCAATATCAAAGTCATCTTTTTCTATCTTTCTTCCCTCGATAAAGTACTCGGCAAATCCAGCGACATAAGCACCACAATCACTGTAAAAAAACACAAAGGCAACAACAATAATCAAATAAATAAAATATACAGCACAAAAAAATTAGATAATGATGTAAAAATAAAACCTACTTCGTTATCTGATGTGGCAGGTCATTCACTAGGTTCACGTCAAAAGGACCAGACAAAGATTTATCCATATAAGCACCACTCTTCCAATCAATGTCAGTTCGCTTGCCATAAAAACCGGTAGTATTAAGGAAATGAGGAATCAACATAGCATAAGCTAACATCGCATTCAGAGCGGCAACATCATTCAAAGCTCCACGGTTAGAATCATACACATCAATGCGCCTATCTTTAAATGAAAGCACACCCAAAACCCAATGGCCCACACCACGCTTAACATAAATAGGCAACAAGACATGGTCAACAGTGTGCCAAGGGGAATTTGCATCACAGTAGTAGCCAAGAATGTACTCAGCCACTTCATGCTCATCAGGGATCACACGAAAATCTCGGCGCTTTCGCTCAAATGTGGTAAAAAGTGAAGTGATCTTGTTGTTGAATGTCCAGTCAGTTGTAGTAAAGCTCACTGCCACATTAGGGCCATATTTTTCCTTTTTTCGCAAGTAGTAAAATATGGTATCAATATGCTGAGACAACAAAATAGAAATAAAATAAAGTCAGATTTGAAAACTATTACAAAGAACACTAAGTAAACACACTAAAAGTTAAACAATGATTATACATACAGGTTTATACATATATCTGCACTTATTATACAAACATATACAAGATCACCACTCACCATAGCAGACAACTTTTTATACATTTTTATCACTGGTTATACAATTATCTAAACTATTATACAAAGTTATACAATGGAAGGAAAGAAGTACACCACCTGCTATATAAGACGGCAGTTTATACATGGTTATACTATAATCTACACTTTTATACAAGTGTATACAAAAAGGGTAGGAAAGAAATTTAGTACATACCAAATCAGACAACAACTGCCCACTGTATGCAAGATGATGAAACCAATCCTTCTTATCCACAACACATGAGCCAAAGACAAACGGCTTCTCGAGGTTATTTATGTCATCCGGATAAAGCTGCTTCGCTCTTTTAAAATAATAAAAAATTAATATAAGCTAGCACAGTAACATAACTTTATGATGAAATCATTAAACTGTAAAATTAATCAAGTTACCTCTGTGATGAATCCACCCCTTCATCGACAAATTGAAAAAAAATGCTGAGCCAAATCTGATAGAGGATTATACAGATTTGCAGCAACCATGAAAGGATGCTTCATAGAAAAGATCTTCTTGCGTGTTGATCCTGATGTGTCACCAATAGCTGAACCAAAAGCTGGAGTATATGGAGATTTGGTAAATTTTTCGGATTTCTTTTGACGATCAACCTGTTCAGGGGTGACGTTTTGTTCTTTTATAGCATTGGCTTCTTCTTGGGCAGCTTCCTCAACTTCATGGACAGGTAGAGGAGGAATTGGTTTATATATGACAAGTTGTGAGTCATTTGCCCCAAGGAACTCTTCATCAAAATCATCCGAAAAATTGTCCATATTATCAACATCATCTACAGCCCCAAAACAGTGGAAAAAATGAATGAAAATAAAAAATCAAGTAAAATCTTTACAATGAGTGCATGTATATTCTGGTATATAATCGCATAAAAAGGTATAAGACAACTTTATCTAAGTATAAAACTGTGTATAAGTTAAAGCAAAAACTGTGTATTATTCTGTATAAATTTGTATAAATTTGTATTATTCTTTCCTTATTCTGTATCAAGTTGGTTGCCTAAAACACAATCAATCTAAATACAAAATGCAAAAAAAAAAAAAAAAAACAAAGGAACATTTTGTACCAGGAAAAGCCGATGCAACTCCATCAGCTTGCTTGACATCGGACTCCATATTATCAACTCCATCAGTTTGCTTCACATCGGAGTCCACATGCTCAACTCCATCAGTTTGATTCACATTGGACTGCATATTATCAACTTGAGTGGTTGCAGGGGTTTTCCAAGCCGAGAACGAACAGTCAAAATGTTCGTCACCACCTTGGCCATCCATATTTTCATGAGCAACATTTCCAGGTTGCTAACCAAGCCCCAAAAGAAAAAATATAATAATAATAAGAATAAGGAAAGAGGTTAACTGGAATTTTTTAATTTAAAAAAATAACTAAAATATACAAAAATATACCTCAGAAACAGGAACCTCGCCTCCTTTTAAGTCGTTTGACTTAGATTCAAGAATTGTAAACACTTTCGCAAAGGAATCAACCACAAACTTGTTCAGAATCACAACCTGATTCGTAAGCTAGACAAGACAAAGTAAAAAAGGACAAAAATATTATACAAATAAGAATGTCTGAATGTGCACACATTATACAACAAAAAACAACCAAAACAAAGCAGTATGTGTAGTACCTGTCGAAGGTCAACCCTCAACTGCTTAACTTCATCCGCTAATGGATTATCACTCACAGAAGGACAAGCTGGTGATGAGAAGATGCCATCAGCAACATTAGAGGCAGGCACATCTCCTGGTGGAGGATTGAAATCTTCGAATAGCTGATCAAGGTTCAACTTGGACTTCTCTTCACTTGTAGGAGACATGTTTCGATAATGCAACTAAAAAAAAATGATATTATGTCAATATAAACCGCAGGCAAAACATAACAACTTGACAGATATATGTTTATACATAATGTATAGAAAAATTGGCATAAAACGAACATTACCAGATCAATACTAATCATAGAACCATCGACGATGTCCACATATTTTGGATTGGCACTTGATTTCCAATTCAGAATACGCGGCACCTTATTTTAAACACGAACATCAAGCTTCTTGTCGAATGAAGAACAACATTCATAAAACCAAGTCTGGAATGCTAGAGGCAGACCTCCTAACCTGTACATTTGCAAGTTGCCACGCTGTTTATCCCTCATAGTCTGAAGCATGTCATCAAACACTTGTTTTCCCCAGTCATATCTCTCATATACACCACTCTCAACAAGATCAAAATCTTTCTTCGTAATAGAATGATTATCAGCGTCTGAAAATAAGAAAGTGTGGATGAACACCATCACAGCCATCTTCAGTGCGTCCTCATCAGATTTCCAACCCTTTTCCTTGAAGCGATCCAACAAGCCTTTCCTACTTACTGAATCGACTCCGCTAAAATACTCATCCAGCAACCTGTTCGTTTCTAGCCTCTCATACACAGTGGTCTCATCTTTATTACTCATTTTCAAGCCAGTAATAAGAGCAAATTCTGCAGTCCCAAACCTCAACGTAGTACCATTGAGCTTAACCCACAACTCCTTATCTTGCCTAGGTGCAACTTTTCGAAGTAGTAAACAATGTATAAGATGATTCTGGATAACAAAAGGAGGCAAATCAAGGAAGTATCCAAAACAGCATTTTCGGAACATCTCAACCTGTGTAGGAGTCAAGTATTTTTTCAGATTGCTCACAATATCCGTGTTGGTATGTGCACTAACCCTTGTATGGAAATGGTCTTCTGGTGCTAAATAGAACGCACCAACCTACATGAAAAAGGGAATAGAAAATCAAAATCAAGGAACAACAATCAAGAGACAAAAAGTAATATAATCCACAAAACAGAAAGTATAAAAGTTATACAAGCGTATACTGCTTATACAGTTTTATACAATAGCTTAACAAAGCATATATAGGGTTATACAAATGAGCTTTAGCAAAGCACAATATTTATACAAATATATACTTAAGTATACAAAGTACCTGAACAACAGCTTTGGGCTTCATCACTTTTGGTTGGCGAATCTTTTGTCTTTTATTGTTACTAGTAGCACGAGAACTGCTTGCATCATCAACGCTGGCCTTTCTCTTTTTTGATTTGACAGGACGACGACAATCAGCATCAATGGCGACGGAATTTACATCCTCTTTACTACTCGGGCCTTTTACAATCCTCTTACCAACCTGAACAGATTTAGGACCTCTCTGCTTCTGCGGACTCAATTTCAATGCTCTTTTCGCACTAGGTGACTTTAAATCCATACTGCCTGAAGGAATAACAATTGGTGTTTGTGACCGGGTACGACGGCCACTTGCTGCTTCAGCACAACGAACAGGAGACTCAAAATCATCATCATCCATGGGACTACGCTGTGAAGGCAACCCAGTCACCACTTTAGTATCAACCTTTTTACCTTTACCAAGTATCTTCTTCGAATCCATGGGACTACGCTGTTTTGTTCGCATCTAAAAAAAAAATCAACCATAACATAAATGACCAGTGGTGGAAATTACACACACACAATTACGAATTTATGGAATACATAGCGTAGCAAACAGCGAACTAAAAAATTACACTATAACCAAAATGCTAGAGAAACCCTAACGTGAGATAAAAATAAAAAAATTACAAATACAAGGAAATAAAACATAAAATAGAAATATAATCATAACAACAAAATAATTTGTTTCTACAGAAAATTAAAAAGAAAAAGCAAAAAAATGAAAATTATGAAAAGTTACACAAAAGCAGACAGAAGTAAAAGAATTAAAGGAATGCAGAAGCGGGACTTACATTTATGGAAGAATGTTCGAATTTGAAGAAGATGATCGAAGCAGCAATTCGTGAGGGGTTTGGAGCTGTTTGGAGAGGGTGTAACGTTTGGAGAGGAGTGTACCGTTTGGAGAGTGTTTAAGAGAGGGGTGTTATTTTGTGTAAGAAAATTTTTAAAAAAACAGTAAGGGTGACAAAATGGGTAAGGTAAGTAAATATGGGCTGATATTGGTAATTTAGGTGGGCTGGGTGTCAGCCCATGTAATTGTCCCTAGGTTCATCTTGAATTTGCGCCCACCAACCTTTTGAGCGCATGGTATTTAGGCCTCATTTGTTTGGACTTAATGAGAGTCTGAATATTTCAAATTTTAACTAATTAAGTGTGTTTGTTTTTTCCTTTATGATAACTTAATAAAATTGAATGCCTATTAATTATCCAAATCTATTATTAAGTCTGTAAATTATTCAGAGTTAACGTGGTTCACGTCTTCATCTTGCGAGGATCTCGATAATTAATACTCAACCCAACAACGAACCTTTTCCTTTACAAATCGGCGGTTTCCTTTAAGAAATCTACATGAATCCAAGATATAATAATCAATGCACGCATAAGAATAACTTAGTGCAAACATATGATCAATGCACACACAAATTAAAATACATTTTGTTACCAAATTAATTTCATTTGATAATTCTTTTTGGAGTTGATATTTTTAAATACTAAATATCCATTGATTTTTTTGCAAAATGCATTTTCATCAAGTAATGATCTCATTATTTTAGATTTAAATTTCTCTAAAATTTTATTAATATAATACAGTTTATAACTATTTCTATTTTAATTGAATTACTATACTTTATTAAGTTTTAACATAGATATATTACAACCATTCAGATGTTACAAAAACAAACAGTCTTAATGATTTAATGTTTAGGCCTAAATATAATCTCTTAATATTTACGTGTTCATTCAGGTTTAAACATCTTAATCTTAATAAAAATAGATGTTAGTGAGTGACAGTCCCATATAGAAAGTTGGTAGTAATAGATAGCCTTCGAATTTTTTTGTACTAAAGTCGTGCGAGCACCGTAATGAAAGCCGTGCCAACAGTGAAACGGCAGCAGTGCAATAGTTTATTCGTCCAAATCTTTGAAGTATCATGAACCACGAGTTTATTTGCTTCCGCCGTTCTTTTCTTTTATTTTGTTTTTATTTTTTTATTTTTTTATCCATCTCTACTTTATACGAATCCAGAAAGGAAGTCATATACACTACACAGTAATGAAATTATGCTTGCAATTAATATAATTTAATTTATTATAATAAAATATTTATTTCACAAGCACTGACCCACATTACATACACCTTTAATTTAAACTACACGATTTAAAAAAATTTCTTATTTTCTTAAATTTTGTGTTCAGTCAAACCAAGACACTTAAAATGGGACAGAGGGAATAGAATTTTTAATTTTACCTTTAATATCCTTTTAATTGGTCTAACTGTCTCGTGCATATAAATTTAAAAATCCCAAAAGGTGTTAAAACATTTATCCTTAAATTTATATGTACAACGATATCAGAAAATAAGATTGCATGATAAATGAACGTTTACCTTCGAGTTCTTTACGTTACGAACGTTTACCTTCGAGTTCTTTACGTTACTAAGGTATAGATAAATTTATGCTAGGAGGCTAAATTACCAATAACGGTTTATAATAGACGGTCTCGATATTATTAAAATAGAGTAAACAACTTATTTAAATTACATTAACAAAGTAAAAGGTAAATTACATTCAGGTTGTACAGTTTTGTATATGTGAGTGAAGATTTGGTCAAAGGTTCAAACTCATGGCACCCATAATGAAGTCCTTTAGTTTATCAACAGGTGTCGGTGCTTCCGGAGAAACTTGAATTTGTATGGAAATTGTTGTTTTCTTTGTGGAGGCATCATCCTTCTTTTGTGCTTCTGAGAAGCTTTATAAGTGCTTGGCTTGATTCTCCCTCCGCACTGCTTTGAATCTTGTTTGTATATTTGGTAATTCAAGCATTTTGATGTTGGATATATTTCTTCAAACCTTCAATTGCTTCCATCAAATTATTCTACTATAGTGGAAAGTTCAATTGTAATTGCTTTAACAACTATCACAGAGGAAGAGAAATGATATGGATCATCACTTAAACAAAACTTTAATGGAGGGGCAACACGAAGGGCGACTAGAGTAAATCAGTACTCAAGATATCTATCATCTTTTTGCTTGAAGTGATTTCTGGAGTGCCTGAGTTGAGCTAGAGTTTTTTCCACTACCTTAGTGATGTTCATTCCACGAGTTCTCCCTTGCCCCTTGTTATGACTTGTTGCTTCTGTTCTCTGATGATTTCAAATAAGAGATTGTCCTCTTTGTATATGTGTAGGGGTGAGATAACCTCCCAGAGAGGCTAACGGGCCTTGAGCTTCGCGCCCGTAGAGTATAGTAAAAATTTCGCCCTCAGGCAACTTTTGCCACTGGTATTTCGTTTTTAGCCATTATTTTTATTAGTTTTTACCTGAGATGCCACTTTTTGAAACTTCAATCTTTGTGGGCTGAAGTTTCAACCTTATGGATTGAACTTCATGCTTAAGTTATGAAGTTCAACTTCAATCCATAAAGGCTGAACTTTTACGCATCTTCAACTCTTATGGACTGAAGTTGAACTTCAACCCTTGTAGACTGAACTTGTGTAAAGTTCAACCCACAATGATTGAAATTCCAAAAAGTGATCTCTCATGCTAAACCAATAAACAAAGTGGCCTCAAACCAAAGAGCACTGGCAAAAGTGGCTATTCGTGCACTTTGCGTATTAGCTTACCTAAATGGGCTAGCCAGGATGGACTAATATATTTTGAATAAATAACTCATGGATTTTTTACACAAATATACAAATTTGGACCATATATTACAAAAAAGTAGCAATATTTTTCAAATTACAAAACATAGCAATATATTTTTTAGCACATTTTACAACAATCAACCCATTCACCTTTATTTCCCCAAATTACAACATCTCACTTACTCTCTCTTCCTCCATCACTCCACCCCCACCACCCCAGCGACATCACAACCAGCCCAGCGCCATCACCCTCATCACTAATTACGAGAAACCTGTCACCAACAACCCGTTACCAGAAACGAAGCCGCCACCCACCCCCCATGCAGACCATCACCCCCACCCCCACCAGCAGCACCCCAGCGCCAAGCAAACACAGATCGAAAGAGGGGAACGGGGTGAGCGAAATAGACAAAAACGGAGAAACCCAATAGGTGTCGCCGGTTCACTAGCAGGAATGGAATTGGAATTGGATCTGAGACGACGTTTCGAAGGTGTCGAGACATCGATTTGATCGGAGACGACGGTGTTAGCACCGGATAAGCGTGGTGAATGATGGCTGGAGGCGATTGTAGGCATTTTTTCAAAGTTCCGGTGATTATTGCACGGAATGAAGTGAATGTGTGTTATGAAGATATTTTTGTGTAGAATTGTGAATTTTCAGTGGCGCCGATGATGTCTTCGTCAGATTTGAAAGATTGGGAATCTGCACTCTTATTTCCTTTTTTTCTCTTTAAAATTCTTATTTATTTAAATCTTGTTTGAGTTCATTTAATAATGAACTGATTTTTTCTAGTCAAAATGGTGTTTGCACTAGAGATTAATTCGTAGCTCGTTTTTTGGCAAGTGAATTGTGGCTGTGTGTTCTGTCTTTTTTTTTTGAAACAGTTGGAAACAACGAAGATACAGTTAGATATGGAGCAAAAAAAGTGCTAGAAATAGTCAGATACATTTAACTTATAAGTATTTTTTATTTTTATTTTATTTATGCATTTCATAAGTTTTCTTGAAAATGGTGCTGAAATAATGTTGAAACAGTTTGAGACCACGTAGATACAATAAGGTACAGTCTAGAAATAGTTAGATACGGTGACAAACAGTTTGAAACATCGCAGATACAGTACTGAAACGATACAGAAATAATTTGAAATAGCACAGATACAGTGCTGAACGATGCAGAAACAGTTTGAAACAACGCAAATACAGTGCTGAAATGACGCAGAAACAGTTTGATATAGTGCTGAAAACAACTTGAAACGGTGCAGAAACAAATAGATACAGTGCTGAAATGAACTGAAACGGTGCAGAAATAGTTAGATACAGTGCTGCAGAAACAATTGATACAGTGCAGAAACAATTAGATACAATGCTGAAAATGAACCGAAACGGTGCAGAAACAGTACGATACATTGTTGCAGAAACAATTGATACGGTGCAGAAACATTTAGATACAATGCTGAAAATGATCCGAAACTGTGCAGAAACAGTTAGATACAGTGCTGCAGACACAGTTGAAACGGTGCAAAAACAGTTAGATACAGTGCTGCAGAAACAGTTGAAACGGTGCAAAAACAGTTAGATACGGTTGGATACGGAGCAAAAATAGTGCAAATATAGCGCTGAAACAATCTAAAACAAGAAAATGAAACAATGATGAAGTAATATCATAAAGTAAAAGATTGAGGGACAAACACATTAGTATCATCAATGTTCTTTCATAATCTTATCAGCCTAAGAAAAACTGCATTAAAACACAAATTGCCTTTATTAATTCACAAAGCTAAGTACTACCTGGCATTATAAATTCATACAGTAATAAGTAATTGCAATTTTTTCCAGAGCCTGTCACAAGAATAATATTAACCACTTAGACTTTATTTTACATTCACAGTATAAATCTTTCACACATAAATTTTCACGACAGTTAAAATTTATTGAAAGACTGGAAGCTGAAACTTGAGGGGAGTTGATGAAAATACCACTTTACGAAAAAAAACGATTCAAAATAATTAAAATCCCACACAAGAAAGAAAAAATAAGAAAAAGAAAAGAGATAAAGAACAAACATCTACTAAAAATTGAATGAGGAGATTATAAGCAAGTTTGGTTGACATTATGGTTTTATCCATTAAGAAAAAAACATATCAAATCTCCATCCCAAACCTTAGCCGTGGGTAGTGAATATTTTTGGAACGATCCCGTACCTAATTTCTTGATTATATCTATCAGAAGTAAGAGTTGACACTATGGGCTCTCTGAATTCTATAATTCACTTCATATGGAATTTACCTCTATTAATGGAGAAACTGAAAATTAATGACAAAGGTTTTGGCCATTCTTTTCTCCTTATTTACTATACAATTTATGTTTCATTCAAGTACATCATATTAAAATGAAATAAAAATAATAGAAATTTGAGATAGAGTAAAATGAAGAACGTGAGGGGAAAGGCCAAAATGGATCAATCCTAGAAACCAAGAAGATATTAAATTTTTTTACTATCATCCTTGCTAATAAATGACTTGAAACAAAATTTCAAGTAAAAAAATCTTAGATAAAGGTGTATATGGTCAGTTACATTAATGTTTAAAAGGTACTCTCTCTGTCCATTTTTACTTGTCCAATTAGGATTTTTTTTGTCAATTTTTACTTGTCTTTTTTTTGTAAATCAAGAGCTATTTAATAATTTTTTTTAAATTTCTCATATCATTAAATAATTATTTCTCAAATTATAGTAATTTAAACATCCAAAACATAATTAATTAAGGTATGTTGCTAATATTATCAAATTTATTTATGATTTCTTGATAACTGTAAAAAGTAAAAAGATTACAAGTAAAAATGGAGTAATTCTCTAATATGCATTAAAATAGTCAAAACAAAAAATAAAGCGGACCGGAAGGTGCATCAATTACCCAACCTTTACTATCCACTAGTTGCAGTAACTTCTCTGTATTAACTACTCTCTGTTTTGAAACCTAACAGTCCATGTTGTATTTTTTTTTTTGTTTTTTTTTTTTTTGGGTTTAATAACTTTAAAACTAGCCCGCCTTTGACATTTCATAATAAGTAGAAAAAGGTTTAAAAAAAATGAGGTAAAAGATAAATGCTAACCCTAGCTGGCACTAGATGGATGTGTGCATGAGATAAGATTCTCAAGTTGAATGTTACAGGTTTCGAAATTACAAATTTCAGTGTAGGGTTCTTGTTGACTTGAAATTTTTTAATCAAATTATATCCCTCCTTTTAGCTCTTCCTGTCTGTGGGGCAATATTAACCCTTTCCCCTCTATATTCTCATAATTGATCAGTGGCCGGTGGCCCGTCAAAAGTAGTACTAGTAGTAAATTTCCTAGTAAGAAGTTCTGTTAATTGATTTTGTGTCAGTGTCCTCAATAAGAAGTTAAGAACACGGAACATACCTAATACTAGGTGTTCAGATTATGAAGAAGAAGGCGTTCCTAGTTTTACACATGTATACAATTTCAATTTAATTATACAATAGCATAATAAAATAAGATAAATAGCTTTGAGAAACTCGATATAACATATTATATCTAACAACTAAAACTAAATTGATAATCTAAACATATGGTAATTAATGTATATAACTTATGTCTTTTATTTATTTATTTGGGGAGAGGGTTGAAAGATCACGTGGATATATTTGACCGGGTAGAAAGTTGATGAACTGTTTTTTAAGTTGTGAAGCTACGTATAATGGCATTCCTTTGCAAAAATAATTTGGATATCATTTTTCTAAATTAATTATAGCGATAAACTGTAATGAAGAGGACAACAGTATAGTTAAATTGCTCTCCGGCTCAATTATATTTTTGTATCTCATTTTGTTTGAAAAAGATTTCTTATAATAGAAGTTTCACTATGATGGAATGACAATTACAGGTCTAGAAAAAGAGGTAAAATATAACGTCAATAAAGCGCCATCCTCACATCATCTTTGACATCAAATAATACCTTTGGGTTAATTTTCAGGAATTGGCATGATTAAAATGCTTCTGCGTACTTACTATAATTCCATTCAATAGTAAGAGTACTCCATTTGTCCTCAGTCCTAACACGATAATAGAAGTCCAAATCATGAGTCCCACATAGGAGAGAGACGTCTGGATTTGGAGACAATCATGTTCGATCGGTTTTCATTTTAATAGTCCTCACCTTTTTCTATTTCCTTTCCAGACTTTCTTTCATTTTATTTTAATCTGTTGGAGATAGCTAAGTTCAACTACATGTGTTAAATGAGCGAGTTGAACTGAATTTAAGTGGATCAAAATGAGTTAATGTTTTGGACTAAGATGGATGAGCTCTAAAAGCAAATGATACCTTTTAGGGGACAATTGCTGCGTAGACAATACTTTATATGAGAGAATGTAAGGTTAAAGGTGCTTCAAGGAGCAAGTGTTGCCTAAAAAAGGGTCAAGGCCAAGGGTTGAATCCGGACCATAAATTCTTACGGGTACTTTCGTCCGAAATTTATTCATTAAACTTATCGGGGTATTTTTGCAAACCACTGTTATAAGGGGGGAGAGGGGAGGGGGGGGGGGGGGGGAGGGGGGCAGGCAAATCATTGCTTATGGTGTCATATTTCTGCAAATAAGCCCAATTTTTCCACTGTTAAGCAGTTACGAACTATTGTTGATAGGGAGATTTATAAAAATTGGAAGCTTTGTAGCTCCCATTTGAGATTTTATCCCGTAAAGAAACTTTTTATAAAAATTGTCTTTTTTGGTGATCGTCAAATTCTTCTATTAACAATGACCTAACAATCTCTAGCACAGCGGTCTCCCGATCTGGTGTTTGCCAAAAAGGACTATTTTTGTAATTTTCTTCTTACGGGTCAAAATTGTTGCAATAGTGTCGAAAATGTTCATCTCGCACAAAACCTTCTTGTTGATCTCCTTTGCTGTAGAGGAGGAGGAAGAAACAGTAGTTTCATCTCTCTTTCAGCAGCTGTCCACGTCCCTTGAAACACGTTGAGTTTGTTTTGATAAAAGTGGGATAAGGCCAATTAAGTTTATCTACTAAAACCAACGTCTTCGTAACTTTCCGATCAAGTTGTTGAATCGAAAACACATCAACCAGCAAATGTCCTCGGAAGCTGCAGCAAAACCGAACACATTATCTTTGTGTGGAACGAAAATCGACCAATACAGATAGTCCCCCCACTTGCGAAGTCCTGTGATCGTAACACTTTGCAAGTGGCCTGAAATTTAAAGCGGGAAAATACGTGGAGCTTCCGTGTCCCTTCATTTTGAAACGCCAAACCGTCGCTTCAACTTCAAATCATTGCAAGTGTCAGAGATCGTGCGGATGACAGTTTTCGCCGGTTCCCAAGATCATGATGGCCTTTTCTCTATAAATATTGGTTTCAACTTATTTCTACGAACTTTACGTCTTCTAGACTTGAAATTCTCCAAATTTCTTCAAAAATTCTTCAAAGTTCTTCAAGACCCTTCAAAGCAGATTCAGCACTCTTGCACTGATCAGTTTTAGTTAACCGTTTCAACTTGTTATATAATGTCTTCTCAAAATATAACTGATGCTGGAACCACTCCTTCCGCCACTGTTGCCGCCACGGCACCGCCGCAGGCCGCTGTCGGACCTTCAGCAGATAAGAAGGGGAAGAAGAGGGAGAGGAAGCCCAAAGACTTTGGGCCAGAAAAGCTCTATACCGATATTCTCCCGAAGAAGTTTACCTACGACGATGATTGCAAGGTTAGCACTCAGAACGATGTTCAGCTGGCAAAAAAGAAAAACATTCCCGTAGACTCAGTTTTTTGTGCCGTCACTGAGGAGTCGATACCACGAATCAGGGAGGATTGTGGTTGGAAAGAGGGTGAGATCGACGTGGTATGCCCTCCGAGGAGATCGACTCTGACCACCTTTTACGGCGGCCATTCCGCCGTTCTGACATACCCATTTACGATAGGGTTTACTTTGCCGATTGACCCAATAATTGAGGAATTTTGCCGGCTGTACAAGGTTTGTTTGACGCAGATTTCCCCGATGGTATGGCGCTTGGTCGCCATGTATCGATGGATTGGCAAGAAAGTGGGGGTGGAAGTAACACTTAGGCATATCCTCCACCTTTACTCCCCCCGAGTTTATAAGGCGGGCATCATTACCGTGCAGAAGCGGGGTAGCCGGGCCCTAATTTCTGACAACGACGACGATCTCAGGGCGTGGGATCAACGCTTCGTTTATATCTCAACGGAGCAACTTGTGGCTCCGGGAGCTGAACGTCTTCCAGTTGGGTGGAACCGAACACGTAAGTTTTCAATTTTCGCTTGGCTTTATGTTTTTCCATGTCTTTACTCTTTCCTGCGTGTGCAGCCAGCAAAGTTCTGTTTGAGTTAGTTCCCGACATCATTGACTGGTTGAAAAAGGTTTTGAAAGAAACCACCAACGATCAGAGGGCGTGGAAGCCGATCGCGGCTCTTTTGAAAGTGAAAGCAAAAAATCATGGTAAGCTCAGTTTTGCCTTCAGCCAAGCTGCATTCTTTGTTTTATTTTAACAGCTTACCTTCAACAGGTATCACCGGTGCTGGTACTGGGCCGATTGAAGATTTGATCGGTGAGGAAGAAGTTGAGGAGGTCGGGGAGGAGAACGTGAGTGGAACTCCTCCGAAAAAGAAAAAGAAAACCTCTTATCAAGACCTTAGGGCAAGGTACCTTGTTAAGAACGCTCCGCAAGGAGCTGGCTCATCGGCTGATCCTAAGCCGATCGAGCAGATCGTTAAAGGAGCTGTCTCAGCGGTTGAGGCGGTGAAAGCCGTCGAGGGAGGCACTCTCGCTCGGATTCCCTCTGGGGAAGATGGTGAGGAATCGGGGTCCGAGCAACAGTTGGAGCGGCCGAAAAGGCCAATGAAGGAAAAAATGCTCGAGGGGGCTGAGCAGCTCAAAGCGGCCGAGGAATATGACCGGGTTCATGTGGACAGCTTTGGTGGTGATGGGCGGTCAACCCTTCCCCCGATCGCGGAGGACTTGATCGATGTTACCTCCGGCTCGGGAGGAAAAGAGACTGCCATCGTCCCAGCCCATGGGATGTTAACTGTTGGGGGCGTCGATGGTGCCCCTTCAGGCGATGTGCCGAGGGAGATGGATCCCAAAAAGGGTAAGCTTCCCCTTGATCGTTCTACGGCAACGACGAGGTCGAGGCATACGGAGAGTTTTTGTTCGTCCTTCTTCGCATCGGACCATGAAGAGCCCATCGTTCGCCTTCCTCGATACGAGGAAGCTGCTGCCTTCGCAGCTTACAAAAGGGCCAAGGCTGCGGGGGAAGCTAACACCAGATCGTTGGCTATTAGCGTCCCCGGAGAGGTTGATCTTCTCAGGTGCCCAAAGCATCTCGCCAATTACTTTTTTGATATGATGGGGCCGATGGAAAAGGCTCGACTGAATTGTTACAGCGATGTGAGCTTGTCTTCTCAGATCGCTTTTAGTGCCTTTCGGGTAACTCTCTCTCTTGATTTCTACTGCTTGAACCTTTTCTGCTTACCTTTCTTACGGGATTTAGTTTGTTTTCAGAACACAATCATGGCCATCGAGTCAGCTGATTGGATTCGGCAGCTTGAAGCTGAGATAGCTCATTTGAACGAAAGAGTTGCTCTTCTTGCCTCCGCCGGTGATGGATGGCATAACAACTTAAAGGTTTTGAAGGTGAAATATTCTGAACTTGAGGCCAAATCGGCTAAGAAGGCCATCGCTCATGCTCTTCGAGAGTCGGAATTGGAGTCTCAAGTTCAGGCTTTGAACGATCAGCTTGGTCGTCTTGAAACCAGCATGGGTGACATATGTGTCGAGCTGGAGGCTGAACTAAAGGCCAAAGAGTCAGAACTCGTTCGTTTGAACGAGGAACTTCGTACTCTCAAAGGGGTTAACGACGATCTGGCTGCTCAGAACGACGCTTTGTCGGAGAGGAACTTGCTTCTTCAAAAGGAGTTGACTACCCAAAGGCACTCAATGGAGAATGATTTCGAAGGAAGAAGGGAGCTCATTTTAGCGGAATCGAGGCGAGACTTGCTGAGGGAAATGTCTGAGCGTCAAGTCGATGTGGCTTAGGAGCTCGAAGAAGCTATACAAGTTGTGAAGATGACTCGTGAGGCACTTAGCCTCTCTTCAGATTCTTCCGATGAGGGATCAGATGGAGATGAGTGAACTTTTCTTTTTAAACTTTGTTTTTGATCCTTAACTATGATGAGGTCGTTTGACCATTATGTAAATACCGTTAGTTGTGATGAGGTCGTCCGACCATGATGTGGATATTTTCTGTTAATGAAAAGTTTTTCGTTTCTCTTATCATTGTATCGCTTTCCGAAGATAGTTCAATTTATTCGTTCGAAAATTTTGATATTCAACGATAGTCGTCGAAAGAGATGATTGGGGCCCAATGTCTCAGTGCGTAGTGAAGAATGACGTCTCACTTTCACGTAATGCACTCTTCGAATATTTTTTATAAGTTCGGAATGAAAAAAGAATTATTTAACAATGGAAAACTTTGGAATTGTAAAATTCGCTAACATTTGAACCGATCACATGAGTTGATTAAGTGTGAGAAGCTGCAAATATAACCCAAGTGTTGCATAATATTGAAGTGAGCCGCTAATGGGCCTTTAATACATTTTGGATCGCATGATTCGATCGACTACAAGATGCGGCCGTTTGAAGACAGAGACTTTTGATCACTATCGGATCGTTTACATAAGTCAGTTAAACAGAACCCTTGATTTCGGATAAAAGCGTCGAGGTTTTAGATTCTCCGATGACATTGAAACTTCCAGTTCGATTTGGAGTACGAACGAGTCCCCAGTTTAAGTGAATTTTGGAACTTTTCGTCGAGTTTTGAACGAGTCCCCAGTCCGAGTGAACGTTGGGACTTTTGTCGAGTTTCGAACGAGTCCCCAGTGTTGAGTCCCCGGTGTTGTCTTCGATCGATTCCGTTTCACCTTTCGATGGAAAGTCCCCGGTTCTAGGGCAGTCCCCAGTATCTGCCGATGACCCTCATGCTAACTCCACCCCCAGTGTTTGGGTGCGAAGGGTGAGTAGCCGAACACTGGTCCTCGATTTCGATACCTGAAACGGAGTCATTGGAAGACAAAAACCAAGGAAACCGTTATAGATGAAGACCACGTTAGAATGTTCGTCAGACTTATCGACGCCGATGGGAGCGTTTTGAGCTCAAGTGTTCGTGGGTGATGTTTGTCATCATTCGATTCCAACTATGCCTATCATCTAAAAGTGTTAGAATCAAATAATCAAATAATCGAATAAACAGCTTCTTCCGATGAAGAGAAAATAAAAATTGCGAAGTAAAAGTAAAGGGTGAAGGTTGATACCGCAGAACCTCAAAAGTAGTATTTCTTCAATTGTGTGATATTCCAATTGAAGTCCACCGGTTTGGAGTCCATTGTTTCCAGTTGGTATGAGCCTTTTTCGATCACTGCCTTGACCCGGAAGGGTCCTTCCCAATTTGCTCCTAATTTGCCTTCGTTGGGCTCATCCTTCTTTGGTCTTTTGATCTTCAGCACATAATCACCTACATTAAAAGATCGATACCTTATTTTTTTGTTGAGGTAGTTTTCTGCCCTTTGCTTCTGTGCTTGTATTCGAACAAATGCTATGTCCTTTTTTGCTTCGACCAAGTTCAGATCTATCAGCATGGCTTCTTTGTTAGCTTCTTCGGTGGAGTGGGCAAACCGAAGACTGGGCTCTCCCACTTCCACCGGTATCAGTGCTTCTGCTCCGTAGACAAGTGAGAACGGTGTCTCCCCGGTACTATGTTTCACCGTCGTCCGATGAGCCCACAGTGCTCCGGGGAGTTCGTTCGGCCAATTGCCCTTTGAATCATCCATCCTTTCCTTCAAGTACTCAAGTATTGTTTTGTTGGAAGACTCAGCCTGTCCATTTGCACTGGGGTGATAAGGTGTTGATGCAATTCGCTTGATCCCCCACTTTTCGAAGAAGGCTGTGATTCGTCTCCCCACGACCTGCTTACCATTGTCGCATGTGATCTCTTTCGGGATCCCAAAATGACAAATGATATTTTGGTGAATGAACTTGATAACTTCCTGTTCACGAATTTTAGCCAAAGCAATAGCTTCCAACCATTTAGAAAAATAATCCGTAAGAATTAAGATAAATTTTACCCCACCGGGCGCTGTTGGAAGCGGCCCGACCAAGTCCATTCCCCACTTCATGAATGGCCACGGTGACGTGACCGAATGAAGTGGTTCTGCCTGTTGATGTATGAGGTTGCCAAATCGTTGACACTTGTCACATTTGCGGACGAATTCCTTGGCATCATCTGCGATCGTTGGCCAATAGTATCCAGCTCTTATGATCTTCCGAACCAATGATTTGCCGCGGAATGATTGCCGCACTCGCCTTCGTGAACCTCTTTCAGTACATAGTTTGTTCCATCTGGCCCTACATATTTTGCCAAAGGGCCACCAAACATTCGCCTATAGAGTTGATTTTCTAGGAGGCAATATCTTGCCGCTTTGGCTTTAAGTGATCGGGCAGACTTTTTGTCGCTGGGAAGGGTGCCTGCCTGCAAATAAGACAAATATTTGTTTCTCCAATCCCAAGTATGATTAACGTTGTTTACCTCTTTGATGCTCCGACAAAGTGGGGATTCGAACAGGTGAACCACTGTTTCATCGAGTTTTTCATCGATGGCTGCTGCGGAACCAAGGTTGGCTAAAGCGTCTGCTTCGATGTTCTCCTCCCTCGGTATCTGAGCTATTTTCCACTCCTGAAAAGAAGTTAGAAAATTTTGTACCTTTTCGAGCAGTTGTTGCATCCTCGGATCTCGAACGCAGAAATCGCCTTGGATTTGATTTACCACCAACTGAGAATCACTTTTGATATCTATTAGTTCGACTTTCAAGTCCCTTGCGATCTTTAAACCTGCAGCGAGGGCCTCATATTCGGCCTCGTTGTTAGTCTTTGCATGTAGTTTGATCGCGTACCTGAGTTTCTCACCGGTAGGTGCTATCAATAGGATTTCGAGGCCAGTTTCTTTTACGTTTGAAGCTCCATCAGTATACATTACCCAGACTCCGGGGTCTGGATCTCTCATCATCAACTCTTCCTTCTTTGCTTCCGGTAAGATGTTAGCGCTAAAGTCCGCTACAAAATCAGCTAAAACTTGAGATTTTATGGCGGTACGAGGCTGGTAAGTGATGTCATACTCACTCAGCTCGACCGCCCATTTCATTAATCGACCAGAGAGATCTGGCCGATGTAAAATATTTCGCAATGGAAATGTAGTTATCACAAATATTGGATGACATTGGAAATAAGGTCGTAGCTTTCGTGCAGCAGTGACTAGTGCAAGTGCTAGTTTCTCTAGGTGTGGGTACCTTGTTTCTGCATCTAACAATGTTTTACTAACATAATAGATAGGAAATTGGTTACCTCCATCCTCGCGAACGAGGACAGCACTTATACCGACATCGGAAACAGCCAAGTAGATCAGCAGCATTTCTCCTTCGATCGGTTTTGACAGAAGCAGTGGATTGGAAAGATATTGCTTCAGTTCTCTGAGAGCCTTTTTGCATTCTGGTGTCCACTCGAAGCTTTTGTTCTTCCTCAGCACCGAAAAGAACTTGTGACATCGTTCAGATGACCTCGAGATGAACCTGCTGAGATAGGCTACTCGACCAGTCAACTGTTGAACTTCTTTTTCCGTTGTCAGGTTCTCGGGTATGCTTTCGATCGCCTTGATTTTGTCTGGATTGGCCTCGATTCCTCTTTGCGATACGATGAACCCCAAGAACTTACCGGATCCAACCCCGAACGCGCATTTCTCCGGGTTCAATCTCATGTTGAACCGCCTCAGTATCGTAAAAGTCTCCTCCAAATGACTCAAATGATTTCCCTTCTCAAGAGATTTGACCAACATGTCATCGATATACACTTCCATGGTTTTCCCGATCAAATCTTTGAACATAGTAGTGACCAAACGCTGATAAGTAGCACCAGCATTCTTAAGACCGAAGGGCATGACTGTATAGCAATAAGTCCCCATGTCTGTGATGAACGACGTCTTCTCCTGGTCCGATGGGTCCATCGAAATTTGATTATAACCTGAATAAGCGTCCAAGAAGCTCAACATTTCGTGCCCTGCCGTTGAATCGATCAGTCTATCGATGTGAGGCAGTGGGAACGAATCTTTCGGACAAGCTTTGTTAAGGTCGGTATAATCGACGCATACTCTCCACTTTCTGTTTTTCTTTGGTACTACAACCGTGTTTGCAAGCCATTCTGGGTATTTTACCTCCTTAATGAACCCATTCGTTAGCAATTTCTCTACTTCGTCGTTGATCACCTTCCTTCGGAATCCTCCATTCGGCCGTTTCTTTTGCTTCACCGGCCGATGTTTTGGATCGACGTTTAGTTTGTGTGTGGCGACTTTTGGATCGATTCCCACCATATCTGCGTGGGACCACGCAAAGCAATCAGAGTTATCCCTGAGGAAGGATATGATTTTTGTTTTTACTTCGGTATCCAGCTCTACTCCCACATAAACTTTTCGATCAGGCTTGTCATTGAATAACATTACTTCTTCTAATTCTTCTACCGTAGAGTCTCCAGCTTTTTGTTTATACGGTTCTCTCACGCATGGTGGAACCTGTGCGAAGTCTCCTTCGACTTCGGATTCCGGTAGCTGCGTTAAGGCGCACGACGGAACCGAAGTGAAGCTTTCGGCCACGGGTCCCACTAGCTTACATGGCGAAACCTGTGCGAAGTCGCCTTCGACTTCGGATTCCGGTAGCTGTGTTAAGGCGCACGACGGAACCGAAGTGAAGCTTCCGGCCACGGGTTCCACTAGCTGTGATTGCTACAATCGAAAGCCTTCCTTGACAGCTGCTGAGTAACATTCTCGTGAAGCCTGTTGCTCGCCTCTGATTTCACGAATTCCCCATGGGGTAGGGAATTTCACAACTTGATGCTGGGTCGATGGGACCGCTCCCATAGCGTGGATCCACGGTCGACCCAAGATCACGTTGTATGCCATTTCGCCTTTCATCACTTGAAACGATGTTTCACTCTCCACACCTTCTGCATAGGTCTTAATCGTAATTTCTCCAACGGTCACTTCACTCGAGTTGTTGAAACCTGACAATACCGTTGAGCGAGGCACAATCTTATCGCTCAACTGCAATTGTTCGACCACCCTTGTATGTATGATATTAACCGAACTGCCAGCATCGATTAATATCCTTTTCACATCGGCATCGTCGATCCTCATCGTGACAACAAGTGCATCGTGATGGGGATGAATCCTTCCATCGAAGTCGGAATCCCCGAACACAATCTCATCGGTCATGTCATCTCGTGTTCGCTTGTCTCGTGTGAATGAGACTTTGGCATACTTCTTTGTAGTGTAGGTTACCCCGCAGACACCATCTCCTCCGGTAATGACATTTACCATTTTTCTGGGAGCAGGAGGCTTTGGCGGCTCATCATCTTTCTTCTTATTAAAATTGTTTCGTCCTCTCTCAGTCAAGAATTCGACCAAGTGACCCTTTTCCAGCAGACTGGCCACTTCGTATCTCAATGCCTTGCATTCTTCCGTTGTATGGTCGAAGTCATGGTGAAATGCGCACCATAGATTTTCATCCCTGGTGTTTGGATTTGATTTTATGCGGCCTGGGAATTTTACAACTTTATCTCCCATCCCCTTCAAGTGATTCACTAAGTTTGGTGTTGATATGCAAAAATTGTATTCCGTCACCTTTGGAGGCAGTGGTCGATCTTTCGGAGCCGAGGTTGTGGTCGACTGTGCCTTCTTCGTCTGATTTTTCGAGCTACCAGCTTCGTGGCTGTTGTCCCCATTCGAGGAAAACTGTAGGGCCCCCATCGTTGGTCCCTGTAGTCTCGCCTGTCGTTATCGACTCTTCTTGCTGGCCGATCATAATGATAATTATTTCGGGCTAGCTGCAATTCGTCCTCCTCAGCCCTAATCCTTGGCTCGCACTCATGATACAACGCATCGAAAGTCCATGCATCGATCTCCCTGAGACGATCCTTCAATTTCCATGCCTCTATCGAATCAGTGCGCAAGTTATTGGCAAAGGTCAAACAAGCCCACCTTTCTTCGAGATTCGGGATATGAATCTTCTCATCATTGAACCATTTCACAAATTATTTGATAGTTTCCCCGGGCCGTTAAGCCGCTGCCTAACGTTCAAGATGTCTTCCACCCTTGGTGCTATCTTTTTCGCTCCAGTATATGATCGAATGAATTTTGCCGACATGTCGTCGAAACTTAATATCTCGTTTTCGGGCAGCTGTAAATACCATTTCAATGCCGCTCCTTTCAATGTTTCACAAAACTTCTTAAGGCTGACCGAATTGATCTCCTCCGAAGTCAAGTCGTTTGCTTGAACTGCAACCGAAAACATATCAATGTGATCCCTTGGATCTGTGGTTCCATCGTATCTCAAACTTTCTGGTAATTTGAAAGTTTTAGGTATGGGCAGTGGGGCTGCACTTGCTGGGAACGGACGCTTTGAAATCGATTTTTTAGCGACTTCGTCCGTTAACTTCGGAACACCTGGTAACTTCTCCATAAATGACTTGATCTCACCGAACTTCTTATCGACTGTATCATTCAATAAGGTTTGCATCGTAGCCATCATTCTTACTTCTGTTGTGACCGAGGCCGGAGCTCCCATAGCTTCGGCGGCCGTACCCGATCCTTCAGATCCGACCACCGCTGCAAGTCCCCCTGTTACGGCGCCCTGAGGAACCGAAGTCGGAATGCTTGCTGGGGGTGTGATCGGGGAGGTGAGTGCTTTATTTCCGATAGAATTAGATAGTGCCTTCAACTGTTCTTGTATCATTTCGAACTGAGCATCGTGCCTTCTCAAATACGCCATTAGCACTGCGTTTGCATCTCCTGACTCAGTTTCGACTGCGGGCTCCTTACCCGATCGCCGCCTTTGGCGTGCGTTCAACTGTGAACCAGTAGGAATGTCGTCATGAGTTGGATCCTGCTCGTTGTTGGTAGACTCATCGACCTCTTCAGCATTGGTCGGAACATGAACCCCGTCATTGGGATTGAGCTGTTGTTGACCGTTCAGAGCGTCGATGTTACGTTCATCTGCCATTTCAAGACAAGAAAGCAAACGTAAGTAGTATCAAGCGATTCAAATTTCGGAATAAATCGATTGCCTAGACCCCACGGTAGGCGCCAAACTGTATTTCCCAAAAATGTATCAGGTTTTACAATTAAATTTATATTTAGTTGAGTCTAAGGCGACCGTTTTATATCTCAATTTGATCGATTGATAAACAATTTACGATTACAAGTGATCGATTTTAGGAGCCAAATTCGAAGACAGCAGAAAAATCGATCTCAAAAGATGCAGTTACGATGTCAGTTTCAGGCCAACAATACGAAGACGTAAATAAGCGGAGGCGATGGAACAAAATAACTAGCACTTGGTAATGATGTGATTTCGATTAAATTCCTTATCGAGTACAAATTACGAGTTGATGTTAATCACGGACGAATGCTTAAAGTCTTAACAGATTCGATGACAAAGTTAGAAACGATAACAAGTGAAGAAGATGGGAATATGCTTAATCAAATAATGCGATCGAAGAGCAGTGATCAATTCGCTGGATGTGATCGATACTAGTAAGCAAATCGATAAGTTATCTTAATCAGAACATCAATAATAAATTAGTGCGATCGAATGCGATAAATCAGATATAATTAAAGTAACAAGCAAACAACGATAGATGAACTAATAAGTAAATAAAGCGATAAAAGCTTATTGTATTCGTCGAATCGAAGGATGGTGCTCCAATGGAAGAGATGGATCTCCTTCCACGTTTGAACCAAGCCGCGATCGGAATTGGAATACAGTGGTTGTCTTAAGCAAAGTAACTTGTGAATAGTACAATGATAAAAAATGTCTTTTTTAATGAGAGGAGAGTAGCTTGAAGAACAAAAGTAATATTGTTCAGATGAACGTGTGTTCAAATGGAGGAGGAAGGCTCTATTTATAGGCTAATGATAAGCACTTTCCAACCCTAGAAGGACTCTCCCTTTCCCACGTCTCTCTTTCAGCAGCTGTCCACGTCCCTTGAAACACGTTGAGTTTGTTCCGATAAAAGTGGGATAAGGCCAATTAAGTTTATCTGCTAAAACCAACGTCTTCGTAACTTTCCGATCAAGTTGTTGAATCGAAAACACATCAACCAGCAAATGTCCTCGGAAGCTGCAGCAAAACCGAACACATTATTTTTGTGTGGAATGAAAATCGACCAATACAGGACAGATACAAACTATTCGATACTATTTTTATCCTTTTAATTCTTTCATTAGCTTAATTATATGTGCTTATACTAATAAATTATATGAGTAGCTATTTGATTGTTTCAACTAAATTCTAATGAATAATATTTTGTGGTAAGCTTAATATTGATTAGATAAGGAGAAGACTATACACTTAATCCATTCACATATTCTATATTATATTTAAACCTATCGTGGAAAATCTTATTTTCTAATATGGAAAAAATAATAGTATTGGTCTTGTTTTTTTGGAGTGAGAAGAACTTTTATCAATAGTTGAGTAGTAATTTATATTTGGCCAAACTTTTGAAAAGTATTTTTTAGTGTTAAATTACGAGTAAGAATATTTAATAATTCACATTATAGATATTTAACTAAATGAATAATTTTAAATATTTTTCTCAAATACTATATTTAATTTTATTATTTATTTAAAAGAATTTCAAAATACAGCATACATAATTGAATATTCTATACCTTAAAAAATGATATTTGATTAAAGTTTGTAATAATAGTAATATAGGTGTATGTAGAAAAAAAATATAACGTACTATTTATATATTATAATTATTAGGCTGAAATAAATATGGTAATTAGATATATAAGTATTTATGGTAAAGATATTTTTGGAATGATAGAAATTAAAAGCAGCTTCTGTTTCTCCTCAAAAGTACTTTTGGGGAAAAACTACTTTTTCTGGCTTCTTCCCTACAGCAAAAAAAAATAGTTTCTGTTGCCACTCAAAATTAAAGCACTTATTTTTCTCCTAGAAGCTTGGCCAAACACCTCAACTTTTCAAAATAAGCACTTTTTGGCTCCCTAGAAGCTTGGCCAAACAGGTTCTAAGATATAGAAACAAGTCAACAACTACTCCCTCCGTCCCAAATTAGTTGACGCTTTCAGTTATTGCACGCCCATTAAGAAAATCAATAAATAGAGTATACATTTTACTATGTTATCCTTATTTAATATATGACTATTAAATACTTTTTGAGAATACCATTAATAGTTAAGGGTATAATTAGAAAAATTGACAGAAATAGTCTTGAAATTCTAAAATGTCAACTAATTAGGGACAAATGAATCTTTCTAAAGCGTCAACTAATTTGGGACGGGGGAATAATAACTTATTGAATTAGCAGAAATTACTTACATGTTCACCCTCGATGGAAATCACTTCACATTTTTATGTAGTAGCAATATTAATACAGGAGATATATATATTATGGTATTGCAAAAGTAAATGATATACACTAAAAAGAGATATTTTAAACTTAAGATATCTGCAAGCTAAGTAAGATTCACTTTACACACAATGACACAATATATGTATTCTCAAACTTACTGCTATAAATTGGGAGAACGGACAATTCCCTTTCATAACCTCAAAGGCAATGGCCAAACCCACCGTCACAAAATCTCTTCTTGCTTTCTTTTTCATTCTGTTTCTTCTCTCAGGTAATTATTCTTTAGTTACTTGTTCCTTCTTTCCCTTTCTTTCCGGCGGATTTACACTGGAATAATTCCAAGTATCGGAAAAGGAGAAATATACACAAAATGACAAGTTAATATTTCTGAAATACTATAGGAGTTGCTAAATTTCATAATTCCGGCTTGCTCTTCTTTCTTTTCTTTTATATTTCAATTCAACTAGAGGCCTTACAATCACTCTACTTTGATATCGCATTTTCTATTAAAATGCTACTCCCGCGGGTGTTCTTTTTTTTTTTTTCCCCTCCCGATTTTGGAGGATTTAGTGTTCCCACCCTTCCCCTCCTTCGACCTAACAATCATGAGTAGAAGTGCTTATCAATTGAGCAACCATCACGTGTTATCGAGTGCTTTTTATACCGGTAGCTTTAGTAAAAATATTTGGTCTAGTATATATATATTTATCACTTCTAATTAAAGTATTATTAACTTTTTTAATCAGCAAATTTACCATTTCTACTCCATGATGCATGTAGTCATTTATTTACTCATGTAAAGGAGATATAAGGTAAAATTTAGCTCTATATTACTCATAATTAAGCATATAGTTATGATTACTGATTTATAATGGGGTGTACCAACACTTAAATGACAAATAAAATGACCTAAAGGAATAATGTACAGTGACATATATTTTTGTTTTTAATTCTATTACATGGAATAATGAGGAGAAGGGGGAAAGAGAAAGTAAACCCATCCATATCATGCAAAAGTCAAAGGACTACCATTGGTACCACTAAATTAAAAGGATTTGGTAGTCATAAGGTGTTACTGATTTTAAATTTTCTGTTGCACGTGATAATTAAGGGGGAAGGGAATGGCGCACGATAGAATTAATAAACCCATACCTATCGTGTAAAAGAATACCATCAGTATCTCTACACCATAAGCTTTCGTGATAATACAATGACATGTTTTTGCACCAAGTTGTTTTGTTAGAATCTGTACAAAGTTTATGTATAACAAGGGTTTTTATATTTTATAAAATTGTTGGTGCATGCAGTTCATCAAGAAATAGGGGCTGATGCAAAAGAATGTAACGAAGGGCTGCCATGGGTTATAACAACGTGCGACGGTCCCAGAGGAACCGAGCCTAACGGAGACTGCTGGAAAGAATGTATCAATAGACATGGGTTAAGTGTCACCGCTATCTGCAGAGGCGGCCCTGGTTTACCCACTCTCTTTTGCTGGTGCCTTTGGGAGTGCTAAACTTACTACTTTAATTAGCTTAATGATATACTCTATTTTGATGAAAGATCCATAATATACTCATTAATTATAATCAATGTGTGCTGAGATTTTATGTTTCAATTAATCAGCAAAGCAGTGCACTTCTCGTTTCATTTTGATTGATTTCTTTTTTTCTTAAACTTTTGAGTAGCAATTCGTATATACTCATGTGTGAGATTTACCTTTTTCTTAATAATTCCTTTTTTTTTATACGTTATACAAGTTCTACTCGAGATCAACGAATTGAAAAGGTCAACTTAGCTAAGCCCAGTAATAACTCTTATTAATAGTGGTATGTGGTATATTTTAAAGTTTGTACAAAATCTAAAATTGACAAGTAAATAGGACAAATCTTTGAGGAAGTAATCTCTCTGTATAATAAAAGAATCTTAAGCTTTTCCGAGGAACTCAAGATTTATTAGTCAGTAGTCAAGGTCAACATTTTAGATTTCTCTTTTGTTCGTGTTTGACCAAGCATATCATGTAATAGTAGCCAGTAGGTTTATTAGTCGGTAGCATCTTTTACGGAGGTATTAGTTGATCTTTTGATTAGAACAACCAAAATTATTCAAGAGAGATGAGGTAAATTAATTAATATCACTTGCCCTGTGTTTTTTCTTTTAAAGTTTCTAATCTTTTTACTGATAATAATGGTAAACAATGTGATATTGGTTGGCTCTCTCACATATTCAATGAAAAGACGTAATTTTCGTTGATACAACAATTAAATTATTTAATCCATTTCAATTTATAAGTCATATATACTCTGATCTGATACAAATTTTAAAAAAGAAACGAACATTTTAAAAATTAATGTATGATCTAAATTGAGCCACATATATTTGTTGGTTATAACTTACCTATTAAGGGTAAAAAGATGTTAGAAATGAATTTTTTAAAATTTAAATGTATCATGAAAACAGAATACAAAAAAAGTGGTGTCATTTTTAACCAAGGGAGTAAATGATGATGGGGATTTTTGCATATATACAACAAACACATTAAATGAAACGATATATTACAAAAGCCACACAACAAAAACGACATACCTCATCTTCACCCAACGTGAATAGGCTGCTTCCGTTAGATCCAAGGCTAAAAAAAATATTTTTGAAAATATATTTAAAATAAAAATAAATTTATAATAATATGGTAAAGAAAATAATGACATAAATATTAAAGATAATCGAAGTAAGCAACAAACATCAATAGCAATAAAGGCGAAGAATATGATAGAAATCGCTCGACTATTATCTGACCTTTTATCATGATCATGGACATCCATGATTCTTATTTAAGGTCATGTCCTCGGCAATCGGGAGGTGAGTCATGTCTTATCTAATCACCTCGCCTCAATTCTTCTTCAGTCTACCTCTATCTCTCTGTATATCTAGCACTGCGAACCTCTCGCGCCTCCTCACTAGAGCATCTCTGCTTCTTCTCTTCCATGTCTGAACCATCGTAGTCTCGTTTCTCGAATCTTGTCTACCATTGAGGCAACTCTCGCCCTATCACGTATGAACTCGTTCCTAATCTTATCTCATGCACACATCCATCTAAGCATTCTCATCTCTACGATGATCATTTTCTACGCATTTTTTACTAGCTAACACTTTGCTCCATACGACATAGTTGGTCTAATGATCACTCCATAGAATATACTTTTAAGTCTAGGTGACACTTTTTTATTGCATAGGACAGCGAAAGTAAGCCTCTACTTCATCCACTCCGCCAATATAAGATGTGTAACATCTTCGTCGATTTCTCCATTACCATGGATGATTGAGCCAAGATACTTAAAGCTTCTTTCATGGGGATAACTTGTGTAAGCGTTACTTCCACCTCTGAATTATCAGATGTATCACTAAACTTGCACTATATATACTCTATTTTCGTTCTGCTCAGCCTGAAATCTTTAGACTCTAAAGTCTATTTCCAGACCTCCAGCTTTTCATTATTCCCTCTGTCACTCGCCAAACTAAACAATATCATCTGCGGATAACATATACCATAACACCTCCCTTGAATACTCTGTGTTAATTCATTTATCACCAGAGCAAATAAAAAATGGGCTAAATGTTGACCTCTGATGCGACACCATCTCGACTGGTAAAGCGTTCTGAATCTCCTTCTACTGTTTTCACTCGGGTCTTGGCTCCATTATACACATGTCCTTAATCGCTCCAATGAGTGCGACATGTACACTTCTATATTTCAAGCATCGTCTCAAAATCTTCTTTGAGATTTTATCATAAACCTTTTCTAAGTCAATAAACACCATATGTAAGTCAATTTTTTTGTTCCTATATTGCTCTACCAATCTCTTGATACATCATGCATTACAAAAGACACGAATAACGGAAAAGAAGCTAAACAAGGAGACTCTTAATTCCAAGTACACAAAATTATATTTTCATCCCAAATTGTAAACTTGTACGGTACCAATAATGGAGAATAATGTTTTTCCGCTAAAACTAAAGAAGAAAGATAATAAGAAGAATTAGGTCATGCACTTTATCCCTACATGACTCACCGTTCATTACAAAAGTGAGAAAAGTCCAAAAGTTGGATACATGATATTCTAGGTGTAGGGTTGAAAATACTTAAAAGTGTCCATCTCCACAAATACACCACAATACTATACTATTGCAGGTATGTATAAAGGCAGTGTGACGAAGTGACCAGGTGCAATGAACCTGCATAAGGAATCTCGTGAAATAATAGCACTCAATTCCATTTTGCAGGTTGAAATTTGTATAAAGAAAGCTCTGATTGATGAATAAATTTAAACACAAAGGTCTCACCTTGTCTTTGTTTATATATTGAAGGATGTTCTCGTGCTATCCTTTGTCATCAAACTCTCATCTTCTCCAATGATAACTCTGTGATCTAGCTCAGGTATTTTCTCCAACGTAATATTTGTTATTAAATTGTTTTTTTCTTAGACCTAAACGTACATTCCTGATCACTGATATTATGTTCTGCAAATATAATAGTAATCGTTTAACCGAAAACAATACGGGATTACTTTCTCCGATTAAGCTTTAAAAACATGCTTCTCACTCGAATAGTATTGTGATTTTGATTATTATTATATTATAGTAGTAATGTTCTATTATCTACCCCTCATCTCCAAGACTCCTGACCTTTTCTTCCAAAAAATAAAGCTAAAAGTGGAAGACGATTAACTCTATCAAAATCTTGCTCTAATATGATTAATCATGACGTGGATGATTACTGCCTCGGTCTAGTTGTTTGGACTGTACAATCCAACGTTTCTGTATGCAAATTACTGGAGAAACTTTATTATATAATCTAATATTGGTTTACCAAACATAAAACTGATTGATGGTTATTGCTATTTGGCATTTAGTACTACTAATATAGAGATTAGGCAGTTGATAACGATATTCTCGAATAAGCTGTTGATTGGCTTATTTACCATCTCACTTGGTACAGTGAGATTCCATTAGTTTACAGTTTCCACCACATCATTCAATTCTCAAGTCTATATACTTGGGTCTTTTTCTTATAGATTTTTAAAAATTGATAATATCCATATCAATATCAATACTAATAAAATGTGGACATCCTGCATAACTAGATTCCAAAAACTAGTTCATGAGTTTAGGATTGTCAAAGACTCAAAATCATATAAGGAAACAAATTCTCACCTCCACCCAAGAATGTGGAGAATACTAACATACATAACATATGGTAAATCTAATTGATTAGATGGGTCTGGCCTCTGGGTATATGTACTAATGATTAAAAAAAAAGAAAAAGGACCTTAATTAGGCCTAACTCATGAGTGAAGATTGACCAAAATCATATAGTAGAATATAAATTGGCAACACACACACCACCAATGTGGCACGCTACTAACAAATACTACTATTGAAGAAAAATCTAAAAATATTGTATCAACATCAACATTCTTTTCTTTATGCAGGAAGCTGATCTGTGGCTAATGTCTACGGAGACTTCACAACCATGAAAAGTGCTTCAATTTCAACCTTGATTTCATGCCTACAAGCTCATCTGAATCCCAGAAATTGTTTAGAACAAAAGAGACATCTCATCTCACTGCGTGATCACAGGAAATGGTGTTCTGTTAAGGAAACTGAGTCCAGCAAGGTGCATTTTTGCTTGCAGTTTCTTTTGACGTACTGAAGAACCATGCAATTATGGATTGTGGACTTGTAAACGTTACATCCAAAAAGCATCGACTTAATGAGTTCCCCTGTAAACTTCATTGTTATTGTTTTCTCAAATACTTCTTTCTTAAAAGGACATTCACGTTCTTTATAAGTTAATAAGCGCTGAAAATTCACACAGTGCATTGTAATTCCATTGTGATTTGCTTTCCTTCTGATATATATTTAAAAGTTGTCCATAAGTAAACCAAGGCCGGAAAAAGGAAAAAGAAAGAAAATGAGATGTTTTATAGGGAAAATAACATTATTGTTGTATTTCCGCTGAAACATTGTAAAGTTGAACTTCTTTTTATTAGTTTCTAAATACATATGCTTTTTTCATTTCCAAAACATTGTTATGAGGACTAAATAGTTTATCTACACCATTTTTGCCCTGAAAAATAATCAGTCACCTTCAATATTTACACCTACTAATCTCCACCCCCGCAACTCCTCCCTCATTAGCTACTTCTTTGCCTGATTAATTATTAGGCATTTTTCCTAATTATTTATTATTGTAATTCTGGAAGCTGAATGAAGTCCAAACGAAATGGTGTGCGACTGTGGGAAAATTTGCATGAATAGGCCATTCCAGTGTACTCTTGATGCCCCTTAAAAAAAATGAGAAAATTACTTGTCATAGACATTTACAAGGGTCATAAACAAAAAATAAACACATTCTTCTTTTATTACGATTTATAGACATTTACCCATATGTCTACTATTTTTTATAACCATTCAGTGTGATAAAACACTCACCATTTTAAATGCCTATTTTTAGGGGAGATGATAGGTCATGACTGTTTTTATGTAGTTTATCTTTTTAATTAATTTGAATATATCATAAATATCTTAACTCAATCTTTAAATATAGAGTATATACATACTTTTATATTTAATGAATTCTTAGTAAATATTTAGAAAATATCCATTCATTTTTAGTTTATATAATGTGATTATGTGATCTATAAAAATGTAATTACCTCAATTACATAGCTCCGTAAACAAACAGTCAAGGATTGGCAGAACAAATCCTGAGAATTATATAACTATTTCCAACAATTTTTTTTTATATATCTTTAGTAAATATTTGGAAATATTTAGTAAATATTTGGAGGATATTAACATTTTTTTGATTTAGTAAATATTTAAAAAATATTCATTGATTTTCTAAATACAAGTGCTTATTATATGATCTAAAAAATTGTTATTAACTCACTTATAGATTTCCATGGACAACGAGTCATGGATTGGCAAAAGAAATACTGGGAGGTATTGCATAACTATTTTCCACAAATATTCTTTTAATATCTAAACGTGATATGTTTTGAAAAAAAGGCAAAGAAAGATTTCTCATATTGTTTGATTCTTCCTGTTTCTTCGGTGATGGCTGTTTTGATTCTGCATATTTAGCTCTTTTTTTGGATAATAATTATTGCATATCTTTACTGATTTTTACTATTTGGAATAACATTTGGCTAGCCTTTGTAAAACTTGCCTAGTGGCCATTTTAATGTAAGGCTCCTATAGTTAAGGGCTAGATATCAAAACTACTCTTAAAAAATTGGTGTGAAAATAGATTGCATGCCAAAATATCGATGCACTTTCTAGGATCTCATGGGAGAACGTCAAAACTTTAGTACTCCATTTGTTCTAATATATAAGTCACAGTTTGATTTGATACAAAATTTAAGAAAACTTTTCAAATTTGTTATTTAAAATGAGTTGATGATATTGATGTAGCTATAAATGATCTCGAGTCAAATGGAAAGTTTTAAAATAAAATGTTTCTAAATGTTTAAATGTGACTTTTTTTTAACACGAATGAGTAAAAAAATTATGTCATTCTCTTTAGATTGGAAGGATGCAAAAGAAGTCAGGGGGATTGTGTCGGATCACATAAAGTTGTTTTTCCACAATTTTCTTTACCAGGGCTAACAACTACAAATAATAGGCGCCTAGAAAGCAATAAATTTCACTATATGTACTCCTTATCCTTGGTTATGGTTTTTTGTCCCTACTTAAGAATGGTTTAGCAAAATGGCCATGGTAAGCAACACTTCATGTTATAAATTTACAAGTGTTCCCTCGGAGGAAATACTTCAAGTATAAATTGCAAGTGCTGCCTGCAAGGCGGCACTTCAAATTATCTAGGGAGAATGTTGACAAAGATAAAAGGTCAAGTGTTGCACCAATGGGTGTACTTGTCAAGTTAGAGAGGTCATTTTTGTAAAACTACTTTAAGCGAGGTCAATAAGGCAAACCATTGATTAAGGTGTCATAGTTTTGTAAATTACCCCCTAGAAAGTCGCTTAGCGCAAATTTCGTGTAGGGGCCTGTTTGGCGCGCGCTAATTGATTTGTAGCCGTCAAAAACAAATTCGCTGAAAAATAGCCACCTCCGGACAAATCCCAGTATAAATACTGGGGTTTTGAACAAGTTTTGTTCAAAGCCCAAGTATTTATACTGGGAAGCTTCAGTAAACTAACCCCAGTATAAAATACTGGGGCTTTGAACAAGTTTTGTTCAAGGCCCCAGCATTTTGTTATGGGACTGAAGCTTTATATATAAAGTCTCATAACAAAATAATGGGATTTATCCCTTTGATGGGACCTTTGTTATGGGAATAAATCTCATTATTTTGTTATGGGATAAAGTCCCATAACAAAATAATGGGACCTTTGAACATGTTAGTTCAAGGTCCCATTATTTTGTTATGGACCTTTGAACAAGCTTCAGGTCCATAACAAAATACTTGGGTTTTGAACAAATTTTGTTCAAAGCCCCAGTTTTTTGTTATGGGACTAGTCTGGGGTGTTTTCAAAGCTAATGGAGTTTAAGTGTGCGCGCGAATTTTTGGTTGTTCTTCAATGAATTTTGAAACGCTGGATAGTCCCCAATGAGCGCGTCCAAAAATGGCTACTGATCAAAATTTCCACAAATTTCATGGTATTCAGCGTAGAAAGTAAAATTGCCGGCCCATAGCCACTTTTTAATTGCTAAATAAGTTATAACCAGAATTTGCATTATTTTAGATGAATAGCAATAGTTTTAAGACGCAGAAGGTATTAGAAAAATAATCACTCAACATTCAGTATAAAATATTTATATTTAAAAATGCTAAACTTCAAGAAAAGAAGCTGACTTTTAGACAAAGTTCTTATTTATGCTGGAGTTCAAAATTAAGATGAAATGCTCAGATTTTCCGTTATAAATACCGAATTCAAGAAAAAATGTGAGTTTTAGCTGAAATTTGTGTTTAATACTGAATTTCAAAAAAAAGACTTAAGTTTTTAAGTAATCTCATATTTTTTCATCATGAATTTTAAAGTCTAGTATAAAAATCTGAGACTGTGCATTTAAATTATAATTTTTTTTATAAAAATACTGAGTATTAGACTACACTTTATGTTTTAATATTGTGGAAATCAAAATCCAGTATTGTGGAAATCAAAATCCAGTATAAAATTCAGTATAATATTAGTTTATTAATTTGTGCTGCGTTTTCTCAGTTTCTGTGCTGAATTCTCATAATTTCAGTTATTTTGCAGAAATAAATCCGTTTTTGTGACTGTATAACAATGATTTCAAATAAAAATTCGTGATTATGATCTCATTTTTACTGTAAAATATGTGATTCATTCAACGAATTTGTTTTTGCGACGCGAATTTGCTGTTATATATATTTAATTTGAATTTGCATTGAGTTCAAAAGATATGCAGCTTTAAATGCTGGAGTTTAGTGCCTTGTTGAAGCAAAAGGCCAGGAACATTATCCTGTGGCTATGCTTAATCTCTACTATCTAGCATTAAATACTGGAGTTTAGTGCCTTGTTGAAGCAAAAGGCTAGGAACATTATCCTGTGGCTATGCTTAATCTCTACAATCCGGCGCTAAAAATGCTAGGACTTAGTTTTATACTGAAGCAAAGGCTAGTTACATTGTCTTTTAGCTATGTATTTTTAGCTTATAAAGCTGCACTTCAAAATCCCCCTGTTGTCTAGAATAAAATGTTGGGGCTTAGTGTTATTTTGAAGCAAAGCCCCATTACAATATCCTGTAGCTATGTATATTTAGCTTATAAAGCTGCACTTCAAAATCCCCTTGTTGTCCAGCATAAAATGTTGGGGCTTAGTGTTATGTTGAAGCAAAGCCCCATCCTGTAGTTATGTATATTTAGCTTATAAAGCTGCACTTCAAAATCCCCCTGTTGTCTAGCTTAAAATGCTGGGGCTTAGTGTTATGTTGGAGCAAAGCCCTATTACAATATCCTGTAGCTATGTATATTTAGCTTATAAAGTTGCACTTCAAAATCTACCCCTGTAGTCCACCATAGAATGTTGGGGCTTAGTGTTATGTTGAAAGTCCCATTACAATATCCTGTAGCTATATATATTTAGCTTATAAAACTGCACTTCAAAATTCCCCGTGAGGCTTAGTGTTATGTTGAAGCAAAGCGCAGTTACATTATCTTGTGGATTATAATGCTTTGTTAAATAAAGTCCCATAATTTAGAACTGGGACACAAGTACTTGTTAAACACAGAGTCCCAGTATTTTATCATGAGACAACAGTCTATCCCTGTAACATCCCAGCTAAGGATTAAGTGTCCCACATCGGCATAACACATGAGAGATGTTGGGTATATGAGTTAACTGGCCTTAGACCCTGGTGACGCGTTTTAAAGTCGTGCGGGCCTAGGCCCAAAGCGGACAATATCACTAGCGGGCTGGGCTGTTACAGATGGTATCAGAGCCACTCCGTGTCAGCCTTGTCGATGTGGGTTAAAAGTTCAGGGCTGAGTCTAGGCGAATCCCGGTACACGGGAACCTCTGTGGTGAGTCTTGGTGAATCCCGGTATGCGGGGCAAACCACCTCTGTGGTGATTCTCGGTGAATCCCGGTATGCGGGGCAAACCTCAGCGAGGACGCTGAGTCCATAAGAGGGAGTGTATGCAACATCCCAGCTAAGGGTTAAGTGTCCCACATTGGCATAACACATGAGAGATGCTGGGTATATAAGTTAACTGGCCTTAGACCCTAGTGACGCATTTTAAAGCCGTGCGGGCCTAGGCCCAAAGCGGACAATATCACTAGCGGGCTGGAAAGTTACAATCCCTTACACTAGTCACAGTATATAGTCCTGGGGCATAAGGTTTCACAAAAAAAGCGTTGCCCTTAAAAAAAACCCACCATTTACAATGGAATCAAAAGCTTAAACTGTACTTCAATAGAAAATCCAAATATTTTTCGAAACAAAGCATAACCTAATAACCCAATAACCCGTAAAAAAATGAAAAAAATAATAATGCGAAGTAAAACAATTACCTTAATAGACGAAACAACAAAACAAATTTTACTAATTCAACCAAATACAAAGCTTCAATATCTCAAAAGTAAGAAAGTTTGTGTATTTCGAAAGAGAGTTTGTGCATTTCTGATAGAATTCAAAAGTCACAGTAAAAAGAGAGAGAAATAAACCCTTGAATAAGTTAAAAATAAGAAAGGGTAAAAGCGAAATTTTCAAAAGAGCGTAAAACGGCGTCATCACACTATAATATTAAAAAACACGCGTGGTGGCTAATTCTCAGCGAATTTCCGAGCAGAGGCTACGCATCAAATAGCGGGTGCCAAAGTGGCTTCCCCGCAAAATTTTTACATTTACGAAAGGAATATAATTACATAAATATACAACCATAACATCAAAATTACAAAAAATAAAAATATATAACTTTACAAAACACCAATGGTATTTTTACATAGCACACACAAAATCCATTAAAATCATATAATTAAGGGTTTTAATCCTCCTTTTCCCGCTGTTGCACTCACCGTGTTTCCACCGGTGGCCGGCGGCAGGTTGCCGGAATTTATTATTTTTTTAAAATAAAAAATTTTGAAAAAATATAAAAAGAATAAACATACAAAATACACATTCATACTTAAAAAAGAGTATATTTAATCTTTGAAAATACATAAAACTAGAATATACAAAATGTACAGTTATATACAACACACATACAAGATATACATAGAATTTATGAACATACACAAAGATTTATGGATATACATATGACATACATATACACATAAATACTAATATATACAAAAATATTTCAATAGACATACAAAAAATATTTTGGAAAATATACACTAGAAATATAAATACAAAAAATACACAACAAATATATAAAGAAATACAACTAAACATTCAAGAGAATTTAAATGTATTTGTGCACCAAGACATATACACACATAAATACAAAGTTATACCTGTACATACACATAAATACACATACAAAATAATAAATAAATAAATTAAAATAAAATAAAAAGGAGGAAGCAGATCGTCGCCGGCCGCAGGAGAACAACAGCGGTGGCGTCAGTAGAAGCAGATCTGGAGCAGCAGCGCACTGTGAGAAGCACCACTAGCACCACTGCTCCGGCGATGAAGCACCAAGCGGAGACCGAAGCAGAGACATCAACCGGTAATCGGCGGTCGAGAGCCAGAGTCAGATCAATTCATCGGAGAAATATTCCTAACGGTGAGTGGGTGGAGGAGATGAGAGAAAGATAGAGAAAGAAATTGGGGTTTTGTATTAGAGAGAAAAGGAAATGAGAAATGGTATATGTAGGATAATAAAGTGGAAGTAGTGTTATATATTGTAACATATTTAAAAGTATTGTTATGTATTTTAGCTAAAGTCGCATAAACATCGTTGTGAAAGAAATTGACTATACGGATAAAAATGGAAAAAGAAACTACGCAAAGTCAATATAATTTTTAGAACTCTCTTAAATTTTTATTCACCTGGCTTACCTCTTCCTTTTGTCATTTGTCCTTTTTCTTTGTTTCAGTTGAAAATGTTTGTCCACTGTAGTCAGATTCATAATCTTGCGGAAATCTGGCACTTAAATATTTTACTTTTCCGACAAAGAAATAAATGTTTGTAGAGTAAATGAATATTGACCAGATCCCCAACAGGAGTCTCTTAGCTCCCGTTTGGACATGATTTGGGATTTGAGATTTGGAACTTGGGAAATTGAAATTTTGTTTGGACATGCATTTTATTTGAAACAAAATTTGAAGTTTGTGAGGGGATTTCCCAAAAAATCCCAAAAACTGGGTGATCCCAAAAAATCCCCAAAAAACACTCCAAAAACACCCCAAAAACTATAAACAAACACTAGCTTAGCATCATAAATCCATACACAGTCCCACTTCTTTAATTGCATTATCTGACTTGCCCTCTTGCTTTTCTTTTTTCATTTGTCTAATTTTTAAATTATTTAACTGAACCAGGGGGTAGGTTCAAAATAACCATACTGCATTTGTCCGAACCTATTTCGACTTTCATAGTCAACTTTACTGTTGCCTGACCACTATAACAATTAAAAGTTCACAAGCAAATTATTTTTACCAGTGTTTCAAATGGCATTTTTGGGGCTATGCTCAAAGCGAGGGGTAGCAAAAACATACCGAAATGACTTGATGTAGGTACCGATTAAAAAGCATAAGCCCCACAAGCTAGTTAAATTCTCAAAAGAATTTGTCAAAATGTCAAACCTTTTATTTATTCTTAGCCCTACTAATTTTTTACTCTTAGCGATTGCGTGATCTTTGAAATTTTTAGAAATTTTAGGTAATTTTATCATTTTCTATTTGATTTATGTATTTGAAAAGTTTTATTTAATAATCTTAAATATACAATATTATATATTAAAGATTTGCGGGGCTTACGTCAAATGTCTCCGGACTTACGCTTCACCCGTGTAAAATAAAACACCTTTGCTCGTGCCCACGCGGCCATGCCTTTTGTTTCTTATGAAATTTGCTACCAAAACACCCTGAATTAGGTTCATATTACTGGATTTTTTTGCGTTTTAATCAGGTGTTTTGAATTGATTTCTTTTATGGCCTTGGGTATTGAGATACAAGCTGAGAAGAGTGTTGTTTGGTTATTGTACGACGAACATGTGGAGTCATTTTTTAATTCCCCATAGAATATTAAAGGAAAATTTGTATCGAGAAAACTAAAGTAGATCCAAATTTAATTTATAAAAAGTTCTTTTTTTTTTTTTGTGTTGTACGAATAAAAGTGGGTGAGCTTCCAGCGATTTACGTTTTTAAATAGGATCCAATGCCCTTATATTTCTATGTTTCCAATGAATCGAACACACAGCTCAGTAAAAATAATTTTGGTGAGTTGAGTAGTTATAAATTTTAATACTGCCACCAACAAATATTTATCGCAGCTGGTCCTTTTTAGGATTATTAAATAAGAGATACCTAATCCTCATTATGGGCTAACAGACTCCCAAGAACTATGGCTGGTGTCACGTTGAAATGTTTTGATCCATACAGAGGGAACATGACGATGTTAACTTGCACGTGTTGACCCAAATTTTCCCATATCCTTCCATCTATTTATTCTGTTTAAGAAAAATAGAAGAAGATGAATTTCGGACACAGTTAATTTTAGCAAATTGTGGGGTAATTAGGTAGATTCAGAATTTATTGTTATTCATTATCCCACTGACAGTTTGCATTTTCAATGAAGAAATTCCTCTATTTTAAGATAACCTATGCCTAGCTAACTTGTGATACTATGTCAGCAAAAGAGAGCCAAGTTAAAAGATGGCAAGTCCAATTTGCGTTAGAGATGCTTAGAAGTTACTCCCTCCGTCCCATTTTAGTTGTCGTTTTAGGCTTTTTCACGCCCATTAAGAAAGTCATTAAATAGGGTGTTTATTTTACTATCTTATCCCTATTTAATGTTTCACCATTAATTTTTTTTGAGAATTTTTTTAATTATTAGGGGTATAGTTGGAAAGAACTAATCAATTTAGTCTTGAAATTCTAAAGTGACAACTAATTTGGGACAAACACATTGTGCTAAAGTGACAACTAATTTGGGACGGAGGGAGTAGATCTACGCAGCTTCTCTTTCTAAGAAATAAAAATAAAAATAAATTATTGAATAAGGGTGATGCATAATAAAATGATGGGAAAAGGGCCAAATTTGCCCATGTGGTTTGCGAAATTGGACACAGATACCCTTCGTTTAAACTTGAGTCTATGTGTGCCCTCGCCGTTTATACTTTGGCTCAATATTACCCTCCAGTGGCCCAATATTGCCCTTCATCACAGACGGAAGGAGGATTATGCTTAATTAAGCTCAATTAAGTGTAATTAAGGGCATTTATGTCCTTTACGTATAGCACAGGAGCATATTTGAACCTCTTTCACCGGTGTAAAACGGATACACATATGAAACTGCAACAATCGAGTTAGCTAAGATTGTCGTTTGTTTTGTTAGGTATCATGATTGGCAACATTTTATGCTGGCTTGCTGGCCTATCGCGCCCCTTCTCCTTACCCAGGCTTGGGACCGGCAATGTGAGCAAGATTTCACAGGCAGTATCATGATAACATGAATTGAGCTTAAATTAAGTAACATGGTCTATGGGGATTCATATTAGCTGAACCTAACTTCGATTTAGGTAAATTCATGCATGAAAGAGATGGTGCGATTAAGAGAAACTCAACAGTGTAAAAGACATTTCAAGCGAAATGAAACAATTGGAAGATTAAGCTGCTGCTATAATGAAAGCTGCGAGAGCTGAGATTTTCGCTGCATTGAATAAAATGAAGAAGGAAACTCAACTTGAAGTGGAGCAAAAGATTGCTAAAGGAAGGAAGAAAATGGAAGCCGAGTTGCAAGAACCTTTGTCTAGCTTGGACAAAAAAAAAAAATTCTCAGATTGTTGCTTTTAGTGATGAGATTGTCACGAAGGTTCTTCCTGTTAGCAACTGAGTAATTATATCATTTGCATTTTTGGTTCTTGTTTGATGAAAGTAGCATATAAATGTGAATTACTTTTGCTTTCCTACTCATATTATGAATCTGTACTATTGTATACATCTTGTTTGAGCTCTTCACTTATTGTACCTGATTACTATACACATATAGACCAGAGTTACTGTTTACAGCCCTTACTGATATACATAGATTATACGCTGATTGTGCACATCTATAAACATATTATACACGGATCATACATATATTCTATATCTGCCGACTATTTGTTAAGTGGTTAGCTTTATTTCTCTTAATTTTGATTGTAATTTACATAGAGTGGTTAGTTTTTGAAAAGTTATGTGAAGTTTTTCAGTGTCAAATCTGTGGTTGATTTTCTAGTTTGTATGTGTACATTTTGAGTAGTCCTAGTACTAGGGAAATAAATTGGAGTTAGAAGCAGTTTAAGAGGAAAAAGGACATGTTGAAGTTAAGCGCATGCTTCAAATCTTGAATATGTTACATCAAGGGTATATAAAATTTGTAATGTATTTAGAGAAAATCATTGCTGCGAAAGAGATACTTGGATATGTGCTATCAATTAATAGTCAAATTGACACTTTATTGGATTGTTGCAGTTTCATATGTGCATCAGTTTTACACCGGTGAAAGAGGTTCAAATATGCCCCTGTGCTATACGTAAAGGACATAAGTGCCCTTAATTACACTTAATTGAGCTTAATTAAGCATAATCCTCTTCCCGTCTGTGATGAAGGGCAATATTGGGCCACTGGAGGGTAATATTGAGCCAAAACATAAACGGCGAGGGCACATATAGACTCAAATTTAAACGGAGGGTATCCGTGTCCAATTTCGCAAACCAAAGGGGCAAATTTGACCATTTTCCCTAAAATGATTGTCTTGTGAAGAGAACTGGCATTGAATAAGTATTTTGTGTGAGTAAAAATTTCAGACTGATTTGTTGAAAAGATAGGAAAATATATATAAGTATAAGGATATTTATAATGTGAGGAAAAGAAATAACCACAGCCCACAGGATTTTTTGTTATTCAACATTCATAGCACTAAATTTGTGACTTTGAAGAGATGGGGAGTGGGGAATTGTCTTTACCTTGCCCATACTTTACATTACAAATGGAGAAAAGGAGAAGGAAAAGATGTTGCTATGAAAATGTTCTTCCTAAACTTTGTTTTAAAACACTGCTTACGATTTTGTTATCCCCTAACCTGAGGACCATACTAGCTCTAATCTCATCAAATCACGCCGAGACACTAATGTAGCAGTCAAACATTCATACATCGTGTAATAAGTAGGACTATTGACATTTACATTGTCCATGTTTCGTTTGTTTCTTCGTTTGTTTCTTCTTGGTATTTTCATTTTCTTGCTATTACTTTCTTCTTTTGAAAGAAATGCAAACCATAAATCATGGTAGCCTCAACCCTCAAATCACGCTTAGACAATTACTTTCATCTTTCATAAAACAATACATGTCGACTTAGTTTGTAATATTTGGAATAAAATATGGATATTTTAAATAAAATGTACATAATTCTAAGTGAAAGAGAATGTCTTCTCTAAGAAGTCATTTTTAAAGTTTTATATAGTAATCTCTATAGATTTTGAAATATATCCCTTATTATGGTGAGATGGTGTATTAGATTATGTTAATCTTAGATCTTTTGAATTAAATAACTAATTAGCACAAATATTCCTTGGGTGGAAATGGAAAAAAATTATAAATTAAGACCTTTAAAAACAACTTAAAACAAGACTAAAGAGCATCTATATATTTTGAAGTGTTGGCGGCTCTGCTTACAAAAAACAGGTCACCATCTTCTCTATTCAGACACATAAAAGCAGAGCCAGAGACAGCTCAACTGCAACTTGTAAGCCTCATTTCAACATCTTCTAATATCTTCATTTACATTTAGTCTAAAGTGACAAAAAATAAAGTTGGAATATATCAAAGGAGGAAAAAGAAAAGGAAAAGAATAGTACAGAAGAGTTTTTATATAAAGAAATGAAAAGAAAAGTTAGGAGTGTGGACAGTAACTTAGGCCATCTCCAAGAAGCACACCAAATTTTACACCAAATTTTACACCAAAATGGTGTAGCACCAAATTTACTCCAACAATAACACCATTTTTTACACCAAAAAGGAATATTCTTTTTATATTCTTCTCTCTCCTCCATATTATATTATTATCTTCTATTTAAATTTTATTTTCTTCTTTCCATTAAATAAATTTTATCTTTTATTTCTTTTTTACATATTCATTACATATAATTTATATTCCTTTATTGTATAACCATCTAATATTAAAGTATTTTAAACCATAAAATTTTAAATAATATAATTATTGGAAAGCATTATAGATTATACATATTAACGGATAACTCAAAAAAAGAAAAAGTGAAATCATTTAAATACAAGAAAATTAAATATATATTACATTACATTACGGTAAATTAAGTCTAAATACAACAAATTTCTTCAACTTCCACCTCTAGTATGCTCCCATAGATGATCTATTAATGCATTGCGAAGTTCATAATGAGCATTTTAGCAACATCTTATATTCTATAGTTGCACTCTTTTTTATGGTTAATATTTTTTAAAATTATAGTTATAAAATTAACTTTTACGAAAATTAACTTATAAAAAATTATATACTAAAATTACGATGTAAAGTTAATATTATGAAGATATTAAAAAATGATTAAATATAGTTAATATATTTAATTAAAGGGTTAAGTAATAATAATAACAATAACAATAATAACAATAACAATAATAATAATGAAATAATAATAAAATAATAAATGGTGTGATGAATAGTGTCGCACCAAATTTGGTGCGACACTATTCATCACACCAAAATGGTGCAAAAAATGGTGCAAAATGGTGCTTGTTGGAGTGGAATTTGCACCATTTTTTACACCAAATCACAAAATGGTGCAAAAAATGGTGCTCTCTTGGAGATGGCCTTACTTTGTTAGATCTATCATATCATTTGCATTCAATATTTTTATTAGTATATCCTAAGGGGACATTCACTTTTTTCCAGTGTTTAGAGAAACAGAGTAAGTGAGTTGAAGATGGTGCAAGAAGATAAGATGAGGAGCTTGTGGTGTTCTTTCATGGTGGTGTTAATGTTATGCTTATTGGATTTCTCAAATGGAGAAAGCCCGTATAGATTCTTTACTTGGAATATTACTTATGGTGATATCTATCCTCTTGGCGTCAAGCAACAGGTAAACATTTACTATTTCTTTTTGTTTTGTCAAATCAAGAATTGGTTTGGAGTTGAAGTATATATGTGCATTGTGTTCCTTATTTAATGTGTGGAATTTCGTGTATATTTCAGGGGATACTGATAAATGGGCAATTTCCAGGACCACCAATCGAGTGTGTCACCAATGACAACGTGATTGTTAGTGTTTTCAACAATTTGGATGAACCTTTTCTCTTGTCCTGGTGAGTAGTTCACTTTCTGTAAATATTTTTAATGAGCATTTTAGGTTTATCTTTAACGTTAAACTGCTGTTTATATCTGGATTTTGGTAAACATAACCTGAAAAAATAGTGTGCTAAGGGTCTTTTGAGTTGCTGTTTTAGTTAGCCTAGAATAGTACTATTGAATATGTTAATCTCACTATGTCATATTATAATGTAGTCTTGACCAATTTTCCCTTGTCAAATTGGACAAGTAGATCTCACAAATGGCAACTACTAGATCTGAAACTCTTGGAGTTATTCATATGCAGATGGTAGTCCTGAATATTATATTACTCCATCTGCAGAATTTTTTCTGATGTTTAGTACTCCCTCCGTCCCAAATTAGTTGTCACTTTAGCACAATGTGTTTGTCCCAAATTAGTTGTCACTTTAGAATTTCAAGACTAAATTGATTAGTTCTTTCCAACTATACCCCTAATAATTAAAAAAATTCTCAAAAAAAATTAATGGTGAAACATTAAATAGGGATAAGATAGTAAAATAAACACCCTATTTAATGACTTTCTTAATGGGCGTGAAAAAGCCTAAAGCGACAACTAAAATGGGACGGAGGGAGTAATAACTAAGCATTTTGAAAACAAAAAGAAGAAAACATTCAAGAATAGAATACAAAGATAGGAATACCCATTTACAGAATAACAATGACATCCAAAATGAAACAACATTATTAACAATTCATGCATTGTCATCTGCCTGGATAGTGAGTTAAACCTCAATGAACACCTGAAATTACACCAGATAGTTAATAAAGATACAAAAATCGACTATTTCGCAGGGATGGTATTCAACAGAGAAGGAACTCATGGCAAGATGGAGTTTATGGGACTAACTGTCCAATCCCACCAGGCCAAAATTTCACATATATCCTACAAGTTAAGGACCAGATTGGCAGTTTCTTCTATTTCCCCTCATTGGCTATGCACAAAGCTGCTGGAGGCTATGGTGGCATCAAAATAGATAGTCGTCCGCTGATTCCTATTCCTTTTCCTCCACCTGCTGGAGAATACACCATGTTGGTTGGTGACTGGTTCAAACAAAATCACACTGTGAGTAGCATATATAAACCAATTTCTTGAGAAATTTTATGGATTCATCAACTGACTTAAGTCTTATTCCACACATCACAGGATCTCAAAGCAATTTTAGATGGAGGACATGATCTTCCCTTCCCTGATGGCCTTCTAATAAATGGTCGTGGATCAAATAGTTTAACTTTCACAGTTGATCAAGGTGATCAATCTATTTATTGCAGCAACTACTGTATGATTAATAGTGATATTACTCGCTTTTATGTGGTACTAATAATGAACTCTTCCGATAAATCTTTCCAGGCAGGACTTATAGATTCCGGATCTCCAATGTTGGCCTCACAACATCTATTAATTTCAGAATCCAGGGGCACAAGATGGTCTTGGTTGAAGCTGAAGGGACTCACACCCTGCAGAACACCTATGAGTCCATTGATATCCATTTGGGTCAGTCCTATTCAGTATTGGTCACAATGGACCAACCTGGGCAGGACTATTACATTGTCGCCTCAACACGTTTCACCTCACAAGTGCTAACAGCAACATCAATTCTTCACTACAGCAACTCAGCTAGAAGTGTTTCTGGTCCTCCCCCAGGTGGACCAACAATTGAGATTGACTGGTCCCTCAATCAGGCTCGATCTGTTAGGTACATTCTGAATCCTTATGCTGAAATCATGATAATTAGCTGTCTGCATTCATGTTCTTCTGTTCTCTGTGCGATTAATTGATTATTAGCCGTCTTTGAGTGCAGGCAAAATTTGACAGCAAGTGGTCCAAGGCCTAATCCACAAGGTTCATATCACTATGGGTTGGTTAACACCACACGGACAATTAGACTAGCAAACTCTGCGCCTGTCATCAACGGTAAACAGAGGTATGCTGTCAACAGTGTGTCATTCATACCAGGAGACACACCACTCAAACTAGCCGACTACTTCAAGATTCCAGGGGTATTCAACCTTGGCAGCATCCCAGATAACCCCACTGGAGGTGGTGGTTACCTCCAGACTTCTGTCATGGCTGCTGATTTTAGAGCCTTCGTCGAAGTTGTGTTCGAGAATTCAGAAGACATTGTTCAGTCATGGCACATTGATGGCCATCTCTTCTTTGTTGTAGGGTAAGTTCACTTCAACTAAAAAAGAAAAAGAAATGGATACAAAAGGGTCAAAAATCTGTTGTAGTAATGTTTTAGAGTGTTGATCCTTTTGAGTCGAGGCCACCTAAAACAAGTAACTTGCCATTATAAGTGGGATTACTAACCTGAAAAATAGAACAACTAATCTGCTACAATAGGTTAAAATACATTGATAGTGTAAAAGTTCTTTTCATTGTCAGTGTACATAATTTAAATCCTATGCCTTCAATTTGTTAACACTGATGGATGAACAGGATGGATGGTGGACAATGGACAGCCGCAAGCAGATTGAACTACAACTTGAGAGATGGAATTTCACGTTGTACCATTCAGGTTTTTCCCACGAAAACATTTAAAGTTCGAAAGTAACAAAGTTCATCAGCTTCCTTTTATGTGTATTTAACATTTCTTTTCATTCACTTGGTGATTACCAACAGGTCTATCCAAAGTCATGGACCGCATTATACATGCCGTTGGACAATGTGGGCATGTGGAACATCAGATCCGAAAATTGGGCTCGGCAGTACTTAGGCCAGCAATTCTACCTTCGTGTTTATTCACCAGCAAATTCATGGAGAGATGAGTATCCAATTCCAAAGAATGCTCTTCTATGTGGCCGTGCCTCGGGCCATAGCACTCGTCCACTCTAAGGAATGAACCATATTCTGCTAAATTACAGTCACGAAGGGGTGACTGATCTATTAGTTAGTATGCTGAGAGCTCTGACAAAGAATTCTAATGGGAAGTAGCAGAAACAGCTCTTCTTTCTGTTTCTTACTCATTAGAATGTTTCTCATTTCATTTTAGCATTACTTTTGAGATTCTTGGTGTATCATTTGGTTTTTAGGACTCACCAAAAAGAGGGATACAAAAAAAGAAAAGTATGCATTCATTAAGTCCAGTTTGTAAAACTCAATACATGAAATTACATCCATTAAATTATTCATCCATTCTTGATTATTGATTGATGCTTGTATGATGAATGTTCCACGATTCGTACTTCGTATTGCTCGAATATATCGTTTGATACAACATACAAGGCCCTGAAGTATGTTCGACTTTCATTTAAATTTAATGGGATGAAGAAATCATTAAGAAATATTACTCTATGCAAAAGAACTTTTGGATTTAATTTGAAGGACTTTAGTTTTGACTTGTGAAAGTGAAATAATATGACTTAGTTTTGCTATTTTCATCTCTTAATTTTGATGAACTTATTGTTACTTTGTCTTGAGAACGCATTTCCAATTAAGTAGCAAGAACTTCAAGCGATGGGAGATTGTGTTAACTGCTGAAATTTCATGAGTTAGCTACAACAGAAGGACTCCAAATGGAGATTGTGACCCAAATCCAATCAAGCCGTAACTATAACAAGCACAACTCAATTAGTACTATACATTTGCAGCAAAAGTTTCAATAGAAGCTAAACGATCCAAGAGCTAATGCTTATAGTCAAATAAAATAATATTATGGCAGTGATTGAGTACTTATTTCATTCAAATTTTGTTAGCACCCACGTAGTATGACTCCTTGATTTAAAAACACTTACACGTACTTACGCCTTGTTTTATAGAAATCCTTCGCAAATATTATCTTGTATAATATTTTTATTATTTTACTATGGATAAATGATTATTTTGAAAAACATGAGGTACATCAAAATATATTTACTTTAGGACAAATTAAAATTCCTAAGCATAAAGTCCCTACCAATTAATTGCTACTTATAGTACTTTTCGTAAAGTTTTTGAGTATGTAGATTTGAATTTCAGATACTGCAATTCTTATTAGCTTCAAAGATTAGTCAATTGAATTCTTGAAAAGTGAAAAAGTTTAGATAAACTAAAATTGAGGGAGTATTATATACTACACAGTAGTACTTCCTCTGTCCAAATTTATATTACACTCTTTGCTCATCGAGAGTCAAAAAAGTTTTCTAACCATTAGTTTTCATATGTTTTTGTTGTTAAACGGTTAGTTATTACTTTCTTCGTTCCATTTTGTGTATCATAGTTTGAATTGACATAAAGTTTAATAAAGGGAGAAATTTTTTTAAAATTTATGGTATAAAATAAGTCACATATATGTGACTATAAATGAGTAGGTTGAACCTAAATTATTTTTAAATTTAAAAATATAAAAAAAATTTCGGGATGAACTAATAAGATAAGTACAACCAACAATGTGGGATAAAGAGAATATGTCTTATAGTACTCCCTCTGTCCCATTTTGTTTGTCATAGTTACTATTTCGAGAGTCAAATTTTTTAAATTTGACCGTAGATTAGGATATAAAATCTTTAACTTTTTTTTAAATAAAATTTATATATTTGAAAACTACATGAAAAGTGCTATAAGTCACAATAAATTACAACTCAAAATATTTAAAAAATATACATAAAAATTATGGTCAAAGATAAACTCGTTTGACTCTTGAAATCCGAACTGCAACAAATAAAGTGGGATGGAAGGAGTACCATTTTTAAATCCAAACTTTATGAGCAAGGGGAGTAAGGACGTATGAATTTGAAATGTAATGATAAAGTTGGCTCCTTTAGTAGAGTGAGGGAAGCATTAAGCACAGTAACGGAGTTGTCTATAGGAAAGGGTGACACCTTGGACATGAACATACGCAACTCAAACTTCAAGGAGATCTAAAGAAACAATCAACGATCAATCATAACTCCACCTCCTCGTCCTGACACCGACACTATTCTACTCCCTACTAAGCAAAATATAAAGTGTAAAATAAAGCTAAGTATAGTCCCTTGTTGTAAAGTGTGTCTTAAAATAGTCAGCATATGCAAATATTTGAAAAGGAAAAGTTGAAGTGGGGAGTGGGGCTGTAGTCTTCATACTTCACTCTTAAGACTACTCTTCAAATTTAAAGTGCTATCACTACTCTTTCAAAACTACAATCGCTTAACTGACATAAACAAAATATGGTAAAAGGGTGGAGCTCTTGGTTGCCTTTAATGGCAGTGTTAATGATGTTTTTTCAAGGGAATTTCATTAGTGGAGAAGACCCTTATAGGTTCTATACTTGGAATGTTACATATGGTGATATTTACCCTCTTGGTGTCAAACAACAGGTTTATGTTCTATACTTATGAATGTTATTGAGGAATGTATTTTTGTGCTGCTACTTACAGCTTTCTTGTTTTTATGTTTTTGTTTAAACATGACAGGGGATATTAATAAATGGACAATTTCCAGGACCACCTATTGAGTGTGTGACCAATGACAACTTGATCATTAACGTTTTCAACAATTTGGATGAACCTTTTCTCATTTCTTGGTGATTCCTCTTACTTTGAGTTCCTATATTATTCTGGTTATTTTATTATTTGATTGGTTTCCCGGGTTCCCCTTATTGCCAACTTTCAATTACTCTCTGTATAATGTCAGGGTGACAAAGGAGATGTGCTACTTAATTTTTTTTTTTTTTTTTTAAAACATCCCTACCCCTCTCTCGGAACAATTAGTGGCCCTCCCACTTTTTCCCCTCCCACTTTTTGCTCATGTGGTGACTCGAACCCACAACCTCTTGAATGCAGGTGGAGGGTGCTTACCATCTGAGTAACCCTCACTTGTCGCTGCTTAATGTTGTGTTTTCCCTCTAGGATTTGGTACTAATACAATTCACAAGAAGATTAATTGTGGATCTTCATTAATTTGAACAAATTTCTCCTAATAGATGTTATAAATTTCACTTGTTAGTAGGAGTTCGCTACGTTTTGAGTTTTAATATGGACATTCTTTAGCAACCTCATTCATTACCATGATCTTGGAAGTTCTCCAGCATATTGGTCTGGTAGTTTGTGCTAGAAGGATTTGTACTGTTCAATTGACATGCATGGAATGATTGCCTATTTAGGAATGGCGTCGAGCAGAGGAGAAATTCATGGCAGGATGGAGTATGGGGTACTAATTGTCCCATTCCACCGGGCAATAACTTCACTTATGTTCTCCAAGTCAAGGATCAGATTGGTAGTTTCTACTATTTCCCTTCCCTTGCCTTTCACAAAGCAGCAGGAGGATTTGGTAGCATTAATATCGCCAGCCGTTCTGTGATTCCTGTTCCTTTTCCTCCTCCTGCTGGAGAGTTCTCCATACTGACTGGAGATTGGTTCAAACAAAACCACAATGTGAGCCCTTTACACTTCAAGAAGATATAGTATTAGTCTCTGAGGAAGCAGATTGAATCAAGGAATTCATTTTCTGATCATCAATGTGCTTATTTGCATTTTATAGGACCTCAAAGGGATTTTGGACAGTGGGCATGATCTTCCCTTCCCTGACGGGCTTCTTATCAATGGTCGTGGATCGAATGGTTATACATTCACCGTGGATCAAGGTAACCTTTTAATCGCATAGTCCATCCCTACGTCTTTTTTTGTGTTTTTTTTTGTTTGGTTATCTGATGAATTCTTGCTTTTTTGTTCCAGGCAAGACTTACAGATTCAGGATATCTAATGTTGGGCTTACAACTTCGATCAATTTCCGAATCCAGGGGCATAAGATGATACTGGTCGAAGTAGAAGGGACTCACACTATGCAGAATACATATGATTCCCTTGACATCCATTTGGGACAGTCCTACTCTGTACTGTTAACAACTGATCAACCTGCACAAGATTACTATATAGTTGTCTCGACACGTTTCACATCACAGGTGCTCACAGCTACGTCTACTCTTCATTATAGTAACTCAGCAGGAAGTGTTTCTGGCCCTCCTCCTGGCGGACCGACAACAGAAATTGATTGGTCTCTCAATCAGGCCCGATCTATCAGGTGCATCTCTCTTTACTTTGACATCTGAGATAAAAATGAGGATTAGTGAACGCTGCACGTACAATGATTCTTGCTACAGAGTACCAAATACATTTTCTATTTGAATTGCTAGGATCAAAGTTCCTAACTCATTTGGAAATGTAAACTGCTGCTTTGTGCCAATGGCTACAATCATATGCTATGTAAATTTTTGTTTTGCCTCATGTCACAGAAAGACAATTTAACTGTTTGTATGGTGGCAGGCGTAATCTATCAGCTAGTGGACCGAGACCTAACCCCCAGGGTTCCTACCACTATGGATTGATTAACACCACACGAACAATTAGACTCGCGAATTCAGCTCCAATCATCAATGGGAAACAAAGATATGCTATCAACAGTGTGTCATTTGTTCCAACAGATACACCACTTAAACTTGCTGATCACTTCAATATTCCCGGAGTTTTTTCCCTTGGAAGCATTCCAGATAGCCCTACCGGTGCTGGTGCTTACCTTCAGACATCTGTTATGGCTGCTGATTTTCGAGCTTATACTGAGGTTATCTTTGAGAATCTAGAAGACAGTGTGCAGTCTTACCACATTGATGGCCACCATTTTTTTGTCGTTGGGTAAGTTTCTAAAGTTGCCAGAAAATCTTGTGTGTTAAAGTTAAGTCCAAATTCTTTTAGTATATGATCATCAACCTCCTGACAAAAACAGGATGAATGGAGGAGAATGGACTCCTGCAAGCAGATTAACTTACAATTTAAGGGACACAATTTCTCGTTCAACTGTTCAGGTAAGTTGCAATAACTAAATTCGATTCATATCTTGTGGACTCATTGCTAAATGTAAATACTCAATTTACTTCCATTTTGATTCATTTTTAATAGGTGTACCCCAAGTCTTGGACTGCACTTTACATGCCATTAGACAATGTGGGAATGTGGAATATAAGGTCTCAGAACTGGGCTCGCCAATACTTAGGTCAGCAGTTTTATCTGCGAGTTTATTCCCCTGCAAATTCATGGAGAGATGAATATCCAATTCCCGGCAATGCCCTTCGTTGTGGTAGAGCAGCAACCTAAGGAACTTCACACCAGTAATTGGAACTATCTGCATAACTAGCATCATATTACAATTATATAGGCCCTTTCTGCAAATAATAAATGTAGTTGGGGTTGCTTTTTTACATTTTACGTCTAGGTTTCTAATCCTAGTTGTTTCTATTGCGCTCATCAATCTGATGCAATTCATAATTTTTGTTTAGTTATCTTTGGCTTCAGTAAATTTTCCTTTCAGACTTCACTTCCGGCGTTTCGTGGGAGGAATGTTCAACATGCATTTTTCATGTACTATATGTGAGAACATATGTAATTTTCTTTGTTTTAAAAAATATGGCCGGATAGGAGAAGGCTCATTCGTGAAATTTTGATGACTAACCAATTTTGGACGCCCTAAGTGAATTTTATCCACCGTTTTAAAATTAATTGAGAAATAGCCAAAAATTTCCGCACATATTTACACTCCGTCAGCATTGGCAAACACTCCTAACTAGTCTCAGTATTATATATTGGGACTTTGAGCTGATATGTTCAAAGTCCATTATTTTATACTGGAATTCATGTTCGAAGTCCCTGGAGTTTTATATATAAAGTCCCAGTATTTTATACTGGGATTAGTGTTTAAGTAATCCCAATATAAAATACTGGGACTTTGGACATGTTAGTTCAAAATCCCAATATAAAATACTGGGACTTGTCCGGAGCTGACTAGTTTTCAAACAGTTTTGCACCGCTGGCTAATATTCATTTAGCGCGGTGCAAACATGCTACGGAGCCAAATTTTTACGGCCTATTCTCCTTGGGATTGTTACCCCACATAACCATTCTCAACCCTTATCCACTTTTTGTAATCATATTTTGTCTTTTCTTTCTTTTCTTAGCATATTTATTAAATATAATTTGATATAAATATTTAAAAATATAAGACAAATATATATGTGCATATATGTGTATAGAAGCTATATATACAAAATATCAATCTATTATATTTGATATTTTAATTGTAAATCAAATTTTAAATGTAAATATTGTGGCTAGATTATGTTAGTGCTAGGTGACTTGTTAATATGGTATAGTGAGGGCTATTTATGTGGAAATCACATTCTCCTTACCCAACAAAATAATGGAGTTAAAAGTAGTAAAAAAAACTTGGGATAATTACACTAAACGATAAGTAAAAGACAAAATTACCAAAAATGGTCCATATTTCTGAATCTTGCCCGACCTGACACCATTTTTTCGAGATAGCAGTCTATCGCAAGTTTATACAAGTTTATATAAATTTATACACGTGTATAAATTTGTATAAGTGTGCATATGCGAGTGAATAAATCTGAATATTAAGGATGTTTATATGAATTTTTACTTTTTTGTGTATATTTTGTATTACTCTCATTGCTACGCATTTATCTATGTATATTCATGTATAATTTATTTTTTTGGGGGAGATTTGTGTGTATAAACTTGTCCAAAGCAATGATTTAGACGCAATAAACAACATACATTCAGTAAAATACAAAAAAGTAACAACACCACTGGCGGGGAAGGGTGTCTGCCGGCGTCTTAGTGGCTGGGGAGGGGGAGATTTGGTAGCTTGGGTATGTTTTTATGAAGGAGTGCTAAAATTTATAATTTTAGGGATGTGTGCTATGCATGAAAAAAGTTATGGCCTCCTGTTTGTAATTTTAGGTAGTGGACTGCCTATTTTTGAAAATTTTCCAAAAAACTTTTGCCACTGCTATTTTATTTCAGGCCACTTTTTCCTTAGTTGTGCAAAAGTAGCCACTTTTCGGAACTTCACTTCTTGTGGACTGAACTTCATACCATAAAGGTTGAAGTTCAACTTCAGCCCACAAGGGTTGAAGTTTACGCATTCTATGCCTAAAAGTTCAGCCCTTGCGGGCTGAAGTTGAACTTCATGACTACACTCATACCTTAGGTATACTTCAGTCCACAAGGATTGAAGTTCCAAAAAGTGAATGTTTTTGCACAACCAAGAAAAAAGTGGCCTAGTACCAAATAGTAGTGGAAAAAGTGGCTGTTTGTGCACTTTGGCCGTAGGAAAAAATTTCGTACACATGCCACTTTTGCCAGTGGTCTTTGGTTTGAGGCCACTTTTTCTATTGGTTTTGTATGAGAGGCCACTTTTTGGAACTTCAATCCTTGTGGGCTGAAGTTCAAACCTTGTGGGCTAAACTTCATGCCTCAGGTATGAAGTTCAACTTCAGCTCGCAATGGCTGAACTTTTAGGCATAGAATGCGTAAACTTCAATCCTTGCGGGCTGAAGTTGAACTTCAACCCTCGTAGTATGAAGTTGAACTTCAAGCCTACAAGGATAGAAATTCCAAAAAATAGCCTTTCATGCGAAACCCATAAAAAAAAGGCCTCAAACCAAAGATCACTTGCAGAAGTGGCTATTCGTGCACTTTGCCTCTATAGTAGACCAATCCTCTAAACTTGGTTGATTTACATAAATAGGCAAAAATGAGCTTGATCTTGAGAGATTTAGCACAATCTTTAATAATTGAACACTTTTTGTTGCTACTGTACATTTTATATTTTTTGAATCCGCAATCACAAAAATGCAACAACCTCTTTACATTTAATGAAGTCGTAATTACAAAATACTATCACTCCCTACAAAGCAGAAAATAAAGCAAATATGTTAGTGTTTATTCATATAGTGAAACAAAAATTATGTTTATTTTGTAAATAAATGAGGCCAAATCGGCCTCACTTCGCACATTCACAAAAATATAATTTCATGTGTTAATATTTAGAAATAACGACAATCTGATCGTGCTTAATCATATAATACTATGTACATTTTGCAAATAATGATGCCAAATTTTCCTAACTTCATTCATCCAGAATACATATGAAAATATAAAATCACGACAACCTGACCATATTTATTCATAAGTGAGCCCAAATACTTTGTCTAAGACCAAATTATCGATATCGTCACTTCATTCATATACAAAATCTAAAAGAAAACATATCATAAGATCAATATTGTGTCATTTATTCATAGTGTGAGTCAAATATTATTTACATTTTACAAATATTTGAAGTCAAGTCGCACTTTCCATAAATTCAAATTAAATTTATTTATTAGCTTTGAAACTTTTTACACCGGCAAGTGGAAAAGAGATTAGTCTTCATCTTCAAGTGATTCGCAGTTGTTCACATCTAAAACACCAAGTTTTTGAAATGTTAAAACACATCATATTCTGGCAATATCTGAAGTCCAAAATCTGTAAGTTTTCAAGCTAGGTTTTGGATGCTGGAACTCCAACCAATTGATGTGCATTTTTTTATCTGTCGAAGAAGATTTAAAAAATAGCGGTTGTAGTCCGACGTGGCTATGACGGATTGACACTTTGGAATTTCTTCTCATACCAAATCATTCACCTCGAATTGCGACACGAAGGAGTAGTAAAAATTTGGACAACAGCTAAAAGACAGTGGTCACTAGAGAAAACTCTAGCATAAATGCTGACGATTTTCACCAGCCAGGAGTAGACGCTAGCGGAGGTAAATGAGCCGAAGCAGTCAAAGCAACAAACTTAGGTATATGAAAAGTAAAAAACATCTTTAATGAATGTACTAAAAATTGAATATCATGAAAAAATAGCTCGGAACTTTAAGACCAATCCCAAAAGTATTCAACTCGCACAAAATAAATGCTTGCAATGGTTCACTTTGGACCAATAAGCCTCCTATGTTATCTTAGAAGGCAGCCTATGAAATAATTTTTTTTACCAAACATATTAAAGTGGCTCATTGGCAGAAGTATGACATCATAAGTAATGAGTTGCCTTTTTACCCCCACATAATATTGGTTTGTAAAAGTGCTCAATTAAGTTTAATGAATAAATTTCGGATAGAAATATCCCTATAAATCTAATTGCCTTTTAATCCTCTTTCTTATAAAACACTTGCCCTTGAAGACACTTGAATCTCATATTCTCTCAAAAAAAGTGTTGCCTGACAAGCACTTGGTCGTACGTACTGCTTAAAAGGCAACACTTATTTTTGACTTATCTTTCTTAGGCAACACTTGTCCTTGAATCACAGTTCCTAAAAAGAGTGTTGCTTTGCCCCTCCAATCTCTTCATGTATTTTGCCAGATAATTATTTAAAATGTTACCTAGGCAACACTTGCCACTTGATCTCTTCCTAAAAGACAATACTTGCAAATTGATAACTTGAAGTATTGGTTCCGGACCATAAAAAAGTATTTTACTAAAATATTATTAAACGGGAGCAAACTCTTAAAATCTGTCGCGCACTATGGAAGGCACGTAAATGAATTTTTGTATTAAAGTAGTTTGTAAAAATTCTACAGTTTGACTTTTAAGATAATGCAACAATATTCAAGACTTAAAAGCATACGGCGGAACTGTTTGTTCACATCTGATGTCTGACAACTTAATTATCTCTTCTTGGTTGGGACTTCATGATCAATATAAATCCTACTCCTAGATCTAGCAACATTAAAAGTTATATATATGTCCATTTTCCTTTCTGATATATGATAAGTTGTAGTCTTATCATCTTCTTCTTTTAAAATGAATGTTGCTAGCCTACAATTTCCATAAAAATGTTCACATGGGCGCGTACGTGGCTCTAATTCATGCAGTATTTCTCTATATAGTGGACGCCCCATTGATATCATAATGTGTATACCAGTCGTATTTCGAAGTAACATATGTTAATTAATTCTCTAATAAACACATCTAATCGTCACTGGCTTCACGAAACTTTTGAACTTCAGCTGGGAATGACCTTAGCTTCCTTTTGTAGTGGTATTAACACTTGAGGTACATTGTGAATTATTGCAATTACTCAAGTTATATAACTGAATGTATAAAATCTGATCAAGTTATTACGATTTTCTTCAAGTAAAACTAGTCACACGTAGATTATTATTTCCTTTAAATTAATTGTCCACAATGAAGCTTAGCTGCCGGTTAAGATGTCACGGCGCTAATTGTTTTGCTTTTCAACCCTCAGATATCAACTAGCCGGACTTGTTGGAACCTAAATTGTAGATTATACTACATCTATATCAGGATTTACTATGTCAAATCATCAAGAAAGATTAAATGAAAGCGGAAGCGTACCTGGATCCATAGCAACTGATGTGGCTTTCTTTATCTTGGTTTTGGGTCTTACAAATCTAGACGTGAGCCGTTTTCTCTATTCAACTGATGATGAGATATCAGTTAATAAAACCTACGTCTGATTTGGGGACCATAACCCCTTTTTATACTAGAGTATAGTTTATGTAATTCTAGTTTACCCCATCATTAAACTAGAATTACATCCGAGTATCTACACATAGGCCCCCCACGCTTTACGAGGTGTCTAAATAGGTCCACATAACTTAAAACTTAGAAGATCACGTTTAATCTGGACCAACCTTTTAATGATAGCAACTGACATTTAATTATTTACGTATTTATATATGTGCAAGTCCATATAATCTTACAATCTCCCACTTGGACTACACATATATACATACACATAACCTTATAATTGTATGTCACCTAATGAGCTCCAAATATTCGCTATCATAGACTGAAGTACCTCTAAACAATCTCGTCCATCAATCATGCCAGCATAGAATCAAGGCGGTTTTCGCTACATTTATATCGTAACTAAACCTTCCTTGATCACGTATACCAACATAACCGAATGACATAAATCAAGCATGGATGCGTAGCATGGAAATTACATGTAATGTGATCTAACCATGCCTATTTCCAACTGGTCCAACCGAAAAACAAGTCAGGGAGGATAATAAACTGAATACTTTATTTCTGCAGAAATATTCTTAAAATATCCATACACTGAAAACCGTAAACCTGAACCAAAACTGAAAACCAAATTGTGTCTATGAATAGAACATTAAAAATTACAAACTCCCACTAAAACTGAATATCCTCAGATGACATAATACCCATACGAGCAGTGTGCTCATGAAAGACATTGGGTGGTAGTCCCTTAGTAAGCGGATCCGCAACCATGAAGTTTGTACTAATATACTCTATAGACAGCTCACCTCCCTGAACCTTTTGCTTAACAACCAAGAACTTTATGTCAACGTGTTTCTTTGACCTCTTGTTGTTATTAGCATACCTGACTGCCGTTTCATTGTCACAGAATATCTTAAGTGGTCTTTCAATTCCGTCTACAATTCGCAGCCCAGTGACAAAATCTCGCAGCCATGATGCACGTTCAAATGCCTCAAAACACGCTACATATTCAGCTGCAAATGTGGACGGAGTAACGAGTGACTGTTTAGCACTTCTCCAAGAGACAGCTCCTCCAGCAAGCAGAAATATGTAGCCTGAAGTAGATTTTAAACTATCTTGGCATCCCGCATAGTCGGAGTCTGAATATCCAATGATCTCCAACTTATCCGCCTTCTGTATGTGAGCATGTGCTCTTTTGTTCTCTGTAGATACCGTAAGACTCGTTTGGCTGCTTTCCAATGATCCATTCCCGGATTACTCAGGTATCTGCCCAACATGCCAACAATGAACGCAATATCCGGACGCGTACAAACTTGAGCATACATCAGACTTCCTACTGCTGAAGCATAGGGAATCATCTCTATTTCCTTATGCTCAAATTTATTCTTAGGGCACTGTTCGAGACTGAACTTGTCTCCTTTAGCCACAGGGGTATCACCTGGTTTACAATCTTGCATGCCAAATCTCTTTAATATCTTTTCAATATAGGCCTTTTGTGATAATCCAAGAATACCTCGAGAGCGATCTCGATGTATCTGAATCCCTAATACAAAATTTGCATCACCAAGATCTTTTATCACAAAATTCTTTCTCAGAAATTTCTTGGTATTATGCAACAAGCCCATATCTTTTGTGGCAAGCAATATGTCATCGACATATAAAACCAGAAAAATATGCTTACTTCCACTGAACTTATGGTATACACAATCTTCAACAAGATTCATCTCGAAACCGAATGAGGTGATAACTTGATGAAATTTGTGATTCCACTGACGAGACGCCTGTTTAAGCCCATAGATGGATTTCTTTAATTTGCATACCATAGACTTTGCATCACCAGACACAAAGTTTTCAGGTTAAACCATATAAATTGTCTCATCAATGTCACCATTGAGAAACGCAGTCTTAACATCCATCTGATGTAGCTCAAGATTAAAATGTGCGACTAATGCCATTATAGTCCTGAAAGAGTCTTTCGATGAAACCGGAGAGAAAGTCTCTGTATAATCGATGCCTTCTTTCTGGGTGAAGCCTTTAGCAACAAGACGTGCCTTGTACCTTTCCACATTGCCCTTCGAATCCTTCTTGGTTTCAAATATCCATTTACAACCAATGGGTTTCGCACCTTCAGGCAATTGGACAAGCTCCCATACGTCATTGTCGTTCATAGACTTCATCTCCTCATTCATGGCATCAATCCACTTTTGAGAGTTAGAACTTTCCATGGCTTGACGGAAGCTGATTGGATCAGCTTCAGTCATTCCAATGTTATCTTCATGTTCTTGGAGAAACACAAAATAATCGTCTGGAATTGCATTTCTCTTCTCTCTCGTGGATTTCCTTAATGGCATTGGTTCTTGAGGCTGTAGAGTTTGTTCAATGACATTGTCTTGATCTGGAGTTGTTTCTCGAGAAATGTCAGGTATAAGAGACTGTTCCTGAGCATTGTCAATAGCAATTTGAGTAATATCAATATGCTCATCTTCAAAGACAAAGTCATTTATTATTTCTTTCCCCTCAAACTCAACATCCTCAAAGAACCGCGCATTATTCGTCTCAAAAATAGCCTTAGTTGTGGGATCATAAAATTTGTAACCCGTGGATCTTTCAGAGTATCCAATAAAATAACAACTGATAGTCCTTGAGTCTAGTTTCTTTTCATTTGGCCTATAAGGCCTTGCCTCAGCTGGACATCCCCAAATGTGCAAATGATTTAAGCTAGGTCTTTTGCCTGTCCAAAGCTCATAAGGGGTCTTATCAGTTGCTTTAGTTGGAACTCTGTTGAGTATATATGCTGCGGTCTTTAATGCTTCTCCCCAGAGTGATTCAGGCAAGGTAGAATGACTAATCATACTCCTCACCATGTCTTTAAGCGTTCTGTTTCGTCTTTCAGCAACACCATTCATAGTGGGCGAACCCGGCATGGTGTACTGTGGGACGATACCGCATTCCTCTAGGAATTTCGCAAATGGTCCTGGACGTTGTTCACCTGATCCGTCATATCTACCATAGTATTCACCACCACGGTCAGATCTAACGCTTTTAATATGTTTACCAAGTTGATTTTCAACTTCAGCCTAAAAATTTTTGAACACATCCAGTGATTGCGATTTTTCATGAATGAGATATATATAGCCATATCTTGAAAAGTCGTCTATGAACGTATGAAATACTGTTGACCATTCCAAGAAGCTGTAGGGAATGGTCCACAAATATCAGTATGTATTAGTTCTAAGACGTCAAGTTTCCTGTTGGCTCCAAATCTCCTAACATTTGTTTGTTTCCCCTTTATACAATTCACACATACATCAAAATCTGAAAAATCAAGGGGATCGAGAATACCATCGGACACAAGTCTCTCTATTCTCCTTTTGGAGATGTGACCTAATCTCTTGTGCCACAATGAAGCTGAATTCTCGCTGGTTAATTTGCGCTTTTTACCAATTATATTAACATGCAAGGATTCATTATACGAAGCAATTGTGTCTAGTAAATATAGATTATCGTAACCTGATAAAGAACCAGATCCAACCAATTTTGAATTATGAAAAAGACTAAATTTTCCATTTCCAAATGAACAACAATAACCAAATTTGTCCAAAGCTGAAATGGAAATCAAATTCCGTCTAAAAGACGGTACAATAAAAGTCTCATTCAAATCCAAATAAAAACCAGTTCTTAACAATAATCTAAAAGTTCCAATTGCTTCGACTTCCACCGTCTTGCCATCACCTACGTAGATGTATCTTATCCATCACTTGGCTTTCGGCAATTCAGGCAACCCTGCACAGACACACTGATGTGAGTTGTTGCACCAGAATCTATCCACCACGTGTGTCTTGGCACTGAAGTCAAATTAACCTCTGAACAAACAAAATTAAGAAGCGTACCTTTCTTTGCACACCAAGCGTGATAGTTGGTACACTGCTTCTTCTTATGCCCTGCAGCTCCACAAAAGAAACAACCATCATTATCCTTAGATGGTTCGTTATGTTGCTTCTTTTGTGTTTCCGTATCCGCAGCTTCCTTATTCTTTCTTTTCTTGTCTTTCCTTTTGTCCTTTGGCACAACGGCTAAGTGAGCACTTTTTGTCCTTTCTTGCTTCAATCTATCATCTTCCTGAACACAGTGTGAGATGAGCTCATTCAGAGACCAAGTCTCTTTCTGACAGTTATAGCTCACCTTAAACTGGCTAAACTGTGGAGGAAGGGATATCAAAACCAGATGCACTAGCAAGTCTTCAGAGAGTTCCAGCTTAAGTGCTTTCAACTTTGAAGCAAGATGAGACATTTGCATAATGTACTCCCTGATGTTACCTTTTCCTTGGTACCTCATTGAAATCAGACTTGTCAAAAGTGTACCAATTTCAGCCTTTTCACTCTTGACAAATACTTTTTCAATTTCAACTATAAATTCCTTAGCCGTATTCACCTTGTCAGACATAGTGCCCCTGAAAGTTTCTGGAATGGCTTTCTTCATGATCATCATACACATGCAATTTGATCTCTCCCACCTTTCCATCTCTTTCTTCTGTTCAGAAGTACTGTCATATGTAAGAGGTGGTGGAGAATCAACCCTTAACGCAAGGTCGAGATCCATGACTCCGAGAACTATGTTGAGGTTCTCTTGCCACGATTTGAAGTTAGTGCCATTTAGCATAGGAATGGAATTGATGTTGGCAGTAATGCTTGCAGGAGTAATTTCAGCTGAATCAGAGAACAATAACAAATAAGCTCACATTAAATTTATACCAAAATTGAAAATAAATTTAAATAAAGGTAAACCCCATCTCAAGATACCGGGCACTCCATTAATATTTCATCTTTGGATAAAATATTAACTTGTAAGTGGTATCTTGTCGTAGTAATCAAACATTGATAATAAAATAACATGTCAAATAAAAATCTTCCTTTGGGCCAATTTATTATTCACACGTAAACCAAAAATCATCACATGTTTATTACCACAAAATGCACGTGTAATTCTGTCAAACATTTACCTTCCTTTGGGCCGATTAATATTCACATATGTTACACACACACAACCTTTTATATTTCAAAATACCACAAGAGAGGTCACTTTGGCGACATCTAGCTTCAATTTATTCATCTCAAAATATGTATAAACATACCAATATCCAAATTTAAATTCACCTAAAGGAATAATAAGTTCCTCAAACAAAAATAATTATTGGTGGGCCCTCTTTCTGAATTAACCCAAAAAAGAAAACTGCCTATTTACTTTTAATTAATATCTGTATATTAACTCAACCAAAATAATTTACTCAAATAACTATATTAACCTTTCTGGCAGCAGATTCTTAAGGGAGGTAACACTCCTTTCTTTAAGAAGGTTGACGGTGCAGAAGCAGCAAACCAATTACAATTCTCTCATTAAAACGAATCACTTCGCTGGAGGGCAGCAACTACAACTTCTTAATTTCCCTTCTATTTTATCTCCTTTTGTTTTTCTTTATTTAAGAAAACAAATATTTAATATAGAAAGAAAATTATATCTTAACAATACCATTAGAGTATAACCTTGCCTTCGCGCATAAGCGGGCCACCAGTACTTTTTTTTTTTTTTGTTCTAAATAAACCATGATTAAGATTAATCTTTAAGGTGGCAGTGGCACAAAGAAAATTTCTGGCAGAATCCTTACGCCGCATAAGCGGCTCTAAACCAGCCACCAATCACTTATGCCACAAAAGTAGCAAATCCGTTGTGCTCTTATTTCGCCTAATTAATCTATAAAAATTATCTCAATGATTCAACATAATACAAGCTCTGATACTATTTGTTGGAACCTAAATTGTAGATTATACTACATTTACCTCAGGATTTACTATGTCAAATCATCAAGAAAGATTAACTGAAAGCGGAAGCGTACCTGGATCCATAGCAACTGATGTGGTTCTTCTTTGTCTTGGTTTTGGGTCTTCCAAATCTAGACGTGAGCCGTTTTCTCTGTTCAACTGATGATGGGATATCAGTTAATAAAACCTACGTCTGATTTGGGGACCATAACCCCTTTTTATACTAGAGTATAGTTTATATAATTCTAGTTTAGCCCATCATTAAACTAGAATTACATCCGAGTATCTACACATAGGTCCCCACACTTTACGAGGTGTCTAAATAGGTCCGCATAACTTAAACCTTAGTAGATCACGTTTAATCTGGACCAACCTTTTAATGATAGCAACTGACATTTAATTATTTACGTATTTATATATGTGCAAGTCCATATAATCTTACAGGACTATCTCAGTTTATATAAATTCATAATGAAGAGTGTTCCTTAATCCTTACCAAGAAGTTCTCAATGAAAATCTGAGAAGTGGATGGATCCCACATCCTTTGGTGTTATTGGATTAGTGACTCATCTGTACGTTTTAGTTGATTTCTCTTCTCCTACGATTCTTTAAAACAGGAGAAAAAGAAATCTAAAATTTGAAGATCCATGATACTGGAGTTGTATGCATGTGAAGCGGTGTGACCTTGTGCATACCACTTCTTGCGGTTAAAACAAAAATTCATGGATTAGCAAAGACTTGTTATGGACCATGTACAACAACTAGATCCAACTTTCTATTTTAGATTATCCTAAATTAGGTCCACTTTCTCGTAAAGGAAAATTTCTATACCCTACTCAATAAATTCTCATTATCTTACATTTTTATTATCATTAAAAAATAATACTCCTACATACAGTAGTAAGTTTTTCAACAGGCCATCTTTTTAACTATTACTATTTTCTATGTTACTTAAATTCATTAGAAGTATTTAAATACTCCTTCCTACTAATAAACGTGGATTCATACCTTAATGGCTATTTGAACACCTAAAGTTGACGGAATGAATAATTTTAACTGAAACTTCCAAGGCCTGATTGAAGAAAAAGCAATTGTCGAAGTTAACTCCTCTAAATATCTACAGCCAGGACAGAGGATAAAGAATTACTACTCCATAACTCTAATATTCCATGCAAAGAAAGGGACACATAATAAAGATGATGGCCCATTGGCCATTGCCATTGCATAAAAGCAATATTATTGGTTAGTGTCGGTAGTGTTTGGATCAGCGTTGACTGAGTACTTTCGATCTAAAGAAAAAACGAAAAGACTATAGATACAAATATATCATCCATTTGACTTCGACCAATAGGGTCATTTAATGTTCCCGCCAGTTCCCCAACGGTTCAAACGCGTCCAATTATAACCATGCATGCAGCTTTGCACATTGTTGACATTAATAGCTTCAGCTAACATACTACCCTTAACTTGTCAACTTGGCTGATCGACTAACCCTATATAAATTCAGAAACTCTGAGCGAGGAAGAGAACAAGCAAAAAGATCATATCTGAGAACCTTTTGTGATCATAATCATGGGTTCTTCTCAGAAATGGGTTATCGGGTTACTTCTTTTCTCGAGCATTTTCTTTGAGTTGACTGCCATCACTCTTGGTGATGACAAGCTTGAAGAGTCCAGGTGGGGTAATGATAATGGGTGTGGATTTGGTAGAAGAGGTTGTGGTGGGGGTCGATTTGGTGGACGCGGTCCCGGTTTTGGTCGTGGTGGAGGTGCCGGAGGAGGATTCGGAGGTGGGGCTGGTGGAGGAGCTGGCGGAGGTCTTGGTGGAGGAGGAGGATTAGGGGGTGGTGGAGGTGCAGGAGGAGGGTTTGGTGGTGGAGCTGGTGGAGGAGCGGGAGGTGGACTAGGTGGAGGAGGAGGATTAGGGGGTGGTGGAGGTGGAGGTGCTGGTGGAGGAGGAGGAGTTGGTGGTGGAGCTGGTAGTGGAGGAGGATTTGGAGCTGGTGGTGGTGTTGGTGGGGGTGCTGGCGCTGGAGGGGGTGTTGGAGGAGGTGGTGGATTCGGTGGTGGTGGAGGAGGAGGTGTAGGTGGAGGTTCTGGTCATGGTGGTGGATTTGGAGCCGGAGGAGGTGTTGGAGGTGGTGCAGGAGGAGGACTTGGTGGCGGAGTTGGTGGAGGTGGAGGAGGAGGTAGTGGTGGTGGGGGAGGTATAGGAGGTGGTTCAGGACATGGTGGAGGATTTGGAGCCGGAGGTGGTGTTGGTGGTGGTGTTGGAGGAGGAGCTGCAGGAGGAGGTGGTGGAGGAGGAGGCGGTGGTGGCGGAGGAGGTGGTGGTCTTGGCGGAGGATCAGGACATGGTGGTGGATTTGGTGCAGGTGGTGGAGTTGGAGGTGGAGCTGCTGGAGGAGTAGGAGGTGGAGGAGGATTTGGAGGTGGTGGTGGCGGTGGCGTAGGGGGAGGATCAGGTCATGGGGGTGGTTTTGGTGCAGGTGGAGGAGTAGGTGGTGGGGCAGGTGGAGGATTAGGAGGAGGAGCCGGAGGAGGTGCTGGCGGAGGAGGGGGAATAGGAGGTGGACATGGTGGAGGATTCGGAGTTGGAGTTGGAATTGGTATAGGAGTTGGTGTTGGTGCTGGAGCTGGACATGGAGTTGGCGTAGGAAGTGGATCTGGCAGTGGTGGCGGTGGCAATGGCCGATAATAAATCTCGTAGCCAAGTAGCTACTGCTCGGCTATACCATATGATGTTGGAATTGTTTTACAATATGTTGTTAAGCTACAGCAACTAAACAGATGAGTGTATTTCTGGATTAGCTTTTACGTACAAAATTTTACTACTACTTATAATTTCTTATGTATCATCTTCGGATGAAGTAAAGAAACTAAGAAGCTTAAGGTATTTCCTTTGGATCTAAGTTATTGGCATGTTTCTCCTGGATTGTTCTATAAACAAGAATCAATTCCTCGAGTTGTGATCATCTATCCTATAAAAAGTATTTCCAACTCTTAATCTTTAATTTATCTTACGTACTACTGCCCCCTCCGACTATTAAGTACCAAAGACTCCACAATTCTGGTCATTAATATGGTTGCTTTATGGAACTGAAGCAAAATGTCATTCTTTAGTCCATTCACCATTTCCAACCATGTCAATTATTTAAGCCATATAAGTTGTTTACAGTTAGAGATATGGTCTCAGCGACCTACGATGGACTGATAATGTAAGTGGGATCTCTCGTAAATTGACAACTTCACCAATCTTGAGACTGTGAACACTCTGTGTGAAATTATAAACACCTGAAGGAATTGCATATACAGAATCACGCAAATATGGAAAATTACTAGGATCGAATGTAATGTACATAATTAATGGTACGTTTAAGCAAGTTCTCATAACTCAAGCCATAGATGGGATCAGTAATCAGCTTAGAATCTCCAGTAGAAGTTTAAAAATGAAATGACACTTGGATTAATTTTTTCAAATTCAGAAACTGTGGACCACACAGTGACTAATTAATTTTGTAATACATCCTTGAACCTAAACATTTTACTACAAATCTTATTTTATTTTGAAAGAACAATATTATTTTTATGTCGCCTATGATCAGTAATGTAAAACGGTAATATTACACTGAATAACAACATAATGAACGGCCAAATTAAAGTGAATTGTCTCAAAAGTTGCATATCCTCGAGCAAGTCTAAATTTTCCAGTGCCACCTACCACAGCCACCTCTCTTACTCTCTCAAATTGAGGACTAGCGCCTTGAATTTCAAGAGTGCTTCCTTTATATTCTTCATTGGTGAATATGATCGATATTAAAACATGAGAAATTTTTCCATCCAATGCAGAAGTAACATATATACCTTGAGCTCTAGCAATTTCAGCAGAGTTTTTATCAAAGGCTTCAGTTATAGGATCATCGGTAACGAAAACGGAACCAAATTTTGCAAAACTCAGAGGACCATCCTCATGACCTGTTATTTGAAGCACTGTGGCATTTGGACCCCCAGACAAATCTTGGAAATAGAGTGTCATGCTTGTTTCTTTAAGTTGGCCTAGTTCAGCATCTGAGAAAATAAATATGTCGAGAAGCAATATGAGGAACAGTTTGATTGAATTTGATGCCATGACAAAAAGATCAACAAAAGAATATTAGTTAATATGTACTCTTGAATCTTTGATTTTCAGTGCTTTGATTTTGGTGAATTTGCTGGGTATTTATACAACTCTCGCTACCCTTCTCGGGGTGTTTTTTTTGGGGGGGGGGGGGGTATAGGTATTAAAAATTGACAAGTTTGGAGTTTTTGCATCCTTTATATATTCCAATTTTGAGAAGGTTGTGTGAGTAGATGACTGGATAGTAAGGCTGAAGCTTCTAATTTAGAAGATTATGTAGTATGTTTTAACATCTCAATAATACAATGTTATAGAATATTCTGTTGGCTAGATATGTTATGCATTCTTTTTCCTCCAACTTTTCTTGTTTGAAGCGATAGTACCTACGTAGGTTCGATTCTCTCTTTTGTTTGAAGTGGCAAATCCTATTAGATGCTTTGTCTTTCTTATTTCTTCTTTAAATATTTAAAACTCTAAATGATACTGTACGTAACTTTATGTATCATGTGTGTCAATGATTTTGATACCGGTATGTGAAGTTTTTTACTGAGATTAGTATATTTTGAACGATCTACACAGATTACTTGCACCCTTATCCCACCTGTGCTCCTGCTGATTCTTGTGATATTACTGTGTCTGTGCTACTATTTCTTCAGCAAATACACGTCTGCTCCAAGTTTTACAAAGGAGCAATATCAACAGCTGTTAACTTTGTTAAACAGCAGTCAGATTGGTGGACGGATACTTAGTATTTCCAGAGTAAAATCAATTTGGACAATAAAATCTATACATACATAATAGGAGTACACTGCTTCGAGAAGTTGCACCTAAACAGTCTCTTCTCTAAAGTGGCTCATCTTGGTAGTCAGATGTCATGCAATGTGAAATTGCAAATAGTATTTAGAAGGGTGGGGGTGGGGGTCACTACTAAAAATACTGTCTTTTTCGACTGCCTTCTATCGACCGAAAATCGGCCGAACAAAAATTTTTTTTGTACCTTTTGACCGAATGGTCGACCTACACGTTTTAAGTTTCAGCAGAACACTTCTTCCCCAAACACTAAAATTCTCTCTAAACACCCCCCCAAACCTCTATACCCGAAAACCACCATAACCCATCCCCAAAATCAAAAATCGAACACATTCTACCCTCCTAAACACTACATATAACAAGAAATTCAAGGTAAATTCTTAGTTTTAGGGTTATTTTAATTATTTTCTAATACTTAAACCCTAACTTTTTTACTCAATTTTTTTGTAGTTCTTAAGCATATAACTAGTGGGGAATCATTACTAGGTGCTATTCGAGCACAAATCAACCTCGAGGTAAGTTTTTTTTTTTATTTTTATTAAATGCGAATTTAATTATTTTTTAATTTCGGCCTATAATGTTGCATAGGTAGTTAATTATTAGTTAATTTGTTTATTGTAGTTATTGTTGATGTTGAAGAACTTGTTTGGTGTTGTTAGCTATTATAAAGTTAGGTTTGTGTTGTTTGAGATTGTTGTACTTGTTGGGGATTGTTGGAATTATTTGGTAGTGTTGTTTGGAATGTATTGTTGCTTCGGTATTGTTGAGAAGATGAACATGTTATGCCTAAAACGAATAAGTTTTTTTTGTTGGTTTGAATTGCTTTGATAATAGTAATTAATAGGGTGTTATAAGAAAATATTGTTTGTTTGGGGCATTTCATCAAACAAGTTGCGAGCATTAACAAACCCGACCACATTAATCTTGCTATAGTGATTACAAAAAAGTGGCAAGCTAATATAAAAAATTTATTGGGTTAGGCAAAGCATGACATAAAACTTTATAAATTAGTAATTAAAAATTGATAATCGTATATTTAAAAAAAATCATACATATTGTTTCTCAATCTTGCAATGTTTGTGTAGATATGGACATTAATCGACGTCGGTTGTGGATGGATAATAGAAATTTTCCCGAGCGGCGGGGGTTGAGGCCTTCGTTTGTAGCGGGTGTGCAGGAATTTCTTGATATAGCCCGCAACACAGACGATTATTTAAGGCATGGCAAAATTAGGTGTCCATGTGAAAAATGCAAATGTGTAAAGATACAAGATTTGGAGAATGTAGCGGTACATCTGTATAAGAAGGGGTTTATGCCAAATTACTACGTTTGGTATAATCATGGAGAGCCTTGGGACTTGCAGGAGCACCTTCAAAATCTTGAAAATATTCATGGCGGTAGGAGTTCTCCGGTAGTGGAACCAGACCAAGCAGCCGGGTATAGAATGGAAGATATGGTAAATGATGCTTTTGGGATGTACCCGGCTAATGATCCCCTTCAGCCGGATACATCACAGCCAAACATTGAGCACATTCCCAATGCCGAGGCAAATCAATTCTATAAACGGTTGGAGGAAACAAGTCGTCCATTTTATGAGGGCTCGGTGCATTCCCAGTTGTCGGTTGCTGTTAGATTGATGAGTATCAAATCAGATTTTAGTATTTCTCAAGCTGCCATGGATTCCATCATTGGCCTTATGAATGAACTCAATCCGACAAATATGGCCTTACCAACTAATTATTACTACACTAAGAAGTTGGTTTCCTCGTTGGGTCTTTCTGCCGAGAAGATTCATTGTTGTGTTAATGGTTGCATGTTGTATTATAAGGATGATGCAGACCTCGTGACATGTAGATTTTGTGAGGAGCCTCGATACAAGCTCTACTGGCCCTTCTGTCCAGCAGGAGATTGCTTACTATGATCCGAGATCGCCGTATTACATCGGTGAGCCTGGCACATGGGAAGGAGGGCGGTTGATTATTTATCCCGAGGGGGATAACAGGTAAGTATCTTATTTTTGAAGTTCTTATCTATTTTAGTAATTAGTTAACGTTTAATTGTTAGTATTTCTATTAACGCTTCTGATTTTTATGCAGCTTTTGCCCCAACACTGATGCTACGCCTACTGACTAAATGCATGAGATCTCAGTGACATGAATCGTGGCCATCCTGGGGCGCTGTGCCCCCTCAAGTAAAGCAGCGGATAATGCAATCTTTTGAGGTGATAAATATGCATCAGGTTTATTACTAATTGCGGTTTTTCTAATGATTATGTTTAAATAAAATATTTTGATGAATATTGCCAGGCTGAGTGTAAGTGGCATCCGGCTCTGGACTATAAAGTCCGTTCTAACTTCCCAAAGAAATGCGGTGAGTTATTCAAGAACGCAATGTATACTGCGCGAAAAAAGGAAAAAATGCCCGGCTTCCTCTATGATCATCAATGGAGAGAGCTGCAGCAATATTGGGAGATTCCCGAATTTCAGAAGAAGAGCGAACAAGGGAAGAAAGCGCGGGCATCAAGTAAGGGTGGATCGTTCCATACCGGTGGCTAAGTTAGCGCTGCGACGCATAAGATGCACTTGGTAAAGTAATTTAATTTATATGAATTACTATAATCATTTAATTTTTATCTAACTTGTTCTCTTCTTTAATTTGTAGGAAAAGAAAGAAAATCGGACAATTCCAATCTCTGAAATACACAAGATCCGACATACAAAGAGTGATAAAAAGGGCGCAGAAGTCTGGGTCGAGCCCAGCGCAAAAGAGACCTGGGTAACTAATTAAATTCAAACTTCTTTCGCGCCAATCCTTCAACTTTTATACTTCATATTTGTACCATTGATATATTTCTGTTTTTCAGGAAAGAGCTACAAAGGCCGTTGAAGACTGGACCTCGACTCAACAATCTGAATGCGGAAGCAGTACCCCAGAATCGCTAACGCTCGAGCAAGAAACCAATTTATGGTTGGAAGAGGTCGGAGGGGTGATGAAGGGGTCCATATATGGCCTTACAACTCTGTATTCATCTGGCAAGCATAAATCGAACTATTTGGGCTCGTGTTCTACTGCTTCTTCAAGCTCTGCTACTTCTGCAGAAATGACTCGGATGCAAGCGGAGATCGAAGAGCTGAAAAGACAAAATGAAGCTATGCGCTTAGCACAACAGGCTCATCAAAGAGAAATGCATGAAATGATGCAACAAATCCTCATTAACCAAAAAAAGGCAAAGGAAAGCGTGATAGTTCGGGAAAGCGAAAGAGCAGACGTCGACACCGTTCGTCGTCTGAGTCTGATGCCGAGTCTAGTTCGGGTTCTAGCCAGTAGTAGTGATAGTTGAACCTTAAACTGTCTGTTAAGTTTGTTTGATAATTGTAACACTAGAACTAATGTTGAAATACTTCTTTCTATTGTTTGGCTTTGTTAGCCTTGTTGAATATCGTTTATGAATGTATTTTGTCTGGTTTTTCTGCGTGTTGCTGAATTTACAGGTGGTGTAGGGCTAATTTCAGATTTTATGCTGCAGGTTTTTACAGATTTTCGACCGAAATTCGGTCGAAAGGTTGGTCAAAAATATTTACCAACCTTTCGACCGAATTTCGGTTGAAAGCTCCTTCGACCGAAATTCGGTCGATAGTCCTTCGACCGAAATTCGGTCGAAAGAATTCGGTCAAAGGTCGACCGACTTTCGACCGATTTTCGGTCGAAGAACTGGTCACTTTAAAAAGTTTGGTCCATGTCTTCGACCAATAGTCGGTCGATATGTCGACCGTTGTTCGACCGATTTGGCGGTCGAAAATCTCTATTGTTTTAGTAGTGGGTGACTTAACTGAGAATTGGTATTTCACCTAAAGCAAAACTTTGAGGACGGTAATTTCTTAAACAAATTCATCATCACTTTATTATGAGTAAACCTATTACTAAACACTGAAGTATTGACACTCCTATATGTTTTTAGTGCCTATTTGACTAAGTCAAATGTGTCATTCTTGCCATTGTCAAATGAGTAATCCTGCTTATACATTACAGCTTCCTGCCTCCATGACCTTCCTGAGTATCTGAACTCCCTTCTGTAATTGTGTAGACCATCTATCCTCATTGATGGAATAGCGAAAACAGCATGAGAAATATGAACTAATTTTGAGTTGGATGAATTATTCATGACCCATTATCAAGTCCCATTGACTTCATCTTGAGTCGAGCAACTTTTGGCTTAAGTACTAGAAAACGTATACTAATAGCTAAACAAACGTTTAGACTCTTACAGTCTGTCTTCAAACCTCCGGCCTCTCATTGACTTCACCACGTGTCTTGTCAACCAAGACATAAATATATATTTCCTTTGTTTCACAAATTAAAAGACTTAGACTGTTATAAAGTTTAAGAAGAAAATGAAGTCTTTTGAAATTTTTCGTTTAAATAAACTATAAATAATCGAATGTCTATTAAGGGTAAAGTGATAAGTTTAAAGTTATATTATTTTGAAATATATAATTGTGACATTCTTTTCGAAACAGATTACTAGTAAAATTAAGTTGTCCTTTGTTAATATTAAATTACTTTTTTTCCCTTTTTTTTTCTTCACGTTTATGCTTAATTAAAAAGTAATATAGAGAATATTTTGATTTATTACCAAACTTCATCTTCATTATCAGAAAGTCACCTATCTATTTTTGTTAATCAAAAAGCATATTACATTGTCTTTACTACCCTAAAGTTATTTATGTTTATTTTCTTAAATCATCTAATAATACATTTATTATATAAAAGTCACTTATATTAATCACGTAAAGTCCACTAAACCCCTTTAACTTTTGGATTTGAGAAAGAATACCCTAGCTTTTGAAATTGACAATAAACTTTTTTAATCTCAAATCAACATTAATAAAATAAGTATATTTAAGTACATGTAGTTTTTAACCCTATTCCCTTCCTTCCAAAAAGTGCAACACAAATTTCTCATTAATTCGATTGTTAAAAAAATCGCACAATTATGAATTTAGAAACAATTTAACTTCAAACTTTTTACTCTACCCGTAACAAAATAATTACCATCACACAAATATGTTTGACTTATTTTAGACCATATACCGTTGGGAAAGAATAATTACTATTTTTATCCACCTTTTGTTGTTTCTTTCTTTCCATAACCATAAATATATATTAAATATTTTGGATATATATTTAATATTATGTATTTCGGATATATATATTTAATATATATTTCGGATATATATTTAATATATTTTAAATATTTTGGATATATATTTATGTATTAAGTTTTTGGATATAAAAAGTTATAGACAACTAAAAGTAAATATTTGTTGATGGGCGGATATTTATGTAAACTTCCCTATTTTAAAAGTATTCACATCTTATTGAATTCAATCAACAGGCCATATCAATAGTTGTTTCATGAATTTTAGTTTCCTTCTTGAATTATAATACATGTTCAAATCATAATCGAAAAAGAAGTCTAAGAAGTGAAAAAGAGCTCGATTTTAATACATGCAAGTATCATCAACCAAATCAAATTCTATTCCTACAAAGCTTCGTCTTAATAGTCTTCCTACAAAATAGAGTACCTATTCGATTCTCATCCTCATATCAGCGAAAGGAAACCCTAATAGCCAATGGACATACTGAAACAGGTTTCAGAGAATCTACGGCAAGGTCTAGCCCGAGACTCGGGTGGCCGAAAAGTTTTCAAGCGATCGGAGATCGAACAGAAACGTCTCCAACGACTACGCGATGAGGAAAAACGTGAAGCCGAAGCCCTGGGTAAAAAGAGATTATTACAACAACAGCAACACTACAACTCTACCAATAATAAATCCAAAAAAGACATGCAATGCGTCAAACATGATTCATCATCATCAGCCTCCGACGAACAGAAGCTTCTGCCAGAAGAAGTTATTCGCAGGCTTAGGTTTCTGAAACATCCGGTGACAATATTTGGAGAAGATGATGTGGCGAGGCTTGATAGGTTGAAGTTTGTATTGAACACTGGATTGTTTGAGATTAATGATATAAGTGATATGAGTGAAGGCCAAACGAATGACTTCTTGAGACACGTTGTGGAGTTGAAGAAGAACAAGTTATTGTTGAAGCGGAAGGCTACAGATGAAGGCGATCGTGCATCCAATTTGAATTTTGATGAATTGTGTGATGAAGATAAAATTCTGGTCTTCTTTAAGAGGTTGTTGAATGAGTGGAAGCAGAAGCTTGATGCTATGGAGACAAGTACTGACGAGGCCAAAAAGGAGAAATTGAAGGACGAGGCTAATTTTATGCAGTGTGACAAGGACTTGGATCCATTATTCAGTCTTTGCAGGAGAAAGTTACTGCCTGGTGACATTAGGCGAGCATTACTTGGGATGGTTGAATGTTGTATGAAGAGGGACTATAAAGGTGCAAATGATCTCTACGCTAAGATAGCAATTGGGAATGCACCTTGGCCAATTGGTGTTACTAACGTAGGTATTCATGAGCGTTCAGCTCGGGAGAAGATTCACGCAAATAGTGTTAGTATTGCTCATATCATGAATGACGAGACAACTAGGAAGTATCTTCACTCTGTTAAAAGACTGGTGACGTACTGCCATGAACGCCTACCCGATAATGCCATCCAAATGTGTGGCGTTCAATAGCCCCTTGCACATGGTAGTGACATGCACTGTCTGCGAGCACGCTATATATCAGGGAACTTCTCAGGGTTCTCAAACCTCTCAAGGAAGGATTTGAATAATGCCTGCACAAGAGGATATTATGCAGACGAAAGTGGCTTGCTTTTTCTCCTTGAAGCTGAAAGTTGGTGTACTCAAAGTTCTTTTTCTTTTAAGCTAATATCGAAAACCTGCAAATCACTTAGTCAACATGAAAAAGGTACATTATCTGATTATCTCTTGTATGAAAGAAATAAAAAAAGACCACGAATCTTATCGTGATAATATTTGAGTAGCTAGGATATGGAGTTTTTTTAATAAAGATGAAGATGTTTCTACTTTTCTCCAAATATAAATTCAAATATACCGACTCAATGGTGCTAATTAATGGATCCTAGTACAGCTACAGCATGAGAACAAAAAGAAAAACAGAGGATAAAAGTACATTTCTCTAGATTGCTTGTATATGGGATAAGGAGGACTATGATTTTCCTCATTATCATATACTCTACGGATAGCAAATATTGCATAGTAAAGTGGCACTTAATGACAAAATAGTGTTTATGTTGTGCAACATTTTGTACTTGTCATACTCGCTGCGTGAAGTGGTATAGTTACGTAGCTACCAACCTTTCAAATCATCCAATAAGCTCTCAACTCAAATATACAAGTGTTAACTTACGTAGTCACCAATATTAGACAGCACCAATCTAACTCATGTCAGATTTAGATGTTTAGCCAGGGAATAATATTCTGTTTGTAATTTTATAAACATGGTTGAATGTTTTCTACTTTATCTAGAAACAGGCTTCAAGACCAGATTTATTGAAATGGTCACAACTAAGTACCCCCATGAAATGAAGTAACAATGCTTAACACATTCTGATGCTGCTTTTTCTAGAATTGGACACTGGCAGTAAATCAAAGTTTTGGTTAAGCTCGAAAAGGACCACTAGTACATTTTGCCCGTGTTCACTGAATTGTTCACTCTTTTGACTGGAATGAAATTATAAGCTAATCATGGTGATGCAGAAGCAACATAAACTCCCCCTAGGCAAATAAAAAACCAGTACAGCCTTCGTACCGGCTATATTCAGCAGTCTTTGCAAAAACTTTGTTATAAGAGCTAAGCACAAGATAAGTGAGTTTCTTAGCTAAACTGAAGTACAGAACATTATCCACTTTAAGTAACAAACAAGAATTTCAAGTCTGCTTCTGTTAATTTTCCGAAGGCCTCTGAAGAGCCACCAATGGTCCTGCAATCAAACTTGAAAGTTCAGTGTGACAAAGGTTAAAAAAGGAAAAAGAAAGGGGAAAGTTTTGGAGTGCAAGTGTTTGTGGGTGGGGAGAGTAAAAGAAGGGAAGAATTAAAAATTGTGAAAACAAAATCGTGGTCAAGTACACCTTTCAAGGGAAAATAATCAAATGGTTTATCGTCAGAAATTACTTAATTTGAATGAGAAAACACCGAACTATTTGAGCTCTCACTGTAGCCAGCTATCTTTTTCTTCGAATTCTAAAACATTGTGTTTTAAATATTGCATAGAGGAGAGGAAGCAAAAGAACGAAATACAGTGAGTTTTCTTATACGGTTTTATGTCAAAATGATTGACACTGCCTCCAACTGCAGTCTACTCATGAAGTTGGCACAGTTTGGCTGGCAACAAGAGGAAACGAGGAGCATAGTACAGCTACACCGGCTTCTTCAGCTCCCCAATATTGGAAAGATAACATAAGAAAAGCAACTAAACCAGACAGGCAATCTGATACAATTCAGACGTACTAGCCCCTATTGAAGTACAAGCTCAATAAGTTGATAGGCATCAACCAGTTATCCAAAGAGAACCCCTAGACTCATTTGCCAGATGGCATCGCAACAGAATTCGGCTACTGAGGAGAAATCAACAACACTTTTGAGTACTCAAGGTGCAGAATATTGGATTATAAGATATTCTGGCAGAGTGGCAGGTATCACAATGATGCCTATAGCTAGGGAAGCGAGTTAGGCACTTGTGTTACTTGCCCAGATGTTGAAGCAAGAAGCTACTGAGAAAGGACAAAAGTGGGGCAACTTTAAGCCGCATGGAATAGGCCTTGTGGAAAAGCGATGCCACTAGTTGGATTTAAACTGAGTATCATCTCTCATAAATGCTCTACTGAAAGGGAAGTCATATATGAAGTAGTATATGTAGCCAAAAGGAAGAAACTAAACATTCTAATATAGTTTACTTTAGGTTCAAATCAAAGGCAGCTGAGCAGTGGTTGATATACAACTGTGATAGCAAGCTAGAATTGATTGTGAAATCAGCACACTGAGTCATGAACAATGTGGATAAGGTGGGATGAGCTGCAAGTTGGCAAAGTGGAAGATGGGTTGTGGGGGGTTTGGGGGGGGGGGGGGGTGGAAGCTACTTATGTACGTGTTTGAATGCTTGACCTACATGATAGAAGATGAGGATGCTCACCAAGTGTCTCACTTACTATAAGAACTTAGAAGAAAATTATTACTTGGTTTCAATATAAATTCTTGAGACCTCTCCAACTAAGAAACAATTTGGAATCATTTCAACGATCAACTCATTCATTACTTTGTCAGAAACCATCTATTGTAAGAAACACTAACTTACCCTTCAAAAATAAGTTCCTTCTTCTCCTGCAACTTTAAGATCTTCTCCTCGATTGTATTCTCAATCACAAATCTCACAATCCTAGAAATGAGAAAGACAAACGTAAACTTCATTCAATCACATAAAAAGTACAAGAAATGCAAAACACACCTGACAGGTTTATATTGCCCTATCCTATGGATCCTATCTTGGGCTTGCTTCTCCACAGCAGGATTCCACCAAGGATCCATCATGAAAACCTAGCATAGGCAAAAAGAAGCCACCTATCACGACATGAACTGTGTGCTTATTCAACAGATGAATACATGAGATGAGATAATTTCAAAGAAGCTACCAGAGTCGGTGTTGACAGAGAGATGAAAGAGACAGCTTACATGTGATGCAACAGTAAGATTGAGCGCGACACTTCCAGCTTGCAAGCTCATAAGAAATATCCTGCAATCTGGATCCTCAGTAAATCTGGTAACTGCTGCAGCTCTTGCAGCAATAGACATGGATCCAACTAATTGAACACAATTGATGCCCGACTGGAAAATACACAAGGCAAGCTTTTCCTGTTACACAGACTGAAAAAGAGAGGGGAAAGTGGGAAGGGAGAAAAGATATCTTTACATCTTACCTTCTGAAGAGAATAGTGTATCAGATCCAAAAACGTAATGAACTGGCTGAAAACTATCCCTTTTGCAGAACCATCTCTTTCAATCATGAACCTGATTTCTTCCCTCTAGAATTAATAAAACAACAATGAGCATTACACATGTACTTCATAGACCCCCTCTCTATTTGAATCTCAAAATGGAATCTTTACTACTTCCTCCATTCAATTTTGTAAGAAGCCGTTTCACTGATACTGAGTATAAGATGTTATTTTGACTTTATATTACGGAAATAGAAGAAATATGACTTAATGGTTAAAAAGTTAGTTTGATAGAGAAAATATCGTACTAGAGTTTAAAATGTGACTATTTGATTGAATTGAATTCTTGAAAATTGTAACGTTGAATAGAATGATACCATCAATGGGATGAATGGCAACATTCTGTGGAAGTCCAAAACTAGAAAGAGTCTCACAGAAAATGAAACAAAGAATATTGCAATAGCGGTACTGTATCAATATTATGAACAATATAAATAACACAAAACTTTAAGAACAATTTGAAAGAAAACTGATAAGAATTAGATCCTTGATTCTTTCTCACTTGAAAGAGGGAAAATATTTAATTGATAGGCCTCACTTATTCCCCAGGTAGAACACTACCTTGGGTGATTACATCATCTTTACCCCTAATTCCGATAATTTAGATGGATATAAGTCTTAGAATCATAAGTAATTGCGTAATTAAAGTGTCAAAAAGACTTTCTCTCATTGTGAGGGGGGGGGGGGGGGGGGGTGAAGAATAAAGGCAAACCAAGGAAAAATGTAATAATAGAGGAGAAGGTACATATATACCAATGCATCTATTTTAGTGCTTGACTGGAAATCATCGAGCTGAATTCTGTTCAGTATACTTGAGGACCTAAACCCTTTGAGAGTCGGTTTAGAACTCTGATCCCCCTTATCATTATTTTCAATGAAGTCAACAGTAAGTTGTTTAGAACACAAAGGGCATGCCGCTTGCCCCATACTTGCAGCAATGTCAATCAAACACGCCTTGCAGAAGACATGCATGCAAGAAGTAACCTGAAACAATAAAAAGAGATGGACAGTTCATGAAAGACTGTCTAATGGATAAGGACATTTATCATGCCGCCAGAAAAGTTTAATATAGTGCTTTCAGGTGTTCAAAGAATCATTAAAATTTAAAAGTACTTTTTATACAAAAATTATGTCTTTGCTACACCAGAAAAGATTTTCCCAGATATTCAGACGCTTCAAGAGGACGTGGAGACACAACATGCAAGGTAGCTTTTGTAAAAGGCTTACCATATCATCACCATTTTCCCCAAGAAAGAACTAGAGAACAACCGATCAAACATAATTATTAAGGAAAAGTACTTTAAACAATGAAAATAAGAGCAAATTGCTGCTGCGATTGCACATGTATTACTTAGGCAGAAATTGGGCAGAGCAGTTGAAAAGTGATAAACCTTCTCTTCTATTTTTTTGGGGGCGGGGGAGTGGGTAGGGGTGCACAAACTCACAACTGGATCTTCCGCTGCTTCATGACATAAGCCACAGGGTTGCTCAACATTTCCAGGATCTGTGTTCCCACTCTTAGCCAAAGCAGTACTAGAGTATATGACAAGGTAAGGATGATCAACTGCCTGCCAATTGAAGAAAATACACCAATCAGATATATAACACAACAAAATTTTGCTGAAGATAGACCAATAAGACAAACATGCATGCTGTCCAGTTGCATATTTAAAACAAGTTGTTTGATCTGCTATGTTGTTGCAGCCAGATATTGAAGAGGCAGTTTGGAAGACGCACAAAGAAAAGTGAATAACAGCGCGTGTAACAGGTGACAGAATAATGAATGTATACCTGGGCCAAGCATGATAAAATAGTAAGAAAAAGAAACCTGGCCACTTCAAATCTATATTCACAAAAGAGAATGGTACAACAAAAGAACTTTTCCATGAAAAAATAACTTAAGCAAACAAATATGCGTAACATAACCTTTAGGGATCAACTAGTAAACTGGACTACACATCAGATTAGTTTTGCTGGTCCCTAAATTCTCTTGACCAAATTGTATTGAATATCCGTTAAGCATTCATCCACATAAATCCAGATACACATCGAACCATCACTCCAAAGTTAAACAAAACAAAAACAAATGGAATACCATAGGGTTAAAATTTTAACGAGAAATTTCATAAAATTACAGTAGCAAAAGAGAGAGGAAATAAATAGATGAACATTAAAGAAGTTGCAGAACATTACAATGAAAAGGTGAAAGTAAAAGAAGTTGCAGAACATCTATGTCTATGTATTTATAAGAAATAATTTATAAAGGAGCAAGGAAAAGTAGCTGAATGTGAAAATATTTGCAGGGAAAGAAAATCAGATCAACTGTAGACTCAATGGTGCAGTCAGGGGCATGGTAGATCAAATTGAGAGGGATTGGGAGGGTCAAAAGACTAGTCAATCAGAATAAACAAGTATAAGATTGTACGTGTACATTTCAATTACCAACAAAATTTTGGCTCCATGCATGTTAAGCATTTATAGAGAGCATCATGTTAGTACCTGCCGTAGCCTTATGAGAAGCTCAAAAATGTGTGCGATGTTATTCATCACTGTTCCAGCTTGAACGTAACTGCAGCAAAACACATAACAAGAAAAACTAATAAGAAATAAAACTATCCTTGCTCTCTTTTTATTTTTTTGGCAAGGTAAAAGTTATAAATGAAGAAAATTCAAGTGAGGTAGGTCGAGAAGGGAAGAGGCAGAAAGGTAAGGAGATGAAACTAGAAAGGAAGAACAGAGAGAGAGAGAGAGAGAGAGAGAGAGGCTTTACTATAAAATCAATTTATCAAATACCATTAAAGCCTGTCATAACATGTACATGAAAATCCTACTTACAACATATAGTAGTAATTTTTAAGAACTTACAGCCCTCAGAGAACTAATCTTCCATCTATAGCTAGCTAAAAGGATAAGGTTACATAAATGGCAGGGTCCCAGTAATGAAATTTCTGAGTATCACCTCCTTAGTAGTCCAAGTCTCCTAACATGTTTACGAATTTTAGTAGAATGCCTCTCCTCCTTCGAATAGGAGACATGAAAAATGAGGTGTTCTTATCACCTTCTTTACACCCAAAACTCCCAGTACACTTCTTTTTCTATATAGCTTACCCAATTTCTCTGACTAAATTTGCAGTTTAGCAACTTGTAAACCTGTAGTATCGATCTGAAAATTACTTAACTGCTACTCCTACTTTATTTGAGCACTTCTTCTTTTGGTATTTGTACCTGAAACCGTGCAAGAAATATAAGCTAACAAAATTTCACTTTAACGCTAAGTTAACTAATACCTACCTAGAGCCTCTACAATCATTTGCCTGCAGTCATAGACTGACTGATGTACTCTGTCTTCTTGATCAGTTCAACTTTCGTTAAGAAAGGCTTTACTCCATTGCTGTACTTAAAGGTTGAAAAGAGGTATTCTCATGATCATACACATTGGAAGAAACAAAAGCACATGATCTTAATCGTTCTGTATATCAAGAAATGGAACCAATAAGTCCCAGTAAGACTCAAGAGCAAGCAATCATAGGAAACATACTCCAGTAGAGTGAATACATAAGGCGAGAAAGCAAAATCAATGAACCAAGCCTCATGATACAAAATCAGTAAGATAACATGACGTTAGTGTGACCATCAAGCTGGACAACCACAGACAAGCAAGAATGATTGGTAAGCAAGAAAACTTGAGTTGAAAAGGCATATGTTGGATAGAAGGCATACGTATTAAATTGTGCTTGAGTTTTATTGTGCAATGACATGTAGTAGTCTTCTTCTTTGACATCCAAAGAATCTTTTCTCAAAGTAACCTGAGACAATATATAAGTAACAACAAGCTGGAGAGAAGATGATTATTAAATTGAATCATACTACATTGATGTCAGAAGGAACTTACAATTTTCTGAGGAAGTGCAAGATCAGCAGCTCTTCCTTTTTTGCTACGTCTTAGTAGGAAGTTTTTGAGAATCTTGTCTTTCAAAAGAACCATCGCATCTCTACCACTCGAAGTATTCCCATAAGATTTTATAGGTGCAGCAATATACTATAAAGAGAAGATGCATCAACCTCACCATGTCAGCAATAACTTCATTTTAGCAACAAGTGGGAGCCTCAAAAGATTGTATATCAATTCACGACTTACTCTATTCCACCAGCAAAAGTGCCGTACAGATTTGTGGGGGCATTGTGGGCACTCAGTTGAGGAGCTGCAAGACAGAATTTATCAAAGGGCACGCAAAAAAAAAAAAAAAAAAAAAAAAAAAAAAAAAAAAAAAAAAAAAAAAAAAAAAAAAAAAAGGTTTCAGACAACAATGGTTAAAGAGCAAAAGGAGGAACAGATTAAATATTAAATAAGCTTTTGAGCGATATATGTCTTTTACCCAAGGAGGTAGGTACAAAGATCATAAGATGCTTTAGGTCTACCTGTAATCAAGTGTTCTGCAATCACAATCCTTGCAAAAGTAAAACGAGTAAGGCACTATTTGAAGGAAGCGGACCTGTGCAAAAGTACAGCTTTTAATTAATCTCCTAACATTAAATTCTGAACGACATTAACCTGCAGAAGTGAACTTACCAGTGAATACAATTCTCCAACAAGGTTCTGAATTGGAGTACCACTTAAGGCCCACTTATAAGAAGATTCCAAAGCAAGAGTAGCTTTTGTCGTGTTGCAACGCCTACCTTTTACATAATGAGCCTGTTCCAAAAAGTGCAATCAGTTGAAATCGTTGCAACATTGCAGACAGAAGAGTTTGTATCACTTGCAATTAAGTACAGCAGCATTCAGTAGGAACAGAGAGAACAAATGTTTAGATCCATTATGAAGATAGAAGATAGAGATCAAACTAGAATTGCAGATAAAATTCCACATGATGAGTAATTAAGCAAAACAATGAGCATACAAAAATAAATATTTCATGGTCTCTCGTGCTGCTAATTATAGGTTAGTGACCTAAAACGTCATTAGGTAAGTACTTCAGTCATATTACTCAGCATTTACCATGTACTCTAGTTTCCATATAAACCATAAGACTCTTCACATTTAGCTCCTTAAGAAATCGCTGCACATCTCTGTTTTGTAACTCCTAAGTAATTGTGAACAACTTGATCTACTTGAAGAAAACTAGTATATATATCTAAAGAATCACGGGGACAAAGGAAAACATATTCAAGGAAACCAACCATGTTCATCCTAGTTAATACTGATGAATAAGTATAAGAAAATTCTAACTGACGAAAGCAACAACAAAAAAATGCACACACAGACACACACACACACACACATATATGCATGATATGTAAAGGCAGGACTTACCTCATCCAAAATAATGCGATCCCACTTTACTGAATGCAAAATTGACATCTTCCCTGACAAATCTTGACATAGACTGGCTGAATCATCGATAGAACCATCATTGTTCCCTTTTCTCATCCTACTACGCTTCGTTTCCTTCCTACAGACTGGTTCCTGCATATCACTCTCTGGGTGGTCCACAGAATCTGCTTTGACTTCGTGTCCTTCCTCAAGTTTTAACTTCTTCCTCTGCTGGTTTGAATTCTTGGCAGTTTTAACAGCATCTGGTCCACACTTCTTCAGGTGAATGATTAACTTTTGCTCATAATAAGATTTTCCACACCAGTGGCACTTTTGTTTTGGTGGCAACACATTTTTCCTATAGTCAGCTTCAACAATGGAGTACGTAGTGATGACAAAGTCATATTCCTTAAGTTGGTGGACGTCCTTCACCCTGTCAGAGCCATGATAAACAAGAATCTTATTGCTTCCTTTAGTGGTGCATCGATTGATCTCACTTTCCCACTGGAAAACAGCAACTGCAGGACATATGATAAGAGTGGCTTTTACTGCTGGGAGTCCCTCCGTAGTACTAGCTTCACCATTTGCTTTCTGTAATTCCCGTTTAGCAAGCACAAGTGCTATCGCTTGGATAGTCTTACCCATCCCCATTTCATCAGCAAGAATGCCCCCTTTTGCCGTAGATTCTTCTTGCTTAAGTGACCAGAACAACCACTCCTTCTGGTACCTAAACAGTGGCACAGTCAAATCTGACGGGGGCTCGGTAATTTCACAAACTATCTCATTCTGATTATCTAAATCCACATCATTTGTATAATGTTCAGCAAGCCATTTTTCATATTGTTCTTCCCATATCTCCCACATTAAAGCTGTTTTTCTGTCCTTTCGCTTCTTCTCACGGTCTAAGTTCCTTTTTGTAATCCTTGCCATCAATTCAAGATAGTCACTATCTTTAGTAACTCCATTCATCTGTCCTTCCTTCACCAAGCCGAAATTTCCTGTTTCATGGACAATTAATCAAAATGGAACCATTACATAACTAAACAGCAAAGTTAACAATGCAAAGCATGCCATGTTCATATATGCAATAACAGTATCCTCCATCACTCGAACAGTCTTAAAGCACTTGGGAAATCTCATTTAGGTTACTGTACATGGAGCTCTATTAAGGCATTTGACCCCAAAATGATTATCCAAAAACAACAACAACAACAACCGCCACTCAGTCCCAAACAAGTGAGGGTCAGCTATATGAATCCTCATGATCATGCAGAAGTGAATCAATGATTTAAACTCCATTTTACTTACTCATATAAATTATGAGTTCAGAATTTGATATTTGATGAAATTATATTGGCATTTCACATATACATATATGTTCTATGTCGAAAATACTGAGTACAGTTGAACCCATTGTTAATTAGCTGCATCCGCCTATCGCGATCATGAATCTCCATTTAAATTCACCAAAGGCCGTATAGAATTTTTTTTTTTTTAAAAAAGGTACTAGAAGCTCTCGTATATTTTCTACTAGCATAAAAATCTCGGATCAGGCTAAAAAGCATTGAACCGAAATTAAACGTACTAACATGATCAAAACATATTCACAACAATGTATCAAAGATGCACTGCAAAAAGAAAAATTTAAAAAAAAAAAAGTAGAATAAGTAGCAGAGTGCCTGTGTAATACCTCCATAAACAGAGCTCCCATGGTATTGAGTATTTTGATTACCTATAACATCAAAAACATTATAAGTATTAGATACAGCAAAAATTAGACATACCTAAGGTAACATAACACATTTAACGTTACAGAAATAGTTTATTAATTCCCACCTAGTTGTGCTACCTATATTTACTTCAATTTTAAAACTGAGTGAATTTTATAGTTAGCAAAAATTGTACTGCACATAATTAGATAAGTTCAAAGTTAAAATCAAATAATTAATGAGCAATTGAATATTTACTGGTCGATTGAGGCTCCATTATCAAAAGGTGTTGTGATTTTCTGTTTCTGTAAAACAGAAAGATATAGTGAGAGCGGGGTGGGGTGTTTGGGGGAGGGGGTGGGGGGTGTAACGTAGGAGTTGTGAAGCGGGAAAGTCTTTTTATAGATACTAATTGTTTTTTTTTTGCGGGGTACACCAGCTAATGCATAATGTATAATTTGAAACAGCATATAATATCCACGTATTTCAATTGTCGTGCTGAAAAAGCTTTGCGGCAAACATTTAGTTGGACCCAATTACAAACTGTCTTTTTTTTTTCTTCCTAAAATCTTAATTTGATTAAGTAATTATATCAAACCAATGGATATATGACATGTAAGGTTGGTAAGTTTCTTAATTATATACTAACTTGATGCTTTTTTGTACTGATTCATGTAATTCGGTTTGATATTGATAGTTTAGTAACTTATCACCTAAAAATTCTACTTTTTATGCTCAAATAGAGACGACATGACTTACTTATTAGTATGTTCAAAAGAGAATGGCATAATTTTAAATTTAAAAATAGTTTAGTTTTAAATTTATCACTTTCCCCTTGAATAAGATGATTTATAACCACACAAGTATTTATGGCTTATTTTAGATCACAAATTTGAAAAGTCATCATATTTTTCTTAAACTCTGATCCAAATTAGATTATATCATCCTTTAAAGAACAACGGGAGTATAACCTTGGTGATTATAAAAATTAAGATATAGAAGTTGTTAATTTTCAAATATAGAAATACTAGTTCCTTTTTGTCACACGATCCGATAAAGAAGTAGTGTTGTATAAATTGATATTGAGAGAGTATATATTTGGGGGAAAAAAAAAAAGAAAAGGAAAACACCTTTTGTAACCATCAACTGTCATGATGTCAAAACCAACTGAACCTTCTAATCAATTAAACACACTGACAAAATTGATTGAGATAGATTGATTAATAATGCCAATACAGCACTATCGGCATTAAAAAGCATTGAACCTAGATTAAACATACTAACATGATCAGAACATATATTCACAACAATCTACCAAAGATATATCGTGCAAAAAAAGAATATAATAAATAGCAGAGTGCTTATGTAATACCTCCATAATAAGAGTTCACCAGATATTGGGTATTTTGATAACCTATAACATCAGAAACATTATAAGTATTAGATACAGCAAAGTTTAGACATACGTCAGGTGCATGGCAGATTTTATGTTACATAAATAATTCATAGCATAAACAAAAGCGAAGCTACTAATTCATTAATTCCAACATAGTTGTGGTAGCTATATTTACTCGTGTGTTAAATGTTAGTACAAAGTTAGAAACAGTTTTACAGAACTAGAAAACTTCAAAGTTACCAGAAAAAAACAATAACTTCAAAGATAAAATCAAATAATTAATGAACAATTGAATATTTACTTAAAGATGAATAATGGTGAGATTGAGGCTCCATTTTCAAAAGGCTTTCTGTTTCTCTAAAACAGAGAGATATAAGGAAATATGGGAGATGGGGGTGTAACTGAGAAGTTGTGAAGCGGGACAGTCTTTTATAGATGCCAATATTTTCTTTTTTTGCTAGTGACAAGAGGGTACACCAGTTTATGCTTGATGTATAAGCTTAAACAGCATGCAATACTAAGGTATCCAGATTGTCATGCTGAATAAGCTTTGCCATCATGGCATGGCAATATTTTGTAGTTATATCAAACCAATTGATGCATGACACGTACATTTTACACGTTTCTTACTTAAATCAAATAAAATGATACTCATATGTAGCGATTTTGGTAATTTGATATGATTTTGTGATTTTAGCAACTTACCATCTTAACAGTATCATAATATTTGTGATTGTAAAATTTAAGTCATAGTTTAATTATTTTTCCAAATATCGAAGCATGTCATTCTTGTTACACGAACTAATAAAGAAATAATGTTGTTCAAATTAATATTGAAGGTGTGTTTATATATATATATATATATATATACACACACTACTAGAAATCAATGGTTTAACGAGGGAGAGTGGCGAGGGACTTCCCTCTCCAAACGCGTGATGGAGAGGGAATTCCCTAGCAAGTGATCCCTCGGAATACGGCTCGTAGCAGAACATTTTTTGCGAGAGAATTCCTTCTCAAGCTGTTGTGTCAGTCCAATTTTCTTATTGTGTCAGATAATATACAGCTAAGGAATTCCCTCTCCAAATGCAGGAGAGAGAAAAATATTTTCTTCAACTTGGCGAGGGAATTCCTTCTCCAAGTGTGAAATATATTTGTTTATTCAGTTTTGGCTAGGGAATTGGAGAGGGAACCAAGTGTAAAAATTAAATATTTTTATTTCACTTTGCTAGGGAATTCCCTCTCCAATTTCATTAAAAGTATTTTTAATAAGGCAAATGGCTAGGGAATTCCCTCTCCAAATATAGTGTACCTGAAACGCAAAAATCAGTAGCAATACAAAGCAGAACAACAACAACAACAACAACAACATATAGAGCAAAAACAACATATATGCATATATACCTGCGCATTCAAATCACCAAAGCACCAAAGCAGATATCTGTGCGAAGAATATTAGAGAATACGATACAAAGCAGCACAACAACAACAACAGCATAACAAAGCAATTACAGCAGCACCAACACCAAAACAATTCACAACATAAATAGCACAGAATTACACAGCACCACCATTACTAATAAATTTATATCCGGGCAATTAAACAAGTGTACACACTTGTTTCATATCAACTAACACAAACAAATAAAACACTAAAATAATTCTTAAAAGTACTAAACACGTCCCACTTTCAAGTTTAATTCGACACAAAAATAACAAAATAACGAGAATCATTAATAGTGGTATGGAAGAAATATGTCCAACATTTTTTGTATTGATTTCTTTTTTTCTTCAACATCTTCATCCAAGTCCAACTCCGGTAAATCAACATCTTCATCCAAGTCCGATTCCGGTACCATATCAATTGAATCTTCAATCGTATCTTGAACGATTTCAATTGAGTCTTCGATTGACTCTTGAGCAATATCAATTGAGTCTTTGAGGTTGATATCCATGATAGATCTTGACAGAGGGGCTGCAAATTTTGAAAAAAAGTTAAACCCGTTTATGTTTAAATTTTACCAAAAAAAAGTGAAAAAAAGACGAGAGAAATTTACCAAACTTACCTTGCGATGGGTTGACGGAGAAATAAAGATGGAGTCGCCGGAGTAAGTGGCGTCGACGGTGTAGTAGTGAAGGAGACGATGAGGCAGTGAGGGAGATGTGTTTTGTTTGGTGTGGAGTTGTTTGGTGTGGAGTGTGCTATATATTACTTACACTGAAGGAGTATAAAATTCTCTTTCCTGATTGGCTAAGGAAGTCTCTCACCAAACGCCTGACAGATCTGCAGGTTTTGATTGGCGAGGGAATTCCCAAGCCAATCATGAAAGAGAATTTTTCTTGTGTAGTTTTTATTTACTACATGGAGAAGAAAGTCCCTCGCCATTTGCCTGACAAGTCTGACTATTTTTATTGGAGAGGGAATTCCCTCTCCAATCCGGAAAGAGAAAATAATGTCTTTCCTGATTGGAGAGGGAATTCTCTCTCCAATAAAAGCAGTGAAAATTTCCCTCTCCAATCAGGAAAGAGAAAATTTTCCCCTTCAGCTTGGCGAGGGAATTCCCAAGCCGGTATTAATTTTTTAATTTTTTTCGTCCGGGCGAGTGAAAGTACATGTTTGGTTTGGAGAAGGAATTCCCTCTCCAAACAGTCCCTCGGAATAACACTTATTTCTAGTAGTGTATATATATTAAGGTTAATTTGTTTAATTTGTTATGTAAATATAATAATCTTTCTATCATACTTTGTTTGTCATGCTTTCCTCAAGTCTTTTCCAAAAAGATTGTTATAATTGTAATTTTGAAAATAATTTAAACTTTAAACTTCCGTTTTGACTCATTTATAGCCACATAAATATTCATGACTTATTTTAAACCACAAATTTAAAAAATATTCATTTTTTTATTTAATTTTGCACTAAATCAAACTAGAGTCCTTCGATTAAAAGGGTCATTTCAAGTCTTTTTTAAGAAAATAACCTCCAAGTCTTAATTCTTAGCTAAATAATTATTTTTTCTGTTTAACAGAATTAGAATTAATTCTTAGCATAATCAAGAACTCCCAACTCTTCTTATTTGCACAAACCCCCACCTATTCCCCCTCCCCCGCCTCCTTCCTTCTCTCCCATTACTCCTCCATCCTCCTCTATCTTCCCTATCCTCCTCCACCGTGCCTCCTCCCCATCCACCTCCTCCATCACTACCGCTCCATCGAGAGTTGATTAATCAACTGATGGTTGCTTAGTTCAAAACGACCATAAGTTGATTAATCAACTTTCGGTTGATTCAAATAACTCTTGGTATTGAAGCAACTGAGAGTTATGAATGGGTTTAATTACAAAGCCGAAAGAAAAAAGAAACAAAGAAGTTAATTATTGGATATCTCTGTTTTTCTTTTTCAAAATAAAACGAAGTTAATTATAAAGTGGATTGCTAACGTAGTACATACAACTTTCAGTAACGAAATTCAAAGAGATATCCAAGTCTACTATGGAATTTAAATCCAATTCCTACATGGCTTTGGTACTAGGTTTTTAAGTCTCCATAAATTCGAACCCTAGTATCGTAGATTCAAACACTCCCATTCTCAGATTAGCGAAAGAAAACCCTAATAGCTAAATGGACATACTAAAAGAGGTTTCACAAAATCTACGGCAAGGTCTATCACAAGACTTGGGTGGCAGGAAGGTTTTTAAGCGATCAGAGATCGAACAGAAACGCTTACAACGACTTCGCGAAGAGGAAAAACGTGAAGATGAAACCAAAGCTCTACGTAAAAAGCAATTACTATTAGAACAACAAAGGTACTGTACCAATAATAAATCCAAAACTGATATGCAACGCCTCAAGCAGGATTCATCATCATTGGTCTCCGACGAACAGAAGCTTTCGCGAGAAGTTGTTTTTCGCAGACTTAGGTTTCTGAAACATCCGGTGACATTATTTGGAGAAGATGACTTGGCGAGGCTTGATAGGTTGAAGTTTGTATTGGACGCTGGATTGTTTGAGGTTGATGATATTAGTGATATGAGTGAGGGCCAAACAAATGACTTCTTGAGACACGTTGTGGAGTTGAAGAAGAACAAGTTATTGACGTTGAAGCGGAAGGCCACAGATGAAGGCGATCGTGCATCGGATTTGAAGAAGATGAAAGCGAATTTTGATGAATTATGTGATGAGGATAAGATTCTGGTCTTCTTCAACAGGTTGTTGAATGAGTGGAATCAGGAGCTTGATGATGATATTGATGAGAGTAATGACGAGGAGGCCAAGAAGGGGATGAAATCAAAGAACATGGCTACTTTTATGCAATGTGATAGCTACTTGAAGCCATTATTCCATCTGTGCAGGAAAAGATTACTGGCATATGATATGAAGCGAGCATTACTTGTGATGGTTGAATGCTGTATGAAGAGGGACTATCAAGGTGCAATGGATCAATACTTTAATAAGATAGCTATTGGTAATGCACCTTGGCCAATTGGTGTTACTAACGTAGGTATTCATGAACGTTCAGCTCGGGAGAAGATTCACACAAGTAGTGTTAGTGTTGCTCATATCATGAACGACGAGACAACTAGGAAGTATCTGCACTCGCTTGCACAACTGGTGACACTCTGCCAACGACGCTACCCAACAATGCCATCCAAATGTGTAGAGTTCAATAGCCTTGCAAATGGTAGCGACTTGCAGTCTCTGCGAGCACAAGAGGAGGGGACTTCTCAAACCTCTGAGGAAATACTTGGTTGTCATGGCGCTCTTCCTTATTAGTTAAAGCATCGACAGTTGTCAGTTTATAACATTGACCCTTCCCTTCCTCATATGGAGTTTTAGTACTATCCATTGATTTGTGTAAATTTGTTTTACACTCAGTGTAGTTTGATCCTTTTTAATACTTTAATCAGCTTCTTTTTTAAGTTATTAATTCGTACTCTCAGCCTAGAATTAAGCTTGTGCATTGAATGATTTGGAAGCCATTTAATCTAAGAAAGACAATTCCTTCAGGCTTCAACAGTAATTATGTATCATAGACTAGGTTAACTATAGAGGCTTCAAATTAAAGCTGTCGGTTGAAAAGAATTTTGAAAGGCTGTTAAACTTGTATGTTAAAAAGCTGGTGTGGTCATTAGTTTTTGAAAGACCCTGGAGTAAACTGTATATCTCAGTGATTACCATTAGTATATTCGTATGCAAATTCATTGCATTCCAGTAAAAAATGTTCACTCATATGGTTGAGACTATAAGAGCTGACGGGCTTTTCTTGACACTGGAAGCACGGTTCCCTTTCTCAAAGAGATATTAGCTAATGAATGTGATGACACGTTAATTTTATAGCTTCATTGGTAAACTTTATAGTAAAACTGTTAAGCCAAACTCTATTGATTGCAGCACTTAAACTCTGTACCAAAGCGAAGTCAAAGCGACGAGGTGATAGCTCGGAGGAGTTTACAGCACTTAAACTTTGTAAACTAACATAGGTAGGCAAATTCACTTATGGCAGATCAAGAATTGAAGAAACTAGGGCTCCTTATCTTGAACAAACTCCTTTGAAGAGCAAAGTAAAGCTTGGGCCTATTGACCAATGGCGCGTCTTCATCAATTTCCTATGTGAATCAGACTTCAATGAGGTATCTTACAATAAGTGTAATATTTTTGGACATATGATGAGGTTACAACGGTGGACACCGGATTAAACTCAGAATTGAGTAACTCAATTGGCTATTATTTGGGTTTTATACCAGAATCCCATGGAATCTATTTAGATGGGACTATTTGATATAGAATTTATCTCATATAGGCACCCCTTTAGTTGGAGACCAAGCCATCAATGTAACTCCAAACAACACTTGGCCAAAGGCAGAGTGGAGGTGCATCTTACCAAGCCTTTAGGCTTTACCTAACTCTCTTTGGGTTGGGATGGAAGGAGTGTTAGGAAAAAAGAACAATATAGAAGAAAGGTTGTATACTAGACAAAGAAGAAGAAGAAGGGAAGAACACTTCATATTTTGGGAGAGGAGTTGTTTTCATTCAACTTGGTGCAAATGGCAATACAAAGGAGGCTATTTATAGGTGCTAATGGAGCACTCTAGAACCATTCTAGATAGACCTTATTACCTAGAGAACACAAAAGATAATTCTAGAGTTTCTACAAGATAAGATTTATCTCCTAGGAATTTGAGCATTCTAGACTTTGCATATACTAGTTCATCCAAGACAATTCTAGACTAACAAGTTCAAGAACAAGGTACAAGCACCTAGTAGTATCTAGAGAATTCTAAATTATTATTATTATTATTAACACTCCCCCTTAATTTTGAATTTTCTTCTGCACCCCAAGACTTGATCTCAATCTTCGAAAATCCTCAAACTTGAGTGGCTTTGTGAAGATATCCGCAACTTGATCATGAGTCTTCACATATATGAGCTCCACTTCTTTATTAGCAATCCTCTCCCGGATAAAGTGATACCTTGTATCAATATGCTTGCTTCGTTCATGATACACCGGATTCTTGGCAAGTTCTTGAGCAGATTTATTGTCGATATAAATCTCTGTGGCTTCATCTTGTGGCAAATTGAGCTCCTTTAGTAATCTCCTTAGCCAAACACCATGACATGTACATGATGTTGCTGCCACATATTCAGCTTCACAAGTCGACAAAGTAACAATATCTTGTTTCTTAGAGCTCCAACAAACAGCACATTTACCCAAGAAGAATAAAAATCCAGTGGTGCTTTTTCTATCATCAACATCTCCCGCAAAGTCACTATCACAAAATCCCACAAGCTTGAAGTTACTAGAAGATGAATATAATAGCCCAAAGTCAACCGTACCTTTTAGGTAACGAAGTATTCTTCTAGCTGCCTTTAAGTGGGTAGAAGTAGGAGCTTCCATGAAGCGACTTACAACTCCAACCGCATATAGTATATCTGGCCTTGTACATGTCAAGTACCTTAGACTTCCCACAAGACTCTTGAAAAGAGTAGGATTCACCTTTTCTCCATCATCGAACTTTGACAACTTTAGTCCACTCTCCATTGGTGTGTTCACAGGATTGCCTTCCTCCATTTGCTTCACTTCTAAACCCAAGTAGTATGACATGAGTCCTATGTCCGTCATCTCGAACTCACGGGACATAGCCTTCTTGAAATCTTCAAACAAACTTGGGTTATTTCCCGTGAAAATAAGATCATCAACATAAAGACAAACAAGTAATATATCTCCATTAGAATATTTGATATAAAGAGCATATTCACTAGGGCAACGAACAAACCCATTTTCTTGAAAATACTTGTCAATGCGGCTGTTCCATGCCCGTGGCGCTTGCTTCAATCCATATAATGCTCTTTTCAGCCTCAAAACTTTGTCTTCATGACCTTTGACGACAAATCCCAACGGCTGCTCAACGTAGACTTCTTCTTCAAGATAGCCGTTCAAGAAAGCCGACTTGACATCCAGCTGATAGATCTTCCACTTCATTTGTGCCGCTAAAGAAATAAGCAAGCGAATCGTCTCCATGCGGGCAACGGGTGCATAAACTTCCTCATAGTCAACTCCATGCCTTTGCTTGTAGCCTTTTGCCACAAGTCTTGCCTTGTATCTCTCGACCTTTCCTTGTGCATTCTTCTTTGCCTTGTAGACCCATTTTACTCCAATTGCTTGATGACCTCTGGGAAGAGTTGTAAGCTCCCATGTGTTGTTCTTCTCTATTGCCTTGATCTCCTCTTCCATAGCTTGTCTCCACTGTTTGTTCCTGACAGCTTCTTCAAAATTCACTGGTTCACTTTCAACAAAGAGACAAACTAAGTTACTATAATCAAAGTTAGTAATTCTTTCGGTATTCTCAAGAAGATCCACCAAAGTTCTCGTTTCTCTGGCCTTTCTCCATTAGAGCTTTCTGCAGGGGAAGGAGATGCAACATTAGTTGGAGAAGGAGGAGGAGTTGGATCTTGCACAGGTGCCACGTGCTCTTGTTCTTCTTCATCTTCAAAATATGGGAGAAAATCGTATGTCCTTTCTTCTTGAGCTTCCCAATTCCATGCTGCTTCTTCATCAAATTCAACATCGCGGCTCACCACCACTTTGCCATTTGTTGGGTTGTACAACTTGTACCCTTTTGAGCTTGTGTCATAGCCAACGAACACATGCTTGACACTTCGATCATCAAGTTTAGATCTCCCTTGTTGTGGCACATGGGCATAGGCTATGCTCCCAAAAATTCTCAAGTGTTTGACACATGGCTTTCTTCCGCTCCATGCTTCTTGAGGAGTTTGATCTTTCACATTCTTTGTGGGAGACCTGTTACTCAAATAAACAGCACAAGAAATAGCCTCGGCCCAAAATTCCTTGGGCATATTTTTAGCTTTCAACATACATCTAGCCATATTAAGAATGGTCCTATTTTTTCTCTCTGCAACTCCATTCTGTTGCGGTGAATAAGGTACCGTTAGAGGGCGACGAATTCCATGAGATTCACAAAATTCATTAAATTCTCTCGAAGTAAATTCGCCTCCTCTATCGGACCTTAAAGCTTTTATTTCAAAGCCACTCTCCTTTTCCACCATTGCTTTAAAATTTTTAAATGCACCAAACACTTCTGATTTTTGTTTCAAAAAATAAACCCATGTTTTTCTACTAAAGTCATCAATAAAGAGTAAGAAATATTTACTCTTACCAAAAGAAGGTGGAGTGATTGGTCCACACACATCCGTATGAACAAGTTGGAGTGGCTTGGTTGCTCTTGATGTGGCTTCCTTTGGAAAACTCCTCCTTGCATGTTTGCCAAGAAGACAGGCTTCACACAACTGATTGGGATGATTTATTAAAGGCATCCCGTGCACCATATTCTTTTCTCCCATTGATTTGAGCGACTCAAAATTCAAGTGCCCAAATCTCATGTGCCAGCACCATGATTCTTCTTTCACATTTGCATTCAAACACTTCGCTTCAATTGTTTTAAGATTCAAAGAAAACAATCTATTCTTTGACATATGAACTTTAGCAATTAGATTGCCACTTGAATCTCTAAGCCAAAGATTCATATCTTTCATATGAATGTCATATCCTTTTTCAAGAAATTGGCCTAAACTCAAAATATTATTTTTCAACTTTGGCACATAGTAAACATCTTTGATCAATTTGTGACTACCATCTTTAGAGGAGATAAGAATCGTACCTATCCCTTCAATTTGGATCTTTGAAGTATCTCCAAAAGACACACTGCCTTTCACCCTTTTATTGAGCTCCACAAACTTGTCTTTGTATCCGCACATGTGGTTGCTCGCTCCATTGTCCAAATACCACGAGCTACAATCATCTTTGTCTTCTTGCTTGAGTGCTAGCAATAATGTTGACTCTTCATCTTCCTTGTTGTCGTCAACAAGGTTGGCCTTTTCTTCAACATTGCTACGACATTCCCAGGAATAATGGCCAAATTTATGACAATTATAGCACTCAACTTTAGATTTATCATACCTCTTTTCATTTGTTTCTTGATGGTAGCCACGTCCTCTTCCACCTCCTCGGCCACGACCTCTATATGTTTGGTGACTTTTCTCTTCATTGTTGGAGTTTCTATCATTACTTCTTCCTCTTCCACGACCGCCACCGCGTCCTCTTCCTCGTCCACGGCCTCGATAGCTCTTTTCGCCTCCATCATCCTTCAATGATGCCTTGGTTTTAAGGAGTTGCTCTAGCGGCTCCTCTTGCCTCCTCTTGATCTTTTCTTCGTGGGCTTGCAAAGAACCTTCCAGTTGCTCCACCGTCATAGAGTCTAAATCTTTAGACTCCTCAATAGCACACACCATAAAATCGAATTTAGGTGTTAGGGAGCGAAGGATCTTTTCTACCACACGGACATCTTCAATTTTCTCTCCGTACCTTTTTAATTGGTTCACGACAGCCCGCACTCTTGAACCATAATCCGAAATGGATTCGGATTCCTTCATTTTTAAAGCTTCAAAATCAGCCCTTAGAGATTGAAGCTTCACCTTCTTCACTTTGTCAACTCCTTGGAGAGATGTTTGTAAAATCTCCCAAGCTTCTTTTGATGTGGTTGCATCGGCCACCTTCTCAAACATGGTATCATCCAAACATTGATGGATAAGAGAGAGGGCTTGTTGATCCTTCTTCCTTAATTTTGCCAAAGCATCCTTCTCATTTTGAGGCAAAGTTTCCTCATTGTCGGGTTCTTCAAATCCTTCTTCTACAATCTTCCACGCATCTTGAGAGCCAAGTATGGCTTTCATCCTTATACACCATTTTTGGTAGTTCTCTTTTGTAAGACGAGGAAATTGGAAAGCAAGTAGGCCATTGCCATTATTTGCCATGGCTCCGATACCACTATGTTAGGAAAAAAGAACAATATAGAAGAAATGTTGTATACTAGACAAAGAAGAAGAGGAAGGGAAGAACACTTTATATTTTGGGAGAGGAGTTGTTTTCATTCAACTTGGTGCAAATGGCAATACAAAGGAGGCTATTTATAGGTGCTAATGGAGCACTCTAGAACCATTCTAGATAGACCTTATTACCTAGAGAACACAAAAGATAATTCTAGAGTTTCTACAAGATAAGATTTATCTCCTAGGAATTTGAGCATTCTAGACTTTGCATATACTAGTTCATCCAAGACAATTCTAGACTAACAAGTTCAAGAACAAGGTACAAGCACCTAGTAGTATCTAGAGAATTCTAAATTATTATTATTATTATTAACAAGGAGAAGGAGCCCTCAAAGGATTTGAACAAAAAGTTGAATCTGAAAATGTACCTTCCTATTGCCAAGAGTGCAGACTTCAAGGTCATACAATGGATCAATGTAGAGCTGGAAACAGACACAAAAAGAAAAAGAAAAAGATGTTGGATGATATAATTACACTTGTACAATCATCCAAAAGAGAAAAATGTTGGATGATAATTACACTTGAAGAATCATCATGGATCACTCTTAACAAATTATTTTCAAGTGCAACATATCATGGACACGAGGAGTTTCGGATTACTGTGATTTATGCTAAAATCACCAATTTTATAGGATAGTCTTTTGGAGTTAAACAGTCAGATAGGAGGCCCATGGCCAATTTATGGAGATTTTAATGTGATCATGGATGCAGAAAAAAAGAAAGGAGGGAGGCCTCAAAGATTGAGAAAAAGCATTCAGTTTATCAATTGTGTTGAAGAGTGTGGAATGATGCATGTTGGAATTTCGGCAAACCATTCACATGGACTAATGAAAGGAAGAAAAGAAAAAGAACTCATCAAAGGCTTGATAGAGTATTTTACAATGATGAGTGGTCTGCAGCTTTCTCCATAACTGTTAGACACCCTCCAAGAACAGGGTCAGATCATAATGTTCTATCACTAAATTTCTTATTTTTGGGTAGGCCAGTCAGGTTTTTTGCATACAACATGACGGCGGTGATCAAAATAGGTCTATTCTTCATGGCCTATATGCCGAGCAGATCAACTGGATGAATTAAAAAAATTCATTCTCAAGCAGAATGCCAAAGTTAGATGGGAAGAAGATGATAGTTCAAAATATTTTCATAGTGTGATAAGGCAGAGAAGGAAAAGAGCATTTCTACACAGAATTAAGAAAATGAATGTTGGTCAGTGGATTCAAGGAAATGATCACATTGCAAAATGCACTGTTGATCATTTTGGTCAATTATTTTCCCAACTTCTCAGCAGGTTGATATGCAGTTCATTGAAGGGGTGGGGAAACTTGTGTCAAATGAAGACTGCATTTTAACTATTCGGCACTCAATCGTGAGGAAGTAAATAATGCAGTGATGTCTTTAAGCCTGCTGGACAGTCATAATCTGTTGAGCTATGACTGAGGCCTTCTTTGGAGGACACAGGTTGAATAAATTCATCTCTCGTACATGCCTTAGTTTAATTCCAAAGGTAGAATCACCTTCTGCTTTTTCACAATTGAAAGATTGATATGGCCAAGCATATGACAAACTATCATGGCTTTTTCTCACTTTTGTGCTGAGAAGAATGGTTTTTCTCATGTTTCTCATGTTTGTTTAGATCTGGTTTTCGTGCTGGTCTCCGATGTTTGATATTCCATTATAATTAATGGAGAAAGAGATGGTTTCTTTCACTCTACTTGAGGTCTCAAACAAGGAGATCCTTTATCTCCTAGTTTTCTCATTTTGGCTGCAGAGTCTCTTTCCAAGGCTCTTAATCAATAGTTTGATAGAGATTAATTGGTTTCTCTATGAAATCAAGTGGACATCAAATTAACCACTTGTGCTATGCAGATGATATTTACCTCTAAGGATAAGAGGTCGATGAAGATAATACATGGAGGTTATTCATCAGTATGAGAAGTTGTCAGGTCAAGAAATTAGTTAAAAAAAAAGAAGTTTTTTCTTAATTGCTATTCATTCACCTGACATTAGAAGAGAGTTATTGGGAAGATTGATCGGGTTTCCTCATCAATTTATCATTTCAAGTATTCGGAATGTCCCATTTACTCTGGAAGAAATGAGATTACTTACTTTGCTGGCATTGCAAAAGCTGTAATGAACAAGATTAATAGATGTCATGGAAAATCTTTATCAGCTGGGGGGAGGATTACTTTAATCAAGCATGTCTTACAATCACAAACTCTTCATATCCTTGCGATTGTTTCTCCTCCAAAAGCTATTCTCAGGCAGTCGGAAAGATACTTCGCTAATTTTCTTTTAGGAGAAGTTGAAGATAAAATGAAATATCAATGGAGTTCCTGGCATTACCTTTGTTGTCCTTATTGTGAAGGTGGGGCTGGTTTCAAGAAATTAGATGATATATGTATTGTTTTGGCTGCAAAGATGTGGTGAATATTTAGTAAAGGACATGAAAAATAAATATTATCATGTTAGTCAACTTGTGGCTAAACTTACTCACCCCAAGCCTTTGCAGCTTGGAAGAATTACAGAGCATCAAGATAAAGGTTGAGCCTCATACTTTTTGGAAAATAAGAGCAGCAAACATCTCCCTTTGGTGGGATAGTTGGTCTAAGTTTGGACCCCTTTCAGCATATTTGAATACATATAGGAATCATTGGACTTTAACTATTGATGTTTGCATATAAAGGACAGGAATGGGACATAAATTTCACTTCACTGCTAGTTCCCAGTCAGGTAGAGGTAGAGCAACATCTTAATACTATCAGCATTAATGATAGAGGAAACAAGGGTAAAGCCATTTGGAATATAACTACTGATGGTAATTTTTCTTGCTCTTCAGCTTATGATCTTCTCAGGCAGAAAAGACCAAAATTGCAAGTGTGGCAGCCGGCAGGATATCAGGAAAAAAGATGTTCCTTTTAGAATGTCTTTTTTACTATGGAGGACTGTCAAAAGAAAAATCTCAGTTGACGAAGTTATTACTATAAATTTTGGGCAATCAATAGTATATGATTGTTCATGTTGGAGGATGCCTACTGAGGAGACAACTTATCACATTTTTGTGAATAGTGAGAAAGCTTTAGTTGTTTGGAGTATATATGGGGGCTCTCTAGGTATTATTGTGAATAGTCACAGTACGCCAGGCTCTGCTTCAACAGTGGAATGCTTATCAAAGAGCAACAATATGTAGTCCCAATTTTCATTTGCTGGGACTTTGGAAAGGTTAGCAGTGCTGCTAGGATCAAAATAGAATATTAGTGACAAAGCTTTGACATGAGATTTTACTTCACATAAAAGTTTATTTGAAGAAAAAGAAGTTCAAAGTGAGCAACATTCTGTCTTAGCAGCATGTATGACAACTACTTGAAAGTTATAGACCATTCTCGAAGTTCATCTCTATTAAATGGCAAAAACCTGCTGAAAACTAGATCAAGTTGCATGCAGCAACAATGTAAGTGAAAACACAGCTGGGATTGGGGGAGCTATTAGGAATAAAATGAAGATTTGTTACTGGCCTACGCAGGAAAACTCCACTTCTGTACTAATCAACTCTGCTTAAGTGCAAGCGGCTGAAATTTTGTGTTTCTAAGAGGTTGAGCAATATCATCTTGGAAATGGATCCTTTACTGGTGGTGAACATGCTGGAGGAATTTCAATATTCCGTGAGATCTTTATGATGAATTTATGGAATGAGAAAGCTGATACAAGAGAACAATTATAAAGTTGAACATTGTTGTACAGAACGAAATGAATTAGCTTATGCCTTAGCTAAATATGGTGGACATGTATTTTTTTAGATAGAAGTTCCAGTATCATTTTGAGATATGCATTGTGTTGAGTTTTTTGGAATGTGAAGAATATGAATGGAAAATAGGTGGAAAGTAGGGGGGTCAATTATAACCCAAAAGTTTTGGACCCGCCCAACCCGCCCAAAACTTCATGGGTTGGGCCCCAACTAATTAGATGATGGGCTAATAATTGACCCGCCCAAAGTAGAGATGATAACATAAATAGCCATAAACTCTACTAGCCTTACATCTAATTAGCCATCATAATAAACCAACAAATGCTAGCCATTCAATGGTAATCCAAAATAAAAGATCTCCTGATTATAAGTTATTTTTTTCCTAAAAAATAGCATAATTTATGTCTTATAAAATGAGAGAACTAAGGAGTTGAACTCCCACCTCAAAACAAGGAGGTAATCTATATAATATTCAATTGATAAAAGTAATGTATGGTATATATCAAATCTAAATTAGATATTTGTGTCATATGCATAAAAGTGCAATACATATATGACATAGATTGAATATGCATAATGTATTCGTATTAAGCAGTTCTTAATATACAAAAAATATGACAACTTAAAGTAGAATTATGCATAGAATATGCAATTATAGACATATATGCAAAGAATATGCATAAATATATATTGCACATAGAATATGTATAATTATTAAACAATTTGAAATATAAATTACACCCTTGATATACAATAGATATAACTAGTATATTCAAGAAAAGTAACCTTAAGATGGTGGAAAAACTACATAAAATCAGTCATGACCCATCATCTCCCCCCAAAACTAGGCATTTAAGATGGTGGATGTCTTATCAAACTAAATGGCTATAAAAAGTAGTAGACATATGGCTAAATGTTTATAAATCATAATAAAGGAAAAATGTGTTTATTTTTTGTTTATGACCCTTGTGAGTGTCTATGCCATGTAATTTTCTCCCCAAAGTAACCCATAAAAATTATGGGCCAAAAGTTAGCCCATAAACTTGTCCTCATTGACCCATTTTACAAAAACAAAAACACCCCTAAATTAAACATCTTTTTGGAGTTTGACTTCGATAATCAACCACCGCCAAGCACAAGCCAAGGCAGTTCAATATTATTTGTATCCTTTTATTTTTGTGTGAAGCCACTTTTTAACCACTTGCTATGGAGGTTATCGTTTTCAAATTCATTTCTGTTGAATTCTACCACCAAAAAGTTGAGCTCTACATGCTCCTCTTTTTACCGAAACAAATTTCATTCCTTTCTTATCATTTGCTACATTTGCTGTTACAGGAATTGATGCATCACATAGGCCTTTACAATGCCAAAGGAAGAGGAGCAAAAATAGTTTCTGATATCTCGTTTGGTACAAAAACAATTCTTGTGGTTTTTGTCACTTTTCCGAGTTTTGTTTATAGAGCATATTCTGAAATGAAATCTAGTAAAGATGTTATTTACCTATTTTTTTTTGGTAAAAGATGTTGGAGGTTAAATTTCAACAAAGTTATATATTAAATGACTATTTCTGGATTTACTATTTTTAATTGATGTGGTATTGAAACTTAATGAGCCTTGTCTGTCGAGATTTGTCATGTGGAAAGTTAGGTATGCTTGGTTTAAAATTGGGTTTAAGTTGGGCGGGTTGGGCATTGACCCATTTTTTAGCCCATTTTGACCCGCCCATCTTGACCCAAGTAAACTTTGGGCGGGTCAATAACCCGCCCATTAATTTATTCAACCCATTTAACCCGCTATAATTTAACCCAACCCACCCATTTGACACCCCTAGTGGAAAGGATGCACTTTCTCCCATATTGGTAGAGGAAAAAGCTTTTGTTGAGTTTAAATAGAGAAGTGGTTCTTCTAACTCTTAAAAGGGCTGAGAAGAAGGGGAGTCTCGCACCGTTGTTGTCGCTCGTCTCGGCTTTGACCAATTGATTTGATTGACTTAATTTTTTGGACCAACAAAAACTAAAAATATTAAATAATATTAATATTGAATTTGAATTCAATCTGAATTCATTCCTTATTAATTGACTTAATTTTTTGGACCAACAAAAACTAAAAATATTAATTATTAAATAATATTAATATTTTTTAATAATATTAATATTGAATCTGAATTCAATCTGAATTCATTCCTTATGTTTTAATACAGACTCTTCATTCCAGCCTATCTTTTGACTATAAATACGTGTCCTTCTTCAGACCTTTTACTCACAAAAAATCTGACTATATCCTCCCTTTCTTCTGCATACAAACAGTAAGTGTCGTGTGATTTGCTCCGCTTCTTTGAGTTCGCTGAGTTCTACAGTTTGAAGTGTCACTACCGTAGAACTGTAATCCCGTTCCATTCTGGTAAGAATTAACCCGTTAACCTTTGGCAACAGTGATGGGGTTAGATTCCTTAAGGAGACACAAGAAACTTGTGGGCTCGAGATTTTCCGATATATACTGTTTATATATTTCTGTTTATCATATTTTCTGATATTTTTGAACGTAGGAAGAACACATTGGTAGGGGAGGGTGTTGCTCTTCATCTATTTAACTGTGAGGAGCAATTCTCAATAGGAGTTTGTTTCCTTGCTTGCTACGTGCACATACTCTGTATACTCTGTATCTATCCTGTAAAGGATGAATCTCTTCACTTCGAGAAGGTAAGGTTGCATGTCCCTTTTTCATGTATTTACCTTTTGACCTTTAGTTTACAAGGTAGGGGTCTTTGCTAAAATCCAGCGCAAGAAAATAAAAAACTTTATATACATCAGAATTAAAGTTAGATATATGTGAAATGTTAACCAAAAGTTGGGAATAATTTTGGGTAAAAATTTACTCGCACCGGGTGTTTACACCCGGCCAATAAACGAATGACACGTGTCTCTTTAATTAACTATAATTACTAATACTTAACCATAGTTAACATCATATGTTTTACACATGATATAAATAAAAAATAAAATACTTAATAATCTTGCCTTGCTTAGTACTATCATCTCCTTTAACATCAGCGTTAAATATTTATTGGCTATTACGAGCTTCTGCTAACAACGTCCAAGTTAAAGGCTCTGGTTGATTTACCAACTATATTTGAACCTAGGACATTTTTTTTCATGCTAAATTAACAAAGAATCATTCATCAATAATTTTGCACAAAACTTGTCTTTACAGCATGTTCATTAACAAAGTAAAGTTAGTTTAAACAAGTTTTTTTTTATTTTTACTTTCACAATATAATCATTAGTTTTAATTCTTGCAACATGCGCATATACTTACAGAACTTTTTTGCAAATCCAATTTTTTATGTTGATCGCCCTTAATATGAACTCCCAACAATATATCATTAATTTCTAATTGGATGATAAATTTAAAGAAGAGAAGAGAATGAAAAAGAATTCTGAAATTAGCTAGAAAGCTAGAAGAAGAATGAAAAGATATACTCCGTATTCCATAAGAGAAACCAAACTTACAGCAAAAGCTTACGACAACTTAAGTTAGTTATTATGACTTCTGCTCCTTTTTAAATTTTTATATATCGAAAAATAAGACTTTTAAATCTTAATATACTTTAGTTTGTCTTTCAAGTTAACTTAACTATCCGGGATATAAACACTCGGTGCGGGTAAGTTTTTACTATAATTTTGGGATGGAGCGAGTACTTCTTTATGGTTATCTGGTCGTATAATTTCATTTTAGTTTTTTCAAATTTGAAGATGTATATTACTAGTAGCTATTCTTATTATTCTCAGACCTGCTCTTAGATGCAAATTTCAATTTATTGAAAATCCATGACCTTTTACTTAATTTACGAGTATCACATAATCCAAACATTCTCATAAAACATATATCCATTCTAGTTTTACTGAAGTGACCTTTGTATAAGTTCACCAAGTCTTTGTCAAATTTCATGCATTAAAAGCTGAAAAGTCGTTTAAACTAAAATGATATTCTTTTTTTTTTCAGCAAGATTTTTCTTTAATTTCTTTATCAGTTACACAATATTGACAATTCCTAAATACTAGCATATTTCATTAACAAACTGTAGTCCCTCTATCCAGCTGTAATAATTGCAGTTGATGTAACAATTTAATGAGATGTCATAGCAAAATTAAATTAGAGTTGAAAATGCGAACTAGAAATTTAGATAATACATGAAAAGTACCTCTACCAGTTGAAAGTACATGTCAAAATATTGAATTTTATACCAACAAGTTGGCACTTTAGTGTCGAATCATTGTCAATTTAAGAAAATTTTAATAGAAAATTCAATGAAGAGAGACACGTATTTTGAGACAAAGACACTAACATAAAGCAAAAGAATTCATCGAGTGCCCGGAGTTGTTTTGCAAGATTGTCCTCGTTTAACAATGTTTTAGCAAATACCTTTTTGTTGGCACAGACCCAAGACTTAAAGTAAAAATTTGTAAGTATTGGCATATGACCAAGATTTTAAGAGCAAGTGTTGTCTTGCCAACACTTCAAGTTATATGACGAGAATGCAGGAAGAGATTGGAAGGGGCAAGTTTTGGCCTTTTGCCAACACTTACAACCAAGTTTGGCAAGTGTTGCCTTTTACCAATACTTGAGAGAGGAGTCAAAAGCAAGTTTGGTTTTTTGCCAACAGTTACGACCAATTTCTGGCAAGTGTTGTCTTTTGCCAATACTTGAAGGAAAAAGTATTGACAAATAGAGAGGGGTAAAGGCAAGTCTTGACCCGTGTCAAGAGTTTGATAGTGATATTTTCCTCCATAATTTTTTATTAAACTTAACGGGGCGTTTTGCAAAACCACTATTAGCGCAGCAAAAAGGTAAATCATTGCTTATGATGCAATATTTCTGCAAATTGTCCAAACATAAAGAGCTTGATGGTCGTCGTTTAGGTAAAAATTTCGTGCAGGGGCCTGTTTGGCGTGCGTTAATTGATTTGTAGCCGTCAAAAATAAATTCGCTGAGAAATAGCCACCTCCGGACAAATCCCAGTATAAATAGTGGGGCCTTGAACAAAACTTGTTCAAAGCCCCAGTATTTATACTGGGAAGCTTCAGTAAACTAACCCCAGTATAAAATACTGGGGCTTTGAACAAGTTTTGTTCAAGGCCCCAGCATTTTGTTATGGGACTTTGTATAAAGCTTCAGTCCTATAACAAAATGCTGGGGCTGTGAACAAAACTTGTTCAAAGCCCCAGCATTTTGTTATGGGACTGAAGCTTTATACAAAGTCCCATAACCCATAGCAAAATGTTGGGGCTTTGAACAAAATTTGTTCACAGCCCCATAATTTTGTTATGGGACTGAAGCTTTATATATAAAGTTCCATAACAAAATACTTGGGCTTTGAACAAGTTTTGTTCAAAGCCCCAGTATTTTGTTATGGGACTAGTCTGGGGTGTTTTTCCAACGCTAATGGAGCTTAAGTGTGCGCGCGAATTTTTGGCTATTCTTCAATGAATTTGGAAATGGTGGATAGTCCCCAATGAGCGCGTCCAAAAATGGCTTGTGATCAAAATTCCACGTCTTTTAGTGGCGTTTACACAAATGGCCTTTCTTGAGTACACTATTTAAACATATATTGTTCCGTTAGCTCATTGTGTGCTAAATTTGTCGGGAAAACGAAGAATCTATCCAGCTACTTTTAAATGTGAAATTTAGCTAAGTTGATGGGAATTTCAGCAGTAGGTTGAGTAGCCCTAAAAAATGGCCATACGGAGCAAATAATCCGGTCTCTTACTACCTTCAACTTTTTCAAGATTTACTTTCCAAAAAATTCCATCGTATGTTAGCATAAATCCAATCAACTCATATGACCATTTAAATGTATGGACGTGCTATTTTAATTTCCAAGAGGAAGTATAATAAGCATTCATAGAACTAAATCAAAATTTCTAGCTCTAGTTGGTCACGAAAATGTTGGAAACTTCTTTGTGTTTCATAATATTCCTGCCAGCTAAAGAAAAGAAAATGCCAACATGTCCCAGACAGAGGATTTCTAATTAAGAACTCTAGGCTAATCCAAAATAACAGCGTATAAACCAATCGGCAACGATATCAAAGAGAGTTGAGTTACAGTTAAGGATCAGAGTCCTTTTACGAGGTCTTTAAATAAAGTCACCCACTTAACTTCCTTCTATCCTCCATTTAATACTACTATTAATATAAATGGACATCCTCAGGCTCATATTCTTGAAGAGATATAGTAGTACTTGGATAATTAAGAAGAAAATAGAAACCTTGTTCTTCTGTTTATTGCAATATTATCACAATGAATTCAGTATCCACACAAATTATATTGTGCTTGCACTTCTTCTAGCCATGATCTTAATTTCTGAGGCACAATATGACCACTCACTTCAGAGAAACAAAGCTGTAAATGTACTTTCGTGATTTTGCTGGAGGGCCTAAATGCCACCCTTGCTGCTGTAGCTGGAAACCCTGGAAAGGCCTCAGATATCTTGAAATTGGAATTTTGTGACTGATGATTGCATAACTGAAAGCCTCGACATGAACTGTGCTCAAGTTGCTTGAGACCAAGGCATATACGTGACATCGGCATAAGATAGGAGTAAGCATTCATTAACAGTGTATAATATAATGGAAGTACTTTATAGTTACAAGGACGCAGTATTCACTTGCAGCTGTTAGAGAAGTTTCAGTTGTCTCTGGCACTGCTAAATTTCGATTTGCCAGAGGTTATGCTACACGTGAGACAATGAAATTTGATCCTTTAATTTTCTACTCTGTCGAAAGGTGCAATGTTACAGTTCTACATTACTGATAAGAATAATACATATAATTGAGTAAATTTGAGAGTGATAAAGGTTAATATAGTAATAATAGCCTCCTATATTAATGTTAAAAAGTTGATTTTCTTAATATATATTAAAATGGAATATGATATCCAGAAATTCTAGAGAATATATACAGTATAATACCAACTCGAATGAGAGTTGTGGTCACATTCCAGCTAATTAAAGCTCTACCATGAAGTGATGAGCATCGTTCCTCTAGACAGCTCATGACATTCTCAAGGATATTTAACCAAAAAAAAATAAATAGAAAATTTAACAGAGAGTCACAAAGTTAATAGGATTAGGAATATGATAACAGAAATTAAATATGAGTTGGTTACGGTATCCATTGAATATATATAAGGTGTTAATTAATGCTTGCTTGAAAAGAATATGGTTGAATAAAATTGCAATGCTCGCTTATATATACACCATCGCAATGTAATCGGCTATTTTTAACATAAGTCTATTATATTGGCTACCAGTGTCGTTGTAGCTAAAGTTGGAAACTTTGTCGTCTCGTGATTTTTGTTTGGTTTTAGCAGCTAGCTCTCATGAGTTTGATGGTTTCTAATGAGACGATAATCTCATCTAATTATTATTGTAAAGTGCAATTGGTGGGATATGCAGGATTTTACAAGTGGTGCCGACCTATCAATAACATATTTTGTAAATTTGGATCCACGACTATATTGGTTTAAGGCTCTACTCTTGGTTTTTCATTTCATGCCACTGAAGTGTTCTATATGAACGTACTATTTGCACGTATCAAGAAAATTCTTAGCTAGCTAGTATTGTCAACACCACTTACTGAATATACTAGTGTTTTCACTACTTCACTAGTAGTGATAAAGAGAGCAAGTGGGTGAAGACAAATGAGTGAAAAATGGAATGCAAACCATGTGCTAGATAGTGCGCCTTATTTTGGTACAACAGTACTCTTCCTTCAAATCAATCAACCTAACAATTCGAAGTTTTACCATGTAACTCAAAGTTGCTTATGTAGAAAAATTAAGATCGTCATCTGCACTTTTTTGTTTTTCTTTTTATTAAAATATGTTGCCTTTTTGGACACTTGCAAGTAGCAAGAATAATTACTAGATTTCCTCCTATCCTTACCAGTTACCAAAAGTGGATCAAGGATACATTCATCCACTACAAACCAAAATGGGAAAAAGAAAGGTGATTATGATTAATTTCATGTATAGTCATTAAACTTTATTTTTTGTAACGATAAAGTCACAAAACTACTTTTATAATGAAAAAATCACTAAAATTTGCATTATATAACTTAAAATCATAAAACTATATTTTTAATAATAAAAAAGTCATTAAACTTTATCTTATATAACACTAAAGTCAAACTGTTTCTTAACAAAAAAATCACTAAACAATAATGCGCCAGTTGCACAGAAATTACAAATCACTGAAAATACAGACCTCATGTACTGGAATATGATGACTCATCTCTGTATCATCATTTTTTCTTTGTGCACATGCTGGTAATATCTTTTTTAAATCACATTATTATCATATATGTTTTAATCATACAATTTTGTATAGAAGTTGAAATTGATAAATATTTTTGCATTAAAGATTATATTTAAATTCCTATCCAAAATATTTTTCATCGATATTTTTGAGTTAGAATTTATATTCAAAGTTTATGTCTAAAGTTCATATAAAATATTTATGTTTTTACTATTCTTTTTAAATTCTTGTGATTTAAAAATATATTACAACAATGCAGATCAAAACAAAATTACGTAGCAAAATGAACATACAACGATTAGATGTCGGTTTTTGGAACCAACTATAATTTAGTGACTTTGTTCTTACAAAAATTAAATTGTAATTTTAGCATTACATAAAGTAAATTTTAGAGACATCCTTGTCAAAAAATAGTGATACAACCGTACTCTCCCTTCAAATCAATCAACCTAACAATTCGGAATTTTACCATTTAACTCGAATGTTGCTTATGGAGAAAAATCAAGATCTTCACTCTGCACTTTTTTGTTTTTGTTTTTATTAAAATATTTTGCCTTTTTGGGTACTTGCAAGTAGCAAGATTAATTACTAGGTTTCTTCCTATCCTTAGCAAAAGTGGATCAAGGATAAATTCATCCACTACAAACCAAAATGGAAAAAAGAAAAAGGTGATTTACATCTTATCTCCATTGCATCTTCTTTTAGAGTAACATAACACCACTATCATTAAGCGGTACTCTCTATCTAAATTTATAATTCACTCTTTTTTTAGTCAAACAAAAAGAATGACACTTTTATATTTACAAATAGTTTAATTTAAATTTCCCATTATAGTCTTAATGAGGTGAGATAGAACTACGTACCCAAATATCTTTGATTTATTTTAGATCACATGTTCAAAAATATTTCTTTCTTAAATGCCCTAGCTAACCAAATAACATTACTTAAATTAGAATGAATAGAATAGTATATTAACTACCAGAAAAAATGGGGTCCCCTTCTACACAAGCTTTAGCTGTAAAGGACTCGCAAACAACTCAGGAACCACAATACATATAATCCACGCCAAGTCCACAAAAGTTAGCCTAAATCAGCCGCCTTTTCTCCTACCTATGCTAGCTTCACCGAAATTACGTAGTACTCCTTATTCATATTTCAAAATTTTCCTATTTATAGCCCATTTCATCAGTGATGGAACTCAACTTAGTCATTACTTTCCAATGGAAATTCTTAGCAAAGAGGCTCAGTCTCAGCCCCATACTTTGTGTCCAACACAGAAGAATGACGGTAGTGTCATTTTTGTTACAACACATAAGAACCAACTTTCATCAATATTAAGTAGATTTCATGCGGGTTATTTTAGAATAAGTCTTGCATTATGTAGCCAAGCATTGTTATGGAAAACCCTAAGTGAGCCATCCGATGATATTCATAAGTTTAGAAAAGTTTTTCGTATGCTACCCTCTGCAGCTTTTATTCTTCTATGGTCATTAGCCTTGTTCTCATTAGTATCACTCTCTTTACTATATCTACTTCGTGTCTTCTTTCATTTTGACATGGTTAAAAAGGAGTTCTTGCACCATGTTGGAGTGAACTACCTTTTTGCTCCATGGATTTCTTGGCTTCTTTTGCTTCAAGCCACACCATTTTTCACACCCAAAGAGATATATTTTGTTGTACTTTGGTGGATATTTGTTGTACCTATAGTTGCACTTGATATCAAGTTATATGGACAATGGATCACAAAAGGAAAGAGATTTTTATCAGGAGTGGCAAACCCTACAAGCCAATTATCAGTTATTGGAAATTTGGTAGGAGCAAGGGCAGCTGCTGTAATGGGATGGAATGAGTGTGCACTATTCTTGTTTGCAGTGGGAATGTCACATTACTTAGTGCTATTTGTCACACTTTATCAGAGGTTACCAGGGAGTAGCAAACTTCCGGCAATGTTAAGGCCAGTTTTCTTCTTGTTCTTAGCTGCTCCAAGCATGGCTAGCTTAGCATGGGACTCTATTTGTGGAAAGTTCGATTCTTCATCCAAGATGCTCTTTTTCCTCTCTCTTTTCCTCTTCTTTTCCCTGGTGAGCATTTAAAGTTGAAATAACATTCCTTTCACTGAATACAAAGTTTAAGAAAGAACAAATAAAGACTTTGATACATATAAAGTATAATGCGATGTTTCGGCTTAAAAAGATCTCTAAATATAAAAGGTAGTAGTATGTCATTTTGACTAAAAAGAAAAAAAATTCTCGATAAAGGATTTCTTTTGTTTTGCATTTCAATTTGTATAACGATATTTGATAAAAAACAATTAGACACATAATTAGAAAAAAGTATTACGACATGTCATGATACTTTATGATCATAAAAACATATTCTAAAGTTACAAAAGATTTTAGCGTCAAAGAGTTTCCAAATATTCAAGATATCCCTTATTGTTTTTTGCTACTGGCTAAAAAAGAAAAAAGTGGGTCATTTATGTTCTTGCTTCTTTTATTTCCTTGGACTTTTTTCCTTGAAAGAAGAAAAGTGAACACAAAGAAAAAGAGACTGAATGTGACCGTCTAAATTGACATAGAAGTATTCGAGTTGGCTTTTGCATTTTGCAAGATTTTGTACTAGTTGTCATTTCTGTTGTACGAAATGATGTTGGCTACCAACCATTCAAGTCATGACTCATGATGTCAGCGTCAACTTAGACATATGTGTGTTCTTTTGTCAACCTAAGGCACCACTTCTTATCTAGAAGTAATATTCTATTTGAATGTTTATGAGTATATTGACTGAAGTGTTCCCTAATTTGTGTGTAAAACAGGTTTCAAGACCAGCCTTGTTTAAGAGATCAATGAGAAAATTCAATGTATCATGGTGGGCATATTCGTTCCCTTTAACAGTGATGGCGATGGCCTCAACTAAGTATGCTCAAGAAATGACGAACACTGCTTCGCACATTCTAATGCTGCTTCTTTCTGGACTATCAGTGATTGTATCAATTGTCTTGATGATTTTCACTGCACTTAATTCCAATTTACTTTTACCCGGAGATGGTGATGATACAATCCCTTGCCACAACAATCAGCGGTTGTTAATTGTGTAACTATAACTATTTTTCGGATTATTAGTGTTCGTACGAATTCAACGTACGCGCTTGTAACATTAGTAAATTAGGAGTACAAATTAGGCATTTGTTAATGACTTCGATTTCTGATCAAAGATGGAAATACGTCTAAACAACTTTAGGCGTCTAGTAGGCTTTATTTTTCCTTGTGAAGAAAATTGTATGATATATATATATATATATATATATATATATATATATATATATATATATATATATATATATATATATATATATATATATATATATATATATATATATATATATATATATATATATATATATATATATATATATCATATTACTATAAAAACATGTCTTCAAAAAGCCTAAAAGTCAGATTACCTATTTGCCTTGTAAATAATTAAAATACCCTGTTTATCCATATTTGTATGGTTAATTTTATGCGTTTATATTTAATTTGTTGTATCACTATTTTATAGGACCTGACGTTCCTAATAGGAGTAGTTAGCTAATTCACTCATACCTCTTACCAAAAGGATGTCGTTGTTTCCGAAAAGACACTTCTAAAATATAAAACAAAACCACTCATCTCAGATTGCATTGGAAATCCTGTTGAGGTATCTCCGTGGCAAAAACTCAGGAAGGTATCACCTTCTAAAGCAAACCGTTCAAAACAAGAATTCAAAATAATTTTCTGAGATAATATCTTATTCAAAAAATATGCAAGTTAATGCATAGCCATATTGTTCATAAAGATTCTGGTCACAAATCAGGTATGATTTTTAAAAACCCCCAATATATGAAATTTTATACTTCCATATATAGATTATCGTTTAAGAGAATATGAATTTCCATTTAAATTTATGATGTGATTTAGATTATTTTTGTCATTGTATAGAGACGACCTGATTTTTTAACCACTACATGACATCGTATTTGAACTTGATATAAGTACGACATCTTTAAGGTGGAAACCATCGCGCAAGACACAAGTGAAGTATGCACTTTAGTGGAGAAGGGCAACAAGATGTATATGTCCAGTTTAAAAATAAAGACGCAAAACAACTGCACAGACAAAAATATTTAAATGTTATTGACCGTGAGCACATGAATGATGTGTTGTTTTGTCATAAATGTTTGAGACATTGTTTCTTTTTAAAAAAAAAACTTGACTGTTTTAGTTGACGTTCTGCATAAGATGAGGTTTTACTTGGAAATGGAATTATTGTTATTTAATAATTTATTTACAAAGTTCGCTGTTTGTTTGGAACGAATTTTCATTCGAAAGTTGTTATTCTTTTCCTTACAGATTTACCATTGTATCCAATATAAATTTTACACTATTCTAATAGTTATTTGGATTACGGAAAAATTATATTTATATATTAATTAACTGTGGTTAAGTGTGATATGTATACAATATATATCATACATATATTGGCTTAATGTAAATACGAGTATGTGTTTACATTTGGATTACTAGGTCACATTTAGTAGTACTTGCCTTTTTTTTTTACTAATTGAAATTATGTCAATATGCTCACTAAAATAATTATAGCTACTGCTACTGCAAGATGTCGCTTTTACAAATAAAAATTAATTATATTATTTATTCCAAATAAGAATGTTACTGATCATAACAGGAAGTACATAACATATTTTACAGTACCTATAACCTGTTATACTATTTTTGGTTTGCATCTAACCATTTCAGGTTACAACCAAAGTAGAATAATATTATATATTCAATATTTATTATTTATTATTCATGTTCACAAGTTAATACTGTATTCGCTTATCTTTACCTCGACAGTCGCCAGACAAGCCATCACACAATGATCCAAACAAACCCTTCACAAAAATATGTACTTTATTCTTATGTATAATTAATTAACTATTTACTCATAACTTTCGTGTTTTAAATATTAATATCATTTTACAAAATTGTCTATTATGTCTCGGCGTCACGTGCAACGCATGTGTCGAGATATATATATATATATATATATATAAGGAGCATATGTTTTTTGGTCTTTGAATTACTACCATAGTTTGCTTACAATATTTTTATTATGTTTTTTTTTGTAATAAATGTGAATGATTGCCATTAATTCCCAAAAATATTACACCAGAATTCTGGTTATTTTACCTTGAACTCTAGGCCTCCTAAGAAAAATAAACTAATCAAATAATTGTCGAATAAATCCTCTACACCTATTAGATTTCTTCGAGCTTTATAATATTTATATCCTCTTTAATCTGTTTTACTACAAAGCTAGTATGTAAACAAAGCTAGTATATATATATATATATATATATATATATACTAGTGTCTACGAACGTGCGTTGCACGTTGATACCAATTTAATTATTTAAATCTTACATAAAAGAAAATATATTGTTGTAATTAAGTATTATAGTCTATTGTATTGTAAAATAATATCGATATCATCAAAACAACACTTTGAAAAAATAATTATGCATGAAAAGAATGAATCGTGCTTGGTTTTTTTTTTATTTACTTGTTCTAATACAACAATTCATAATGTTGCATGAAGATTCTAACTCCTTGTTAATCATTTTAACAGCCAACAGTAAGTCAAGACTCCACTGTCGCCCTTAAAATGTTGTCTTATTCCAAACACCATCTCACGCCTAAAAGAAAGATTTTAGATGCAATACTTCTGATTAGTTAGCTTCGTATAACTTGCTTGTCTAAGATCAATTACCTCTAACAAATGATTGTCATGTCGTTCTATCAACGATCTAGGCCGAATAACTCTTCATTCTTATACCTTTCATCCGAAAAGTTGTTGATGGTTGCGACGCTTTCATAAAAAGGTAGTTACTCTTTAAAGGAACCTTTGGAGAAGGCACTTCAAATTAAATTAATTACTTACTAATTAGAATAAACACAACTTTTTAGAATTATATTTTTCTTAATTTACTTTCCTTAACTAAGCATTATAATAAGAATAATTGCTAAATAATATTCATAGTGCATTTAGGTTATTTAGACATGCATGGACTTCATTGAAAAATGCATAGTGCAGACATATAAATAAATAATATGCAAAGTTCAAGAAGTAGAACCGATTTTTCTTATTATTCTTCGTGGTCGAGCGCTTAGATTGTCCACGGCTTCTGATTAAAATAAGCGATTGGTGATTAGTTCTTTACGTATTCTGATCATTGAATTTCCTCATGAGAAGACCATGCTACTATGTGTTTGGCATAGAATAAATGACCAAGAATTGTTTGTGATCATTGGAACTTGGAAGTTGAAGAAATATAATGATTGTCGATTCCAATAAACTCCATCTCGACAAATGATGAGAAACGGAAAAGAATAACTTTAAATGGTTTGGACGTATTAAGATCGAGCCATAGCAAGGCAAACGTTGCATGAATCTTCTAAAGAGAGACACAATGTTAGACATCAATATGTGTTTTAAAGAAAGCCACGACACCGGGTCATAAAGGTATCAAATTGCTCATGAAAATTTGTGTTCTTTTAGAAACGACACTTCAATTAATGAAGTTTCTTCTAATTAATAAATATTACTACTATTGAATAAATAGGGTATTTTGGTTATTTAGGATATGTAGGGAATTAAAGTTAATTAAAAGGGTATTTAGGTAAAATGACTTTTATCCTTCTTGAAGACATGCTTTTATAGTAATATGATATAGCTTCCAGTCCCTTGATCTCCATGTATGATAGATCACAACACTTCAAACTGCATCAATGATTTCACGTTTGAATTGAGCCCAGTACTTGTTCTTAATCTATCGCAAAAGCTGCATCATCACTTCTTTGTTGAAACTACATGCCTATCCACTGATTCACCTAGCTCATGAATTCACTAATCTGTCTACAATTTGAGATTATATATGTTAGGTGAGTTTCAGCTGCTTCATCTCTACATAAGCAGCATCTCAGGTCATTAGTGTTGATATGCATGTGAACACTCCGTCTCTGGTGAGGAGTGTCTTTTGTGCAGCAAGCTAGATGATGAATTTGCGCTTAGGCTGTGAGAGTACACGCCACACCAACTGAGCTACCTCTAGCTTATGCTGGTTTCCTAGCATTGCCAAATAACTCTTGGAAACTACGTATTTGCTTGAAGCTGTTAGATTGTATTTCCCATTAGTAAACCACTCCTTCATTACAAGCTTTAGTTTGTTGAGCTTCCTCCAATACCAACTGCAATCAGCAGGTGGTATATGGTCCCAGACATCTCTAGTGTTCTTCATATAGTTATCATTCACCCACTTTACCTACAACATTTCTTTCTGATCAATCAGCTACCATAACAATTTTCCAGCAGATGCATTTCTTGTTCCTACTTTCTTTAATTTTAGTCCTCCATATTTCTTCGCCACACATACCTTAGCCAATGCCACTAGAGCTACCTTCCTTTTTCCTTCCAATGCCTCCCAATAGGAAATCTCTATATTCCTGTCAACCTCTTTGAGTATGCTCTGTGTTAGGAATTAGGATAAACACTGCCGCCCCCCTCCCAAGAAGTTGTGTATGGAAATATATATCTTCCTGCATAGGATAGATACCTGGTGTGTGCAGCTTTGATTCTAGCTGTGACCTTATCAGTGAGTTGTTTACAATCCATTTTATTTCATTTCTTGGAAGATAGAGGCAGCCCAAGGTATCTGATAGGGAAAGCACCCTCCGAGAAACCAGTCAAAGCCAGTAGTTGCTCTTTCACTTTATTATTAATACATGCCATGAAGATACTAGACTTGTCAAAATTTATAACTAATTCAGTAGCTGCAAAGAAGTATCACAAAGCCGGCCTCCATCATCCTGGTGGCTGAAGCCACATCCCTTTTGCGAAAGATCATAAGATCACTTGCAAAGATCATGTGAGTGAGTTTTGTTATATGTCTGCACTTTCGATAATGACCAAAACAGAAATAAGATGAAGTAGAAAAATTCCAAGCCAACAGTATACACTGCCTGTCCTTAAGAAATCTAATCCCCTCACAGTTACCCAAGGTTTGTGGATTAATTTCTCCCAGGATAGAATGGAATTATCCTCACTGTGATAGCGGTAATTCAAATCACAGTGAACAGCGAACTCAAATAATGGTAGCAAATCACACTGACTCAGAACTTACTTTATTTTGAAAACAAATGCAAAAGTAATGAGAGAGAGTATGAAATTTTGGATGATTAAAATGAGGCAAAATGCCTCTCTATTTATAGCCACAAGATTTGGAGTGAAAAGGCATGAAGGTGTCTTTTGGTGAAATGGCTGTTCATGAAAGGCAGCCTTCAAGGTGGCTGTTCAATGAAAAGGCACCTTTTCATTGGTGAAGTAGCTGTTCATGAAAGGCAGCCTTCAAAGTGGCTGTTCAATGAAAGCACCCTTTCATTTGGAATAACTTTACAGCAGCCCACCTTTGGAATATTTGCATAAATAGTCCACTTTTTAATTTCGTTACGAAAACGGCTCCATATCAAATATTAATATAAAATATTAATATTTATTTCATTTCCCATTCACACCACTTTACCTTCCTTCCAAACCCAACAATCCCCCACATGAATGGGGAATGGCTATATGAAGAAAACATGCAGAAAACTATGTGATTTGCAAGTAAGAATTAATTGCATCTGGATAAGTGGGTTTCCCTTTGAACTTTCCGTAGTGAACATATATCGGATATACTCGGTCAATCGGTAGATTTGATATCTTTGAACCGTCGAACTTTGGTGTATACCTAGACAACATATGTCACACAATTAATCCTTGACCATTTTTGGTTCTCATTGTTGTGTTCGTTTCAGCCATGAACATCGCCTGGTTCATGAGTGCGTAGAGAATTGGCCTTACAGAATTCTCCTTGAAGCGGCTTCCACTTCACACTCACATAGGTGATTTCTAAACGTGTAATCCCGTAGATCTACACTGTTTGACAAACCCCGTATCAAACTTAGATAATCATTAAAAACCGTCTTTAACGTTTTATCCTTGGTACTAAACATTGTCTTATTAAGAGGATGGGTTGAGTTGTTTGACAATGTTGGAGCGGTCGTGCACAACTTTGTTTGAGCTCCTTGAACCTAGATCTTGGGATCTCCAGTCTTCTAGGTAGAGTTACCGCCATGACGACTTGTCCTCGGCCATAGTCCCATTCCTCTTGATGATCTCTCAACATCATCTCTAGTTAAAGCTTTAGTAAGTGAATCCGATACATTATCCTTTGACTTAACATAGTCAATTGTGATAATTCCTCTAGAGATAAGTTGTCTAATGGTTTTATGTCTTCGTCGTATATGACGATTTTTACCATTATACATAAGGCTCCCAGCCCTCGATATTGCCGATTGACTATCGCAATGTATACATATCGGTGTCAACGGCCTAGGCCAAAATGGAATGTCTTCCAAGAAGTTTCGAAGCCATTCAGCTTCTTCACCGGCTTTATCCAAAGCTATGAACTCAGCCTCCATTGTAGAGCGAGCAAGCAAGGTTTGTTTGGATGATTTCCAAGTTACCGCTCCTCCACTTATTGTGAAAATATATCCACTTGTGGATTTTGATTCTTTTGAGCCGGTGATCCAATTTGCATCACAATATCCTTCTATAACAGCGGGATACTTATCATAGTGCAAAGCATAGTCTTGGGTGTACTCCAAATAACCCAAAACTCGTTTCATAGCCATCCAGTGATTTTGTCCAGGATTACTTGTGTATCGACTCAATTTACTTATAGCACAAGCTATATCTGGTCGTGTACAAATCATGATGTACATTAGACTTCCCAACACTCTAGCGTAGTCTCGTTGAGACGTGCTTTGTCCTTTATTCTTTGTAAAGGCAAGATTAACATCAATTGGAGTCTTTGAAGTTTTGAAGTCTAAATACTTGAATTTTTCCAGGACATTTCTAATGTAATGAGTTTGAGATAATGCCAAACCTTGAGGAGTTTTGTGAATTTTAATACCCAAGATTAAATCCGCAACTCCTAAGTCTTTCATATCAAACTTTCTAGTTAGCATACGCTTAGTAGCATTGATGTCAGCAATATCTTTACTCATTATTAACATGTCATCCACATATAGACAAACAATGACTATATGATTTGGAGTGTTCTTAATGTAAACACATTTATCACACTCATTAATTTGGAAGCCATTTGACAACATTGTACTGTCAAATTTTGCATGCCATTGTTTAGGTGCTTGTTTTAGTCCATAAAGAGACTTAACAAGTCGACATACCTTCTTTTCTTTCCCAGGAACCACGAACCCTTCAGGTTGTTCCATGTAGATTTCTTCCTCCAAATCTCCATTTAAGAAGGCTGTCTTTACATCCATTTGATGGATTTGAAGATCATACACGGCGGCCAAAGCTATTAGCATCCGTATGGATGTAATTCTGCTTACCGGAGAGTATGTATCAAAATAATCAAGGCCCTCTTTTTGTCTATAACCTTTAACGACCAGTCTAGCCTTGTATTTTGTCAATAGTACCATCAGCTTTCATTTTCCTTTTGAAAATCCATTTGTAACCTAAAGGTTTGTTCCCAGGAGGAAGATCAACCAACTCCCATGTGTGGTTGCTTAAAATGGATTCAATCTCACTATTGACTGCCTCTTTCCAATATGGAGACTCTGAAGAAGCCATTGCTTCTTTATAAGTTTGAGGCTCATTTTCCAATAGGAAAGTCATAAAATCTGGTCCAAAAGAAGTAGATGTCCTTTGACGTTTACTACGTCTTGGATTATCCTTATTTGGCATACTTTCTTTTGTACCTTCTCTTGGTCGTTTCGTGCTGTCACTTGACGATTCACATTCACTTTTATACGGATATATATTTTCAAAGAATTCAACATTATCTGATTCCATAACCGTATTAATATGAATGTCAGGATTTTCTGATTTGTAAACCAGAAAACGATATGCCTTACTATTCTTGGCATATCCTATGAAAACACAATCAACGGTTTTTGGTCCTATCTTTTCCCTTTTAGGTTTAGGAACTTGTACCTTTGCCAAACACCCCCACACTTTGAGGTAATTCAAGTTTGGCTTTCTTCCCTTCCACTTTTCATATGGAATGGATTGTGTTTTGCTGTGGGGTACACGATTAAGTATTCGACTAGCTGTAAGAATAGCTTCCCCCCATAAGTTTTGGGGTAAACCCGAACTTATCAACAAGGCATTCATCATCTCCTTTAAAGTTCTATTTTTCCTTTCCGCAATCCCATTAGATTGTGGCGTGTAAGGGGCAGTAGTTTGGTGAATAATGCCATATTCCAAACATATTTGTTCAAAAGGAGATTCGTATTCACCGCCCCTATCACTTCTTATCATTTTTATTCTTTTGTTAAGTTGTGTTTCAACTTCATTTTTGTATTGCTTGAATGCATCTATAGCCTCGTCTTTACTACTAAGTAAATAAACGTAGCAGTAACGAGTGCTATCGTCAATAAAAGTTATGAAATACTTCTTTCCACCGCGAGATGGTATTGACTTCATATCACAAATATCCGTATGAATTAAGTCTAAAGGTTCGGAATTCCTTTCAAGTGATTTGTAAGGATGTTTCGCAAATTTAGACTCAACACATATTTGACATTTTGATTTATCACATTCAAATTTAGGCAATACTTCCATATTTATCATTTTCCGCAAGGTTTTATAATTAACATGTCCCAAACGTGCATGCCATAATTCATTTGACTCAAGTAAGTAAGAAGAAGCTTGAACTTTATTATTGATAGAAACAGTCATTACATTCAGCTTGAAAAGGCCCTCACATAGGTAACCTTTTCCTACAAAACTATCATTCTTAGTTAATACAACCTTGTCAGCAACAAAAACACACTTAAACCCGTTCTTGACGAGAAGTGAAGCTGACACTAAGTTCTTACGTATTTCTGGAATGTGAAGAACATTGTTGAGAGTCACAACCTTGCCCGAGGTCATTTTTAGGCCTATCTTGCCATAACCTTCAATCTTTGCTGTTGCAGAATTTCCCATGAAGAGTGTCTCATTAGGTCCAGCGGGAGCATAGCTAGTGAACGCATCTTTATTTGCACAAACATGGCGGGTGGCTCCAGAATCAATCCACCATTCTTTCGGATTTCCTACCAAGTTACACTCAGAAATCATTGCACAAAGATCTATCTCTTGCACTCCTTGGGAAATAGTATCTTCTACCATGTTTGCTTGACCTTTATTATTTTTGGCATTCTTTGGGGCACGACAGTCTACAGCCTTGTGTCCATATTTGCCACAGTTGCGGCAATTCCCCTTGAATTTCTTCTTTTTCGGCTGATTGTTTGGTCCAGAAGGTTTCTTCCTTTTGTTGTTCTTTGGTGCATCATTTGTCTCAACGATATTTGCTCCCATTACTGTTGAACTTCCACGAGCAACCTTCTTCTCCGCAATCTTGTTGTCTTCCTCGATCCTCAAACGAACAATGAGATCTTCGAGTGACATCTCCTTGCGCTTGTGTTTCAAGTAATTCTTAAAGTCTTTCCACAAAGGTGGTAACTTTTCAATTACCGCAGCTACTTGAAACGCCTCATTGATGACCAAACCTTCAATAAGAAATTTATTATTAATAGGATAATTAATACTTCTAATATAAGCATTAATTTTGATCATACCTTCAGCAATGAGATCATGAATGATCACTTGCAACTCTTGGACTTGACTTATGACAGTTTTACTGTCCACCATCTTAAAGTCCAGAAATTTGGCGGCTACAAATTTCTTCATCCCAGCATCTTCAGTTTTGTACTTCTTTTCAAGAGCAAGCCAAAGCTCCTTCGAAGTTGCAGCAGTACTGTAGACATTGTATAAGTCGTCCTCCAGTCCATTCAGAATGTAGTTTTTACATAGAAAATCAGAATGCTTCCATGCCTCAATCACAACGAAACGTTCATTTTCAGGAGTATCGTCTGCCGGGACAGGAACATCCTCCTTAATGAATCGTTGCAAACTCAGCGTGGTCAGATAAAAGAACATCTTTTGCTGCCACCTTTTGAAGTCAATCCCGCCAAACTTTCCCGGCTTTTCAGCCGGTGCGGGCGCAGGGGCCGGTGCAGATGCCGGGCGGCTGGAGCTTGCACCAATAGAAGCATTTGGTGTACCAGAAACACCGTTGTTATTTTCTGTGTTAGTCATTATTCTGTAACAACAAAATAACGCAGTCAGATTCAAACAATCTGATTTAATGTACAGTGAAGATTTTATATCTTCAAACCGATTTAATGTACAGTGAAGTTTTTATATCTTCAAACTGCAAATAATAATATAAATATTTTAATAATCCGGAAGTTTTTAATCTTCTGAACGGATTAAACACACAATAATTTTAATAATCCGTTGAAGTATTTAAATCTTCAAAACCGGAATATTAAATTTGGAGTAGAAAATCTTTTTAGATTTTAGTCTCCACAACAGTTTGGAGTAGAAAATCTTTTCAGATTTTAGTCTCCACAAACAGCCTATTATCGATTAGCAGACCAAAATACAAATTAGATTTCTTAAGATTGTTATTTGTCTGCACTTTCGATAATGACCAAAACAGAAATAAGATGAAGTAGAAAAATTCCAAGCCAACAGTATACACTGCCTGTCCTTAAGAAATCTAATCCCCTCACAGTTACCCAAGGTTTGTGGATTAATTTCTCCCAGGATAGAATGGAATTATCCTCACTGTGATAGCGGTAATTCAAATCACAGTGAACAGCGAACTCAAATAATGGTAGCAAATCACACTGACTCAGAACTTACTTTATTTTGAAAACAAATGCAAAAGTAATGAGAGAGAGTATGAAATTTTGGATGATTAAAATGAGGCAAAATGTCTCTCTATTTATAGCCACAAGATTTGGAGTGAAAAGGCATGAAGGTGTCTTTTGGTGAAATGGCTGTTCATGAAAGGCAGCCTTCAAGGTGGCTGTTCAATGAAAAGGCACCTTTTCATTGGTGAAGTAGCTGTTCATGAAAGGCAGCCTTCAAAGTGGCTGTTCAATGAAAGCACCCTTTCATTTGGAATAACTTTACAGCAGCCCACCTTTGGAATATTTGCATAAATAGTCCACTTTTTAATTTCGTTACGAAAACGGCTCCATATCAAATATTAATATAAAATATTAATATTTATTTCATTTCCCATTCACACCACTTTACCTTCCTTCCAAACCCAACAAGTTTAGCGTCTTGCGCATGGGATGAAATCTTTTTGTTATTTAACCGAATACATTTGACATTCATCTAAAAGATACGTATAATTTTAAAATGCGGAAGTTAATATTTGCCGATTCATATACAACATCATAAAAGTAGAAAAAAAGAGTTTAATATCCATTGACGGTGTAAATCTTTTTTACATCTTCAGGTGATAAAAAACATATTACAAATAGAATTTCAGAGTATTCTTATTTGTTTTATTAGGAAATTGAGAGATACGACACTAGTGATTTTACATAAGTACTTCTTTTTTTACCACAGTGTAACTTAAGCCAACTATATATGATTGTCAAAAATGCCATTAAAAATTTTAAAGTTAAGAATTTAAATTATTAACAAGGTAATCTTTATAGTTATTAAATAATTCTTGTGATTTATTAAAGTTTATGGTGTGATTATAAATTTAACATTATTATCATTATATCGTATAATATCGTTGATATTATTAATGCATAGCTCTTACATCTTTTCTTCATCAACCAATTTAACATGAATATTTTTTAATATATTCATTTTTTAAATAAAAAACCATGTTCTTCATTTTATGTCTTTTATGATAGTTTGTTTACTCATGATCATCACATTCACATTCACATTCAATTATCTTTTATACCATATTTTTAGTTTCATGCATTAATAAAATTAAAACTAGCATAGACATTGTCTAATATGCAGATACGATTATAAAAGAGCTGGCTGGATTCAGACTCGGTCAAACTATGATAAAGCTCGCTTGCGCTTGAATCGATATGGTATGTAGCTCGGTTTAGTTGGGACTCGACTCGGCTCGATAACATAATAAGCTCGATTGGTCACGAAAAAATTCGTGAGAAACCCGTTAATAAGGAACTTGAGAATTCAGTTTTCAGTTAAAGGCGGTATTCAAGGCCATTAGTTTAGTTAAAGCATTATGTAAATGCATTCCCTATCGAACACTTCTCACTTATTATTTGACACATTCACGGAAGAGTACTAGCTGAAAGAAGATTTTCAAGATTATTAGTATGTCGCATTAATCCGGTGAACTGTGAGCTTAAGGTTGTTGCAAATCTTGAGGACAATAGAATATGTAATTCAGAAGTTTTATTTATTCCTCGGGCTTCTTGATGATGGTAATAACCGAATAAAAACGAAACCAGAGAGGATAAATATGCACTGTTAAATAAATTTATGCTCAGTTGAATAATATAGAGACGAAATCAGAATTAAACAGTAGTTCAAGATAATAAATAACGCTATTATCCTTAGGAGTATTAAATAAAGACTCAAGAAAAATCGGAAAAGTTTTGTTTTTCCGTGGAAAATAATTTTCGTGTATCTTTGATGGGCAACAAAATATTTTTGAAAACTATAAATTAATATGTATATTAGGAAGAATATATACAAATCAAAGAATATTTTGATAAAACTTTCGAGTGCTAAAGATTCATAATAATGTCTAGAAGTAAATTAGAGCAAACAATATGGAACCAATATTAACAAACTTGTAAGAAAATGATGTTTTATATATAAACGAGGGAAGTTATTTTTACCGATGAGATTTTAGTGTGATGGATAAGATTTTTCAATTCTTTGCTAGATTTTTTTTCGTTTCGACCACTGAAGATGGAAAAGATTCTTGTAGGGAGCATTTTTCCCAAGTGGACGTTACATGACGCAAATTAGATTAGTCTGGACTTCAATGCGGTGCCGCATACTGAATGAGTAACAAAAAAAGAAAAGAAAAAATAACAAAAATAAACCAAAAAAAAGAAGAGAAAAAGGACGAAAAGCAATTCTTTTGACTGATGGACTTTTTTTTTTTTTCTTTTTGTGAAAAATCACAACGTCCTATCAAACTACTTCCGTCCCACAATAAGTGTCCAATATTTCCTTTTTACGTCCATTAAGAATATATAAAATACTATCTATACATTACTTAATTGCTCTTATTTACTCATCTCAATAATCAAACTTAAGTACAACTAATCATATCTTACCTCTTTAATAACAAAGGTAAGATTGGAAAAGATCATCAATTTTACATTAAAATTCTAAAGAAACACTTATTTTGGGTCAAATAATAAGAGTAAAAGAGACACTAATTATGGGACAAAGATAGTATAATCGAAGAAAAGAAGATTATTAGCAAGTTAAGTAGAACGTATTGAAATTTTAACAACTAGAAAGCAACTAGATACGATCGAGCATGCATACAAAATATATATTTAAGATGCACATTCATATTCAACCGAGAATTTTCCTTAAAGTAGCTTGTCTTTATTGCTCTTATTTGATCTGCTTATTATTTTTTCTTGTTTGGTTGCTGGCAAGTAGACCGGCAGCAAAAGGAAAAAAAATCACACGCGCGTACAGTGAAAGCAACAATGGGGACCCAATTTTGAGTAGGTTCTGTGTCGTCATTTTGGCTGATAATGCTAAGAATCAAGCATTCCCATTGAGTTGAATGGACCAATCTGAATTTGGTATAGTGCGGAAAAGGACCACTTGGATCTTTTAATCCTCCTTATTGAACTGTACTCGGTTCCTGAAAATTAAAGTTGAGGACAACTCACAAATTAAAAAAAAAAAAAAAAACGCAATTCACAGAAAATGTTCAGCCAAAAGTGATTATGCCAGTAATTTAGTAAAAGTTAAGAAATAAATAGTTAAGAAAAAATTAATAAAAAGTAACAACCAGTAAGTAAATACATCTCCTACAGACCCAACCAGTTGAAGAAATTCTTCCTGCCCAGATTTCGATTATGGAACTTCTGTCCACTTCACAAGTCCATCGGGCTGGCAAAGACTAGCACAAGCAAGCGTCCCTAATTACATTCCATTGCGACTGAATAAATATGCGCTGAAGTGTTAGGAATCCATAATGATACTAATTACTCCCTCGTTTCAGTTTATTTGTCCCTATTTCGTTTAGTTTATTTAAAAAAGATGTGCATATATATAAAATAACAAGTTTCAGATTACCATATTTTTTTTATTTAATATTGTGTAAAGTCAAATTACAGCAAAAAAAATAAAACGGATGGAGTAATACGAAAAAGAGCACCTTTTCTTTTAAAATACGTGGTCATTTTGTCGAGTTCCTTCAATATAGTACTTTCAGCGCTCTACATACTTGGTTTGAAGGCACAAAAAAATGAGTTGGACTATTACAAACTGCTACAAAATAGAAAATAAGAAGATAACATTTCTGTCTGCTATTAATGAATTAGAGAAAATAGAAGCTTATAGAAACAAGACTGGGAAGAAGGGGAGAAACAGACGAGAGAGAAGAGAGTGTGAGGAAGAACATTTTAATAAAGGGTTAATTTTATGTATGGTCACTAAATTATATTTATTATACTGTTAAAGTCACTTAACTGTGGGTTACTTTCATAAAAAATACAATTCACCAAAAAGTCTAAACTTCATCATCTAAAGATGCCACATCATCACCATGTCATCAATTTGCCAGTATGGACATGCCATGTGAGAAATTTAAAAATAACAAATTCCACCTTGTAATCATATTTAAAATTGGCAGAATACATGTCCAGCCCCCTAAACTTGACACTTTTTCTCATTTAGACACCTCAACCAACCCTCTTCCCATTTAAACCCCTGAACCACGTCTCCCCTTCAGTAACTTGACACGTCCCGCTGACTTGGCATAGAGCGTGAACAACACCACTTTTCAGCGCGTGAAGCCTGTAAAAATCAGCTTCCAACGGTAATATTTCCCCCCATTCCTATTATTTAGCCCTAATTCACATATATTTAATTCCCAATCTCCTTCTTCTTCAACATATCCCATTCCTTACCCGAATTTCACCATTTTTAGTCAAAAATCACTACTTTAAATCAGAATCTCATCTTCCATTTACTTTAAAAGCTATTATCCATTTCCAAATTTATTTAATTTTCTTTGAATGTCTAACATATCAAGTTCATCTTCTTCACCAATTATTTTTTGTAATTGTGGGCGAAGTGTTATAATTAGGACCTCATGGACGCAAGCTAATCCAGGGCGTAGGTTTCTTTCTTGTACAATTGAAAGGGTAAGAATTAAACTATTTTTCCTTAATTTTATTTTATTTTCAATTAGTATTTATATGATTAATTTAGGCCGCCATTAGTTTACTAATTTTGTTAGTAATTAACAAATTCAAATGTATGTAGGCAAGGGGTGGTTGCAACTATTTTAGGTGGTATGATGATGATATGTCGCCTCAAGCAAAGAGGGTAATTTGGGGTTTGTTGAAAAGGATTAAAGCATTTGAAGAAGAAAGGATGAGAACAAATACAAAGTGGAGGTCCTCCTTTTTGTCCGGTGTAATTTGTGGTCTTTTGATCGGATGCATTGTATTAACGTTAGTTGTCATATGGAAAATGAAATGGAGTACATTGTATTGTCTAATGAATTAAATGGAGAATATGTAATAGCCTTTAGAATCTGCCTTGATTTTGGTCTACTAGTTGGCAACTATGTAACTTTTTTTTCTGTATGTAATGAAGTGTGCCTTAATGTAATGAAAATGCAACACAATGGCAACACAAAACATGAGTCATATTTATAGGAATCATAGTGCATTAAGCTGCTTAAATAGCATCCAGAATGGCCAAGAAATTACAACTCCACTCAGCCACAAAACAACTATGTAACATTGTGCATCCAGTCTAACCATTAAACAACTAACATAAAGCAACCACAACAGCAAATAACAGCCGACTACATAGTTCCAAAAGCATAAAACAACTTTCTAAAGACTTAGGCTAAGCTAATTGTTGACAGAACTTTGTGATGATACAAAGCTTTTCTTCCTGGCCTGTGCCATGTGCTGCAGCTGGTTTGTGGTTACTGCTCTTTGCCCCATATATCTTAGTCCAGTAGGTTGATAACCAATGTCAATGTTGGTTGGTGCAGCACTGATTAAGCCAGAATTAGACACACTTCTTTCTCCCACTGTACCTGGCTGCATTTAGAAACAATAAAGAGGGAAACAGTTTAGTAGAAAGGCAAGAATGAAAATTTTCAAATAAAATGCTAAAAACCAACAAACTAACTTACATTCATTGTTTGCCTTCCAGATCTCTCATCTGTGTAAAGGCCATAACCAGTGTTCCTAGGCCTTTTTTGCTGGCCACTTCCACCTCTTCCCCATGCCCTTTTTTGCTGCATAAAAGTCCCACTTCCAGTTGGTTGCTGCATATTTGGTCCAGATACTGCACCTTTTCCCCTTCCTGTTTCTTGCTGCACACTAGCTGCAGCACTTGCCTCTCCAATGACCCTTGTTTGAGTCACACTAGCAGCCTCTTGCCCTCTTCCTCTACCTCTCCCTCTCCCTCTCCCTCTCCCTCTTCTAGCTCCAGTAGATTGACTAGCTCTAAGTACAGCAGAAGTATCAGAACAAACAGACTGTGAATGAACCTGTTGTGTTGAAGGTCCAGATTGTGACTGTGCAATTTGTTGGCTTGTTTGTGCTGAAGGTGCAGCTTGTTGTGTAGGCATCCCAGCCTACAATAACAAACAAAATAGGACCAGAATCAATAAGCATATAAAAAAACCAAAGTAGAACCAGAAACTAGAAGCAATTACCTGTGCCTTACAAACATTCCTTTGATGTCCTTGCTGGTGGCATTTGGAGCAGGTCATCTTGACCCCTTTCTTTGACATTTTTCTAAATTTTTTAGGCTCATCCTTAGCTTTACTTCTACATCTCTTTGGTCTTCCAGGCATTGGCTTTGGTGCAGGAGGTTCAATTGCCATATTATTTGTTTGAGGCCACATGATCATGTTGGGAATAGGCTGGATGTAGTAACTATAAGCCTTTAAGAATGTTTCTTTCTTGTACCAATGCTCCACATAGTCTTCAGGTCTCATTTCTAAGTGGAACATACAACAGATGGCATGTTGGCATGGGATGCCTCTCAATTGCCAAGTTCTACATGTACATGTCAGTTTTTTCATGTCTACAGTGTGCACATATTTGTCATCAACTACCTCAAATCCAGTATCAGCATTCCATCTAACACTTAGCACCCTAGCTGCATCTTTATTCTCATCTAATGCAAGCCTTGCCATAGGGGCAAGGTCACACCTCCACTTACCAGCAAACTCTATCATTTCACATTGTCTTTTCATTATTTTGTGCCTAATTTCTTCTAGCATTGTAATGACAGATTTATGACTAGCTGCTAAGATCCATGAATTAAATGTTTCACACATATTATTCTCAACTATGTCACTCTTAGCATGTTCTTTGAAATAGACCCTACACCAACACTGCTTAGGGTACTTTAACAGGTCTTCACATATCTTTTTACTACCAAACTTACCAAGTTTTTCCATTGCTTCCATTTGCTTCTGAAACTTTACTTCAAAAGTGGACTTAGCACACCTCCAAAACTGATTTCTCCTCTCTTCACCTCTCCAATTAGTGTGCCAATTTGATCAAATGTGTCTAGCACACATTCTATGCTCAGCTGAGGGTAAAAATTCTTTAATAGCTGGAATAAGACCCTACAAATCACCAAAACAGGAAAACAAACTCAAAGGATTAAACAGTTGACAGTTAACAAGCAAACAACTAACAGAAAGGCATAAGAAAATAAAACACATTACCTTTTGCATATCTGACATTAATGTCAATCCAGATCCATCTCCTAGCTGCAAGTCTTCAATTAAGTAGGTCAAGAAAAAACTCCAGCTATGTTTTGTTTCCTGGTCCACAAGTGCCCATGCAATTGGAAACATTTGATTGTTTCCATTTCTACCAACAGCAACCAAAAGCTCACCCTTACAAGCCCCCTTTAGGGAACACCCATCAAACCCAATAATTTTCCTACAACCTGCTAACCAACCTTTCTTCAAAGAGTCAAGACAAACATAGAAGTAAACAAACAGATTTTTCCCTGGTTCTGACTCCCTATCTGTTCTAATCCAGCAACTACTACCAGGATTTGTTTGCTTTATTATATCAGCATAGTCACACAACCTAGCAAACTCCAACTTCCAATCCCCCATAAACTGCTGCAAGATCAGTAACTTTGCTCTTTGACACACAGACCTCCCCACATACAAACCTAAATCTGATCTAACCATCTCTTGTATCTCCCAAATCCTAATGTAAGGCTGTCTGACAATTGTATCCTTATACTTTTCTGCTAAGTATTTGGAATTACACAGCCTGTTCTTGTTAAAAGTGTTGCAGCAATGTACAGGGTTGTAATTTTTCACCATGAAGTCACCTGACTCTCTATGAGTACTAGCAAACAGCAACCAAGTGCATCTCTTGTCTTTACATTTAACCCTTACCCTATCTTTTTCATTTGGCCTTAATTTTAACAACACTTTGTTTTGTATTGCATATTCTGTTACAGCCTTTCTAAACTGAACTGCATTTTCAAATATCATACCAAGTTCAAAAATAGCAGTTGGACAGTCAGCATCATACCTTAGTTTTCTGGTTCTCCTTCTTGCAGGTAAATCACTTCCTGGAACTGCTTCAGGATCAAGTTCATCTGCACTATCATCACTGTCCAGATCTGAGCTATCAATGAAATCCTCATCTCCCCCCAACCTTCCTACATATCTAGCAGCCTTGTTTCTTCCTATATCTTCAAATCCCTTATCTATACCAGCCTGCCCAAGTGGAATTTCCTGTGTTGGAATTGGATTTCTCCTTTGTTGTTTTGTTCTCCTCTCCTCCCTAAGCTCTCTCAACTCCTCATCAACTTCAGAGTCATCCTCATTAGGTATGCCATCTAGTTGTGAGTCACTACTATCACCAGATTCTACTTCAGCATCACCAGCCTCACCCTCCTCATCTTCTAGATCAGTTTCTTGTAGGTTTGGAGGCTCAATATGGGTTGGTTGAACAAGTATTGGTTCAGATTCACCTCCTTCATCTTGTATGTTTGTTTCTGATAGATTTGTTTCTGGTAGGGTAGAAGAAGTATTTATTTCTGGTTGGTTTGGGGGCTCAAGGTCAGTAACCCTAGTTGGTGAGGGAATATTTATTTCTGATTGGTCTGGCCCACAAAGTAGCCCCACTGGGACCACAACATCAATAGGATCCTCCACAACATGCATGACATATAGGTCAAACATATCACAATGTTTAAGGGGTTCCACTAGTTCCAATAACTTGGAATCTGATTCCACTAACAAAAAGTCATCACCTTTTGGATTTTTATAATACAAACCGACTATAGTAGAGTATCCTATTTCTTTGATCCAATGTAACATCTCAAACATGGAGAAATGATCCTTATCAATAGGAAAATTAGCAGGTTCTTTTTCATCAACATATGCATGATTTGGTTTCTTTGTAAATCTACCCCCATGATGAAAACTAACTATAATAATTGTATCCATCCTAACAAAAAATAAATTTCAAATATTAACATACAAATCTGTTAATAAAGGTAATTATTTAAGAAATATAATGCAATCATAAAAACCCTAATTTTAAAACTGAATCAAGTTCATAACCTAATCGTTTAACTAACTAATTGAAGATTTAAATCAATATCTAATAATGAATTCAGAGACAAAGAGTTACCTTTGAGTCAATCTTCGAATCAGTCACCAACTTCGTCAAAATCGAACCCAAATCAGAGACAAAATGTTACCTTTGGTTGTTCTTACTTACTTTGAATCGAAAAGAAACTAATTACGGGTAAGAATTTTAACCGATGGGTCGTGACTCTTTGAATCGATTCATTTGGATTGGGAATTTTCGGGGTTGGGGTTCAGCAGAATAATGGTTGAAGGGGTGAAATGGTTAATGGGTTAAGGGGTTTGGGTAAATTTGGGAAATATGCTGATGTGGTAGCCTTTTTTTATGATGTGGCAAATAAAATGACGTGGAATTTTTCTATTCGACGAAGAATTCCACGTCAAGGGCAATTCTAGTCACGCACGGTGATATTAATGAAGCAGGTGGGGGACGTGTCAAGTTACTGAAGGGGAGACGTGGTTCAGGGGTTTAAATGGGAAGAGGGTTGGTTGAGGTGTCTAAATGAGAAAAAGTGTCAAGTTTAGGGGGCTGGACATGTATTCTGCCTTTAAAATTTAAACAAACTAAAATAGAAAAGGGAAGAAAATAAAAATCAAATCCGAATACAGAATGTTAGAAACACAAAAAATAAAAGCCTAGTTTTAACGCATTTTAACATTTGAAGATGATAGGACTAATAAAAGAAACCGGACATAAAAAACTGTTAGTTGCTATTTCATTAGATACTTTAAAAGATCTAGAGGTTAAGTTTTACATCATACGAATAAGAGCCTGTTTGGGTGGGCTTAAAAGCAGCTTATTTTAAGTGGCTTATAAGTCAAAAAGTGACTTAAAAGCCACTTTATGAGAAGTTAGGATTTCCTAACTTCTCATAAAGTGGCTTTTAAGCAACTTATGGCTTATAAGTCCAAAAATTTTGAAGTTACCAAACATATATTAATATGCTTATAAGCTTATAAGTCACTTTTAAGCTCACCCAAACGGGCTCTAAGGCCACTTTTTCGATGAACATAGCTCTTTCAGGATGTTGAGCTTGAAGGGAAAGAAAAAGTTAACAGCTTTTTCTATCTGATTTCATTGAAAAACTCTTTAACAATGATAATAGCATTAGTCACACATTTTGATTTTGAGCTACATCATATGTGACAAATTATATGGTGTAACCTAAAAATTTTGTGTCTGGTGATGCAATGTTAATTTATCTGGTGATGCAATGTTAAAAATTTTGTGTCTGGTGATGCAATTTAAGAAAATCCATTAATGGGCTTAAACATGCATATTCGTTTTTTACACTATATACTCATAAAATTCAAAATATTTACAAGTCATATCCATTAAAAACTACAACACCCATGAAATTAAAAGTATTTACCCAACCTACCCATTTATTACTGTATACCTTTGTTATACCTTATGGGTGTGTCCTTTTAAGGTATACTGCATAAATAATATACAAGTCTAGATATGGATGTATACCTTTAAGGTATACTGCATAAATGATAGTATACAAGTCTAGATGGGTATGACATGTAAATAGTTTATGGGTAGAGCTTGTAAATATGAAACTTATGGGGTAGAGGTGTGTAAATATTTTGATGGGTATTTTTGTAAACCTCCCATTCGTTAATGATATCACAAATTTCATCAAATTATTCTCTCATTTGATTTAGAGATGAATCTTGTTGATGATTATGTAAACTACATTTTTTGTCGGAGTAAGTATTATAATTTTCTGATTTATGTCGATTACAGATTGCTTTGTCACAAACAATATAGGTTTGCCACATGAAAACAAGATTTTTCACAAAAATAAAATTGTGAAGAAAGATCTTGGTGATGCAAGTTAATTTAGTATAATAGACCCAGATACATCAAGATCGCACTCGGGGTATTCTTGAATTATCACAAAATGTAATCAGGTGGAGGTTTATTTTCTAATATCCCATAATTATTAGAAAAAGATAGAGAGCCACTAACGTGTTGGTTTGTAAAACCTAATCGTGATGAGATTACAAGACTTTATCAGTTTTTACGAATTAAGGTACGCTTTCGCTTCTAATTTTATTATCTAGATGATTAACATTGTACATCGTGAGAGGTGATATCTTTTATCTTAAAATTTGATTCTAAAAAATTATTTTTTAAATTAAATTGGTCATTTTTTAATGAATTAATAATGAAATAAGTTCATATAAAATGAAGTAGGAGTACTGAGTGTTTCCATTTTATTGGACTTTGAATTCGGCCAACGGTTGACATACTTATACGGCGTTGTTCTTTTTTCTTTTATATTTCCTTTTCGTTACATACCCGAAGCACTTGAAATTTTATTGTGCAATTTCTCCAATGGCAATAGGTATGAAGTTTGATAGACTCTCTTTTTAATTTATAAAAAGTGAGGAACTTGGTTCCAGAGGCGACAATACATGTGGTCTTTTTGGATGTATCAATACCTATTAACGTCCGCAATTTTGTTCGACCCAATGTTTTATTTCTGTCCTAGTTGATCCTAATTCGACATTAGAAGTATATTGATTTTTCCCAAATAACCGAATACTTTTGTCTGTAAATACTGCATATTTGATTCCATCCATAAATCGATTTTCTTCCCTATGAGTTATAGTCTCAATAAAAATGCTAGTTCTTACTGTTCATATATTATGATATGAATATACCACATCAATTCGTTATGTATGGATGATGAGATTCCATTGATACAGAGCCAATTCCAATAGACTTATTGGAGTATATATATATATATACTTTAAAAATTAGATATATATATATATATATATATACACATCATGTACTTCTGTTGTGCTCAAATTCTGAGTCCGTTTTTGCTTTACTTTACTCTTAGAACTTTTCGAAAAGTGGTGTTCTCTAGAATTTAACCTTTTGAATTGAATTGCAATTTCATTAATTATCACTACAATAAAATTAAGGAGCCATTTTAAATTTGAAATCTATGTCAATTAGTAACAGATAAACAAGAACTGAACTAAAGCTTCTACTAGCCGTAGCGTTTTTCGGGTCTGGCTTTTTCCCGTCAAATGGGGTTTTGAAATGTAAAAACAATTTAGGGTTGATACGATAATATAGAGAAAAGAAAAAGAGGCATGCAAAGTGACGACACTCAGCACACACCTCGAATTGATGTATGAATGGTCATTGCAATATAATTTACCCAACTAGGAGTTGGGGTCGAATCGACAAGGAACAATGTGATGCGATCAAAGTAGCGGAGGAACTAAACCTATTTGACTAAGCCAAACTAGGATAACAAGGTGATGGAACGATATTAACAACTACGAACTACACTAGGAAAGCGAGTAAAGGTGATCAATGGCCTTCTCACAACCAAGGAAGACAAGTTTTGAGCCTAAGATGCAATTATAGCACCGGGTTTATGTATTATGGTCGAGTCGTTCTAATGTAATCCCTAGAATCCTCCCGGCCTAGAAGGGACTTACCTCAATGGCGCTCGTCAAAGCCATGGTTGAGCATATGAAGCACTACTCACAACTCGAGGAAAGGAGACCTCTTCAGAGCGTAACTCCTTTTAGATGAGTTAGTATATGAAATAGCCTATCAACCCAAATCCTCGATAACTTCACTATTCTACGCTAACTAATCTCTCCGGAGTCTTTAATTAGCAAAGCAGACATGTAACTTATGTGTCATGAGCACACAAGTCAAGCAACCAAAACAATAGAAGCTAGATAATCAAAACCCACAAATATAAATTCCTAGTCATGATTCATTCATATAACCATGTCCAAAATCATACTAACTAACAATATGAATAGTCATGAAATATATTCACAAATCAAGTCTTCAATAACATCAACAACACCAAATATATTCAATACAAAACATGAAAATAAAGAAATGAGTACAAAGGGTTGGGAATTTCTCAATGGGTTGCTCGAAATCTTCACCCTCTTGGTGTTGTTGTTGATGGATCCTTGCTCCAAGATTGAAAAATTGGCCAAAAGATGTGTAAACTATGAGATAATTACACTAAAAGACAAGCAAAAGACGAAAATTACCAAAAATGACCCATATTTTCTAATCGTAACCAAAATGTCACCCTTTTTCCGAGATAACAGTCTGCCGCAAGTTTATACAATTTTATACAAATTTATACACGTGTATAAAATTGTATAAATTTGTATAAGTGTGTATATTTGAGTGAATAAATCTGTATATTACAGATGTTAATATGAATTGTTACTTTTCTTGTGTATATTTTTGTATTTCTCTCATTGCTAATCATTTATCTATGTATATTCATGTACAATTTATTTTTGGGGGGGGGGGGGGGGAGATTTGTGAAGCAATGATTTAGACGCAACAAACAACATAAATTCATTTAAATAAGGTGGCTTAGTGGCTGGGGAGGAGGGAGATTTGGTAGCTAAGGTGTTTTTTTATAAAGGAGTGCTAAAATTTGTAATTTTAGGGATGAGTGCTATGCATGAAAAAAAAATATGGCCTTCTGTTTGTAATTTTGGGTAATGGGCTGCCTATTTTTGAAAATTTCCCTAAAACTATCTATTTGTAGTCCGAAAGTAATTACAATATTTTTCTCAAAATTATCTCTAGGTTAAAACAAAGAAATGGCTGATTTTTCATCATATAGCCACTAGCCATTTTTGTCATATAGCCACCCTGTTACTAAAAATTTAACCGCTAGCCACTTATTGCTCTTTTCTCAATTTTGGCTTTTCTTTTGAGTTATTTTCTTTCCAATCTCTTCCAAAACTCAATCCACCTACATTATGCAATTAAACTATGATAAGTATATTTATTTCATCAATTTAACACAACAAAAGTTCAAATATAAATATGTAATGTGTGGTATTTTAGCCACACATAACAAAGAAACAGACAAAACCATGATCCTCGTTCTCCTAATAGAAGTTTCTTTAAATTCCATACGTGATACGTGACGAAATGATTCGTGGCTCCCCAGGTTGGTGATCTTTGACAAACTATAGTCACACTCAACACGATGAGATACTTTAAATTTAGAGATTTATTGTTTATATATATCTTTTTCCAGAACAACTTTTTTCTTGCCAACGCAATTCATCTGTGCAACTATTGAAGGAGCGGAGAATTTATAATAGACGTGTCAAGAAGACTGCTTGCACGAATATGTGTGTCCTTAATTAAATAACCCTTGTGAGTTGCGACGGACTTCTATTTTATGAAGATCAAAACTTGATGTATTAAATTTTTAAAATTGTGGTTATATAGTGTAGGGTGAACCCATTATATATCGACAACACGTTAATATGGTGCACACATAAACATAAAATCTTGAATCCACCTCTATTTTGTCGAATATTACTACAAATATACTTCTGCCCACTCGATCAACCAAAGGAGATGAAACAGATGAAATAATATTTTTAATACTAACATACCAAAGCTGATAATTTTATGAAATGATTCATAGACACAAATTTTTATAATTTATTTTAAACCACAAATTTTAAAAATATTTATTATTTTCTTGAGTTTTGTATTCAGACATACTCCGCATAATTTGATACAAAGAATTTTATTTATATGTAGGGATCAATCAGCTGGTCCCTTAATCGTCTCATTTCTATTTACAAATCTTTATAAATAGACTCATGTCTCTATATTAGCAACTTCAACTTAATTTCTCAATTCACCTATTTTAGTTGCAAATAATATAGCTACCAAATCTTAAAGTATATTGCTATAGCTTTTTCTCCTCCAAACGCTGCTTCATTCATAAGAGCGAAGAACTAGTTAAGGTAAGTTCAGATTTTTCCATTTAGTTTATTACAGGTTAATTCATATACTTCAATCGAGAGACCTATTTGTTTTTAAAATGTAGAATCAATTTATTCAAATATCCAAATATCCAAATAATGAAAAATATCGAATCCCATATTTAATAGAAGTTGATGAATATGTTTTCCAGGCCATGCCTGCTGAGGTTACACGGCGAAATGACATTCATCATCCTACTGTTTGGGGAGACCATTTTCTTGCCTATGCTGATGATCTCTCGGTAAATTTGGACTATAAGAACCTTTTTTTTGTGCATATTCTAGCTCCTGTTTTTAACACACCAAGCCTTTGTCCATTTTTTTCAGCATTTCTCTTGATTTATCTCTTCTTAAATAATTTAGAGCACAACGAATTAAAGAAATATAAATGAGTATTTATTTACTCATATAGGGAGCCAGTGAATGGGAAGAGAAGAAACATGAAGATCTAAAAGAGAAAGTGAGAAAGATGCTAGTGATAGCTCCTTCCAAATCTCTCAAAAAGCTTGAACTGATTAACACAATCCAATTGCTTGGAGTGGCGTACCATTTTGAACATGAGATTGAGGAATCATTGAGTTACATCTATACTCGTTATGAAGAATGGATAAGTGAAGTTGATGGCAATGACCTTCATGCTGTTGCTCTAAGCTTTCGATTACTTAGGCAACAAGGTTATTGTATCTCATCAGGTAAGTAATCAGTTAATTAACGTAATGGAATTGTTACTCAAGCTTGTTAGCACATCTGATATGATTTGCTTTTGATTGTTTATATATGTTGGTAATTCGCTTTCGAACATTTCAGTGGTATAGTCTGTTTAAATATTTTCTAACATTGTCCGTGTCCCTTAATAAACTCTTTCCTTTGTTTGTCTTTTTTGAACTAGATGCTTTTAGGAAATTCACTGACGACAAAGGATATTATAGCAATGAATTTATCAGCGACGTGCAAGGACTGTTAAGCTTCTATGAGGCAGCACAACTCAGAGTAGAGGGTGAAGAAATTTTGGATGAAGCAGTTAGTTTCACCAACACTTATTTGGAGCTACTGTTACCTAAATTGAACAATTCCCTTGCGTTACAAGTCAGTAATGCACTGAAGTATCCCATTAATAAAACTATGGAGAGGGTAGCAACAAGAAAACACATATTGTTTTACCATGAAAATAAATCACGTGATGAAGTGTTACTAAATTTTGCAAAATTGGACTTCAACATATTGCAGAAGATGCAAAAAAAGGAGCTATGTGATATCACAAGGTAAACAGTAGTTAGACATTCACTAGCATGATTCACAATATTGAATATTTTGAATTTTAAGACATTTCCAACTTTTACATTTTAGGTGGTGGAAAGAATTGGATTTTACACAAAAATTACCTTTCGCAAGAGATAGAGTAGTTGAGTTCTACTTCTGGGCTTTGGGCATGTACTTTGAACCCCAGTATAGGGTTGTCAGGAACATACTAACCAAAATATTATGCTTTGTTTCTATTGCCGATGACATCTATGATACCTATGGAACATTAGATGAACTTACACTCCTCACAAATGCAATAGAAAGGTATTTCTCCTATTGTAAAATTACAATGTTTCTTTTCTAATAATTTATACACAAAAAAAAAAGTTTATTACTTCCTCTATCGCAATTTATGTGAAGGTGTTTGACATGACACTAAGTATAAAAATTAAAGAGAAACTTTTGAGACTTGAAAAAATAAAAAGGTAGTATCATTTTTTGTGGGACTGACTAAAAAGAAAAACGTGTCACATGAATTGGGATGAAAGAAGTAACTCTATACTATCTTACTTATATACGATATAAATGTAGGTGGAACATTGACGCTGCAGAACAGTTGCCGTCATATATGAAGCTTTTTTACCTTGCTCTTCTAGATGTTTATAATGGAATAGAGGAAGAGTTAGCAAACGAGAACAAGTCATTTCGAGTCAACTGTTCCATAGCTGAGGTAATTAAGTGGCGAATATTTATTATTTAGCTAATCCAATAAATTGAATAAAAATAAAAGTTTTAGTGAGAATTCATGAGTTTATGCCTTTATTTTGTCAGATGAAAAAAGTGGCAAGAGCTTATTTTCAAGAGGCTAAATGGTATAATGGGAAAGACATACCAACAGTAGAGCAGTACGTGAAGAATGGGACTCCATCCAGCACTTACTTTTTGCTTGCTACTACTTCTTGGTTAGGCATGGGAGAGGTAGCAACTAAGGAGGCGTTTGATTGGATAGCAGCTGAACCTTCAATTCTTGTTGCTTCGGGTATCATTGGTAGATTATCCAATGATATTGTTTCACATGAGGTATAAGGAGTAACTTTTAACTCAATCTTGAATATTAAAATGCATTATATACGTATTCCTTTTAGTATCCATAAGTTCAACAAAAACTTAAAATCGTGTAAGTAATAGCTAGCTCAAGGATTTGGATGCTCTTCATACTATTTAGTTTAATTTATAGTACTACTTCGTAATTGTGTACTAATTTATGCGGCAATGTTTGAATAAGTATGCAGTTTAGGAAAGAAATAATGATTCTCGAATTTGTGGTTGTAAGACTTTGAACTTTTGGGTCTAATATTTCAATATTTATGTGGCTATAAAAGCTTTCTCATTAAGAATAGAATAGGGAGTTCAGGTTAATATGTTTCAAAATTAAAAAAGTTGAAACTCTTTACAGAATGTACTGATCGCTGCATAACTTGGAACAAGAGGAGTAGCAGTTCTAGATTTTATGTTGTTTGTCCACTGAATAATTGCATTTATGGACGCAGAGAGAACTTAAAAAAGGAGATGTAGCTTCAGGTATCGAATGTTACATGAATGAATATGATGTTACGAAGGAAGAAGCATACATGGAAATGAGGAAAATAATAGACAAAAGTTGGAAGGATGTGAATAGAGAATGCCTAAAACCTATAGCCGTACCAAGGGTTTTGCTCATGGCAGCGCTCAACCTTGCAAGGTTATCAGAGTTCTTTTATAAGGATGAAGATGCCATTACTTTTTCCAAAAATAACATGAGAGACATTATATTTATGGTGCTAGTTGATCCCATTACAGTAGTACTCTGAGAATTTGGAAAGGAAAAATGTGAAGAAGATGGAAAAAGAAGAAATGAAATTATGTCTGTAATTTCGTAGCTTGTTTATTTATTTGTGTCCGACTCTTTTGTTGTACACATGACATCTTATCAATTTTAGGTTGTTCGGTTTTACTATTTCTTGTTCTGTTTTAAGGCTGGTGTACTTAGTTAGTATTGTAACATTAGACATTAATCTAAAGGATGAGAAGAAAGTATCCATGACAATCAAATTAAAAAAAGTCCTCACCCCGCTTCAATTTATGTGATAAAATTTGAATAAACATGATGTTAATAAAGTAAAGCTTTTGAAACTTGTGGCCGT